>CM050446.2:87572393-90044934 GCA_027563935.2 Costus lasius
CTGGACTCGTCATCGGTGTAACACTGCGGTCCAACCTCTTGAGGAGTAGGTGGGCTGCAAGGAGCAGGGGTTCGGGATTCACGTCGCTCTGGCGCGATGTGTAACGAGCGACGGGGACAATCCCGGTTGAACTAACCGGTTTGGTTACAGTGACGACAAGGGCCCAGAGGGACGGCAGCAAGGAGTGCCTTGCCCGTCTCCTCCCAAGTCAACCGTGGGGGAGGCACCTCGCGGGGCGCATCCCGGGGAGTGCAATGAGGGCCAGTGTGGTTTGGATGCGGTGGCTCCTCAAAACGATGTGGTGGGACAAGCGCTGGAGGCGCATGGATGGGCCGACGAGCCGGGAGATGGTCAGCACGATGGGCGCGTGACTTGAGGTCCAACTCGACCTTGCGGGCATGGTGAAGAACAAGAAGGATCGTGTCGAGGCCATAGGTGGGCAGAGCGCACCGGATCTCCTCACGGAGACCATTGCGGAACCGGGAAATGGTGAAGGCGGGATCCTCCTTAAGGTTACACCGGATGCCGAGCTTGTCGAAGTGAGTGTGGTACTCGTCGACGGTGTTAGACCCTTGGGAAATGACTGAGTAAGAATCGAGGAGGCGCTGTCGATAGTTGGGCGGTACGTACTTATCTCGAAGTCGGTAGCACATCTCCTCCCATCGGGTGATGGGGGGAAGGCGCTGGTCCACTAATTGGCGCTCCACGTTCATCCAATACAACCGAGCAGGGCCGGTTAGCAAAAGACAGACGTCGCTAACCTTGAGGTGTTCGGACATGGCACTCCACTCAAAGTAGTTATCAACAGCGGCAGCCCAATCGAGGAAGACATGGGGGTCGAGGCTACCATTGAAAATCGGGGGGTCAACGTGCGTGAGCCGGTGGACCTCGTCGTCCTCGCGGCTACGCGGGGCAGGCCAATGCGGAGGAGGAGCATCCTCGGTCCACGCGGACTCATCAGTAAAAGGGTTAAATTGGGGTGAGTCGTTGGCGCGCATCCGCAGCGGGGCCAACGGAGGAGGGGCACTAAGCGAGGGCTGACCCTCGACGGGTCTAGTACGGAGTTCCACGACTTGGTCCATTAGATATTGGACCGACGACATTAGACGCTGAAACATGACCTCCATCGCTTCCAAGCGTGTGGACACCGCTTCGACTGACTCCATCCTAGGGAGAGGACTCACTTCAGTCGCAACGGGCACTGGGGGTGGGGGATTCTGATACGATGTTCCTAATCTAGTGGTCATGATGCAGAGATGCATATGAGTGCAGAAAGCAAAGCCGAGAAAACCGAATGAGATGCAATGAGCGAGATCGGCGGAGCTAGACAAAAGTTAGCTCCTAACCTCCCTCTGATACCAAAATTTGACGCAGCGGAATGATAGGAAAGGTTTTCTTAAGTCAGTACTCTACGGTGGGGAACTATGATGCTAAAAACCGTGAGTGGGCCTTGAGGCAAGGGAAGGGAAACGCAGCGAACGGTGAAAACCCGCGAGAAAACCGATGAAAACACAATAGATATGACTTGAGCAACACTCAGCACGGAGAGAAACCACAGATTGGTGTACTAATGGAAATCACTCACCTCGATCGCGGGGCCAATTTTCTGTTACACGATTAAGCGCGTGGATCCTTCATGATGCTACGGTAGCCGGTAACTCTAGCTCGCCAAGACGCAATTGCAACGGAATGAAAATGCAAAGGACCCGGCGCCCTAGCGGGGTTCGCTGGGTGTTTTGATTGAAAGCAGGAAGTCAGCGTACAAGAAAAGGGTCGAGGGAAACCTAGGCAAGCTCCTTGGAGTTTTGCTGGACCTAAGGCCTCAACGTAGGGAAGGCCCAAACTACAACGAAAACTGAAAACTCACAAGACCCTCAGCCCTCTTTTATAGGACAAGAGGGAGGGGAAGCACATGACACTCACATGAGAGTGGTTAGGGAACAAGACAACACACTTTAACTTCCTAAAGAGAGTCAAGATGCTGTCTAACAACCAAGAGTAACTAACTAACAACTACTGCAGCGAATATGCCAAGTGAGGGCACGTGTGACTCCATCTCCGAATAGGCCACCACGAAGCAACAGAAATGGCTGATCGTGGGCTGATTCTGGACATTTGTAGCAGTCTCTTGGGCTGAATTGAGGACCCGATTGTTGTAGCGATCCGTCGTGGGGTCCTGGTGCGATCCTTGTACCCTTGGCGTGATGTTGAGGGGGTGGAGAGACGTCGTTGATGCGGGCGAGGCCACGTGGAGGGAGCAAACTGGGCACATCGTGGCAGTAGAGGGGCTCATCGCGCCGACAAACCGGTTTGGCGGGTGCGAGGGCCGTTGCGAACGTCGGACGGGGAAAGGGGCAGTCTCTTTGCATTTTCTGGGGCTGAGCATGGCCTGGCCGTGCTTGGCGTCATGGCCATGTTCGGCGTCTAGTTCGCTGGCCGAGACCTTCACGGGCAGTGTCACGACTGGGTCAGATTTTTTGGCTGCAGTCACGGCCTTGCCATGCTTGGGGGCACGGCCGTGTTCAGGGGCTTCGAGGTCGGCCGAGACTTTCACATGCAGCGTCACGGCCGTGCTTCGAGCCTTGCTTTTGGGGTCGAATTCCACAGAAGGAAGCACGGCCTGGCCGTGCTTATAGGCACGCCCGTGCTCAGGGGCGTAGAAGTTGGCCGAGACTTTCACGGGCAGCGTCACGGCCGTTCTTCTGGTCGTGCTGTCGTTCGCATTTTTTTCCCTACCGTGTCACGGCCGTGTCTTTGGTCACGGCTTGGCCGTGTCCGGGCTGGTCTGATGTCGCCGATCCGGTCATGGCTGAAGGAGCGGGCGTGAAGGTGTCGGGGCGGACAGTCACAGCCATTGTCGGGCACTATAGAACTCCGTTTGAGGCAAAAATTCTAGGGTATCTTCCTCAGGGCCTGGGGAGTCTGCCCAAGTGTCTTCTAGAGGGGTTGGGCCCTCTTCATTGGCGTCTATGACTCCGTCATTGATCCAATCAAAGTGCTTTAATAGATCTTCCAATTTGAGTCAGTACTTCATTTTTAAACTTCTTCGATTTCTCCAAAGTTTTATGTTGGATATGACATATCCATGCCTAATGAAGTATACCACCTCGTGCTTGTTCCCATGAGTCCACACACATTGTTGTGTACTAGATCAAACAAGCATCTAGCCCTCTCACCTTTCTTAGTGAAGGGAGCATCTGTCATTTTGTCCAAGACTCACATGTTTCATAATCCTAGAAGGATAATGATCCGAATAGTCCATGGACTTCTTGGATGTGACATTTAAATGGCCCAAGAGACAATGCTAAGTGATGGTATTGATTGAATTATTGGATTTGATCTTCTTAGAATTAATGTTTCATATAGAACCTCAAGCTATTATTAATTGCACCATTACTGTAGAATATCCCAGATTTAAAGAAATACCATTTATTTCAAACTGAAATCCTTTCCAAAACAATGGATAAGATGTTCTTTTACAATAGCTGGTACATAATAGCAAAGTTCTACTTGAAGTCTTGAAGGCGGTGAGATGATATTAACAGCAACATCCAATGCTCCGTTCCTGACTCGAAAGTCGATCCCACCAAGACTTATTATCCTACTTCTTCAGAGCCCCTACATATGAAAACATATGTGAGTCCCACATACGGTACCAAGTACCCATGAATAAGAAGTAGACATAAAGACCTCAGTAAAACAATACCTGAAGCAGATGGATTACATCCATTCTTTTGTGCCATGCTCTTCTTAGGGCCTTAATTCCTCCTGAAATTTCCATGCATTCCCAGTCTTCTGAAGTTTTAGCTTCGAAGAAACAGAACCATGGTCATTCCTGGATTTAGGCAAACACCCTGAAGATAGAACAACACTCTCGTGATCACTATTTGAAGTGCATGGTGTGAAGAGACCTCAAAGATGTATGATGATATCATAAATCCCCATCTAATCACACTCAACCTGGACCTTAGTGGTCATGCACTTTAAAACAAGAGCAGTGTACTGTTTGTTGTCTTCACAATGTTCAAGATAGACATTCCACTCCCACTCTATACTTAAATAAATACAAGGCTGGGATGGAGGTCTTTCAAGAAGATGCACCTTATTCTCTTGTTCTAGTATTTTGGACAAAATTCTGAACCATCTTGCCCAATTTGTCTCATCCAGTTTATTTCTATAAAGTTTCAATCTAAGATCAGGAGATGCCATTATCTACAACAAGCAAAATAAGTACTATAATAAAGCATTTAACAAGGACTTAAATTAAATGCTATGCTCCCACTGTTTCCTAACAAGTTGATAACTCTCAAACTCAACTTGGACATAAGTGAGTAGGATCCTAATTTCACATGAGGTATCCGCGACTCACGAGGGTGAGTTGGGCTGCATAGAGTGATCCCATGCTTCCTTAGGTAGGCATGCCAGCCAATTGTGCCGTGCATAACTCCTCTTAGTTAAGACAGACTAGGTGCCCTATGTCCAGCGAGGGCTGGATACAACACAGAACTCTATCCTCTCAACAGCTGCCTCTAGTGTTTCATTATGTCAGTGACATATGAAAATTAGCCAAGTCTGACTTGATTGTTATGCCCAGGGCCAACAGGTTTCCTTGCGAAGGCACGTCCAGATTAAAACTGGACTGAGGAAACTATTGTCACCACACGCCTTCCAAAGATAGATGGGTGTGACTCATGAGGGTGAGAAACAGTTCACAGTCCATCGATCGATGGTTTGATGAGGGCTACACATCAGAAGGCTATTGACTTGATATTGCATGGAAAGTTTATTAATTATTGTTCTTTTCTAGCATGCAATTTTCCTATGGTGGCAGCAAAAGGAAAAACACATCACTGGCTTGCTAAGGACAAAATAATAAACCATCATAGGCATGATAATATGGTCGATATGGTCAAAGCCCTTTTGATACACATAACATGTCACGAGCCATGTGACAAGTTATTATGCATCCAAGGGTTGCGAGTCCCTTTAGCAGATCAGCCCATGCCAGAAGCCGACAGCAAGTTCCCGTCCTCCAACCGCAAATCCATCACCAAGCTTCCAAAGCTGGTGCCACTTTTGATTTAGGTTGAAGAAGTCACCTTGTTGTCTTGATGAAACCTTAACCTATCTTATTAAAATAATTTTACATCTATTCTAAAAACAAGATGAGAGAATACATGAAAATTTTTACATCAAGATAGGGGAGGAACCACACGCAGGTGGTAGAAAAAAAATTTTCAAGCATTCATCACAAGGGGAAACATGCTTCCACAACACAACACAGGAGGGCACTCGCTATGACCGTATCAACCCAAGGAATAAACAAGTGGCGCATATATATAAAATTTGAAAACCGGCAGGATCAAATTTTAGTCCCCTTATGCGCCAATAACATCTATAACATTCTTGCCATCAACCTTATGATGAAAATTGATATTAGGTTTCTTGATGATTTTATAGACCCTTTCAGCTGGCAATTTTGTCAGATCAGGAGACACGGCTAGTCCGAAGACACAATGCCCGTCCTACTTGACAAAACTACGTGCGCCTTTGATCTTAAATCATTCACAAAAATAATCCAAAAATCAGCCATAAGTTTGATAAAAATAAGTTTGGATGAGAACAATTTCTAGATGAAACGTGCTTGGATAAAGAAAATTTTTTAAAAAATATTCACACAAGCATATGTACACCTTGTGTTCCTCGCAAGTAGCTCTGATACCACTGTTAAGGAATACTGGGTGTAATTTAAATTTTTATAGTCCAAGGACGCAATGGAAGATACATTACACCCGAAACATATTCCTTGACCAAGGATCCATGCGAGGGAGAAAACACAAAGATGTGTTAGGGATAGTACCTATTCTGCTTGTTTGGATGATGAAGCCAAGTTGAAGACGATCAAGCGCTCATCCTTTACAAGTATCCACACATCGACTTTCTCAACGTGGCCATGCAATTTTCGAAAATTGAAATATGACATGTGAGCATGAAAAGCATGAAAATACATCGTTCGAGTTTCGCAAGTCGCTCTGATACCACTGTTGGGAAACCCCGGGGATATTTTACAATTTTCACAAATACATTGCGCAGCGGAACTAATATCCCTGAAACAGGCCAGTCCCAAAAACCCAGTGAAGATCGCATGTGAAAGAGTCGACACGATGAGATAGAAAATACCTTGAGCAAGGTGAGGTTGATGTCGAAGTAGGCGCCCAAGCGTGCGCCCTCTGCAGTCTCACACACACGGATCACCTCGAGTCCTCTTCTTCCACGCCCAAGCCTTGTGCTTATTCCTCAAGCCTTGCGCCACCTCCAAGGTATATGCGCCAAGAGGAAGATGAGGAGAAGGAAGTCGCCAAGCAACACCAAGTTCCTCACGCCAAGAGGAAAGGAAGATGAAGTGTTCTCGGCTAGGGTTGGATGGAAGAGAAGTGCGCCACTATCTCTTGCTCTTGTCTCTCTCTTGTGATCACGCCTTCAAGATTAATTGTGTCACAAGAGGGAGCGTCTAGGGCCTCTTATATAGAGCAAGAGGTGGTTTAATGTGTGGCCACAATTCAAATCAAGTGGGCGGCTAGGAGAGGGTGTAGGAGAATTAACCAAGTTAATCAAGTCCTAATCCAATTAGGACTCTAATTGATTCAAACAATTAAATCCTAATCCAATTAGGATTCTAATTATTTAAACAATTAAATCCTAATGTAATTAGGATTCTAATTAATTAATTAATTAATTTGTCCTAATCCAATTAGGATTCTAATTAATTAACCCATATGAATAATTTCAAACCATAGGCGTTATGTTGGTGTATATGCCCTAGGACCTAGTTTTGGTCCACTTATGTACTACTTGACTTTGATATTTATATATCATTCTGGCATTGTCGTTATCTATGTTTGTTTACATCTGCGCATATGTACTAACATAATAATGTCCCTGGAGACAGATTGGATCTGTGCTCGAACTATAGTCCCCAGTCGGTGTACTTTAGTGGATATGGGACAGCTATGGTACTTGTGAGACTGGTATGTGGGCTGGTTAGGACGCAGACACATGGGTATATCATTGGAGGATATACTGGATAGACCCGCTGTGAGGCTATGACTTAGTGTCATGAGTTATCCTCACAAGTGACAGGAGATGCATTGATCCCTTGACTTGAGGTCATTGATCATTCTATATGGTTAGGGACTTGCTTTGATACAACCTAACACCTCGCCATAGTTGGAAGGTCATAACGGTTGTCATTGAGCATGTCACGACCCATATGAGAAGGTCAATGGACAGACAAAGGATTTGCCCCTTCCTTAGGGAAGTATGATATCCATGGAGCTCCTCTATGGTTCTATAACTGAGAGTGTATGGCCATACCCAGGTGATAACCTGTTTTAGTCATAGCCATGTGATTGGGTGAAAACAAGTGGTGACACACTTGTCCAATTGGATATCAGTTCGGCAAAGAGACTGTAATGCATCTGTACCTAGTTGCGATGATGGGGATGTCGATGTCGATATCCATTCCAATGACCTGGGTAGCAGCGATGCACTGCTAGGTGCCACTCACTGCTTTTGATGACCTTTGGTCAGCACTGCCAGTGTTAGAGGAACCTACAGGGTCGCACACCTTGATACTTGAGTTCTCGTATTGATCGGGAAGCCTTATGATCGAGTTATTGGATAACTCGGATCTAATTGGGAGATTTCATCAGCGCCAATGGCTTGATGAGATGGAAGAATGTTATTGGAGCCAAACTTCATTTTTGGCAGGTTGACCCATATTTGACCATGGTTGGTCACATTTGGATTAGGGTTGCATTGGATTGGATCCAAGTGCTTAATCAACCCATGTAATGGAGTTTGGGCTAGCTCATTATCCAATGAGGCCCAATAACAAGTTCTCATGAAGAGATAAGAGGCTAAAAGGGTATAATGGGGAGAAGCCCAACCTCATTGGCGCCTAAGGGGTATAATGGGGTTTGGGTGGCAAAATTGCTTCATTAAGGAAGCAATTGGCGCCTAGCCCTTCTCCCTTGAGGGTATGAATGCCTCTAAGGCATGTCTTGGGCTGGTACTTGGGCAATTATGGATAGGTTGAATGAAGTTTATGGTAAAGTCTTGGAGACTTTCCTTGTCTCGAACCTCCTCATCCTAGCCCTATACTTGTCATGATAATGGCCCTTCCCTTAACCGCCTCTTGCCCTATATATATGTGACCCTAGCCGCCCCCTCTTATGATGATTAATCCTTGGAGGCGTGAACACAAGAAGAGGGGCGAGAGCTAGGAGCAAGGGCGCATCTTCCTTCTTCCATAACCGCAAGCTTCTCCCTCCTTTCCTCTTGGCGCAAGGAGCTTTGGTGCTTGGCGGTTTTACTTGTTTCCTTCTTCTCTTGGCGCATCCTTTCCTCTTGGTGGCGCAAGTGAAGTGGAACATCTCCCTAAGGCTTGGATCTTCTTCCTGAGGCTAGCACTGGGCGTGGAAGAAGAGGACTCAAGAGATCCGTGTATGTGAGACTACAGAGGGTGCACACTTGGGCGCCTACATCGGCATCACTCCAAACCACTCTTAAGGTATTTCCTAACTCATCGTGTTGACTCTCTTGCTTGCGATCTTCACTGGGTTTTTGGTACTAGCCTGTTTTGGGGACATTCTTCCGCTGTGCAATGTATGTATGTATGTCTATGACTTTGAAAAATTATAAAATATCCCCGGGGTTTCCCAACAGTGGTATCAGAGCGGCTTGCAAGACTCGAACGATGTTTTATGCTTTTCTTTCATGCTCACATGCCATATCTCTATTTTCGTAAATAGCATGATGCATGGCAAACGATTTTTCTAAGTAGAAAAAATTAGGGTTTCTTGTTTCTATCATCCTCTCAATCTCTTTTGGATTTTTGGACTATTTTTCTTGTCTGATTTAAAGATTAAAGGATCACGTAATTTTATCAAGTAGGACGGGCATTGTGTCTTCGGACTGGCCAAGTCTCTTGATCTGACAAAATTGCCAGCCGAAAGGATCTCTGAAATCATCATGAAAAATAAATCGCAATTAACCAAAAGATTTGTGAGAAGAAGATGAGAAAAAGGAGACTAGTTTTATGAAAAAGTAAAATTTCAGATTTTATGTTTTTCATGAGCATGTAGAATTGCATGAGCAAATACCTTGATTGTGCATGATGTTGTGATCATTAGTCAAGCCCCCCTTTGCATGCCTGTGATGTATCCTCGTGAGGCCTGCGTGCCGCTTTTCTTTTTGCTTTTAACTAAGAAGAAGATTAGGGTGGCGCATGTACTTGGAACTTGGCGCATGCATACCTTGGATGGTGGCGCAACAAGCATCAAAGAAAGAGGCTCAAGCCTGCTTAGTGGCGCAAGTTAGGCATGGCCGAACCCTTGGGTTTGAGAGCTAGCTAACTTGGCTTCTTGCATTGTGGCGCATCCTCATTGGAGGAAGACCATGGCATTGGCCGAACCCTTGGGGTCCACCCTTAAGGTTTGAGAGCTAAACCATGTGAGAAGGACCTTGGAGCCAACTGAAGAAACCCCTTTCAAGAGGGGGGCCGAAACTTGTAGAAAACCCCTTTCAAGAGGGGAGCCGAAAACCTGATTGTGGCGCACATATAGAGTTTTGCAAGCGGAAGATAGGGCTTCATGGGATCGCAATCATAAAAGCATATGATCAACTTGTATAAGAGGAATAGATCTAAAAGATCATACCAATGCCATCGATTTGATGATGCCTTGGAAGCAAAGGTTCAAGTGCTCCTTCTCCAAAGGTGACGCACACAACCGATGAAGATAGCTTGCTCTTTGAGCCCTTTGTGCTAGCAAAAGCACTTCAAAGAATCCTTGTCGCGTGAGGGTGTTGAGAGATGAAGCTTGGCGAGAGTAACCTTCTTCTTCTCCTCCTTCTCATCCGAATCCGATCGCCCCCAAAGAGGAACGTTGAGAAGAGAAGAGTGAAGTCGAGCGTTGAAAACGCTTTGGCGTTAAGGTGAAGTGGCCTTCATTACATTCCATAAATGGAAGATATGAAGCCATGCGCCATAACCAAACCAAAAACGCCTAACGCCTTGAACCAAGCGTTCACCCTTTGTGAACCGGTTCAAGCCACTTTAATCCACTTCAATTTGGTTCAAGAACCAAATTAAATCAGCCCAAGCCATGGTCTAGATCTCACTCTGAACCAAAAGGTTCAAGATCTAACCGTTCATCTCTTGATGCTCTTGATCTCACCGATCTAGCATCAACTCTCTCGATCGAAGCTTACCGATCTCAAGCCCCAATCAATCAAACATGATCAGACCAGATCTCACTTACAATCAGAGTCTCTATCCCTTTAAACTGAACCCAAACAATTCAGTCCACACGATCTGACTTAAGTAAGCCATATCACCAAATTGTGCGACCCTGAGGGTTTCCTTTAAATGTCGGTAACGATAACTTATCACGACCAGTGAGGGGTATCTAGCAACACATCACTGTCTCCCGATATAAAGGAAAGAGTCTTCCAAGACTACACCCAAATCACAGCATAAGTGTGAATCAACTCACTAGGCATACATGTTTCCTTTGCCACTGGATGTTCTTATTGGACAAGCGTGTCAAGCCTGTAGCTCCAATATGATGAGCATGATTAGATCAGATGAACATAGTCACCTGGGTATGGCCATACACTATCTCCATCATCTCATACGGGGGGGCCCCTTTAGAACACCACACTCCTTCAACAAGGAGACGGCAATCCTTTATCTATCACTAGTGCCCTAACCTGACTCAAGCTCACCATCCAAGATAGTCTATAACCATTATGTTGCAAATGATATTGAACTACCTCAAAACAATGACAATCATCATTTAGGAAACACAAGTGATCTCAAGTCAAAGGACATGTGCCACTTGTAGCATACAAGGATTATTCACATTGTGACATG
The DNA here is from genome assembly GCA_027563935.2 of Costus lasius. Taxonomy (NCBI): domain Eukaryota; kingdom Viridiplantae; phylum Streptophyta; class Magnoliopsida; order Zingiberales; family Costaceae; genus Costus; species Costus lasius. Next base: position 87,583,330 of record CM050446.2, read on the forward strand.
CAATTGAATATCCTAGTAGGGTCTGTCCAGTACATCCAATGTACTCATGAGTCTACATCTTATTCCATGCTCGAAGCATCCTATAAGATTAGAACACATATTAGTCTCAATCATATCAAGGCTGTCTCATGTTCACCAAGATATCTCGACTAAGGACTTTATAGCATGTCAGCCTAGCTGAACAGGAACACATATTAGTCTCAATCATATCAAGGCTGTCTCATGTTCACCAAGATATCTCGACTAAGGACTTTATAGCATGTCAGCCTAGCTGAACAGCTTTGAGACATTATTCAGTAGTACACTTATTACAGCAGACAAGGTAACAACCTGAATAACAACCATTGCCTTTTATAAACACAAGAGTTTATTACATGATACTGATACAATCCCAAGGCCTCAAACATTAGGCTTAAGGGCATACCCTAACAATCTCCCACTTGCACTTAATCTAATGGTTGAGAAATCTCAAACCCATATTATTACAGTGCTTCTCATGCTTCTGCTGCGCCAGAGGCTTGGTAAGCGGGTCTGCTAGATTGTCATCTGTATGAACCTTGCAGATTTTGATCTCGCCACGATCAATGATCTCCCGGATCAAATGAAACTGTCTCTGTATGTGCTTGGACTTCTGGTGTGACCGTGGTTCCTTTGCTTGTGCGATTGCTCCAGTGTTATCACAGAAGATAACCAAAGGATCAGCACTCGAAGGAACAACACCAAGTTCCCTCACGAACTTACGAATCCACACTGCCTCCTTGGATGCTTCCGAGGCTGCAACATACTCGGCTTCTGTTGTGGAATCAGCAACAGTTGACTGTTTGAAACTCTTCCACACCACTGCTCCACCATTCAAGCTAAAAACATAGCCTGATTGCGATCGGAAATCATCCTGTCCGACTGGAACGAAGTGTCAGTATATCCTTCAATACTGAGTTCTTCCTGACCACCATATATCAAGAACATATCTTTGGTCCTCCGCAGATATTTTAAGATGTTCTTGACTGCAATCCAGTGTGCCTGTCCTGGATTACTTTGGAAACGACTGGTCACGCTTAACCCGTAAGCGACGTCTAGGCGAGTACACAACATCGCATACATAATGGACCCAATAGCCGAAGCATAAGGCATATTGTCCATGTCATCTTTCTCAGTCTGTGTTTGTGGACACTGACTCTTTGAAAGATTCAGACCATGTCTGACTGGAAGATATCCCTTTTTAGATTTCTCTAAATGGAATCTTTCCAGGACCTTATCGATGTAAGTACTCTGGCACAGCCCGAGAAGCCTCTTAGATCTATCCCTGTAGATCTTCACACCTAATACATAGGCTGCTTCTCCTAGATCTTTCATCTGGAAACATTTCCTTAGCCATGCTTTAACAACATGCATTTCAGGAATGTCATTTCCAATGATCAAGATGTCATCGACGTAGAGGACTAGGAAAGTAATCACGCTCCCACTAAACCTCTTATATACACACGAGTCATCTTCGTTCTTGATGAAACCAAACTCAGAGATTGATTCATCAAAACGAATGTTCCAGCTTCTAGATGCTTGTTTCAGTCCATAAATGGACTTCTTTAACTTGCATATTTTATGACGATCTGATGGATTAGTGAAACCTTCAGGTTGTGTCATATACACATCCTCATCCAGTTTTCCATTAAGGAAAGCCGTCTTCACATCCATCTGCCAGATCTCATAATCATAATATGCAGCTATCGCGAAAAGAATCCGAATAGACTTAAACATGGCTACAGGTGAAAAAGTTTCATCATAATCTATCCCGTAAATTTGTTTGAAACCTTTCGCAACTAGCCTGCCTTTATAGGTAACCACGTTACCATCCATGTCAATCTTCTTCTTGAAGATCCATTTACAGCCTATAGGGATTACTCCCGGAGGCGGATCAACCAAATCCCAGACTTGGTTATCTGACATGGAGTCCATCTCGGCTCGCATAGCTTCAAGCCATCTAGCTGACTCCGGTCCACCGACCGCATCCGCATAAGTGAGGGGTTCATCATTCTCAATGATGTAGACTCCGTCATAGCGCTCAGGCTGTCGACGGATCCTTCCCGATCTTCGCGGTTCCCGTGATATCTGAGCCTCAGGTTGTTCAGTAACCTGTTCTGCCGGCTCAGGCTCATCCAACTGTGCTTGACTACTTTGTCCTTCCTCTGGATGCTCATCCAGCTTTATTTCTCTCCCACTGGCATCTTGTAGAAGAAACTCCTTCTCAAGAAATATTGCCGTCCGAGCAACAAATATTTTGTTCTCTTTGGGATCGTAGAAATAATAACCCTTAGTTTCCTTAGGGTAACCGACAAAGATACATTTCTCAGATCTGCTCTCTAGTTTCCCAGACGCGAGCTTTTTGACATAAGCCTCGCAACCCCAGATTCTGATAAATGTCAAGCTCGGCTGTTTCCCATACCATAACTCATATGGAGTCTTTGAAACTGCCTTGGATGGCACTCGGTTTAGTACCTTTGCAGCTGTTTCCAGTGCAAATCCCCAAAAGGAGTATGGAAGAGTAGCCTGACTCATCATAGAACGAACCATATCAAGTAACGTTCTATTTCTCCTCTCGGACACACCATTCCATTGCGGTGTTCCTGGCGGAGTGAGCTGTGAGATAATCCCACACTCCTTCAGATAGTCAGTAAACGTATGACTCAAGTATTCTCCACCTCGATCAGACCGAAGTGCCTTGATATTTCGGCCTAGCTGATTTTGTACTTCATTCTTGAACTCTTTGAACTTGTCAAAAGATTCACTTTTATGTCTCATAAGATAGACATAACCATACCTACTGAAATCATCAGTAAAGGTAATGAAGTACTGATAGCCACCTCTGGCATGTTTACTAAACGGCCCACACACATCACTGTGTATAAGGTCAAGTAAACCTGAAGCCCTTTGACCTTTGTTAGGAAAAGGTGACTTCGTCATTTTACCCATTAAACAAGCTTTGCATGTATCAATCTCCTCATAGGAGAATGATCCCAGCAGTCCATGATCATGCAACCGCTTAATGCGCTTCTTGTTACAGAAGTCAATCTTTCTACTTCTATGTCATGGGTATTGGATACCGCATGTGGAGCTCATGTTTGTACAAATATGCAGGGGCTCAAGAAAAGTAGATCGGTGCGGCCTGGAGAGATTGACCTATGCGTTGGAAACGGGGCACAGGTTGCTGCTATTGCTGTAGGCATTTTGACTCTCTCCTTGCCTTCTGGACTTCAATTAGAACTAGATAATTGCTTTTGTGTACCTTCACTTACTAAGAACATTGTATCCATTCCTTGCTTAGCAAAGAAAGGATTTAAATTTGAAATAAATAAGAACTCTTGTTCTTTTTCATTTGCAAATATGTTCTATGGGAAGGGTACTTTGTGCAATGGTCTATATATCTTGGATATGGAAAGTTCTATTTGTAACATAAGTAATAAAAGGACCAAACTGAGTGGTTCAATTGGTGCTTTCCTATGGCACTGTCGATTAGCCCATATAAACAAGAATCGCATCCAACAATGCCATGCAAATGGATTGTTAGATTCAAGTTCCTTGGAGGAATTTGATACTTGTGAACCTTGTTTATTAGGGAAAATGACAAAGGCGCCCTTCACCAAGATTGGTGAAAGGGCAGAAGGTTTATTAGATCTCATACATACTGATGTGTTTGGGCCTTTCAATAAACAAGCCAGAGGAGGGTACAACTACTTCATTACCTTTACTGATGACTTCAGTAAGTATGGCTATGTGTACTTAATGAGACATAAATCTGAGTCCTTTGAGAAATTCAAGGAGTTCAAGAATGAAGTAGAGAACCAGCTTGGAAGATTCATTAAAGCTCTTCGATCAGATAGAGGTGGAGAGTACCTGAGCGGTGAGTTCTTTGACTATCTGAGAGAGTGTGGGATCATATCCCAACTCACTCCTCCTGGAACACCTCAATGGAATGGTGTGTTTGAAAGGAGAAATCAAACTTTATTGGATATGGTTCGATCTATGATGAGTCAAGCAACTCTACCTCCATCATTCTGGGGGCATGCACTAGAAACAGCTTCTCTGATACTGAATAATGTTCCATCTAAGAGTGTCTCCAAAATACCATACGAGATGTGGAGTGGGAGACGCCCTAATCTCACTTTTATCAAGATCTGGGGATGTGAGGCTTATGTCAAACGTCAGGATTCTAGTAAGCTAGAACCTAGATCTGATAAATGTGTGTATGTGGGGTATCCTAAGGAAACTAAAGGATACTACTTCTATGTCCCAACCGAGAACAAAGTTTTTGTTGCTCGGGGTGCTGTCTTTCTAGAGAAAGAATTTCTCATGAAAGAAGTTAGTGGGAGGAAGTTTGACTTGGATGAGGTCCAAGAGCAAGCACAAGACAAAGAGATGGAATCTGAGCCACCTGCACCGGTTGCTAGCCAACCTGAGGCTCAGACACAGGTCCTGCGTAGGTCTGGGAGAATTCGTCGTGCACCTGAAAGGTACGGGTCGCTGCCGACCCAACACGATGGGATCTTCATCATTGAGGATGAACCCAAAACCTATGATGAGGCGATTAGTGGACCGGACTCCGAGAGATGGCTTGACGCCATGCGATCCGAGACAGACTCCATGTCAGCTAACCAAGTCTGGGATTTGGTTGAGCTGCCTGATGGGGTAAAACCCATAGGGTGTAAATGGGTCTTCAAAAGGAAGACAGACATGGATGGCAATGTAGTTACCTATAAGGGTAGACTAGTGGCTAAAGGATTTAAACAAGTCCATGGGGTGGACTATGATGAAACCTTCTCGCTAGTTGCCATGATCAAATCCATTCGGATTCTGCTTGCTATAGCTGCATATCATGACTATGAGATATGGCAGATGGATGTGAAGACAGCGTTCCTTAACGGGAAGCTGACTGAGGATGTGTATATGTCACAACCTAATGGCTTCATCCATCCTGCAGAGGCCAATAAGGTCTGCAGGCTAAAGAGATCCATTTATGGATTAAAGCAAGCATCTCAAAGTTGGAATCTTCGATTTGATGAAGCCGTGAGAGATTATGGCTTTATCAAAAGCGAAGATGACGCCTGTGTATACAGAAAATTCAGTGGGAGCTTGGTGATTTTTCTGGTCTTATATGTTGATGACATACTGCTCATCGAAAACGACATCCCTAGTCTTCAAGCTGTGAAGACATGGTTGGGGAAGTGTTTTGAGATGAAAGACTTAGGGGAGGCCGCTTATATTCTAGGCGTAAGGATCTACTAGGATAGATCCAAGAGGCTCCTGGCCCTTAGTCAGAGTACCTACATTGATAAGGTCCTGGAGAGGTTCAACTTGGAGCAATCCAAGAAAGGATACCTTCCAGTAAGACATGGCCTTACTCTCTCAAAAAGCCAGTGTCCTACAACACAGGCTGAGAGGGATGACATGAGTCGAATTCCTTATGCTTTGGCAGTAGGATCGATCATGTATGCAATGTTGTGTACTAGACCAGATGTGGCTATGCTGTAAGCATAACCAGCCGATACCAATCCAATCCAGTTCTGCAGCACTGGGTGGCTGTAAAGAACATCCTAAAGTATCTGAGAAGAACTAAGGATTTGTTCTTGGTCTATGGGGGACAGGAAGTGCTCAGTATGCAGGGCTATACTGATGCATCGTTCCAGTCTGACCCTGACGACTTTAGATCGCAGGCCGGCTATGTGTTCAAGATAAATGGAGGCGCTGTATGCTGGAAGAGCTTCAAGCAATCCACCATAGCAGATTCTACAACCGAGGCTGAGTATGTGGCCGCTTCTGAGGCAGCCAAGGAAGCCGTTTGGATAAGGAACTTCTTATGTGATCTTCAGGTGGTCCCTAGTGCAATGGATCCCATTGAACTCTACTGTGACAACAATGGAGCAATTGCACAAGCAAAGGAACCACGGTCTCATCAAAGATCCAAACACATACTCAGAAGATTTCACCTGATCAGAGAGATCATTGACAGAGGTGATGTCAAGATTAGCAGAGTTGACACAGAGAACAATCTGGCAGACCCATTGACCAAGGCTTTGGCGCAGCAGAAGCATGATGGTCATGCTAGAGATATGGGGTTGAGATCCCTCAACTTCTAGGTCTTAGTGCAAGTGGGGGATTGTTTGGATGATGAGGGAGAAAACACAAAGATGTGTTAGGGATAGTACCTATTCACTTGTTTGGATGATGAAGCCAAGTTGAAGACGATCAAGCGCTCATCCTTTACAAGTATCCACGCATCGACTTTCTCAACGTGGCCATGTAATTTTTGAAAATTGAAATATGACATGTGAGCATGAAAAGCATGAAAATACATCGTTCGAGTTTCGCAAGTCGCTCTGATACCACTGTTGGGAAACCCCGGGGATATATTACAATTTTCACAAATACATTGCGCAACGGAACTAATATCCCTGAAACAGGCCAGTCCCAAAAACCTAGTGAAGATCACATGTGAAAGAGTCGACACGATGAGATAGAAAATACCTTGAGCAAGGTGAGGTTGATGTCGAAGTAGGCGCCCAAGCGTGCGCCCTCTGTAGTCTCACACACACGGATCACCTCGAGTCCTCTTCTTCCACGCCCGGTGCTAGCCTCGGAAAGAAGATCCAAGCCTTGTGCTTATTCCTCAAGCCTTGCGCCACCTCCAAGGTATATGTGCCAAGAGGAAGATGAGGAGAAGGAAGTCGCCAAGCAACACCAAGTTCCTCACGCCAAGAGGAAAGGAAGATGAAGTGTTCTCGGCTAGGGTTGGATGGAAGAGAAGTGCGCCACTATCTCTTGCTCTCGCCTCTCTCTTGTGATCACGCCTTCAAGATTAATTGTGTCACAAGAGGGAGCGTCTAGGGCCTCTTATATAGAGCAAGAGGTGGTTTAATGTGTGGCCACAATTCAAATCAAGTGGGCGGCTAGGAGAGTATGTAGGAGAATTAACCAAGTTAATCAAGTCCTAATCCAATTAGGACTCTAATTGATTCAAACAATTAAATCCTAATCCAATTAGGATTCTAATTATTTAAACAATTAAATCCTAATCTAATTAGGATTCTAATTAATTAATTAATTAATTTGTCCTAATCCAATTAGGATTCTAATTAATTAATTAATTAACCCATATGAATAATTTCAAACCATAGGCGTTATGTTGGTGTATATGCCCTAGGACCTAGTTTTGGTCCACTTATGTACTACTTGACTTTGATATTTATATATCATTCTGGCATTGTCGTTATCTATGTTTGTTTACATCTGCGCATATGTACTAACATAATAATGTCCCTGGAGACAGATTGGATCTGTGCTCGAACTATAGTCCCCAGTCAGTGTACTTTAGTGGATATGGGACAACTATGGTACTTGTGAGACTGGTATGTGGGCTGGTTAGGACGCAGACACATGGGTATATCATTGGAGGATATACTGGATAGACCCGCTGTGAGGCTATGACTTGGTGTCATGAGTTATCCTCACAAGTGACAGGAGATGCATTGATCCCTTGACTTGAGGTCATTGATCATTCTATATGGTTAGGGACTTGCTTTGATACAACCTAACACGTCGCCGTAGTTGGAAGGTCATAACGGTTGTCATTGAGCATGTCACGACCCATATGAGAAGGTCAATGGACAGACAAAGGATTTGCCCCTTCCTTAGGGAAGTATGATATCCATGGAGCTCCTCTATGGTTCTATGACTGAGAGTGTATGGCCATACCCAGGTGATAATCTGTTTTAGTCATAGCCATGTGATTGGGTGAAAACAAGTGGTGACACACTTGTCCAATCGGATATCAGTTCGACAAAGAGACTGTAATGCATCTGTACCTAGTTGCGATGATGGGGATGTCAATGTCGATATCCATTCTAATGACTTGGGTAGCAGCGATGCACTGCTAGGTGCCCCTCACTGCTTGTGATGACCTTTGGTCAGCACTGCCAGCGTCAGAGGAACCTACAGGGTCGCACACCTTGATACTTGAGTTCTCGTATTGATCAGGAAGCCTTATGATCGAGTTATTGGATAACTCGGATCTAATTGGGAGATTTCATCAGCGCCAATGGGCCTGATGAGATGGAAGAATGTTATTGGAGCCAAACTTCATTTTTGGCAGGTTGACCCGTATTTGACCATGGTTGGTCATATTTGGATTAGGGTTGCATTGGATTGGATCCAAGTGCTTAATCAACCCATGTAATGGAGTTTGGGCTAGCTCATTATCCAATGAGGCCCAATAACAAGTTCTCATGAAGAGATAAGAGGCTAAAAGGGTATAATGGGGAGAAGCCCAACCTCATTGGCGCCTAAGGGGTATAATGGGGTTTGGGTGGCAAAATTGCTTCATTAAGGAAGCAATTGGCGCCTAGCCCTTCTCCCTTGATGGTATGAATGCCTCTAAGGCATGTCTTGGGCTGATATGGTACTTGGGCAATTATGGATAGGTTGAATGGAGTTTATGGTAAAGTCTTGGAGACTTTCCTTGTCTCGAACCTCCTCATCCTAGCCCTATATATATGTGACCCTAGCCGCCCCCTCTTATGATGATTAATCCTTGGAGGCGTGAACACAAGAAGAGGGGCGAGAGCTAGGAGCAAGGGCGCATCTTCCTTCTTCCATAACCGCAAGCTTCTCCCTCCTTTCCTCTTGGCGCAAGGAGCTTTGGTGCTTGGCGGTTTGACTTGTGTCCTTCTTCTCTTGGCGCATCCTTTCCTCTTGGTGGCGCAAGTGAAGTGGAACATCTCCCTAAGGCTTGGATCTTCTTCCCGAGGCTAGCACTGGGCGTGGAAGAAGAGGACTCAAGAGATCCGTGTGTGTGAGACTGCAGAGGGCGCACACTTGGGCGCGTACATCGGCATCACTCCAAACCGCTCTTAAGGTATTTCCTAACTCATCATGTCAACTCTCTTGCTTGCGATCTTCATTGGGTTTTTGGGACCAGCCTGTTTCGTGGACATTCTTCCGCTGTGCAATGTATGTATGTATGTCTATGACTCTGAAAAATTGTAAAATGTCCCCCGGGTTTCCCAACACGTTAACCCTAGTCTAACCAAGGTTAAGCACACGCCTACTTTCTCCTTCTCCTTAAGCCCAGTAAGCCCAACTTTACAATGGGTCCAGCCCAAGGTCCATTATGCATGTTAACCAAGCCCTTGGATCCAATCCAATTTAACCCACGGTCAAACTAGGTTAACCATGGTTAGTTCGGTCAATATGCCGTAAATGGAAGTTGGCCTTAATAAATTTCTTCCATCTCATCAGGCCCATCGGCACTGATGTAATCTCCCAAATAGATCCGAGTAACCCAATAACTCGATCATAAGGCTTCCCGATCAATACGATAACTCGAGTATCAAGGTGTGTGACCCTGTAGGTTCCTCTGACGTTGGCAGTGCTGACCTAAGGTCACCACAAGCAGTGAGTGGCACCTAGCAGTGCATCGCTGCTACCCAAGTCATCGGAATGGATATCGACATCGACATCCCCATCATCGCAACCAGGTACAGATGCATTATAGTCTCTTTGCCGAACTGATATCCGATTGGATAAGTGTGTCACCACTTGTTTTCATCCAATCTCATGGCTATGACTAAATCAGGTCTAACCTTGGTATGGCCATACACTTTCAGTCATAGAACCATAGAGGAGCTCTATGGATATCAAGCTTCCCTTAGGAAGTGGCAAATCCTATGTCTGTGCATTGACCTTCTCATATGAGTCGTGACATGCCCAATGACAACCATTATTACCTCCCAACTATGGCTAGGCGTTAGGTTGTATCAAAGCATCCCTAACCATATAGAATGGCTAATGACCTCAAGTCAAAGGATCAATGCATCTCCTATCACTTGTGAGAATAACTTGTGACACCAAGTTATTGCCTCACAGCGGGTCGGTCCAGTATATCCACCACTGATATACCCATATGACTGTGTTAGCACCTCGTGCCTAACTAGCCCATATACCAGTCTCACAAGTACCAGAGTTGTCCCTTATCTACTCAGGTACATTGACTGGGGACAATCATTTTGAGCACAGATCCAATCTGTCTCCAGGGACATTATCATGTAGGTACATAAACGCAGATGTAGACAAACATTGATAACGACAATGTGAGTAATGATATAAATATCAATCTTAAGTAGTACAAGTAACAGACCAAAACTAGGTCATATGGCATATACACCAACAATCGCCCACTTGCACTAAGACCTAGAGGTTGAGAAATCTTAACCCCATATCTCTAGTGTGACCATCATGCTTCTGCTGCGCCAAAGCCTTGGTTAATGGGTCTGCTACATTGTTCTCTGTGTCAACTCTGCTAATCATGACATTACCTCTGTCGATGATCTCTCTGATCAGGTGAAATCTCCTGAGTATGTGTTTGGATTTTTGATGAGACCGTGGTTCCTTGGCTTGTGCAATTGCTCCATTGTTATCACAGTAGATTTCAATGGGATCCACCGCACTGGGAACCACCTGAAGTTCCGAAATGAACTTCTTTATCCAAATAGCTTCTTTGGCTGCCTCAGAAGCAGCCACATACTCAGCTTCGGTTATAGAATCAGCTATGGTGGATTGCTTGAAGCTCTTCCAGCATACAACGCCTCCATTTATCTTGAACACATAGCCGGCCTGCGATCTGAAGTCGTCAGGGTCAGACTGGAAAGGCGCATCAGTGTAGCCCTGCATACTGAGCTCTTCCTGTCCCCCATAGACTAGGAACAAATCCTTAGTTCTTCTTAGATACTTCAGGATGTTATTTACAATCACCTAGTGCTGCACTCCAGGATTGGATTGGTATCGGCTGGTTATGCTCACAGCATAAGCCACATCTGGTCTAGTACACAACATTGCATACATGATCGAACCTACTGCCGAAGCATAGGGTACTCGACTCATGTCATCCCTCTCAGCCTGTGTGGTGGGACACTAGCTCTTTGAGAGAGTAAGGCCATGTCTCATTGGAAGGTACCCTTTCTTGGATTGCTCCAAGCTAAACCTCTCCAAGACCTTATCAATGTTTGTACTCTGACTAAGGGCTAGGAGCTTCTTGGATCTATCTCTGTAGATCCTCACGCCTAGGATATAGGCGGCCTCCCCTAAGTCTTTCATCACAAAACACTTCCCTAACCATGTCTTCATAGCTTGAAGACTAGGTAAGTATGTTGTGTCATATACACATCCTCAGTCAGCATCCCATTAAGGAAAGCTATTTTTACATCCATCTGCCATATCTCGTAATCATGATATGCAGCTATAGCAAGCAGAATCCGAATGGATTTGAACATGGCAACCGGCGAGAAGGTTTCATCATAATCCACCCCATGGATTTGCTTGAATCCCTTAGCCACTAGTCTACCTTTATAGGTAACTATGTTGCCATCCATGTCTGTCTTCCTTTTGAAGACCCATTTACACCCTATGGGTTTTACCCCATCAGGTAGCTCAACCAAATCCCATGTTTGGTTAGCTGACATGGAATCCATCTCAGATCGCAAGGCGTCAAGCCATCTCTCGGAATCCGGTCCACTGACCGCCTCATCATAAGTCCTGGGTTCATCCTCAATGATGAAGATCCCGTCATGTTGGGTCAGTAGCGACCCATACCTCTCAGGTGCATGACAAATCCTCCCAGACCTACATGGAGCCTGTGTCTGAGCCTCAGGTTGCCTAGCAACTAGTGCAGGTGGCTCAGGTTCCATCTCTATGTCTTGTGGTTGCACTTGGACCTCGTCCAAGTCATACTTCCTCCCACTAACTTCTTTCATGAGAAATTCTTTCTCTAGAAAGACAGCACCCCGAGCAACAAAAACTTTGTTCTCGGTGGGAACGTAGAAGTAGTAACCTTTAGTTTCCTTAGGGTACCCCACAAACACGCATTTATCATATCTGTTGGGGTATGCCCTTAAGGCTAATGTTTGAGGCCTTGGGATTATATCAGTATCATGTATAAACTCAATGTTTATAAAGGCAATGGTTGTTATTCAGGTTGTTACATCATCTGCTGCAATATGTATACTTCTGAATAATGTCTCAATGCTGTTCAGCTTGGCTGACATGCAGTATTGTCCTTAGTCGAGATATCTTGGTGAACATGAGACAGCCTTGATATGATTGAGACTAATATGTGTTCTAATCTTATAGGATGCTTCGAGCATGGAATAAGATGTAGACTCAAGGGTACATTGGATGTACTGGACAGACCCTACTTAGGATATTCAATTGCTTGTCACAATATGAATAATCCTTATATGCAAACAAGTGGCATATTTCCTCTGAGTTGAGATCACTTGTGTTTCTAAATGATGATTGGCATTGTTTTGAGGTAGTTCAATATCATTTGAAACAAAATGGTTATAGACTATCTTGGATAATGAGCATGAGTCATGTTAGGGCGCTAGTGATAGATATAGGATTGCCGTCTCCTTGGAAGGAGTGTGATGTTCTATAGGGGCCCCCTGTATGAGATGATTGAGAAAGTGTATGGCCATACCCAGATGACTATGTTTCATCTGATCTAATCATTCTCATCATATTGGAATTACAGGCTTGACACGCTTGTCCAATAAGAACATCCAGTGGCAAAGGAAACATGTATGCCTAGTGAAGTGGATTCACACTTGTGCTGTGGTTTGGGTGTAGTCTTGGAAGACTCTTTCCTTTATATCGGGAGACAGTGATGTGTTGCTAGATACCCCTCATTGATCGTGATAACGTAAGTTATCGTTACCGACATTTAAAGGAAACCCTTAGGGTCGCACAATTTGATGATATGGCTTACTTGAGTCAGATCGTGTGGACTGAATTGTTTTGATTCAGTTTAAAGGGATTTAATCTCTGATTGTAAGTTAGATCTGGTCTGATCATGTTTGATTGATTAGTGTTAGGGTATGCCCTTAAGGCTAATGTTTGAGGCCTTGGGATTGTAACAGTATCATGTATAAACTCTTATGTTTATAAAGGCAATGGTTGTTATTCAGGTTGTTACATTGTCTGCTGCAATGAGCGTACTTCTGAATAATGTCTCTATGATGTTCAGCTAGGCTGACATGCAGTAAAGTCCTTAGTCGAGATATCTTGGTGAATATGAGATAGCCCTGATATGATTGAGACTAATATGTATTCTAATCTTATAGGATGCTTCGAGCATGGAATAAGATGTAGACTCATGGGTACATTGGATGTACTGGACAGACCCTACTAGGTTATTCAATTGCTTGTCACAATGTGAATAATCCTTGATTGCAACAAGTGGCACATGTCCTCTGACTTGAGATCACTTGTGTTTCTAAATGATGATTGTCATTGTTTTGAGGTAGTTCAATATCATTTGAAACATAATGGTTATAGACTATCTTGGATGGTGAGCTTGAGTCATGTTAGGTCACTAGTGATAGATATAGGATTGCCGTCTCCTTCATTGGAGTGTGATGTTCTAAAGGGGCCCCCTGGATGAGATGATTGAGAAAGTGTATGGCCATACCCAGATGACTATGTTCATCTGATCTAATCATGCTCATCATATTGGAGTTACAAGCTTGGCAGGCTTGTCCAATAAAGAACATCCAGTGGCAAAGGAATCATGTATGCCTAGTGAGTTGATTCACACTTGTGCTGTTGTTTGGGTGTAGTCTTGGAAGACTCTTTCCTTTATATCGGGAGACAGTGATGTGTTGCTAGATACCCCTCTCTGATCGTGATAACGTAAGTTATCGTTACCGACATTTAAAGGAAACCCTCAGGGTCGCACAATTTGATGATATGGCTTACTTAAGTCAGATCGTGTGGACTGAATTGTTTTGGGTTCAGTTTAAAGGGAATTAATCTCTGATTGTGAGTGAGATCTGGTCTGATCATGTTTGATTGATTAGGGCTTGAGATCGGTAAGCTTCGATCGAGAGATTGGATGCTAGATCAGTGAGATCAGAAGCATCAAGAGATCAACGGTTAGATCTGGAGCCTTAGGGTTTAATTGAGATCTAGACTGGATTGCTTGGGTTAATTGGTCTTGGACCAAACCGAAATGAACCAGCTCATCAAGTGAGCGTGTGGTTCAAATGGAGAGGAGTTTGCGATTGGGGTAAACCCATGATCGCATGTGAGGGAGTGGATTTCTATTTTTAGAAAGCATGATCACTTACGTGACCACGCCTCATGTTGCTCGCCTCTTCACGCCTTTGTCGCCTCTTGTGATTTTGAGAGTTTTTGCATTCTCGTGTAAAAAGAGTGGATGACAAGAGGAGAAAGTTTTTTTTCGCCAAGCAAGGAGATCATCTTCCTTTTTCATACGACAAGAACCTCTTGGAACCTTGCTAGCACAAGGAGCACCAAGGGAGTAGGCGGCTTCTTCATCTTGTGTGCGCATCCTCTGGAGGAGACCCCTGTCGATCTCTTCTTCCTCGACATCATACAAACAATGGCCATGGTATGATCATTGTTGTTCTAAGTTGATCATATAATACATGCTATGCGATCCTAGGAAACCCTAGATTCCGCCCATGCAAATTCATATCTGCGCATGTCTTAGGGTTTCGCCCCCCTTTGTGGGGACTTTCAATTGGTATCAGAGCGCTGGTTGATGCATGATTTTATGATTGCTTTAGCCTTTTTTTGTGATCCGTGTATGCTTAGATCTATACATGCGAACTTTCATCTTTAGTTGTTGCATATGCGAAACTTGAATATGTTTTGATGGCGCATGTTTGTGTGGCGCATAGTTTGTTTTTCTCAAAACTATATCACTTGCGCGACCTTCACTAGATCTAAGAGGCGCCTGCTATAAACCCTTAGATGGGTTGATGGGGCTGAAGTCATCCTCTAGGTTAGATCCAATAGTCTGATCAGACCATCTGACAGCCTAGATGGGTCGACCAGATGGCACCCATGCGCGAGCACGTGGTGGCTATAGGTCGACTGCATCACAGGCGTGTAGCGATGTCTGATTGTGAGACAACTAATGAACGCACATGAGTTAGGCCCGGGGTCACGCCCGCTTGCCAGACCTCATTGTGGCTGTTCAGCCCTTGGCGCATGCATGGTTGACCTTTTGGTCGACTCAAGTCAGTTAGGACTTGGTGCATGCAAGGGCAGTGGATCTGACTAGACATGATGAGTGGATCCCTATCAATGGACTGTTGTAAGGTAGTAGGGCACATAAGGAAAATTAAAATTGATGCCAATGGGGTTTTCGAAATTTTAATTTCTTATGTTGGATCACATGATTTTTGGATGATGCCATGTGCTTGTTTATTTTATCTTATGTGGGTTGGCCTTAATGTGTGCTGTGCTGGGGCCTGCGAGCCTGGTGAATTGTTGTAAATTAATATTTATCGTGATCTGCGCATCACATTTTATTTAATTTATAAAGTGTAATTGACCTGCGTGTCAATTTTGTCTAGATAGATTAATTTGTAAATTTATCAGACAAGAGCACAGAGCACACATGGCAGAGGCGCATGCAGCTTGAGGCTTAACCAGGTGGGAGGTCCAGGGTTCGACTCTGGGACAGGCGCATTTTCCCTGGTAGGCGCACCTCAGCTGCAATTGGCGCTTGGGCCCTAGGTTGGGCCAGATGAGAAGCAAAAGCCCCATGAGGAAAAGCAAGTGAAGACTTAAGTTAGGTTAAGGTCTTACTTAGGCTTAATGGGCTTTTACCACATAAGATCAGCATGCTTTCTATTTATTGCTTATATAATTAGAAATGCATGAGTTTATCTTCTGCTATCACCATAGGAATTGCATGATAGGTAAGAAGATAAAAGACCGTTAAAATCCAACGCTAAATATCAAGCACGTAAAGCCTTCTGACGCGAAACCTCACTGTTCTGACTATCGTTGGAGCCGTATTGTACCCACTCAATGGGCACGTCCATCTATCTTCAGACGGTGTGGGATTACACCTGCGTGTTACAGAGAAGGGATTTATCGCTTCTCGTTGCTCAGCATAGCACGTGGTCTCGTTGCTCAGCATAGCACGTGGTGGTCCAGGGAGTAGGTCAGGTCAGCTTGACCATGTAGGCTACATACTGAGCATATGTGAGCTATATGGAGGCAGCCATCTGAGGGATCAGAGACTGTGTTGTACCAACTCAGTTGGCACAGTCTGCTGGATTGCCCAGATGAAGGGGAATCTCACGGGTTGGCGATTGGCAGGAATTGCCTACCAGAAATTAGTGCTTGTACTCTCTGTGCATCTTATCTCGCCTGAGCGGGACGCGGAGACCAAGTATGAAATCTGGATCCCATCTCACTAAAAGAGTGTTTACTCTTTCGGACTGTTTAATGGATTTTTCAGTCAGATAAAATAGTGAGAAAAAGAATCATTCTTAAGTCCTGATTGATTCTTAACATTGATACTGACCTTGCTGTTCTTGCATTGTTGTAGATTCCTGCAGCAACGAACACCATGAATTTCAATGTGCGATCCCTACTGGAAAGGGAGAAGTTTGCTGGGCCAAACTTCTCAGACTGGTACGGACACCTTAAGATTGTTCGTAAGGCAGAGAGGAAACTGTATGTCCTCGAGACGGCGATACCGCCTCAACCCGCTCCGAACGCCGCAAGGGCGGTTCGGGAAGCCTATGAAAAGCATGTCAATGATAGCATTGATGTCGCTTGCCTGATGTTAGCGTCTATGACGCCACCGCTGCAGCGTCAGCATGAGGATATGTCTGCTATAGAAATTATAGCAAACCTCAAGATGCTGTATGCTGCACAGGCGAGGACTGAGCGCTATAACTTGACCAAGCTATTCTTTCAGAGCAAACTGGCTGAAGGGAGTCCAGTGGGAGCTCATGTGCTCAAGATGATTGGGCACAATGAGGCTCTAGAGAAACTGGGACACACCATCAATCAGGAGCTTGCTGTAGACATTATTCTGCAGTCTCTACCGCCTTCTTTCGATGCGTTCATTATTAACTTTAATATGAACAAAATCGACTGTACCCCGGCAGAGTTGCTGAATATGCTCTTGACTACAGAGGAAACTCTGAAGGGAAAGCCTTCATCCTCTGTCTTAATGGTTCCTTCTAGGAACAAGAGGAAGGGGAAGAAGGGAAAAACCCCAGTCAAGAACTACAACAAGGCGCTGAAACAAAAGGTTAAGCGGTCGAAGGAATACAGATGTTTCCACTGTGGCCAGCTGGGTCACTGGAAAAAGGACTGTAAAGCGCTCCAAGGAGACAAGAAGGGAAGCATCGCTTCTGGCTCAGGTATTTATGTGACTGAGGTCATGTTCTCTTCTTCTATATCATGGGTGTTGGACACTGCATGTGGAGTTCACATTTGTTCAAATGTACAGGAACTCAAGAGAAGAAGACAGGTGGGACAGCATGAGGTGGACCTACGAGTTGGAAACGGGGCACGGGTTGCTGCTGTTGCTGTAGGCACTTATTTCATTTCTCTACCATCTGGGCTTGTATTGGAACTAGACAATTGTTACTTTGTTCCTAGCATTACTAAAAATATTATCTCTATTCCTACTCTTGTCAGGAAAGGGTTTTCCTTTGAATGCAATATTTCAAAGTGTGTTTTATCTTTTGATAATATTGTTTATGCCACTGGATCAATTAGCAATGGGTTATTCATGTTGGACATGGAATGTTCTATACAGCAGATTGATATTAAGAAAGCCAAGTATGCTGATGACAGCACCTTGCTATGGCATAGTCGTTTAGGCCATATTAACAAGAAACGCATTAAGCGGTTGCATGATCATGGACTGCTGGGATCATTCTCCTGTGAGGAGATTGATACATGTAATGCTTGTTTAATGGGCAAAATGACGAAGTCACCTTTTCCTAATAAAGGTCAAAGGGCTTCAGGTTTACTTGACCTTATACACAGTGATGTGTGTGGGCCATTTAGTAAACATGCCAGAGGTGGCTATCAATACTTCATTACCTTTACTGATGATTTCAGTAGGTATGGGTATGTCTATTTAATGAGACATAAAAGTGAATCTTTTGACAAGTTCAAAGAGTTCAAGAATGAAGTACAAAATCAGCTAGGCCGAAATATCAAGACACTTCATTCTGATCGAGGTGGAGAATACCTAAGTCATGCGTTTACTGACTATCTGAAGGAGTGTGGGATTATCTCACAGCTCACTCCGCCAGGAACACCGCAGTGGAATGGTGTGTCCGAGAGGAGAAATAGAACGTTACTTGATATGGTTCGTTCGATGATGAGTCAGGCTACTCTACCTTACTCCTTTTGGGGATTTGCACTGGAGACAGCTGCAAAGATACTAAACCGAGTGCCATCCAAGGCAGTTTCAAAGACCCCATATGAATTATGGTATTGGAAATAGCCTAGCTTGACATTTATCAAGATCTGGGGTTGCGAGGCTTATGTCAAAAAGCTCGCCTCTAGGAAACTAGAGAGCGGATCTGACAAATGCATCTTTGTCGGTTACCCTAAGGAAACTAAGGGTTATTATTTCTATGATCCCAATGAGAACAAGGTATTTGTTGCTCGGACGGGCATTTTTCTTGAGAAGGAGTTTCTTCTGCAAGAAGCCAGTGGGAGAGAAATAAAGCTGGATGAGAATCCAGAGGAAGGACAAAGTAGTCAAGCACAGTTGGATGAGCCTGAGCCGGTAGAACAGGTTATTGAACAACCTGAGGCTCAGATATCACGGGAACCGTGAAGATCGGGAAGGATTCGTCGACAGCCTGAGCGCTATGACGGAGTCTACATCATTGATCATGATGAACCCCTCACTTATGCGGATGCGGTCAGTGGACCGGACTCAGCTAGATGGCTTGAAGCTATGCGAGCCGAGATGGACTCCATGTCAGATAACCAAGTTTGGGATTTGGTTGATCCGCCTCCGGGAGTTATCCCTATAGGCTGTAAGTGGATCTTCAAGAAGAAGATTGACATGGATGGTAACGTGGTTACCTATAAAGGCAGGCTAGTTGCGAAAGGTTTCAAGCAAATCTACGGGATAGATTATGATGAAACTTTCTCTCCTGTAGCCATGTTTAAGTCTATTCGGATTCTTTTCGCGATAGCAGCATATTATGATTATGAGATCTGGCAAATGGATGTGAAGACCGCTTTCCTTAATGGAAAAATTGGATGAGGATGTGTATATGACACAACCGGAAGGTTTCACTAATCCATCAGATCGTCATAAGATATACAAGTTAAAGAAGTCCATTTATGGACTTAAACAAGCATCAAGAAGCTGGAATATTCGTTTTGATGAATCAGTCAGTGAATTTGGTTTCATCAAGAACGAGGATGACCCGTGTGTATATAAGAGGTTTAGTGGGAGCGTGATTACTTTCCTAGTCCTCTACGTCGATGATATCTTAATCATTGGAAACGATATTCCCGAAATGCATGCGATGAAAGCATGGTTAAGAAAATGTTTCCAGATGAAAGATTTAGGAGAAGCAGCCTATGTGTTAGGTGTGAAGATCTACAGGGATAGATCTAAGAGGCTTCTCGGGCTGTGCCAGAGTACTTACATCGATAAAGTCCTGGAGAGATTTCATTTAGAGAATTCTAAAAGAGGATATCTTCCAGTCAGACATGGTCTGAATCTTTCAAAGAGTCGGTGTCCACAAACACAGACTGAGAAAGATGAAATGGACAATACGCCTTATGCTTCGGCTATTGGGTCCATTATGTATGCGATGTTGTGTACTCGCCCAGATGTCGCTTACGGGTTAAGCGTGACCAGTCGATTCCAAAGTAATCTAGGTCAGGCACACTGGATTGCAGTCAAGAACATTTTAAAATATCTTCGGAGGACCAAAGATATATTCTTGATATATGGTGGTCAGGAAGAACTCAGTATTGAAGGATATACTGACGCTTCGTTCCAGTCTGACCAGGATGATTTCCGATCGCAATCAGGCTATGTTTTTAGCTTGAATGGAGGAGCAGTGGTGTGGAAGAGTTTCAAACAGTCTATAGTTGCTGATTCCACAACAGAAGCCGAGTATATTGCAGCCTCGGAAGCATCTAAGGAGGCAGTGTGGATTCGTAAGTTCGTTCAAGAACTTAGTGTCGTTCCTTCGAGTGCAGATCCTTTGGTTATCTTCTGTGATAGCACTGGAGCAATCGCACAAGCAAAGGAACCACGGTCGCACCAGAAGTCCAAGCACATACAGAGACGGTTTCATTTGATCCGGGAGATCATTGATCGTGGCGAGATCAAAATCTGCAAGGTTCATACAGATGACAATCTGGCAGACCCGCTTACCAAGCCTCTGGCGCAGCAGAAGCATGAGAAGCACTGTAATAATATGGGTTTGAGATTTCTCAACCATTAGATTAAGTGCAAGTGGGAGATTGTTAGGGTATGCCCTTAAGGCTAATGTTTGAGGCCTTGGGATTGTAACAGTATCATGTATAAACTCTTATGTTTATAAAGGCAATGGTTGTTATTCAGGTTGTTACATTGTCTGCTGCAATGAGCGTACTTCTGAATAATGTCTCTATGATGTTCAGCTAGGCTGACATGCAGTAAAGTCCTTAGTCGAGATATCTTGGTGAACATGAGACAGCCCTGATATGATGGAGACTAATATGTATTCTAATCTTATAGGATGCTTCGAGCATGGAATAAGATGTAGACTCATGGGTACATTGGATGTACTGGACAGACCCTACTAGGTTATTCAATTGCTTGTCACAATGTGAATAATCCTTGATTGCAACAAGTGGCACATGTCCTCTGACTTGAGATCACTTGTGTTTCTAAATGATGATTGTCATTGTTTTGAGGTAGTTCAATATCATTTGAAACATAATGGTTATAGACTATCTTGGATGGTGAGCTTGAGTCATGTTAGGTCACTAGTGATAGATATAGGATTGTCGTCTCCTTCATTGGAGTGTGATGTTCTAAAGGGGCCCCCTGGATGAGATGATTGAGAAAGTGTATGGCCATACCCAGATGACTATGTTCATCTGATCTAATCAGGCTCATCATATTGGAGTTACAAGCTTGGCAGGCTTGTCCAATAAAGAACATCCAGTGGCAAAGGAATCATGTATGCCTAGTGAGTTGATTCACACTTGTGCTGTTGTTTGGGTGTAGTCTTGGAAGACTCTTTCCTTTATATCGGGAGACAGTGATGTGTTGCTAGATACCCCTCTCTGATCGTGATAACGTAAGTTATCGTTACCGACATTTAAAGGAAACCCTCAGGGTCGCACAATTTGATGATATGGCTTACTTAAGTCAGATCGTGTGGACTGAATTGTTTTGGGTTCAGTTTAAATGGAATTAATCTCTGATTGTGAGTGAGATCTGGTCCTGATCATGTTTGATTGATTAGGGCTTGAGATCGGTAAGCTTCGATCGAGAGATTGGATTGCTAGATCAGTGAGATCAGAAGCATCAAGAGATCAACGGTTAGATCTGGAGCCTTAGGGTTTAATTGAGATATAGACTGGATTGCTTGGGGTTAATTGGTCTTGGACCAAACCGAAATGAACCAGCTCATCAAGTGAGCGTGTGGTTCAAATGGAGAGGAGTTTGCGATTGGGGTAAACCCATGATCGCATGTGAGGGAGTGGATTTCTATTTTTAGAAAGCATGATCACTTACGTGACCACGCCTATGTTTGCTCGCCTCTTCACGCCTTTGTCGCCTCTTGTGATTTCGGAGAGTTTTTGCATTCTCGTGTAAAAAGAGTGGACGACAAGAGGAGAAAGTTTTTTTTTCGCCAAGCAAGGAGATCATCTTCCTTTTTCATACGACAAGAACCTCTTGGAAACTTGCTAGCACAAGGAGCACCAAGGGAGTAGGCGGCTTCTTCATCTTGTGTGCGCATCCTCTGGAGGAGACCCCTGTCGATCTCTTCTTCCTCGACATCATACAAACAATGGCCATGGTATGATCATTGTTGTTTCTAAGTTGATCATATAATACATGCTATGCGATCCTAGGAAACCCTAGATTCCGCCCATGCAAATTTCATATCTGCGCATGTCTTAGGGTTTCGCCCCCCTTTGTGGGGACTTTCAATTAGGGCTTGAGATCGGTAAGCTTCGATCGAGAGAATTGATGCTAGATCGGTGAGATCAAGAGCATCAAGAGATGAACGGTTAGATCTTGAACCCATTTGGTTCAGTAAGATCTAGACCATGGCTTGGGCCTGATTTGATTTGGTCTTTGAACCAAATTGAAATGGATTCGAATTGGCTTGAACCGGTTCACATGAGTGAACGCTTGGTTCAAAGCTGAAGGCGTTTTGGTCGGTTTGAGATCATGGGCGCATGGCTTCATGACTTACTATTTTTGGAAAGTCATTAACGCCACTTCCTCTCAACGCTCTAAAACGCTTGCCTCTTCTCGACGCCCCCTCTCCTCGTGTGTGATTCTTCACGCCTTGGAGAGCATTCGGACAAGCCAAGGAACAAGGAGATCTCATCCCTTTCAAGCGATTAGGACACTTAGAGATCCTTGCTAGCACAAGGAGCGACAAGAAGAAAGCTTTCTCTCATCTTGTGTGTGGTGCCTTTGGAGAAGAAGCACTCGCATCTTTGCTTCCAAGTTGCCATCCTTGCAATGGCAATGGTATGAATCCCTTTCCAGCTCTATACAAGCCTTAAGAGTTGATTTATATGACATGCATATCGATTTTCTATGAAACCCCTAGCTTCCGCATGTATGATCCTTGTTATGCGCCTATCAGGGTATCTTCCCCTTGTCTGGGGACCTTTCAATATCTAGGTTCTAGCTTGCTAGAATCCTGACGTTTGACATAAGCCTCACATCCTCAGATCTTGATAAAAGATAAATTAGGGCGTCTCCCACTCCATACCTCGTATGGAATCTTTGAGACACTCTTAGATGGAACATTATTCAGTATCAGAGAAGCTGTCTCTAGTGCATGTCCCCAGAATGAGGGAGGTAGAGTTGCATGACTCATCATACACCGAACCATGTCCAACAGGGTTCAATTTCTCCTTTCAGACACACCATTCCATTGAGGTGTTCCAGGAGGAGTGAGTTGGGATAGGAATCCCACACTCTTTTAGATAGTCAAGGAACTCACTGCTCAGGTACTCTCCACCACGATCTGATCGAAGAGTATTAATGGATCTACCAAGCTGGTTCTCTACTTCATTCTTAAACTCCTTGCATTTCTCAAAGGATTCAGATTTATGTCTCATCAAGTAGACATAACCATACCTACTAAAATCATCAGAAAAGGTAATGAAGTTGTTGTGTCCCTCCTCTAGCTTGTTTATTGAATGGCCCACACACATCGCTATGTATGAGATCCAACAAACCTCCTACCCTCTCACCAATTTTGGTGAAGGGCGCCTTTGTCATTTTCCCTAATAAACAAGGCTCGCATGTATCAAATTCCTCCGAGGGGCTTGAATCTAACAACCCATTTGCATGGAGTTGTTGGATGCGATTCGTGTTTATATGGAGCTAATCGACAATGCCATAGGAAAGCACCCAACTAAACCACTCAGTTTGGCCCTTTTATTATTTATGTTACAAATGGAGTTATCCATGTCCAAGACATATAAATCCATTTGCACAAGGCTACCCTTCCCATAAAAACACATTTGCAAATGAAAAAGAACAGGAGTTCCCTCTTTTATTTCAAATTTAAATCCTTTCCTTGCCAAGCAAAGAATAGATACAATGTCTTTGGTAAGGGAAGGTACATAATAGCAATGATCTAACTCCAACTGAAGTCCAGAAGGCAGGGAGAGCATCAAAAGTCCTACGATAATAGCAGCAACCTGTGCTCCGTTTTCCAACTCGTAGGTCAATCTCTCTAGGCCGCACCGATCCTACTTTTCTTGAGCTCTAGCATATTTGTACAAATATGAGCTCCGCATCGCGGTATCCAATACCCATGTCATAGAAGTAGAAAGATTGACTTCGGTAACATAATGTTGGGGTATGCCCCTTAAGGCTAATGTTTTGAGGCCTTCGGGTTATTATCAGTATCATGTATTAAACTGAGTATATGTTTATAAAGGCAATTGTTGTTATTCAGATTCGTTGCATTGTCTGCTGCTGCTGTATGTATACCTCTGAGTAATGTCTCAATGATGTTCAGCTTTGCTGACATTCAGAGTTGTCCTTAGTCGAGATATCTTTGGTGAACATGAGACAGCCTTGATATGATTGAGACTAATATGTGTTCTGGTCTTATAGGATGCTACGAGCATGGAATAAGATTTAGACACCATAGGTGCATTGGATGTACTGGACTGACCCTACTTAGGATATTCAATTGTTTGTCACAATGTGAATAAATCCTTATAAGCAAGCAAGTGGTATATTCCCTCTGACTTGAGATCACTTGTGTTTCTAGAGTGATGATTGGCATTGTCTTGAGGTACTTCAATATCATTTGAAAGATAATGGTTAAGGATTATCTTGGATAGTGGGCCATGAGTCATGTTAGGACACTGGTGATAGATAAAGGATTGCCTCTCCTAGTTGGAGTGTGATGTTCTACTGGGGGCCCCCCTCCGTATGAGATGGTTGAGAAAGTGTATGCCCATACCCAGATGACTATGTTCATCTGATCTAACCCATTCTCATCGTGTTGGAATTACAGGCTTGACAGGAGAATTTGAGAAGACCATCCCAGTTGGCTCAAGGGATTAACATTGGAAGACTCTTTCCTTCATATCGGGAGACAGTGATGTGTTGCTAGATACCCCTCTCTGATCGTGATAACATAAGTTATCGTTACCGACATTGAAGGAAACCCTTAGGGTCGCACAATTTGATGATACCCCTCTCTGATCGTGATAACATCCAGTAGCCTAAATTACATTTTTAATCTATCTAGACAAGGTTTGACTCACAGGTCAATTATACAATTTTCATAAATTAAAGTGTGATTCGCAGATCACAGCAAAATTTATAAATCAATTCCAGGCACGCAGGCCCCCAGCACAGCACACAAATAAGGGCAGCCCACATAAGATTAAATAGACATCCATTCACCATGATAAACAAGCATCCATGTGATCCAAACAGAAAATAAAATTTTGAAAACCCATGGCATCAATTTTATTTCCTTATGTGCCCTACTACCTTACAATGGTCCATTAATAGGTATCCACTCATCAGACCAAGTCAGACCCACTGCCCTTGCACGCACCCAGTCATAACTGACTTGCGTCGACCTTGTGGTCAACTATGCATGCCTTAAGGGCTGAACGTCCCACATGATTTCTGGCAAGCGGGTGTGACCCCGGGCCTTAATCATGATCGTTTACCAGGCGCCTCAATCAGACATCGCTACACGCCCTTCTGCAGTCGACCTATAGCCACCTGTATTGCTTGCGCACAGGTGCTATCTGGCCGACCCATCTAGGCTGTCAGATGGTCTGATTAGGCTGTTGGGTCCAGACTTTGACTAATGACTTCAACCCTATTAACCCGTCTAAGAGTTTAAAGCAGGCGCTTAGATAGATCTAAATGAGGGGGCGCGCATGAAGTAAAGTTTTGTTTGAAAAACATCTATGAAACATGCGTAAACTTTAAATAACATGGATACATGCGCAAACACAATATGTAATCTTGTCATCAAGTAAAGCGCATGTGAACATGTAGAAGATCTATCCAATAAATCAAACATGGATCACATCAAGGCAATCATATGCAACAAGTCAAAATAAACCTGGCTCTGATACCAATTGTAGGGTCGAAACCTAAGTCAGATGCGCTTCTAAATTTTTGCATAGGCGGAAAAACTAGGTTTCATGAAGATCGCATGGCTTGTAAGTATAACCAACCATAAGAGGATGATTGAAGCATTACCATGGCCATTGCTCGAGTGATGACTTGGAAGAAGAAAGGGCGATCGGCTCTTCTCCAAAGAGGTCACACACAAGATGTTGAAGGCTTACTCCCTTGTGCTCTTTGTGCTAGCAAAGATCCAAGGAAAACTTGATCGTGTACAAGGAGATGTTTTTCTCTCTCGGCTGTTCGAACTCTCTTGCTTAGCGTGAAGACTCACTACCACACGAGAGGAAAACGGGAGGAGAAGAGGGGGCGAGCCACGTTACAATCGTGGAGGCATTTTCCAAAATGGAAAAACCGACTTCCAAATATAGTAAGTGCTTAATACTCATGCATTCACTCAAAGTGAACCATCGAAACTTCCTTCTCCTTTGAACCAAGCGTTCACTAAGTGAACCGGTTCAATTCTATTTGGTTCAAAGACCAAATCGAACCAGCCATGGTTTAGATCTCTTTGAACCAAATGGCTCAAGATCTAACCACACATCTCTTGATCTTCTTGATCTCATCGATCAAGCATCAATTCTCCCTATCAAAGCTTACCGATCTCAAGCCCTAATCAATCAAACATGATCAGACCAGATCTCACTTCAAATCAGAGTTTAAATTCCTTTAAATTGGACTAAAACAATTCAATCCACACGATCTGATATAAGTAAGCCATATCATCAAATTGTGCGACCCTAAGGGTTTCCTTCAACGTCGGTAACGATAACTTACATTATCACGATCAGAGAGGGGTATCTAGCAACACATCACTATCTCCCGATATGAAGGAAAGAGTCTTCCAAGACTACACCCAAACCACAGCACAAGTGTGAATCCAATTCACTTGGCATACATGTTTCCTTTGCTACTGGATGTTCTCGTTGGACAAGCGTGTCAAGCGTGTAACTCCAACATGATGAGAATGGTTAGATCAGATGAACATAGTCATCTGGGTATGGCCATACACTTTCTCAACCATCTCATCCAGGGGGCCCCTATAGAACATCACACTCCAACAAGGAGAGGCAATCCTTTATCTATCACTAGTGCCCTAACATGACTCATGCCCATTATCCAAGATAATCCTTAACCATTAATTTTTCAAATGATATTGAACTACCTCAAGATAATGCCAATCATCATTTAGAAACAGAAGTGATCTCAAGTCAGAGGAAATATGCCATTTGCTTGCATACAAGGATTATTCACATTGTGACAAACAATTGAACATCCTAAGTAGGGTCAGTCCAGTACATCCAATGCACCTATGTGTCTAAATCTTATTCCATGCTCGAAGCATCCTATAAGATCAGAACACATATTAGTCTCAATTATATCAAGGCTGTCTCATGTTCACCAAGATATCTCGACTAAGGACAATACTGCATGTCAGCCAAGCTGAACACCATTGAGACATTATTCAGAAGTATACATAACAACAGCAGATAATGTAACAACCTGAATAACAACAATTGCCTTTATAAAACATAGTTTATACATGATACTGATAATAACCCAAGGCCTCAAACATTAGCCTTAAGGGCATACCCCAACACCAACTCACCCATAACATCCGCTGCGTCACTTATCCACTAAGATACTTGATTTGGGATATTTCAAGAATGGAAAAGACCAAACTCAAAGACATCATTATGTAATCCTATACTCCACATAGATATAGCAAAAATATAACAACGATAATGTCTTTTATTACTAAAAAAATCATAGTGCAATATACAAATTGACCAATATAATTAGTCCATAGGGCATATGCACCAACAGCAGTATACCATTTACACACACCTTGCATATGTCTACTTGACATTTACTATAATATTTCATTCAATATAATAATTTGCTTAGTGCTCGTCATGGAGCCTAGTAGTATATAGAGTTTGTGTGCCATTTTATGCCCATAAGCATATTATTAATGCTACCTAGAAATTCAAGTTATGCATTAAAGGGAGGTTATTATCATGTCATTGTGGGATATGTGTGGTTTATTGTGCATTACCAAGTTAGCATCTTAAATGTTGAATGGTAAGTGTGGGGTCAAAATTGGTTAAACTTTAATTTCAATTGAAATGTAATGCGGCCGTTTCAGATTCACCTTATAAATTATAAGACTTTTTGTTTTAGTAGGTTCTAGCTTCCAATGAATGCAAGTATTCATTGTTAATTACCCCTAAGTAGCTTAAGCTATCTTTGATTGAGAGATCTATAGATGTAACAAAACAAAGACAAAGTGGTTGAAAGAATAATGTGATTTTATAACTTTGACATGGTTTATAATCATTTCAGATTCACCTTATAAATTATAAGGCTTTTTCTTTTAATAGGTTCTAACTTCAAATGAACGTAAGCATTCATTGTTAATCACCCCTAAGTAGCTTAAGGTACCTTTGATTAAGAGATCTATAGATATAATAAAACAAAGACAAAATGGCTGAAAGAATAATGTGCCTTTATAACTTCGTGTCATGACACGGTTTACAATTTGATACAAGAGTACTCCATCAAGACGAATGGTCATTTGACATAGGCCATGGAGGACAAATTTTAGTTGTGTTGCAACAACATTGAGGAACTACACCCCAATCCTTAGTAATGACGTACGCACCTCCCAAACAATGTTATTATGAACACGCCTCAGGTATTTATCATCCACGACTATGTTCAAATTAAGTGAACGAGTCGTTGAGCTAAACGTTCAAAGTTTGGATAAACGGGCCAATTAGCTAAGCATTTAAAATTTGGTGAACAAGTTGAGTCAACGGACCGTGGGCCCAAATGTTCAAATTTGAGTGAATGGGCAATTAGGCCAAATGTTCGAATTCGGGAGAATGGGCCGTGGGGCCAAACGTCCTAATTTTGGTGAATGGGTCGTGGGGTCAAACAATTGAGTATGGTAAATGGGTTGAATGAATGAGTCATTAGGCCAAGCGTTTGAATTTTGAGTCAATGGGCCGTGGGTCCAAACATCATAATTTGAGTCAACGGGTTGTTGGACCAAGCATTCGAAGTTTGGATGAACTAGCCGATGGGCCAAATGATCAAATTTGAGTTAATAGGTCATGGGGCCAAACGTTCAAATTTGGGAGAATGGTTGGCCAAACATTTAAAATTTGGTGAATGAGCCATTCGGCTAAACGTTCGAAGTTTGCGTGAATGGGCCAATGGGCCAAGCTTTCAAAATTTGTTGAGTTGGTGAACGGGCCATAGGACCAGACGTTCGAAATTGGTTAAGTGAACGGGCCATGGGGCCAAGTGTTCAAAAATTTGGCAAACTGGCTGTGGGGACAAATGTATGAATTTTGGGTGAACCGGCTGTAAAGCCAAACGTTAAAAGTTTGAATGATTCGTAGATCTGCTTATATCCAGGTCTTTGATAAAAAAATCTTAGATCAAATTCTAAAAGATCTAACTCAATCAATTAAGGATCAATGTTTGGATAATTTTGGAAGCCATCCGATTGGCTTAGATTTGTATAAATTATTTTCAGCCATTGAAATTTTGATTCATAGATCTGTATTGATCCAGGTCTCTAATAAAAAATCTATGAACAAATTCTAAAAGATCTGACTCAACATGATAGGGATCGATATTTCGATGATTTTGCAAGCCATCCAATTGGCTTAGATTCGTGTAAGTTAATTTCAGCCATTGAATTGATTCATGTATCTACTAAGATCCAGGCCTCTGATCAAAGATCTGCGGGCGGATTTGGAAAGATCTGACTCAATTGAGTAAGGATCAATATTTGGATCATTTTGGAAGCCACCCGATTGGCTTAGATTCGTGTGAGTTAATTCCACTTATTGAAAGTTTGATTCATAAATCTACTTGGATCCAGGTCTCTGATCTAAAATCCGAGATCAAATTTTGAAAGATCTAACTCAATTGAGTGAGGATTGATATTCAGATCATTTTGGAA
The DNA here is from genome assembly GCA_027563935.2 of Costus lasius. Lineage (NCBI taxonomy): Eukaryota > Viridiplantae > Streptophyta > Magnoliopsida > Zingiberales > Costaceae > Costus > Costus lasius. The sequence continues at coordinate 87,613,035 of CM050446.2, forward strand.
GCCATCCGATTGGCTGAGATTCAGGTGAATTAATTTCAGCCGTTGATTTAAAATTTAGATTTAAATCATGTTCGACTAATTATATTTTAAATAAAAAAATAAAAATTAATAAAGTCAAAATTAAATTTTACATAATTATTTCAAAAAAATAAAACAAAAAAAATCATCAAATGTGTTTAACAATAAAAAAAATCAAATTAGGCAAGATTAGCCACGACTAAAAAATAAATAAATAAAAAATATAAAAATATTTAAAAATAAAAAAATAAAAAAGGGGGAATTCCATTTTGTAAAAAAAAGGAGAAAAAAGAGGGGGAGGGAATGAGCAAAACTAAAAAGTAAAAAAATATTAATAAAACCAAGTCTATGGCTAAAAAAATAATAAAAAGTAAATAAATTAAATAAAAAAATTAAATAAAGACAAAATATAATAAAAATAACAATAAATTTTTTTAGCTATCTCCTATAAAAGAGAGGCTAGGCATATGTGAAAAAAAAAGATGAAGTATATGAAATCTAGACGCTGACTCTATAAAGAACACTACAAGGAGATTTCTTTTTCTACACAATTATACATTTTTATCCCTCTTCTTCTTCCTCACTCTATTCTCACGGAGAGGATGCTCCTACAAAATCACTTTTATGGAGATGTGAACTTTGGACTAAACCACAGAGAGGATACTCCTACAAAATCACTTTTGCGGAGAGTAAACTCTGGACTAAATTCTAGAGAACGATACTCTAGTAAAAAAAATATATTGAATAAATTCAAAAAAATAAAATAGCTGCTGTTTGGAATTTGATTACAATCGCAATTGGATACTTGGATCAAAACTCAAAATGACTGCAAGAACTGTTCAACACTTAGCCGTGATGCAACATCTTTAGATGATCCTTCCATTGAATCCAAGCAACCGGTAATAGAGCGATTTCGTGCTGACGTCCCTATTTCCGCGAAAATCTTTGATTCGCCGCTGATGCTCCACTAGAAGGCGTCAAACTCCAGCCACGAGTCCTCCTCAACATAGGGAAGGTATACCTGAAGCCGATTGGACGGAGGAGCGATGAGCAATGTTCGGCGGCAAACCATAATTTTCGAACGCCGCGGCCTCCATTGCAGGTGATGAGAGAAAAGAATGGATGGTCCAAATTCTTTCAATCAAATCAACGGTTGAGATTGAAATCAAATGGATGATCCTAATTATTTCAAGCCCCATCGGGCGACCGAGATTAATTTGATTTAAAAAATTGAACCCAACGGTTCAGATTTATTCAAATCAAATTGATGGTCCAGATTTGCATCAAATCAGACGATCCAGATTATTTCAAGAAAAATCAGATGACAGAGATCAATCCGATATAATAAATTGAATCCAATGATCCAGTTCACTTCAAACCAACGATTTCGATCCGCATCAAATTTGTCTATTGAGATTACTTTCAGTGTAATCGGATGCTCGAGATCAATCCAATTTAATAAACTAAATCCAATAGTCCAGATCCATTGACATCAAATCTAATGGTCCAGATCTGAATAAGGATTGATGATCGAGATTACTTCAAGCTTAATCGGATGGCTCAGATCAATCCGATTTAATAAATTGAATCCAGCGGATCAAATTCGTCCACATAAAATCCAACGGCTCAGATCTGTCTACACCATATCCGACGGTCCTAATTTGAACAAAAAGAGATGGTCTAGATTACTCCAAGCAACATCAGACGGTGGACATTAATCTGAGTTAATAAACTAAATCTAACGACAACGATTCATCTAACCAAAATCTAACGGATCAAAATAAATCAAACATCGATCAAAGGCCTAGATCTTTTACTTTGATCGAATGGTCAGGATCAATCAAATGTGAACAAATGGATCAGATTTAAATTTGAAATGGACAACTGATTCAGAACATATCTAGATCAATCGGATGAATTTTGACATCAGCAAGGTATCGATCCCTACTAAATAGAACCTGATCCCTACTAAATTTTGGATTAAAGCAAATCTACGAATTTAAGTGAATGGTCTTGATGAATTTCAAATCAATGGCTGAAAATGATGTTAGCATATCTAGATCAATCGGTTGACTTTTAACATGATCAAAGAGTTGATCCCTATTAAATCGAACCTAATCTTTCCAAATTTGGTATCAGATTTTCGATCTAAAACTTGAATTGAAGTAGACCTGTGAATTTAAATCAATGGTCATGAGAAAATCAGATATTTAATGATAGAAGATAATCTGAGGCAATTGGAATCAAAATATCCACCAAGCTAAATATCCAATAAGCCATTAAGGCCGGATAAAGAATATCTGAAAACTTTAATGCACCATAAAAAAATATTGTTTGGGAGGTGCGTACATCGACGCTTATCGTCGGGCAGTAACTTCTCAATATGATGTTGTGTTCATTAAGGCTGAAATATCCAATAAGCCATTGGGCCGAACATTTTCCAAACTAAAATATCCAATAAGCCGTTGAGGCCGGATATGTTGGGAAACCCCGGGGACATTTTACAATTTTTCTAGAGCCATGGACATACATTTTACGCAGCGGAAGAATGTCCCCGAAACAGGCTAGTCCCAAAAACCCAGTGAAGATCTCTTGCGAGGGGGTCGACACGATGTGATAGTAAGTACCTTTAAGCAATTAGAAGCCGATGTCGATGAAGGCGCCCAAGTGTTCGCCCTCTGCAGTCTCGCACACACGGATTCCTCAAGTTTTCTTCTTCCTCGCCCGGTGCTAGCCTCGGGAAGAAGATCCATGCCTTAGGAGAGTCCTCCAAGCAACTTGCACCACCACCAAGATGTGATGCACCAAGTGAAAGTAACCCTAGGTCACATACGCATATAAAATTTTTCTTGCTTTACTAGGTCCAAAATCAAATGACTTAAACATATGATCAACTTTTAACAACTTGTATAGAACAAGTGAGGATGTTACCATGGCCATGAGAGGCGGCTTGGAAGAAGAAAGGGGCGAATGCCTCTTCTCCAAAGGAATCACACACAGGATGAGACAGGCCTCCTTCCTTGCGCTCCTTGTGCTAGCAAGTCACCAAGGTTTCTTTTGTCGTGTGAAGAGATGTCTCTTTCTTTGCTGGGCGAACTCCCTCTCTTGGCGTGAAGACAAACCAAAGACGAGAGCAAGAGAACAAGGGGCGAGCAGCGTTCTTGATGGAGGGGCCAACCCTGCCCCAAGGAGGTCTGGAAGGACTAGGAGGAAGCCCATCAGATATGGCTTTCCCTCCTAGGTCATCTTTCTTACCTTATTTGCACTTTCCTTATTTGCATTGAATAAAGCTCTAGTGCATTGTGTAGTTTCCTTATTTGCTTCTAGAATAGTCTACTGGCCTTTGTGTTAATAATTGGGCAGGTTATAGCCCAGCTCAAGGGAAGCTAGGAAGCTCAAGCTAAAGCCACTCAAGTAGAGCTCCAATTATGGAAGGAGGCACTTCAACTACTTCAACTAAAGACTCCAAGTTGAAGGGGCTTACAATCAATGCAACTCCACCTTCCATATCAACCTAGGCGCCACTCAATATGATGATGATTCGAATGCAAGAAATCAGCCCACAATTTAATGCGCCTAGCCATCAACAATCTAGATCCACAAATCAAGGGATCACCATTTAGATCCACAAATCAAGGGATCATCATCTAGATCCACAATTTGAGGAATCACCCTTGGAAACCTCTTAACCGCCCATGCTCTTGAAGGAAGATTTTCGAATTCAAATAAGTCCAAGGCATGAAGGCGCCATCTCATCCATGCAAACAAGGAAGGAGCTCATAAAGAATTCGGCTACAAGGAAGCTCCATCAAGAAAGAATTCGAAATTCAAAAGGGCTAAAGGAAATGTATTAAATGTCATTAATTTCTTCCTTAAACCTTATGATTGCGCCTAGGGTGAATTGTCACCCTTGCCCATGGCTTGTTGAGCCTATAAATTGTAACCTCCCCTCTCTTTGTCTATTAGTTGCCTAGTGAAAAAAAGAATTCTTGTGTTAGCATTGGTGTTTGTCGCCTAAAGAAGTTCTACCTCCCCTCTCCTCTAAAGGGCCGAGCCCTTTCCCTTCTCCCCCCTTTCTTCTCAAGTCTTCAACGCAACTCAACCACTTGAAGGATCTTGCGCAACTTTGGAGGAACTCTAAGGAAGCTTCATCATCCTTTGTTCTCGGCAATCAACAAAGACCCTTAGGGGTTCTTTCACTTTCGGCTAGCAAGAGAGCAACATCAATCAAGCTTCAAATCGGCTAAGTTCCTTCCCCCCTCCCTTCCTTGATTTCTAGAACTTGATTTCTACACTAATCTGAACTTTATTTGAAGGTGGCGCAAGGACTTGGAGGACTCTTTCTCTAAGCGCAAAGCTTTCTCCCTCCCTCTCCTCTTTTAGTTAAGTGTTAAGGGAACTTGTGAGGCTTAACCTCCCCCTTAGATTTGTTTTGTAATATGAATCCGTGACTTGTGCGGATCTCGTTTGTCTGTGTTTGATTGTAATGATGCAATACCTTCCATCAGAGTAGGACCGTTGAAGATCGGGACGATACGATCCTTCTATGCTCAAGGGTCGCACTGTAAGTACTCCTACTAGTCATTTCATTTCGTAGTTTAAAGTGTTATTTCTTCTAGTAGTAAAGTAGTGTCGCTTTCTTTACTTATAAAAATACAAAAACCTATTTTTCAATTCCGTTAGAGTAATTTCGGTTTTATCTAAAATACAAAAAAATATTTTCTTAAAAGCGTTGTTTGAATGCACCCTTATTTGTGAGTGAACCCACCTCCATCAGTTTGGTATCAGAGCCTTTCTTAGAATAGATTTTTGGCCTAAAAGCTATTTTTCAAATTCTAAGACTTTTCTTGGGCCTAGTTGTTTGAAAGAAGTTGATCTCATAAAAGGCTATTATCTAATATATCATTTCTAGGAGCCTTATTTTCAAAAACTAAATTTCTTTCAAAACTATCTTTGACCATGACTACTAGATCAGGAGCAAATTATAATAACCACCCTGAATCCAATGATATTACTAGGCAAGCTGAACCTAATGACATGGCTAGACTCTTTAACATGATAGCATCCTTCCAAGAGGAACTTAGGGATATTAGAGCTAGACTCCCAAATCCTGAAAATCTTAGGGATGATAGACCCCCTAGTCGGCCCTCAAGTGAACCCATCCTAGGTGAACATCCCCAAAACAATAGGAACCCTAATAGGAGAGTCCAAGAACCTGAATGGGAAGATCCACATGCTCGACCCTATCAAAGACCTAGGGAAGACCAAAACCCTGAGTGGAATGAGCCACGTGCTCAAACCTACCACAGACCTAGAGAGGATGAAGTGCAACGCAACATCAAACTCTCACCACCAACCTTTAGTGGTTCCCTTGACCCTAGAGAATTCCTAGATTGGGTAGATAAACTTGAACGGTATTTTGACTGGAGCATGATGCCTAGTCAATCCAAGGTTAGGTTCACCCGATGTCTCCTAGAAGGTACTGCTAGGTTATACTGGACTAGCATAGAGAAGAACATAGAGTTGTTTAGACGCCCTCCTATTGAGAGATGGGAAGACATGCGAGACAAACTTAGGGAAAAATATGTCCCTCCCTATTTCCAACTTAAGATTATCGATGAAGCCATGAGCCTAGTCCAGGGTAGTCAGACCGTCACCGATTACACCACTAGGTTTGATGAACTCCTTCTGAGGAGTGGCATCCATGAAGAAGACCATGTCTCCCTTAGTAGGTATAAGAATGGACTTAGACCCGAGATCAAAAGAGGAATGACCTATTTCCAAATAGAGTCTAGAGAAGTCGCCTACCAAAGAGCCTTAGAGGTAGAGGAAAACATAAAGAGAGCCTTTAGGAGAGAGTTAAGCTCCCCTAGAACTTACCCCAAGGCACCCTCCTCAAGCCCCTCAAGTTCTCAACCCAAAGCCCCAACCCCAACACCCTCTAGACCTAGGATTGTCCAAGAACCTAGAGTCGTTTGCCATGCTTGCCACCAAGTAGGACACTATATGAAAGACTGTCCCAAGAGAGTCCTGTACTTAGGTGAGGAAAAATGTGAAGAAATCTATGAGGAAAACCATGAGGAAATCCATAACCCTGACTCTGGTTGTACGGTTTGGGAAGAACTAGCTTATGATAGTGGTGAAGAACAAACCCACGACACATTAGGAGTGGTTAGGTGCACCCTAATCAAACCTACCCCAACCGAGGACTGGCGTAGGACCAGTATTTTCCACACCTACACGAAATGCAATGGTAACATGTGCAAAGTAGTGATAGATGGGGGAAGTAGTCTAAACGCAGTCTCTCACACAGCCTTAGTAAAATTCAACCTTAAGGCAGAACCGCACCCTAATCCCTATAGCATATCCTGGGTCAACCAGTCTAGTGTCCCAGTCACCCATAGGTGCTTAGTGCCCCTTCAGTTTGCCATCTACCAAGGCAAGATTTGGTGTGACGTCATAACCATGGATGTCGCCCAAGTCTTACTCGGTCGCCCGTGGTTATACGATATGGATGTTATCCACTACGATCGGACTAACACCTATGTCTTTAGCCATGACGGACAAAAGATCAAACTGAAGCCTTCCATGCCTAAGGAACTTAAGGCTGCCACCAACAAGGGTAGGATAGAGGAACCTAAGGAACCCAAGCCAACCATCCAACTCATAAGGTCCCATGCCTTTACCCAAGACTGCTTAGAATCCAAGCAAGTGTACTCCTTAGTCATTAAGGGAACCAATCCAGATGAGGAGTCACCCATACCCAAAGAAGTTGAGACCCTACTCTCAGGGTACTCTGAGCTCACCAGGGAAGAACTTCCCAATGGCTTACCCCCCCTTAGAGAAATCCAACATGCCATAGACCTTGTCCCGGGTTCTACTCTCCCACACTTACCCCACTATAGGATGAACCCTACTGAGCATCAAGAGCTCAAAAGACAAGTAGATGAACTGTTAGACAAGGGTTTCATTAGGGAAAGCCTTAGCCCGTGTGCAGTACCCGCCCTTCTTACCCCAAAGAAGGATGGAAGCTGGCGCATGTGTATAGACTGTAGGGCCATGAACAGAATAACCATCAAGTATAGATTTCCCATCCCAAGATTAGATGACATGCTTGACATGCTGGTAGGTTCTAAGTGGTTTAGCAAGCTAGACCTTAGAAGTGGGTACCACCAAGTTAGGATCAGACTTGGGGATGAGTGGAAGACTGCCTTTAAAACTAAGGATGGTTTGTATGAATGGCTAGTCATGCCCTTTGGCCTTTCTAATGCCCCCTCAACCTTCATGAGGTTAATGAACCAAGTCTTGAAGCCTTACATAGGAAGATTCTTAGTAGTTTACTTTGATGACATCCTAATCTATAGCAAGACCCGAGAAGAACACATGGAACACCTTAGAAAAATCCTAGACTTACTTCAGGAAGAAAAGCTATACCTAAACCTGAAGAAGTGTTCTTTCCTTTCCCCTAGGGTTGTCTTTTTAGGCTTCATAGTTTCAGACCAAGGACTTCAAGCTGACCCTAGCAAAATCCAAGCCATCTTAGACTGGCCTGAACCCAAGACTTTAACTGAAATTAGGAGCTTCCATGGTCTAGCTGCCTTTTATAGGAGGTTCATTAGAAACTTTAGCACCATAGTAGCCCCTATAACCAACTGTATGAAACAAGGTGAGTTTAGTTGGCCTAAGTCTGCTAGTAGAGCTTTTGTGGAGCTTAAGTCTAGAATGACCACTGCCCCTGTCCTAAAGTTACCTGACTTCTCTAAAGTTTTCATAGTGGACTGTGATGCCTCAGGAGTAGGAATAGGAGGTACCCTTAGTCAGGAAGGTCACCCCATAGCCTACTTTAGTGAGAAGTTAAATGAGGCTAAACAAAGATATACTACCTATGATAAGGAGTTCTATGCTGTAGTGCAATCCTTAAGGCACTGGAGGCACTATTTGATACATAACGAATTTATTCTAAATAGTGATCACCAAGCTTTATCTTTTCTAAATGCTCAAAAGAAATTAAATGCTAGGCATGCTAAATGGGTAGAGTACCTTCAACAGTATACTTTTGTTTTGAAGCATAAATCTGGAATTGAAAATAAAGTTGCTGATGCTTTGAGTAGAGTAGTTTTACTTATGCAAACTTTATCTGTTGAAGTAGTTGGATTTGATCGCATGAAACATGAATACCTAGAATGCCCTGATTTTTCAAGCATTTATTCTGAGCTTAGCATAGATCCTTTGAGTCATCCCCTCTATACCCTAAGGGATGAGTTTCTGTTTCTTGGGCCAAAGTTGTGCATTCCCAAGACCTCAATCCGAGACTTCCTTGTTTGGGAGATCCACGGAGGAGGGTCTGCCGGGCACCATGGCCGAGACAAGACTCAAGCCTTAGTGGAGGAACGGTTCTTCTGGCCGAACCTCTACAGGGATGTAGCTAAGGTTGTTAGACACTGTAGGACCTGTCAGACCAGGAAAACTCAGAAACATAACTATGGTCTGTACACACCCCTACCTATCCCTCAAGCACCATGGCAAGACCTTAGCATGGACTTCATCTTAGGTTTACCAAGGACTCCCTCCAGACATGACTCCATTTTTGTCGTAGTGGATAGGTTTACCAAGATGGCACACTTTATACCTTGCTACAAAACCACAGATGCATCACATGTAGCTAGGTTATGTTGGGGTATGCCCTTAAGGCTAATGTTTGAGGCCTTTGGGATTGTATAAGTATCATGTAATAAACTCTTGTGTTTATAAAAGGCATGGTTATTATTCAGGTTGTTACCTTGTCTGCTGTAATAAGTGTACTTCTGAATAATGTCTCAAAGCTGTTCAGCTAGGCTGACAGGCTATATGTCCTTAGTCGAGATATCTTGGTGAACATGAGACAGCCTTGATATGATTGAGACTAATATGAGTGCTAATCTTATAGGATGCTTCGAGCATGGAATAAGATGTAGACTCATGGGTACATTGGATGTACTGGACAGACCCTACTCGGATATTCCATTGCTTGTCACAATGTGAATGATCCTTGTGAGCACTAAGTGGCACATGTCCTTTGACTTGAGATCACTTGTGTTTCTAAATGATGATTGTCATTGTTTTGAGGTAGTTCAATATCATTTGAAACATAATGATTATAGACTATCTTGGATGGTGAGCTTGAATCAGGTTAGAGCACTAGTGATAGACATAGGATTGCCGTCTCCTTGTTTAAGGAGTGTGATGTTCTAATGGGCCCCCTATATGAGATGATTGAGATAGTGTGTGGCCATGCCCAGATGACAATGTGCATCTGATCTAATCATGCTCATCGTATTGGAGTTACAAGCTTGACCCGCTTGTCCAATAAGAACATCCAGTGGCAAAGGACACATGTATGCCTTGTGAATGGAGTCACACTTGTGCAATGGTTTGGGAGTAGTCTTGGAAGACTCTTTCCTTTATATCGGGAGACAGTGATGTGTTGCTAGATACCCCTCACTGATCGTGATAACGTAAGTTATCGTTACCGACATTTAGAGGAAACCCTCAGGGTCGCACAATTTGATGATATGGCTTACTTGAGTCAGATCGAATGGACTGGATTCTTTGAGTTCAGATTAAAGGGATTTTATCTCTGATTGTAAGTGAGATCTGGTCTGATCATGTTTGATTGATTAAGGCTTGAGATCGGTAAGCTTCGATCAAGAGAGATGATGCTAGATCGGAAGGATCAGGGGCATCAGGTGATGAATGGTTAGATCATGAGCCTTGGGGTTCAATATGGTCTAGACCACATGGCTTGAGCCATTTCGGTTTGGTTCATGAACCAAAGTTGAATCGAACGGTTTAGCTTGAACCGGTTCACAATTGTGAACGCATGGTTCAATGCTCAAATGCGTTTGGGTTATGGCTTGAGCGCATGCTTTGATGAGTTTCCATTTATGGAAAGTCATCAAAGGGGGCCGGTTTCACTTAACGCCAAAAACGCTTATGCGTTGGAACTCTTCTCATCAACGCCTTGGACATTGGTTGAGGTGTGGTTGACGACGAGAAGGAGAGCTTGGGCAAAGTGGAACTCTCGGCAACAAGGAAGTTCATCATCCCTTCCATTCGACAAGTGAAGATTCCTTGAGTGACTTGCTAGCACAAGCGACCCCAAGGAGTGAGCCAACTTCATCTTGTGTGTGGCACACTTTGGAGGAGACCTATCTTGATCTCTTCTTCCAAGCCGAGATCCAAGTCCATGGCATTGGTATGATTTCTAGTTTCAAGTTGATCATATTGTTTCATATCCGATCTTGACTTGAAGCCCTCTTTCCGCTATGCATGATAGATGAGCATGCTTAGGGTTTCTTCCCCCTTAGTTAGGGGTTCCTTCAAATGGTATCAGAGCTAGGCTCATGATATGATCGATATGATTGCTTTAAGTATTGGTGATCCATACATGATGTTGCGCTTACTGTTTCCTTGAGGCATGCTTTGTTTTCATGATGTTGCGCTTATATATTCATGATGTTGCGCTTGTATCATATGTTCATGATGTTGCGCTTATATGTTCATGATGTTGCGCTTGTATCATATGTTCATGATGTTGCGCTTATATGTTCATGATGTTGCGCTTGTATCATATGTTCATGATGTTGCGCTTATATGTTCATGATGTTGCGCTTGTATCATATGTTCCTGAAGTATGCGCTCCCCCTTGAAGGGGACCTCCTAAAGTATGCGCTCCCCCTTGAAGGGGACCCCCTTAGATCTAAGGGTTATCAAGCATGTTGTTTGTTTGTAACATTGCGCATGTTATAAAAGTTTTCTAAAACTTACCTCTTGCGCGCTTCATTAGATCTAAGGTGCCACTACATTAAACCCTTAGATGGGTTGATGAGGTTGAAGTCACCACTAGGTTGGATCCAAGTCTGATCAGACCATCTGACAGCTCAGATGGGTTGACCCAATAGCACCTATGCGCAAGCACAAGGTGGCTATAGGTTGACTGCATCTAGGGCGTGTAGCGAGGTCTGGTTGAGACAACTACTGAACACACTTGAGTTAGGCCCGGGGTCACACCCGCTTGCCAAAACTCATGGGGTGGTTCAGCCCTTGGGGCATGCATGGTTGACCATTAGGTCAACTCGGGTCAGTTAGGACTCGGTGCATGCAAGGGCAAAGGATCTAGCTAGATGGATGAGTGGATCCCCATCAATGGACCATTGTAAGGTTGTAGGGCTCATAAGGAAATTAAATTGATGCCATGGGTTTTTCCAAAATTTAATTTCTTGAATGGATCACATGTTGATTGAATCATATGCTTGTTTATTTAGTCTTATGTGGGTTGCCCTATTGTGTGCTGTGCTGGGGCCTGCGAGCCTGGATAAGTTGTAAATTAATTTGTGATCTGCGAATCACATTGTACTTAATTTATAATATGTAGTTGACCTGCGAGTCAACCTTGTCTAGATAGATCAAATGTACTTTGATTAGACAAGTGCACACATCCAAGAGGGGCATTCATCTGGTGGTGCACCTGAGGTGCTCTTGGCGCTAGGGCACTGGGTTGGACCAGATGAGATGCAAGGAGCTCAAGTGAAGACTTAAGTAAATTAAGGTCTTACTAGGGTTCATGGGCTTTTACCACATAAGATCATGCTTTCTTCTTATTGCTTATAATTAGAATTGCATGTTTAAGTTTATCTTCTGCTATCACCATAGGACTTGTATGATAGTTAAGAAGATAAAAGACCGCTAAAATCCAACGCTAACATATCAAGCTCGTAAGCCTTCTGACGCGAAACCTCACCTTTCTGATTATCGTTGGAGCCGTGTTGAACCCACTCAGTGGGCACGTCCACCTATCTTCAGACGGTGCTGGATTTCACCTGCGTGTTACAGAGTTGGGATTTATCCCCTCTCGTTGCTCAGCATAGCACGTGGTGGTCCAGGGAGTAGGTCAGGTCAGCTTGACCATGTTGGCTACATATGTGGCGCATATGGTAGCACATGGAGGCAGCCATCTCTGGGATCAGAGACTGTGTTGTACCAACTCAGTTGGCACAGTCTGCTGGATTGCCAAGATGAAGGGGAATCGCACGGGTTGGCGATTGGCTGGCACAGCCTACCAGAAATTAGTACTTGTCATCTCTGTGCATCTTATCTCGCCTGAGCGGGACGCGGAGACCAAGTATGAAATCTGGATCCCATCTCACTAAAAGAGTGTTACTCTTTCGGACTGTTTACTGGATTTTTCAGTCAGACAAAATAGTGAGAAAAGAATCTTTCTTAAGTCCTGGATTGATTCTGAAACATTGATACTAACCTTGCTGTTCTTGCTTGTTGTAGATTCCTGCAGCAACGAACACCATGAGCTTCAATGTGCGATCCCTACTGGAAAGGGAGAAGTTTGCTGGGCCGAACTTCTCTGACTGGTTCGGACACCTTAAGATTGTTCTTAAGGCAGAGAGGAAACTGTATGTCCTCGAGACGGCGATACCGCCGCAGCCCGCTCCGAACGCCGCAAGGGCGGTTCGGGATGCCTACGAAAAGCACGTCAATGATAGCATTGATGTCGCTTGCCTGATGCTAGCGTCTATGACGCCACCGCTGCAGCGTCAGCATGAGGATATGTCAGCTATAGAGATTATAGCAAACCTCAAAATGCTGTATGCTGCACAGGCGAGGACTGAACGCTATAATCTGACGAAGCTCTTCTTTCAGAGCAAACTGGCTGAGGGGAGCCCAGTGGGAGCTCACGTGCTCAAGATGATTGGGCACAAGGAGGCTCTGGAGAAACTGGGGCATACCATCAACCAGGAGCTTGCTGTGGATATTATTCTGCAGTCTCTCCCGCCTTCTTTCGATGCGTTCATTATTAACTTTAATATGAACAAGATCGATTGTACGCCGGCAGAGCTGCTGAATATGCTCTTGACAACTGAGGAAACTCTGAAGGGTAAGCCTTCAACCTCTGTCTTGATGGTTCCTTCTAGGAACAAGAAGAAGGGGAAGAAGGGCAAGGCCCCTGTCAAGAATTACAGTAAGGCCCTGAAACAGAAGGTGAAGCGGTCGAAGGACAACAGGTGTTTCCACTGTGGCCAGCTGGGTCACTGGAAAAAGGACTGTAAAGCGCTCCAAGGAGATAAGAGGGGAAGCATTGCTTCTGGCTCAGGTATATACGTGACGGAAGTCATGGTTTCATCTTCTTCTATATCATGGGTGTTAGACACTGCATGTGGAGTTCACATTTGTTCAAATGTGCAGGAACTCAAGAGAAGAAGGCAGGTGGGACAGCATGAGGTAGACCTACGAGTTGGAAACGGGGCACGGGTTGCTGCTGTTGCTGTAGGAGACTATTTCATTACTTTACCATCTGGCATTGTATTAGAATTAAACAATTGTTATTTTGTACCCAGTATTACCAAGAATATTATCTCCATTCCTGCTCTTGTCAGGAAAGGATTTGCCTTTGAATGCAAGATTTCAAAGTGTGTTTTAACTTATGATAATATTGTGTATGCAACTGGTTCAATTAACAATGGGTTATACATGTTGGACATGGAAAATTCTATACAAAACATTGATAATAAGAAAGCCAAGTATGCTGATGACAGCACCTTGCTATGGCATAGTCGTTTAGGCCATATAAACGAGAAGCGCATTAAGCGGTTGCATGAACATGGACTGCTGGGATCATTCTCCTATGAGGAGATTGAGACATGCAAAGCTTGTTTAATGGGTAAAATGACGAAGTCTCCTTTTCCTCACAAAGGTCAAAGGACTTCAGGTTTACTGGACCTTATACACAGTGATGTGTGTGGGCCTTTCAGTAAACATGCCAGAGGTGGCTATCAGTACTTCATTACCTTCACTGATGATTTCAGTAGGTATGGGTATGTCTATTTAATGAGACATAAAAATGAATCTTTTGACAAGTTCAAAGAGTTCAAGAATGAAGTACAGAATCAGTTAGGCCGAAATATCAAGGCACTTCGTTCAGATCGAGGTGGTGAATACCTGAGTCATGCGTTTACTGACTATCTGAAGGAGTGTGGGATTATCTCACAGCTCACTCCGCCAGGAACACCGCAATGGAATGGTGTGTCCGAGAGGAGAAATAGAACGCTACTTGATATGGTTCGTTCTATGATGAGTCAGGCTACTCTTCCATACTCCTTTTGGGGTTTTGCACTGGAAACAGCTGCAAAGGTACTAAACCGAGTGCCATCCAAGGCAGTTTCAAAGACGCCATATGAGTTATGGTATGGGAAACAGCCTAGCTTGACATTTATCAGGATCTGGGGTTGCGAGGCTTATGTCAAAAAGCTCGCCTCTGGGAAACTAGAGAGCAGATCTGACAAATGTATCTTTGTCGGTTACCCTAAGGAAACTAAGGGTTATTATTTCTACGATCCCAAAGAGAACAAGGTTTTTGTTGCTCGGACGGCCATATTTCTTGAGAAGGAGTTTCTTCTGCAAGAGGCCAGTGGGAGAGAAATAAAGCTGGATGAGAATCCAGAGGAAGGACAAAGTAGTCAAGCAGAGTTGGATGTGCCTGAGCCGGTAGAGCAGGTTATTGGACAACCTGAGGCTCAGATATCACGGGAACCGCGAAGATCGGGTAGGATCCGTCGACAGCCTGAGCGCTATGACGGAGTCTACATCATGGATAATGATGAACCCCTAACTTATGCGGATGCGGTCAGTGGACCGGAGTCAGCTAGATGGCTTGAAGCTATGCGAGCCGAGATGGACTCCATGTCAGATAACCAAGTCTGGGATTTGGTTGATCCGCCTCCGGGAGTAATCCCTATAGGCTGTAAATGGATCTTCAAGAAGAAGATTGACATGGATGGTAACGTGGTTACCTATAAAGGCAGGCTAGTTGCGAAAGGTTTCAAACAAATCTACGGGATAGATTATGATGAAACTTTCTCTCCTGTAGCCATGTTTAAGTCTATTCGGATTCTTTTCGCGATAGCTGCATATTACGATTATGAGATCTGGCAGATGGATGTGAAGACAGCTTTCCTCAATGGAAATCTGGATGAGGATGTGTATATGACACAACCTGAGGGTTTCACTAATCCATCAGATCGTCATAAAATATGCAAGTTAAAGAAATCCATTTATGGATTGAAGCAAGCATCAAGAAGCTGGAATATTCGTTTTGATGAATCAATCTCTGAGTTTGGTTTCATCAAGAACGAGGATGACCCGTGTGTATATAAGAGGTTTAGTGGGAGCGTGATTACATTCCTAATCCTCTACGTCGATGATATCTTGATCATTGGAAACGATATTCCTGAACTGCATGCTGTTAAGGCATGGTTAGGAAAATGTTTTCAGATGAAAGATCTAGGAGAAGCAGCCTATGTATTAGGTGTGAAGATCTACCGGGATAGATCTAAGAGGCTTCTCGGGTTGTGCCAGAGTACCTACATCGATAAGGTCCTGGAGAGATTCCATTTAGAGAATTCTAAACGTGGATATCTTCCAGTCAGACATGGTCTGAATCTTTCGAAGAGTCAGTGTCCACAAACACAGACTGAGAAAGATGAAATGGACAATACGCCTTATGCTTCGGCTATTGGGTCCATTATGTATGCGATGTTGTGTACTCGCCCAGACGTCGCTTACGGGTTAAGCGTGACCAGTCGATTCCAAAGTAATCCAGGTTTGGCGCACTGGATTGCGGTCAAGAACATCTTAAAATATCTGCGGAGGACCAAAGATATGTTCTTGATATATGGTGGTCAGGAAGAACTCAGTATAGAGGGATATACTGACGCTTCGTTCCAGTCGGACCAGGATGATTTTCGATCGCAATCAGGCTATGTTTTTAGCTTGAATGGAGGTGCTGTGGTGTGGAAAAGTTTCAAACAGTCAACTGTTGCTGATTCCACAACAGAAGCCGAGTATGTTGCAGCCTCGGAAGCATCCAAGGAGGCAGTGTGGATTCGTAAGTTCGTGAGAGAACTTGGTGTCGTTCCTTCGAGTGCAGATCCTTTGGTTATCTTCTGTGATAACACTGGAGCTATAGCACAAGCAAAGGAACCGCGGTCACACCAGAAGTCCAAGCACATACAGAGACGGTTTCACTTGATCCGGGAGATCATTGATCGTGGCGAGATCAAGATTTGCAAGGTTCATACAGATGACAATCTGGCAGACCCGCTTACCAAGCCTCTGGCGCAGCAGAAGCATGAGAAGCACTGTAATAATATGGGTTTGAGATTTCTCAACCATTAGATTAAGTGCAAGTGGGAGATTGTTGGGGTATGCCCTTAAGGCTAATGTTTGAGGCCTTTGGGATTGTATAAGTATCATGTAATAAACTCTTGTGTTTATAAAAGGCATGGTTATTATTCAGGTTGTTACCTTGTCTGCTGTAATAAGTGTACTTCTGAATAATGTCTCAAAGCTGTTCAGCTAGGCTGACAGGCTATATGTCCTTAGTCGAGATATCTTGGTGAACATGAGACAGCCTTGATATGATTGAGACTAATATGAGTGCTAATCTTATAGGATGCTTCGAGCATGGAATAAGATGTAGACTCATGGGTACATTGGATGTACTGGACAGACCCTACTCGGATATTCCATTGCTTGTCACAATGTGAATGATCCTTGTGAGCACTAAGTGGCACATGTCCTTTGACTTGAGATCACTTGTGTTTCTAAATGATGATTGTCATTGTTTTGAGGTAGTTCAATATCATTTGAAACATAATGATTATAGACTATCTTGGATGGTGAGCTTGAATCAGGTTAGAGCACTAGTGATAGACATAGGATTGCCGTCTCCTTGTTTAAGGAGTGTGATGTTCTAATGGGCCCCCTATATGAGATGATTGAGATAGTGTGTGGCCATGCCCAGATGACAATGTGCATCTGATCTAATCATGCTCATCGTATTGGAGTTACAAGCTTGACCCGCTTGTCCAATAAGAACATCCAGTGGCAAAGGACACATGTATGCCTTGTGAATGGAGTCACACTTGTGCAATGGTTTGGGAGTAGTCTTGGAAGACTCTTTCCTTTATATCGGGAGACAGTGATGTGTTGCTAGATACCCCTCACTGATCGTGATAACGTAAGTTATCGTTACCGACATTTAGAGGAAACCCTCAGGGTCGCACAATTTGATGATATGGCTTACTTGAGTCAGATCGAATGGACTGGATTCTTTGAGTTCAGATTAAAGGGATTTTATCTCTGATTGTAAGTGAGATCTGGTCTGATCATGTTTGATTGATTAAGGCTTGAGATCGGTAAGCTTCGATCAAGAGAGATGATGCTAGATCGGAAGGATCAGGGGCATCAGGTGATGAATGGTTAGATCATGAGCCTTGGGGTTCAATATGGTCTAGACCACATGGCTTGAGCCATTTCGGTTTGGTTCATGAACCAAAGTTGAATCGAACGGTTTAGCTTGAACCGGTTCACAATTGTGAACGCATGGTTCAATGCTCAAATGCGTTTGGGTTATGGCTTGAGCGCATGCTTTGATGAGTTTCCATTTATGGAAAGTCATCAAAGGGGGCCGGTTTCACTTAACGCCAAAAACGCTTATGCGTTGGAACTCTTCTCATCAACGCCTTGGACATTGGTTGAGGTGTGGTTGACGACGAGAAGGAGAGCTTGGGCAAAGTGGAACTCTCGGCAACAAGGAAGTTCATCATCCCTTCCATTCGACAAGTGAAGATTCCTTGAGTGACTTGCTAGCACAAGCGACCCCAAGGAGTGAGCCAACTTCATCTTGTGTGTGGCACACTTTGGAGGAGACCTATCTTGATCTCTTCTTCCAAGCCGAGATCCAAGTCCATGGCATTGGTATGATTTCTAGTTTCAAGTTGATCATATTGTTTCATATCCGATCTTGACTTGAAGCCCTCTTTCCGCTATGCATGATAGATGAGCATGCTTAGGGTTTCTTCCCCCTTAGTTAGGGGTTCCTTCAGGTTATTCTTTAAGGAGGTTGTTAAACATAGAGGTACCCCTCTGACTATAGTTTCTGATAGGGATTCCAGGTTTGTTGGACATTTCTGGAAAACCCTGTGGGCTATGTTGGGAACCAAACTCAAATTCTCCACGGCCTATCATCCTCAGACGGATGGGCAGACCGAAGTGGTCAATCGATCACTAGGGAGCATTTTGAGGAGTTTGGTAGGAGAACACTCAGGCACATGGGATAAGCTGTTGCCCATTGCCGAGTTCTCCTATAATAGTGTTGTCAACAAAACCACAGGATTGTCCCCTTTTCAGGCCAACTTAGGGTACCAGCCCAGAAAACCTGTTGATTTGTTTCCTTTACCTAGGCACTCTCATATTTCTATGTCTGCTAAAGATTTTGCTACTCACATGTCCCATTTACATCATGAAATTCACTGTCAAATGCTTGATGCTGTAAATTCCTATCGCAAGAGTGCTAACAGAAAATGCCGAGAAAGGAAATTCTCTGTAGGTGAACAGGTTATACTGCGGGTCAGGGAGGAGCGCATCCATGGATCTGGCCGCAAGTTGGACCCAAAAGGAATCGGGCCATTCACCATTGTAGAAAAGATCAACGACAACGCCTACATCTTGGATCTACCACCGGACTTGGGGATCCCCACCACTGTCAATGTGGAGGATCTCACGCACTATGAGGAGCCGGTGCACATCGGGGAGTTGACTGACAGGCCTGAGCTGCAGAGCATACTTGAAGATCAGACCCGACTCACCCCAGACAAGGTACAAGTGTTTTACCGTGTTAAATTTACGTCGGGTGAGGAGGCTTGGCTTCCCGAAGAAGAGTTGGCACAGGCCGCTCCGGAATTACTCCAAGGGTACAAGGATAATTCTCCAGAGGAGAATTCTTCCCACCCGGGGAGAAATGATGGAGGGGCCAACCCTGCCCCAAGGAGGTCTGGAAGGACTAGGAGGAAGCCCATCAGATATGGCTTTCCCTCCTAGGTCATCTTTCTTACCTTATTTGCACTTTCCTTATTTGCATTGAATAAAGCTCTAGTGCATTGTGTAGTTTCCTTATTTGCTTCTAGAATAGTCTACTGGCCTTTGTGTTAATAATTGGGCAGGTTATAGCCCAGCTCAAGGGAAGCTAGGAAGCTCAAGCTAAAGCCACTCAAGTAGAGCTCCAATTATGGAAGGAGGCACTTCAACTACTTCAACTAAAGACTCCAAGTTGAAGGGGCTTACAATCAATGCAACTCCACCTTCCATATCAACCTAGGCGCCACTCAATATGATGATGATTCGAATGCAAGAAATCAGCCCACAATTTAATGCGCCTAGCCATCAACAATCTAGATCCACAAATCAAGGGATCACCATTTAGATCCACAAATCAAGGGATCATCATCTAGATCCACAATTTGAGGAATCACCCTTGGAAACCTCTTAACCGCCCATGCTCTTGAAGGAAGATTTTCGAATTCAAATAAGTCCAAGGCATGAAGGCGCCATCTCATCCATGCAAACAAGGAAGGAGCTCATAAAGAATTCGGCTACAAGGAAGCTCCATCAAGAAAGAATTCGAAATTCAAAAGGGCTAAAGGAAATGTATTAAATGTCATTAATTTCTTCCTTAAACCTTATGATTGCGCCTAGGGTGAATTGTCACCCTTGCCCATGGCTTGTTGAGCCTATAAATTGTAACCTCCCCTCTCTTTGTCTATTAGTTGCCTAGTGAAAAAAAGAATTCTTGTGTTAGCATTGGTGTTTGTCGCCTAAAGAAGTTCTACCTCCCCTCTCCTCTAAAGGGCCGAGCCCTTTCCCTTCTCCCCCCTTTCTTCTCAAGTCTTCAACGCAACTCAACCACTTGAAGGATCTTGCGCAACTTTGGAGGAACTCTAAGGAAGCTTCATCATCCTTTGTTCTCGGCAATCAACAAAGACCCTTAGGGGTTCTTTCACTTTCGGCTAGCAAGAGAGCAACATCAATCAAGCTTCAAATCGGCTAAGTTCCTTCCCCCCTCCCTTCCTTGATTTCTAGAACTTGATTTCTACACTAATCTGAACTTTATTTGAAGGTGGCGCAAGGACTTGGAGGACTCTTTCTCTAAGCGCAAAGCTTTCTCCCTCCCTCTCCTCTTTTAGTTAAGTGTTAAGGGAACTTGTGAGGCTTAACCTCCCCCTTAGATTTGTTTTGTAATATGAATCCGTGACTTGTGCGGATCTCGTTTGTCTGTGTTTGATTGTAATGATGCAATACCTTCCATCAGAGTAGGACCGTTGAAGATCGGGACGATACGATCCTTCTATGCTCAAGGGTCGCACTGTAAGTACTCCTACTAGTCATTTCATTTCGTAGTTTAAAGTGTTATTTCTTCTAGTAGTAAAGTAGTGTCGCTTTCTTTACTTATAAAAATACAAAAACCTATTTTTCAATTCCGTTAGAGTAATTTCGGTTTTATCTAAAATACAAAAAAATATTTTCTTAAAAGCGTTGTTTGAATGCACCCTTATTTGTGAGTGAACCCACCTCCATCAGTTCTTACGTTTGAAAACGTGGGAGGTTTTTCCGAAAAGAAAAAAAAACGCCTTCCAAAAATAGTAAGCACTTAACTCCCCATGAAGCCATCGATTGAACCAACCGAAACTTGTCTCTTAATTGAACCATGCGTTCACTAAGTGAACCGGTTCAATTCCATTTGGTTCAAGGACCAAATCAAACCAGCTCTGGTTATGATCTCTTTGAACCAAATGGCTCAAGATCTAACCACACATCTCTTGACCCTCTTGATCTCTTCGATCAAGCATCAATTCTCCCGATCGAAGCTTACCGATCACATGCCCTAATCAATCAAACATGATCAGACTAGATCTCACTTCCGATCAGAGTTTAAATTGCTTTAAACTGAACTAGAACAATTCAGTCCACACGATCTGACATAAGTAAGCCATATCATCAAATTGTGCGACCCTAAGGGTTTCCTTCATTGTCGGTAACCATAACATATGTTATCACGATCAGAGAGGGGTATCTAGCAACACATCACTGTCTCCCGATATGAAGGAAAGAGTCTTCCAAGACTACTCCCAAACCATAGCACAAGTATGAATCCAATTCACTCAGTATACATGTTCCCTTTGCCACTGGATGTTCTCGTTGGACAAGCCTGTCAAGCCTGTAATTCCAACACGATGAGAATGGTTAGATCAGATGAACATAGTCATCTGGGTATGGCCATACACTTTCTCAACCATCTCATCCGGAGGAGGCCCCAGTAGAACATCACACTCCAATTAGGAGAGGCAATCCTTTATCTATCACCAGTGTCCTAACATGACTCATGCCCACTATCCAAGATAATCCTTAACCATTATCTTTCAAATGATATTGAAGTACCTCAAGACAATGCCAATCATCACTTAGTAACATAAGTGATCTCAAGTCAGAGGGAATATACCACTTGCTTGCTTATAAGGACTTATTCACATTGTGACAAACAATTAAATATCCTAAGTAGGGTCAGTCCAGTACATCCAATGCACCTATGTGTCTAAATCTTATTCCATGCTCGTAGCATCCTATAAGACCAGAACACATATTAGTCTCAATCATATCAAGGCTATCTCATGTTCACCAAGATATCTCGACTAAGGACAACTCTGAATGTCAGCAAACCTGAACATCATTGAGACATTACTCAGAGGTATACATACAGCAGCAGACAATGCAACAATCTGAATAACAACAATTGCCTTTATAAACATATACTCAGTTTATACATGATACTGATAATAACCCAAGGCCTCAAACATTAGCCTGAAGGGCATACCCGAACAATCTCCCACTTGCACTTAAACTAATGGTTGAGAAATCTCAAACCCATATTATTACAGTGCTTCTCATGCTTCTGCTGCGCCAAAGGCTTTGTAAGCGGGTCAGCTAGATTGTCATCAGTATGTACCTTGCAGATTTTGATCTCTCCTCGATCTATGATCTCACGAATCAAATGAAACCTTCTCTGTATGTGCTTGGACTTCTGGTGTGACCGTGGTTCCTTTGCTTGTGCAATCGCTCCAGTGTTATCACAGAAGATAACCAATGGATCTGCACTTGAAGGAACAACACCAAGTTCTTGAATGAACTTACGAATCCATACTGCCTCCTTTGATGCTTCTTAGGCTACAACATACTCGGCTTCTGTTGTGGAATCAGCAACAATTGATTGTTTGAAACTCTTCCACACCACTGCTCCTCCATTCAAGCTAAAAACATAGCCTGATTGCGATCGGAAATCATCTTGGTCAGATTGGAATGAAGCGTCAGTATATCCTTCAATACTGAGTTCTTCTTGACCTCCATAAATCAAGAACATATCTTTGGTTCTCCGAAGATATTTCAAAATATTCTTGACTGCAATCCAGTGTGCCTTCCCTGGATTACTTTGGAACCGACTGGTCACGCTTAACCTGTAAGCGACGTCTGGGCGAGTACATAACATCGCATACATGATGGACCCAATAGCCGAAGCATAAGGCGTATTGTCCATCTCATCTTTCTCAGATTGTGTTTGAGGACACTGGCTCTTTGAAAGATTCAGACCATGTCTGACTGGAAGATATCCTCTTTTAGAATTTTCTAAATGGAATCTCTCCAGGACCTTATCGATGTGAGTACTCTGGCACAGCCCGAGAAGCCTATTAGATCTATCTCTATAGATCTCCACACCTAATACATAGGCTGCTTCTCCTAAATCTTTCATCTGGAAACATTTTCTTAACCATGCCTTAACTGCATGTAGTTCAGGAATATCGTTTCCAATGATTAAAATATCATCGACGTAGAGGACTAGGAAAGTAATCACGCTCCCACTAAACCTTTTATATACACACGGGTCATCTTCATTTTTGATGAAACCAAATTCACAAACTGATTCATCAAAATGAATATTCCAGCTTCTCGATGCTTGTTTTAGTCCATAAATGGACTTCTTTAATTTGCATATCTTATGACGTTCTGATGGATTGATGAAACCTTCAGGCTGTGTCATATACACATCCTCTTCCAGTTTTCCATTAAGGAAAGCGGTCTTCACATCCATTTGCCAGATCTCATAATCATAATATGCTGCTATCGCGAGAATAATTCGAATGGACTTGAACATGGCTACAGGAGAGAAAGTTTCATCATAATCTATCCCGTAGATTTGTTTGAAACCTTTCGCAACTAGCCTGCCCTTATAGGTAACCACGTTACCATCCATGTCTTTCTTCTTCTTGAAGATCCACTTACAGCCTATAGGGATTATTCCCGGAGGCGGATCAACCAAATCCCAGACTTGATTGTCTGACATGGAGTCCATCTCGGCTCACATAGCTTCAAGCCATCTTGCTGATTCCGGTCCACTGACCGCATCCGCATAAGTGAGGGGTTCATCATTAATGATGTAGACTCCGTCATAGCGCTCAGGCTGACGACGGATCCTTCCCGATCTATGCGGTTCCCGTGACATCTGAGCCTCAGGTTGAAGATCAACCTGATCTATTTGCTCAGGCTCATCCAACTGAGCTTGACTACTTTGTCCCACTTATGGAATTTCATCCAGCTTTATTTCTCTCCCACTTGCCTCTTGCAGAAGAAATTCCTTCTCAAGAAAAATAGCCGTTCGAGCAACAAATACTTTGTTCTCCTTGGGATCATAGAAATAATAACCCTTAGTTTCTTTAGGGTAACCGACAAATATACATTTATTTGATCTGCTCTCCAGTTTCCCAGAGGCGAGCTTTTTGACATAAGTCTCGCAACCCCAGATTTTAATAAATGTCAAGCTCGGCTATTTCCCATACCACAATTCATATGGTGTCTTTGAAACGGCCTTGGATGGCACTCGGTTTAGCACCTTTGCAGCTGTTTCCAGTGCAAATCCCCAAAAGGAGTAAGGTAGAGTAGCCTGACTCATCATAGAACGAACCATATCCAATAAGGTTCTATTTCTCCTTTCGGACACACCATTCCATTGCGGTGTTCCTGGTGGAGTGAGCTGTGAGATAATCCCACACTCCTTCAGATAGTCAGTAAACTCATGACTCAAGTATTCCCCACCTCGATCTGAACGAAGTGCCTTGATATTTCGGCCTAACTGATTTTGTACTTCATTTTTGAATTCTTTGAACTTGTCAAAAGATTCACTCTTATGTCTCATTAGATAGACATAACCATACCTACTGAAATCATCAGTAAAAGTAATGAAGTATAAATAGCCACCTCTGGCATGTTTACTAAACGGCCCATACACATCACTGTGAATAAGGTCAAGTAAACCTGAAGCCCTTTCACCTTTATTAGAAAAAGGAGTCTTCGTCATTTTACCCATTAAACAAGCTTTGCATGTATCAAGCTCCTCATAGGAGAATGATCCCAGCAGTCCATGGTCATGCAACCGCTTAATGCGCTTCTTGTTAATGTGGCCTAAACGACTATGCCATAACAAGGTGCTGTCATCAGCATACTTGGCTTTCTTGTTATCAATTTGTTGTACAGAATATTCCATGTCCAACATGTATAACCCATTGTTAATCGACCCAGTTGCATAAACAATATTATCATATGAAATACAACACTGTGAAGTTTTGCATTCAAAAGAAAAACCTTTCCTGACAAGAGCAGGAATAGAGATAATATTCTTAGTTATGCTTGGTACAAAATAACAATTGTCAAGTTCTAATACAAAACCAGATGGTAAAGAGATGTTATATTCCCCTACAGCAACAGCAGCAACCCGTGCCCCGTTTCCAACTCGTAGGTCCACCTCATGCTGTCCCACCTATCTTCTTCTCTTGAGTTCCTGCACATTTGAACAAATGTGAACTCCACATGCAGTGTCCAACACCCATGAAATAGAAGAAGCTACCATGACTTCAGTCACGTAAATACCTGAGCCAGAAGTGAAAGGCTTGCTTCCCTTCTTCTCTCCTTGGAGCGCTCTACAGTCCTTCCAGTGACCCAGCTGGCCACAATGGAAACATCTGTTGTCCTTTGACCGCTTCACCTTTTGTTTCAAAGCCTTGTTGTAGCTCTTGATAGGGGTTTTGCCCTTCTTCCCCTTCTTCTTATTCCTTGAAGGAATCATTAAGACAGAGGATGAAGGCTTTCCCTTCTCAAGTGTCTGCTCTGTAGTATAGAGCATGTTCAGTAACTCTGCCGGAGTGCAGTCGATTTTGTTCATATTAAAATTAATGATGAACGGATCGAAAGAAGCCGGGAGAGACTGCAAAATAATATCTACAACAAGTTTTTGATTGATGGTATGTCCCAGTTTCTCTAGAGCTTCTTTGTACCCAATCATCTTGAGTACGTGAGCTCCCACTGGACTCCCTTCAGTCAGTTTGCTATGAAAGAAAAGTTTTGTCAAGTTATAGCGTTCAATCCTTGCCTGTGCAGCATACAGCATTTTGAGATTTGCTATAATATCAATAGCAGACAAATCCTCATGCTGACGCTGAAGCTCGGGCGTCATTGACGCAAGCATAAGGCAAGCGACATCAGTACTATCACTGACGTGCTTCTCATAAGCATCCCGAACCGCCCTTGCGGCGTTCGCAGCGGGTTGAGTCGGTATTGCCGACTCAAGGACATACAGCTTCCTCTCAGCTTTAAGTACAATCTTAAGCTGTCTGTACCAGTCTGAGAAGTTTGGCCCAGCAAACTTCTCCTTTTCCAATATGGAATGCAAATTGAGCCCTGTGGTGTTCGTTGCTGCAGGAATCTACAACATAGCAAGAACAACAAGGTCAGTATGCATGTTAGAATCAATCCAGGACTTAAAAATGATTCTTTTCTCACTATTTTATCTGGCTGAAAAATCCAATAAAACAGCCCGAAAGAGTGAAACTCTTTTAGTGAGATGGGATCCAGATTTCATACTTGATTTCCGCGTCCCGCTCAGGCGAGATAAGATACACAGAGAGTTCAAGCACTAGTCACTGGTAGGCTATCCATGCCAATCGCCATCCCGTGCGATTCCCCTTCATCTAGGCAATCCAGAAGACTGTGCCAACTGAGTTGGTACAACACGGTCTTTGATTCCTCAGATGGCTGCCTCCATCTAGCTATCATATGCTCAATATGTAGCCTATATGGTCAAGCTGACCTGACCTACTTCCTGGACCACCACGTGCTATGCTGAGCAACGAGAAGCGATAAATCCCTTCTCTATAGCATGTAGGTGTAATCACGCACCGTCTGAAGATAGCTGGGCGTGCCCACTGAGTGGGTACAACACGGCCCCAACGATAGTCAGAACAGTGAGGTTTCGTGTCAGAAGGCAATCGAGCTTGATATTAACGTTGGATTTTATCGGTCTTTTATCTTCTTACTATCATGCAAATTCTACAGTGATAGCAGAAGAATAAAACATGCTTGTGCTAATATTACTTAAAACAGTAAATGAAAGCACCATTATCTTATGTGGTAAACGCCCATAAAAGCCTAAGTAAAAACCCTAGTTTCACAAAAGCCTTCACTTGAGCTCTTTATGGGACTCTTGTACTTCATCTGGCCCAGCTCGGGCACAAATGCCCTCTAGGCAGTATGCGCCTGCTCTAGAGTCGAACTCTAGACCTCCCACCTGGTGAAGCCACTGACTGCGCGCCTCTGCCATGTGTGCTCATGTGCTCATGTCTGATCAAATTACATTTTAATCTATCTAGACATGGTTTGACACACAGGTCAATTATACATTTTTCATAAATTGAAATGTGATTCGCAGATCACAGCAAAATTTATATTAAATTCCAGGCACGCAGGCCCCAGCACAGCACACCAAATAAGGGCAGCCCACATAAGAATAAATAAACACCCAATCAACATGTTAAACATGCATACATGTGATCCAAACGGAAAATAAAATTTTGAAATACCCATGGCATCAATTTTATTTCCTTATGTGCCCTACTACCTTACAACGGTCCATTAATAGGCATCCACTCATTAGACCAAGTCAGACCCACTGCCCTTGCATGCACCCAGTCATAACTGACTTGCGTCGACTTGATGGTCAACTATGCATGCCTTAAGGGCTAAACGTCCCACATGATTTCTGGCAAGCGGGTGTGACCCCGGGCCTTAATCATGATCGTTCACAAGGCGCCTCAATCAGACATCGTTACACGCCCTTCTGCAGTCGACCTATAGCCACCTGTATAGCTTGCGCACAGGTGCTATCCGGCCGACCCATTGTTGGGGTATGCCCTTAAGGCTAATGTTTGAGGCCTTTGGGATTGTATAAGTATCATGTAATAAACTCTTAAGTTTATAAAAGGCATGGTTATTATTCAGGCTGCTACCTTGTCTGCTGTAATAAGTGTACTGCTGAATAATGTCTCAAAGCTGTTCAGCTAGGCTGACAGGTATAAGTCCTTAGTCGAGATATCTTGGTGAACATGAGACAGCCTTGATATGATTGAGACTAATATGAGTGCTAATCTTATAGGATGCTTCGAGCATGGAATAAGATGTAGACTCATGGGTACATTGGATGTACTGGACAGACCCTACTAGGATATTCCATTGCTTGTCAAAATGTGAATGATCCTTGTAAGCACTAAGTGGCACATGTCCTCTGACTTGAGATCACTTGTGTTTCTAAATGATGATTGTCATTGTCTTGAGGTAGTTCAATATCATTTGAAACATAATGATTATAGACTATCTTGGATGGTGAGCTTGAATCAGGTTAGGACACTAGTGATAGACATAGGATTGCCGTCTCCTTGTTTAAGGAGTGTGATGTTCTAAAGGGCCCCCCTATATGAGATGATTGAGGAAGTGTATGGCCATACCCAGATGACTATGTTCATCTGATCTGATCATGCTCATCGTATTGGAGTTACAGGCTTGACATGCTTGTCCAATAAGAACGTCCAGTGGCAAAGGATACATGTATGCCAAGTGAGTTGATTCACACTTATGCTATGGTTTGGGTGTAGTCTTGGAAGACTATTTCCTTTATATCGGGAGACAGTGATGTGTTGCTAGATACCCCTCACTGATCGTGATAACGTAAGTTATCGTTACCGACATTTAGAGGAAACCCTCAGGGTCGCACAATTTGATGATATGGCTTACTTAAGTCAGATCGTGTGGACTGGACTGTTTAGACTCAGTTTAAACGGGTTTAGACTCTGATTGTAAGTGAGATCTGGTCTGATCATGTTTGATTGATTAGGGCTTGAGATCGGTAAGCTTCGATCGAGAGTATGGATGCTAGATCATAGAGATCGAGAGCATCAAGAGATGAACGGTTAGATCTTGAACCATTTGGTTCAAGGAGATCTAGACCTTGGCTTGGGCTGGTTTAATGAACCGAATTGGGTGGAACCTAATTGACTTGAACCGGTTCACATGGGTGAACGTATGGTTCAAGGCTTAAAGGTTTTTGGGCGGTTTAGTCTTCATGTGAGCGCATGGCTTGAATACCTTCCATTTTTGGAAGGGTAACGCCATGTCTTGAATGAAAAGAACTAAACGCATTTTGAGCTTAATTCACTTGTCATCTTCGTTGGACGAAGAGAGGATTGGACGACAAGGGAGCTCTCGGCCAAGCACATCTCATCATCAACACGACAAGGAACTTTGGGGATCTCTTGCTAGCACAAGGAAGATCCTAAAGGGTAGCCATCCCTCATCTTGTGTGTGAATTTGTGGAGGAGATCTATCTTGATCTCTCGCTTCCAAGTCGCCATCCTCAACATGGCTTCGGTATGATTTCTCATAGTTGTTAAGTTGATCATATAGCTTTCATATCCGATCTTTTGAAACCCTCTTTCCGCTTTACATGGCTAGATGTGCATGTTTAGGGTTTCACCCCCCTTTAGATTAGGGGTCCTTACAATTGGTATCAGAGCCGATTTTTCGATATGATCTATATGATTGTTTAGAAGTGCATGTGATCCACACTAGTTTGCGCTTACTTGATGCTTTATTTACATGATGCATGGTTAATTGTTATTGGCGCTTGTATCATGGTTGTATAAAGCTTGCGCTCCCCCTTGAAGGGGACCCCCTAAAGTTTGCGCTCCCCCTTGAAGGGGACCCCCCTTAGATCTAAGGGTTAACAACATGATATATCTTATGTTCTCAAGTGAAGTGATGCATGTTGTTTTGTTTGTTGGCGCATGTTTGTAGCCTTCATAGTTGCGCTTAAAGCATGTTATAGTTTTTCTTATAAAACTCAATGAACTTGCGCGCATACTTAGATCTAAGCCCTTCCTATAATCCCTTAGATGGGTTGATGGGGTTGAAGTCACCTCTGGGGTAGATCCATGAGTCTGATCAGACCATCTGACAGCCTAAATGGATCGACCAGATGGCACCTGTGCGCAAGCATATGGTGGCCATAGGTCGATTGCATCTTAGGTGTGTAGCGAGGTCTGGTTGAGACAACAAGTGAACACTCTTGAGTTAGGCCCGGGGTCACACCCGCTTGCCAGAACTCATGAGGGTTGTTCAGCCCTTGGCGCATGTATGGTTGACCATTAGGTCAACGCGGGTCAGTTAGGACTCGGTGCATGCAAGGGCAAAGGATCTGACCAGATGGTGAGTGGATCCCTATCAATGGACCATTGTAAGGTTGTAGGGCACATAAGGAAATTAAAATTGATGCCATGGGGTTTTCATAATTTTAATTTCATGATCGGATCACATGTTGCTTGATGCCATGATGCTTGTCTATTTATTCTTATGTGGGTTGCCCTTTTGTGTGCTATGCTGGGGCCTGCGAGCCTGGTAAATTATAAGTTAATTTTATTGTGATCTGCGAATCACATTGTTTTAATTTATGAATTGTATTGTTGACCTGCGAGTCAACCTTGTCTAGATAGATCAAATGTATTTTGATTAGACAAGAGCACAAAGGCACACATCCCAAAGGAGCATTCACCTGGTGGCCCACCTGAGGTGCTCTTGGCGCTAGGGCCCTAGGTTGGACCAGATGATATGCCAAGGAGCTCAAGTGAAGACTTAAGTAAAATTAAGGTCTTACTAGGGTTCATGGGCTTTTAACCACATAAGATCATGCTTTCTATTTATTGTTTAAATAATTAGAATTGCATGTTTAAGTTTATCTTCTGCTATCACCATAGGACTTGCATGATAGTCAAGAAGATAAAAGACCGATAAAATCCAAACGCTAATATATCAAGCTCGTAAGCCTTCTGACGCGAAACCTCACCGTTCTGACTATCGTTGGAGCCGTGTTGAACCCACTCAGTGGGCACGTCCATCTATCTTCAGACGGTGCTGGATTTCACCTGCGTGTTACAGAGTTGGGATTTATCCCCTCTCGTTGCTCAGCATTGCACGTGGTGGTCCAGGGAGTAGGTCGGGTCAGCTTGACCATGTAGGCTACATATGAGGCGCATATGGTAGCACATGGAGGCAGCCATCTCTGGGATCAGAGACTGTGTTGTACCAACTCAGTTGGCACAGTCTGCTGGATTGCCAAGATGAAGGGGAATCGCACGGGTTGGCGATTGGCTGGGACAGCCTACCAGAAATTAGTGCTTGTCATCTCTGTGCATCTTATCTCGCCTGAGCGGGACGCGGAGACCAAGTATGAAATCTGGATCCCATCTCACTAAAAGAGTGTTACTCTTTCGGACTGTTTACTGGATTTTTCAGTCAGACAAAATAGTGAGAAAAGAATCTTTCTTAAGTCCTGGATTGATTCTAAAACATTGATACTGACCTTGCTGTTCTTGCTTGTTGTAGATTCCTGCAGCAACGAACATCATGAGCTTCAATGTGCGATCCCTACTGGAAAGGGAGAAGTTTGCTGGGCCGAACTTCTCTGACTGGTTTGGACACCTTAAGATCGTTCTTAAGGCAGAGAGGAAACTGTATGTCCTCGAGACGGCGATACCGCCGCAGCCCGCTCCGAACGCCGCAAGGGCGGTTCGGGATGCCTACGAAAAGCACGTCAATGATAGCATTGATGTCGCTTGCCTGATGCTAGCGTCTATGACGCCACCGCTGCAGCGTCAGCATGAGGACATGTCGGCTATAGAGATTATAGCGAACCTCAAGATGCTGTATGCTGCACAGGCGAGGACTGAGCGCTATAATCTGACGAAGCTCTTCTTTCAGAGCAAACTGGCTGAGGGGAGCCCAGTGGGAGCTCACGTGCTCAAGATGATTGGGCACAAGGAGGCTCTAGAAAAACTGGGGCATACCGTCAACCAGGAGCTTGCTGTGGACATTATTCTACAGTCTCTTCCGCCTTCTTTCGATGCGTTCATCATTAATTTTAATATGAACAAAATCGATTGTACGCCGGCAGAGCTGCTGAATATGCTCTTGACAACTGAGGAAACTCTGAAGGGCAAGCCTTCAACCTCTGTCTTAATGGTTCCTTCAAGGAACAAGAAGAAGGGGAAGAAGGGCAAGACCCCTGTCAAGAATTACAGCAAGGCTCTGAAACAGAAGGTGAAGCGGTCGAAGGACAACAGGTGTTTCCACTGTGGCCAGCTGGGTCACTGGAAAAAGGACTGTAAAGCGCTCCAAGGAGATAAGAGGGGAAGCATCGCTTCTGGCTCAGGTATATATGTGACTGAGGTCATGTTATCTTCTTCTACTATATCATGGGTGTTGGACACTGCATGTGGAGTTCACATTTGTTCAAATGTGCAGGAACTCAAGAGAAGAAGGCAGGTGGGACAGCATGAGGTAGACCTACGCGTTGGAAACGGGGCACGGGTTGCTGCTGTTGCTGTAGGGGACTATTTCATTTCTTTACCATCTGGAATTGTATTAGAATTAAACAATTGTTATTTTGTACCAAGTATTACCAAGAATATTATCTCTATTCCTGCTCTTGTCAGGAAAGGATTTGCCTTTGAATGCAAGATTTCAAAGTGTGTTTTATCTCGTGATAATATTGTGTATGCAACTGGTTCAATTAACAATGGGTTATACATGTTGGACATGGAATATTCTATACAAAACATTGATAATAAGAAAGCCAAGTATGCTGATGACAGCACCTTGCTATGGCATAGTCGTTTAGGCCATATAAACGAGAAGCGCATTAAGCGGTTGCATGATCATGGACTGCTGGGATCATTCTCCTATGAGGAGATTGATACATGCAAAGCTTGTTTAATGGGTAAAATGACGAAGTCTCCTTTTCCTCACAAAGGTCAAAGGACTTCAGGTTTACTTGACCTTATACACAGTGATGTGTGTGGGCCATTTAGTAAACATGCCAGAGGTGGCTATCAGTACTTCATTACCTTTACTGATGATTTCAGTAGGTATGGGTATGTCTATCTGATGAGACATAAAAGTGAATCTTTTGACAAGTTCAAAGAGTTCAAGAATGAAGTACAAAATCAGCTAGGCCGAAATATCAAGGCACTTCGTTCTGATCGAGGTGGAGAATACCTGAGTCATGCATTTACTGACTATCTAAAGGAGTGTGGGATTATCTCACAGCTCACTCCGCCAGGAACACCGCAATGGAATGGTGTGTCCGAGAGGAGAAATAGAACGCTACTTGATATGGTTCGTTCTATGATGAGTCAGGCTACTCTTCCATATTCCTTTTGGGGTTTTGCACTGGAAACAGCTGCAAAGGTACTAAACCGAGTGCCATCCAAGGCAGTTTCAAAGACGCCATATGAATTATGGTATGGGAAACAGCCTAGCTTGACATTTATCAGGATCTGGGGTTGCGAGGCTTATGTCAAAAAGCTCGCCTCTGGGAAACTAGAGAGCAGATCTGACAAATGCATCTTTGTCGGTTACCCTAAGGAAACTAAGGGTTATTATTTCTACGATCCCAAAGAGAACAAGGTATTTGTTGCTCGGACGGCCATATTTCTTGAGAAGGAGTTTCTTCTGCAAGAGGCCAGTGGGAGAGAAATAAAGCTGGATGAAAATCCAGAAGAAGGACAAAGTAGTCAAGCACAGTTGGATGAGCCTGAGCCAGAAGATCAGGTTATTGAACAACCTGAGGCTCAAATAACACGGGAACCGCGAAGATCGGGTAGGATCCGTCGCCAGCCTGAGCGCTATGACGGAGTCTACATCATTGATAATGATGAACCCCTAACTTATGCGGATGCGGTCAGTGGACCGGAGTCAGCTAGATGGCTTGAAGCTATGCGAGCCGAAATGGACTCCATGTCAGATAACCAAGTCTGGGATTTGGTTGATCCGCCTTCGGGAGTAATCCCTATAGGCTGTAAATGGATCTTCAAGAAGAAGATTGACATGGATGGTAACGTGGTTACCTATAAAGGCAGGCTAGTTGCGAAAGGTTTCAAACAAATCTACGGGATAGATTATGATGAGACTTTCTCACCTGTAGCCATGTTTAAGTCTATTCGGATTCTTTTCGCGATAGCAGCATATTACGATTATGAGATCTGGCAGATGAATGTGAAAACAGCTTTCCTTAATGGAAATCTGGATGAGGATGTGTATATGACACAACCGGAAGGTTTCACTAATCCAGCAGATCGTCATAAAATATGCAAGTTAAAGAAGTCCATTTATGGACTTAAACAAGCATCAAGAAGCTGGAACATTCGTTTTGATGAATCAATCTCTCAGTTTGGTTTCATCAAGAACGAGGATGACCCGTGTGTATATAAGAGGTTTAGTGGGAGCGTAATTACATTCCTAATCCTCTACGTCGATGATATCTTAATCATTGGAAATGATATTCCTGAACTTCATGCTGTTAAAGCATGGTTAGGAAAATGTTTCCAGATGAAAGATATAGGAGAAGCAGCCTATGTACTAGGTGTAAAGATCTACCGGGATAGATCTAAGAGGCTTCTCGGGCTGTGCCAGAGTACTTACATCGATAAAGTCCTGGAGAGATTCCATTTAGAGAATTCTAAACGTGGGTATCTTCCAGTCAGACATGGTCTGAATCTTTCAAAGAGTCAGTGTCCACAAACACAGACTGAGAAAGATGAAATGGACAGTACGCCTTATGCTTCGGCTATAGGGTCCATTATGTATGCGATGTTGTGTACTCGCCCAGACGTCGCTTACGGGTTAAGCGTGACCAGTCGATTCCAAAGTAATCCAGGTTTGGCGCACTGGATTGCAGTCAAGAACATTTTAAAATATCTGCGGAGGACCAAAGATATGTTCTTGATATATGGTGGTCAGGAAGAACTCAGTATAGAGGGATATACTGACGCTTCGTTCCAGTCGGACCAGGATGATTTCCGATCGCAATCAGGCTATGTTTTTAGCTTGAACGGTGGAGCAGTGGTGTGGAAAAGCTTCAAACAGTCAACTGTTGCTGATTCCACAACAGAAGCCGAGTATGTTGCAGCCTCAGAAGCATCCAAGGAGGCAGTGTGGATTCGTAAGTTCGTGAGAGAACTTGGTGTCGTTCCTTCGAGTGCAGATCCTTTGGTTATCTTCTGTGATAACACTGGAGCAATTGCACAAGCAAAGGAACCGCGGTCGCACCAGAAGTCCAAGCACATACAGAGACGGTTTCACTTGATCCGGGAGATCATTGATCGAGGCGAGATCAAAATATGCAAGGTTCATACAGATGACAATCTGGCAGACCCGCTTACCAAGCCTCTGACGCAGCAGAAGCATGAGAGGCACTGTAATAATATGGGTTTGAGATTTCTCAACCATTAGATTAAGTGCAAGTGGGAGATTGTTGGGGTATGCCCTTAAGGCTAATGTTTGAGGCCTTTGGGATTGTATAAGTATCATGTAATAAACTCTTAAGTTTATAAAAGGCATGGTTATTATTCAGGCTGCTACCTTGTCTGCTGTAATAAGTGTACTGCTGAATAATGTCTCAAAGCTGTTCAGCTAGGCTGACAGGTATAAGTCCTTAGTCGAGATATCTTGGTGAACATGAGACAGCCTTGATATGATTGAGACTAATATGAGTGCTAATCTTATAGGATGCTTCGAGCATGGAATAAGATGTAGACTCATGGGTACATTGGATGTACTGGACAGACCCTACTAGGATATTCCATTGCTTGTCAAAATGTGAATGATCCTTGTAAGCACTAAGTGGCACATGTCCTCTGACTTGAGATCACTTGTGTTTCTAAATGATGATTGTCATTGTCTTGAGGTAGTTCAATATCATTTGAAACATAATGATTATAGACTATCTTGGATGGTGAGCTTGAATCAGGTTAGGACACTAGTGATAGACATAGGATTGCCGTCTCCTTGTTTAAGGAGTGTGATGTTCTAAAGGGCCCCCCTATATGAGATGATTGAGGAAGTGTATGGCCATACCCAGATGACTATGTTCATCTGATCTGATCATGCTCATCGTATTGGAGTTACAGGCTTGACATGCTTGTCCAATAAGAACGTCCAGTGGCAAAGGATACATGTATGCCAAGTGAGTTGATTCACACTTATGCTATGGTTTGGGTGTAGTCTTGGAAGACTATTTCCTTTATATCGGGAGACAGTGATGTGTTGCTAGATACCCCTCACTGATCGTGATAATGTAAGTTATCGTTACCGACATTTAGAGGAAACCCTCAGGGTCGCACAATTTGATGATATGGCTTACTTAAGTCAGATCGTGTGGACTGGACTGTTTAGACTCAGTTTAAACGGGTTTAGACTCTGATTGTAAGTGAGATCTGGTCTGATCATGTTTGATTGATTAGGGCTTGAGATCGGTAAGCTTCGATCGAGAGTATGGATGCTAGATCATAGAGATCGAGAGCATCAAGAGATGAACGGTTAGATCTTGAACCATTTGGTTCAAGGAGATCTAGACCTTGGCTTGGGCTGGTTTAATGAACCGAATTGGGTGGAACCTAATTGACTTGAACCGGTTCACATGGGTGAACGTATGGTTCAAGGCTTAAAGGTTTTTGGGCGGTTTAGTCTTCATGTGAGCGCATGGCTTGAATACCTTCCATTTTTGGAAGGGTAACGCCATGTCTTGAATGAAAAGAACTAAACGCATTTTGAGCTTAATTCACTTGTCATCTTCGTTGGACGAAGAGAGGATTGGACGACAAGGGAGCTCTCGGCCAAGCACATCTCATCATCAACACGACAAGGAACTTTGGGGATCTCTTGCTAGCACAAGGAAGATCCTAAAGGGTAGCCATCCCTCATCTTGTGTGTGAATTTGTGGAGGAGATCTATCTTGATCTCTCGCTTCCAAGTCGCCATCCTCAACATGGCTTCGGTATGATTTCTCATAGTTGTTAAGTTGATCATATAGCTTTCATATCCGATCTTTTGAAACCCTCTTTCCGCTTTACATGGCTAGATGTGCATGTTTAGGGTTTCACCCCCCTTTAGATTAGGGGTCCTTACACCCATCTAGGCTGTCAGATGGTCTGATTAGGCTATTGGGTCCAGACTTGACTAACGACTTCAACCCTATTAACCCATCTAAGTATTTGAAGCAGGCGCTTAGATAGATCTAGTGAGGGTCGCGCATGATGATAAGTTTTGATTGAAAACTTCTATGAAAAGCGCAAACAAACATCACTTGCGCAAGCTTAAATGTTAACAAAATACATCTAACATTTGATATGTATTTTCGTATGATAACAAGAGGATGCGCATCTAATAGATCATACCAAATCATAAAACAAACATGGATCACAAGATAGCAATCATATGTATCAAGCCAAAACCATGCTCTGATACCAATTGAAAGTAACCCAGTAGAACATCACACTCTAATTAGGAGAGGCAATCCTTTATCTATCACCAGTGTCCTAACATGACTCATGCCCACTATCCAAGATAATCCTTAACCATTATCTTTCAAATGATATTGAAGTACCTCAAGACAATGCCAATCATCACTTAGTAACACAAGTGATCTCAAGTCAGAGGGAATATACCACTTGCTTGCTTATAAGGACTTATTCACATTGTGACAAACAATTGAATATCCTAAGTAGGGTCAGTCCAGTACATCCAATGCACCTATGTGTCTAAATCTTATTCCATGCTCGTAGCATCCTATAAGACCAGAACACATATTAGTCTCAATCATATCAAGGCTGTCTCATGTTCACCAAGATATCTTGACTAAGGACAACTCTGAATGTCAGCAAAGCTGAACATCATTGAGACATTACTCAGAGGTATACATACAGCAGCAGACAATGCAACAATCTGAATAACAACAATTGCCTTTATAAACATATACTCAGTTTATACATGATACTGATAATAACCCAAGGCCTCAAACATTAGCCTTAAGGGCATACCCCAACACCAAGGAGATGGAAGGAGAAGAGAACGCCGCAAGCCTTCTTGTTCCTTTGCGCCAAGGAAAGGAAAAGGAGAAGCATGCTTGCGCCCTTGATGGAAGAAGAAGAGCTCTAAGCTCTCCAAACCGTCGCCCTCTAATGCTTCACGCCTCCAAGGAATTAGCATCATCAAGAGAGGGGGCGGCAAAGGCTTATTTATAGGAGCAAGAGGCGGTTAGGGGAGAATGGCAAGTGTTGACAATTAGGGCATGATTCTAGGAGATTATCCAATCAAATATATTGATTAAATCTCCACTCCCATATGCGCCTAAGACTTGCCAAAGCAAGCATCAGCCATATGCGCCCATATCATGCCATATGAGGCATTAATCCCATCCATGCACCTAGACCTAGTCAAGGCAATATGATGGATTGCCTAATGTGGCTTGGGCGCAAGTCCTAATCCAATTAGGACTCTAATTATGTTAATAATCAGCCCACAATTGTCAAACACAATCCAATCAATTATCTTGTGTGATTTAATCAAATCCAATTTGATTTAATCACCTAGGAGATACCAAACAAGGCATAGGCGCAAATTCTAGTCCAACTAGAATCCCATATGCGCCTATCCCATTAATTCATCCCCATTATACCCTTCAAGCCTCATAGCCCTTCAATACAACTTATTAGCAAGCCCAACTAAGCAATGGGCCAAGCCCAAAGTCCATTATGCATGTTAACCAAGCTATTGGATCCAATCTAATTTAACCCATGGTTAAATGAGGCTAACCATGGTTAATTTGATCGATATGCCAAAAACGGAAGTTGACCCCAATAAGTTTCTTCCATCTCATCAGGCCCATTGGCGCTGATGAAATCTCCAAAATAGATCAGAGTTATCCAATAACTCAATCTAAAGGCTACCCGATCAATATGAAAACTCGAGTATCAAGGTGTGCGACCCTGTATGATGTGGGACCGAGACAGGACCTTCGGAGGTCCACCCGGGTCCGAAAGAAGCCCACTCGATATGGCTATCCTAGCCACTAGATATGGCTTCCTTAGGACCCCATTTTGCCTATTTTGTCTTAGATTAGGATGCATCATATGGTAGGTTAGATCCACCCTCCAATTACACCATGTAGTTACATCCCTAGGATCCGCCACTTATGTATGGTAGGTTAGTGCATGAAATTGATGTAATAGACTAGGTCAACTCCATCTTGGGATACAAGTCAAAATCAAGCCAAGACAACTCCAAGAGATGCCATGAGCCCAACTCAAGAGAGAATCAGCCCATCCAACTCAAAGAGGCATCACCACAAGTACCCAACACTCCACCATCCTAGTTGGCAGCCATGGGGGGGATTTGCCTCCACCTCCAACCGCCCCTTCCTCTTTGAAGCAAAGAAGGACAAGACCATTCATGCACCAGCTTTTGCAGCCCCTTACAGCCATTATGCGCCAGCAACTTTGCAGAATTTCAGCCTCAAGAAGCTGTCCCCATTTCCTGCAGAATCCCAGCTTCTTTCAGCCCATCATTCGCCAACCACCCCTGCCAAGAAGAAGCCTGCACACGCCACCACAATGCAGAGTTTCATTCTTCTAGATGCTGCATCTATTGACTGAAGAATGACAACTCCTTCAGCTCCTTCAAAGTCGCCAGCAAACTGCTCCTGTTCAGTCAACATGCGCCAGCAAACTGCTCCTGTTCAGTCAACATGTCATGTACTTAGGGAAGGGGATGCAACCTGCTCTTGTCCATTCACTTGTCATGAAGAAAGCCAACCGTTGGCAGCCCCTATATGATGTATTCCTCTTGTAAAGTGATCAGTTAGCGTTGAATGAAATTTCAAAAATTCTGAAGTTAGTCTTCGAAAGGTGTGTGTCACCTGCCCCTTCCCCTCTTCCAACCATTGCCGAGAGTTCCTTTCCACCCCCTCTTGCTCTTCAATCTTCTTCCACCATTTGCGCTTGTCCTGAAGATGGGAGCTCACGCCACTTCCTCCCCTTAGCCTTGACAAGTCCTCAGCCCAAGAGGAGGAGCTGGACACAGCCGAGATTCAAGATGGTGTCATTAATCCCATGCCGAGATCAAGTCACCACCTTAAGTTAGCTAAGTCTCTCTACTACCTTGGTTGATGTTTTCTTGAAGTTCCTGAGCAACCATCTACACTCACAATTGATTTTCTCAGGTGGCGCAAGGCCAAGAAGGGCATACAACCTTCATCCCCTCCCTTTCCCCTCTTACTAGTTAGTCCCTAAATGTGTTAGCAAGGGAATTTGGAGGCTACCCTCCCCCTTGGGTGTGCTTGTGTTATTGGCCTCTTAATATTCTTTAAAACTCACCCACGCATGTGTGGGATGCTGTAATGTCTTGGTTGTAAGCTCATAGGGCCCTACTTCGTGAGTTTCCACCATTGGACCGGTGAAGAACGGGAAGGTTACCCTTTCTATTCTCAAAGGGTGCAAGGTGAGTTCCTCCCTTAGAGTAGCTCTACTTCTTATGATAGAATCGCATGTCTAGATCTATTTGATGTTGTAGAACCGCATGCTTAAGTCTTGTCAAAGTTTCATCTTACCTAGAAGCGCATGTTAGGATTCTCTTGTTGAGTAGTTTCGGTTTTCACTATTACTTGCTAAAACAAGCTATTTTCAAACTACGTTAGCACAAGGGGTTTATTAAGCTATACTTAACTAGCAAAATGTTTTCGAAACACGTCGTTTGAATGTTGCATGATTGGTGACCCCATCACTGTAGGTTCCTCTAACGCTGGCAGTGCTGACCAAAGGTCATCACAAGCAGTGAGTGGCACCTAGCAGTGCATCGCTGCTACCCAGGTTATTGGAATGGATATCGACATCGACATCCCCATCATCGCAACTAGGTACAGATGCATTACAGTCTCTTTGCCGTACTGATATCCGATTGGACAAGTGTGTCATCACTTGTTTTCATCCAATCACATGGCTATGACTAGAACAGGTTCTCACCTGGGTATGGCCATACACTCTCAGTCATAGAACCATAGAGGAGCTCCATGGATATCATACTTCCCTTAGGAAGGGGCAAATCCTATGTCTGTCCATTGACCTTCTCATATGGGCCATGACATGCTCAATGACAACCGTTATGACCTCCCAACTACGGCAAGGTGTTAGGTTGCATCAAAGCAAGTCCCTAACCATATAGAATGGTCAATGACCTCAAGTCAAGGGATCAATGCATCTCCTGTCACTTGTGAGGATAACTCATGACACCAAGTCATAGCCTCACAGCGGGTCTATCCAGTATATCCTCCAATGATACACCCATGTGTCTGCGTTAGCACCACGTGCCTAACCAGCCCACATACCAGTCTCTCAAGTACCAGAGTTGTCCCATATCCACTCAGGTACATCGACTGGGGACTATAGTTCGAGCACAGATCCAATCTGTCTCCAGGGACATTATCATGTAAGTACACAATCGCAGGTGTAGACAAACAATGATAACGACAATGCCAGAAAGATATATATTAATATCAGAGTCAAGTAGTACAAAGATGGACCAAAACTAGGTCCTAGGGCATATACACCAACAGGATATTGAATATCCAATGAGCCGTCAAGGCTGGATATCTTCAAAATAAAATATCCAATAAGTTGAGGCCGGATATTTTCTCAAATTGAATATCCAATAAGCCGTCGAGGCTGGATAATTCATAAATTAAAATATCCAACAAACCATTGAGGCTGGATATTTTCTCAAATTGAATATCCAATAAACCATCAAGGCTGGATAATTCATAAATTAAAATATCCAACAAGCTATTGAGGCGGGATATTTCTCAAATTGAATATCCAATAAGCCGTCAAGGCCAGATATTTCACAAATTCAAATGCTCATAAGCCATCAAGGGTCGAGCATACATCAAATTTAAATGCTCACAAGTCATCA
This sequence comes from Costus lasius, assembly GCA_027563935.2. Classification (NCBI taxonomy): domain Eukaryota; kingdom Viridiplantae; phylum Streptophyta; class Magnoliopsida; order Zingiberales; family Costaceae; genus Costus; species Costus lasius. Next base: position 87,654,162 of record CM050446.2, read on the forward strand.
AGGTAGAACACAAATCAAATCTAAATACTCATAAGCTACCAAGGGCCGAGTACTTCACAAATTCAAATGCTCATAAGCCATCAAGGGCCGAGTATATGTCATATTCAAATGCTCACAAGTCATCAAGGTAGAGCACAAATCGAATCCAAAAACTCACAAGCACCAAGGGTCGAGTACGTATCAAATTCAAATCCTCACAAGTCATCAAGGCCGAGCACATGCCAAATTTAAATGCTCACAAGCCACCAAGGGCCGAGCACATGTCAAATTCAAACGCTCACAAGCTAATGAGGCTGGATATCTTCCTAAATATCTAATAAGCCATTGAGGCTGAATACTTTTCTAAGTTGAATGTCTAACAAGCCGCTAAGGCCTGTTAGCTTCATAAATATCCAATAAGCTGCTGAGGCCGGATATTGAAATATCCAACAAGCCGTTGAGGCTGGATACTTTTCCAAGTTGAATGTCCAACAAGCTGCTGAAGCCGGATATCTCACAAATCAAAAATATTTTGTAAGCCATTGAGACCGAATATTAAATATCCAATAAGCCATTGAGGCCGGTTGGGCCGGGTATTTTTCCAAATTGAATATCCAATAAGCCGTTGAGGCCGGATAATTCACAAATATCCAACAAGCTCACAACGCCGGATACCTTCAAAAATATCCAATAAGCCATCGAGGTCGGGTATTTTCTAAATTGAATATCTAACAAGCCATTGAGGCCAGATTTCTCTTGAACCCAAAGTATCCTATAAGCCATTGCAAGGCCGGATATTTGACATATACAATTCATCCAAGTTGGCAAAGACTTTTCTCTTCTATCATTTTCTTTTTGAACTTAATCATGTATTTATGCTATAATATTTGATGAATCATATTGTTTCATCTTTTTTTATTTAATTTATTTTATAACATAGATCTCTCAATTAAAGGCTCCCTGATTTTCAAGTATAATTAATAATGAGTACTTGTGCTCATTAGAAGCCAAAACCCATTAAACAAAAAGTCTTAATTTTATAAGGTGAATTTGAAAATGTCAAATCATATAAAAATGACCAAAAAATACCCTGCAGATCAAATTTATCATGACCGTTCATTTAAATTCACATATTTGCTTCAATCCAGATCTCAGATCAAATATCTGAAATCATATTTGGAAAGATCAAGTTTGATTTAGTAGAGATCGACACTTGGATCATGTCAAAAATCATCCTATCAATCTAGAAATATTCTAATCATTCTCAGCCATTGAAATATTCACTTGTGGATCTACTTTGATCTAGGTCTTTTTTTTCAAAAATTTGAGATCAAATTTAGAAATATCTAACTCAATCGAGTAAGGATTCACATTTGGATCATTTTGGAAGCCATTCGATTGGCTTAGATTCATGTGAGTTAATTTTAGCGACCTTATTGTTAAGTACCAAATAGTTATATTCTTACTAGCTAAGCAATCGATTATAATGCAAGTAAATGATAGGAAGAACATGAAATTAGAGAGAAACTAGGACTAGTGTTTCATCCTCCTCAATTCTAATGACTAGATTTAAATAAAAGGTCGTCAGTCTAATTTCATCATGATAAAGATGTAATTTACTTGATAAAGGTATTGTCTCACTATCGTGCAGACAATCATGCAGGGACCAATCCTTGCTTTCGCGCAAGATCTATCCCAACACTATAGATAAGTAAATCATCAAACAAAGAATTCAGGATCACTTTCGTGCATCCGAATTCTAAGTTTATAATCACAAGTGGAATCTCAAGGATCACTTTCGTGCATCCGAGTCTCAACACAAGTTCTACTTAAGGTTCTCTGACAACTCGATCCTCACTTTCATGCAAGATCAAATCAAGTCTAACACAATAACTCATCCTAGATTCAAATTATTAAACATGGCAATAAAATCAATAAAAATCAGAATTCAAATAACAAACCTAATTTCTTACGATGAGTTCCAAACTCAATGATTTCTAGGGTTCCAAATTTCACAATCAACCATTTAGTCTATTTTGCAAAATCCTAAAACATGCATGATAATATGAACTATGGAGAATTAAACACAAGTCATCACAAAAGCAGAATTATCATGATAAAACTATCTTAACGAAATAAAAGTCATCTAGTCATCAAAAATCAAGGGAAATTACTCCCCCATGTCCCAAAATATGTTTAAGCTATCATGGAAGGAAGATTACAGTAATCGATAATGTTTAAGTGTAAGAAATCAAAAAGGAAGAGGAAGATCAAATTACGGCACGGCCGTAATCGCGTATGAACAGTGTCGACGGTGGATCTATCGTTGATTTCTCCCTCGTCTAATCTCCTTTCAAGCTGAAACTTCTGGAGCACCTTCTCCTCCTCTATGCATAGATTCCCCTTAAATTTCACAGCCGGAGATAGCCTGTACGCTTCCCGGCGGCGAACCCTAAGGCGAACGCGTGGAACTCGATTTCTCTCTGCATGGTGGATGAAAATTAGGGTTTTCGCCCTTGGCGTGTTCTCCTCCTCGGTGGCCCCCTCATCTCTTCTTGCATCTTTGGATTTAAAGGGCTGGATCATCCGCAATCATCAGCGCAAAAATTGGGTTTCAATTTGACCGAAAAAATCGCGTTCAACGATTGTAATTACGACCGTAATGCTTGTTACGGCACTGCCGTAATCTTTGGCAAAAGCTCTCGGGTGAAAATCGGCTGGAATTACGACACTGTGAAGTTGATTACGGCGGTGCCGTAATTGTGTGAAAACTCTCGGGTTGAAATTGATCATCATTACGGTACCGTAACTTCCTTTACGGCAGTGCCGTAATCTTCATCAAATTCTCTATCCAGAAATGCTCCAAAATACAGCCCGTAAAATGCATTACGGCAGTGCCGTAATTTTCCCAAAATTCTCTGGTCGAAATGTCTCCAAATTACGGCACCTCTCAGGGATTACGGTCATACTGTGATTCTGCGAGTGTAGTCAAATTACGGTACCGTAAATTCCATAATGGGGGTGCCGTAATTTGCTCTGAAGCTCTGATTCTTTTAAAATTTTACAGGTGACTTTGTTTCAACGTCTGGAATCCATTGGTGTGCTCAAATCTTTCAAAATCCATCAAAATATAGCACTTTTTACCTGAAAATCATGAAAAACCAAAATAGAAGTTGAATTTGCAATATTTGATAAAAAAAAGGCATAAAAATAAGCAAAGTAGTAATAATATGACACAGAAAGATATATAAAATGGCATGAAATTTACTATAAATTTCGGTGTCATCAAACACATAAGGCTCAAACTTTGCTTGTCCTCAAGCAAATAAATAGAATAAAGAACTCTACTATGCAAAATATATCTTTTTATGAAAAATAAATTTCTAAAATATAATCGCTTGTGAAATATTCCATCAACTTATTGCACAAAATTTCAGATAAATACATCATCCTCTAAATTTAATCTTTAAGATCCACAACTTTGATCAAATAAAACTTCGCAACTCGCATAATAAAAAGAATTTCAATCTCATGATTTCACCCAAGTTTTAGTTTAAATCTATCATACTTTTGTTTACAGGAATAGGATATCCAAAATCTTTTTCCACTCATTATTATTATTATTATTATTATTATTATTATTATTATTATTATTATTATTATTATTATTATTATTATTATTATTATTATTTATGTGTTTTTGATGGTATGTACCCACATAGATACACACTTTTTATTTGGACTTCAACTCCTATCTTTGGTACCACTATCAATTTTACACAGTGCCAAGTAGAGGAGTCATGTTCTTTTTCTTTCTCTCTTATTTTTTTTACAGACTTCAAACCTCTCATCACATGGATTCAAATCATAACAATTTTTAAACATCAAAAATCTCAATATCAATGTAAAAGAAGCATCAAACTCATATAGTCAAAAGATGTAAAGTGATAGATCCGTATAATCACATAAGGCTCAAACAATGCAAAGGGTGTAAAGTGATAGAAATTTTAAGAGAAGAAAAGTGTAGACAATCATATCAAACCAAATAATCAAATCACAAGAAAGTGTAAGCAATACTCACAAAACTGTATAGCAAGCTCAATCATCGTCTAGGTATAGAATCGGGCTAGATGCGGCTAGGTCCAAAGATGTGCCTTCTGAAAATTTTCCAGCACAATTTTTAAGTACATAAGGCTCAATTCTAAAAGTAGTCTCTAAAAATTAATAATGATAAAAAAATTAAAAATAATAATTTTTTCAAAGAAGAATCAGAGATATCATCGGTAGTCCAAGAGAGTGCTAGTGGAAAGTGCTGATGCAGGCGAGAAGTAGAGGTGGAACAGAGGTTAGCTGAAAAGCTGCTAGCAATGATGGTGATGGTGCCGACAGTAGAGTGAGTAATCTCTAGTGGCCTGCTAGAGACTACAGTCCTGGAGGTGATATCATCGGCCGGTGGGTGCCAGAAATAATGCTGCATAGATAAAATTAGAGTCACTAATGGAGATTCTGCTGCAAAAATAAATCAAATCAATGGAAATAGAGGCAGTAGAAGAAGTAAGAGTCTGCATATGTGATAATCTAGTGTCGACTGCTAGAAACAGTGATGTTAGAGGCAGATGCAGTGGTAGCTAGAGGTGGAAGACAATTGCTCTTGGAGATTTCTAGATCTGGAGGCAAAAGAATTAACAACTCATAGAAAGCAAACAGAGTAGCAACAACAATTTTTTATGAAAAGTAGCCGTATCTAAGAATAAGATTTAATGATCCAGGAAGAAAATGGACAAAACCGTGTGGTAGAATGAAACTTGTTCTTTTCAGGTGTATAAAAATTTAAGGATCAAAATCTGTCAGGAATTTAGGGCATCAGTGGAAAAAAAGCTAATCAGATTACAAAATTGCAAAAACTGCACAAAAGTTAATCAAATTCAAAAAGTTTCCATGTGTCCTAGAATGATCAGAAAATATTTTCATGAAAATAACTAATCCACGAGATAGATATGAAAGTCCCCTAAGAAACGGGGAGCGAAACCCTAATAGGCGCATATGGAGGTTTTCATGCAGCAGAAGGGGTTTCTAGGGATCGAATGCATGATATATGATCAACTTTAAAATCAATTGCATAGAATGGTAGCGACTCATACCATGGCCATCGCTTGGATGGTGTCTAGGAAGAAGAGAGAACGATGGGGTTCTCCTCCAAAGCGCCACACACAAGATGATCGATGGCTTGCTCCTTGGACGCTCCTTGTGCTGGCAAGGTTCTCGAAGTGACCTTGTCGTGTGAGAAGGGATGAAGAAGATGAGATCCACTGCTTGGCGATTCTTCCTTGTCGTCAAAGCCTCTTCCACGAGAATGCCCCCAAAAATTACACGAGAAGAGAGGGGCGACAACAATAGGAGTGAAGAGGTGAGGCGTGGTCACGTATGTGATCATGCTTTCTAAAAATAGAAAGCCACTCCTCAACATGCGATCAAGGGTTTTTCCCAATCGCATATTTCTCTTAACTTGAACCGTGCGCTCACATGATGAGCTGGTTCAATTTTGTTTGGTTCAAAGACCAATTAACCCAAGCTATTAGTCCAGATCACATTAAACCCTAAGGTTCTTGATCTGACCGTTGATCTCTTGATGCTCCTGATCTCACCGATCTAGCATCCATTCTCTCAATCGAAGCTTACCGATCTCAAGTGAAGGGTTCCCCTAACCAAAGGGGGGCGAAAACCCTATGGTGGCGCAAGTAAGATATGCAGCGGATACTAGGGTTTCATAGGATCTCATACATGTAAAATAATCAACTTTATATGCATGAAAATAAATTCATACCGATGCCATTTCAAGATGGCGCCTTGGAAGTAAAGATGCAATCGCCTCTTCTCCAAAGTCTCGCACACAAGATGAAGATGCGCTTATCCCTTGGTGCTCCTTGTGCTAGCAAGGTTCCTTGGAGTCCTTGATCGAGTGAAAGGGATGGAAGAGATGTCCTTCTCTTGGCCGAATCCTCCTCTGCCTTCAAGACGTCGCCACACACGAAAAACGTCGAGAGAGAATATGGGCGAGAGGCGAGAATAGAGAGCACTCTATTCGGTCGTGAACAACATCTCCAAGTGGAGATCGTGGTTACTAAAAATAGCCACCACACTTCACTCCAACGTTCACGCCAAGTGAACATGTCGCCAACTCCTCTCCCCATGAACCATGCGCTCATTTCATGAGCCGGTTCACATTGGTTCGGTTTAAGAACCAATCAAGCCAATGATCTAGTCTAGATCTCAAATAAACCCTAAGGCTCCAGATCTGACCGTTAATCTCTTGATGCTTCTGATCTGATCGATCTAGCATCCAATCTCTCAATCGAAGCTTACCAATCTCAAGCCCTAATCAATCAAACATGATCAGACCAGATCTCACTCACAATCAGAGATTAAATCCCTTTAAACTGAACCCAAACAATTCAGTCCACACGATCTGACTTAAGTAAGCCATATCATCAAATTGTGCGACCCTAAGGGTTTCCTTTAAATGTCGGTAACGATAACTCACGTTATCACGATCAGTGAGGGGTATCTAGCAACACATCACTGTCTCCCGATATAAAGGAAAAAGTCTTCCAAGACTACACCCAAAACACAGCACAAGTGTGAATCAATTCACAAGGCATGCATAATTCCTTTGCCACTTGATATTCTTATTGGACAAGCGTGTCAAGCTTGTAGCTCCAATATGATGAGCATGATTAGATCAGATGAACACTGTCACCTGGGTATGGCCATACTCTTTTCTCAATCATCTCATCCAGGGGGCCCTTTAGAACATCACACTCCTTAAACAAGGAGACGGCAATCCTATGTCTATCACTAGTGCCCTAACATGACTCAAGCTCACCATCCAAGATAGCCTATAACCATTGTGTTTCAAATGATATTGAACTACCTCAAAACAATGACAATCATCATTTAGAAAACACAAGTGATCTCAAGTCAGAGGAAATGTGCCACTTGTCATATTCAAAGATTATTCACATTGCGACAAACAATTGAACATCCTAGTAGGGTCTGTCCAGTACATCCAATGTACCCATGAGTCTACATCTTATTCCATGCTCGAAGCATCCTATAAGATTAGAACACATATTAGTCTTAACCATATCAAGGCTGTCTCATGTTCACCAAGATATATCGACTAAGGACACAACAGCATGTCAGCCCAGCTGAACAGCTTTGAGACATTATTCAGAAGAACATATATTGCAGCAGACAATGTAGCTAACTGAATAACAACCATGCCTATATAAACATGACAGTTTATTACATGATACTGATACATTCCCAAGGCCTCAAACATTAGGCTTAAGGGCATACCCCAACAATCTCCCACTTGCACTTAATCTAATGGTTGAGAAATCTCAAACCCATATTATTACAGTGCTTCTCATGCTTCTGCTGCGCCAGAGGCTTGGTAAGCGGGTCTGCCAGATTGTCATCTGTATGAACCTTGCAGATTTTGATCTCGCCACGATCTATGATCTCCCTGATCAAATGAAACCGTCTCTGTATGTGCTTGGACTTCTGGTGCGACCGTGGTTCCTTTGCTTGTGCGATTGCTCCAGTGTTATCACAGAAGATAACCAAAGGATCTGCACTCGAAGGAACGACACCAAGTTCTCTCACGAACTTACGAATCCACACTGCCTCCTTGGATGCTTCCGAGGCTGCAACATACTCGGCTTCTGTTGTGGAATCAGCAACAGTTGACTGTTTGAAACTCTTCCACACCACTGCTCCTCCATTCAAGCTAAAAACATAGCCTGATTGCGATCGGAAATCATCCTGGTCAGACTGGAACGAAGCGTCAGTATATCCTTCAATACTGAGTTCTTCCTGACCACCATATATCAAGAACATATCTTTGGTCCTCCGCAGATATTTTATAATGTTCTTGACTGCAATCCAGTGTGCCTGACCTGGATTACTTTGGAAACGACTGGTCACGCTTAACCCGTAAGCGACGTCTGGGCGAGTACACAACATCGCATACATAATGGATCCAATAGCCGAAGCATAAGGCGTATTGTCCATTTCATCTTTCTCAGTCTGTGTTTGTGGACACTGACTCTTCGAAAGACTCAGACCATGTCTGACTGGAAGATATCCTCGTTTAGAATTCTCTAAATGAAATCTTTCCAGGACTTTATCGATGTAAGTACTCTGGCACAGCCCGAGAAGCCTCTTAGATCTATCCCTGTAGATCTTCACACCTAATACATAGGCTGCTTCTCCTAAATCTTTCATCTGGAAACATTTCCTTAACCATGCCTTCACAGCATGCATTTCAGGAATGTCATTTCCAATGATCAAGATATCATCGACGTAGAGGACTAGGAAAGTAATTATGCTCCCACTAAACCTCTTATATACACACGGGTCATCCTCGTTCTTGATGAAACCGAATTCCGTGACTGATTCATCAAAACGAATATTCCAGCTTCTTGATGCTTGCTTAAGTCCATAAATGGACTTCTTTAACTTGCATATCTTATGACGATCTGATGGATTAGTGAAACCTTCTGGTTGTGTCATATACACATCCTCATCCAGATTTCCATTAAGGAAAGCTGTTTTCACATCCATCTGCCAGATCTCATAATCATAATATGCAGCTATCGCGAAAAGAATCCGAATAGACTTAAACATAGCTACAGGTGAGAAAGTTTCATCATAATCTATCTCGTAGATTTGTTTGAAACCTTTCGCAACTAGCCTGCCTTTATAGGTAACCACGTTACCATCCATGTCAATCTTCTTCTTGAAGATCCATTTACAGCCAATAGGGATAACTCCCGGAGGCGGATCAACCAAATCCCAAACTTGGTTATCTGACATGGAGTCCATCTCGGCGCGCATAGCTTCAAGCCATCTCGCTGACTCCGGTCCACTGACCGCATCCGCATAAGTGAGGGGTTCATCATTATCAATGATGTAGACTCCGTCATAGCGCTCAGGCTGTCAACGGATCCTTCCCGATCTTCGCGGTTCCCGTGATATCTGAGCCTCAGGTTGTTGAATTACCTGATCTACTGGCTCATGCTCATCCAATTCTGCTTGAGCACTTTGTCCTTCCTCTGGATTCTCATCCAGTTTTATTTCTCTCCCACTGGCCTCTTGCAGAAGAAACTCCTTCTCAAGAAATATGGCCGTCCGAGCAACAAAAACCTTGTTCTCTTTGGGATCGTAGAAATAATAACCCTTAGTTTCCTTAGGGTAACCGACAAAGATACATTTGTCAGATCTGCTCTCTAGTTTCCCAGAGGCGAGCTTTTTAACGTAAGCCTCGCAGCCCCAGATCCTGATAAATGTCAAGCTTGGCTGTTTTCCATACCATAACTCATATGGCGTCTTAGAAACTGCCTTGGATGGCACTCGGTTTAGTACCTTTGCAGCTGTTTCCAGTGCAAAACCCCAAAAGGAGTAGGGTAGAGCAGCCTGACTCATCATAGAACGAACCATATCAAGTAACGTTCTATTTCTCCTTTCGGACACACCATTCCATTGCGGTGTTCCTGGCGGAGTGAGCTGTGAGATAATCCCACATTCCTTCAAATAGTCAGTAAACGCATGACTTAGGTATTCACCACCTCGATCAGAACGAAGTGCCTTGATATTTCGGCCTAGCTGATTTTGTACTTCATTCTTGAACTCTTTGAACTTGTCAAAAGATTCACTTTTATGTCTCATTAAAAAGACATACCCATATCTACTGAAATCATCAGTAAAGGTAATGAAGTACTGATAGCCACCTCTGGCATGTTTACTAAATGGCCCACACACATCAGTGTGTATAAGGTCAAGTAAACCTGAAGCCCTTTGTCCTTTATTAGGAAAAGGTGACTTCGTCATTTTACCCATTAAACAAGCTTTGCATGTATCAATCTCCTTGTAGGAGAATGATCCCAGCAGTCCATGATCATGCAACCGCTTAATGCGTTTCTCGTTAATATGGCCTAAACGACTATGCCATAGCAAGGTGCTGTCATCAGTATTCTTGGCTTTCTTAATATCAATTTTCTGTATAGAACATTCCATGTCCAACATGTATAACCCATTGCTAATTGAACCAGTTGCATAAACAATATTATCATAAGATAAAACACACTTTGAAATATTGCATTCAAAGGAAAAACCCTTCCTGACAAGAGCAGGAATGGAGATAATATTTTAGTAATACTGGGAACAAAATAACAACTGTTTAGTTCCAATACAAGTCCAGATGGTAAAGAAATGAAATAGTCTCCTACAGCAACAGCAGCAACCCGTGCCCCGTTTCCAACGCGTAGGTCCACTTCATGCTGTCCCACCTGCCTTCTTCTCTTGAGTTCCTGTACATTTGAACAAATGTGAACTCCACATGCAGTGTCCAACACCCATGATATAGAAGAAGAAAACATGACCTCAGTCACGAATATACCTGAGCCAGAAGCGATGCTTCCCCTCTTATCTCCTTGGAGCGCTTTACAGTCCTTTTTCCAGTGACCCAGCTGGCCACAGTGGAAACACCTGTATTCCTTGGACCGCTTAACCTTCTGCTTCAGAGCCTTGCTGTAGCTCTTGACAGGGGTCTTGCCCTTCTTCCCCTTCTTCTTGTTCCTAGAAGGAACCATTAAGACAGAGGTCGAAGGCTTTCCCTTCAGAGTCTCCTCAGTAGTGAGGAGCATATTCAGCAGCTCTGCCGGAGTACAATCGATTTTGTTCATATTAAAGTTAATAATGAACGCGTCGAATGAAGGCGGGAGAGACTGTAGAATGATATCCACAGTAAGCTCCTGGTTGATGGTATGCCCCAGTTTCTCTAGAGCCTCCTTGTGCCCAATCATCTTGAGCACGTGAGCTCCCACTGGGCTCCCTTCAGCCAGTTTGCTCTGAAAGAAAAGCTTTGTCAGATTATAGCGCTCTGTCCTCGCCTGTGCAGCATACAGCATCTTGAGGTTCGCTATCATCTCTATAGCCGACATATCCTCATGCTGACGCTGCAGCGGTGGCGTCATAGACGCTAGCATCAGGCAAGCGACATCAATGCTATCATTGACGTGCTTTTCATAGGCTTCCTGAACCGCCCTTGCGGCGTTCGGAGCGGGTTGAGGCGGTATTGCCGTCTCGAGGACATACAGTTTCCTCTCTGCCTTAAGAACGATCTTAAGGTGTCCGAACCAGTCGGAGAAGTTCGGCCCAGCAAACTTCTCCCTTTCCAGTAGGGATCGCACATTGAAGTTCATGGTGTTCGTTGCTGCAGGTATCTACAACAATGCAAGAACAGCAAGGTCAGTATCAATGTTAAGAATCAATCAGGACTTAAGAAAGATTCTTTTTCTCACTATTTTATCTGACTGAAAAATCCATTAAACAGTCCGAAAGAGTAGACACTCTTTTAGTGAGATGGGATCCGGATTTCATACTTGGTCTCCGCGTCCCGCTCAGGCGAGATAAGATGCACAGAGAGTACAAGCACTAATCTCCGGTAGGCAGTCCCTGCCGATCGCCAACCCGTGCGATTCCCCTTCATCTGGGCAATCCAGCAGACTGTGCCAACTGAGTTGGTACAACACAGTCTCTGATCCCACAGATGGCTGCCTCCATGTGCTACCATATGCGCCACATATGTAGCCTACATGGTCAAGCTGACCCGACCTACTCCCTGGACCACCATGTGCTATGCTGAGCAACGAGAAGGGATAAATCCCTACTCTGTAACACACAGGTGTAATCCCACACCGTCTGAAGATAGATGGACGTGCCCACTGAGTGGGTACAACACGGCTCCAACGATAATCAGAACAGTGAGGTTTCGCGTCAGAAGGCTTACGAGCTTGATATTTTAGCGTTGGATTTTAACGGTCTTTTTATCTTCTTCACTATCATGCAATTCCTATGGTGATAGCAGAAGATAAACTAATCATGCAGTTCTAATATTTAAACAATAATAAAAGAAAGCATGAATCTTATATGGTAAAAGCCCATAGCCCTAGTAAGACCTTAATTTAACTTAAGTCTTGACTTGCTTTTCTTCATAGGGCCTTTTGCTGCTCATTTGGCCCAAACCTGGGCCCAAGCGCCATCTGCAGCTCTGGTGCGCCCACCAGGAATTTGCGCCAGGTCATAGGGTCGAACCCTAGACCTCCCACCTAGTCCAGCCACTGCTGCAAGCGCCTCTGCCAAGTGTGCTTTGTGCTCTTGTCTAATTAAATTACAAATTTAACTATCTAGACAAGAATGACACGCAGGTCAATAACATTTTATAAATTAAAACAATGTGATACGTAGATCACAATAATTAATTTACAACCATAATTCCAGGCTCGCAGGCCCCAGCACAGCACACAATTAATATGGGCAGCCCACATAAGAGTAAATAGACAAACATATGGCATCATTCAAAAATCATGTGATCCATAAAAATTAAAATTTTTGAAAAACCCCATAGGCTTCAATTTTAATTTTCTTATATGCCCTACAACCTTACAACGGTCCATTAATAGGGATCCACTCATCCAACCTAGTCAGATCCACTGCCCTTGCATGCACCAAGTCCTAACTGACTTGAGTCGACCAAAAGGCCAACCATGCATGCGCCAAGGGCTGAACGACCACGCTGAGGTCTGGCAAGCGGGTGTGACCCCGGGCCTAACTCAGGTGCGTTCATGGGTCGTCTCAATCAGACATCGCTACACGCCTGTCTGCAGTCGACCTATAGCCACCTCAAGCTTGCGCCAAGGTGCTATCCAGTCGACCCATCAAGGCTGTCAGATAGTCTGATCAGACTGATTGGATCTGACCTAGGGGGTGATTTCAACCCTACTAACCCGTTTAAGGGTTTACAGCAGGCGCTTAGATCTAAGTGAGATCGCGCAAGTGAAATGTTTTTAACAAAAACAAACTAAGCGCCACAAAAACATGCGCCAACTATACATATTTAATTTTCGCATATAATGCTTCAACTAAAGATGAATTTCGCATGTATAGATCTAAGCAAACAAGGATCACAAAAATGGCTAAAGCAATCATAAAACATGCATAGACCAGGCTCTGATACCAATTGAAGGGTTCCCCTAACCAAAGGGGGGCGAAAACCCTATGGTGGCGCAAGTAAGATATGCAGCGGATACTAGGGTTTCATAGGATCTCATACATGTAAAATAATCAACTTTATATGCATGAAAATAAATTCATACCGATGCCATTTCAAGATGGCGCCTTGGAAGTAAAGATGCAATCGCCTCTTCTCCAAAGTCTCGCACACAAGATGAAGATGCGCTTATCCCTTGGTGCTCCTTGTGCTAGCAAGGTTCCTTGGAGTCCTTGATCGAGTGAAAGGGATGGAAGAGATGTCCTTCTCTTGGCCGAATCCTCCTCTACCTTCAAGACGTCGCCACACACGAAAAACGTCGAGAGAGAATATGGGCGAGAGGCGAGAATAGAGAGCACTCTATTCGGTCGTGAACAACATCTCCAAGTGGAGATCGTGGTTACTAAAAATAGCCACCACACTTCACTCCAACGTTCACGCCAAGTGAACATGTCGCCAACTCCTCTCCCCATGAACCATGCGCTCATTTCATGAGCCGGTTCACATTGGTTCGGTTTAAGAACCAATCAAGCCAATGATCTAGTCTAGATCTCAAATAAACCCTAAGGCTCCAGATCTGACCGTTAATCTCTTGATGCTTCTGATCTGATCGATCTAGCATCCAATCTCTCAATCGAAGCTTACCGATCTCAAGCCCTAATCAATCAAACATGATCAGACCAGATCTCACTCACAATCAGAGATTAAATCCCTTTAAACTGAACCCAAACAATTCAGTCCACACGATCTGACTTAAGTAAGCCATATCATCAAATTGTGCGACCCTAAGGGTTTCCTTTAAATGTCGGTAACGATAACTCACGTTATCACGATCAGTGAGGGGTATCTAGCAACACATCATTGTCTCCCGATATAAAGGAAAAAGTCTTCCAAGACTACACCCAAAACACAGCACAAGTGTGAATCAATTCACAAGGCATGCATAATTCCTTTGCCACTTGATATTCTTATTGGACAAGCGTGTCAAGCTTGTAGCTCCAATATGATGAGCATGATTAGATCAGATGAACACTGTCACCTGGGTATGGCCATACTCTTTTCTCAATCATCTCATCCAGGGGGCCCTTTAGAACATCACACTCCTTAAACAAGGAGACGGCAATCCTATGTCTATCACTAGTGCCCTAACATGACTCAAGCTCACCATCCAAGATAGCCTATAACCATTGTGTTTCAAATGATATTGAACTACCTCAAAACAATGACAATCATCATTTAGAAAACACAAGTGATCTCAAGTCAGAGGAAATGTGCCACTTGTCATATTCAAAGATTATTCACATTGCGACAAACAATTGAACATCCTAGTAGGGTCTGTCCAGTACATCCAATGTACCCATGAGTCTACATCTTATTCCATGCTCGAAGCATCCTATAAGATTAGAACACATATTAGTCTTAACCATATCAAGGCTGTCTCATGTTCACCAAGATATATCGACTAAGGACACAACAGCATGTCAGCCCAGCTGAACAGCTTTGAGACATTATTCAGAAGAACATATATTGCAGCAGACAATGTAGCTAACTGAATAACAACCATGCCTATATAAACATGACAGTTTATTACATGATACTGATACATTCCCAAGGCCTCAAACATTAGGCTTAAGGGCATACCCCAACATCAAGCCCTAATCAATCAAACATGATCAGACCAGATCTCACTCACAATCAGAGATTAAATCCCTTTAAACTGAACCTAAACAATTCAGTCCACACGATCTGACTTAAGTAAGCCATATCATCAAATTGTGCGACCCTAAGGGTTTCCTTTAAATGTCGGTAACGATAACTTACGTCATCACGATCAGTGAGGGGTATCTAGCAACACATCACTGTCTCCCGATATAAAAGAAAGAGTCTTCCAAGACTACACCCAAACCACAGCACAAGTGTGAATCCACTTCACCAGGCATACATGATTCCTTTGCCACTGGATGTTCTTATTGGACAAGCGTGTCAAGCCTGTAGCTCCAATATGATGAGCATGATTAGATCAGATGAACATAGTCACCTGGGTATGGCCATACACTTTCTCAATCATCTCATCCAGGGGGGCCCCTTTAGAACATCACACTCCAAACAAGGAGACGGCAATCCTATATCTATCACTAGCGCTCTAACATGACTCAAGTTCACCATCCAAGATAGTCTATAACCATTATGTTTCAAATGATATTGAACTACCTCAAAACAATGACAATCATCATTTAGAAACACAAGTGATTTCAAGTCAGAGGACATGTGCCACTTGTTGCAAACAAGGATTATTCACATTGTGACAAGCAATTGAATATCCTAGTAGGGTCTGTCCAGTACATCCAATGTACCCATGAGTCTACATCTTATTCCATGCTCGAAGCATCCTATAAGATTAGAACACATATTAGTCTCAATCATATCAAGGCTGTCTCATGTTCACCAAGATATATCGACTAAGGACAAAAGTACATGTCAGCCTAGCTGAACAGCTTTGAGACATTATTCAGAAGCACATGTATTGCAGCAGACAATGTAACAAACTGAATAACAACCATTGCCTTTATAAACAAAAGAGTTTATACATGATACTGTTACAATCCCAAGGCCTCAAACATTAGCCTTAAGGGCATACCCCAACAAGATAGACATATGTTCTTCCAATTTTAAGTGAAAAATCAGGGTTTCAAGTTACTAAAGCATCTTAAAAAGCTGCAGCAAAAGTGCTAATCAGAATAGTCAAAAGAAAACTGCTGCAGAAATTAATCAGAGTCGAAAAGATGCTATATGTTTTAGAATGATCCATAGACTTTAAAATTCAGCAAAAATATCCAGATGATAGACAAAGATGAGTACTTCGTGATGATGCCAAAGATCAAAATTTTTCCCAACCCAATTTCTTAAAATCGCAGTGAGAATACACCTATTCAAATAAACAAGATGCAGTTTTGAAATTACGCGCGTAATATCCCTTACGGCAGTGCCGTAATATGCACAAAACTCTCGGGTCAAAAATATCCAAAAATACAGTACCATAAAAACCAATACAGTAGTCCCATAAAATACCAAAAACTCTCGGGATGAAATCGGACCAACATTACGGCACTGTAAAGAAGATTACGGCGGTGCCGTATTTTTCATAAAATTTTATTTTCCCTGCAAAACGAAAAGAAAATTTAATTCTAAAAATAAACAAAAATAAAAGAAACTATGCTAAGTAAAAGTGCTTGGGTTGCCTCCTAAGAAGCGCTAATTTTAGGTCCATAGCTTGACCAAAAATCAATCTCATGCTAAAGTAGGTGAATCAGTACCAAAGTAGATAGCATGTAATTTCTTTCTTTTCCGCTGTCCAAAAAGTTTAGCCACTAATTCAAATATCCAAAATTTTAAATAAATCACAATCAATGTGGCTTTCTTAAATATGCGGAAATCAAAATCAAAATTTTCAACTTCAATCAAAGGATATTCAATGATCTTTCTAAATTAATTAGAGAGCAAAATCATAAGTCCTTTCTTCAAATTTTTATCTTCAATTACTATAGGACTTTCATTAAAGGATTCAAGTATTGGATCATCAAAATAATCTTTCTTTCTCACATTAGATTCCCCAATGAAACATAAATTTTCAAATAAATCACAAGAGACAACAATAGATATGGGCAAAACATCAGAGTGAGATACATCAATATTTATAATGTTTAAATCTTTTTCAAGTTCCTCATGCTCACAATCAAACAATTTATCAATTTCAAAATTATCAACAAAATCAGAATAAGATTTCTCTAAATTAGTCCCCTCATATCCTTCATCAGATTCAACCACAAACAATATATCATCAAAAGAATCAATTTCATGAAAAGAGGGTTTTTCAATATCAATTACATCAACCTTTTCCACAAATAAACTATCAGATGAATCAATTTCACAATCATCAAAATTAGAGTGAGATGCATTAATGTTCACATAAGGCTCAATCTCAAAATAATCATAATTAGAGGGAGAATTTTCTAAATCAATTTCTTCAGTTTCTAAATCAAACTCAAATAAACTTGCTTTTTGTGCTAACTGGGTTTCTAAAAATTAAGAATTAGCAGTCAAAGAATCTACCTGAGAAGCAAGTTGACCAATTATTCCCTTAAGATCTTCAATTTCCTTACTTCTATTTATCATGATTTCATTTTTATTTGACATGAATTTTCCAAGCATGATCTCTAAGCTAGATTTTTCAGTTTTCTCAACGTATGGTTCAGAAACATGATTTGAGCAATCATCATAAAAAAAATATTGATTATTTTGGTACCATGGTGCATTGGGAATTGCATGATTTCTAAATTGACAATCAGAAGCATAATGATCATTACATTTACAAATATTACATCTAATAGAAGAAATAGAGTGTAATTTCAATTTATCTGCAAGAGTGCACAATGAATCATCTTTATGCTTACCTTGTGGCATGTATACCTTACCCCTTTCAGTTGCCCATGAGTTGTAATTAAAAGACATCTCTTCAATCTATCAAGAACAGAAAGATTATCCAACACCAATGAATTAGAAATTTTTTTTTCAGAATATATAAAACAAAGAAAATATAAAACACAAGCAAATTCACAAGTTTTAGAAAATCTCAGTTCTGTCACAACTTCTGAAAATCCAAAACCTGCAAAAACAAAAAACAAAGTTAAATCTAAAACAAATAAAACCTAGTCTAGCAATACTAACAACTATTTTGATATTAAGAAAACTAAGGTTCCCGGCAACGGCGCCAAAAACTTGTTGAAACCCGCAAGTACACGGATACTCGAAGTAATAAAGAAAGATATCGAACCACAGAGACCTTATTGTTAAGTACCAAATAGTTATATTCTTACTAGCTAAGCAATCAATTATAATGTAAGTAAATGATAGGAAGAACACGAAATCAGAGAGAAACTAGGACTAGGGTTTCATCCTCCTCAATTCTAATGACTAGATTTAAATAAAAGGTCGTCAGTCTAATTTCATCATGATAAAGATGTAATTTACTTGAGATGCAGGGACCAATCCTCGCTTTCGCGCAAGATCTATCCCAATACTATAGATAAGTAAATCATCAAACAAAGAATTTAGGATCACTTTCGTGTATCCGAATTATAAGTTGATTATCACAAGTGGAATCTCAAGGATCACTTTCGTGCATCCGAGTCTTAACACAAGTTCTACTTAAGGTTCTCCGAAGACTCAATCCTCACTTTCATGCAAGATCAAATCAAGTCTAACACAATAACTCATCCTAGATTCAAATTAAACATGGCAATAAAATCACTAAAAATCATAATTCAAAGAACAAACCTAATTTCTTACGATGAGTTCCAAACTCAATGATTTCTAGGGCTCCAAATTTCACAATCAACCATTCAGTCTATTTTGCAAAATCCTAAAACATGCATGATAATATGAACTATGGAGAATTAAAGACAAGTCATCACAAAAGCAGAATTATCATGATAAAACTATCTTGACGAAATAAAAGTCATCTAGTCATTAAAAATCAAGGGAAATTACTCCTCCATGTCCCAAAATATGTTTAAGCTATCATGGAAGGAAGATTACAGTAATCCATAATGTTTAAGTGTAAGAAATCGAAAAGGAAGAGGAAGATCAAATTACGGCACGGCCGTAATAAAGATTACGGCCGTAATCATGTATGAACAGTGTCGGCGGTGGATCTTTCGTTGATTTCTCCCTTGTCTGATCTCCTTTTAAGGTGAAACTCGATTTCTCTCTGCACAGTGGATGAAAATTAGTGCTTTCACCCTAGGCGTGTTCTCCTCCTTGGCGGCCCCCTCATCTCTTCTTGCATCTTTGGATTTAAAAGGATGTATCATCCACAATCATCAGCGCAAAAATCGGGCTTCAATTTAACCAAAAAAATCACGTTCAATGATTGTAATTACGACCGTAATGCTTGTTACGGCACTGCCGTAATCTTTGGCAAAAGCTCTCGGGTGAAAATCGGCTGGAATTACAGCACCGTGAAGTTGATTACGGCGGTGTCGTAATTGTGTCAAAACTCTCAGGTTGAAATCGATCATCATTACAGTACCGTAACTTTCTTTACGGCAGTGCCGTAATCTTCATCAAATTCTCTTTCCAGAAATGCTCCAAAATACGACCCGTAAAATGCATTACGGTAGTGCTGTAATTTTCCCGAAATTCTCTAGTCGAAACGTCTCCAAATTACGGCACTTCTCAAGGATTTCAGGCGTACTGTGATTATGCGAGTGCAGTCAAATTACGGTACCATAAATTCCATAATGGGGGTGCCGTAATTTTCTGAAATTCTCTGGCCGAAATGTCTCCAAATTACGGCACCTCTCAGGTACAGCTGTACCGTGATTCAGCGAGTGCAGTCAAATTATGATACCGTAAATTCCATAATGGCAGTGCCGTAATTTGCTCTGAAGCTCTGATTTTTTTGAAATTTTATAAGTGACTTCGTTTCAACGTTTGGAATCCATTGGAGTAGATTGGAAGAGAAAGGCATAAAAATAAACAAAGTAGTAATAATATGACACTAAAAGATATATAAAATTGAAGGGTCCCCTAAAAGGAGGGGGGCCGAAACCCTAATAGGTGGCGCATATAGTTCATTTGCAACGGAAGCAAGGGTTTCAAAGGATCTCATGTGATATTCATATGATCAACTTAAAATGATAGCATAGAGATGCGTTACCATGGCCAGGAGTAAGGAGGCGGCTTGGAAGAGAAAGAATCAAATGCTTCTTCTCCAAAGGCGACGCACACAAGGTGAAGATGGCTTTCTCCTTGTTGTCCTTTGTGCTAGCAAAGACCTTCAAGAATCCTAATCGCGTGTAGGAGATGTCGAAGAAGAAGTCTTGCTGGCCGAATGTTTTTCCTCCTAGCCTCGAGAGACCTTCACACGAGAGGAATCAATGGAGAATAATGGGCGAGCAACGTTACTACGTGGGAGCGTTTCCAATTTGGAAACCGACTTCCAAAATTAGTAACACCTCAATGTTTCATGCGTTCACCCAAGTGAACCATCGAAACAATCCTTCTCCAATTGAACCAAGCGTGCACTTATGTGAACCGGTTCTATTTATTCGGTCCAATTGAATTTGGTTCAAAAACCAAATCAAACCAGCATAGGCTCAGATCCAATCAAACCAAATGGTTCAAGATCTAACCGTTCATCTCTTGATGCTCTTGATCTCACCGATCTAGCATCAATACTCTCGATCGAAGCTTACCGATCTCAAGCCCTAATCAATCAAACATGATCAGACCAGATCTCACTTACAATCAGAGTTTAAACTCCTTTAAACTGAACCAAAACAATTCAGTCCACACGATCTGACTTAAGTAAGCCATATCATCAAATTGTGCGACCCTAAGGGTTTCCTTTAAATGTCGGTAACGACAACTTACGTTATCACGATCAGTGAGGGGTATCTAGCAACACATCACTATCTCCCGATATGAAGGAAAGAGTCTTCCAAGACTACACCCAAACCACAGCACAAGTGTGAATCCACTTCACGAGGCATACATGTTTCCTTTGCCACTGGATGTTCTTATTGGACAAGCGTGTCAAGCTTGTAACTCCAATATGATGAGCATGATTAGATCAGATGATCATAGTCACCTGGGTATGGCCATACACTTTCTCAATCATCTCATTCAGGGGGGCCCCTTTAGAACATCACACTCCAATCAAGGAGACGGCAATCCTATATCTATCACTAGTGTCCTAACCTGACTCATGATCATTATCCAAGATAGTCTATAACCATTATGTTTCAAATGATATTGAACTACCTCAAAACAATGACAATCATCATTTAGAAACACAAGTGATCTCAAGTCAGAGGACATGTGCCACTTGTTGCAAACAAGGATTATTCACATTGTGACAAGCAATTGAATATCAGAGTAGGGTCTGTCCAGTACATCCAATGTACCCATGAGTCTACATCTTATTCCATGCTCGAAGCATCCTATAAGATTAGAACACATATTAGTCTCAATCATATCAAGGCTGTCTCATGTTCACCAAGATATCTCGACTAAGGACATTACAGCATGTCAGCTAAGCTGAACAGCATTGAGACATTATTCAGAAGCACACTTATTGCGGCAGACAATGTAACAAACTGAATAACAACCATTGCCTTTATAAACATAAGAGTTTATACATGATACAGAAAGAATCCCAAGGCCTCAAACATTAGCCTTAAGGGCATACCCCAACAAACTCCCACTTGCACTTAATCTAATGGTTGAGAAATCTCAAACCCATGTTATTACAGTGCTTCTCATGCTTCTGCTGCGCCAGAGGCTTGGTAAGCGGGTCAGCCAGATTGTCATCTGTATGAACCTTGCAGATTTTGATCTCACCACGATCAATGATCTCCCGGATCAAGTGAAACCGTCTCTGTATGTGCTTGGACTTCTGGTGCGACCGTGGTTTCTTTGCTTGTGCGATTGCTCCAGTGTTATCACAGAAGATAACTAAAGGATCTGCACTCGAAGGAACAACACCAAGTTCCTGAACGAACTTGCGAATCCACACTGCCTCCTTAGATGCTTCCGAGGCTGCAACATACTCGGCTTCTGTTGTGGAATTAGCAACGATAGACTGTTTGAAACTTTTCCATACCACAGCTCCTCCATTCAAGCTAAAAACATAGCCTGATTGCGATCGGAAATCATCCTAGTCAGATTGGAACGAAGCGTCAGTATATCCTTCAATACTGAGTTCTTCCTGACCTCCATATATCAAGAACATATCTTTGGTCCTCCGAAGATATTTCAAAATGTTCTTGACCGCAATCCAGTGCGCCTGACCTGGATTACTTTGGAATCGACTGGTCACGCTTAACCCGTAAGCGACGTCTGGGCGAGTACACAACATCGCATACATAATGGATCCAATAGCCGAAGCATAAGGCGTATTGTCCATTTCATCTTTCTCAGTCTGTGTTTGTGGACACTGACTCTTTGAAAGATTCAGACCATGTCTGACTGGAAGATATCCTCTTTTAGAATTCTCTAAATGAAATCTCTCCAGGACTTTATCGATGTAAGTACTTTGGCACAGCCCGAGAAGCCTCTTAGATCTATCCCTGTAGATCTTCACACCTAACACATAGGCTGCTTCTCCTAGATCTTTCATCTGGAAACATTTTTCTTAACCATGCTTTAACAGCATGCAGTTCAGGAATATCGTTTCCAATGATTAAGATATCATCGACGTAGAGGACTAGGAAAGTAATCACGCTCCCACTAAACCTCTTATATACACACGGGTCATCTTCATTCTTGATGAAACCAAATTCACAAATTGATTCATCAAAACGAATATTCCAGCTTCTAGATGCTTGCTTAAGTCCATAAATGGACTTCTTTAACTTGCATATTTTATGACGATCTGATGGATTAGTGAAACCTTCAGGTTGTGTCATATACACATCCTCATCCAGTTTTCCATTAAGGAAAGCGGTCTTCACATCCATTTGCTAGATCTCATAATCGTAATATGCTGCTATCGCAAGAATAATCCGAATTGACTTCAACATGGCTACAGGAGAGAAAGTTTCATCATAATCTATCCCGTAGATTTGCTTGAAACCTTTCACAACTAGCCTGCCTTTATAGGTAACTACGTTACCATCCATGTCAATCTTCTTCTTGAAGATCCATTTACAGCCTATAGGGATTACTCCCGGAGGCAGATCAACCAAATCCCAGACTTGATTATCTGACATGGAGTCCATCTCGGCTCGCATAGCTTCAAGCCATCTAGCTGACTCCGGTCCACTGACCGCATCCGCATAAGTGAGGGGTTCATCATGAT
This sequence comes from Costus lasius, assembly GCA_027563935.2. Classification (NCBI taxonomy): domain Eukaryota; kingdom Viridiplantae; phylum Streptophyta; class Magnoliopsida; order Zingiberales; family Costaceae; genus Costus; species Costus lasius. Next base: position 87,677,117 of record CM050446.2, read on the forward strand.
CAATGATGTAGACTCCGTCATAGCGCTCAGTGTTGGGGTATGCCCTTAAGGCTAATGTTTGAGGCCTTGGGATTGTAAAAGTATCATGTAATAAACTCTTATGTTTATAAAAGGCATGGTTATTATTCAGGTTGTTACCTTGTCTGCTGTAATAAGTGTACTTCTGAATAATGTCTCAAAGCTGTTCAGCTAGGCTGACAGGCCATAAGTCCTTAGTCGAGATATCTTGGTGAACATGAGACAGCCTTGATATGATTGAGACTGATATGAGTGCTACTCCTATAGGATGCTTCGAGCATGGAATAAGATGTAGACTCATGGGTACATTGGATGTACTGGACAGACCCTACTGGGATATTCCATTGCTTGTCACAATGTGAATGATCCTTGTAAGCAGCAAGTGGCACATGTCCTTTGACTTGAGATCACTTGTGTTTCTAAATGATGATTGTCATTGTTTTGAGGTAGTTCAATATCATTTGAAACATAATGATTATAGACTATCTTGGATGGTGAGCTTGAGTCAGGTTAGGGCACTTGTGATAGATAAAGGATTGCCGTCTCCTTGTTCAAGGAGTGTGATGTTCTAAAGGGGCCCCCCCTCTATAAGAGATGATTGAGAAAGTGTATGGCCATACCCAGATGACAGTGTTCATCTGATCTAATCATGCTCATAGTATTGGAGTTACAGGCTTGACATGCTTGTCCAATAAGAACATCCAGTGGCAAAGGAAACATGCATGCCTCGTGAGTTTGATTCACACTTGTGCTATGGTTTGGGAGTAGTCTTGGAAGACTCTTTCCTTTATATCGGGAGACAGTGATGTGTTGCTAGATACCCCTCACTGATCGTGATAACGTGAGTTATCGTTACCGACATTTAAAGGAAACCCTCAGGGTCGCACAAATTGGAGATATGGCTTACTTGAGTAAGATCGTGTGGACTGAATTGTTTGGGTTCAGTTTAAAGGGATTTAATCTCTGATTGTAAGTGAGATCTGGTCTGATCATGTTTGATTGATTAGGGCTTGAGATCGGTAAGCTTCGATCGAGAGAGATGATGCTAGATCGGTGAGATCAAGAGCATCAGGAGATGAACGGTTAGATCTTGAACCATTAGGTTCATAGATGGTCTAGACCATTTATTGGCTTGGCTTGGGTTAATTGGTCTTGGACCAAACCGACATTGAACCGGCTCATGGATGAGCGCATGGTTCATGTAAGGTGAGTTAAGGGCTTGGTTCACTTAGCGTGAACGCTTAAGCCTTCAACACATTCCATATTTGGAATTCGGTTTTCAAATGGGATGTGTGTAACGCCTCCACATAAGTGTGGGAGGTTACTCACTTGTTGAATGCGCTTGTGAAGGCTTCTCCAATTTTCGGTGAAGCACGACAAGGACGAAGACAAGGAAAAGGAGTCTCGCCAAGCAAGCTATTCTCTCCCTTCCATACGGCAAAGAACCTTGAAGCCTTGCTAGCACAAGGACGACAAGGTGTAGGCCATTTTTCTTCTTGTGTGTGGCACACTTTGGAGGAGAACCCTATCGTTCTCTAGCTTCCAAGCCGACTCCTTCCCATGGCCATGGTAACGAATCTCTCACTTGTTATTCAAGTTGATTATATGAAAGTATAGAATGCGATCTTATGTGGAAACCCTAATTCCGCTGCTATGAGAAAGAAAGATATGACTTGCGCCCCCCCTCATGAAAGGGGTTCTTCTCACAATAGGGTTTGCGCTCCCCTCTTGAAAGGGTTCCATCAATTTGGTATCAGAGCGAATCTATACTTTTTCATATGATTGCTTGCGGTTCTAATGAGTAGATCATCATGTTTGATCCATGAATATGTTTGTGAATAGATCTAAAGGTGATTGCTTACATGCCGAAACCTACATGCTAGTTTAGAACTTAGATGTATGTTTCTTCATGAGTTGCGCAAGATGTATGTTTCTTCATGAGTTGCGCATGTTGTTGTGTTGGCGCATGATAAGTATGTTGAATGGTTGAATGATATTTCATCAAATCTTATACCTACTTGCGCGCAAACATTTAGATCTATATGCATCTACTATAAACCCTTAGATGGGTTGATGGGGCTGAAGTCACCTCTAGGTTAGATCCATTAGTCTGATCAGACCCTCTGACAGTCTAGATGGATCGACCAGATGGCACCTGTGCGCAAGCACTAGGTGGCCATAAGTCGATTGCATCTTAGGCGTGTAGCGAGGTCTGGTTGAGACAACCAGTGAACACTCTTGAGTTAGGCCCGGGGTCACACCCGCTTGCCAAACCTCTTGAAGGTGGTTCAGCCCTTGGGGCATGCATGGTTGACCATTAGGTCAACTCGGGTCAGTTAGGACTCGGTGCATGCAAGGGCAAAGGATCTAACTAGATGGATGAGTGGATCCCTATCAATGGACCATTGTAAGGTTGTAGGGCTCATAAGGAAATTAAAATTGATGCCATGGGGTTTTCAAAACTTTTAATTTCAAGATGATTGGATCACATGTTGATTGAACCATATGCTTGTTTATTTAGTCTTATGTGGGTTGCCCAATTGTGTGCTGTGCTGGGGCCTGCGTGCCTGGACTTAAAAATTGTAAATTAATTTGTGATCTGCGAATCACATTGTACTTAATTTATAATATGTTGTTGACCTGCGAGTCAACCTTGTCTAGATAGATCAAATGTACTTTGATTAGACAAGAACAAAGGCACACATCCAAGAGGGGCATTCACCTGGTGGTGCACCTGAGGTGCTCTTGGCGCTAGGGCACTGGGTTGGACCAGATGAGATGCCATGAAGCTCAAGTGAAGACTTAAGTAATATTAAGGTCTTACTAGGGTTCATGGGCTTTTACCACATAAGATCATGCTTTCTACTTATTGCTAATAATTAGAATTGCATATTTATGTTTATCTTCTGCTATAGCCATAGGACATGCCTGATAGTAAGAAGATAAAAGACCGTTAAAATCCAACGCTAACATATCAAGCTCGTAAGCCTTCTGACGCGAAACCTCACCTTTCTGACTATCGTTGGAGCCGTGTTGAACCCACTCAGTGGGCACGTCCATCTATCTTCAGACGGTGCTGGATTTCACCTGCGTGTTACAGAGTTGGGATTTATCCCCTCTCGTGGCTCAGCATAGCACGTGGTGGTCCAGGGAGTAGGTCAGGTCAGCTTGACCATGTAGACTACATATGTGGCGCATATGGTAGCACATGGAGGCAGCCATCTCTGGGATCAGAGACTGTGTTGTACCAACTCAGTTGGCACAGTCTGCTGGATTGCCAAGATGAAGGGGAATCGCACGGGTTAGCGATTGGCTGGGACAGCCTACCAGAAACTAGTGCTTGTCATCTCTGTGCATCTTATCTCGCCTGAGCGGGACGCGGAGACCAAGTATGAAATCTGGATCCCATCTCACTAAAAGAGTGTTTACTCTTTCGGACTGTTTACTGGATTTTTCAGTCAGACAAAATAGTGAGAAAAGAATCTTTCTTAAGTCCTGGATTGATTCTGAAACATTGATACTGACCTTGCTGTTCTTGCTTGTTGTAGATTCCTGCAGCAACGAACACCATGAGCTTCAATGTGCGATCCCTACTGGAAAGGGAGAAGTTTGCTGGGCCGAACTTCTCTGACTGGTTCGGACACCTTAAGATTGTTCTTAAGGCAGAGAGGAAACTGTATGTCCTCGAGACGGCGATACCGCCGCAGCCCGCTCCGAACGCCGCGAGGGCGGTTCGGGATGCCTACGAAAAGCACGTCAATGATAGCATTGATGTCGCTTGCCTGATGCTAGCGTCTATGACGCCACCGCTGCAGCGTCAGCATGAGGATATGTCGGCTATAGAGATTATAGCGAACCTCAAGATGCTGTATGCTGCACAGGCGAGGACAGAACGCTATAATCTGACGAAGCTCTTCTTTCAGAGCAAACTGGCTGAAGGGAGCCCAGTGGGAGCTCACGTGCTCAAGATGATTGGGCACAAGGAGGCTCTGGAGAAACTGGGGCATACCATCAACCAGGAGCTTGCTGTGGACATTATTCTGCAGTCTCTTCCGCCCTCTTTCGATGCGTTCATTATTAACTTTAATATGAACAAGATCGATTGTACGCCGGCAGAGCTGCTGAATATGCTCTTGACCACTGAGGAAACTCTGAAGGGTAAGCCTTCAACCTCTGTCTTGATGGTTCCTTCTAGGAACAAGAAGAAGGGGAAGAAGGGCAAGGCCCCTGTCAAGAATTACAGCAAGGCCCTGAAACAGAAGGTGAAGCGGTCGAAGGATAACAGGTGTTTCCACTGTGGCCAGCTGGGTCACTGGAAAAAGGACTGTAAAGCGCTCCAAGGAGATAAGAGGGGAAGCATCGCTTCTGGCTCAGGTATATATGTGACTGAGGTCATGTTATCTTCTTCTACCATTTCATGGGTGTTGGACACTGCATGTGGAGTTCACATTTGTTCAAATGTACAGGAACTCAAGAGAAGAAGGCAGGTGGGACAGCATGAGGTAGACCTACGAGTTGGAAACGGGGCACGGGTTGCTGCTGTTGCTGTAGGAGACTATTTCATTTCTTTACCATCTGGCGTTGTATTAGAATTAAACAATTGTTATTTTGTACCGAGTATTACCAAGAATATTATCTCTATTCCTGCTCTTGTCAGGAAAGGATTTGCCTTTGAATGCAATATTTCAAAGTGTGTTTTATCTCATGATAATATTGTGTATGCAACTGGTTCAATTAACAATGGGTTATACATGTTGGACATGGAAAATTCTATACAAAACATTGATAATAAGAAAGCCAAGTATGCTGATGACAGCACCTTGCTATGGCATAGTCGTTTAGGCCATATAAACGAGAAGCGCATTAAGCGGTTGCATGATCATGGACTGCTGGGATCATTCTCCTATGAGGAGATTGATACATGCAAAGCTTGTTTGATGGGTAAAATGACGAAGTCACCTTTTTCTAACAAAGGTCAAAGGACTTCAGGTTTACTTGACCTTATACACAGTGATGTGTGTGGGCCATTTAGTAAACATGCCAGAGGTGGCTATCAGTACTTCATTACCTTTACTGATGATTTCAGTAGGTATGGGTATGTCTATTTAATGAGACATAAAAGTGAATCTTTTGACAAGTTCAGAGAGTTCAAAAATGAAGTACAAAATCAGTTAGGCCGAAATATCAAGGCACTTCGTTCTGATCGAGGTGGAGAATACCTGAGTCATACGTTTACTGACTATCTGAAGGAGTGTGGGATTATCTCACAGCTCACTCCGCCAGGAACACCGCAATGGAATGGTGTGTCCGAGAGGAGAAATAGAACGTTACTAGACATGGTTCGTTCTATGATGAGTCAGGCTACTCTTCCATACTCCTTTTGGGGTTTTGCACTGGAAACAGCTGCAAAGGTACTAAACCGAGTGCCATCCAAGGCAGTTTCAAAGACGCCATATGAACTATGGTATGGGAAACAGCCAAGCTTGACATTTATCAGGATCTGGGGTTGCGAGGCTTATGTCAAAAAGCTCGCCTCTGGGAAACTAGAGAGCAGATCTGAAAAATGTATCTTTGTCGGTTACCCTAAGGAAACTAAGGGTTATTATTTCTACGATCCCAAAGAGAACAAGGTGTTTGTTGCTCGGACGGCCATATTTCTTGAGAAGGAATTTCTTCTGCAAGAGGCCAGTGGGAGAGAAATAAAGCTAGATGAGATTCCAGAGGAAGGACAAAGGAGTCAAGCACAGTTGGATGAGCCTGAGCCGGTAAATCAGGTTATTGAGCAACCTGAGGCTCAAATATCACGGGAACCGCGAAGATCGGGTAGGATCCGTCGACAGCCTGAGCGCTATGACGGAGTCTACATCATTGATAATGATGAACCCCTCACTTATGCGGATGCGGTCAGTGGACCGGAGTCAGCTAGATGGCTTGAAGCTATGCGAGCCGAGATGGACTCCATGTCAGATAACCAAGTCTGGGATTTGGTTGATCCGCCTCCGGGAGTAATCCCTATAGGCTGTAAATGGATCTTCAAGAAGAAGATTGACATGGATGGTAACGTGGTTACCTATAAAGGCAGGCTAGTTGCGAAAGGTTTCAAACAAATCTACGGGTTAGATTATGATGAAACTTTCTCACCTGTAGCCATGTTTAAGTCTATTCGGATTCTTTTCGCGATAGCAGCATATTACGATTATGAGATCTGGCAGATGGATGTGAAAACAGCTTTCCTTAATGGAAATCTGGATGAGGATGTGTATATGACACAACCAGAAGGTTTCACTAATCCAGCAGATCGTCATAAAATATGCAAGATAAAGAAGTCCATTTATGGACTTAAACAAGCATCAAGAAGCTGGAATATTCGTTTTGATGAATCAATCTCTGAGTTTGGTTTCATCAAGAACGAAGATGACCCGTGTGTATATAAGAGGTTTAGTGGGAGCGTAATTACATTCCTAATCCTCTACGTCGATGATATCTTAATCATTGGAAATGATATTCCTGAACTGCATGCTGTTAAGGCATGGTTAGGAAAATGTTTCCAGATGAAAGATTTAGGAGAAGCAGCCTATGTATTAGGTGTGAAGATCTACCGGGATAGATCTAAAAGGCTTCTCGGGCTGTGCCAGAGCACTTACATCGATAAGGTCCTGGAGAGATTCCATTTAGAGAATTCTAAACGTGGATATCTTCCAGTCAGACATGGTCTGAATCTTTCAAAGAGTCAGTGTCCACAAACACAGACTGAGAAAGATGAAATGGACAATACGCCTTATGCTTCGGCTATTGGGTCCATTATGTATGCGATGTTATGTACTCGCCCAGACGTCGCTTACGGGTTAAGCGTGACCAGTCGATTCCAAAGTAATCCAGGTTTGGCGCACTGGATTGCAGTCAAGAACATTTTAAAATATCTGCGGAGGACCAAAGATATGTTCTTGATATATGGTGGTCAGGAAGAACTCAGTATAGAGGGATATACTGACGCTTCGTTCCAGTCGGACCAGGATGATTTCCGATCGCAGTCAGGCTATATTTTTAGCTTGAATGGTGGAGCAGTGGTGTGGAAGAGTTTCAAACAGTCAACTGTTGCTGATTCCACAACAGAAGCCGAGTATGTTGCAGCCTCGGAAGCATCCAAGGAGGCAGTCTGGATTCGTAAGTTCGTGAGAGAACTTGGTGTCGTTCCTTCGAGTGCTGATCCTTTGGTTATCTTCTGTGATAACACTGGAGCCATCGCACAAGCAAAGGAACCGCGGTCGCACCAGAAGTCCAAGCACATACAGAGACGGTTTCACTTGATCCGGGAGATCATTGATCGTGGCGAGATCAAAATATGCAAGGTTCATACAGATGACAATCTGGCAGACCCGCTTACCAAGCCTCTGGCGCAGCAGAAGCATGAGAAGCACTGTAATAATATGGGTTTGAGATTTCTCAACCATTAGATTAAGTGCAAGTGGGAGATTGTTGGGGTATGCCCTTAAGGCTAATGTTTGAGGCCTTGGGATTGTAAAAGTATCATGTAATAAACTCTTATGTTTATAAAAGGCATGGTTATTATTCAGGTTGTTACCTTGTCTGCTGTAATAAGTGTACTTCTGAATAATGTCTCAAAGCTGTTCAGCTAGGCTGACAGGCCATAAGTCCTTAGTCGAGATATCTTGGTGAACATGAGACAGCCTTGATATGATTGAGACTGATATGAGTGCTACTCCTATAGGATGCTTCGAGCATGGAATAAGATGTAGACTCATGGGTACATTGGATGTACTGGACAGACCCTACTGGGATATTCCATTGCTTGTCACAATGTGAATGATCCTTGTAAGCAGCAAGTGGCACATGTCCTTTGACTTGAGATCACTTGTGTTTCTAAATGATGATTGTCATTGTTTTGAGGTAGTTCAATATCATTTGAAACATAATGATTATAGACTATCTTGGATGGTGAGCTTGAGTCAGGTTAGGGCACTTGTGATAGATAAAGGATTGCCGTCTCCTTGTTCAAGGAGTGTGATGTTCTAAAGGGGCCCCCCCTCTATAAGAGATGATTGAGAAAGTGTATGGCCATACCCAGATGACAGTGTTCATCTGATCTAATCATGCTCATAGTATTGGAGTTACAGGCTTGACATGCTTGTCCAATAAGAACATCCAGTGGCAAAGGAAACATGCATGCCTCGTGAGTTTGATTCACACTTGTGCTATGGTTTGGGAGTAGTCTTGGAAGACTCTTTCCTTTATATCGGGAGACAGTGATGTGTTGCTAGATACCCCTCACTGATCGTGATAACGTGAGTTATCGTTACCGACATTTAAAGGAAACCCTCAGGGTCGCACAAATTGGAGATATGGCTTACTTGAGTAAGATCGTGTGGACTGAATTGTTTGGGTTCAGTTTAAAGGGATTTAATCTCTGATTGTAAGTGAGATCTGGTCTGATCATGTTTGATTGATTAGGGCTTGAGATCGGTAAGCTTCGATCGAGAGAGATGATGCTAGATCGGTGAGATCAAGAGCATCAGGAGATGAACGGTTAGATCTTGAACCATTAGGTTCATAGATGGTCTAGACCATTTATTGGCTTGGCTTGGGTTAATTGGTCTTGGACCAAACCGACATTGAACCGGCTCATGGATGAGCGCATGGTTCATGTAAGGTGAGTTAAGGGCTTGGTTCACTTGGCGTGAACGCTTAAGCCTTCAACACATTCCATATTTGGAATTCGGTTTTCAAATGGGATGTGTGTAACGCCTCCACATAAGTGTGGGAGGTTACTCACTTGTTGAATGCGCTTGTGAAGGCTTCTCCAATTTTCGGTGAAGCACGACAAGGACGAAGACAAGGAAAAGGAGTCTCGCCAAGCAAGCTATTCTCTCCCTTCCATACGGCAAAGAACCTTGAAGCCTTGCTAGCACAAGGACGACAAGGTGTAGGCCATTTTTCTTCTTGTGTGTGGCACACTTTGGAGGAGAACCCTATCGTTCTCTAGCTTCCAAGCCGACTCCTTCCCATGGCCATGGTAACGAATCTCTCACTTGTTATTCAAGTTGATTATATGAAAGTATAGAATGCGATCTTATGTGGAAACCCTAATTCCGCTGCTATGAGAAAGAAAGATATGACTTGCGCCCCCCCTCATGAAAGGGGTTCTTCTCACAATAGGGTTTGCGCTCCCCTCTTGAAAGGGTTCCAATACTCAGGCTGTCGACGGATCCTTCCCGATCTACGCGGTTCCCGTGATATCTGAGCCTCAGGTTGTTCAATAACCTGTTCTACTGGCTCAGGCTCATCCAACTGTGCTTGACTACTTTGTCCTTCCTCTGGATTCTCATCCAGTTTTATTTCTCTCCCACGGCTTCTTGCAGAAGAAACTCCTTCTCAAGAAAAATAGCCGTCCGAGCAACAAATACTTTGTTCTCTTTGGGATCGTAGAAATAATAACCCTTAGTTTCCTTAGGGTAACCGACAAAGATGAATTTCTCAGATCTGCTCTCTAGTTTCCCAGAGACGAGCTTTTTGACATAAGCCTCGCAACCCCAGATCTTAATAAATGTCAAGCTCGGCTGTTTCCCATACCATAACTCATATGGAGTCTTTGAAACTGCCTTGGATGGCACTCGGTTTAGTACCTTTGCAGCTGTTTCCAGCGCAAATCCCCAAAAGGAGTAAGGTAGAGTAGCCTGACTCATCATAGAACAAACCATATCCAGTAAGGTTCTGTTCCTCCTCTCGGACACACCATTCCATTGCGGTGTTCCTGGTGGAGTGAGCTGTGAGATAATCCCACACTCCTTCAGATAGTCAGTAAATTCTCGACTTAGGTATTCTCCACCTCGATCTGAGCGAAGTGCCTTGATATTTCGGCCTAGCTGATTTTGTACTTCATTTTTGAACTCTTTGAACTTGTCAAAAGATTCACTCTTATGTCTCATTAGATAGACATACCCATATCTACTGAAATCATCAGTAAAGGTAATGAAGTATGAGTAGCCACCTCTGGCATGTTTACTAAATGGCCCACACACATCACTGTGTATAAGGTCAAGTAAACCTGAAGCCCTTTGACCTTTGTTAGGAAAAGGAGACTTCGTCATTTTGCCCAATAAACAAGCTTTGCATGTATCAATCTCCTCATAGGAGAATGATCCCAGCAGTCCATGGTCATGCAACCGCTTAATGCGCTTCTTGTTAATATGGCCTAAACGACTATGCCATAGCAAGGTGCTGTCATCAGCATACTTGGCTTTCTTATTATCAATATTTTGTATAGAACATTCCATGTCCAACATGAATAACCCATTGTTAATTGACCCAGTAGCATAAATAATATTATCAAGAGAAAGATAACACTTTGAAGTCTTGCATTCAAAGGAAAACCCTTTCCTGACAAGAGCAGGAATAGAGATAATATTCTTGGTAATGCTAGGTACAAAATAACAATTGTTCAGTTCTAATACAAGTCCAGATGACAATGAGATGTAATATTCTCCTACAGCAACAGCAGCAACCCGTGCCCCGTTTCCAACTCGTAGGTCCACCTCATGCTGTCCCACCTGTCTTCTTCTCTTGAGTTCCTGTACATTTGAACAAATGTGAACTCCACATGCAGTGTCCAACACCCATGAAATAGAAGAAGAAGATATCATGACTTCAGTCACAAAAATACCTGAGCCAGAAGCGATGCTTCCCTTCTTGTCTCCTTGGAGCGCTTTACAGTCCTTTTTCCAGTGACCCAGCTGGCCACAATGGAAACATCTGTATTCCTTCGACCGCTTGACCTTTTGTTTCAGAGCCTTGTTGTAGTTCTTGACAGGGGCTTTGCCCTTCTTCCCCTTCTTCTTGTTCCTGGAAGGGAACATCAAGACAGAGGTTGAAGGCTTTCCCTTTAGAGTCTCCTCTGTAGTCAAGAGCATATTCAGCAACTCTGCCGGAGTACAGTCGATCTTGTTCATATTAAAATTAATAATGAACGGATCGAAGGAGGCCGGGAGGGACTGCAGAGTAATGTCTACAGCAAGCTCCTGATTGATGGTATGCCACAGTTTCTCTAGAGCCTCTTTGTGCCCAATCATCTTGAGCATGTGAGCTCCCACTGGACTCCCTTCAGCCAGTTTGCTCTGAAAGAAAAGCTTAGTCAAATTATAGCGTTCAGTCCTCGCCTGTGCAGCATACAGCATCTTGAGGTTTGCTATAATTTCTATAGCAGACATATCCTCATGCTGACGCTGCAGCTGTGGCGTCATAGACGCTAGCATCAGGCAAGCGACATCAATGCTATCATTGACATGCTTTTCATAGGCATCCCGAACCGCCCTTGCGGCGTTCGGAGCGGGTTGAGGCGGTATAGCCGTCTCGAGGACATACAGTTTCCTCTCAGCCTTAAGAACAATCTTAAGGTGTCCGTACCAGTCTGAGAAGTTTGGCCCAGCAAACTTCTCCCTTTCCAGTAGGGATCGCACATTGAAGCTCATGGTGTTCGTTGCTGCAGGAATCTACAACAATGCAAGAACAGCAAGGTCAGTATCAATGTTTAGAATCAATCCAGGACTTAAGAAAGATTCTTTTCTCACTATTTTATCTGACTGAAAAATCCATTAAAACAGTCCGAAAGAGTAAGACTCTTTTAGTGAGATGGGATCCAGATTTCATACTTGGTCTCCGCGTCCCGCTCAGGCGAGATAAGATGCACAGAGAGTACAAGCACTAATTTCTGGTAGGCAGTCCCTGCCAATCGCCAACCCGTGCGATTCCCCTTTATCTGGGCAATCTAGCAGACTGTGCCAACTGAGTTGGTACAACACAGTCTCTGATCCCACAGATGGCTGCCTCCATATAGCTAACATATGCCCCATATGTAGCCTACATGGTCAAGCTGACCTGACCTACTCCCTGGACCACCACGTGCTATGCTGAGCAACGAGAAGCGATAAATCCCTTCTCTGTAACACGCAGGTGAAATCACACACCGTCTGAAGATAGATGGGCGTGCCCACTGAGTGGTTACAACACGTGTTGGGGTATGCCCTTAAGGCTAATGTTTGAGGCCTTTGGGATTGTATAAGTATCATGTAATAAACTCTTGTGTTTATAAAAGGCATGGTTATTATTCAGGTTGTTACCTTGTCTGCTGTAATAAGTGTACTTCTGAATAATGTCTCAAAGCTGTTCAGCTAGGCTGACAGGCTATATGTCCTTAGTCGAGATATCTTGGTGAACATGAGACAGCCTTGATATGATTGAGACTAATATGAGTGCTAATCTTATAGGATGCTTCGAGCATGGAATAAGATGTAGACTCATGGGTACATTGGATGTACTGGACAGACCCTACTCGGATATTCCATTGCTTGTCACAATGTGAATGATCCTTGTGAGCACTAAGTGGCACATGTCCTTTGACTTGAGATCACTTGTGTTTCTAAATGATGATTGTCATTGTTTTGAGGTAGTTCAATATCATTTGAAACATAATGATTATAGACTATCTTGGATGGTGAGCTTGAATCAGGTTAGAGCACTAGTGATAGACATAGGATTGCCGTCTCCTTGTTTAAGGAGTGTGATGTTCTAATGGGCCCCCTATATGAGATGATTGAGATAGTGTATGGCCATGCCCAGATGACAATGTGCATCTGATCTAATCATGCTCATCGTATTGGAGTTACAAGCTTGACCCGCTTGTCCAATAAGAACATCCAGTGGCAAAGGACACATGTATGCCTTGTGAATGGAGTCACACTTGTGCAATGGTTTGGGAGTAGTCTTGGAAGACTCTTTCCTTTATATCGGGAGACAGTGATGTGTTGCTAGATACCCCTCACTGATCGTGATAACGTAAGTTATCGTTACCGACATTTAGAGGAAACCCTCAGGGTCGCACAATTTGATGATATGGCTTACTTGAGTCAGATCGAATGGACTGGATTCTTTGAGTTCAGATTAAAGGGATTTTATCTCTGATTGTAAGTGAGATCTGGTCTGATCATGTTTGATTGATTAAGGCTTGAGATCGGTAAGCTTCGATCAAGAGAGATGATGCTAGATCGGAAAGATCAGGGGCATCAGGTGATGAATGGTTAGATCATGAGCCTTGGGGTTCAATATGGTCTAGACCACATGGCTTGAGCCATTTCGGTTTGGTTCATGAACCAAAGTTGAATCGAACGGTTTAGCTTGAACCGGTTCACAATTGTGAACGCATGGTTCAATGCTCAAATGCGTTTGGGTTATGGCTTGAGCGCATGCTTTGATGAGTTTCCATTTATGGAAAGTCATCAAAGGGGGCCGGTTTCACTTAACGCCAAAAACGCTTATGCGTTGGAACTCTTCTCATCAACGCCTTGGACATTGGTTGAGGTGTGGTTGACGACGAGAAGGAGAGCTTGGGCAAAGTGGAACTCTCGGCAACAAGGAAGTTCATCATCCCTTCCATTCGACAAGTGAAGATTCCTTGAGTGACTTGCTAGCACAAGCGACCCCAAGGAGTGAGCCAACTTCATCTTGTGTGTGGCACACTTTGGAGGAGACCTATCTTGATCTCTTCTTCCAAGCCGAGATCCAAGTCCATGGCATTGGTATGATTTCTAGTTTCAAGTTGATCATATTGTTTCATATCCGATCTTGACTTGAAGCCCTCTTTCCGCTATGCATGATAGATGAGCATGCTTAGGGTTTCTTCCCCCTTAGTTAGGGGTTCCTTCAATTGGTATCAAAGCTAGGCTCATGATATGATCGATATGATTGCTTTAAGTATTGGTGATCCATACATGATGTTGCGCTTACTGTTTCCTTGAGGCATGCTTTGTTTTCATGATGTTGCGCTTATATATTCATGATGTTGCGCTTGTATCATATGTTCATGATGTTGCGCTTATATGTTCATGATGTTGCGCTTGTATCATATGTTCCTGAAGTATGCGCTCCCCCTTGAAGGGGACCTCCTAAAGTATGCGCTCCCCCTTGAAGGGGACCCCCTTAGATCTAAGGGTTATCAAGCATGTTGTTTGTTTGTAACATTGCGCATGTTATAAAAGTTTTCTAAAACTTACCTCTTGCGCGCTTCATTAGATCTAAGGTGCCACTACATTAAACCCTTAGATGGGTTGATGAGGTTGAAGTCACCACTAGGTTGGATCCAAGTCTGATCAGACCATCTGACAGCTCAGATGGGTTGACCCAATAGCACCTATGCGCAAGCACAAGGTGGCTATAGGTTGACTGCATCTAGGGCGTGTAGCGAGGTCTGGTTGAGACAACTACTGAACACACTTGAGTTAGGCCCGGGGTCACACCCGCTTGCCAAAACTCATGGGGTGGTTCAGCCCTTGGGGCATGCATGGTTGACCATTAGGTCAACTCGGGTCAGTTAGGACTCGGTGCATGCAAGGGCAAAGGATCTAGCTAGATGGATGAGTGGATCCCCATCAATGGACCATTGTAAGGTTGTAGGGCTCATAAGGAAATTAAATTGATGCCATGGGTTTTTCCAAAATTTAATTTCTTGAATGGATCACATGTTGATTGAATCATATGCTTGTTTATTTAGTCTTATGTGGGTTGCCCTATTGTGTGCTGTGCTGGGGCCTGCGAGCCTGGATAAGTTGTAAATTAATTTGTGATCTGCGAATCACATTGTACTTAATTTATAATATGTAGTTGACCTGCGAGTCAACCTTGTCTAGATAGATCAAATGTACTTTGATTAGACAAGTGCACACATCCAAGAGGGGCATTCATCTGGTGGTGCACCTGAGGTGCTCTTGGCGCTAGGGCACTGGGTTGGACCAGATGAGATGCAAGGAGCTCAAGTGAAGACTTAAGTAAATTAAGGTCTTACTAGGGTTCATGGGCTTTTACCACATAAGATCATGCTTTCTTCTTATTGCTTATAATTAGAATTGCATGTTTAAGTTTATCTTCTGCTATCACCATAGGACTTGTATGATAGTTAAGAAGATAAAAGACCGCTAAAATCCAACGCTAACATATCAAGCTCGTAAGCCTTCTGACGCGAAACCTCACCTTTCTGACTATCGTTGGAGCCGTGTTGAACCCACTCAGTGGGCACGTCCATCTATCTTCAGACGGTGCCGGATTTCACCTGCGTGTTACAGAGTTGGGATTTATCCCCTCTCGTTGCTCAGCATAGCACGTGGTGGTCCAGGGAGTAGGTCAGGTCAGCTTGACCATGTTGGCTACATATGTGGCGCATATGGTAGCACATGGAGGCAGCCATCTCTGGGATCAGAGACTGTGTTGTACCAACTCAGTTGGCACAGTCTGCTGGATTGCCAAGATGAAGGGGAATCGCATGGGTTGGCGATTGGCTGGGACAGCCTACCAGAAATTAGTGCTTGTCATCTCTGTGCATCTTATCTCGCCTGAGCGGGACGCGGAGACCAAGTATGAAATCTGGATCCCATCTCACTAAAAGAGTGTTACTCTTTCGGACTGTTTACTGGATTTTTCAGTCAGACAAAATAGTGAGAAAAGAATCTTTCTTAAGTCCTGGATTGATTCTGAAACATTGATACTAACCTTGCTGTTCTTGCTTGTTGTAGATTCCTGCAGCAACGAACACCATGAGCTTCAATGTGCGATCCCTACTGGAAAGGGAGAAGTTTGCTGGGCCGAACTTCTCTGACTGGTTCGGACACCTTAAGATTGTTCTTAAGGCAGAGAGGAAACTGTATGTCCTCGAGACGGCGATACCGCCGCAGCCCGCTCCGAACGCCGCAAGGGCGGTTCGGGAAGCCTACGAAAAGCACGTCAATGATAGCATTGATGTCGCTTGCCTGATGCTAGCGTCTATGACGCCACCGCTGCAGCGTCAGCATGAGGATATGTCAGCTATAGAGATTATAGCAAACCTCAAAATGCTGTATGCTGCACAGGCGAGGACTGAACGCTATAATCTGACGAAGCTCTTCTTTCAGAGCAAACTGGCTGAGGGGAGCCCAGTGGGAGCTCACGTGCTCAAGATGATTGGGCACAAGGAGGCTCTGGAGAAACTGGGGCATACCATCAACCAGGAGCTTGCTGTGGATATTATTCTGCAGTCTCTCCCGCCTTCTTTCGATGCGTTCATTATTAACTTTAATATGAACAAGATCGATTGTACGCCGGCAGAGCTGCTGAATATGCTCTTGACAACTGAGGAAACTCTGAAGGGTAAGCCTTCAACCTCTGTCTTGATGGTTCCTTCTAGGAACAAGAAGAAGGGGAAGAAGGGCAAGGCACCTGTCAAGAATTACAGTAAGGCCCTGAAACAGAAGGTGAAGCGGTCGAAGGACAACAGGTGTTTCCACTGTGGCCAGCTGGGTCACTGGAAAAAGGACTGTAAAGCGCTCCAAGGAGATAAGAGGGGAAGCATTGCTTCTGGCTCAGGTATATACGTGACGGAAGTCATGGTTTCATCTTCTTCTATATCATGGGTGTTAGACACTGCATGTGGAGTTCACATTTGTTCAAATGTGCAGGAACTCAAGAGAAGAAGGCAGGTGGGACAGCATGAGGTAGACCTACGAGTTGGAAACGGGGCACGGGTTGCTGCTGTTGCTGTAGGAGACTATTTCATTACTTTACCATCTGGCATTGTATTAGAATTAAACAATTGTTATTTTGTACCCAGTATTACCAAGAATATTATCTCCATTCCTGCTCTTGTCAGGAAAGGATTTGCCTTTGAATGCAAGATTTCAAAGTGTGTTTTGACTTATGATAATATTGTGTATGCAACTGGTTCAATTAACAATGGGTTATACATGTTGGACATGGAAAATTCTATACAAAACATTGATAATAAGAAAGCCAAGTATGCTGATGACAGCACCTTGCTATGGCATAGTCGTTTAGGCCATATAAACGAGAAGCGCATTAAGCGGTTGCATGAACATGGACTGCTGGGATCATTCTCCTATGAGGAGATTGAGACATGCAAAGCTTGTTTAATGGGTAAAATGACGAAGTCTCCTTTTCCTCACAAAGGTCAAAGGACTTCAGGTTTACTGGACCTTATACACAGTGATGTGTGTGGGCCTTTCAGTAAACATGCCAGAGGTGGCTATCAGTACTTCATTACCTTCACTGATGATTTCAGTAGGTATGGGTATGTCTATTTAATGAGACATAAAAGTGAATCTTTTGACAAGTTCAAAGAGTTCAAAAATGAAGTACAAAATCAGCTAGGCCGAAATATCAAGGCACTTCGTTCTGATCGAGGTGGTGAATACCTGAGTCATGCGTTTACTGACTATCTGAAGGAGTGTGGGATTATCTCACAGCTCACTCCGCCAGGAACACCGCAATGGAATGGTGTGTCCGAGAGGAGAAATAGAACGCTACTTGATATGGTTCGTTCTATGATGAGTCAGGCTACTCTTCCATATTCCTTTTGGGGTTTTGCACTGGAAACAGCTGCAAAGGTACTAAACCGAGTGCCATCCAAGGCAGTTTCAAAGACGCCATATGAGTTATGGTATGGGAAACAGCCTAGCTTGACATTTATCAGGATCTGGGGTTGCGAGGCTTATGTCAAAAAGCTCGCCTCTGGGAAACTAGAGAGCAGATCTGACAAATGCATCTTTGTCGGTTACCCTAAGGAAACTAAGGGTTATTATTTCTACGATCCCAAAGAGAACAAGGTTTTTGTTGCTCGGACGGCCATATTTCTTGAGAAGGAGTTTCTTCTGCAAGAGGCCAGTGGGAGAGAAATAAAGCTGGATGAAAATCCAGAGGAAGGACAAAGTAGTCAAGCACAGTTGGATGTGCCTGAGCCAGTAGATCAGGTTATTGAACAACCTGAGGCTCAGATATCACGGGAACCGCGAAGATCGGGTAGGATCCGTCGACAGCCTGAGCGCTATGACGGAGTCTACATCATGGATAATGATGAACCCCTAACTTATGCGGATGCGGTCAGTGGACCGGAGTCAGCTAGATGGCTTGAAGCTATGCGAGCCGAGATGGACTCCATGTCAGATAACCAAGTCTGGGATTTGGTTGATCCGCCTCCGGGAGTAATCCCTATAGGCTGTAAATGGATCTTCAAGAAGAAGATTGACATGGATGGTAACGTGGTTACCTATAAAGGCAGGCTAGTTGCGAAAGGTTTCAAACAAATCTACGGGATAGATTATGATGAAACTTTCTCTCCTGTAGCCATGTTTAAGTCTATTCGGATTCTTTTCGCGATAGCTGCATATTACGATTATGAGATCTGGCAGATGGATGTGAAGACAGCTTTCCTCAATGGAAATCTGGATGAGGATGTGTATATGACACAACCTGAGGGTTTCACTAATCCATCAGATCGTCATAAAATATGCAAGTTAAAGAAATCCATTTATGGATTGAAGCAAGCATCAAGAAGCTGGAATATTCGTTTTGATGAATCAATCTCTGAGTTTGGTTTCATCAAGAACGAAGATGACCCGTGTGTATATAAGAGGTTTAGTGGGAGCGTGATTACATTCCTAATCCTCTACGTCGATGATATCTTGATCATTGGAAACGATATTCCTGAACTGCATGCTGTTAAGGCATGGTTAGGAAAATGTTTTCAGATGAAAGATCTAGGAGAAGCAGCCTATGTATTAGGTGTGAAGATCTACCGGGATAGATCTAAGAGGCTTCTCGGGTTGTGCCAGAGTACCTACATCGATAAGGTCCTGGAGAGATTCCATTTAGAGAATTCTAAACGTGGATATCTTCCAGTCAGACATGGTCTGAATCTTTCGAAGAGTCAGTGTCCACAAACACAGACTGAGAAAGATGAAATGGACAATACGCCTTATGCTTCGGCTATTGGGTCCATTATGTATGCGATGTTGTGTACTCGCCCAGACGTCGCTTACGGGTTAAGCGTGACCAGTCGATTCCAAAGTAATCCAGGTTTGGCGCACTGGATTGCGGTCAAGAACATCTTAAAATATCTGCGGAGGACCAAAGATATGTTCTTGATATATGGTGGTCAGGAAGAACTCAGTATAGAGGGATATACTGACGCTTCGTTCCAGTCGGACCAGGATGATTTCCGATCGCAATCAGGCTATGTTTTTAGCTTGAATGGAGGTGCTGTGGTGTGGAAAAGTTTCAAACAGTCAACTGTTGCTGATTCCACAACAGAAGCCGAGTATGTTGCAGCCTCGGAAGCATCCAAGGAGGCAGTGTGGATTCGTAAGTTCGTGAGAGAACTTGGTGTCGTTCCTTCGAGTGCAGATCCTTTGGTTATCTTCTGTGATAACACTGGAGCTATAGCACAAGCAAAGGAACCGCGGTCACACCAGAAGTCCAAGCACATACAGAGACGGTTTCACTTGATCCGGGAGATCATTGATCGTGGCGAGATCAAAATTTGCAAGGTTCATACAGATGACAATCTGGTAGACCCGCTTACCAAGCCTCTGGCGCAGCAGAAGCATGAGAAGCACTGTAATAATATGGGTTTGAGATTTCTCAACCATTAGATTAAGTGCAAGTGGGAGATTGTTGGGGTATGCCCTTAAGGCTAATGTTTGAGGCCTTTGGGATTGTATAAGTATCATGTAATAAACTCTTGTGTTTATAAAAGGCATGGTTATTATTCAGGTTGTTACCTTGTCTGCTGTAATAAGTGTACTTCTGAATAATGTCTCAAAGCTGTTCAGCTAGGCTGACAGGCTATATGTCCTTAGTCGAGATATCTTGGTGAACATGAGACAGCCTTGATATGATTGAGACTAATATGAGTGCTAATCTTATAGGATGCTTCGAGCATGGAATAAGATGTAGACTCATGGGTACATTGGATGTACTGGACAGACCCTACTCGGATATTCCATTGCTTGTCACAATGTGAATGATCCTTGTGAGCACTAAGTGGCACATGTCCTTTGACTTGAGATCACTTGTGTTTCTAAATGATGATTGTCATTGTTTTGAGGTAGTTCAATATCATTTGAAACATAATGATTATAGACTATCTTGGATGGTGAGCTTGAATCAGGTTAGAGCACTAGTGATAGACATAGGATTGCCGTCTCCTTGTTTAAGGAGTGTGATGTTCTAATGGGCCCCCTATATGAGATGATTGAGATAGTGTATGGCCATGCCCAGATGACAATGTGCATCTGATCTAATCATGCTCATCGTATTGGAGTTACAAGCTTGACCCGCTTGTCCAATAAGAACATCCAGTGGCAAAGGACACATGTATGCCTTGTGAATGGAGTCACACTTGTGCAATGGTTTGGGAGTAGTCTTGGAAGACTCTTTCCTTTATATCGGGAGACAGTGATGTGTTGCTAGATACCCCTCACTGATCGTGATAACGTAAGTTATCGTTACCGACATTTAGAGGAAACCCTCAGGGTCGCACAATTTGATGATATGGCTTACTTGAGTCAGATCGAATGGACTGGATTCTTTGAGTTCAGATTAAAGGGATTTTATCTCTGATTGTAAGTGAGATCTGGTCTGATCATGTTTGATTGATTAAGGCTTGAGATCGGTAAGCTTCGATCAAGAGAGATGATGCTAGATCGGAAAGATCAGGGGCATCAGGTGATGAATGGTTAGATCATGAGCCTTGGGGTTCAATATGGTCTAGACCACATGGCTTGAGCCATTTCGGTTTGGTTCATGAACCAAAGTTGAATCGAACGGTTTAGCTTGAACCGGTTCACAATTGTGAACGCATGGTTCAATGCTCAAATGCGTTTGGGTTATGGCTTGAGCGCATGCTTTGATGAGTTTCCATTTATGGAAAGTCATCAAAGGGGGCCGGTTTCACTTAACGCCAAAAACGCTTATGCGTTGGAACTCTTCTCATCAACGCCTTGGACATTGGTTGAGGTGTGGTTGACGACGAGAAGGAGAGCTTGGGCAAAGTGGAACTCTCGGCAACAAGGAAGTTCATCATCCCTTCCATTCGACAAGTGAAGATTCCTTGAGTGACTTGCTAGCACAAGCGACCCCAAGGAGTGAGCCAACTTCATCTTGTGTGTGGCACACTTTGGAGGAGACCTATCTTGATCTCTTCTTCCAAGCCGAGATCCAAGTCCATGGCATTGGTATGATTTCTAGTTTCAAGTTGATCATATTGTTTCATATCCGATCTTGACTTGAAGCCCTCTTTCCGCTATGCATGATAGATGAGCATGCTTAGGGTTTCTTCCCCCTTAGTTAGGGGTTCCTTCAACACGGCCCCAACGATAGTCAGAACAGTGAGGTTTCGCGTCAGAAGGCTTACGTGCTTGATATTTAGCGTTGGATTTTAACGGTCCTTTTATCTTCTTAACTATCATGCAAACCCTATGGTGATAGCAGAAGATAAATAAATCATGCATTTCTAATTATTTAAACAATAAAGGAAAGCATGATGATCTTATGTGGTAAACGCCCATTAAGCCTAAGTTAGACCTTAAGTTAACTTAAGTCTTCACTTGAAGTCTTCATGAGTCTTTTGCATCTCATCTGGCCCAGACCAGGGCCCAAGCGCCCACTGCAGCTCAGGTGCGCCCACCAGGTAAATGCGCCTGTCCCAGAGTCGAACCCTGGACCTTCCACCTGGTTAAGCCTCAAGCTGCATGCGCCTCTGCCATGTGTGCTCTGTGCTCTTGTCTGATTAAAATTACAATTTAATCTATCTAGACAAGATTGACACGCAGGTCAATTACACAATAAATTAATTAAAATGTGATGCGCAGATCACAAAAATAATAATTTATAATTAATCCAGGCTCGCAGGCCCCAGCACAGCACACATTAAAAGGGCAACCCACATAAGATGAAATAGACAAGCATCATGGCATCCAATCAATATGTGATCCATCAACTAAATAAAATTTTTCAAAATCCCATCGGAATCAATTTTATTTGTCTTATGTGCCCTACTACCTTACAACGGTCCATTAATAGGGATCCACTCATCATGTCTAGTCAGATCCACTGCCCTTGCATGCACCAAGTCCTAACTGACTTGAGTCGACCTAATGGTCAACCATGCATGCGCAAAGGGCTGAACAACCTTCATGAGTTCTGGCAAGCGGGTGTGACCCCGGGCCTAACTCATGTGTGTTCACTGGTTATCTCAACCAGACCACACTACACGCCTATCTGCAGTCGACCTATAGCCTCCTCGTGCTTGGGCACAGGTGCCATCTGGTCGACCCATCTAGGCTGTCAGATGGTCTGATCAGACTGGTTGGATCTTACCTAGAAGATGACTTCAACCCCATCAACCCGTCTAAGGGTTTATAGTAGGCGCTTAGATCTAATATGGGGCGCGCAAGTGAAGGTTTTTGACAAAACAACAACATGCGCCAATACATGCGCCAAAGTGTAACATACATCAAACATATGTATTTTCGCATGATGAACTATCATAAACTTTAGCATGTAAAAACCTTAGATCTTAAGCTTACGCTCAAACATGGATCACACAATAACATCAAGCAATCATATGAACACATATAGAACCGCATGCTCTGATACCAATTGAAGGGTCCCCTAAAAGGAGGGGGGCCGAAACCCTAATAGGTGGCGCAAATAGTTCATTTGCAACGGAAGCAAGGGTTTCAAAGGATCTCATGTGATATTCATATGATCAACTTAAAACGATAGCATAGAGATGCGTTACCATGGCCATGAGTAAGGAGGTGGCTTGGAAGAGAAAGAATCAAATGCTTCTTCTCCAAAGGCGACGCACACAAGGTGAAGATGGCTTTCTCCTTGTTGTCCTTTGTGCTAGCAAAGACCTTCAAGAATCCTAATCGCGTGTAGGAGATGTTGAAGAAGAAGTCTTGCTGGCCGAATGTTTTTCCTCCTAGCCTCGAGAGACCTTCACACGAGAGGAATCAATGGAGAATAATGGGCGAGCAACGTTACTACGTGGGAGCGTTTCCAATTTGGAAACCGACTTCCAAAATTAGTAACTCCTCAATGTTTCATGCGTTCACCCAAGTGAACGATCGAAACAATCCTTCTCCAATTGAAGCAAGCGTTCACTTATGTGAACCGGTTCTATTTATTCGGTCCAATTGAATTTGGTTCAAAAACCAAATCAAACCAGCATAGGCTCAGATCCAATCAAACCAAATGGTTCAAGATCTAACCGTTCATCTCTTGATGCTCTTGATCTCACCGATCTAGCATCAATACTCTCGATCGAAGCTTACCGATCTCAAGCCCTAATCAATCAAACATGATCAGACCAGATCTCACTTACAATCAGAGTTTAAACTCCTTTAAACTGAACCAAAACAATTCAGTCCACACGATCTGACTTAAGTAAGCCATATCATCAAATTGTGCGACCCTAAGGGTTTCCTTTAAATGTCGGTAACGATAACTTACGTTATCACGATCAGTGAGGGGTATCTAGCAACACATCACTGTCTCCCGATATGAAGGAAAGAGTCTTCCAAGACTACACCCAAACCACAGCACAAGTGTGAATCCACTTCACGAGGCATACATGTTTCCTTTGCCACTGGATGTTCTTATTGGACAAGCGTGTCAAGCTTGTAACTCCAATATGACGAGCATGATTAGATCAGATGATCATAGTCACCTGGGTATGGCCATACACTTTCTCAATCATCTCATTCAGGGGGGCCCCTTTAGAACATCACACTCCAATCAAGGAGACGGCAATCCTATATCTATCACTAGTGTCCTAACCTGACTCATGATCATTATCCAAGATAGTCTATAACCATTATGTTTCAAATGATATTGAACTACCTCAAAACAATGACAATCATCATTTAGAAACACAAGTGATCTCAAGTCAGAGGACATGTGCCACTTGTTGCAAACAAGGATTATTCACATTGTGACAAGCAATTGAAT
This sequence comes from Costus lasius, assembly GCA_027563935.2. Taxonomy (NCBI): domain Eukaryota; kingdom Viridiplantae; phylum Streptophyta; class Magnoliopsida; order Zingiberales; family Costaceae; genus Costus; species Costus lasius. The sequence continues at coordinate 87,700,979 of CM050446.2, forward strand.
ATCCTAGTAGGGTCTGTCCAGTACATCCAATGTACCCATGAGTCTACATCTTATTCCATGCTCGAAGCATCCTATAAGATTAGAACACATATTAGTCTCAATCATATCAAGGCTGTCTCATGTTCACCAAGATATCTCGACTAAGGACATTACAGCATGTCAGCTAAGCTGAACAGCATTGAGACATTATTCAGAAGCACACTTATTGCGGCAGACAATGTAACAAACTGAATAACAACCATTGCCTTTATAAACATAAGAGTTTATACATGATACTGAAAGAATCCCAAGGCCTCAAGCATTAGCCTTAAGGGCATACCCCAACAAAAATGGCATGAAATTTACTATAAATTTTGGTGTCATCAAATTGCTCATGAAAGAAGTTAGTGTGAGGAAGTTTGACATGGACAAGGTCCAAGTGAAACCACAAGACATAGAGATGGAACCTGAGCCACCTGCACCGGTTGATGTGCAACTAGAAGCTCAGACACAGGTCCCACATAGGTCTGGGAGGATTCGTTGTGCACCTGAGAGGTATGGGTCACTACTGACCCAACATGATGGGATCTTCATCATTGAGGATGAACTCAGGACCTATGATGAGGTGGTCACTGGACCGGACTCCAAGAGATGGCTTAACGCCATGCAATCCGAGATGGATTCCATGTCAGTTAACTAAGTCTGGGATTTGATTGAGCTACCTGATGGGGTAAAACCCATAGACTATAAATGAGTCTTCAAAAGGAAGATTGACATGGATGGCAACATAGTTACCTATAAGGGTAGACTTGTGGCAAAAGGGTTCAGACAGATCCACGGGGTGGACTATGATGAAACCTTCTTGCCAATCGCCATGATCAAATCCATTCAGATTCTGCTTGCTATAGCTGCACATCATGACTATGAGATATGGCATATGGATGTTAAGACAATGTTCCTTAATGGGAAACTGACAGGGGATGTGTATATGACACTGAAAAGAACCCCTAACTCATGGGGGGGGGGAAACCCTAGAACATGCGCCTCTAGCAAGCATGGCGGAAAGAGGGTTTCTCAAGGATCGCATATGAAAAACCATATGATCAACTTGAATGAGTTTAGATCTATACCATAGCCATAGAGATGGAGGTCGGCTTGGAAGCAAGAGAGCAAAATAGATCCCCTCCAAATGGCGCGCACACAAGAAGAAGTTGGCTACTCCCTTCACGCCTTTGTGCTAGCAAAAGCTTCAAGGGGTCTTGATCGTTTGAAGGAGAATCCTTGGAGTCTTTGCTTGGCCGAATTCCACCTCTCCACTCTCGGCGATAATGCTCTCTCAAGCACACTTCTTCGCCAAAGTGAGAAGCCTTCAAGCAAAAAGCGTTTTGGCGTTTTTTCATCAAGTCACCATGATGACTTTCCATAAATGGAATGTCATGAAGGAGAGCTTTCGAAACCGATCAAAACAAAACGCTTATGCTTTGAACCAAGCGTTCACACATGTGAACCGGTTCAAGCTTAATCGATCCAATTGATTTTGGTTCAATAAACCAAATCAAATCAGCCCAAGCATTGGTCCAAATCAAAATAAACCCAAGGTTTAAGATCTGACCGTTCATCCTTTTGATGCTTCTGATCTCATCGATCTAGCATCAACTCTCTCGATCGAAGCTTACCGATCTAGAGCCCTAATCAATCAAACATGATCAGACCAGATCTCACTTACAATCAGAGGTTAAACTCCTCTAAACTGAACCCAAACAATTCAGTCCATACGATCTGACTTGAGTAAGCCATATCATCAAATTGTGCGACCCTAAGGGTTTCCTTTAAATGTCGGTAACGATAACTTTCGTTATCACGATCAGTGAGAGGTATCTAGCAACACATCACTGTCTCCCGATATAAAGGAAAGAGTCTTCCAAGACTACACCCAAACCATGGCACAAGTGTGAATCAAACTCACAAGGCATACATGTATCCTTTGCCACTGGATGTTCACATTGGACAAGCATGTCAAGCTTGTAACTCCAACATGATGAGCATGATTAGATCAGATGAACATAGTCATCTGGGTATGGCCATACACTTTCTCAATCATCTCATATAGGGGGGCCCTTTAAGAACATCACACTCCTTAAACAAGGAGACGGCAATCCTTTGTCTATCACTAGTGCCCTAACCTGATTCAAGCTCACCATCCAAAATAGTCTATAATCATTATGTTTCAAATGATATTGAACTACCTCAAGACAATGACAATCATCATTTAGAAACACAAGTGATCTCAAGTCAGAGGACATGTGCCACTTAGTGCTTACAAGGATCATTCACATTGTGACAAGCAATGGAATATCCCAGTAGGGTCTGTCCAGTACATCCAATGTACCCATGAGTCTACATCTTATTCCATGCTCGAAGCATCCTATGAGATTAGCACACATATTAGTCTCAATCATATCAAGGCTGTCTCATGTTCACCAAGATATCTCGACTAAGGACATATAGCCTGTCAGCCTAGCTGAACAGCTTTGAGACATTATTCAGAAGTACACTTATTACAGCAGACAAGGTAACAACCTGAATAATAACCATGCCTTTATAAACACAACAGTTTATTACATGATACTATTACAATCCCAAGGCCTCAAACATTAGCCTTAAGGGCATACCCCAACAATCTCCCACTTGCACTTAATCTAATGGTTGAGTAATCTCAAACCCATATTATTACAGTGCTTCTCATGCTTCTGCTGCGCCAGAGGCTTGGTAAGCGGGTCTGCCAGATTGTCATCTGTATGAACCTTGCATATTTTGATCTCGCCACGATCAATGATCTCCCGGATCAAGTGAAACCGTCTCTGTATGTGCTTGGACTTCTGGTGCGACCGTGGTTCCTTTGCTCGTGCTATTGCTCCAGTGTTATCACAGAAGATAACCAAAGGATCTGCACTCGAAGGAACGACACCAAGTTCTCTCACGAACTTACGAATCCACACTGCCTCCTTGGATGCTTCCGAGGCTGCAACATACTCGGCTTCTGTTGTGGAATCAGCAACAGTTGACTGTTTGAAACTCTTCCACACCACTGCTCCACCATTCAAGCTAAAAACATAGCCTGATTGCGATCGGAAATCATCCTGGTCCGACTGGAACGAAGCGTCAGTATATCCCTCTATACTGAGTTCTTCCTGACCACCATATATCAAGAACATATCTTTGGTCCTCCGCAGATATTTTAAGATGTTCTTGACTGCAATCCAGTGCGCCAAACCTGGATTACTTTGGAATCGACTGGTTACGCTTAACCCGTAAGCAACGTCTGGGCGAGTACACAACATCGCATACATAATGGACCCAATAGCCGAAGCATAAGGCGTATTGTCCATTTCATCTTTCTCAGTCTGTGTTTGTGGACACTGACTCTTCGAAAGATTCAGACCATGTCTGACTGGAAGATATCCACGTTTAGAATTCTCTAAATGGAATCTCTCCAGGACCTTATCGATGTAAGTACTCTGGCACAGCCCGAGAAGCCTCTTAGATCTATCTCGGTAGATCTTCACACCTAACACATAGGCTGCTTCTCCTAAATCTTTCATCTGGAAACATTTTCCTAACCATGCTTTAACAGCATGCAGTTCAGGAATATCATTTCCAATGATTAAGATATCATCGACGTAGAGGATTAAGAATGTAATCACGCTCCCACTAAACCTCTTATATACACACGGGTCGTCTTCATTCTTGATGAAACCAAACTCAGAGATTGATTCATCAAAACGAATATTCCAGCTTCTAGATGCTTGTTTCAGTCCATAAATGGACTTCTTTAACTTGCATATTTTATGACGATCTGATGGATTAGTGAAACCCTCAGGTTGTGTCATATACACATCCTCATCCAGATTTCCATTAAGGAAAGCTGTTTTCACATCCATCTGCCAGATCTCATAATCGTAATATGCTGCTATCGCGAAAAGAATCCGAATAGACTTAAACATGGCTACAGGTGAGAAAGTTTCATCATAATCTATCCCGTAGATTTGTTTGAAACCTTTCGCAACTAGCCTGCCTTTATAGGTAACCACGTTACCATCCATGTCAATCTTCTTCTTGAAGATCCATTTACAGCCTATAGGGATTACTCCCGGAGGCGGATCAACCAAATCCCAGACTTGGTTATCTGACATGGAGTCCATTTCGGCTCGCATAGCTTCAAGCCATCTAGCTGACTCCGGTCCACTGACCGCATCCGCATAAGTGAGGGGTTCATCATTATCAATGATGTAGACTCCGTCATAGCGCTCAGGCTGACGACGGATCCTTCCCGATCTTCGCGGTTCCCGTGTTATCTGAGCCTCAGGTTGTTCAATAACCTGTTCAACTGGCTCAGGCTCATCCAACTGTGCTTGACTACTTTGTCCTTCCTCTGGATTCTCATCCAGCTTGATTTCTCTCCCACTGGCCTCTTGCAGAAGAAATTCCCTCTCAAGAAATATAGCCGTCCGAGCAACAAAAACCTTGTTCTCCTTGGGATCGAAGAAATAATAACCCTTAGTTTCCTTAGGGTAACCGACAAAGATACATTTCTCAGATCTGCTCTCCAGTTTCCCAGAGGCGAGCTTTTTGACATAAGCTTCGCAACCCCAGATCCTGATAAATGTCAAGCTAGGCTGTTTCCCATACCATAACTCATATGGCGTCTTTGAAACTGCCTTGGATGGCACTCGGTTTAGTACCTTTGCAGCTGTTTCCAGTGCAAAACCCCAAAAGGAATATGGAAGAGTAGCCTGACTCATCATAGAACGAACCATATCAAGTAACGTTCTATTTCTCCTTTCGGACAAACCATTCCATTGTGGTGTTCCTGGCGGAGTGAGCTGTGAGATAATCCCACACTCCTTTAGATAGTCAGTAAATGCATGACTCAGGTATTCACCACCTCGATCAGAACGAAGTGTCTTGATATTACGGCCTAACTGATTTTGTACTTCATTCTTGAACTCTTTGAACTTGTCAAAAGATTCACTTTTATGTCTCATTAAATAAACATACCCATACCTACTGAAATCATCAGTAAAGGTAATGAAGTACTGATAGCCACCTCTGGCATGTTTACTAAATGGCCCACACACATCACTGTGTATGAGGTCAAGTAAACCTGAAGCCCTTTGACCTTTGTTAGGAAAAGGAGACTTCGTCATTTTACCCATCAAACAAGCTTTGCATGTATCAATCTCCTCATAGGAGAATGATCCCAGCAGTCCATGATCATGCAACCGCTTAATGCGCTTCTCGTTTATATGGCCTAAACGACTATGCCATAATAAGGTGCTGTTATCAGCATACTTGGCTTTCTTATTATCAATGTTTTGTATAGAATTTTCCATGTCCAACATGAATAACCCATTGTTAATTGAACCAGTCGCATACACAATATTATCATAAGTTAAAACACACTTTGAAATCTTGCATTCAAAGGCAAATCCTTTCCTGACAAGAGCAGGAATAGAGATAATATTCTTGGTAATACTGGGTACAAAATAACAATTGTTTAATTCTAATACAATGCCAGATGGTAAAGAAATGAAATAGTCTCCTACAGCAACAGCAGCAACCCGTGCCCCGTTTCCAACGCGTAGGTCTACCTCATGCTGTCCCACCTGCCTTCTTCTCCTGAGTTCCTGTACATTTGAACAAATGTGAACTCCACATGCAGTGTCCAACACCCATGAAATAGAAGAAGAAGATAACATGACCTCAGTCACATATATACCTGAGCCAGAAGCGATGCTTCCCCTCTTATCTCCTTGGAGCGCTTTACAGTCCTTTTTCCAGTGACCCAGCTGGCCACAGTGGAAACACCTGTTGTCCTTCGACCGCTTCACCTTCTGTTTCAGTGCCTTGCTGTAGTTCTTGACAGGGGCCTTGCCCTTCTTCCCCTTCTTCTTGTTCCTTGAAGGAACCATTAAGACAGAGGTTGAAGGCTTTCCCTTCAGAGTTTCCTCAGTAGTCAAGAGCATATTCAGCAGCTCTGCCGGCGTACAATCGATTTTGTTCATATTAAAGTTAATAATGAACGCATCGAAAGAGGGCGGAAGAGACTGCAGAATAATATCTACAGCAAGCTCCTGGTTGATGGTATGCCCCAGTTTCTCCAGAGCCTCCTTGTGCCCAATCATCTTGAGCACGTGAGCTCCCACTGGGCTCCCCTCAGCCAGTTTGCTCTGAAAGAAGAGTTTCGTCAGATTATAGCGTTCTGTCCTCGCCTGTGCAGCATACAGCATCTTGAGGTTCGCTATAATCTCTATAGCCGACATATCCTCATGCTGACGCTGCAGCGGTGGCGTCATAGACGCTAGCATCAGGCAAGCGACATCAATGCTATCATTGACGTGCTTTTCATAGGCATCCCGAACCGCCCTTGCGGCGTTCGGAGCGGGCTGCGGCGGTATTGCCGTCTCGAGGACATACAGTTTCCTCTCTGCCTTAAGAACGATCTTAAGGTGTCCAAACCAGTCAGAGAAGTTCGGCCCAGCAAACTTCTCCCTTTCCAGTAGGGATCGCACATTGAAGCTCATGGTGTTCGTTGCTGCAGTTATCTACAACAATGCAAGAACAGCAAGGTTAGTATCAATGTTCAGAATCAATCCAGGACTTAAGAAAGATTCTTTTCTCACTATTTTGTCTGACTGAAAAATCCAGTAAACAGTCCGAAAGAGTAATACTCTTTTAGTGAGATGGGATCCAGATTTCATACTTGGTCTCCGCGTCCCGCTCAGGCGAGATAAGATGCACAGAGATGACAAACATTAATTTCTGGTAGGCTGTCCCAGCCAATCGCCAACCCGTGCGATTCCCCTTCATCTGGGCAATCCAGCAGACTGTGCCAACTGAGTTGGTACAACACAGTCTCTGATCCCACAGATGGCTGCCTCCATGTGCTACCATATGCGCCACATATGTAGCCTACATGGTCAAGCTGACCTGACCTACTCCCTGGACCACCACGTGCTATGCTGAGCAACGAGAAGGGATAAATCCCTACTCTGTAACACGCAGGTGAAATCCAGCACCGTCTGAAGATAGATGGACGTGCCCACTGAGTGGGTTCAACACGGCTCCAACGATAGTCAGAACAGTGAGGTTTCGCGTCAGAAGGCTTACGAGCTTGATATGTTAGCGTTGGATTTTAACGGTCTTTTATCTTCTTTACTATCATGCAATTCCTATGGTGATAGCAGAAGATAAACTCATGCTGTTCTAATGTATATAAGCAATAAATAGAAAGCATGATCTTATGTGGTAAAAGCCCATGAACCCTAGTAAGACCTTAATTTTACTTAAGTCTTCACTTGAGCTCCTTAGCATCTCATCTGGTCCAACCCATGGCCCTAGCGCCAAGAGCACCTCAGGTGCGCCACCAGGTGAATACTCCTTTTGGATGTGTGCTTTTATGTTCTTGTCTAGTCAAAATACATTTTGCTCTATCTAGACAAGCTTTGACTCGCAGGTCAAACACATATTATAAATTAAATGAAAAAGTGATTCGCAGATCACAATAATATTAACTTATAATTTACCAGGCACGCAGGCCCCAGCACAGCACACAATAGGGCAACCCACATAAGACTAAATAAACAAGCATATGGTATCATTCATCATGTGATCCAATCATGAAATTAAATTTTGAAAAACCCCATAGGTATCAATTTTAATTTCCTTATGTGCTCCACAACCTTACAATGGTCCATTGATAGGGATCCACTCATCCATCTGGTCAGATCCTCTGCCCTTGCATGCACCGAGTCCTAACTGACCCGAGTTGACCTAATGGTCAACCATGCATGCGCCAAGGGCTGAACCACCCTCATGAGTTTTGGCAAGCGGGTGTGACCCCGGGCCTAACTCATGTGTGTTCAGTAGTTGTCTCAACCAGACCTCGCTACACACCTAAGATGCAATCAACCTATGGCCACCTTGTGCTTGCGCACAGGTGCCATCTGGTCGATCCATCTAGGCTGTCAGATGGTCTGATCAGACTTTGGATCTAACATAGTAGATGCTTTCAACCCCATCAACCCATCTAAGGATTTATAGTAGGGGCACCTTAGATCTAAGCATGCGCGCAAGATGTAAGTTTTATAAAAACATTTAGAACATGCGCAAACATAACAAACAACATGCTTCACTTGAGAACATAAGATATATGTCATATCTAGCATGTTGATAACCCTTAGATCTAAGGGGGTCCCCTTCAAGGGGGAGCGCAAACATTAGGGAGTCCCCTTCAAGGGGGAGCGCAAACTGCATGTAACCATGATACAAGCGCAAAGCATGCATCAAGTAAGCGCAACATGTATGGATCACAAACATTTCAAAGCAATCATATAGATCATATCGAAAACCTTGGCTCTGATACCAATTGAAAAGAACCCCTAACTCATGGGGGGGGGGGGAAACCCTAGAACATGCGCCTCTAGCAAGCATGGCGGAAAGAGGGTTTCTCAAGGATCGCATATGAAAAACCATATGATCAACTTGAATGAGTTTAGATCTATACCATAGCCATAGAGATGGAGGTCGGCTTGGAAGCAAGAGAGCAAAATAGATCCCCTCCAAATGGCGCGCACACAAGAAGAAGTTGGCTACTCCCTTCACGCCTTTGTGCTAGCAAAAGCTTCAAGGGGTCTTGATCGTTTGAAGGAGAATCCTTGGAGTCTTTGCTTGGCCGAATTCCACCTCTCCACTCTCGGCGATAATGCTCTCTCAAGCACACTTCTTCTCCAAAGTGAGAAGCCTTCAAGCAAAAAGCGTTTTGGCGTTTTTTCATCAAGTCACCATGATGACTTTCCATAAATGGAATGTCATGAAGGAGAGCTTTCGAAACCGATCAAAACAAAACGCTTATGCTTTGAACCAAGCGTTCACACATGTGAACCGGTTCAAGCTTAATCGATCCAATTGATTTTGGTTCAATAAACCAAATCAAATCAGCCCAAGCATTGGTCCAAATCAAAATAAACCCAAGGTTTAAGATCTGACCGTTCATCCTTTTGATGCTTCTGATCTCATCGATCTAGCATCAACTCTCTCGATCGAAGCTTACCGATCTAGAGCCCTAATCAATCAAACATGATCAGACCAGATCTCACTTACAATCAGAGGTTAAACTCCTCTAAACTGAACCCAAACAATTCAGTCCATACGATCTGACTTGAGTAAGCCATATCATCAAATTGTGCGACCCTAAGGGTTTCCTTTAAATGTCGGTAACGATAACTTTCATTATCACGATCAGTGAGAGGTATCTAGCAACACATCACTGTCTCCCGATATAAAGGAAAGAGTCTTCCAAGACTACACCCAAACCATGGCACAAGTGTGAATCAAACTCACAAGGCATACATGTATCCTTTGCCACTGGATGTTCACATTGGACAAGCATGTCAAGCTTGTAACTCCAACATGATGAGCATGATTAGATCAGATGAACATAGTCATCTGGGTATGGCCATACACTTTCTCAATCATCTCATATAGGGGGGCCCTTTAAGAACATCACACTCCTTAAACAAGGAGACGGCAATCCTTTGTCTATCACTAGTGCCCTAACCTGATTCAAGCTCACCATCCAAAATAGTCTATAATCATTATGTTTCAAATGATATTGAACTACCTCAAGACAATGACAATCATCATTTAGAAACACAAGTGATCTCAAGTCAGAGGACATGTGCCACTTAGTGCTTACAAGGATCATTCACATTGTGACAAGCAATGGAATATCCCAGTAGGGTCTGTCCAGTACATCCAATGTACCCATGAGTCTACATCTTATTCCATGCTCGAAGCATCCTATAAGATTAGCACACATATTAGTCTCAATCATATCAAGGTTGTCTCATGTTCACCAAGATATCTCGACTAAGGACATATAGCCTGTCAGCCTAGCTGAACAGCTTTGAGACATTATTCAGAAGTACACTTATTACAGCAGACAAGGTAACAACCTGAATAATAACCATGCCTTTATAAACACAACAGTTTATTACATGATACTATTACAATCCCAAGGCCTCAAACATTAGCCTTAAGGGCATACCCCAACAGACACAACTTGATGGCTTCATCCATCCTACAGATGCCAATAAGGTCTACAGGCTAAAGAAATCCATTTATGGATTAAAGCAAGCATCTCAAACTTGGAATCTTCTGATGGAGGTAGCAGCTCTGCTTTGAAGAGACATGCCTAGGCTCGGAGGAAACCTCCTCAACATGCGTTCACCTAGAGCTCACATGCTTTCTATTGTTTTGCATTGCATTTCATGGTATTTAGGTTAGTTTAAGATTTCAAATAAGCCATGCATCATATAGTCAATTATGGCAAGTCCAAATGTAATAGGTTGTGCATTGTAATTCATGAAGCTCTTATGTACTCTTGCATCATGGTAGGATAGTGCATCCTTGCATTAGTTATATTTTTGGCAGGTCATTCAAGCTAAAGGTCAGCTCAAGCTCCATTTCAAGGTCAGCTCAAGTCCCACTCAAACAACTCAGCCCAAGAAAGAAAGAAGGCTTCAAAGTTCATGTTTATCTCAAGCCTTGGATCCACTCACTTGCTAGCTCAACTTCCATCTTTGTTGGGAGCCTCCTCATTGATGAAATCAGCCCCCTAATCCATCCATTCCAAGGATATGCCCCAACACACCAGCCCAAGCAAGGGAAGAATTCGAATCCATCATCCATCAAGATCCAAAATCAAAGGAAGTCATTTATGAAGACTTACCATCTTATTTGTGGAAGGAATTCAAATTTTGAATTCTTCATTCATGCGCCCACAACCAACAAGGAAGGAGGCCATCTCACCACCAGCAAGGAGTCTCATTCAAAATTCAAAGAAATTCCATAGAGGCTTCACCAAAGAAAGAAAGGATCTACACTCTTAATGGCATTCACACCTTGAATTAAATGCTGAATTTTTCTCTCCATTTTTGTAAGTGGCGCCTAAGGGGGAAATGACCACCTTGCCCACCCTCTACCTTGCCTATAAATGTAGCCTTCCTCATGTATTTTTGCAGCTTTGATGAAATGAAAATTGTCTATTAGTTTCCTAGGTAAACAACAGTGTCGCCATTAGTAGTAGTAGTAGTGCTCTTCCAAGGGCTGAGCCCTTCTTCTTCCATCTTCTCCACCAAAATTCTAAGAAGACTCCTCCTCTCTTGCATCTTCTAGTCGAGAGCTCCTCATCTCATAACATCCATCTTGACGCCAAGAAACTCTCCAAGAGGACATGATGCGCAAGGAACAAGAAGGAGGGATCTTCAAACCAAGCAAGCTAAGTTTCTCTCTTTTCCTTTGTTTTGTTTCCTCTTGTGATGCGAATAGCATCTACGCTCCTATTTAATTTTGTAGTTGGCACAAGGAGGACAAGCAAATTGGTGGTGCATCCCCTCTTCTCCCCCCCCCCCTTCCCTTCTAGTTAGATCTCATATTAGCAAGGGAACTTGTGAATGTTGGGGTATGCCCTTAAGGCTAATGTTTGAGGCCTTGGGATTCTTTCAGTATCATGTATAAACTCTTATGTTTATAAAGGCAATGGTTGTTATTCAGTTTGTTACATTGTCTGCCGCAATAAGTGTGCTTCTGAATAATGTCTCAATGCTGTTCAGCTTGGCTGACATGCTGTAATGTCCTTAGTCGAGATATCTTGGTGAACATGAGACAGCCTTGATATGATTGAGACTAATATGTGTTCTAATCTTATAGGATGCTTCGAGCATGGAATAAGATGTAGACTCATGGGTACATTGGATGTACTGGACAGACCCTACTAGGATATTCAATTGCTTGTCACAATGTGAATAATCCTTGTTTGCAACAAGTGGCACATGTCCTCTGACTTGAGATCACTTGTGTTTCTAAATGATGATTGTCATTGTTTTGAGGTAGTTCAATATCATTTGAAACATAATGGTTATAGACTATCTTGGATAATGATCATGAGTCAGGTTAGGACACTAGTGATAGATATAGGATTGCCGTCTCCTTGATTGGAGTGTGATGTTCTAAAGGGGCCCCCCTGAATGAGATGATTGAGAAAGTGTATGGCCATACCCAGGTGACTATGATCATCTGATCTAATCATGCTCGTCATATTGGAGTTACAAGCTTGACACGCTTGTCCAATAAGAACATCCAGTGGCAAAGGAAACATGTATGCCTCGACATTTAAAGGAAACCCTTAGGGTCGCACAATTTGATGATATGGCTTACTTAAGTCAGATCGTGTGGACTGAATTGTTTTGGTTCAGTTTAAAGGAGTTTAAACTCTGATTGTAAGTGAGATCTGGTCTGATCATGTTTGATTGATTAGGGCTTAAGATCGGTAAGCTTCGATCGAGAGTATTGATGCTAGATCGGTGAGATCAAGAGCATCAAGAGATGAACGGTTAGATCTTGAACCATTTGGTTTGATTGGATCTGAGCCTATGCTGGTTTGATTTGGTTTTTGAACCAAATTCAATTGGACCGAATAAATAGAACCGGTTCACATAAGTGAACGCTTGGTTCAATTGGAGAAGGATTGTTTCGATGGTTCACTTGGGTGAACGCATGAAACATTGAGGAGTTACTAATTTTGGAAGTCGGTTTCCAAATTGGAAACGCTCCCACGTAGTAACGTTGCTCGCCCATTATTCTCCATTGATTCCTCTCGTGTGAAGGTCTCTCGAGGCTAGGAGGAAAACATTCGGCCAGCAAGACTTCTTCTTCGACATCTCCTACATGCGATTAGGATTCTTGAAGGTCTTTGCTAGCACAAAGGACAACAAGGAGAAAGCCGTCTTCACCTTGTGTGCGTCGCCTTTGGAGAAGAAGCATTTGATTCTTTCTCTTCCAAGCCGCCTCCTTACTCATGGCCATGGTAACGCATCTCTATGCTATCGTTTTAAGTTGATCATATGAATATCACATGAGATCCTTTGAAACCCTTGCTTCCGTTGCAAATGAACTATATGCGCCACCTATTAGGGTTTCGGCCCCCCCTCCTTTTAGGGGACCCTTCAATTGGTATCAGAGCATGCGGTTCTATATGTGTTCATATGATTGCTTGATGTTATTGTGTGATCCATGTTTGAGCGTAAGCTTAAGATCTAGGGTTTTTACATGCTAAAGTTTATGATAGTTCATCATGCGAAAATACATATGTTTGATGTATGTTACACTTTGGCGCATGTATTGGCGCATGTTGTTGTTTTGTCAAAAACCTTCACTTGCGCGCCCCATATTAGATCTAAGCGCCTACTATAAACCCTTAGACGGGTTGATGGGGTTGAAGTCATCTTCTAGGTAAGATCCAACCAGTCTGATCAGACCATCTGACAGCCTAGATGGGTCGACCAGATGGCACCTGTGCGCAAGCACGAGGTGGCTATAGGTCGACTGCACATAGGCGTGTAGCGAGGTCTGGTTGAGACAACCAGTGAACGCACATGAGTTAGGCCCGGGGTCACACCCGCTTGCCAGAACTCATGAAGGTTGTTCAGCCCTTTGCGCATGCATGGTTGACCATTAGGTCGACTCAAGTCAGTTAGGACTTGGTGCATGCAAGGGCAGTGGATCTGACTAGACATGATGAGTGGATCCCAATTAATGGACCGTTGTAAGGTAGTAGGGCACATAAGACAAATAAAATTGATTCCGATGGGATTTTGAAAAATTTTATTTAGTTGATGGATCACATATTGATTGGATGCCATGATGCTTGTCTATTTCATCTTATGTGGGTTGCCCTTTTAATGTGTGCTGTGCTGGGGCCTGCGAGCCTGGATTAATTATAAATTATTATTTTTGTGATCTGCGCATCACATTTTAATTAATTTATTGTGTAATTGACCTGCGTGTCAATCTTGTCTAGATAGATTAAATTGTAATTTTAATCAGACAAGAGCACACAGCACACATGGCATTGGCGCATGCAGCAGTGGCTTGACCAGGTGGGAGGTCCAGGGTTCGACTCTGGGACAGGCGCATTTACCTGGTGGGCGCACCTGAGCTGCAGTGGGCGCTTGGGCCCTGGTCTGGGCCAGATGAGATGCAAAAGACTCATGAAGAGCTCAAGTGAAGACTTAAGTTAACTTAAGGTCTTACTTAGGCTTAATGGGCGTTTACCACATAAGATCATCATGCTTTCCTTTATTGTTTAAATAATTAGAAATGCATGATTTATTTATCTTCTGCTATCACCATAGGGTTTGTATGATAGTTAAGAAGATAAAAGGACCGTTAAAATCCAACGCTAAATATCAAGCACGTAAGCCTTCTGACGCGAAACCTCACTGTTCTGACTATCGTTGGGGCCGTGTTGTACCCACTCAGTGGGCACGCCCATCTATCTTCAGACGGTGTGTGATTTCACCTGCGTGTTACAGAGAAGGGATTTATCGCTTCTCGTTGCTCAGCATAGCACGTGGTGGTCCAGGGAGTAGGTCAGGTCAGCTTGACCATGTAGGCTACATATGGGGCATATGTTAGCTATATGGAGGCAGCCATCTGTGGGATCAGAGACTGTGTTGTACCAACTCAGTTGGCACAGTCTGTTGGATTGCCCAGATGAAGGGGAATCGCACGGGTTGGCGATTGGCAGGGACTGCCTACCAGAAATTAGTGCTTGTACTCTCTGTGCATCTTATCTCGCCTGAGCGGGACGCGGAGACCAAGTATGAAATCTGGATCCCATCTCACTAAAAGAGTCTTACTCTTTCGGACTGTTTTAATGGATTTTTCAGTCAGATAAAATAGTGAGAAAAGAATCTTTCTTAAGTCCTGGATTGATTCTAAACATTGATACTGACCTTGCTGTTCTTGCATTGTTGTAGATTCCTGCAGGAACGAACACCATGAGCTTCAATGTGCGATCCCTACTGGAAAGGGAGAAGTTTGCTGGGCCAAACTTCTCAGACTGGTACGGACACCTTAAGATTGTTCTTAAGGCTGAGAGGAAACTGTATGTCCTCGAGACGGCTATACCGCCTCAACCCGCTCCGAACGCCGCAAGGGCGGTTCGGGATGCCTATGAAAAGCATGTCAATGATAGCATTGATGTCGCTTGCCTGATGCTAGTGTCTATGACGCCACAGCTGCAGCGTCAGCATGAGGATATGTCTGCTATAGAAATTATAGCAAACCTCAAGATGCTGTATGCTGCACAGGCGAGGACTGAACGCTATAATTTTACTAAGCTTTTCTTTCAGAGCAAACT
This sequence comes from Costus lasius, assembly GCA_027563935.2. Classification (NCBI taxonomy): domain Eukaryota; kingdom Viridiplantae; phylum Streptophyta; class Magnoliopsida; order Zingiberales; family Costaceae; genus Costus; species Costus lasius. The sequence goes on from CM050446.2 coordinate 87,716,223, forward strand.
GGCTGAAGGGAGTCCAGTGGGAGCTCACGTGCTCAAGATGATTGGGCACAAAGAGGCTCTAGAGAAACTGGGGCATACCATCAATCAGGAGCTTGCTGTAGACATTATTCTGCAGTCCCTCCCGGCCTCCTTCGATCCGTTCATTATTAATTTTAATATGAACAAGATCGACTGTACTCCGGCAGAGTTGCTGAATATGCTCTTGACTACAGAGGAGACTCTAAAGGGAAAGCCTTCAACCTCTGTCTTGATGTTCCCTTCCAGGAACAAGAAGAAGGGGAAGAAGGGCAAAGCCCCTGTCAAGAACTACAACAAGGCTCTGAAACAAAAGGTCAAGCGGTCGAAGGAATACAGATGTTTCCATTGTGGCCAGCTGGGTCACTGGAAAAAGGACTGTAAAGCGCTCCAAGGAGACAAGAAGGGAAGCATCGCTTCTGGCTCAGGTATTTTTGTGACTGAAGTCATGATATCTTCTTCTTCTATTTCATGGGTGTTGGACACTGCATGTGGAGTTCACATTTGTTCAAATGTACAGGAACTCAAGAGAAGAAGACAGGTGGGATAGCATGAGGTGGACCTACGAGTTGGAAACGGGGCACGGGTTGCTGCTGTTGCTGTAGGAGAATATTACATCTCATTGCCATCTGGACTTGTATTAGAACTGAACAATTGTTATTTTGTACCTAGCATTACCAAGAATATTATCTCTATTCCTGCTCTTGTCAAGAAAGGGTTTTCCTTTGAATGCAAGACTTCAAAGTGTTATCTTTCTCTTGATAATATTATTTATGCTACTGGGTCAATTAACAATGGGTTATTCATGTTGGACATGGAATGTTCTATACAAAATATTGATAATAAGAAAGCCAAGTATGCTGATGACAGCACCTTGCTATGGCATAGTCGTTTAGGCCATATTAACAAGAAGCGCATTAAGCGGTTGCATGACCATGGACTGCTGGGATCATTCTCCTATGAGGAGATTGATACATGCAAAGCTTGTTTATTGGGCAAAATGACGAAGTCTCCTTTTCCTAACAAAGGTCAAAGGGCTTCAGGTTTACTTGACCTTATACACAGTGATGTGTGTGGGCCATTTAGTAAACATGCCAGAGGTGGCTACTCATACTTCATTACCTTTACTGATGATTTCAGTAGATATGGGTATGTCTATCTAATGAGACATAAGAGTGAATCTTATGACAAGTTCAAAGAGTTCAAAAATGAAGTACAAAATCAGCTAGGCCGAAATATCAAGGCACTTCGCTCAGATCGAGGTGGAGAATACCTAAGTCGAGAATTTACTGACTATCTGAAGGAGTGTGGGATTATCTCACAGCTCACTCCACCAGGAACACCGCAATGGAATGGTGTGTCCTAGAGGAGGAACAGAACCTTACTGGATATGGTTCGTTCTATGATGAGTCAGGCTACTCTACCTTACTCCTTTTGGGGATTTGCGCTGGAAACAGCTGCAAAGGTACTAAACCGAGTGCCATCCAAGGCAGTTTCAAAGACTCCATATGAGTTATGGTATGGGAAACAGCCGAGCTTGACATTTATTAAGATCTGGGGTTGCGAGGCTTATGTCAAAAAGCTCGTCTCTGGGAAACTAGAGAGCAGATCTGAGAAATTCATCTTTGTCGGTTACCCTAAGGAAACTAAGGGTTATTATTTCTACGATCCCAAAGAGAACAAAGTATTTGTTGCTCGGACGGCTATTTTTCTTGAGAAGGAGTTTCTTCTTCAAGAAGCCAGTGGGAGAGAAATAAAACTGGATGAGAATCCAGAGGAAGGACAAAGTAGTCAAGCACAGTTGGATGAGCCTGAGCCAGTAGAACAGGTTATTGAACAACCTGAGGCTCAGATATCACGGGAACTACGTAGATCGGGAAGGATCCGTCGACAGCCTGAGCGCTATGACGGAGTCTACATCATTGATCATGATGAACCCCTCACTTATGCGGATGCGGTCAGTGGACCGGAGTCAGCTAGATGGCTTGAAGCTATGCGAGCCGAGATGGACTCCATGTCAGATAATCAAGTTTGGGATTTGGTTGATCCGCCTCCGGGAGTAATCCCTATAGGCTGTAAATGGATCTTCAAGAAGAAGATTGACATGGATGGTAACGTAGTTACCTATAAAGGTAGGCTAGTTGCGAAAGGTTTCAAGCAAATCTACGGGATAGATTATGATGAAACTTTCTCTCCTGTAGCCATGTTCAAGTCAATTCGGATTATTCTTGCGATAGCAGCATATTACGATTATGAGATCTGGCAAATGGATGTGAAGACCGATTTCCTTAATGGAAAACTGGATGAGGATGTGTATATGACACAACCTGAAGGTTTCACTAATCCATCAGATCGTCATAAAATATGCAAGTTAAAGAAGTCCATTTATGGACTTAAGCAAGCATCTAGAAGCTGGAATATTCGTTTTGATGAATCAATATGTGAATTTGGTTTCATCAAGAATGAAGACGACCCGTGTGTATATAAGAAGTTTAGTGGGAGCGTGATTACTTTCCTAGTCCTCTACGTCGATGATATCTTAATCATTGGAAATGATATTCCTAAACTGCATGCTGTTAAAGCATGGTTAAGAAAATGTTTCCAGATGAAAGATCTAGGAGAAGCAGCCTATGTATTAGGTGTGAAGATCTACAGAGATAGATCTAAGAGGCTTCTCGGGCTGTGCCAAAGTACTTACATCGATAAAGTCCTGGAGAGATTCCATTTAGAGAATTCTAAAAGAGGATATCTTCCAGTCAGACATGGTCTGAATCTTTCAAAGAGTCAGTGTCCACAAACACAGACTGAGAAAGATGAAATGGACAATACGCCTTATGCTTCGGCTATTGGGTCCATTATGTATGCGATGTTATGTACTCGCCCAGACGTCGCTTACGGGTTAAGCGTGACCAGTCGATTCCAAAGTAATCCAGGTCAAGCGCACTGGATTGCGGTCAAGAACATTTTGAAATATCTTCGGAGGACCAAAGATATGTTCTTGATATATGGAGGTCAGGAAGAACTCAGTATTGAAGGATATACTGACGCTTCGTTCTAATCTGACCAAGATGATTTCCGATCGCAATCAGGCTATGTTTTTAGCTTGAATGGAGGAGCTGTGGTATGGAAAAGTTTCAAACAGTCTATCGTTGCTGATTCCACAACAGAAGGCGAGTATGTTGCAGCCTCGGAAGCATCTAAGGAGGCAGTGTGGATTCGCAAGTTCGTTCAGGAACTTGGTGTTGTTCCTTCGAGTGCAGATCCTTTGGTTATCTTCTGTGATAACACTGGAGCAATCGCACAAGCAAAGGAACCACGGTCGCACCAGAAGTCCAAGCACATACAGAGACGGTTTCACTTGATCCGGGAGATCATTGATCGTGGTGAGATCAAAATCTGCAAGGTTCATACAGATGACAATCTGGCTGACCCGCTTACCAAGCCTCTGGCGCAGCAGAAGCATGAGAAGCACTGTAATAACATGGGTTTGAGATTTCTCAACCATTAGATTAAGTGCAAGTGGGAGATTGTTGGGGTATGCCCTTAAGGCTAATGTTTGAGGCCTTGGGATTCTTTCAGTATCATGTATAAACTCTTATGTTTATAAAGGCAATGGTTGTTATTCAGTTTGTTACATTGTCTGCCGCAATAAGTGTGCTTCTGAATAATGTCTCAATGCTGTTCAGCTTGGCTGACATGCTGTAATGTCCTTAGTCGAGATATCATGGTGAACATGAGACAGCCTTGATATGATTGAGACTAATATGTGTTCTAATCTTATAGGATGCTTCAAGCATGGAATAAGATGATGACTCATGGGTACATTGGATGTACTGGACAGACCCTACTAGGATATTCAATTGCTTGTCACAATGTGAATAATCCTTGTTTGCAACAAGTGGCACATGTCCTCTGACTTGAGATCACTTGTGTTTCTAAATGATGATTGTCATTGTTTTGAGGTAGTTCAATATCATTTGAAACATAATGGTTATAGACTATCTTGGATAATGATCATGAGTCAGGTTAGGACACTAGTGATAGATATAAGATTGCCGTCTCCTTGATTGGAGTGTGATGTTCTAAAGGGGCCCCCCTGAATGAGATGATTGAGAAAGTGTATGGCCATACCCAGGTGACTATGATCATCTGATCTAATCATGCTCGTCATATTGGAGTTACAAGCTTGACACGCTTGTCCAATAAGAACATCCAGTGGCAAAGGAAACATGTATGCCTCGTGAAGTGGATTCACACTTGTGCTGTGGTTTGGGTGTAGTCTTGGAAGACTCTTTCCTTCATATCGGGAGACAGTGATGTGTTGCTAGATACCCCTCACTGATAGTGATAACGTAAGTTATCATTACCGACATTTAAAGGAAACCCTTAGGGTCGCACAATTTGATGATATGGCTTACTTAAGTCAGATCGTGTGGACTGAATTGTTTTGGTTCAGTTTAAAGGAGTTTAAACTCTGATTGTAAGTGAGATCTGGTCTGATCATGTTTGATTGATTAGGGCTTGAGATCGGTAAGCTTCGATCGAGAGTATTGATGCTAGATCGGTGAGATCAAGAGCATCAAGAGATGAACGGTTAGATCTTGAACCATTTGGTTTGATTGGATCTGAGCCTATGCTGGTTTGATTTGGTTTTTGAACCAAATTCAATTGGACCGAATAAATAGAACCGGTTCACATAAGTGAACGCTTGGTTCAATTGGAGAAGGATTGTTTCGATGGTTCACTTGGGTGAACGCATGAAACATTGAGGAGTTACTAATTTTGGAAGTCGGTTTCCAAATTGGAAACGCTCCCACGTAGTAACGTTGCTCGCCCATTATTCTCCATTGATTCCTCTCGTGTGAAGGTCTCTCGAGGCTAGGAGGAAAACATTCGGCCAGCAAGACTTCTTCTTCGACATCTCCTACACGCGATTAGGATTCTTGAAGGTCTTTGCTAGCACAAAGGACAACAAGGAGAAAGCCATCTTCACCTTGTGTGCGTCGCCTTTGGAGAAGAAGCATTTGATTCTTTCTCTTCCAAGCCGCCTCCTTACTCATGGCCATGGTAACGCATCTCTATGCTATCGTTTTAAGTTGATCATATGAATATCACATGAGATCCTTTGAAACCCTTGCTTCCGTTGCAAATGAACTATATGCGCCACCTATTAGGGTTTCGGCCCCCCCTCCTTTTAGGGGACCCTTCAGTGAAGACTAGCCTTCCCCTTGATTTAAGTGTGTAATATGAATCCGAGGCTTGTTCGGATCCCTTTGTGTGTTTGTGTGTAATGCTCAACCATTTCTACACCTTCCATCAGAGTTGGACCAGTGAAGAACGGGGTGATATGATCCTTCAATTCTCAAGGGTCGCTCTGTAAGTTTAATTTCAGCATTTACAGCTTTCCTATTGTAATAGCGGTTTTTCTCTCTATTATTAAAACTACAAAAAAATTAGTTTCTCAAAGTCTCGTTAGTTTAAAATCCGATTTTCATTATTATCTACTTATCTATCAAAACGGATTTCGAAGATCATTATCTAGTTATCAACTTATCACTGGAATTAGGTGTTTGAAAGAATTTGGATCCATAATAGACTACTTATCTATTTAGCATTTTGCCCTATTTTGAAACTTATCTTTTTCAAAACACCCATGCAAACCCGGTCTAAAACTCAACAACAAGAACGAGACCCCATAATTGTAATATCCCGTTATCTTAACCCCAAACAAATGGCACAGTTCATGAATGATACAGGATGTTTCATATAAGATCGATTCATATGCTAGGTAAAACCGAGTTCAAGAAAACACGATCTGAAAATTTCACAAACCCATACATAAATATCCACAAAACACAAATCTCATAAATCACATAAGGGTACCTGCCACCACGCAATCCTTGCACTAGACATATGCAAGGCAACAGTTATATCAAATCCGATGGCATAAATACAATTCGATTCGAAATTCAAAGCAAAGCCACAAAGTCGATTTTATAAACTCATACCAAACACCGAAACCAGGCTGAGGCCCGCGGTGACACAAAAATCAAACTCATTTAACTGCCACAATCTGGCAACACAAATTTCACATAGTTCACGTAGTTCACACAAATTCACATAGTTCACATCATTCATATAGTTCGTATAACTCATATAGTTCGGCCACAACCGGCCTCATATTTAAGCACAAAAGTTCTTAAATATAATCACAGCAAACTAGCATAATGTCCACGCCAATGCTAACTCAAGAAATGCGCCCCTGCTCTATGCCTGAAAATAGTGAGGGGTGAGCTACACAGCCCAGTGAGTGGATAGTCTAAATCGACCATCCATAACATACACTCAAAAATATAGGCAGATTATTTTAAAAATCTTTAACAGAACATTATGTCAATATACAACAAGATTAAATACAGAAGTCATATAAACAGCCAGATGTACACACCAACATATAACAAACTCAGGTTCTAAACAAACTCAGGTTCTAGAGTTATACTCTAAACCAACTAAACACACCAATACTTAGTTAACCTAGTTGTCCAGCATATTCAGTAGTGACCAATACGGTCTAACCCGGCTTTGGCCTAAGCACTGGGAGCGGCAAAATCTCGTGCAACACATAAACATGGACAGTGAGTAGAATCAAGAGGTGGCCCCCGCCAGGTCACGACGTGGCACTTTGCTCTAAAACACCCCATAAACACATCGATGGCTTGTGTGTAGATTCAAGAGGTGGCCCCCGCCGGGTCACGACGTGGCACTTTGCTCTACGACACCCCATATCACAAAAAGAGAGTGATGACATCAAGAGGTGGCCCCTGTCCGACCAAGACATGGCACTTTGCGTCAAAACTCGTTCTCCCAAAAGGTTCCTACTGGACAACAAACACATCTTATATCATATTTCATAAAGGTGGACTCCTAAGTGTCAACTAGACTCTAGGATAGTCATCACAAAAATCATATCGGGCAGGCTGAACATCAACCCCCATCACAATAATCATAATAGGCAGGCTGAACATCAACCTCCTCACATATCAAATACAGGGCTGAAATTCAAACCCTTAACATATCACATAAGGACTATCCTATGAGTACACGGTTACACTTAGCCATAGTCCTAACCAACACATAACACATAATATTCCAAATTCACATAATCCATCACATAACACATATTGTTCAAAATTCACATAACCCATACTATTCGAAAATCACATAACATAACACATAATATTTCATATTCGAATATCACATAATATAGTGTAGTCCTTAGATTTCATGCTGATTAGTTTAGTCAAACCTTGCTATGTTATCACCCAAATTTCTCAAACAATTAAATAACAGGCTACACACCTTAAATTAAATAACATGCTACACACCTAAATAAACAGTCATGGATTGTAATTAACACACATCCAAAAATCATTACAACACATATAACCCACGGTTTTACAACATGTCATCTATTTAAAATTTAAACTCTAACTAACAAGAATGTCATGCTCAAAATTCACTAATTTAAAACTACCTAAATTCCATAACATCAACATAAAATTATAACATGTAATTGTCTTTATAATCCTCATGTAAACATGTTAATTTCGATTTTTCATAAATAATACCAAATTTCGGTTGTCATGAATAATTTATCATAAATAATATCAAGATTTCGGATTATCATGAAAATTATCAAGAATTCGGTTTACATGAAAGAACATCTCAATTTTGGTTTTCATCCCTTAAATTCGGTTTTAACATGGTAGAAATTCCAAGAACTCAAATGTATCATGTCACAAACACAACTAAATTCATAGGTCAAACAAGACATTCCACTCACCTCTTAAACCGAGAATACTAAGGTTAAAATCTTCCCAAAAAAACTCGCCTAAAGCCTTGATGTCGCCCAAAGGATCTCCAAGAACTCACCAAGGAAGTTTCACCTCAAGGAAATTCGCCAAGGGGAAGAAGATGGAGAAAATCGCCAAGAACTCTTCAAGAATACCAAGATCGCCTTCTTCCTTGCCCTAGCCGCCCCAAGATTTCCTCAAGCCAAAAATCGTCAATTCTTCCTTCCCTAACCGAAATACCCACTAAAAATTCGGTTTTTAATTTTTAACCCATTAACCAATTAATTCAAATAGGGTTTAATCCATTTAACTAATAAATTTGAATTTCAAACCCAATTAGCGCCAACCCAAAAAAAAACTCATAATTAACAATTAATTTAACCATCCACTAACCATTCACTTAACGAAATCCATTAAGGATTTAATTAACATCCAATAAGGATTTAATTAACCAATAAGGTCTAATTAATTAACTTACAATTTACAACCCATAAATCCTAATTAATTTATCAAGAACAACCAATAATAATTTATCATAAATTAAAAGCCACTAATCAAATAAATAATCTCTAATTAATTTACAATAAATTAACAACCAAAAATCTCTAGTTAATTAACTATTAACAACCAATACATAGAAAAATATCACAGTCAATAATTTTAGACAAAATCAAAATAATGCTTACCATGACTTAAGATCCTTGGATCTTACATCCCTCCCTCCTTATAAAGCTTTAGTCCTCTAAAGCTCAGCATCCATATCATCAAAAAGATAAGCATAAAACTTCCTCATATCCGCTTCAGTCTCCCAAGTTGCCTCCTCAACCGACTGATTTCCCCAGATAACCTTTACCAAAGGTATAGTCTTATTCCTCAGAACTTTGTCCTTTCTATCCACAATCCGAAGGGGTCTTTCCTCAAAAGTCAAATCACTCTGAATCTGAAGAGGTTCCAATTCCAATACATGAGATGGATCAGGATGATATTTCCTCAAAGCAGAGACATGGAACACATTATGCACATGATCCATAGCAGGAGGTAAAGCTAATCTGTAAGCCACTGGACCAATTCTCTCAATAATGTCAAAAGGGCCTACAAATCTAGGGCTCAACTTGCCCTTTTTGCCAAACCTCATAACACCCTTAGTAGGTGACACCTTTAAGAAAACATGATCCCCTACTACATACTCCAAGGGACGACGACGATCATCAGCATAACTCTTCTGTCTATCCCGAGAAATTTTCAGTTTATTCTGTATCTCTCTGACCTTATCAGTAGTCTCCTGAACTGCATCAGATCTCAAAATCATTCTGTCACCAGTTTCCTCCCAACACAAGGGAGTCCTACACCTTCTCCCATACAAAGCCTCATATGGAGCCATCTGAACACTTGAGTGGAAACTATTATTATAAGTGAACTCTATCAAAGATAGATCCCGGTTCCACTCAGAACTCCAATCAACTACATAAGCTCTCAACAAATCTTCTAGAGTCTGTATAGTACGCTCCGTCTGGCCATCAGACTGAGGATGGTATGCTGTACTAAAACTCAACTTAGTACCCAAACCCTCCTGTAAGCTCTTCCAAAATCTGGACAAAAACCGAGAGTCCCTATCAGACACAATATCAACAGGAACTCCATGCAGTCTGACTATCTCATCAATGTACAATCTGGCCAGCCTCTCTAAAGAATAAGTCATCTTGATCGGGAGAAAATGGGCTGATTTAGTGAGTCTATCAACAATCACCCAAATAGCATCATGACCCAATCTGGTTCTGGGCAAACCACATACAAAATCCATACTGATGCATTCCCACTTCCACTCAGGAATAGGAAGAGGCTGCAACAAACCACCAGGCTTCTGGTGTTCAGCCTTTACAGTCTGACAGGTTAAACACCTAGAGACAAAATCATATACCTCTTTCTTCATGCCCGGCCACCAAAAACTCTTCTTGAGGTCCTGATACATCTTAGTCACGCCAGGATGTAGAGAATATTTGGAGTTATGGCTGTCCTCCAATATTTCTTTCCTCAAGCTCGGTTCCTCAGGGACACATACCCTTCCACGAAACCGAAGAATACCATCATCAGACAGGCTAAAATCCTGAACTGCTCCATCAACCAAACTATCCCTGATCTGAACTAATCTCGGATCCACAGACTGCTGATCTCTGATCTTCTGCAACAAAGCAGACTGTACTCTGAGAAAAGCCACATATCCAGACTGAACTCTAGGAGTAACACTGATCCTGAGATCGCTGAACTCCTGCAGTAACCGCCACTCACTGACTCGTAAAGCAGCTACTGAAGTAACTGGATGTCTGCTCAGAGCATCCGCCACTACATTGGCCTTTCCGGCCTGATACTGAATGGAGAAGTCATAATCTTTGATCAACTCCATCCATCTTCTCTGTCTCATGTTCAACTCCTTCTGGGTGAAGATATACTTGAGACTCTGGTGATCAGTGAACAAATCGAACTCCTGACCCAGTAAATAGTGGCGCCATATCTTCAAAGCAAAGACTACGGCCGCCAACTCTAAATCATGAGTAGGGTAGTTCAATTCATACTCCTTCAGTTGTCTCGAAGCATAGGCTACTACAGAACCCTTCTGCATCAAGACACAACCCAACCCCTTGCCTGAAGCATCTGTATAGACAGTAAACCTTTCCCCATCACTAGGAATAATGAGGATCGGTGTACTAGTCAACCTTCTCTTCAGCTCTTGAAAGCTTTCTTCACACTTGTCATCCCAAATAAACTTGGCTTCCTTTCTGGTTAATTTAGTTAAAGGACCCGCCAGCTTGGAGAATCCCTCAACAAATCTCCGGTAGTAACCTGCTAAACCCAGGAAACTTCTGATCTCAGTAGCACTAGTCGGTCTTCCCCAATTGAGAATGGCTTGCACTTTAACCGGATCCACAGACACCCCCTGACCAGAAATCACATGTCCCAAGAAACTGATCTTCTCTAGCCAGAACTCACACTTACTAGCCTTGGCAAATAATCGGTTCTTCCTCAGAACCTCCAGCACTCTGCGCAAGTCACTGACATGATCTGAAGTAGTCCGTGAGTATACCAAAATATCGTCTATAAAGACTACCACACAAGAGTCAAGCAATTCATGGAATACCCTGTTCATCAAATCCATGAAGACAGCAGGTGCATTCGTCAGTCCAAAAGGCATAACTAAAAATTCAAAATGCCCATACCTGGTCCTGAAAGCAGTCTTAAATATATCCTCATCCTTGACCCTAAGCTGATAATACCCTGATCTCAGATCAATCTTAGAGAACACTGTCGCTCCCTGTAATTGATCAAACAGATCATCAATTCTGGGAAGAGGATACTTATTCTTGATAGTCACTTGGTTCAACTGCCTGTAGTCTATACACATCCTCAGGGTTCCATCTTTCTTCTTCACAAATAGCACTGGCGCTCCCCAGGGAGAAGCACTAGGCCGAATGTACCCTTTCTCTAGCAATTCCTCCAGTTGTTTCTTAAGCTCGGCCAGCTCTGAGGTAGCCATACGGTAAGGAGCTCTGGAGATAGGTGCCGTTCCTGGCGCCAACTCAATGCCAAACTCTACCTCTCGAATTGGTGGTAAACCTGAAAATTCCTCAGAGAACACGTCAGGAAATTCTTTCACCACCGCCATCTGAGTCAAATCAGAAGTAGAATCATCCTGCACCTTAACATGCGCAAGATAACCCTTGCACCCACTAGCAAGTAACTTCCTGGCCTGCAGGAAAGATATTACATGCGGTCCTTGGTCTGACACTAGACCTCTCACAAAAATCCTACTCCCATCTAACAGATTTAAAGTGATTACTTTCTCAAAGCAATCCACAGTAGCATGATGTGAGGATAACCAATCCATTCCTAAGATGACATCATAATCTTGCATGTCTAAGAGGATTAGATCTACCAGAAACTCATAACCCTCTACATGCACTACACAATTTGCACAAACAGTATCTGTAGACAATGACTTTCCTAAGGGAGTACTCACAGACACAACATAGTCTAGCATCTTAGGTAACACAGGTAAACATGCAGCAAATCTAACAGACACAAAAGACAAATTTGCACCAGGATCAAATAAGATACGAGCTAACTGATCAAATACAAATAAGGTACCTTCCACGACGGATCGGGAAGCTCGTGTATCCTTCTCAGCCACAGCATAAACTCTAGTCTGGACTGTAGGCTTATCTGCGCCTCTCTGCTGCATCTCAGGTTCTTTACAGTCCTTGACCATGTCCCCTGGTTTCTTACATCTGAAGCATACACCATTCTTCTTATGACAGTCTTTCACTAGATGTCCCTTGAGCCCACAATAATTACAAGTCCTATCCTCTGTGATACTGTTCCTTGCATCTCTGACATCCCTGAACTGCTGCGGTGCATCCCTGGACTGCTGCGGTGCCTTGTATGAGTAAGGCTTATACCTGCTCTTTTTGTAGTCCTTATGTTTAGGGTACTTCTTACCCTTGCCGCCAATACCATACTGAGGAACCGCCGCCTCAGCTGCAGGAACCACTATCACGGCAACATGAGAACTCCTCTCAGCTATATATCTCTCAATGGTGCGTGCTCGCCCCACAGTCTCCACATAGGTCTCCAAGTGCTGAGCACCAACCTGCTCTCTAATGTCCCATCTGAGACCTCTGAGAAACTTGGTAGCCCTCCTCTTTTCAGTGTTTATCAGGTGAGGGGCATACTTTCCCAACTTAGTGAACTGCAATTCATACTGGTCCACTGTCATATCACCCTGCTCCAGGTGAATAAATGCCACCTCTCGGTCCTCCACCAAGCTATCAGGGAAGTACTTCTCGTTAAATCGAGACAAGAAGTAAGGCCAATCTACAGTCTCATGTCTTTCTTCGGCAAGTCTCACCACGCCCTTCCACCACTCATCTGCGTCAGCACGCATCATATAGGTGGTCAGACATAACTTATCTTCGTCCGAGCAACGCATAACTTGGAAAATCTTTTCCAAGCACAACTGCCAGTTCTCGGCAGTACTGGATTCTGAGCCCCCATAAAAAGAACTAGGACCCAGTTTCTGGAATTCACTCACAAGTGAGGCATAGCGCCTGTGAGCGCCCTCCTGAGAGTCATCCCCCACCGCTCGGGTAGTAGTCTGGGGTCTCTCTTGAGTCAGCTGCTGTTGAGCTTCTTGATGCTGAGTCTGTTGTTGCTGCAGCATCTGAGCTTGCCTCTCTATCATGGCACCTTGTTGCTGTACCATGCCAGTCAGAGCCTCAATAGTTCTCGTGAGGTTCGAAGGCTGCTCATCCTCGCCACTAGCATTTCCTCTGGTTCGCACCATCTTAAATTCCTACACACACATGCCATAGTCAGGAAAACAAACATAAACCTATCAGGTGTCTAGCAATACACAAACATGTTTTCCCCCCGAACTAAGTTTTAGCTAGCCAACTCCCTCTGATACCATTCTGTAACATCCCGTTATCTTAACCCCAAACAAATGGCACAGTTCATGAATGATACAGGATGTTTCATATAAGATCGATTCATATGCTAGGTAAAACCAAGTTCAAGAAAACACGATCTGAAAATTTCACAAACCCATACATAAATATCCACAAAACACAAATCTCATAAATCACATAAGGGTACCTGCCACCACGCAATCCTTGCACTAGACATATGCAAGGCAACAGTTATATCAAATCCGATGGCATAAATACAATTCGATTCGAAATTCAAAGCAAAGCCACAAAGTCGATTTTATAAACTCATACCAAACACCGAAACCAGGCTGAGGCCCGCGGTGACACAAAAATCAAACTCATTTAACTGCCACAATCTGGCAACACAAATTTCACATAGTTCACGTGGTTCACACAAATTCACATAGTTCACATCATTCATATAGTTCGTATAACTCATATAGTTCGGCCACAACCGGCCTCATATTTAAGCACAAAAGTTCTTAAATATAATCACAGCAAACTAGCATAATGTCCACGCCAATGCTAACTCAAGAAATGCGCCCCTGCTCTATGCCTGAAAATAGTGAGGGGTGAGCTACACAGCCCAGTGAGTGGATAGTCTAAATCGACCATCCATAACATACACTCAAAAATATAGGCAGATTATTTTAAAAATCTTTAACAGAACATTATGTCAATATACAACAAGATTAAATACAGAAGTCATATAAACAGCCAGATGTACACACCAACATATAACAAACTCAGGTTCTAAACAAACTCAGGTTCTAGAGTTATACTCTAAACCAACTAAACACACCAATACTTAGTTAACCTAGTTGTCCAGCATATTCAGTAGTGACCAATACGGTCTAACCCGGCTTTGGCCTAAGCACTGGGAGCGGCAAAATCTCGTGCAACACATAAACATGGACAGTGAGTAGAATCAAGAGGTGGCCCCCGCCAGGTCACGACGTGGCACTTTGCTCTAAAACACCCCATAAACACATCGATGGCTTGTGTGTAGATTCAAGAGGTGGCCCCCGCCGGGTCACGACGTGGCACTTTGCTCTACGACACCCCATATCACAAAAAGAGAGTGATGACATCAAGAGGTGGCCCCTGTCCGACCAAGACATGGCACTTTGCGTCAAAACTCGTTCTCCCAAAAGGTTCCTACTGGACAACAAACACATCTTATATCATATTTCATAAAGGTGGACTCCTAAGTGTCAACTAGACTCTAGGATAGTCATCACAAAAATCATATCGGGCAGGCTGAACATCAACCCCCATCACAATAATCATAATAGGCAGGCTGAACATCAACCTCCTCACATATCAAATACAGGGCTGAAATTCAAACCCTTAACATATCACATAAGGACTATCCTATGAGTACACGGTTACACTTAGCCATAGTCCTAACCAACACATAACACATAATATTCCAAATTCACATAATCCATCACATAACACATATTGTTCAAAATTCACATAACCCATACTATTCGAAAATCACATAACATAACACATAATATTTCATATTCGAATATCACATAATATAGTGTAGTCCTTAGATTTCATGCTGATTAGTTTAGTCAAACCTTGCTATGTTATCACCCAAATTTCTCAAACAATTAAATAACAGGCTACACACCTTAAATTAAATAACATGCTACACACCTAAATAAACAGTCATGGATTGTAATTAACACACATCCAAAAATCATTACAACACATATAACCCACGGTTTTACAACATGTCATCTATTTAAAATTTAAACTCTAACTAACAAGAATGTCATGCTCAAAATTCACTAATTTAAAACTACCTAAATTCCATAACATCAACATAAAATTATAACATGTAATTGTCTTTATAATCCTCATGTAAACATGTTAATTTTGATTTTTCATAAATAATACCAAATTTCGGTTGTCATGAATAATTTATCATAAATAATATCAAGATTTCGGATTATCATGAAAATTATCAAGAATTCGGTTTACATGAAAGAACTCTCAATTTTGGTTTTCATCCCTTAAATTCGGTTTTAACCTGGTAGAAATTCCAAGAACTCAAATGTATCATGTCACAAACACAACTAAATTCATAGGTCAAACAAGACATTCCACTCACCTCTTAAACCGAGAATACTAAGGTTAAAATCTTCCCAAAAAAACTCGCCTAAAGCCTTGATGTCGCCCAAAGGATCTCCAAGAACTCACCAAGGAAGTTTCACCTCAAGGAAATTCGCCAAGGGGAAGAAGATGGAGAAAATCGCCAAGAACTCTTCAAGAATACCAAGATCGCCTTCTTCCTTGCCCTAGCCGCCCCAAGATTTCCTCAAGCCAAAAATCGTCAATTCTTCCTTCCCTAACCGAAATACCCACTAAAAATTCTGTTTTTAATTTTTAACCCATTAACCAATTAATTCAAATAGGGTTTAATCCATTTAACTAATAAATTTGAATTTCAAACCCAATTAGCGCCAACCCAAAAAAAAACTCATAATTAACAATTAATTTAACCATCCACTAACCATTCACTTAACGAAATCCATTAAGGATTTAATTAACATCCAATAAGGATTTAATTAACCAATAAGGTCTAATTAATTAACTTACAATTTACAACCCATAAATCCTAATTAATTTATCAAGAACAACCAATAATAATTTATCATAAATTAACAGCCACTAATCAAATAAATAATCTCTAATTAATTTACAATAAATTAACAACCAAAAATCTCTAGTTAATTAACTATTAACAACCAATACATAGAAAAATATCACAGTCAATAATTTTAGACAAAATCAAAATAATGCTTACCATGACTTAAGATCCTTGGATCTTACAATAATGGATAATACTATCTTGAATGAGAAGATTGACCTTCCGACTGAGAAAGTAGGAACCATCACTCAGAGTCTCAACCAATTTAACCTTTTGGCTACTCAAATAGAAACATCACCCAAAACCTCAACCAGCTTACCAATGAAGTCCATACTAGGGGTAGATCTCCAAATCATGCTAGAGAACCTCCTAGCCCAAATCATGTAGGACCTCAACACCCACCTGTGTGGAATGGACATCAAACCCCAACCCATGCAGGAACCCAACCTATGTGGAATGGGCATCAAACCCCAACCCATGTAGGAGCCCAACCTCACCCAACATGGAATGGATATCCCAATCCAAACCATGTAGAAGCTCAACCTCACCCAACGTGGAATGGATATCCCAATCCAAACCATGTGGGAACCCATCAACCAACCATGTGGAATGGACACCCTGCTTCAACTCCACCGCAACCCAGACTTTGGGAGAATGATGTGCACCACGCCATCAAACTCAATCCCCCAACCTTCAATAGCTCCTTAAATCCCCGAGACTTTTTGGATTGGACAACCAAGCTCGAACAATATTTTGAGTGGAGCATGATCCCTGAGCACAGCAAAGTCTAACTTGCAAAGTGCCTTCTTGAGGGAAATGCTAGGTTGTATTGGACCAATGTAGAAAATAACTTAGAGAGATCTAACCTACCTCCCATAGGCACTTGGATAGAAATGCGCCAACAACTTAAATTGAAATATGTCCCCTCATATTTTTCAAACTAAGTTGTTTGACCAAGCCTGTAGCTTAACCCATGGATCCATGGCCGTAGACCAATATGAAAGTCCCCTCAACAAGGGGGGGGGGGCGAAACCCTACTGGCGCATATGGAGGTTTTAAAGCAGTGGAATGGATTTCTAGGGATCGATTGCATGAGATATGATCAACTACAAAAACCCCGATTGCAAACATAAGAAGGATCATACCATCGCCATCCTTTGGATGGTGCCTTGGAAGCAAAGATCGAAAGGGATCTTCTCCAAAAGTGACGCACACAAGGTGATGCCGCCTACTCTTTGTTGATCCTTGTGCTAGCAAGGTTCTTCAAAGGTCTTTGTCGTATGAAAGGGAAGAGAAGATTTTCCTTGCTTGGCGAGACCTCTCCCTTGTCGTCAAGAAGCTCTACCACACGAATGTGTCAAGAACCAAAAACCAACAGGCGACAGGGCGAGAGGGAGGCGTGAAGAGAGGCGACGTGAGATGTGGTCACGTAAGTGACATGCTATCTAAAAATAGCAAAAAAACTTCTCATCATGAAATGCGCTCATGAACAAATCGCAAATCTCTTCTCCCATGAACCATGCGCTCACTTGATGAGCTGGTTCAATTTGGTTTGGTTCAAAGACCAATTAACCCAAGCCATTTGGTCTAGATCACAATAAACCCTAAAGGTTCCAGATCTAACCGTTCATCTCTTGATGCTCTTGATCTCACCGATCTAGCATCCATTCTCTCAATCAAAGCTTACCGATCTTAAGCCCTAATCAATCAAACATGATCAGACTAGATCTCACTTACAATCAGAGATTAAATCCCTTTAAACTGAACCAAAACAATTCAGTCCACACGATCTGACTTAAGTAAGCCATATCATCAAATTGTGCGACCCTAAGGGTTTCCTTTAAATGTCGGTAACGACAACTCACGTTATCACGATCAGTGAGGGGTATCTAGCAACACATCACTGTCTCCCGATATAAAGGAAAGAGTCTTCCAAGACTACACCCAAACCACAGCACAAGTGTGAATCCACTTCACAAGGCATACATGTTTCCTTTGCCACTGGATGTTCTTATTGGACAAGCGTGTCAAGCCTGTAACTCCAATATGATGAGAATGATTAGATCAGATGAACATAGTCATCTGGGTATGGCCATACACTTTCTCAATCATCTCATTCAAGGGGGCCCCTTTAGAACATCACACTCCAATCAAGGAGACGGCAATCCTATATCTATCACTAGTGTCCTAACCTGACTCATGATCATTATCCAAGATAGTCTATAACCATTATGTTTCAAATGATATTGAACTACCTCAAAACAATGACAATCATCATTTAGAAACACAAGTGATCTCAAGTTAGAGGACATGTGCCACTTGTTGCAAACAAGGATTATTCACATTGTGACAAGCAATTGAATATCCTAGTAGGGTCTGTACAGTACATCCAATGTACCCATGAGTCTACATCTTATTCCATGCTCGAAGCATCCTATAAGATTAGAACACATATTAGTCTCAATCATATCAAGGCTATCTCATGTTCACCAAGATATCTCGACTAAGGACATTACAGCATGTCAGCCAAGCTGAACAGCATTGAGACATTATTCAGAAGCACACTTATTGCAGCAGACAATGTAACAAACTGAATAACAACCATTGCCTTTATAAACATAAGAGTTTATACATGATACTGAAAGAATCCCAAGGCCTCAAACATTAGCCTTAAGGGCATACCCCAACACAATACACTGCTAGTTTTGAGGAATTTCTCCTTAGGGGAAACATAGGTGAAGATCCCCAATTCACCCTTAGTAGGTATAAGAATGGCCTCAGATCTGAGATTAGAAAGGGCCTTGCCTACTACCAAATAGACTTCATAGAGGTTGCCCATCTTAGAGCCAAGGAAATAGAATAAGAAATTAAGAACGCCTTTAGGAAAGAAGTTAGCACCCCTAATCTAAGTCCTAAACCCACCAATCCCTCTAGCTCTAGTACCCCCAAACCCAAGCCCTCTAGCTATCAAGAACTATCTAGGGTCACATGTCATGCTTGTAGGCAACCTGGACATTTTATGAAAGACTGCCCTAAAAAGGTCTTGTACTTAGGAGAAGAAACCCAAACCCCTAGCCTTGAAGACCTTAATGACCCTGACTCTGAATGCCAAATCTTTGAAGAACTAGAATATGATAGTAGTGGAGAATCAGCCCAAAACACCTTAGGAGTCATTAGGTGTAACTTGATCCAACCCTCGCCCACTGATGACTAGCGAAGAACTAGTATCTTCCATACTTACACGAAATGCAATGGAAACATGTGCAAAGTAGTGATAGATGGGGGTAGTAGCCTCAACGCAGTCTCCCACTCTGCTGCCGCCAAGTTCAAGCTTAAGGTAGAGGCTCACCCAATACCTTACAATATCTCCTGGGTCAATCAAACAAATGTACCTGTAACCCATAGGAGTCTTGTGCCATTACAGTTTGGTAGCTATGAAGGACAAATCTGGTGTGACATCATCACTATGGATGTTGCACAAGTCCTACTAGGCAAACCTTGGCTAAATGACATCAATGTAGTCAACTATGTCTGGACTAACACTTATGTCTTCAGCCACTCAGGTCAGAAGATCAAACTAAAACCATCCAAGCCTAGAGAACTTAGAGCTTCAACTAACAAGGGAGTCATAGGTGAGTCCAAACCAACCCAAACAACCCTCCAACTGATGATACCTCAAGAATTACCTAGGGACACCCTACTTGATCAACCCTTATGTCCCTTAGCCCTTAAGGAGACTGAGCTAGGTGATGGGGGCAGAGATCACAGGCCACGAAGATACAAATGGAGTCTACAAGTACCCTAATTAAAGACCTGGAGTCCTTCAAATAAGCTAGCATGGTCACTCCTAAAAGCTAGCTCAATAATTGGAAGAGTATTACTTCAACCAATCAATAAACTAAAGACACACAAGCTCGAGAAGTTGCCTGCATCCACGCCAACCTATGAAGCTGCATATTGGGCCCAAATAAGAAACTCTTCAAGGCCAAATCAAGTCCATATTCCAAGCCCAACCTCAACGCTGCCAACCCACATCGGCAGCCAACGCTCGTCTTCAGCGATGCAAAAAAAAATGGAAGTTCTCCAACGTCTCCTTGCTGCCAACGCTCATCTTCAACCAAAATGGAAGCTTCAACGTCTACACCAGCTCCTCACGTGGAAGCCTCAAATGGAAATCGCAACGTTCCTCTGCAGCAACGTCTCTCCCAATCTTCTCCTATATGTATCAAAGTTTGAACCTTGTAAACGCAGATTTTTGCAGAATTTTGTTGAATGGAAATAGTTTTTCGTCCTCAATCGGATGTCTCCGATCTTCTTCTCCTCTGAGGCGCTTGTGTCGCCTATCCTTCCCCTCATCTCCTTCTAGGGCTGAGTCCCTCCCTCTTCCCTTCTTCTCCTCTTCTCTAATCCCTCTCCATTACTCTCCTGCTCTGCTGCAATCATCCGCACATTACAGCCAACTCCCAGATTTTCTGAATCTTTGTGAGCACGCTGCCGACGATCCGCCGGTCTGATCCTCACAAGGTTTCGAACATCACTCCTCCTCTCCAAGACGAGTCTTCAGCTGCCGGCATCCGCCAATCCTCCCTTCCGATCACCGGAATCGAACACCCGTTCGAATCCTCTGTTCTCGCCAGCCTTTCCGCCCTAATTCCGTCTTCCAGCACCGTTCTCCTCCGACCAGCCACCAATCGCTCTCAAACTCTGGCCACCATTTCGCCATCGTCAGAGGGACCTCCAACTGTAACAGGTCCGGCGATCGTGGACCACCGGACGAACACTGGCCAACTCTGCTCTGCGCTCGTGTTTCCCCTGCTTCCACTATGCTCTCGCCTCAGTTCCGCCTTTCATCGTCGCCCTCCTCCGTCCGGCAACCACTCGACCAGAAACTCCAGCCACCTCTTCTCCATCACCACAGCAACTCCCAACTATAACAGGTTTTGATTCCGTGCATCACCGGCCGTCCGGCGACGACCCCTGCTCCACGCGCGACTTCCCCTGTTCTTGCCAGCCTTCCGCTAAATCTTCGCTATTCAACGTCTGCCACCTCCGACCGACCACCATCCACTCCGAACCTCCGGCCACAGCTCCGCCACCATCACATGAACTCCCAGTTGTAGCAGTTTCGACGTCCATGCACCCCTGGATGAACGCCGACGATCCCTGCTCAACTCTCGCGACGTCCCTTGTTTTCGTTCTCTGCATTCTGTGTTCTGTTCTGTTAAAATCTAATCTGATTAAGCTTATTCTGTGTTCTTTTCTCTAGCATTCCAACCTCGCCTACAATCTCTTGGTCGTCATCCAAACTACAAGCAACACAGTCCGCATCGCCTACTCTCCACCAGACGAAGAACGAATTCAAGGAACCCAGATCCCTTGTTCCCAGACTCGCTAGCCACCTGCGGCACGATTTTGCTGCGTCGCTCCATAACCCCTCGCCGAGCTCCGACGCCGACAAGACCATCTCGTCCTCCCTTTGCCTCCAACACCGCCCATGAGTGATCCAAACCCCGCCGTCATTGATCGGCGCATGCTAGCCTGCTTCCAAATCTCTCTGTTTCCTGCAGCCTGTTTCTCTTCGCAATATTAATCTAATTAAGCTTTTCTTTGCAGGTTTCTAACACGCTCGGACAGGCCTAAACTTCTGATCGTTGGATCCATCAGAAAGAACAAATCTTCGTCTACAAGCGGGTCTAATCTATTTGAATTTTGGTTCATTCGATCCTAATGCAACCTATAGTTACTTTTCTTAAATAATACTTTTATGCAATCCTAGAATTCTGGCTGTTTCATGAATATGCTGTTTTTCTGAAAACTTCAAAAATAAATAACTGAATTTTAATTTAGTAGTTTATTGTCACACGCTTCCCCCCTACATCAGTTTGGTATCAGAGCAGGTTTGTGAGCAACTCTTGTCTGCCCACACGATCCTTGCTTTGTTCTTTGCACAAAAAAAAAAAATGTTAGTTCTGGTTTTCATGGTTTATTGCTTATTGCTTTTGCATGTTTTGCTAATTACTTGCATTTAAAAAAAAAAAAAATTTATTCTTAGTTTATGCTTTCATGTTTTGTTGCCTTCATTGCTTCTGCATGTTAGTTAAGTTATTTGCTCTTTATTGATTAGAAAAAAAAAATTGCTTGCATTAAACAATTTGCCAAAGAAAACTGCATAAATTTGCCAAAGAAAACTACATTTGAATTTTTGCAAAGTTCTAATTAATTCTGCACACTACTGCATCTTCTCGCAAGTTTTGATCAGCCTTTCTAAATTCTGCACTTGTACTCCACTCTCGGTTCTTTAAATTCTGCAGTTTTGAACCATTAAAATTCTGAGATTCCTGATTTGTTTTCACCCTATCGCTGCACATTATCTATATCAAATTGCAGGCTATTGAAATATACTCTATATGCTGAATTCTGCACTTCATTTCTGAATATTAACATCTGGGTTTTTTCAGCTTTGTGAATCTGAAATTTGCAGCTTGAAATTCGCAGCCTGCAACACTTAATCCCTATCAAACTGCAGCTACTTTTACCACCAATATATCTCAGCTTGGACACCTATGAGTGCAGCCTTGACATAGTGATTTTGATGCTAAATTAGGATTATAAATTCTGCATTTGATTTCTGAATTTTGTTTTGTTCATATTGTTGTCATCAACTTGCTGCAATCAATTCTGATTTATTGCTAGGTTTGTTTATAGTTTTTGCACTCAAACAATAGTCATTTCCTGCTTGCTAAGTTTCTTGTTTTACAATGCGTCGGTATAATCAAAGAGACTTAATCTTTTCTAGAGATGGATATCAAAGACTCACCCTTAGACCTAATAGTTTCACTACTTTTGTTTGGTGTGAAGACCATAAGATTAGAACTGTTATAGATCATCAAGTTAGCTTTAATGCTGTAACTCTTAGGGTTGCTGAACGATTTGGACTCATCTTAAAGAAACACAACCACCCATACTACATAACTTGGGACAATCATGAGTTTATCACTGTAGTTGACCACCAATGTCTAGTTCCTATTCAATTAGATGGTATGAAAATCAAAATATGGTGTGATGTTATAGGACTAGATGATTTTGATATCTTAATAGGTGATGAATTCCTTCATTATTTCCAAGCCTATCATTATAGAGAACCATGGTGTTATAGTATCATATTTAGAGGTTTAGAACATATCATCTACCCTAAGAGCCTAGAGTCAAAGGCCTATGATCGTCTTGATAAGTTAGGGGAGCAGATTAAACAAATGCATGAAGAGTATAAGAGACAAAAGGAGCAATCCATGCAAAAAGAAGATGAAAGTTCAACCCCTTTGCAAACCTTAGAGTCTACTATAGAGCCTAATCCATGTCTTGAAGATACCACTGAACCTGAACCTGAACAAGTAAGTCATGAGGAGTCAAACCATAAGGTAGAACCCATACCTCAACCTTCAATTTTAGGGCCCATACCCACAAGTCCTCAACTTGGGTCTAGCAATCCAGCTCAAGAACCCATAGTTGACTTGTCTGAGAGTCAAGTTACCCCTGAGTTGCCCATAGAGATCACTGCAGACTTGTCTCAAACTAAGTGTCCAATAGAGCCATTACCTTCAATTTTAGGGCCTATACCCACAGGTTCTCAACTTGACCTTAGCACTACCTCTAGCGAACCTAAAGATGACTTGCCAAAATGTCTAGGTGAGCCCAAACCCATAGGTCTTCTTGAACCATGTCTTGAACCTAAGTTAGAACCTTTTGAGCTAGACCTGGATCCTAATCCTCAACCTTTAGGTCAACCCCTAGACTTAGAAAATCTTTTCCAGGACCCTATGATCATTGAATCTTGTCTTTTAGGTCCTTCTACCCACACCCTTAAGCCTCCTTTAGGATCAAAAGAACATAATGAACCCAAACGTGATTTGCTCTTTACACTTAATGATGTTGAGCACGTTGATTTCATCATTCCTTGTTCTTTTATAAGTCCTATGATTTTCTATGACAATTTTACTAATGAGTACGGCCGAGAAAGGGAATTCAATGCAGGTACCCTTGATATGCCGATTGGACCGTGGACAAAAAGCAACAAGACAATATGCTGTGATGCTGACAACAATTTGAAGATTCAAATCCGGGAGGAACAATTAGCTCTTGCCTCTCCAAAATTTCTCCATCGCCACAAGAACAATTCTTCGGGGAAGAATTTTTTTCACCCGGGGAGAAATGATGGGGGCAGAGATCAGAGGCCACGAAGATACAAATGGAGTCTACAAATACCCTAATTAAAGACCTGGAGTCCTTCAAATAAGCTAGCATGGTCACTCCTAAAAGCTAGCTCAATAATTGGAAGAGTATTACTTCAACCAATCAATAAACTAAAGACACACAAGCTCGAGAAGTTGCTTGCATCCACGCCAACCTATGAAGCTGCATATTGGGCCCAAATAAGAAACTCTTCAAGGCCAAATCAAGTCCATATTCCAAGCCCAACCTCAACGCTGCCAACCCACATCGGCAGCCAACGCTCGTCTTCAGCGATGCAAAAAAAAATGGAAGTTCTCCAACGTCTCCTTGCTGCCAACGCTCATCTTCAACCAAAATGGAAGCTTCAACGTCTACACCAGCTCCTCACGTGGAAGCCTCAAATGGAAATCGCAACGTTCCTCTGCAGCAACGTCTCTCCCAATCTTCTCCTATATGTATCAAAGTTTGAACCTTGTAAACGCAGATTTTTGCAGAATTTTGTT
This sequence comes from Costus lasius, assembly GCA_027563935.2. Lineage (NCBI taxonomy): Eukaryota > Viridiplantae > Streptophyta > Magnoliopsida > Zingiberales > Costaceae > Costus > Costus lasius. Next base: position 87,740,968 of record CM050446.2, read on the forward strand.
GAATGGAAATAGTTTTTCGTCCTCAATCGGATGTCTCCGATCTTCTTCTCCTCTGAGGCGCTTGTGTCGCCTATCCTTCCCCTCATCTCCTTCTAGGGCTGAGTCCCTCCCTCTTCCCTTCTTCTCCTCTTCTCTAATCCCTCTCCATTACTCTCCTGCTCTGCTGCAATCATCCGCACATTACAGCCAACTCCCAGATTTTCTGAATCTTTGTGAGCACGCTGCCGACGATCCGCCGGTCTGATCCTCACAAGGTTTCGAACATCACTCCTCCTCTCCAAGACGAGTCTTCAGCCGCCGGCATCCGCCAATCCTCCCTTCCGATCACCGGAATCGAACACCCGTTCGAATCCTCTGTTCTCGCCAGCCTTTCCGCCCTAATTCCGTCTTCCAGCACCGTTCTCCTCCGACCAGCCACCAATCGCTCTCAAACTCTGGCCACCATTTCTCCATCGTCAGAGGGACCTCCAACTGTAACAGGTCCGGCGATCGTGGACCACCGGACGAACACCGGCCAACTCTGCTCTGCGCTCGTGTTTCCCCTGCTTCCACTATGCTCTCGCCTCAGTTCCGCCTTTCATCGTCGCCCTCCTCCGTCCGGCAACCACTAGACCAGAAACTCCAGCCACCTCTTCTCCATCACCACAGCAACTCCCAACTATAACAGGTTTTGATTCCGTGCATCACCGGCCGTCCGGCGACGACCCCTGCTCCACGCGCGACTTCCCCTGTTCTTGCCAGCCTTCCGCTCAATCTTCGCTATTCAACGTCTGCCACCTCCGACCGACCACCATCCGCTCCGAACCTCCGGCCACAGCTCCGCCACCATCACATGAACTCCCAGTTGTAGCAGTTTCGACGTCCGTGCACCCCTGGATGAACGCCGACGATCCCTGCTCAACTCTCGCGACGTCCCTTGTTTTCGTTCTCTGCATTCTGTGTTCTGTTATGTTAAAATCTAATCTGATTAAGCTTATTCTGTGTTCTTCTCTCTAGCATTCCAACCTCGCCTACAATCTCTTGGTCGTCATCCAAACTACAAGCAACACAGTCCGCATCGCCTACTCTCCACCAGACGAAGAACGAATTCAAGGAACCCAGATCCCTTGTTCCCAGACTCGCTAGCCACCCGCGGCACGATTTTGCTGCGTCGCTCCACAACCCCTCGCCGAGCTCCGACGCCGACAAGACCATCTCGTCCTCCCTTTGCCTCCAACACCGCCCATGAGTGATCCAAACCCCGCCGTCATTGATCGGCGCATGCTAGCCTGCTTCCAAATCTCTCTGTTTCCTGCAGCCTGTTTCTCTTCGCAATATTAATCTAATTAAGCTTTTCTTTGCAGGTTTCTAACACGCTCGGACAGGCCTAAACTTCTGATCGTTGGATCCATCAGAAAGAACAAATCTTCGTCTACAAGCGGGTCTAATCTATTTGAATTTTGGTTCATTCGATCCTAATGCAACCTATAGTTACTTTTCTTAAATAATACTTTTATGCAATCCTAGAATTCTGGCTGTTTCATGAATATGCTGTTTTTCTGAAAACATCAAAAATAAATAACTGAATTTTAATTTAGTAGTTTATTGTCACACGCTTCCCCCCTACATCAGTTTGGTATCAGAGCAGGTTTGTGAGCAACTCTTGTCTGCCCACACGATCCTTGCTTTGTTCTTTGCACACAAAAAAAAATGTTAGTTCTGGTTTTCATGGTTTATTGCTTATTGCTTTTGCATGTTTTGCTAATTACTTGCATTTAAAAAAAAAAAAAATTTATTCTTAGTTTATGCTTTCATGTTTTGTTGCCTTCATTGCTTCTGCATGTTAGTTAAGTTATTTGCTCTTTATTGATTAGAAAAAAAAAATTGCTTGCATTAAACAATTTGCCAAAGAAAACTGCATAAATTTGCCAAAGAAAACTGCATTTGAATTTTTGCAAAGTTCTAATTAATTCTGCACACTACTGCATCTTCTCGCAAGTTTTGATCAGCCTTTCTAAATTCTGCACTTGTACTCCACTCTCGGTTCTTTAAATTCTGCAGTTTTGAACCATTAAAATTCTGAGATTCCTGATTTGTTTTCACCCTATCGCTGCACATTATCTATATCAAATTGCAGGCTATTGAAATATACTCTATATGCTGAATTCTGCACTTCATTTCTGAATATTAACATCTGGGTTTTTTCAGCTTTGTGAATCTGAAATTTGCAGCTTGAAATTCGCAGCCTGCAACACTTAATCCCTATCAAACTGCAGCTACTTTTACCACCAATATATCTCAGCTTGGACACCTATGAGTGCAGCCTTGACATAGTGATTTTGATGCTAAATTAGGATTATAAATTCTGCATTTGATTTCTGAATTTTGTTTTGTTCATATTGTTGTCATCAACTTGCTGCAATCAATTCTGATTTATTGCTAGGTTTGTTTATAGTTTTTGCACTCAAACAATAGTCATTTCCTGCTTGCTAAGTTTCTTGTTTTACAATGCGTCGGTATAATCAAAGAGACTTAATCTTTTCTAGAGATGGATATCAAAGACTCACCCTTAGACCTAATAGTTTCACTACTTTTGTTTGGTGTGAAGACCATAAGATTAGAACTGTTATAGATCATCAAGTTAGCTTTAATGCTGTAACTCTTAGGGTTGCTGAACGATTTGGACTCATCTTAAAGAAACACAACCACCCATACTACATAACTTGGGACAATCATGAGTTTATCACTGTAGTTGACCACCAATGTCTAGTTCCTATTCAATTAGATGGTATGAAAATCAAAATATGGTGTGATGTTATAGGACTAGATGATTTTGATATCTTAATAGGTGATGAATTCCTTCATTATTTCCAAGCCTATCATTATAGAGAACCATGGTGTTATAGTATCATATTTAGAGGTTTAGAACATATCATCTACCCTAAGAGCCTAGAGTCAAAGGCCTATGATCGTCTTGATAAGTTAGGGGAGCAGATTAAACAAATGCATGAAGAGTATAAGAGACAAAAGGAGCAATCCATGCAAAAAGAAGATGAAAGTTCAACCCCTTTGCAAACCTTAGAGTCTACTATAGAGCCTAATCCATGTCTTGAAGATACCACTGAACCTGAACCTGAACAAGTAAGTCATGAGGAGTCAAACCATAAGGTAGAACCCATACCTCAACCTTCAATTTTAGGGCCCATACCCACAAGTCCTCAACTTGGGTCTAGCAATCCAGCTCAAGAACCCATAGTTGACTTGTCTGAGAGTCAAGTTACCCCTGAGTTGCCCATAGAGATCACTGCAGACTTGTCTCAACCTAAGTGTCCAATAGAGCCATTACCTTCAATTTTAGGGCCTATACCCACAGGTTCTCAACTTGACCTTAGCACTACCTCTAGCGAACCTAAAGATGACTTGCCAAAATGTCTAGGTGAGCCCAAACCCATAGGTCTTCTTGAACCATGTCTTGAACCTAAGTTAGAACCTTTTGAGCTAGACCTGGATCCTAATCCTCAACCTTTAGGTCAACCCCTAGACTTAGAAAATCTTTTCCAGGACCCTATGATCATTGAATCTTGTCTTTTAGGTCCTTCTACCCACACCCTTAAGCCTCCTTTAGGATCAAAAGAACATAATGAACCCAAACGTGATTTGCTCTTTACACTTAATGATGTTGAGCACGTTGATTTCATCATTCCTTGTTCTTTTATAAGTCCTATGATTTTCTATGACAATTTTACTAATGAGTACGGCCGAGAAAGGGAATTCAATGCAGGTACCCTTGATATGCCGATTGGACCGTGGACAAAAAGCAACAAGACAATATGCTGTGATGCTGACAACAATTTGAAGATTCAAATCCGGGAGGAACAATTAGCTCTTGCCTCTCCAAAATTTCTCCATCGCCACAAGAACAATTCTTCGGGGAAGAATTTTTTTCACCCGGGGAGAAATGATGGGGGCAGAGATCACAGGCCACGAAGATACAAATGGAGTCTACAAGTACCCTAATTAAAGACCTGGAGTCCTTCAAATAAGCTAGCATGGTCACTCCTAAAAGCTAGCTCAATAATTGGAAGAGTATTACTTCAACCAATCAATAAACTAAAGACACACAAGCTCGAGAAGTTGCCTGCATCCACGCCAACCTATGAAGCTGCATATTGGGCCCAAATAAGAAACTCTTCAAGGCCAAATCAAGTCCATATTCCAAGCCCAACCTCAACGCTGCCAACCCACATCGGCAGCCAACGCTCGTCTTCAGCGATGCAAAAAAAAATGGAAGTTCTCCAACGTCTCCTTGCTGCCAACGCTCATCTTCAACCAAAATGGAAGCTTCAACGTCTACACTAGCTCCTCACGTGGAAGCCTCAAATGGAAATCGCAACGTTCCTCTGCAGCAACGTCTCTCCCAATCTTCTCCTATATGTATCAAAGTTTGAACCTTGTAAACGCAGATTTTTGCAGAATTTTGTTGAATGGAAATAGTTTTTCGTCCTCAATCGGATGTCTCCGATCTTCTTCTCCTCTGAGGCGCTTGTGTCGCCTATCCTTCCCCTCATCTCCTTCTAGGGCTGAGTCCCTACCTCTTCCCTTCTTCTCCTCTTCTCTAATCCCTCTCCATTACTCTCCTGCTCTGCTGCAATCATCCGCACATTATAGCCAACTCCCAGATTTTCTGAATCTTTGTGAGCACGCTGCCGACGATCCGCCGGTCTGATCCTCACAAGGTTTCGAACATCACTCCTCCTCTCCAAGACGAGTCTTCAGCCGCCGGCATCCGCCAATCCTCCCTTCCGATCACCGGAATCGAACACCCGTTCGAATCCTCTGTTCTCGCCAGCCTTTCCGCCCTAATTCCGTCTTCCAGCACCGTTCTCCTCCGACCAGCCACCAATCGCTCTCAAACTCTGGCCACCATTTCGCCATCGTCAGAGGGACCTCCAACTGTAACAGGTCCGGCGATCGTGGACCACCGGACGAACACTGGCCAACTCTGCTCTGCGCTCGTGTTTCCCCTGCTTCCACTATGCTCTCGCCTCAGTTCCGCCTTTCATCGTCGCCCTCCTCCGTCCGGCAACCACTCGACCAGAAACTCCAGCCACCTCTTCTCCATCACCACAGCAACTCCCAACTATAACAGGTTTTGATTCCGTGCATCACCGGCCGTCCGGCGACGACCCCTGCTCCACGCGCGACTTCCCCTGTTCTTGCCAGCCTTCCGCTCAATCTTCGCTATTCAACGTCTGCCACCTCCGACCGACCACCATCCGCTCCGAACCTCCGGCCACAGCTCTGCCACCATCACATGAACTCCCAGTTGTAGCAGTTTCGACGTCCGTGCACCCCTGGATGAACGCCGACGATCCCTGCTCAACTCTCGCGACGTCCCTTGTTTTCGTTCTCTGCATTCTGTGTTCTGTTCTGTTAAAATCTAATCTGATTAAGCTTATTCTGTGTTCTTCTCTCTAGCATTCCAACCTCGCCTACAATCTCTTGGTCGTCATCCAAACTACAAGCAACACAGTCCGCATCGCCTACTCTCCACCAGACGAAGAACGAATTCAAGGAACCCAGATCCCTTGTTCCCAGACTCGCTAGCCACCCGCGGCACGATTTTGCTGCGTCGCTCCACAACCCCTCGCCGAGCTCCGACGCCGACAAGACCATCTCGTCCTCCCTTTGCCTCCAACACCGCCCATGAGTGATCCAAACCCCGCCGTCATTGATCGGCGCATGCTAGCCTGCTTCCAAATCTCTCTGTTTCCTGCAGCCTGTTTCTCTTCGCAATATTAATCTAATTAAGCTTTTCTTTGCAGGTTTCTAACACGCTCGGACAGGCCTAAACTTCTGATCGTTGGATCCATCAGAAAGAACAAATCTTCGTCTACAAGCGGGTCTAATCTATTTGAATTTTGGTTCATTCGATCCTAATGCAACCTATAGTTACTTTTCTTAAATAATACTTTTATGCAATCCTAGAATTCTGGCTGTTTCATGAATATGCTGTTTTTCTGAAAACTTCAAAAATAAATAACTGAATTTTAATTTAGTAGTTTATTGTCACACGCTTCCCCCCTACATCACTAGGTGAGCAACACAAACCAAAGCCACCCCTTGAGATAGAGTCTCCTATTGAAACACTCATACCCTACCTAGACCCTTATGAGTTTCCAAAGCTAGGAGTTGACCTAGACCCTAAGTCCTCTAAACCATCTCTTGACTTAGGACTTTTACATCCTCAACCTCTAAACTATAGATCTTGTCTTATAGAACCTGGTTCCAAGACTTCAGGGTTAAATAACATTGATACTGCTTTACTTCCCCTATAGAATGTTGAACACATAGACTTTGTTATACCTAGCCAATTTAGTAGCAGTTTGAAGCTTTATCCTATGTGTACTAATAAGCATGGCCGGAAAATATATTCTATTGTAGGAGACCCTGAACCCAAGATCCCCACCCTCGCCCATGTGGAGGATCCCCCTCTCTACCAAGAGCCCCTCTCCATGCCTAATTCAAATGTCAACCATTAGCTGGAGATCGAGGCTATCATTGGGGATCAAACCCGACTCACTGCTGAAGAGATACAAGTGACTTACAGAGTTAGATTCCTCAATGGTGATGAGGACTGGCTCTATGAGGAAGAACTTGATAAGGCCGCCCCTATGTTACTCCAAGGGTACAAGGACAATTCTCCATAGGAGAATTTTTTCAACCCGAGGAGAGCTAATGGAGGTAGTAGCCCAGCTTTGAAGAGACATGCTTGGGCTTGGAGGAAACCTTCTCAACATGCATTCACCTAGAGCTCACTTGTTTTCTATTGTTTTGTTGAGAAACCCCGGGGATATTTTATAATTTTTCACAGAGAATACATTACTTGCACAGTGGAATAATATCCCCAAAATAGGCAGGTCCCAAAAACCCAGTGAAGATCGTCAAGCGAGAGGGTCAACACGATGTGATAGTAAGTACCTAGAGCAAAATGTAGATGTCGAGGTAGGCACCCAAGCGTGCACCCTCTGCAGTCTCACACACATGGATGCCTCGAGCTCTCTTCTTCCTTGCTCGGTGCTAGCCTTAGGAAGAATATCCAAGCCTTAGGTGCCTTCTACTTCACTTGTGCCACTTCCAATAGAAGATGTGCCAAGAGGAATGGTAGAGGAAGGAGATGCCGCCAATGCCTTGAAGTCCTTGCGCCAAGAGGGAAGGAGGATGAAGGCTTGCGGCTTAAGGAAGAGAAGATGTGCCACTCCTTTCTTGCTCTCGCCCTTGATGTACTCACGCCAATGAGTTGTATCTTTGAGGGCTCACGCATGCTTCTATTTTATAGAAGCAAGAGGCAGCAAGGCTAGAGGGGGGTGCGGCACAAATCCAAGTGAGAGAGGCGGCTAGGTTTAATGGGAGGGAGCAATTAGGGTTAGGAGTAAGGAAACCCTCCAAGAGTTTTCCACAAACCTTTTCCTATTAGCCATATGTGCCAAAGAAGTCTATGCAACCATATCAGCCCCAATACTTGCCATAGAGGCAAGCATACCATCCAAGGATCAAGCGGCAAGGCGCCTAAACCTTCCAAAGAAGAAAAAGGCGCCTTCCTCACCCCATTATGGCCCTAGGCGCCAATGGGGTGAGACTTCTCCCCATTATACCCTTTTAGCTTATTCTCTCTTCATGATAAATTGTTATTGGGCCTCATTGGGTAATGAGCTAGCCCAAACTTCATTACATGGGTTGATTAAGCAATTGGATCCAATCCCATGCAACCCTAATCCAAATTTGACCAACCATGGTCAAATACAGGTCAACCTACCAAAAATGAAGTTTGGCTCCAATAACTCTCTTCCATCTCATCAGGCCCATTGGCGCTAATGAAATCTCCAAAATATATCCATGTTATCCATGATTATAAGGCTTCCCGATCAATATGAGAACTCGAGTATCAAGGTGTGCGACCCTGTAGATTCCTCTGACGTTGGCAGTGCAGACCTAAAGTCACCACAAGCAGTGAGTGGCACCTAGCAGTGCATCGCTGCTACCCAAGTCATCAGAATGGATATCGATATCCCCATTATCGCAACTTGGTACAGATGCATTACAGTCTCTTTGCCGAAATGATATCCGATTGGACAAGTGTGTCATCACTTGTTTTCACCCAATCACATGGTCATGACTAAATCAGGTTCTCACCTGGGTATGGCCATACACTTTCAGTCATAGAACCATAGAGGAGCTCCATAGATATCAAGCTTCCCTTAGGAAAGGGCAAATCCTCTGTCTGTCCATTGACCTTCTCATATGGGTCATGACATGCTCAATGACAACCGTTATTACCTCCCAACTATGGTGAGATGTTAGGTTGTCTCAAAGCATGTCCTTAACCATATAGAATGGTCAATGACCTCAAGTTAAGGGATCAATGCATCTCCTATCACTTGTGAGGATAACTCATGACACCAAGTTATTGCCTCACAGCGGGTCGGTCCAGTATATCCACCACTGATATACCCATATGTCTGCGTTAACACCTCGTGCCTAACCAGCCAATATATCAGTCTCTCAAGTACCATAGCTGTCCCATATTCACTAACGTACATTGACTAGGGACAATAATTTGAGCACAGATCCAATCTGTCTCCAGGGACATTATCATGTAAGTACACAATCGCAGATGTAAACAAACAATGATAATGACAATGTCGGAATGATATATAAATATCAGAGTCAAGTAGTACAAATGTGGACCAATACAAGGTCTCAGGGCATACATTCTGACAATCTCCCACTTGCACTAAGACCTAGAGGTGGAGGAATCTCAACCCCATATCCCTGGCATGACCATCATGCTTCTGCTGCGCCAAAGCCTTGGTCAGTGGGTCTGCTAGATTTTTCAATGTGTCAACTCTGCTAATCTTGACAGCACCTCGGTCAATGATCTCTCTGACCAGGTGAAATCTCCTGAGTATGTGTTTGGACCTTTCATGAGACCGTGGTTCTTTGGCTTGTGCAATTGGCTCATTGTTATCACAGTAGAGCTCAATGGGATCCACTACACTTGGAACCACCTAAAGTTCAGAAATGAACTTCCTAATCCAAACAGCTTCTTTGGCTGCCTCAGAAGTGGCCACATACTCAGCCTCGGTTGTAGAATCAGCTATGGTGGATTGCTTGAAGCTCTTCTAGCATATAGCACCTCCATTCATCTTGAACACATAGCCGGCCTGCGATCTGAAGTCATCAAGGTCAGACTGGAACGACGCATCAGTGTAGCCCTGAACACTGAGCTCTTCCTGTCCCCCGTAAACCAAGAACAGATCATTAGTTCTTCTCATATACTTAAGGATGTTCTTTACAGCCACCAAGTGCTGCAGACCTGGATTGGATTAGTATCGGCTCGTTATGCTCACAGCATAAGCCACGTTTGGTCTAGTACACAACATCGCATACATGATCGAGCCTACTGCCGAAGCATAGGGCACTCGACTCATGTTATCCCTCTCAGCCTCTGTGGTGGGACATTGGCTCTTTGAGAGAGTAAGGCTATGTCTCGCTAGAAAGTACCCCTTCTTGGATTGCTCCAAGTTGAACCTCTCCAGGACCTTATCAATGTAGGTACTCTGACTAAGGGCCAAGAGCCTCTTGGATCTATCCCGGTAGATCCTCACGGTTAGGATATAGGCGGCTTCCCCTAAGTCCTTCATCTCAAAACACTTCCCCAACCCATGTCTTCACAGATTGAAGACTAGGGATGTCATTTCCGATGAGCAGTATGTCATCGACATACAAGACCAGAAAAGTCATCAAGCTCCAACAGAATTTTCTATATACACAGGTGTCATCTTCGCTTTTGATAAAGCCATAATCTCTCATAGCTTCATCAAACTGAAGATTCCAACTTCGAGACGCTTGCTTTAATCCATAAATGGATTTCTTTAGCCTGTAGACTTTATTGGCATCTACAGGATGGATGAAACCATTAGGCTGTGTCATATACACATCCTCCGTTAGCTTCCCGTTATGGAATGTTGTCTTAACATCCATCTGTCATATCTCATAGTCATGGTATGCAGCTATAGCAAGCAGAATCCGAATGGATTTGATCATGGCAACAGGCGAGAAGGTTTCATCATAGTCCACCCCATGGACTTGTTTAAATCCTTTAGCCACCAGTCTACCTTTATAGGTAACTATGTTGCCATCCATGTCAGTCTTCCTCTTGAAAACTCATTTACACCCTACGGGTTTTACCCCATCTGGCAGCTCAACCAAATCCTAGATTTGGTTAGTCGATATGGAATCCATCTCGGATTGCATGGCCTCAAGCCATCTCTCGGAGTCCAGTCCAGTAACCGCCTAATCGTAGGTCCTGGGCTCATCCTCAATGATGAAGATTCCATCGTGTTGGGTCGGCAGCGACCCATACCTCTCAGGTGCACGACGAATCCTCCCAGACCTACGTGGGACCCGTGTTTGAGCCTCAGGTTGCCTAGCAAATGGTGCGGGGGGCTCAGGTTCCATCTCCTTGTCTTGTGGTTGCACTTGGACCTCGTCCAAGTCAAACTTGCTCCCACTGACATCTTTCATGAGAAATTCTTTCTCTAGAAAGACAGCAACTCGAGCAACAAAAACTTTGTTCTTGGTAGGAACATAGAAGTAGCCTCACATCCCCAGATCCTGATAAAAGAAAGGTTAGGGCGTCTCCCACTCCATACCTCATATGGTATATTTGAGACACTCTTAGATGGAACATTATTTAGTATCAGAGAAGCTGTCTCAAGTGCATAACCCCAGAATGAGGGTGGTAGAGTTGCATGACTCATCATAGATTGAACCATGTCCAACAAGGTTCAATTTCTCCTCTCAGACACACCATTCCATTGAGGTGTTCCAGGAGAAGTGAGTTGGGATAGGATCCTACACTCTCTTAGATAGTCAAAGAACTCACCGCTCAGGTATTTTCCACCACGATCTGATCGAAGAGTTTTAATGGATCTTCCAAGCTGGTTCTCTACTTCATTCTTGAACTCCTTAAATTTCTCAAAGGATTCAGATTTGTGTCTCATCAAGTAGACATAACCATATCTACTGAAGTCATCAGTGAATGTAATGAAGTGGCTGTGTCCTCCTCTAGCTTGTTTATTGAATATCCCACACACAACAGTATGTATGAGATCCAATAAATCTTGTGCCCTCTCACCAGTTTTGGTGAAGGGCGCCTTTGTCATTTTCCCTAATAAGCAAGGTTCACATGTATTAAATTCCTCCAAGGAACTTGAATCTAACAATCCATTTGCATAGAGTTGTTGAATGCGATTCTTGTTTATATGGGCTAATCGACAATGCCATAGGAAAGCACCAACTGAACCACTCAGTTTGGTCCTCTTACTATTTATGTTGCAAATAGAGCTATCCATGTCCAAGACATATAAACCATTGCATAAAGTACCCTTCCCATAGAACATATTTGCAAATGAAAAAGAATAGAAGTTCTTATTTATTTCAAATTTCAATTCCTTCTTTGACAAGCAAGGAATGGATACAATGTTCTTAGTAAGTAAAGGTACATAATAGCAATTGTCCAGCTCTAACTGAAGTCCAGAAGGTAGGGAGAGAGTCAAAATTCCTACAGCAACAACAGCAACCTGTGCCCCGTTTCCAACTCGTAGGTCAATCTCTCCAGGCTGTACCGATCTACTTTTCTTGTACAAATATGAGCTCCACATGTAGTATCCAATACCCATGGCATAGAAGTAGAAAGGTTGACTTCGGTAACATAAATATCTAAGCTAGAAGTTAAGGCCAAGTCTTTCTTCTCCTCATTCTAAAGTTGCTTGCAGTCCCTTCTCCAGTGGCCCTGCTCGCCATAGTGGAAGCATTTCTAGTCCTTTGACTTCTTTGCCTTTCTTTTTAGTTCTTTGGTAGGACCTTTGGCACTGCCCTTGGCACGTGCCTTACCCTTCTTCTTCATCTTCTTGGCCGTTGGGACCAAAATAACAGAATTGGGTTTGGTTTTACCCATTTCATGCTCGGCTGTTTAGAGCATATTCAAGAGTTCCTCCCTTGTGTAATCAATCTAATTCATGTTGAAATTTATGATAAACAGACTGAAGCTAGGGGGCAGGGACTGTAGAATAAGATCCACAACCAGCTCGTTATCTATGGTGTGACCTAGTCTCCTAAGATGATCCACATTCCCAATCAGCTTAAGAACATGGGGTCTCACTGGTGCACCCTCAGACAACTTGCACCGAAAGACTACTTTGGCAGTGTCATATCTCTCTATCCTAGCCTGAGCCTCGAACATCTATTTCAAATGAGTGATCATCTGAAAAGCATTCTGCTCCTCATATTGCACCTAAAGCTCAGGTGCCATAGTGGCTAGCATGAGACATGCTACTTCCAAAGAGTCATCCTGATGCTTTCTAAAAGCATCCCTGTCTACTGCTCGGGCATTAGGCACAGGAGTCGCAGGAAGAGGCTGCTCTAGGACATGCAGCTTCTTCTTGAGCTTGAGGGCTATCCTCAAGTTCTGATGTCAGTCCATAAAGTTAGATTCAACCAACTTATCCTTATTTATATGGGATAGTAGTGTCAATCCGCTAGTGTTCGTAGCCATTGTTCTACAACAACCAAGAAATAGCAGATTAGTACTACTTTCAGATCATCTAATCTGGACTTATATTAAATGACCAAGGCTCTCACTATTTTAATCTAATTGACAACTCACAAAGTCAATCGGGAAATTTATGATTTCCTAGTGAGATGGGATCCTTATTCTACATGAGGCTTTGCATCCCACGAGGGTGGGATGAGATGCACAAAGTGACCCATGCTTCTTAAGGTGGGCACGCCGGCAGATTGCTCTAAGCAATTCCCCTTATTGAGATAATCTAGGCATTCTATGTCCAGCGAGGGCTGGATACAGCATGAAACCCTAACCTGTCAAAGATGCCTCTAGAGTTTCATCATGTGCCCCGCACACATGAAAATCTAGTCAAGCCCATTCCTAACCGTTATGCCCAGGGCCAACGAGTTTCCTGGCGAAGGCACGTCTAGGGTAAAACTGGACTGGGGAAACCATTGTTACCACACACCTTCTAAATATAAGTGGGTGTGTCCCACGAGGGTGGGAAATATTTCATAACACCACTGATTGATAGCTTGATGAAGGCTACGTGTTAGAAGGCTACTAGACTTGATATTATGAGTGAGGGTTTTTGAGGTCTCATCATCTCAGTTTTATCTTATGTCTAACATTATAGGCATGTAATCCTATAGTGATAACATAACGATAAAACATCATAGGCATGCTTTAGCTTTTGTAAAGAAAGCAATAAAAGGATGATGTGATCATAGCCCATTCAAGACATTGAACCAATCCATGCCAAAAAGGGGTTCAATTCTTGACCTAGGATTCAAGCCCCAAAACAAGACCTAACCTAGCCGACCTCTAGCTTGATCTTCAAGGTTCGCTCCAAAGTCCTCCTCACCATGGTTTACCTCTCAAACCCTAGATGTACCCTTAGGGTAAACCCAAGTAGTACCATCATGGGTTCGGCCAATGCCATGGGCTTCCTCCAAGGAAGATGCGCCACCATGCAAGGGGCCAAGATAGCTAGCTCTCAAATCTGAAGGGTTCAGCCATGCCAACTTGCGCCACTTAGCATGCATGCGACATCAAGGGAGATGCATGCACCAATGCTCCAAGTGATATGCGCCACCCTAATCTTCTTATTAGATAAAAGCAAAGAGAAAAGCGGCACGCAGGCCTCGCAAGAGTACATCACAGGCATGCAAAGGGGCTTGACTAATGACCACAACATCATGCACAATCAAGGCACTTACTCATTCAGTTCTACATGCTCATGAAAAACATAAAATCTGAATTTTTTACTTTTTCATAAAACAAGTTTCTTTTCCTCATCGTCTTATCACAAATCTTTTGGCTATCCGCGATTAAGTTTCATGATGATTTTATAGACCCTTTCGGCTGGCAATTTTGTCAAATCAAGAGACCCAGCCAGTCTGAAGACACAATGCCCGTCCTACTTGACAAAACTACCTGCACCTTTGATCTTAAATAAATCAAGAAAAATAACCCAAAAATCCAAAATAAATTGAATAGAGGATAGGAACAAGAAACTATAATTTTTCTACTTTAAGAAAAATCATGTGCCATACATGTATGCAATTTGCGAAAATTGACATATGGCATGTGAGCATGGAAAAGCATGGAAAAACATCATTCGAGGCTCGCAAGTTGCTCTGATACCACTATTAGGAAACCCCGGGGATATTTTATAATTTTTTACAGAGAATACATTACTTGCACGGCAGAATAATATCCCCAAAACAGGCCGGTCCCAAAAACCCAGTGAAGATCGTCATGCGAGGGGATCGACAAGATGTGATAGTAAGTACCTAGAGCAAGCATGAATATAGATGTCGAGGTAGGCGCCCAAGCGTGCACCCTCTGTAGTCTCACACACACGGATGCCTCGAGCTCTCTTCTTCCTCACCCAGTGCTAGCCTCGGGAAGAAGATCCAAGCCTTAGGTGCCTTCTACTTCACTTGTGCCACTTCCAATAGAAGATGTGCCAAGAGGAATGGTAGAGGAAGGAGATGCCGCCAATGCCTTGAAGTCCTTGCGCCAAGAGGGAAGGAGGATGAAGGCTTGCGGCTTAAGGAAGAGAAGATGTGCCACTCCTTTCTTGCTCTCGCCCTTGATGTGCTCACACCAATGAGTTGTATCTTTGAGGGCTCATGCATGCTTCTATTTTATAGAAGCAAGAGGCAGCAAGGCCACATACCTTTTCCTTGGGTGCAAATCCAAGTGAGAGAGGCAGCTAGGGTTAATGGGAGGGAGCAATTAGGGTTAGGGTTAAGGAAACTCTCCAAGAGTTTTCTATAAACCTTTTCCTATTAGCCATATGTGTCAAATACCTTCCAAAGAAGTCTATGCAACCATATCAGCCCCAAGACTGGCCATAGAGGCAAGCATACCATCCAAGGATCAAGGGGCAAGGTGCCTAAACCTTCCAAAGAAGCAAAAGGCGCCTCCCTCACCCCATTATGCCCCTAGGCGCCAATGTGGTGAGACTTCTCCCAATAATACCCTTTTAGCTCATTCTCTCTTCATGATAACTTGTAATTGGGCCTCATTGGGTAATGAGCTAGCCCAAACTTCATTACATGGGTTGATTAAGCATTTGGATCCAATCCAATGCAACCCTAATCCAAATTTGACCAACCATGGTCAAATACGGGTCAACCTGCCAAAAATAAAGTTTGGCTCCAATAACTCTCTTCCATCTCATCAGGCCCATTGGTGCTGCTGAAATCTACAAAATAGATCCGAGTTATCCAATAAACTCGATCATAACGCTTCCCGATCAATACGAGAACTCGAGTATCAAGGTGTGCGACCCTGTAGGTTGCTCTGACGTTGGCAGTGCTGACCTAAAGTCACCACAAGAAGTGAGTGGCACCTAGCAGTGCATCGCTACTACCCAAGTCATTGGAATGGATATCGACATCGACATCCCATTATTGCAACTAGGTACAGATGCATTACAGTCTCCTTGCCGAACTGATATCCGATTGCACAAGTGTGTCATCACTTGTTTTCACCCAATCACATGGTCATGACTAAATCATGTTCTCACGTGGGTATGACCATACACTTTCAGTCATAGAACCATAGAGGAGCTCCATGGATATCAAGCTTCCCTTAGGAAGGGGCAAATCCTTTGTCTGTCCATTGACCTTCTCATATGGGTCATGACATGCTCAATGACAACCATTGTTACCTCCCAACTACGGCGAGATGTTAGGTTGTATCAAAGCATGTCCTTAACCATATAGAATGGACAATGACCTCAAGTCAAGGGATCAATGCATCTCCTATCACTTGTGAGGATAACTCATGACACTAAGTCATTGTCTCACAGTGGATTAGTCCAGTATATCCACCACTCATATACCCATATGTCTGCGTTAGCACCTCGTGCCTAACCAGCCCATATACCAGTCTCTCAAGTACCATAGCTGTCCCATATCCACTAAGGTACATTGACTAGGGACAATAATTTGAGCGTAGATCCAATCTGTCTCCAGGGACATTATCATGTAAGTACACAATCAAAAATGTAAACAAACAATGATAATGACAATGCCAGAATGATATATAAATATCAGAGTCAAGTAGTACAAATGTGGACCAATACTAGGTCTCAGGGCAAACACTCCAACATGTTTTGCATTGCATTTCATGGTATTTAGGTTAGTTTAAGTTTTCAAATAAGCCACGTATCATATAGTCAATTATGGCAAGTCCAAATGTAGTAGGTTGTGCATTGTAATGCATGAAGCTCTTATGTACTCTTGCATCATGGTAGGATAGTGCATCCTTTCATTGGTTATATTTTTGGTAGGTCATTCAAGCTAAAGGTCAGCTCAAGCTCCATTTCAAGGTCAACTCAAGTCCCACTCAAACAACTCAGCCCAGGAAAGAAAGAAGGCTTCAAAGTCCAAGTTTATCTCAAGCCTTGGATCCACTCACTTGCTAGCTCAACTTCCATCTTTGTTGGGAGCCTCCTCATTGATGAAATCAGCCCCCTCATTCATCCATTCCAAGGATATGCACCAACACACCACCCAAGCAAGGGAAGAATTTGAATCCATCATCAATCAAGATCCAAAATCAAAGGAAGTCATTTATGAAGACTTACCATCTTATCTTGCCACCCAAGCTTTTGTGGAAGGAATTCAAATTTTGAATTCTTCATTCATGCGCCCAAAACCAACAAGGAAGGAGGCCATCTCAACACCAGCAAGGAGTCTCATTAGAAATTCAAAGAAATTCCATAGAAGCTTTACCAAAGACGGAAAGGATCTACACTTTAATGGCATTCACACCTTGCATTAAATGCTGAATTTTTCTCTCCATTTTTGTAAGTGGCGCCTAAGGGGGAAATGACCACCTTGCCCACCCTCTACCTTGCCTGTAAATGTAGCCTTCCTCATGTATTTTCGCAGCTTTGATGAAATGAAAATTGTCTATTAGTTTCCTCGGTAAACAATAGTGTCGCCATTAGTAGTAGTAGTAGTGCTCTTCCACGGGCTGAGCCCTTCTTCTTCCATCTTCTCCACCAAAATTCTAAGAAGACTCCTCCTCTCTTGCATCTTCTAGTCAAGAGCTCTTCATCTCATAACTTCCATCTTGACGCCAAGAAACTCTCCAAGAGGACATGATGCGCAAGGAACAAGGAGGGACCTCCAAACAAACAAGCTAAGTTTCTCTCTTTTCCTTTGTTTTGTTTCCTCTTGTGATCCGAATAGCATTGATGACACCAAAATATATAGTATATTTTGTATCATTCCAGATATCTTTTCATGCTAAATTGAGGATCTTTTACTTGTTTTCTGCTAAATTCATTGAATATTGCAAAGTCTACTTCTATTTTTGTTTTTCATGATTTTCAGGTAAAAAGGCACTATTTTAAGGCGTTTTCAAGCAAAATCAAACACATAGAAGAGTTACTATCATCAAGAGGAGATCACCCAAGAAATTTCATGCAAAACGGAGCAAGTCAGCAAATTACGGCAGTGTCGTAACCTATTTTATGGTACCGTATTTTCATACGCTACCGTAAAATCTGAGCCACTACCGTATTTTGACGAGTTTCTGAACAGAAGGATTTTCAGATTTTACGACATAGCCGTAAACTATTACACGGTACCGTATTGCAGAGCACTTCAAAACAGAAACTTTGCATGATTTTACGACACCACCATAAAGGATTACATGGGCCGTATTTTCTACTCACTTCCGAACAGAGAGTTCAGATATTTTACGGCAGTGCTGTAAACCATATTACGGTGCCGTATTTCCCAGACGACATCAGATCAGAAAACTCGACCGATTTTATGGCACTGCCGTGAACTATTACACTGCCGTAATTCTCATTCTGAACGCAACTCCGAGGTCAATCCCAACGCCCGATTCTTGCGGAGATGATTGCGGATGATCCAAGGCTCTATGTTCAAAGCCGTAAGAAACAATGGGGGATGGGGGGATGAGAGGATTACATACACACTGAAAACCCCAATTTTCATCGACTGTCAAGAGAGAAATCAGGATTCACGCCGCCGCCTAGAGTTCCGCCGCCACGATCAATCCAGACCACCTCCGGCCGTGATTTTCATACTGAAGCTTCGTCTGAAGGAAGAGAGGACACGCCAGAAGTTCCAAATCAAAAGGAGATCAATTGGAAGAGGAATTGAAGAAAGAAGAGGCACCGACATTGTTCATCGCCTCAAATTGCAAATTACGGCTGTGTTTTATTTCACAGCCGTGCTGTATTTTCTTAAACTCTTCTTTTTCCATGATTTTCGATCTTCTGAAACCATTACTTATTGTAATTCCTTCACGATGCTAGCTTAAACTACTTTTGGGATATGTGATTATTGCTCTAAGATTCTCTTAAGTTTATTTTTGTCATCATGATTTAGAGTTCTCGCAATAAGGATCGAAAGGTGACTTGCTTGAGAACTTGGAACCCTAGAACTGTATGATAGGAATTTTCTTAGGATTGTTATTATTATTTAATTTTAGTGATTTGTATTGCCATGATAACAATTATAAACTTAGGATTGAGTTATTGTGTCAAACGTAGAGATCTTGCACGAAAGTGAGGATCGAAACGTTAGAGAACCATAGGCAAAACTTGTGTTGAGACTCGGATGCACGACGGTGATCATTGAGTTTCCGCTTGAGATGATCAACTTAGAATACAGATGCACGAAAGTGATCCTCGAGTTCTTCTATTGATGATTTACCTATCATTAGCTTGGGATGAATCTTGCGCGAAAGTGAGGATTTATTCTTGCATGGTTATCTGCACGAGAGTGAGATAATCCCTTTTTAGATAAATTATGTCTTTATCAAAATAGAATTTGATTGACGGACATCTTTGTACATCTAGTCATGAAAATCTAAGTAAATGAAACCCTAGTCCCAGTTTTTTCTCTCTGATAGTATCTTTCCGTGTGTTTGCGATATTTACCTGACTTTCATTCGATTACCTAGATAGTGAAAAATCAATTGATCAGTATTTGACAACATAGGTCTCTGTGGGTTTGATATCTTTTATTACTTCGAGTATCCGTACACTTGTGGATCACAACTAGTTTTTGGCGCCGTTGCTGGGGACCTTAGTTTTGTTAATATTGAAAATATTAAGATTATTGCTAGACTGGGATTAATTCATGTTTTATCTATCTGTTCTTCTCTGTTTACTTGAGTTACTTAATCTGTCTGCTTTAGACTATACAGGAAATTTAAATCCAATGGCAGGACAGAGATTACTTAGGGACTATGCTGCCCCTAGCCCACGAGAAATACACTCTAGCATTATCAAACCCAGCATTGAAGCCGATAATTTCGAGATTAATCCTACCTTCTTGACCATGATCCAGTAGAATCAATTTGGAGGAGATCCAATTGAAGATCCCTATGAACACTTACATCTTTTTCTTAAATATTATGATACCATTAAGACTAGTGGAGTTTCTGATGATGCATTAAAACTGAGATTACTTCCTTTTTCTCTTAGGGACTGGGTGAAATCATGGCTACAATCACAACCTACTGGAACCTTCACAACTTGGAATCAACTTTCAAATTCCTTCTTGACAAAGTACTTCCCTTGTAAGATCCAAGGATCTTAAGTTCTGGTAAGCATTATTTTCTATGATAAATTATGATAAATTATTTGGATTTAAATAAAATCATTAGCTGTGATATTGTATTATGATTTAAATAAAATTGTTGGGTGCTAATTAATTGGCTAATTGATTGTTAATTTGTAATTAATTGATTTGAGGTTATTTGGTTGTTAATTTATTGTAAATTAATTAGAGATTATTTATTTGTTTATTGACTATTAATTTATGATAAATTATCATTGGTTGTTTGTGATAAATTAATTAGGATTTTGGGTTGCAAATTTTAAGTTAATTAATTAGACCTTATTGGTTAATTAATTATACTCTATTGGATAATTAAATCCTTATTGGATGTTAGTTAAATCCTTAATGGATTTTCGTTAAGTGATTGGTTAATGGTTAAGTTAATTAAATAATTAGTTAATTATGAGATATTGGGTCATTGGGTTTAAAATTCGAAATTATTAGTTAAATGGGTTAAACCCTATTGGAATAAATTGGTTAATGGGTTTAAAATTTTAAAACCCAAAGTTTAGGTGATAATATCGATTAGGGTGAGATTAGTGGCGATTTTGGAGTCTTGAGAAAATTGAGGTGGCGGCTTGAAAGAACTTGGCGACTCTTGGAAAGCTTGGAGGCGATTTTTTTTTTTGGTGTTTCTTCTTCATCTTCTTCCTCTTGGCGATCTTCTTGAAGTGAAGAAATTTCCTTGGTGAGTCTTGGAGATCCTTTGGGCGACCCCAAGGCTTTGGACGAAATTTTGGAAGGGTTTTCATCCTTGTGTTCACGGTTTAAGAGGTGAGTGGAGTGTTTTTTTTTATTTCTAGTAATTTGGTTGTATTAATTGATGCATGAGATTGATTAGAAATTTGATCATGCTAAATCGAAATTCAAGATTTCACCATGTTAAATACCGAATTTAAGATCTTCTTATTTTGATGAAAAACCGAATTTTTTTACAATGGTAGAACTTCTTATTTTGATGAAAAACCGAATTTATGCAAAGGTATATATATATAACATGAAAAACCGAAAGTTTAATGGATGTATATCTCATGTGAAGAATCGAAAATGGCAAGGAGATATTTATAATGAAAACCTAATTTATTCATGATGATTCTTGTTAACTAAGGGTTTGATTTAAGTTGGAAATTTTATCATGCTAACAATGGAATTAAGATGTATTTTTGTGAAAACCGAAATTTGGCAAATGGGTGTATATTTTGAAAACCGAAATTTTGATGATTTTATTTATGAAATCCGAAAGTTAGCAACATGAAAATTAAGGTATTCTTTTATGGAATTTAGGAGGTTTTAAATCAATGATTTTGAGCATGAGATTGATGTTAACTAAGGTTTAAAATTTAGTAAATAATATGTTATGTTAACCGTGGATCACATGTAGTAATTAATATGAATACATGATTTTTATGTCAATTTTTGGATGCTTGTTAAATGCAAATCATGAATATTCCTTTATGTGTATTTATGGATTGTTTGATAAATTGTGGTAATTTGTATGTATTACATTTTATGTTGATTTTATGATGAATGCTTGTTGTAATTTTATGTTTCTTTATGAGTGTAGCATGTACCCTTGTTTGAGAAGAATTGGGTGATAACATAGCAAGATTACACTGAACTAATCAGCATGAAATATAAGGACTACACTATGTGATCTTCATTATGTGATTCTTTGATAATTATGTGGGGTTGTGTTTTTGGAAAATTATGTGGTCATGTGATGGTTAGGACTAAGGCTAGGTGTGACTATGAACTCAAAGGGGATAGTTCTTATGTGATATGTGAAGGGTTTGAATTTCAGCCCTGTACTGTGATATGTGAGGGGGTTGATGTTCAACCTGCCTATTATGATTATTGTGATGGGGGTTGAAGTTCAGCCTGTCCGATGTGATTTTTGTGATGGCTATCCTAGAGTCAAGTTGACACTTAGGAGTCCACCTTTGTGAAATATGTCCACCTATGTGAAATTATGAAATAAGATATGTGTGTTGTCCAGTAGGAACCTTTTGGGAGAACGGGTTTTGACCCAAAGTGCCATGTCTTGGTAGGACAGGGGCCACCTCTTGATGTCATTACTCTTTTATGTGTTGGGAATGATATAAGACCCAAAGTGCCATGTCTTGGTCAGACAGGGGCCACCTCTTGATGTCATCATTCTCGTTTTATGTTATGGCGTGATAGACCAGCGTGCCACGTCGTGACCTGACGGGGGCCACCTCCTGATTCTATTCTCGTTTTATGTTATGGCGTGATAGACCAGCGTGCCACGTCGTGACCTGACGGGGGCCACCTCCTGATTCTATTCACTGTCCATGTTTATGTGTTGCACGAGATTTTGCAGCTCCCAGTGCTTTGGCCAAGCCGGGTTAGACCATATTGGTCACTACTGAATATGCTGGACAACTAGGTTAATTAAGTATGGTGTGTTTAGTTGGTTTAGAATATGTGTGTTCGGTTGGTTTAGAGTATAACTCTAGAACCTGAGGTTATTATATGTTGGTGTGTATATTTTTGGCTGCTTATATGACTTTTGCATTGAATTTGTTATTATGTGTTGACATGATATCCTGTTAAAGATTTTTAAAATAATCTGCATATGTTTTTGAGAGTATGTTATGGATGGTCAATTAGACTATCCACTCACTGGGCTGTGTAGCTCACCCCTCACTATTTTCAGGTGTAGAGCAGGGGCGCAGTTAGCATTATAGGGATGCTGTGAATTATGCTTAATGTATTTATGCTTATGATGCCGGTTGTGGCTAAATTCTATGAATTATGTGAACCATGTGATATGAATGATGTGAACTACGTGAACTTGTAATGCCAGATTGTGGCGGTTTTACGAGTCTGATTTTTGTGTCACCGCGGGCTTTGGCCTGGTTTCGGTGTTTGGTATTAGTTTATAAAATCGATTTTGTGGATTTGTTTTGAAATTGAAGTTGATGTATATTTTTGCAATCGGTTTTGAGATAACTGTAACGTGCATATGTCTAGTGCACGTATTGCGTGGTGGCAGGTACCTTTATGTGATTTATGAGATTTGTGATTCGAAGATTTTATGTGTTTGGAGTTTTGAAAATTTTCAGATCGTGTTTTTCTTGAACTCGGTTTTACCTAGCATTTGATCGATCTTATATGAAACATCCTATTACTTTTGCGATTGTGTTATTTGCTTGGGGTTAAGTATGTGGGATGTTACAGAATGGTATCAGAGGAGTTGGCTAGCTAAAACTTAGTTTGGGGAAAACATGTTTGTGTATTGCTAGACACCTAATAGGTTATGTTGTTTTCCTGACTATGATATGTGTGTGACTATGATATGTGCGTGTAGGAATCTGAATTTAAGATGGTGCGAACCAGAGGTAATGCTCGTGATGAGGGCGAGCAGACCCCGAATCTCACTAAGACTATTGAGGCTTTGACTGGCATGGTACAGCAACAAGGTGCCATGATTGAGAGGCAAGCTCAGATGCTGCAGCAGCAGCAGACTCAGCATCAAGAGGCGCAACAGCAGCTTTTGCAGCAGCTGACTCAGGAGAGACCCCAGACTACTACTAGAGCAGTGGGGGATGACTCTCAGGAGGGTGCTCACAGGCGCTATGCTTCACTTGTGAGTGAATTTCAGAAACTGGGTCCTAGCTCATTTTATGGGGGCTCAGAATCCAGCACTGCTGAGAACTGGCAGTTGTGCTTGGACAAGATTTTCCAAGTTATGCGTTGCTCGGATGAAGACAAGCTGTGTCTGGCCACTTATATGATGCGTGGTGACGCAGACGAGTGGTGGAAAGGTGTGGTGAGGCTAGCAGCAGAAAGACATGAGATAGTGGATTGGCCTTATTTCTTGTCTCAATTTAATGAGAAGTACTTCCCAGACAGCTTGGTGGAGGACCGAGAGGTGGCTTTTATTCATCTGGAGCAGGGTGATATGACAGTGGACCAGTATGAGCTACAGTTCACGAAATTAGGAAAGTATGCTCCTCATCTGATAAATACTGAAAAGAGGAGAGCTACCAAGTTTCTCAGAGGTCTCAGATGGGATATTAGGGAGCAGGTTGGTGCTCAGCACTTGGAGACCTATGTTGAGACAGTTGGTCGAGCACGCACTATTGAGAGATACATAGCTGAGAGGAGTTCTCATGCTGCCGTGACAGTGATTCCTGCAGTGGAGGCGGTGGTTCCTCAGCATGGCAGTGGCGGCAAGGGTAAGAAATACCCTAGGCATAAGGACTACAAGAGGAGCCGGTTTAAGCCTTACTCTTACAAGACACCGCAGCAGTCCAGGGATGCACCACAGCAGTTCAGGGATGCCAGGGACGTGAGAACCATTGTCACAGAGGACCGGGCTTGTAGTTATTGTGGGCTCAGGGGACATCTAATGAAAGATTGTCATAGGAAGAATGGCGTGTGCTTCAAATGTAAGAAACCTGGGCACATGGCCAGGGACTGCAAAGAACCTGAGATGCAACCTAGAGGCGCAGATAAGCCTACAGTCCAGACTAGAGTGTATGCTGTGGCTGAGAAGGATACACGAGCTTTCCGATCCGTCGTGGAAGGTACTTTATTCGTATTTGATCAGTTAGCCCGCATATTATTTGACCCTGGTGCAAATTTGTCTTTTGTCTCTGTTAAGTTTGCTGCTTGTTTACCTGTTGTACCTAAGATGCTAGATTATGCTGTGTCTGTCAGTACTCCTTTAGGAAAGTCATTGTCTACAGACACTGTATGTGCTGATTGTGTAGTGCATGTAGAGGGTTATGAGTTTCTGGTAGACTTAATTCTCTTAGACATGCAAGATTATGATGTCATCTTAGGAATGGATTGGTTGTCTTCACATCATGCCTCTGTGGATTGCTTTGAGAAAGTGATCACTTTGAATATGCTTGATGGGAATCGGATTTTTGTGAGAGGTCTAGTGTCAGACCAAGGACCACATGTGATATCTTTCCTGCAGGCCAGGAAGTTACTTGCTAGTGGATGCAAGGGGTATCTTGCACATGTTAAGGTGCAAGAGGATTCTACTTCTGATTTGACTCAGATGGCGGTGGTGAAAGAATTTCCTGATGTATTCTCTGAGGAATTTTCAGGTTTGCCACCAGTTAGAGAAGTGGAGTTTGGCATTGAGTTGGCGCCAGGTACGGCACCTATCTCCAGAGCTCCTTACCGTATGGCTACTTCAGAGTTGGCCGAACTTAAGAAACAACTGGAGGAATTGTTAGAGAAAGGGTATATTCGGCCTAGTGCTTCACCTTGGGGAGCGCCAGTGTTGTTTGTGAAGAAGAAAGATGGAACCCTGAGGATGTGTATAGACTACAGGCAGTTGAACCAAGTGACTATCAAGAATAAGTATCCTCTTCCCAGAATTGATGATCTGTTTGATCAATTACAGGGAGCTACAGTGTTCTCTAAGATTGATCTGAGATCAGGGTATTATCAGCTTAGAGTCAAGGATGAGGATATATTTAAGACTGCTTTCAGGACCAGGTATGGGCATTTCGAATTTTTAGTTATGCCTTTTGGACTGACAAATGCACCTGCTGTCTTCATGGATTTGATGAACAGGGTATTCCATGAATTGCTTGACTCTTGTGTGGTAGTTTTTATAGACGATATATTGGTGTACTCTCGGACTACTTCAGATCATGTCAGTGATTTGCGCAGAGTACTGGAGGTTCTGAGGAAGAATCGGTTATATGCCAAGGCTAGTAAGTGTGAGTTCTGGCTAGAGAAGATCAGTTTTCTTGGACATGTGATTTCTGGTCAGGGGGTGTCTGTGGATCCAGTTAAAGTGCAAGCTATTCTTGATTGGGGAAGACCGACTAGTGCTACTGAGATCAGGAGTTTTCTGGGTTTAGCAGGTTACTACCGGCGATTTGTTGAGGGATTCTCCAAGCTGGCGGGTCCTTTAACCAAATTGACCAGAAAGGAGGCCAAGTTTGTTTGGGATGACAAGTGTGAAGAGAGCTTCCAGGAGCTGAAAAGAAGATTGACTAGTACACCGATCCTCATTATTCCTAGTGATGGGGAAAGGTTTACTGTTTATACTGATGCTTCAGGCAAAGGACTGGGTTGTGTCTTGATGCAGAAGGGTTCTGTGGTAGCCTATGCTTCGAGACAATTGAAGGAGTATGAACTGAACTATCCTACTCATGATTTAGAGTTGGCGGCCGTAGTCTTTGCTTTGAAGATATGGCGTCATTATTTGTTGGGTCAGGAATTTGATCTATTCACTGATCACCAGAGTCTCAAGTATATCTTCACTCAGAAGGAGTTGAACATGAGACAGAGGAGATGGATGGAGTTGATCAAAGATTATGATTTCTCTATTCAGTATCAGGCTGGAAAGGCCAATGTAGTAGCGGATGCACTGAGCAGACATCCAGTTACTTCAGTAGCTGCACTACGGGTCAGTGAGTGGCAGTTACTGCAGGAGTTCAGAGATCTCAGGATCAGTGTTTCTCCTAAAGTTCAGACTGGCTATGTGGCTTTTCTCAGAGTACAGTCTACCTTGTTACAGAAGATCAGAGATCAGCAGTCTGTGGATCCGAAATTAGTTTAGATCAGGGATAGTCTGGTTGATGGCGCATTTCAGGATTTTAGCTTGTCTGCTGATGGTATTCTTCGGTTTCGTGGAAGGGTATGTGTCCCTGAGGAACCGAGCTTGAGGAAAGAAATATTGGAGGACAGCCATAACTCCAAATATTCTCTACATCCTGGCGTGACTAAGATGTATCAAGACCTCAAGAAAAGTTTTTGGTGGCCGGGTATGAAGAAAGAAGTGCTTGATTTTGTCTCTAGGTGTTTGACCTGTCAGACTATAAAGGCCGAACACCAGAAGCCTGGTGGTTTGTTGCAGCCCCTTCCTATTCCTGAGTGGAAGTGGGAATGCATCAGTATGGATTTTGTATGTGGTTTGCCCAGAACCAGATTGGGTCATGATGCTATTTGGGTGATTGTTGATAGGCTCACTAAATCAGCCCATTTTCTTCCAATCAAGATGACTTATTCTTTAGAGAGACTGGCTAGATTGTACATTGATGAGATAGTCAGGCTGCATGGAGTGCCAGTTGATATTGTGTCTGATAGGGATTCTCGATTTTTGTCCAGATTTTGGAGGAGTTTACAGGAGGGTTTGGGTACTAAGTTGAGTTTTAGTACCGCATACCATCCTCAGTCTGATGGCCAGACGGAGCGTACCATACAGACTCTAGAGGATTTGTTGAGAGCCTATGTGGTTGATTGGAGTTCTGAGTGGAACCGGGATCTATCTTTGATAGAATTCACTTATAATAATAGTTTCCACTCCAGTATTCAGATGGCTCCTTATGAGGCCTTGTATGGGAGAAGGTGTAGGACTCCCTTGTGTTGGGAGGAAACTGGTGACAGGATGATTTTGAGATCTGATGCAGTTCAGGAGACTACTGATAAGGTCAGAGAGATCCAGGATAAGCTGAAAATTGCTCGGGACAGACAGAAGAGTTATGCTGATGACCGTCGTCGTCCTTTGGAGTTTATGGTAGGAGACCATGTGTTCTTGAAAGTGTCGCCTACTAAGGGTGTTATGAGATTTGGCAAAAAGGGCAAGTTGAGCCCTAGGTTTGTAGGCCCTTTTGATATTATTGAGAGAGTTGGTCCAGTAGCTTACCGTTTAGCTTTACCTCCTGCTATGGATCATGTGCATAATGTATTCCATGTCTCTACTTTGAGGAAATATCATCCTGATCCAACTCATGTGTTGGAGTTGGAACCTCTTCAGATTCAAAGTGACTTGACTTTTGAGGAAAGACCTCTCCGGATTGTGGATAGAAAGGATAAAGTTCTGAGGAACAAGACTATACCTTTGGTAAAGGTTATCTGGGGAAATCAATCAGTTGAAGAAGCGACTTGGGAGACTGAAGCTGATATGAGGAAAAATTATGCTTACCTTTTTGATGATATGGATGCTGAGCTTTAGAGGACTAAAGCTTTATAAGGAGGGAGGAATGTAAGATCCAAGGATCTTAAGTTCTGGTAAGCATTATTTTCTATGATAAATTATGATAAATTATTTGGATTTAAATAAAATCATTAGCTGTGATATTGTATTATGATTTAAATAAAATTGTTGGGTGCTAATTAATTGGCTAATTGATTGTTAATTTGTAATTAATTGATTTGAGGTTATTTGGTTGTTAATTTATTGTAAATTAATTAGAGATTATTTATTTGTTTATTGACTGTTAATTTATGATAAATTATCATTGGTTGTTTGTGATAAATTAATTAGGATTTTGGGTTGCAAATTTTAAGTTAATTAATTAGACCTTATTGGTTAATTAATTATACTCTATTGGATAATTAAATCCTTATTGGATGTTAGTTAAATCCTTAATGGATTTTCGTTAAGTGATTGGTTAATGGTTAAGTTAATTAAATAATTAGTTAATTATGAGATATTGGGTCATTGGGTTTAAAATTCGAAATTATTAGTTAAATGGGTTAAACCCTATTGGAATAAATTGGTTAATGGGTTTAAAATTTTAAAACCCAAAGTTTAGGTGATAATATCGATTAGGGTGAGATTAGTGGCGATTTTGGAGTCTTGAGAAAATTGAGGTGGCGGCTTGAAAGAACTTGGCGACTCTTGGAAAGCTTGGAGGCGATTTTTTTTTTTGGTGTTTCTTCTTCATCTTCTTCCTCTTGGCGATCTTCTTGAAGTGAAGAAATTTCCTTGGTGAGTCTTGGAGATCCTTTGGGCGACCCCAAGGCTTTGGACGAAATTTTGGAAGGGTTTTCATCCTTGTGTTCACGGTTTAAGAGGTGAGTGGAGTGTTTTTTTTTATTTCTAGTAATTTGGTTGTATTAATTGATGCATGAGATTGATTAGAAATTTGATCATGCTAAATCGAAATTCAAGATTTCACCATGTTAAATACCGAATTTAAGATCTTCTTATTTTGATGAAAAACCGAATTTATGCAAAGGTATATATATATAACATGAAAAACCGAAAGTTTAATGGATGTATATCTCATGTGAAGAATCGAAAATGGCAAGGAGATATTTATAATGAAAACCTAATTTATTCATGATGATTCTTGTTAACTAAGGGTTTGATTTAAGTTGGAAATTTTATCATGCTAACAATGGAATTAAGATGTATTTTTGTGAAAACCGAAATTTGGCAAATGGGTGTATATTTTGAAAACCGAAATTTTGATGATTTTATTTATGAAATCCGAAAGTTAGCAACATGAAAATTAAGGTATTCTTTTATGGAATTTAGGAGGTTTTAAATCAATGATTTTGAGCATGAGATTGATGTTAACTAAGGTTTAAAATTTAGTAAATAATATGTTATGTTAACCGTGGATCACATGTAGTAATTAATATGAATACATGATTTTTATGTCAATTTTTGGATGCTTGTTAAATGCAAATCATGAATATTCCTTTATGTGTATTTATGGATTGTTTGATAAATTGTGGTAATTTGTATGTATTACATTTTATGTTGATTTTATGATGAATGCTTGTTGTAATTTTATGTTTCTTTATGAGTGTAGCATGTACCCTTGTTTGAGAAGAATTGGGTGATAACATAGCAAGATTACACTGAACTAATCAGCATGAAATATAAGGACTACACTATGTGATCTTCATTATGTGATTCTTTGATAATTATGTGGGGTTGTGTTTTTGGAAAATTATGTGGTCATGTGATGGTTAGGACTAAGGCTAGGTGTGACTATGAACTCAAAGGGGATAGTTCTTATGTGATATGTGAAGGGTTTGAATTTCAGCCCTGTACTGTGATATGTGAGGGGGTTGATGTTCAACCTGCCTATTATGATTATTGTGATGGGGGTTGAAGTTCAGCCTGTCCGATGTGATTTTTGTGATGGCTATCCTAGAGTCAAGTTGACACTTAGGAGTCCACCTTTGTGAAATATGTCCACCTATGTGAAATTATGAAATAAGATATGTGTGTTGTCCAGTAGGAACCTTTTGGGAGAACGGGTTTTGACCCAAAGTGCCATGTCTTGGTCGGACAGGGGCCACCTCTTGATGTCATTACTCTTTTATGTGTTGGGAATGATATAAGACCCAAAGTGCCATGTCTTGGTCAGACAGGGGCCACCTCTTGATGTCATCATTCTCGTTTTATGTTATGGCGTGATAGACCAGCGTGCCACGTCGTGACCTGACGGGGGCCACCTCCTGATTCTATTCTCGTTTTATGTTATGGCGTGATAGACCAGCGTGCCACGTCGTGACCTGACGGGGGCCACCTCCTGATTCTATTCACTGTCCATGTTTATGTGTTGCACGAGATTTTGCAGCTCCCAGTGCTTTGGCCAAGCCGGGTTAGACCATATTGGTCACTACTGAATATGCTGGACAACTAGGTTAATTAAGTATGGTGTGTTTAGTTGGTTTAGAATATGTGTGTTCGGTTGGTTTAGAGTATAACTCTAGAACCTGAGGTTATTATATGTTGGTGTGTATATTTTTGGCTGCTTATATGACTTTTGCATTGAATTTGTTATTATGTGTTGACATGATATCCTGTTAAAGATTTTTAAAATAATCTGCATATGTTTTTGAGAGTATGTTATGGATGGTCAATTAGACTATCCACTCACTGGGCTGTGTAGCTCACCCCTCACTATTTTCAGGTGTAGAGCAGGGGCGCAGTTAGCATTATAGGGATGCTGTGAATTATGCTTAATGTATTTATGCTTATGATGCCGGTTGTGGCTAAATTCTATGAATTATGTGAACCATGTGATATGAATGATGTGAACTACGTGAACTTGTAATGCCAGATTGTGGCGGTTTTACGAGTCTGATTTTTGTGTCACCGCGGGCTTTGGCCTGGTTTCGGTGTTTGGTATTAGTTTATAAAATCGATTTTGTGGATTTGTTTTGAAATTGAAGTTGATGTATATTTTTGCAATCGGTTTTGAGATAACTGTAACGTGCATATGTCTAGTGCACGTATTGCGTGGTGGCAGGTACCTTTATGTGATTTATGAGATTTGTGATTCGAAGATTTTATGTGTTTGGAGTTTTGAAAATTTTCAGATCGTGTTTTTCTTGAACTCGGTTTTACCTAGCATTTGATCGATCTTATATGAAACATCCTATTACTTTTGCGATTGTGTTATTTGCTTGGGGTTAAGTATGTGGGATGTTACATCCCTCCAAGCAAGACAATTCAACTAAGAAATCAAATTATAAGCTTTCAACAAAAAGATGGTGAGTCATTCAGTGAGGCATGGGAGAGATTTAATGAATTGCAATGGAAGTGCCCGCACCATAGCCTTGAAAATTGGACTTTACTTCATACATTTTATTATGGCTTACTTGTTGATACCCGTCAAATTGTTGATACTTCTGCAGGAGGAGCCGTTATGAGTAAGACCGTGGAAGATGCTTTTGCACTGTTTGAAGAAATATCCCTGAACCATAACCAATGGAATCCTGAGGAAAGAATGTTACATGGTCATCATCATGGTAAGAATAAGAATGAGGAATTGCAAACTCCAACTGAAGAGGTAAATTCTTTTAGTATAGAATCCTGGCTTGACAAGTTTATGACTCATCAAACTCAATTTATGCAAAATCAAAACGAAGCAATTGAAAATCTTAAGGGAATGGTTAACCAAATTGCTTCTCAAGTAGAATCTTTAACTGCTCACGAGAACT
Organism: Costus lasius; assembly: GCA_027563935.2. NCBI lineage: Eukaryota > Viridiplantae > Streptophyta > Magnoliopsida > Zingiberales > Costaceae > Costus > Costus lasius. The sequence continues at coordinate 87,772,390 of CM050446.2, forward strand.
TCATAAAAAATCAGATGCCTAATGAACATGGCAATGTTGTTGTCACTAGAAGTGGAAAGAAGCTTGGAGAACTTAACAGGAAGGTTGAACTTAAAGAAAAAGAGTCTTACAGTGATCATGATAAAGAATTAGAATTAGAAAAATCCTCTAAACATGAACAAACCCTACCTAGTTTAACACCTCAAAAGGGTGATGAACCAAAAGGGGATGTGCCATGTAAAGAAGATAATTCTAAATATGATTTGCCTCCACCCTATAGACCACCAATACCGTTTCCTCAAAGGTTAATATAGGAAAAACTAGACAAACAATTTGGGAAATTTTTAGATATTTTGAAAAAGCTTTACATTAACATTCCATTTACTGAAGCTTTATTGCAAATGCCTACATATGCTAAATTTTTAAAAGAAATTCTATCTAATAAGAGGAAAATAGAAGACTTTGGTACTGTGGCTCTAACCGAGGAATGTAGTGCTATTATTCAAAACAAGTTGCCACCTAAGTTGAAGGATCCAAGTAGTTTCTTTATCCCTTGTTTTATTGGTAGTATGGCTTTTGACCGAGCCTTATGTGATTTGGGAGCTAGTGTGAGTCTAATACCATTATCTGTTTGCAGGAGGCTGGACATGGGAGAGCTTAAACCAACTTCAATATCTTTGCAGCTCGCTGATCATTTAGTTAAATATCCTATAGGGATTCTTGAAGATGTGCCTGTTCAAATAGGCAAGTATTTCATCCCAGCAGATTTTGTAGTTCTTGAGATGGAGGAAGATGCAAAAATTCCCATAATACTTGGTAGACCATTTTTAGCCACAGTAGGTGCACTCATTGATGTAAAAAAATGGTAAGCTTTCACTTAACATTGGTGGTGAAAAGATCGAGTATGATTTGCATGAAGCCATGAAAAATCCTTCAAATTCTGAATATTGTTGTAGTGTACATGATAGGGATGACATTATTTATGATCTTAATGATTTATTTGCTGAAACCCCTGAATATAATTCTGATTTTATTCTCAAGGAAGGAACCAATTCTGAAAGTAATGAATTTCTAGATTGCAATACTTGTGATGAAAAAGAACAAACTCCAAAAATAGAGCTCAAAGCTTTACCTGATAACCTTCGTTATGAGTTTCTTGGTCCTAATTCTACTTATCCTGTTATAGTTGATGCACAGCTTGGAAAAAGGGAAATGGAGTTACTTCTCAAGGAATTAAGGATTCATAGAAAGGTAATTGGGTATTCTATTGATCACCTGAAAGGAATTAATCCTTCTTTTTGTATGCACAGGATCTTGATGGAAGAAGAGCACAAGCCACATGCAGATTTCCAAAGAAGGTTGAACCCCTCCATGAAAGAAGTTGTAAAAAAGGAAGTTCTAAAATTACTTGATGCAGGTATTATCTATCCTATCTCTGATAGCAAATGGGTAAGTCCTGTACATTGTGTTCCTAAGAAATGAGGGGTAACTATCATGAAAAACAAAGATAATGAACTAATTCCTGTTAGAACTGTTACTAGTTGGCGAATGTGCATAGATTATAGAAAACTGAATGCTGCTACAAGAAAAGACCACTTCCTTTTACCCTTTATTGATTAGATGGTTGAAAGATTAGCAAACCACTCTCATTTTTGTTTTTTAGATGGATATTCTAGTTTTTTCAAATTCCTATACATCCTGATGATCAAGATAAAACCACTTTCACATGCCCATATGGAACTTTTGCATACAGGAGAATGCCCTTTGGTTTATGTAATACTCCAGCTACATTTCAAAGATGCATGATGGCTATTTTTTCTGATTTTATTAAAGATTTTATGGATGTCTTTATGGATGATTTTTCTGTATATGGCTCTTCTTTTGATGTGTGTTTAGCTAATTTATCTCGGGTATTGCAGGGATGCGAGGAAACTAACCTTGTGCTTAATTGGGAAAATGTCATTTCATGGTTAAGCAAGGTATAGTTTTGGGACACTTAATCTTGGAGAGAGGAATTGAAGTTGACAAGGCAAAAATTGAGGTGATAGAGAAATTGGAACCACCCACAACTGTGAAGGAGATCCAAAGTTTCCTAGGACATGCAGGATTCTACCGACGATTCATCAAGGATTTCTCTAAACTTGCTCGACCTCTTATAAATTTACTTTGTAAAAATGTAAAATTTTCTTTTGATGAAAGTTGTTTATCTACTTTTCAGGAATTGAAGAAGGCTTTGGTCTCAGCACCTATCATTCAGCCCCCAGATTGGGATTTACCTTTTGAACTCATGTGCGATGCTAGTGATTATGCAATTGGAGCAGTTTTAGGGCAAAGGAAGGATAAAAAGCCATATGTTATCCATTATGCTAGCAGGACCTTGGATGAAACACAAAGGAATTACACTACCACTGAAAAGAAACTTTTGGCTATTGTATTTGCTTTTGACAAATTTAGATCATACTTGATTAACTCCAGAGTGGTAGTATACACAGACCATGCAACTGTGAAATACTTAATGTAGAAAAAAGATAGCAAACCACGATTGCTCAGATGGATATTACTTTTACAAGAATTTGATTTAGAAATTAAAGATAAAAAGGGATCAGAGAACTTTGTTGCAGATCATCTTTCAAGGATAATGGTGGATACTGAAAAGCACGATGAAATCAATTATTCCTTCCCCGAAGAACAGCTCTTAACCATTGAACAGATCAGAGCCCCCTAGTATGTTGACATAGTGAATTACCTTGTTGCTAATGTTTTTCCTCCTGATTTGAACTACCAAAAAAGGAAGAAATTCTTGGCTGAGGCAAAACACTATTTTTGGGATGAGCCTTATGTGTTTAGAAGATGTACAGATGGTATTTATAGATGATGTGTGCCTGAAGAAGAGATCACAGATATATTATGCCAATGTCATGGATCCTCTTATGGCGGTCATGCTAGTACTGAAAAGACTGTTTATAAAGTGTTACAATCAGGATTTTATTGTCCCACCATTTTCAAGGATGCTAGAAACTTTGTGTTATCTTGTGATAGATGTCAAAGAATGGGGAACATCAGTAGAAGACACGAGATGCCACTGTCCAACATTCTTGAAGTTGAAATATGTGATGTTTGGGGGATATACTTTATGGGACCTTTCTCATCTTCATGAGGTAACAAGTACATTCTGGTAGCAGTTGACTATGTTTCAAAATGGGTTGAAGCTCTTGCTTCACCTACCAATGATTCAAGAGTTATTGCTAAATTTTTCAAAAAGATCATATTTCCACGGTATGGGACCCCGCGAGTAGTAATCAGTGATGGGGGCTCACATTTCATAGAACATAAAATTTCAGCCTTACTTAGAAAATATGGGGTGAATCATAGAGTGGCAACACCTTATCATCCTCAAACAAGTGGACAAGTGGAGATATCAAACAGAGAAATCAAGGGAATTTTAGAGAAGACAGTGTCACGCACTAGGAAAGATTGGGCATTCAAACTTGATGATGCCTTGTGGGCATACCGGACTGCTTTCAAAACACCAATAGGAATGTCTCCATTTCAATTGATTTATGGAAAATCATGTCATTTGCCTATAGAACTTGAGCATAAAGTATACTGGGCAATCAAGATGCTGAATTTCGACCTAAAGAGTGCGGGAGAAAAATGGAGATTACAATTAAATGAGCTAGATGAAATTAGACTCTCTGCGTATGAGAATGCAAAAGTTTACAAGGAGAGGACAAAAAGATGGCACGATCGACATATTTTCAGGAGAGATTTCCAACCAGGTGACTTTGTTCTTTTATTCAATTCTAGATTGAGACTTTTTCCTGGAAAACTTAGATCTTGATTGTCCGGACCTTTTCAGGTGAAGAAAATTTATCCCTACGGAGCTGTGGACATATGGAGTAAAGATACAGGAGAATTTAAAGTTAATGGACAAAGATTGAAACACTATTATCAAGAAGAACTGATTGAAGAAAAGGAGAGCTTTTACCACGACGAACCAAGATCAAATCTGAGTGCAGAACGGTCAAGCTAATGACCTTTAAATTAGCACTTCTTGGGAGGCAACCCAAGCTTTCTAACCTCTATTTTATTTTATTTAACTTAATACTAATTTTTCCTTTATTTTTGTAGGAAAAGCATGATTTGGTGCAAATTACGGCACTACCGTAAAGTATTTTACGGTACCGTATTTCCAGTCCACCTTCGATCAGAAAGTTGCCTCAAAATTATGTTACGGCCGTAATGTGTTCTACGGTACCGTATTCTGTGACCAAAATCATCCCGAGAGTTCTTTTGAAAATACGGTAGTGCCGTAATATCTTTTATGGTACCGTATTTTGTTTAAAAAAAAAGAGTATATATTAGAGAAAGATAAGAAAAGGGAGGAGCATCAATGCTGACCCCTCACCTGGGGATACAGAAAGAAATCAGACTGGACAATGACAAAGAAAATTTTGTGAGTATTAATTTCCCTTACTTCTTTGACATTACATATGATTTAAAGGGAAGGATAATGCTTCACAACTACCACTACTGCTGTTCTGCTTGACACGCCTATTTTTATTTTTTGATATGGTTGTACTACATGATGATGATATTATTTCTTTTTGACATGATGTGATGTTGAATATATTTCGATTAATGTGATATATGGTCATGTTTTGAGGTGTGTTGATGATTTTTGATGATGAATGAACTCAAATTCATGATTAGAGATATAGCCTCATCATGTTAAATTTATTTCTTCAATACATATTTGTCTATTGAAATATGACATTAGTTGATGCATGAAATTTTGGATAGATGTATTATTTGAGGGATAAAATCTAAAAGTGAACCTATTCTTTTGAATAAAATGAGCATATGAGTATGATTTGAGAATTGAGATCAATTGATCAACCTAGTAGATGCTTAGTCTATTTGGCTATTTGTTGGGAAGGAAGAATCCAAGATCCACAAAAACAGTGAAAGACTCCCCTACTTGGCACTGTGGGAAAGCGCAGTGGTACCGAAGGTAATGGGTTGAAGTAATAAATAGAAAAAGTATGTATTTATGTGGGTACATGCCATGAGAGAGATCATTTCACACAAACTCCGCTATCCTTGGTAAATTCCATCCAAATTAGAGGATATGAGTTCTATTGCATTGATTATGTGATCCGTGCACTCTAATCTAGTCACAAAAAAAAAGTGTTGGGGTATGCCCTTAAGGCTAATGTTTGAGGCCTTGGGATTCCATGAGTATCATGTATATAAACTCTTTTGTTTATAAAGGCAATGGTTGTTATTCAGGTTGTTACATTGTCTGCTGCAATATGTGTACTTCTGAATAATGTCTCAAAGCTGTTCAGCTAGGCTGACATGCAGTTAAGTCCTTAGTCGAGATATCTTGGTAAACATGAGACAGCCTTGATATGATTGAGACTAATGTGTGTTCTAATCTTATAGGATGCTTCGAGCATGGAATAAGATGTAGACTCATAGGTACATTGGATGTACTGGACAGACCCTATTAGGATATTCAATTGCTTGTCACAATGTGAATAATCCTTATGCTACAAGTGGCACATGTCCTCTGACTTGAGATCACTTGTGTATCTAAATGATGATTGTCATTGTTTTGAGGTAGTTCAATATCATTTGAAATATAATGGTTATAGACTATCTTGGATAATGATCATGAGTCAGGTTAGGACACTAGTGATAGATATAGGATTGCCATCTCCTTAATTGGAGTGAGATGTTCTGAAGGCCCCCCCCCCCCCTGAATGAGATGATTGAGAATGTGTATGGCCATACCCAGGTGACTATGTTCATCTGATCTAATCATGCTCATCATATTGGAGTTACAGGCTTGACACGCTTGTCCAATAAGAACATCCAGTGGCAAAGGACACATGCATGCCTTGTGAAGTGGATTCACACTTGTGCTATGTTTTGGGTGTAGTCTTGGAAGACTCTTTTCTTTATATCGGGAGACAGTGATGTGTTGCTAGATACCTCTCACTGATCGTGATAACGTAAGTTATCGTTACCGACATTTAAAGGAAACCCTCAGGGTCGCACAATTTGATGATGTGGCTTACTTGAGTCAGATCGTGTGGACTGAATTGCTTTGGTTCAGTTTAAAGGAGTTTAAACTCTGATTGCAAGTGAGATCTGGCCTGATCATGTTTGATTGATTAGGGCTTGGGATCGGTAAGCTTCGATCGAGAGTAGTGATGCTAGATCGGTGAGATCAAAGGCATCAAGAGATGTACGGTTAGATCTCGAACCTTCATGGTTCAGATGAGATTTAGACCATGGCTTGGCTTGGTTCAATTTGATCTTTGAACCGAAATCAATTAGACCGAATTCTATTTGAACCGGTTCACATATGTGTGAACGCATGGTTAAATCGAATTGGCGTTTTGGTTTGGTTCATAAGAGACATGAACGCTTGTAGTGATGACTTACCATTTTTGGAAGTGGAGGTTTCGGAAATGGTTTCTCAACGCTTCACTTTGGATGAGAACGTTGGTCTCTCTCTCAACTCAACGCCTCTTTCTCGGTGTGGAGAGTTTTGACGAGAACAAGGAGGAGTTCATCCACGCCAAGATCATCTCCTTTTACCTTCATTCGATCAAGGACATCTTGGAGATCCTTGCTAGCACAAGGAGCAACAAGAAGCAAGTCAATTCTCATCTTGTGTGCGCATCTTGTGGAGGAGACCCTCTTCGATCTCTTCTTCCAAGGGACCATCCGAAAGATGGCTATGGTATGATCTACTCTTGATCTATTCAATCTATGATAGTTGATCATATGACATGCAAAAGATCATCAAACCCTTGCTACCGCTTGCAAAGTTTTATTTGCGCCATGCTTGGGGTTTGCGCCCCCCTCTCGAAAGGGGTTTCTTCAATTGGTATCAGAGCTGCGGTTGTATGTATGGTTATATGATTGCTTTGTGATCCTTGTTTGCGCTCTAGCTTAGATCTTAACTTCATGCGAAAACTTGATGATGATGTCTTTCTTGTTGGCGCATGTATGATGATGTGCGCATCTATCATGTTGAATGTTGTTGATGTTTTCTCAAAACAAACTAAATGACTTGCGCGCTCACCATTAGATCTAAGTGGCGCTTACTATAAACCCTTAGACGAGTTGATGGGGTTGAAGTCACCCTCTAGGTTAGATCCAATAGTCTGATCAGACCATCTGACAGCCTAGATGGATCGACCAGATGGCACCTGTGCGCAAGCACAAGGTGGCTATAGGTCGATTGCATCACAGGCATGTAGCGAGGTCTGGTTGAGACAACCAGTGAACACACATGAGTTAGGCCCGGGGTCACACCCGCTTGCCAGAACTCATGTTGGTTGTTCAGCCCTTGGCGCATGCATGGTTGACCATTAGGTCAACTCGAGTCAGTTAGGACTTGGTGCATGCAAGGGCATGGATCTAACTAGATTGTTGAGTGGATCCCTATCAATGGACCGTTGTAAGGTTGTAGGGCACATAAGGAAATTAAAATTGATGCCTATGGGGTTTTCAAAATTTTATTTTCTTTGTAAGGGATCACATGATGATTGATTGATGCCATATGCTTGTTTATTTTATCTTATGTGGGATGCCCAATTTAATGTGTGCTGTGCTGGGGCCTGCGAGCCTGGAATTAAACTTGTAAATTAATTTGTTTTGTGATCTGCGAATCACATTTTTAATTAATTTATTGTATAATTGACCTGCGAGTCAAGCTTGTCTAGATAGATCAAAATGTATTTTGATTAGACAAGAGCTCAAAAGCACACATTGTAGAGGCGCATTCATCTGGTGGGCGCACCTGAGCTGCATTGAGCGCTAGGGCCCTGGGTTGGACCAGATGAGATGCAAAAGACCCAAGAAGCAAGTGAAGACTTAAGATAACTTAAGGTCTTACTTAGGGTTCATGGGCTTTTACCACATAAGATCAGCATGCTTTCTATTTATTGCTTTTATAATTAGAATTGCATGAGTTTATCTTCTGCTATAGCCATAGGATTTGCCTGATAGTAAGAAGATAAAAGACCGTTAAAATCCAACGCATAAATATCAAGCTCGTAAGCCTTCTGACGCGAAACCTCACTGTTCTGACTATCGTTGGAGCCGTGTTGTACCCACTCAGTGGGCACGTCCATCTATCTTCAGACGGTGCGGGATTTCACCTGCGTGTTACAGAGAAGGGATTTATCGCTTCTCGTTGCTCAGCATAGCACGTGGTGGTCCAGGGAGTAGGTCGGGTCAGCTTGACCATGTAGGCTACATATGTGGCGCATATGGTAGCACATGGAGGCAGCCATCTGTGGGGTCAGAGATTGTGTTGTACCAACTCAGTTGGCACAGTCGGCTGGATTGCCCAGATGAAGGGGAATCGCACGGGTTGGCGATTGGCAGGGACTGCCTACCAGAAATTAGTGCTTGTATTCTCTGTGCATCTTATCTCGCCTGAGCGGGACGCGGAGACCAAGTATGAAATCTGGATCCTATCTCACTAAAAGAGTGTTACTCTTTTGGACTGTTTTAATGGATTTTTCAGTCAGATAAAATAGTGAGAAAAGAATCATTTCTTAAGTCCTGAATTGATTCTAAACATTGATACTGACCTTGCTGTTCTTGCATTGTTGTAGATTCCTGCAGCAACGAACACCATGAGCTTCAATGTGCGATCCCTACTGGAAAGGGAGAAGTTTGCTGGGCCAAACTTCTCAGACTGGTTCGGACACCTTAAGATCGTTCTTAAGGCAGAGAGGAAACTGTATGTCCTCGAGACGGCTGTGCCGCCTCAACCCGCTGCGAACGCCGCAAGGGCGGTTCGTGATGCCTATGAAAAGCACGTCAATGATAGCATTGATGTCGCTTGCCTGATGCTAGCGTCTATGACGCCACCGCTGCAGCGTCAGCATGAGGATATGTCGGCTATAGAGATTATAGCGAACCTCAAGATGCTGTATGCTGCACAGGCGAGGACAGAACGCTATAATCTGACCAAGCTTTTCTTTCAAAGCAAACTGGCTGAAGGGAGCCCAGTGGGAGCTCACGTGCTCAAGATGATTGGGCACAAGGAGGCTCTGGAGAAACTGGGGCATACCATCAACCAGGAGCTTGCTGTAGACATTATTCTGCAGTCTCTCCCGCCTTCTTTCGATGCGTTCATTATTAACTTTAATATGAACAAAATCGATTGTACTCCGGCAGAGCTGCTCAATATGCTCTTGACTACTGAGGAAACTCTGAAGGGAAAGCCTTCAACCTCTGTCTTAATGGTTCCTTCCAGGAACAAGAAGAAGGGGAAGAAGGGCAAAGCCCCTGTCAAGAGTTACAGCAAGGCTCTGAAACAGAAGGTTAAGCGGTCAAAGGACAACAGGTGTTTCCACTGTGGCCAGCTGGGTCACTGGAAAAAGGACTGTAAAGCGCTCCAAGGAGATAAGAGGGGAAGCATCCCTTCTGGCTCAGGTATATACGTGACGGAAGTCATGGTTTCATCTTCTTCTATTTCATGGGTGTTGGACACTGCATGTGGAGTTCACATTTGTTCAAATGTACAGGAACTCAAGAGAAGAAGACAGGTGGGACAGCATGAGGTGGACCTACGAGTTGGAAACGGGGCACGGGTTGCTGCTGTTACTGTAGGGGATTATTACATCTCATTACCATCTGGCATTGTATTAGAATTAAACAATTGTTATTTTGTACCCAGTATTACTAAAAATATTATCTCTATTCCTGCTCTTGTCAGGAAAGGGTTTTCCTTTGAATGCAAGATTTCAAAGTGTTATCTTACTCTTGATAATATTGTTTATGCTACTGGTTCAATTAACAATGGGTTATTCATGTTGGACATGGAATATTCTATACAAAATATTGATAATAAGAAAGCCAAGTATGCTGATGACAGCACCTTGTTATGGCATAGTCGTTTAGGCCATATTAACAAGAAGCGCATTAAGCGGTTGCATGATCATGGACTGCTGGGATCATTCTCCTATGAGGAGATTGATACATGCAAAGCTTGTTTAATGGGTAAAATGACGAAGGCTCCTTTTCCTAACAAAGGTCAAAGGGCTTCAGGTTTACTTGACCTTATACACAGTGATGTGTGTGGGCCATTTAGTAAACATGCCAGAGGTGGCTATCAGTACTTCATTACCTTTACTGATGATTTCAGTAGATATGGGTATGTCTATCTTATGAGACATAAGAGTGAATCTTTTGACAAGTTCAAAGAGTTCAAGAATGAAGTACAAAATCAGCTAGGCCGAAATATCAAGGCACTTCGTTCTGATCGAGGTGGAGAATACTTGAGTCATGCGTTTACTGACTATCTAAAGGAGTGTGGGATTATCTCACAGCTCACTCCGCCAGGAACACCGCAATGGAATGGTGTCTCCGAGAGGAGAAATAGAACGTTACTTGATATGGTTCGTTCTATGATGAGTCAGGCTACTCTTCCTTACTCCTTTTGGGGATTTGCACTGGAAACAGCTGCAAAGGTACTAAACCGAGTGCCATCCAAGGCCGTTTCAAAGACTCCATATGAATTATGGTATGGGAAACAGCCTAGCTTGACATTTATTAAGATCTGGGGTTGCGAGGCTTATGTCAAAAAGCTCGCCTCTGGGAAACTGGAGAGCATATCTGAGAAATGCATCTTTGTCGGTTACCCTAAGGAAACTAAGGGTTATTATTTCTACGATCCCAAAGAGAACAAGGTATTTGTTGCTCGGATGGCCATTTTTCTTGAGAAGGAGTTTCTTCTGCAAGAGGCCAGTGGGAGAGAAATAAAGCTGGATGAGAATGCAGAGGAAGGACAAAGTAGTCAAGCACAGTTGGATGAGCCTGAGCCGGTAGAACAGGTTATTGAACAACCTGAGGCTCAGATATCACGGGAACCGCGTAGATCGGGAAGGATCCGTCGACAGCCTGAGCGCTATGACGGAGTCTACATCATTGACAATGATGAACCCCTCACTTATGCGGATGCGGTCAGTGGACCGGAGTTAGCTAGATGGCTTGAAGCTATGCGAGCCGAAATGGACTCCATGTCAGATAACCAAGTCTGGGATTTGGTTGATCCGCCTCCGGGAGTAATCCCTATAGGCTGTAAATGGATCTTCAAGAAGAAGATTGACATGGATGGTAACGTGGTTACCTATAAAGGCAGGCTAGTAGCGAAAGGTTTCAAACAAATCTACGGGATAGATGTGTACATGACACAACCTGAAGGTTTCACTAATCCAGCAGATCGTCATAAAATATGCAAGTTAAAGAAGTCCATTTATGGACTTAAACAAGCATCTAGAAGCTGGAATATTCATTTTGATGAATCAATCTCTGAGTTTGGTTTCATCAAGAACGAAGATGACCCGTGTGTATATAAGAGGTTTAGTGGGAGCGTGATTACGTTCCTAGTCCTCTACGTCGATGATATCTTAATCATTGGAAACGATATTCCTGAACTGCATGCTGTTAAAGCATGGTTAGGAAAATGTTTTCAGATGAAAGATTTAGGAGAAGCAGCCTATGTATTAGGTGTGAAGATCTACAGGGATAGATCTAAGAGGCTTCTCGGGCTGTGCCAGAGTACTTACATCGATAAAGTCCTGGAGAGATTCCATTTAGAGAATTCTAAAAGAGGGTATCTTCCAGTCAGACATGGTCTGAATCTTTCGAAGAGTCAGTGTCCACAAACACAAACTGAGAAAGATGAAATGGACAATACGCCTTATGCTTCGGCTATTGGGTCCATTATGTATGCGATGTTGTGCACTCGCCCAGACGTCGCTTACGGGTTAAGCGTGACCAGTCGATTCCAAAGTAATCCAGGTCAGGCACACTGGATTGCGGTCAAGAACATTTTAAAATATCTGCGGAGGACCAAAGATATGTTCTTGATATATGGTGGTCAGGAAGAACTCAGTATAGAAGGATATACTGACGCTTCGTTCCAGTCGGACCAGGATGATTTCCGATCGCAATCAGGCTATGTCTTTAGCTTGAATGGAGGAGCGGTGGTGTGGAAAAGTTTCAAACAGTCAACTGTTGCTGATTCCACAATAGAAGCCGAGTATGTTGCAGCCTCGGAAGCATCCAAGGAGGCAGTGTGGATTCGTAAGTTCGTGAGAGAACTTGGTGTCGTTCCTTCGAGTGCTGATCCTTTGGTTATCTTCTGTGATAACACTGGAGCAATCGCACAAGCAAAGGAACCACGGTCGCACCAGAAGTCCAAGCACATACAGAGACGGTTTCACTTGATCCGGGAGATCATTGATCGTGGCGAGATCAAAATCTGCAAGGTTCATACAGACGACAATCTGGCTGACCCGCTTACCAAGCCTCTGGCGCAGCAGAAGCATGAGAAGCACTGTAATAATATGGGTTTGAGATTTCTCAACCATTAGATTAAGTGCAAGTGGGAGATTGTTGGGGTATGCCCTTAAGGCTAATGTTTGAGGCCTTGGGATTCCATGAGTATCATGTATATAAACTCTTTTGTTTATAAAGGCAATGGTTGTTATTCAGGTTGTTACATTGTCTGCTGCAATATGTGTACTTCTGAATAATGTCTCAAAGCTGTTCAGCTAGGCTGACATGCAGTTAAGTCCTTAGTCGAGATATCTTGGTAAACATGAGACAGCCTTGATATGATTGAGACTAATGTGTGTTCTAATCTTATAGGATGCTTCGAGCATGGAATAAGATGTAGACTCATAGGTACATTGGATGTACTGGACAGACCCTATTAGGATATTCAATTGCTTGTCACAATGTGAATAATCCTTATGCTACAAGTGGCACATGTCCTCTGACTTGAGATCACTTGTGTATCTAAATGATGATTGTCATTGTTTTGAGGTAGTTCAATATCATTTGAAATATAATGGTTATAGACTATCTTGGATAATGATCATGAGTCAGGTTAGGACACTAGTGATAGATATAGGATTGCCATCTCCTTAATTGGAGTGAGATGTTCTGAAGGGCCCCCCCCCTGAATGAGATGATTGAGAATGTGTATGGCCATACCCAGGTGACTATGTTCATCTGATCTAATCATGCTCATCATATTGGAGTTACAGGCTTGACACGCTTGTCCAATAAGAACATCCAGTGGCAAAGGACACATGCATGCCTTGTGAAGTAGATTCACACTTGTGCTATGTTTTGGGTGTAGTCTTGGAAGACTCTTTTCTTTATATCGGGAGATAGTGATGTGTTGCTAGATACCTCTCACTGATCGTGATAACGTAAGTTATCGTTACCGACATTTAAAGGAAACCCTCAGGGTCGCACAATTTGATGATGTGGCTTACTTGAGTCAGATCGTGTGGACTGAATTGCTTTGGGTCAGTTTAAAGGAGTTTAAACTCTGATTGCAAGTGAGATCTGGCCTGATCATGTTTGATTGATTAGGGCTTGAGATCGGTAAGCTTCGATCGAGAGTAGTGATGCTAGATCGGTGAGATCAAAGGCATCAAGAGATGTACGGTTAGATCTCGAACCTTCATGGTTCAGATGAGATTTAGACCATGGCTTGGCTTGGTTCAATTTGATCTTTGAACCGAAATCAATTAGACCGAATTCTATTTGAACCGGTTCACATATGTGTGAACGCATGGTTAAATCGAATTGGCGTTTTGGTTTGGTTCATAAGAGACATGAACGCTTGTAGTGATGACTTACCATTTTTGGAAGTGGAGGTTTCGGAAATGGTTTCTCAACGCTTCACTTTGGATGAGAACGTTGGTCTCTCTCTCAACTCAACGCCTCTTTCTCGGTGTGGAGAGTTTTGACGAGAACAAGGAGGAGTTCATCCACGCCAAGATCATCTCCTTTTTCCTTCATTCGATCAAGGACATCTTGGAGATCCTTGCTAGCACAAGGAGCAACAAGAAGCAAGTCAATTCTCATCTTGTGTGCGCATCTTGTGGAGGAGACCCTCTTCGATCTCTTCTTCCAAGGGACCATCCGAAAGATGGCTATGGTATGATCTACTCTTGATCTATTCAATCTATGATAGTTGATCATATGACATGCAAAAGATCATCAAACCCTTGCTACCGCTTGCAAAGTTTTATTTGCGCCATGCTTGGGGTTTGCGCCCCCCTCTCGAAAGGGGTTTCTTCAAAAAGGTGGTAATCGAATTGGAGAATGTGAATAATGAAAAAAAAAATGATGAGTGGAAAAAGATCTTGGAAACCTAATTCCTGTAAATAAAAGCATGATAGATTTGAACTGAAAATTGGGTGAAATCATAAGATTGAAAATTCTTTTATTGTACATGTTGTGAAGTTTTATTTGATTGAATTGTAGATCTAGAGGATTGAGTTCTAAGGATGATATGTTTATTTGAAGTTTTATAAATCAATTGATAGAGTTTTTCATTGATGAGTTGTATTTTAGAAATTTATTGAGCATGAAAAGGTTATTCTTTTAATCAATCTTTGTTTCAAATTTTGATTTTTGCTTGAGGACAAGCAAAGTTTGAGCCTTATGTATTTTGATGACACCAAAATATATAGTATATTTTGTATCATTCCAGATATCTTTTTATGCTAAATTAAGGATCTTTTACTTGTTTTCATGCTAAATTCATTGAATATTGCAAAGTCTACTTCTATTTTGGTTTTTCATGATTTTCAAGTAAAAAGGCATTATTTCAAGGCGTTTTCAAGCAAAAATCAAACACATAGAAGAGTTACCATCATCAAGAGGAGATCACCCAAGAAATTTCATGTAAAACGGAGCAAGTCAGCAAATTACGGCAGTGTCGTAACCTATTTTATGGTACTGTATTTTCATACGCTACCGTAAAATCCGAGCTACTGCCGTATTTTGACGAGTTTCCGAACAGAAGGATTTTCAAATTTTACGGCACGGCCGTAAACTATTACACGGTACCGTATTGCAAAGCGCTTCAAAACAGAAACTTTGCTTGATTTTACGGCACCACCGTAAAGGATTACACGGGCCGTATTTTCCAGTCACTTCCTAACACAGAGTTCAGACGATTTTACGACAGTACCGTAAACCATATTACGGTGCCGTATTTCTCAAACAACATCATATCAGAAAACTCGATCGATTTTACGGCACTGCCGTGAACTATTACACTGCCGTAATTCTCATTCAGAACGCGACTCCGAGGTCAATCCTGACGCCCGATTCTTGCGGAGATGATTGCGGACGATCCAAGGCTCTATGTTCAAAGCCGTAAGAAACAATGGGGGACAGGGGGATGAGAGGATTACACACACACCAAAAGCGCCAATTTTCATCGACTGTCAAGAGAGAAATCAGGATTCACGCCGCCGCCTAGGGTTCCGCCGCCGCGATCAATCCAGACCACCTCCGGGCGTGATTTTCATACTGAAGCTTCGTCTGAAGGAAAAGAGGACATGCCAGAAGTTTCAGATCGAAAGGAGATCAATTGGAAGAGGAATCGAAGAAAGAAGAGGCGCCGACACTGTTCATCGCCTCAAATTGCAAATTACGGATGTGTTTTATTTCACAGCCGTCCTGTATTTTCTTAAACTCTTCTTTTTCCTTGATTTTCGATCTTCTGAAACCATTACTTATTGTAATTCCTTCACGATGCTAGCTTAAACTACTTTTGGGACATGGGGGAGTAATTCCCTTTGATTTTCTTAATGACTAGATTATTTTTATTTTCATCATGATTGTTCTACTTTGATAATTTTGCCTATGTGATTATTGCTCTAAGATTCTCTTAAGTTTATTTTTGTCATCATGATTTAGAGTTATCGCAATAAGGACCGAAAGGAGACTTGCTTGAGAACTTGGAATCCTAGAACTGTATGATAGGAATTTTCTTAGGATTGTTCTTATTATTTAATTTTAGTGATTTGTATTGCCATGATAACAATTACAAACTTAGGATTGAGTTATTGTGTCAAACGTGGAGATCTTTCACGAAAGTGAGGATCGGAACGTTAGAGAACCATAGGCAAAACTTGTGTTGAGACTCGGATGCACGACGGTGATCATTGAGTTTCCGCTTGAGACGATCAACTTAGAATACGGATGCACGAAAGTGATCCTCGAGTTCTTCGATTGATGATTTACCTATCATTACCTTGGGTTGAATCTTGCGCGAAAGTGAAGATTTATTCTTGCATGGTTATCTGCACGAGAGTGAGATAATCCCTTTTTAGGTAAATTATGTCTTTATCAAAATAGAATTTGATTGATGAACATCTTTGTACATCTAGTCATGAAAATCTAAGTGAATGAAACCCTAGTCCTAGTTTTCTCTCTCTGATAGTATCTTTCCTTGTATTTGCGATATTTACCTGACTTTCATTCGATTACCTAGATAGTGAAAAATCAATTGATCAGTACTTGACAACATAGGTCTCTGTGGGTTCGATATCTTTTATTACTTCGAGTATCCGTACACTTACGGATCACAACAAGCATCTACACTCCTCTTTAATTTTGTAGTTGGCGCAAGGAGGACAAGCAAATTAGCAAGGGAACTTGTGAGGACTAGCCTTCCCCTTGATTTAAGTGTGTAATATGAATCCGAGGCTTATTCGGATCCCTTTGTGATGTAGGAGGAGTCAGCACTGAAAAGGAAGAAGAACTGCACCCAAACGAGCACCAGGAAATGTCACTGCGAGCCAAACACGGCCAGGCCATGTGTCCAAGCATGGGCATGATGTAGCGACCAGTTAACAATGGACATAGAAGAAAATTCTTACTAGCTAAGCGACCAGTTAACGATGGGCATAGAACAACAAAAATAGCGAATACTATAGTAGAAGTTCAGAGAGAGAAAAATGGGACTAAGGTTTTATCACTTTTTAATTCTCATGACTAGACATAATAAAGATTTTATTAGTTATTCAAATCATGATAAAGAAAAGTTTACATTAAAAAAAATTGTCTCCTCTCGGACGCACAATTTACACAAAATAGCCTTCACTCTCATGACTTGCTGCTCAGTGTTAAATAAAAGTAAACCAGATAAAGAAAATTAAAATCACCTCATAAAATTAAATACTCTCGTATCCTAATTTCATAGGTTTTGTCTAAGGGGTTTTAACAATCAAAATCACCTCTCGGTTCATATTATCATGTCTGAAATAATGAAATCAACACTAACATGTAAAATAAGCAATAAATTAGAGTTCTAGGACTTAGCTATTCTCATAGTCTAGGTTTCTAGATCTAATCTAAGAGTTCCAGGTTTGTAAATCATCTCTCGGTCCATATTACAAACCCTAAAACATGCAAATAATAATTTCAAAGTAAATAAATCACAGAGGCAAAATTATCATTCAAAGAATAAACTAATAGATTAAAAATCATCTAGTCATTACATAATTAAAAAAGGATTACTCCCTACGTCCCAAAGAAAATATTACGCTACCAAAGTCATAGGAATATAAAAATATTTAAAATTCAAAAAAAGGGGAAAACAGGAGTTTACTGTAATCACAGGGGTGTAAAAAAAATCACAACCCCGTAATTTTTGAAATTTTTAGAAGAACATTAACTGCTACAGTACTATACAGTGACCGTGCCATAGTGTTTTGCGATTTCCCCTTCCAGCTGAATTTTCTTCTTTTGATTTCTCCCTCATTTGAACACCTTTCAATCTAAAATCTCTGATGTGTCATCTCTGTTGGGAAACCCCGGGGATATTTTATAATTTTTCATAGAGATAACAATACAAGCACAGCGGAATAATATCCCCGAAACAGGCCAGTCCCAAAAACCCAGTGAGGATCATCATGCAAGGGGGTCGACACGATGTGACAGAAAGTACCTAGAGCGAGTGGAGGCCGATGTCGAGGTAGGCGCCCAATTGTTCTCCCTCTGCAGTCTCACACACACGGATTCCTCGAGTCCTCTTCTTTCACGCCCGGTGCTAGCCTCGAGAAGAAGATCCATGCCTTAGGTCACCTTCTTCAAGGCTTGCACCACCTCCAAGGATGAAGTGCCAATGAAGAAGGAGAGGAGATAAATAAGCTGCCAAGGAGAATTCCTTCTTGCACCAAGAGGAAGAAGGGAAGATCACTTGCGGCCACTTGATGGAAGACTTTCGCCAATCCCTCCTTGCTCTCGCCCCTTTGAAGCTTTGCTCATGCCAATATTAGTGTATCTTGCTCTCGCATATAAACATGTATATATAGAGCAAAGGGGCGTGGAGGCAAGAGGCATATGTGCAAGTCATATGAAAAGGGCGGCTAGGGTGAGAGAGCAATTAGGGTTAAATGAAAGGAAAGTCTTCAAGACCTTTCCATTAATCTCTTCCCCTCTTCCATATGCGCCTAGAGCTTACCAAATAAGTTCTAAGGCCATATGCGCCCCAAGCCTTGCCTTAGAGGCAAGCTTTCCATCCAAAGAACAAGGGGCAAGTTGCCTAAACCTTCCAAAGAATCAAAAGGCACCCTCTCCTCCCCATTATGCCCTTAGGCGCCAATGGGGGGAGATTTATCCCCATTATACCCTTTTAGCCTATTATCTCTCCATGACAACTTGTTATTGGGCCTCATTGGGTAATGAGCTAGCCCAAACTTCATTACATGGGTTGATTAAGCCATTGGATCCAATCCAATGCAACCCTAATCCAAATGTGACCAATTTTGGTCAATTTCGGGTCATCTTGCCAAAAATAAAGTTTGGCTCCAATAACTCTCTTCCATCTCATCAGGCCCACTGGCACTGATGAAATTTCCCAAATAGATCTGGGTTATCAAATAACTCGATCATAAGGCTTTTCGATCAATACGAGAGCTCAAGTATCAAGGTGTGCAATCCTATAAGTTCCTCTGACGTTGGCAGTACTGACCTAAGGTCACCACAAGCAGTGAATGGCACCTAGTAGTGCATCGCTGCTACCCAAGTCATCGGAATGGATATCGACATCGACATCCCCATCATCGCAACTAGGTACAGATGCGTTATAGTCTCTTTACTAAACTGATATCCGATTGGACAAGTGTGTCATCACTTATTTTCATCCAATCTCATGGTCATGACTAAATCAGGTTCTCACCTGGGTATGACCATACACTCTCAGTCATAGAACCATAGAGGAGCTCCATGGATATCATGCTTCCCATAGGAAGGGGCAAATCCTGTGTCTGTACATTGGTCTTCATATATGGGTCGTGACATACTCAATGACAACCATTATAACCTCCCAACAATGGCGAGGTGTTATGTTGCATCAAAGCATGTCTCTAACCATATAGAAGAGTCAATGACCTCAAGTCTAAGGATCAATGCATCTCCTATCACTTGTGAGGATAACTCATGACACCAAGTCATTGCATCACAGTAGGTCGGTCCAGTATATCCACCACTGATATACCTAGATGTCTGCGCTAGCACATCGTGCCTAACCAACCCATATACCAGGCTCACATATACCATAGCTGTCCCATATCCACTAAGGTACATCAACTGAGGATAAGAGTTTGAGCACAGATCCAATCTGTCGCCTGGGACATTATCATGTAAGTACACAATCGCAGATGCAGACAAACAATGATAATGACAATGCCAAAATGATATATAAAATATCGGAGTCAAGCAGTATAAAGATGGATCAATACTAGGTCTCAGGGCATATACACTATCAATCTCCCACTTGCACTAAGACCTAAAAGTTTTGGAACCTCAACCCCATATCCCTAGCATGACCATCATGCTTCTACTGCGCCAAAGCCTTGGTCAGTGGGTCTGCTAAATTGTTCTCTATGTCAACTCTACTAATATTGACATCATCTCGATCAATGATCTCTCTAATCAGGTTAAATCTCCTAAGTATGTGTTTGGATCTTTGATGAGACCGTGGTTCTTTATCTTGTGCAATTGCCCCATTGTTGTCATAATAGAGCTCAATGGGATCTATTGCACTTGGAACCACCTGAAGTTCATAAATGAACTTCCTTATCCAAACGGCTTCTTTGGCTACCTCAGAAGCGGCCACATACTCAGCCTTGGTTGTAGAATCAGCTATGGTGGATTGCTTGAAGCTCTTCCAGCATACAGCGCCTCCATTCATCTTGAACACATAGCCAGCCTACGATTTAAAGTCATTAGGGTCAGACTGGAATGTGCATCAGTGTAGGCCTGAATACTGAGCTCTTCCTGTCCTCTGTAGACCAAGAACAAATCCTTAGTTCTTCTCATATACTTTAGGATGTTCTTTACAGCCACCCAGTGCTGCAGACCCGAATTGGATTGGTATCAGCTGGTTATACTCATAGCATAAGCCACATCTGGTCTAGTACACAACATTGCATATATGATCGAGCCTACTACCGAAGCATAGGGCACTCGACTCATTTCATCCCTCTCGACCTGTGTTGTGAGACACTAGCTCTTTGAGAGAGTAAGGCCATGCCTCACTAGAAGGTATCTTTTCTTGGATTGCTCCATATAGAACCTTTCCATGACCTTATCAATGTAGGTACTTTGACTAAGGGAGAGGATCCTCTTTGATCTATCCCAGTAGATCTTTACGCCCAAGATATAGGCGGCCTCCCTTAAGTCTTTTATCTTGAAACACTTCCTAACCATGTCTTCACAGACTGAAGACTAGGGATGTCATTTTCGATGAGTATTATATCATAGACGTACAAGACCAGAAAAGTTACCAAGCTCCCACTGAATTTTTTGTATACACAGGCGTCATCTTCACTTTTGATAAAGCCATAATCTCTCACAGCTTCATCAAACCGAAGATTCCAACTTCGAGATGCTTGCTTTAATCCATAAATCAATTTCTTAAGCCTGCAGACCTTGTTGGCTTCTGTAGGATGGATGAAGCCATCAAGTTGTGTCAAATACATATCCTCTATTAGCTTCCCGTTAAGGAACGCTGTCTTTGTTGTGATCCAAAAGGACACACTTATAAATACAAGTAGGAAAAATTATTTCATGTGTCACAGCCAAAACCTATGTGCTGGCGTACAAGACTATTGTCACTCCTTGACACGGCTCCAAAAACTTGTTGAACAAAAACTTGTAGTATCCGCAAGTGCACGGATACTTGAAGTAATAAAGAAAAGTATCGATCCCACAGAGACCTTATTGTTAAGTACCAAATAGTTGTATTCTCACTAGCTAAGTAAACTGAATATGATGCAAGTAAGCAATAGAAAGAATACAAAAGATAATCAGAGAGATAAACTGGGACTAGGGTTTCATCCACCTTAATTTCAATGACTAGATATGAATAAAAGGTCGTCAGTCAAATCTTCTTATCATAAAGACCTAATTTACCTCATAAAAGAATTATCTCACTTTCGTGCAAACAATCATGCAGGGATCAATCCTCACTTTCGCGCAAGATCTATCCCAACGCTGAAAATAAGTAAACCATCAAACGAAGAACTCGAGGATCACTTTCGTACATCTGAATTCTAAGTAGATAATCTCAAGTGGAATCTCAAGGATCACTTTCGTGCATCTGAGTCTCAACACAAGTTCTACTTAAGGTTTTCCAACAGACCGATCTTCACTTTCGTGCAAGATCTATCAATGTTTATAACATTAATTCAATCCTAGATAAATATTATCAAACATGGAAATTATATTACTAAAAATCAGAATTCAAAGAACAAACCTAATCTCTTATGATAAGTTCCAAACTCAATGATTATTTAGAGTTCCAAATTTCATGATCAACCTTTCAGTCTATTTCATAAAATTCTAAAACATGTTGATAATATAAATCTAAGGAAAATTAAAGACGGATCATCACAAAAGTAGAATTACGAAAACAAGGATTATCCTGACGAAAATAATAGTTATCTAGTCATTAAAAATCATGGGGATTACACCCCATGTCTCAAAATATGTTTAAGCTTACATGGAAAAAGAAATACAATGAATCATAGTCTTAGAGTGATAAGAAAACCAAGAGAAAGGAGAAACAACGTTACAGCACAGCTATAATAGAAATTACAACCGTAATGTTGCGAGTGAACAGTGCCGGTGCCACTCTTTCATCCATTTCTCCTCCGTTTGATCTCCTCTTGCTCTGAAACTTATGATGTATCATCCTCTCTTCCAAATGAAGCTTCTGTGTGAAAATCGCGGCCTGAGGTGTCCTCTATGCCTCTCGGCACGAGGCCAAACCCTAAGAACCTCTCCATTGATTGCTCTCTCGATTCTTGATAACAATTCAGGCTTTCACTTCGTATGTCTTCGCCCCCTTAAGACGAGTTCGTAGCATCTTTCAGATCTTAATTTAGAGGTCTGGATCAAAAGATATAGTCCGTGCAAAATTCAAGCTTCGGAGTTGACCGGAAAAATCACGAGCTATGTTGTAATTACGGTCGTAATGAAGTTTACGGCAGTGCCGTAATCTGGACAGCGAGTTCTCATGTTGAAATATTCCAAAATTATGCTACCATGTAGTTCTTTACGGCAATGCCGTAATGTCAACAATCCTTCGGGTGGAAAATCAACCCAAATTACAGTATCGTAAATTTCGTCAAGGTAGTACCGTAATCGTCTTGAAATCTCTGGTTTGAAAAATCCCAAAATACGGCACCGTAAAGATTGTTACAGTGGTGCCGTAATCTCAAGAAATTCTCTGGCCAGAAAAACTCCAAATTATGACACCTCAAGGGAATTACGGCAGTACCGTAATTTTGATCTACGAGTGCAGTCAAATTACGGTACCTTAATTCCATAATGGGGGTGCTGTAATTTTCTCTGAAGCTCTGATTCTTCTGAAATTTTACAGGTGACTTCGTTTCAACGTCTAGAATCCATTGGTGTGCTCAAATCTTTCAAAATCCATCAAAATATAGCACTTTTTACCTGAAAATAATGAAAAACCAAAATAGAAGTAGATTTTGCAATATTTGATAAAAAAAGGCATAAAAATAAGCAAAGTAGTAATAATATGACACAAAAAGATATATAAATGGCATGAAATTTACTATAAATTTCGGTTTCATCAAACACATAAGGCTCAAACTTTGCTTGTCCTCAAGCAAATAAATAGAATAAAGAACTCTACTATGGAAAATATGTCTTTTTATGAAAAATAAATTTCTAAAATATAATTACTCATGAAATATTCCATCAACTTTTTGTACAAAATTTCAGATAAATACATCATCCTCTGAATTTAATCTTTAAGATCCACAACTTTGATCAAATAAAATTTCGCAACTCTCATAATAAAAAGAATTTCAATCTCATGATTTCACCCAAGTTTTAGTTTAAATCTATCATACTTTTGTTTATAGGAATAGGATATCCAAAATCTTTTTCCACTCATTATTATTATTATTATTATTATTATTATTATTATTATTATTATTATTATTATTATTATTATTATTATTATTTTATGTGTTTTTGATGGTATGTACCCACATAGATATATACTTTTTATTTGGACTTCAACTCTTATCTTTGGTACCATTGTCAATTTTACATAGTGCCAAGTAGAGGAGTCATGTTCTTTTTCTTTCTCTCTTATTTTTTGTTTACAGACTTCAACCCTTGTCTTAGGTACCACTGTCAATTTTGCACAGTGCCAAGTAGGGGAGTCTCTCACTTTTTTTTTTTGGATTTTGGATTCTTTCTTCCCAACAAATAATAAAATAGACTAAACATCAACTAAGTTAATCAATTGACATCAATTCAAAAATTACACTGATATGCTCATTTTATTCAAGAAAGATGCTTCACCCTTAGATTGCATTCATCAAACAATATATCTACCCAAAAATCCTTATGCATCAATCAATGAAGAATTTCAACAAGTAGATATATATTGAAGAAATAAATTTAACATAATAAGTATATCTCCATTCATAGGCATGCATGCATGAACATTCATCATGATATATAATAAAAATCTACCCATTTCTCATCACATGGATTCATGTCATAAAAATTTTAAACATCAAAATATGTGAAAATCAATGCAAAATGTGTGAAGTATGAAACTCAAAAAATCATAATCAAAAGTGAAACATGATAGATTCAAGAGGCCACATCGAATAGAAATCTCAGTGAGTGATACATCTAAAGTAAATCAAAGAGCATCCATATGAGATAATCATGAATACAAGAGAGTGCAAATAATACTCACAAAACTATATAGCAAGCTTTTACCAAAAATACATAAGGCTCAGACCAAAAATTGTGTCGGGGCAGATGCTGCAAGGTCCAAAGATGTGCTTCTGAAGATTTTCCTACACAAATTAAGATACATAAGGCTCAGTCTAAAAATAGTCTCTAAAAAAATAATAATGATAAAAATAATTTTCTCAAAGATGAATCAGAGATATCATCGGTAGTCCAAGAGACTGTGCTGGTAGGAAAAGCTGATGCATGTGAGAAATAGAGGTGGAACAGATGCTAGCTGAAGAGCTGCTAGCAATGATGATGATGGTGCCGACAGTAGAGTGTGTAATCTCTAGTGGCCTACAAGAGAATACAGTCCTGGAGGTGAGATCGTCGGCCGGTGGGTGTCAGAGATAATGCTGGATAGATAAAAAAAATCAGTCACTAATGAAGAGTCTGCTGCATAAATAAATCTAATCAATGGAAATAGAGGCAGCAGAAGAAGTAAGAGTCTGCTGATGGTATAATCCAGTGTCGATGCCTGGAAACAGTGATGTCAGAGGCAGATGCAGTGATAGCTAGAGGTGGAAGACAGTTGCTCTTGAAGATTTCTAGATCTGGAGGTAAAAGAAGCAATAACATGTAGAAAGAAAGTAGAGCAACCAGTGAATTTTTTATAAAAAGTAGTCATACCCAAAAATAATATTTAATGACCCAAAAGGAAAATGGACAGAACCATGTGGTAGAATGAAACTTGTTCTTTTCAGATGCATGAAAAATAGAGGATCAAAATCTATCAGAAATTTAGGGCATTAGCAGAAAGAAGGCTACTCAGATTACAAAACTATAAAAACTGCACAAAAGTTAATCAAATTCGAAAAGTTGCCATGTGTCCTAGAATGATCAGAAAATATTTTCATGAAAACAATTAATCCACGAGGTAGAATGACACATGTTCTTCATATTCCATGCAAAAAATCAGGGTTTCAAGTCATTAAAGTATCTTAAAAAGCTGTAGCAAAAGTGCTAATCAGAATAGTTAAAAGAAAACTACTGTAGAAATTAATCAGAATCGAAAAGATGCTATGTGTTTTAGAGTGATCCATGGACTTTAAAATTCATCAAAAATATCCAGATGATAGACAAAGATGAGTACTTCGTAATGGTGCCAAAGTTCAAAAATTTTTTCAACTGAGTTTCTTAAAACTACAGTGAGAAAACACCTAGTCAGATAAGCAAACTGTAGATTTAGATTTACGGGCGTAAAGTTCTTTACGGCAGTGCCGTAATGTACACAAAAACTCTCGGTCAGAAAACGTCCCAAATTATGGTACCATAAAAAATCATACGGTACTACCGTAAAATACCAAAAACTATCGGGATGAAATCAGGCCAAAATTACAGCACCGTAACACAGATTACGGCAGTGCCGTATTTTGCGCAAAATTTTATTTTCCTACAAAAAGAGAAGAAAAAATTAATTCTAAAAATAAACTAAAATAAAAGAAACTAAACTAAGGTAAGAGTGCTTGGGTTGCCTCCCAAGAAGCGCTAATTTTAGGTCTATAGATCGACCAAAAATCAAATCTCATGGTGAAGCAGGTGAATTAGTTCCAAAGTAAATAGCATGTAATTTCTTTCTTTTTCCACTGTCCAAAAAGTTTAGCCACTAATCCAAATATCCAAAATTTCATGTAAATCACAATTGACATGGCTTTCTTAAATATGCAGGAATTAAAATCAAAATTTTCAACTTCACACAAAGGGTATTCAATGATTTTCCTAAATTTATCAGAGAGTAAAATCCTAAGTCCTTTCTTCAAATTTAAATCTTCAATTGCCATAGGACTTTGATCAAAAGATATAAGCATTGGATGATCAAAATAAACTTTCTGTCCCAAATCAGGTTCCTCAATAAAGCATAGTTTTTCAAATAAATCAAAAGATTCAACAATAGATATGGGCAAAATATCAAAGTGAGATTCATCAGTGTTTGTAATTTTCAAATCATTTTCAAGTTCCTCATACTCACAATCAAATAATTTGTCAATTTCAAAATTATCAACAAAATCACAATAAGATTTTTCTAACTCAGTCCCCTCATATCCTTCATCAGAATTAACCATAAACAATATATTATCAAAATAATCAATTTCATCAAAAGAGAGTTTTTCAATTTCAATTTCATCAACCTTTTCCACAAATAAACTATCAGATGAATCAATTTCACAATCATCAAAATTAGAGTGAGATGCATTAATGTTCACATAAGGCTCAATCTCAAAATAATCATAATCAGAGGAAGAATTTTCTAAATCAATTTCTTCTGTTTCCAAATCAAACTCAAATAAACATGTTTTTTCTACTAACTGGGTTTCTAAAAATTCAGAATTAGCAGTCAAAGAATCTACCTGAGAAGCAAGTTGACCAATTAATCCCTTAAGATCTTCAATTTCCTTACTTCTATTTATCATGATTTGGTTTTGAATTGACATGAATTTTTCAAGCATGATCTCTAAGCAAGATTTTTTAGTTTTCTCAATGTATTGTTCAGAAATATGATTTGAGCAATCATCATAAAAAGAATATTGATTATTTTGGTACCATGGTGCATTGAGATTTGCATGATTTCTAAATTGACAATCATAAGCATAATGATCATTACATTTACAAATATTACATCTAATAGAAGATATTGTTGGGGTATGCCCTTAAGGCTAATGTTTGAGGCCTTTGGGATGATTTCAGTATCATGTATAAACTATGTATAAGTTTATAAAGGCAATGGTTGTTATTCAGGTTGTTACATTATCTGCTGCTGTTATGTATACTTCTGAATAATGTCTCAATGGTGTTCAGCTTGGCTGACATTAGCATTGTCCTTAGTCGAGATATCTTGGTGAACATGAGACAGCCTTGATATGATTGAGACTAATATGTGTTCTAATCTTATAGGGTGCTTCGAGCATGGAATAAGATGTAGACACATAGGTGCATTGGATGTACTGGACAGACCCTACTTAGGATATTCAATTGTTTGTCACAATGTGAATAATCCTTACATGCAAGCAAGTGGCATATTTCCTCTGACTTGAGATCGCTTGTGTTTCTAAATGATGATTGGCATTATCTTGAGGTAATTCAATATCATTTGAAATATAATGGTTATAGATTATCTTGGATAATGAGCATGAGTCATGTTAGGACACTAGTGATAGATATAGGATTGCCTCTCCTTGTTGGAGTGTGATGTTCTAAAGGGGCCCCCTGGATGAGATGATTGAGAAAGTGTATGGCCATACCCAGATGACTATGTTCATCTGATCTAATCATTTTCATCATATTGGAATTACAGGCTTGACACGCTTGTCCAATGAGAACGTCCAGTGGCAAAGGAAACATGTATGTCAAGTGAATTGGATTCACACTTGTGCTATGGTTTGGGTGTAGTCTTGGAAGACTCTTTCCTTCATATCGGGAGACAGTGATGTGTTGCTAGATACCCCTCTCTGATTGTGATAACGTAAGTTATCGTTACCGACATTGAAGGAAACCCTTAGGGTCGCACAATTTGATGATATGGCTTACTTATGTCAGATCGTGTGGACTGAATGGTTTTGGTTCAGTTTAAAGGGTTTTAAACTCTGATTGGAAGTGAGATCTGGTCTGATCATGTTTGATTGATTAGGGCTTGAGATCGGTAAGCTTTGATCGGGAGAATTGATGCTTGATCGATGAGATCAAGAGCATCAAGAGATGTGTGGTTAGATCTTGAGCCATCTGGTTCATATGAGATCTAGACCAAGGCTTGGTTCGATTTGGTCTTTGAACCAAAGTAAATTGAACCGGTTCACATGGTGAACGCATGGTTCAAGTGAGAGGAGTTTTTCGGTTGGTTCATTAACGCATGAACGCATGGGTTATGGCTTACTATATTTGGAAGTCATGAATTAGAAACCCCCCACGTAACCGAAGAAACACGTCTCTCTCTTGCCTCTTCTCCTCGTGTGTGTCTCGCCTCCACGAGTGTGAAAAGTTTGTTCGACCAGCCAAGAAGACATCTCATCTCCTTCACGCGAAAGGGATACCTTGGAGATCTTTGCTAGCACAAAGAACACAAGGGAGGAAGCCATCGCCATCTTGTGTGTGACTACTTTGGAGGAGAGCCGCTCGCTCTCTTACATCTTCCAAGTTGCCATCCAAACAATGGCCATGGTAAGATCTTGTCTTGATCTATGCAAGCTTTAAAGTTAATCATATGTTCATATTATACGATCCGCAAGAAACCCTTGTTTTCGCCCAAGAAGTTTTTTTATGCGCCTGATCTAGGGTTTCGCCCCCTTTCAGATATAGAGTGTAATTTCAATTTATCTGCAAGAGTGCATAATGAATCATCGTTATGCTTACCTTGTGGCATGTATACCTTATCCCTTTCAGTTGCCCATGAGTTGTAATGAAAAGACATCTCTTCAATCTATCAAGAATAGAAAGATTATCCAACACCAATGAATTAGATTTTTTTTCAAAATATATAAAAAAAATAGAAAATATAAAACACAAGTAAATTCATAAATTTCAGAAATTCTCAGTTCTGTCACAACTTCTGAAAATCCAAAACCTGCAAAAACAAAAAACAAAGTTAAATCTAAGACAAATAAAACCTAGTCTAGCAAAACTAACAACTATTTTGATATTAACAAAACTAAGGTCCCCGGCAACGGCGCCAAAAACTTGTTGTGATCCGAAAGGACACACTTATAAGTACAAGTATGTAGACTTATTTCAGGTGTCGCGGCCAAAACCTAAGTGTTGGCGTACAAGGCTATTGTCACTGCCTAACATGGCTCCAAAAACTTGTTGTCCCTAAACTTGTAGTGTCCGCAAGTGCACGGATACTCGAAGTAAAAAAGAAAAGTATCGATCCCACAGAGACCTTATTGTTAAGTACCAAATAGTTATATTCTCACTAGCTAAGTAAACCGAATATGATGCAAGTAAACAATAGAAAGAATACGAAAGATAATCATTGAGATAAACTGGGACTTGTTATGATAAAGACCTAATTTACTTCATAAAAGGATTATCTCACTTTTGTGCAGACAATCATGCAGGGATCAATCCTCGCTTTCGCGCAAGATCTATCCCAACGCTAAAAATAAGTAAACCATCAAACGAAGAACTCGAGGATCACTTTCATGCATCCGAATTCTAAGTTGATAATCTCAAGTGGAATCTCAAGGATACTTTCGTGCATTCGAGTCTCAACACAAGCTCTACTTAAGGTTTTCCAACAGACCAATCTTCACTTTCGTGCAAGATCTATCAATGTTTATAACATTAATTCAATCCTAGATAACTATTATCAAACATGGTAATTCTATTACTAAAAATCAGAATTCAAAGAACAAACCTAATCTCTTATGATAAGTTCCAAACTCAATGATTATTTAGGGTTCCAAATTTCATGATCAACCTTCCAGTCTATTTCATAAAATTCTAAAACATGCTGATAATATAAATCTAAGGAAAATTAAAGACGGATCATTACAAAAGTAGAATTATCACAATAAGGATTATCATGATGAAAATAATAGTTCTCTAGTCATTAAAAATCAAGGGGATTACACCCCATGTCCCAAAATATGTTTAAACTAGCACGAAAAAAGAAATACAATTAATCATAGTCTTAGAGTGATAAGAAAACCAAGAGAAAGGAGAAACAACGTTACAGCACGGCTGTAATAGAAATTACATCAGTAATGTTGCGAGTGAACGGTGTCAGCGCCGCTCTTTCGTCGATTTATCCTCCGTTCGATCTCCTCTTGCTTTGAAACTTCTGGTGTATCGTCCTCTCCTCCAAACGAAGCTTATGTATGAAAATCGCGGCTTGAGGTGTCCTCTATGCCTCTCGGCGCGAGGCCAAACCCTAAGCACCTCTCCATTGATTACTCTTTCGATTCTTGATAAAAATTCAGGCTTTTACTTTGTGTGTCTTCGTCCCTTTAATATGAGTCCGTAGCATCTTTCGGATCTTAATTTGGAGGTCTGGATCAAAAGATATGGTCCGCACAAGATTTGGGCTTCGGAGTTGACCAGGAAAATCGCAAGCTGCGTGGTAATTATGGCCGTAATGAAGTTTACGGCAGTGCCGTAATCTGGACAGTGAGTTATCAGGTTGAAATATTCCGAAATTATGGTACCGTGAAGTTCTTTATGGCAGTACCATAATGTCAACAATCCTTCAGGTGGAAAATCGACCCGAATTACGGTACCATAAATTTCGTCACGACAGTACCGTAATCGTCTTGAAATCTCTGGTTTGAAAAATCCCAAAATACGGCACCGTAAAGATTGTTACGGTGGTGTCGTAATCTCACAAAATTCTCTAGCTGGAAAAACTCCAAATTACGGCACCTCACGGGAATTACGGCAGTACCGTAATTTTGATCTGCAAGTGCAGTCAAATTATGGTAACATAAATTCCATAATGGGGGTGCCGTAATTTGCTCTGAAGCTCTGATTCTTCTAAAATTTTACAGGTGACTTCATTTCATCGTCTGGAATCCAATGGTGTGTTCAAATCTTTCAAAATCCATCAAAATATAGCACTTTTTACCTGAAAATTATGAAAAACCAAAATAGAAGTAGATTTTGCAATATTTGATAAAAAGGGCATAAAAATAAGCAAAGTAGTAATAATATGACACAAAAAGATATATAAAAGGGCATGAAATTTACTATAAATTTCGGTGTCATAAGTCTTAACATCCATCTGTCATATCTCATAGTCATAATATGTAGCTACAACAAGTCGAATCCGAATAGATTTGATCAGGGCAATTGGCGAAAAGGTTTCATCATAGTCCACCCCGTGGACTTGTCTGAATCCTTTAGCCACAAGTCTACCTTTATAGGTAACTATGTTGTCATCCATGTCGGTCTTCCTCTTGAAGACCCATTTGCACACTCTAGGGTTTACCCCATTAGGTAGCTCTACCAAATCCCATACTTGGTTAGGTGACATGGAATCCATCTCGGATCACATGGCTTCAAGCCATCTCTCGGAGTTTGGTCCACTAACCGCCTCATCATAGCTCCTGGGCTCATCCTCAATGATAATGATCTCGTCGTGTTGGGTTGGCAATGACCCATACCTCTCAGGTGCACAACGAATCCTCCCAAACCTATGTGGGACCTGTGTCTGAGCCTCAGGCTGCATTGCAGCCGGTGCAGGCGGCTCAGGTTCCATCTCCTTATCTCGTGGTTGCATTTGGACCTCATCCAAGTCAAACTTCCTCCCACTGACTTCTTTCATAAGAAATTATTTCTCTAAAAAGACAGCACCTCGAACAACAAAAACTTTGTTCTCGGTGGGAACATAGAAGTAGTATCCCTTAGTTTCCTTAGGATACCCCCACAAAGACACATTTATCATATCTAGGTTCTAGCTTGCTAAAATCCTGACGTTTGACATAAGCCTCACATCCCCAGATCCTGATAAAAGAGAGGTTATGGCGTCTCCCACTTGATACCTCATATGGAATCTTGGAGACACTCTTAGATGGAACATTATTCAGTATAAGAGAAGCTGTCTCAAGTGCATGACCCCAAAATGAGGGAAGTAGAGTTGCATGACTCATCATGGATCGAACCATGTCCAACAAAGTTTGATTTCTCCTCTCAGACACACCATTCCATTGAGGTGTTTCAGGAGTGAGTTGGGATAGGATCCCACACTCCCTAAGATAGTCAAAGAACTCACTACTCAGGTACTCTCCACCATGATCTTATCGAAGAGTTTTGATAGACCTACCAAGCTGGTTCTCTACTTCACGTCTGAACTCCTTAAATTTCTCAAAGGATTCAAACTTATGTCTCATCAAGTAGACATAACCATATCTACTGAAGTCATCAGTGAATGTAATGAAGTAGCTGTGTCCTCCTCTGGCTTGTTTATTGAATGGCCCACACACATTAGTATGTATGAGATCCAATAAACCTTGTGCCCTCTCACCAATTTTGGTGAAGGGTGCTTTTGTCATTTTCCCTAATAAACAAGGTTCACATGTGTCAAATTCCTCCAAGGAACCTGAATCTAACAATCCATTTGCATGGAGTTGTTGAATGCGATTCTTGTTTAGTCATCTTACTATTTATGTTACAGAAAATGCCATAGGAAAGCACCAACTGAACCACACAGTTTGGTCCTCTTATTATTTATGTTACAGATAGAGTTATTCATGTCTAAGACATACAAACCATTGCACAATGTACCCTTCCCATAAAACATATTTGCAAATGAAAAAGAACAAAAGTTCTCCTTTATTTCAAATTTAAAACCTTTCCATGCTAAGCAAGGAATGGATATAATGTTTTTGGTAAGCGAAGGTACATAATAGCAATTGTCTAGCTCTAATTGAAGTCTAGAAGGCAGAGAGAGAGTCAAAACTCCTACAGCAATAGCAGCAACTTGTGCTCCGTTTCCAACTCCTAGGTCAATTTCTCCAGGCCGTACCGATCTACATTTCTTAAGCCCCTGCATATTTGTACAAATATGAGCTCCACATGCGGTATCCAATACCCATGACATAGAAGTAGAAAGGTTGACTTCAGTAACATAAA
This sequence comes from Costus lasius, assembly GCA_027563935.2. Taxonomy (NCBI): domain Eukaryota; kingdom Viridiplantae; phylum Streptophyta; class Magnoliopsida; order Zingiberales; family Costaceae; genus Costus; species Costus lasius. The sequence continues at coordinate 87,805,081 of CM050446.2, forward strand.
TATCTGAGCTAGAAGCTAAGGCCAAGCCTTTCTTCTCCTCATTTTGAAGTTGCCTGCAGTCCCTACTCCAGTGGCCCTGCTCGCTACAGTGGAAGCACCTCTGTTCCTTTGACTTCTTTGCCCTTTTCTTCAGTGCTTTGGTAGGACCCTTGGCACGTGCCTTACCCTTCTTCTTCATCTTCTTGCCCGTAGGGACCAAAAGAACAGAATTGGGTTTGGTCTTACCCATTTCATGCTTGGTTGTTTGGAGCATATTGAGTAGTTCCTCCCTTGTGCATTCAATCTGGTTCATGTTGAAGTTTATAATAAACGGACTGAAGCTAGGGGGCAGGGACTACAGAATAAGATCCACAACCAGCTCGTTATCTATGTTGTGTCCTAGTCTCCTAAGATGATCCATGTTCCCAATTAGCTTGAGTACGTGGGGTCTCACTAGTGCACCTTCAGATAACTTGCACCGAAACACTGCTTTAGCAGTGTCATATCTCTCAGTTCTAGCCTGAGCTTCGAACATCTTTTCAAATAAGTAATCATCTGAAAAGCGTTTTTCTCCTCATATTGCACCTGAAGCTCAGGTGCCATAGTGCTAGCATGAGACAAGCTACTTCCAAAGAGTCATCCTGATGCTTTCTAAAAGCATCCCTTTCTGCCGCATGGGCATTAGGCACAGGAGTCGAAGGAAGTGGTTGCTCAAGGACGTACTGTTCTTCTCGAGCTTGAGGACTATCCTCAAGTTCTGATGCCAATCCATGAAGTTGGATCCAACCAACTTATCCTTCTCAAGAATGGATCGTAGTGTTAATCCGCCAATGTTTGTAGCCATTGTTCTACAATAACCAAGAAACAGCAGATTAGTAGTACTTTCAAACCATTTAATCTGGACTTGTATTAAATGATAATGGCTCCCACTATTTTAATCGAATTGACAACCCACAAAGTCAATTAGGAAATCTAAGATTTCCTAGTGAGATGGGATCCTTATTCCACATGAGGCTTTGCATCCCACGAGGGTGGAATGAGATGCACAAAGTGACCCATGCTTCTTAAGGTGGGCACGTCGGCTGATTGCTCTAAGCAATTCCCCTTATTCAGACAGTCTAGGAATTCCATGTCCAGCGAGGGCTGGATACAGCATGAAACCCTAACCTCTCAACGATGCCTCTAGAGTTTCATCATGTGCCCCGCACACATGAAAATCTAGTCAAGTCCATTCCTAACCGTTATGACCAGGGCCAACGAGTTTCCTTACGAAGGCACGTCTAGGGTAAAACTGGACTGGGTAAACCATTGTCACCACACACCTTCTAAAGATAAGTGGGTGTGTCCCACGAGGGTGGGAAACAATTCACAACCCCACTGATTGATAGTTTGATGAGGGCTACGCATTAGAAGGCGACTAGACTCGATATTTTGAGTGAGAGTTTTTGAGGTCTCATCATTTCTATTTTATCTTATGTCTAACATTACAGGCATGCAATCCTATAGTGATAACATAACGATAAAACATCACAGGCATGCTTTAGCAGGCGAGAAAAATAGTAAAGGGATGATGTGATCATAGCCCATTCAAAGACATTAAATCGACCCATGCCAAAAGAGGTTCAATTCTTGACCTAGGACAGAAGCCCCAAGGGTAGACCTAGCCTAGCCGACCTCTAACTTGGTCTTCTAGGTTAGCTCCAAGGTCCTCCTTTCCATGGTTTAGCTATCAAAGCCTAGAGGAACTTTTAGGGAAACCCTAGAAGCATTCTCATGGGTTCAACCAATGCCATGGATCCTCCTCTAAGGAAGATGTGCCACCTTGCAAGCCACAAGAGGGATACCTCACAAGCACAAGGCTCGGCCAAACCCTTATTTGTGTCCCCATGCAAGGATGCGCCACCTTTGTTGAAGCTTGATGTGCCACCATGCAAGGTGCGCAAACTTCAAGCATGCATGTGCCAAGTACACCAAGGATGCATCCCATAATCTTCAACTTGAGCAATTACAAAATAAAAGAAAAAGATGGCACGCAGCCGCACAAGGATACATCACAGGCATGCAAAAAGGGGCTTGACTAATGATAACAACATCATGCACAATCAAGTACTAACTCATGCAATTCTACATGCTCATGAAAAACATAAAATCTGAAATTTTACTTTTTCATGAAATAAGTTTCTTTTCCTCATCTTCTTATCATAAATCTTTTGGTTATTTGCGATTAAGTTTCATGATGATTTTATAGACCCTATCAGCTGGCAATTTTGTCAGATTAAGAGACTCGGCCAATTCGAAGACACATTGTCCGTCCTACTTGACAAAACTATGTGCGCCTTCTAATCTTAAATCAATCACAAAAATAATCCAAAAATCCAAAAGAAATTGATTAGATGATAGGAACAAGAAACCAACAATTTTTCTTACTTAGAAAAATCATGCGCCATGTAAATATGCAATTTGCAAAAATTGAAACATGGCATGTGAGCATGAAAAGCATGAAAGAACATCGTTCGAGGCTCGCAAATCGCTCTGATACCACTATTAGGAAACCCCGGGGATATTTTACAATTTTTCATAGAGATAACAATACAAGCATAGCGAAATAATATCCTCAAAATAGGCCAGTCCTAAAAACCCAGTGAGGATCGTCATGCAAGGGGGTTGACACAATGTCACAGAAAATACCTAGATCAAGTAGAGGCCGATGTCGAGGTAGGCGCCCAAGTGTTCGCCCTCTATAGTCTCACACACACGGATTCCTCGAGTCCTCTTCTTCCACTCCTGGTGCTAGCCTCAGGAAGAAGATCCAAGCCTTATGTCACCTTCTTCAAGGGTTGCGCCACCTCCACGGATGAAGCGCCAATGAAGAAGGAGAGGAGATGAAGAAGCTGCCAAGGAGAATTCCTTCTTGCGCCAAGAGGAAGAAGGGAAGATCACTTGCGGCCACTTCATGGAAGACTTTCGCCAATCCCTCCTTGCCCTCGCCCCTTTGAAGTTTCGCATATACACATGTATATATAGAGCAAAGGGGCGTGGAGGCAAGAGGCATATGCGCAAGTCATATGAAGAGGGTGACTAGGGTGAGAGAGGAATTAGGGTTAGATCAAAGAAAAGTCTCCAAGACCTTTACATTAATCTCTTCCCCTCTTCCATATGCACCTAGAGCTTACCAAATAAGCTCTAAGGCCATATGCGCCGCAAGCATTGCCTTAGAGGCATGCTTTCCTTCCAAGGAACAAAGGGCTAGGCGCCTTTTAATTCCTAATGAAGCTAAGACGCCAAGCTCTCCCCATTATACCCTTGGCGCCAATGGGGAGAAGTTTTCTCGCTATTATACCCTTTTAGCCTATTAACTCTTCATGACAACTTGTTATTAGGCCTCATTGGGTAATGAGCTAGCCCAAACTTCATTACATGGGTTGATTAAGCCATTCGATCCAATCCAATGCAACCCTAATCCAAATGTAACCAGTTTTCATCAATTTTGGGTCATCCTACCAAAAATGAAATTTGGCTCCAATAATCCTCTTCCATCTCTTCAGACCCATTGGCGCTATTGAAATCTCCCAAATAGATCCGAGTTATCCAATAACTCGATCATAAGGCTTCCCGATCAATACGAGAACTCGAGTATCAAAGTGTGCAACCCTGTAGGTTCCTCTGACGTTGGTAGTGCTGACCTAGGGTCATCACAAGCAGTGAGTGGCACCTAGCAGTGCATCGCTACTACCCAAGTCGTCAGAATGGATATCGACATCGACATCCCCATCATCGCAACTAGGTACAGATGCATTATAGTCCCTTTTCCAAACTGATATCCGATTGGACAAGTGTATCATCACTTGTTTTCATCCAATCTCATGGTCATGACTAAATCAGGTTCTCACCTAGGTATGGCCATACACTCTCAGTCATAGAACCATAGAGTAGCTCAATGGATATCATGCTTCCCTTAGGAAGGGGCAAATCCTGTGTCTGTACATTGATCTTCTCATATGGGTCGTGACATACTCAATGACAACCATTATAACCTCCCAACAACGGTGAGGTGTTAAGTTGCATCAAAGCATGTCTCTAACCATATAGAAGAGTCAATGACCTCAAGTCTAGGGATCAATGCATCTCCTATCACTTGTGAGGATAACTCATGGCACCAAGTCATTGCCTTACAGCGGGTCGGTCTAGTATATCCACCACTGATATACCCATATATCTACGCTAGCACCTCATGCCTAACCAGCCCATATACCAGTCTCACAAGTACCATAGCTGTCCCATATCCACTAAGGTACATCGACTAGGGACAAGAGTTTGAGCACAAATCCAATCTATCTCCAGGGAAATTATCATGTAAGTACACAATCGCAGATGCAAACAAACAATGATAATGACAATGCCAAAATGATATATAAAATATCGGAGTCAAGTAGTACAAAGATGGACCAATACTAGGTCTCAGGGCATATACACCAACAGTCTCCTCCCTTGGGCAAAGGTGTCCTAAAAATTTCATCGCTTGAGGTGGCCTCTACACCTCTCGGTGAGAGGCCGAGCCCTAGTGGCGCCTCTCTCGATTTCTCTCTCGATTTGTGATGAAATTAGATGATTCCTATCCTGAAATCTTCTCCTCCTTTTATAAAACGATCCCATATTTTTAGATTTTGAAATGGTGCCCTAGATCTCCTCAGTTTGGCTTCGGAAAAGTCAGAAATAGGAGGTGGCAGAAGACTCGTTCAAAATTAAAGTCACGGTCGTGGAAATTTTCAGGGCACTACCGTAATTGCTTCTGTGGAAAATTTCCAAGAAATTACGACCATAATTTTTATCAGGGCAGGGCCGTAATTCTTTTTGTAACTTCCAAATTTATTCCAATGAAATCACGACTGTAATTTTTATTAGGGCAAGGCCATAATTCCTTTTGTGTATTCTGGACAGAAAATTACGGCTATGAAAATAATTATGGCAGGGGTGTAATTTTCAAACTATCTCTGATTCGTATAAAATTTGGTGGGTGACTTCGTCTCGATGTCTGGAATCCATTCTTGCGCTCGGATCTTTCAAAATCCATCAAAATTAAGCCCTTTTTACCTAAAAACTATAGATTCCTAAATAATTGACCAAATAAATTGAAAAATAAGTAAAAGAGCATAAATATGACTCAAAAATACTATACACTTAATATAAAATTTACTATGAATTTTTGAGTCATCAGGCATAAGGGTATAATGGGAAAAAATCATTCCCAATGGTGCCTAAGGGGTATAATGGGGTGAAGGTGGTGCATGAGGCTTCATTGCGAAGTAAATGGCGCCTTGCCCTTCTATCTTAGATGGTAACCTTGCCTCTAAGGCAAGGCTTGGGGCACATATGGCTTGTAGGACTTATTTGGTAAGTGGCAAGCGCATATGGTTGATGGGAAGATGATTATGGAAAAGGCTTGGTGTCTTTCCTTACATTAAACCCAAATTGTCATCCCCCTTAACCTTAGCCACATCTCTCATTGTATTTGCGCCAACATGACTTGTCTTACTGCCCCTTGTCTATATTATCACAACATATGCAAGAGCTTCTCATGAGAATTGGCGTGGACATCCAAAGAGGCAAGAGCAAAGAACAAGTGGCGCAAGTCTTCTTCCTTTAAGCCGCAAGCCCTCTTCTTCCTTTCCTCTTGGCGCAAGGAGGTCTATAGCTTGGCGGCATCTTCTCCTACACCATCCTATCCTTTGGCGCATCTTCCCTGAAGGTGGCGCAAGCATAGAAAAGGGACTCTAAAGGATTGGATCTTCTTCCCGAGGCTAGCATCGGGCGTGGAAGAAGAGGACTTGAGGATCCGTTGTATGTAAGACTGCAGAGGATGCACGCTTAGGCGCCTACCTCGACATCACTTTGCATCTTGCTCTTAGGTACTTTCTCATCTCATCGTGTCGACCCCCTCGCAAACATCGATTCATTGGATTTTTTGGACCGGTCTGTTTTGGGGATATGCTTCCTATCTATGTAATGTTTGTAAAATTTTAAAATATCCCCGAGGTTTCCCAACAAAGAGAATGCATCATTCTTGATGTAAAAGAGCAAAAACAGAGTACGTAGTAAAAGGGATACTCACAAAGTACTAATCATCATCTGCATCAGTATCAGTCTCCTCATCATCCTCCTCACCAGGTGTAACTTCTCCCATAGGCTCATCCGGATCCTTCTCCAGATTTCCTTCTTCATCACTGCTGCTGCCAAAGTGGTGCTATAGAAAACCCTTAATATCCCGGATATCATCCTAATTATCCTGGACAGTATCAAACAATTGCTTCAGAAGGCATCCCTGGAGGAACACCTTTACAGATAGTGCCTGGAAACCGGGATCCTTGGTGGTAGACCAACTCCTCAGAGGGGCTGCATCGCAAGAAGAAGAACCAGCCCTGGGTGGAGGTGAGTCATCATCCATCCCATATAAGTTAAATCTGGTCCCTCCAAAAGATGGTGATGGTGGTGCTGAATCAAGTGCAGTTGGATTATCTTTAACGGCTGCGTTAGGAGGAATCTTCCAATTTAGCTGATTACGGACTGTAGTCCTCTCTTTGTTTGGCAAGGGTAAAGTAGGTAAGTTTGGTCCAAGGATCAAGGAGAAACAATTATCCTCATGGAGGATCATCTTCATAGCCATGCATGATTCAATATCAAATCTGGGGTTTCCCTGTTGGGGTATGCCCTTAAGGCTAATGTTTGAGGCCTATGGGAATGTATCTGTATCATGTAATAAACTCTTATGTTTATAAAGGCATGGTTGTTATTCAGTTAGCTACATTGTCTGCTGCAATATATGTTCTTCTGAATAATGTCTCAAAGCTGTTCAGCTGGGCTGACATGCTATTAAGTCCTTAGTCGATGTATCTTGGTGAACATGAGACAGCCTTGATATTGTTAAGACTAATATGTGTTCTAATCTTATAGGATGCTTCGAGCATGGAATAAGATGTAGACTCATGGGTACATGGGATGTACTGGACAGACCCTACTAGGATGTTCAATTGTTTGTCACAATGTGAATATTCCTTGATTATGACAAGTGGCACATTTCCTCTGACTTGAGATCACTTGTGTTTTCTAAATGATGATTGTCATTGTTTTGAGATAGTTCAATATCGTTTGAAACATAATGATTATAGACTATCTTGGATGATGAGCTTGAGTCAGGTTAGGGCACTAGTGATAGACATAGGATTGCCGTCTCCTTGTTTAAGGAGTGTGATGTTCTAAAGGGGCCCCCTGGATGAGATGATTGAGAGAGTGTATGGCCATACCCAGGTGACTATGATCATCTGATCTAATCATGCTCATCATATTGGAATTACAAGCTTGACAGGCTTGTCCAATAAGAACATCCAGTGGCAAAGGAAAAATGCATGCCTTGTGATTTGATTCACACTTGTGCTGTTTTTGGGTGTAGTCTTGGAAGACTCTTTTCTTTATATCGGGAGACAGTGATGTGTTGCTAGATACCTCTCACTGATCGTGATAACGTAAGTTGTCGTTACCGACATTTAAAGGAAACCCTTTGGGTCGCACAATTTGATGATATGGCTTACTTAAGTCAGATCGTGTGGACTGAATTATTTGGGTTCAGTTTAAAGGGATTTAATCTCTGATTGTAAGTGAGATCTGGTCTGATCATGTTTGATTGATTAGGGCTTGAGATCGGTAAGCTTTGATCGAGAGAATGCATGCCAGATCGGTCAGATCAGGGGCATCGTTGAGATCGACGGTTAGATCGTGAACCTTAGGGTTTATTTAAGATCTAGACTAGATCATTGGCTTGATTGGTTCTTAAACCGAACCAAAGTGAACCGGCTCACTAAATGAGCGCTTGGTTCATAGGGAGAGGAGTAGGCGACAAGTTCACTTGGCGTGAACGTTGTGGTGAGGAGTGGTTACTATTTTTAGTAACCATGATCTCCACTTGAGGGGGCTCTCGTCCGAATAGAGTATGCTCTATTTTCGCCACTTCCCATATTCCTCTCGCCCATATTCCTCTCGACATTCTTGTGTGAGTGCGGCGACGCTTGACGGATTGAGGAGGATTCGGCCAAGAGAGATTGACATCTCATTTTCCCTTCACTCGTCAAAGGACCTCTTGGAACCTTGCTAGCACAAGGAGCACCAAGAGAGATAGCGACATCATCTTGTGTGTGACGACAAGGAGAAGATCTCGTTTGATCTTTACTTCCAAGGTGCCATCTAGAAATGGCAATGGTATGGATCGAATCATCTCTTATGCAATCGGTTTTTCCTTTAAGTTGATTATATAAGGTGCATGCGATTCTTAGAGACCCTATCCGCTGCTTGAAATTTGTTTTGCACCATGCTGGGTTTCGCCCCCCTCATGAAAGGGGTTCCTACAACTGGTATCAGAGCAGGTTTTCTATGCATCTTTGTATGATTGCTTAAGCTTATGTGATCCATGTTTGCGTGTACATGCTTAGATCTAGTTAACATGCGATTTTTCTTTAAGTTTTTATACATGCGAAACTTGAAGTATGTTTTCATTGGCGCATGTTGTTCTTGGCGCATGCTTTGTGTTTTTCTTAAAACCCTAATTGACATGCGCGAGTCACTCTAGATCTAAGGCTCTACTATAAACCCTTAGACGGGTTATTAGGGTTGAAGTCACCCCCTGAGTTAGATCCAACAGTCTGATCAGACCATCTGACAGCCTGAATGGGTCGACCTGTTAGCACCTTGGCGCAAGCCTATGGTGGCTATAGGTCGACTGCAGACAGGTGTGTAGCGATGTCTGATTGAGACAACCTATGAACACACATGAGTTAGGCCCGGGGTCACACCCGCTTGCCAGACCTCATTGTGGTTGTTCAGCCCTGGCGCATGCATGGTTGACCTCATGGTCGACTCAAGTCAGTTAGGACTTGGTGCATGCAAGGGCAGTGGATCTGACTAGGTTGGATGAGTGGATCCCTAGTAATGTACCGTTGTAAGGTTGTAGGGCAAATAAGGAAAAATTAAAATTAATCCCAAGGGGTTTTCGAAAATTTTAATTTTTATAATGGATCACTTGATTGCTGAATGGATGCATGTGTCTGTCTATTTTGTCTTATGTGGGCTGCCCATGTTAAATCTGTGCTGTGCTGGGGCCTGCGTGCCTGATTTAAAATTGTAAATTAATTATTGTGATCTGCGCATCACTGTGTTTTAATTTATAAATGTAAGTGACCTGCGTGTCACTCTTGTCTAGATAGTTAAATTTGTAATTTAATTAGACAAGAGCACAGAGCACACTTGGCAGAGGCGCTTGCAGCAGAGGCTTGACCAGGTGGGAGGTCCAGGGTTCGACTCTGGGACCAGGCGCATTTTCCCTGGTGGGCGCACCTGTGCTGTAATTGGCGCTTGGGCCCAGGTTTGGGCCAGATGTGCAGCAAAAGACCCATGAAGAGCAAATGAAGACTTAAGTTAGGTTAAGGTCTTCTAGGGCTATGGGCTTTTACCACATAAGATACATGCTTTCTTTTATTGCTTAATATTAGAATTGCATGATTAAATTATCTTCTGCTATCACCATAGGAATTGCATGATAGGCAAGAAGATAAAAGACCGTTAAAATCCAACGCTTAAATATCAAGCTCGTAAGCCTTCTGACGCGAAACCTCACTGTTCTGATTATCGTTGGAGCCGTGTTGTACCCACTCAGTGGGCACGTCCATCTATCTTCAGACGGTGCGGGATTACACCTGCGTGTTACAGAGTAGGGATTTATCCCTTCTCGTTGCTCAGCATAGCACGTGGTGGTCCAGGGAGTAGGTCGGGTCAGCTTGACCGTGTTGGCTACATATGTGGCGCATATGGTAGCACATGGAGGCAGCCATCTGTGGGGTCAGAGATTGTGTTGTACCAACTCAGTTGGCACAGTCTGCTGGACTGCCCAGATGAAGGGGAATCGCACGGGTTGGCGATCGGCAGGGACTGCCTACCAGAAACTAGTGCTTGTACTCTCTGTGCATCTTATCTCGCCTGAGCGGGACGCGGAGACCAAGTATGAAATCTGGATCCCATCTCACTAAAAGAGTTTTACTCTTTCGGGCTGTTTTGCTGGATTTTTCACGCCTGATAAAATAGTGAGAAAAAGAATCTTTCTTAAGTCCTGATTGATTCTTATACATTGATACTGACCTTGCTGTTCTTGCATTGTTGTAGATACCTGCAGCAACGAACACCATGAACTTCAATGTGCGATCCCTACTGGAAAGGGAGAAGTTTGCTGGGCCGAACTTCTCTGACTGGTTTGGACACCTTAAGATCGTTCTTAAGGCAGAGAGGAAACTGTATGTCCTCGAGACGGCGATACCGCCGCAGCCCGCTCCGAACGCCGCAAGGGCGGTTCGGGAAGCCTATGAAAAGCACGTCAATGATAGCATTGATGTCGCTTGCCTGATGCTAGCGTCTATGACGCCACCCGCTGCAGCGTCAGCATGAGGATATGTCGGCTATAGAGATGATAGCGAACCTCAAGATGCTGTATGCTGCACAGGCGAGGACTGAACGCTATAATTTGACAAAGCTCTTCTTTCAGAGCAAACTGGCTGAAGGGAGCCCAGTGGGAGCTCACGTGCTCAAGATGATTAGGCACAAGGAGGCTCTAGAGAAACTGGGGCATACCATTAACCAGGAGCTTGCTGTGGACATTATTCTGCAGTCTCTCCCGCCTTCATTCGACGCGTTCATTATTAATTTTAATATGAACAAAATCGATTGTACTCCGGCAGAGCTGCTGAATATGCTCTTGACCACTGAGGAGACTCTGAAGGGTAAGCCTTCAACCTCTGTCTTGATGGTTCCTTCTAGGAACAAGAAGAAGGGGAAGAAGGGCAAGGCCCCGGTCAAGAATTACAGCAAGGCTCTGAAGCAGAAGGTGAAGCGGTCTAAGGAATACAGGTGTTTCCACTGTGGCCAGCTGGGTCACTGGAAAAAGGACTGTAAAGCGCTCCAAGGAGATAAGAGGGGAAGCTTTGCTTCTGGCTCAGGTATATTCGTGACTGAGGTCATGTTTTCTTCTTCTGTATCATGGGTGTTGGACACTGCATGTGGAGTTCACATTTGTTCAAATGTACAGGAACTCAAGAGAAGAAGGCAGGTGGGACAGCATGAGGTGGACCTACGAGTTGGAAACGGGGCACGGGTTGCTGCTGTTGCTGTAGGAGACTACTTTATTTCTTTACCATCTGGACTTGTATTGGAACTAAACAGTTGTTACTTTGTTCCCAGTATAACTAAAAATATTATCTCCATTCCTGCTCTTGTTAGGAAGGGATTTTCCTTTGAATGCAATATTTCAAAGTGTATTTTGTCTTTTGATAATATTGTTTATGCAACTGGTTCAATTAATAATGGGTTATACATGTTGGACATGGAATGTTCGATACAACAAATTGATATTAAGAAAGCCAAGTATGCTGATGACAGCACCTTGCTATGGCATAGTCGTTTAGGCCATATAAACGAGAAACGCATTAAGCGGTTGCATGAAAATGGACTGCTGGGATCATTCTCCTACAAGGAGATTGATACATGCAAAGCTTGTTTAATGGGTAAAATGACGAAGTCACCTTTTCCTCACAAAGGTCAAAGGGCTTCAGGTTTACTTGACCTTATACACAGTGATGTGTGTGGGCCTTTTAGTAAACATGCCAGAGGTGGATATCAGTACTTCATTACCTTTACTGATGATTTCAGTAGATACGGGTATGTCTATCTGATGAGACATAAGAGTGAATCTTTTGACAAGTTCAAAGAGTTCAAAAATGAAGTACAGAATCAGCTAGGCCGTAATATCAAGGCACTTCGCTCAGATCGAGGTGGTGAATACCTAAGTCATGCATTTACTGACTATCTAAAGGAGTGTGGGATTATCTCACAGCTCACTCCGCCTGGAACACCGCAATGGAATGGTGTGTCCGAGAGGAGAAATAGAACGCTACTTGATATGGTTCGTTCTATGATGAGTCAGGCTACTCTACCCTACTCCTTTTGGGGTTTTGCACTGGAAACAGCTGCAAAGGTACTAAACCGAGTGCCATCCAAGGCAGTTTCAAAGACGCCATATGAGTTATGGTATGGGAAACAGCCAAGCTTGACATTTATCAAGATCTGGGGTTGCGAAGCTTATGTAAAGAAGCTCGCCTCTGGGAAACTAGAGAGTAGATCTGACAAATGTATCTTTGTCGGTTACCCTAAGGAAACTAAGGGTTATTATTTCTTCGATCCCAAGGAGAACAAGGTTTTTGTTGCTCGGACGGCCATATTTCTTGAGAAGGAATTTCTTCTGCAAGAGGCCAGTGGGAGAGAAATAAAGCTGGATGAGAATCCAGACGAAGGACAAAGTAGTCAAGCAGAGTTGGATGAGCCTGAGCCGGTAGAACAGGTTATTGAACAACCTGAGGCTCAGATATCACGGGAACCGCGAAGATCGGGTAGGATCCGTCGACAGCCTGAGCGCTATGACGGAGTCTACATCATTGACAATGATGAACCCCTCACTTATGCGGATGCGGTCAGTGGACCGGAGTCAGCGAGATGGCTTGAAGCTATGCGCGCCGAGATGGACTCCATGTCAGATAACCAAGTTTGGGATTTGGTTGATCCGCCTCCGGGAATTATCCCTATAGGCTGTAAATGGATCTTCAAGAAGAAGATTGACATGGATGGTAACGTGGTTACCTATAAAAGCAGGCTAGTTGCGAAAGGTTTCAAACAAATCTACGGGATAGATTATGATGAAACTTTCTCACCTGTAGCTATGTTTAAGTCTATTCGGATTCTTTTCGCGATAGCTGCATATTATGATTATGAGATTTGGCAGATGGATGTGAAAACAGCTTTCCTTAATGGAAATCTGGATGAGGATGTGTATATGACACAACCAGAAGGTTTCACTAATCCAGCAGATCGTCATAAGATATGCAAGTTAAAGAAGTCTATTTATGGACTTAAACAAGCATCAAGAAGCTGGAACATTCGTTTTGATGAATCAGTCATTGAATTTGGTTTCATCAAGAACGAGGATGACCCGTGTGTATATAAGAGGTTTAGTGGGAGCGTGATTACTTTCCTAGTCCTCTACGTCGATGACATCTTGATCATTGGAAACGACATTCCTGAAATGCATGCTGTTAAGGCATGGCTAAGGAAATGTTTCCAGATGAAAGATTTAGGAGAAGCAGCCTATGTGTTAGGTGTGAAGATCTACAGGGATAGATCTAAGAGGCTTCTCGGGCTGTGCCAAAGTACTTACATCGATAAGGTCCTGGAGAGATTTCATTTAGAGAATTCTAAACGTGGATATCTTCCAGTCAGACATGGTCTGAATCTTTCGAAGAGTCAGTGTCCACAAACACAGACTGAGAAAGATGAAATGGACAATACGCCTTATGCTTCGGCTATTGGATCCATTATGTATGCGATGTTGTGTACTCGCCCAGACGTTGCTTACGGGTTAAGCGTAACCAGTCGTTACCAGAGTAATCCAGGTGTGGCGCACTGGATTGCAGTCAAGAACATTTTAAAATATCTGCGGAGGACCAAAGATATGTTCTTGATATATGGTGGTCAGGAAGAACTCAGTATTGAAGGATATACTGACGCTTCGTTCCAGTCTGACCAGGATGATTTCCGATCGCAATCAGGCTATGTTTTTAGCTTGAATGGAGGTGCAGTGGTGTGGAAGAGTTTCAAACAGTCAACTGTTGCTGATTCCACAACAGAAGCCGAGTATGTTGCAGCCTCGGAAGCATCCAAGGAGGCAGTGTGGATTCGTAAGTTCGTGAGAGAACTTGGTGTCATTCCTTCGAGTGCAGATCCTTTGGTTATCTTTTGTGATAACACTGGAGCAATCGCACAAGCAAAGGAACCACGGTCGCACCAGAAGTCCAAGCACATACAGAGACGGTTTCATTTGATCAGGGAGATCATAGATCGAGGCGAGATCAAAGTCTGCAAGGTTCATACAGATGACAATCTGGCAGACTTGCTTACCAAGCCTCTGGCGCAGCAGAAGCATGAGAAGCACTGTAATAATATGGGTTTGAGATTTCTCAACCATTAGATTAAGTGCAAGTGGGAGATTGTTGGGGTATGCCCTTAAGGCTAATGTTTGAGGCCTATGGGAATGTATCTGTATCATGTAATAAACTCTTATGTTTATAAAGGCATGGTTGTTATTCAGTTAGCTACATTGTCTGCTGCAATATATGTTCTTCTGAATAATGTCTCAAAGCTGTTCAGCTGGGCTGACATGCTATTAAGTCCTTAGTCGATGTATCTTGGTGAACATGAGACAGCCTTGATATTGTTAAGACTAATATGTGTTCTAATCTTATAGGATGCTTCGAGCATGGAATAAGATGTAGACTCATGGGTACATGGGATGTACTGGACAGACCCTACTAGGATGTTCAATTGTTTGTCACAATGTGAATATTCCTTGATTATGACAAGTGGCACATTTCCTCTGACTTGAGATCACTTGTGTTTTCTAAATGATGATTGTCATTGTTTTGAGATAGTTCAATATCGTTTGAAACATAATGATTATAGACTATCTTGGATGATGAGCTTGAGTCAGGTTAGGGCACTAGTGATAGACATAGGATTGCCGTCTCCTTGTTTAAGGAGTGTGATGTTCTAAAGGGGCCCCCTGGATGAGATGATTGAGAGAGTGTATGGCCATACCCAGGTGACTATGATCATCTGATCTAATCATGCTCATCATATTGGAATTACAAGCTTGACAGGCTTGTCCAATAAGAACATCCAGTGGCAAAGGAAAAATGCATGCCTTGTGATTTGATTCACACTTGTGCTGTTTTTGGGTGTAGTCTTGGAAGACTCTTTTCTTTATATCGGGAGACAGTGATGTGTTGCTAGATACCTCTCACTGATCGTGATAACGTAAGTTGTCGTTACCGACATTTAAAGGAAACCCTTTGGGTCGCACAATTTGATGATATGGCTTACTTAAGTCAGATCGTGTGGACTGAATTATTTGGGTTCAGTTTAAAGGGATTTAATCTCTGATTGTAAGTGAGATCTGGTCTGATCATGTTTGATTGATTAGGGCTTGAGATCGGTAAGCTTTGATCGAGAGAATGCATGCCAGATCGGTCAGATCAGGGGCATCGTTGAGATCGACGGTTAGATCGTGAACCTTAGGGTTTATTTAAGATCTAGACTAGATCATTGGCTTGATTGGTTCTTAAACCGAACCAAAGTGAACCGGCTCACTAAATGAGCGCTTGGTTCATAGGGAGAGGAGTAGGCGACAAGTTCACTTGGCGTGAACGTTGTGGTGAGGAGTGGTTACTATTTTTAGTAACCATGATCTCCACTTGAGGGGGCTCTCGTCCGAATAGAGTATGCTCTATTTTCGCCACTTCCCATATTCCTCTCGCCCATATTCCTCTCGACATTCTTGTGTGAGTGCGGCGACGCTTGACGGATTGAGGAGGATTCGGCCAAGAGAGATTGACATCTCATTTTCCCTTCACTCGTCAAAGGACCTCTTGGAACCTTGCTAGCACAAGGAGCACCAAGAGAGATAGCGACATCATCTTGTGTGTGACGACAAGGAGAAGATCTCGTTTGATCTTTACTTCCAAGGTGCCATCTAGAAATGGCAATGGTATGGATCGAATCATCTCTTATGCAATCGGTTTTTCCTTTAAGTTGATTATATAAGGTGCATGCGATTCTTAGAGACCCTATCCGCTGCTTGAAATTTGTTTTGCACCATGCTGGGTTTCGCCCCCCTCATGAAAGGGGTTCCTACATTCCCTTGGCAGTCTGAATTCCATAAGGATCCACATTTAAAGAAATAGCAATAGGAGTAATGAAACCTCCTAAAACAATGGCACCCTTCTTGGCACGAGCTACTTTATCAAATTGTTTAAATAAAATGCATGCTACATCTAATTGAAAACCATGCAACATACTC
The DNA here is from genome assembly GCA_027563935.2 of Costus lasius. Lineage (NCBI taxonomy): Eukaryota > Viridiplantae > Streptophyta > Magnoliopsida > Zingiberales > Costaceae > Costus > Costus lasius. The sequence goes on from CM050446.2 coordinate 87,821,051, forward strand.
CATTAAAAATAGAGCTCGGTCTGGCAAATCATACCATCACTCTCATCTTGTCCGAAGACAATATGCGAGAGAATTCTGTGAATGTAGCGTAGACATGGGTTGGAGAGACTAGATGCCCATGTTGTCTTTTCTGAAAAATCTGAATCATACATGATTTGATGCCAAAATGCACTCTCAACATATTCTTGTGCTGGGTGTGTAACTCCTTCACCAGGCAACAACAATATATTCCTTACATCCTTGAGCATGAGGCTCCTCTCGATATTTGCAAGCCGAAAAGTCAGACGACTTTTTGCTTCTTGGCAATGATAGTCACGGAGCTCAACCTCCAAGCTGCTAAGGAATTCCAGAACGAAGGGAATAAATGTCTGCGGTGTCATCTGAAAGAATTTGAGTGCTAATATCTGCTCAAACATCCACTCAACATCTTCATCTAATCCAAGAATCTCCATAGTTTGTTTATCCATATATATGGTGTTGGTGATGCATTTGGAATTTGGCACATTGTATCTAGCTTCTTGTTTATCATCACGAAAGATGATTCCATAGGGGTTTGTGGGTGGTGGTGCCGAAGAAGAAACAGGCTTCTTCCCCTTGCTCACTAACCTCTTAGTCTTGGATGCCATTTCAAATCAATTATGTAATGAAATGCACAAAAGCAGGTGCTGTTGAGTCCCCTTCAAGGGGGAGCGCAAGGGGGTGAAACCCTAAAAGGGGGCGCACATAGAACTTTTGCAGCGGATGCAAGGGTTTCATAAGATCGCAAGTAAGAGCATATGATCAACTTAACCAAATAAGATCATACCATAGCCATTGTGTGGGTGTCGACTTGGAATCAAGAGAACAAAATAGATCTCCTCCAAACGGCGCGCACACAAGATGAAGTCGGCTACTCTTTGAGATCCTTGTGCTAGCAAGGTTCTTTCAAAGGTACTTGTCGTATGGAAGGGATGAGATGTCTCTTTCTTTGGCCGAGAGCTCCTTCTCAAAATCCACTCCTTCTCGTCAAACTCCTCTACACGAAAGTGCAAGGCATTGAAGCGAAGAGAGCAACGCATATGCGTTAGAGCGTTTTGAAAAAAAAAGGCCTTCATGACTTACCATTAATGGAAGCCATGCGCCTTGATGATCTAATAACCGATCAAAACGCCTTGAGGCTTTGAACCATGCGTTCACACATGTGAACCGATTCAAATTGGTCTGGTTCAAAGACCAAATTAGGCCAAGCTTTGGTCTAGATCTTCTATGAACCAAATGGCTCAAGATCTAACCGCACATCTCAAGATGCTCTTGATCTCACCGATCTAGCATCCAATCTCTCGATCGAAGCTTACCGATCTCAAGCCCTAACCAATCAAACATGATCAGACCAGATCTCACTTACAATCAGAGTTTAAATCCCTTCAAACTGAACCCAAACAATTCAGTCCACACGATCTGACTTAAGTAAGCCATATCATCAAATTGTGCGACCCTGAGGGTTTCCTTTAGATGTCGGTAACGATAACTTTCGTTATCACGATCAGTGAGGGGTATCTAGCAACACATCACTGTCTCCCGATATAAAGGAAATAGTCTTCCAAGACTACACCCAAACCACAGCACAAGTGTGAATCCACTTCACAAGGCATACATGATTCCTTTGCCACTGGATGTTCTTATTGGACAAGCATGTCAAGCCTGTAACTCCAATATGATGAGCATGATTAGACCAGATGAACATAGTCACCTGGGTATGGCCATACACTTTCTCAATCATCTCATTTAGGGGGGCCCCTCTAGAACATCACACTCCTTAAACAAGGAGACGGCAATCCTATATCTATCACTAGTGTCCTAACCTGACTCATGATCATTATCCAAGATAGTCTATAACCATTATCTTTCAAATGATATTGAACTACCTCAAAACAATGACAATCATCATTTAGAAACACAAGTGATCTCAAGTCAGAGGACATGTGCCACTTGTTGCAAATAAGGATTATTCACATTGTGACAAGCAATTGAATATCCTAGTAGGGTCTGTCCAGTACATCCAATGTACCCATGAGTCTACATCTTATTCCATGCTCGAAGCATCCTATAAGATTAGAACACATATTAGTCTCAATCATATCAAGGCTGTCTCATGTTCACCAAGATATCTCGACTAAGGACATTATAGCCTGTCAGCCTAGCTGAACAGCATTGAGACATTATTCAGAAGCACACTCATTGCAGCAGACAATGTAACATACTGAATAACAACCATTGCCTTTATAAACATAAGAGTTTATATACATGATACTGATAGAGTCCCAAGGCCTCAAACATTAGCCTTAAGGGCATACCCCAACAATCTCCCACTTGCACTTAATCTAATGGTTGAGAAATCTCAAACCCATATTATTACAGTGCTTCTCATGCTTCTGCTGCGCCAGAGGCTTGGTAAGCGGGTCAGCCAGATTGTCATCTGTATGAACCTTGCAGATTTTGATCTCGCCACGATCAATGATCTCCCGGATCAAGTGAAACCGTCTCTGTATGTGCTTGGACTTCTGGTGCGACCGTGGTTCCTTTGCTTGTGCGATTGCTCCAGTGTTATCACAGAAGATAACCAAAGGATCTGCACTCAATGGAACAACACCAAGTTCTTGAACGAACTTACGAATCCACACTGCCTCCTTGGATGCTTCCGAGGCTGCAACATACTCGGCTTCTGTTGTGGAATCAGCAACGATAGACTGTTTGAAACTCTTCCACACCACTGCTCCTCCATTCAAGCTAAAAACATAGCCTGATTGCGATCGGAAATCATCCTGGTCCGACTGGAACGAAGCGTCAGTATATCCTTCTATACTGAGTTCTTCCTGACCACCATATATCAAGAACATATCTTTGGTCCTCCGCAGATATTTCAAAATGTTCTTGACCGCAATCCAGTGTGCCTGACCTGGATTACTTTGGAACCGACTGGTCACGCTTAACCCGTAAGCGACGTCTGGGCGAGTACATAACATCGCATACATAATGGACCCAATAGCCGAAGCATAAGGCGTATTGTCCATTTCATCTTTCTCAGTCTGTGTTTGTGGACACTGACTCTTTGAAAGATTCAGACCATGTCTGACTGGAAGATATCCTCTTTTAGAATTCTCTAAATGAAATCTCTCCAGGACTTTATCGATGTAAGTACTCTGGCACAGCCCGAGAAGCCTCTTAGATCTATCTCTGTAGATCTTCACACCTAATACATAGGCTGCTTCTCCTAGATCTTTCATCTGGAAACATTTTCCTAACCATGCTTTAACAGCATGCAGTTCAGGAATATCGTTTCCAATGATTAAGATATCATCGACGTAGAGGACTAGGAAAGTAATCACGCTCCCACTAAACCTTTTATATACACACGGGTCATCTTCGTTCTTGATGAAACCAAACTCACAGATTGATTCATCAAAACGAATATTCCAGCTTCTAGATGCTTGTTTAAGTCCATAAATGGACTTCTTTAACTTGCATATTTTATGACGATCTGATGGATTAGTGAAACCTTCAGGTTGTGTCATATACACATCCTCATCCAGTTTTCCATTAAGGAAAGCGGTCTTCACATCCATCTGCCAGATCTCATAATCGTAATATGCTGCTATCGCGAAAAGAATCCGAATAGACTTAAACATGGCTACAGGAGAGAAAGTTTCATCATAATCTATCCCGTAGATTTGTTTGAAACCTTTCGCAACTAGCCTGCCTTTATAGGTAACCACGTTACCATCCATGTCAATCTTCTTCTTGAAGATCCATTTACAGCCTATAGGGATCACTCCCGGAGGCGGATCAACCAAATCCCAGACCTGGTTATCTGACATGGAGTCCATCTCGGCTCGCATAGCTTCAAGCCATCTAGCTGACTCCGGTCCACTGACCGCATCCGCATAAGTGAGGGGTTCATCATTTTCAATGATGTAGACTCCGTCATAGCGCTCAGGCTGTCGACGGATCCTTCCCGATCTACGCGGTTCCCGTGATATCTGAGCCTCAGGTTGTCCAATAACCTGTTCTACCGGCTCAGGCTCATCCAACTGTGCTTGACTACTTTGTCCTTCCTCTGGATTCTCATCCAGCTTTATTTCTCTCCCACTGGCTTCTTGCAGAAGAAACTCCTTCTCAAGAAAAATGGCCGTCCGAGCAACAAATACTTTGTTCTCTTTGGGATCGTAGAAATAATAACCCTTAGTTTCCTTAGGGTAACCGACAAAGATACATTTCTCAGATCTGCTCTCTAGTTTCCCAGAGGCGAGCTTTTTGACATAAGCCTCGCAACCCCAGATCTTAATAAATGTCAAGCTCGGCTGTTTCCCATACCATAGCTCATATGGAGTCTTAGAAACTGCCTTGGATGGCACTCGGTTTAGTACCTTTGCAGCTGTTTCCAGTGCAAATCCCCAAAAGGAGTAAGGTAGAGTAGCCTGACTCATCATAGAACGAACCATATCAAGTAAGGTTCTGTTCCTCCTCTCGGACACACCATTCCATTGCGGTGTTCCTGGCGGAGTGAGCTGTGAGATAATCCCACACTCCTTCAGATAGTCAGTAAACTCTCGACTTAGGTATTCTCCACCTCGATCAGAATGAAGTGCCTTGATATTTTGGCCTAGCTGATTTTGTACTTCATTTTTGAACTCTTTGAACTTGTCAAAAGATTCACTCTTGTGTCTCATTAAATAGACATACCCATATCTACTGAAATCATCAGTAAAGGTAATGAAGTATGAATAGCCACCTCTGGCATGTTTACTAAATGGCCCACACACATCACTGTGTATAAGGTCAAGTAAACCTGAAGCCCTTTGACCTTTGTGAGAAAAAGGAGCCTTCGTCATTTTACCCATTAAACAAGCTTTGCATGTATCAATCTCCTCATAGGAGAAAGATCCCAGCAGTCCATGATCATGCAACCGCTTAATGCGTTTCTTGTTAATATGGCCTAAACGACTATGCCATAGCAAGGTGCTGTCATCAGCATACTTGGCTTTCTTATTATCAATGTTTTGTATAGAACATTCCATGTCCAACATGAATAACCCATTGTTAATTGATCCAGAAGCATAAACAATATTATCATAAGATATAACACACTTTGAAATATTGCATTCAAAGGCAAATCCTTTCCTGACAAGAGCAGGAATAGAGATAATATTTTTAGTAATACTCGGAACAAAATAACAATTGTCTAGTTCCAATACAAATCCAGATGGTAATGAGATGTAATAAACCCCTACAGCAACAGCAGCAACCCGTGCCCCGTTTCCAACTCGTAGGTCCACCTCATGCTGTCCCACCTGCCTTCTTCTCTTGAGTTCCTGTACATTTGAACAAATGTGAACTCCACATGCAGTGTCCAACACCCATGAAATAGAAGAAGAAGATATCATGACCTCAGTCACAAATATACCTGAGCCAGAAGCGATGCTTCCCTTCTTGTCTCCTTGGAGCGCTTTACAGTCCTTTTTCTAGTGACCCAGCTGGCCACAGTGGAAACACCTGTTGTCCTTCGACCGCTTCACCTTTTGTTTCAGAGCCTTACTGTAGTTCTTGACAGGGGCCTTGCCCTTCTTCCCCTTCTTCTTGTTCCTGGAAGGGAACATCAAGACAGAGGTTGAAGGCTTTCCCTTCAGAGTCTCCTCCGTAGTCAAGAGCATATTCAGCAACTCTGCCGGAGTACAGTCGATCTTGTTCATATTAAAATTAATGATGAACGCATCGAAGGAGGCCGGGAGAGACTGCAGAATAATATCTACAGCAAGCTCCTGATTGATGGTATGCCCCAGTTTCTCTAGAGCCTCCTTATGCCCAATCATCTTGAGCACATGAGCTCCCACTGGACTCCCTTCAGTCAGTTTGCTCTGAAAGAAAAGCTTGGTCAGATTATAGCGTTCAGTCCTCGCCTGTGCAGCATACAGCATCTTGAGGTTTGCTATAATTTCTATAGCAGATATATCCTCATGCTGACGCTACAGTGGTGGCGTCATAGACGCTAGCATCAGGCAAACAACATCAATGCTATCATTGACATGCTTTTCATAGGCATCCCGAACCGCCCTTGCGGCGTTCGGAGCGGGTTGAGGCGGTATAGCCGTCTCGAGGACATACAGTTTCCTCTCAGCCTTAAGAACAATCTTAAGGTGTCCGAACCAGTCTGAGAAGTTTGGCCCAGCAAACTTCTCCCTTTCCAGTAGGGATCGCACATTGAAGCTCATGGTGTTCGTTGCTGCAGGAATCTACAACAATGCAAGAACAGCAAGGTCAGTATCAATGTCTAGAATCAATCCAGGACTTAAGAAAGATTCTTTTCTCACTATTTTATCTGACTGAAAAATCCATTAAAACAGTCCGAAAGAGTAAAACTCTTTTAGTGAGATGGGATCTAGATTTCATACTTGGTCTCCGCGTCCCGCTCAGGCGAGATAAGATGCACAGAGAGTACAAGCATTAATTTCTGGTAGGCAGTCCCTGCCAATGACCAACCCGTGCGATTCCCCTTCATCTGGGCAATCCAGCAGACTGTGCCAACTGAGTTGGTACAACACAGTCTCTGATCCCACAGATGGCTGCCTCCATGTGCTACCATATGCGCCACATATGTAGCCTACATGGTCAAGCTGACCTGACCTACTCCCTGGACCACCACGTGCTATGCTGAGCAACGAGAAGCGATAAATCCCTTCTCTGTAACACGCAGGTGAAATCACACACCGTCTGAAGATAGATGGACGTGCCCACTGAGTGGGTACAACACGGCTCCAACGATAGTCAGAACAGTGAGGTCTCGCGTCAGAAGGCTATCGAGCTTGATATTTTAGCGTTGGATTTTAACGGTCTTTTATCTTCTTAACTATCATGCAAACCCTATGGTGATAGCAGAAGATAAATAAATCATGCAATTCTAATTATAAACCATAAGTAGAAAGCATGCTGATCTTATGTGGTAAAAGCCCATTAACCCTAAGTAAGACCTTAAGAAAACTTAAGTCTTCACTTTAGCTTTTCTTGGGTCTTTTGCCTCTCATCTGGCCCAGACCAGGGCCTAAGCGCCTTCTGCAGCTCAGGTGCACCCACCAGGTAGATGCGCCTGTCATAGGGTCGAACCCTAGACCTCCCACCTGGTCAAGCCTCTGCTGCATGCGCCTCTGCCAACTGTGCTATGTGCTCATGTATGATTAAACTTACAATTTAATCTATCTAGACATGATTGACTCGCAGGTCAATTACACATTATAAATTAAATAAAAGTGATGCGCAGATCACAATATAAATTAATTTACAATTTTAATCCAGGCTCGCAGACCCCAGCACAGTAGACATTAAAAGGGCAACCCACATAAGATGAAATAAACATATATCATGGCATCCAATCAACATGTGATCCTTTAACAAGAAAATAAAATTTTTGAAAACCCCATTGGCATCAATTTTAATTTTCTTATGTGCCCTACAACCTTACAACGGTCCATTGATAGGGATCCACTCATCCATCTAGTCAGATCCACTGCCCTTGCATGCACCAAGTCCTAACTGACTTGAGTTGACCTAATGGTCAACCATGCATGCGCAAAGGGCTGAACAACCCTCATGAGTTTCGGCAAGCGGGTGTGACCCCGGGCCTAACTCATGTGTGTTCACTAGTCGTCTCAACCAGACCTCGCTACACGCCCTTGATGCAGTCGACCTATAGCCACCTCGTGCTTGCGCACAGGTGCTATCTGGTCAACCCATCTAGGCTGTCAGATGGTCTGATCAGACTATTTGGATCTAACCTAGAGGATGCTTTCAACCCCATCAACCCGTCTAAGGGTTTATAGCTAGGGCTTAGATCTAAGTTAGCGCGCATGTGATGTAGGTTTTTGACAAAACATTAACATGCGCCAATACATGCGCCAAGAGCAACATACTTCATACTTGCGCAAATAAACTAGCATGTAATCTTTCGCATGTTCATGACCCTAGATCTATTCAACTCAAACATGGATCACAAAGCATTAAGCAATCATAAGCTTCATACCGAAACCAAAAACCTCTGATACCAATTGTTGAGTCCCCTTCAAGGGGGAGCGCAAGGGGGTGAAACCCTAAAAGGGGGCGCACATAGAACTTTTGCAGCGGATGCAAGGGTTTCATAAGATCGCAAGTAAGAGCATATGATCAACTTAACCAAATAAGATCATACCATAGCCATTGTGTGGGTGTCGACTTAGAATCAAGAGAACAAAATTGATCTCCTCCAAACGGCGCGCACACAAGATGAAGTCGGCTACTCTTTGAGATCCTTGTGCTAGCAAGGTTCTTTCAAAGGTACTTGTCGTATGGAAGGGATGAGATGTCTCTTTCTTTGGCCGAGAGCTCCTTCTCAAAATCCACTCCTTCTCGTCAAACTCCTCTACACGAAAGTGCAAGGCATTGAAGCGAAGAGAGCAACGCATATGCGTTAGAGCGTTTTGAAAAAAAAAAGGCCTTCATGACTTACCATTAATGGAAGCCATGCGCCTTGATGATCTAATAACCGATCAAAACGCCTTGAGGCTTTGAACCATGCGTTCACACATGTGAACCGGTTCAAATTGGTCTGGTTCAAAGACCAAATTAGGCCAAGCTTTGGTCTAGATCTTCTATGAACCAAATGGCTCAAGATCTAACCGCACATCTCAAGATGCTCTTGATCTCACCGATCTAGCATCCAATCTCTCGATCGAAGCTTACCGATCTCAAGCCCTAACCAATTGATGTAGGGGGGAAGCATACAATTTGGGCTAGCATGAAAACATGAATCTAAGGAAAACAAGCTAGCATGCAAGGTTATCTAACGGGGCTTTCAAAAAATATGTTTTTGGTATTTTAGATAAAAACTGAAGATTAATATGCTACTAAATTATATGCTAGATAATATTAGACCTATGCAATTATAAACTACAAAATAAATTGCAACTAGCATGCTCTTATAAACAAAACTATAACTAAATATGTGGTTAACTACTCTATGGCTAAACATGCAACTAACATTAGGCTAACATTAAGCATGTGATTCTAAAGACTAAGCAAACCTATGACTAAACATGCATTTCTAGAACATTAAGACAATATTGTAAAGAAGCGCTCACCGTGCGATCCTTGAGAATAGAAGGATCGTCCTTCCCGATCTTCAACGGTCCTACTCTGATGGAAGGAATTGCTTCATTACAAACACACCAACACAACAAACCCAAACATGCTTGGGTATAATGTTATTAAATGGCACGTACAATGCAATTTCAAGAGGGGAGGTTAAGCCTCCAAATTCCTCTTGCTAACAAGATCAAACAAACTACTTAACTAATCTAATTAAAGAGGATGTGTTGCTCATGTCTTGGGTGGAGAGGGCCTTGTAAGTCTCGGCCATAGATGAGTCCTTGAGGATGTCTCATCTTGTGGATTCCCTTTTGATGCCGAGAGCTTCAAGAGACAAAGGAAATCTATTAGTGGTGAGAGAAAATCAGATAAACATCAAATACCAAACAAGAGACAAAGGGGAGTGTTCGGTTTGGGGGATGATGTTGTGAAGCCTCTTGATATTAATGTAGAAGTTCCTTGCGCCACTTGTTGTTGAAGATAAAGAATTTGTGCATCCAATTGTTTGAGGAAGATGATGTTGCCGAGACCTTCAAACAAGAGAGCAAACAAGTGAATCAAAGGGAGACAACAAATCAAAACAACTTACTAGAGGGGAAAAGGGGGATTTGATCTCAAGCATTGAAGCCCTTTGAGGATGAGATGCGCCATGATGATGGAGTTGATAAGTGTTGCGCCATTGGTTGATGAAGAGGATGTAGATGCATCAAGAGTTTGTTGTAGGGTATGGAGAAGGTTGCGCCACCAATGGTTGAAGAGGTTGTTCTTGCGCCAAGATGGTGAAAAGATCCTTTGAAGAGAAGATGCGCCACTTGTTGAGATGTTGATGGAGATGTCTTTGAAGAAACGGTTAGCGAAGGGAACCTTGGCCCTTGGGGAAGAAGGGAAGATAGGTGACACAAGCACCTCAGATGAGAAGGGGAAAGGGGAGGGCGACACAAGCACCCAAGGTTGCTAGGCAACTAATCGACATTTCATTCTTTCAAAACTTATTCAGGTCACATGCGAGAGCAAGCTTTGTAGCCTCTTTTCCTCAACGTTACAAAAGATCAATTTAAGAAAGAAAATCTTAATCTTTAATGCTTTGTCATGGCAATGGCTTCATGGGTCGAAATTGGCTTGAAAACTTCCCATATTTGAGTGTGAACGCCAACAATTGCTTGCTTGGTTGTCTTGCTTGGCCGAATTCTTTTTCTTGAAACCATTCCTTCTTTGGCTTGCATGAATATGGTATTCTTTGGTGGCTTTGGCGCATTCTTCATTGCTTGGGCGCCAAGAAAAAGGTGACAAACCTTCCTTCTACTTGAATTTCGAAATTGCTTCCTTGAATGGCTTGATGAGGATTCCTTATTTGGCTTGGATGAATTATTCTTGATTTGATCGGCTTGAGTGTTGTGCTTGGACGAATTTCCTTTGAATTCTTCCCTTAAGTGGCTTCATGAGGTGGCATGGCTTCCATGCTTGTCTTGGACGAAATTGGAGAAGATTTGATAGAATGGTTGGCTTGTTTCCTTCCATGGTGTGAACAAAAAATCCCATTAATTGCCTTCCTTGATTTTAGGGATTGGGATCTTGATTTTTCTTCTTTCATGGGCGCATATTACTTGAGGTGGCTGAAATAATCCATGATTGATGAGGCATACGAATTTGGAAAGGTGAGATGAACTCCTTTCATCTCAAGTCTTCACTTTGAGTGGGGCTTTGAAGTGACCTTCCATATTTGGAGCTAGCTTTGTTGAGTGAGCTTTGAGCTAGTCTTGAGCTTGTCCACATGACTTGTAAATGCTTATTACACTACTCCTACTAGACATGCACTAATTCTAGTATGATGCAACATAACTTCCATAAAAGAAAATTACAAAACAAAGTATAAAATTTACCAAATGTAGCTACATGATGCATGCAATGCAAAGGTGCCTTAGGGTACCCATAAACTAGGGTAGCCTTAAGCTCCATTTATATTTTCTTGGGTCATGGTCTCTACCCCATCACCAATCAAACATGATCAGACCAGATCTCACTTACAATCAGAGTTTAAATCCCTTCAAACTGAACCCAAACAATTCAGTCCACACGATCTGACTTAAGTAAGCCATATCATCAAATTGTGCGACCCTGAGGGTTTCCTTTAGATGTCGGTAACGATAACTTTCGTTATCACGATCAGTGAGGGGTATCTAGCAACACATCACTGTCTCCCGATATAAAGGAAATAGTCTTCCAAGACTACACCCAAACCACAGCACAAGTGTGAATCCACTTCACAAGGCATACATGATTCCTTTGCCACTGGATGTTCTTATTGGACAAGCATGTCAAGCCTGTAACTCCAATATGATGAGCATGATTAGACCAGATGAACATAGTCACCTGGGTATGGCCATACACTTTCTCAATCATCTCATTTAGGGGGGCCCCTCTAGAACATCACACTCCTTAAACAAGGAGACGGCAATCCTATATCTATCACTAGTGTCCTAACCTGACTCATGATCATTATCCAAGATAGTCTATAACCATTATCTTTCAAATGATATTGAACTACCTCAAAACAATGACAATCATCATTTAGAAACACAAGTGATCTCAAGTCAGAGGACATGTGCCACTTGTTGCAAATAAGGATTATTCACATTGTGACAAGCAATTGAATATCCTAGTAGGGTCTGTCCAGTACATCCAATGTACCCATGAGTCTACATCTTATTCCATGCTCGAAGCATCCTATAAGATTAGAACACATATTAGTCTCAATCATATCAAGGCTGTCTCATGTTCACCAAGATATCTCGACTAAGGACATTACAGCCTGTCAGCCTAGCTGAACAGCATTGAGACATTATTCAGAAGCACACTCATTGCAGCAGACAATGTAACATACTGAATAACAACCATTGCCTTTATAAACATAAGAGTTTATATACATGATACTGATAGAGTCCCAAGGCCTCAAACATTAGCCTTAAGGGCATACCCCAACAATCTCCCACTTGCACTTAATCTAATGGTTGAGAAATCTCAAACCCATATTATTACAGTGCTTCTCATGCTTCTGCTGCGCCAGAGGCTTGGTAAGCGGGTCAGCCAGATTGTCATCTGTATGAACCTTGCAGATTTTGATCTCGCCACGATCAATGATCTCCCGGATCAAGTGAAACCGTCTCTGTATGTGCTTGGACTTCTGGTGCGACCGTGGTTCCTTTGCTTGTGCGATTGCTCCAGTGTTATCACAGAAGATAACCAAAGGATCTGCACTCAATGGAACAACACCAAGTTCTTGAACGAACTTACGAATCCACACTGCCTCCTTGGATGCTTCCGAGGCTGCAACATACTCGGCTTCTGTTGTGGAATCAGCAACGATAGACTGTTTGAAACTCTTCCACACCACTGCTCCTCCATTCAAGCTAAAAACATAGCCTGATTGCGATCGGAAATCATCCTGGTCCGACTGGAACGAAGCGTCAGTATATCCTTCTATACTGAGTTCTTCCTGACCACCATATATCAAGAACATATCTTTGGTCCTCCGCAGATATTTCAAAATGTTCTTGACCGCAATCCAGTGTGCCTGACCTGGATTACTTTGGAACCGACTGGTCACGCTTAACCCGTAAGCGACGTCTGGGCGAGTACATAACATCGCATACATAATGGACCCAATAGCCGAAGCATAAGGCGTATTGTCCATTTCATCTTTCTCAGTCTGTGTTTGTGGACACTGACTCTTTGAAAGATTCAGACCATGTCTGACTGGAAGATATCCTCTTTTAGAATTCTCTAAATGAAATCTCTCCAGGACTTTATCGATGTAAGTACTCTGGCACAGCCCGAGAAGCCTCTTAGATCTATCTCTGTAGATCTTCACACCTAATACATAGGCTGCTTCTCCTAGATCTTTCATCTGGAAACATTTTCCTAACCATGCTTTAACAGCATGCAGTTCAGGAATATCGTTTCCAATGATTAAGATATCATCGACGTAGAGGACTAGGAAAGTAATCACGCTCCCACTAAACCTTTTATATACACACGGGTCATCTTCGTTCTTGATGAAACCAAACTCACAGATTGATTCATCAAAACGAATATTCCAGCTTCTAGATGCTTGTTTAAGTCCATAAATGGACTTCTTTAACTTGCATATTTTATGACGATCTGATGGATTAGTGAAACCTTCAGGTTGTGTCATATACACATCCTCATCCAGTTTTCCATTAAGGAAAGCGGTCTTCACATCCATCTGCCAGATCTCATAATCGTAATATGCTGCTATCGCGAAAAGAATCCGAATAGACTTAAACATGGCTACAGGAGAGAAAGTTTCATCATAATCTATCCCGTAGATTTGTTTGAAACCTTTCGCAACTAGCCTGCCTTTATAGGTAACCACGTTACCATCCATGTCAATCTTCTTCTTGAAGATCCATTTACAGCCTATAGGGATCACTCCCGGAGGCGGATCAACCAAATCCCAGACCTGGTTATCTGACATGGAGTCCATCTCGGCTCGCATAGCTTCAAGCCATCTAGCTGACTCCGGTCCACTGACCGCATCCGCATAAGTGAGGGGTTCATCATTTTCAATGATGTAGACTCCGTCATAGCGCTCAGGCTGTCGACGGATCCTTCCCGATCTACGCGGTTCCCGTGATATCTGAGCCTCAGGTTGTCCAATAACCTGTTCTACCGGCTCAGGCTCATCCAACTGTGCTTGACTACTTTGTCCTTCCTCTGGATTCTCATCCAGCTTTATTTCTCTCCCACTGGCTTCTTGCAGAAGAAACTCCTTCTCAAGAAAAATGGCCGTCCGAGCAACAAATACTTTGTTCTCTTTGGGATCGTAGAAATAATAACCCTTAGTTTCCTTAGGGTAACCGACAAAGATACATTTCTCAGATCTGCTCTCTAGTTTCCCAGAGGTGAGCTTTTTGACATAAGCCTCGCAACCCCAGATCTTAATAAATGTCAAGCTCGGCTGTTTCCCATACCATAGCTCATATGGAGTCTTAGAAACTGCCTTGGATGGCACTCGGTTTAGTACCTTTGCAGCTGTTTCCAGTGCAAATCCCCAAAAGGAGTAAGGTAGAGTAGCCTGACTCATCATAGAACGAACCATATCAAGTAAGGTTCTGTTCCTCCTCTCGGACACACCATTCCATTGCGGTGTTCCTGGCGGAGTGAGCTGTGAGATAATCCCACACTCCTTCAGATAGTCAGTAAACTCTCGACTTAGGTATTCTCCACCTCGATCAGAACGAAGTGCCTTGATATTTTGGCCTAGCTGATTTTGTACTTCATTTTTGAACTCTTTGAACTTGTCAAAAGATTCACTCTTGTGTCTCATTAAATAGACATACCCATATCTACTGAAATCATCAGTAAAGGTAATGAAGTATGAATAGCCACCTCTGGCATGTTTACTAAATGGCCCACACACATCACTGTGTATAAGGTCAAGTAAACCTGAAGCCCTTTGACCTTTGTGAGAAAAAGGAGCCTTCGTCATTTTACCCATTAAACAAGCTTTGCATGTATCAATCTCCTCATAGGAGAAAGATCCCAGCAGTCCATGATCATGCAACCGCTTAATGCGTTTCTTGTTAATATGGCCTAAACGACTATGCCATAGCAAGGTGCTGTCATCAGCATACTTGGCTTTCTTATTATCAATGTTTTGTATAGAACATTCCATGTCCAACATGAATAACCCATTGTTAATTGATCCAGAAGCATAAACAATATTATCATAAGATATAACACACTTTGAAATATTGCATTCAAAGGCAAATCCTTTCCTGACAAGAGCAGGAATAGAGATAATATTTTTAGTAATACTCGGAACAAAATAACAATTGTCTAGTTCCAATACAAATCCAGATGGTAATGAGATGTAATAAACCCCTACAGCAACAGCAGCAACCCGTGCCCCGTTTCCAACTCGTAGGTCCACCTCATGCTGTCCCACCTGCCTTCTTCTCTTGAGTTCCTGTACATTTGAACAAATGTGAACTCCACATGCAGTGTCCAACACCCATGAAATAGAAGAAGAAGATATCATGACCTCAGTCACAAATATACCTGAGCCAGAAGCGATGCTTCCCTTCTTGTCTCCTTGGAGCGCTTTACAGTCCTTTTTCCAGTGACCCAGCTGGCCACAGTGGAAACACCTGTTGTCCTTCGACCGCTTCACCTTTTGTTTCAGAGCCTTACTGTAGTTCTTGACAGGGGCCTTGCCCTTCTTCCCCTTCTTCTTGTTCGTTCCTGGAAGGGAACATCAAGACAGAGGTTGAAGGCTTTCCCTTCAGAGTCTCCTCCGTAGTCAAGAGCATATTCAGCAACTCTGCCGGAGTACAGTCGATCTTGTTCATATTAAAATTAATGATGAACGCATCGAAGGAGGCCGGGAGAGACTGCAGAATAATATCTACAGCAAGCTCCTGATTGATGGTATGCCCCAGTTTCTCTAGAGCCTCCTTATGCCCAATCATCTTGAGCACATGAGCTCCCACTGGACTCCCTTCAGTCAGTTTGCTCTGAAAGAAAAGCTTGGTCAGATTATAGCGTTCAGTCCTCGCCTGTGCAGCATACAGCATCTTGAGGTTTGCTATAATTTCTATAGCAGATATATCCTCATGCTGACGCTGCAGTGGTGGCGTCATAGACGCTAGCATCAGGCAAACAACATCAATGCTATCATTGACATGCTTTTCATAGGCATCCCGAACCACCCTTGCGGCGTTCGGAGCGGGTTGAGGCGGTATAGCCGTCTCGAGGACATACAGTTTCCTCTCAGCCTTAAGAACAATCTTAAGGTGTCCGAACCAGTCTGAGAAGTTTGGCCCAGCAAACTTCTCCCTTTCCAGTAGGGATCGCACATTGAAGCTCATGGTGTTCGTTGCTGCAGGAATCTACAACAATGCAAGAACAGCAAGGTCAGTATCAATGTCTAGAATCAATCCAGGACTTAAGAAAGATTCTTTTCTCACTATTTTATCTGACTGAAAAATCCATTAAAACAGTCCGAAAGAGTAAAACTCTTTTAGTGAGATGGGATCCAGATTTCATACTTGGTCTCCGCGTCTCGCTCAGGCGAGATAAGATGCACAGAGAGTACAAGCATTAATTTCTGGTAGGCAGTCCCTGCCAATGACCAACCCGTGCGATTCCCCTTCATCTGGGCAATCCAGCAGACTGTGCCAACTGAGTTGGTACAACACAGTCTCTGATCCCACAGATGGCTGCCTCCATGTGCTACCATATGCGCCACATATGTAGCCTACATGGTCAAGCTGACCTGACCTACTCCCTGGACCACCACGTGCTATGCTGAGCAACGAGAAGCGATAAATCCCTTCTCTGTAACACGCAGGTGAAATCACACACCGTCTGAAGATAGATGGACGTGCCCACTGAGTGGGTACAACACGGCTCCAACGATAGTCAGAACAGTGAGGTCTCGCGTCAGAAGGCTATCGAGCTTGATATTTTAGCGTTGGATTTTAACGGTCTTTTATCTTCTTAACTATCATGCAAACCCTATGGTGATAGCAGAAGATAAATAAATCATGCAATTCTAATTATAAACCATAAGTAGAAAGCATGCTGATCTTATGTGGTAAAAGCCCATTAACCCTAAGTAAGACCTTAAGAAAACTTAAGTCTTCACTTTAGCTTTTCTTGGGTCTTTTGCCTCTCATCTGGCCCAGACCAGGGCCTAAGCGCCTTCTGCAGCTCAGGTGCACCCACCAGGTAGATGCGCCTGTCATAGGGTCGAACCCTAGACCTCCCACCTGGTCAAGCCTCTGCTGCATGCGCCTCTGCCAACTGTGCTATGTGCTCATGTATGATTAAACTTACAATTTAATCTATCTAGACATGATTGACTCGCAGGTCAATTACACATTATAAATTAAATAAAAGTGATGCGCAGATCACAATATAAATTAATTTACAATTTTAATCCAGGCTCGCAGACCCCAGCACAGTAGACATTAAAAGGGCAACCCACATAAGATGAAATAAACATATATCATGGCATCCAATCAACATGTGATCCTTTAACAAGAAAATAAAATTTTTGAAAACCCCATTGGCATCAATTTTAATTTTCTTATGTGCCCTACAACCTTACAACGGTCCATTGATAGGGATCCACTCATCCATCTAGTCAGATCCACTGCCCTTGCATGCACCAAGTCCTAACTGACTTGAGTTGACCTAATGGTCAACCATGCATGCGCAAAGGGCTGAACAACCCTCATGAGTTTCGGCAAGCGGGTGTGACCCCGGGCCTAACTCATGTGTGTTCACTAGTCGTCTCAACCAGACCTCGCTACACGCCCTTGATGCAGTCGACCTATAGCCACCTCGTGCTTGCGCACAGGTGCTATCTGGTCAACCCATCTAGGCTGTCAGATGGTCTGATCAGACTATTTGGATCTAACCTAGAGGATGCTTTCAACCCCATCAACCCGTCTAAGGGTTTATAGCTAGGGCTTAGATCTAAGTTAGCGCGCATGTGATGTAGGTTTTTGACAAAACATTAACATGCGCCAATACATGCGCCAAGAGCAACATACTTCATACTTGCGCAAATAAACTAGCATGTAATCTTTCGCATGTTCATGACCCTAGATCTATTCAACTCAAACATGGATCACAAAGCATTAAGCAATCATAAGCTTCATACCGAAACCAAAAACCTCTGATACCAATTGTTGAGTCCCCTTCAAGGGGGAGCGCAAGGGGGTGAAACCCTAAAAGGGGGCGCACATAGAACTTTTGCAGCGGATGCAAGGGTTTCATAAGATCGCAAGTAAGAGCATATGATCAACTTAACCAAATAAGATCATACCATAGCCATTGTGTGGGTGTCGACTTAGAATCAAGAGAACAAAATTGATCTCCTCCAAACGGCGCGCACACAAGATGAAGTCGGCTACTCTTTGAGATCCTTGTGCTAGCAAGGTTCTTTCAAAGGTACTTGTCGTATGGAAGGGATGAGATGTCTCTTTCTTTGGCCGAGAGCTCCTTCTCAAAATCCACTCCTTCTCGTCAAACTCCTCTACACGAAAGTGCAAGGCATTGAAGCGAAGAGAGCAACGCATATGCGTTAGAGCGTTTTGAAAAAAAAAAGGCCTTCATGACTTACCATTAATGGAAGCCATGCGCCTTGATGATCTAATAACCGATCAAAACGCCTTGAGGCTTTGAACCATGCGTTCACACATGTGAACCGGTTCAAATTGGTCTGGTTCAAAGACCAAATTAGGCCAAGCTTTGGTCTAGATCTTCTATGAACCAAATGGCTCAAGATCTAACCGCACATCTCAAGATGCTCTTGATCTCACCGATCTAGCATCCAATCTCTCGATCGAAGCTTACCGATCTCAAGCCCTAACCAATTGATGTAGGGGGGAAGCATACAATTTGGGCTAGCATGAAAACATGAATCTAAGGAAAACAAGCTAGCATGCAAGGTTATCTAACGGGGCTTTCAAAAAATATGTTTTTGGTATTTTAGATAAAAACTGAAGATTAATATGCTACTAAATTATATGCTAGATAATATTAGACCTATGCAATTATAAACTACAAAATAAATTGCAACTAGCATGCTCTTATAAACAAAACTATAACTAAATATGTGGTTAACTACTCTATGGCTAAACATGCAACTAACATTAGGCTAACATTAAGCATGTGATTCTAAAGACTAAGCAAACCTATGACTAAACATGCATTTCTAGAACATTAAGACAATATTGTAAAGAAGCGCTCACCGTGCGATCCTTGAGAATAGAAGGATCGTCCTTCCCGATCTTCAACGGTCCTACTCTGATGGAAGGAATTGCTTCATTACAAACACACCAACACAACAAACCCAAACATGCTTGGGTATAATGTTATTAAATGGCACGTACAATGCAATTTCAAGAGGGGAGGTTAAGCCTCCAAATTCCTCTTGCTAACAAGATCAAACAAACTACTTAACTAATCTAATTAAAGAGGATGTGTTGCTCATGTCTTGGGTGGAGAGGGCCTTGTAAGTCTCGGCCATAGATGAGTCCTTGAGGATGTCTCATCTTGTGGATTCCCTTTTGATGCCGAGAGCTTCAAGAGACAAAGGAAATCTATTAGTGGTGAGAGAAAATCAGATAAACATCAAATACCAAACAAGAGACAAAGGGGAGTGTTCGGTTTGGGGGATGATGTTGTGAAGCCTCTTGATATTAATGTAGAAGTTCCTTGCGCCACTTGTTGTTGAAGATAAAGAATTTGTGCATCCAATTGTTTGAGGAAGATGATGTTGCCGAGACCTTCAAACAAGAGAGCAAACAAGTGAATCAAAGGGAGACAACAAATCAAAACAACTTACTAGAGGGGAAAAGGGGGATTTGATCTCAAGCATTGAAGCCCTTTGAGGATGAGATGCGCCATGATGATGGAGTTGATAAGTGTTGCGCCATTGGTTGATGAAGAGGATGTAGATGCATCAAGAGTTTGTTGTAGGGTATGGAGAAGGTTGCGCCACCAATGGTTGAAGAGGTTGTTCTTGCGCCAAGATGGTGAAAAGATCCTTTGAAGAGAAGATGCGCCACTTGTTGAGATGTTGATGGAGATGTCTTTGAAGAAACGGTTAGCGAAGGGAACCTTGGCCCTTGGGGAAGAAGGGAAGATAGGTGACACAAGCACCTCAGATGAGAAGGGGAAAGGGGAGGGCGACACAAGCACCCAAGGTTGCTAGGCAACTAATCGACATTTCATTCTTTCAAAACTTATTCAGGTCACATGCGAGAGCAAGCTTTGTAGCCTCTTTTCCTCAACGTTACAAAAGATCAATTTAAGAAAGAAAATCTTAATCTTTAATGCTTTGTCATGGCAATGGCTTCATGGGTCGAAATTGGCTTGAAAACTTCCCATATTTGAGTGTGAACGCCAACAATTGCTTGCTTGGTTGTCTTGCTTGGCCGAATTCTTTTTCTTGAAACCATTCCTTCTTTGGCTTGCATGAATATGGTATTCTTTGGTGGCTTTGGCGCATTCTTCATTGCTTGGGCGCCAAGAAAAAGGTGACAAACCTTCCTTCTACTTGAATTTCGAAATTGCTTCCTTGAATGGCTTGATGAGGATTCCTTATTTGGCTTGGATGAATTATTCTTGATTTGATCGGCTTGAGTGTTGTGCTTGGACGAATTTCCTTTGAATTCTTCCCTTAAGTGGCTTCATGAGGTGGCATGGCTTCCATGCTTGTCTTGGACGAAATTGGAGAAGATTTGATAGAATGGTTGGCTTGTTTCCTTCCATGGTGTGAACAAAAAATCCCATTAATTGCCTTCCTTGATTTTAGGGATTGGGATCTTGATTTTTCTTCTTTCATGGGCGCATATTACTTGAGGTGGCTGAAATAATCCATGATTGATGAGGCATACGAATTTGGAAAGGTGAGATGAACTCCTTTCATCTCAAGTCTTCACTTTGAGTGGGGCTTTGAAGTGACCTTCCATATTTGGAGCTAGCTTTGTTGAGTGAGCTTTGAGCTAGTCTTGAGCTTGTCCACATGACTTGTAAATGCTTATTACACTACTCCTACTAGACATGCACTAATTCTAGTATGATGCAACATAACTTCCATAAAAGAAAATTACAAAACAAAGTATAAAATTTACCAAATGTAGCTACATGATGCATGCAATGCAAAGGTGCCTTAGGGTACCCATAAACTAGGGTAGCCTTAAGCTCCATTTATATTTTCTTGGGTCATGGTCTCTACCCCATCACCAATCAAACATGATCAGACCAGATCTCACTTACAATCAGAGTTTAAATCCCTTCAAACTGAACCCAAACAATTCAGTCCACACGATCTGACTTAAGTAAGCCATATCATCAAATTGTGCGACCCTGAGGGTTTCCTTTAGATGTCGGTAACGATAACTTTCGTTATCACGATCAGTGAGGGGTATCTAGCAACACATCACTGTCTCCCGATATAAAGGAAATAGTCTTCCAAGACTACACCCAAACCACAGCACAAGTGTGAATCCACTTCACAAGGCATACATGATTCCTTTGCCACTGGATGTTCTTATTGGACAAGCATGTCAAGCCTGTAACTCCAATATGATGAGCATGATTAGACCAGATGAACATAGTCACCTGGGTATGGCCATACACTTTCTCAATCATCTCATTTAGGGGGGCCCCTCTAGAACATCACACTCCTTAAACAAGGAGACGGCAATCCTATATCTATCACTAGTGTCCTAACCTGACTCATGATCATTATCCAAGATAGTCTATAACCATTATCTTTCAAATGATATTGAACTACCTCAAAACAATGACAATCATCATTTAGAAACACAAGTGATCTCAAGTCAGAGGACATGTGCCACTTGTTGCAAATAAGGATTATTCACATTGTGACAAGCAATTGAATATCCTAGTAGGGTCTGTCCAGTACATCCAATGTACCCATGAGTCTACATCTTATTCCATGCTCGAAGCATCCTATAAGATTAGAACACATATTAGTCTCAATCATATCAAGGCTGTCTCATGTTCACCAAGATATCTCGACTAAGGACATTACAGCCTGTCAGCCTAGCTGAACAGCATTGAGACATTATTCAGAAGCACACTCATTGCAGCAGACAATGTAACATACTGAATAACAACCATTGCCTTTATAAACATAAGAGTTTATATACATGATACTGATAGAGTCCCAAGGCCTCAAACATTAGCCTTAAGGGCATACCCCAACAGGTCCTATGCGAAATAAAATACCAGAACAAAAATAGAGCTGACCGTAGTGTATAGTGTTAGAGCAAAAACCGAAATCTGGTACTTCTAGCTAGAACTGATGATAACAATCTTCAGGGGAAAGATCTTCTACCTAAGGCAAAGCTCCGACGGCGAAAATCAAGCACCGGCAGTGATTTCTGATTTCCAACCTTATGAATCAAATTGAAGCAGCAAATTGTCGGAATATGGCTTGGAGATGACCGGAACTTGGTCGGGAAGGGTCGATGGAAACTCTAGAGGGTTGAGGAAAGCTCGAATCAAAGAGGGGGCGCAAATGCAAGGAAAACACAGGTGAAAACCATAAAAATACGGTTGCGGCTTATATATAAACAAATAGAAATACGGTCGTGAAAGTTTTCATGGCTGACCGTAAAACGTTCTACTTTTTAGAGCACAAAAATATGGCCATGAAAATTTTCATGGCAGCCCGTGAAACATTCTGTAAAGAAAGGCCATAAAAAATATGGCCGTGAAAATTTTCATGGCAGCTCGTGAAGTGAAACATTATGTGCCAAAAACTCCTCAAATTACGAGCGTGATGAAAATCACGGTACTCCGCTAAATTAATTTTCTTTTAATAAAAATAAAAACATGGTTGTGATCATTTTCACGGAAAGCCATGAAACATTCTATTTCCTTAAAGCACAAAAATATGGTCATGAAAATTTTCACGGGCGGCCATATTTTTTGCGAAATCCTCCAAAATCACCATTTTGTTGTGGAATCACCTTAGAATACTCCTGCAACATAGAAAAGCCAGAATTAATACTAGAAAAACATAAAAATAAGCAAAAACAAATGAAATCAAATGAGAAAATATTAGAGTAGAATGCTTGGGTTGCCTCCCAAGAAGCGCTAAGTTTAAAGTCGCTAGCTCGACCAAAAATCATCATCGTCATGCGAATGGTGGAGGATCTGAGAGCTTCTAGTTGACACCTTCTTCAATAGGTTCTGATATATAGTAATGTTTCAAGCGTTGACCATTAACTATGCAGTTCCCTGTCCTTTCACTCCAAATCTCAATAGCGCCATAGGGATAAACTTTAGCAACCTTAAAAGGACCTAACCACCTCGTTCTTAGTTTTCCAAGAAAGAGCCTCAATCTAGAATTAAAAAGCAAAACAAGGTCACTGTTGGGAAATCCCGGGGATATTTTATAAATTTTTGGCATTATAGATTATAAAACGCAGCGGAATAATATCCCCGAAACAGGCCAGTCCCCAAAACCCAGTGAAGATCGTCATGCGAGGGGGTCGACACGATGAGATAGCAAGTACCTAGAGCAATTGGAGGTCGATGTCGAGGTAGGCACCTAAGTGTTCACCCTCTGCAGTCACGCATACATGGATTCCTCGAGTCCTCTTCTTCCACACCCGGTGCTAGCCTTGGGAAGAAGATCCAAGCCTTAGATCACCTTCTTCAAAGCTTGCGCCACCTCCAAGGATGAAGAGCCAATGAAGAAGGAGAGGAGATGAAGAAGCCGCCAAGGAGAATTCCCTCTTGCGCCAAGAGGAAGAAGGGAAGATCACTTGCGGCCACTTGATGGAAGACTTTCGCCAAACCCTCCTTGCTCCCGCCCCTATGAAGCTTTGCTCATGCCAATATATGTTTTGCTCTCACATATACACACGTATATATAGAGAGGCAAGAGGGGGCAGCAATATTAGGGTGTTGGCGCAATTCAATAAGAAGGGGCCGGCTAGGGTAAAGGGGAGGGAGTAATTAGGGTTTGGATTATAGTAAGTCTCTAAGACTTTTCCATAAATACCTCTTAATTAACCATATGCGCCAAGGACATACCAAAGATGTCTTCCAAGCCATATCAGCCCCAAGAGTTGCCATAGAGGCAAGCATGCCATTCAAGGATGAAGGGGGAGGCGCCTAAAGCATCCTAATGAAGCAAAGGCGCCAACTTCTCCCCATTATACCCGTAGGCGCCAATGGGAGAAGTTTTCTCCCCATTATACCCTTTTAGCCCATTATCTCTTCATGACAACTTGTTATTGGGCCTCATTGGGTAATGAGCTAGCCCAAACTTCATTACATGGGTTGATTAAGCCATTGGATCCAATCCAATGCAACCCAAAGTCAAATGTGACCAATCTTGGTCAATTTCAGATCAACCTACCAAAAATGAAGTTTGGCTCCAATAACTTTCTTCCATCTCATCAGTGCTGACTTAAGGTCACCACAAGCAGTGAGTGGCACCTAGCAGTGCATCGCTGCTACCCAAGTTATCGGAATAGATATCGACATCGATATCCCCATAATCGCAACTAGGTACAGATACATTATAGTCTCTTTGCCAAACTGATATCCGATTGGACAAGTGTGCCACCACTTGTTTTCACCCAATCACATGGTTATGACTAAATCAAGTTCTCACCTAGGTATGGTCATATACTTTCAGTCACAGAACCATAGAGGAGATTCATGGATATCAAGCTTCCCTTAGGAAGGGTCAAATCCTCTGTCTGTACATTGACCTTCTCATATGGGTCGTGGCATACTCAATGACAACTGTTATAAACTCCCAACTATGGCGATGTGTTATGTTGTATCAAAGCATGTCTCTAACCATATAGAAGAGTCAATGACCTCAAGTCAAGGGATCAATGCATATCCTGTCACTTGTGAGAATAACTCATGACACCAAGTCATTGCCTCACAGTGGGTCGGTCCAGTATATCCACCACTGATATACCCATATGTCTGCGTTAGTACCTCGTGCCTAACCAGCCCATATACCAGTCTCTCACGTACCATAGCTATCCCATATCCACTAAGGTACATTGACTGGGGACAACCATTTGAGCACAGATCCAATCTGTCTCCAGGCACAATATCATGTAAGTACACAATCACAGATGTAAACATATAATGATAACGACAATGCCAGAATGATATAAGAAATATCAGTATCAAGTAGTATAGAAGATGGACCAATACTAGGTCTCAGGGCATATACACCAACAATCTCTCACTTGCACTAAGACCTAGAGGTTGAAGAACCTCAACCCCATATCCCTAGCATGACCATCATGCTTCTACTGCGCCAAAGCCTTGGTCAGTGGGTCTGCTAGATTGTTCTCTGTGTCAACTCTGCTAATCATGACATCACCTCAATCAATGATCTCTCTGATATGGTGAAATCTCCTGAGTATGTGTTTGGACCTTTGATGAGACCGTGGTTCCTTAGCTTGTGCAATTGCCCCAATGTTGTCACAATAAAGCTCAATGGGATTGACTGCACTTGTAACCACCTGAACTTCAGAAATGAACTTTCTAATCCAAACGGCTTCTTTGGCTGCCTCAGAAGCGGCCACATACTTAGCCTCAGTTGTAGAATTAGCTTTGGTGGATTACTTGAAGCTCTTCTAGCATACAGCACCTCCATCCATCTTAAACACATAGCCTACCTGTGATCTGAAGTCTGAAGAGTCCCCTTCAAGGGGGAGCGCAAGCGGATAAAACCCCTTTCAAGAGGGGGGCCGAAACCCTAAATAAAGGGGGTGCATGCATGTTTGCTAGGGTTTCAACAACATAATCGCTTATATGCTCATATGATCAACTTTGATGGATTAATTAGATCAAGAAGGAGATCATACCAATGCCATAGGGTTGAATGTCGGCTTGGAAGAAGAGAGCAACTTAGATCTCCTCCAAAAGTTCACACACAAGATGAAGATTGCTTACTTCCTTGGCGTCCCTTGTGCTAGCAAGGCACCCAAGCTTGCTTGTCGAATGGAAGGAGATGATGAAAAATCTCTCTTGGCCGATCCTTCTTCTCGTCAACTTACACCACCCAAGAATGTGTGTGTCGTCGAGAGCCAAAGGGGAGATGAGCGTTAGAGAAGCCTTGTGATCGAATGTGGAGACATTCATCACTTTGCAAAACCGAAATGCCAAAATTGGCAAGTTTTGAATACATGCGTTATGCGTTCACATGAAGTGAACCAAACGCATATCTCTTCTCTCAAATGAACCAAGCGCTCACATATGAGCCGGTTCAATGCAGTTGGTCCAATGACCAAACCAAATCAGCCCAAGAATTGGTCCAGACCAAAATAAACCCTAAGGTTCAAAATCTGACCGTTCATCTTTTGATGCCCTTGATCTCATCGATCTAGCATCCACACTCTCGATCGAAGCTTACCGATCTCAAGCCCTAATCAATCAAACATGATCAGACTGGATCTCACTTACAATCAGAGTTTAAACTCCTTTAAACTGAATCAAAACAATCCAGTCCACATGATCTGACTCAAGTAAGCCATATCACCAAATTGTGCGACCCTAAGGGTTTCCTTTAAATGTCAGTAACGATAACTCACGTTATCACAATCAGTGAGGGGTATCTAGCAACACATCACTGTCTCCCGATATAAAGGAAAGAGTCTTCCAAGACTACACCCAAACCACAGCACAAGTGTGAATCCACTTCACAAGGCATACATGTATCCTTTGCCACTGGATGTTCTTATTGGACAAGCATGTCAAGCTTGTAACTCCAATACGATGAGCATGATTAGATCAGATGAGCATAGTCATCTGGGTATGGCCATACACTTTCTCAATCATCTCATCCAAGGGGGCCCTTTTAGAACATCACACTCCTTGAACAAGGAGACGGCAATCCTATGTCTATCATTAGTGTCCTAACCTGACTCATGATCATTATCCAAGATAGTTTATAACCATTATCTTTCAAATGATATTGAACTACCTCAAAACAATGACAATCATCATTTAGAAACACAAGTGATCTCAAGTCAAAGGACATGTGCCACTTGTAGCATACAAGGATTATTCACATTGTGACAAGCAATTGAATATCCTAGTAGGGTCTGTCCAGTACATCCAATGTACCCATGAGTCTACATCTTATTCCATGCTCGAAGCATCCTATAAGATTAGAACAAATGTTAGTCTCAATCATATCAAGGCTGTCTCATGTTCACCAAGATATCTCGACTAAGGACTTAACTGTCAGCCTAGCTGAACTGTAACGCCCTTGATTTTCTGAATTATGATTTAAGGTTAGAAATTTAGTTTCTGTATTTTTATCGGTTAAAATTTTGGGATTTTTGCCTAATTGTAGGACTTTTTCCTACAGGGCAAAAATAATTATTTTCGTTGGGGCTTCGAACCCTCAACCTTGACTATTTGCTCCTGGAATTCTTCCACCATGGTGGCGCATATTTCTGTGTTATTGGAGTGGCGCATGGTGGTTAAGCCCAGGTAAGCCCATTAAAGCCGATTTCCACTTAAGTTAATTGGGTTATTGGATCTTGGATCCGTTTGGGGTGGAAAAAAATAAAAAAAAGGGGGAAAATTCGTGAGAGCTCCTCTCCCTCACGATTTTTGGTTTGTTTCTTGCCCTAGCCGCCTGTGTTGTCGCCCCTCACTGTGCTTGGCGCTCCTGCAAAATTTCTGACGCTGGTGGTGGCAGACTGGTGGTGGACGAACTTTCTGGAGACCCCTGATCCCCTGTTTTGGCGTTTTCTCTGTGGGCGATTTTCTGGTGAGTAATTCGATCCTAAGGAGTCTAATCCGAATTAAAATTCGTTATTTGCCATGATTATTCGTATGGGGTTGAATTCAAATAATTATAGGGTTTTAAAATCCTGTTCTGCTGAAATCTGCATTCGTTAATCTGACCTTTGTGTACTATAACCCCAATATCTCATGGTCTATAGATCCAAATCGCACGAAATAAATTTTGTATGAAACTAGATACATTCGGCTTTAATTTGAATCTGATATCGACCATATCCGAGCTGTATTCGTATTTCAATCTGTATTGCAATCTAGCTGTACAAAATCAGTTTTCTGAAATTCTGGATTTCGACCTTTATGTGTTCGAACCATCATATCTCCCTAGGTATAGCTCGAAATCTTGTCAAATCAGTTTTATTAGACCGTAGGCTCGAAGAGCTTTATTTTGACTCCCATAACGCCTATTTTCGATTAGTTATTGGATCTGAAATAGATGTCGCAATTCTGATATATGAATCTGTTTTCTTGAAATCTGAAATTCTGACCTTCCTATGTTCGAACCCTTATATCTTCCTGCCTAAAATTCGAAATCTTGTGAAACCAGTTTTATTGGAAACTAGATTCAGAGAGCTTCATTTTGAATACAATATTGACTAGCTTTGGTTCGAAATTGGACCAAAAATATATTTTGCAAATTGACAATATAAATCTGCTATGTTTTGGTTAAACGAATATTCCTTTGTGAGAAAAATTTACATTGTATGGTTTAACCTCTTAAATTGTGGTCTGTAGTTCTTCTAAAATTTATTTGCTTGATGAGAAATTTTAGAGAAAACAAAATTGGGGATTTAACTAAGAACTTAGGAATTTTCGAAAATATAGTTCGAGCCAATTTTGGGGCTTTTGTCAATTTTCTTCACGAACGTGTAATTAAAGTTATCTGTAGTGGGGGGCTGAAATTATTTACATGAAATTTGTACGTTCTGTTAAGGTTCTGAAAGTGGCGCCCTTACAGTAATTTTATAGCTCACGGTTTTAGGAATTTTGAGGAGATTATTTCATGAATAATTTCTGTTCTGTATTTAAATGTTTGTTATATGAATAATTTATGTTCTGTATTTAATTGTTTGTTATGTGGATATTTCCTGTTCTGTTTATATGTTGTGAAGTTTCTGAAAACCTTGAATGTGTTAAAACATTTGTGAGAACATAGAATGGTTTGACATGAATTAAGGTTAGTTGTAAGGAATTCACTCATATAATTTCTGTTCTGTGTTTAAGGACTGGATATTGGGGTGTGTCATTTTCTGGTTTGTTAGACTTTGGGCATAATGTAAGAATTAAGTAGTGGTTGATCCTACTTCTCTGTTTCAGTATAATCTGTTCTGTAAAATTATGCCCTAGTGTAGCACTTTTCCGTGTCCTTACCCTCCTTCTGTGGCGCTGTAATGGTGCTGATAGTCTACTACGACCCTTGAGACACTATTTCTGTTCTGGGTATTGGAGGCCAGAGTGCCACGTCCTAACAAGACGGGGGCCACCCACTGATACCTCCTCTACCATTCAGTTCTGGGTTTTGGAGGCCAGAGTGCCACGTCCTAACAAGACGGGGGCCACCCACTGATACCTCCTCTACCATTCAGTTCTGGGTTTTGGAGGCCAGAGTGCCACGTCCTAACAAGACGGGGGCCACCCACTGATACCTCCTCTACCATTCAGTTCTGGGTTTTGGAGGCCAGAGTGCTACGTCCTAACAAGACGGGGGCCACCCACTGATACCTCCTCTACCATTCAGTTCTGGGTTTTGGAGGCCAGAGTGCCACGTCCTAACAAGACGGGGGCCACCCACTGATACCTCCTCTACCATTCTGTTCTGGGTATTGGAGACCAGAGTGCCACGTCCTGACAAGACGGGGGCCACCCACTGATATCTCCTTTACCATTCTGTTTCTGATATGCATGCATTGTCTCGTCCTCGGCAGAGGTGGGGTCAGACCTTCTGTGGTCATCAGGCCTTCTGTGGCCTTTCTGTTTCCGATGTAGACTATCCGTTTGGACTCTGAAAATTCTGATTTTCTGTCTGTCAGTTCTGATTTCTGTAGTTCTGTTTCGATCTGTATTTAGATGTATTAGGCGGTGTGGTTAGTTAGTATGGGTTGGTATATTCATATCCTACCTTCTTGAAGCCTATTGTTACAAGTATCTGTATTTGATTGTGTTTTGTTTCTGATATGAGTGTGCATGTTAAGCTGATTTATTTTATCTGTTAAATAAAAGAATTTCAACTTAAGCATGATATTTTTGATGTGTACTATGGATGACTTTTAGTGTCTTTTACTCACTGAGCTTTTTAGCTCACCTCCGTTGTTTAAATGTTTTCAGGTGAGACATCAAGACAGTAATTGCTACAGCTAATATGACGCTAATGTTTGATGTCATTTCTAAGAATAGTCTTCTAAAGATTTATCAGGCCTGCGTGCCTAATTTATTATGACCTATATGACATGTTTTATCTCCTGAGGGCTTATGCCTGTTTTCAGGATATTATATTATAGTTGTTTCGTTTAAATTATTGGATACAAGTCTTGGATTCTTTTATTGAATTGGTTCTTATTTTGAAATGTCCGATTTGAGATGTGTAACCGAATTTGTGTTGTTTATTTTAGTATCTGAATAATCAGTTCTGTATATTTCTGAAATTCCACATATGTGTAGTGTGGACGTTTGTTGTTGTTACAAGATATGTGTGTCTGTGCAGCAGTAGTTTAGAATACTTGCTGCCGGATTTTTTCTGGATTTCCGGATTTCTATTTCCTAGTAATCGATCCTATTCAGTTCTGTGCGGTTTTCTGTTCCGTAGTAATGTCCTTCGATGCCGCTTTCTTCTTGTGTTTTAATGGAAGAGTAAAAAATTTTTTTTGAAACCCCGTATTTTACTTGTATGCGTGTGGGGTGTGATTCTGAGGGATGTTACAGATGGTATCAGAGGAATTTTACTAGCAATTAGAAACTCCGGGGAAGGAAAACTTTGTTTGTGTATTGCTAGAAACCAAGTTAGGATCTGATTTGTGATTGAATATTGGTTGTTATTCTACTGTGTTATGTGATGCAGGTAAAAATGGTGCGACCAAGAGCTAGCAGTAGCAACGGTGATCAACAGCCTGATCTGAGGCAGACCATGGAGGCTATGACTGCTATGATGCAACAACAGAACGCATTCATTCAGCAGCAAACTCAGATGATGCAGCAGCAGCAGGCGCAGCACATGGAGGTTCAGCAACAGTTATTGCAGCGGCTGTCGCAGACACAGTCTCAGTCACAGGCACAACCGGCTGGTTCTCCTCTGGGTGATGGCGCACATCAACGATATGCTCGGTTGGTTCGAGAGTTTCAGCACCTGAACCCGACTGCATTTTATGGTAGTCCGGGGCCTAGAGCTGCTGAGGATTGGCTTTTGACACTGGAGAAGATTTTCCAGGTTTTGCGCTGTGATGATGCAGACAAGCTATGTTTGTCTGTCTTTATGTTGCGTGGAGATGCTGAAGACTGGTGGAAGGGAGTCGTCAGACTGGCGGCAACTGAATCCAGAGATGTTGATTGGCAGTACTTCATGATGAAGTTCAATGCCAAGTTTTTCCCCTCTAGCTTATCTGAGGAGCGCGAGGTGGAGTTTATTCATCTTGAGCAGGGCGACATGACGGTGGATCGGTATGAGGCCACATTCGCTCGGTTGTCGGGGTATGCTCCTCACTTAGTCAACACCGAGGAAAGAAGAGCCAAGAAGTTTCAGCGGGGTTTGAGGAAAGATATCAGGACAAGGGTAGCTATGCTACACTTGGAAACTTATGCTGAAGTGGTAGACAGGGCTCGCACTGCTGAGAGGTGCATTGTTGAGATGGCTGCAGATACTATTCCAGTCACTGCATCCGCCCCTACTTCTGTGACTTACGCACCCACTCTGGGTGGTAAGGATAAGAAGAATTTCAAGAGGAAGAAAGACAATAAGGGCAGATACCAACCTTATCAGAAGCCAGCCAGCACAGTTTCTCAGAATGGCAAGAAGTGTCTCCACTGTGGGAGCACTAAACATCAGGATAATGAGTGCTACAGGAAGACTGGCGCTTGCTTCAGATGTGGTAAGGCGGGGCATATGATTAGGGACTGTCCTATGCCGGATGCTAGAGGACAGGGTCAGGGTGAGAAGCCTACTGTGCAGACTCGCGTGTATGCCATCGCGGAGAGGGATGCTTCGGCTTCGAAGTCTGTGGTGGAAGGTACACTTTATGTGTTTAGTTATTTGGCACGCATTCTTTTTGATCCTGGTGCCAATTTATCCTTTGTGTCTACATGTTTTGCATCATGTCTGCCTGTGTTGCCTAGGATACTTGATTTCTGTATTTCTGTTCATACACCTATGGGTGAGGCCGTATCTACAGATATAACATACCCTGACTGTTTGATTAAGGTAGAAGGATATGATTTACCTATTGACTTGATTAGTCTTTCTATGAAAGACTATGACATCATTCTGGGCATGGATTGGCTGTCTGCCTATCATGCTACTTTAGATTGTTTTGAAAAGCTAATTACTCTGCATCTAAGTGATGGACAGCAACTGGTTATCCAAGGCCGGATTTTAGAACAAGAGCCTTTGGTGATATCTCATCTGCAGGCCAGGAAGCTTTTAGCCCAGGGCTGCAAGGGGTATCTGGCGCATGTCAAGGTGCAGACTGAGCCTGATTTGGATCTGGCTAAAATTCCTGTGGTAAGAGAGTTTGCTGACGTCTTCTCTGATTTATCTGGGTTACCACCCAGCAGAGAAGTTGAGTTTGGTATCGAGTTGTTGCCAGGCACAGCACCGATATCTAAAGCTCCTTACAGGATGGCAACTTCAGAACTAACAGAGCTGAAGAAGCAACTGGAAGAACTATTAGAGAAGGGGTATATTCGGCCCAGTGTTTCTCCATGGGGAGCACCTGTGTTATTTGTGAAGAAGAAGGATGGTACTTTGCGCATGTGCATCGATTACCGTCAACTCAATCAAGTGACTGTTAAGAATAAGTACCCATTACCCCGTATTGATGATCTCTTTGATCAGTTGCAGGGTGCTACTGTATTCTCTAAAATTGACCTGAGGTCTGGCTATTATCAGATGAGTGTTCGGGAGGAGGATGTACCTAAAACTGCATTCAGGACCAGGTATGGGCACTATGAATTTCTTGTTATGCCCTTTGGACTGACAAATGCTCCTGCGGTGTTTATGGATCTGATGAACAGGGTATTTCATGAGCTCCTGGACAAATGTGTGGTCGTCTTCATTGATGATATTCTGATCTACTCCAAGAATGCGCAAGATCACTCTCAGGATTTGCGCAAGGTGCTGGAGATTCTGCGGCTGAAGCAGCTGTATGCTAAGGCCAGTAAATGTGAGTTCTGGCTAGATCAGATTGGCTTTCTGGGACACATTATTTCTAGCCAGGGTGTGTCTGTGGATCCAGTGAAGGTGGAGGCCATTCTTCACTGGGGAAGACCAACTACAGCGACTGAGGTCAGAAGTTTTCTGGGCTTAGCTGGATACTACCGCCGTTTTGTGGAAGGTTTTTCCAAGTTGGCTGGTCCTCTGACTAAGTTAACTAAAAAGAATTTGAAGTTTGAGTGGTCTGATGATTGTGAGTCTAGTTTTCAGGAACTGAAAAAGAGACTGACCAGTGCTCCTATCCTCATCATTCCCTGTGATGGAGAGAAGTTCATTGTTTACACTGATGCCTCTGGTAAGGGTCTGGGTGCTGTACTGATGCAGCAAGGAAAAGTAGTTGCTTATGCTTCAAGGCAACTCAAAGACTACGAGGTAAACTACCCCACTCATGATCTGGAGTTGGCAGCTGTAGTTTTTGCCTTGAAAATCTGGAGGCACTATCTGTTTGGACAGACATTTGAATTGTTTACAGATCACCAGAGCTTGAAGTATATCTTCACTCAGAAAGAGCTGAATATGAGACAGAGGCGATGGCTTGAATTGATAAAGGATTATGACTTCACCATCCAGTATCAGTCTGGTAAAGCCAATGTGGTGGCTGATGCTCTTAGTCGGTATCCTGTGACTCAGATAGCTGCACTACGAGTCCAGGAGTGGCGACTATTGCAGGAGTTCAGTGACATGCATCTGAGTGTGACTCCGGGTGAGAGAGGCGGTCTTCTGGCTTCTCTCAGGGTTCAGTCAGACTTACTGCAGAGACTGAGATCAGGGCAGCAGTCAGATCAGGATATTCTACGGTGGAAAGAGAGGTCTGAGCAAGGCTGGGATGAGAATTTCAGTATGTCGGATGATGGTCTCCTCAGATTTCGTGGAAGGGTCTGTGTCCCTGAGGACCCTGAGTTGAGAAATGAAATTCTTAAGGAAAGTCATTGCACTAAGTATACCGTTCATCCTGGTAGTACCAAGATGTATCAGGATCTGAAAAAGACTTTCTGGTGGCATGGTATGAAGAAGGATGTGCATTTGTTTGTGTCCAGATGTTTGACTTGCCAAACCGTGAAGGCTGAGCATCAGAGGCCGGGCGGTTTGATGCAGTCTCTCCCTATTCCTCAGTGGAAGTGGGAGCATATCAGTATGGACTTTGTGTGTGGGCTGCCCAATACCAGAAGGAATCATGATGCCGTATGGGTGATTGTGGACAGACTCACGAAGTCGGCTCACTTCTTACCGATCAAAATGACTTACAGTTTGGATCGGTTAGCAAAACTGTACATCGATGAGATTGTCAGATTACATGGAGTTCCCTTGGACATTGTCTCTGATCGTGATCCTCGATTTCTATCCAGGTTTTGGAAGAAATTACAGGAAGATTTGGGAACTAATCTGAGTTTCAGCACTGCATATCATCCTCAATCTGATGGTCAGACAGAGAGAACTATTCAGACACTTGAGGATCTTCTGAGATCTTATGTGATTGACTGGTCTGTTGAGTGGGATCTAGACTTATCACTGATAGAGTTCACCTACAACAATAGCTTCCACTCTAGCATACAGATGGCTCCGTATGAGGCCCTATATGGGAGGAAATGCAGAACACCTATATGCTGGGAGGAAACTGGGGACAGAACAGTGCTAAAGTCTGATGCTGTTCAGGAAGCCACTGAGAAGATCAGAGAAATTCAGAAAAAGATGAAGATTGCTCAGGATAGACAGAGGAGTTATGCTGATGTGAGGCGGCGTCCTCTTGAGTTTTTGGTGGGAGAGCATGTTTTCCTAAAGGTCTCGCCTATGAAAGGGGTGATGAGATTTGGGAAGAGAGGAAAATTGAGTCCCAGGTACATTGGTCCCTTTGATATCATTGAGAGGATTGGACCTGTGGCATATCGACTTGCTCTGCCCCCATCACTGGAACACCTCCATAATGTGTTCCATGTTTCTGCACTCAGAAAATATTGTTCTGATCCTTCTCATGTTCTGGAGTTGGAACCTCTCCAGCTTGAAGAGAACATGACTTTTGTGGTGAAACCTCTCAGAATTGAAGATAGAAAAGAGAAAGTGCTGAGGAATAAGGTTATTCCACTTGTGAAAGTCATCTGGGGAAATCAGTCTGTTGAAGAAGCCTCTTGGGAGGTTGAAGCAGAGATGAGAAAGGAGCATCCTCACCTGTTCAGTGACGGGCTTGGTCAGCTTTAGAGGACTAAAGCTCTATAAGGGGGGGAGGATGTAACGCCCTTGATTTTCTGAATTATGATTTAAGGTTAGAAATTCAGTTTCTGTATTTTTATCGGTTAAAATTTTGGGATTTTTGCCTAATTGTAGGACTTTTTCCTACAGGGCAAAAATAATTATTTTCGTTGGGGCTTCGAACCCTCAACCTTGACTATTTGCTCCTGGAATTCTTCCACCATGGTGGCGCATATTTCTGTGTTATTGGAGTGGCGCATGGTGGTTAAGCCCAGGTAAGCCCATTAAAGCCGATTTCCACTTAAGTTAATTGGGTTATTGGATCTTGGATCCGTTTGGGGTGGAAAAAAATAAAAAAAAGGGGGAAAATTCGTGAGAGCTCCTCTCCCTCACGATTTTTGGTTTGTTTCTTGCCCTAGCCGCCTGTGTTGTCGCCCCTCACTGTGCTTGGCGCTCCTGCAAAATTTCTGACGCTGGTGCTGGCAGACTGGTGGTGGACGAACTTTCTGGAGACCCCTGATCCCCTGTTTTGGCGTTTTCTCTGTGGGCGATTTTCTGGTGAGTAATTCGATCCTAAGGAGTCTAATCCGAATTAAAATTCGTTATTTGCCATGATTATTCGTATGGGGTTGAATTCAAATAATTATAGGGTTTTAAAATCCTGTTCTGCTGAAATCTGCATTCATTAATCTGACCTTTGTGTACTATAACCCCAATATCTCATGGTCTATAGATCCAAATCGCACGAAATAAATTTTGTATGAAACTAGATACATTCGGCTTTAATTTGAATCTGATATCGACCATATCCGAGCTGTATTCGTATTTCAATCTGTATTGCAATCTAGCTGTACAAAATCAGTTTTCTGAAATTCTGGATTTCGACCTTTATGTGTTCGAACCATCATATCTCCCTAGGTATAGCTCGAAATCTTGTCAAATCAGTTTTATTAGACCGTAGGCTCGAAGAGCTTTATTTTGACTCCCATAACGCCTATTTTCGATTAGTTATTGGATCTGAAATAGATGTCGCAATTCTGATATATGAATCTGTTTTCTTGAAATCTGAAATTCTGACCTTCCTATGTTCGAACCCTTATATCTTCCTGCCTAAAATTCGAAATCTTGTGAAACCAGTTTTATTGGAAACTAGATTCAGAGAGCTTCATTTTGAATACAATATTTACTAGCTTTGGTTCGAAATTGGACCAAAAATATATTTTGCAAATTGACAATATAAATCTGCTATGTTTTGGTTAAACGAATATTCCTTTGTGAGAAAAATTTACATTGTATGGTTTAACCTCTTAAATTGTGGTCTGTAGTTCTTCTAAAATTTATTTGCTTGATGAGAAATTTTAGAGAAAACAAAATTGGGGATTTAACTAAGAACTTAGGAATTTTCGAAAATATAGTTCGAGCCAATTTTGGGGCTTTTGTCAATTTTCTTCACGAACGTGTAATTAAAGTTATCTGTAGTGGGGGGCTGAAATTATTTACATGAAATTTGTACGTTCTGTTAAGGTTCTGAAAGTGGCGCCCTTACAGTAATTTTATAGCTCACGGTTTTAGGAATTTTGAGGAGATTATTTCATGAATAATTTCTGTTCTGTATTTAAATGTTTGTTATATGAATAATTTCTGTTCTGTATTTAATTGTTTGTTATGTGGATATTTCCTGTTCTGTTTATATGTTGTGAAGTTTCTGAAAACCTTGAATGTGT
The DNA here is from genome assembly GCA_027563935.2 of Costus lasius. Lineage (NCBI taxonomy): Eukaryota > Viridiplantae > Streptophyta > Magnoliopsida > Zingiberales > Costaceae > Costus > Costus lasius. The sequence continues at coordinate 87,857,894 of CM050446.2, forward strand.
TAAAACATTTGTGAGAACATAGAATGGTTTGACATGAATTAAGGTTAGTTGTAAGGAATTCACTCATATAATTTCTGTTCTGTGTTTAAGGACTGGATATTGGGGTGTGTCATTTTCTGGTTTGTTAGACTTTGGGCATAATGTAAGAATTAAGTAGTGGTTGATCCTACTTCTCTGTTTCAGTATAATCTGTTCTGTAAAATTATGCCCTAGTGTAGCACTCTTCCGTGTCCTTACCCTCCTTCTGTGGCGCTGTAATAGTGCTGATAGTCTACTACGACCCTTGAGACACTATTTCTGTTCTGGGTATTGGAGGCCAGAGTGCCACGTCCTAACAAGACGGGGGCCACCCACTGATACCTCCTCTACCATTCAGTTCTGGGTTTTGGAGGCCAGAGTGCCACGTCCTAACAAGACGGGGGCCACCCACTGATACCTCCTCTACCATTCAGTTCTGGGTTTTGGAGGCCAGAGTGCCACGTCCTAACAAGACGGGGGCCACCCACTGATACCTCCTCTACCATTCAGTTCTGGGTTTTGGAGGCCAGAGTGCCACGTCCTAACAAGACGGGGGCCACCCACTGATACCTCCTCTACCATTCAGTTCTGGGTTTTGGAGGCCAGAGTGCCACGTCCTAACAAGACGGGGGCCACCCACTGATACCTCCTCTACCATTCTGTTCTGGGTATTGGAGACCAGAGTGCCACGTCCTGACAAGACGGGGGCCACCCACTGATATCTCCTTTACCATTCTGTTTCTGATATGCATGCATTGTCTCGTCCTCGGCAGAGGTGGGGTCAGACCTTCTGTGGTCATCAGGCCTTCTGTGGCCTTTCTGTTTCCGATGTAGACTATCCGTTTGGACTCTGAAAATTCTGATTTTCTGTCTGTCAGTTCTGATTTCTGTAGTTCTGTTTCGATCTGTATTTAGATGTATTAGGCGGTGTGGTTAGTTAGTATGGGTTGGTATATTCATATCCTACCTGCTTGAAGCCTATTGTTACAAGTATCTGTATTTGATTGTGTTTTGTTTCTGATATGAGTGTGCATGTTAAGCTGATTTATTTTATCTGTTAAATAAAAGAATTTCAACTTAAGCATGATATTTTTGATGTGTACTATGGATGACTTTTAGTGTCTTTTACTCACTGAGCTTTTTAGCTCACCTCCGTTGTTTAAATGTTTTCAGGTGAGACATCAAGACAGTAATTGCTACAGCTAATATGACGCTAATGTTTGATGTCATTTCTAAGAATAGTCTTCTAAAGATTTATCAGACCTGCGTGCCTAATTTATTATGACCTATATGACATGTTTTATCTCCTGAGGGCTTATGCCTGTTTTCAGGATATTATATTATAGTTGTTTCGTTTAAATTATTGGATACAAGTCTTGGATTCTTTTATTGAATTGGTTCTTATTTTGAAATGTCCGATTTGAGATGTGTAACCGAATTTGTGTTGTTTATTTTAGTATCTGAATAATCAGTTCTGTATATTTCTGAAATTCCACATATGTGTAGTGTGGACGTTTGTTGTTGTTACAAGATATGTGTGTCTGTGCAGCAGTAGTTTAGAATACTTGCTGCCGGATTTTTTCTGGATTTCCGGATTTCTATTTCCTAGTAATCGATCCTATTCAGTTCTGTGCGGTTTTCTGTTCCGTAGTAATGTCCTTCGATGCCGCTTTCTTCTTGTGTTTTAATGGAAGAGTAAAAAATTTTTTTTGAAACCCCGTATTTTACTTGTATGCGTGTGGGGTGTGATTCTGAGGGATGTTACATGAACAGCTTTGAGACATTATTCAGTAGTACACTTATTACAGCAGACAAGGTAACAAACTGAATAACAACCATGCCTTTATAAAAACAAGAGTTTATTACATGATACTGATACAATCCCAAAGGCCTCAAACATTAGCCTTAAGGGCATACCCCAACAAAGTCATCAGGGTCAGACTGGAACGACGCATTAGTGTAGCCCTGAACACTAAGCTCTTCTTATCCCCTATAGACCAAGAACAAATCCTTAGTTCTTCCTAGATACTTCAGGATGTTCTTTATAGCCACTCAGTGCTGTAGACCTGGATTGGATTGGCATCAGCTGGTTATGCTCACAGCATAAGCCACATCTGGTCAAGTACACAATATTGCATATATGATTGATCCTACAGCCAAAGCATAGGGCACTTGACTCATTTCATCCCTCTCAGCCTCTCTGGTGAGACACTGGCTCTTTGAGAGAGTAAGGTCATGTTTTACTGGAAGTATCCTTTCTGGGATTGCTCCATGTAGAACCTTTCCAAGACCTTATCAATGTAGATATTTTGACTAAGGGCCAGGAGCCTCTTGGATCTATTCAACTTTGAGATGCTTGCTTTAATCCATAAATGGATTTCTTTAGCCTGCAAACCTTGTTGGCTTCTGCAGGATGGATGAAGCCATCAAGTTGTGTCATATACACATCCTTTGTCAGCTTGCCATTAAGGAATGTTGTCTTAACATCCATCTGTCATATCTCATAGTCATGATATGCAGCTATAGCAAGCAGAATCCGAATGGATTTAATTATGGCAACTAGCGAAAAGGTTTCATCATAGTCCACCCCGTGGACTTGTCTGAATCCTTTAGCCACTAGTCTATCTTTATAGGTTACTATGTTGCCATCCATGTCGGTTTTCTTTTTGAAGACCCATTTACACCCTATGGGTTTTACCCCATCCGGCAGCTCAACCAAATCCCAGACTTGGTTGGCTGACATGGAATCCATCTTGGATCGCATGGCTTCAAGCCATCTCTCAGAGTCCAGTCCACTGACCGCCTCATCATAGGTCCTAGGCTCATCCTCAATGATGAAGATCTCGTCGTGTTGAGTCGGCAGTGACTCATACCTCTCAAGTGCACGATGAATCCTCCCAGACCTACGTGGGACCTGTGTCTGAGCCTCAAGCTACCTAGCAAACTGTGCAGGCGGCTCAGGTTCTATCTCCTTGTCTTGTGGTTGCACTTGGACCTCATCCAAGTCAAACTTCCTCCCACTGACTTCTTTCATGAGAAATTCTTTCTCTAGAAAGACAGCACCTCGAACAACAAAAACTTTGTTCTCGGCGGGAACATAGAAGTAGTAACCCTTAGTTTCCTTAGGATACCCCCACAAAGATACATTTATCAGATCTAGGTTCTAGCTTGCTAGAATCCTGATGATTGACATAAGCCTCACATCCCCAGATCCTGATAAAAGAGAGGTTAGGGCGTCTTCATTGCCCAATAAGCTTTATGTTCCAATTCAACTGGGAGATGGCATGATTTTTCATATACAAGCTAATAAGGTGACATACCAATTGGAATCTTAAATGCAGTCTGATACGCCCATAATGTATCATCAAGCTTCATGGACCAATCCTTTCTTGATCTAGAGACAGTCTTCTCATGGACCAATCCAGTGCACCTGTATGTCTGCGTTACTATGCCCCGCACCTAACCAGCCTATACACCAGTCTCACATGTACCAAAGCTGTCCCATATCTGCTATGGTACCTTGTCTGGGGATAGCTTATGAGAATAGATCCAATCCAAACTCCTGGGACATTATATATGCAACTCAATACATCAACGCAGGTAGAGAAGTCTGCATAATAACGACCATGCCTCTATATAGAATAATAATTCTATCAAAGTACATTCAAACAATGTCTGACCATGTCCATACATTAGTCTGTAGGGCATATACACCAACATGGTCGTCGTCGTCCGAGTCCTCCGGTGAGCTCGAGCGCTCACCCGCCTCCGAACTTCGCGGAGCCACGTCCGTCGCGTGCGAGCATCACGGAGGTGCCGTCGCCACGCATGAAGAATTTGTGCAACCGCATCTTTCCCCTCTTCGTGGGCTGGTCTGCAAGTTTGGGCCAGGGTTTGGGTTTGGGCCGGACCGGTTGAACCAGAGCCTGACAATTCTCCCCCACCCAACTTGGACATCACCCTCGATGTCCGTCACGGGCGGATCTTGAGCAACTATTGCTCCGATCCTCAAAGCTCTGATTCTACACTGTTGCGCTCCCGTGGCAGTGTGTGGAACTACTTGGATCCCCCCGATCCTCACCTCCTCGGTGTTCACTTCAACTTCCTCGTCTGGTTCCCGCGCTATTATTGCCTTGAGTTTATGTCGGTTGGGGCAGTCTTTTATCCAGTGAGGACCTCCGCAAGCGAAACAATCTTGTGGCTTTTGCTCACGCCGTCCCGGTGAACCTCTGTTCTACCGGTGAAAGGGCCTACCCCTCTCTGGAACCCTAGCTCCCAGCGGTGTGCGTGGGGAGCCGCGCTTCGGTGGTGACCGTTGCTTCTTTGGTGGTGATGTCTTGAACTTCCGATTATCCACCAAAGACTCTGCCACTGCCGCAGCCGCCCTCCAATCGATCGGTGCGTGTCGTCGGACCTCTGTCCCTGCCCAAGTCTGAAGGCTCCGGAGGAAGAAATACCTCCTATCATCCTCCTCCATGCGCGGAAGCTCCAACATCAAGGCAGAGAATGCCCTAACGTACTCCTGAATCGAGCCAGTATGCCTCAGCCGATCCAGTTTGCCACGCGCCTGATTCGCCGAGTTTCCGGGAAGAAACTGCCGCCGCAGTTCCTCACGGAAAGTCTCCCTGGTTCACCATCTTCTCAGGTTTAGCCGTCCTCTGACGCGCCTTGGCTTTACCCTAAGGCCACACATCCTCTGACGCGCCTCTAGCGGTGTGGGTGATCTTCTGAAACTTCAAACCCTTCTTCACCTTCGCCGGTGAAGATGCCGTGTTTGCTGGAACACGTTCGCTGGGCTAGTGTTCAACCCGTATCGAAACATCGAGGGCGATGTTCAAATAAGGTGGGGGAGAATTGTCAGGCCCGATTCTGTCCAGTCCAGACCGGAGCCCACTGGGCCAAGACTAGATCCAAGCCCATGCGGAAGGAAAGAAAGTGGAGCCCGTCCGCGAGGAAGAAACTTTCGATCAACTCTCAATGTTGACCCGAGAACGGATTTCGTGTCGCCCTCATCGCGTGCGTCGGACGCGGACGCGGCTTTGGCAACAAAACCCGGACGGAGGTAGCAACGCGGAGGCGACGTCTTTCCCCGACTTCAGCGGAGACGTGGGGCAGCGCGTTCGTGGCGGACGAGTGGCGTCGGCTCTTCAGCGCCGACGTGGTCCACGCGAGGACGAGGTGGAGTCGGGCGGCGGACGCGGGCAACGCAATGCAATGGATGAACTCCTTCGGCTATAAATCCAACGAGGCAAGAGGAGAACGGGGTGCGAGTGCTTGGGAGTGCTACCACCGGCGACGGCGAGGGCGCCGTCGTCTCTTTCTGGGTTCGAGCAACTGTATCGTAGACGGCGAGGGCGCCGGCGATGAAGGGAGCGAGGACGAGGGTTTTTGTAACTTGATTTGTGCACAATAGAGTGAAATTTCCCTATATCTTCTCCGGTGAGCTTTTGTGGTGTTTACGGTGGTTTTTCCATTCTCTCCAGCGGCGTTTTCCTATTCTCCAGCTCCGATGGGTTTCTTCACCAGATCCGGTAGCGGCGGCTTCCTGCTGGCTGTTGGACGACGATGGGAGGTTGGGACCGAGCGCGGACGACGCGACGTCCTTTCCCTTACCAGATCCGGCAAGCGGTTCCTCAAAGCGCGGGCGGCGTCGCGAGGAAGGCGACGACGCGTGAAGACAACGAGTAGAGGCAAGCTTCGAACGCGGGCGGGCGTTCGAAACGAGACGGGTCAAAATCGGGAGCAGGTCAACGGTAAAATCACACGGCGAGAACGGGTTCGAAGCGGCTGACGTAGGCAAAGCGTCAGCGGAGCAAATCCGGAGCAGACGATTTCGATCGTGTTGGATGACGTCACGCGATTAATTCGAGCGGCGATAGGAATTTAGGCATTGACTATTTTGACTAAGAGATAAAAATTTGGGGATTAGGGTTTTCGTGTGAACCTGTAATTTAGGGACGATAATTTGTATAGAGAGTTAGGGTTTTCAAATTTTGGTTCGGAAATCCTAGCGTGTTAACGTTCCGATATTTCACCAGACTGCCTTGAGACAGCGTTTAAGTACTATTTTTAGACCGATCCAACCGGGGTGTGACACTTAGTATGTGATAGTTACCAAACATATAATTTTAGGTCCATTCCTCATGGTTTAAAAGTTGATATATGCTATCAAAGCGAAGACATTATTGTCCTAACGTGCAATAATTATTTCAGAAGCTAGGTTCGAATAGCATTATTACTTTATTCACATGCCAACTATGATATTCATTTTTTTTTCTGTTTCCTAAGTACTGGTGCCACTTTTCATTTTGCATGCATGGCTAAGTTTTTTCAGGCTTAGCATTTTTTTTTTACTTAATATATTTAGTAAATATATTCTAATATTTTAAGTATTGGTGCCAGTGTTCATTTTGAATGCATGGCTATTGGCTAAGTTTTTTAAGCCTAGCATTTTTTTACTTATTATATTTAGTAAATATATTCTAAAATTGACAAAAATAGAAAAAGCATTATAAACTACTTTTCCATATGCACTTTCAAGAAACAAAATTACATACAATGCATTCGTACACATTTTAGCAGAAATAAATAGACAAGTAAATCTTTTCTTAATTCAACAGTTGAACAGTTAGTTACAAACCATTACTTTGGATGTCAACCAAAAAAAAACTTGTATTATACTCCAGAACATACATGAAAACAGTAAACATTTACTTGGGACGATATGTGGTTAAATTGTTCCACGACGAGCATGCCATGGAAGCGGACCAAATGATTCAATCATTTTGCTAGTTCGGAATCTACACCTGCATATCCGGTATGTACCATCAGTCTAGTTTACTTTTTGTTAACCTCAACATGCAGATTGTCTTTGTTTCCTAAAGGAAAAAGAAACAGAAAGCAAAGCAGCATCTGCAATCAAATTGGCTAACTAAACGTCATTGATGCTTAGGTTCCACGCTTGGTACTTCGACAAAACAAATTGGGCATGCCTATAACAAAAATACTCAGCATAAATTGAGGAAACATTTTACAGTAAATATATATTGATAGGTAAAGATCCATCTCAGCTGCCTACCTTGTTTATACGAAGCCATTTTGAGACACAGATAGAATGGTATGCATGCTTGCATGGAAGAATCATTTGCCGATCACCTCTTTTATATTTCATCTGGCATATGACACATTTAAAAACAGAAATATCCAAATATCAAACAGAACAAGCATGACAAGAAATGCTTCATAATGTTGAATCTTCAATGGTGCATATATGAAGAATGAAAAGATAAGTACACATGGATGTTTTGATATATGTACATGTAAGTTGTACGTATGCTTGAGCACCGGATATGTTTTAAACACTTGGCATACTTTCAGAAAGTAAACAAGCTGAGCAAGATAATATGTAAGTGATTTTAAATAGGCATATATGATGTTTGTTTATTACCTTCAAATAGGCATGGAGCAAAAGCAATTTTTTATTTTAAAATGCTCACAATTTTTTTACTGTTATCAATAAGGATAAATTTTTCATCCTAAAATATCCAAGCAACAAGGATTCACTATTATGAGTGTATTATCAATAAGTATGAAGAAATAATTGAACTCAAGAGAGGCACCATACCTAGAACTTCTTAGTGAACTTTTCTAAAAATACTCTTTAGGCTGCTGTTTTTAAATTTGAGCAGCTTTACAACAAGTCTGACAAATTAATACTTGATGCATGTTGTTAACACATTTGTACTTTATACTCGAATGCCACTTAAAATAAACAAAAACATCAACATCTTCATTCTGAAATCCAACCTAAAGATGTTCATTTCTGCCATGAAAGAATGAGATATTAGTGTTTTATAGCATATAACCATGAGGGCCACAACTTACTTCTCAGACCGTGCCTTTTTCCTAAAAAAGAAGTTACTCTTGTACTTTGTAACTGGAAGTGAAGCAATCCTTTCTTGGCTAAGACCACGGCTTTGAGTTCCAATTGCCTCGCCCAACTCCAGTAATTCCTGTATAGAAAGGAAAAGAAGCAATAAGTGCACTCCAAAATTACATTAAGGGATGCAAAACTATCTATGAACTATCATCAGTTATGTTATATAACTGTGAACTTTGGATATAATTGAATGGAAGCCTAGAAAATAATAATTACTTTTTTGTTGTTATATGTATATGGACTCCAAGTAATTTGAAACATGTGGTAGTACTCATTCTAACTCTATCTTGTGGTAATAATATGTTATCGCTCCAACACTCTCCTAAAGCTAAGGATAGAGGTTAATCATTCTCAACTTGTCACATGGAACAGCAAAACATGAATCAAGATGTTTAATAAAGAAATCTGCAAATTGATTTTAATGTAGTGAAAAGAGTAAATCTTCTTGCTTACTGCATTTATTAACAAATATCAAACCACCACAATGCTTTAAGTCTTTTGTAAAAACTAGATTACTTATAATGTAAATGGTTGTTTGGTTCTCACAGTCCATGACTATTAGCTCTTCATGAGTGAAAGCAAAATTGTCAAGAAATTACAAATCTCCTTTACTCAACTCAGCACCAAGGCTCTAAATTTCGGTTCGAAACCATGTACTAGTCCTTGATGTACTGGTCCATACTGTTCATATCGGAGGGGTAGAAAAGGAGAAGAAGAGACTAGGAACTCTAGAAGCTCCACTTTGCATGTCCGCAATCCGCCTCTCTTCTTCTCCTCTTCTCTCTCCATACTCCTTGTCTTCTCCTCTTCTTTGCTTCCCTCGGAGCTTCCAACTCCATGAACTTCTCTCTTCTCCTCCTCTACTTTGTCTCCTTTTTTTTCCACTCCTGATGCAACGCAAGTCTCTACCTTCCATAAGTCTCCTACAGATTATGGTGGAAGATTACAATCGTGATGAAAGCCCACTGTAGAGTTCACAAAAAAACCTAAAAAACATCACAATAATCTCCATCAGATTACGACCATGACAACTATCACGCCCGTCCATGACATCGATCATGACTCAGCCAAGCATTATGTGGATTTCGTGAAATAGCCTAGGAACCATCATAACCGTGACATACATCAGGCCCAAACATGACGGCTTCGAAAAAGCTAGAACAATCTATTTCAAAGGCCCACGACAATCACAATATCCAAGCCAGCCTCTTGAACGGTACATGGGGATAATTATCCCTTCTTTAGCTCACACAAAGTCCATTCAACCCATGTGTTTGCTTCCATGACGCAGTTAAGAGCCCTATCCGACCCGGTACAACAATTAGCTATCAAATTTAGTGTAGGAGTCCGCCTATACTATAATGAACCAGCCAACTATAAGCCGATTTTGTTGCTTCCTCACGGCGTGCCTAGAGATGGTGTAGGTGAGCCATCTGGCCCAACCTAGTTAAAGTCTGCATAGTTTACTTTAGTTGTTAGGATTTTGTTCCTTGGGTTACTTTTCAGCTATTAGGTTGTTAAGGTAGTTCTAATTACCCTATCAAGTGTGTGATGTGAACCCAGCCCCTTTGCTTATAAAATGATGGCTTGGGAGAGTAGGATTCAGCTTTGCTTAGATAGTGAAGCTCACGTTAAAGAGTTGCAAGACTCTTATAGCTTAAAGGCATGGATAACCTCCAGGGTACCCTGGGTCTTGCAACTTCTTGTTTCCCTACTTGGAAGTAAATCACACTACAAGACCCCTCGTTTGTCGGGTCACCAAAAATGGAGTTGTTTTGTTTCTTGTATTTAGGGCAAAGACACCGAACTGTTCGCTAGAACATGTGGATGCCTTAAAGTGTGTGCTAAGAAAGAAAATTTAGCTCACTTGAGAGGTTAGTGTAAGTTGATTTTTGTAGACTTGGGTATCAATGTTTTTCGTCGTTTATCTGATATTGCTCCAAAATGTATCTCTATGAATTTCTGCACTACTTCCCATTGGTTTTCCCTCTGTACGCATTTTCACTTCCCTCATCTAAAAACTCTCTTACGGTTTTATCATTTGTCACCTAAAACCTAGAGTCGGAACTAAGGATGACCATCCCTCCCATTATTCCCTCCGCGCCACCTCCTCTTCTTCGTTCTTCTTTCTTTCTTATGCTATGAAGTTTGTACTACACTTTATTGTCATAAAGTCAACCCTTAATACAAAGTCTTAATTGAAGGCTATTTTTTCAAGAAAAGTGTGGTTTAGCTCATAATATGCCTCCACAAACATGAAGGACATGAAGGGAATAGAAAGATTGTTCTTAATGAGCATTTTTGAAAGACTATGCATAATATCACAATCATTGTAGACCCTCTATATTTTGTTTCATACAAGGTTAACATAGAAAAAAATTGATAAGATAACACTATCATATGATTTAGGTAGTCTATAGAGAAATCATTAATGTCTTACTAAAGCATTTGAAGTTCAAGCAATATGTTAATACCATCCACCATAGATGAGAATTATAAATGGGCATCGAATTCATATAGAAAGCTTGTATTTTTTACTTTAAGTTAGTAATTTAATTGTATACTTAACTAATTCAATAAATTTAACTTATAACAAATGTAGTGTATCAAACTATCAATATAGGGGTAATTAGTATACAAGCGATATTCTAAACTAAATTTTAAATTCTCAATTTAATTTGGGCAGTCAGCCTACTTTGTATGGCCTAAATCATAAATTGATACACAAAGTCATTATATATTAGGATCCAATAAATACCAATGGGTATCCATCAATATTGATACATTCACATTTAGTCTTGTGTAAAGTATGACCACTATGACTAGCACATACTTATTCAACTTCAAATAGCTAGATCTATAGCCATCCATTTTTAGCAAAATGGCTAAATTAAGGATTAGATATCCCAATCCTATAAACCCACTAATCTACATTTCATATACATAAACTCTCAAACTCTCTAATTTCTTTCGAAATTCTCCCTAGTCATTCTGATATGACTGCCAAGCCATATAATGTTGATCCCAAATGCCAACATACTCGAAAAGTATCAATTAATTGCCAAGATTTGCAATGTATCAACCACAATACTATTTTCAATAGAAAAAAGTGTCACTTAAATCGACACCTTTTGAAAGTTTTTCTCAACATCGCAAAAAGCAACAAAGTCTCACAAAAGATATTTTCCATCAACTGCTACCCTTGCATTGGATCAACAAGAAATGTTTAAGAGAAACATAAAGATTTTGATTAATACAAATCATAGCACGCCTATGATTAGTAACAAGTTTGTGGAGATAAAGCTATCAAGAACTTCTAATCCCCATGTATATGGTATACTAATTGCCTCATTATGGAGTTGGCAATGGTAACAATAGTAGAGGAAGAGCCCATTAAACGAGGCAAAGTGTGAGCATGTGTGGAGGTTCCAAAAGGCAAATATCTCCTTTAGATAACCAACAAAACATTAGAGTGTTATTTGGACTTGAATGAAGAACTAGCAAACCAAGCACTATCAATTACCCTAAGCTTTCCTAACATAAATAAGCAAACATGGATTAATTTTTCATACACAAACACAAAAAGACTACACGTTAGCTAAAAAATTTCAAAATGATTCCACTCCAACTACATGACTCCTCATGCTACAAAAGATAATTATAAGGAGATGCATCAGTTCACTACAACAATACATCCTACATTTGCAAACTTATGCAGATTGTCACTAAGAAGCAAGGATTAAAATACTAGTACATACCAGGCAGTACAGCTAGTATGTACCAATTTGTATCAGGTGGTACAGCTAGTATACACCAGTCCGGTACAGTGCTACCGCTATAGCAGAATGGAGCAATGTAGAGGAAAGATGATAAAAGAAGAAGAGAAGATCAGAAGGAAAAGAAGAGGAGAAAATGAGAGGAAGAAAAGGAGAGTAGCGATGATCAGAAGCTCGATGGAAACTCCATGCACCTCTTTCACTCACTGCAGAAGCTCCATCTACCTCTTATGCTTGCACCTCTTTCACTCACTGCAGAAGCTCCATCTACCTCTTATGCTTGCAGTGGATACTCCGTTCGCCACTTTGGAGCTTCCGCTCGTGGTGGATGCTATGGACGAAGCTTTTGTTGCAGAGCAAAAGCGACAAATGGAGCTTCTATCATGAGCAAAAGCTGTGGATGAAGCTTTCGCTCGCGGTGGAAGTTTCTGTTGCTGCGCTCACCTCCATCACTCATTGCTCTCAGTTCCGTTCAGTGGGCTATAGTTGCAAAGACAAAAAGACGAAGAGATACCACATGGTTGTGAAGCAAAGACAAAGAGTCAGCAAACTTTTCATCCATATGTGTTTGATTCACTTTGGTATGGCATGGTACATACCGGTCCAACTTTGGACTGAACCACCGATCCGGACTAGTTTTTCGAACCTTGCTAAGAAGATTAACCAAAAGGACATTGCATAAGTTATGATGGACAACAACACTAACTTCAACAGAGCCTATGAGTTGATCAAGATAATTACCAAGGAGTTCTTATTTACCAAGAAGGTTGTGTGATTCCTCCATAGGTTATAAGAGATTCCTTCAAAGATAATGTTATTAGCAATTTCCAATTTGAAATAGATTTGGCAAACTCTTAAAAATTATTTTTCTATATTCCTATATGTTGTAAGGTTTTTAATTTAAAATAGTCTAATTCATATTTATTTTGAATTAACAACTAAGTGGAAGTTTCAATTTAGTGTAAGAACCATAACTTGTGTAAATTTATTATGTGCATCATAGCATAAATAACATTGTCAAGCAACGGCCACAAGAGCAAAAGTTCGTCTACATGCACTATATATATGCCTAAAATTTTGAACTATGCAACAAGAGCAAGGGAAAAAATAAAGAAAGTTATTAACTACATGATTATGCAACGATATATATATATATATAGCTAATTCATAATAATCACAATAGATGCACTCAAAGCAATCAACATTAAGGCAGAGGAAGATGGTGATGCCTAAATAGAATCAAAGATATTAACTTGCCCTACCCTTTCTAACATTTTAGAATCCTCCCAATCTACCCATTCATAGTCGTAACTCAAGCAAAGATTGATACAAAGTCAACAGAAGCAACCAACCTAGCCAAGCCAAAAAACAAAAGGCTATAGCAAGGGAAAATTATTCATTCCAAGACAGAATGAGGAAAGCTCCAATTGAACCCTTAGCTAGAGGAGAAAACCCAAGTCAATAAGGTTACCTCCCCTTACTATACAACTCTTTGTTGTGAAGTCCACCATTATTCAAGAGACATTAATAGCAGTGCGAGCACATATGTGATAAAGGTGAAGAGGCAACGGGGAGACCTATATCCCTTCAATGCAAGAAATATAAAGTTGTGGACCTTTAAAGCCCAATTTATATCCCACCCAAAACAAAGACTAGGGTAATTGTGGAGGCTAGACTGTATACATCATATTATCAAATAAGGGGCTCTAAGAGAAAGGTCAACAAGGATGGTTTGATAGAATTTCACTTGATGACTACTTTGAGATATTGGTTGAACCTACCTAATGTTATGTCTCAATCTACTCATCGTGATATTAACTTACTACCAAATTTATTGATAGGATGTATCCAATGCCTTTTTGTATACTTATTTCTATGACCATGCTAATTCTAAATTTGTTTTTGTCTCAACGCTCTCAGCCATGTATTTAGGAATCAACATGCTAATACGGCAATAGTGTTCGAAAAGCCGGTCCAATACTGGCCGGTATGACCAATTTGTACCGGTCCGACAAGGGACCGACACCGGACGTAGCTTCGGAGCACGGACGGAAACAAGGCGACAGCGGACGGAGCGGGTGGCAGCTGCAGCAGGCGGAAGCTTCAAAGCTTCCGGCGGCGATGGAAGCTTTATTCCAGTGGCAGTGGAAGCTTCATTCGCCTGCTGCCGCCAGTTCTCCCACGGTTCACCGGACTGAAACTTCGAATCTTGTACAGCAACACCATATATTGTAAGCCAAATGTGGGCTTTGTGAAACTATAGATTTGAATTAAACTAGTTGTTAATTTAGAAAAGCCTTGCTCATGAACGATATTAATTTTGGATCTAGTTCAAAAGAGTGGGGTTAGTTTTACCACTCATGTATGAGTCCAACATGAGTGCTGAGCAGTGTAACCAAAAAGCGGCTATGGCGCCGCCATAGCTCTTTGCGGAAGCGGGATTTGGTTAGCCCGTGACCAAATCTTGATAGCATCACGGCTTTCGTGATTTCTGCCATTACGGATGCGATGTGCATTGCAAGTTTGGTTGACGAAGCGAAAGCGGAAATGGCATAGAAGTAGAAGCAAGCATAGGAGAAGCGGAAGAAGAAAGCGAAGAAAGGATGTGCGGCAATGAAGTGAGCATTAATGGAGGAGGAACGAAGAGAAGCGGAAGGAGAATGTAGGGAGAAGGAAGGACGCTGCATTGAGCATTAATGGAGGAAGGAGGTGAAGCGGAAGAAGAAGGTGTGAGCAGAGGCAGAAGCCGTCAGTAGAGGCAGAAGGTGTGATGTGGGACCAAAGCAGGACCTTCGGAGGTCCACCCGGGTCCGAAAGAAGCCCTCTCGGTATGGCTATCCTAGCCATTAGATATGGCTTCCTTAGGACCCCCTTTTGTTGCTTATTTTGTCTTAGATTAGGGTGCATCATATGGTAGGTTAGATCCACCCTCCAATTACACCATGTAGTTACATGCCTAGGATCCGCCACTTATGTATAGTAGGTTAGTGCATGAAATTGATGTAATAGTATAGGTCAACTCCATTCTTGGAATGCAAGTCAAAATCAGGTCAAGACAACTCCAAGAGATGCCATGGGCCATCAGCCCAACTCATGAAGAAATCAGCCCACCCCAATGGATCAACACCACAAGCACCCCAAATTCCACCATCCTAGTTGGCTGCCATGTGGAGTTGCCTTCATCTCTAATCAAGTCAAGGAGCAGCCTGCTCAATGTCCCTACTTCAGCTCAACATACGCCAGCCTCAAAGTCAAGGAGCAGCTTGAAACAATGTCCACTTCAGTCCATCATGCGCCAGCCACCAAAGTCAAGGAGCAGCCTGCACTTTGCAACAACTTCAGTCCCTTCAAGTGCCAGCCGCCCATGCCAATCTGCAGCCTGCACAAAGTCAGCCATCAGCAGCCTTTTCAGTCCATCCTCATCTCAGCTTTTGAACTCACCAACCTGCTGAAGACTCCAAAGTTCAACCTCCAAGCAACCGCCCATGTGGAAGAAGAAACCAGCCCTTGAGTTGTCTACATCATGCTTGACTTGTGTGACTTGTTTTTGAGCTTAGGAAGGGAGATAACCGTTGGAGACTCCCCTATATGTTGTAACTTCTTGTAAAGTCATGAGGTTAGAGTTGAATGAATTTCAAATTTCAGAAGTGTGTCTTCTAATGGTGTGTGTCACCTAACCCTCCCCTTTCTTCCAACCTTTGCCGAGAGCCTCCTTTCCATCCCCTCTTGCTCTTCAACCTTCTTCCACCACTTGCGCTTGTCTTGAAGATGGGAGCTCACGCCACTTCCTCCCCTTAACCTTGACAAGCCTTCAGTCCAAGAGGAAGAACTGAACAGCCGAGACTCAAGATGGTGTCATGCCGAGATCAAGCCACCACCTAGTTAAGCTAAGTCTCTCTACTATCTTGGTTGTTGTTCCTTGTTGCTTGTTGGACAGCCCCTTTGCACCCACATTTGTTTTCTGCAGGTGGCGCAAGGCCATGGGATGATAAGCAAGCCGCCCATCTTTCTTCTCCCTCTAATCTAGATAGTCTATGTTATGTTAGCAAGGGAATTTGGAGGCTATCCTCCCCCTTGAATGTTCTTGTGTTAAGTGGCCTCTTAATATTATTTCAAATTCACCCACGCATGTGTGGGATGCTGCAATGCCATGTGTGTAAGCTCATAGGGCCCTACTTCGTGAGATTCAACCATTGGACCGGTGAAGAACGGGAAGGTCACCCTTTCTATTCTCAAAGGGTGCAAGGTGAGTTTCTCCCCTAGAGTAGCTTTATTGCCTATGTTAGAACCGCATGCTAGATCTAATTGAGGTTATAGAATCGCATGATAAGCTTTGTCAAATTTCATTTTATCTAGAAGTGCATGATAGGATAGTTTCGGTTTTCACTACTACTTACTAAAACAAGCTAGTTTCAAACTACGATAGCTCAAGGGGTTTACTAAGTTATACTTATTTAGCAAAACGTTTTCAAAGCGCGTTGTTTGAATGTTGCATGCTTGGTGACCCCATCAAGGTGTCACAGACTCGGCGGAAGGCGTCGGTGTCGACGTCGGCGATAGTAAAGAAGGAAAGCGTCGCAGACATCGAAAGTGTGCTGAAGGCATTGCAGACCTTTCGGAAGGCATCATGGAGTCATGGGCGAGAGCGTGGAGTCATGGATGAGTCAGCCAACACGTGGAGTCAGCAAATAGGGGAGATGAAGCGTCACGAATAAGAAGAGGAAAAAACTGAACAGTGCACCTGACGCTTCACTTGTTTGCTTTTGTTTGACTTTGCCATCCTTCAATTTTGCCATATGCCGACAACCTTCGACCTCGCCAGATGCCACATCGACTTATTTTCAATTTTTTTCAAATTCACTATGCTGTGCCAGCCTTTGACTTCACCGGAAGCCACATTCGAGCTTCGGGCGAATCTCCAGCTTGTTTTAATATGTTACCTTTTTTTATTCAACTTGTTTTAAATTTTATGCAGTTTGTTTTAATTGTTACAAAGCTTGTTTTAATTTTTATAGAATATATTTTAATTTTTATAATATACACTTTGACCACTATATGATTTCCGCTATTTACCCGCGACGGCTATCTTTCCTCTATTTTCTCCTATTGATAACACTAGTGCTGAGACTAAAATTTTAAACCTTAGTGCATCACTCACTAATTGGATTTCTAAGTAGAGTTTTATAATAGAAATTATATTAGCTATTTGTTTTTATTGCCAAGCTGTTCTCATATCCTCATAGATAGATTGTTTTGATTTTTATTTTCATCTTTCTTTATATATAAAAGGTCTAAATTCTTGTTAATAAGAAATACAGCATACTTTATGGTGTTTTTAAGTTTCTAATACCTTTCTATCCATTGCAACAGTTGCACAATTGCATTCATGAAGCATGTAAAAGTAATTTCCATTATATGCATATAATACCTTAAATTAAAATGTGTTTTAATTATTATTTTTTTTGTAGAACAATGAACTAAATGAAAAAGATAGAGTGATACTTTTGCCTAGAGGAAAAAAGTAGCACCGTGCATATATCTTCTTCCTAAGAACTTGTAATTTCAGTGAACCACGTTCACACAGTAGATGCTCTTATCCCCAATTAGATGAAGTATACGTGTGAAAACTCAAAACTACATAAGGACACTAACAGAGGAAAATAACAAACCTCATATGTCATATTATCAGGGTCAACAGTATCCTGCCAAACGACCTAGCAAAAAGTAGAAGAGAAAATTTAGCAAATTAAGATGCACAAGTGAAGCTAACAAGTCTAAATGATCAAACATTTAATTCAAATAGAAAAACCAGATGTGAAAGCACAAATAGCAAACAGCTACATGAACAATAAAGAGAAGACATTGAATTAAATGCAGATAAAAGTGTATTAATCATTTTCTAAAAATAAAACAAAAAGCAATGCACCATGACATTGGACAAGACACACAGTTTGGTAATTTATGGAGGACAAAGTCACAATGATCAAAGCAAAATTGACACAACCTAAACTTTATAGGCACTCTTCCTAATAAATGTATAGCAAAATTGACACAACCTGAACTTTATAGGCACACTTTGTAATAAATACATTGTAATTATTCATCATATTGAATGGCATTTGGATGATGTAAAGCGAGCATCATGTATAAATACTGGAGACTTGAGTGCATTGTAATATGCATAAGCATATTACATCATATAGGTTAGAAAAATCAAATCATGCATCATGTCATGTATTGCTTAGTTGGACAGCCAAATCATATTTTTAAGATAGTGCCGAAGATCTTATGGAGCAAACAACCCAAGCCTCCCAAGAGAGATGACTAGGGCTATACCAAGATCTCTACAATGCTCACAAGGCAAACAGATGCACCCTCCATATTCAAGCAAACTCAAGAAAGAAAGTTACATTCATTCATCCACTCCCCATTTTCAGTTGAAGGTAGGAAATCTCATCCCAAGATCGAGGAGGCAGCAACTCAGAATTTCATGAGTCAAGGAGGTACCAATTTTTTTTTCATGCACTATGAATGAATTTAACATTTCCTTTACATTGATAGCGTGATGTCCCTCTATCTCTCCGCTCACACCATGCTCTCTCTCTCCCTTTCTCTTCCAAATGAGAGCCCTCACCCTGTTCTCCCTCCTATCTACTCCTTCGAGAAGACATGAGCAACTTGAAAAGTATTCTAAGCCTTAACGAAGGACAAGACTTGAAGCAGTGCATCTGCAAAGAGGATCTTAATTTTCCTTCAAGCGTTTCTTCAAATTGTTTGTTTTAATTGCATTATAATCCTTTGAACAAGAGGGCTTTGATGGCTTGCCTCCCCTGCTCTTTGTTTACGCATTGTGATTTAAGTTGTTTCAATCTATTACTTGCACCTCAACTTGAATCAAGAGAGTAGGTTCCTTCTATCTTAAGATGCCCTGTCAAATCCTTTGTGTTTATTGCCATTTAAATTTCATGTTCATACTCTTTACTTTGAAATTTAATAGTTAGTACAAATTGCATGACACAAGAATTTCTTGCACCTTAAAAAATTTATTTCAACTCACTCTTCCGTATTAATTTAGCTAAAATATTACTCCCTCCTACATCAGTAATTCTAGGATGTCATAATTCATTTTCTGGATCAAAGTGGTGTTTTGGTCCTTTGATGTAACACTCAAACTTATGAATTTATAGTTAAGTACAAGAATAGATGGTGGTATTAGTTCCAAATTTCTCTAAATAAAAACAGAAGAGTCTCAATTAATGGGAAGCAAAACTGAGTTACCAAAAGAACCTCACCTAGTAGATGACACGAGTTTTTTCTATGTTTTTGGTGTGTGCCCAGTATTCAACAAAACGGTACTTGATGTCCTCATTGTTCAGAGTTTCTAAAATGAATTATCTCCTTTTTTGTTTAGTACACCCTATCCCATTTTGTTTTATCACATTATACATCATATATTTATTTGCATTAAAGGGAGTCAACTTGACAAGTAGGTTTTTGTCACTTGTTTACACTTGATATCAGTACACTAACTAAAATAGGAGGCTGTTACGATTCGAGAAGCGAATCATCCCTCGAGCCGTCGCCGGCGAGGAATCGTGCAAAGTACGCCCTAACAAAAGAATAACAAGACGCTTGATGACTCAACTCTAAACTCTAGACCCTTATTTATAACACTTTCCTACTTAGCGGATCGGGTATAACATACTAACCCGGATATCCGTTGTCATTCCACCAGTTTCCCGATGACCGATCCGGCAGGTCGAACCACTATTACGATTTGAAAAGCAAATTGTCCCTTGAGCCGTCGTCGACGAGAAATCGTGCAAAGCACGCCCTAACAAAAGAATAACAAGGCACTTGATGACTCAACTCTAAACCCTATATCCTTATTTATAACACTTTCCTACTTAGCGGGTCGGGTATAACATACTAACCCGGATCCGCTTTATTAAATATCCAACTACTAATACTAGGTTCATAACAGAGGCCATTTAAATGGTCCAATCCTATGGATAGTAAGGTTACAAAACTAGTAAGTTTCAAATTTGCAAGTGGTTTCAGAAACTCAAGTGGGAATTTACTGAAATGTGTTTCATGACTGCTTAAACAAAGTAGAAATTGCAAATATCTGCACTGATGTAATAAAAAAGAAGTCAAATCTCATGCAAACTGTCAGGTTAATAATCAGTATAGCAAAGAATTTGCTCCTTGGTTAATAAGAGGTTTGAAAATTGCAAACTAAAAAAGCAGTGTTGAAAGCAGAACATAGACATGAATATAAATGCAAGGCATTCTTTTTAACGTGAAATAAGTTTTCTTATTTATTTAGACAGCTTATACTTCAAATCAATAACCATTCTCAAAGTTGTACAGTCGCATCTAGAAAACCTAAATGAACAATGATAAAACTAAAAGAATATATGTAGCTAAGTAACTGTATTCTCCTTTGTTCATTTATTGCTAGCATAGGAATCATTTGCACCTGAGAAGCTCTCGTGTTTGGTTGTACTGGAGTACCTGGAAATTAAAAAACAAAAATAGGATCATATTATTTATGAGCTAAACTACAAACTTTTAAGAGTTAAAACTAATAAGAAAAGAGATTGGGGCCTCCCACAAATTTTCCTCTCTTTTTCATTTTTCTTCCTGAATTATAGATTTATATTTTATACTATCACAATAACATTATTTAAGGCAATCTCTACATTTTAAAGGTTTTACTTTTCACAAGTGTAGTTTTCTCCATTAGTAAACTACACACCTCTATTACTCAGCTGCGATTTCATCAAACTTGATTACGATATTAAAAGATAAATGCAATAATTCCTCAGGTTACATGTATACACAAAGAGACAATTTGGTCAATTTTATTTCAAATATCCAAATAATCATTTTATGAAATAAGTGATAGTTTGCTAATAAAACAAATCATACATGAGCAAAGTGAAAATTTTAAAAACACATGTGGAAAGTTTAAAATGACCAAGTAAAATGTTGTTATTTGTAATTTATCCTACTATTTTATAAGGAAACATTTTGAGATTGTTTATATACTATTTTACAATCTAACGAAAATTTACAAAGACTTCAAAGTTCCCTTCAACTGAGCTATTGGGCTTCTATTTATAGTTTTTTTACCTTTATCCCTTTAAAAATTCTTAAACTTTTCATACGAAGGAAGAAAGTTTGTGGCAAATTTATGGCGGCCCAAAAGATATCAAAACTGAAACATAAAGAAGACAACAGTCAGTACAATAGCCTCAACTGTCAAATGTAAATATTATAAAAAGAATTTTGCATTTATATTTAAGATATAGTGAGTATCATCTCATTTCCCTACACTGAGAATGTACCCTGATCATTCTTACTTATCAATACTTTCCTACTACCGTACCATAAAATAATTCTTTTTTTCAAAATCCTTCTAAAAGTTTGTTTTGTTTGATGTTTCTCCTCTGTATTAATTCAAGCTGTGCCATAAATTATGGTCCTTGATCCTCTCTTGTGAAAATAGTTCTCACTGATAAAGTAGAGATAAGATTCTATCTGTTACAGCATAAGAGCTAAATTTAGTACCATATAAAAATTACTTCGTCAGATGCATTATTCTGACTAGTTAACACTTCACTCGAGTATCGTGTTTCCTCAAATATTTTAGTGAAACTTTTGTCTAAATCATCCCCTTAATGTCAGATCTGTTGTTAGATCTCTTTTGGGCCTTTTATTTGTCTCAGGGAAACGCATGTTTAGCCTTGATCTCTCTCTAGTCAAAGATTATGATGGGGTGAGTTTCACACTAGCAGTCTACAATCTCACACTACTCACCCAAACTATATTGCTCTCTTGCACTATTCACCTGAAGATTTATTGTACGATAGTGACAACCCTATCTTTTGGCAGTAGCACATTGCCCACCTCCATTACCCACTTATGCTTTCTCACTGCTGAATCTGTGATTCAATAACCTAAATTTAAGAGATGCTCTTTACATGCAAATCAGACGATGCTCAACTTTTAATCAAATTTGTATGTGATCTAGATCTTCAAACCTAGATTCAACTATTAAAACCAACCAGCCTATCTACTTTGATCCACCGTCAATTCTAATATCTACACCCCATATTTGCCAACATCCTATGATCCACTTCAAGTCCTTGGATTCATATCAGAAAATAGAAGTAAAAAAACTAATATGATGGGAAAGTTCAAGTGGACACTGCGCGTGGGTAATTGCTCACAATGAATAGTTATTTAACTAAAAGAAGTTTTTTTTTTGTTTTTGTAAGAAAGCAAGTGGCACTAATAGTGGTGAAGGCAGAATTCCAAGGATCTTATTATCGACAGCTAAGATCTTAACCAATTAAGCTAACTAGCACCTTTAATGAAAAAAAAAGGTTGGGAGGGCAGTGTTATAATAATTGAATCAAGCCTTAGTTACTCCATTTCCCATAAAATTATCAGAAATTACTCCAAGGCGAAAGTATTATGCCAAACTGATAATTAATCTGGGTAGAAGTCTATTTATTTTAGAAGAATTTACTAACAAAAATTTTCAGCAACTAATAAAGTGAACCACATATACTCACCAAATTTAAATAAACCTATCATTCACAAAATCCCTAACACTGGTACGCAAATAAATAAACAAAATCTGAAATCCTTACATGATTATGATGGCTTGAGTAGATAAAAGCAACCTTCAATACGACATATCTATTATGAGTTACCAAGCATTTCCATGTGTTTTAATTATATACCCTACACTGTAAATTACCACCTATATTTTTTCTTAACCTAGTGTATTACTGAGTTACATTCATGTTAGACCCTTTGTCACAAATGGAACAAGACAAATCACTCTCAAGTATTTTGACTGCTGTATAACAAACCTAACTAGTTAAGAGTATGGGAAAATCCAGAATTTTAGATCCAAACTTTCCTATTCATCAAGCTTTCTAAGTTTTTATACCTTAACCGAAAAAAATAAAGCATTAATTTCTTAATATAGTAGCAAACCATAACGGTGTCCAACAAAAGCACAAATTTCCTTATGGTTGAACAGAAAAAGTTCATGGCATGAGTGCAGCCTACTGATATGCTGACATAATATGAGACAAGGAATCTAGACAAGGAATCTGGATGTCAACTAATCTAGGTAAGGATGTCAACTAATCTACCTCCTACTTTCGTGGCTTGTAAATTTACATAGGCCCATTGGGCGAAGGATGAATAGTTGTTCTCTCACGTGGGAGAAAAGCTACTTTCGTGCTCTTCTTCACGCGCCCGAGCATACGAGATCCGACGTCGGGATTGGGCTGTCGCTTTTTCTCCCAACGTCCAAAACATACAAACACCGATATCGAGATTGGGCTGTCGCTTTTTCTCTCGATATCGGAGATCAATAATATGCAATAAGAGTTGTAAGGAAACGATAAACACATATGCTAGGTCAACTAAATCAAACCAACATATCAAAATAATAAACTACTTCATGAATGTGTTTTAGGCATAGGGCTAAGCCCTAACCCCGATAATACTTTAAGCTACAATCATCTTAGAGACATCATGAATATTCGACAACAAGCTCACGCTCAAGAAATCCATTTGGAGGCTAGAAGCAACAATGAAAATGAAGGATTAAGAGATATCTTGACTCCCCTTTCTTTGTAGATGAAGAAATCTTTGCTAGGGGCTTCAAAGGACTCCTCTTTTCCTTGAAATCGTGCTTTGTCTTCTCCAGCCGCCCAAGTCCGTCCACAGCCGTTTTTCCCTTCTCTTGATTAGGGTTTTTCCCCCTTTAAGGTCACAAAGCTTCCCTTTTATCCCCCTATAGCCGTGATTAACATTTACCAAAGTGCCCTTAAGATTTGGAGCCCACCGAGTTAGAGTCGAGCAGATTTTCGTGACAGGCGGAACTTTTCCCGGGTTGGGAAAATCTTCACAACCCGGCTGTGAAAACTTCAGTTTCTTCAGAATTTCCTGAAAAGTTAGATAACACCAGATCTTGTGTAGATTCCTCGTGTATGGAAGAATTTAAGTAAAAATTATGATGCAAACGCGATAATTTAACAGAAAATGCTTCATAGTATATGGAAATATCAAGCATAAATGCATCGCATCAAATATCCCCACACTTAAATTCTTGCTTGTCCTCAAGCAAGCAGTAATTCCTAGGTTCATGAACATTATAATTGAGAGAGTTTGATGACTACTGAGTTGGTTTCCGGTCATGTCTTCTTACAAGGTCAATGCTCTAATAAAGATTTTACTTCAAGTTTTCTCATCTTCGGAAATTCAAATGCCTAAGTTTCATGACTTAAAAGAGAATTAAGCTCCCTCATCTTATGTCCTTTGTCAAGCTTTGACTTGCATTCATAACTTGCGCAATGCCTAGTTTGTCCACGAACTTCATTTCAATTTAAAGGAAAAGATTTAGAATTAGTATTTGGGATCGTCATGCGATTCTTATTTCCTCCTCATCCCTTTTTTGGGACACTTTTCTCTCCTTATTTTTTTCTCTATTTAGCTCCTCGCCCTCTTTTGAGGGCACTTTTCTCTCCTTTGTTTCTCTTCCTTTTTTTTTTTTTTTTTTTTTTTTTTTGGGGTCAAAATAATTCCTCGCTCTCTTTTGAGAGCACTTTTCTCTCCTCAAATTCTTTTCCAAGAGTTTTACTTGGACATATAGGTCACTGCGCAAATAAATGGAATGCAAAAGTTTTTAACAAGAGTAGGAAACATAAGAGATGTGACTTAGTTTACTTAAGGCATGATTCCTAGGATTATCATTCTTCCGATGAGTTAATTATCGTTTAAGGTTAGAGCACAAGACCTAATTCAGAAAGACAATGACAAGATACTATCATCAGACCATAAAACCAATCTCAACTATAAGTTCACAATTCTCTGGGAAATGTAGATCTGGTGTTAATGTTCATGATGTAAATGTCTAATGCTAATCTATGATAATAGGAATTAGACTAAAGAAAACAAGAGCATGTATCACAAGCAAAGTAACGATGCATACCCCACCCCCAACTCTAAATGATGCATAGTCCCTATGCATGAAAGTGAAATGCGAATAAATAATAGGCGTGGAGTACTCACAGGGGGTGGATATCCTCTCCAAGCTAAGTGTCACCCGAGGCATCCGAGTCATCGGTGGCTCCGGGCTCGTCGGTGCTTGGATAATTGAAGTGGTCGTGGAGGAAATTGGCAATGTTGTTGACCTTTGTGAAGATGCGTGCTTGCGAGCGCCTAATCTGAAGAATCTCGGAGTAAGAGGCGCGTATAATTCGGTCCGTGGTAGTGTGGGGATGTTGGCCAGACAAGGAGGGACCCGCTGGTGCTTCGGTTGCCAAGGGGGGTGGTTGCTCTCCATCGTCAAGGTCTACGACAGAGGTGATGTTCCAGTTCTGTCGATCTTGTACGGAAGTTCGGGCCGTGTTGGGGAGGTACAAGATGAGACCTCGAGGTAAAATAAGGCGGAGCATTCCACCTTCCCGTGCAATCATCCGCATAGCAACACAAGATTCGATGTCGATTTTATTGTGTCCTGGTGCGCGTTCCATACGGTAAGGTTCCATGCCAAGGGCGATAGCGATAGGGGTGATGAGGCCACCGAGGACAATGGATCCCTTCTTTGCCCGAGCGACTTTGTCGAGTTGCTTGACGAGGAAGAATGCTGAGTTGAAGATGTGGCCGTGCAGCATAGCCCAAAGGACAAATAGTTCGGATCGCCGGACGGTGCTCTCACTTTCCCCGCGACCGAAAATAGTGTTGGAGAGCACACGATGGGCGTACTTGAGGCAGGGATTGGTCACTGGGGCTGATCTGGCATCCTTGGATGAATAAGCGCGCTCAGAAGTAATTGAAGGAACCCCTTATCTAAAGGGGGGTGAAACCCTAAACATGCACATCTAGCCATGTAAAGCGGAAAGAGGGTTTCAAAAGATCGGATATGAAAGCTATATGATCAACTTAACAACTATGAGAAATCATACCGAAGCCATGTTGAGGATGGCGACTTGGAAGCGAGAGATCAAGATAGATCTCCTCCACAAATTCACACACAAGATGAGGGATGGCTACCCTTTAGGATCTTCCTTGTGCTAGCAAGAGATCCCCAAAGTTCCTTGTCGTGTTGATGATGAGATGTGCTTGGCCGAGAGCTCCCTTGTCGTCCAATCCTCTCTTCGTCCAACGAAGATGACAAGTGAATTAAGCTCAAAATGCGTTTAGTTCTTTTCATTCAAGACATGGCGTTACCCTTCCAAAAATGGAAGGTATTCAAGCCATGCGCTCACATGAAGACTAAACCGCCCAAAAACCTTTAAGCCTTGAACCATACGTTCACCCATGTGAACCGGTTCAAGTCAATTAGGTTCCACCCAATTCGGTTCATTAAACCAGCCCAAGCCAAGGTCTAGATCTCCTTGAACCAAATGGTTCAAGATCTAACCGTTCATCTCTTGATGCTCTCGATCTCTATGATCTAGCATCCATACTCTCGATCGAAGCTTACCGATCTCAAGCCCTAATCAATCAAACATGATCAGACCAGATCTCACTTACAATCAGAGTCTAAACCCGTTTAAACTGAGTCTAAACAGTCCAGTCCACACGATCTGACTTAAGTAAGCCATATCATCAAATTGTGCGACCCTGAGGGTTTCCTCTAAATGTCGGTAACGATAACTTACGTTATCACGATCAGTGAGGGGTATCTAGCAACACATCACTGTCTCCCGATATAAAGGAAATAGTCTTCCAAGACTACACCCAAACCATAGCATAAGTGTGAATCAACTCACTTGGCATACATGTATCCTTTGCCACTGGACGTTCTTATTGGACAAGCATGTCAAGCCTGTAACTCCAATACGATGAGCATGATCAGATCAGATGAACATAGTCATCTGGGTATGGCCATACACTTCCTCAATCATCTCATATAGGGGGGCCCTTTAGAACATCACACTCCTTAAACAAGGAGACGGCAATCCTATGTCTATCACTAGTGTCCTAACCTGATTCAAGCTCACCATCCAAGATAGTCTATAATCATTATGTTTCAAATGATATTGAACTACCTCAAGACAATGACAATCATCATTTAGAAACACAAGTGATCTCAAGTCAAAGGACATGTGCCACTTAGTGCTTACAAGGATCATTCACATTTTGACAAGCAATGGAATATCCTAGTAGGGTCTGTCCAGTACATCCAATGTACCCATGAGTCTACATCTTATTCCATGCTCGAAGCATCCTATAAGATTAGCACTCATATTAGTCTCAATCATATCAAGGCTGTCTCATGTTCACCAAGATATCTCGACTAAGGACTTATACCTGTCAGCCTAGCTGAACAGCTTTGAGACATTATTCAGCAGTACACTTATTACAGCAGACAAGGTAGCAGCCTGAATAATAACCATGCCTTTTATAAACTTAAGAGTTTATTACATGATACTTATACAATCCCAAAGGCCTCAAACATTAGCCTTAAGGGCATACCCCAACAATCTCCCACTTGCACTTAATCTAATGGTTGAGAAATCTCAAACCCATATTATTACAGTGCTTCTCATGCTTCTGCTGCGCCAGAGGCTTGGTAAGCGGGTCTGCCAGATTGTCATCTGTATGAACCTTGCATATTTTGATCTCGCCTCGATCAATGATCTCCCGGATCAAGTGAAACCGTCTCTGTATGTGCTTGGACTTCTGGTGCGACCGCGGTTCCTTTGCTTGTGCTATAGCTCCAGTGTTATCACAGAAGATAACCAAAGGATCTGCACTCGAAGGAACGACACCAAGTTCTCTCACGAACTTACGAATCCACACTGCCTCCTTGGATGCTTCCGAGGCTGCAACATACTCGGCTTCTGTTGTGGAATCAGCAACAGTAGACTGTTTGAAGCTTTTCCACACCACTGCTCCACCGTTCAAGCTAAAAACATAGCCTGATTGCGATCGGAAATCATCCTGGTCCGACTGGAACGAAGCGTCAGTATATCCCTCTATACTGAGTTCTTCCTGACCACCATATATCAAGAACATATCTTTGGTCCTCCGCAGATATTTTAAAATGTTCTTGACTGCAATCCAGTGCGCCAAACCTGGATTACTTTGGAATCGACTGGTCACGCTTAACCCGTAAGCGACGTCTGGGCGAGTACACAACATCGCATACATAATGGACCCTATAGCCGAAGCATAAGGCGTACTGTCCATTTCATCTTTCTCAGTCTGTGTTTGTGGACACTGACTCTTTGAAAGATTCAGACCATGTCTGACTGGAAGATACCCACGTTTAGAATTCTCTAAATGGAATCTCTCCAGGACTTTATCGATGTAAGTACTCTGGCACAGCCCGAGAAGCCTCTTAGATCTATCCCGGTAGATCTTTACACCTAGTACATAGGCTGCTTCTCCTATATCTTTCATCTGGAAACATTTTCCTAACCATGCTTTAACAGCATGAAGTTCAGGAATATCATTTCCAATGATTAAGATATCATCGACGTAGAGGATTAGGAATGTAATTACGCTCCCACTAAACCTCTTATATACACACGGGTCATCCTCGTTCTTGATGAAACCAAACTGAGAGATTGATTCATCAAAACGAATGTTCCAGCTTCTTGATGCTTGTTTAAGTCCATAAATGGACTTCTTTAACTTGCATATTTTATGACGATCTGCTGGATTAGTGAAACCTTCCGGTTGTGTCATATACACATCCTCATCCAGATTTCCATTAAGGAAAGCTGTTTTCACATCCATCTGCCAGATCTCATAATCGTAATATGCTGCTATCGCGAAAAGAATCCGAATAGACTTAAACATGGCTACAGGTGAGAAAGTCTCATCATAATCTATCCCGTAGATTTGTTTGAAACCTTTCGCAACTAGCCTGCCTTTATAGGTAACCACGTTACCATCCATGTCAATCTTCTTCTTGAAGATCCATTTACAGCCTATAGGGATTACTCCCGAAGGCGGATCAACCAAATCCCAGACTTGGTTATCTGACATGGAGTCCATCTCGGCTCGCATAGCTTCAAGCCATCTAGCTGACTCCGGTCCACTGACCGCATCCGCATAAGTTAGGGGTTCATCATTATCAATGATGTAGACTCCGTCATAGCGCTCAGGCTGGCGACGGATCCTACCCGATCTTCGCGGTTCCCGTGTTATTTGAGCCTCAGGTTGTTCAATAACCTGATCTTCTGGCTCAGGCTCATCCAACTGTGCTTGACTACTTTGTCCTTCTTCTGGATTTTCATCCAGCTTTATTTCTCTCCCACTGGCCTCTTGCAGAAGAAACTCCTTCTCAAGAAATATGGCCGTCCGAGCAACAAATACCTTGTTCTCTTTGGGATCGTAGAAATAATAACCCTTAGTTTCCTTAGGGTAACCGACAAAGATGCATTTGTC
This sequence comes from Costus lasius, assembly GCA_027563935.2. Taxonomy (NCBI): domain Eukaryota; kingdom Viridiplantae; phylum Streptophyta; class Magnoliopsida; order Zingiberales; family Costaceae; genus Costus; species Costus lasius. The sequence continues at coordinate 87,887,066 of CM050446.2, forward strand.
AGATCTGCTCTCTAGTTTCCCAGAGGCGAGCTTTTTGACATAAGCCTCGCAACCCCAGATCCTGATAAATGTCAAGCTAGGCTGTTTCCCATACCATAACTCATATGGCGTCTTTGAAACTGCCTTGGATGGCACTCGGTTTAGTACCTTTGCAGCTGTTTCCAGTGCAAAACCCCAAAAGGAATATGGAAGAGTAGCCTGACTCATCATAGAACGAACCATATCAAGTAGCGTTCTATTTCTCCTCTCGGACACACCATTCCATTGCGGTGTTCCTGGCGGAGTGAGCTGTGAGATAATCCCACACTCCTTTAGATAGTCAGTAAATGCATGACTCAGGTATTCTCCACCTCGATCAGAACGAAGTGCCTTGATATTTCGGCCTAGCTGATTTTGTACTTCATTCTTGAACTCTTTGAACTTGTCAAAAGATTCACTTTTATGTCTCATCAGATAGACATACCCATACCTACTGAAATCATCAGTAAAGGTAATGAAGTACTGATAGCCACCTCTGGCATGTTTACTAAATGGCCCACACACATCACTGTGTATAAGGTCAAGTAAACCTGAAGTCCTTTGACCTTTGTGAGGAAAAGGAGACTTCGTCATTTTACCCATTAAACAAGCTTTGCATGTATCAATCTCCTCATAGGAGAATGATCCCAGCAGTCCATGATCATGCAACCGCTTAATGCGCTTCTCGTTTATATGGCCTAAACGACTATGCCATAGCAAGGTGCTGTCATCAGCATACTTGGCTTTCTTATTATCAATGTTTTGTATAGAATATTCCATGTCCAACATGTATAACCCATTGTTAATTGAACCAGTTGCATACACAATATTATCACGAGATAAAACACACTTTGAAATCTTGCATTCAAAGGCAAATCCTTTCCTGACAAGAGCAGGAATAGAGATAATATTCTTGGTAATACTTGGTACAAAATAACAATTGTTTAATTCTAATACAATTCCAGATGGTAAAGAAATGAAATAGTCCCCTACAGCAACAGCAGCAACCCGTGCCCCGTTTCCAACGCGTAGGTCTACCTCATGCTGTCCCACCTGCCTTCTTCTCTTGAGTTCCTGCACATTTGAACAAATGTGAACTCCACATGCAGTGTCCAACACCCATGATATAGTAGAAGAAGATAACATGACCTCAGTCACATATATACCTGAGCCAGAAGCGATGCTTCCCCTCTTATCTCCTTGGAGCGCTTTACAGTCCTTTTTCCAGTGACCCAGCTGGCCACAGTGGAAACACCTGTTGTCCTTCGACCGCTTCACCTTCTGTTTCAGAGCCTTGCTGTAATTCTTGACAGGGGCCTTGCCCTTCTTCCCCTTCTTCTTGTTCCTTGAAGGAACCATTAAGACAGAGGTTGAAGGCTTGCCCTTCAGAGTTTCCTCAGTTGTCAAGAGCATATTCAGCAGCTCTGCCGGCGTACAATCGATTTTGTTCATATTAAAATTAATGATGAACGCATCGAAAGAAGGCGGAAGAGACTGTAGAATAATGTCCACAGCAAGCTCCTGGTTGACGGTATGCCCCAGTTTTTCTAGAGCCTCCTTGTGCCCAATCATCTTGAGCACGTGAGCTCCCACTGGGCTCCCCTCAGCCAGTTTGCTCTGAAGAGCTTCGTCAGATTATAGCGCTCAGTCCTCGCCTGTGCAGCATACAGCATCTTGAGGTTCGCTATAATCTCTATAGCCGACATATCCTCATGCTGACGCTGCAGCGGTGGCGTCATAGACGCTAGCATCAGGCAAGCGACATCAATGCTATCATTGACGTGCTTTTCGTAGGCATCCCGAACCGCCCTTGCGGCGTTCGGAGCGGGCTGCGGCGGTATCGCCGTCTCGAGGACATACAGTTTCCTCTCTGCCTTAAGAACGATCTTAAGGTGTCCAAACCAGTCAGAGAAGTTCGGCCCAGCAAACTTCTCCCTTTCCAGTAGGGATCGCACATTGAAGCTCATGATGTTCGTTGCTGCAGGAATCTACAACAAGCAAGAACAGCAAGGTCAGTATCAATGTTTTAGAATCAATCCAGGACTTAAGAAAGATTCTTTTCTCACTATTTTGTCTGACTGAAAAATCCAGTAAACAGTCCGAAAGAGTAACACTCTTTTAGTGAGATGGGATCCAGATTTCATACTTGGTCTCCGCGTCCCGCTCAGGCGAGATAAGATGCACAGAGATGACAAGCACTAATTTCTGGTAGGCTGTCCCAGCCAATCGCCAACCCGTGCGATTCCCCTTCATCTTGGCAATCCAGCAGACTGTGCCAACTGAGTTGGTACAACACAGTCTCTGATCCCAGAGATGGCTGCCTCCATGTGCTACCATATGCGCCTCATATGTAGCCTACATGGTCAAGCTGACCCGACCTACTCCCTGGACCACCACGTGCAATGCTGAGCAACGAGAGGGGATAAATCCCAACTCTGTAACACGCAGGTGAAATCCAGCACCGTCTGAAGATAGATGGACGTGCCCACTGAGTGGGTTCAACACGGCTCCAACGATAGTCAGAACGGTGAGGTTTCGCGTCAGAAGGCTTACGAGCTTGATATATTAGCGTTTGGATTTTATCGGTCTTTTATCTTCTTGACTATCATGCAAGTCCTATGGTGATAGCAGAAGATAAACTTAAACATGCAATTCTAATTATTTAAACAATAAATAGAAAGCATGATCTTATGTGGTTAAAAGCCCATGAACCCTAGTAAGACCTTAATTTTACTTAAGTCTTCACTTGAGCTCCTTGGCATATCATCTGGTCCAACCTAGGGCCCTAGCGCCAAGAGCACCTCAGGTGGGCCACCAGGTGAATGCTCCTTTGGGATGTGTGCCTTTGTGCTCTTGTCTAATCAAAATACATTTGATCTATCTAGACAAGGTTGACTCGCAGGTCAACAATACAATTCATAAATTAAAACAATGTGATTCGCAGATCACAATAAAATTAACTTATAATTTACCAGGCTCGCAGGCCCCAGCATAGCACACAAAAGGGCAACCCACATAAGAATAAATAGACAAGCATCATGGCATCAAGCAACATGTGATCCGATCATGAAATTAAAATTATGAAAACCCCATGGCATCAATTTTAATTTCCTTATGTGCCCTACAACCTTACAATGGTCCATTGATAGGGATCCACTCACCATCTGGTCAGATCCTTTGCCCTTGCATGCACCGAGTCCTAACTGACCCGCGTTGACCTAATGGTCAACTATACATGCGCCAAGGGCTGAACAACCCTCATGAGTTCTGGCAAGCGGGTGTGACCCCGGGCCTAACTCAAGAGTGTTCACTTGTTGTCTCAACCAGACCTCGCTACACACCTAAGATGCAATCGACCTATGGCCACCATATGCTTGCGCACAGGTGCCATCTGGTCGATCCATTTAGGCTGTCAGATGGTCTGATCAGACTCATGGATCTACCCCAGAGGTGACTTCAACCCCATCAACCCATCTAAGGGATTATAGGAAGGGCTTAGATCTAAGTATGCGCGCAAGTTCATTGAGTTTTATAAGAAAAACTATAACATGCTTTAAGCGCAACTATGAAGGCTACAAACATGCGCCAACAAACAAAACAACATGCATCACTTCACTTGAGAACATAAGATATATCATGTTGTTAACCCTTAGATCTAAGGGGGGGTCCCCTTCAAGGGGGAGCGCAAACTTTAGGGGGTCCCCTTCAAGGGGGAGCGCAAACTTTAGGGGGTCCCCTTCAAGGGGGAGCGCAAGCTTTATACAACCATGATACAAGCGCCAATAACAATTAACCATGCATCATGTAAATAAAGCATCAAGTAAGCGCAAACTAGTGTGGATCACATGCACTTCTAAACAATCATATAGATCATATCGAAAAATCGGCTCTGATACCAATTGAAGGAACCCCTTATCTAAAGGGGGGTGAAACCCTAAACATGCACATCTAGCCATGTAAAGCGGAAAGAGGGTTTCAAAAGATCGGATATGAAAGCTATATGATCAACTTAACAACTATGAGAAATCATACCGAAGCCATGTTGAGGATGGCGACTTGGAAGCGAGAGATCAAGATAGATCTCCTCCACAAATTCACACACAAGATGAGGGATGGCTACCCTTTAGGATCTTCCTTGTGCTAGCAAGAGATCCCCAAAGTTCCTTGTCGTGTTGATGATGAGATGTGCTTGGCCGAGAGCTCCCTTGTCGTCCAATCCTCTCTTCGTCCAACGAAGATGACAAGTGAATTAAGCTCAAAATGCGTTTAGTTCTTTTCATTCAAGACATGGCGTTACCCTTCCAAAAATGGAAGGTATTCAAGCCATGCGCTCACATGAAGACTAAACCGCCCAAAAACCTTTAAGCCTTGAACCATACGTTCACCCATGTGAACCGGTTCAAGTCAATTAGGTTCCACCCAATTCGGTTCATTAAACCAGCCCAAGCCAAGGTCTAGATCTCCTTGAACCAAATGGTTCAAGATCTAACCGTTCATCTCTTGATGCTCTCGATCTCTATGATCTAGCATCCATACTCTCGATCGAAGCTTACCGATCTCAAGCCCTAATCAATCAAACATGATCAGACCAGATCTCACTTACAATCAGAGTCTAAACCCGTTTAAACTGAGTCTAAACAGTCCAGTCCACACGATCTGACTTAAGTAAGCCATATCATCAAATTGTGCGACCCTGAGGGTTTCCTCTAAATGTCGGTAACGATAACTTACGTTATCACGATCAGTGAGGGGTATCTAGCAACACATCACTGTCTCCCGATATAAAGGAAATAGTCTTCCAAGACTACACCCAAACCATAGCATAAGTGTGAATCAACTCACTTGGCATACATGTATCCTTTGCCACTGGACGTTCTTATTGGACAAGCATGTCAAGCCTGTAACTCCAATACGATGAGCATGATCAGATCAGATGAACATAGTCATCTGGGTATGGCCATACACTTCCTCAATCATCTCATATAGGGGGGCCCTTTAGAACATCACACTCCTTAAACAAGGAGACGGCAATCCTATGTCTATCACTAGTGTCCTAACCTGATTCAAGCTCACCATCCAAGATAGTCTATAATCATTATGTTTCAAATGATATTGAACTACCTCAAGACAATGACAATCATCATTTAGAAACACAAGTGATCTCAAGTCAAAGGACATGTGCCACTTAGTGCTTACAAGGATCATTCACATTTTGACAAGCAATGGAATATCCTAGTAGGGTCTGTCCAGTACATCCAATGTACCCATGAGTCTACATCTTATTCCATGCTCGAAGCATCCTATAAGATTAGCACTCATATTAGTCTCAATCATATCAAGGCTGTCTCATGTTCACCAAGATATCTCGACTAAGGACTTATACCTGTCAGCCTAGCTGAACAGCTTTGAGACATTATTCAGCAGTACACTTATTACAGCAGACAAGGTAGCAGCCTGAATAATAACCATGCCTTTTATAAACTTAAGAGTTTATTACATGATACTTATACAATCCCAAAGGCCTCAAACATTAGCCTTAAGGGCATACCCCAACAGTAATTTGTCACCAGAAGGTGGTGTCGTGAAATTCGGCGGGCATACACCGGGGAGCACTGGGGGGAAACCCAAATATGTTGTTGAGCTCTTCCAGAGAAAGACGGTGGTCCGCGTTGCCGAGACGGAACTCTAAGCGCCCTGGGTCGTCTTCATCATGAATGTTGACGTGCAGTGAGAGGGAGCTGAGGAACTCAGTCACTAGCAAGGGAAAAGTGGGAAAGCAGCTCTCGAAGAAGTGATCCCACCCAATCCGGTGGAACATCCACCGGACGTCGTCGAGGAGTCCAAGTCGTTGAAGCGCGGACGAATCTGCGTACCACGTATGGACAATGCGCCTTCCTTGGAGAGCTTGAAAGTGATGGCGCTGTTCATCAGTGCGGAAGACAACGTCTGCCTCGGTCGAAGGTGCTATGGGCGTGCTGGACGTGGCAGGTCGCTTCCCTTTAGCGGATCGTTTGGGCGCCATCGAGGTGGAAAGCAGATGAACGCAGTGATCAGAGCGGAGGGGGGGGGGGTGTGTGGCGCACGCAGAGATCGAATGTGGCGGCTGGAGCTGGAAGGAAAAGTGAAAACCAGATCTGCGGGAGGAGTCCGGGGTGAGGTCGCCGAAAGGATGGAAGCAGGAGTAAACGGCCGGAGAAGAACAGGGCGTCGAGCTCGCAGGGGAACAGCGATCGACGGAGTTAAGCACGCGGAGCGGCAGGGCGCCGGTGAGAAGCGGAGTTAGGGCTGCCGGAGAGTGGAGGGCGGATGAGTCCAGTGATTGGGAACTAGAGGCGGCTGGGAAGCGGGTGGGAAAACCCTAATCCCACTCGCGGATCTTTATAGGCTGATAACTTCCCACCCGGGAAAATTTCTTAGGTGACCTGGGAAAACCTCGGTCGCATCTGCCCCAAAGTCGATAGATAACTTCCCACCCGGGAAAATTTCTTAGGTGACCTGGGAAAACCTCGGTCGCATCTGCTCCAAAGTTGACAGAGAACTTCCCACCCGGGAAAAGTTCTTAGGTGACCTGGGAAAACCTCGGTCGCAGGGAATTCTCAGGGAAAATTTCTGGTGACTCCTACATGAAAACAAACACCTCTGAGAGAGTCTCAAATTTAAATAAAGAGGGCAATGATAACACAAACATAGGTGAGGTGCCATGAATAGATATAGATGCTAAGTTAATACAAATGGTTAAAAGTGAGCACCAAGTACTGATAGGGATGAAAAGAGAAAGCTAGGAATAGAAGGAATGCTCAGGTGTATAAAAACAAGACAATGCATCCTCGTTAGAGGCATCAAGGAGAATTCTCCTAATTCACTCAAGTTGGTGATGCCGGTAAGGAACAGTGTTCTTGCATTCTTGTAACGCCCCACTTCCCCTGCTGCATAAGAGATTCTGAAAATGGAGCTTGGGCCTCAATAACCTCCACAGATTGGGGATCCCTCCTCATTTCCCTTATAATGTATCACAGCAGCATGAAGTTCAGCACTGCTTTCTTGTTAGAAACCGGTAAGGAACAGTGTTCCTTCAATGTAGTTCCCTGTTTTAAAAATCCGGTAAAGAGCAGCATTGTTGCTTCAACCACTCCATCAAGGAAATATGGGAAGTGGTGACTGATAATATAACCCAATAGATAATAGTAGCTGCTCCACATCTCAAGGCTACTCCAAATCTTCCACCAAGGAGTCCAGCGCATCTCGCTATTTCCAAATCTGGTAAGGAACAGTACTTTTATACCATTTCAGCTTATTTCCTCATTTCTCAGAACTGATTATCAGCATTTTCTTCATTCCTTAGTCCATTCAGCATCCCTTGATACATTTCTTCATCATCTCAAAGGTGTCAGCTACAATTGCAGAATAAGAAGGGTGAGACCAAAATCTGGAAAAGTAGACTGAATAATGATGCAAGTGAGGTGAACCCAACAAAGACTAATTTAGAATTTCAGAACTGAGTAAACTAAACAATATTAACAAAAAGCATTGCATAAAGGTAAAAGACGGAACAAAAGGAAATGAAAAAGAGAAAAGATTCTTGGGTTGCCTCCCGAGAAGCGCTAGTTTTAGGTCATTAGCTTGACCATGGCCGGCATTCAGGTTGGGTCGGACAAGGTATGTGACATCCCTTTCTCTATCGGATCTCCATGGAAGTAATGTTTGAGGCAATGTCCATTTACTTTAAAATTACCGGTGCCCTCACTCCATATTTCAATGGCTCCGTGAGGAAAGATGTGCTGAATAACAAAAGGGCCAGACCATCTCGTCCTTAGTTTTCCGGGGAAGAGCTTCAACCTAGAGTTGAACAACAGAACATGATCTCCAACTTGGAAACTTTTCTTGGTAATGTGAGAATCGTGCCAGTTCTTTGTTCGCTCCTTAAAAATTCTAGCATTCTCGTAAGCCTCCCGTCGAAACTCATCTAGTTCATTGATTTGCAATTTTCGTTTATCCCCAGCATCTTGAAGGTCAAAGTTCAGCAGCTTGACTGCCCAGAATGCTTTGTGCTGAATTTCCACGGGCAAGTGGCACGATTTACCATACACTAGCTGGAAGGGGGACATACCGATGGGTGTTTTGAATGCAGTACGGTAAGCCCACAAGGCATCATCCAATCTTAGTGACCAATCCGTTCTTGAGCGAGAAACTGTTTTCTCCAAAATTCGCTTAATTTCTCTATTTGATACTTCCACTTGGCCACTCGTTTGGGGATGATATGGTGTGGCGACTTTGTGCAGAATTCCATACTTCTTCATAAGGGTTTTGAATTTGCGCTCCATGAAATGAGATCCCCCGTCACTAATAACCACCCTTGGTGTTCCAAATCTCGGGAAAATGATCTTGCTGAACATTCTCATGACTACACGGGAATCATTAGTTGGTGAAGCCATTGCCTCCACCCACTTTGACACATAGTCAACCGCTACAAGAATGAATCTATTGTTGCGGGAGGAGGGAAAGGGCCCCATGAAGTCAATACCCCACACGTCAAATACTTCGACTTCCAAAATAGTGTGCATGGGCATTTCGTCACGTCTTGATATGTTCCCGGTGCGTTGGCATTGATCGCAAGAGCGAACGTAACTCCAGGTGTCTTTAAATAAGGTTGGCCAATAGAAGCCGGATTGCAACACTTTAAAGGTGGTTTTGGAAGTGCTTGCATGTCCTCCATATGGTGATGCGTGGCATTGATACAGAACATCCCGAACTTCCCACTCCAGTATACATCTTCTGTAAATACCATCTGCACATCTTCGATACAAAAGTGGGTCGTCCCAATAATAATGCCGCACATCCGAAAGAAACTTCTTCTTCTTCTGGAAGGTTAGATCTGGGGGTAGGATGTTAGATACCAAATAGTTCACAAAATCGGCATACCAGGGTGTGCCGTCATGAGTTACAGCTAAAAGGTGTTCGTCGGGGAACATATCATTTATCGGCAGATTCACAACATCTTCAGTGCATTGTTCTTCTCTAAGGCGCGAAAGGTGATCCGCGACTACATTTTCAGTTCCCTTTTTATCTTTGATTTCTAGATCGAATTCTTGAAGTAGAAGTATCCATCGGATGAGTCTCGGTTTAGCGTCCTTCTTGGTGATGAGGTATCGGATTGCTGCATGGTCAGTGAAAACAATAACCTTAGAATTGACTAGGTAGGAGCGAAACTTATCGAACGCAAACACGATTGCCAATAGTTCTTTTTCAGTGGTGGCATAGTTGGCTTGCGCTCCATCCAAGGTTTTACTCGTGTAATAGATAGCATGCAACTTCCCATCCTTACGCTGCCCTAGAACTGCGCCAACCGCAAAATCACTCGCGTCGCACATCAACTCGAATGGCCGTGACCAATCTGGGGGCTGCATAATAGGAGCAGAAGTTAATGATGCCTTCAGTTTGCAAAAAGCAGTCAAACAATCTTGATCAAAAATAAATGGAGCATCTTTAGCAAGGAGATTAGTAAGGGGTTTAGAAATAATGGAAAAGTCTTTGATAAACCGACGGTAAAATCCAGCATGTCCAAGGAAGCTACGGACTCCCTTCACCGTAGAAGGAGGTGACATCTTTTCTATAACATCTACTTTGGCTTTATCCACCTCGATACCGCGCTCAGATATCAAGTGCCCTAGGACAATACCTTCTTTGACCATAAAATGACATTTTTCCCAATTAAGGACTAAGTCTACCTCCTCGCATCTCTGCAAAATCTTTGATAAGTTCGTTAAACAAGCATCAAAAGAGGATCCGTAAACTGAAAAATCATCCATGAACACATCCATAATCTTTTCAAGGTGATCGGAAAAAATTGCCATCATGCACCGTTGAAACGTGGCGGGGGCATTGCATAACCCGAATGGCATGTGCTGGTATGCGAATGTCCCGTACGGGCATGTGAACGTTGTCTTTTCTTGATCGTCCGGATGTATCGGGATTTGAAAGAATCCTGAAAAACCATCCAAGAAACAGAAATGTGAGTTATAAGCGTTCTAACATTTGATCAATGAACGGAAGAGGAAAATGATCTTTTCGGGTGGCTGTGTTCAATTTTCGGTAATCTATACACATGCGCCACCCGGTTACCGTTCGCGTGGGAATCAGCTCATTATTTTCATTCTCAACCACTGTCACTCCCCCTTTCTTTGGGACCACATGAACAGGGCTAACCCATTTGCTGTCCGAGATCGGGTAGATCACCCCGGCGTCCAAAAGTTTGAGTATCTCCTTTTTGACAACATCTTTCATATTAGGATTTAAACGTCTTTGGCATTCCACGGTGGGCTTACTCCCCTCTTCTAGGAAGATCCTGTGCATACAAAGAGATGGATTAATACCCTTGATATCATCAATAGAATATCCAATTACCTTCTTTCGTTGTTTAAGCTCTTCAAGAAGAAGTTGAGTTTGATACTTACTTAGGTTCGCATCGACGATAACCGGAAGAGTGGAGTCATCACCAAGGAATTCATACCTTAGGTTATTCGGTAGGACTTTAAGTTCAATCTTTTGTGCAGTGGTTACCTCCGGTTTCGCTACACTTGGAAACTCTAACTTCTCTCTTTTGCCTTCAATTTTTGGAGTGGAGTCGAGTAACCTTGAGTATGATTCTTTCTCATCTCCGGCACTAGTGTTTTCTTCATTGAGTAAGCACCTCTCAAGTGGGTCTTCTCGACTTTGTACCACATCGAAGCCGTCCGGTATGGTTTCCAACACATCGACACTGCAGCATGAACCTGCAAGGCAAGGTTTCTTTAGACTTTCTGAAAGATCAAACTCGATGGTTTCCTCACCTATCTTCAAAGTAAGTCGCCCATTTTTCACATCAATGATCGCGCCTGCCGTGGCTAAAAACGGTCTCCCTAAAATTATTGGGAGACGGTGATCCTCCTCCATTTCTAAAACTACAAAATCAGCAGGAACAAAAAACTTACCCACGCGAATGGGCACATCTTCCAATATGCCCACCGGATATCTTACCGAGCGATCGGCGAGTTGAAGTGAGATTGTAGTCGGTTTGAGTTCTCCAAGTTCTAACCTCTCAAATATGGAGTAGGGCATTAGGCTGACGCTTGCGCCTAAGTCGCACAAGGCACGGTCGAAAGTCATGGCACCAACGGAGCACGGTATGGAAAAGCTCCCGGGATCCTTAAGCTTCGGGGGAAGCTTATTTTGAATGATCGCGCTACACTCCTCGGTTAGCGCCACCGTTCCTTGCTCGTCAATCTTTCTCTTATTGGATAGGATGTCCTTGAGGAATTTTGCGTAAGTTGGCATCTGCGATAATGCATCAGTAAAAGGAACATTGATGTATAATTTTTTTAGTACCTCAAGGAATTTTCCAAATTGTTTGTCCAACTTGGCTTTCGCCAAGCGTTGAGGAAACGGTACAGGTGGAACATACGGCGGTGGTGGAATGTAAACGGGCTGCTCATCATGTGGGCGATCAGACTCTTCCAACGGTGATTGGTCTCTTTGATTTCCACCTTGCTGTCCATCTCCATGATTTTTATCCTTTGCCGGCTCAACCAACTGCTTGCCACTGCGTGTGGACACAGCGTTACAGTGCTCACGTGGGTTCTCTTCCGGTTGACCGGGCAGTTGTCCTTGAGGTCGGGATGAGGCGGTAGCTTGCTGGGCAATCTGGGTTTCCAGCATTTTGTTGTGAGCTGCTAAGGCATCCATCTTGGAATTCATTTGATTGATGATCTCATTTTGTTTCGATTGCGCAATAGCCAAACTCTCTAGCATAGCCTCCAAATTCGATTTCTGGGGTTGGAGGTATGGTTTCTGCTGAAAACCTGGTGGTTGGTGGTAAATTGCTTGAGAGATCGGTTGAGAAACCTGTGGTTGAAAACCGGGCTGGGAAATCTGTGGTTGATTCGTCCGGTAGGAGAAGTTGGGATGGTTTCTCCATCCCGGGTTGTACGTGCTTGAAAACGGGTTATTTTGAGGCCTTTGGTTGAATTGATTCACTGCATTGATGGTCTCTTCCGGTTGATTTTGGGTGAGACATAAAAGTTGACACTCATATGATTTGTGACCTGTACAACCACATATCTCACAGGCAACTGCATTAACTTGATACAATTGAGAAGGTTGAGAAGATGATGGAAAAGCATTTAAACGTAGTGCATTTAACTCTTGAGATAAAGAGTCTACCTTCTTTGCCAAAAAATCCATGGTATCGGTATCAGTCTTACCAGTTACCCTTGTATGGATGCTTCTTTCACTTGTCCATTGATGATGGTTAAGTGCCATATCCTCCAGCAGTTCTAGAGCATCATCAACACGTTTGTTCATGAAGGCTCCACCTGATGCTGCATCCACAGTCATTCGAGTGTTAAAATTTAAAGCATTGTAAAAGGAAGAAACCAATAACCATTTTTCGAGGCCATGGTGTGGACAAATCCGTTGAAGCTCTTTGAAACGATCCCACGCTTCGTATAATGATTCGTCGTCCCTTTGCTTAAATCCAGTGATCTGCCCTCTCAATTGAGCTGTCTTGCTCGGTGGGAAGTACTGTTGGGGTATGCCCTTAAGGCTAATGTTTGAGGCCTTGGGATTGTATCGGTATTGTGTAATAAACTTTTATGTTTATAAAGGCAATGGTTGTTATTCAGTTTGTTACCTTGTCTGCTGTAATAAGTGTACTTCTGAATAATGTCTCAAAGCTGTTCAGCTAGGCTGACATGCAGTTAAGTCCTTAGTCGAGATATCTTGGTGAACATGAGACAGCCTTGATATGGTTAAGACTAATATGTGTTCTAATCTTATAGGATGCTTCGAGCATGGAATAAGATGTAGACTCATGGGTACATTGGATGTACTGGACAGACCCTACTAGGATATTCAATTGTTTGTCACAATGTGAATAATCCTTGAATGCTGCAAGTGGCACATGTCCTTTGACTTGAGATCACTTGTGTTTCTAAATGATGATTGTCATTGTTTTGAGGTAGTTCAATATCATTTGAAATAAAATGATTATAGACTATCTTGGATGGTGAGCTTGAGTCAGGTTAGGGCACTAGTGATAGATAAAGGATTGCCGTCTCCTTGTTTAAGGAGTGTGATGTTCTAATGGGGCCCCCCTATGAGATGATTGAGAAAGTGTATGGCCATACCCAGGTGACTATGTTCATCTGATCTAATCATGCTCATCATATTGGAGATACAGGCTTGACACGCTTGTCCAATAAGGACATCCAGTGGCAAAGGAAACATGTATGCCTTGTGAGTTTGATTCACACTTGTGCTGTGGTTTGGGTGTAGTCTTGGAAGACTCTTTTCTTTATATCGGGAGACAGTGATGTGTTGCTAGATACCCCTCACTGATCGTGATGACGCAAGTCATCGTTACCGACATTTAAAGGAAACCCTCAGGGTCGCACAATTTGATGATATGACTTACTTAAGTCAGATCGTGTGGATTGATTTGTTTTGGTTCAGTTTAAAGGAGTTTAAACTCTAATTGTAAGTGAGATCTAGTCTGATCATGTTTGATTGATTAGGGCTTGAGATCGGTAAGCTTCGATCGAGAGTATTGATGCTAGATCGGTGAGATCAAGAGCATCGAGGGATGGACGGTTAGATCATTGAACCATTGGGTTTGATAATGTCTAGACTATTGCTTGGGCTGATTTGGTTTGACCAATGAACCATTGACATGTGAACCGGCTCAAGTGTGAGCGCATGGTCCACATGGAGTGGGATGATCGTTTGGTTCACTTGATGTGAACGCAAAACGCTTCAACGGTTTCGGTTGCTATTTTTGGAAAGTCCAAAAATGAAAAACGTCTCCACGTTCATTGTGTGGTTTAACGCCTCATTCAACATTCGGCTCCTCTCTCTCGACGAGACGCAAGGGGTTGAAGGTGTTGACGACGAGAAGTTCGGCCAAGCAAGACACCATCTTTTTCCTTCATTCGATCAAGGACATCTTGGAGATCCTTGCTATCACAAGGAGTATCCAAGGAGCAAGTCATCAATCCTTTTGTGTGCGACAATTTGGAGGAGACCTCTCTTGTTCTCTCGCTTCCAAGTCGCCATCTTCTTCATGGCTATGGTATGGATCTAAACTTCATCAAGTTGATCATATGTTCTTGCGAAAGATCTATGAAAACCCTTGCTTCCGCTTGCAAAGATTTATGCGCCACCATTTAGGGTTTTCGCTCCCCCTTGAAGGGGACCTATTAGGGTTTCGCTCCCTCTCGAAAGGGACCCAACAATTGGTATCAGAGCATGCGGTTACAGCATGTTAATATGATTGCTTGATATATTTTTGTGATCCATGTTTGCGCATGTAAATGTATGCTTAGATCTAAGTTGCATGCCGAAACTTCACATGAGAATATTTTGTTATGTTGGCGCATGTAAGTTGGCGCTTGTTATTGTGTTTGTGTTTGTCAAAACAAATATCACTTGCCCGCCCCATTAGATCTAAGATGCACCTATTGTAAACCCTTAGACGGGTTGATGGGGTTGAAAGCATCAACTAGTATAGATCAAACTAGTCTGATCAGACCATCTGACAGCCTAGATGGGTCGACCAGATGGCACCTGTGCGCAAGCACGAGGTGGCTATAGGTCGACTGCATCAAAGGCGTGTAGCGAGGTCTGGTTGAGACAACCAGTGAACACTCTTGAGTTAGGCCCGGGGTCACACCCGCTTGCCAGAACTCTTGAAGGTTGTTCAGCCCTTGGCGCATGCATGGTTGACCATTAGGTCAACTCGAGTCAGTTAGGACTTGGTGCATGCAAGGGCATGGATCTAACTAGATAAGATGAGTGGATCCCCATCAATGGACCGTTGTAAGGTTGTAGGGCAGATAAGAAAAGTAAAATTGATGCCAATGGGTTTTCAAAAGTTTATTTTCTTTGTAATGGATCACATGTTGATTGATGCCATATGCCTGTTTATTTCATCTTATGTGGGTTGCCCTTTAATGTGTGCTGTGCTGGGGCCTGCGAGCCTGGTTAGTTATAAATTAATATTTATTTGTGATCTGCGAATCACATTGTATTTAATTTATAAAATGTAATTGACCTGCGAGTCAATCTTGTCTAGATAGATTGAATTGTAATTTAATCAGACAAGTATTCAATGCACACATGGCAATGAAGCGCATTCAGCTGGTGGTGCACCTGAGCTGCTCTTGGCGCTAGGGCCCTGGGTTGGACCAGATGAGAGGCAAAAGACCCAAGAAAAGCAAGTGAAGACTTAAGATAACTTAAGGTCTTACTTAGGGTTCATGGGCTTTTACCACATAAGATCAGCATGCTTTCTTTTTATTGCTTATATAATTAGAATTGCATGAGTTTATCTTCTGCTATCACTATAGGAATTGCATGATAGTTAAGAAGATAAAAGACCGTTAAAATCCAACGCTAAAATATCAAGCTCGTAAGCCTTCTGACGCGAAACCTCACTGTTCTGACTATCGTTGGAGCCATGTTGTACCCACTCAGTGGGCACGTTCATCTATCTTCAGACGGTGCGGGATTTCACCTGCGTGTTACAGAGAAGGGATTTATCGCTTCTCGTTGCTCAGCATAGCACGTGGTGGTCCAGGGAGTAGGTCGGGTCAGCTTGACCATGTAGCCTACATATGTGGAGCATATGGTAGCACATGGAGGCAGCCATCTGTGGGGTCAGAGATTGTGTTGTACCAACTCAGTTGGCACAGTCGGCTGGATTGCCCAGATGAAGGGGAATCGCACGGGTTGGCGATTGGCAGGGACTGCCTACCAGAAATTAGTGCTTGTATTCTCTGTGCATCTTATCTCGCCTGAGCGGGACGCGGAGACCAAGTATGAAATCTGGATCCCATCTCACTAAAAGAGTGTTACTCTTTTGGACTGTTTTAATGGATTTTTCAGTCAGATAAAATAGTGAGAAAAGAATCATTTCTTAAGTCCTGAATTGATTCTAAACATTGATACTGACCTTGCTGTTCTTGCATTGTTGTAGATTCCTGCAGCAACGAACACCATGAGCTTCAATGTGCGATCCCTACTGGAAAGGGAGAAGTTTGCTGGGCCAAACTTCTCAGACTGGTACGGACACCTTAAGATTGTTCTTAAGGCAGAGAGGAAACTGTATGTCCTCGAGACGGCTATACCGCCTCAACCCGCTGCGAACGCTGCAAGGGCGGTTCGTGATGCCTATGAAAAGCATGTCAATGATAGCATTGACGTCGCTTGCCTGATGCTAGCGTCTATGACGCCACCGCTGCAGCGCCAGCATGAGGATATGTCTGCTATAGAAATTATAGCAAACCTCAAGATGCTGTATGCTGCACAGGCGAGGACAGAACGCTATAATCTGACAAAGCTTTTCTTTCAGAGCAAACTGGCTGAGGGGAGCCCAGTGGGAGCTCACGTGCTCAAGATGATTGGGCACAAGGAGGCTCTAGAGAAACTGGGGCATACCATCAATCAGGAGCTTGCTGTAGACATTATTCTCCAGTCTCTCCCGCCCTCTTTCGATGCGTTCATAATTAACTTTAATATGAACAAAATCGATTGCACTCCGGCAGAGCTGCTGAATATGCTCTTGACTACGGAGGAGACTCTGAAGGGAAAGCCTTCAACCTCTGTCTTAATGGTTCCTTCAAGGAACAAGAAGAAGGGGAAGAAGGGCAAAGCCCCAGTCAAGAACTACAACAAGGCTCTGAAACAGAAGGTTAAGCGGTCAAAGGAATACAGGTGTTTCCACTGTGGCCAGCTGGGTCACTGGAAAAAGGACTGTAAAGCGCTCCAAGGAGACAAGAGGGGAAGCATCGCTTCTGGCTCAGGTATATTTGTGACTGAGGTCATGATATCCTCTTCTTCTATTTCATGGGTGTTGGACACTGCATGTGGAGTTCACATTTGTTCAAATGTACAGGAACTCAAGAGAAGAAGACAGGTGGGACAGCATGAGGTGGACCTACGAGTTGGAAACGGGGCACGGGTTGCTGCTGTTGCTGTAGGGGATTATTACATCTCATTACCATCTGGCGTTGTATTAGAATTAAACAGTTGTTATTTTGTTCCCAGTATTACTAAAAATATTATCTCTATTCCTGCTCTTGTCAGGAAAGGATTTTCCTTTGAATGCAATATTTCAAAGTGTATTTTATCTTATGATAATATTGTTTATGCTACTGGTTCAATTAACAATGGGTTATTCATGTTGGACATGGAATATTCTATACAAAACATTGATAATAAGAAAGCCAAGTATGCTGATGACAGCACCTTGTTATGGCATAGTCGTTTAGGCCATATTAACAAGAAGCGCATTAAGCGGTTGCATGATCATGGACTGCTGGGATCATTCTCCTATGAGGAGATTGATACATGCAAAGCTTGTTTAATGGGTAAAATGACGAAGGCTCCTTTTCCTAACAAAGGTCAAAGGGCTTCAGGTTTACTTGACCTTATACACAGTGATGTGTGTGGGCCATTTAGTAAACATGCCAGAGGTGGCTATCAGTACTTCATTACCTTTACTGATGATTTCAGTAGATATGGGTATGTCTATCTTATGAGACATAAGAGTGAATCTTTTGACAAGTTCAAAGAGTTCAAGAATGAAGTACAGAATCAGCTAGGCCGAAATATCAAGGCACTTCGTTCTGATCGAGGTGGAGAATACTTGAGTCATGCGTTTACTGACTATCTAAAGGAGTGTGGGATTATCTCACAGCTCACTCCGCCAGGAACACCGCAATGGAATGGTGTGTCCGAGAGGAGAAATAGAACGTTACTTGATATGGTTCGTTCGATGATGAGTCAGGCTACTCTTCCTTACTCCTTTTGGGGATTTGCACTGGAAACAGCTGCAAAGGTACTAAACCGAGTGCCATCCAAGGCAGTTTCAAAGACTCCATATGAATTATGGTATGGGAAACAGCCGAGCTTGACGTTTATCAGGATCTGGGGTTGCGAGGCTTATGTCAAAAAGCTCGCCTCTGGGAAACTGGAGAGCAGATCTGAGAAATGCATCTTTGTCGGTTACCCTAAGGAAACTAAGGGTTATTATTTCTACGATCCCAAAGAGAACAAGGTATTTGTTGCTCGGACGGCCATTTTTCTTGAGAAGGAGTTTCTTCTGCAAGAGGCCAGTGGGAGAGAAATAAAGCTGGATGAGGATCCAGAGGAAGGACAAAGTAGTCAAGCACAGTTGGATGAGCCTGAGCCGGAAGAGCAGGTTATTGAACAACCTGAGGCTCAGACATCACGGGAACCGCGAAGATCGGGAAGGATCCGTCGTCAGCCTGAGCGTTATGACGGAGTCTACATCATTGATAATGATGAACCCCTCACTTATGCGGATGCGGTCAGTGGACCGGAGTCAGCTAGATGGCTTGAAGCTATGCGAGCCGAGATGGACTCCATGTCAGATAACCAAGTCTGGGATTTGGTTGATCCGCCTTCGGGAGTAATCCCTATAGGCTGTAAATGGATCTTCAAGAAGAAGATTGACATGGATGGTAACATAGTTACCTATAAAGGCAGGCTAGTTGCGAAAGGTTTCAAACAAATCTACGGGATAGATTATGATGAAACTTTCTCTCCTGTAGCCATGTTCAAGTCTATTCGGATTCTTTTCGCGATAGCTGCATATTATGATTATGAGATCTGGCAGATGGATGTGAAGACAGCTTTCCTTAACGGAAATCTGGATGAGGATGTGTATATGACACAACCTGAAGGTTTCACTAATCCATCAGATCGTCATAAGATATGCAAGTTAAAGAAGTCCATTTATGGACTCAAACAAGCATCGAGAAGCTGGAATATTCGTTTTGATGAATCAATCACTGAGTTTGGTTTCATCAAGAACGAAGATGACCCGTGTGTATATAAGAGGTTTAGTGGGAGCGTGATTACTTTCCTAGTCCTCTACGTCGATGATATCTTAATAATTGGAAACGATATTCCTGAACTGCATGCTGTTAAAGCATGGTTAGGAAAATGTTTTCAGATGAAAGATTTGGGAGAAGCAGCCTATGTATTAGGTGTGAAGATCTACAGGGATAGATCTAAGAGGCTTCTCGGGCTGTGCCAGAGTACTTACATCGATAAAGTCCTGGAGAGATTCCATTTAGAGAATTCTAAAAGAGGATATCTTCCAGTCAGACATGGTCTGAATCTTTCAAAGAGTCAGTGTCCACAAACACAGACTGAGAAAGATGAAATGGACAATACGCCTTATGCTTCGGCTATTGGATCCATTATGTATGCGATGTTGTGTACTTGCCCAGACGTCGCTTACGGGTTAAGCGTGACCAGTCGGTTCCAAAGTAATCCAGGTCAGGCACACTGGATTGCAGTCAAGAACATTTTAAAATATCTGCGGAGGACCAAAGATATGTTCTTGATGTATGGTGGTCAGGAAGAACTCAGTATTGAAGGATATACTGACGCTTCGTTCCAGTCTGACCAGGATGATTTCCGATCGCAATCAGGCTATGTTTTTAGCTTGAATGGTGGAGCAGTGGTGTGGAAAAGTTTCAAACAGTCAACTATTGCTGATTCCACAACAGAAGCCGAGTATGTTGCAGCCTCGGAAGCATCCAAGGAGGCAGTGTGGATTCGTAAGTTCGTGAGAGAACTTGGTGTTGTTCCTTCGAGTGCAGATCCTTTGGTTATCTTCTGTGATAACACTGGAGCAATCGCACAAGCAAAGGAACCACGGTCGCACCAGAAGTCCAAGCACATACAGAGACGGTTTCATTTGATCAGGGAGATCATAGATCGTGGCGAGATCAAAATCTGCAAGGTTCATACAGATGACAATCTGGCAGACCCGCTTACCAAGCCTCTGACGCAGCAGAAGCATGAAAAGCACTGTAATAATATGGGTTTGAGATTTCTCAACCATTAGATTAAGTGCAAGTGGGAGATTGTTGGGGTATGCCCTTAAGGCTAATGTTTGAGGCCTTGGGATTGTATCGGTATTGTGTAATAAACTTTTATGTTTATAAAGGCAATGGTTGTTATTCAGTTTGTTACCTTGTCTGCTGTAATAAGTGTACTTCTGAATAATGTCTCAAAGCTGTTCAGCTAGGCTGACATGCAGTTAAGTCCTTAGTCGAGATATCTTGGTGAACATGAGACAGCCTTGATATGGTTAAGACTAATATGTGTTCTAATCTTATAGGATGCTTCGAGCATGGAATAAGATGTAGACTCATGGGTACATTGGATGTACTGGACAGACCCTACTAGGATATTCAATTGTTTGTCACAATGTGAATAATCCTTGAATGCTGCAAGTGGCACATGTCCTTTGACTTGAGATCACTTGTGTTTCTAAATGATGATTGTCATTGTTTTGAGGTAGTTCAATATCATTTGAAATAAAATGATTATAGACTATCTTGGATGGTGAGCTTGAGTCAGGTTAGGGCACTAGTGATAGATAAAGGATTGCCGTCTCCTTGTTTAAGGAGTGTGATGTTCTAATGGGGCCCCCCTATGAGATGATTGAGAAAGTGTATGGCCATACCCAGGTGACTATGTTCATCTGATCTAATCATGCTCATCATATTGGAGATACAGGCTTGACACGCTTGTCCAATAAGGACATCCAGTGGCAAAGGAAACATGTATGCCTTGTGAGTTTGATTCACACTTGTGCTGTGGTTTGGGTGTAGTCTTGGAAGACTCTTTTCTTTATATCGGGAGACAGTGATGTGTTGCTAGATACCCCTCACTGATCGTGATGACGCAAGTCATCGTTACCGACATTTAAAGGAAACCCTCAGGGTCGCACAATTTGATGATATGACTTACTTAAGTCAGATCGTGTGGACTGATTTGTTTTGGTTCAGTTTAAAGGAGTTTAAACTCTGATTGTAAGTGAGATCTAGTCTGATCATGTTTGATTGATTAGGGCTTGAGATCGGTAAGCTTCGATCGAGAGTATTGATGCTAGATCGGTGAGATCAAGAGCATCGAGGGATGGACGGTTAGATCATTGAACCATTGGGTTTGATAATGTCTAGACTATTGCTTGGGCTGATTTGGTTTGACCAATGAACCATTGACATGTGAACCGGCTCAAGTGTGAGCGCATGGTCCACATGGAGTGGGATGATCGTTTGGTTCACTTGATGTGAACGCAAAATGCTTCAACGGTTTCGGTTGCTATTTTTGGAAAGTCCAAAAATGAAAAACGTCTCCACGTTCATTGTGTGGTTTAACGCCTCATTCAACATTCGGCTCCTCTCTCTCGACGAGACGCAAGGGGTTGAAGGTGTTGACGACGAGAAGTTCGGCCAAGCAAGACACCATCTTTTTCCTTCATTCGATCAAGGACATCTTGGAGATCCTTGCTAGCACAAGGAGCATCCAAGGAGCAAGTCATCAATCCTTTTGTGTGCGACAATTTGGAGGAGACCTCTCTTGTTCTCTCGCTTCCAAGTCGCCATCTTCTTCATGGCTATGGTATGGATCTAAACTTCATCAAGTTGATCATATGTTCTTGCGAAAGATCTATGAAAACCCTTGCTTCCGCTTGCAAAGATTTATGCGCCACCATTTAGGGTTTTCGCTCCCCCTTGAAGGGGACCTATTAGGGTTTCGCTCCCTCTCGAAAGGGACCCAACAAGTACTTGGCGAGGAATGAGTGTGATAGCCCTTCCCAGGTGGTGATCGCTCCATTCGGCAGTGACTGAAGCCATGCACGTGCTCGATCCTTTAGGGTAAAGGGGAAGAGCCTCAATCTCAGAGCATCGATGGATATCCCTCCCATTTTGAACGTATCACAGTATTCTAGGAACATTGAGAGGTGGAGTGCAGGATCTTCATTTGGCATTCCCCCGAATTGTTCCTTCTGTAGCATGGCAAGGAATGCCGGCTTTATTTCGAAGTTGTTAGCTTCGATAGTCGGACGGGCAATACTCGAATGAAGTCCCTGCACGGAGGGAGATGCAAAATCTCGAAGTGAGCGGTTTTGGTCCATTTCTGTTGAATTCTGCTTCTCTTTTGCTTTAGCTCGGGCTTGCTTGCGTCGGAGTCGGAATGTTTTTTCGATCTCCGGATCCTCGTCGATCAAATGTTCACTCCGCAAAGTCCTGCGCATGCACAAGCCTCAAGATAGATTATCAAATTTCAACAGTAAGATGGATAGAAATAGAGAAAACTCTTTTTTTTTTCTTTTCTCTTTTTTTTTTTTTCTAATCCTGCGAATTTATCAGATTTAATCGATAATGGCGAAATTGGTCCCCGGCAACGGCGCCAAAAACTTGATGAGCCCGCAAGTGTACGGTCTAACCGAAGTAGTAAATTATATCGTCCACAGAGACCAATTTGTCAAGTACCGGTAAATCCTTGAGTCGCAGTCTAGACAAATCAAGGGTTGATTTAAAGTGATCGAAATAACTAACAATTAATAAGTAAATGCTAAGCAAGGAAAGTAGCAAGCGGACAGATAAACGATCAGATTTCTATTATGGGACAATATCGGGGCATCGGGCTTCACCGCTATGCCAATCCGCAAACGAAAGTAGTAACTACATGACATGCAAAGTTTGATAAGTTGAAGAGATCCATCAAATGGTACAAACCGCCCCCTTTCAGCAGCACGGTTCGGTGCTTATGCAAATCTACCTCCTACTTTCGTGGCTTGTAAATTTACATAGGCCCATTGGGCGAAGGATGAATAGTTGTTCTCTCACGTGGGAGAAAAGCTACTTTCGTGCTCTTCTTCACGCGCCCGAGCATACGAGATCCGACGTCGGGATTGGGCTGTCGCTTTTTCTCCCAACGTCCAAAACATACAAACACCGATATCGAGATTGGGCTGTCGCTTTTTCTCTCGATATCGGAGATCAATAATATGCAATAAGAGTTGTAAGGAAACGATAAACACATATGCTAGGTCAACTAAATCAAACCAACATATCAAAATAATAAACTACTTCATGAATGCGTTTTAGGCATAGGGCTAAGCCCTAACCCCGATAGTACTTTAAGCTACAATCATCTTAGAGACATCATGAATATTCGACAACAAGCTCACGCTCAAGAAATCCATTTGGAGGCTAGAAGCAACAATGAAAATGAAGGATTAAGAGATATCTTGACTCCCCTTTCTTTGTAGATGAAGAAATCTTTGCTAGGGGCTTCAAAGGACTCCTCTTTTCCTTGAAATCGTGCTTTGTCTTCTCCAGCCGCCCAAGTCCGTCCACAGCCGTTTTTCCCTTCTCTTGATTAGGGTTTTTCCCCCTTTAAGGTCACAAAGCTTCCCTTTTATCCCCCTATAGCCGTGATTAACATTTACCAAAGTGCCCTTAAGATTTGGAGCCCACCGAGTTAGAGTCGAGCAGATTTTCGTGACAGGCGGAACTTTTCCCGGGTTGGGAAAATCTTCACAACCCAGCTGTGAAAACTTCAGTTTCTTCAGAATTTCCTGAAAAGTTAGATAACACCAGATCTTGTGTAGATTCCGCGTGTATGGAAGAATTTAAGTAAAAATTATGATGCAAACGCGATAATTTAACAGAAAAATGCTTCATAGTATATGGAAATATCAAGCATAAATGCATCGCATCAAGGCTCCTTGTAAGCAGTGAGATCCTCCGCGTTGACTGTGGTGGGGATCCCCAAATCTGGAGGCAGATCAAGCACATATGCGTTGTTGTTGATCTTGCCCACTATGGTGAAGGGTCCCAATCCCTTTGCGTCCAGCTTGCGTCCGTGTCCTTGGATACGCTCCTCGCGGACTCGCAGAATCACCTGATCACCTACATTGAATAACCTTTCTCGGCGTTTCTTGTTAGCAGCTTCGCAATATGAAACAGTAGAGTCTAGAATTTTTCTAAGGATCTCATGGTGCATTTGGGAAATATTGAAAGCATAATCACGAGCTGATAAAGAAGGTTTTAAATGCTTGGGTAAGGCAATCAGATCAATGGGTTTCTTAGGCTGATACCCTAAGTTTGCCTGAAAAGGGGAGAGACCTGTAGTCCTATTGACAACACTATTGTAGGAGAACTCGGCGGTGGGCAAGAGTTTGTCCCAAGTGCCGGGGTGTTCACCTACAAGGCTTCTAAGGATGTTCCCTAGTGATCGGTTGACCACTTCAGTCTGACCATCCGTCTGGGGATGATAGGCTGTAGAGAATTTCAGTTTGGTGCCTAGTAAGGTCCACAAGGTCTTCCAGAAGTAACTGATAAATCGGGTGTCCCTATCAGAAACTATGGTAAGGGGGGTACCATGTAGCCTAACAACTTCTTTAAAGAATAACTTGGCTATGTGAGAGGCATCAGAAGTTTTATAGCAAGGGATGAAATGGGCCATCTTAGTGAATCTATCTACTACTACAAAGATGGAGTCATGCTTGCTAGATGTTCTGGGCAGCCCTAAGATAAAGTCCATGCTCAAGTCTTGCCATGGGGCTTGGGGAATGGGTAGCGGGGTGTAGAGTCCAGCACTATGCTTATGGGTCTTAGTTACCTGGCATGTCCTACAGTGGCTAACCACCTTAGCAACATCCCTGTTGAGGTTCGGCCAATAAAACCTCTCCTCAACCAAGGTTTGGGTTTTATCCCGACCATGGTGACCTGCAGACCCTCCTCCGTGCAATTCCCAAATAAGGAATTCTCGAATTGAGGTCTTAGGGACACAAAGTATAGGTCCAAGAAATAAGAACCCATCCCTAAGGGTGTACAAAGGATGACTTAGGGGGTCAACACTAAGTTCAGCATGTATAGAAGCAAAATCAGGACAATCAAGATATGCAGTTTTCATATTTTCAAAACCAGTAACTTGAACATGTAAAGTTTGCATAAGTAAAGTAACCCTACTTAAAGCATCAGCTACTTTGTTTTCCTTTCCTGATTTGTGTTTTAGGACAAAGGTGTACTGCTGGATATACTCTACCCATTTGGCATGCCTAAAGTTCAACTTCTTTTGAGCACTAAGGTATGACAAAGCCTGGTGGTCACTATTAAGGATAAACTCATTATGAATCAAGTAGTGCCTCCAATATCTAAGAGATTGAACTACAGCATAAAATTCCTTGTCATAAGTTGAATATTTCTGTTTTGCCTCATTGAGTTTTTCACTGAAAAAGGCAACAGGGTGACCTTCTTGACTGAGGGTCCCTCCTATGCCGATCCCAGAGGCATCACAGTCAACCTCGAAGACTTTGCTGAAGTCAGGGAGTCTGAGGACTGGGGCTGTGGTCATCCTTACTTTGAGTTCACTAAAGGCTCGGCTAGCAGGTTTAGTCCAAGTAAAATCACCTAGTTTCAAGCAACTAGTGATAGGGGCAACAATAGTACTGAAGTTTCTAATAAACCTTCGGTAGAAGGTAGCTAAGCCATGGAAGCTCCTAACTTCAGTGAGAGTTTTAGGTTCTGGCCAATCTAGGATAGCTTGGACCTTAGATGGGTCGGCTTGAAGGCCCTGCTCAGACACTATGAACCCTAGAAAGACAACACTGCTAGAGAGGAAAGAACATTTCTTTAAGTTAACATAAAGCTTCTCTTTCCTAAGTAGTTCAAGGGTTCTCCTGAGATGATCTAGGTGAGCTTCCTTAGTTTTGCTAAAGATTAGGATATCATCGAAATAAACAACTAGGAATCTACCTATGTAAGGTTTCAGGACCTGTGTCATAAGCCTCATAAAAGTAGAAGGGGCGTTAGTTAAGCCAAAGGGCATCACTAACCACTCATATAAACCATCTTTCGTTTTGAAAGCGGTTTTCCATTCATCCCCTTCTCTAACTCTAACTTGGTGGTATCCACTCCTAAGATCAAGTTTGGTGAACCATCTAGACCCAACTAGCATGTCTAACATATCATCCAGCCTAGGAATAGGGAATCTGTATTTTACAGTTATCTTATTGATGGCACGGCAGTCTATGCACATGCGCCAGCTGCCATCCTTCTTGGGGGTCAAGAGGGCTGGAACAGCACATGGACTAAGACTTTCCCTAATATAACCCTTGGCTAAGAGATCATCTACCTGTCTCTTAAGTTCAGTGTGCTCAGTAGGGTTCATCCTATAATGGGGAAGGTTGGGTAAAGTGGATCTAGGGACAAGATCTATAACATGCTGGATATCCCTAAGTGGAGGTAGACCATTGGGTAAGTCTTCTGGGATAAGTTCATTATAGTCTTCTAGGATGCTTTCTACCTCAGGAGGGGTTTTGGTTTCAGTTTCAGGTGTGGTTTCCTTAATGATAAGGGTATAGAGAGGTTGATCTTCTAGGTATTCCTTAGCAAAGGTTTGGGGTTGGATAAGTTGGATGGTTGGCTTTGGTTGTTTGGGTTCTTCTATCTTACCTTTGCTAGTGGAGGCTCTAAGTTCCTTAGGTAAGGATGGCTTAAGCCTAATCTTCTGTCCATTGTGATTGAAGACATAAGTGTTTGTCCTACCGTAGTGGACAACATCCATGTCAAAAATCCAAGGACGGCCTAGGAGAATCTGGGCGACATCCATTGTGATGACGTCACACCATATTGATCCTTGGTAGGCACCAAATACGAGTGGGACAAGGCACCTATGAGAGACAGGAACGCTAGTCTGGTTGACCCAGGAAATACTATAAGGCTTAGGGTGAGGTTCTGCCTTAAGGTTGAGTTTAGTGACTGCTACTTGAGAGACGGCATTCAAACTGCACCCTCCATCAATTACTACTTTGCACATGTGACCATGGCATTTTGAGTAAGTGTGGAAGATGCTGGTTCTTCGCCAGTCTTCAGTATGGGTGGGGTTGATCAGGGTGCACCTGACTACTCCCAGAGTGTTGAGGAAAAAATCCTCTTCACTACCACAGTCATTAATCTCAACATTACAGCAGTTAGGGTCTTGATCTAAGTTTTCCTCAGTTTCTACTTCTGGGTCTACGTGTTCCTCAGTCATAACCATTATCTTTTTAGGACAGTTCCTTATGAGGTGACCTGGTTGTTTACAGTTATGGCAGACAACTGTGGTTTGGATTGGCTTGGGTTTAGGGGTTGAGGAGTTAGGGTGTGAACTGCTAGGAGAGGGCCTATAGGTTGGTTTAGAGGTCAGAGCTTCCTTTCTAATCTTAAGTTGTTGTTGAACTTCAAGGGCTCTTTGGTAAGCTTCCTCTATGGTATCTATTTGGTAAAAGGCAAGTCCTCTCTTAATTTCTGGTTTGAGACCATTCTTGAACCTACTCAGGGTAAACATTGGGGTTTCATCCATTTCACTCCTCAATAACAGTTCATCAAACTCTACCATATATTCTTCTACGGTTGAGTTTCCTTGGGTAAGGCCACTAGTTTGGTCAAGAAGCTTACTATGAAAGTTCAGGGGAACATACTTTTCTCTCAGTCTAGTGTTCATCTCTTCCCATCTTGTAATGGGGGGTTGTCTAGACCTTTGTAGGCTTCTTTCTACATTACTCCAATAGAGTCTAGCAGAACCTTCAAGCAGGCATTTGGTGAACCTAACCTTAGAGTGCTCGGGCATCATACTCCATTCGAAGTATTGCTCGAGTTTGGTTGCCCAGTCTAGGTAAACTCTAGGGTCAAGGGATCCATTAAAAGTGGGCGGGTTAAGCTTCACAACATGGGCATAGTCATCCCTAGGTCGAGGGTTGTGATGATTTTGGACAGGGTGTCCTTCCCAATCAAAGTCTTGGGGAGTGTTCCTAGGGTTGTTCCTTGGGGTTTGCTGCCTTTGCACAGGTTCCCTAGAGTGATGTTCACTTGGGGGTTGGCTATGAGATCTAGTCCTATTAGACTCTTCTATCTCTTGCACCTTATCATTGAGTTGGTGTAGATTTGTGTCCACATCGTCTATCCTATGGTTTAAGGCTGCAATCATTTCAGCTAAGGTTTCCAAAGTTATGGGTTGGGAGCTTTGAGCCTTAGATCTAGTCTGCATGTTTGATTTTTTTGAAAAAAGAGGATTTTTATAGAGAAAATAATAATAGAGCTAGTAGCCAATTATGAAAATCCTTTGTCTTAAACAACCTAGTTCCAAAAATCGCCTAGAAGTTAGAAAATAAGTTTGAAGGCTTGAAATTTCTAATCTAGGAGCCTACGCTCTGATACCAAGATGATGTAGGGGTAAATCACAAAGCATGCAAACAACGATTTTCGAAAAATAGTGTTTTGTATTTTTATAAAGTAGAGAAAACCGAAATTAAACTAACGAAGTTTGAAAGTAGTGTTTTTGTATTTTTTTAATAAGAAATCCGAATTAACTACTTGCAAGAAAGAAGATAGAGCTACACTACTTGCTTCAAAGTAAATGACAATAATTGTAAAGAAGACTTACAGTGCGGCCCTTGAGAATAGAAGGACCGTCCTTCCCGTTCTTCACCGGTCCTACTCTGATGGAAGGTGCAGGTTACACACAGGGCAATCAGCAATCCCACACAGGCGTGGGTGAGTTATAAAACAGATTAAATAACTACACAATCAAAAGTCAAGAGGGAGGCTAGTCCTCCAAATTCTCTTGCTAACACAAGTATTGGACTAACTAAGAGGGGGGGAAGAAAAGGGAAGAGGGATGCGCCAAACTCCTTTCCTTGCGCCAACTCCTACAATTGCGAGGGAAGTGTAGTAAGATGCTCTTAAGTTGTATGAAGAAAGAACACAAGAGGTTAGAACACTTAACTTATAGAGTCGCCTTGAAGAGATCAAGAAGTGCTTCCATGTTCTATGCGCCACTTGAGTTGTTGTGTTCTTGCTTTGATGTTGAAGGCTCTCGGCTTGACTTGGATGGAGTGATGATGAGGAGAAGGAGAAGGGAGTCTCGGCTCTTGGAGGGGAAAAGGGGAAGATGAGGGGGGCTTTTGGGCGACACAAGCACCCTAAGGAGAAGAGGTAGGCGACACAAGCACCTAGGCGACACAAGCACCTTTCTTTGGCTAGGAAACTAGTCAACAATATATTTCAACAATGCCTGTGCACATGATGCGATGGGGACATATTTATAGGCGGCTAGGGATGAAGATAAGGTGAGGGCAAGGTGGTCATTGGCCCCTTGCGCCCCTTACATAAATGGGAGAAATCGAAAATTAATGACAAGGCAATTAATGGGCTGATATTGTTGTCTTCTTTGGAGAGTCTTCAAAGGAAGGCATTTGAATTTCGAATTTGGCTCCTTCCTTGTGTTGATGTCGCATGGGTGGAGAGTTGGCTGAATTTGAATTCCTTCCAAGTTGGATTGGGCGGCAATGAGATGAAGGAAGTATTCACCATGATTTGTGGATCTAGATTAGGCGCCCCTTGATTGGTGGATCTAGATGGAGCGCCTCCTTGAATGATGGATCTTGATGGAGCGCCTCCTTGATAGGTGGATCTTGATGTAGCGCCTCCTTGATTGGTGTAGATGGCGCAAGTTGATTCCATGATGTGGCCTTCCTTCAATTGGAAGGGAGTAATTGAAGTGGAGCTTGGTGTTGAGTTGAGTTTGAAGTCTTTGAAGTGAACCTTCCAAAATGGGAACTAGCTTCTTGGAGTAGAGTGAGCTAGCTAACTTGTATCCCTTGAGCCATCTTTAAATATGTCCAAACTACATGCACTAACCTACCATGATATTACAATGCACAACCTACCAACAACATTCATAAAAATAAACTATATGGTAGACTTTTGGGTGGAACTAACCTATCATGCTATGCAATGCAAATATGGAAAGTACTAAAAAGGAAAGTGGACTCTAAGTGAAGCCATACCTGATGGGCTTCCTCCGAGCCCTAGTGGATCTTCTAGGAGCTGTGTTTGGCCCTCCATCAGAGGAGGATAGTGATAATATCAACGATGAGCCGGAGCAATATATCGAAACAAACCAAGCACAAGAGTCACTTGAGTTTTTTATTATTGAAGAAGGAGGTAGAGCTGAAAACATGGAGTGCGCAATATGCATAGAGAAGATGGAGCACGGAGCGCAAGTATGCTTAACACAATGCTCGCTTATCTTCCATAGTAGCTGCTTGCGTAGTTGGCTACGGGTCAATTGTGTATGCCCATTATGTCGACAATTGATTTAAGCTTCAATGTATAATTTATTAATATGAAATTTAATCGAGTTGGTTTTAACTTTAGTCATGTGTTGTCAGTATTGTTAATTAATTTAATAAAATATATCAAAATTAAAATTATATATGTTTAAAATAAAATAATTAATAAAATAATAATTAAATATTTTTTAAAAAAAATTATGCAAAATACATAATTCTCAATTTCTTATTTTATTAAATTTGGCACGCGGGCCAAAGTCGGCCCACGGGCCACATTCGGCCTGTGGACCGACTTTGGCCCACGGGCCACGGGCCGACTTTGGCCCACGGGCCACAATCGGCCCGTGGGCCAACTTTGGCCCATGGGCCACAATCGGGCCGGGCCAAACACGGCCCGAGTCCCCTCATTTGGCCCGTTGGGCCGTATTCGGCCCACGTGCCGAAGTCAGCCCGCGGGCCGTGCCTGGCCCGCGTGCCGGATCTGGCCCGCGTGCCGGATCCGTGCTCACGCTGCAACCGAACCGTGCCTGGACCGGCACGGTTAATCGGGCCGCGGGCCGTGCCGGGCCCAGCGGTTCTCCTGCCGTGCCGTGCCGGGCACGGCACGATTTGAAACGGGCCGTGCCAGGCACGGCCCGCCTGGAACCGAGCTGAGGCGGGCCCATCCCCGGGCCGGCCCGGGCACGGCCCATGGCCACCTCTAGTGTCCAGTGTGCTGCCGTGGGGACACTTGTCTTTGGTTAGGCGTGAAAGACAGCATGAGAGTGACCCACTTCCCTAGCCACTTTCCTTTACCAGTAACTTCAGCTTCTCGGTGGTTCCCGCTGTAGTGGGCCCAACAAACGAAGGGTGAATCAGTTGGCGATTAGTTGGCCAAACCTACGCAGAGCGGAGACATTTTAGCAATATTTGCTGGCCCGACTCATGATTGAATCTGAAGCCGATTGATTCAAAAAGTGGATGCCTAACGTGAGGTCCATAGGCAGCATCTTTTCTTCCAAATGCCAACAATTTAAATTTAATCCGATTGTATAAATCTAATATCTAAAAACCTTTTAAAAAAGAATAATTTTACATATGGATATGCTAGTTATTTTTTATAATTAGTTGGTAAAAAACTTTACATAAATTAAGTGGATGTGAGTTAAAGGGTGGTATCTTTGTTACTAATGACAACAAATTGACTATTTTTTTTACTTAATATTTGAATACGATGCAATTATATAGATTTAGTATTTGAATTTAGTGTAATACTTTGTTATATGTTGAAGAAAATTTAATTATAACTTTCTGAAATAAACTAGTATTTAAAAGAAATAAATTATTTTGTACACATTAAGATCTTTATTTTTTGAAGTAATGATTATATTTATGGTATTAAATAAATAATACCTACTCACCTACCTGAGTAGGCGGATTATCCACATTACCCACTCTTTGATGTGTGTGGGGCCTGTTGGGAAAAAGAGACAGTGAGAAGGTGAATTAGTTGGCCAACATGAAATTAATAGACTGCCCATGGCTCTGGGTGCAAGCAAGTATGCACCACGTCCACGCTGGTGCTTTTTGTTTTCGTTTTTGTTTTTGTGTTTTAGGCTCCGAAAGCGCGCCGTGCAGTAAACCAAAACTCACCTAACTTGGCCCGGAAGAAAAGCCTCCGATTCCTATTCTCAACAAATCAGCAAATAAAGCAGAAACATTTAATTGGGCATATGAATAACACTTTTATAAGTAAACTGCGTGGCGTTGCAGGGACGCAAACCGGTTGAAACAACATTTATTTTATTTTTGGTCGTTTTGAACTACAAGTATAGCGAACATGGGACCCGCGATATTCAGGCTAATATTGGTGGGTTGTGTACGATGGGTACGACGGCAAAGTTTCAACTTAGAGTTTGAATACTTTGTGTGACTTGGGATCTCAAGATTTCTTTTACATTTGACTTAGGCTATTTTGGTAATACAGTACAATTGCATCTGTGTAACAGGAGCAAATTTTCTAGGAATCTATGGATTCCTAGAATTTTAGAAAACTGTCCACAACACGGTTGGATCGGTGGTAATGGGAATCTCTAAACTTCATTTCGTGTGCAAATTATGTCCCCTGCACAATATGATGTCATATGTGCACATCACAAAGCTGGGTGAACTGTTTCGATCCGTGGATGCCTAAAAAATTAGGCATCCGCGGCTTCTTAAAAAAATTTTCCGTGTAACAGGCCGATGACAATAGGAGCATTCGAGGAGTTAAATTAAAGTGCAATTGCTATTACTTGAGCACTGTGTCAATAATTTTTTATAATTTTATAATATTTTCAATTTTTATTAATATACTAAAAATTGAAAAATATTTTTTAAAAATTAAATAATTTAGTAACATATAAAATTATGTCATTTATATATGTTATAATTAAATAAAATTTTTAAAATATTTTTTAAATAATTAATAATTAATCAAATTTAGGTTTCAACTTTATTTTATTATATTACTAATTTTTTCACTAAATTTAGTTTAATTTAATTTAATTTTAATTTTATATAATAGTAATATTAAATTTATATTAATATAAATTATTTTTTTTTATCTTTTCACCTCTCTATGGAAAAATTTTTCTAATGACGGGGGCTGCCCAAGAATCTTGAGCAGCGCCCCCTATGATTAAACAACCGAATCTTAAAGCGCCTCAGTTTGCACAAATCTCAAAGCCTCCCAGCTCCTGTTAACGACCCGTTACCTAGCGCTATAGTTAACCCTGGTTACTTTTCGGATTCCATTAACCCCCGCGCCCCCTCCCTCTCTCTCTCTCCCACGTGACTCTAGCTCTCCCCACTCACCGAACCTGCAAAAATATTTTCCCGCCGACGCTGACCTCTCGCCTGACGGATGCCCTGAACCCTAGTTGTCTCTTCTGCATTCTTCCTTGTGCATAGATACCACAAGCCCTACCACCCATTGCACCTCCCTCCATCTTGGGGAACCTCGTCGAAAACCCTAACCCAAGCTAGAATCTATCTTCAAATCTTTCATTCTCCCTCCTTCTCCCTCTTTCTCCCCACTTGCCTAAAACCCACAACCACTTCTGCTGGAGGCTATCACTATCGTCTCTCTCAGTAAACCGTAACCCTAAACTGATTTGTCCGTCTCATCAAATCAAGTGAGTGATGATTCAAAAATGCATAATATATTTTATATTAATTGTGTAGTCTTTTGAGTCATATTCATGCTCATTTACTTATTTTTAAACCTTATTTGTCAAATATTTCGGACTCTATATCTCTTCTCATTTTTTATCATTTTCAGGTAAAAAGGGCTTAATTTTGATAGCTTTTGAAAGATCTGAGTGCACGAATGGATTCCAGACTTCGAGACGAAGCTGCCCGTCAATTTTCATGCAAATCGGAGATAGTTTGAAAATTACACCCCTGCAGTAATTATTTTCACGGGTGTAATTTTCTGCCCAGATTACACCCCTGCCCTGATAAAAATTATGGCCATAGTTTCCTAGAGATTTTATACAAAAGAAATTATGGAACTGTCGTGATAATTTTTACGGACTGTAATTTTATTAAAATTTTCCACAGCCAAAATTACGGCAGTGCCCTGAAAAGTTCCACTGTCGTAATTCTTAAAAATCATTGTTGAACGAGTCTTCCACTGCTTCCTATTTTCGAATTCTTCGAAGCCAAATTGAGGAGCTCCAGGGCATGATTTCAAAAATCTAAAAAGAGGGGATCGTTCTATAAAAGGAGGAGAAAATTTGAAGACAAGAATCATTTAATTTCATCATAAATTGAGGGAGAAATCGAAAGAGGCACCGCTAGGGCTCGGCCTCTCACTGAGAGGTTTAGAGGCAATCTTTGGTGGCAAAATTTTTAGGAGAGTTTTGCCCAAAGGAGGAGAAGACACACCAGACATTTCAGATCGAAAGAAGTTCAATTGAGGGAGAAATCAGCGGAACAAAATTCAGGCGAAAGCCAAAATCGCGATTTACTGTAGCAGCATGTACTGTAGCAGTACTATAACGTTACAGAAAACAAGAATAAGGCCCTGTTTGACCCCACTTTTAAGATGCTTTTAATCAGCTTTTAAGCAGAAAGCAGAAAGAAAACAGTTTGGTAATGAAAAGTAGAAGTAGAAAAAAGCAGCAAAAAAGCAGAAGTTAGAAAAGCTACAATTTAAAGCTTTTGTAGCTTCTGCTTCTTTAAAAAATAATTTATATTATTTTGATTAAAATTTTAAGTATTATTATTTTAAATAATTCAAAATTTTAATACTAAAGAAAAATAAAATATGTTATTATTTTAAATTATTTAAAATAATATATTTATTTATTAGTTTAAATTTTGACAGCAGTTAAAAAACTATTAACCAAACATCTTATAAATTTTGACAGTACAGCACAGTGCAGTACAATAATAAAGTTATTAATAGCGGGGCCAAACAGACCCTAAATCACAGCTTGTGAAGATTCAAAAACTAATAAAAACAGAAAACAAAAAACAAAACTAAGAACAAAGCTTAATCTAGCAATACTATCAATTACTTTGATATTAACAAAACTAAGGTCCCCGGCAACGGCGCCAAAAACTTGATGTGTCCGCAAGTGCATGGATACGTCGAAGTAATAAAAAAATATCGAACCCACAGAGACCTACATGTTAAGTACCAAATAGTTGAATTCTTACTAGCTAAGTGACCGATGAACGATGGGTATAGAAGAACGAAAATAGCGAATACTGTAGTAGAAGATTGAAGAGAAAAAACTGGGACTAAGGTTTCATCACTTTTTAATTCTCATGACTAGACATAATAAAGATTTTATTAGTTATTCAAATCATGATAAAGAAAAGTTTACTTTAAAAAAAAAAAAGAAATTGTCTCCTCTCGGACATCCAATTTACACATAATAGTCTTCACTCTTGTGACTTGCTGCTTAGTGTTAAATAAAAGTAAACCAGACAAAGAAAATTAAAATAACCTCTCGGTCCATATTTAACTTTCAAAGTCCACTTCTCAAGTAAAATTAAATACTCTCGTATCTCAATTTCATAAGTTTTGCCTAAGGGGTCCTAACAATCAAAATCACCTCTCGGTCCATATTATGATATCTAAAACAATGAAATCAAAACTCATATGTAAAATAAGCATCATAAATTAGGGTTCTAGGACTTAGCTACTCTCGTAGTTTAGGTTTCTAGATCTAATCCAAGGGTTCCAGGTTTATAAATCACCTCTCGGTTCATATTACAAACCCTAAAACATACAAATAATAATTTCAAAGAAAATAAATCACAAAGGCAAATTTATCATTAAAATAATAACCAATAGAGTAAAAATTATTTGGTCATTATAGAATTAAAAAGGAATTACTCCCTCAGTCCCAAAAAAAAGAATTACGCTACCAAATACATATGAACATAATAAATATTCATAAAAATATTTAGAATTCAGAAAAAGAGAAAGCAAGGGTTTACTGTAATCACAGGGGTGTGAAAAAAATCATAGCCCCATGATTTTGAAAATTTTCGGGGCTGCTATAGTACTGCTACAGTAATGTTACAGTAATAGGCTAATACAGTAAATCGCGATTTTGGCATCCGTCCTAATTTTGTTTCGCTCATTTCTCCCTCGATTGAACTCCTTTCGATCTGAAATTTCTGGTGTGTCTTCTCCTCGCCAAAGATCACCTCTACACCTCTCGGTGAGAGGCCGAACCCTAGCGGTGCCACTCTCGATTTCTCCCTTGATTTGTGATAAAATTGGATATTCTTGTCTTCAAATTTTCTCCTCCTTTTATAGAATGATCCCCTCTTTTTTTATTTTGAAATCGTGCCCTAGATTTCCTCAATTTGGCTTCTGAAAATTCAGAAATAGGAGGCAGCGGAAGACTAATTCAATAGTGATTTTTAAGAATTACGGCAGTGGAATTTTTCAGGGCACTACTGTAATTTCGTCTGTGGAAAATTTCAATGAAATTATGGCCCGTAAAAATTATCACAGCAGTGTCATAATTTCTTCTGTGTAAAATCTCCAGGAAATTATGGCCACAATTTTTATCAGGGCAGGGGTGTAATCTGGGTAGAAAATTACACCCATGAAAATAATCACAGTAGGGGTGTAATTTTCAAACTATCTCCGATTTGCATGAAAATTGACGGTTAGCTTCGTCTCGACGTCTAGAATCCATTCGTGCACTCAGATCTTTCAAAATCCATCAAAATTAAGCCCTTTTTACCTGAATCAAAAATGAGAAGAGATGTAGATTCTAAATTATTTGACAAATAAGGCTTAAAAACAAGCAAAAGAGCTTGAATATGACTCAAAAAGACTACACAATTAATATAAAATATACTATGAATTATTGATTCATTAAAATACATAAGGCTCAAACGTTGCTTGTCCCCAAGCAACTCAAAATATGAATCAAAGTGTGTAAAGAAAATATAGATGACCTCGATTCATTCCTCCTTAACATGAAAGTTATCTATAATATGTGTAATAATTCACAAGAATCAGAGATTTAAAGAAATACTGCAAAATAGATCTTCAAAAAGTTATAATCCAAGACAGCTAAGATTTTCATAATCCTTGTAATGGCATTCAAGTTCAACTTGCTTAAACAATTGTAAACTCTCTTTTAATCAATCCAACTCACCATCAAAAATCACTTTCACTTATCGATTCCAGAGAACATACTGTAATCAACTATTTAATGCAAACTAATCTTTGAACTGTTATCTGCTCATTCTTGTAAGCAAGATAACATTATTCAAAGTACACCATAAAATAATGTAATTTAACTCATAGCATAATTATATGTAGTTAGTGGAGTTATCTACTCGACCTACAACTCTTTCTTTTTCCCTTTTTTAGACTTCAACTCATATCTTCGGTACCACTCCCAATTTTTCGTAGTGCCTAGTAGAAGAGTCTTTTTTTTTTCTCTTTTTTTTAGAGAAAGCCGGCCAGTGGCATTGTATTTAAACCGTTATCGATCTTTCTTCTAAGGGTAAAAATAGAATTTTATAGATTTCCCTTTGTTACTTGATCGAAATAGATTTAAAGTATACCACAAGGTATAATATAACTCATGACTATAATATATCACACTAGAGGAGTTGGAGCAAGTTGTTCACAGTATTCGCAAGTGCACGGATACTTCAAAGTAATAAAAAAAATATCGAACCACAGAGACCTACGTGTTAAGTACCAAATAGTTATTTTCTCACTAGCTAAGCAAATCGAGTATGATGAAAGCACAAATGGAAAGTAAACTAAATATCTGAGAGAGAAACTGGGACTAGGGTTTTATCTACCTTAATTTCCATGACTAGATATAAATATGTATTCGTCAATCTAATCTTATTATGATAAAGATATAATTTACTTCATAAAGGGATCATCTCGCTCTCGCACAAACAATCATACAAAGAACCAATCCTCACTCTTGTGCAAGATTTATTCAATGCTAAAGATAAGTAAACCATTAACAAAGAACTCAAGGATCACTCTTGTGCATCCGAATTCTAAGTCAATCATCTCAAGTGGAAACTCAAGGATCACTCTCGTGTATCTGAATCTCAACACAGGTTCTACTTATGGTTCTCCAACGATCCAATACTCAATCTCTTGCAGTATCTTCATGTTTATCACAGTAACTCAATCCTAGATTTTTATTATCAAGATGACAATTATTCTTTTAAAATCAAGAAATAAGAACTAACCTAATTTCTTACGGTGAGTTCCTAATATTCAATTTTAGGGTTCCAAGTTCTCAAGCAAATCACCTCTCGGTCCATATCGCGAAAACTCTAAAACATGCTAATAATATAAATCTTCAGAGAATTAAAGACAATCATCACATAAGTAAAATTATCATATCAAAATTATACTAACGATGTAAAAGTTATCTAGTCATAAGAATTCAAGAAGATTACACCCCCATGTCCCAAAAGATATCTAAGCTAGCATGGAAGAGGAATTACAATAAATCATAGTTTAGAACGATCAAAAATTAAAGAGAAAGGGTAGAAGTTACAAAACAGGGCTGTAATGAATAGTGCCAGCGCCCGCTCTTTTGTTGATTCCTCCTCTGATTGATCTCCTTTTGCTCTGAAACTTTTAGGGTATCCTCTCCTTCTCCAGACGAAGCTTCCTTGTGAAAATCGCAGTCTGAGGTGGCCTCTACACCTCTCGGCGTGAGGCTGTGCCCTAAGGATGCCTCTTTCGATTTCTCCTTGGATAGTGGATAAAAATTGGGGTTTTTGCTCCGTTTCTCTTCTCCTTGTTGCGACAAGTTCGTAGCTTCTTTCAGATCTCAAATTGGTGCCCTAAATCTCAAGATATCGTCTTTTTAATTTTCCAGCGGAAGAATTGGGCAAAACTGGGTCAAATTACGTTACCATAATATTTATTACGGCAGTGCCGTAATTTCTTCAGAAGTTTCTGGTCAAAAATTGCTCAAAATTATGGTACCATAATATTTATTACGGCACTGCCGTAATTTCTTTCTGTGCTTTCTGAGGCGGAAATTACGATACCATAATTTTCATTAGGGCACTATCATAATTTTGCAAACTTGCTCCGATTCGCATGAAATTTGGCAGGTGAATTCGTTTCGACATCTGGAATCCATTGGTGTGCTTAAATCTTTCAAAATCCATCAAAATATGACACTTTTTACCTAAAAATCATCAAAAATAAGAAATAATTTAGATTCTATAATATTTGACAAATAAGGCTTAAAAAAAACAAATTGGTATAAATATGACACAAAAAGACCAATGAAATGACACAAAATATACTATGAATTTTGGTGTTATCAAACACATAAGGCTCAAACTTTCCTTGTCCTCAAGCAAATAAATAGAATAAAGAACAATGCTAAGTATGGAAAATATGCTCTTTTATGAAAAATAAATTTCTAAAATATAATCACTCATGAAATATTCCACCCACTTTTTACACAAAATTTCAGATAAATACACTGTCCTCTAAAATCAATCTTTAAGATTCACAACTTTGATCAAATAAAATTTCACAACTCGCATAATAAAAAGAATCTCAATCTCATGAATTCACCCAAGTTTCAGTTTAAATCTATCATACCTTTATTTACAGGAATAGGATACCCAAAATCTTTTTCCACATCAAAATCTTTCTTTTCTAAATTTTCTTTTATTGTATTTTTGATGGTATGTACCCACATAGATACACACTTTTTATTTGGACTTCAACCCTTGTCTTCAGTACCACTGTCAATTTTACACAGTGCCAAGTAGAGGAGTCATTTTCTTTTTCTCTCTTTCCTTTTTTTACAGACTTCAACCCATATCTTCGGTACCACTGTCAATTTTACACAGATAGCCATAGGCTTGATCATTTTTATGCCTTTACTAGCTAATGCTTCTATAATTGATGAAATATAGAGTTTATATCCCGTATTGGAATTATTGGTTAATTTGCCTAGGAAGCCTAATCCAATGAGGAGATTGGATTCACTAGCAAAATCCTCGTATCCTCTTGTTTGGATACCAATTTCTAATTCTCCAAGATCTCTGGTGCTTATTAGAAAATATGGAGGACAATAAAATATGCCTTTATTTTCAGTCATGTCGACCTCCATATAGGCAATCATTGCTTTCCTTGCATCAAATTTCCATCTTTTGTCAAGAACAGCAATTAAGACTTTTGTACTGAGTTTCTTTCGGGCTAAGTGATGACACCAAAATTTGTAGTATATTTTGTATCATTTTAGATATCTTTTCATGCTAAATTAAAGATCTTTTGCTTATTTTCATGCTAAATTCATAGACTATTGCAAAGTTTACTCATATTTTGGTTTGTCATGATTTTCAGGCAAAAAGGCACTATTTTGGGCATTTTCAAGCAAAATCAAACACATGGAAGAATTACCATCATCAAGAGGAAGATACACAAGAAATTTCACGCAAATTGAGGCCAGGAACCAAAATACGGCAGTACCGTAAAGGATTTTACGGTACCGTATTTTGAGGCTACCGTATTATCAAGAACACGGCTGTATTTTGGAGCTTTTCCAAACAGAAAGATTTTGTGATTTTACGGCACTGCCGTAAAGAAGTACACTGCTGTATTTTGGAGCGTCTTCAGAACAGAAACCTTTGCTAAAATTACGGCACTGCCGTAAACTTCTACACGGGCCGTATTTTCCAGACATATTCTGACCAGAAAGTTCAACCGAAATTACGGCACTACCATAAACCAAATTACGGGTCATATTTTCTAGCGTTTCTAGAACAGAACACTCAAGCTATTTTACGGCAGTGCCGTGAGATATTACACTGCCGTAATTCCCAGTCAAAAACGCGATTTTTACGAGTCCGAATCTTGCGTGAGCCATAACTTTTGATCCAGAGGTCCAAATTGAAAACTGAAAGATGTTCTGAACTCGTCTTTAAGAGGAGCAGGCGTACGAAGTGGAAGGGGGAACTTTTATCCAGTATCGAGGGAGAAATCGCTAGGGAGGCGGCTAGGGTTTGGCCTCACGCTGAGAGGTGTAGAGGGGACCTCAGGCCGTTATTTTCATGCAGAAGCTTCGCCTGGAGGAGAGGAAGACACCACAGAAGT
Organism: Costus lasius; assembly: GCA_027563935.2. Classification (NCBI taxonomy): domain Eukaryota; kingdom Viridiplantae; phylum Streptophyta; class Magnoliopsida; order Zingiberales; family Costaceae; genus Costus; species Costus lasius. The sequence continues at coordinate 87,927,676 of CM050446.2, forward strand.
TTCAGAGCGTCTAGAGTCCGATCAGAAGAGGAATCAACAAAACAGCGGTGACAGCGTTGTTCATCACGAAATTACGGGTGTAATTTACATTACACTCGTGTTGTAACGTTGTTTTCTTTTTCTTCTTCTCTGATTTCTAATTGTTCTAAACTATGATTTATTGTATCTCTTTCTCCATGCAAGCTTAATACTCTTTTGGGACATAGGGTTTAATCCCTTTGATTTTTAATGATTAGATAACTCTTTTCTTTCGTCATGATAATCTTCGTTGTGATAATTCTACTTATGTGATGAATTGTCTTTAATTTTCCTTAGATCTATGTTATTATCCATGTTTTAGAGTTTTCGCAATGAGATTGAAAGGTGATTTACTTGAGAACTTGGAACCCTAGAATTGCATGTTGAGATCTCTTTCTTAGGTTAGATCCAATTTGATCTGTTCTAGTAAATTTATTGCCATGTTTGATAATATCGATTTAGGATTTAATTAATGTTATAAACGTTGATAGTTATTGCGCGAAAGTGAGTAACGATCCGTTGGAAGGCCTTAAGTAGAACTTATGTTGAGTTTCGGATGCACGAAAGTGATCCTTGAGATTCCACTTGAGACTATCAATCAAATTAGAATTCGGATGCACGAAAGTGATCCTTGAATTCTTTGATTGATGATTTACTTATCTACAGCATTGAAAATATATCTTGCACGAAAGTGAGGATCGGTTATCTGCATGATTGTCTGCACGAAAGTGAGACAATACCTTTATCAAGCAAATTATGTCTTTATCATGATAGGATTAGACTGACGACCCTTTACTTATGTCTAATCCTTGAAATCAAGGTGGATGAAACCCTAGCATATTCAGTTTGCTTAGCTAGTGAGAAACCAATTATCTGGTACTTAACAATAAGGTCCCTGTGAATTCGATACTTTTCTTTATTACTTCGATAGTTCCGTGCACTTGCGAAAACCTATCACTAAGCCTTTTATAGAGATAACTATCATTCCAATATGGGTTAATGTTTTCCCTAATTGTCGAATGTGTTGTAAAGATTCCCTAGAAATTAGTCTAAGGTTTCTTGGTTCAATTGTGACAGAAAGATGTTCTTCATGATTTAATTTGAGTAACTGTGTTCTCAGGTTTAATGGTCCTGTTAGATACAAGACTTGAGGTTGTAATAGTCAAAGACTATTATTTTGATAAAGTTCAAATTGGAAGAAGTAGCAAGCGGCGGTTTGTTTGGTGGAAGGAATTGGTCTGGAGTTCTCTACCTCCGGCTTCTGTTCTATTGGTCGCCGCCTAGAACAAGACTGCCGCTTGGAAAGGAAGATGGTGGCTGGTCCGGACTTGGAGATGTTGATCGGCAGAGCAGTGTAGGAAATCTAGAGAAGGTGAAATCGGCGTCGCCAGCTACTCTAAGAAACGGATGGAGTAGCTACAAATCATAATAAATGGCGGAGGAAGCGCTGGCGGCGAGAAAATAGCAATAGGAAGAAGTCTTCATAGGTGCTGGAGAGAAGTTCACAGTGCCGTAATTTCCTTTTTTTTATGGGTGTAAAAATCATTACGGCAGTGCCGTAAAATACTCTGGCCCAAATAACACAAAATTACGGCCCGTAATTATAATTACGGTAGTGCTGTAATTTGTGCATAAACTTCAAAAATTGCTGTTTCACCCTAAAATAAAATTTAAACTCAACTACAAAAAGAATAAACAAAAATTAGTACTAGAAAATTATAAAAATAACCAAAAATAATGATAAAAACTAGAGTAAAGTGCTTGGGTTGCCTTCCAAGAAGCGCTAATTTTTAGGTCATTAGCTTGACCAAAAATCAAATATCATGGCGAAGCAGGTGGATCAGTACCATAGTAAATAACATATAGGTTTCTGCATTTCCGTTGTCTAAAAAGTTTAGCCACTAATCCAAACATCCAAAATTTCATATAAATCACAATTGATGTGACTTTCTCAAATATGCAGAAATCAAAATCAAAATTTTCAATTCCACTCAAAGGATATTCAATGATCTTCCTATATTTATCAGTAAGTAAAATCATTAGTCCTTTCTTCAAATTTATATCTTCAATTACAATTGGACTTCCATCAAAAGAATCAAGTATTGGATTATCAAAATAACTTTCTGTCTCATATTAGATTCCTTAATAAAGCATAAATTTTCAAATAAATCAAAAGATTGAACATTAGATATGGGCAAAACATTAGAGTGAGATTCATTAGTGTTTATAGTTTTCAAATCATTTTCAATTTCCTCATGTCTTTCCACAAATAATTCATCATTAGAAGAATCAAAAGAATCAATCTCAGAATTGCAAGAATAAGATTTAACCACAAATAATATATCATCAAAAGAATCAATTTCATCACTATCACTAGAATCAAGAGGGGATTTTTCAAAATCAATTTCTTCAAACTTTTCCACAAATAAATTATCAAATGAATAATTTTTACAATCATCAAAATCAAAGTGAAATTCACCAATGTTCACATAAGGCTCAATTTCAAAATTATCAAAATCAGAGGGGAACTTTTCTAAATCAATTTCCTTAGTTTCCAAATCAAACTTAAATAAACAATCTTGTTGTGCTATCTGGGTTTTTAACATTTCAGTATGAGCACGCATATTATCCATCCTATGTTTATGGGTCTCATGTGCCTCCTCACTTTGTTTCATGAATTTTTCAAACATCAACTCTAAGCTAGATTTTTTAGTGTCCTCAAAGCATGGTTCAGAAATATGATTTGAGCAATCATCATAAAAAGAAGTTTGGTGATTTTTCCATCTAGAATTATATTGATCATCTTGATGCCATGGTGAATTGGGATTTAAAAATTGGCAATCAGAAGTATAATGATCAAAACATCCACAAATATCACATCTAATAGAAGAATAAGATGTCCTAACAGGGTGCATATTAGAAGTGTCAAATTTATGAGCAAAAGAATTTACCTTTTATGCAAGAGTGCACCATGAATCATCTTCATACTTACCTTATGGCATGTATACTCATCTCTTTCAGTTGCTCACGAGTTGTGATTAAAAGACATATCTTCAAATCTATCAAGAACAGAAAGATTATCCAACACCAATCAATATGAAATTTTTTTTAGAATATATAAAAAAATAGAAAATACAAAACACAAGCAAATTCAAAAATTTCAGAAATCACAGTTCTGTCACAACTTGTGAATATCCAAAACCTCCAAAAACAGAAAACAAAGTTAAATCTAAAATAAATAAAACTTAGTCTAGCAATACTAACAACTATTTTGATATTAACAAAACTAAGGTCCCCGGCAATGGCGTCAAAAACTTGTTGTATGTCCGCAAGTGCACGGATACTTCGAAGTAATAAAAAGATATCGAACCATAGAGACCTATGTGTTAAGAACCAAATAGTTGTTTTCTCACTAGCTAAGCAAATCGAATATGATGAAAGCACAAATGGAAAGTAAACTAAATATCTGAGAGAGAAACTGGGACTAGGGTTTCATCCACATTAATTTCCATGACTAGATATAAATATGTATTCGTCAATCTAATCTTATTATGATAAAGATATAATTTACTTCATAAAGGGATCATCTCGTTCTCGCACAAACAATCATACAAAGAACCAATCCTCACTCTCGTGCAAGATTTATTCAATGCTGAAGATAAGTAAACCATTGATAAAGAACTTAAGGATTACTCTCGTGCATCTGAATTCTAAATCAATCATCTCAAGTGGAAACTCAAGGATCACTCTCGTGCATCCGAATCTCAACATAGGTTCTACTTATGGTTCTCTAACGATCCAATACTCAATCTCTTGTAGTATCTTCACGTTTATCACAGTAACTCAATCCTAGATTTAGATTATCAACATGACAATTATTCTTCTAAAATCAAGAAATAAGAACTAACCAAATTTCTTACGGTGAGTTCCTAATATTCAATTTTAGGGTTCCAAGTTCTCAAACAAATCACCTCTCGGTCCATATCGCGAAAACTCTAAAACATGCTAATAATATAAATCTTCGGAGAATTAAAGACAATCATCACATAAGTAAAATTATCATATCAAAATTATACTAACGAAATAAAAGTTATCTAGTCATAAGAATTCAAGAGGATTACACCCCATGTCCCAAAAGATATCTAAGCTAACATGGAAGAGGAATTAAAATAAATCATAGTTTAGAATGATCAAAAATCAAAGAGAAAGGGTAGAAGTTACAAAACAGGGTTGTAATGAAAATTACAGCCCGTAATTTTGCGAGTGAACAGTGCCGACACTCGTTCTTTTGTTGATTCCTACTCTGATTGATCTCCTTTTGCTCTAAAACTTCTGGGGTATCATCTCCTCCTCTAGATGAAGCTTCCTTGTGAAAATCGTGATAGCATAAGGTGGCCTCTATGCCTCTCAGCGTGAGGCCATGCCCTAAAGATGCCTCTTTTTATTTCTCCTTCGATAGTGGATAGAAATTGGGGCTTTCACTCCCTTTCTCTTCTCCTCATTGAGATGAGTCCATAGCTTCTTTCAGATCTCAAATTGGTATCCTAAATCTCAAGATATCGTCTTTTTAATTTTCCAGTGGAAGAATCGGGCAAAACTGGGTTAAATTACGGTACCATAATATTTATTACGGCAGTGCCGTAATTTCTTCAGAAGTTTCTGGTCAAAAATTGCTCAAAATTACATTACCATAATATTTATTACGGTACTGCCGTAATTTCTTTCTGTGCTTTCTGGGGCAAAAATTACGGTACCATAATTTTCATCAGGGCACTACCATAATTTTGCAAACTTGCTTCGATTCGCATGAAATTTGGCAGGTGACTTCGTTTCGACATCTGGAATCCATTGGTACGCTTAGATCTTTTAAAATCCATGAAAATATGGCACTTTTTACCTAAAAATCATCAAAAATAAGAAATGGTGTAGATTCTGCAATATTTGACAAAAAAGGCTAAAAAAAAACAAAAGGGCATAAATATGACACAAAAAGACTAATGAAATAACACAAAATATACTATGAATTTTAGTGTCATCAGAACGCATGGTTTATTAGGGATCATTGAGGGCACTGATCTAGCCCCACCCTCAATAAATCCTACTTTTAATGATTGGGTTACCAAGGATCAACTGATATTAACTTGGATTCTACTTTAACGGAAGGTGTTTTTCCTATTGTTGTTGGTCTTGATTGTTCTAAAGCTGTATGGGATGCCCTTGCTAAAGCATTTCAATCACATTCGCGTGTTAGAGTACACCAACTTAAGACTCAATTATAGATGATATAGCGGGGGAGTGATTCTGTATATGAGTATTTGCAGAAAATAAAAAATATTGCAAATAATCTTCATGTAATTGGCCATCCTATATCTGATGCAGATCTAATTATGCATGTTCTTCATGGTCTTGGTCCTTCATATGATAACATTGTATCAAATATCATTACATGCACTGATGATCTTACACTAGACGATGTCCATGGAATACTCTCGTCTCATGAACAACTTCACTCAATGAGGACTCGTGATAGCATATCTCCCTATGTCAACAATACCAATTACCCAAGTCAATGAGGTGGTTGACATTATCTTGCCAATCGTGGTCGTGGTCAAGGCAGAGGCCGTGGCCGAGGGAGGTGCCAAATATGCTTTATTCCAGGAAATTTTGCTCGATAGTGCCGTAGAAGATTTGATACAACACTTACTAGAAGTTACCCAAGACAACAATACACAAGACCACCATCACAACCAGGTGCTTATTCTATGACTGCTCCCCATTTTATATACAACAATAAACAACCAGGATCCACAGCATGGTATCTAGATTCCAGCGCAACTCATCATGTGACCTCAGATATCAATAATCTACAAGAAATGATTCCCTACAATGGTTCTGACATGGTGCGAATCAGCAATGGCACAAGTTTGCATATTACTAACATTGGAAACACATCCATCTCTTCATCTACTTACCCTTTAAACATGCGCAATGTTCTTCATGTTCCATCCATTACCAAGAATTTACTTTCTGTTCATCTTAACCCAAACAAGCAACACACGTCATAGAGGAACAGGATGTTATCACACAGGATCGATGCACACGCTAAGTAAAACCAAGTTCAGGAAAAGTCGATCTGAAAATTTTCGAGAATCCACACATTGAATCTCCACGAAAACACAATTTCACAAATGTACCTGCCACCACGCAATCCTTGCACTAGACATATGCAAGGCAACAGTATATCAAAGCCATATAAAATCCGTAAAATCCATAAATCACATAAGGGTACCTGCCACCAGGCAATACTTGCACTAGACATATGCAAGTTCACATTTATATCAAATCTGATCGCAAATACAATTCGACTCGAAATTTCGAAACAAAACCACAATATCGATTCTATAATTTCATAGAACTAATGTCAATGATACCAAACACCGAAACCAGGCCCAAGCCCTCGGTGACACAAAAATCAAAATCTCAAAAGTGCCATAACCGGCGACACGAGTTCACAAAGTTTGGCCATAACCGGCCCCAGTTAACTAAGCACAAAAGTCTTGTACATCAAACCAGCATAGTTGTAGGAAAAATCACAATATCCATATCAAACACTAACTCAGGCAGTGGGCTCCTGCTCTACACCTGTAAACAGTAAGGGGTGAGCTACACAGCCCAGTGAGTAGATAGTCTTAATCGACCATCCATAATATACACTTAAAGATACATGCAGATTATTTTAAAAACCTTTAACAGAACATCATGCCAACATAAAAACCTTTAACAGAACATCATGCCAACATATAACAAAAGCAAAGAAAGGAAATCATATAAACAATCAGATGAACACTGCTAAGGCATCACGCAATTGTCACCACAGAGTAACCAAGGATCTAGAGCCATACTCTAAACCAACTAAACACACCAACCACTTAGTTGTCCAGCATAAATCAAGAGTGACCCCTAGGGTCCAACCCGGCTCTGGCCTAAGCCCTGGGAGAAGCCTGCAAATCGCATGCAACACAAACATGGACGGTGTGTAGACTCAAGAGGTGATCCCCATCCGGTCAAGATGTGATACCTTGATCTACACCACCCCATAACACAAGAATCTAAAAGTCTAAGAGTGATGAAATCAATGGGTGGCACCTGTCCGACCAAGACATGGCACTTTGCATCAATCACTCGTTCTCCCAAAGGGTTCTTTACCTGAACAACCACTAGACACACCTTATATCTTATTTCACAAAAGTGGACTCCTAAGTGTCGACCAGACTCTAGGATAGTCACCTTCATCACAATTTCACAACAGGCAGGGCTGAAACATCAACCCCTCACATATCACAAACACAGGGCTGAAATCTCTAACCCCTAACATATCACATATAGACTATCCCCTTGAGTACATAGTTACACTTAGCCTTAGTCCTATCCATTCCATAACGGGTACACAGACCACAACACATAACATTCGAAACCACATAACCACATAATGTAGTGTAGAGTCCTTAGGTTTCATGCTGATCAACCACATAATGTAGTGTAGAGTCCTTAGGTTTCATGCTGTTCAGTTCAGTATAACCTTGCTAAGTTATCACCCAAGTTTCTCAATCAAGAATACATGGCCATAGATATATAAACATGCTGCTCATAGAGAAACGATCATGGATCCTATAACACTATTAGCATTTATCAGGGCATCCATAAAATCAACACAGGATTAAAACTTGTATTCTTACAACCTACTTTACATAATATCACATATAGCCCACGGTTTCTACAATTACTAGCATATTATCTACTTAAAAATCTAAACCTTAGTAATAAGAATTTCATGCTCAAGAATCACTGATTTAAAGCTACCTAAATTCCATATAAGAAATATCTTAAATTTCATGTTGCAAGATTTCGGTTTTCATGATAGATACACCTTGAGTTTCGGTTCTTAGCATGGCGAAATTTCCAAGCAATCAAACTTATCATCTAGCACAACCAAATGGATATAATTCGAATAAGACACCCCACTCACCTCTTATCTTGAACCGTGAACACCAAGGTGAAATTCTCTCCACAAAACTCGTCTAAGGGTCTTAAAGTTCCACCAATGTTCTTAGGTAGACGCCACCAAAGGAAGAGAAAACGCCACCAAGCACCAAGGAACGCCGGCCAAGGGAAAAAGGAAGAATTTCGTCCAAGCCTCCAAGGAATCGCCCAAGCCTTCAAGCCGCCGCCCCTAAGGTTTTTTTTTTTTTTTTTCTTTTCGCCCCAAGTACCAAACCTAAAATTTCGGATTTCTAATTAAGGTAAAGGGTTTATGAATTAATCCACTAATTCAAATTTTTAAACCCAATATCATTTAATTTAAGTGCAAACCCAATAACCCATAGCTAATTATTCCCTTAAGTGAAAATCCAATAAGGATTAAATTAACATCCAATAAGCTCTAATTAATTAATTACTAGAGTCAAAATCCGGTAAGGCTTAAATTAATATCCACTAACCCATTTCCACTAATTTATAAATAACCCCTAAAGGTTTTAGGGATAAAATTCTCCCCCATCCTAGGGTTGACAAAATCAAAACATAGGACAAATATCACAGCCAAAGATTTAAATCAAGAATAGTACTTACAAGGACTTAAGATCCTTGGATCTTACATTCCTCCCTCCTTATAAAGCTTTAGTCCTCTAAAGCTCAACATTCATATCATCAAAAAGATAAGCATACAACATCCTCATATCAGCTTCAGTCTCCCAGGTCGCCTCCTCAACCGAATGGTTTCCCCAGATAACCTTTACCAAAGGTATAGACTTGTTCCTCAGAACTTTATCCTTTCTATCCACAATCCGGAGAGGTCTTTCCTCAAAGGTCAAATCACTCTGAATCTGAAGAGGTTCCAACTCCAATACATGAGATGGATCAGGATGATATTTCCTCAAAGCAGAAACATGGAATACATTATGCAAATGTTCCAAAGCAGGAGGTAAAGCGAACCTGTAAGCCACTGGACCAACTCTCTCAATAATGTCAAAAGGTCCCACAAACCTCGGGCTCAGCTTTCCTTTCTTGCCAAACCGCATAACACCCTTAGTCGGTGACACCTTTAAGAAAACATGATCCCCTACCATAAACTCTAGGGGACGACGACGGTCATCAGCATAACTCTTCTGTCTGTCCCGAGAAATCTTCAGTTTATCCTGAATCTCTTTGACCTTATCAGTAGTCTCCTGTACTGCATCAGATCTCAAAATCAATCTGTCACCGGTTTCCTCCCAACACAAGGGAGTCCTACACCTTCTCCCATACAAAGCCTCATAAGGAGCCATCTGAATACTGGAGTGGAAGCTATTATTATAGGTGAATTCTATCAAAGGTAGATCCCGGTTCCACTCAGAACTCCAATCAAACACATAAGCTCTCAACAGGTCTTCTAGAGTCTGGATAGTACGCTCCGTCTGGCCATCAGACTGAGGATGGTATGCTGTACTAAAATTCAACTTAGTACCCAAACTCTCCTGTAAGCTCTTCCAAAACCTGGACAGAAACCGAGAGTCCCTATCAGACACAATATCAACAGGTACTCCATGCAGTCTGACTATCTCATCAATGTACAACTGTTACGACCCGCTTAGTAAGCAAACTATTTATTAACTTGGTGAGCCGATTTGCAACGTGGCTCAATCTATTAAAATGCTTAAGCCCAAGTTAACAATAGCAAGCCGACTAAGCCTTATAAACCACATAATAGTTTCTCCCACTTGCAATGTGGGACTATACTCGGGGTATTACAATCTCCCCCACTTAAGACTTGACGTCCTCGTCAAGCCCAAACCTTAACACATGCCCAAGAATCATCCCTTAGTCGGCAGCATGTGAGGTCAGCCCAAAGGTGGCTCCACCATCCTCGGTAGCCCTTTCCTATTGGCTTCTCACCATGCTTAGGACTAAGTTTTGCTCTGATACCATTTGTTACGACCCGCTTAGTAAGCAAACTATTTATTAACTTGGTGAGCCGATTTGCAACGTGGCTCAATCTATTAAAATGCTTAAGCCCAAGTTAACAATAGCAAGCCGACTAAGCCTTATAAACCACATAATAGTTTCTCCCACTTGCAATGTGGGACTATACTCGGGGTATTACAACAACCTAGCCAGTCTCTCTAAAGGATAAGTCATCTTGATCGGGAGAAAGTGGGCTGATTTAGTGAGTCTATCAACAATCACCCAAATAGCATCATGACCCAATCTGGTTCTGGGCAAACCACACACAAAGTCCATACTGATGCATTCCCACTTCCACTCAGGAATAGGAAGGGGCTGCAACAAACCACCAGGCTTCTGGTGTTCAGCCTTTACAGTCTGACAGGTTAAACACCTAGAGACAAAATCGATCACCTCTTTCCTCATACCCGGCCACCAAAAACTCTTCTTGAGGTCCTGATACATCTTAGTCACACCAGGGTGTAGAGAATATTTGGAGTTATGGCTATCCTCCAGTATTTCTTTCCTCAAGCTCGGTTCCTCAGGGACACACACCCTTCCACGAAACCGAAGAACACCATCATCAGACAAGCTAAAATCCTGAACTGTACCCGCAACCAAACTATCCCTGATCTGAGCTAATCTCGGATCCACAGACTGCTCATCTCTGATCTTCTGCAACAAAACAGACTGTACTCTGAGGAAAGCCACATAACCCGACTGAACTCTAGGAGAAACACTGATCCTGAGATCTCGGAACTCCTGCAGTAACTGCCACTCACTGACCCGTAGTGCCGCTACTGAAGTAACTGGATGTCTGCTCAGTGCATCAGCCACTACATTGGCCTTTCCAGCCTGATACTGAATAGCGAAGTCATAGTCTTTGATCAACTCCATCCATCTTCTCTGTCTCATGTTCAACTCCTTCTGAGTGAAGATGTACTTGAGACTCTGATGGTCAGTGAACAGATCAAACTCCTGACCCAATAAATAGTGGCGCCATATCTTCAGAGCAAAGACTACGGCCGCCAACTCTAAGTCATGAGTAGGGTAGTTCAACTCATACTCCTTCAGTTGTCTCGAAGCATAGGCTACCACATTACCCTTCTGCATCAAGACACAACCCAACCCCTTGCCTGAAGCATCCGTATAGACGGTAAACCTTTCCCCATCACTAGGAATAATGAGGATCGGTGTACTAGTCAACCTTCTCTTCGGCTCCTGAAAGCTCTCCTCACACTTGTCATCCCAATTAAACTTGGCCTCCTTTCTGGTCAATTTAGTTAAAGGACCCGCCAGCTTGGAGAAGCCCACAACAAACCTCCGGTAGTAACCTGCTAGACCCAGGAAACTTCTGATCTCAGTAGCACTAGTCGGTCTTCCCCAATTAAGGATGGCTTGCACCTTAACTGGATCCACAGACACCCCCTGACCAGAAATCACATGCCCAAGGAAGCTGATCTTTTCTAGCCAAAACTCGCACTTACTAGCCTTGGCATATAATCGGTTTTTCCTCAGGATCTCCAGCACTCTGCGCAAGTCACTGACATGATCCGAAGTAGTCCGAGAGTACACCAAGATATCATCTATGAAGACTACCACACAAGAATCAAGCAATTCATGAAATACCCTGTTCATCAAATCCATGAAGACAGCAGGTGCATTGAGTCCAAAAGGCATAACTAGAAATTCAAAATGCCCATACCTGGTCCTGAAAGTAGTCTTAAATATATCCTCATCCTTGACCCTAAGCTGGTAATACCCTGATCTCAGATCTATCTTAGAGAACACTGTAGCTCCCTGTAATTGATCAAATAGATCATCAATTCTGGGGAGAGGATACCTATTCTTGATAGTCACTTGGTTCAGTTGCCTGTAGTCTATACACATCCTCAGGGTTCCATCCTTTTTCTTTACGAACAGCACTGGTGCTCCCCAGGGAGAAGCACTAGGCCGGATGTAACCTTTCTCCAGCAATTCCTCCAGTTGCTTCTTAAGCTCGGCCAACTCTGAGGTAGCCATGCGGTAAGGAGCTCTGGAGATAGGTGCAGTACCTGGCACCAACTCAATACCAAACTCTACTTCTCGCATTGGTGGCAAGCCTGAAAATTCCTCAGAGAACACATCAGGAAACTCTTGCACCACCGCCATCTGAGTCAAATCAGGAGTAGAATCATCCTGCACCTTAACATGTGCAATATAACCCTTACACCCACTAGCAAGTAACTTTCTGGCCTGCAGGAAAGATATCACATGTGGTCCTTGGTCTGACACCAGACCTCTCACAAAAAGCCGACTCCCATCTAGTAGATTCAAGGTGATTACTTTCTCAAAGCAATCCACAGTGGCATGATGCGAGGATAACCAATCCATACCTAGGATGACATCATAGTCTTGCATGTCTAAAAGGATTAGATCTACAAGAAACTCATAACCCTCTACATGCACTACACAATCAGCACAAACAGTGTCTGTAGATGATGATTTTCCTAAGGGAGTACTTACAGACACAACATAATCCAGCACCTTAGGTAACACAGGTAAACATGCAGCAAATCTAACAGATACAAAAGATAAATTTGCACCAGGGTCAAATAAGATGCGAGCTAACTGATCGAATACAAATAAAGTACCTTCCATGATAGATCGGGAAGCCCGTGTATCCTTCTCAGCCACGGCATAAACTCGGGTCTGGACTGTAGGCTTATCCGTGCCTCTCTGCTGCATCTCAGGCTCCTTGCAGTCCTTGATCATGTGTCCAGGTTTCTTACACCTGAAGCATACACCATTCTTCTTAAAACAGTCTCTCATCAGATGTCCCTTGAGCCCACAATAATGACAATTCCGATCCTCAGTGTTACCGTTCTTTGCATCCCTGGACTGCTGCGGTGCCTTGTGAGAGTAAGGCTTATACCTGCCCTTCTTGTAGTCCTTATGCTTAGGGTACTTCTTACCCTTGCCGCCATCACCATACTGAGGAGCTGCCACCTCAGCTGCAGGAATCACAGTCATGGTAGTACTAGAACTCCTCTCAGATATGTATCTCTTGATGGTACGTGCTCGCCCAACAGTCTCAATATAAGTCTCCAAGTGCTGAGCACCAACCTGTTCTCGAATGTCCCATCTGAGACCTCTGAGAAACTTGGTAGCCCTCCTCTTTTCAGTGTTTATCAGGTGAGGGGCATACTTTCCCAACTTAGTGAACTGCAACTCATACTGGTCCACAGTCATATCACCCTGCTCCAGGTGAATAAATTCCACCTCCCGAGCCTCCACTAAGCTATCGGGGAAGTACTTCTCGTTAAATCGAGACAAGAAGTAGGGCCAATTTACTGTTTCATGTCTTTCCGCAGCTATCCTCACCACGCCCTTCCACCACTCATCTGCGTCACCACGCATCATATAGGTGGTCAGACACAGCTTGTCCTCATCGGAGCAACGCATGACTTGAAAAATCTTTTCCAAGCACAACTGCCAGTTCTCTGCAGTACTTGATTCTGGGCCCCCATAAAAAGAGCTAGGACCCAGTTTCTGGAATTCACTCACAAGCGAGGCATAGCGCCTGTGAGCGTCTTCCTGAGAGTCATTCCCCACCACCCGAGTAGTAGTCTGGGATCTCTCCTGAGTCAATTGCTGCAAGAGCTGCTGCTGCGCTTCTTGATGCTGAGTCTGTTGCTGCTGCAGCATCTGAGCTTGCCTCTCTATCATGGCACCCTGTTGCCGTACCATGCCTGTCAGAGCCTCAATGGCTCTCGTGAGATCTGAGGTCTGCTCACCCTCGCTGCTAGCATTTCCTCTGGATCGCACCATCTTAAATTCCTACACACACACACCATAGTAAGGAAAGCAAACATAAACCTATCAGGTGTCTAGCAATACACAAACATGTTTTCCCCCGAACTAAGTTTTAGCTAGCCAACTCCTCTGATACCATTCTGTCACATCCCGTTATCTTAACCCAAACAAGCAACACACGTCATAGAGGAACAGGATGTTATCACACAGGATCGATGCACACGCTAAGTAAAACCAAGTTCAGGAAAAGTCGATCTGAAAATTTTCGAGAATCCACACATTGAATCTCCACGAAAACACAATTTCACAAATGTACCTGCCACCACGCAATCCTTGCACTAGACATATGCAAGGCAACAGTATATCAAAGCCATATTGTTGGGGTATGCCCTTAAGGCTAATGTTTGAGGCCTATGGGAATGTATTTGTATCATGTAATAAACTGTTATGTTTATAAAGGCATGGTTGTTATTCAGTTAGCTACATTGTCTGCTGCAATATATGTTCTTCTGAATAATGTCTCAAAGCTGTTCAGCTCGGCTGACATGCTATTATGTCCTTAGTCGATATATCTTGGTGAACATGAGACAGCCTTGATATGATTGAGACTAATATGTGTTCTAATCTTATAGGATGCTTCGAGCATGGAATAAGATGTAGACTCATGGGTACATTGGATGTACTGGACAGACCCTACTAGGATGTTCAATTGTTTGTCACAATGTGAATATTCCTTGATTAAGACAAGTGGCACATTTCCTCTGACTTGAGATCACTTGTGTTTTCTAAATGATGATTGTCATTGTTTTGAGGTAGTTCAATATCATTTGAAACATAATGATTATAGACTATCTTGGATGGTGAGCTTGAGTCAGGTTAGAGCACTAGTGATAGACATAGGATTGCCGTCTCCTTGTTTAAGGAGTGTGATGTTCTAAAGGGGCCCCCTGGATGAGATGATTGAGAAAGTGTATGGCCATACCCAGGTGACAGTGTTCATCTGTTCTAATCATGCTCATCATATTGGAGTTACGAGCTTGACAGGCTTGTCCAATAAGAACATCCAGTGGCAAAGGAAATATGTATGCTTTGTGATTTGATTCACACTTGTGCTGTTTTTGGGTGTAGTCTTGGAAGACTCATTTCTTTATATCGGGAGATAGTGATGTGTTGCTAGATACCCCTCACTGATCGTGATAATGAGAATTATCGTTACCGACATTTAAAGGAAACCCTTAGGGTCGCACAATTTGATGATATGGCTTACTTAAGTCAGATCGTGTGGACTGAATTGTTTGGGTTCAGTTTAAAGGGAATTAGTCTCTGATTGTAAGTGAGATCTGGTCTGATCATGTTTGATTGATTAGGGCTTAAGATCGGTAAGCTTCGATCGAGAGAATAGATGCCAGATCGGTCAGATCAGGGGCATCGAGGAGATCGACGGTTAGATCGGGAACCTTAGGGTTTATTTAAGATCTAGACTAGATCATTGGCTTGATTGGTTCTTAAACCGAACCAAAGTGAACCGGCTCACTTGATGAGCGCATGGTTCAAGGGGAGAGGAGTTGGCGACAAGTTCACTTGGCGTGAACGTTGGGGTGAGGAGTGGTTACTATTTTTAGTAACCATGATCTCCACTTGGTGGGTGCTCTCGTCCGAATAGAGTATTCTCTATTTTCGCCACTTCAACTTATTTTCCTCTCGCCCATATTCCTCTCGAGATTATTGTGTGAGTGTGGCGACGCTTGACGCTTGACGCTTGAGGAGGATTCGGCCAAGAAAGATTGACATCTCATTTTCCCTTCACTCGTCAAAGGACCTCTTGGAACCTTGCTAGCACAAGGAGCACCAAGAGAGATAGCGACATCATCTTGTGTGTGACGACAAGGAGAAGATCTCGTTTGATCTTTGCTTCCAAGCCGCCATCTAGAAATGGCAATGGTATGGATCGAATCACCTCTTATGCATTCGGGTTTTCTTTAAGTTGATTATATAAGGTGCATGCGATTCTTAGAGACCCTATCCGCTGCTTGAAAACTGAATATGCGCCATGCTGGGTTTCGCCCCCCTCTAGAAAGGGGTTCCAACAACTGGTATCAGAGCCAGTTTTCTATGCATCTTTGTATGATTGCTTAAGCTTATGTGATCCATGTTTGCGTGTACAAGCTTAGATCTAGTTAACATGCGTTTTTTTTCTTTAAGTTTTTGTACATGCGAAACTTGAAGTATGTTATCATTGGCGCATGTTGTTCTTGGCGCATGCTTAGTGTTTTTCTTAAAAACCCTAATTAACATGCGCGACTCACTCTAGATCTAAGGCTCTACTATAAACCCTTAAACGGGTTATTAGGGTTGAAGTCACCCCTAGTTTAGATCCAACAGTCTGATCAGACTATCTGACAGCCTGAATGGGTCGACCAGATAGCACCTTGGCGCAAGCCTATGGTGGCTATAGGTCGACTGCAGACAGGTGTGTAGCGAAGTCTGATTGAGACGATTAATGAACGCACCTGAGTTAGGCCCGGGGTCACGCCCGCTTGCCAGACCTCAGTGTGGTCGTTCAGCCCTGACGCATGCATGGTTGACCTTATGGTCGACTCAAGTCAGTTAGGACTTGGTGCATGCAAGGGCAGTGGATCTGACTAGGTTGGATGAGTGGATCCCTAGTAATGGATAGTTGTAAGGTTGTAGGGCAAATAAGGAAAAATTAAAATTGATCCCAAGGGGTTTTCGAAAATTTTAATTTTTATGATGGATCACTTGATTGCTGATTGGATGCATGTGTTTGTCTATTTAGTCTTATGTGGGCTGCCCATGTTAAATCTGTGCTGTGCTGGGGCCTGCGTGCCTGGATTTAAAATTGTAAATTAATTATTGTGATCTGCGCATCACATTGTTTTAATTTATAAAATGTCAGTGACCTGCGTGTCACTCTTGTCTAGATAGTTAAATTTGTAATTTAATTTGACAAGAGCACAGTGCACACTTGGCAGAGGCGCATGCAGCAAGTGGCTGGACCAGGTGGGAGGTCTAGGGTTCGACCCTAGGACCTGGCGCATATTCCTGGTGGGCGCACCTGTGCTGCAGATGGCGCTTGGGCCCAGGTTTGGGCCAGATGAGCAGCAAAAGACCCATGAAGAGCAAATGAAGACTTAAGTTAGGTTAAGGTCTTCTAGGGCTATGGGCTTTTACCACATAAGATACATGCTTTCTTTTATTGTATAATATTAGAATTGCATGTTTAAGTTTATCTTCTGCTATCACCATAGGAATTGCATGATAGTGAAGAAGATAAAAGACCGTTAAAATCCAACGCTAAAATATCAAGCTCGTAAGCCTTCTGACGCGAAACCTCACTGTTCTGATTATCGTTGGAGCCGTGTTGTACCCACTCAGTGGGCACGTCCATCTATCTTCAGACGGTGCGGGATTACACCTGCGTGTTACAGAGTAGGGATTTATCCCTTCTCGTTGCTCAGCATAGCACGTGGTGGTCCAGGGAGTAGGTCGGGTCAGCTTGACCGTGTAGGCTACATATGTGGCGCATATGGTAGCACATGGAGGCAGCCATCTGTGGGGTCAGAGATTGTGTTGTACCAACTCAGTTGGCACAGTCTGCTGGATTGCCCAGATGAAGGGGAATCGCACGGGTTGGCGATCGGCAGGGACTGCCTACCAGAAACTAGTGCTTGTACTCTCTGTGCATCTTATCTCGCCTGAGCGGGACGCGGAGACCAAGTATGAAATCTGGATCCCATCTCACTAAAAGAGTTTTACTCTTTCGGGCTGTTTTGCTGGATTTTTCACGCCTGATAAAATAGTGAGAAAAAGAATCTTTCTTAAGTCCTGATCGATTCTTATACATTGATACTGACCTTGCTGTTCTTGCATTGTTGTAGATACCTGCAGCAACGAACACCATGAACTTCAATGTGCGATCCCTACTGGAAAGGGAGAAGTTTGCTGGGCCGAACTTCTCTGACTGGTTTGGACACCTTAAGATCATTCTTAAGGCAGAGAGGAAACTGTATGTCCTCGAGACGGCGATACCGCCGCAGCCCGCTCCGAACGCTGCAAGGGCGGTTCGGGAAGCCTATGAAAAGCACGTCAATGATAGCATTGATGTCGCTTGCCTGATGCTAGCGTCTATGACGCCACCGCTGCAGCGTCAGCATGAGGATATGTCAGCTATACAGATTATAGCAAACCTCAAGATGTTGTATGCTGCACAGGCGAGGACTGAACGCTATAATTTGACTAAGCTCTTCTTTCAGAGCAAACTGGCTGAGGGGAGCCCAGTGGGAGCTCACGTGCTCAAGATGATTGGGCACAAGGAGGCTCTGGAGAAACTGGGGCACACCATCAACCAGGAGCTTGCTGTGGACATTATTCTGCAGTCTCTCCCGCCATCATTCGACGCGTTCATTATTAATTTTAATATGAACAAAATCGATTATACTCCGGCAGAGCTGCTGAATATGCTCTTGACCACTGAGGAGACTCTGAAGGGTAAGCCTTCGACCTCTGTCTTGATGGTTCCTTCAAGGAACAAGAAGAAGGGGAAGAAGGGCAAGGCCCCGGTCAAGAATTACAGCAAGGCTCTGAAGCAGAAGGTGAAGCGGTCCAAGGAATACAGGTGTTTCCACTGTGGCCAGCTGGGTCACTGGAAAAAGGACTGTAAAGCGCTCCAAGGAGATAAGAGGGGAAGCATCGCTTCTGGCTCAGGTATATTCGTGACTGAGGTCATGTTTACTTCTTCTATATCATGGGTGTTGGACACTGCATGTGGAGTTCACATTTGTTGAAATGTACAGGAACTCAAGAGAAGAAGGCAGGTGGGACAGCATGAGGTGGACCTACGAGTTGGAAACGGGGCACGGGTTGCTGCTGTTGCTGTAGGAGACTACTTCATTCCTTTACCATCTGGCATTGTATTGGAACTAGACAATTGTTATTTTGTTCCCAGTATAACTAAAAATATTATCTCCATTCCTGCTCTTGTCAGGAAGGGGTTTTCCTTTGAATGCAATATTTCAAAGTGTATTTTGTCTTATGATAATATTGTTTATGCAACTGGTTCAATTAACAATGGGTTATTCATGTTGGACATGGAAAGTTCTATACAAAATGTTGATATTAAGAAAGCCAAGTATGCTGATGATAGCACCTTGCTGTGGCATAGTCGTTTAGGCCATATAAACGAGAAACGCATTAAGCGGTTGCATGATCATGGACTGCTGGGATCATTCTCCTATAAGGAGATTGATACATGCAAAGCTTGTTTGATGGGTAAAATGACGAAGTCACCTTTTCCTCACAAAGGTCAAAGGGCTTCAGGTTTACTTGACCTTATACACAGTGATGTGTGTGGGCCATTTAGTAAACATGCCAGAGGTGGCTATCAGTACTTCATTACCTTTACTGATGATTTCAGTAGATACGGGTATGTCTATCTGATGAGACATAAAAGTGAATCTTTTGACAAGTTCAAAGAGTTCAAGAATGAAGTACAAAATCAGCTAGGCCGAAATATCAAGGCACTTCGCTCAGATCGAGGTGGTGAATACCTAAGTCATACGTTTACTGACTATCTAAAGGAGTGTGGGATTATCTCACAGCTCACTCCGCCAGGAACACCGCAATGGAATGGTGTGTCCGAGAGGAGAAATAGAACGCTACTTGATATGGTTCGTTCTATGATGAGTCAGGCTACTCTTCCATACTCCTTTTGGGGTTTTGCGCTGGAAACAGCTGCAAAGGTACTAAACCGAGTGCCATCCAAAGCAGTTTCTAAAACTCCATATGAGTTATGGTATGGGAAACAGCCAAGCTTGACATTTATCAGGATCTGGGGCTGCGAGGCTTATGTCAAAAAGCTCGCCTCTGGGAAACTAGAGAGCAGATCTGACAAATGTATCTTTGTCGGTTACCCTAAGGAAACTAAGGGTTATTATTTCTACGATCCCAAGGAGAACAAGGTTTTTGTTGCTCGGACGGCCATATTTCTTGAGAAGGAGTTTCTTCTGCAAGAGGCCAGTGGGAGAGAAATAAAACTGGATGAGAATCCAGAGGAAGGACAAAGTGATCAAGCACAGTTGGATGAGCCTGAGCCGGTAGAACAGGTTATTGAACAACCTGAGGCTCAAATATCACGGGAACCGCGAAGATCGGGTAGGATCCGTCGACAGCCTGAGCGCTATGACGGAGTCTACATCATTGACAATGATGAACCCCTTACTTATGCGGATGCGGTCAGTGGACCGGAGTCAGCGAGATGGCTTGAGGCTATGCGCGCCGAGATGGACTCCATGTCAGATAACCAAGTCTGGGATTTGGTTGATCCGCCTTCGGGAGTTATCCCTATAGGCTGTAAATGGATCTTCAAGAAGAAGATTGACATGGATGGTAACGTGGTTACCTATAAAGGCAGGCTAGTTGCGAAAGGTTTCAAACAAATCTACGGGATAGATTATGATGAAACTTTCTCACCTGTAGCCATGTTTAAGTCTATTCGGATTCTTTTCGCGATAGCTGCATATTATGATTATGAGATTTGGCAGATGGATGTGAAAACAGCTTTCCTTAATGGAAATCTGGATGAGGATGTGTATATGACACAACCTGAGGGTTTCACTAATCCAGCAGATCGTCATAAGATATGCAAGTTAAAGAAGTCCATTTATGGACTTAAACAAGCATCGAGAAGCTGGAATATTCGTTTTGATGAATCAGTTACTGAATTTGGTTTCATCAAGAACGAGGATGACCCGTGTGTATATAAGAGGTTTAGTGGGAGCGTGATTACTTTCCTAGTCCTCTACGTCGATGACATCTTGATCATTGGAAATGACATTCCTGAAATGCATGCTGTTAAAGCATGGCTGAGGAAGTGTTTCCAGATGAAAGATCTAGGAGAAGCAGCCTATGTGTTAGGTGTGAAGATCTACAGGGATAGATCTAAGAGGCTTCTCGGGCTGTGCCAGAGTACTTACATCGATAAGGTCCTGGAGAGATTTCATTTAGAGAATTCTAAACGTGGATATCTTCCAGTCAGACATGGTCTGAGTCTTTCGAAGAGTCAGTGTCCACAAACACAGACTGAGAAAGATGAAATGGACAATACGGCTTATGCTTCGGCTATTGGTTCCATTATGTATGCGATGTTGTGTACTCGCCCAGACGTCGCTTACGGGTTAAGCGTAACCAGTCGTTTCCAAAGTAATCCAGGTATGGCGCACTGGATTGCAGTCAAGAACATTTTAAAATATCTGCGGAGGACCAAAGATATGTTCTTGATATACGGTGGTCAGGAAGAACTCAGTATTGAAGGATATACTGACGCTTCGTTCCAGTCGGACCAGGATGATTTCCGATCGCAATCAGGCTATGTTTTTAGCTTGAATGGAGGTGCAGTGGTGTGGAAGAGTTTCAAACAGTCAACTGTTGCTGATTCCACAACAGAAGCCGAGTATGTTGCAGCCTCGGAAGCATCCAAGGAGGCAGTCTGGATTCGTAAGTTCGTGAGAGAACTTGGTGTTGTTCCTTCGAGTGTCGATCCTTTGGTTATCTTCTGTGATAACACTAGAGCAATCGCACAAGCAAAGGAACCACGGTCGCACCAGAAGTCCAAGCACATACTGAGACGGTTTCACTTGATCAGGGAGATCATAGATCGTGGCGAGATCAAAATCTGCAAGGTTCATACAGATGACAATCTGGCAGACCCGCTTACCAAGCCTCTGGCGCAGCAGAAGCATGAGAAGCACTGTAATAATATGGGTTTGAGATTTCTCAACCATTAGATTAAGTGCAAGTGGGAGATTGTTGGGGTATGCCCTTAAGGCTAATGTTTGAGGCCTATGGGAATGTATTTGTATCATGTAATAAACTGTTATGTTTATAAAGGCATGGTTGTTATTCAGTTAGCTACATTGTCTGCTGCAATATATGTTCTTCTGAATAATGTCTCAAAGCTGTTCAGCTCGGCTGACATGCTATTATGTCCTTAGTCGATATATCTTGGTGAACATGAGACAGCCTTGATATGATTGAGACTAATATGTGTTCTAATCTTATAGGATGCTTCGAGCATGGAATAAGATGTAGACTCATGGGTACATTGGATGTACTGGACAGACCCTACTAGGATGTTCAATTGTTTGTCACAATGTGAATATTCCTTGATTAAGACAAGTGGCACATTTCCTCTGACTTGAGATCACTTGTGTTTTCTAAATGATGATTGTCATTGTTTTGAGGTAGTTCAATATCATTTGAAACATAATGATTATAGACTATCTTGGATGGTGAGCTTGAGTCAGGTTAGAGCACTAGTGATAGACATAGGATTGCCGTCTCCTTGTTTAAGGAGTGTGATGTTCTAAAGGGGCCCCCTGGATGAGATGATTGAGAAAGTGTATGGCCATACCCAGGTGACAGTGTTCATCTGTTCTAATCATGCTCATCATATTGGAGTTACGAGCTTGACAGGCTTGTCCAATAAGAACATCCAGTGGCAAAGGAAATATGTATGCTTTGTGATTTGATTCACACTTGTGCTGTTTTTGGGTGTAGTCTTGGAAGACTCATTTCTTTATATCGGGAGATAGTGATGTGTTGCTAGATACCCCTCACTGATCGTGATAATGAGAATTATCGTTACCGACATTTAAAGGAAACCCTTAGGGTCGCACAATTTGATGATATGGCTTACTTAAGTCAGATCGTGTGGACTGAATTGTTTGGGTTCAGTTTAAAGGGAATTAGTCTCTGATTGTAAGTGAGATCTGGTCTGATCATGTTTGATTGATTAGGGCTTAAGATCGGTAAGCTTCGATCGAGAGAATAGATGCCAGATCGGTCAGATCAGGGGCATCGAGGAGATCGACGGTTAGATCGGGAACCTTAGGGTTTATTTAAGATCTAGACTAGATCATTGGCTTGATTGGTTCTTAAACCGAACCAAAGTGAACCGGCTCACTTGATGAGCGCATGGTTCAAGGGGAGAGGAGTTGGCGACAAGTTCACTTGGCGTGAACGTTGGGGTGAGGAGTGGTTACTATTTTTAGTAACCATGATCTCCACTTGGTGGGTGCTCTCGTCCGAATAGAGTATTCTCTATTTTCGCCACTTCAACTTATTTTCCTCTCGCCCATATTCCTCTCGAGATTATTGTGTGAGTGTGGCGACGCTTGACGCTTGACGCTTGAGGAGGATTCGGCCAAGAAAGATTGACATCTCATTTTCCCTTCACTCGTCAAAGGACCTCTTGGAACCTTGCTAGCACAAGGAGCACCAAGAGAGATAGCGACATCATCTTGTGTGTGACGACAAGGAGAAGATCTCGTTTGATCTTTGCTTCCAAGCCGCCATCTAGAAATGGCAATGGTATGGATCGAATCACCTCTTATGCATTCGGGTTTTCTTTAAGTTGATTATATAAGGTGCATGCGATTCTTAGAGACCCTATCCGCTGCTTGAAAACTGAATATGCGCCATGCTGGGTTTCGCCCCCCTCTAGAAAGGGGTTCCAACACATATAAATCCGTAAAATCCATAAATCACATAAGGGTACCTGCCACCAGGCAATACTTGCACTAGACATATGCAAGTTCACATTTATATCAAATCTGATCGCAAATACAATTCGACTCGAAATTTCGAAACAAAACCACAATATCGATTCTATAATTTCATAGAACTAATGTCAATGATACCAAACACCGAAACCAGGCCCAAGCCCTCGGTGACACAAAAATCAAAATCTCAAAAGTGCCATAACCGGCGACACGAGTTCACAAAGTTTGGCCATAACCGGCCCCAGTTAACTAAGCACAAAAGTCTTGTACATCAAACCAGCATAGTTGTAGGAAAAATCACAATATCCATATCAAACACTAACTCAGGCAGTGGGCTCCTGCTCTACACCTGTAAACAGTAAGGGGTGAGCTACACAGCCCAGTGAGTAGATAGTCTTAATCGACCATCCATAATATACACTTAAAGATACATGCAGATTATTTTAAAAACCTTTAACAGAACATCATGCCAACATAAAAACCTTTAACAGAACATCATGCCAACATATAACAAAAGCAAAGAAAGGAAATCATATAAACAATCAGATGAACACTGCTAAGGCATCACGCAATTGTCACCACAGAGTAACCAAGGATCTAGAGCCATACTCTAAACCAACTAAACACACCAACCACTTAGTTGTCCAGCATAAATCAAGAGTGACCCCTAGGGTCCAACCCGGCTCTGGCCTAAGCACTAGGAGAAGCCTGCAAATCGCATGCAACACAAACATGGACGGTGTGTAGACTCAAGAGGTGATCCCCATCCGGTCAAGATGTGATACCTTGATCTACACCACCCCATAACACAAGAATCTAAAAGTCTAAGAGTGATGAAATCAATGGGTGGCCCCTGTCCGACCAAGACATGGCACTTTGCATCAATCACTCGTTCTCCCAAAGGGTTCTTTACCTGAACAACCACTAGACACACCTTATATCTTATTTCACAAAAGTGGACTCCTAAGTGTCGACCAGACTCTAGGATAGTCACCTTCATCACAATTTCACAACAGGCAGGGCTGAAACATCAACCCCTCACATATCACAAACACAGGGCTGAAATCTCTAACCCCTAACATATCACATATAGACTATCCCCTTGAGTACATAGTTACACTTAGCCTTAGTCCTATCCATTCCATAGCGGGTACACAGACCACAACACATAACATTCGAAACCACATAACCACATAATGTAGTGTAGAGTCCTTAGGTTTCATGCTGATCAACCACATAATGTAGTGTAGAGTCCTTAGGTTTCATGCTGTTCAGTTCAGTATAACCTTGCTAAGTTATCACCCAAGTTTCTCAATCAAGAATACATGGCCATAGATATATAAACATGCTGCTCATAGAGAAACGATCATGGATCCTATAACACTATTAGCATTTATCAGGGCATCCATAAAATCAACACAGGATTAAAATTAGTATTCTTACAACCTACTTTACATAATATCACATATAGCCCACGGTTTCTACAATTACTAGCATATTATCTACTTAAAAATCTAAACCTTAGTAATAAGAATTTCATGCTCAAGAATCACTGATTTAAAGCTACCTAAATTCCATATAAGAAATATCTTAAATTTCATGTTGCAAGATTTCGGTTTTCATGATAGATACACCTTGAGTTTCGGTTCTTAGCATGGTGAAATTTCCAAGCAATCAAAGTTATCATCTAGCACAACCAAATGGATATAATTCGAATAAGACACCCCACTCACCTCTTATCTTGAACCGTGAACACCAAGGTGAAATTCTCTCCACAAAACTCGTCTAAGGGTCTTAAAGTTCCACCAATGTTCTTAGGTAGACGCCACCAAAGGAAGAGAAAACGCCACCAAGCACCAAGGAACGCCGGCCAAGGGAAAAAGGAAGAATTTCGTCCAAGCCTCCAAGGAATCGCCCAAGCCTTCAAGCCGCCGCCCCTAAGGTTTTTTTTTTTTTTTTCTTTTCGCCCCAAGTACCAAACCTAAAATTTCGGATTTCTAATTAAGGTAAAGGGTTTATGAATTAATCCACTAATTCAAATTTTTAAACCCAATATCATTTAATTTAAGTGCAAACCCAATAACCCATAGCTAATTATTCCCTTAAGTGAAAATCCAATAAGGATTAAATTAACATCCAATAAGCTCTAATTAATTAATTACTAGAGTCAAAATCCGGTAAGGCTTAAATTAATATCCACTAACCCATTTCCACTAATTTATAAATAACCCCTAAAGGTTTTAGGGATAAAATTCTCCCCCATCCTAGGGTTGACAAAATCAAAACATAGGACAAATATCACAGCCAAAGATTTAAATCAAGAATAGTACTTACAAGGACTTAAGATCCTTGGATCTTACAATAGTGCCGTAGAAGATTTGATACAACACTTACTAGAAGTTACCCAAGACAACAATACACAAGACCACCATCACAACCAGGTGCTTATTCTATGACTGCTCCCCATTTTATATCCAACAATAAACAACCAGGATCCACAGCATGGTATCTAGATTCCAGCGCAACTCATCATGTGACCTCAGATATCAATAATCTACAAGAAATGATTCCCTACAATGGTTCTGACATGGTGCGAATCTGCAATGGCACAAGTTTGCGTATTACTAACATTGGAAACACATCCATCTCTTCATCTACTTACCCTTTAAACATGCGCAATGTTCTTCATGTTCCATCCATTACCAAGAATTTACTTTCTGTTCGTCAATTTACCCATGATAATGACACATTTTTTGAATTTCATCCTAATGAATGTCTTGTTAAGGATAGGACAATGAAACGAACTCTTCTTTGCGAAGGAATTAAAAATGGTCTCTATCACATTCCGTCTCCACCAAAAGCAATCTTTCTTGGAGAACGCACTAGCTCTTCGTCATGACATGCTCACCTTGGTCATCCATCTCTTCGTCTCGTGACTCAAATAATAAATCACTATGGTTTACCTACTTCACATGCATCTATTTCTACAGCTTGTACTACTTGTATGCAATCAAAAAGTCATAAACTCCCATTTTCAGCTTCTATGAATAAATCTACTTTTCCTTTAGAAATCATTCATTCTGATATTTGGGGCCCTGCGCCTATTTTATCATATAATGGCTACTCATATTATGCTTTCTTTGTGGATAATTACAGCAAATATACTTGGGTTTTTTTTTATGAAGCAAAAGTCTGATCTTTTAGACATTTTCTGTCACTTTCAGAAACATGTTGAAAAATTTTTTAATCAAAAAATTCTAAGTGCTCACTCTGATTGGGGTGGCGAATATCAAGCTCTTCACAAATATCTTCTGGCTCAAGATATTACTCATCGCATCTCGTGCCCTCATACCCCTGAACATAATGGAATTGCTGAATGAAAACATCGTCACATCATTGAAACCGCCCTTGCACTTCTACAACATGCCTCAGTTCCCAACACACATTGGGATGCCGCTGTTACTATAGCAGTTTATCTCTGTTGGGGTATGCCCTTAAGGCTAATGTTTGAAGCCTTGGGATTATTTCAGTATCATGTATAAACTCTATGTTTATAATGGCAATGGTTGTTATTCAGGTTGTTACATCATCTGCTGCAATATGTATACTTCTGAATAATGTCTCAATGCTGTTCAGCTTGGCTGACCAGTTTTGTCCTTAGTCGAGATATCTTGGTGAACATGAGACAACCTTGATATGATTAAGACTAATATGTGTTCTAATCTTATAGGATGCTTCGAGCATGGAATAAGATGTAGACTCATGGGTACATTGGATGTACTGGACAGACCCTACTAGGATATTCAATTGCTTGTCACAATCTGAATAATCCTTGTATGCAAACAAGTGGCATACTTCCTCTGACTTGAGATCACTTATGTTTCTAAATGATGATTGGCATTGTTTTGAGGTAGTTCAATATCATTTGAAACATAATGGTTATAGACTATCTTGGATAATGAGCATGAGTCATGTTAGGGCACTAGTGATAGATATAGGATTGCCGTCTCCTTGTTTGGAGTGTGATGTTCTAAAGGGGCCCCCTAGATGAGATGATTGAGAAAGTGTATGGCCATACCCAGATGACTATGTTTCATCTGATCTAATCATTCTCATCATATTGGAATTACAGGCTTGACACGCTTGTCCAATAAGAACATCCAGTGGCAAAGGAAACACATATGTCAAGTGACTTGTGTTCACACTTGTGCTGTGGTTTGGGTGTAGTCTTGGAAGACTCTTTCCTTTCTATCGGGAGACAGTGATGTGTTGCTAGATACCCCTCACTGATCGTGATAACGTAAGTTATCGTTACCGACATTTAAAGGAAACCCTTAGGGTCGCACAATTTGATGATATGGCTTACTTAAGTTAGATCATATGGACTGAATTATTTTGGTTCAGTTTAAAGGGATTTAAACTCTGATTGTAAGTGAGATCTGGTCTGATCATGTTTGATTGATTAGGGCTTGAGATCGGTAAGCTTCGATCGAGAGATTGGTTGCTAGATCGGTGAGATCAAGAGCATCAAGAGATGAATGGTCAGATCTTGAGCCTTTTGGTTTAATATGATCTGGATCCAGGCTTGGTCTAATTTGGTCCTTGAACCAAATTTTATTGAACCGGCTCATCACATGAGCGCATGGTTCAAAGGGGAAGAAGTGGTGATCGGTTCACTTGGAGTGAACGCATGAACGTTAAGTGCTTTCTATATTTGGAAGTTGGCGTTCCAAATTAGCGCACGCCTCCACGTTCAAGGGGAACGTTTTTGTCTCCTCGCCCACTTTCTTCTCTCGCTATCCCTCTTCCTCTAGACGCATTCATTCTCGTGTGGAGAAGTCTTGACGCTCAAGGAGAGGTCTCGACCAAGCAATCAAGTCATCTCATCCCTTCCATTCGACAAGGATTCTTGGAGAACTTTGCTAGCACAAAGATCAACAAGGAGTAGGCGATCACATCTTGTGAGCGCATCTTTTGGAGGAGATCCCTTTCGATCTCTGCTTCCAAGGTGCCATCCAAAGCAATGGCAATGGTATGACTCCTTTTCGATGTATACATGTTTTAGTTGATCATATGACATACATGCTATCGATCTAGAAGCCCTAGCTTCCGCTACGAAAATTTTATATGCGCCTATTTAGGGTTTCGCCCCCCCCCCCTTTGGCCTGGGGGACTTTCAATTGGTATCAGAGCCTGTTATTTGTATGTTCGTATGATTGCTATTATGTGATCCTTGTTTGCTCAAATGTTTAGATCTAAAGGTTACATGCGAAACTACATAATATGCGAAAATTGTTTATGTTGGTTGGCGAAAATACATGCTTATCTTAGATGTATTCTTTCTCCTTCACGCATGTATGTTGTTTGGCGCATCTTGTTGTTTTTTATAAAAACTTCTCTTGCGTGCATACACTAGATCTAAGAGGCACCTACTTGAAAAACTTAGACGGGTTATTAGGGTTGAAGTCATCGTCTAGTTAAGATCCAATTAGTCTGATCAGACCATCTGACAGCCTAGATGGGTCGACCAGATGGCACCTGTGCGCAAGCACAAGGTGGCTATAGGTCGACTGCGGACAGGCGTGTAGCGATGTCTAGTTGAGACAACCAGTGAACGTGCATGAGTTAGGCCCGGGGTCACACCTACTTGCCAGAACTCATGAGGGTCGTTCAGCCCTTGGCGCATGCATGGTTGACCATTAGGTCAGCTCAAGTCAGTTACGACTTGGTGCATGCAAGGGCAGTGGATCTGACTAGGTATGATGAGTGGATCCCTATTAATGGACCGTTGTAAGGTAGTAGGACTAATAAGGAAAATAAAAATTGATGCCAATGGGTTTTCGAAAATTTTATTTTCTGATTTGGATCACATGATGAATGTATACCATATTGCTTGTTTATTTAATCTTATGTGGGCTGCCTATTTAATGTGTGCTGTGCTGGGGCCTGCGTGCCTGGATTAAAATTGTAAATTAATATTTATTGTGATCTGCGCATCACATTTTAATTAATTTATAAGGTGTAATTGACCTGCGTGTCATTCATGTCTAGATAGATTAAATTGTACTTTAATCAGACATGAGCACAGAGCACACTTGGCAGAGGCGCATGCAGCAGAGGCTTGACCAGGTGGGAGGTCTAGAGTTCGACTCTAGGACAGGCGCATTTACCTGGTGGGCGCACCTGAGCTGCAGTGGGCGCTTGGGCCCTGGGTTGGGCCAGATGAGATGCAAAAGACCCATCAAGAGCTCAAGTGAAGTCTTAAGTTTAAATTAAGGTCTTACCTAGGCTTATGGGCTTTTACCACATAAGATCAGCATGCTTTCTATTTATTGTTTGTATAATTAGAATTGCATGATTTATTCTTCTGCTATCACCATAGGATTTGAATGATAGTAAGAAGATAAAAGGACCATTAAAATCCAACGTTAAATATCAAGCACGATAGCCTTCTGACGCGAAACTTCACTGTTCTGACTATCGTTGGGGCCGTGTTGTACCCACTCAGTGGGCACGCCCATCTATCTTCAGACGGTGTGTGATTACACCTGCGTGTTACAGAGAAGGGATTTATCGCTTCTCGTTGCTCAGCATAGCACGTGGTGGTCCAGGGAGTAGGTCGGGTCAGCTTGACCGTATAGGCTACATATGTGGCGCATATGGTAGCCATATGGAGGCAGCCATCTGCGGGATCAGAGACTGTGTTGTACCAACTCAGTTGGCACAGTCTGCTGGATTGCCCAGATGAAGGGGAATCGCACGGGTTGGCGATTGGCAGGGATTGCCTACCAGAAATTAGTGCTTGTACTCTCTGTGCATCTTATCTCGCCTGAGCGGGACGCGGAGACCAAGTATGAAATCTGGATCCCATCTCACTAAAAGAGTTTTACTCTTTCGGACTGTTTTACTGGATTTTTCAGTCAGATAAAATAGTGAGAAAAGAATCATTCTTAAGTCCTGAATTGATTCTAACATTGATACTGACCTTGCTGTTCTTGCATTGTTGTAGATTACTGCAGCAACGAACACCACAGCGTTCAATGTGCGATCCCTACTGGAAAGGGAGAAGTTTGCTGGGCCAAACTTCTCAGACTGGTACGGACACCTTAAGATTGTTCTTAAGGCTGAGAGGAAACTGTATGTCCTCGAGACGGCTATACCGCCTCAACCCGCTCCGAACGCCGCAAGGGCGGTTCGGGAAGCTTATGAAAAGCACGTCAATGATAGCATTGATGTCGCTTGCCTGATGCTAGCGTCTATGACGCCACAGCTGCAGCGTCAACATGAAGATTTGTCTGCTATTGAAATAATAGCAAATCTCAAGTTGTTGTATGCTGCACAGGCAAGGACTGAACGCTACAATTTGACTAAACTTTTCTTTCAGAGCAAACTGGCTGAAGGGAGTCCAGTGGGAGCTCACGTACTCAAGATGATTGGGTACAAGGTGGCTCTAGAGAAACTGGGACACACCATCAATCAGGAGCTTGTTGTAGACATCATTCTTCAGTCTCTCTCGGCTTCTTTCGATCCATTCATCATTAATTTTAATATGAACAAGATCGACTGTACGCCGGCAGAGTTACTGAACATGCTCTTGACGACTGAGCAGACTCAGTCTCGTGAGAAGGGAACGCCTTCATCCTCTGTCCTAATGGTTCCTTCTAGGAACAAGAAGATGAAGAGTCCCCTTCGAGGGGGAGCGCAAGCAGATGAAAAACCCTAATTCAGGGGGCGCATGCATTTTGCTAGGGTTTCATCAAGACAATCGCATATATGCTCATATAATCAACTTAGATCTATTGATTGGATCAAGAAGGAGATTCATACCAACGCCATTGGCTTGGAGGTCGGCTTGGAAGAAGAGAGCAACTTAGATCTCCTCCAAAAGTTCACACACAAGATGAAGAGCGCTTACTTCCTTGGCGTCCCTTGTGCTAGCAAGGCACCCAATCTTTCTTGTCGAATGGAAGGGGATGATGAGATGATTCCCTTTTGGCCGAGAGCTCCTCTTGCCAAACCTCTCCACTTCGTCAACCTCCTTCAAACGAAAGTTCAAGGCGTTGAAGTGAAGTGCACAACGCATATGCGTTTTGGCGTTGAAAGTGAAATCGGCCTTGATGACTTTCCATAAATGGAAGATAATCAAGCCATGCGCTCATGCCAACCCAAAAACGCATATTGGCATTGAACCAAGCGTTCACCTTTGTGAACCGGTTCAAGCCAAAACGTCCAATCGAATTTGGTTCATAAACCAAACCAAAATAGCTCAAGCCACTTGGTCTAGACCAAATTGAACCCTAAGGCTCAAGATCTAACCGTTCATCTCCTGATGCTCCTGATCTCACCGATCTAGCATCATCTCTCTCGATCGAAGCTTACTGATCTCAAGCCCTAATCAATCAAACATGATCAGACCAGATCTCACTTACAATCAGAGATTAAACCCCTTTAAACTAAACCCAAACAATTCAGTCCACACGATCTGACTCAAGTAAGCCATATCATCAAATTGTGCGACCCTGAGGGTTTCCTTTAAATGTCGGTAACGATAACTCACGTTATCACGATCAGTGAGGGGTATCTAGCAACACATCACTGTCTCCCGATATAAAGGAAAGAGTCTTCCAAGACTACACCCAAACCACAGCATAAGTGTGAATCCATTCACAAGGCATGCATGTATCCTTTGCCACTGGATGTTCTTATTGGACAAGCGTGTCAAGCCTGTAGCTCCAATATGATGAGCATGATTAGATCAGATGCACATAGTCACCTGGGTATGGCCATACACTTTCTCAATCATCTCATCTAGGGGGCCCCTATAGAACACCACACTCCTTCAACAAGGAGACGGCAATCCTCTATCTATCACTAGTGCCCTAACCTGACTCATGATCATTATCCAAGATAGTCTATAACCATTATGTTTCAAATGATATTGAACTACCTCAAAACAATGACAATCATCATTTAGAAACACAAGTGATCTCAAGTCAGAGGACATGTGCCACTTGTTGCACTCAAGGATCATTCACAATGTGACAAGCAATTGAATATCCTAGTAGGGTCTGTCCAGTACATCCAATGTACCCATGAGTCTACATCTTATTCCATGCTCGAAGCATCCTATAAGATTAGAACACATATTAGTCTTAACCATATCAAGGCTGTCTCATGTTCACCAAGATATATCGACTAAGGACATTACTGCATGTCAGCCTAGCTGAACAGCTTTGAGACATTATTCAGTAGTACACTTATTACAGTAGACAAGGTAACAACCTGAATAACAACCATTGCCTTTATAAACTTAAGAGTTTATACAATGATACTATTACAATCCCAAGGCCTCAAACATTAGCCATAAGGGCATACCCCAACAATCTCCCACTTGCACTTAATCTAATGGTTGAGAAATCTCAAACCCATATTATTACAGTGCTTCTCATGCTTCTGCTGTGCCAGAGGCTTGGTAAGCGGGTCAGCCAGATTGTCGTCTGTATGAACCTTGCAGACTTTGATCTCGCCACGATCAATGATCTCCCGGATCAAGTGAAACCGTCTTTGTATGTGCTTGGACTTCTGGTGCGACCGTGGTTCCTTTGCTTGTGCGATGGCTCCAGTGTTATCACAGAAGATAACCAAAGGATCGACACTCGAAGGAACAACACCAAGTTCTCTCACGAACTTACGAATCCACACTGCCTCCTTGGATGCTTCCGAGGCTGCAACATACTCGGCTTCTGTTGTGGAATCAGCAACAGATGACTGTTTGAAACTCTTCCACACCACTGCTCCACCATTTAAGCTAAAAACATAGCCTGATTGCGATCGAAAATCATCCTGGTCCGACTGGAACGAAGCGTCAGTATATCCTTCTATACTGAGTTCTTCCTGACCACCATATATCAAGAACATATCTTTGGTCCTCCGCAGATATTTTAAAATGTTCTTGACTGCAATCCAGTGCGCCATACCTGGATTACTTTGGAACCGACTGGTCACGCTTAACCCGTAAGCGACGTCTGGGCGAGTACACAACATCGCATACATAATGGATCCAATAGCCGAAGCATAAGGCGTATTGTCCATTTCATCTTTCTCAGTCTGTGTTTGTGGACACTGACTCTTCGAAAGATTCAGACCATGTCTGACTGGAAGATATCCTCTTTTAGAATTCTCTAAATGGAATCTCTCCAGGACTTTATCGATGTAAGTACTCTGGCACAGCCCGAGAAGCCTCTTAGATCTATCCCTGTAGATCTTCACACCTAATACATAGGCTGCTTCTCCTAAATCTTTCATCTGGAAACATTTCCTTAGCCATGCCTTAACCGCATGCATTTCTGGAATATCATTTCCAATGATCAAGATGTCATCGACGTAGAGGACTAGGAATGTAATCACGCTCCCACTAAACCTCTTATATACACACGGGTCGTCCTCGTTCTTGATGAAACCAAACTCAGAGATTGATTCATCAAAACGAATATTCCAGCTTCTAGATGCTTGTTTAAGTCCATAAATGGACTTCGTTAACTTGCATATTTTATGACGATCTGATGGATTAGTGAAACCTTCAGGTTGTGTCATATACACATCCTCATCCAGATTTCCATTAAGGAAAGCTGTTTTCACATCCATCTGCCAGATCTCATAATCGTAATATGCTGCTATCGCGAAAAGAATCCGAATAGACTTGAACATGGCTACAGGAGAGAAAGTTTCATCATAATCTATCCCGTAGATTTGTTTGAAACCTTTCGCAACTAGCCTGCCTTTATAGGTAACCACGTTACCATCCATGTCAATCTTCTCTCGGACACACCATTCCATTGCGGTGTTCCTGGCGGAGTGAGCTGTGAGATAATCCCACACTCCTTTAGATAGTCAGTAAACGCATGACTCAAGTATTCTCCACCTCGATCAGAACGAAGTGCCTTGATATTTCGCCCTAGCTGATTCTGTACTTCATTTTTGAACTCTTTGAACTTGTCAAAAGATTCACTCTTATGTCTCATTAGATAGACATAACCATACCTACTGAAATCATCAGTAAAGGTAATGAAGTACTGATAGCCACCTCTGGCATGTTTACTAAATGGCCCACACACATCACTGTGTATAAGGTCAAGTAAACCTGAAGCCCTTTGACCTTTGTTAGGAAAAGGAGACTTCGTCATTTTACCCATTAAACAAGCTTTGCATGTATCAATCTCCTCATAGGAGAATGATCCCAGCAGTCCATGATCATGCAACCGCTTAATGCGCTTCTTGTTGATATGGCCTAAACGACTATGCCATAACAAGGTGCTGTCTTCAGCATACTTGGCTTTCTTAACATCAACATTTTGTATAGAACTTTCCATGTCCAACATGTATAACCCATTGTTAATTGAACCAGTTGCATAAACAATATTATCTAAAGATAAAACACACTTTGAAATATTGCATTCAAAGGCAAATCCTTTCCTGACAAGAGCAGGAATAGAGACAATATTTTTAGTAATACTGGGAACAAAGTAACAACTGTTTAGTTCTAATACAATGCCAGATGGTAATGAGATGAAATAGTCTCCTACAGCAACAGCAGCAACCCGTGCCCCGTTTCCAACGCGTAGGTCCACCTCATGCTGTCCCACCTGTCTTCTTCTCTTGAGTTCCTGTACATTTGAACAAATGTGAACTCCACATGCAGTGTCCAACACCCATGAAATAGAAGAAGATGAAACCATGACTTCCGTCACGTATATACCTGAGCCAGAAGCGATGCTTCCCCTCTTATCTCCTTGGAGCGCTTTACAGTCCTTTTTCCAGTGACCCAGCTGGCCACAGTGGAAACATCTGTTGTCCTTGGACCGCTTTACCTTCTGTTTCAGAGCCTTACTGTAGTTCTTGATAGGGGCTTTGCCCTTCTTCCCCTTCTTCTTGTTCCTAGAAGGAACCATTAAGACAGAGGTTGAAGGCTTTCCCTTCAGAGTCTCCTCAGTTGTCAAGAGCATATTCAGCAGCTCTGCCGGAGTACAATCGATCTTGTTCATATTAAAATTAATAATGAACGCATCGAAAGAGGACGGGAGAGACTGCAGAATAATGTCTACAGCAAGCTCCTGGTTGATGGTATGCCCCAGTTTCTCCAGAGCCTCCTTGTGTCCAATCATCTTGAGCACGTGAGCTCCCACTGGGCTCCCTTCAGCCAGTTTGCTCTGAAAGAAAAGCTTTGTCAGATTATAGCGTTCTGTCCTCGCCTGTGCAGCATACAGCATCTTGAGGTTCGCTATAATTTCTATAGCCGACATATCCTCATGATGACGCTGCAGCGGTGGCGTCATAGACGCTAGCATCAGGCAAGCGACATCAATGCTATCATTGACGTGCTTTTCATAGGCATCACGAACCGCCCTTGCGGCGTTCGCAGCGGGTTGAGGCGGCACAGCCGTCTCGAGGACATACAGTTTCCTCTCAGCCTTAAGAACGATCTTAAGGTGTCCGAACCAGTCTGAGAAGTTTGGCCCAGCAAACTTCTCCCTTTCCAGTAGGGATCGCACATTGAAGCTCATGGTGTTCGTTGCTGCAGGAATCTACAACAATGCAAGAACAGCAAGGTCAGTATCAATGTTTAGAATCAATCCAGGACTTAAGAAAGATTCTTTTTTCTCACTATTTTATCTGGCTGAAAAATCCAGCAAAACAGCCCGAAAGAGTAGAACTCTTTTAGTGAGATGGGATCCAGATTTCATACTTGGTCTCCGCGTCCCGCTCAGGCGAGATAAGATGCACAGAGAGTACAAGTACTAATTTCTGGTAGGCAGTCCCTGCCAATCGCCAACCCGTGCGATTCCCCTTCATCTGGGCAATCCAGCAGACTGTGCCAACTGAGTTGGTACAACACAGTCTCTGATCCCACAGATGGCTGCCTCCATGCGCTACCATATGCGCCACATATGTAGCCTACATGGTCAAGCTGACCCGACCTACTCCCTGGACCACCACGTGCTATGCTGAGCAACGAGAAGCGATAAATCCCTTCTCTGTAACACGCAGGTGAAATCACACACCGTCTGAAGATAGATGGACGTGCCCACTGAGTGGGTACAACACGGCTCCAACAATAGTCAGAACAGTGAGGTTTCGCGTCAGAAGGTATTACGTGCTTGATATTTTAGCGTTTGGATTTTAACGGTCTTTTATCTTCTTACTATCAGGCAAATCCTATGGCTATAGCAGAAGATAAATAAATCATGCTGTTCTACTTATATAAACAATAACAGAAAGCATGGATCTTATGTGGTAAAAGCCCATAGCCTAAGTAAGACCTTAAGATACTTAAGTCTTCACTTGCTCTTCTTGGGTCTTTAGCATCTCATCTGGTCCAACCCAGGGCCCTTGCGCCAAGAGCACCTCAGGTGCGCCACCAGCTGAATACCCCTCTGGGATGTGTGCCTTTGTGCTCTTGTCTAATCAAAATACATTTTGATCTATCTAGACAAGCTTGACTCGCAGGTCAATTATACAGTAAATTAATTAAAGTGATACGCAGATCACAAAAATAATAATTTACAATTTACCAGGCTCGCAGGCCCCAGCACAGCACACATTAAAATGGGCATCCCACATAAGATAAAATAAACAAGTATATGGCATCAATCAATCATCATGTGATCCCTTACAAAGAAAATAAAATTTTGAAAACCCCATTGGCATCAATTTTAATTTCCTTATGTGCCCTACAACCTTACAACGGTCCATTGATAGGGATCCACTCAACAATCTAGTTAGATCCATACCCTTGCATGCACCAAGTCCTAACTGACTCGTGTTGACCTAATGGTCAACCATGCATGCGCCAAGGGTTGAACAACCAACATGAGTTCTGGCAAGCGGGTGTGACCCCGGGCCTAACTCATGTGTGTTCACTGGTTGTCTCAACCAGACCTCGCTACACGCCTGTGATGCAATCGACCTATAGCCACCTTGTGCTTGCGCACAGGTGCCATCTGGTCGATCCATCTAGGCTGTCAGATGGTCTAATCAGACTAGGTTGATCTAAACTAGATGATGCTTTCAACCCCATCAACCCGTCTAAGGGTTTACAGTAGGCGCAACTTAGATCTAGTCAAAGGCGCGCAAGGAAAGTTTTTGATAAAACAACAACATGTAACATGCGCAATAATGTAAGCAATATACATGTATCAACAAAATCAACCTTACACATGCGCCACCAAAACAATCTCATATATGCGCCACAAAAAATACTTTCAACTAGTATTATCGCATGATGAGAAAACTTAGATCATAAGCGCAAACAAGGATCACCTTAAGCAATCATATGAAACATATAAGATCCTAGCTCTGATACCAATTGAAGAGTCCCCTTCGAGGGGGAGCGCAAGCAGATGAAAAACCCTAATTCAGGGGGCGCATGCATTTTGCTAGGGTTTCATCAAGACAATCGCATATATGCTCATATAATCAACTTAGATCTATTGATTGGATCAAGAAGGAGATTCATACCAATGCCATTGGCTTGGAGGTCGGCTTGGAAGAAGAGAGCAACTTAGATCTCCTCCAAAAGTTCACACACAAGATGAAGAGCGCTTACTTCCTTGGCGTCCCTTGTGCTAGCAAGGCACCCAATCTTTCTTGTCGAATGGAAGGGGATGATGAGATGATTCCCTTTTGGCCGAGAGCTCCTCTTGCCAAACCTCTCCACTTCGTCAACCTCCTTCAAACGAAAGTTCAAGGCGTTTAAGTGAAGTGCACAACGCATATGCGTTTTGGCGTTGAAAGTGAAATCGGCCTTGATGACTTTCCATAAATGGAAGATAATCAAGCCATGCGCTCATGCCAACCCAAAAACGCATATTGGCATTGAACCAAGCGTTCACCTTTGTGAACCGGTTCAAGCCAAAACGTCCAATCGAATTTGGTTCATAAACCAAACCAAAATAGCTCAAGCCACTTGGTCTAGACCAAATTGAACCCTAAGGCTCCAGATCTAACCGTTCATCTCCTGATGCTCCTGATCTCACCGATCTAGCATCATCTCTCTCGATCGAAGCTTACCGATCTCAAGCCCTAATCAATCAAACATGATCAGACCAGATCTCACTTACAATCAGAGATTAAACCCCTTTAAACTAAACCCAAACAATTCAGTCCACACGATCTGACTCAAGTAAGCCATATCATCAAATTGTGCGACCCTGAGGGTTTCCTTTAAATGTCGGTAACGATAACTCACGTTATCACGATCAGTGAGGGGTATCTAGCAACACATCACTGTCTCCCGATATAAAGGAAAGAGTCTTCCAAGACTACACCCAAACCACAGCACAAGTGTGAATCCATTCACAAGGCATGCATGTATCCTTTGCCACTGGATGTTCTTATTGGACAAGCGTGTCAAGCTTGTAGCTCCAATATGATGAGCATGATTAGATCAGATGCACATAGTCACCTGGGTATGGCCATACACTTTCTCAATCATCTCATCTAGGGGGCCCCTATAGAACACCACACTCCTTCAACAAGGAGACGGCAATCCTCTATCTATCACTAGTGCCCTAACCTGACTCATGATCATTATCCAAGATAGTCTATAACCATTATGTTTCAAATGATATTGAACTACCTCAAAACAATGACAATCATCATTTAGAAACACAAGTGATCTCAAGTCAGAGGACATGTGCCACTTGTTGCACTCAAGGATCATTCACATTGTGACAAGCAATTGAATATCCTAGTAGGGTCTGTCCAGTACATCCAATGTACCAATGAGTCTACATCTTATTCCATGCTCGAAGCATCCTATAAGATTAGAACACATATTAGTCTTAACCATATCAAGGCTATCTCATGTTCACCAAGATATATCGACTAAGGACATTACTGCATGTCAGCCTAGCTGAACAGCTTTGAGACATTATTCAGTAGTACACTTATTACAGCAGACAAGGTAACAACCTGAATAACAACCATT
The DNA here is from genome assembly GCA_027563935.2 of Costus lasius. Lineage (NCBI taxonomy): Eukaryota > Viridiplantae > Streptophyta > Magnoliopsida > Zingiberales > Costaceae > Costus > Costus lasius. The sequence continues at coordinate 87,967,030 of CM050446.2, forward strand.
GCCTTTATAAACTTAAGAGTTTATACAATGATACTATTACAATCCCAAGGCCTCAAACATTAGCCTTAAGGGCATACCCCAACAGAAGAAGGGGAAGAAGGGCAAAGCCCCTGTCAAGAGCTACAACAAGGCTCTAAAGCAAAAGATAAAGCGGTCAAAGGAATACAGATGCTTCCATTGTGGCCAGTTAGGTCACTGGAAGAAGGACTGTAAAGCGCTCCAAGGAGATAAGAAGGGAAGCAAGCCTTTCGCTTCTAGCTCAGGTATTTTTGTGACTGAGGTCATGTTTTCTTCTTCTATATCATGGGTGTTGGACACTGCATGTGGAGTTCACATTTGTTCAAATGTACAAGAACTCAAGAGAAGAAGACAGGTGGGACAGCATGAGGTGGACCTACGAGTTGGAAACGGGGCACGGGTTGCTGCTGTTGCTGTAGGAGAATATCACATCTCTTTACCATCTGGTTTTGTATTAGAACTGAACAATTGTTATTTTGTACCGAGCATAACCAAAAATATTATCTCTATTCCTGCTCTTATCAGGAAAGGGTTTTCCTTTGAATGCAAATTTTTAAAGTGTTATATTTCTCTTGATAATATTGTTTATGCTACTGGGTCAATTAACAATGGGTTATTCATGTTGGACATGGAATGTTCTATACAACAAATTGATAATAAGAAAGCCAAGTATGCTGATGACAGCACCTTGCTATGGCATAGTCGTTTAGGCCACATTAACAAGAAGCGCATTAAGCGGTTGCATGACCATGGACTGCTGGGATCATTCTCCTATGAGGAGCTTGATACATGCAAAGCTTGTTTAATGGGTAAAATGATGAAGTCTCCTTTTTCCAACAAAGGTCAAAGGGCTTCAGGTTTACTTGACCTCATTCACAGTGATGTGTGTGGGCCATTTAGTAAACATGCCAGAGGTGGCTATTCGTACTTCATTACCTTTACTGATGATTTCAGTAGGTATGGTTATGTCTATCTTATGAGACATAAGAGTGAATCTTTTGACAAGTTCAAAGAGTTCAAAAATGAAGTGCAAAATCAGCTGGGCCGAAATATCAAAGCACTTCGTTCAGATCGAGGTGGTGAATACTTGAGTCGAGAGTTTACTGACTATCTGAAGGAGTGTGGGATTATCTCACAGCTCACTCCGCCAGGAACACCGCAATGGAATGGTGTGTCCGAGAGGAGAAATAGAACCTTACTGGATATGGTTCGTTCTATGATGAGTCAGGCTACTCTACCTTACTCCTTTTGGGGATTTGCACTGGAAACAGCTGCAAAGGTACTAAACCGAGTGCCATCCAAGGCCGTTTCTAAGACTCCATATGAGTTATGGTATGGGTGTTGGGGTATGCCCTTAAGGCTAATGTTTGAGGCCTATGGGAATGTATCAGTATCATGTAATAAACTGTTATGTTTATAAAGGCATGGTTGTTATTCAGTTAGCTACATTGTCTGCTGCAATATATGTTCTTCTGAATAATGTCTCAAAGCTGTTCAGCTAGGCTGACATGCAGTTAAGTCCTTAGTCGATATATCTTGGTGAACATGAGACAGCCTTGATATGGTCAAGACTAATATGTGTTCTAATCTTATAGGATGCTTTGAGCATGGAATAAGATGTAGACTCATGGGTACATTGGATGTACTGGACAGACCCTACTAGGATGTTCAATTGTTTGTCACAATGTGAATATTCCTTGAATATGACAAGTGGCACATTTCCTCTGACTTGAGATCGCTTGTGTTTTCTAAATGATGATTGTCATTGTTTTGAGGTAGTTCAATATCATTTGAAACATAATGATTATAGACTATCTTGGATGGTGAGCTTGAATCAGGTTAGGGCACTAGTGATAGACATAGGATTGCCGTCTCCTTGTTTAAGGAGTGTGATGTTCTAAAGGGGCCCCCTGGATGAGATGATTGAGAAAGTGTATGGCCATACCCAGGTGACTGTGTTCATCTGATCTAATCATGCTCATCATATTGGAGTTACAAGCTTGACAGGCTTGTCCAATAAGAACATCCAGTGGCAAAGGAAATATGCATGCCTTGTGACTTGATTCACACTTGTGCTATGGTTTGGGTGTAGTCTTGGAAGACTTTTTCCTTTATATCGGGAGACAGTGATGTGTTGCTAGATACCCCTCACTGATCGTGATAATGAGAATTATCGTTACCGACATTTAGAGGAAACCCTCAGGGTCGCACAATTTGATGATATGGCTTACTTAAGTCAGATCGTGTGGACTGAATTGTTCGGGTTCAGTTTAAAGGGATTTAATCTCTGATTGTAAGTGAGATCTGGTCTAATCATGTTTGATTGATTAGGGCTTGAGATCGGTAAGCTTTGATCGAGAGATTGGATGCTAGATCGGTCAGATCAACAGCATCAAGAGATCGACGGTCAGATCAAGAGCCTTAGGGTTTATTGTGGTCTGGACTGATTGCTTGGTTTATTTGGTTATTGAACCAAATGGATTTGAACCAGCTCATTTGGTTGAGCGCATGGTTCAAACTTAGAGGGATTTGCGCATGGGGTAAACCCATGATCGCAAGTGAGTGAGTGGCTTTCTATTTTTAGAAAGCATGATCACATACGTGACCATGACTCACGCTCACGCCTAAGGCGCCCTCATCTCTCGTTTTCTCCTTCTCTCGTCGCCAACTTGAGCATTCGTCTCTTGCTCTCTCGTGGATGAAAGAGTGGACGACAAGAGAGAACATTTGAACAAGCAAAGATCTCTCCTTTCCTTTCCATTCGGCAAGACATCCTTGAAGCCTTGCTAGCACAAGGAGCATCAAGGGAGTAGGCGCATTGATCATCTTGTGTGCGCCACCTAAGGAGGAGATCCATTTCGCTCTCTATTCTTCTAAATCGCCATCCAACGCAAATGGCCATGGTATGAATTCAAGTTTACTTAAAGTTGATCAGATGAACATGTGATAGATCCTTTGAAACCCTTAATACCGCTGCCAAAAATTTATGCGCCACCTGATCAGGGTTTTCGCTCCCCCTAGAAGGGGACCCCCCTTATCTTAAGGGGTACTTTCAATTGGTATCAGAGCCAGCGTTATAGCATGCTTATATGATTGCTTTATGTTTTCGTGATCCATGTTTTAAATCGTTAGATCTAGAGTTAACAACATGCGAATTTACATGTTATCTTGTTTCATGCCGAAACTTGTTTTTGTTATTTTGCTTGTTGGCGCATCTTGGATTTATTACAAATCTTCACTACATGCGCGCTCACTATAGATCTAAGGCCCTGCTATAAACCCTTAGACGGGTTATTAGGGTTGAAGTCACCCCCTAGGTTAGATCCAAACAGTCTGATCAGATTATCTGACAGCCTGAATGGGTCGACCAGATAGCACCTTGGCGCAAGCCTGGGGTGGCTATAGGTCGACTGCAGACAGGTGTGTAGCGATGTCTGATTGAGACAACCTATGAACACACATGAGTTAGGCCCGGGGTCACACCCGCTTGCCAGACCTCATTGTGGTTGTTCAGCCCTGGCGCATGCATGGTTGACCTTATGGTCGACTCAAGTCAGTTAGGACTTGGTGCATGCAAGGGCAGTGGATCTGACTAGGTTGGATGAGTGGATCCCTAGTAATGGACCGTTGTAAGGTAGTAAGGGCGAATAAGGAAATTAAAATTGATACCTATGGGGTTTTCGAAATTTAATTTTCTTGGTTGGATCACATGTTTGAATGTTGCATATGCTTGTTTATTTTTCTTATGTGGGCTGCCCGTTATTAATGTGTGCTGTGCTGGGGCCTGCGTGCCTGGGAGTTAATTGTAAATTAATTTTTATTTTTGTGATCTGCGAATCACAGTTTAATTAATTTATAATGTGAAATTGACCTGCGTGTCAATCTTGTCTAGATAGTTAAATTTGTAATTTAATTAGACAAGAGCACAGAGCACACTTGGCAGAGGCACATGCAGCAGTGGCTGGACCAGGTGGGAGGTCTAGGGTTCGACCCTAGGACCAGGCGCATATTCCTGGTGGGCGCACCTATGCTGCAGATGGCGCTTGGGCCCTAGTTTGGGCCAAATGAGCAGCTAAAGACCCATGAAGAGCAAGTGAAGACTTAATTTAGGTTAAGGTCTCACTAGGGCTATGGGCTTTTACCACATAAGATTCATGCTTTCTTTTATTGTTTAAATATTAGAATTGCATGATTAGTTTATCTTCTGCTATCACCATAGGAATTGCATGATAGTGAAGAAGATAAAAGACCGTTAAAATCCAACGATCAAATATCAAGCTCGTAAGCCTTCTGACGCGAAACCTCACTGTTCTGATTATCGTTGGAGCCGTGTTGTACCCACTCAGTGGGCACGTCCATCTATCTTCAGACGGTGCGGGATTACACCTGTGTGTTACAGAGTAGGGATTTATCCCTTCTCGTTGCTCAGCATAGCACATGGTGGTCCAGGGAGTAGGTCGGGTCAGCTTGACCGTGTAGGCTACATATGTGGCGCATATGGTAGCACATGGAGGCAGCCATCTGTGGGGTCAGAGACTGTGTTGTACCAACTCAGTTGGCACAGTCTGCTGGATTGCCCAGATGAAGGGGAATCGCACGGGTTGGCGATCGGCAGGGAATGCCAACCGGAGATTAGTGCTTGTACTCTCTGTGCATCTTATCTCGCCTGAGCGGGACGCGGAGACCAAGTATGAAATCCGGATCCCATCTCACTAAAAGAGTTCTACTCTTTCGGGCTGTTTTGCTGGATTCTTCAGCCAGATAAAATAGTGAGAAAAAGAATCTTTCTTAAGTCCTGATTGATTCTTATACATTGATACTGACCTTGCTGTTCTTGCATTGTTGTAGATACCTGCAGCAACGAACACCATGAACTTCAATGTGCGATCCCTACTGGAAAGGGAGAAGTTTGCTGGGCCGAACTTCTCTGACTGGTTTGGACACCTTAAGATCGTTCTTAAGACAGAGAGGAAACTGTATGTCCTCGAGACGGCGATACCGCCGCAGCCCGCTCCGAACGCCGCAAGGGCGGTTCGGGAAGCCTATGAAAAGCACGTCAATGATAGCATTGATGTCGCTTGCCTGATGCTAGCGTCTATGACGCCACCGCTGCAGCGTCAGCATGAGGACATGTCGGCTATAGAGATTATAGCGAACCTCAAGATGCTGTATGCTGCACAGGCGAGGACAGAGCGCTACAATTTGACGAAGCTCTTCTTTTAGAGCAAACTGGCTGAAGGGAGCCCAGTGGGAGCTCACGTGCTCAAGATGATTGGGCACAAGGAGGCTCTAGAGAAACTGGGGCATACCATCAACCAGGAGCTTGCTGTGGACATTATTCTGCAGTCTCTCCCGCCTTCATTCGACGCGTTCATTATTAATTTTAATATGAACAAAATCGATTGTACTCCGGCTGAGCTGCTGAATATGCTCTTGACCACTGAGGAGACTCTGAAGGGTAAGCCTTCGACCTCTGTCTTAATGGTTCCTTCCAGGAACAAGAAGAAGGGGAAGAAGGGCAAGGCCACTGTCAAGAGCTACAGCAAGGCTCTGAAGCAGAAGGTGAAGCGGTCCAAGGAATACAGGTGTTTCCACTGTGGCCAGCTGGGTCACTGGAAAAAGGACTGTAAAGCGCTCCAAGGAGATAAGAGGGGAAGCATCGCTTCTGGCTCAGGTATATTCGTGACTGAGGTCATGTTTTCTTCTTCTATATCATGGGTGTTGGACACTGCATGTGGAGTTCACATTTGTTCAAATGTACAGGAACTCAAGAGAAGAAGACAGGTGGGACAGCATGAGGTGGACCTACGCGTTGGAAACGGAGCACGGGTTGCTGCTGTTGCTGTAGGAGACTACTTCATTTCTTTACCATCTGGAATTGTATTGGAACTAAACAATTGTTACTTTGTTCCCAGTATTACTAAAAATATTATCTCCATTCCTGCTCTTGTCAGGAAGGGATTTTCCTTTGAATGCAATATTTCAAAGTGTGTTTTATCTTTAGATAATATTGTTTATGCAACTGGTTCAATTAGCAATGGGTTATTCATGTTGGACATGGAATGTTCAATACAGCAAATTGATATTAAGAAAGCTAAGTATGCTGATGATAGCACCTTGCTATGGCATAGTCGTTTAGGCCATATAAACGAGAAGCGCATTAAGCGGTTGCATGATCATGGACTGCTGGGATCATTCTCCTATGAGGAGATTGATACATGCAAAGCTTGTTTGTTGGGTAAAATGACGAAGTCACCTTTTCCTCACAAAGGTCAAAGGGCTTCAGGTTTACTTGACCTTATACACAGTGATGTGTGTGGGCCATTTAGTAAACATGCCAGAGGTGGCTATCAGTACTTCATTACCTTTACTGATGATTTCAGTAGATATGGGTATGTCTATTTGATGAGACATAAGAGTGAATCTTTTGACAAGTTCAAAGAGTTCAAGAATGAAGTACAAAATCAGCTAGGCCGAAATATCAAGGCACTTCGCTCAGATCGAGGTGGAGAATACCTAAGTCATGCGTTTACTGACTATCTAAAGGAGTGTGGGATTATCTCACAGCTCACTCCGCCAGGAACACCGCAATGGAATGGTGTGTCCGAAAGGAGAAATAGAACGTTACTTGATATGGTTCGTTCTATGATGAGTCAGGCTTCTTTACCCAACTCCTTTTGGGGTTTTGCACTGGAAACAGCTGCAAAAGTACTAAACCGAGTGCCATCCAAGGCCGTTTCAAAGACCCCATATGAATTATGGTATGGGAAACAGCCAAGCTTGACATTTATCAGGATCTGGGGTTGCGAGGCTTATGTCAAAAAGCTCGCCTCTGGGAAACTAGAGAGCAGATCTGACAAATGTATCTTTGTCGGTTACCCTAAGGAAACTAAGGGTTATTATTTCTACGATCCCAAAGAGAACAAGGTTTTTGTTGCTCGGACGGCCATATTTCTTGAGAAGGAGTTTCTTCTGCAAGAGGCCAGTGGGAGAGAAATAAAGCTGGATGAGAATCCAGAAGAAGGACAAAGTGACCAAGCAGAGTTGGATGAGCCTGAGCCGGTAGAACGGGTTATTGAACAACCTGAGGCTCAGATATCACGGGAACCGCGAAGATCGGGTAGGATCCGTCGACAGCCTGAGCGCTATGACGGAGTCTACATCATTGATAATGATGAACCCCTCACTTATGCGGATGCGGTCAGTGGACCGGAGTCAGCGAGATGGCTTGAAGCTATGCGCGCCGAGATGGACTCCATGTCAGATAACCAAGTTTGGGATTTGGTTGATCCGCCTCCGGGAGTTATCCCTATAGGCTGTAAATGGATCTTCAAGAAGAAGATTGACATGGATGGTAACGTGGTTACCTATAAAGGCAGGCTAGTTGCGAAAGGTTTCAAACAAATCTACGGGATAGATTATGATGAAACTTTCTCACCTGTAGCCATGTTTAAGTCTATTCGGATTCTTTTCGCGATAGCTGCATACTATGATTATGAGATCTGGCAGATGGATGTGAAAACAGCTTTCCTTAATGGAAATCTGGATGAGGATGTGTACATGACACAACCAGAAGGTTTCACTAATCCAGCAGATCGTCATAAGATATGCAAGTTAAAGAAGTCTATTTATGGACTTAAGCAAGCATCAAGAAGCTGGAATATTCGTTTTGATGAATCAGTCACCGAATTTGGTTTCATCAAGAACGAGGATGACCCGTGTGTATATAAGAGGTTTAGTGGGAGCGTAATTACTTTTCTAGTCCTCTACGTCGATGACATCTTGATCATTGGAAATGATATTCCTGAAATGCATGCTGTTAAAGCATGGCTGAGGAAATGTTTCCAGATGAAAGATTTAGGAGAAGCAGCCTATGTGTTAGGTGTGAAGATCTACAGGGATAGATCTAAGAGGCTTCTCGGGCTGTGCCAGAGTACTTACATCGATAAGGTCCTGGAGAGATTTCATTTAGAGAATTCTAAACGAGGATATCTTCCAGTCAGACATGGTCTGAATCTTTCAAAGAGTCAGTGTCCACAAACACAGACTGAGAAAGATGAAATGGACAATACGCCTTATGCTTCGGCTATTGGATCCATTATGTATGCGATGTTGTGTACTCGCCCAGACGTTGCTTACGGGTTAAGCGTAACCAGTCGTTTCCAAGGTAATCCAGGTATGGCGCACTGGATTGCAGTCAAGAACATTTTAAAATATCTGCGGAGGACCAAAGATATGTTCTTGATATATGGTGGTCAGGAAGAACTCAGTATTGAAGGATATACTGACGCTTCGTTCCAGTCTGACCAGGATGATTTCCGATCGCAATCAGGCTATGTTTTTAGCTTGAATGGAGGTGCAGTGATGTGGAAGAGTTTCAAACAGTCAACTGTTGCTGATTCCACAACAGAAGCCGAGTATGTTGCAGCCTCGGAAGCATCCAAGGAGGCAGTGTGGATTCGTAAGTTCGTGAGAGAACTTGGTGTTATTCCTTCGAGTGCAGATCCTTTGGTTATCTTCTGTGATAACACTGGAGCAATTGCACAAGCAAAGGAACCACGGTCGCACCAGAAGTCCAAGCACATACAGAGACGGTTTCATTTGACCAGGGAGATCATAGATCATGGCGAGATCAAAATCTGCAAGGTACATACAGATGACAATCTGGCAGACCCGCTTACCAAGCCTCTGGCGCAGCAGAAGCATGAGAAGCACTGTAATAATATGGGTTTGAGATTTCTCAACCATTAGATTAAGTGCAAGTGGGAGATTGTTGGGGTATGCCCTTAAGGCTAATGTTTGAGGCCTATGGGAATGTATCAGTATCATGTAATAAACTGTTATGTTTATAAAGGCATGGTTGTTATTCAGTTAGCTACATTGTCTGCTGCAATATATGTTCTTCTGAATAATGTCTCAAAGCTGTTCAGCTAGGCTGACATGCAGTTAAGTCCTTAGTCGATATATCTTGGTGAACATGAGACAGCCTTGATATGGTCAAGACTAATATGTGTTCTAATCTTATAGGATGCTTTGAGCATGGAATAAGATGTAGACTCATGGGTACATTGGATGTACTGGACAGACCCTACTAGGATGTTCAATTGTTTGTCACAATGTGAATATTCCTTGAATATGACAAGTGGCACATTTCCTCTGACTTGAGATCGCTTGTGTTTTCTAAATGATGATTGTCATTGTTTTGAGGTAGTTCAATATCATTTGAAACATAATGATTATAGACTATCTTGGATGGTGAGCTTGAATCAGGTTAGGGCACTAGTGATAGACATAGGATTGCCGTCTCCTTGTTTAAGGAGTGTGATGTTCTAAAGGGGCCCCCTGGATGAGATGATTGAGAAAGTGTATGGCCATACCCAGGTGACTGTGTTCATCTGATCTAATCATGCTCATCATATTGGAGTTACAAGCTTGACAGGCTTGTCCAATAAGAACATCCAGTGGCAAAGGAAATATGCATGCCTTGTGACTTGATTCACACTTGTGCTATGGTTTGGGTGTAGTCTTGGAAGACTTTTTCCTTTATATCGGGAGACAGTGATGTGTTGCTAGATACCCCTCACTGATCGTGATAATGAGAATTATCGTTACCGACATTTAGAGGAAACCCTCAGGGTCGCACAATTTGATGATATGGCTTACTTAAGTCAGATCGTGTGGACTGAATTGTTCGGGTTCAGTTTAAAGGGATTTAATCTCTGATTGTAAGTGAGATCTGGTCTAATCATGTTTGATTGATTAGGGCTTGAGATCGGTAAGCTTTGATCGAGAGATTGGATGCTAGATCGGTCAGATCAACAGCATCAAGAGATCGACGGTCAGATCAAGAGCCTTAGGGTTTATTGTGGTCTGGACTGATTGCTTGGTTTATTTGGTTATTGAACCAAATGGATTTGAACCAGCTCATTTGGTTGAGCGCATGGTTCAAACTTAGAGGGATTTGCGCATGGGGTAAACCCATGATCGCAAGTGAGTGAGTGGCTTTCTATTTTTAGAAAGCATGATCACATACGTGACCATGACTCACGCTCACGCCTAAGGCGCCCTCATCTCTCGTTTTCTCCTTCTCTCGTCGCCAACTTGAGCATTCGTCTCTTGCTCTCTCGTGGATGAAAGAGTGGACGACAAGAGAGAACATTTGAACAAGCAAAGATCTCTCCTTTCCTTTCCATTCGGCAAGACATCCTTGAAGCCTTGCTAGCACAAGGAGCATCAAGGGAGTAGGCGCATTGATCATCTTGTGTGCGCCACCTAAGGAGGAGATCCATTTCGCTCTCTATTCTTCCAAATCGCCATCCAACGCAAATGGCCATGGTATGAATTCAAGTTTACTTAAAGTTGATCATATGAACATGTGATAGATCCTTTGAAACCCTTAATACCGCTGCCAAAAATTTATGCGCCACCTGATCAGGGTTTTCGCTCCCCCTAGAAGGGGACCCCCCTTATCTTAAGGGGTACTTTCAATGGGAAACAGCCAAGCTTGACATTTATTAAGATCTGGGGTTGCGAGGCTTATGTCAAAAAGCTCGCCTCCGGGAAACTGGAGAGCAGATCTGAGAAATGTATCTTTGTCGGTTACCCTAAAGAAACTAAGGGTTATTATTTCTACGATCCCAAGGAGAACAAGGTATTTATTGCTCGGACGGCTATTTTTCTTGAGAAGGAATTTCTTCTGCAAGAGGCCAGTGGGAGAGAAATAAAGCTGGATGAGAATCCAGAAGCAGGACAAAGTAGTCAAGCACAGTTGGATGAGCCTGAGCCAATAGAACAGGTTACTGAACAACCTGAGGCTCAGATATCACGGGAACCGCGAAGATCGGGAAGGATCCGTCGACAGCCTGAGCGCTATGACGGAGTCTACATCATTGATGATGAACCCCTCACTTATGCGGATGCGGTCAGTGGACCGGAATCAACGAGATGGCTTGAAGCTATGCGCGCCGAGATGGACTCCATGTCAGATAACCAAGTCTGGGATTTGGTTGATCCGCCTCCGGGAGTAATCCCTATAGGCTGTAAGTGGATCTTCAAAAGGAAGATTGACATGGATGGTAACGTGGTTACCTATAAAGGCAGGCTAGTTGCGAAAGGTTTCAAACAAATCTACGGGATAGATTATGATGAAACTTTCTCTCCTGTAGCCATGTTCAAGTCTATTCGGATTATTCTTGCGATAGCGGCATATTATGATTATGAGATCTGGCAAATGGATGTGAAGACCGCTTTCCTTAATGGAAAATTAGAAGAGGATGTGTATATGACACAACCTGAAGGTTTCACTAATCCATCAGATCGTCATAAAATATGCAAATTAAAGAAGTCCATTTATGGACTTAAACAAGCATCGCGAAGCTGGAATATTCGTTTTGATGAATCAATCTGTGAATTTGGTTTCATCAAGAATGAAGATGACCCGTGTGTATATAAGAGGTTTAGTGGGAGCGTGATTACTTTCCTAGTCCTCTACGTCGATGATATCTTGATCATTGGAAATGATATTCCTGAACTGCATGCGGTTAAGGCATGGTTAAGAAAATGTTTCCAGATGAAAGATTTAGGAGAAGCAGCCTATGTATTAGGTGTGAAGATCTACAGAGATAGATCTAAGAGGCTTCTCGGGCTGTGCCAAAGTACTTACATCAATAAAGTCCTGGAGAGATTCCATTTAGAGAATTCTAAAAGAGGATATCTTCCAGTCAGACATGGTCTGAATCTTTCAAAGAGTCAGTGTCCACAAACACAGACTGAGAAAGATGAAATGGACAATACGCCTTATGCTTCGGCTATTGGGTCCATTATGTATGCGATGTTGTGTACTCGCCCGGACGTTGCTTACGGGTTAAGCGTGACCAGTCGATTCCAAAGTAATCCAGGTCAGGCGCACTGGATTGCAGTCAAGAACATTTTGAAATATCTGCTGAGGACCAAAGATATGTTCTTGGTGTATGGAGGTCAGGAAGAACTCAGTATTGAAGGATATACTGACGCTTCGTTCCAATCTGACCAGGATGATTTCCGATCGCAATCAGGCTATGTTTTTAGCTTGAATGGAGGAGCGGTGGTGTGGAAAAGTTTCAAACAGTCAATTGTTGCTGATTCCACAACAGAAGCCGAGTATGTTGCAGCCTCGGAAGCATCCAAGGAGGCAGTGTGGATTCGTAAGTTCGTTCAGGAACTTGGTGTTGTTCCTTCGAGTGCAGATCCCTTGGTTATCTTTTGTGATAACACTGGAGCTATAGCACAAGCAAAGGAACCACGGTCGCACCAGAAGTCCAAGCACATACAGAGAAGGTTTCATTTGATCCGGGAGATCATTGATCGTGGCGAGATCAAAATCTGCAAGGTTCATACAGATGACAATCTGGCTGACCCGCTTACAAAGCCTCTGGCGCAGCAGAAGCATGAGAAGCACTATAATAATATGGGTTTGAGATTTCTCAACCATTAGATTAAGTGCAAGAGGGAGATTGTTGGGGTATGCCCTTAAGGCTAATGTTTGAAGCCTTGGGATTATTTCAGTATCATGTATAAACTCTATGTTTATAATGGCAATGGTTGTTATTCAGGTTGTTACATCATCTGCTGCAATATGTATACTTCTGAATAATGTCTCAAAGCTGTTCAGCTTGGCTGACCAGTTTTGTCCTTAGTCGAGATATCTTGGTGAACATGAGACAGCCTTGATATGATTAAGACTAATATGTGTTCTAATCTTATAGGATGCTTCGAGCATGGAATAAGATGTAGACTCATGGGTACATTGGATGTACTGGACAGACCCTACTAGGATATTCAATTGCTTGTCACAATCTGAATAATCCTTGTATGCAAACAAGTGGCATACTTCCTCTGACTTGAGATCACTTATGTTTCTAAATGATGATTGGCATTGTTTTGAGGTAGTTCAATATCATTTGAAACATAATGGTTATAGACTATCTTGGATAATGAGCATGAGTCATGTTAGGGCACTAGTGATAGATATAGGATTGCCGTCTCCTTGTTTGGAGTGTGATGTTCTAAAGGGGCCCCCTGGATGAGATGATTGAGAAAGTGTATGGCCATACCCAGATGACTATGTTTCATCTGATCTAATCATTCTCATCATATTGGAATTACAGGCTTGACACGCTTGTCCAATAAGAACATCCAGTGGCAAAGGAAACACATATGTCAAGTGACTTGTGTTCACACTTGTGCTGTGGTTTGGGTGTAGTCTTGTAAGACTCTTTCCTTTCTATCGGGAGACAGTGATGTGTTGCTAGATACCCCTCACTGATCGTGATAACGTAAGTTATCGTTACCGACATTTAAAGGAAACCCTTAGGGTCGCACAATTTGATGATATGGCTTACTTAAGTCAGATCGTATGGACTGAATTATTTTGGTTCAGTTTAAAGGGATTTAAACTCTGATTGTAAGTGAGATCTGGTCTGATCATGTTTGATTGATTAGGGCTTGAGATCGGTAAGCTTCGATCGAGAGATTGGATGCTAGATCGGTGAGATCAAGAGCATCAAGAGATGAATGGTCAGATCTTGAGCCTTTTGGTTTAATATGATCTGGATCCAGGCTTGGTCTAATTTGGTCCTTGAACCAAATTTTATTGAACCGGCTCATCACATGAGCGCATGGTTCAAAGGGGAAGAAGTGGTGATCGGTTCACTTGGAGTGAACGCATGAACGTTACGTGCTTTCTATATTTGGAAGTTGGCGTTCCAAATTAGCGCACGCCTCCACGTTCAAGGGGAACATTTTTGTCTCCTCGCCCACTTTCTTCTCTCGCTATCCCTCTTCCTCTAGACGCATTCATTCTCGTGTGGAGAAGTCTTGACGCTCAAGGAGAGGTCTCGACCAAGCAATCAAGTCATCTCATCCCTTCCATTCGACAAGGATTCTTGGAGAACTTTGCTAGCACAAAGATCAACAAGGAGTAGGCGATCACATCTTGTGTGCGCATCTTTTGGAGGAGATCCCTTTCGATCTCTGCTTCCAAGGCGCCATCCAAAGCAATGGCAATGGTATGACTCCTTTTCGATGTATACATGTTTTAGTTGATCATATGACATACATGCTATCGATCTAGAAGCCCTAGCTTCCGCTACGAAAATTTTATATGCGCCTATTTAGGGTTTCGCCCCCCCCTTTGGCCTGGGGGACTTTCAATCTCATTAGTCGGATCCCATCTCGTCTCATTCAAAACCGAACTCCATTAGAGAAACTCTACAAACACCCACCAAATTATACATTCCTCCGTATCTTTGGTTGCACATGTTACCATTGGCTCCGCCCAAATACTAAACATAAACTACAACCACGCTCTGAATTATGTGTTTTCATTGGATATAGTAATATGCATCATGGTTACCGTTGCCTTCATGTATCCACTGGAAGAATTTATATTTCTCGACATGTTGCTTTTGATGAAAAGTTGTTTCCTTTTGCCAAGCCTCAATCACCAGGTACATCTACAATTGATGGCACATACCTTGCTCCAATCTCCTCACATTATTGGGGAATTCTTGGGGCCGCTCCTCAACAACCCAACAACTCCAATAGGGACTCATCCCCACCAAGGTCAATAGGACAAACAACTATCATCTCAGACACTACTTTAGAAGCATCGACTTCTTCACCTTGCTCTGAGTCACCATCTCGATGCATCTCTCTAGAAGAATCGGCCTCCCCTCCTTCTGTTGATTCTCCACCTCGGCGCACCAGAGCTCTCATTGATATTAATAGAGAAACTACGCCTCTAGCTATACATGTGAAAGCCTGAAGTAAACATCCTCTTCCACAGGCACTTATCAGTGCGACAACTATTACAGAACCCACTTGCTTTACTCAAGCTTCGAAAGACCCAACATGGAGAGTTGCGATGGCATTTGAATTTGATGCCCTAATTCGCAATGGAACTTGGACTTTAGTTCCTCGACATCCATCTATGAACGTAATTGGATGCAAATGGATTTTTCATTTAAAACATCATGCTGATGGGACTATTGATCGATACAAAGCAAGGTTAGTTGCTAAAGGCTTTCGACAGGTGCCAGGTATTGACTTCACTGATACATTTAGTCCTATTATCAAAATCACCACAATTTGTTTGCTCTTAGCAATCGCTACTAACCTAAATTGGCCAGTTCGACAATTAGACGTTTCTAATGCTTTTCTACATGGGCATCTGCAAGAAACAGTCTTCATGGAACAACCTCCTAGATTTACTCATCCCCAATATCCTGTGCATGTCTGCCATCTTCAGAAATCTCTCTATAGTCTTCGACAAGCTCCTCGAGCGTGGTTTCATCGACTTGGTAATTGGCTTCAAACGCAGGGATTTATTGGCAACAAGATGGACACGTCTTTATTCTACCGTTGCACTCCCTCTTCTATACTCTACATTCTCATATATGTTGACGATATTCTCCTAACTGGTAACGACTCTACTCAGATTGATGGCTTATTACTTGCTCTTGGAAATGAATTTGCTATCCGTGACCTTGGTGCTGCACATTTTTTTCTTGGTATTGAACTGGTCCAACATCCAAACGGTTGTCATCTTAGTCAAAGCAAGTACATTATGGAACTTCTGCAATGCACTAACATGGATGGTGCAAAGCCAATCTCAACACCTATAGCCACATAAATACCAATGCCATCATCCTCTCTCTTGGAAGATGCCACCTTATATAGAAGCATTGTCAGTGGTCTTCAATATGTCACCCTCACACGACCAGACATCACATATGCGGTCAATCGTGCATGCCAGTTTATGCATGCACCAACTAAACAACATTGGGAATCAGTGAAAAGGATACTTCGATATCTAAAAGGCACAATCTTACATGGTCTTCTTGTTCATCAATCTTCAACAACTGAACTACATGCTTACAGTGATGCTGATTGGGCAAGCTCTCCAGAAGAACGTCGCTCTACAAGTGGATATGTCATATTTCTCGGCAAAAATCTCAGCTCTTGGAATTCTAAAAAGCAACCAACAGTATCACGATCCAGCACAGAGGCTGAATACAAAGCAGTTGCGAATGCTATAGCTGAACTTATATGGATACAGTCTCTTCTTACCGAGCTTAATCTCTCATCATCTACAATTCCTACTCTATGGTGTGATAACATTGGTGCTACTTATCTAGTTGCCAACCCTGTCTTTCATGCTCGAACAGAGCATATCGAAATTGACTTCCACTTTGTCAGAGAAAGAGTAGCCAACAAGCAACTCAGTGTGTCCTTTATTTCCTCGAAGGATCAACTTACCAATGTATTAACCAAACTGCTCACCAGACAAAGACATATCCACTTAACATCCAAGCTCAATGTTTTACCTTCAACCACTAAGCTTGTGGGGGAGTATAAGCGTAACGGAAACTTGCCAGCACACTCTCCAGATCAGGAAAATTAATTCGGTCATTTATGTCTTTACAAATCTGTTACGTACCTTGTATAGAATATTCTTTACCTTGTAAACAACAACAATCATTGTATAAAGCAAGCAGATGTATAGCAATCGAGATATAGAGAAATAACAATAAATCACCGAGATATAGAGAAATAACAATAAATCACCATGGACTTTAAAATTTAATAAAATTATCCAAATAGTAAATTTAATAAATCACCTTATTGCGAAAACTCTAAAACATGATTAATAACATAAATCTATGGAGAATCAAAGAGCACTTATCACATAAGTAGAATTATCATGCTAAAATTGTACGTGACGAAGTAATGAAAAGTTTATCTAGTCATTAAGAAATCAAAGGAAATTACTCCGCCATGTCCCACAAAACGTTTAAGCTAGCATGGAGAAAAGATTACAATAAACCATAGTTTTTAGCGATCAGAAATCAAAAAAGAAAGGGGAAGAACGAATAACCACACAGCTGTAATGAAAATTATAGTCGTAATATGCATATGAACAGTGCCGGCGCTGGGTTTTTCGTCGATTTCTCCTCCGATTGGGACCCTTTCACGTTGAAACTTCTGGGGTATGTTCTCTTGCTCCAGGCGAAGCTTCCCTTCAAATTTCACGGCAGAAGATGCGCTGTATGCGTCCCGGCAATAAAACCTAAGTCGGCGGCATGAAACTCGATTTCTCCTTTATTAGTGGATGAAAATTAGGGCTTTTGGTGTCTCCTCCCTCGTCTCCTCGAAAACTCTTCTTTTTGCTTCTTTCAGCTTTGAATTTCATTGCCCCGATCGTCCACAATCAATCCCGCAAAAATTGGACTCAAATTTGACCGTGAAAATCGTGCCTCTAGGTTATAATTATGACCATGTTTTTGGTTACAACACTGCCGTAATTTCAGTCGAGTTCTCAGGTGGAAATCTATCTGGAATTATGGTATCGTGAAATCTCTTACGGCAGTGCCGTATTTTCCCCAAATCTCTCGGGTGGAAAATCAACCCAAATTACGGGCCGTAGAAAGTCTTACGGCTGTGCCGTATTTTCAGCCAAAGTTTCTGCTCGGAAAGCGCACCAAATTACGGCCCGTAAAAATCTTTACGGTAGTGCCATATTTTCTGAAGATTTTTCTAGATGAAAAATTCCCAAATTACGACAGTGCTCTGATATTACGGCAGCCATCAAAATACGGTACCGTAATATAGATTACAACACTACCATAATTTGATTTGAAGCTCCAATCTTCATGAAATTTGACATGTTATTGTTGGGAAACCCCGGGGACATTTTACAATTTTTAGAGCCATGGACATACATTTTACGCAGCGGAAGAATGTCCCCGAAACAGGCTAGTCCCAAAAACCCAGTGAAGATCTCTTGCGAGGGGGTCGACACGATGTGATAGTAAGTACCTTTAAGCAATTAGAAGCCGATGTCGATGAAGGCGCCCAAATGTTCGCCCTCTGCAGTCTCGCACACACGGATTCCTCAAGTTTTCTTCTTCCTCGCCCGGTGCTAGCCTCGGGAAGAAGATCCATGCCTTAGGAGAGTCCTCCAAGCAACTTGCGCCACCACCAAGATGTGATGCGTCAAGGAGATGGAAGGAGAAGAGAACGCCGCAAGCCTTCTTGTTCCTTTGCGCCAAGGAAAGGAAAAGGAGAAGCATGCTTGCGCCCTTGATGGAAGAAGAAGAGCTCTAAGCTCTCCAAGCCGTCGCCCTCTAATGCTTCACGCCTCCAAGGAATTAGCATCATCAAGAGAGGGGGCGGCAAGGGCTTATTTATAGGAGCAAGAGGCGGTTAGGGGAGAATGGAAAGTGTTGACAATTAGGGCATGATTCTAGGAGATTATCCAATGAAATATATTGATTAAATCTCCACTCCCATATGCGCCTAAGACTTGCCAAAGCAAGCATCAGCCATATGCGCCCATATCATGCCATATGAGGCATTAATCCCATCCATGCGCCTAGACCTAGTCAAGGCAATATGATGGATTGCCTAATGTGGCTTGGGCGCAAGTCCTAATCCAATTAGGACTCTAATTATGTTAATAATCAGCCCACAATTGTCAAACACGATCCAATCAATTATCTTGTGTGATTTAATCAAATCCAATTTGATTAAATCACCTAGGAGATACCAAACAAAGCATAGGCGCAAATCCTAGTCCAACTAGGATTCCATATGCGCCTATCCTATTAATTCATCCCCATTATACCCTTCAAGCCTCATAGCCCTTCAATACAACTTATTAGCAAGCCCAACTAAGCAATGGGCCAAGCCCAAAGTCCATTATGCATGTTAACCAAGCTATTGGATCCAATCCAATTTAACCCATGGTTAAATGAGGCTAACCATGGTTAATTTGATCGATATGCCAAAAATGGAAGTTGGCCCTAATAAGTTTCTTCCATCTCATCAGGCCCATTGGCGCTGATGAAATCTCCCAAATAGATCAGAGTTATCCAATAACTCGATCTAAAGGCTACCCGATCAATATGAAAACTCAAGTATCAAGGTTGCGACTCTGTAGGTTCCTCTAACGCTGGCAGTGCTGACCAAAGGTCATCACAAGCAGTGAGTGGCACCTAGCAGTGCATCGCTGCTACCCAGGTTATTGGAATGGATATCGACATCGACATCCCCATCATCGCAACTAGGTACAGATGCATTACAGTATCTTTGCCGAACTGATATCCGATTGGACAAGTGTGTCACCACTTGTTTTCATCCAATCACATGGCTATGACTAGAACAGGTTCTCACCTGGGTATGGCCATACACTCTCAGTCATAGAACCATAGAGGAGCTCCATGGATATCATACTTCCCTTAGGAAGGGGCAAATCCTATGTCTGTCCATTGACCTTCTCATATGGGCCGTGACATGCTCAATAACAACTGTTATAACCTCCCAACTACGGTGAGGTGTTAGGTTGTATCAAAGCAAGTCCCTAACCATATAGAATGATCAATGACCTCAAGTCAAGGGATCAATGCATCTCCTGTCACTTGTGAGGATAACTCATGACACCAAGTCATAGCCTCACAGCGGGTCTATCCAGTATATCCTCCAATGATACACCCATGTGTCTGCGTTAGCACCACGTGCCTAACCAGCCCACATACCAGTCTCTCAAGTACCAGAGTTGTCCCATATCCACTCAGGTACATCGACTAGGGACTATAGTTCGAGCACAGATCCAATCTGTCTCCAGGGACATTATCATGTAAGTACACAATCGCAGGTGTAGACAAACAATGATAACGACAATGCCAGAAAGATATATATTAATATCAGAGTCAAGTAGTACAAAGATGGACCAAAACTAGGTCCTAGGGCATATACACCAACAATCTCCCACTTGCACTAAGACCTAGAGTTTGAGCAACCTCAACCCCATATCTCTAGTACGACCATCATGCTTCTGCTGCGCCAAAGCCTTGGTCAGTGGGTCTGCTAGATTGCTCTCTGTGTCAATTTTGCTAATCTTGACATCACCTCGATCAATGATCTCTTTGATCAGGCGAAATCTCTTGAGTATGTGTTTGGACCTTTGATGAGACCGTGGTTCCTTAGTATGTGCAGTTCCCATTGTTGTCATAGTAGAGCTCAATGGGATCCATTGCACTTGGAACCACCTGAAGTTCAGAAAAGAACTTCCTTATCCAAACGGCTTCATTGGCTGCCTCAGAAGCAACCACATACTCAGCTTCGGTTGTAGAATTAGCTATGGTGGATTGCTTGAAGCTCTTCCAGCATACAGCACCTCCAACCATCTTAAACTAATAGCTGGTCTGCGATCTGAAGTCATCAGGATCAGACTGGAACGACTCATCAGTGAAGCCCTGCACACTGAGTTCTTCCTGTCCCCCGTAGACTTTATAGAATAAATCCTTAGTCCCTTTCAGGATACTCAAGGATATTCTTTACAGCCACCTAGTGCTGCAGACTTCGATTGGATTGGTATCGGCTGGTTATGCTTATAGCATATGCCACATCTGGTCTAGTACACAACATTGCATACATGATCGATCCTACTGCCGAAGCATAGGGAATTCGACTCATGTTATCCCTCTCAGCCTGTGTTGTAGGACACTGGCTCTTTGAGAGAGTAAGGCCATCTCTCACTGGAAGGTATCCTTTCTTGGATTGCTCCAAGTTGAACCTCTCCAGGACCTTATCAATGTGGGTACTCTGACTAAGGGCCAAGAGCCTCTTGGATCTATCCCGGTAGATCCTCACGCCTAGAATATAGGCGGCCTCCCCTAAGTCCTTCATCTCGAAACACTTCCCTAACCATGTCTTCATAGCTTGAAGACTAGGGATGTCGTTTCCGATGAGTAGTATGTCATCGACATACATGACCAGAAAAGTCATCAAGCTCCCACTGAATTTTCTGTATACACAGGCGTCTTCTTCACTTTTGATAAAGTCATAATCTCTCACAGCTTCATCAAACTGAAGATTCTAACTTCGAGATGCTTGCTTTAATCCGTAAATGGATTTCTTTAGCCTGCAGACTTTACTAGTATCTGCAAGATGGATGAAGTCATTAGGTTGTGTCATATACACATCCTTAGTTAGCTTCCCGTTAAGGAACGCTGTCTTCACATCCATCTGCCATATCTCATAGTCATGATATGCAGCTATAGCAAGCAGAATCCGAATGGATTTGATCATGGCAACTGGAGAGAAGGTTTCATCATAGTCCACCCTGTGGACTTGTTTAAATCCTTTAGCCACTAGTCTACCCTTATAGGTAACTATTTTGCCATCCATGTCTGTCTTCCTCTTGAAGACCCATTTACACCCTATAGGTTTTACCCCATCAGGCAGCTCAACCAAATCCCAGACTTGGTTAGCCGACATGGAATCCATCTCGGATCGCATGGCCTCAAGCCATCTCTCGGAGTCCGGTCCACTGACCGCCTCATCATAAGTCCTGGGTTCATCCTCCATGATGAAGATCCCGTCGTGTTGGGTCGGCAGCGACCCATACCTCTCAGGTGCACGACGAAACCTCCCAGACCTACATGGGGCCTGTGTCTGAGCCTCAGGCTGCCTAGCAACTGGTGCACGCGGCTCAGATTCCATCTCGTTGTCTTTGTGGTTGCACTTGGTCCTCATCCAAGTCAAACTTCCTCCCACTAACTTCTTTCATGAGAGATTCTTTCTCTAGAAAGTCAGCACCCCGAGCAACAAAAACTTTGTTCTCGGTTGGGACATAGAAGTAGTATCCTTTAGTCTCCTTAGGGTACCCCACAAACATACACTTATCAGATCTAGGTTCTAGCTTGCTAGAATCCTGACGTTTGACATAAGCCTCACATCCCTAGATCCTGATAAAAGTGAGATTAGGGCGTCTCCCATTCCATACCTCGTATGGAATCTTTGAGACACTCTTAGATGGAACATTATTCAGTATTAGAGAAGCTTTTTCAAGTGCATGTCCACAGAATGAGGGAGGTAGAGTTGCATGACTCATCATAGACCGAACTATGTCCAACAAGGTTCGATTTCTCCTTTCAGATACACCATTCTACCGAGGTGCTCTAGGAGGAGTGAGTTGGGATAGGATCGCACACTTACTCAGATAGTCAAAGAATTCACTGCTCAGGTGCTCTCCATCACGATCTGATCGAAGATCCTTAAAGGATCTACCAAGCTGGTTCTCTACTTCATGTCTGAACTCCTTAAATTTCTCAAAGGATTCAGACTCATGTCTCATCATGTAGACATAACCATATCTACTGAAGTCATCAGTAAATGTGATGAAGTAGTTATACCCTCCTTTGGCTTGTTTATTGAATAGCCCACACACATCACTATGTATGAGATCCAACAAACCTACTGCCCTCTCACCAGTCTTGGTGAAGGGCGTCTTTGTCATTTTCCCTAATAAACAAGTCTCACATGTATCAAGTTCCTCCAAGGAACTCGAATCTAGCAACCCATTTGCATGGAGTTGTCGAATGCGATTCTTGTTTATATGGGCTAATCGACAATGCCGTAGGAAAGCACCAACTGAACCACTCGGTTTGGTCCTTTTATTATTTATGTTACAAATAGAGCTAACCATGTCCAAGACATGCGGACCATTGCACAAAGTACCCTTCCCATAAAACAAGTTTGCAAAAGAAAAAGAACATAAGTTCTCTTTTATTTCAAACCTAAATCCTTTCTTTGCCAAGCAAGGAGTGGATACAATGTTTTGGTAAGGGAAGGTACATAATAGCAATTGTCTAGCTTTAACTGAAGTCCAGAAGGTAGGGAGAAAAACTCCTACAGCAACAGCAGCAACTTGTGCCCTGTTACCTATCCGTAGGTCAATCTCTCTAGGCCTTACCGATCTATCCTTTCTGAGCCTTTGCATATTTGTACTCCACATGCGGTATCCAATACCCATGTCATAGGAGTAGAAAGGTTGACTTCGGTAACATAAATACCTGAGCATGAAGACAAGGCCTTGCCTTTCTTCTCCTCATTCTGAAGTTGCAACATGTCCTTCAACATGTGAGGTGGCCCTCCACATGAATAGCACCTATTATTCCTGATCATATCCATCTTTAATTTCAGTTCCTTGGTCAAGCCTTTCGGCTCAACACACTGAATATCAACTTTAGCAGGATTGAGCTCAACCAATTCATCAAAGAGCTGCCTTAGATTAAAATAATTTCAGAGGCACTCTTCGATTCATATCACCCTTTAAATTCAAGTGACATGTTGGTTAGCAACCTCCAAAGTATCAACCTGATGCTTATCATAAGCATCCCTCTCAGCCGCTGAGGCCGAGCATGGAAGTGGCTCAGGAATAAGACGCTCAATAACATAAAGCTTCCTCTCGAGCTTGAGCACGATTCTCAAGTTCATATATCAATCCAGTAAGTTGGATCCAACCAACTTATCCAGGGTAGATCGCAGTGACCAACTGCTATTGTTCATAGCCATTGTTCTACAACAACCAAGAAACAGCAGATTAGTACTACTTCGAGTCATTTAAACTGGACTTGCCTTTTAAATGACCTTGGCTCCCACTATTTTTAATCGAATTGACAACCCACAAAGTCAATTGAGAAATCCAGGATTTCCTAGTGAGATGAGATCCTCATTCCACACAGGGCTTCGCGTCCCACGAGGGTGGGATGAGATGCACAAAGTGACCCATGTTTCCTAAGGTGGGCGCGCCGGCCGATTGCTCCAAGCAATTCCCCTTATTGAGACAGTCCAGGCATTTCATGTCCAGCAAGGGCTGGATACAGCATGAAACCCTAACCTCTCAACGATGCCTCTAGAGTTTCATCATGTGCCTAGCACACATGAAAATCTAGTCAAGTCCATTCCTAACCATTATGCCCAAGGCCAACGAGTTTCCTTGCGAAGGCACGCCCAGGTTAAAACTGGACTGGGGAAACCATTGCCACCACGCACTTTCTAAAGATAAGTGGGTGTGTCCCACGAGGGTGGGAAACAGTTCACAACTCCACTGATCGATAGCTTAGTGAGGGCTATGCGTTAGAAGGCTACTAGACTTGATATTTTAATTGAGGGTTTTTGTTTAAGGTCTCATCATCTCAGTTTTATCTTATGTCTATCATTACAGGCATGCAATCCTATGGTGATAACATAACGATAAAACATCACAGGCATGCTTTAGCTTTTGTAAAGAAAGTAATAAAAGGATGATGTGATCATAGCCCATTCAAGACATTGAACCAATCCATGCCAAAAAGGGGTTCAACTCTTGACCTAGGATTCAAGCCCCAAGATTAGACCTAGCCTAGCCGACCTCTAGCTCTATCTTCAAGGTTGGCTCCAAGGTCATTCTCCCATGGTTTAGCTCTCAAACCCTAGGGGTACACCCACAAGGTTCGGCCAATTCCATGGTCTTCCTCCAAGGAAGGTGCGCCATTTAGCAAGCCACAAGAGGGATAGCACACAAGCACAAGGCTCGGCCAAACCCTAACTTGCGCTCCTATGCAAGGATGTGCCACCTTTGAAGCTTGTTGCGCCATCAGGCAAGGATGCGCAACCAAGCAAGCATGCACCTTGCTCCAAGTAGATGCGCCACCCTAATCTTCTTCTTAGTTAAAAGCAAAAAGAAAAGCGGCACGCAGGCCTCACAAGGATACATCACAGGCATGCTAGGGGGCTTGACATACGACCACAACATCATGCACAATCAAGTACTTACTCATGCAATTCTACATGCTCATGAAAAACATAAAATCTGAAATTTTACTTTTTCATAAAACATATCTCTCTTCCTTCCCTTCATATCACAAATCTTTGATTCTAAGTTTCTCTCAGGAGTCTACAAGAGGCATACCGGTTGCCCTGCTTGCAATCCCTAACTTGTTAGGATAAGGGCAATTACCCAGTCCATGCCCTATCCCAACAAGTCTCTCAAGATAGGTCTATCCTATTATGAGAGGAGAAATTTTCTCTTCCACGTATGGGTCTATCCCATCACATGAAGAGAGCAAAGAACCACAAGAAGTTAATTAGAAGTAAGAAACAAGAGACCTACAATTTTTCTACTTAAAGAAAAACCATGCGCCAACATCTATGCAATATGCGAAAATGTAGATATGGCATGTGAGCATGAAAAGCATGAAAGAACATCGTTCGAGGCTCGCAAGTACCTCTGATACCACTGTTGGGAAATCCCGAGGACATTTTACAATTTTCAGAGCCATGGACATACATTTTACGCAGCGGAAGAATGTCCCCGAAACAGGCTAGTCCCAAAAACCCAGTGAAGATCTCTTGCGAGGGGGTCGACACGATGTGATAGTAAGTACCTTTAAGCAATTAGAAGCCGATGTCGATGAAGGCGCCCAAATGTTCACCCTCTGCAGTCTCGCACACACGGATTCCTCAAGTTTTCTTCTTCCTCGCCCGGTGCTAGCCTCGGGAAGAAGATCCATGCCTTAGGAGAGTCCTCCAAGCAACTTGCGCCACCACCAAGATGTGATGCGTCAAGGAGATGGAAGGAGAAGAGAACGCCGCAAGCCTTCTTGTTCCTTTGCGCCAAGGAAAGGAAAAGGAGAAGCATGCTTGCGCCCTTGATGGAAGAAGAAGAGCTCTAAGCTCTCCAAGCCGTCGCCCTCTAATGCTTCATGCCTCCAAGGAATTAGCATCATCAAGAGAGGGGGCGGCAAGGGCTTATTTATAGGAGCAAGAGGCGGTTAGGGGAGAATGGAAAGTGTTGACAATTAGGGCATGATTCTAGGAGATTATCCAATGAAATATATTGATTAAATCTCCACTCCCATATGTGCCTAAGACTTGCCAAAGCAAGCATCAGCCATATGCGCCCATATCATGCCATATGAGGCATTAATCCCATCCATGCGCCTAGACCTAGTCAAGGCAATATGATGGATTGCCTAATGTGGCTTGGGCGCAAGTCCTAATCCAATTAGGACTCTAATTATGTTAATAATCAGCCCACAATTGTCAAACACAATCCAATCAATTATCTTGTGTGATTTAATCAAATCCAATTTGATTTAATCACCTAGGAGATACCAAACAAAGCATAGGCACAAATCCTAGTCCAACTAGGATTCCATATGCGCCTATCCTATTAATTCATCCCCATTATACCCTTCAAGCCTCATAGCCCTTCAATACAACTTATTAGCAAGCCCAACTAAGCAATGGGCCAAGCCCAAAGTCCATTATGCATGTTAACCAAGCTATTGGATCCAATCCAATTTAACCCATGGTTAAATGAGGCTAACCATGGTTAATTTGATCGATATGCCAAAAATGGAAGTTGGCCCTAATAAGTTTCTTCCATCTCATCAGGCCCATTGGCGCTGATGAAATCTCCCAAATAGATCAGAGTTATCCAATAACTCGATCTAAAGGCTACCCGATCAATATGAAAACTCAAGTATCAAGGTTGCGACTCTGTAGGTTCCTCTAACGCTGGCAGTGCTGACCAAAGGTCATCACAAGCAGTGAGTGGCACCTAGCAGTGCATCGCTGCTACCCAGGTTATTGGAATGGATATCGACATCGACATCCCCATCATCGCAACTAGGTACAGATGCATTACAGTATCTTTGCCGAACTGATATCCGATTGGACAAGTGTGTCACCACTTGTTTTCATCCAATCACATGGCTATGACTAGAACAGGTTCTCACCTGGGTATGGCCATACACTCTCAGTCATAGAACCATAGAGGAGCTCCATGGATATCATACTTCCCTTAGGAAGGGGCAAATCCTATGTCTGTCCATTGACCTTCTCATATGGGCCGTGACATGCTCAATAACAACTGTTATAACCTCCCAACTACGGCGAGGTGTTAGGTTGTATCAAAGCAAGTCCCTAACCATATAGAATGATCAATGACCTCAAGTCAAGGGATCAATGCATCTCCTGTCACTTGTGAGGATAACTCATGACACCAAGTCATAGCCTCACAGCGGGTCTATCCAGTATATCCTCCAATGATACACCCATGTGTCTGCGTTAGCACCACGTGCCTAACCAGCCCACATACCAGTCTCTCAAGTACCAGAGTTGTCTCATATCCACTCAGGTACATCGACTAGGGACTATAGTTCGAGCACAGATCCAATCTATCTCCAGGGACATTATCATGTAAGTACACAATCGCAGGTGTAGACAAACAATGATAACGACAATGCCAGAAAGATATATATTAATATCAGAGTCAAGTAGTACAAAGATGGACCAAAACTAGGTCCTAGGGCATATACACCAACAGTTATCTTCTCTTGATGGTGGGAATTCATTCATGCATCTGGATTGCTTGAAAATGCCTGAAAATCATGCCTTTTTGCCTGAAAATCATCAAAAATCAAGAAGAGTGTAGATTCCGCAGTAATTGATAAAAAAAGGCAAAAAAATAAGCAAAGGTTCATGAATTTGACACAAAAAGATATATGAAACGGCATGAAATTTTCTATAAATTTTAGTGTCATCAATTATGGCCTGTAAAAATAATTACGCGGTGCCGTAAAACTCTCTGGCCAATAATAATGCAAAATTACGGCCCGTAAAAATAATTATGACCCTGCTGTAATGATGCAAAATCACTATTTTGCCATAGAAAATTTCAGACTCTCCTACAAAAAGGAAAAAGAAAAATTAGTAAATAAAATAGAAAAACTAAAGTAAGAGTGCTTGGGTTGCCTCCCAAGAAGTGCTAATTTTTAGGTCACTAGCTTGACCAAAGCTAAACTTGATCAAGTAACGGCTCCTCGAGTCGTGTCTCCATTCTTTCTTTGTGTTGTTCCTTGATTTCTGACACACTTTCTGAATACATAAGGCTCATCCGAAAAATAGTGTTCTACTTTAGCTAAGAATTTTTTTCTTCCCTTATCAAGCAATTCTAACCCTACTTGTGTTAGCAATTGCTTGTTCTTGCTAAGGGTGAGCCGTTGGCCCCTTGTCCCTGATTCCTTGAGGGTGAGCCGAAGGCCCCACCCCTTTGTACTCTTGCTACTAGCCAAGCCCTTGATTCCTGTGGGAGACTGGAAGTGCTGTGAAGTCTGCCGATAGCTGGAGTTGAAGGAAACTTGCATGCAACGATAGAATCCTCATTTTGCTCAAGCTAACCGAAGCCCATTGACACAAGACCTAGAAGGGGATTCGGCCCCCTTCCCACAAGGGGGCCTCAGGTGTTCTCAACTCTAATACAGATTACCATTTTGAACTTGCATGCTAAAATATCATATCATACCATTGAAACCCTACTCTTGTGTTTAGTTAACTATCATCTAGAGAGCCACATACCTAAGGGAGATCTAGGGAAAATTAGTTTTACATTATATCCTCAAGTTTCGATGTAGTCCATAAAGTTGCTACAGACCAACTTATCCTTCTCAAGAAGGGATCGCAGTGTTAATCCGCTGTTGTTTGTTGCCATTTGATCTACAACAACTGAGAAAAATAGATTATTATTACTTCAAATCATTTAATCTGGACTTATATTAAATGATCATGGCTCCCACTATTTTAACTGAATTGACAACCCACAAAGTTAATCGGGAATCTGAAATTTCCTAGTGATTTGGGATCCTTATTTCACATGAGGCTTCATGTCCCACGAGGGTGGGATGAGGTGCACAAAGTGACCCATGCTTCTTAAGGTAGGCACACCGACTAATTGCACTTGGCAATTCCCCTTATTGAGATAGTCTAGGCCTTTCATGTCCAGCGAGGGCTGGAAAAAGCATAAAAACCTAACCTCTCAATAATGCCTCTAGAGTTCCATCATGTGGCCACCACATGTGAAAAACTAGTCAAGTCTATTCATAGCCGTTATGCCAGGGCCAACGAGTTTCCTTGCAAAGGCACGTCCAGGTTAAAACTGGACTAGGGAAACCATTGTCACCACGCACCTTCTAAAGATAAGTGGGTGTGTCCCACGAGGGTGGGAAGCAGTGTACAATACCACTGATTGATAGCTTGATGAGGGCTACGAGTTAGAAGACTTATTTCAGACTTGATATTTTATTTGAGGGTTTTCGAGGTCTCATCCTCTTAGTTTTATCTTTTGTCTAACATTATAGACATGCAATCATATAGTGATAACAATAAGATAAAACATCATAGGCATGCTTTAGCAGATAAGGAAAGCAATAAAAGATGATGTGGTCATAGCCTAATCAACACATTGATCCAATACATGCCAAAAGTGTTCAATACTTGACCTAGGTGACAAGCCCCAAACCAAGACCTAACCTAGCCGCCATTTACACATTTTTCCATGCTCGGCTCCAAGGTCCTCCAATCCAAGGGATAGCTCTCAAACCCTAGAAGCATCTCTAGGAAAACCTAGAAGTACTCCTGGAGGTTTGGCCAAGCCCTCTTTGATGCCGCCACCTTCAAGTTGCTCCAAGAAAGGTGGATGCGCCAATGGTGATGATAAATCCTTAATCTTCAATTTACAAAATAAAGAAAAAGAAAGAGCGGCACACAGGCCTAACATAAATATATGACAGGCATACAAGGGGCTTGACTATGACCACAACACTATGCACAAACAAGATTCCTATCTCATGCTTTTCTATATGCTTATGAAATATATAGAACCTGAATTTTAATTCTTTATCAAAACATGTCTCTTTTCCTCAAACTCTTATCACAAATCCTTTGGTTATTTGTCTCAGGAGTCTACAAGTGGCATACCTATTGCCCTTCTTGCAATCCTTAACTTGCTAAGATTAGGGTAATCACCCAGTCCATGCCCCGCATAATCCCAACAAGTCTGTCATGATGGGTCTATTCCACCATGATAGGAGAAATTTTTTCTTCAACATATGGTTCTATCCCAGTCATGTGAAGAAAGTAGAAAACCAAAAGAAATCGAATAGAGGATAGGAACAAGAAACCTACAATTTTCCTACTTAGAAAAACCGTGAGTCATCATTTGCAATTTTAAAGAAAAATATATATGGCATGTGAGCATACAATCAAAGCATAAACCACCATTCGAGTCACGTAAGTTGCTTTGATACCACTGTTGGGAAACTCTATGGATTTTAAAATTTTTACATACATATATAGATACATACAGCGGAAGCAAATCCGCAAAATAGGCCAGTCCCATAAACCCAGAAGATCGAGTCAAGCGAAGGGGTCGACATAGTGAGTAAGAGATAGTACCTCAAAGTAATTGATGGAGAAGTGATGTAGACGCCCAAGTGTTCGCCCTCTGTAGTCTCGCACGCAACCAATTTTTTAGTTCTCTTCTTCCGCACCCGGTACTAGCCTTGGGAAGAAGATCCATGCCAAGGGAGTGCCTTTTGATCACTTGTGCCAACCACTAAGGAGTAGAGGTGCCAAGGAAAGAAGAAGAAGATGAAGCCGCCAAGCCTTCTAGCACCTTGTGTTGGTGTATATGCCCTAGGACCTAGTTTTGGTCCATTATTGTACTACTTGATGTTGATATTTTATATCATTCTGGCATTGTCATTATCTATATTTGCTTACATCTTCAATTGTGGACTTATATGATAATGTCCCTAGAGACAGATTGGATCTGTGCTCAAATGATAGTCCCCAGTCAATGTACCTGAGTGGATATGGGATAGCTCTGGTACTTGTGAGACTGGTATATGGGCTGGTTAGGCACAAGGTGCTAACACAGGCATATGGGTATATCAGTGGTGGATATACTAGATCGACCCGCTGTGAGGCAATGACTTGGTGTCACAAGTTATCCTCATAAGTGATAGGAGATGCATTGATCCCTTGACTTGAGGTCATTGGCCATTCTATGTGGTTAGGGATATGCTTTGATACAACCTAACACCTCACCATAGTTGGGGGGTAATAACGGTTGTCATTGAGCATGTCACGACCTATATGAGAAGGTCAATGGACAGACAGAGGATTTGCCCCTTCCTAAGGGAAGTTTGATATCCATGGAGCTCCTCTATGGTTCTATGACTGAAAGTGTATGGCCATACCCAGGTGAAACCTGATATAGTCATAGACATGAGATTGGATGAAAACAAGTGGTGACACACTTGTCGAATCGGATATCAGTTCGGCAAAGAGACTAGAATGCATCTGTACCTAATTGCGATGATGGGGATGTCGATGCCGATATCCATTCCAATGACTTGGGTAGCAGCGATGCACTGCTAGGTGCCACTCACTACTTGTGGTGACCTTTGGTCAACACTGTTAGTGTCAGAGGAACCTACAAGGTCACACACCTTGATACTTGAGTTCTCGTATTGATCGGGAAGCCTTATGATCGAGTTATTGGATAACTCAGATCTATTTGGGAGATTTCATCTACGCCAATGGGCCTGATGAGATGGAAGAAACTTATTGGAGCTAACTTCCAATTTTGGCATATTGACCAATGTAACCATGGTTAGCCTCATTTGACCTTGGGTTAACTTGGATCGGATCCAATAACTTGGTTAACGTGCATAATGGACCTTGGGCTAGGCCCATTGATAAGTTGGGCTTGCTAATAAGTTATCATGAAGAAGAAAGGGGCTAAAAGGGTATAATGGGGATAAATCTCCTCCCATTGGCGCCTAAGGGCATAATGGGGAGGAGTAGGCGATTCTGCTTCATGAAGCCAAGTCCCAACCCTAACCCTGGCTGCCCCCTTGCATAACTGACCTATGGCTCTATAAAAGAGGCCATAGGTGCCCCTCTCTCATGAACACATCCTTGGAGGCGTGAGCAATAGAGAGGGGCGAAAGTTGGGGGCTCTTGGCGCAAGTTCTCTTCCTCTCTTCCATAGCCGCAACCAATTCTTCTTCTCCTCCTCTTGGCGCAAGAAGGAATTGTTCTTGGTGGCTTCTCCTCATCTTCATCCTTGGCGCATACTCATTGGAGGTGGCGCAAGTTGTGAAGAAAGTATACTAAGGCTTGGATCTTCTTCCCGAGGCTAGCACCGGGCGTGGAAGAAGAGGACTCGAGGCATCCGTGCATGTGAGACTGCAGAGGGCGCACGCTTGGGCGCCTATCACGACATCAGCCTCATCTTGCTTTAAGGTATATTCTATCTCATCGTGTCGACTCCCTCGCATGCGATCTTCACTAGGTTTTTGGGACTAGCTCATTTCAGGGATATTGCTTCCGCTGTGCAATGTTTTATGTAATTTCTATCGTTAAAAATTGTAAAATATCCCCGGGGTTTCCCAACAGTGGTATCAGAGGGACTTGCGAGACTCGAACGATATAATTTCATGCTTTTCCATGCTCACATTCCATATCTCAATTTTCGCAAATTGCATGATCACATGGCAAACGATTTTTCTAAGTAGGAAAAATTAGGGTTTCTTATTTCTATCATCTTTTCAATCTCTTTTGGATTTTTGGGTTATTTTTCTTGCATGATTTAAGGATCAAAGGCCCACGTGGTTTTGTCAAGTAGAACGGGCATTGTGTCTTCGGACTGACTGGGTCTCTTGATCTGACAAAATTGCCAGCCGAAAGGATCTTTGAAATCATCATGAAAGTTTAATCGCAAATAACCAAAAGATTTGTGATAAGAAGATGAGGAAAAGAGACTGGTTTTATGAAAAAGAAAAATTTTAGATTTTATGTTTTTCATGAGCATGTAGAATTGCATGTGTAGATACCTCACTTGTGCATAATGTTGTGATCATGAGTCAAGCCCCTTTGCATGTCTATGATGTATCCTTGTGAGGTCTGCGTGCCGCTTTTCTTTTTGCTTTTAACAAAGAAGAAGATTAGGGTGGCGCATGTACTTGGAGATTGGCGCATGCATGCTTGCTTGCGCACCTTGCCTGGTGGTGCAAGAAGCACTCTTCTTTGATGGTGCATGATGTAATGGTGCAAGATGACCTGGCCGAGACTTAGGGCTTGTGTGCTATGTGTCTTGGCCCATACATAGTGGCGCATCATCTATGGAGAAAGACCCATGGCATTGGCCGAACCCATGAGGGACACCTCTAGGGTTTGAGAGCTAAACCATGGTGAGGAGGACCTTGGAGCCAACCTTGAAGATCAAGTTAGAGGTCGGCTAGGTTAGGTCTTGTCTTTGGGGCTTGAATCCTAGGTCAAGAGTTGAACCTCCTTTTGGCATGGGTTGGTTCAATGTCTTGAATAGGCTATGATCACATCATTCATTTATTACTTTCGATATCTGCTAAAGCTTGCCTATTTTATCATTATGTTATCACTATAGGACTGCATGCCTGTAATGTTAGACATAAGATAAAACTGGTGAGACCTCAAAAACCCTCATAAATAAATATCAAGTCTAGTAGCCTTCTAACGCATAGCCCTCACTAAGCTATCGATCAGTGGTGTTGTGAACTGCTTCCCACCCTCATGGGACACACCCACTTATCTTTAGAAAGTGCGTGGTGGCAATGGTTTCCCCAGTCCTTTAATCGGGCGTGCCTTCGCAAGGAAACTCGTTGGCCCTGGGCATAACGGTTAGGAATGGACTTGACTAGATTTTCACATGTGCTGGGCATATGGTGGAGCTCTAGAGGCATCGTTGAGAGGTTAGGGTTTCATGCTGTATCCAGCCCTCGCTAGATATGAAATGCCTAGACTGTCTCAATAAGGGGAATTGCTTGGAGGAATCGGCTGGCGTGCCCACCTTAGGAAGCATGGGTTACTTTGTGTTGGGGTATGCCCTTAAGGCTATGTTTGAGGCCTTGGGATTATTTCAGTATCATGTATAAACTCTATGTTTATAAAGGCAATGGTTGTTATTCAGGTTGTTACATCATCTGCTGCAATATGTATACTTCTGAATAATGTCTCAATGCTGTTCAGCTTGGCTGACATGCAGTATAGTCCTTAGTCGAGATATCTTGGTGAACATGAGACAGCCTTGATATGATTGAGACTAATTTGTGTTCTAATCTTATAGGATGCTTCGAGCATGGAATAAGATGTAGACTCATGGGTACATTGGATGTACTGGACAGACCCTTCTAGGATATTCAATTGCTTGTCACAATGTGAATAATCCTTGTATGCAAACAAGTGGCATACTTCCTCTGACTTGAGATCACTTGTGTTTCTAAATGGTGATTGGCATTGTTTTGAGTTAGTTCAATATCATTTGAAATATAATGGTTATAGACTATCTTGGATAATGAGCATGAGTCATGTTAGGGCGCTAGTGATAGATATAGGATTGCCGTCTCCTTGATTGGAGTGTGATGTTCTATAGGGGGCCCCTGTATGAGATGATTGAGAAAGTGTACGGCCATACCCAGATGACTATGTTCATCTGATCTAATCATTCTCATCATATTGGAATCACAGGCTTGACACGCTTGTCCAATAAGAACATCCAGTGGCAAAGGAAATATGTATGCCTAGTGAAGTGGATTCACACTTGTGCTGTGGTTTGGGTGTAGTCTTGGAAGACTCTTTCCTTTATATCGGGAGACAGTGATGTGTTGCTAGATACCCCTCACTGATCGTGATAACGTAAGTTATCGTTACCGACATTTGAAGGAACCCTTAGGGTCGCACAATTTGATGATATGGCTTACTTATGTCAGATCGTGTGGACTGAATTGTTTTGGTTCAGTTTAAAGGGATTTAAACTCTGATTGTAAGTGAGATCTGGTCTGATCATGTTTGATTGATTAGGGCTTGAGATCGGTAAGCTTCGATCGAGAGAGTTGATGCTAGATCGGTGAGATCAAGAGCATCAAGAGATGAACGGTTAGATCTTGAACCTTTAGGTTTAATGAGTTATACCAAAGGCTTGGGTTAATTGGTCTTTGAACCAAACCAACTTGAACCTGTTCACATGTGTGACCGCATGATTCAAAGGGAGAAGAATGAGCGTTCGGTTCACTTGGAGTGAACGCATAACGCATGAACGCATGAAGCTTGCTATTTTTGGAAGTTCCAAAATAGAAACGTCTCTACGTTCGTGGTTTCATTCTCCACTCTCGCTCGCCTCTTCCAAGTCGCCGCTTGCTCTCTCGTGGGAAAAAAGAAAGGTAGACGCCAAGAAGAGTTCGACCAAGCCAAGAGAGATCATCTCAATCCCCTTCACGCGACTAGGACTCTTGGAGATCCTTGCTAGCACAAGGAGAAACAAGAAGGAGCTATCTCTCATCTTGTGTGCGGTGCCTTTGGAGAAGAAGCACTCGCATCTTTCCATCCAAGTCGCCATCCTTGCAATGGCTATGGTATGAATCCTTTTCATCTATGCAATCTTTGAATAAGTTGATCTTATGTTCATACAAACGATCTATGAAACCCTAGCTTCCTTTGGGAAATTTTGATTTGCGCCCCCCCTTTAGGGTTTCTGTCCCCCTTTATCGGGTTCTTTCAATTGGTATCAGAGGAGGTTTTATGTATGTTCATATGATTGCTTTGTGATCCTTAGTTGCGCTTGTATGCATAGATCTAATTTACATGCCGAAAACTACATGATAATGGTTTTCTTGTTGGCGCATGTATGTTGGCGCTTGTTATGTATTTGTCAAAACAAAATTTCTTGCGCGCATCCATTAGATCTAATGCGCCTACTTTAAAATCTTAGACGAGTTATTAGGGTTGATGTCATCGTCTAGTTAAGATCCAACCAGTCTGATCAGACCATCTGACAGCCTAGATGGGTCGACCAGATGGCACCTGTGCATAGCACGAGGTGGCTATAGGTCGACTGCAGACATGCGTGTAGCGATGTCTGGTTGAGACAACAAGTGAACGCTCTTGAGTTAGGCCCGGGGTCACACCCGCTTGCCAGAACTCATGAAGGTTGTTCAGCCCTTGCGCATGCATGGTTGACCATTAGGTCGACTCAAGTCAGTTAGGACTTGGTGCATGCATGTTGGGGTATGCCCTTAAGGCTAATGTTTGAGGCCTTGGGATTCTTTCAGTGTCATGTATAAACTCATATGTTTATAAAGGCAATGGTTGTTATTCAGTTTGTTACATTGTCTGCTGCAATAAGTGTGCTTCTGAATAATGTCTCAAAGCTGTTCAGCTAGGCTGACATGCTATATGTCCTTAGTCGAAATATCTTGGTGAACATGAGACAGCCTTGATATGATTGAGACTAATATGTGTTCTAATCTTATAGGATGCTTCGAGCATGGAATAAGATGTAGACTCATGGGTACATTGGATGTACTGGACAGACCCTACTAGGATATTCAATTGCTTGTCACAATGTGAATAATCCTTGTTTGCAACAAGTGGCACATGTCCTCTGACTTGAGATCACTTATGTTTCTAAATGATGATTGTCATTGTTTTGAGGTAGTTCAATATCATTTGAAACATAATGGTTATAGACTATCTTGGATAATGATCATGAGTCAGGTTAGGACACTAGTGATAGATAAAGGATTGCCGTCTCCTTGTTTAAGGAGTGTGATGTTCTAAAGGGGCCCCCCTGAATGAGATGATTGAGAAAGTGTATGGCCATACCCAGGTGACTATGTTCATCTGATCTAATCATGCTCATCATATTGGAGCTACAGGCTTGACACGCTTGTCCAATAAGAACATCCAGTGGCAAAGGAATCATGTATGCCTAGTGAGTTGATTCACACTTGTGCTGTGGTTTGGGTGTAGTCTTGGAAGACTCTTTCTTTTATATCGGGAGACAGTGATGTGTTGCTAGATACCCCTCACTGATCGTGATAACGAAAGTTATCATTACCGACATTTAAAGGAAACCCTTAGGGTCGCACAATTTGATGATATGGCTTCTTTAAGTCAGATCGTGTGGACTGAATTGTTTTTGATTCAGTTTAAGGGATTTAATCTCTGATTGTAAGTGAGATCTGGTCTGATCATGTTTGATTGATTAGGGCTTGAGATCGGTAAGCTTCGATCGAGAGAGGTGATGCTAGATCGGTGAGATCAGGAGCATCAAGAGATGAACGGTTAGATCTGGAACCTTAGGGTTTAATATGATCTAGACCAAGTGGCTTGGGTTAATTGGTCTTTGAACCAAACCAACTTGAACCGGTTCACAAGTGTGAACGCATGGTTCAATTTAAAAGGGGTTTTCGGTTGGTTCACTTAGGGTGAACGCATGGTATTAAGAGGCATTAATGAAGGGGGTTACACATTAAGTGGTAACCGTTTCTTCCATTAGATGCTCTCTATCTCCCTCACGGTTTCGAACTCCTTGAGTGGCTTCTTGCACTTTCGTGTAGAGAAGGTGTTGACGAAAAGAAGAGCTCTCGGCCAAGCAATCATCTCCTCATCCCTACCACTCGAGAACGATACTTGTAGATCCTTGCTAGCACAAGGAGAAACAAGGAGAAGCCATCTTCATCTTGTGTGCGCGCCGTTTGGAGGAGATCAACTTTGTTCTCTTGATTCCAAGTCGTCACCCACACAATGGCTATGGTATGATCTTATTTGGTTAAGTTGATCATATGCTCTTACTTGCGATCCTATGAAACCCTTGCATCCGCTGCAAAAGTTCTATATGCGCCCCCTTTAGGGTTTCACCCCCTTTCGCTCCCCCTTGAAGGGGACTTTTCAATGCAAAGGCAGTGGATCGCACTAGACATGATGAGTGGATCCCTATTAATGTACCGTTGTAAGGTAGTAGGGCACATAAGGAAAATAAAATTAATCCCAATGGGTTTTTTGAAACTTTTATTTTCTTATTATTGGATCACATGTTGATTGTATACCATGATCTGTGTTTATTTAATCTTATGTGGGCTGCCCATATTTAATGTGTGCTGTGCTGGGGCCTGCGTGCCTGGATTAATTGTAAATTATTTTTATTGTGATTTGCGTATCACATTTTAATTAATTTATACAATGTAATTGACCTGCGTGTCAATCTTGTCTAGATAGATTAAATTGTATTTTAATCAGACAAGTGCACAGAGCACACATGGCAGAGGCGCATGCAGCTTGAGGCTTGACCAGGTGGAAGGTCTAGAGTTCGACTCTAGGACAGGCGCATTTACCTGGTGGGCGCACCTGAGCTGCAGTGGGCGCTTGGGCCCAGGTTGGGCCATATGGAGTTGCAAAAGACCCATGAAGAGCTCTTGTGAAGACTTAAGTTAAATTAAGGTCTTACTTAGGCTTAATGGGCTTTTACCACATAAGATCATCATGCTTTTAATTTACTGTTTCAGTAATTTAGTAATTGCATGATTTATTCTTCTGCTATCACCATAGGATTTGAATGATAGTAAGAAGATAAAAGGACCGTTAAAATCCAACGTTAAATATCAAGCACGATAGCCTTCTGACGCGAAACCTCACTGTTCTGACTATCGTTGGGGCCGTGTTGTACCCACTCAGTGGGCACGCCCATCTATCTTCAGACGGTGTGTGATTACACCTGCGTGTTACAGAGAAG
Organism: Costus lasius; assembly: GCA_027563935.2. NCBI lineage: Eukaryota > Viridiplantae > Streptophyta > Magnoliopsida > Zingiberales > Costaceae > Costus > Costus lasius. Next base: position 88,005,308 of record CM050446.2, read on the forward strand.
GGATTTATCGCTTCTCGTTGCTCAGCATAGCACGTGGTGGTCCAGGGAGTAGGTCGGGTCAGCTTGACCGTATAGGCTACATATGTGGCGCATATGGTAGCCATATGGAGGCAGCCATCTGTGGGATCAGAGACTGTGTTGTACCAACTCAGTTGGCACAGTCTGCTGGATTGCCCAGATGAAGGGGAATCGCACGGGTTAGCGATTGGCAGGGATTGCCTACCAGAAATTAGTGCTTGTACTCTCTGTGCATCTTATCTCGCCTGAGCGGGACGCGGAGACCAAGTATGAAATCTGGATCCCATCTCACTAAAAGAGTGTTACTCTTTCGGACTGTTTAATGGATTTTTCAGTCAGATAAAATAGTGAGAAAAGAATCATTCTTAAGTCCTGAATTGATTCTAACATTGATACTGACCTTGCTGTTCTTGCATTGTTGTAGATTTCTGCAGCAACGAACACCACGAATTTCAATGTGCGATCCCTACTGGAAAGGGAGAAGTTTGCTGGGCCAAACTTCTCCGACTGGTACGGACACCTTAAGATTGTTCTTAAGGCAGAGAGGAAGCTGTATGTCCTCGAGACAGCTATACCGCCTCAACCCGCTACGAACGCCGCAAGGGCGGTTCGCGATGCTTATGAAAAGCATGTCAATGATAGCATTGATGTCGCTTGCCTGATGCTTGCGTCTATGACGCCAGAGCTGCAGCGTCAGCATGAGGATCTATCTGCTATAGAAATTATAGCAAACCTCAAGATGCTGTATGCTGCACAGGCTAGGACTAAAAGAGTTTCGCTCTTTCGGACTGTTTTATTGGATTTTTCAGTCAGATAAAATAGTGAGAAAAGAATTATTCTTAAGTCCTGAATTGATTCTAACATTGATACTGACCTTGCTGTTCTTGCATTGTTGTAGATTACTGCAGCAACGAACACCACAGCGTTCAATGTGCGATCCCTACTGGAAAGGGAGAAGTTTGCTGGGCCAAACTTCTCAGACTGGTACGGACACCTTAAGATTGTTCTTAAGGCTGAGAGGAAACTGTATGTCCTCGAGACGGCTATACCGCCTCAACCCGCTCCGAACGCCGCAAGGGCGGTTCGGGAAGCTTATGAAAAGCACGTCAATGATAGCATTGATGTCGCTTGCCTGATGCTAGCGTCTATGACGCCACAGCTGCAGCGTCAACATGAAGATTTGTCTGCTATTGAAATAATAGCAAATCTCAAGTTGTTGTATGCTGCACAGGCAAGGACTGAACGCTACAATTTGACTAAACTTTTCTTTTAGAGCAAACTGGCTGAAGGGAGTCCAGTGGGAGCTCACGTACTCATGATGATTGGGTACAAGGAGGCTCTAGAGAAACTGGGACACACCATCAATCAGGAGCTTGTTGTAGACATCATCCTTCAGTCTCTCCCGGCCTCTTTCGATCCATTCATTATTAATTTCAATATGAACAAGATCGACTGTACGCCGGCAGAGTTACTGAACATGCTCTTGACGACTGAGCAGACTCAGTCTCGTGAGAAGGGAACGCCTTCATCCTCTGTCCTAATGGTTCCTTCAAGGAACAAGAAGAAGGGGAAGAAGGGCAAAGCCCCTGTCAAGAGCTACAACAAGGCTCTAAAGCAAAAGATAAAGCGGTCAAAGGATACAGATGCTTCCATTGTGGCCAGCTGGGTCACTGGAAGAAGGACTGTAAAGCGCTCCAAGGAGATAAGAAGGGAAGCAAGCCTTTCGCTCCAAGGAGATAAGAAGGACTTAAACAAGCATCGAGAAGCTGGAATATTCGTTTTGATGAATCAGTCACTGAATTTGGTTTCATCAAGAACGAGGATGACCCGTGTGTATATAAGAGGTTTAGTGGGAGCGTGATTACTTTCCTAGTCCTCTACGTCGATGACATCTTGATCATTGGAAATGACATTCCTGAAATGCATGCTGTGAAGGCATGGCTGAGGAAATGTTTCCAGATGAAAGATTTAGGAGAAGCAGCCTATGTGTTAGGTGTGAAGATCTACAGGGATAGATCTAAGAGGCTTCTCGGGCTGTGCCAGAGTACTTACATCGATAAGGTCCTGGAGAGATTTCACTTAGAGAATTCTAAGAAAGGATATCTTCCAGTCAGACATGGTCTGAATCTTTCAAAGAGTCAGTGTCCACAAACACAGACTGAGAAAGATGAAATGAACAATACGCCTTATGCTTCGGCTATTGGTTCCATTATGTATGCGATGTTGTGTACTCGCCCAGACGTCGCTTACGGGTTAAGCGTGACCAGTCGTTACCAAAGTAATCCAGGTATGGCGCACTGGATTGCAGTCAAGAACATCTTAAAATATCTGCGGAGGACCAAAGATATGTTCTTGATATATGGTGGTCAGGAAGAACTCAGTATTGAAGGATATACTGACGCTTCGTTCCAGTCGGACCAGGATGATTTCCGATCGCAATCAGGCTATGTTTTTAGCTTGAATGGAGGTGCAGTGGTGTGGAAAAGTTTCAAACAGTCAACTGTTGCTGATTCCACAACAGAAGCCGAGTATGTTGCAGCCTCGGAAGCATCCAAGGAGGCAGTGTGGATTCGTAAGTTCGTGAGAGAACTTGGTGTTGTTCCTTCGAGTGCAGATCCTTTGGTTATCTTTTGTGATAACACTGGAGCAATCGCACAAGCAAAGGAACCACGGTCGCACCAGAAGTCCAAGCACATACAGAGACGGTTTCATTTGATCAGGGAGATCATAGATCGTGGCGAGATCAAAGTATGCAAGGTTCATACAGATGACAATCTGGCAGACCCGCTTACCAAGCCTCTGGCGCAGCAGAAGCATGAGAAGCACTGTAATAATATGGGTTTGAGATTCCTCAACCATTAGATTAAGTGCAAGTGGGAGATTGTTGGGGTATGCCCTTAAGGCTAATGTTTGAGGCCTATGGGAATGTATTTGTATCATGTAATAAACTGTTATGTTTATAAAGGCATGGTTGTTATTCAGTTAGCTACATTGTCTGCTGCAATATATGTTCTTCTGAATAATGTCTCAAAGCTGTTCAGCTCGGCTGACATGCTATTATGTCCTTAGTCGATATATCTTGGTGAACATGAGACAGCCTTGATATTGTTAAGACTAATATGTGTTCTAATCTTATAGGATGCTTCGAGCATGGAATAAGATGTAGACTCATGGGTACATTGGATGTACTGGACAGACCCTACTAGGATGTTCAATTGTTTGTCACAATGTGAATGTTCCTTGATTAAGACAAGTGGCACATTTCCTCTGACTTGAGATCACTTGTGTTTTCTAAATGATGATTGTCATTGTTTTGAGATGGTTCAATATCATTTGAAACATAATGATTATAGACTATCTTGGATGGTGAGCTTGAGTCAGGTTAGAGCACTAGTGATAGACATAGGATTGCCGTCTCCTTGTTGAAGGAGTCTGATGTTCTAAAGGGGCCCCCTGGATGAGATGATTGAGAAAAGTGTATGGCCATACCCAGGTGACTATGTTCATCTGTTCTGATCATGCTCATCATATTGGAGTTACGAGCTTGACAGGCTTGTCCAATAAGAACATCCAGTGGCAAAGGAAATATGTATGCTTTGTGAAATGATTCACACTTGTGCTGTGGTTTGGGTGTAGTCTTGGAAGACTCTTTCCTTTATATCGGGAGACAGTGATGTGTTGCTAGATACCCCTCACTGATCGTGATAATGTGAATTATCGTTACCGACATTTAAAGGAAACCCTCAGGGTCGCACAATTTGATGATATGGCTTACTTAAGTCAGATCGTGTGGACTGAATTGTTCAGGTTCAGTTTAAAGGGATTTAATCTCTGATTGTGAGTGAGATCTGGTCTGATCATGTTTGATTGATTAGGGCTTGAGATCGGTAAGCTTCGATCGGGAGAATAGATGCCAGATCGGTCAGATCAAGAGCATCGAAGAGATTGACGGTTAGATCTGAAGCCTTAGGGTTTAAGTAAGATCTAGACCATATTGCTTGGGTTAATTGGTCTTGGACCAAACCGATGTGAACTGGCTCATTGGTTGAGCGCATGGTTCAAGTGATGTGGCATTTGCGATTGGGTAAACCCAAGAGCGCACGTTGAGAAGTGGATGCTATTTTTGGATAGCACTTCTACTAATCGTGGCCATGACTCACGATTGCCACACTTCACGCCCCCCTTCTCTTTGTTCGTCGCCAACGCTTGGCTTAGACGAGACAACATCTCGGCTAGAGAAGAGGAGGACGACAAGAGAGAAAAACTCACTCAAGCAAGGCGATCTCTTCTCCCTTCCATTCGACAAAGGCTTCTTGGAACCTTGCTAGCACAAGGAGCACCAAGGAAAGTAGGCGACACCAATTGTGTGCGTCACCTTAGGAGAAGGCTCGCTTGCGCCTTTCCTTCCAAGTTTTCATCCAACGCATATGGCTATGGTATGAATTCAAGTTTACTTAAGTTGATCATATATCATGCAATAGATTCTTTCAAACCCTTAATTCCGCTGCAAAAGTTTTATGCGCCATATGTCTAGGGTTTTTGCTCCCCCTAGAAGGGGACCCCCCTTAGGTTAAGGGGTACTTTCAATTGGTATCAGAGGCCGAAGTTGATGCATGCATTTTATGATTGCTTCATGTTGTGTGATCCATGTTTTAGATCTAGAATTATCAACATGCGAATATACATGTTTCATACCGAAACTTGTCTATGTTATTTTGCTTGTTGGCGCTTTCAGGTTTTATCTAAAATCCTTATTACATGCGCGCTCCAAATAGATCTAAGCCCATACTTTAAACCCTTAGACGGGTTACTAGGGTTGAAGTCACCCCCTAGGTTAGATCCAGAATGTCTGATCAGATCATCTGACAACCTGAATGGGTCGATCAGATAGCACCTTGGCGCAAGCCTATGGTGGCTATAGGTCGACTGCAGACAGGTGTGTAGCGATGTCTGATTGAGACAACTAATGAACGCACCTGAGTTAGGCCCGGGGTCACGCCCGTTTGCCAGACCTCAGTGTGGTCGTTCAGCCCTGGCGCATGCATAGTTGACCTTATGGTCGACGCAAGTCAGTTAGGACTTGGTGCGTGCAAGGGCAGTGGATCTGACTAGGTTGGATGAGTGGATCCCTAGTAATGGACCGTTGTAAGGTAGTAAGGGCGAATAAGGAAATTAAAATTGATACCTATGGGTTTTCGAAATTTAATTTTCTTGGTTGGATCACATGTTTGAATGTTGCATATGCTTGTTTATTTCTTCTTATGTGGGCTGCCCATATTAATTGTGTGCTGTGCTGGGGCCTGCGTGCCTGTATTAAAAATTGTAAATTAATTATTGTGATCTGCGCATCACATTGTTTTAATTTATAAAATGTTAGTGACCTGCGTGTCACTCTTGTCTAGATAGTTAAATTTGTAATTTAATTTGACAAGAGCACAGTGCACACTTGGCATAGGCGCATGCAGCAAGTGGCTGGACCAGGTGGGAGGTCTAGGGTTCGACCCTAGGACCTGGCGCATATTCCTGGTGGGCGCACCTGTGCTGCAGATGGCGCTTGGGCCCAGGTTTGGGCCAGATGAGCAGCAAAAGACCCATGAAGAGCAAATGAAGACTTAAGTTAGGTTAAGGTCTTCTAGGGCTATGGGCTTTTACCACATAAGATTCATGCTTTCTTTTATTGCTTAATATTAGAATTGCATGATTAAATTATCTTCTGCTATCACCATAGAAATTGCATGATAGGCAAGAAGATAAAAGACCGTTAAAATCCAACGCTAAAATATCAAGCTCGTAAGCCTTCTGACGCGAAACCTCACTGTTCTGATTATCGTTGGAGCCGTGTTGTACCCACTCAGTGGGCACGTCCATCTATCTTCAGACGGTGCGGGATTACACCTGCGTGTTACAGAGTAGGGATTTATCCCTTCTCGTTGCTCAGCATAGCACGTGGTGGTCCAGGGAGTAGGTCGGGTCAGCTTGACCGTGTAGGCTACATATGTGGCGCATATGGTAGCACATGGAGGCAGCCATCTGTGGGGTCAGAGATTGTGTTGTACCAACTCAGTTGGCACAGTCTGCTGGACTGCCCAGATGAAGGGGAATCGCACGGGTTGGCGATCGGCAGGGACTGCCTACCAGAAACTAGTGCTTGTACTCTCTGTGCATCTTATCTCGCCTAAGCGGGACGCGGAGACCAAGTATGAAATCTGGATCCCATCTCACTAAAAGAGTTCTACTCTTTCGGGCTGTTTTGCTGGATTTTTCACGCCTGATAAAATAGTGAGAAAAAGAATCTTTCTTAAGTCCTGATTGATTCTTATACATTGATACTGACCTTGCTGTTCTTGCATTGTTGTAGATACCTGCAGCAACGAACACCATGAACTTCAATGTGCGATCCCTACTGGAAAGAGAGAAGTTTGCTGGGCCGAACTTCTCTGACTGGTTTGGACACCTTAAGATCGTTCTTAAGGCAGAGAGGAAACTGTATGTCCTCGAGACGGCGATACCGCCGCAGCCCGCTCCGAACGCCGCAAGGGCGGTTCGGGAAGCCTATGAAAAGCACGTCAATGATAGCATTGATGTCGCTTGCCTGATGCTAGCGTCTATGACGCCACCGCTGCAGCGTCAGCATGAGGATATGTCAGCTATACAGATTATAGCAAACCTCAAGATGCTGTATGCTGCACAGGCGAGGACTGAACGCTATAATTTGACTAAGCTCTTCTTTCAGAGCAAACTGGCTGAAGGGAGCCCAGTGGGAGCTCACGTGCTCAAGATGATTGGGCACAAGGAGGCTCTGGAGAAACTGGGGCACACCATCAACCAGGAGCTTGCTGTGGACATTATTCTGCAGTCTCTCCCGCCATCATTCGACGCGTTCATTATTAATTTTAATATGAACAAAATCGATTGTACTCCGGCAGAGCTGCTGAATATGCTCTTGACCACTGAGGAGACTCTGAAGGGTAAGCCTTCGACCTCTGTCTTGATGGTTCCTTCAAGGAACAAGAAGAAGGGGAAGAAGGGCAAGGCCCCGGTCAAGAATTACAGCAAGGCTCTGAAGCAGAAGGTGAAGCGGTCCAAGGAATACAGGTGTTTCCACTGTGGCCAGCTGGGTCACTGGAAAAAGGACTGTAAAGCGCTCCAAGGAGATAAGAGGGGAAGCTTCGCTTCTGGCTCAGGTATATTCGTGACTGAGGTCATGTTTTCTTCTTCTATATCATGGGTGTTGGACACTGCATGTGGAGTTCACATTTGTTCAAATGTACAGGAACTCAAGAGAAGAAGACAGGTGGGACAGCATGAGGTGGACCTACGAGTTGGAAACGGGGCACGGGTTGCTGCTGTTGCTGTAGGAGACTACTTTATTTCTTTACCATCTGGACTTGTATTGGAACTAAACAGTTGTTACTTTGTTCCCAGTATAACTAAAAATATTATCTCCATTCCTGCTCTTGTCAGGAAGGGATTTTCCTTTGAATGCAATATTTCAAAGTGTATTTTGTCTTTTGATAATATTGTTTATGCAACTGGTTCAATTAACAATGGGTTATACATGTTGGACATGGAATGTTCGATACAGCAAATTGATATTAAGAAAGCCAAGTATGCTGATGACAGCACCTTGCTATGGCATAGTCGTTTAGGCCATATTAACGAGAAACGCATTAAGCGGTTGCATGATCATGGACTGCTGGGATCATTCTCCTATAAGGAGATTGATACATGCAAAGCTTGTTTAATGGGTAAAATGACGAAGTCACCTTTTCCTCACAAAGGTCAAAGGGCTTCAGGTTTACTTGACCTTATACACAGTGATGTGTGTGGGCCATTTAGTAAACATGCCAGAGGTGGCTATCAGTACTTCATTACCTTTACTGATGATTTCAGTAGATATGGGTATGTCTATCTGATGAGACATAAGAGTGAATCTTTTGACAAGTTCAAAGAGTTCAAGAATGAAGTACAGAATCAGCTAGGCCGAAATATCAAGGCACTTCGCTCAGATCGAGGTGGTGAATACCTAAGTCATACGTTTACTAACTATCTAAAGGAGTGTGGGATTATCTCACAGCTCACTCCGCCAGGAACACCGCAATGGAATGGTGTGTCCGAGAGGAGAAATAGAACGTTACTTGATATGGTTCGTTCTATGATGAGTCAGGCTACTCTTCCATACTCCTTTTGGGGTTTTGCGCTGGAAACAGCTGCAAAGGTACTAAACCGAGTGCCATCCAAGGCAGTTTCTAAGACACCATATGAGTTATGGTATGGGAAACAGCCGAGCTTGACATTTATCAGGATCTGGGGCTGCGAGGCTTATGTCAAAAAGCTCGCCTCTGGGAAACTAGACAGCAGATCTGACAAATGTATCTTTGTCGGTTACCCTAAGGAAACTAAGGGTTATTATTTCTACGATCCCAAGGAGAACAAGGTTTTTGTTGCTCGGACGGCCATATTTCTTGAGAAGGAGTTTCTTCTGCAAGAGGCCAGTGGGAGAGAAATAATGCTGGATGAGAATCCAGAAGAAGGACAAAGTGATCAAGCACAGTTGGATGAGCCTGAGCCGGTAGAACAGGTTATTGAACAACCTGAGGCTCAGATATCACGGGAACCGCGAAGATCGGGTAGGATCCGTCGACAGCCTGAGCGCTATGACGGAGTCTACATCATTGATAATGATGAACCCCTCACTTATGCGGATGCGGTCAGTGGACCGGAGTCAGCGAGATGGCTTGAGGCTATGCGCGCCGAGATGGACTCCATGTCAGATAACCAAGTTTGGGATTTGGTTGATCCGCCTTCGGGAGTTATCCCTATAGGCTGTAAATGGATCTTCAAGAAGAAGATTGACATGGATGGTAACGTGGTTACTTATAAAGGCAGGCTAGTTGCGAAAGGTTTCAAACAAATCTACGGGATAGATTATGATGAAACTTTCTCACCTGTAGCCATGTTTAAGTCTATTCGGATTCTTTTCGCGATAGCTGCATATTATGATTATGAGATTTGGCAGATGGATGTGAAAACAGCTTTCCTTAATGGAAATCTGGATGAGGATGTGTATATGACACAACCTGAGGGTTTCACTAATCCAGCAGATCGTCATAAGATATGCAAGTTAAAGAAGTCCATTTATGGACTTAAACAAGCATCGAGAAGCTGGAATATTCGTTTTGATGAATCAGTCATTGAATTTGGTTTCATCAAGAACGAGGATGACCCGTGTGTATATAAGAGGTTTAGTGGGAGCGTGATTACTTTCCTAGTCCTCTACGTCGATGACATCTTGATCATTGGAAATGACATTCCTGAAATGCATGCTGTGAAGGCATGGCTGAGGAAATGTTTCCAGATGAAAGATTTAGGAGAAGCAGCCTATGTGTTAGGTGTGAAGATCTACAGGGATAGATCTAAGAGGCTTCTCGGGCTGTGCCAGAGTACTTACATCGATAAGGTCCTGGAGAGATTTCACTTAGAGAATTCTAAGAAAGGATATCTTCCAGTCAGACATGGTCTGAATCTTTCAAAGAGTCAGTGTCCACAAACACAGACTGAGAAAGATGAAATGAACAATACGCCTTATGCTTCGGCTATTGGTTCCATTATGTATGCGATGTTGTGTACTCGCCCAGACGTCGCTTACGGGTTAAGCGTGACCAGTCGTTACCAAAGTAATCCAGGTATGGCGCACTGGATTGCAGTCAAGAACATCTTAAAATATCTGCGGAGGACCAAAGATATGTTCTTGATATATGGTGGTCAGGAAGAACTCAGTATTGAAGGATATACTGACGCTTCGTTCCAGTCGGACCAGGATGATTTCCGATCGCAATCAGGCTATGTTTTTAGCTTGAATGGAGGTGCAGTGGTGTGGAAAAGTTTCAAACAGTCAACTGTTGCTGATTCCACAACAGAAGCCGAGTATGTTGCAGCCTCGGAAGCATCCAAGGAGGCAGTGTGGATTCGTAAGTTCGTGAGAGAACTTGGTGTTGTTCCTTCGAGTGCAGATCCTTTGGTTATCTTTTGTGATAACACTGGAGCAATCGCACAAGCAAAGGAACCACGGTCGCACCAGAAGTCCAAGCACATACAGAGACGGTTTCATTTGATCAGGGAGATCATAGATCGTGGCGAGATCAAAGTATGCAAGGTTCATACAGATGACAATCTGGCAGACCCGCTTACCAAGCCTCTGGCGCAGCAGAAGCATGAGAAGCACTGTAATAATATGGGTTTGAGATTCCTCAACCATTAGATTAAGTGCAAGTGGGAGATTGTTGGGGTATGCCCTTAAGGCTAATGTTTGAGGCCTATGGGAATGTATTTGTATCATGTAATAAACTGTTATGTTTATAAAGGCATGGTTGTTATTCAGTTAGCTACATTGTCTGCTGCAATATATGTTCTTCTGAATAATGTCTCAAAGCTGTTCAGCTCGGCTGACATGCTATTATGTCCTTAGTCGATATATCTTGGTGAACATGAGACAGCCTTGATATTGTTAAGACTAATATGTGTTCTAATCTTATAGGATGCTTCGAGCATGGAATAAGATGTAGACTCATGGGTACATTGGATGTACTGGACAGACCCTACTAGGATGTTCAATTGTTTGTCACAATGTGAATGTTCCTTGATTAAGACAAGTGGCACATTTCCTCTGACTTGAGATCACTTGTGTTTTCTAAATGATGATTGTCATTGTTTTGAGATGGTTCAATATCATTTGAAACATAATGATTATAGACTATCTTGGATGGTGAGCTTGAGTCAGGTTAGAGCACTAGTGATAGACATAGGATTGCCGTCTCCTTGTTGAAGGAGTCTGATGTTCTAAAGGGGCCCCCTGGATGAGATGATTGAGAAAAGTGTATGGCCATACCCAGGTGACTATGTTCATCTGTTCTGATCATGCTCATCATATTGGAGTTACGAGCTTGACAGGCTTGTCCAATAAGAACATCCAGTGGCAAAGGAAATATGTATGCTTTGTGAAATGATTCACACTTGTGCTGTGGTTTGGGTGTAGTCTTGGAAGACTCTTTCCTTTATATCGGGAGACAGTGATGTGTTGCTAGATACCCCTCACTGATCGTGATAATGTGAATTATCGTTACCGACATTTAAAGGAAACCCTCAGGGTCGCACAATTTGATGATATGGCTTACTTAAGTCAGATCGTGTGGACTGAATTGTTCAGGTTCAGTTTAAAGGGATTTAATCTCTGATTGTGAGTGAGATCTGGTCTGATCATGTTTGATTGATTAGGGCTTGAGATCGGTAAGCTTCGATCGGGAGAATAGATGCCAGATCGGTCAGATCAAGAGCATCGAAGAGATTGACGGTTAGATCTGAAGCCTTAGGGTTTAAGTAAGATCTAGACCATATTGCTTGGGTTAATTGGTCTTGGACCAAACCGATGTGAACTGGCTCATTGGTTGAGCGCATGGTTCAAGTGATGTGGCATTTGCGATTGGGTAAACCCAAGAGCGCACGTTGAGAAGTGGATGCTATTTTTGGATAGCACTTCTACTAATCGTGGCCATGACTCACGATTGCCACACTTCACGCCCCCCTTCTCTTTGTTCGTCGCCAATGCTTGGCTTAGACGAGACAACATCTCGGCTAGAGAAGAGGAGGACGACAAGAGAGAAAAACTCACTCAAGCAAGGCGATCTCTTCTCCCTTCCATTCGACAAAGGCTTCTTGGAACCTTGCTAGCACAAGGAGCACCAAGGAAAGTAGGCGACACCAATTGTGTGCGTCACCTTAGGAGAAGGCTCGCTTGCGCCTTTCCTTCCAAGTTTTCATCCAACGCATATGGCTATGGTATGAATTCAAGTTTACTTAAGTTGATCATATATCATGCAATAGATTCTTTCAAACCCTTAATTCCGCTGCAAAAGTTTTATGCGCCATATGTCTAGGGTTTTTGCTCCCCCTAGAAGGGGACCCCCCTTAGGTTAAGGGGTACTTTCAATAGTCGTTTAGGCCACATTAACAAGAAGCGCATTAAGCGGTTGCATGACCATGGACTGCTGGGATCATTCTCCTATGAGGAGCTTGATACATGCAAAGCTTGTTTAATGGGTAAAATGACGAAGTCTCCTTTTTCTAAGAAAGGTCAAAGGGCTTCAGGTTTACTTGACCTCATTCACAGCGATGTGTGTGGGCCATTTAGTAAACATGCCAGAGGTGGCTATTCGTACTTCATTACCTTTACTGATGATTTCAGTAGGTATGGTTATGTCTATCATATGAGACATAAGAGTGAATCTTTTGACAAGTTCAAAGAGTTCAAAAATGAAGTGCAAAATCAGCTGGGCCGAAATATCAAAGCACTTCGTTCAGATCGAGGTGGTGAATACTTGAGTCGAGAGTTTACTGACTATCTGAAGGAGTGTGGGATTATCTCACAGCTCACTCCGCCAGGAACACCGCAATGGAATGGTGTGTCCGAGAGGAGAAATAGAACCTTACTGGATATGGTTCGTTCTATGATGAGTCAGGCTACTCTACCTTACTCCTTTTGGGGATTTGCACTGGAAACAGCTGCAAAGGTACTAAACCGAGTGCCATCCAAGGCCGTATCTAAGACTCCATATGAGTTATGGTATGGGAAACAGCCAAGCTTGACATTTATTAAGATCTGGGGTTGCGAGGCTTATGTCAAAAAGCTCGCCTCCGGGAAACTGGAGAGCAGATCTGAGAAATGTATCTTTGTCGGTTACCCTAAAGAAACTAAGGGTTATTATTTCTACGATCCCAAGGAGAACAAGGTATTTGTTGCTCGGACGGCTATTTTTCTTGAGAAGGAATTTCTTCTGCAAGAGGCCAGTGGGAGAGAAATAAAGCTGGATGAGAATCCAGAAGCAGGACAAAGTAGTCAAGCACAGTTGGATGAGCCTGAGCCAATAGAACAGGTTACTGAACAACCTGAGGCTCAGATATCACAGGAACAGCGAAGATCGGGAAGGATCCGTCGACAGCCTGAGCGCTATGACGGAGTCTACATCATTGATGATGAATCCCTCACTTATGCGGATGCGGTCAGTGGACTGGAATCAGCAAGATGGCTTGAAGCTATGCGAGCCGAGATGGACTCCATGTCAGATAACCAAGTCTGGGATTTGGTTGATCCGCCTCCGGGAGTAATCCCTATAGGCTGTAAGTGGATCTTCAAAAGGAAGATTGACATGGATGGCAACGTGGTTACCTATAAAGGCAGGCTAGTTGCGAAAGGTTTCAAACAAATCTACGGGATAGATTATGATGAAACTTTCTCTCCTGTAGCCATGTTCAAGTCTATTCGGATTATTCTTGCGATAGCGGCATATTATGATTATGAGATCTGGCAAATGGATGTGAAGACCGCTTTCCTTAATGGAAAACTAGAAGAGGATGTGTATATGACACAACCTGAAGGTTTCACTAATCCATCAGATCGTCATAAAATATGCAAATTAAAGAAGTCCATTTATGGACTTAAACAAGCATCGCGAAGCTGGAATATTCGTTTTGATGAATCAATCTGTAAGTTTGGTTTCATCAAGAATGAAGATGACCCGTGTGTATATAAGAGGTTTAGTGGGAGCGTGATTACTTTCCTAGTCCTCTACGTCGATGATATCTTGATCATTGGAAACGATATTCCTGAACTGCATGCGGTTAAGGCATGGTTAAGAAAATGTTTCCAGATGAAAGATTTAGGAGAAGCAGCCTATGTATTAGGTGTGAAGATCTACAGAGATAGATCTAAGAGGCTTCTCGGGCTGTGCCAAAGTACTTACATCGATAAAGTCCTGGAGAGATTCCATTTAGAAAATTCTAAGAGAGGATATCTTCCAGTCAGACATGGTCTGAATCTTTCAAAGAGTCAGTGTCCACAAACACAGACTGAGAAAGATGAAATGGACAATACGCCTTATGCTTCGGCTATTGGGTCCATTATGTATGCGATGTTGTGTACTCGCCCAGACGTCGCTTACGGGTTAAGCGTAACCAGTTGATTCCAAAGTAATCCAGGTCAGGCGCACTGGATTGCGGTCAAGAACATTTTGAAATATCTTCGGAGGACCAAAGATATGTTCTTAATTTATGGAGGTCAGGAAGAACTCAGTATTGAAGGATATACTGACGCTTCGTTCCAGTCTGACCAGGATGATTTCCGATCGCAATCAGGCTTTGTTTTTAGCTTGAATGGAGGAGCGGTGGTGTGGAAAAGTTTCAAACAGTCAATTGTTGCTGATTCCACAACAGAAGCCAAGTATGTTGCAGCCTCGGAAGCATCCAAGGAGGCAGTGTGGATTCGTAAGTTCGTTCAGGAACTTGGTGTTGTTCCTTCTAGTGCAGATCCCTTGGTTATCTTCTGTGATAACACTGGAGCTATAGCACAAGCAAAGGAACCACGGTCGCACCAGAAGTCCAAGCACATACAGAGAAGGTTTCATTTGATCCGGGAGATCATTGATCGTGGCGAGATCAAAATCTGCAAGGTTCATACAGATGACAATCTAGCTGACCCGCTTACTAAGCCTCTGGCGCAGCAGAAGCATGAGAAGCACTGTAATAATATGGGTTTGAGATTTCTCAACCATTAGATTAAGTGCAAGTGGGAGATTGTTGGGGTATGCCCTTAAGGCTATGTTTGAGGCCTTGGGATTATTTCAGTATCATGTATAAACTCTATGTTTATAAAGGCAATGGTTGTTATTCAGGTTGTTACATCATCTGCTGCAATATGTATACTTCTGAATAATGTCTCAATGCTGTTCAGCTTGGCTGACATGCAGTATAGTCCTTAGTCGAGATATCTTGGTGAACATGAGACAGCCTTGATATGATTGAGACTAATTTGTGTTCTAATCTTATAGGATGCTTCGAGCATGGAATAAGATGTAGACTCATGGGTACATTGGATGTACTGGACAGACCCTTCTAGGATATTCAATTGCTTGTCACAATGTGAATAATCCTTGTATGCAAACAAGTGGCATACTTCCTCTGACTTGAGATCACTTGTGTTTCTAAATGGTGATTGGCATTGTTTTGAGTTAGTTCAATATCATTTGAAATATAATGGTTATAGACTATCTTGGATAATGAGCATGAGTCATGTTAGGGCGCTAGTGATAGATATAGGATTGCCGTCTCCTTGATTGGAGTGTGATGTTCTATAGGGGGCCCCTGTATGAGATGATTGAGAAAGTGTACGGCCATACCCAGATGACTATGTTCATCTGATCTAATCATTCTCATCATATTGGAATCACAGGCTTGACACGCTTGTCCAATAAGAACATCCAGTGGCAAAGGAAATATGTATGCCTAGTGAAGTGGATTCACACTTGTGCTGTGGTTTGGGTGTAGTCTTGGAAGACTCTTTCCTTTATATCGGGAGACAGTGATGTGTTGCTAGATACCCCTCACTGATCATGATAACGTAAGTTATCGTTACCGACATTTGAAGGAACCCTTAGGGTCGCACAATTTGATGATATGGCTTACTTATGTCAGATCGTGTGGACTGAATTGTTTTGGTTCAGTTTAAAGGGATTTAAACTCTGATTGTAAGTGAGATCTGGTCTGATCATGTTTGATTGATTAGGGCTTGAGATCGGTAAGCTTCGATCGAGAGAGTTGATGCTAGATCGGTGAGATCAAGAGCATCAAGAGATGAACGGTTAGATCTTGAACCTTTAGGTTTAATGAGTTATATCAAAGGCTTGGGTTAATTGGTCTTTGAACCAAACCAACTTGAACCGGTTCACATGTGTGACCGCATGGTTCAAAGGGAGAAGAATGAGCATTCGGTTCACTTGGAGTGAACGCATAACGCATGAACGCATGAAGCTTGCTATTTTTGGAAGTTCCAAAATAGAAACGTCTCTACGTTCGTGGTTTCATTCACCACTCTCGCTCGCCTCTTCCAAGTCGCCGCTTGCTCTCTCGTGGGAAAAAAAGAAAGGTAGACGCCAAGAAGAGTTCGACCAAGCCAAGAGAGATCATCTCAATCCCCTTCGCGCGACTAGGACTCTTGGAGATCCTTGCTAGCACAAGGAGAAACAAGAAGGAGCTATCTCTCATCTTGTGTGCGGTGCCTTTAGAGAAGAAGCACTCGCATCTTTCCTTCCAAGTCGCCATCCTTGCAATGGCTATGGTATGAATCCTTTTCATCTATGCAATCTTTGAATAAGTTGATCTTATGTTCATACAAACGATCTATGAAACCCTAGCTTCCTTTGGGAAATTTTGATTTGCGCCCCCCCTTCAGGGTTTCTGTCCCCCTTTATCGGGTTCTTTCACTTTGTGCATCTCGTCCCACCCTCGTGGGACGCGAAGCCTCATGTGGAAAAGGGATCCCATCTCACTAGGAAGTCTTAAACTTCCCGATTGACTTTGTGCATTGTCAATTCGATTAAAATAGTGAGAGCCATAATCATTTAAAACAAGTCAAGTTTAAATGAATTGAAGTAGTACTAAGTCTGCTGTTTCTTGATTGTTGTAGATCAATGGCAACAAACAATAGCGGATTGACACTGCAATCACTCCTTGATAAGGATAAGTTGCTTGGAACCAACTTTATGGACTGGCATCGGAACTTGAGGATAGCTCTCAAGCTCGAGAAGAAGCTGTATGTCCTAGAGCAGGCTCTTCCGGTGTCTCCTCCGCCTAATGCCCGAGCGGCAGATAGGGATGCTTTTAGAAAGCATTAGGATGACTCTATGGAGGTATCATGTCTCATGCTGGCCACTAAGGCACCTGAACTTCAGGTGCAATATGAGGAGCAGAACACTTTAAAGATGATCACTCATTTGAAACAGATGTTTGAGGCTCAAGCTAGAACAGAGAGATTTGACACCGCCAAAGCAGTCTTTCGGTGTAAGTGAAGAGTCCCCTTCAAGGGGGAGCGAAAACCCTAAAGTGGCGCAAGTAGATTCTAGGGGTTTCAACAACAAGATCGCATGTAGTTCATATGATTAACTTGTATAAATGGAATAGATCTGAAAGGGATCATACCAACGCCATTAGATTGGATGGCGACTTGGAAGTAGAGAGTGATGCCGCTCTCCTCCAAAGAAGATGCACACAAGAAGATGTCGCCTACTTCCTTTGGCGTTCCTTGTGCTAGCAAGGGCCCAAGGTATCCTTGATCGCTTGAAGGAGATGAGATGGTCTCTTGGCCTCGTCAAGTGCCCTCCTTGTCGTGAAGAACACCACACGAAAAAAAGAGGTCCCGTGGAAGAGGCGAGAGCGTGAGATGTTTTCAACGTCAAGGCGTTACCTCAACGTGGAGGCGTTACTCTCAAATTTGGAAAAACCAACTTCCAAATATAGTAACCGCTTAACTCTTCATGCGTTCACTCCAAGTGAACCGATCCTCACCTCTTCACCCTTGAACCATGCACTCATTTGATGAGCCGGTTCAAATAGATTTGGTTCAAAAACCAAATTAGGCCAAGCGTTGGTCTAGACCTTCTATGAACCAAATGGCTCAAGATCTAACCGTACATCTCCTGATGCTCTTGATCTCACCGATCTAGCATCTAATCTCTGGATCGAAGCTTACCGATCTCAAGCCCTAATCAATCAAACATGATCAGACCAGATCTCACTTACAATCAGAATTTAAACTCCTTTAAACTAAACCAAAACAATTCAGTCCACACGATCTGACTTAAGTAAGCCATATCATCAAATTGTGCGACCCTGAGGGTTTCCTTTAAATGTCGGTAACGATAACTTACGTTATCACAATCAGTGAGGGGTATCTAGCAACACATAACTGTCTCCCGATATAAAGGAAGAGTCTTCCAAGACTACACCCAAACCACAGCACAAGTGTGAATCCACTTCACCAGGCATACATGTTTCCTTTGCCACTGGATGTTCTTATTGGACAAGCGTGTCAAGCCTGTAGCTCCAACATGATGAGCATGATTAGATCAGATGAACATAGTCACCTGGGTATGGCCATACACTTTCTCAATCATCTCATTCAGGGGGCCCCCTTTAGAACATCACACTCCAATCAAGGAGACGGCAATCCTATATCTATCACTAGTGTCCTAACCTGACTCATGATCATTATCCAAGATAGTCTATAACCATTATGTTTCAAATGATATTGAACTACCTCAAAACAATGACAATCATCATTTAGAAACACAAGTGATCTCAAGTCAGAGGACATGTGCCACTTGATGCATACAAGGATTATTCACATTGTGACAAGCAATTGAATATCCTAGTAGGGTCTGTCCAGTACATCCAATGTACCCATGAGTCTACATCTTATTCCATGCTCGAAGCATCCTATAAGATTAGAACACATATTAGTCTCAATCATATCAAGGCTGTCTCATGTTCACCAAGATATCTCGACTAAGGACATAGAGCATGTCAGCCTAGCTGAACAGCATTGAGACATTATTCAGAAGTACACTTATTGCAGCAGACAATGTAACAAACTGAATAACAACCATTGCCTTTATAAACATATGAGTTTATACATGATACTGAAAGAATCCCAAGGCCTCAAACATTAGCTTTAAGGGCATACCCCAACAATCTCCCACTTGCACTTAATCTAATGGTTGAGAAATCTCAAACCCATATTATTACAGTGCTTCTCATGCTTCTGCTGCGCCAGAGGCTTGGTAAGCGGGTCAGCCAGATTGTCATCTGTATGAACCTTGCAGACTTTGATCTCGCCTCGATCAATGATCTCCCGGATCAAATGAAACCGTCTCTGTATGTGCTTGGACTTCTGGTGCGACCGTGGTTCCTTTGCTTGTGCGATTGCTCCAGTGTTATCACAGAAGATAACCAAAGGATCAGCACTCGAAGGAACAACACCAAGTTCCTGAACCAACTTTCGAATCCACACTGCCTCCTTAGATGCTTCCGAGGCTGCAACATACTCGGCTTCTGTTGTGGAATCAGCAACAATAGACTGTTTGAAACTTTTCCACACCACTGCTCCTCCATTCAAGCTAAAAACATAGCCTGATTGCGATCGGAAATCATCCTGGTCCGATTGGAACGAAGCGTCAGTATATCCTTCAATACTGAGTTCTTCCTGACCACCATATACCAAGAACATATCTTTGGTCCTCCGCGGATATTTTAAAATGTTCTTGACTGCAATCCAGTGCGCCTGACCTGGATTACTTTGGAATCGACTGGTCACGCTTAACCCGTAAGCGACGTCTGGGCGAGTACACAACATCGCATACATAATGGACCCAATAGCCGAAGCATAAGGCGTATTGTCCATTTCATCTTTCTCAGTCTGTGTTTGTGGACACTGACTCTTTGAAAGATTCAGACCATGTCTGACTGGAAGATATCCTCTTTTAGAATTCTCTAAATGGAATCTCTCCAGGACTTTATCGATGTAAGTAGTCTGGCACAGCCCGAGAAGCCTCTTAGATCTATCCCTGTAGATCTTCACACCTAATACATAGGCTGCTTCTCCTAAATCTTTCATCTGGAAACATTTTCTTAACCATGCTTTGACAGCATGCAGTTCAGGAATATCGTTTCCAATGATTAAGATATCATCGACGTAGAGGATTAGGAAAGTAATCACGCTCCCACTAAACCTCTTATAAACACACGGGTCGTCTTCATTCTTGATGAAACCAAATTCACAGATTGATTCATCAAAACGAATATTCCAGCTTCTTGATGCTTGCTTAAGTCCATAAATGGACTTCTTTAACTTGCATATTTTATGACGATCTGATGGATTAGTGAAACCTTCAGGTTGTGTCATATACACATCCTCATCCAGTTTTCCATTAAGGAAAGCGGTCTTCACATCCATTTGCCAGATCTCATAATCGTAATATGCTGCTATTGCGAGAATTGTAAGATCCAAGGATCTTAAGTCCTGGTAAGCATTATTTTTGATTTAAATAAAATTATTGACTGTGATATTTTTCTATGTATTGGTTGTTAATAATTAACTAACTAGAGATTTTTGGATGTTAATGTTAATTAATTAACTAGCTTATTGGATGGTAATTTTAAATTCTTATTGGATGTTCACTTAAACCTTGGGTTATTGGGTTGGCGCTAATTGGGTTTTAAAATTCGAAATTATTAGTTAAATGGATTAAACCCTATTTGAATTAATTGGTTACGGGTTAAGGAATTAAAAACCGAAAATTTAAATTGGTAATTCGGTTAGGGAAGGGAAATTGGCGATTTTGGCTTGAGGAAATCTTGGGGCGGCTAGGGCAAAGAAGTGGGCGATTTTTGAAGAACTTGGCGATTTCTTGAGGAGCTTGGACGATTCTTGAAGGCTTGGAGGAATTTTCCTTTCTTCCTCTTCCTTTTCCCTTGGCCGGCATCTTTGGTTTGGGTGGCGTTTCTTCCTTCCATTGGTGGCGACGTTGGTAGAGCTTCAAAGGCTTTAGACGATTTTTGTTGGGGAGATTTTAACCTAAGTGTTCACGGTTCAAGGTGAGTGGGGTGTCTTATTTGACCTATTAATTTGGTTGTGATTGTATTACATGATGCAATAGAATTCTTGGAAAATTACCATGTTTAAAACCGAAATTTTGATATTAATTATGAAAACCGAAATGATCTTGATAATTGTTATGAAAACCGAAACTTTGATTTAATTATGAAAACCGAAATCTTGATGATTGTTTAACCGAAAATTTGTATGAAATTTAAGGTATTTTTATAGGGAATTTTTGGTAGCATTAAATCATTGAATTTTGAGTATGAAATTCTTGTTAACCAGGTATTTTATAGGGAATTTTGGTAACATTAAATCAATGATTTTTTTTGTAGCATGAAAATTTTGTTAATTGTAGTTAAACCGAAATCTTGACAATATGTATGAAATCCGAAATCTTGTTAATTGAAGTTAAACTGAAATCTTGATAACATGTTTGGGAACCGCAATCTTTATAATTGTAGTTAACATGTTTACATGTGGTAATTTGTAAGAATACAGGTTTGACATTTTATGTTGAGTTTATGGATGCTTGTTTTAATTTTATGGTTCTTTATGAGTGTAGCATGTATCCTTGTTTGAGGAATTGGGTGATAACATAGCAAGGTTAGATTGAACTAATCAGCATGAAACCTAAGGACTACACTACAATGTGATTTTTATGAAGTTTATGTGATTTTTTGAATATTATGTGATTTGTGATTTTTGGAATATTATGTGGTTATGGGAATTTAGAATATTATGTGTTATGTGATGGGTAGGACTAAGGCTAAGTGTGACTGTGTACTCAAGGGGATAGTATGTGTAATATGTTAAGGGTTTGAGACTTCAGCCCTGTATTGTGATATGTGAGGGGGTTGATGTTCAGCCTACCTGTTATGATGGGGGTTGATGTTCAGCCTGCCCGATATGATTATTGTGATGACTATCCTAGAGTCTAGTTGACACTTAGAAGTCCACCGTTGTGAAATAAGATATAAGATGTGTCTGTTGTCCAGTAGGAACCTTTTGGGAGAACGGGTTTTGACGCAAAGTGCCATGTCTTGGTCGGACAGGGGCCACCTCTTGATGTCATCACTTTTTTTTTGTGATATGGGGTGTCGTAGAGCAAAGTGCCACGTCGTGACCCGGCGGGGGCCACCTCTTGAATCTACACACTATCCATCGATGTGTTATGGGGTGTTTTAGAGCAAAGTGCCACGTCGTGACCTGGCGGGGGCCACCTCTTGATTCTACTCACTGTCCATGTTTATATGTTGCATGAAATTTTGCAGTCTCCCAGTGCTTAGGCCAAAGCCGGGTTAGACCATAATGGTCACTACTGAATATGCTGGACAACTAGGTTAATTAAGTATTGGTGTGTACATCTGAGTTGGTTTAGAGTATAACTCTAGAACCTGAGTTTGTTATATGTTGGTGTGTACATCTGACTGTTTATATGACTTCTGTTTTCTTTATGTTGTTATATGTTGACATAATGTTCCTGTTAAAGATTTTTAAAATAATCTGTCTATATTTTTGAGTGTATGTTATGGATGGTCGATTTAGACTATCCACTCACTAGGCTGTGTAGCTCACCCCTCACTATTTTCAGGCATAGAGCAGGGGCGCATTTCTTGAGTTAGCATTGGCATGGATATTGCTAGTTTGCTGTTTAAGAACTTTTGTGCTTAATTATTTGGGGCCCGTTGTGGCCGAACTATATGAATGATATGAGCTATGTGAACCATGTGAACTATGTGAACTTGTGATGTCAGATTGTGGCTGTTAAATGAGTTTGATTTTTGTGTCACCGCGGGCTTCAGCCTGGTTTCGGTGTTTGGTATGAGTTTATAAAATCGATTTTGTGATTTTGTTTTGAATTTCGGTTTGTGGTGTATTCTTTGTAATTGGTTTTGATATACCTGTAACTTGCATATGTCTAGTGCAAGGAATGCGTGGTGGCAGGTACCTTTATGAAATTGTGTTTTTGTGGAGATTTATATATATGGAATTTTCGAAATTTTCAGATCGGGTTTCCTGAACGGGGTTTTACCTAGCATATGTATCGATCTTGTATGATAACATCCTGTTTCTTTCATGAATTGTGTTGCTTGTTTGGGGTTAAGATAACGGGATGTTACAAGAATAATCCGAATAGACTTGAACATGGCTACAGGAGAGAAAGTTTCATCATAATCTATCCCGTAGATTTGTTTGAAACCTTTCGCAACTAGCCTGCCTTTATAGGTAACCACGTTTCCATCCATGTCAATCTTCTTCTTGAAGATCCATTTACAGCCTATAGGGATTACTCCCGGAGGCGGATCAACCAAATCCCAGACTTGGTTATCTGACATGGAGTCCATCTCGGCTCGCATAGCTTCAAGCCATCTAGCTGAATCCAGTCCACTGACCGCATCTGCATAAGTAAGGGGTTCATCATGATCAATGATGTAGACTCCGTCATAGCGCTTAGGCTGTCGA
Organism: Costus lasius; assembly: GCA_027563935.2. Classification (NCBI taxonomy): domain Eukaryota; kingdom Viridiplantae; phylum Streptophyta; class Magnoliopsida; order Zingiberales; family Costaceae; genus Costus; species Costus lasius. The sequence continues at coordinate 88,028,274 of CM050446.2, forward strand.
CGGATCCTTCCCGATCTTCGCGGTTCCCGTGATATCTGAGCCTCAGGTTGTTCAATAACCTGCTCAACTGGCTCAGGCTCATCCAACTGTGCTTGACTACTTTGTCCTTGCTCTGGATATTCATCCAGCTTTATTTCTCTCCCACTGGCCTGTTGCAGAAGAAACTCCTTCTCAAGAAAAATAGCCGTCCGAGCAACAAATACCTTGTTCTCTTTGGGATCGTAGAAATAATAACCCTTAGTTTCCTTAGGGTAACCGACAAAGATGCATTTCTCAGATCTGCTCTCTAGTTTCCCAGAGGCGAGCTTTTTGACATAAGCCTCGCAACCCCAGATCTTGATAAATGTCAAGCTAGGCTGTTTCCCATACCATAACTCATATGGAGTCTTTGAAACTGCCTTGGATGGCACTCGGTTTAGTACCTTTGCAGCTGTTTCCAATGCAAATCCCCAAAAGGAGTAAGGTAGAGCAGCCTGACTCATCATAGAACGAACCATATCAAGTAATGTTCTATTTCTCCTCTCGGACACACCATTCCATTGCGGTGTTCCTGGCGGAGTGAGCTGTGAGATAATCCCACACTCCTTCAGATAGTCAGTAAATTCTCGACTTAGGTATTCACCACCTCGATCAGAACGAAGTGCCTTGATATTTCGGCCTAGCTGATTCTGTACTTCATTTTTGAACTCTTTGAACTTGTCAAAAGATTCACTTTTATGTCTCATTAGATAGACATACCCATATCTACTGAAATCATCAGTAAAGGTAATGAAGTATGAATAGCCACCTCTGGCATGTTTACTAAATGGCCCACACACATCACTGTGTATAAGGTCAAGTAAACTTGAAGCCCTTTGACCTTTGTTAAGAAAAGGAGACTTCGTCATTTTACCCAATAAACAAGCTTTGCATGTATCAATCTCCTCACAGGAGAATGATCCCAGCAGTCCATAATCATGCAACCGCTTAATGCGTTTCTTGTTAATATGGCCTAAACGACTATGCCATAACAAGGTGCTGTCATCAGCATACTTGGCTTTCTTATTATCAATATTTTGTATAGAACATTCCATGTCCAACATGAATAACCCATTGTTAATTGATCCAGTAGCATAAACAATATTATCATAACAAAGAACACACTTTGAAATATTGCATTCAAAGGAAAAACCTTTCATGACAAGAGCAGGAATGGAGATAATATTTTTAGTAATGCTTGGTACAAAGTAACAATTGTTTAGTTCTAATACAAGACCAGATGGTAATGAGATGTAATATTCTCCTATAGCAACAGCAGCAACCCGTGCCCCGTTTCCAACTCGTAGGTCCACCTCATGCTGTCCCACCTGTCTTCTTCTCTTGAGTTCCTGTACATTTGAACAAATGTGAATTCCACATGCAGTGTCCAACACCCATGAAATAGAAGAAGAGGATATCATGACTTCAGTCACGAAAATACCTGAGCCGGAAGCGATGCTTCCCTTCTTGTCTCCTTGGTGTTGGGGTATGCCCTTAAGGCTAATGTTTGAGGCCTATGGGAATGTATTTGTATCATGTAATAAACTGTTATGTTTATAAAGGCATGGTTGTTATTCAGTTAGCTACATTGTCTGCTGCAATATATGTTCTTCTGAATAATGTCTCAAAGCTGTTCAGCTCGGCTGACATGCTATTATGTCCTTAGTCGATATATCTTGGTGAACATGAGACAGCCTTGATATTGTTAAGACTAATATGTGTTCTAATCTTATAGGATGCTTCGAGCATGGAATAAGATGTAGACTCATGGGTACATTGGATGTACTGGACAGACCCTACTAGGATGTTCAATTGTTTGTCACAATGTGAATGTTCCTTGATTAAGACAAGTGGCACATTTCCTCTGACTTGAGATCACTTGTGTTTTCTAAATGATGATTGTCATTGTTTTGAGATGGTTCAATATCATTTGAAACATAATGATTATAGACTATCTTGGATGGTGAGCTTGAGTCAGGTTAGAGCACTAGTGATAGACATAGGATTGCCGTCTCCTTGTTGAAGGAGTCTGATGTTCTAAAGGGGCCCCCTGGATGAGATGATTGAGAAAAGTGTATGGCCATACCCAGGTGACTATGTTCATCTGTTCTGATCATGCTCATCATATTGGAATTACGAGCTTGACAGGCTTGTCCAATAAGAACATCCAGTGGCAAAGGAAATATGTATGCTTTGTGAAATGATTCACACTTGTGCTGTGGTTTGGGTGTAGTCTTGGAAGACTCTTTCCTTTATATCGGGAGACAGTGATGTGTTGCTAGATACCCCTCACTGATCGTGATAATGTGAATTATCGTTACCGACATTTAAAGGAAACCCTCAGGGTCGCACAATTTGATGATATGGCTTACTTAAGTCAAATCGTGTGGACTGAATTGTTCAGGTTCAGTTTAAAGGGATTTAATCTCTGATTGTGAGTGAGATCTGGTCTGATCATGTTTGATTGATTAGGGCTTGAGATCGGTAAGCTTCGATCGGGAGAATAGATGCCAGATCGGTCAGATCAAGAGCATCGAAGAGATTGACGGTTAGATCTGAAGCCTTAGGGTTTAAGTAAGATCTAGACCATATTGCTTGGGTTAATTGGTCTTGGACCAAACCGATGTGAACTGGCTCATTGGTTGAGCGCATGGTTCAAGTGATGTGGCATTTGCGATTGGGTAAACCCAAGAGCGCACGTTGAGAAGTGGATGCTATTTTTGGATAGCACTTCTACTAATCGTGGCCATGACTCACGATTGCCACACTTCACGCCCCCCTTCTCTTTGTTCGTCGCCAACGCTTGGCTTAGACGATACAACATCTCGGCTAGAGAAGAGAGGACGACAAGAGAGAAAAACTCACTCAAGCAAGGCGATCTCTTCTCCCTTCCATTCGACAAAGGCTTCTTGGAACCTTGCTAGCACAAGGAGCACCAAGGAAAGTAGGCGACACCAATTGTGTGCGTCACCTTAGGAGAAGGCTCGCTTGCGCCTTTCCTTCCAAGTTTTCATCCAACGCATATGGCTATGGTATGAATTCAAGTTTACTTAAGTTGATCATATATCATGCAATAGATTCTTTCAAACCCTTAATTCCGCTGCAAAAGTTTTATGCGCCATATGTCTAGGGTTTTTGCTCCCCCTAGAAGGGGACCCCCCTTAGGTTAAGGGGTACTTTCAATTGGTATCAGAGGCCGAAGTTGATGCATGCATTTTATGATTGCTTCATGTTGTGTGATCCATGTTTTAGATCTAGAATTATCAACATGCGAATATACATGTTTCATACCGAAACTTGTCTATGTTATTTTGCTTGTTGGCGCTTTCAGGTTTTATCTAAAATCCTTATTACATGCGCGCTCCAAATAGATCTAAGCCCATACTTTAAACCCTTAGACGGGTTACTAGGGTTGAAGTCACCCCCTAGGTTAGATCCAGAATGTCTGATCAGATCATCTGACAACCTGAATGGGTCGATCAGATAGCACCTTGGCGCAAGCCTATGGTGGCTATAGGTCGACTGCAGACAGGTGTGTAGCGATGTCTGATTGAGACAACTAATGAACGCACCTGAGTTAGGCCCGGGGTCACGCCCGTTTGCCAGACCTCAGTGTGGTCGTTCAGCCCTGGCGCATGCATAGTTGACCTTATGGTCGACGCAAGTCAGTTAGGACTTGGTGCGTGCAAGGGCAGTGGATCTGACTAGGTTGGATGAGTGGATCCCTAGTAATGGACCGTTGTAAGGTAGTAAGGGCGAATAAGGAAATTAAAATTGATACCTATGGGTTTTCGAAATTTAATTTTCTTGGTTGGATCACATGTTTGAATGTTGCATATGCTTGTTTATTTCTTCTTATGTGGGCTGCCCATATTAATTGTGTGCTGTGCTGGGGCCTGCGTGCCTGTATTAAAAATTGTAAATTAATTATTGTGATCTGCGCATCACATTGTTTTAATTTATAAAATGTTAGTGACCTGCGTGTCACTCTTGTCTAGATAGTTAAATTTGTAATTTAATTTGACAAGAGCACAGTGCACACTTGGCATAGGCGCATGCAGCAAGTGGCTGGACCAGGTGGGAGGTCTAGGGTTCGACCCTAGGACCTGGCGCATATTCCTGGTGGGCGCACCTGTGCTGCAGATGGCGCTTGGGCCCAGGTTTGGGCCAGATGAGCAGCAAAAGACCCATGAAGAGCAAATGAAGACTTAAGTTAGGTTAAGGTCTTCTAGGGCTATGGGCTTTTACCACATAAGATTCATGCTTTCTTTTATTGCTTAATATTAGAATTGCATGATTAAATTATCTTCTGCTATCACCATAGAAATTGCATGATAGGCAAGAAGATAAAAGACCGTTAAAATCCAACGCTAAAATATCAAGCTCGTAAGCCTTCTGACGCGAAACCTCACTGTTCTGATTATCGTTGGAGCCGTGTTGTACCCACTCAGTGGGCACGTCCATCTATCTTCAGACGGTGCGGGATTACACCTGCGTGTTACAGAGTAGGGATTTATCCCTTCTCGTTGCTCAGCATAGCACGTGGTGGTCCAGGGAGTAGGTCGGGTCAGCTTGACCGTGTAGGCTACATATGTGGCGCATATGGTAACACATGGAGGCAGCCATCTGTGGGGTCAGAGATTGTGTTGTACCAACTCAGTTGGCACAGTCTGCTGGACTGCCCAGATGAAGGGGAATCGCACGGGTTGGCGATCGGCAGGGACTGCCTACCAGAAACTAGTGCTTGTACTCTCTGTGCATCTTATCTCGCCTAAGCGGGACGCGGAGACCAAGTATGAAATCTGGATCCCATCTCACTAAAAGAGTTCTACTCTTTCGGGCTGTTTTGCTGGATTTTTCACGCCTGATAAAATAGTGAGAAAAAGAATCTTTCTTAAGTCCTGATTGATTCTTATACATTGATACTGACCTTGCTGTTCTTGCATTGTTGTAGATACCTGCAGCAACGAACACCATGAACTTCAATGTGCGATCCCTACTGGAAAGAGAGAAGTTTGCTGGGCCGAACTTCTCTGACTGGTTTGGACACCTTAAGATCGTTCTTAAGGCAGAGAGGAAACTGTATGTCCTCGAGACGGCGATACCGCCGCAGCCCGCTCCGAACGCCGCAAGGGCGGTTCGGGAAGCCTATGAAAAGCACGTCAATGATAGCATTGATGTCGCTTGCCTGATGCTAGCGTCTATGACGCCACCGCTGCAGCGTCAGCATGAGGATATGTCAGCTATACAGATTATAGCAAACCTCAAGATGCTGTATGCTGCACAGGCGAGGACTGAACGCTATAATTTGACTAAGCTCTTCTTTCAGAGCAAACTGGCTGAAGGGAGCCCAGTGGGAGCTCACGTGCTCAAGATGATTGGGCACAAGGAGGCTCTGGAGAAACTGGGGCACACCATCAACCAGGAGCTTGCTGTGGACATTATTCTGCAGTCTCTCCCGCCATCATTCGACGCGTTCATTATTAATTTTAATATGAACAAAATCGATTGTACTCCGGCAGAGCTGCTGAATATGCTCTTGACCACTGAGGAGACTCTGAAGGGTAAGCCTTCGACCTCTGTCTTGATGGTTCCTTCAAGGAACAAGAAGAAGGGGAAGAAGGGCAAGGCCCCGGTCAAGAATTACAGCAAGGCTCTGAAGCAGAAGGTGAAGCGGTCCAAGGAATACAGGTGTTTCCACTGTGGCCAGCTGGGTCACTGGAAAAAGGACTGTAAAGCGCTCCAAGGAGATAAGAGGGGAAGCTTCGCTTCTGGCTCAGGTATATTCGTGACTGAGGTCATGTTTTCTTCTTCTATATCATGGGTGTTGGACACTGCATGTGGAGTTCACATTTGTTCAAATGTACAGGAACTCAAGAGAAGAAGACAGGTGGGACAGCATGAGGTGGACCTACGAGTTGGAAACGGGGCACGGGTTGCTGCTGTTGCTGTAGGAGACTACTTTATTTCTTTACCATCTAGACTTGTATTGGAACTAAACAGTTGTTACTTTGTTCCCAGTATAACTAAAAATATTATCTCCATTCCTGCTCTTGTCAGGAAGGGATTTTCCTTTGAATGCAATATTTCAAAGTGTATTTTGTCTTTTGATAATATTGTTTATGCAACTGGTTCAATTAACAATGGGTTATACATGTTGGACATGGAATGTTCGATACAGCAAATTGATATTAAGAAAGCCAAGTATGCTGATGACAGCACCTTGCTATGGCATAGTCGTTTAGGCCATATTAACGAGAAACGCATTAAGCGGTTGCATGATCATGGACTGCTGGGATCATTCTCCTATAAAGAGATTGATACATGCAAAGCTTGTTTGATGGGTAAAATGACGAAGTCACCTTTTCCTCACAAAGGTCAAAGGGCTTCAGGTTTACTTGACCTTATACACAGTGATGTGTGTGGGCCATTTAGTAAACATGCCAGAGGTGGCTATCAGTACTTCATTACCTTTACTGATGATTTCAGTAGATATGGGTATGTCTATCTGATGAGACATAAGAGTGAATCTTTTGACAAGTTCAAAGAGTTCAAGAATGAAGTACAGAATCAGCTAGGCCGAAATATCAAGGCACTTCGCTCAGATCGAGGTGGAGAATACCTAAGTCATGCATTTACTGACTATCTAAAGGAGTGTGGGATTATCTCACAGCTCACTCCGCCAGGAACACTGCAATGGAATGGTGTGTCCGAGAGGAGAAATAGAACGTTACTTGATATGGTTCGTTCTATGATGAGTCAGGCTACTCTTCCATACTCCTTTTGGGGTTTTGCGCTGGAAACAGCTGCAAAGGTACTAAACCGAGTGCCATCCAAGGCAGTTTCTAAGACACCATATGAGTTATGGTATGGGAAACAGCCGAGCTTGACATTTATCAGGATCTGGGGCTGCGAGGCTTATGTCAAAAAGCTCGCCTCTGGGAAACTAGACAGCAGATCTGACAAATGTATCTTTGTCGGTTACCCTAAGGAAACTAAGGGTTATTATTTCTACGATCCCAAGGAGAACAAGGTTTTTGTTGCTCGGACGGCCATATTTCTTGAGAAGGAGTTTCTTCTGCAAGAGGCCAGTGGGAGAGAAATAAAACTGGATGAGAATCCAGAAGAAGGACAAAGTGACCAAGCACAGTTGGATGAGCCTGAGCCGGTAGAACAGGTTATTGAACAACCTGAGGCTCAGATATCACGGGAACCGCGAAGATCGGGTAGGATCCGTCGACAGCCTGAGCGCTATGACGGAGTCTACATCATTGATAATGATGAACCCCTCACTTATGCGGATGCGGTCAGTGGACCGGAGTCAGCGAGATGGCTTGAGGCTATGCGCGCCGAGATGGACTCCATGTCAGATAACCAAGTTTGGGATTTGGTTGATCCGCCTTCGGGAGTTATCCCTATAGGCTGTAAATGGATCTTCAAGAAGAAGATTGACATGGATGGTAACGTGGTTACCTATAAAGGCAGGCTAGTTGCGAAAGGTTTCAAACAAATCTACGGGATAGATTATGATGAAACTTTCTCACCTGTAGCCATGTTTAAGTCTATTCGGATTCTTTTCGCGATAGCTGCATATTATGATTATGAGATTTGGCAGATGGATGTGAAAACAGCTTTCCTTAATGGAAATCTGGATGAGGATGTGTATATGACACAACCTGAGGGTTTCACTAATCCAGCAGATCGTCATAAGATATGCAAGTTAAAGAAGTCCATTTATGGACTTAAGCAAGCATCTAGAAGCTGGAATATTCGTTTTGATGAATCAGTCACTGAATTTGGTTTCATCAAGAACGAGGATGACCCGTGTGTATATAAGAGGTTTAGTGGGAGCGTGATTACTTTCCTAGTCCTCTACGTCGATGACATCTTGATCATTGGAAATGACATTCCTGAAATGCATGCTGTTAAGGCATGGCTGAGGAAATGTTTCCAGATGAAAGATTTAGGAGAAGCAGCCTATGTGTTAGGTGTGAAGATCTACAGGGATAGATCTAAGAGGCTTCTCGGGCTGTGCCAGAGTACTTACATCGATAAGGTCCTGGAGAGATTTCACTTAGAGAATTCTAAGAAAGGATATCTTCCAGTCAGACATGGTCTGAATCTTTCAAAGAGTCAGTGTCCACAAACACAGACTGAGAAAGATGAAATGAACAATACGCCTTATGCTTCGGCTATTGGTTCCATTATGTATGCGATGTTGTGTACTCGCCCAGACGTCGCTTACGGGTTAAGCGTGACCAGTCGTTACCAAAGTAATCCAGGTATGGCGCACTGGATTGCAGTCAAGAACATCTTAAAATATCTGCGGAGGACCAAAGATATGTTCTTGATATATGGTGGTCAGGAAGAACTCAGTATTGAAGGATATACTGACGCTTCGTTCCAGTCGGACCAGGATGATTTCCGATCGCAATCAGGCTATGTTTTTAGCTTGAATGGAGGTGCAGTGGTGTGGAAGAGTTTCAAACAGTCAATTGTTGCTGATTCCACAACAGAAGCCGAGTATGTTGCAGCCTCGGAAGCATCCAAGGAGGCAGTGTGGATTCGTAAGTTCGTGAGAGAACTTGGTGTTGTTCCTTCGAGTGCAGATCCTTTGGTTATCTTTTGTGATAACACTGGAGCAATCGCACAAGCAAAGGAACCACGGTCGCACCAGAAGTCCAAGCACATACAGAGACGGTTTCATTTGATCAGGGAGATCATAGATCGTGGCGAGATCAAAGTATGCAAGGTTCATACAGATGACAATCTGGCAGACCCGCTTACCAAGCCTCTGGCGCAGCAGAAGCATGAGAAGCACTGTAATAATATGGGTTTGAGATTTCTCAACCATTAGATTAAGTGCAAGTGGGAGATTGTTGGGGTATGCCCTTAAGGCTAATGTTTGAGGCCTATGGGAATGTATTTGTATCATGTAATAAACTGTTATGTTTATAAAGGCATGGTTGTTATTCAGTTAGCTACATTGTCTGCTGCAATATATGTTCTTCTGAATAATGTCTCAAAGCTGTTCAGCTCGGCTGACATGCTATTATGTCCTTAGTCGATATATCTTGGTGAACATGAGACAGCCTTGATATTGTTAAGACTAATATGTGTTCTAATCTTATAGGATGCTTCGAGCATGGAATAAGATGTAGACTCATGGGTACATTGGATGTACTGGACAGACCCTACTAGGATGTTCAATTGTTTGTCACAATGTGAATGTTCCTTGATTAAGACAAGTGGCACATTTCCTCTGACTTGAGATCACTTGTGTTTTCTAAATGATGATTGTCATTGTTTTGAGATGGTTCAATATCATTTGAAACATAATGATTATAGACTATCTTGGATGGTGAGCTTGAGTCAGGTTAGAGCACTAGTGATAGACATAGGATTGCCGTCTCCTTGTTGAAGGAGTCTGATGTTCTAAAGGGGCCCCCTGGATGAGATGATTGAGAAAAGTGTATGGCCATACCCAGGTGACTATGTTCATCTGTTCTGATCATGCTCATCATATTGGAGTTACGAGCTTGACAGGCTTGTCCAATAAGAACATCCAGTGGCAAAGGAAATATGTATGCTTTGTGAAATGATTCACACTTGTGCTGTGGTTTGGGTGTAGTCTTGGAAGACTCTTTCCTTTATATCGGGAGACAGTGATGTGTTGCTAGATACCCCTCACTGATCGTGATAATGTGAATTATCGTTACCGACATTTAAAGGAAACCCTCAGGGTCGCACAATTTGATGATATGGCTTACTTAAGTCAGATCGTGTGGACTGAATTGTTCAGGTTCAGTTTAAAGGGATTTAATCTCTGATTGTGAGTGAGATCTGGTCTGATCATGTTTGATTGATTAGGGCTTGAGATCGGTAAGCTTCGATCGGGAGAATAGATGCCAGATCGGTCAGATCAAGAGCATCGAAGAGATTGACGGTTAGATCTGAAGCCTTAGGGTTTAAGTAAGATCTAGACCATATTGCTTGGGTTAATTGGTCTTGGACCAAACCGATGTGAACTGGCTCATTGGTTGAGCGCATGGTTCAAGTGATGTGGCATTTGCGATTGGGTAAACCCAAGAGCGCACGTTGAGAAGTGGATGCTATTTTTGGATAGCACTTCTACTAATCGTGGCCATGACTCACGATTGCCACACTTCACGCCCCCCTTCTCTTTGTTCGTCGCCAACGCTTGGCTTAGACGATACAACATCTCGGCTAGAGAAGAGAGGACGACAAGAGAGAAAAACTCACTCAAGCAAGGCGATCTCTTCTCCCTTCCATTCGACAAAGGCTTCTTGGAACCTTGCTAGCACAAGGAGCACCAAGGAAAGTAGGCGACACCAATTGTGTGCATCACCTTAGGAGAAGGCTCGCTTGCGCCTTTCCTTCCAAGTTTTCATCCAACGCATATGGCTATGGTATGAATTCAAGTTTACTTAAGTTGATCATATATCATGCAATAGATTCTTTCAAACCCTTAATTCCGCTGCAAAAGTTTTATGCGCCATATGTCTAGGGTTTTTGCTCCCCCTAGAAGGGGACCCCCCTTAGGTTAAGGGGTACTTTCACTTGGAGCGCTTTACAGTCCTTTTTCCAGTGACCCAGCTGGCCACAGTGGAAACATCTGTATTCCTTCGACCGCTTAACCTTTTGTTTCAGAGCCTTGTTGTAATTCTTGACAGGGGCTTTGCCCTTCTTCCCCTTCTTCTTGTTCCTGGAAGGGAACATCAAGACAGAGGTTGAAGGCTTGCCCTTTAGAGTTTCCTCTGTAGTCAAGAGCATATTCAGCAACTCTGCCGGAGTACAGTCGATCTTGTTCATATTAAAATTAATAATGAACGGATTGAAAGAGGCCGGGAGGGACTGCAGAATAATGTCTACAGCAAGCTCCTGATTGATGGTATGCCCCAGTTTCTCTAGAGCCTCTTTGTGCCCAATCATCTTGAGCACATGAGCTCCCACTGGACTCCCTTCAGCCAGTTTGCTCTGAAAGAAAAGTTTGGTCAAATTATAGCGTTCAGTCCTCGCCTGTGCAGCATACAGCATCTTGAGGTTTGCTATCATTTCTATAGCAGACATATCCTCATGCTGACGCTGCAGCTGTGGCGTTATAGACGCTAGCATCAGGCAAGCGACATCAATGCTATCATTGACATGCTTTTCATAGGCATCCCGAACCGCCCTTGCGGCGTTCGGAGCGGGTTGAGGTGGTACAGCCGTCTCGAGGACATACAGTTTCCTCTCAGCCTTAAGAACGATCTTAAGGTGTCCGTACCAGTCTGAGAAGTTTGGCCCAGCAAACTTCTCCCTTTCCAGTAGGGATCGCACATTGAAGCTCATGGTGTTCGTTGCTGCAGGAATCTACAACAATGCAAGAACAGCAAGGTCAGTATCAATGTTAAGAATCAATTCAGGACTTAAGAATGATTCTTTTCTCACTATTTTATCTGGCTGAAAAATCAAGCAAAACAGCCCGAAAGAGTAAAACTCTTTTAGTGAGATGGGATCCAGATTTCATACTTGGTCTCCGCGTCCCGCTTAGGCGAGATAAGATGCACAGAGAGTACAAGCACTAATTTCTGGTAGGCAGTCCCTGCCAATCGCCAACCCGTGCGATTCCCCTTCATCTGGGCAATCCAGCCGACTATGCCAACTGAGTTGGTACAACACAGTCTCTGATCCCACAGATGGCCGCCTCCATATAGCTACCATATGCGCCACATATGTAGCCTACATGGTCAAGCTTACCCAACCTACTCCCTGGACCACCACGTGCTATGCTGAGCAACGAGAAGCGATAAATCCCTTCTCTGTAACACGCAGGTGAAATCACACACCGTCTGAAGATAGATGGACGTGCCCACTGAGTGGGTACAACACGGCTCCAACGATAGTCAGAATAGTGAGGTTTCGCGTCAGAAGGATTACGAGCTTGATATTTTAGCGTTGGATTTTAACGGTCTTTTATCTTCTTAACTATCATGCAAACCCTATGGTGATAGCAGAAGATGAATAAATCATGCAAGTCTAATTATTTAAACAATAAATAGAAAGCATGCTGATCTTATGTGGTAAAAGCCCATTAACCCTAAGTAAGACCTTAATTTAACTTAAGTCTTCACTTGAGCTTTCTTCATGGGTCTTTTGCATCTCATCTGGCCCAACCCAGGGCCCAAGCGCCCACTGCAGCTCAGGTGCGCCCACCAAGTAAATGCGTGCGCCTGTCCTAGGGTCGAACCCTAGACCTCCCACCTGGTCAAGCCACTGCTGCATGCGCCAATGCCATGTGTGCTCTGTGCTCTTGTCTGATTAAAATTACAATTTAATCTATCTAGACAAGATTGACACGCAGGTCAATTACACAATAAATTAATTAAATGTGATACGCAGATCACAATAATATTAATTTACAATTTTAATCCAGGCACACAGGCCCCAGCACAGCACACATTAAAAGGGCAACCCACATAAGATGAAATAAACAAGCACATGGCATCCAATCAACATGTGATCCACTAACAAAATAAAATTTTTCAAAATCCCTTTGGAATCAATTTTATTTGTCTTATGAGCCCTACTACCTTACAACGGTCCATTAATAGGGATCCACTCATCATATCTAGTCAGATCCACTGCCCTTGCATGCACCAAGTCCTAACTGACTTGAGTTGACCTAATGGTCAACCATGCATGCGCCAAGGGCTGAACAGCCTTCATGAGTTCTGGCAAGCGGGTGTGACCCCGGGCCTAACTCATGTGCGTTCAATGGTTGTCTCAACCAGACCTCGCTACACGCCCTTGATGCAGTCGACCTATAGCCACCTCATGCTTGCGCACAGGTGCTATCTGGTCAACCCATCTAGGCTGTCAGATGGTCTGATCAGACTATTTGGATCTTATCTAGAGGATGACTTCAACCCTACTAACCCGTCTAAGGGTTTATAGCAGGCGTCACTTAGATCTAATGGTGATGCGCGCAAGATATAATAAGGTTTGATAAAAACAACATCCAAGCGCCACCATACTACATACATGCGCAAACATAAACATGAACAAACTAGCATGTAGTTTTTCGGCATGTGTTTAGATCTACTCTTAGCAAGCGCAAACAAGGATCACATATAAGCAATCAAATGAACATACATAAAACCGCATGCTCTGATACCAATTGAAGAGTCCCCTTCAAGGGGGAGCGAAAGCCCTAAAGTGGCGCAAGTAGATTCTAGGGGTTTCAACAACAAGATCGCATGTAGTTCATATGATTAACTTGTATAAATGGAATAGATCTGAAAGGGATCATACCAACGCCATTAGATTGGATGGCGACTTGGAAGTAGAGAGTGATGCCGCTCTCCTCCAAAGAAGACGCACACAAGAAGATGTCGCCTACTTCCTTTGGCGTTCCTTGTGCTAGCAAGGGCCCAAGGTATCCTTGATCGCTTGAAGGAGATGAGATGGTCTCTTGGCCTCGTCAAGTGCCCTCCTTGTCGTGAAGAACACCACACGAAAAAAAGAGGTCCCGTGGAAGAGGCGAGAGCGTGAGATGTTTTCAACGTCAAGGCGTTACCTCAACGTGGAGGCGTTACTCTCAAATTTGGAAAAACCAACTTCCAAATATAGTAACCACTTAACTCTTCATGCATTCACTCCAAGTGAACCGATCCTCACCTCTTCACCCTTGAACCATGCGCTCATTTGATGAGCCAGTTCAAATAGATTTGGTTCAAAAACCAAATTAGGCCAAGCGTTGGTCTAGACCTTCTATGAACCAAATGGCTCAAGATCTAACCGTACATCTCCTGATGCTCTTGATCTCACCGATCTAGCATCTAATCTCTCGATCGAAGCTTACCGATCTCAAGCCCTAATCAATCAAACATGATCAGACCAGATCTCACTTACAATCAGAGTTTAAACTCCTTTAAACTGAACCAAAACAATTCAGTCCACACGATCTGACTTAAGTAAGCCATATCATCAAATTGTGCGACCCTGAGGGTTTCCTTTAAATGTCGGTAACGATAACTTACGTTATCACGATCAGTGAGGGGTATCTAGCAACACATCACTGTCTCCCGATATAAAGGAAAGAGTCTTCCAAGACTACACCCAAACCACAGCACAAGTGTGAATCCACTTCACCAGGCATACATGTTTCCTTTGCCACTGGATGTTCTTATTGGACAAGCGTGTCAAGCCTGTAGCTCCAATATGATGAGCATGATTAGATCAGATGAACATAGTCACCTGGGTATGGCCATACACTTTCTCAATCATCTCATTCAGGGGGGCCCCCTTTAGAACATCACACTCCAATCAAGGAGACGGCAATCCTATATCTATCACTAGTGTCCTAACCTGACTCATGATCATTATCCAAGATAGTCTATAACCATTATGTTTCAAATGATATTGAACTACCTCAAAACAATGACAATCTTCATTTAGAAACACAAGTGATCTCAAGTCAGAGGACATGTGCCACTTGATGCATACAAGGATTATTCACATTGTGACAAGCAATTGAATATCCTAGTAGGGTCTGTCCAGTACATCCAATGTACCCATGAGTCTACATCTTATTCCATGCTCAAAGCATCCTATAAGATTAGAACACATATTAGTCTCAATCATATCAAGGCTGTCTCATGTTCACCAAGATATCTCGACTAAGGACATAGAGCATGTCAGCCTAGCTGAACAGCATTGAGACATTATTCAGAAGTACACTTATTGCAGCAGTCAATGTAACAAACTGAATAACAACCATTGCCTTTATAAACATATGAGTTTATACATGATACTGAAAGAATCCCAAGGCCTCAAACATTAGCTTTAAGGGCATACCCCAACAGTAAGTTATCTGAGGGTGCACCAGTGAGACCCCATGTTCTCAAGCTGATTGGGAACATGAATCATCTTAGGAGGATAGGACACGCTATAGATAACGAGCTGGTTGTGGATCTTATTCTGCATTCCTTACCCCTAGCTTCAGTCCGTTTATCATAAATTTCAACATGAACCGGATTGAGTGCACACGGGAGGAACTGATGAATATGCTCCAGACAGCCGAGCGTGAGATGGTAAAGACCAAACCTAATTCTGTTCTTTTGGTCCCTACGGCCAAGAAGATGAAGAAAAAGGGTAAGGCACATGCCAAGGGTGGTTCCAAGGGTCCTACCAAGGCACTAAAGAAAAAGGCGAAGAAGTCAAAGGACCAGAGGTGCTTCCACTGTGGCGAGCAGGGTCACTGGAGGAGGGACTGCAAGCAACTTCAAAATGAGGAGAAGAAAGGCTTGGCCTTAGCTTCTAGCTCAGGTATTTATGTTACAGAAGTCAACCTTTCTACTTCTATGTCATGGGTATTGGATAGCGCATGTGGAGCTCATATTTGTACAAATATGCAGGGGCTCAAGAAAAGTAGATCGGTACGGGCTGGAGAGATTGACCTACGAGTTGGAAACGGGGCATAGGTTGCTGCTGTTGCTGTAGGAGTTTTGACTCTCTCCCTGCCATCTGGACTTCAGTTAGAGTTAGATAATTGCTATTATGTACCTTCGCTTACTAAGAACATTGTATCAATTCCTTGCTTGGCAAAGAACGGATTTAAGTTTGAAATAAATAAGAAATCTTGTTCTTTTTCATTTGCAAATGTGTTCTATGGGAAGGGTACTTTGTGCAATGGTCTATATGTGTTAGACATGGATAACTCTATTTGTAACATAAATAATAAAAGGACCAAACTGAGTGGTTCAGTTGGTGCTTTCCTATGGCATTGTCGATTAGCCCATATAAACTAGAATCGCATTCAACAACTCCATGCAAATGGGTTGTTAGATTCAAGTTCCTTGGAGGAATTTGATACATGTGAGCAACTGGGAAAATGACAAAGGTGCCATTCACCAAAATTGGTGAGAGGGTAGGAGGTTTGTTGGATCTCATACATAGCGATGTGTGTGGGCCATTCAATAAGCAAGCCAGAGGAGGCCACAACTACTTCATCACTTTTACTAATGATTTTAGTAGATATGGTTATGTCTACCTAATGAGAGATAAGTCTGAATCATTTGAGAAATTCAAAGAGTTCAGACATGAAGTAGAAAACCAGCTTGGTAGATCCATTAAGGCTCTTCGATCAGATCGTGGTGGAAAATACCTGAGCGGTGAGTTCCTTGACTATCTAAAAGAGTGTGGGATTCTGTCCCAACTCACTCCTCTTGGAACACCCCAATGGAATGGTGTGTCTGAAAGGAGAAATCAAACTTTGTTGGACATGGTTCGATGTATGATGAGTCATGCAATTCTACCTCCCTCATTCTGGGGACATGCACTTGAAACAGCTTCTCTAATACTGAATAATGTTCCATCTAAGAGTGTCTCAAATATTCCATACGAGGTATGGAGTGGGACTAATCTCACTTTTATCAGGATCTGAGGATGTGAGGCTAATGTCAAACGTCAGGATTCTAACAAGCTAGAACCTAGATCTGATAAATGCGTATTTGTGGGGTACCCTAAGGAAACTAAGGGTTACTACTTCTATGTTCCCACCGAGAATAAAGTTTTTGCTGCTCGGGGTGCTGTCTTTCTAGAGAAAGAGTTTCTCATGAAAGAAGTTAGTGGGAGGAAGTTTGACTTGGACGAGGTCCAAGTGCAACCACAAGACACAGAGATGGAACCTGAGCCACCTGCACCGGTTGATGGGCAACCTGAGGCTCAAACACAGGCTCCGCGTTGGTCTGGGAGGATTCACCGTGTACCTGAGAGGTATGGGTCGTTGCCGACCCAACACGACGGTATCTTCATCATTGAGGATGAACCCAAGACTTATGAAGAGGCGGTCAGTGGATCGGACTCCGAGAGATGGCTTGACGCCATGAGATCCGAAATGGATTCCATGTCAGCTAACTAAGTTTGGGATTTGGTTGAGTTACCTAATGGGGTAAAACCCATAGGGTGTAAATGGGTCTTCAAGAGGAAGACAGACATGGATGGCAACGTAGTTACCTATAAAGGTAGACTTGTGGCTAAGGGATTCAAACAAGTCCACGGGGTGGACTATGATGAAACCTTTTCGCTAGTTGCTATGTTCAAATCCATTAGGATTCTGCTTGCTATAGCTGCATATCATGATTATGAGATATGGCAGATGGATGTAAAGACAGCGTTCCTTAACGGGAAGCTAACTGAGGATGTGTATATGACACAACCTAATGGCTTCATCCATCCTGCAGAGGCCAATAAGGTTTGCAGACTAAAGAGATCCATTTATGGATTAAAGCAAGCATCTCGAAGTTGGAATCTTCGATTTGATGAAGCTGTGAGAGATTATGGCTTTATCAAAAGCGAAGATGACGCCTGTGTATATAGAAAATTCAGTGGGAGCTTGGTGACTTTTCTAGTCTTGTATGTCGATGACATACTGCTCATCGGGAACGACATCCCTAGTCTTCAAGCTGTGAAGACATAGTTAGGGAAGTGTTTTGAGATGAAGGACTTAGGGAAGGCCGCCTATATTCTAGGCGTGAGGACCTACCGGGATAGATCCAAGAGGCTCCTAGCCCTTAGTCAGAGTACCTACATTGATAAGGTCCTAGAGAGGTTCAACTTGGAGCAATCCAAGAAAGGGTACCTTCCAGTGAGACATGGCCTTACTCTCTCAAAAAGCAAGTGTCCCACCACACAGGTTGAGAGGGATGACATGAGTCGAGTGCCTTATGCTTCGGCAGTGGAATCGATCATGTATGCAATGTTGTGTGCTAGACCAGATGTGGCTTATGCTGTGAGCATAACCAGCCGATACCAATCCAATCCTGGAGTGCAGCACTGGGTGGCTGTAAAGAACATCCTGAAGTATCTGAGAAGAACTAAGGATTTATTCCTAGTCTATGGGGGACAGGAAGAGCTCAGTATGTAGGGATACACTGATGCGTCATTCTAGTCTGACCCTGATGACTTTAGATCGCAGGCTGGCTATGTGTTTAAGATAAATGGAGGTGCTGTTTGCTGGAAGAGCTTCAAGCAATCCACAATTGCCGATTCTACAACCGAAGCTGAGTATGTGGCCGCTTCTGAGGCAGCCAAAGAAGCTGTTTGGATAAGGAAGTTCATTTCTGAACTTCAGGTGGTTCCCAGTGTAGTGGATCCCATTGAAATCTACTGTGATAACAATGGAGCAATTGCACAAGCCAAAGAACCATGGTCTCATCAAAGATCCAAACACATACTCAGGAGATTTCACCTGATCAGAGAGATCATAGACAGAGGTAATGTCAAGATTAGTAGAGTTGACACAGAGAATGATCTGGCAGACCCATTGACCAAGGCTTTGGTGCAGCAGAAGCATGATTGTCACACTAGAGATATGGGGTTGAGATTCCTCAACCTCTAGGTCTTAGTGCAAGTGGGAGATTGTTGGTGTATATGCCTTAGGACCTAGTTTTGGTCCATTATTGTACTACTTGAAGTTGATATTTTATATCATTCTGGCATTGTCATTATCTATATTTGCTTACATCTGCGATTGTGTACTTATATGATAATGTCCCTGGAGACAGATTGGATCTGTGCTCAAATGATAGTCCCCAGTCGATGTACCTGAGTGGATATGGGATAGCTCTGGTACTTGTGAGACTGGTATATGGGCTGGTTAGGCACGAGGTGCTAACGCAGTCATATGGGTAGTAGTGGATATACTGGATCGACCCGCTGTGAGGCAATGACTTGGTGTCACAAGTTATCCTCACAAGTGATAGGAGATGCATTGATCCCTTGACTTGAGGTCATTGGCCATTCTATGTGGTTAGGGATATGCTTTGATACAACCTAACACCTCGCCGTAGTTGGGGTTGGGGGGGGGGGGGGTAATAACGGTTGTCATTGAGCATGTCACGACCTATATGAGAAGGTCAATGGACAGACAGAGGATTTGCCCCATCCTAAGGGAAGTTTGATATCCATGGAGCTCCTCTATGGTTCTATGACTGAAAGTGTATGGCCATATCCAGGGGAAACCTGATTTAGTCATAGACATGAGATTGGATGAAAACAAGTAGTGACACACTTGTCCAATCGGATATTAGTTCGGCAAAGAGACTGGAATGCATCTGTACCTAATTGCGATGATGGGGATGTCGATGCCGATATCCATTCCAATGACCTGGGTAGCAGCGATGCACTGCTAGGTGCCACTCACTGCTTGTGGTGACCTTTGGTCAACACTGCCAGCGTCAAAGGAACCTACAGGGTCACACACCTTGATACTCGAGTTCTCGTATTGATCGGGAAGCCTTGTGATCGAGTTATTGGATAACTCAGATCTATTTGGGAGATTTCATATGCGCCAATGGGCCTGATGAGATGGAAGAAACTTATTGGAGCCAACTTCCAATTTTGGCATATTGACCAATGTAACCATGGTTAGCCTCATTTGACCTTGGGTTAACTTGGATCGGATCCAATAACTTGGTTAACGTGCATAATGGACCTTGGGCTAGGCCCATTGATAAGTTGGGTTTGCTAATAAGTTATCATGAAGAAGAAAGGGGCTAAAAGAGTATAATGGGGATAAATCTCCTCCCATTGGCGCCTAAGGGCATAATGGGGAGGAGTAGACGATTTTGCTTCATGAAGCCAAATCCCAACCCTAACCCTGGCCGCCCCCCTTGCATAACCGACCTATGGCTCTATAAAAGAGGCCATAGGAACCCCTCTCTCATGAACACATCCTTGGAGGCGTGAGCAATAGAGAGGGGCGAAAGTTGGGGGCTCTTGGCGCAAGTTCTCTTCCTCTCTTCCATAGCCGCAACCAATTCTTCTTCTCCTCCTCTTGGCGCAAGAAGGAATTGTTCTTGGTGGCTTCTCCTCGTCTTCATCCTTGGCGCATACTCATTGGAGGTGGCGCAAGTTGTGAAGAAAGTATACTAAGGCTTGGATCTTCTTCCCGAGGCTAGCACCGGGCGTGGAAGAAGAGGACTCGAGGCATCTGTGTGTGTGAGACTGCAGAGGGCGCACGCTTGGGCGCCTATCACGACATCAGCCTCATATTGCTTTAAGGTATATTCTATCTCATCGTGTCGACTCCCTCGCATGCGATCTTCACTAGGTTTTTGGGACTGGCTCGTTTCGGGGATATTGCTTCCGCTGTGCAATGTTTTATGTAATTTCTATCTCTGAAAATTATAAAATATCCCCGGGGTTTCCCAACACCTTGTGCCATGGAAAGGAAGAAGGATGGAGGAAGAAGCTTGCGGCCTTTGATGGAAGAAGTGTTGTTGTATATATCATAAGATCTGTTATTGATCTATCTTTTGCACTACTTGACATTGATATTTCATATATATCATTCTGGCATTGTTATTATTATGTTTTGTTTACATCTACGATTGTATACTTGCATGATAATGTCCCTGGAGATAGACTGGATCTGTGCTCAAACTCTTGTCCCCAGTCAATGTACCTTAGTGGATATGGGATAGCTTTGGTACATGTGAGATTGGTATATGGGTTGGTTAGGCACAAGGTGCTAACGCAGACATATGAGTATGTCAGTGGTGGATATACTGGACCGACCTGCTGTGAGGCTATGATTTGGTATCATGAGTTATCTATACAAGTGACAGGAGATGCATTGATCACTTAACTTTGGATCATTGACTCTTCTATATGGTTAGGGACATGCTTTGATACAATCTAATACCTCACCGTAGTTGGGAGGTTATAACGGTTGTCATTGAGTGTGTCACAACCCATATGTGAAGATCAATGGACAGATAGAGGATTTGCCCCTTTCTGAGGGAAGCTTGATATCTACGGACCCCCCATAGTAGCATGACCGAAAGTGTATGGCCATACCCAGGTGAAAGCCTGATTTAGTCATGACCATGAGATTGAGTGAAAATAAGTGGTGACACACTTGTCCAATCGGATATCATTTTGGCAAAGAGACTATAATGCATCAGTACCTTGTTGCGATGATGGGGATGTCGATGTCGATATCCATTCCGATGACTTGGGTAGTAGTAATGCACTGCAACGTGCCACCCACTACTTGTGATGACCTTAGTTCATCACTACTAGTGTCAGAAGAACCTATAGGGTCGCACACCTTGATACTCAAGTTATCGTATTGATCGGGTAGTCTTATGATCGAGTTATTGGATAGCTTGGATCTATTAGAGAGATTTCATCAGCGCCAATAGGCCTGATGAGATAGAAGAAACTTATTTGATCCAAACTTCATTTTTGGCAGTTGACCCAAAATTGACCATGGTTGGTCACATTTGAGTTTGGGTTGCATTAGATTGGATCCAATGGCTTGATCAACTTGTGTGATGAAGTTTCGGCTAGCTCATTACCCAATGAGGCCTAATAATAAGTTATCATGAAGAGATAAGAAGGCATAATGGCATAATGGGGAGAAAACTATCCCCATTGGTGCCTAGGGGCATAATGGGGTGATGTTGGCGCATGGTGCTTCATTAGTAAGCTATTGGCGCCTCCCCCTTCTTCCTTGGATGGAATCCTTGCCTCTATGGCAAGGCTTGGGGTGCACATGGCTTCATGGGCTTGTATGGAAAGTCCTAAGCACATATGGTAGATGTGTAGAGGTTTATGGAAAAGGTTTGGAATCTTTCCTTACCTCAAACCCTAATTGCCCTCCCCCTGTAGCCCTAGCTGCATGCCTCTTCATAGGTTGTGCATATATCATGGTCTTGCCACCCCTTGCTTGGTTCAACACTTGGACATGCGAGAGCTCCTCCTCCCCTTGGCGTGAACAAGCAAAGGCAAGTGCAAAGGGACCATTGGCTCAACTTCCTCTTCCATAGCCGCAAGCCTCCTTCTCTCTTTCTCCTCTTGGCACAACAAGAGCTAGAGCTTGGTGGCATCATCTCCATCCTTCCATCTCCTTGGCGCATCTTCCTTGAAGGTGGTGCAAACATAGAAGAAGGACCCCAAGGCTTGGATCTTCTTTTTGAGCCTAGCACTGGGTGTGGAAGAAGAGGACTCGAAGATCCGTTGTGTGTGAGACTGCAGAGGGCGCACGCTTGGGCGCCTACATCGGCAATGCTCCATCTGTTAGGGTATGCCCTTGAAAGTTCCATTAAAGGGGGAAAAAACCCTAATCATGCAGATATAAAATTTTCTCATGGCGGAATCTAGGGTTTCCTAGGATCGCATGTATGAACATATGATCAACTTAACATTTTGTATAGATCTAGTGAGAGATCATACCATTGCCATTGCTTGGATGGCGACTTGGAAGAAGAGGGCGAGCGGCTCTCCTCCAAAGGTGATGCACACAAGGTGAAGATGACTACTCCCTTGGCGTCTTTGTGCTAGCAAAGCTTCAAGGTCTCCTAATCGCGTGAAGGAGGTTGAGATGATCTCTAGGCTTTGTCAAGTCCTCTCCTTGGCGTCAAGACTCACCACACGAGAGAGGAGAGGCGACAAGAGGAAGATGCGAGCGAGAATAGAGCAATGCTCTCGAACGTGAGGCATGCTACCTATTTTGGAAAGCATGACTTCCAAAAATAGTAAACCCTCAATGTGTTCAAGTGTTCACGCTTAGTGAACAAATCGCAATGTTCTCCCCTTTGAACCATGCGCTCACTTGATGAGCCGGTTCAATTACATTTGGTTCAAGGACCAAATCAAACCAAGCCTTGGTCTAGATCAAATTAAACTATAAGGCTCAAGATCTAACCATTCATCTCTTGATGCTCTTGATCTCACCGATCTAGCATCAATTCTCTCGATCGAAGCTTACCGATCTCAAGCCCTAATCAATCAAACATGATCAGACCAGATCTCACTTACAATCAGAGTTTAAACTCCTTTAAACTGAACCAAAACAATTCAGTCCACACGATCTGACTTAAGTAAGCCATATCATCAAATTGTGCGACCCTAAGGGTTTCCTTTAAATGTCGGTAACGATAACTTACGTTATCACGATCAGTGAGGGGTATCTAGCAACACATCACTGTCTCCCGATATAAAGGAAAGAGTCTTCCAAGACTACACCCAAACCACAGCACAAGTGTGAACCCAAGTCACTTGACATATGTGTTTCCTTTGCCACTGGATGTTCTTATTGGACAAGCGTGTCAAGCCTGTAATTCCAATATGATGAGAATGATTAGATCAGATGAACATAGTCATCTGGGTATGGCCATACACTTTCTCAACCATCTCATCCAGGGGGCCCCAACAGAACATCACACTCCAAACAAGGAGACGGCAATCCTATATCTATTACTAGTGCCCTAACATGACTCATGCTCATTATCCAAGATAGTCTATAACCATTATGTTTCAAATGATATTGAACTACCTCAAAACAATGGCAATCATCATTTAGAAACACAAGTGATCTCAAGTCAGAGGAAATATGCCACTTGTTTGCATACAAGGATTATTCACATTGTGACAAGCAATCGAATATCCTAAGTAGGGTCTGTCCAGTACATCCAATGTACCCATGAGTCTACATCTTATTCCATGCTCGAAGCATCCTATAAGATTAGAACACATATTAGTCTCAATCATATCAAGGCTGTCTCATGTTCACCAAGATATCTCGACTAAGGACAATACTGCATGTCAGCCAAGCTGAACAGCATTGAGACATTAATCAGAAGTATACATATGACAGCAGATACTGTAACAACCTAAATAACAACCATTGCCTTTATAAACATAGAGTTTATACATGATACTGAAATAATCCCAAGGCCTCAAACATTAGCCTTAAGGGCATACCCCAATAATCTCCCACTTGCACTTAATCTAATGGTTGAGAAATCTCAAACCCATATTATTACAGTGCTTCTCATGCTTCTGCTGCGCCAGAGGCTTTGTAAGCGGGTCAGCTAGATTGTCATCTGTATGAACCTTGCAGATTTTGATCTCGCCTCGATCAATGATCTCCTGGATCAAGTGAAACCTTCTCTGTATGTGCTTGGACTTCTGGTGCGACCGTGGT
The DNA here is from genome assembly GCA_027563935.2 of Costus lasius. NCBI lineage: Eukaryota > Viridiplantae > Streptophyta > Magnoliopsida > Zingiberales > Costaceae > Costus > Costus lasius. Next base: position 88,052,290 of record CM050446.2, read on the forward strand.
TCCTTTGCTTGTGCTATTGGTCCAGTGTTATCACAGAAGATAACCAAAGGATCTGCACTCGAAGGAACAACACCAAGTTCTTGAACGAACTTACGAATCCATACTGCCTCCTTAGATGTTTCTGAGGCTGCAACATACTCGGCTTCTGTTGTGGAATCAGCAAAAATTGATTGTTTGAAACTTTTCCACACCACTGCTGCTCCATTCAAGCTAAAAACATAGCCTGATTGCGATCGGAAATCATCCTGGTCAGATTGGAACGAAGCGTCAGTATATCCTTCAATACTGAGTTCTTCCTGACCTCCATATATCAAGAACATATCTTTGGTCCTCCGAAGATATTTCAAAATGTTCTTGACCGCAATCCAGTGTGCCTTCCCTGGATTACTTTGGAATCGACTGGTCACGCTTAACCCGTAAGCGACGTCTGGGCGAGTACACAACATCGCATACATAATGGACCCAATAGCCGAAGCATAAGGCGTATTGTCCATTTCATCTTTCTCAGTCTGTGTTTGTGGACACTGACTCTTTGAAAGATTCAGACCATGTCTGACTGGAAGATATCCTCTTTTAGATTTTTCTAAATGGAATCTCTCCAGGACTTTATCGATGTAAGTACTCTGGCACGGCCCGAGAAGCCTCTTAGATCTATCTCTGTAGATCTTCACACCTAATACATAGGCTGCTTCTCCTAAATCTTTCATCTGGAAACATTTTCTTAACCATGCTTTGACGGCATGTAGTTCAGGAATATCGTTTCCAATGATCAAGATATCATCGACGTAGAGGACTAGGAAAGTAATCACGCTCCCATTAAACCTCTTATATACACACGGGTCATCTTCATTCTTGATGAAACCAAATTCACAGATTGATTCATCAAAACGAATATTCCAGCTTCTTGATGCTTGTTTAAGTCCATAAATGGACTTCTTTAATTTGCATATTTTATGACGATCTGATGGATTAGTGAAACCTTCAGGTTGTGTCATATACACATCCTCTTCTAGTTTTCCATTAAGGAAAGCGGTCTTCACATCCATTTGCCAAGAATAATCCGAATAGACTTGAACATAGCTACAGGAGAGAAAGTTTCATCATAATCTATCCCGTAGATTTGTTTGAAACCTTTCGCAACTAGCCTGCCTTTATAGGTAACCACGTTACCATCCATGTCAATCTTCTTTTTGAAGATCCACTTACAGCCTATAGGGATTACTCCCGGAGGCGGATCAACCAAATCCCAAACTTGGTTATCTGACATGGAGTCCATCTCGGCTCGCATAGCTTCAAGCCATCTTGCTGATTCCGGTCCACTGACCGCATCCGCATAAGTAAGGGGTTCATCATCAATGATGTAGACTCCGTCATAGCGTTCAGGCTGTCGACGGATCCTTCCCGATCTTCGCGGTTCCCGTGATATCTGAGCCTCAGGTTGTTCAGTAACCTGATCTACTGGCTCAGGCTCATCCAACTGTGCTTGACTACTTTGTCCTTCTTCTGGATTCTCATCCAGCTTTATTTCTCTCCCACTGGCCTCTTGCAGAAGAAATTCCTTCTCAAGAAAAATAGCCGTCCGAGCAACAAATACTTTGTTCTCTTTGGGATCGTAGAAATAATAACCCTTAGTTTCCTTAGGGTAATCGACAAAGATACATTTCTCAGATCTGCTCTCTAGTTTCCCAGAGGCGAGCTTTTTGACATAAGCCTCGCAACCCCAGATCTTAATAAATGTCAAGCTCGGCTGTTTCCCATACCATAACTCATATGGAGTCTTTGAAACGGCCTTGGATGGCACTCGGTTTAGTACCTTTGCAGCTGTTTCCAGTGCAAATCCCCAAAAGGAGTAAGGTAGAGTAGCCTGACTCATCATAGAACGAACCATATCTAGTAAGGTTCTATTTCTCCTCTCGGACACACCATTCCATTGCGGTGTTCCTGGCGGAGTGAGCTGTGAGATAATCCCACACTCCTTCAGATAGTCAGTAAACTCTCGACTCAAGTATTCTCCACCTCGATCTGAACGAAGTGCCTTGATATTTCAGCCTAACTGATTCTGTACTTCATTTTTGAACTCTTTGAACTTGTCAAAAGATTCACTTTTATGTCTCATTAGATAGACATAACCATACCTACTGAAATCATCAGTAAAGGTAATGAAGTATGAATAGCCACCTCTGGCATGTTTACTAAATGGCCCACACACATCACTGTGAATGAGATCAAGTAAACCTGAAGCCCTTTGACCTTTATTAGAAAAAGGAGACTTCGTCATTTTACCCATTAAACAAGCTTTGCATGTATCAAGCTCCTCATAGGAGAATGATCCCAGCAGTCCATGTTCATGCAACCGCTTAATGCGCTTCTTGTTAATGTGGCCTAAACGACTATGCCATAGCAAGGTGCTGTCATCAGCATACTTGGCTTTCTTAATATCAATCTGCTGTATAGAACATTCCATGTCCAACATGAATAACCCATTGTTAATCGACCCAGTAGCATAAACAATATTATCAAAAGAAATATAACACTGTGAAGTTTTGCATTCAAAGGAAAACCCTTTCCTGACAAGAGCAGGAATAGAGATAATATTCTTAGTTATGCTTGGTACAAAATAACAATTGTCAAGTTCTAATACAAGACCAGATGGTAAAGAGATGTGATATTCTCCTACAGCAACAGCAGCAACCCGTGCCCCGTTTCCTACTCGTAGGTCCACCTCATGCTGTCCCACCTGTCTTCTTCTCTTGAGTTCCTGTACATTTGAACAAATGTGAACTCCACATGCAGTGTCTAACACCCATGAAATAGAAGAAGATAACATGACCTCAGTCACAAAAATACCTGAGCCAGAAGCGAAAGGGTTGCTTCCCTTCTTATCTCCTTGGAGCGCTTTACAGTCCTTTTTCCAGTGACCCAGCTGGCCACAATGGAAACATCTGTATTCCTTTGACCGCTTTACCTTTTGCTTTAGAGCCTTGTTGTAGCTCTTGATAGGGGCTTTGCCCTTCTTCCCCTTCTTCTTGTTCCTAGAAGGAACCATTAGGACAGAGGATGAAGGCTTTCCCTTCTCACGAGACTGAGTCTGCTCTGTAGTCAAGAGCATGTTTAGTAACTCTGCCGGCGTACAGTCGATTTTGTTCATATTAAAATTAATAATGAATGAATCGAAAGAGGCCGGGAGAGACTGCAGGATGATGTCTACAACAAGCTCCTGATTGATGGTGTGTCCCAGTTTCTCTAGAGCCTCCTTGTACCCAATCATCTTGAGTACGTGAGCTCCCACTGGACTCCCTTCAGTCAGCTTGCTCTGAAAGAAAAGTTTCGTCAAGTTATAGCGTTCAGTCCTTGCCTGTGCAGCATACAGCATCTTGAGGTTTGCTATAATTTCTATAGCAGATAAATCCTCATGCTGACGCTGCAGCTGTGGCATCATAGACGCAAGCATAAGGCAAGCGACATCAATGCTATCATTGACATGCTTCTCATAAGCATCCCGAACCGCCCTTGCGGCGTTCGCAGCGGGTTGAGGCGGTATAGCCGTCTCGAGGACATACAGCTTCCTCTCAGCCTTAAGAACAATCTTAAGGTGTCCGTACCAGTCTGAGAAGTTTGGCCCAGCAAACTTCTCCCTTTCCAGTAAGGATCGCACATTGAACGCTGTGGTGTTCGTTGCTGCAGTAATCTATAACATTGCAAGAACAGCAAGGTCAGTATCAATGTTAGAATCAATTCAGGACTTAAGAATGATTCTTTTCTCACTATTTTATCTGGCTGAAAAATCCAGCAAAACAGCCCGAAAGAGTAAAACTCTTTTAGTGAGATGGGATCCAGATTTCATACTTGGTCTCCGCGTCCCGCTCAGGCGAGATAAGATGCACAGAGAGTACAAGCACTAATCTCTGGTAGGCAACCCCTGCCAATCGCCAACCCGTGCGATTCCCCTTCATCTGGGCAATCCAGCAGACTGTGCCAACTGAGTTGGTACAACACAGTCTCTGATCCCACAGATGGCTGCCTCCATATAGTTACCATTGATAAATCCCTTCTCTGTAACACGTAGGTGTAATCACTGAAGGTCCCCTAAAGGGGGGCGAAACCCTAAAGTGGCGCAAATAGGAATATGGGCAGCGGATACTAGGGTTTCATAGAATCGGATAGCATGCATTATACGATCAACTATCAAAACTTGAATAGATAAGAAAAGTTCTCACCATTTCCATCGCTTGGACGATGTCTTGAAATCAAAGACCAAAAGAGATCTTCTCCAGAGGATGCGCACACAAGATGAGAATGCGCTCACTTCCTTGGTGCTCCTTGTGCTAGCAAGGTTCCAAAGGCGTCCTTGATCGAATGGAAGGGATGGAGAGTTGCTTGGCGAGAGTCTCCTTCTTTCCTTTCGTCCACCTTCACGCATCCGAGAGTTCTATCTCGAGAGGAAGAGGCGGGGCACAAGAAAGGGAGAGAGCAATGTGGCGACGTGAGGCGTGTGAAAGTGGCTTCTAAAAATAGTAACCACCTCTTCATGCGACCATGAAGTTTTACCCCAATCGCAACTTGTTCTAGATTTGAACCAAGCGCTCATCCATGAGCTGGTTTAATTTGATTCGGTTCAAATACCAAATAACCCAAGCCACTTGGTCTAGATCTCAATTAAACCCTAAGGCTCCAGATCTGACCGTTCATCTCTTTGATGCTTCTGATCTCACCGATCTAGCATCCATTCTCTCGAACGAAGCTTACCGATCTCAAGCCCTAATCAATCAAACATGATCAGACCAGATCTCTCTTACAATCAGAGATTAATTCCCTTTAAACTGAACCTGAACAATTCAGTCCATACGATCTGACTTAAGTAAGTCATATCATCAAATTGTGCGACCCTGAGGGTTTCCTTTAAATGTCGGTAACGATAACTCACGTTATCACGATCAGTGAGGGGTATCTAGCAACACATCACTGTCTCCCGATATAAAGGAAAGAGTCTTCCAAGACTACACCCAAACCACAGCACAAGTGTGAATCAACTTCACAAGGCATACATGTTTCCTTTGCCACTGGACGTTCTTATTGGACAAGTCTGTCAAGCTTGTAACTCCAATATGATGAGCATGATTAGATCAGATGAACAGAGTCACCTGGGTATGGCCATACACTTTCTCAATCATCTCATAGGGGGGCCCCATTAGAACATCACACTCCTTAAACAAGGAGACGGCAATCCTTTATCTATCACTAGTGCCCCTAACCTGACTCAAGCTCACCATCCAAGATAGTCTATAATCATTATGTTTCAAATGATATTGAACTACCTCAAAACAATGACAATCATCATTTAGAAAACACAAGTGATCTCAAGTCAGAGGAAATGTGCCACTTGTTACAATCAAGGATTATTCACATTGTGACAAGCAATTGAATATCCTTGTAGGGTCAGTCCAGTACATCCAATGTACCCATGAGTCTACATCTTATTCCATGCTCGAAGCATCCTATAAGATTAGAACACATATTAGTCTTAATCATATCAAGGCTGTCTCATGTTCACCAAGATATCTCGACTAAGGACTTAACTGCATGTCAGCCTAGCTGAACAGCTTTGAGACATTATTCAGAAGAACATATATATATATTGCAGCAGACAATGTAGCAACCTGAATAATAACCATGCCTTTATAAACATAAGAGTTTATTACATGATACTGATACAATCCCAAGGCCTCAAACATTAGCCTTAAGGGCATACCCCAACAATCTCCCACTTGCACTTAATCTAATGGTTGAGAAATCTCAAACCCATATTATTACAGTGCTTCTCATGCTTCTGCTGCGCCAGAGGCTTAGTAAGCGGGTCTGCCAGATTGTCTTCTGTATGAACCTTGCAGACTTTGATCTCGCCACGATCAATGATCTCCTTGATCAAATGAAACCGTCTCTGTATGTGCTTGGACTTCTGGTGCGACCGTGGTTCCTTTGCCTGTGCGATTGCTCCAGTGTTATCACAGAAGATAACCAAAGGATCTGCACTCGAAGGAACAACACCAAGTTCTCTCACGAACTTACGAATCCAAACTGCCTCCTTGGATGCTTCCGAGGCTGCAACATACTCGGCTTCTGTTGTGGAATCAGCAACAGTTGACTGTTTGAAACTCTTCCACACCACTGCTCCTCCATACAAGCTAAAAACATAGCCTGATTGCGATCGGAAATCATCCTGGTCCGACTGGAACGAAGCGTCAGTATATCCTTCAATACTGAGTTCTTCCTGACCACCATATATCAAGAACATATCTTTGGTCCTCCGCAGATATTTTAAGATGTTCTTGACTGCAATCCAGTGTGCCTGACCTGGATTACTTTGGAACCGACTGGTCACGCTTAACCCGTAAGCAACGTCTGGGCGAGTACACAACATCGCATACATTATGGACCCAATAGCCGAAGCATAAGGCGTATTGTCCATTTCATCTTTCTCAGCCTGTGTTTATGGACACTGACTCTTCGAAAGATTCAGACCATGTCTGACTGGAAGATATCCTCTCTTAGAATTCTCTAAGTGGAATCTCTCCAGGACTTTATCGATGTAAGTACTCTGGCACAGCCCGAGAAGCCTCTTAGATCTATCCCTGTAGATCTTCACACCTAATACATAGGCTGCTTCTCCTAGATCTTTCATCTGGAAACATTTCCTTAACCATGCCTTAACCGCATGCATTTCAGGAATATCGTTTCCAATGATTAAGATATCATCGACGTAGAGGACTAGGAAAGTAATCATGCTCCCACTAAACCTCTTATATACACACGGGTCATCTTCGTTCTTGATGAAACCAAATTCAGTGACTGATTCATCAAAACGAATATTCCAGCTCCTTGATGCTTGCTTAAGTCCATAAATGGACTTCTTTAACTTGCATATCTTATGACGATCTGATGGATTAGTGAAACCCTCAGGTTGTGTCATGTACACATCCTCATCCAGATTTCCATTCAGGAAAGCTGTTTTCACATCCATCTGCCAGATCTCATAATCATAATATGCAGCTATCGCGAAAAGAATCCGAATAGACTTAAACATGGCTACAGGTGAGAAAGTTTCATCATAATCTTGAAAAGAACCCCTAACTCATGGGGGGGGGGGGGGAAACCCTAGAACATGCGCCTCTAGCAAGCATGGCGGAAAGAGGGTTTCTCAAGGATCGCATATGAAAAACCATATGATCAACTTGAATGAGTTTAGATCTATACCATAGCCATAGAGATGGAGGTCGGCTTGGAAGCAAGAGAGCAAAATAGATCCCCTCCAAATGGCGCGCACACAAGAAGAAGTTGGCTACTCCCTTCACGCCTTTGTGCTAGCAAAAGCTTCAAGGGGTCTTGATCGTTTGAAGGAGAATCCTTGGAGTCTTTGCTTGGCCGAATTCCACCTCTCCACTCTCGGCGATAATGCTCTCTCAAGCACACTTCTTCGCCAAAGTGAGAAGCCTTCAAGCAAAAAGCGTTTTGGCGTTTTTTCATCAAGTCACCATGATGACTTTCCATAAATGGAATGTCATGAAGGAGAGCTTTCGAAACCGATCAAAACAAAATGCTTATGCTTTGAACCAAGCGTTCACACATGTGAACCGGTTCAAGCTTAATCGATCCAATTGATTTTGGTTCAATAAACCAAATCAAATCAGCCCAAGCATTGGTCCAAATCAAAATAAACCCAAGGTTTAAGATCTGACCGTTCATCCTTTTGATGCTTCTGATCTCATCGATCTAGCATCAACTCTCTCGATCGAAGCTTACCGATCTAGAGCCCTAATCAATCAAACATGATCAGACCAGATCTCACTTACAATCAGAGGTTAAACTCCTCTAAACTGAACCCAAACAATTCAGTCCATACGATCTGACTTGAGTAAGCCATATCATCAAATTGTGCGACCCTAAGGGTTTCCTTTAAATGTCGGTAACGATAACTTTCGTTATCACGATCAGTGAGAGGTATCTAGCAACACATCACTGTCTCCCGATATAAAGGAAATAGTCTTCCAAGACTACACCCAAACCATGGCACAAGTGTGAATCAAACTCACAAGGCATACATGTTTCCTTTGCCACTGGATGTTCATATTGGACAAGCATGTCAAGCTTGTAACTCCAACATGATGAGCATGATTAGATCAGATGAACATAGTCATCTGGGTATGGCCATACACTTTCTCAATCATCTCATATAGGGGGGCCCTTTAAGAACATCACACTCCTTAAACAAGGAGACGGCAATCCTTTGTCTATCACTAGTGCCCTAACCTGATTCAAGCTCACCATCCAAAATAGTCTATAATCATTATGTTTCAAATGATATTGAACTACCTCAAGACAATGACAATCATCATTTAGAAACACAAGTGATCTCAAGTCAGAGGACATGTGCCACTTAGTGCTTACAAGGATCATTCACATTGTGACAAGCAATGGAATATCCCAGTAGGGTCTGTCCAGTACATCCAATGTACCCATGAGTCTACATCTTATTCCATGCTCGAAGCATCCTATAAGATTAGCACACATATTAGTCTCAATCATATCAAGGCTGTCTCATGTTCACCAAGATATCTCGACTAAGGACATATAGCCTGTCAGCCTAGCTGAACAGCTTTGAGACATTATTCAGAAGTACACTTATTACAGCAGACAAGGTAACAACCTGAATAATAACCATGCCTTTATAAACACAACAGTTTATTACATGATACTATTACAATCCCAAGGCCTCAAACATTAGCCTTAAGGGCATACCCCAACAATCTCCCACTTGCACTTAATCTAATGGTTGAGTAATCTCAAACCCATATTATTACAGTGCTTCTCATGCTTCTGCTGCGCTAGAGGCTTGGTAAGCGGGTCTGCTAGATTGTCATCTGTATGAACCTTGCATATTTTGATCTCGCCACGATCAATGATCTCCCGGATCAAGTGAAACCGTCTCTGTATGTGCTTGGACTTCTGGTGCGACCGTGGTTCCTTTGCTTGTGCTATTGCTCCAGTGTTATCACAGAAGATAACCAAAGGATCTGCACTCGAAGGAACGACACCAAGTTCTCTCATGAACTTACGAATCCACACTGCCTCCTTGGATGCTTCTGAGGCTGCAACATACTCGGCTTCTGTTGTGGAATCAGCAACAGTTGACTGTTTGAAACTCTTCCACACCACTGCTCCACCATTCAAGCTAAAAACATAGCCTGATTGCGATCGGAAATCATCCTGGTCCGACTGGAACGAAGCGTCAGTATATCCCTCTATACTGAGTTCTTCCTGACCACCATATATCAAGAACATATCTTTGGTCCTCCGCAGATATTTTAAGATGTTCTTGACTGCAATCCAGTGCGCCAAACCTGGATTACTTTGGAATCGACTGGTTACGCTCAACCCGTAAGCGACGTCTGGGCGAGTACACAACATCGTGATGTGGGGTGTAGATACGTGATGTGCAAACCAGAAAGAAAGTAATTAAATCCTAAAATTACAATAAGCAGCCATAATTCCAAGCAGTAAAGATAATCAGATACTTAGCTGATCTGAGGAATCTGGATTCAGTCTAACTGATCAGAATAATAGAGGAAGATCAGGTCTTGTTATTGGGTCCAATGATCAGAGCGCGTTCTTCCCCATCGTAGAAAAATCAGGTACATCAGGATCACCCAGCACGTTAATTATCTGCATTACAAAACGCTAATCAAGTTTAAGATTGGGTAAGGAAATAAACAGTTACAGGTGGATGGACTGTGTCCTCGTGAAGCAGCGGAGGATCGGGCGCATGAACTGGTCGACGTTGGTGGTTGCAGAGGCGTGGGGAAGGGTGGCTCGAGGCTGTAGGGACGCATTCCGGCGTGATGGCCGGCCGGCGGTGGCGTCTGGGTGCTAGGAGAAGGGCGGCGTCAACAATGCCTTGTTTATGGCGGAAACAGGGGAGGACACGGGATGGGGCAGAGGCTGCCAGTGCTCGTCGGAGACGGTCTGAACTCCCAACCTGCTACAACTGGAAGATCCTCAGGCCACGGCGAACTCGTGGCCGGAGTTTGGGGTCGAACGGGGGCTTGTCGGAGGAGATCGACGGCGATCAGTGGTGAAGGGCGGAAACAGGGGCGTGAGCTGAGGGGTCACCGGAAATCTTCCGATTCCGGCGATCCAGACGTCGGATGGGGCGATCCTGCCGGTTGTGGGTTCGACCTGAAAGGGAGGATGTGTGGCTGGAGTTTGAGGACGATCCGTCGGCCGGATCGTCGCCGGCAGTGAGGCGAATGGAGAGTTCCAGGCTGGATTCGGCGGGAAGCAGGGGAGTTTTGCGACAGCGGCGGAAGCTTGTTTAAACGAGGAAGAGGTGGAGAAGAGTGGCGTTCAGCTGGAGAAAAGGGAGAGGAGAGGTGCTCGGCACCTAGAGGAAGAGAGGGGAGAAGGAGACATCCGACAAACGGAGGAAAACTATTTCCATTGATTTCAACTTCAATTCGCATGCTTACAAAAAGGAGATACTCTTTTATATAGAGGGGCTGGTAATAATGCCGTTGCCCCTTTCTTCATCTTCACGCCAGCTGCAACGGGCAGCTTTTCTCTTCGCCTGCTGGAGATTGGTGGCTTTGCTGGCGCGTGGAGCTTGATAGAGATGTGCTTGAATGTTGCTGGCACAAGGTTGACTTCATGTGGACGTTGTGGGTGCAGCCCAGATTTTGCAGGAATTTGTTTGAATAGATGCAGCTGATGATAATTGCTTGGCATGCATTATTGGTAAATGCAATTGGTGGTGGCATTTGATTTGATGATGAGGTTGATTGCGTATTCGGCCTTTCTCCTTGGGCTGAATTCTTCTTTGACTTGGCTGAATTCTTCTTTGACTTGAACTAGCTTGAGCTTAGGAGATGTGACCGTAGCCATTGGACCTCATATTGTCATGGCAAAATAAGATGGATTAGTGCCTCTATAAACATAATTGTTGACTAAGTCTATGAATAATCAAGATTTACAATAATTATGCAAAAATTGACTAAGTCAAAATTAGATCAAATATCATGTGATATGCTCCTGCATCATACACCCCCGGTTCAAATGTTTCTACTCCTGGAGAAACTTAGGTTAATTAAAAAAAGACTAGCAACAATTTAAACTACTAGCATGGAAATTAACAATTTATCACGCTTAGGTGGAGGCCTATAAGTGTATTCATCTTTGAGGATAGATTGGAAGAGAAGTTGATAATACATAGATTTTCTTGGATTGTCTTGTTCTAACCCTAATGTACTTCTCACATGCAAGGAGTAGGATGAAAGAAAATTCAGATTTGGACAAGCAATATTAGCAAGCTCATGTTTTCTATAAAATCCAAGTAAGAGAGAGAAATGAATAACAAAATCATATGCATTCAATGGGAGTTGTGTTGGAGAGAAATTAATACCCATAAAATTAAAATATTGCATGTCATGGTTCATGGGAGGGATAATCACAAACTCAATTGGCTCTAAAGATTTAGGCATCACAAAGTCAAAATGTTCAAGTTGAGTGGTTTCTATGTGTGCCTTAAATGTGTGGATAGAAGGGTTTAAGATACAAGACTCAAGGCTCATAGGATCTTCAAATTCTAAGGTTTCTCTTAATGGTTTAGAATGAGGGTCTAAGTCAATTTCAAAAGGAGCTAACTTAGGTTTAAAGTGTGGTTCATAAAGATCTATGGACTTGTGTTCAATTTGGCTCTCCAAGTCATCAATGATAAATGTTCCAAACTTAAGTTGTGTTATGCCTAATGGAGTCTCTATGGGCGATTGATTCTCACTTAAATTAATAATGGGTTCCTTAGTTGGAATAAATGTGGTAGACTCAAGTTGAGGCATGTTTTCTAAAGAACCTATGGGTATGAGCCCTAAAATTGAAGGTAATGGTACTTCATGATTTATCTCTTCAAATTTAGTGGTTTCATCAAGACATGGTTTAGGTTCTAAAGTAGGCTCTAAAGTTGGGTTGAACTCTAGAGGATTAGGACTCTCTTGCTTAACTTGTAAGTGGGGCTTTCTTAATTTCTCCATTGATTGTTGCAACTTTTTCATATGCTCCTTGAACTCTTGTTGCAACTTTTTAGTTTGCTCCCTTAACTCATCATAAGGGTGAATTATGTGTGGCATCCCTTTATGAATAAAACTATAACTCCAAGGGTTGTGAAAATAATGTCCTTGATAATCATGCATGAATTCATTCCCTAATAAGATGTCAAATCCTTCTAAACTCATTACATCACACCAAATTTCAGTTTTCATATTGCCTAATTGAATAGGAACTAAGCATTGAAAGTCAACTAAAGTTGAAGTGAAATCATCCCAAGTTATGCAATAAGGGTTAGGATTTTTTTCTATGGTAAGGCCAAAATTTTCAAGGGATCTAGGAGATATGATATTGTACTTGACAAAATGATCAATAATAGTTTTACATTTAAAACCGTTGCACCAATTATGTGTAGTAAAACTATTAGGCCCATGTGTGAGAACCCTACATTTTTGTTTTATAGAACTATTAGGCCTATGTATAAGAGTCATATAGTGTTCCCTAATAGTTATTAATTCTGTTCTAGATATAACTTCCTGTTGAGTAAAATAACGCATGATGATAAACAAGAAAATTAATGCTAGAAATGACTATTGTTTAAGTGCAGAAACTATAAACAAACCTAGCAATAAATCAGAATTGATTGCAGCAAGTTGATGACAACAAAACAAAATTGAGAAATCAAATGCAGAATTTCAGCATCAAATCAATACATCCAAGGTTGCACTTATAGGTGTTTTTAAACAGAAATACGTTGATGGTTTTCCTAGCTGCAATTTGATACAGATTATTGCAGTAAGCAGGTTGAAAATTTCAGCATATGGATGTGCAGAAAGTATGCTCATTGAAGATTGCAATTGGATTAAGAACAGAAACTAGGCTGAAAACAGGTTGGAAAATTCAGCATTCAAGTGCAGTTCAGATGGTAAATGCAACATTCAACAATGATTATGGTAAGTGCAGAATTTCAGAAGTTTTATAGCAGAATTTCAAATGCAATGATATTTGCAGGTATTGTAGCTAGTGAGAACTATGCTGGTTTTGTTCAAGTATGAAAGGTTGTTCAGTTGGTATTATCATGCTGGATAGTGTGCAGCAGAATTTCAGAACATTCAAATGGTAACTACAGTAATAAGTTTCAGGTACAGTAAGATCAAATTCAGCTTGATGATGGTGTCAATGCAACAATGACTATAACTCTGTCTTCAGGTTAACACGCAGTACAAGTTCAATTAGTAATATGAAACGGCAAGCAGGATTTCAAATTTCACAGCTGTAATTCTCGGCAGTATGGAAAAATAACAAATTTCACAAAGGTCAGTCCTAGTAATAGGATAGCAGTTCGACAACAACAAACGATGACCTTAGCCTACTATCAGATGCTTGTATGACAGAACATCAGAAAACACGTCAGAGAAAAGGCGAGACTGGTTCAGCAATGGTAAGCTACAGTAATTTCAGCTTTCAGGGGTAAACCGGCAAGCAAGAATCCAATACAGCAAAGAGTCATTTCGAAAGCAAACCTCCAAGTGATTGTTCACAACGTATGACACTTGACACTTCACAAATACAGCAGTAAGGAAAACTCAGAAATCAAAGAGCAAACGTTTCAAAAAAAATCCAGTGAGGCAAAACAGTGAACAGCTATAGTGCAGATGTTGCAGGATTTATAAAACTGAGTGGAGCATCAGGAAAACACATGCAGAATTTGAGGTGCATAGCAAAAATCCAGAAGTATTATGCAGTTCTATGCATAATTGTTCTCAATGATACCATTTTTTTTTTTTTAATCAATAAAGAGAAAACCAGGGATCGGTGTGACCAGACAAGAGTTGGCCACAACCTGCTCTGATACCAAACTGATGTGGGGTGTAGATACGTGATGTGCAAACCAGAAAGAAAGTAATTAAATCCTAAAATTACAATAAGCAGCCATAATTCCAAGCAGTAAAGATAATCAGATACTTAGCTGATCTGAGGAATCTGGATTCAGTCTAACTGATCAGAATAATAGAGGAAGATCAGGTCTTGTTATTGGGTCCAATGATCAGAGCGCGTTCTTCCCCATCGTAGAAAAATCAGGTACATCAGGATCACCCAGCACGTTAATTATCTGCATTACAAAACGCTAATCAAGTTTAAGATTGGGTAAGGAAATAAACAGTTACAGGTGGATGGACTGTGTCCTCGTGAAGCAGCGGAGGATCGGGCGCATGAACTGGTCGACGTTGGTGGTTGCAGAGGCGTGGGGAAGGGTGGCTCGAGGCTGTAGGGACGCATTCCGGCGTGATGGCCGGCCGGCGGTGGCGTCTGGGTGCTAGGAGAAGGGCGGCGTCAACAATGCCTTGTTTATGGCGGAAACAGGGGAGGACACGGGATGGGGCAGAGGCTGCCAGCGCTCGTCGGAGACGGTCTGAACTCCCAACCTGCTACAACTGGAAGATCCTCAGGCCACGGCGAACTCGTGGCCGGAGTTTGGGGTCGAACGGGGGCTTGTCGGAGGAGATCGACGGCGATCAGTGGTGAAGGGCGGAAACAGGGGCGTGAGCTGAGGGGTCACCGGAAATCTTCCGATTCCGGCGATCCAGACGTCGGATGGGGCGATCCTGCCGGTTGTGGGTTCGACCTGAAAGGGAGGATGTGTGGCTGGAGTTTGAGGACGATCCGTCGGCCGGATCGTCGCCGGCGGTGAGGCGAATGGAGAGTTCCAGGCTGGATTCGGCGGGAAGCAGGGGAGTTTTGCGACAGCGGCGGAAGCTTGTTTAAACGAGGAAGAGGTGGAGAAGAGTGGCGTTCAGCTGGAGAAAAGGGAGAGGAGAGGTGCTCGGCACCTAGAGGAAGAGAGGGGAGAAGGAGACATCCGACAAACGGAGGAAAACTATTTCCATTGATTTCAACTTCAATTCGCATGCTTACAAAAAGGAGATACTCTTTTATATAGAGGGGCTGGTAATAATGCCGTTGCCCCTTTCTTCATCTTCACGCCAGCTGCAATGGGCAGCTTTTCTCTTCGCCTGCTGGAGATTGGTGGCTTTGCTGGCGCGTGGAGCTTGATAGAGATGTGCTTGAATGTTGCTGGCACAAGGTTGACTTCATGTGGACGTTGTGGGTGCAGCCCAGATTTTGCAGGAATTTGTTTGAATAGATGCAGCTGATGATAATTGCTTGGCATGCATTATTGGTAAATGCAATTGGTGGTGGCATTTGATTTGATGATGAGGTTGATTGCGTATTCGGCCTTTCTCCTTGGGCTGAATTCTTCTTTGACTTGGCTGAATTCTTCTTTGACTTGAACTAGCTTGAGCTTAGGAGATGTGACCGTAGCCATTGGACCTCATATTGTCATGGCAAAATAAGATGGATTAGTGCCTCTATAAACATAATTGTTGACTAAGTCTATGAATAATCAAGATTTACAATAATTATGCAAAAATTGACTAAGTCAAAATTAGATCAAATATCATGTGATATGCTCCTGCATCACATCGCATACATAATGGACCCAATAGCCGAAGCATAAGGCGTATTGTCCATTTCATCTTTCTCAGTCTGTGTTTGTGGACACTGACTCTTCGAAAGATTCAGACCATGTCTGACTGGAAGATATCCACGTTTAGAATTCTCTAAATGGAATCTCTCCAGGACCTTATCGATGTAAGTACTCTGGCACAGCCCGAGAAGCCTCTTAGATCTATCTCGGTAGATCTTCACACCTAACACATAGGCTGCTTCTCCTAAATCTTTCATCTGGAAACATTTTCCTAACCATGCTTTAACAGCATGCAGTTCAGGAATATCATTTCCAATGATTAAGATATCATCGACGTAGAGGATTAAGAATGTAATCACGCTCCCACTAAACCTCTTATATACACACGGGTCGTCTTCATTCTTGATGAAACCAAACTCAGAGATTGATTCATCAAAACGAATATTCCAGCTTCTAGATGCTTGTTTCAGTCCATAAATGGACTTCTTTAACTTGCATATTTTATGACGATCTGATGGATTAGTGAAACCCTCAGGTTGTGTCATATACACATCCTCATCCAGATTTCCATTAAGGAAAGCTGTTTTCACATCCATCTGCCAGATCTCATAATCGTAATATGCTGCTATCGCGAAAAGAATCCGAATAGACTTAAACATGGCTACAGGTGAGAAAGTTTCATCATAATCTATCCCGTAGATTTGTTTGAAACCTTTCGCAACTAGCCTGCCTTTATAGGTAACCACGTTACCATCCATGTCAATCTTCTTCTTGAAGATCCATTTACAGCCTATAGGGATTACTCCCGGAGGCGGATCAACCAAATCCCAGACTTGGTTATCTGACATGGAGTCCATTTCGGCTCGCATAGCTTCAAGCCATCTAGCTGACTCCGGTCCACTGACCGCATCCGCATAAGTGAGGGGTTCATCATTATCAATGATGTAGACTCCGTCATAGCGCTCAGGCTGACGACGGATCCTTCCCGATCTTCGCGGTTCCCGTGTTATCTGAGCCTCAGGTTGTTCAATAACCTGTTCAACTGGCTCAGGCTCATCCAACTGTGCTTGACTACTTTGTCCTTCCTCTGGATTCTCATCCAGCTTTATTTCTCTCCCACTGGCCTCTTGCAGAAGAAATTCCCTCTCAAGAAATATAGCCGTCCGAGCAACAAAAACCTTGTTCTCTTTGGGATCGAAGAAATAATAACCCTTAGTTTCCTTAGGGTAACCGACAAAGATACATTTCTCAGATCTGCTCTCCAGTTTCCCAGAGGCGAGCTTTTTGACATAAGCTTCGCAACCCCAGATCCTGATAAATGTCAAGCTAGGCTGTTTCCCATACCATAACTCATATGGCGTCTTTGAAACTGCCTTGGATGGCACTCGGTTTAGTACCTTTGCAGCTGTTTCCAGTGCAAAACCCCAAAAGGAATATGGAAGAGTAGCCTGACTCATCATAGAACGAACCATATCAAGTAACGTTCTATTTCTCCTTTCGGACACACCATTCCATTGTGGTGTTCCTGGCGGAGTGAGCTGTGAGATAATCCCACACTCCTTTAGATAGTCAGTAAATGCATGACTCAGGTATTCACCACCTCGATCAGAATGAAGTGTCTTGATATTACGGCCTAACTGATTTTGTACTTCATTCTTGAACTCTTTGAACTTGTCAAAAGATTCACTTTTATGTCTCATTAAATAGACATACCCATACCTACTGAAATCATCAGTAAAGGTAATGAAGTACTGATAGCCACCTCTGGCATGTTTACTAAATGGCCCACACACATCACTGTGTATGAGGTCAAGTAAACCTGAAGCCCTTTGACCTTTGTTAGGAAAAGGAGACTTCGTCATTTTACCCATCAAACAAGCTTTGCATGTATCAATCTCCTCATAGGAGAATGATCCCAGCAGTCCATGATCATGCAACCGCTTAATGCGCTTCTCGTTTATATGGCCTAAACGACTATGCCATAATAAGGTGCTGTTATCAGCATACTTGGCTTTCTTATTATCAATGTTTTGTATAGAATTTTCCATGTCCAACATGAATAACCCATTGTTAATTGAACCAGTCGCATACACAATATTATCATAAGTTAAAACACACTTTGAAATCTTGCATTCAAAGGCAAATCCTTTCCTGACAAGAGCAGGAATAGAGATAATATTCTTGGTAATACTGGGTACAAAATAACAATTGTTTAATTCTAATACAATGCCAGATGGTAAAGAAATGAAATAGTCTCCTACAGCAACAGCAGCAACCCGTGCCCCGTTTCCAACGCGTAGGTCTACCTCATGCTGTCCCACCTGCCTTCTTCTCCTGAGTTCCTGTACATTTGAACAAATGTGAACTCCACATGCAGTGTCCAACACCCATGAAATAGAAGAAGAAGATAACATGACCTCAGTCACATATATACCTGAGCCAGAAGCGATGCTTCCCCTCTTATCTCCTTGGAGCGCTTTACAGTCCTTTTTCCAGTGACCCAGCTGGCCACAGTGGAAACACCTGTTGTCCTTCGACCGCTTTACCTTCTGTTTCAGTGCCTTGCTGTAGTTCTTGACAGGGGCCTTGCCCTTCTTCCCCTTCTTCTTGTTCCTTGAAGGAACCATTAAGACAGAGGTTGAAGGTTTTCCCTTCAGAGTTTCCTCAGTAGTCAAGAGCATATTCAGCAGCTCTGCCGGCGTACAATCGATTTTGTTCATATTAAAGTTAATAATGAACGCATCGAAAGAGGGCGGAAGAGACTGCAGAATAATATCTACAGCAAGCTCCTGGTTGATGGTATGCCCCAGTTTCTCCAGAGCCTCCTTGTGCCCAATCATCTTGAGCACGTGAGCTCCCACTGGGCTCCCCTCAGCCAGTTTGCTCTGAAAGAAGAGCTTCGTCAGATTATAGCGTTCTGTCCTCGCCTGTGCAGCATACAGCATCTTGAGGTTCGCTATAATCTCTATAGCCGACATATCCTCATGCTGACGCTGCAGCGGTGGCGTCATAGACGCTAGCATCAGGCAAGCGACATCAATGCTATCATTGACGTGCTTTTCATAGGCATCCCGAACCGCCCTTGCGGCGTTCGGAGCGGGCTGCGGTGGTATTGCCGTCTCGAGGACATACAGTTTCCTCTCTGCCTTAAGAACGATCTTAAGGTGTCCAAACCAGTCAGAGAAGTTCGGCCCAGCAAACTTCTCCCTTTCCAGTAGGGATCGCACATTGAAGCTCATGGTGTTCGTTGCTGCAGTTATCTACAACAATGCAAGAACAGCAAGGTTAGTATCAATGTTCAGAATCAATCCAGGACTTAAGAAAGATTCTTTTCTCACTATTTTGTCTGACTGAAAAATCCAGTAAACAGTCCGAAAGAGTAATACTCTTTTAGTGAGATGGGATCCAGATTTCATACTTGGTCTCCGCGTCCCGCTCAGGCGAGATAAGATGCACAGAGATGACAAACATTAATTTCTGGTAGGCTGTCCCAGCCAATCGCCAACCCGTGCGATTCCCCTTCATCTGGGCAATCCAGCAGACTGTGCCAACTGAGTTGGTACAACACAGTCTCTGATCCCACAGATGGCTGCCTCCATGTGCTACCATATGCGCCACATATGTAGCCTACATGGTCAAGCTGACCTGACCTACTCCCTGGACCACCACGTGCTATGCTGAGCAACGAGAAGGGATAAATCCCTACTCTGTAACACGCAGGTGAAATCCAGCACCGTCTGAAGATAGATGGACGTGCCCACTGAGTGGGTTCAACACGGCTCCAACGATAGTCAGAACAGTGAGGTTTCGCGTCAGAAGGCTTACGAGCTTGATATGTTAGCGTTGGATTTTAACGGTCTTTTATCTTCTTTACTATCATGCAATTCCTATGGTGATAGCAGAAGATAAACTCATGCTGTTCTAATGTATATAAGCAATAAATAGAAAGCATGATCTTATGTGGTAAAAGCCCATGAACCCTAGTAAGACCTTAATTTTACTTAAGTCTTCACTTGAGCTCCTTAGCATCTCATCTGGTCCAACCCATGGCCCTAGCGCCAAGAGCACCTCAGGTGCGCCACCAGGTGAATACTCCTTTTGGATGTGTGCTTTTATGTTCTTGTCTAGTCAAAATACATTTTGCTCTATCTAGACAAGCTTTGACTCGCAGGTCAAACACATATTATAAATTAAATGAAAAAGTGATTCGCAGATCACAATAATATTAACTTATAATTTACCAGGCACGCAGGCCCCAGCACAGCACACAATAGGGCAACCCACATAAGACTAAATAAACAAGCATATGGTATCATTCATCATGTGATCCAATCATGAAATTAAATTTTGAAAAACCCCATAGGTATCAATTTTAATTTCCTTATGTGCTCCACAACCTTACAATGGTCCATTGATAGGGATCCACTCATCCATCTGGTCAGATCCTCTGCCCTTGCATGCACCGAGTCCTAACTGACCCGAGTTGACCTAATGGTCAACCATGCATGCGCCAAGGGCTGAACCACCCTCATGAGTTTTGGCAAGCGGGTGTGACCCCGGGCCTAACTCATGTGTGTTCAGTAGTTGTCTCAACCAGACCTCGCTACACACCTAAGATGCAATCAACCTATGGCCACCTTGTGCTTGCGCACAGGTGCCATCTGGTCGATCCATCTAGGCTGTCAGATGGTCTGATCAGACTTTGGATCTAACATAGTAGATGCTTTCAACCCCATCAACCCATCTAAGGATTTATAGTAGGGGCACCTTAGATCTAAGCATGCGCGCAAGATGTAAGTTTTATAAAAACATTTAGAACATGCGCAAACATAACAAACAACATGCTTCACTTGAGAACATAAGATATATGTCATATCTAGCATGTTGATAACCCTTAGATCTAAGGGGGTCCCCTTCAAGGGGGAGCGCAAACATTAGGGAGTCCCCTTCAAGGGGGAGCGCAAACTGCATGTGACCATGATACAAGCGCAAACTTCATGTAACCATGATACAAGCGCAAACTTCATGTAACCATGATACAAGCGCAAACTTCATGTAACCATGATACAAGCGCAAACTTCATGTAACCATGATACAAGCGCAAACTTCATGTAACCATGATACAAGCGCAAACTTCATGTAAATAAAGCATGCATCAAGTAAGCGCAACATGTATGGATCACAAACATTTCAAAGCAATCATATAGATCATATCGAAAACCTTGGCTCTGATACCAATTGAAAAGAACCCCTAACTCATGGGGGGGGGGGGGAAACCCTAGAACATGCGCCTCTAGCAAGCATGGCGGAAAGAGGGTTTCTCAAGGATCGCATATGAAAAACCATATGATCAACTTGAATGAGTTTAGATCTATACCATAGCCATAGAGATGGAGGTCGGCTTGGAAGCAAGAGAGCAAAATAGATCCCCTCCAAATGGCGCGCACACAAGAAGAAGTTGGCTACTCCCTTCACGCCTTTGTGCTAGCAAAAGCTTCAAGGGGTCTTGATCGTTTGAAGGAGAATCCTTGGAGTCTTTGCTTGGCCGAATTCCACCTCTCCACTCTCGGCGATAATGCTCTCTCAAGCACACTTCTTCGCCAAAGTGAGAAGCCTTCAAGCAAAAAGCGTTTTGGCATTTTTTCATCAAGTCACCATGATGACTTTCCATAAATGGAATGTCATGAAGGAGAGCTTTCGAAACCGATCAAAACAAAACGCTTATGCTTTGAACCAAGCGTTCACACATGTGAACCGGTTCAAGCTTAATCGATCCAATTGATTTTGGTTCAATAAACCAAATCAAATCAGCCCAAGCATTGGTCCAAATCAAAATAAACCCAAGGTTTAAGATCTGACCGTTCATCCTTTTGATGCTTCTGATCTCATCGATCTAGCATCAACTCTCTCGATCGAAGCTTACCGATCTAGAGCCCTAATCAATCAAACATGATCAGACCAGATCTCACTTACAATCAGAGGTTAAACTCCTCTAAACTGAACCCAAACAATTCAGTCCATACGATCTGACTTGAGTAAGCCATATCATCAAATTGTGCGACCCTAAGGGTTTCCTTTAAATGTCGGTAACGATAACTTTCGTTATCACGATCAGTTAGAGGTATCTAGCAACACATCACTGTCTCCCGATATAAAGGAAATAGTCTTCCAAGACTACACCCAAACCATGGCACAAGTGTGAATCAAACTCACAAGGCATACATGTTTCCTTTGCCACTGGATGTTCATATTGGACAAGCATGTCAAGCTTGTAACTCCAACATGATGAGCATGATTAGATCAGATGAACATAGTCATCTGGGTATGGCCATACACTTTCTCAATCATCTCATATAGGGGGGCCCTTTAAGAACATCACACTCCTTAAACAAGGAGACGGCAATCCTTTGTCTATCACTAGTGCCCTAACCTGATTCAAGCTCACCATCCAAAATAGTCTATAATCATTATGTTTCAAATGATATTGAACTACCTCAAGACAATGACAATCATCATTTAGAAACACAAGTGATCTCAAGTCAGAGGACATGTGCCACTTAGTGCTTACAAGGATCATTCACATTGTGACAAGCAATGGAATATCCCAGTAGGGTCTGTCCAGTACATCCAATGTACCCATGAGTCTACATCTTATTCCATGCTCGAAGCATCCTATAAGATTAGCACACATATTAGTCTCAATCATATCAAGGCTGTCTCATGTTCACCAAGATATCTCGACTAAGGACATATAGCCTGTCAGCCTAGCTGAACAGCTTTGAGACATTATTCAGAAGTACACTTATTACAGCAGACAAGGTAACAACCTGAATAATAACCATGCCTTTATAAACACAACAGTTTATTACATGATACTATTACAATCCCAAGGCCTCAAACATTAGCCTTAAGGGCATACCCCAACAAATCTATCCCGTAGATTTGTTTGAAACCTTTCGCAACTAGCCTGCCTTTATAGGTAACCACGTTACCATCCATGTCAATCTTCTTCTTGAAGATCCATTTACAGCCTATAGGGATAACTCCCGGAGGCGGATCAACCAAATCCCAGACTTGGTTATCTGACATGGAGTCCATCTCGGCTCGCATAGCTTCAAGCCATCTTGCTGACTCTGGTCCACTGACCGCATCCGCATAAGTGAGGGGTTCATCATTATCAATGATGTAGACTCCGTCATAGCGCTCAGGCTGTCGACGGATCCTTCCCGATCTTCGCGGTTCCCGTGATATCTGAGCCTCAGGTTGTTCAATAACCTGATCTACCGGCTCAGGCTCATCCAACTGTGCTTGACTACTTTGTCCTTCTTCTGGATTCTCATCCAGTTTAATTTCTCTCCCACTGGCCTCTTGCAGAAGAAACTCCTTCTCAAGAAATATGGTCGTCCGAGCAACAAATACCTTGTTCTCTTTGGGATCGTAGAAATAATAACCCTTAGTTTCCTTAGGGTAACCGACAAAGATACATTTCTCAGATCTGCTCTCTAGTTTCCCAGAGGCGAGCTTTTTGACATAAGCCTCGCAGCCCCAGATCCTGATAAATGTCAAGCTCGGCTGTTTCCCATACCATAACTCATATGGAGTCTTAGAAACTGCCTTGGATGGCACTCGGTTTAGTACCTTTGCAGCTGTTTCCAGTGCAAAACCCCAAAAGGAATATGGAAGAGTAGCCTGACTCATCATAGAACGAACCATATCAAGTAACGTTCTATTTCTCCTCTCGGACACACCATTCCATTGCGGTGTTCCTGGCGGAGTGAGCTGTGAGATAATCCCACACTCCTTCAGATAGTTAGTAAACGCATGACTTAGGTATTCTCCACCTCGATCAGAATAAAGTGCCTTGATATTTCAGCCTAGCTGATTCTGTACTTCATTTTTGAACTCTTTGAACTTGTCAAAAGATTCACTTTTATGTCTCATTAAATAGACATACCCATATCTACTGAAATCATCAGTAAAGGTAATGAAGTACTGATAGCCACCTCTGGCATGTTTACTAAATGGCCCACACACATCACTGTGTATAAGGTCAAGTAAACCTGAAGCCCTTTTTCCTTTATTAAGAAAAGGTGACTTCGTCATTTTGCCCATTAAACAAGCCTTGCATGTATCAATCTCCTCATAGGAGAATGATCCCAGCAGTCCATGATCATGCAACCGCTTAATGCGTTTCTCATTAATATGGCCTAAACGACTATGCCATAGCAAGGTGCTGTCATCAGCATGCTTGGCTTTCTTATTATCAATATTTTGTATACAACTTTCCATGTCCAACATGAATAACCCATTGTTAATTGAACCAGTTGCATAAACAATATTATCAAGAGAAAGAACACACTTTGAAATATTGCATTCAAAGGAAAACCCCTTCCTGACAAGAGCAGGAATGGAGATAATATTTTTAGTAATACTGGGAACAAAGTAACAACTGTTTAATTCTAATACAATTCCAGATGGTAATGAGATGAAATAGTCTCCTACAGCAACAGCAGCAACCCGTGCCCCGTTTCCTACTCGTAGGTCCACCTCATGCTGTCCCACCTGTCTTCTTCTCTTGAGTTCCTGCACATTTGAACAAATGTGAACTCCACATGCAGTGTCCAACACCCATGATATAGAAGAAGATGAAAACATGACTTCAGTCACGTAAATACCTGAGCCAGAAGCGATGCTTCCCCTCTTATCTCCTTGGAGCGCTTTACAGTCCTTTTTCCAGTGACCCAACTGGCCACAGTGGAAACACCTGTATTCCTTGGACCGCTTAACCTTCTGCTTCAGAGCCTTGCTGTAGTTCTTGACTGGGGCCTTGCCCTTCTTCCCCTTCTTCTTGTTCCTCGAAGGAACCATTAAGACAGAGGTTGAAGGCTTTCCCTTCAGAGTTTCCTCAGTAGTCAAGAGCATATTCAGCAGCTCTGCCGGAGTACAGTCGATTTTGTTCATATTAAAGTTAATAATGAACGCATCGAAAGAGGGCGGGAGAGACTGCAGAATAATGTCTACAGCAAGCTCCTGATTGATGGTATGCCCCAGTTTCTCCAGAGCCTCCTTGTGCCCAATCATCTTGAGCACGTGAGCTCCCACTGGGCTCCCTTCAGCCAGT
This sequence comes from Costus lasius, assembly GCA_027563935.2. Taxonomy (NCBI): domain Eukaryota; kingdom Viridiplantae; phylum Streptophyta; class Magnoliopsida; order Zingiberales; family Costaceae; genus Costus; species Costus lasius. The sequence continues at coordinate 88,076,988 of CM050446.2, forward strand.
TTGCTCTGAAAGAAAAGCTTTGTCAGATTGTAGCGCTCAGTCCTTGCCTGTGCAGCATACAGCATCTTGAGGTTCGCTATCATGTCTATAGCAGACATATCCTCATGCTGACGCTGCAGCGGTGGCGTCATAGACGCTAGCATCAGGCAAGCGACATCAATGCTATCATTGACGTGCTTTTCATAGGCTTCCCGAACCGCCCTTGCGGCGTTCGGTGCGGGTTGAGGCGGTATAGCCGTCTCGAGGACATACAGTTTCCTCTCAGCCTTAAGAACAATCTTAAGGTGTCCAAACCAGTCTGAGAAGTTCGGCTCAGCGAACTTCTCTCTTTCCAGTAGGGATCGCACATTGAAGCTCATGGTGTTCGTTGCTGCAGGTATCTACAACAATGCAAGAACAGCAAGGTCAGTATCAATGTTAAGAATCATTCAGGACTTAAGAAAGATACTTTTTCTCACTATTTTATCTGGCTGAAAAATCCAGCAAAACAGCCCGAAAGAGTAGAACTCTTTTAGTGAGATGGGATCCAGATTTCATACTTGGTCTCCGCGTCCCGCTCAGGCGAGATAAGATGCACAGAGAGTACAAGCACTAATTTCTGGTAGGCAGTCCCTGCCAATCGCCAACCCGTGCGATTCCCCTTCATCTGGGCAATCTAGCAGACTGTGCCAACTGAGTTGGTACAACACAGTCTCTGATCCCACAGATGGCTGCCTCCATGTGCTACCATATGCGCCACATATGTAGCCTACATGGTCAAGCTGACCCGACCTACTCCCTGGACCACCACGTGCTATGCTGAGCAACGAGAAGCGATAAATCCCTTCCCTGTAACACGCAGGTGTAATCCCGCTGTAACGCCCTTGATTTTCTGAATTATGATTTAAGGTTAGAAATTCAGTTTCTGTATTTTTATCGGTTAAAATTTTGGGATTTTTGCCTAATTGTAGGACTTTTCCCTACAGGGCAAAAATAATTATTTTTGTTGGGGCTTCGAACCCTCAACCTTGACTATTTGCTCCTGGAATTCTTCCACCATGGTGGCGCATATTTCTGTGTTATTGGAGTGGCGCATGGTGGTTAAGCCCAGGTAAGCCCATTAAAGCCGATTTCCACTTAAGTTAATTGGGTTATTGGATCTTGGATCCGTTTGGGGTGGAAAAAAAAAAAAAAAAAAAAAAAAAAAGGGGGAAAATTCATGAGAGCTCCTCTCCCTCACGATTTTTGGTTTGTTTCTTGCCCTAGCCGCCTGTGTTGTCGCCCCTCACTGTGCTTGGCGCTCCTGCAAAATTTCTGACGCTGGTGGTGGCAGACTGGTGGTGGACGAACTTTCTGGAGACCCCTGATCCCCTGTTTTGGCGTTTTCTCTGTGGGCGATTTTTCTGGTGAGTAATTCGATCCTAAGGAGTCTAATCCGAATTAAAATTCGTTATTTGCCATGATTATTCGTATGGGGTTGAATTCAAATAATTATAGGGTTTTAAAATCCTGTTCTGCTGAAATCTGCATTCGTTAATCTGACCTTTGTGTACTATAACCCCAATATCTCATGGTCTATAGATCCAAATCGCACGAAATAAATTTTGTATGAAACTAGATACATTCGGCTTTAATTTGAATCTGATATCGACCATATCCGAGCTGTATTCGTATTTCAATCTGTATTGCAAGCTAGCTGTACAAAATCAGTTTTCTGAAATTCTGGATTTCGACCTTTATGTGTTCGAACCATCATATCTCCCTAGGTATAGCTCGAAATCTTGTCAAATCAGTTTTATTAGACCGTAGGCTCGAAGAGCTTTATTTTGACTCCCATAACGCCTATTTTCGATTAGTTATTGGATCTGAAATAAATGTCGCAAGTCTGATATATGAATCTGTTTTCTTGAAATCTGAAATTCTGACCTTCCTATGTTCGAACCCTTATATCTTCCTGTCTAAAATTCGAAATCTTGTGAAACCAGTTTTATTGGAAACTAGATTCAGAGAGCTTCATTTTGAATACAATATTGACTAGCTTTGGTTCGAAATTGGACTAAAAATATATTTTGCAAACTGACAATATAAATCTGCTATGTTTTGGTTAGACGAATATTCCTTTGTGAGAAAAATTTACATTGTATGGTTTAACCTCTTAAATTGTGGTCTGTAGTTCTTCTAAAATTTATTTGTTTGATGAGAAATTTTAGAGAAAACAAAATTGGGGATTTAACTAAGAACTTAGGAATTTTTGAAAATATAGTTCGAGCCAATTTTGGGGCTTTTGTCAATTTTCTTCACGAACGTGTAATTAAAATTATCTGTAGTGGGGGACTGAAATTATTTACATGAAATTTGTACGTTCTGTTAAGGTTCTAAAAGTGGCGCCCCTTACAGTAATTTTATAGCTCACGGTTTTAGGAATTTTGAGGAGATTATTTCATGAATAATTTCTGTTCTGTATTTAAATGTTTGTTATATGAATAATTTCTGTTCTGTATTTAATTGTTTGTTATGTGGATATTTCCTGTTCTGTTTATATGTTGTGAAGTTTCTGAAAACCTTGAATGTGTTAAAACATTTGTGAGAACATAGAATGGTTTGACATGAATTAAGGTTAGTTGTAAGGAATTCACTCATATAATTTCTGTTCTGTGTTTAAGGACTGGATATTGGGGTGTGTCATTTTCTGGTTTGTTAGACTTTGGGCATAATGTAAGAATTAAGTAGTGGTTGATCCTACTTCTCTGTTTCAGTATAATCTGTTCTGTAAAATTATGCCCTAGTGTAGCACTCTTCCGTGTCCTTACCCTCCTTCTGTGGCGCTGTAATGGTGCTGATAGTCTACTACGACCCTTGAGACACTATTTCTGTTCTGGGTATTGGAGGCCAGAGTGCCACGTCCTAACAAGACGGGGGCCACCCACTGATACCTCCTCTACCATTCAGTTCTGGGTTTTGGAGGCCAGAGTGCCACGTCCTAACAAGACGGGGGCCACCCACTGATACCTCCTCTACCATTCTGTTCTGGGTATTGGAGACCAGAGTGCCACGTCCTAACAAGACGGGGGCCACCCACTGATACCTCCTCTACCATTCAGTTCTGGGTTTTGGAGGCCAGAGTGCCACGTCCTAACAAGACGGGGGCCACCCACTGATACCTCCTCTACCATTCAGTTCTGAGTTTTGGAGGCCAGAGTGCCACGTCCTAACAAGACGGGGGCCACCCACTGATACCTCCTCTACCATTCAGTTCTGGGTTTTGGAGGCCAGAGTGCCACGTCCTAACAAGACGGGGGCCACCCACTGATACCTCCTCTACCATTCTGTTCTGGGTATTGGAGACCAGAGTGCCACGTCCTGACAAGACGGGGGCCACCCACTGATATCTCCTTTACCATTCTGTTTCTGATATGCATGCATTGTCTCGTCCTCGGCAGAGGTGGGGTCAGACCTTCTGTGGTCATCAGGCCTTCTGTGGCCTTTCTGTTTCCGATGTAGACTATCCGTTTGGACTCTGAAAATTCTGATTTTTCTATCTGTCAGTTCTGATTTCTGTAGTTCTGTTTCGATCTGTATTTAGATGTATTAGGCGGTGTGGTTAGTTGGTATGGGTTGGTATATTCATATCCTACCTGCTTGAAGCCTATTGTTACAAGTATCTGTATTTGATTGTGTTTTGTTTCTGATATGAGTGTGCATGTTAAGCTGATTTATTTTATCTGTTAAATAAAAGAATTTCAACTTAAGCATGATATTTTTGATGTGTACTATGGATGACTTTTAGTGTCTTTTACTCACTGAGCTTTTTAGCTCACCTCCGTTGTTTAAATGTTTTCAGGTGAGACATCAAGACAGTAACCGCTACAGCTAATTGTTATGATGCTAATGTTTGATGTAATTTCTAAGAATTTTCTTCTAAAAATTTATCAGGCCTGCGTGCCTAATTTGTTATGACTTATGTGACACGTTTTATCTCCTGAGGGCTTATGCCTGTTTTCAGGATATTATATTATAGTTGTCTCGTTTAAATTATTGGATACGAGTCTTGGATTCTTTTAGTGAATTGGTTCTTATTTTGAAATGTCCGATTTGAGATGTGTAACCGAATTTGTGTTGTTTTAGTATCTGAATAATCAGTTCTGCATATTTCTGAAATTCCACATATGTGTAGTGTGGACATTTGTTGTTGTTACATGTGTGTCTGTGCAGCAGTAGTTTAGTATACTTGCTGCCGGATTTTTTTCTGAACTTCCGGATTTCTATTTCCTAGTAAATCGATCCTACTCAGTTCTGTGCGGTTTTCAGTTCCGTAGTAATGTCCTTCGATGCCGCTTTCTTCTTGTGTATTAATGGAAGAGTAAAAATTTTTTTTTTAGCCCCGTATTTTACTTGTATGCGTGTGGGGTGTGTTCTGAGGGATGTTACAGATGGTATCAGAGCAATTTTACTAGCAATTAGAAACTCCGGGGAAGGAAAACTCTGTTTGTGTATTGCTAGAAACCAAGTTAGGATCTGATTTGTGATTGAACATTGGTTGTTATTCTACCGTGTTATGTGATGCAGGTAAAAAAAATGGTGCGACCAAGAGCTAGCAGTAGCAACGGTGATCAACAGTCTGATCTGAGGCAGGCCATGGAGGCTATGACTGCTATGATGCAACAACAGAACGCATTCATCCAGCAGCAAACTCAGATGATGCAGCAGCAGCAGGCGCAACACATGGAGGTTCAGCAACAGTTATTGCAGCGGCTGACGCAGACACCGTCTCAGACACAGTCACAACCGGCTGGTTCTCCTCTGGGTGATGGCGCACATCAACGATATGCTCGGTTGGTTCGAGAGTTTCAGCATCTGAACCCGACTGCATTTTATGGTAGTCCGGGGCCTAGAGCTGCTGAGGATTGGCTTTTGACACTGGAGAAGATTTTCCAGGTTTTGCGCGGTGATGATGCAGACAAGCTATGTTTGTCTGTTTTCATGTTGCGTGGAGATGCTGAAGATTGGTGGAAGGGAGTCGTCAGACTGGCGGCAACTGAATCCAGAGATGTTGATTGGCAGTACTTCATGATGAAGTTCAATGCCAAGTTTTTCCCCTCTAGCTTATCTGAGGAGCGCGAGGTGGAGTTTATTCATCTTGAGCAGGGCGACATGACGGTGGATCGGTATGAGGCCACATTCGCTCGGTTGTCGGGGTATGCTCCTCACTTAGTCAACACCGAGGAAAGAAGAGCCAAGAAGTTTCAGCGAGGTTTGAGGAAAGATATCAGGACAAGGGTAGCTATGCTACACTTGGAAACTTATGCTGAAGTGGTAGACAGGGCTCGCACTGCTGAGAGGTGCATTGTTGAGATGGCTGCAGATACTATTCCAGTCACTGCATCCGCCCCTACTTCTGTGACTTACGCACCCACTCTGGGTGGTAAGGATAAGAAGAATTTCAAGAGGAAGAAAGACAATAAGGGCAGATACCAACCTTATCAGAAGCCAGCCAGCACAGTTTCTCAGAATGGCAAGAAGTGTCTCCACTGTGGGAGCACTAAACATCAGGATAATGAGTGCTACAGGAAGACTGGCGCTTGCTTCAGATGTGGTAAGGCGGGGCATATGATTAGGGACTGTCCTATGCCGGATGCTAGAGGACAGGGTCAGGGTGAGAAGCCTACTGTGCAGACTCGCGTGTATGCCATCGCGGAGAGGGATGCTTCGGCTTCGAAGTCCGTGGTGGAAGGTACACTTTATGTGTTTAGTTATTTGGCACGCATTCTTTTTGATCCTAGTGCCAATTTATCCTTTGTGTCTGCATGTTTTGCATCATGTCTGCCTGTGTTGCCTAGGATACTTGATTTCTGTATTTCTGTTCATACACCTATGGGTGAGGCAGTATCTACAGATATAACATACCCTGACTGTTTGATTAAGGTAGAAGGATATGATTTACCTATTGACTTGATTAGTCTTTCTATGAAAGACTATGACATCATTCTGGGCATGGATTGGCTGTCTGCCTATCATGCTACTTTAGATTGTTTTGAAAAGCTAATTACTCTGCATCTAAGTGATGGACAGCAACTAGTTATCCAAGGCCGGATTTCAGAACAAGAGCCTTTGGTGATATCTCATCTGCAGGCCAGGAAGCTTTTAGCCCAGGGCTGCAAGGGGTATCTGGCGCATGTCAAGGTGCAGACTGAGCCTGATTTGGATCTGGCTAAAATTCCTGTGGTAAGAGAGTTTGCTGACGTCTTCTCTGATTTATCTGGGTTACCACCCAGCAGAGAAGTTGAGTTTGGTATCGAGTTGTTGCCAGGCATAGCACCGATATCTAAAGCTCCTTACAGGATGGCAACTTCAGAACTGACAGAGCTGAAGAAGCAACTGGAAGAACTATTAGAGAAGGGGTATATTCGGCCCAGTGTTTCTCCATGGGGAGCACCTGTGTTATTTGTGAAGAAGAAGGATGGTACTTTGCGCATGTGCATCGATTACCGTCAACTCAATCAAGTGACTGTTAAGAATAAGTACCCATTACCCCGTATTGATGATCTCTTTGATCAGTTGCAGGGTGCTACTGTATTCTCTAAAATTGACCTGAGGTCTGGCTATTATCAGATGAGTGTTCGGGAGGAGGATGTACCTAAAACTGCATTCAGGACCAGGTATGGGCACTATGAATTTCTTGTTATGCCCTTTGGACTGACAAATGCTCCTGCGGTGTTTATGGATCTGATGAACAGGGTATTTCATGAGCTCCTGGACAAATGTGTGGTCGTCTTCATTGATGATATTCTGATCTACTCCAAGAATGCGCAAGACCACTCTCAGGATTTGCGCAAGGTGCTGGAGATTCTGCGGCTGAAGCGGCTATATGCTAAGGCCAGCAAATGTGAGTTCTGGCTAGATCAGATTGGTTTTCTGGGACACATTATTTCTAGCCAGGGTGTGTCTGTGGATCCAGTGAAGGTGGAGGCCATTCTTCACTGGGGAAGACCAACTACAGCGACTGAGGTCAGAAGTTTTCTGGGCTTAGCTGGATACTACCGCCGCTTTGTGGAGGGTTTTTCCAAGCTGGCTGGTCCTCTGACTAAGCTAACTAGAAAGAATTTGAAGTTTGAGTGGTCTGATGATTGTGAGTCTAGTTTTCAGGAACTGAAAAAGAGACTGACCAGTGCTCCTATCCTCATCATTCCCTGTGATGGAGAGAAGTTCATTGTTTACACTGATGCCTCTGGTAAGGGTCTGGGTGCTGTACTGATGCAGCAAGGAAAAGTAGTCGCTTATGCTTCAAGGCAACTCAAAGATTACGAAGTAAACTACCCCACTCATGATCTGGAGTTGGCAGCTGTAGTTTTTGCCTTGAAAATCTGGAGGCACTATCTGTTTGGACAGACATTTGAATTGTTTACAGATCACCAGAGCTTGAAGTATATCTTCACTCAGAAAGAGCTGAATATGAGACAGAGGCGATGACTTGAATTGATAAAGGATTATGACTTCACCATCCAATATCAGTCTGGTAAAGCCAATGTGGTGGCTGATGCGCTTAGTCGGTATCCTGTGACTCAGATAGCTGCACTGCGAGTCCAGGAGTGGCGACTATTGCAGGAGTTCAGTGACATGCATCTGAGTGTGACTCCGGGTGAGAGAGGCGGTCTTCTGGCTTCTCTCAGGGTTCAGTCAGACTTACTGCAGAGACTGAGATCAGGGCAGCAGTCAGATCAGGATATTCTACGGTGGAAAGAGAGGTCTGAGCAAGGCTGGGATGAGAATTTCAGTATGTCGGATGATGGTCTCCTCAGATTTCGTGGGAGGGTCTGTGTCCCTGAGGACCCTGAGTTGAGAAATGAAATTCTTAAGGAAAGTCATTGCACTAAGTATACCGTTCATCCTGGTAGTACCAAGATGTATCAGGATCTGAAAAAGACTTTCTGGTGGCATGGTATGAAGAAGGATGTGCATTTGTTTGTGTCCAGATGTTTGACTTGCCAAACCGTGAAGGCTGAGCATCAGAGGCCGGGCGGTTTGATGCAGTCTCTCCCTATTCCTCAGTGGAAGTGGGAGCATATCAGTATGGACTTTGTGTGTGGGCTGCCCAATACCAGAAGGAATCATGATGCCGTATGGGTGATTGTGGACAGACTCACGAAGTCGGCTCACTTCTTACCGATCAAAATGACTTACAGTTTGGATCGGTTAGCAAAACTGTACATCGATGAGATTGTCAGATTACATGGAGTTCCCTTGGACATTGTCTCTGATCGTGATCCTCGATTTCTATCCAGGTTTTGGAAGAAATTACAGGAAGATTTGGGAACTAATCTGAGTTTCAGCACTGCATATCATCCTCAATCTGATGGTCAGACAGAGAGAACTATTCAGACACTTGAGGATCTTCTGAGATCTTATGTGATTGACTGGTCTGTTGAGTGGGATCTGGACTTATCACTGATAGAGTTCACCTACAACAATAGCTTCCACTCTAGCATACAGATGGCTCCGTATGAGGCCCTATATGGGAGGAAATGCAGAACACCTATATGCTGGGAGGAAACTGGGGACAGAACAGTGCTAAAGTCTGATGCTGTTCAGGAAGCCACTGAGAAGATCAGAGAAATTCAGAAAAAGATGAAGATTGCTCAGGATAGACAGAAGAGTTATGCTGATGTGAGGCGGCGTCCTCTTGAGTTTTTGGTGGGAGAGCATGTTTTCCTAAAGGTCTCGCCTATGAAAGGGGTGATGAGATTTGGGAAGAGAGGAAAATTGAGTCCCAGGTACATTGGTCCCTTTGATATCATTGAGAGGATTGGACCTGTGGCATATCGACTTGCTCTGCCCCCATCACTGGAACACCTCCATAATGTGTTCCATGTTTCTGCACTCAGAAAATATTGTTCTGATCCTTCTCATGTTCTGGAGTTGGAACCTCTCCAGCTTGAAGAGAACATGACTTTTGTGGTGAAACCTCTCAGAATTGAAGATAGAAAAGAGAAAGTGCTGAGGAATAAGGTTATTCCACTTGTGAAAGTCATCTGGGGAAATCAGTCTGTTGAAGAAGCCTCTTGGGAGGTTGAAGCAGAGATGAGAAAGGAGCATCCTCACCTGTTCAGTGACGGGCTTGGTCAGCTTTAGAGGACTAAAGCTCTATAAGGGGGGGAGGATGTAACGCCCTTGATTTTCTGAATTATGATTTAAGGTTAGAAATTCAGTTTCTGTATTTTTATCGGTTAAAATTTTGGGATTTTTGCCTAATTGTAGGACTTTTCCCTACAGGGCAAAAATAATTATTTTTGTTGGGGCTTCGAACCCTCAACCTTGACTATTTGCTCCTGGAATTCTTCCACCATGCTGGCGCATATTTCTGTGTTATTGGAGTGGCGCATGGTGGTTAAGCCCAGGTAAGCCCATTAAAGCCGATTTCCACTTAAGTTAATTGGGTTATTGGATCTTGGATCCGTTTGGGGTGGAAAAAAAAAAAAAAAAAGGGGGGGAAAATTCGTGAGAGCTCCTCTCCCTCACGATTTTTGGTTTGTTTCTTGCCCTAGCCGCCTGTGTTGTCGCCCCTCACTGTGCTTGGCGCTCCTGCAAAATTTCTGACGCTGGTGGTGGCAGACTGGTGGTGGACGAACTTTCTGGAGACCCCTGATCCCCTGTTTTGGCGTTTTCTCTGTGGGCGATTTTTCTGGTGAGTAATTCGATCCTAAGGAGTCTAATCCGAATTAAAATTCGTTATTTGCCATGATTATTCGTATGGGGTTGAATTCAAATAATTATAGGGTTTTAAAATCCTGTTCTGCTGAAATCTGCATTCGTTAATCTGACCTTTGTGTACTATAACCCCAATATCTCATGGTCTATAGATCCAAATCGCACGAAATAAATTTTGTATGAAACTAGATACATTCGGCTTTAATTTGAATCTGATATCGACCATATCCGAGCTGTATTCGTATTTCAATCTGTATTGCAAGCTAGCTGTACAAAATCAGTTTTCTGAAATTCTGGATTTCGACCTTTATGTGTTCGAACCATCATATCTCCCTAGGTATAGCTCGAAATCTTGTCAAATCAGTTTTATTAGACCGTAGGCTCGAAGAGCTTTATTTTGACTCCCATAACGCCTATTTTCGATTAGTTATTGGATCTGAAATAAATGTCGCAAGTCTGATATATGAATCTGTTTTCTTGAAATCTGAAATTCTGACCTTCCTATGTTCGAACCCTTATATCTTCCTGTCTAAAATTCGAAATCTTGTGAAACCAGTTTTATTGGAAACTAGATTCAGAGAGCTTCATTTTGAATACAATATTGACTAGCTTTGGTTCGAAATTGGACTAAAAATATATTTTGCAAACTGACAATATAAATCTGCTATGTTTTGGTTAGACGAATATTCCTTTGTGAGAAAAATTTACATTGTATGGTTTAACCTCTTAAATTGTGGTCTGTAGTTCTTCTAAAATTTATTTGTTTGATGAGAAATTTTAGAGAAAACAAAATTGGGGATTTAACTAAGAACTTAGGAATTTTTGAAAATATAGTTCGAGCCAATTTTGGGGCTTTTGTCAATTTTCTTCACGAACGTGTAATTAAAATTATCTGTAGTGGGGGACTGAAATTATTTACATGAAATTTGTACGTTCTGTTAAGGTTCTAAAAGTGGCGCCCCTTACAGTAATTTTATAGCTCACGGTTTTAGGAATTTTGAGGAGATTATTTCATGAATAATTTCTGTTCTGTATTTAAATGTTTGTTATATGAATAATTTCTGTTCTGTATTTAATTGTTTGTTATGTGGATATTTCCTGTTCTGTTTATATGTTGTGAAGTTTCTGAAAACCTTGAATGTGTTAAAACATTTGTGAGAACATAGAATGGTTTGACATGAATTAAGGTTAGTTGTAAGGAATTCACTCATATAATTTCTGTTCTGTGTTTAAGGACTGGATATTGGGGTGTGTCATTTTCTGGTTTGTTAGACTTTGGGCATAATGTAAGAATTAAGTAGTGGTTGATCCTACTTCTCTGTTTCAGTATAATCTGTTCTGTAAAATTATGCCCTAGTGTAGCACTCTTCCGTGTCCTTACCCTCCTTCTGTGGCGCTGTAATGGTGCTGATAGTCTACTACGACCCTTGAGACACTATTTCTGTTCTGGGTATTGGAGGCCAGAGTGCCACGTCCTAACAAGACGGGGGCCACCCACTGATACCTCCTCTACCATTCAGTTCTGGGTTTTGGAGGCCAGAGTGCCACGTCCTAACAAGACGGGGGCCACCCACTGATACCTCCTCTACCATTCTGTTCTGGGTATTGGAGACCAGAGTGCCACGTCCTAACAAGACGGGGGCCACCCACTGATACCTCCTCTACCATTCAGTTCTGGGTTTTGGAGGCCAGAGTGCCACGTCCTAACAAGACGGGGGCCACCCACTGATACCTCCTCTACCATTCAGTTCTGGGTTTTGGAGGCCAGAGTGCCACGTCCTAACAAGACGGGGGCCACCCACTGATACCTCCTCTACCATTCAGTTCTGGGTTTTGGAGGCCAGAGTGCCACGTCCTAACAAGACGGGGGCCACCCACTGATACCTCCTCTACCATTCTGTTCTGGGTATTGGAGACCAGAGTGCCACGTCCTGACAAGACGGGGGCCACCCACTGATATCTCCTTTACCATTCTGTTTCTGATATGCATGCATTGTCTCGTCCTCGGCAGAGGTGGGGTCAGACCTTCTGTGGTCATCAGGCCTTCTGTGGCCTTTCTGTTTCCGATGTAGACTATCCGTTTGGACTCTGAAAATTCTGATTTTTCTATCTGTCAGTTCTGATTTCTGTAGTTCTGTTTCGATCTGTATTTAGATGTATTAGGCGGTGTGGTTAGTTGGTATGGGTTGGTATATTCATATCCTACCTGCTTGAAGCCTATTGTTACAAGTATCTGTATTTGATTGTGTTTTGTTTCTGATATGAGTGTGCATGTTAAGCTGATTTATTTTATCTGTTAAATAAAAGAATTTCAACTTAAGCATGATATTTTTGATGTGTACTATGGATGACTTTTAGTGTCTTTTACTCACTGAGCTTTTTAGCTCACCTCCGTTGTTTAAATGTTTTCAGGTGAGACATCAAGACAGTAACCGCTACAGCTAATTGTTATGATGCTAATGTTTGATGTAATTTCTAAGAATTTTCTTCTAAAAATTTATCAGGCCTGCGTGCCTAATTTGTTATGACTTATGTGACACGTTTTATCTCCTGAGGGCTTATGCCTGTTTTCAGGATATTATATTATAGTTGTCTCGTTTAAATTATTGGATACGAGTCTTGGATTCTTTTACTGAATTGGTTCTTATTTTGAAATGTCCGATTTGAGATGTGTAACCGAATTTGTGTTGTTTTAGTATCTGAATAATCAGTTCTGCATATTTCTGAAATTCCACATATGTGTAGTGTGGACATTTGTTGTTGTTACATGTGTGTCTGTGCAGCAGTAGTTTAGTATACTTGCTGCCGGATTTTTTTCTGAACTTCCGGATTTCTATTTCCTAGTAAATCGATCCTACTCAGTTCTGTGCGGTTTTCAGTTCCGTAGTAATGTCCTTCGATGCCGCTTTCTTCTTGTGTATTAATGGAAGAGTAAAAATTTTTTTTTTAGCCCCGTATTTTACTTGTATGCGTGTGGGGTGTGTTCTGAGGGATGTTACACCCGCACCGTCTGAAGATAGATGGACGTGCCCACTGAGTGGGTACAACACGGCTCCAACGATAGTCAGAACAGTGAGGTTTCGCGTCAGAAGGCTTTCGAGCTTGATATTTTAGCGTTGGATTTTAACGGTCTTTTATCTTCTTCACTATCATGCAATTCCTATGGTGATAGCAGAAGATAAACTCATGCAATTCTAATTATAAAAGCAATAAATAGAAAGCATGCTGATCTTATGTGGTAAAAGCCCATTAAGCCTAAGTTAGACATTAAATTAAACTTAAGTCTTCACTTGCTTTTCTTCATGGGACTTTTGCTGCTCATCTGGCCCAACCCAGGGCCCAAGCGCCATCTGCAGCTCTGGTGCGCCCACCATGAAAATGCGCCAGGTCCTAGGGTCGAACCCTAGACCTCCCACCTGGTCAAGCCACAAGCTGCATGCGCCTCTGCCAAGTGTGCTCTGTGCTCTTGTCTGATTAATGTACAAATTAATCTATCTAGACAAGATTGACTCGCAGGTCAATTACATTTTATAAATTAAATGCAATGTGATGCGCAGATCACAATATAAAAATAATTTACAAAATTAACCAGGCACGCAGGCCCCAGCACAGCACACATTAAAAACGGGCAGCCCACATAAGATTAAATAAACAAGCAAATGGCATCAATCAGCATGTGATCCCATCAAGAAATTAAAACTTTTGAAAAAACCCCATGGGATCATTTTTTAATTTCCTTATATGCCCTACTACCTTACAACGGTCCATCATTAGGGATCCACTCATCAGACCTAGTCAGATCCACTACCCTTGCATGCACCAAGTCCTAACTGACTTGTATCGACCAAAAGGTCAACCATGCATGCGCCAGGGCTGAACAACCACGATGAGGTCTGGCAAACGGGTGTGACCCCGGGCCTAACTCATGTGCGTTCATAGGTTGTCTCAATCAGATATCGCTACACGCCTGTCTGCAGTCGACCTATAGCCATCTTGTGCTTGCGCACAGATGCTATCTGGTCGACCCATCAAGGCTGTCAGATAGTCTGATTAGACTTGTTTGGATCTAACCTAGGGGATGACTTCAACCCTAACGACCCGTCTAAGGGTTTACAACAGGCGCAATTAAATCTAATGGAAGCGCGCAAGTCGTTAAGTTTTTTTGAGAAAAACAACAACAATAAAATTAAGCGCCACCTTCATACATGCGCAAAGATGAATATACAATATGTAACTTTCGCATGTCATAGATTTAAGCATCATTGCAATCAAGGATCACATAACATATAGCAATCATATAAATCATGCGTTAACCTGCTCTGATACCAATTGAAGGTCCCCTAAAGGGGGGCGAAACCCTAAAGTGGCGCAAATAGGAATATGGGCAGCGGATACTAGGGTTTCATAGAATCGGATAGCATGCATTATACGATCAACTATCAAAACTTGAATAGATAAGAAAAGTTCTCACCATTGCCATCGCTTGGACGATGTCTTGAAATCAAAGACCAAAAGAGATCTTCTCCAGAGGATGCGCACACAAGATGAGAATGCGCTCACTTCCTTGGTGCTCCTTGTGCTAGCAAGGTTCCAAAGGCGTCCTTGATCGAATGGAAGGGATGGAGAGTTGCTTGGCGAGAGTCTCCTTCTTTCCTTTCGTCCACCTTCACGCATCCGAGAGTTCTATCTCGAGAGGAAGAGGCGGGGCACAAGAAAGGGAGAGAGCAATGTGGCGACGTGAGGCGTGTGAAAGTGGCTTCTAAAATTGATGTGGGGAGGCGACAAGACCCACGGAAATACAAATGGAGTTTAAGGTTACCCTAGCTAGGGCACCTAAATTCCCATCTCTTGCATTGCATGCATCTTTAAGTTAGATTTTCATTCCTTGCATTGCATACATCCTTTAAGTTATTTCCATCTCTTGCATTGCATGCATCTTTAGGTTAGATTTTCTAGCATAACTTGCATCATATGGTAGGTTAGATCCACCCTCCAATTACACCATGTAGTTACATGCCTAGGATCCGCCACTTATGTATAGTAGGTTAGTGCATGAAATTGATGTAATAGTATAGGTCAACTCCATTCTTGGAATGCAAGTCAAAATCAGGTCAAGACAACTCCAAGAGATGCCATGGGCCATCAGCCCAACTCATGAAGAAATCAGCCCACCCCAATGGATCAACACCACAAGCACCCCAAATTCCACCATCCTAGTTGGCAGCCATGTGGAGTTGCCTTCATCTCTAATCAAGTCAAGGAGCAGCCTGCTCAATGTCCCTACTTCAGCTCAACATACGCCAGCCATCAAAGTCAAGGAGCAGCTTGAAACAATGTCCACTTCAGTCCATCATGCGCCAGCCACCAAAGTCAAGGAGCAGCCTGCACTTTGCAACAACTTCAGTCCCTTCAAGTGCCAGCCGCCCATGCCAATCTGCAGCCTGCACAAAGTCAGCCATCAGCAGCCTTTTCAGTCCATCCTCATCTCAGCTTTTGAACTCACCAACCTGCTGAAGACTCCAAAGTTCAACCTCCAAGCAACCGCCCATTTGGAAGAAGAAACCAGCCCTTGAGTTGTCTACATCAAGCTTGACTTGTGTGACTTGTTTTTGAGCTTAGGAAGGGAGTTAACCGTTGGAGACTCCCCTATATGATGTAACTTCTTGTAAAGCCACCAGCTAGAGTTGAATGAATTTTCAAGTTTCAGAAGTGTGTCTTCTAATGGTGTGTGTCACCTAACCCCTCCCTTTCTTCCAACCATTGCCGAGAGTTCCATTCCACCCCCCCCCTCTTGCTCTTCAACCTTCCACCTCCACTTGCGCTTGTCATGAAGATGGGAGCTCACGCCACTTCCTCCCTTTAGCCCTGAAGAGTCCTCAGCCATGATGAGAAACTGGACACACCCGAGATTCAAGAAGGTGTTATCAACCCCATGCCAAGATCAAGCCACCACCCTAAGTTAGCTAAGTCTCTCTTCTCCCTTGGCTGATGTTTTCTTGACGTTTCTGAACATTCATCTGCACTCACTAAGGTTTCTTCTCAGGTTGCGCAAGGCCAAGGAGGGCATACAAGTTCATCCCCCCCCCCCTTTCCCCCTTAACTAGTTAGTCTCAAAAGTGTTAGCAAGGGAATTTGGAGGCTATCCTCCCCCTTGAATGTTCTTATGTGAATGGCCTCTTAATATTTTTGTCAAACTCACTCACGCATGTGTGGGATGCTGCAATGCTATGTGTGTAAGCTCATAGGGCCCTACTTCGTGAGATTCAACCATTGGACCGGTGAAGAACGGGAAGGTCACCCTTTCTATTCTCAAAGGGTGCAAGGTGAGTTTCTCCCCTAGAGTAGTTTTATTGCTTATGGAAGAACCGCATGCTAGATCTAATTGAGGTTATAGAATCGCATGATAAGCTTTGTCAAATTTCATTTTATCTAGAAGTGCATGCTAGGATAGTTTCGGTTTTCACTACTACTTACTAAAACAAGCTAGTTTCAAACTACGATAGTTCAAGGGGTTTACTAAGTTATACTTATTTAGCAAAACGTTGTCAAAACGCGTTGTTTGAATGTTGCATGTTTTGCCCCCCCCCCCCCCCCCCCCATCAAAAATAGTAACCACCTCTTCATGCGACCATGAAGTTTTACCCCAATCGCAACTTGTTCTAGATTTGAACCAAGCGCTCATCCATGAGCTGGTTTAATTTGATTCGGTTCAAATACCAAATAACCCAAGCCACTTGGTCTAGATCTCAATTAAACCCTAAGGCTCCAGATCTGACCGTTCATCTCTTTGATGCTTCTGATCTCACCGATCTAGCATCCATTCTCTCGATCGAAGCTTACCGATCTCAAGCCCTAATCAATCAAACATGATCAGACCAGACCTCGCTTACAATCAGAGATTAATTCCCTTTAAACTGAACCTGAACAATTCAGTCCATACGATCTGACTTAAGTAAGTCATATCATCAAATTGTGCGACCCTGAGGGTTTCCTTTAAATGTCGGTAACGATAACTCACGTTATCACGATTAGTGAGGGCTATCTAGCAACACATCACTGTCTCCCGATATAAAGGAAAGAGTCTTCCAAGACTACACCCAAACCACAGCACAAGTGTGAATCAACTTCACAAGGCATACATGTTTCCTTTGCCACTGGACGTTCTTATTGGACAAGTCTGTCAAGCTTGTAACTCCAATATGATGAGCATGATTAGATCAGATGAACAGAGTCACCTGGGTATGGCCATACACTTTCTCAATCATCTCATAGGGGGGCCCCATTAGAACATCACACTCCTTAAACAAGGAGACGGCAATCCTTTATCTATCACTAGTGCCCCTAACCTGACTCAAGCTCACCATCCAAGATAGTCTATAATCATTATGTTTCAAATGATATTGAACTACCTCAAAACAATGACAATCATCATTTAGAAAACACAAGTGATCTCAAGTCAGAGGAAATGTGCCACTTGTTACAATCAAGGATTATTCACATTGTGACAAGCAATTGAATATCCTTGTAGGGTCAGTCCAGTACATCCAATGTACCCATGAGTCTACATCTTATTCCATGCTCGAAGCATCCTATAAGATTAGAACACATATTAGTCTTAATCATATCAAGGCTGTCTCATGTTCACCAAGATATCTCGACTAAGGACTTAACTGCATGTCAGCCTAGCTGAACAGCTTTGAGACATTATTCAGAAGAACATATATATATATTGCAGCAGACAATGTAGCAACCTGAATAATAACCATGCCTTTATAAACATAAGAGTTTATTACATGATACTGATACAATCCCAAGGCCTCAAACATTAGCCTTAAGGGCATACCCCAACAATCACACACCGTCTGAAGATAGATGGGCGTGCCCACTGAGTGGGTACAACACGGCCCCAACGATAGTTAGAACAATGAGGTTTCGCGTCAGAAGGCTATCGTGCTTGATATTCATCGTTGGATTTTAACGGTCCTTTTATATTCTTACTATCATACAAATCCTATGGTGATAGCAGAAGAATAAATCATGCAATTACTAAATTACTTAAACAGTAAATTGAAAGCATGATTATCTTATGTGGTAAAAGCCCATTGAGCCTAAGTAAGACCCTAATTTAACTTAAGTCTTCACTTGAGCTCTTCATGGGTCTTTAGCATTTCATCTGGCCCAACCCGGGCCCAAACGCCCACTACAGCTCAGATGCGCCCACCAGGTAGCATGCGCCTGTCCTAGAGTCGAACTCTAGACCTCCCACTGGTGAAGCCACTTGCTGCATGCGCCTCTGCCATGTGTGCTCTGTGCTCATGTCTGATTAAATTACAATTTAATCTATCTAGACATGATTGACACACAGGTCAATTACACTGTATAAATTAATTAAAAATGTGATACGCAGATCACAATAAAAAATTTACAATAATAATCCAGGCACGCAGGCCCCAGCACAGCACACATTAAATTTTGGGCAGCCCACATAAGATGAAATAAACACTCATCATGTTATACAAACATCAAGTGATCCAATCAAGAAAATAAAATTTTCGAAAATCCCATTGGCTTCATTTTATTTTCCTTATGTGCCCTACTACCTTACAACGGTCCATTAATAGGGATCCACTCATCAGACCTAGTCAGACCCACTGCCCTTGCATGCACCAAGTCATAACCGACTTGAGTCGACCTCATGGTCAACAATGTATGCGTTAAGGGCTGAACGTCCCTCATGAGTTCTGGCAAGCGGGTGTGACCCCGGGCCTTAATCATGAGCGTTCATCGGTTGTCTCAATCAGACATCGCTACATGCCTTTCTGCAGTCGACCAATAGCCACCTCATGCTTGCGCATAGGTGCCACCTGGTTGACCCATCTAGGCTGTCAGATGGTCTGATCAGACTGTTGGGTCTATACTGGACGATGACTTCAACCCTAATAACCCGTCTAAGATTTTAAAGCAGGCGCTTAGATCTAATGGATGCGCGCAAGATAAGTTTTGTTTTTGACAAAAACAACAACATGCGCCAAACATCATACATGCGCCAACAAGTAATAAACATACATCTAGTTTCGCATGATGACCTATACCTTTAGATCTACTCTTAAGCGCAAATAAGGATCACTATAAGCAATCATATGAATCATACAAGGAACTATCCTCTGATACCAATTGAAAGTTCCATTAAAGGGGGAAAAAACCCTAATCATGCAGATATAAAATTTTCTCATGGCGGAATCTAGGGTTTCCTAGGATCGCATGTATGAACATATGATCAACTTAACATTTTGTATAGATCTAGTTAGAGATCATACCATTGCCATTGCTTGGATGGCGACTTGGAAGAAGAGGGCGAGCGGCTCTCCTCCAAAGGTGACGCACACAAGGTGAAGATGACTACTCCCTTGGCGTCTTTGTGCTAGCAAAGCTTCAAGGTCTCCTAATCGCGTGAAGGAGGTTGAGATGATCCCTAGGCTTTGTCAAGTCCTCTCCTTGGCGTCAAGACTCACCACACGAGAGAGGAGAGGCGACAAGAGGAAGATGCGAGCGAGAATAGAGCAATGCTCTCGAACGTGAGGCGTGCTACCTATTTTGGAAAGCATGACTTCCAAAAATAGTAAACCCTCAATGTGTTCAAGTGTTCACGCTTAGTGAACAAATCGCAATGTTCTCCCCTTTGAACCATGCGCTCACTTGATGAGCCGGTTCAATTACATTTGGTTCAAGGACCAAATCAAACCAAGCCTTGGTCTAGATCAAATTAAACTATAAGGCTCAAGATCTAACCATTCATCTCTTGATGCTCTTGATCTCACCGATCTAGCATCAATTCTCTCGATCGAAGCTTACCGATCTCAAGCCCTAATCAATCAAACATGATCAGACCAGATCTCACTTACAATCAGAGTTTAAACTCCTTTAAACTGAACCAAAACAATTCAGTCCACACGATCTGACTTAAGTAAGCCATATCATCAAATTGTGCGACCCTAAGGGTTTCCTTTAAATGTCGGTAACGATAACTTACGTTGTCACGATCAGTGAGGGGTATCTAGCAACACATCACTGTCTCCCGATATAAAGGAAAGAGTCTTCCAAGACTACACCCAAACCACAGCACAAGTGTGAACCCAAGTCACTTGACATATGTGTTTCCTTTGCCACTGGATGTTCTTATTGGACAAGCGTGTCAAGCCTGTAATTCCAATATGATGAGAATGATTAGATCAGATGAACATAGTCATCTGGGTATGGCCATACACTTTCTCAACCATCTCATCCAGGGGGCCCCAACAGAACATCACACTCCAAACAAGGAGACGGCAATCCTATATCTATTACTAGTGCCCTAACATGACTCATGCTCATTATCCAAGATAGTCTATAACCATTATGTTTCAAATGATATTGAACTACCTCAAAACAATGGCAATCATCATTTAGAAACACAAGTGATCTCAAGTCAGAGGAAATATGCCACTTGTTTGCATACAAGGATTATTCACATTGTGACAAGCAATCGAATATCCTAAGTAGGGTCTGTCCAGTACATCCAATGTACCCATGAGTCTACATCTTATTCCATGCTCGAAGCATCCTATAAGATTAGAACACATATTAGTCTCAATCACATCAAGGCTGTCTCATGTTCACCAAGATATCTCGACTAAGGACAATACTGCATGTCAGCCAAGCTGAACAGCATTGAGACATTAATCAGAAGTATACATATGACAGCAGATACTGTAACAACTTGAATAACAACCATTGCCTTTATAAACATATGGGTTTATACATGATACTGAAATAATCCCAAGGCCTCAAACATTAGCCTTAAGGGCATACCCCATCAGCCCTTAACGCCAATGTTTGAGGCTTTGGGTTATTTTCAGTATCATGTATAAACAATATAAAGGCAATTGTTGTTATTCAGATTGTTACATTATCTGCTGTTGTATATATAACTTCTGAGTAATGTCTCAATGATGGTCAGCTTAGCTGACATTCAGTATTGTCCTTAGTCGAGATATCTCGGTGAACATGAGATAGCCTTGGTATGATTGAGACTAATATGTGTTCTAATCTTATAGGATGCTTCGAGCATGGAATAAGACTTAGACACATAGGTGCATTGGATGTACTGGATTGACCCTACTTAGGATATTCAATTGTTTGTCACAATGTGAATAATCCTTGTATGCAAGCAAGTGGCATATTCCCTCTGACTTGAGATCACTTGTGTTTCTAAGTGATGATTGGCATTATCTTGAGATAGTTCAATATCATTTGAAATATAATGGTTAAGGATTATCTTGGATAGTGGGCATGAGTCATGTTAGGGTACTTGTGATAGATAAAGGATTGCCTCTCCTAGTTGGGGTGTGATGTTCTAATGGGGCCCCCTGGATGAAATGGTTGAGAATGTGTATGGCCATACCCAGACGACTATGTTCGTCTGACCTAACCATTTTCATCATGTTGGAATCACAGGCTTGACACGCTTGTCCAACGAGAACATCCAGTGGCAAAGGGAAACATGTATGCCAAGTGAATTAGATTCACACTTGTGCTATGGTTTGGGAGTAGTCTTGGAAGACTTTTTCCTTCATATCGGGAGATAGTGATGTGTTGCTAGATACCCCTCTCTGGTCGTGATAACGTAAGTTATCGTTACCGACATTGAAGGAAACCCTTAGGGTCGCACAATTTGGTGATATGGCTTACTTATGTCAGATCGTGTGGACTGGAATTATTCTAGTTCATTTTAAAGGAATTTAAGCTCTAATTAAAAGTGAGATCTAGTCTAATCATGTTTGATTGATTAGGACATGTGATCGGTAAGCTTTGATCGGAGAATTGATGCTTGATCGTAAAGATCAGGGGTTCAATGTGATGTGTGGTTAGATCTTCTAAGAAGATTATAACCAGGGCTGGTTTGATTTGGTGCTTAAACCAAATTAAGATTGAACCGGTTCACTTGTGAACGCATGGTTCAATTTAAGAGGAGTTAGTGATCGCTTAAAGGGAGTTATGGAGGGAGTTACATTTTCGGTTCTTACCATATGTGGTGGCCGAATTTTCCCTTTGTGCGCACCCCACGGTTTTCGCTTCTTGCTCTCGCTTTTCTCCTCTCTTCGTTCTCGTGTGTGAACCATCTTCACGCAAGGAAGAGAAATTCAACCAGCCAAGGGCGCACATCATCCTTTGAAGAAACGATCAGGACTCCTTGGTGTCTTTGCTAGCACAAGGAACACAAAGGAAGAAAGTCTTTCTCATCTTGTGTGTGACTTCTTTGGAGAAGAGGCGCTCGCCCCTTACATCTTCCAAGCCGCCTCTTACATCATGGCAATGGTAATACTCTAACTTGCTCTATACAAGGTTGATCATGTGCTCATGTCATGCGATTGTTTAGAATCCTATTCTTCATGCGGCTTGTTGTAGTCGATTGCATACTAGAATAGTCTACCATTGGGGACGTTCAGCTTGCCGGAGATCATGTGGGACGTTCAGCTCTTAAGGCATGCATAGTCGACCATTGGGTCGACGCAAGTTAGTTATGACTGGGTGCGTGCAAGGGCAGTGGGTCTGACTTGGTCTAACGAGTGGATATCTGTTAATGGACCGTTGTAAGGTAGTGGGGCACATAAGGAAATAAAATTCATGCCATGGGCTTTTCTAAAATTTTATTTCTGTTTGGATCACATGTAGTACATGTTTAACATGTTGCATTGAGTATATTGAGTGTTTATTTAATCTTATGTGGGTTGCCCTATTTTGTATGCTGTGCTCGGGCCTGCGAGCCTGAAAATTAATATATTTGATGTGATCTGCGAGTCACATTTGAAATTATATCAATGTATAATTGACCTGCGTGTCAAACCATGTCTAGATAGTTTTTAAAATGTAATTTTGATCTGACATGAGAACACAGCACAAATGGCAGAAGCGTTTGCAGCTATTGGCGTCACTAGGTGGGAGGTCTAGAGTTCGACTCTAGAACAGGCGCATTCTGTCGGGTGGGCGCATTTGAGCTGCAGATGGCGTTTGGGGCCGGGCTAGGCCCCATGAAGTACAAGGATGCCATAAAGAGCTCAAATGAAGATTTAAGTCAAACTAGGGTTTCACTTATATTTTTATGGGCGTTTACCACATAAGATAATTGTGCTTTCTATTTACTGTTTTAAGTAACATTAGCACATGTATGTTTTATTCTTCTACTATCACTATAGAATTTGCATGATAGTAAGAAGATAAAAGACCGATAAAATCCAACGTCAATATCAAGCTTTCGATTGCCTTCTGACACGAAACCTCACTGTTCTGACTATCGTTGGGGCCGTGTTGTACCCACTCAGTGGGCACGCCCAGCTATCCTCAGACGGTGCGTGATTACACCTACATGCTACAGAGAAGGGATTTATCGCTTCTCGTTGCTCAGCATAGCACGTGGTGGTCCAGGAAGTAGGTCAGGTCAGCTTGACCATATAGGCTACATGTTGGGCATATGATAGCTATATGGAGGCAGCCATCTGAGGAATCAGAGATTGTGTTGTACCAACTAAGTTGGCACAGTCTTCTGGATTGCCTAGATGAAGGGGAATCGCACGGGTTGGTGATTGGCATGGATTGCCTACCAGTGATTAGTGCTTGGGCTCTCTGTGCACCTTATCTCGCCTGAGCGGGACGCGGAGATCAAGTATGAAATCTGGATCCCATCTCACTAAAAGAGTTTGACTCTTTCGGGCTGTTTTATTGGATTTTCAGTCAGATAAAATAGTGAGAAGAGAATCACTCTTAAGTCCTGGAATGATTCTAACATGGATATTGACCTTGTTGTTCTTGCTATGTTGTAGATTCCTGCAGCAACGAACACCACGGGGCTCAACTTGCGATCCATGTTGGAAAAGGAGAAGTTTGCTGGGCCAAACTTCTCAGACTGGTACAGACAGCTGAAAATTGTCCTCAAAGCTGAGAGGAAGCTGTACATCCTTGAGTCGGCAATGCCGGCTCAACCCGTTGCGAACGCCGCAAGGGCGGTTCGAGATGCTTATGAGAAGCACGTCAGTGATAGTACTGATGTCGCTTGCCTTATGCTTGCGTCAATGACGCCCGAGCTACAGCGTCAGCATGAGGATTTGTCTGCTATTGATATTATAGCAAATCTGAAAATGCTGTATGCTGCACAGGCAAGGACAGAACGCTATAACTTGACGAAACTTTTCTTTCATAGCAAACTGACTGAAGGAAGTCCAGTGGGAGCTCATGTATGTTGGTGTATATGCCCTAGGACCTAGTTTTGGTCCACTTATGTACTACTTGACTTTGATATTTATATATATCATTCTGGCATTGTCATTATCGATGTTCGTTTACATCTGCGCACATGTACTAACATGATAATGTCCCTGGAGACAGATTGGATCTGTGCTCAAACTATTGTCCCCAGTCGATGTACCTTAGTGGATATGGGACAGCTATGGTACTTGTGAGATTGGTATGTGAGCTGGTTAGGTACGTGGTGCTAACACAGACACATGGGTATATCATTGGAGGATATACTGGAAAGACCCGCTGTGAGGCTATGACTTGGTGTCATAAGTTATCCTCACAAGTGACAGGAGATGCATTGATCCCTTGACTTGAGGTCATTGATCATTCTATATGGTTAGCGATTTGCTTTGATACAACCTAACACCTCACCGTAGTTGGGAGGTCATAACGGTTGTCATTGAGCATATCACGACCCATATGAGAAGGTCAATGGACAGACATAGGATTTGCCCCTTCCTTAGGGAAGCATGATATCCATGGAGCTCCTCTATGGTTCTATGACTGAGAGTGTATGGCCATACCCAGGTAAGAACCTGTTTTAGTCATAGCCATGTGATTGGGTGAAAACAAGTGGTGACACACTTGTCCAATCGGATATCAGTCCGGCAAAGAGACTGTAATGCATCTGTACCTAGTTGCGATGATGGGGATGTCGATGTCGATATCCATTCCAATGACCTGGGTAGCAGCGATGCACTGCTAGGTGCCACTCACTGCTTGTGATGACCTTTGGTCAGCACTGCCAGCGTCAGAGGAACCTACAGGGTCGCACACCTTGATACTTGAGTTCTCGTATTGATCGGGAAGCCTTATGATCGAGTTATTGGATAACTCGGATCTAATTGGGAGATTTCATCAGTGCCAATGTGCCTGATGAGATGGAAGAATGTTATTGGATTAGGGTTAATGGGTTAATGGGTTTACACTTAAATTAGATCTAAAATTCAAATTAATTGGTTAACGGGTTTAAAATTTAAAACCGAAATTTTAAGTGGGTAATTGCGGTTAGGGAAGGAAAGTTGGTGTTTTTTTTTGGCTTGGAAGAAACCTTAGGGCGGCGGCTTGGAGGCTTGGGCGACCTTGAAGGCTTAGACGAAATTCCTTTCTTCCTCTTCTTTTCCTTTGGCCGGCGTTCTTGGGTGCTTGGTGGCGTCTCTCTTCCATTGGTGGCGACATTGGTGGAATTTCAAATCCTTAGACGAGTTTTGGAGAGGATTTCACCTTGGTGTTCACGGTTCAAAATAAGAGGTGAGTGGGGTGTCTCATTCAAATTCTATCAATTTGGTTGTGTTAGTTGATACATTGGATTGATTGGAAATTTACCATGTTAGAAAACCGAAACTCAAGACTTCACCATGTTGAAAACCGAAATTTGCAAAGGAGTATTTATGTTGAAAACCGAAATTTGCAAAGGTGTATTTATGTTGAAAACCGAAATTTGCAAAGGTGTATTTATGTTGAAAACCGAAATTTGCAAAGGTGTATCTATGTTGAAATACCGAAATTTTGCAACATGAAATTTAAGTTATTCTTATAGGGGATTTAGGTAGCATTAAATCAGTGATTCTTGAGCATGAAATTCTTGTTAACTAGGTTTAAATTTTAAGTTAGATAATATGTTGTAGAACCGTGGGCTATATGTGTTGTATTTTAATCCTATGTTAAATATTTGAATGCCCTGATAAATGCTAACAATGCTAATAATTTTTATGGCCATGTATTCTGTTTGAGAAACTTGGGTGATAACTTAGCAAGGTTATACTGAACTGATCAGCATGAAACCTAAGGACTACACTACATTATGTGGTTATGTGATTTTCGAATGTTATGTGTTGTGGTCTGTGTAACCATTATGGGATGGATAGGACTAAGGCTAAGTGTAACCGTGTACTCAAGGGGATAGTCTATATGTGATATGTTAGGGGTTAGAGATTTCAGCCCTGTGTTTGTGATATGTGAGGGGTTGATGTTTCAGCCGCTTGTTGTGATTATCGTGATGAAAATGACTATCCTAGAGTCTGGTCGACACTTAGGAGTCCACTTTTGTGAAATAAGATATAAGATGTGTCTAGTGGTTGTCCAGGTAAGGAACCCTTTGGGAGAACGAGTGATTGATGCAAAGTGCCATGTCTTGGTCGGACAGGGGCCACCTCTTGATGTCATTACTCTTAGACGTTTAGATTTTTGTGTTATGGGGTGGTGTAGATCAAGGTATAACATCTTGACCGGATGGGGATTACCTCTTGAGTCTACACACCGTCCATGTTTGTGTTGCATGTGATTTGCAGGCTTCTCCCAGTGCTTAGGCCAGAGCCGGGTTGGACCATAGTGGTCACTCTTGATTTATGCTGGACAACAACTAAGTGGTTGGTGTGTTTAGTTAGTTTAGAGTATGGCTCTAGAACTTTGGTTACTTTGGGGTGACATTTGTGTGATGTCTGTACATCTAATTATTTATATGAGTTCTGTTCTTGATTTTCTGTTCTTTATTTTAGTTATATGTTGACATAATGTTCTGCTAAAGATTTTTAAAACAATCTGCATGTATCTTTGAGTGTATGTTATGGATGGTCGAGTGAGACTATCTACTCACTGGGCTGTGTAGCTCACCCCTCAATATTTTCAGGTGTAGAACAGGGGCGCACTACCTGAGTTAGCGTTTTATATGGGACTTGTGTTGATATGGATATTATGCTGGTTCGATGTATAAGACTTTTGTGCTTAGTTAACTGGGCCGGTTATGGCTAAACTTTGTGAACCAGTGTTGCCGGTTGTGGCAGTTTTGAGATTTTGATTTTTGTGTCACCGAGGGCTTTGGCCTGTTTTCGGTGTTTGGTCATTGATGTTAGTTCCATGAGTTTATAAAATCGATATTGTGGCTTTACTTCGAATTTTGAGTTGATTCGTATTTTGCGATCAGATTTGATATAAATGTGAACTTGCATGTGTCTAGTGCAAGTATTGCCTGGTGGCAGGTACCTTTACGTGATTTATGGATTTTACGGATTTTATGTGGTTTTGATATAACTGTTGACTTGCATATGTCTAGTGCAAGTATTGCGTGGTGGCAGGTACATTTGTGAAATTGTGTTTCGTGGATTTTCAATGTGTGGATTCTCGAAAATTTTCAGATCGACTTTTCCTGAACTTGGTTTTACTTAGCATGTGCATCGATCTTGTATGATAACATCCTGTTCCTTTGTGAATTGTGTTGCTTGTTTGGGGTTAAGATAACGGGATGTGACAGAGGTGATGTCAAGATTAGCAGAGTTGACACAGAAAACAATCTGGCAGACCCATTGACCAAGGCTTTGGCGCAGCAGAAGCATGATGGTCACACTAGAGATATGGGGTTAAGATTTCTCAACCTCTAGGTCTTAGTGCAAGTGGGAGATTGTTGGTGTATATGCCCTAGGACCTAGTTTTGGTCCACTTATGTACTACTTGACTTTGATATTTATATATATCATTCTGGCATTGTCATTATCGATGTTCGTTTACATCTGCGCACATGTACTAACATGATAATGTCCCTGGAGACAGATTGGATCTGTGCTCAAACTATTGTCCCCAGTCGATGTACCTTAGTGGATATGGGACAGCTATGGTACTTGTGAGATTGGTATGTGAGCTGGTTAGGTACGTGGTGCTAACACAGACACATGGGTATATCATTGGAGGATATACTGGAAAGACCCGCTGTGAGGCTATGACTTGGTGTCATAAGTTATCCTCACAAGTGACAGGAGATGCATTGATCCCTTGACTTGAGGTCATTGATCATTCTATATGGTTAGCGATTTGCTTTGATACAACCTAACACCTCGCCGTAGTTGGGAGGTCATAACGGTTGTCATTGAGCATATCACTACCCATATGAGAAGGTCAATGGACAGACATAGGATTTGCCCCTTCCTTAGGGAAGCATGATATCCATGGAGCTCCTCTATGATTCTATGACTGAGAGTGTATGGCCATACCCAGGTAAGAACCTGTTTTAGTCATAGCCATGTGATTGGGTGAAAACAAGTGGTGACACACTTGTCCAATCGGATATCAGTCCGGCAAAGAGACTGTAATGCATCTGTACCTAGTTGCGATGATGGGGATATCGATGTCGATATCCATTCCAATGACCAGGGTAGCAGCGATGCACTGCTAGGTGCCACTCACTACTTGTGATGACCTTTGGTCAGCACTGCCAGCGTCAGAGGAACCTACAGGGTCGCACACCTTGATACTTGAGTTCTCGTATTGATCGGGAAGCCTTATGATCGAGTTATTGGATAACTCGGATCTAATTGGGAGATTTCATCAGCGCCAATGGGCCTGATGAGATGGAAGAATGTTATTGGAGCCAAACTTTATTTTTGGCAGGTTGACCCGTATTTGACCATGGTTGGTCACACTTGGATTAGGGTTGCATTGGATTGGATCCAAATGCTTAATCAACCCATAGGATGAAGTTTGGGCTAGCTCATTATCCAATGAAGCCCAATAACAAGCTCTCATGAAGAGAAGAGAGGCTAAAAGGGTATAATGGGGAGAAACCCAACCCCATTGGCGCCTAAGGGGCATAATGGGGTTAGGGTGGCAAAATTGCTTCATTAAGGAAGCAATTTGCGCCTATCCCTTCTCCCTTGATGGTATGAATGCCTTTAAGGCATGTCTTGGGCTGATATGGTACTTGGGCAATTATGGAAAGGTTGAATGAAGTTTATGGTAAAGTCTTGGAGACTTTCCTTACATCAAACCTCCTCATCCTAGCCCTACACTTGTCATGATCCTAGCCCTTGCCCTAATCGCCTATTGCCCTATATATGTGACCCTAGCCGCCCTCTCTTAAGATGATTCATCCTTGAAGGCGTGAACATAAGAAGGGGGCGAGAGCAAGAAGCAAGGGCGCAATCTCTTCCTCTTCCATCAAGTGGCCGCAAGCTTCTCCTTCCTTACCACTTGGCGCATCTTTCTCTCTTGGTGGCGCAAGGTGGTTGGAGCATCTCCCTAAGGCTTGGATCTTCTTCCCGAGGCTAGCACCGGGCGTGGAAGAAGAGGACTCGAGGCATCCGTGTGTGTGAGACTGCAGAGGGCGCACACTTGGGCGCCTATCACGACATCGACCTCATCTTGCTCTGAGGTATTTTCTAACTCATCGTGTCGACCCCCTTGCATGCGATCTTCACTGGTTTTTGGGACCGGCCTGTTTCGGGGACATTCTTCCGCTGTGCAATGTATGTATGTGTCTCTGAAAAATTGTAAAATGTCCCCGGGGTTTCCCAACAATGTACTCAAGATGATTGGGTACAAAGAAGCTCTAGAGAAACTAGGTCATACCATCAATCAAGAACTTGTTGTAGACATTATCTTGCAGTCTCTTCCGGCTTCTTTCGATGCGTTCATCATTAATTTTAATATGAACAAAATCGACTGTACTCCTGCAGAATTACTGAATATGCTCTGCACAACAGAGCAGACTCTTGAGAAGGGAAAGCCTTCATCCTCTGTCTTGATGGTTCCTTCTAGGAATAAGAAGAAGGGGAAGAAGGGCAAAGCCCCTATCAAGAGCTACAACAAGGCTTTGAAACAAAAGATAAAGCGGTCAAAGGACAATAGATGTTTCCATTGTGGCCAACTGGGTCACTGGAAGAAGGACTGTAGAGCGCTCCAAGGAGAGAAGAAGGGAAGCAAGCCCTTCACTTCTGGCTCAGGTATTTTTGTGACTGAAGTCATGGTTGCTTCTTCTATTTCATGGGTGTTGGACCCTGCATGTGGAGTTCACATTTGTTCAAATGTGCAGGAACTCAAGAGAAGAAGACAGGTGGGACAGCATGAGGTGGACCTACGAGTTGGAAACGGGCCACGAGTTGCTGCTGTTGCTGTAGGAGAATATCACATCTCTTTACCATCTGGAGTTGTATTAGAACTTAACAATTGTTATTTTGTACCAAGCATAACAAAGAACATTATCTCTATTCCTGCTCTTGTCAGGAAAGGTTTTTCATTTGAATGCAAAACTTCACAGTGCTGTATTTCATATGATAATATTGTTTATGCAACTGGGTCGATTAACAATGGGTTATACATGTTGGACATGGAATGTTCTGAAGAGTCCCCTTCAAGGGGGAGCGAAACCCTAGATAGGCGCATAACATGAAACAAGCGGAAGCAAGGGTTTCTGTTGATCTTTTAACTTGTCATATGATCAACTTTCATGAACTAGTATGGATCAGAAGAGATTCATACCATGGCCATCGCTTTGATGGAGCTTTGGAAGAAGATCGCAAGAAGCTTTCCTCCGAAGGTACCGCACACAAGAAGATAGATGGCGCCTCCTTGTTGATCCTTGTGCTAGCAAAGATCTTCAAGTCTTCTTGTCGAGTGGAAGGGAGGAGATGTTTTTCTTTCTTGGCCGAGAGCTCCTAGTCGTCAACCTCTCAATTACACGAGAGTGAATATCCGTCAAAAGGGAAGAGGAGCGACAAAACGTGAGGAGTGGTGAACGTGAGGCGTTGAGAGACTATTTTGGAAATCGCCACTTCCAAAAATAGTAAACCTTCACTTCATGCGTTGATGCGTTCACCCAAGTGAACCGAACGCATATGCATCTCCCCTTTGAACCATGCGCTCACATATGAGCCGGTTCATATTGGTTTGGTTCAAAACCAATCAAGCCAAGCCTTGAGTCCAGATCAAATTAAACCCTAAGGTTCTAGATCTGACAGTTCATCTCTTGATGCTCCTGATCTCACCGATCTAGCATCCAATCTCTCGATCGAAGCTTACCGATCTCAAGCCCTAATCAATCAAACATGATCAGGCCAGATCTCACTTACAATCAGAGTTTAAATCCCTTTAAACTGAACCAAAACAATTCAGTCCACACGATCTGACATGAGTAAGCCATATCATCAAATTGTGCGACCCTAAGGGTTTCCTTTAAATGTCGGTAACGATAACTTACGTTATCACGATCAGTGAGGGGTATCTAGCAACACATCACTGTCTCCCGATATAAAGGAAAGAGTCTTCCAAGACTACACCCAAACCACAGCACAAGTGTGAATCCACTTCACAAGGCATACAAATTTCCTTTGCCACTGGATGTTCTTATTGGACAAGCGAGTCAAGCCTGTAACTCCAATATGATGAGCATGATTAGATCAGATGAACATAGTCACCTGGGTATGGCCATACACTTTCTCAATCATCTCATCCAGGGGGGCCCCAGTAGAACATCACACTCCTTAAACAAGGAGACGGCAATCCTATATCTATCACTAGTGCCCTAAGCTGACTCATGATCATTATCCAAGATAGTTTATAACCATTATGTTTCAAATGATATTGAACTACCTCAAAACAATGACAATCATCATTTAGAAACACAAGTGATCTCAAGTCAGAGGATATGTGCCACTTGTTGCATTCAAGGATTATTCACATTGTGACAAGCAATTGAATATCCTAGTAGGGTCTGTCCAGTACATCCAATGTACCCATGAGTCTACATCTTATTCCATGCTCGAAGCATCCTATAAGATTAGAACACATATTAGTCTCAATCATATCAAGGCTGTCTCATGTTCACCAAGATATCTCGACTAAGGACATAGAGCATGTCAGCCTAGCTGAACAGCATTGAGACATTATTCAGAAGTACATGTATTGCAGCAAATAATATAACAACCTGAATAACAACCATTGCCTTTATAAACATAAGAGTTTATACATGATACTGATACAATCCCAAGGCCTCAAACATTAGCCTTAAGGGCATACCCCAACATGTTCTGTACAACAAATTGATAATAAGAAAGCCAAGTATGCTTATGACAGCACCTTGTTATGGCATAGTCGTCTAGGCCATATTAACAAGAAGCGCATTAAGCGGTTGCATGACTATGGACTGCTGGGATCATTCTCCTATGAGGAGTTTGACACATGCAAAGCTTGTTTAATGGGTAAGATGACGAAGACTCCTTTTACTAATAAAGGTGAAAGAGCTTCAGGTTTACTTGACCTTATTCACACTGATGTGTGTGGGCCATTTAGTAAACATGCCAGAGGTGGCTATTCATACTTCATTACTTTTACTGATGATTTCAGTAGGTATGGTTATGTCTATTTAATGAGACATAAGAGTGAATCTTTTGACAAGTTCAAAGAATTCAAAAATGAAGTACAGAATCAGTTAGGCCGAAATATCAAAGCACTTCGATCAGATCAAGGTGGAGAATACTTGAGTCGTGAGTTTACTGACTATCTGAAGGAGTGTGGGATCATCTCACAGCTCACTCCGCCAGGGACACCGCAATGGAATGGTGTATCCGAAAGGAGGAATCGAACCTTATTAGATATGGTTCGTTCTATGATGAGTCAGGCTACTCTACCTTACTCCTTTTGGGGATTTGCACTGGAAATAGCTGCAAAGGTGCTAAACCGAGTGCCATCCAAGGCTGTTTCAAAGACGCTATATGAGTTGTGGTATGGGAAACAGCCGAGCTTGACATTTATCAAAATCTGGGGTTGCGAGGCTCATGTCAAAAAGCTCGCCTCTAGGAAACTAGAGAGCAGATCTGATAAATGTATATTTGTCGGATACCCTAAAGAAACTAAGGGTTATTATTTCTACGATCCCAAAGATAATAAAGTATTTGTTGCTCGAACGGCAATTTTTCTTGAGAAGGAATTTCTTCTGCAAGACGCCAGTGGGAGAGAAATAAAGCTGGATGAAATTCCAAAAGAGGGACAAAGTAGTCAAGCACAGTTGGATGAGCCTGAGCCAATAGATCAGGTTAATGTTCAACCTGAGGCTCAGACATCACGGGAACCGCGTAGATCGGGAAGGATTCGTCGTCAGCCTGAGCGCTATGATGGAGTCTACATCATTAATGATGAACCCCTCACTTATGCGGATGCGGTCAGTGGACCGGAGTCAGCAAGATGGCTTGAAGCTATGCGAGCCGAGATGGACTCCATGTCAGATAACCAAGTCTGGGATTTGGTTGATCCGCCTCCGGGAGTAATCCCTATAGGCTGTAAGTGGATCTTCAAAAGAAGACAGACATGGATGGTAACATGCTTACCTATAAGGGCAGGCTAGTTGCGAAAGGTTTCAAACAAATCTACGGGATAGATTATGATGAAACTTTCTCTCCTGTAGCCATGTTCAAGTCCATTCGAATTATTCTCGCGATAGCAGCATATTATGATTATGAGATCTAGCAAATGGATGTGAAAACCGCTTTCCTTAACGGAAAATTAGAAGAGGATGTGTATATGACACAACCTGAAGGTTTCATTAATCCGTCAGAACGTCATAAAATATGCAAATTAAAGAAGTCCATTTATGGACTAAAACAAGCATCGCGAAGCTGGAATATTCGTTTTGATGAATCAGTTTTTGAATTTGGTTTCATCAAAAATGAAGATGACCCGTGTGTATATAAAAGGTTTAGTGGGAGCGTGATTACTTTCCTAGTCCTCTACGTCGATGATATTTTAATAATTGGAAACGATATTCCTGAACTACATGCAATCAAAGCATGGTTAAGAAAATGTTTCCAGATGAAAGATTTAGGAGAAGCGACCTATATACTAGGTGTGAAGATCTTTAGAGATAGATCTAATAGGCTTCTCGGGCTGTGCCAGAGTACTTACATCGATAAGGTCCTGGAGAGATTCCATTTAGAAAATTCTAAAAGAGGATATCTTCCAGTCAGACATGGTCTGAATCTTTCAAAGAGCCAGTGTCCTCAAACACAGTCTGAAAAAGATGAGATGGACAATACGCCTTATGCTTCGGCTATTGGGTCTATCATGTATGCGATGTTATGTACTCGCCCAGATGTCGCTTACGGGTTAAGCGTAACCAGTCGGTTCCAAGGTAATCCAGGGAAGGCACACTGGATTGCAGTCAAGAACATTTTAAAATATCTTCGGAGAACCAAAGATATGTTCTTGATTTATGGAGGTCAGGGAGAACTCAGTATTGAAGGATATACTGATGCTTCGTTCCAATCTGACCAAGACGATTTCCGATCGCAATCAGGCTATGTCTTTAGCTTGAATGGAGGAGCAGTGGTGTGGAAGAGTTTCAAACAATCAATTGTTGCTGATTCCACAACAGAAGCCGAGTATGTTGCAGCCTCAGAAGCATCAAAGGAGGCAGTATGGATTCGTAAGTTCATTCAGGAACTTTGTGTTGTTCCTTCGAGTGCAGATCCATTGGTTGTCTTCTGTGACAACACTGGAGCGATTGCACAAGCGAAGGAACCACGGTCACACCAGAAGTCCAAGCACATACAAAGAAGGTTTCACTTGATCCGTGAAATCATTGATCGAGGAGATATCAAGATCTGCAAGATTCATACAGATGACAATCTAGCTGACCCGCTTACAAAGCCTCTGGCGCAGCAGAAGCATGAGAAGCACTGTAACAATATGGGTTTGAGATACCTCAACCATTAGATTAAGTGCAAGTGGGAGATTGTTAGGGTATGCCCTTAACGCCAATGTTTGAGGCTTTGGGTTATTTTCAGTATCATGTATAAACAATATAAAGGCAATTGTTGTTATTCAGATTGTTACATTATCTGCTGTTGTATATATAACTTCTGAGTAATGTCTCAATGATGGTCAGCTTAGCTGACATTCAGTATTGTCCTTAGTCGAGATATCTCGGTGAACATGAGACAGCCTTGGTATGATTAAGACTAATATGTGTTCTAATCTTATAGGATGCTTCGAGCATGGAATAAGATTTAGACACATAGGTGCATTGGATGTACTGGACTGACCCTACTTAGGATATTCAATTGTTTGTCGCAATGTGAATAATCCTTGTATGCAAGCAAGTGGCATATTCCCTCTAACTTGAGATCACTTGTGTTTCTAAGTGATGATTGGCATTATCTTGAGATAGCTCAATATCATTTGAAATATAATGGTTAAGGATTATCTTGGATAGTGGGCATGAGTCATGTTAGGGTACTTGTGATAGATAAAGGATTGCCTCTCCTAGTTGGGGTGTGATGTTCTAATGGGGCCCCCTGGATGAAATGGTTGAGAATGTGTATGGCCATACCCAGATGACTATGTTCGTCTGACCTAACCATTTTCATCATGTTGGAATCACAGGCTTGACACGCTTGTCCAACGAGAACATCCAGTGGCAAAGGGAAACATGTATGCCAAGTGAATTAGATTCACACTTGTGCTATGGTTTGGGAGTAGTCTTGAAGACTTTTTCCTTCATATCGGGAGACAGTGATGTGTTGCTAGATACCCCTCTCTGGTCGTGATAACGTAAGTTATCGTTACCGACATTGAAGGAAACCCTTAGGGTCGCACAATTTGGTGATATGGCTTACTTATGTCAGATCGTGTGGACTGGAATTATTCTAGTTCATTTTAAAGGAATTTAAGCTCTGATTAAAAGTGAGATCTAGTCTAATCATGTTTGATTGATTAGGACATGTGATCGGTAAGCTTTGATCGGAGAATTGATGCTTGATCGTAAAGATCAGGGGTTCAATGTGATGTGTGGTTAGATCTTCTAAGAAGATTATAACCAGGGCTGGTTTGATTTGGTGCTTAAACCAAATTAAGATTGAACCGGTTCACTTGTGAACACATGGTTCAATTTAAGAGGAGTTAGTGATCGCTTAAAGGGAGTTATGGAGGGAGTTACATTTTCGGTTCTTACCATATGTGGTGGCCGAATTTTCCCTTTGTGCGCACCCCACGGTTTTCGCTTCTTGCTCTCGCTTTTCTCCTCTCTTCGTTCTCGTGTGTGAACCATCTTCACGCAAGGAAGAGAAATTCAACCAGCCAAGGGTGCACATCATCCTTTGAAGAAACGATCAGGACTCCTTGGTGTCTTTGCTAGCACAAGGAACACAAAGGAAGAAAGTCTTTCTCATCTTGTGTGTGACTTCTTTGGAGAAGAGGCGCTCGCCCCTTACATCTTCCAAGCTACCTCTTACATCATGGCAATGGTAATACTCTAACTTGCTCTATACAAGGTTGATCATGTGCTCATGTCATGCGATTGTTTAGAATCCTATTCTTCATGCGGCTTGTTGTAGTCGATTGCATACTAGAATCACTCTCACCATCTTGCTCTGAGGTACTTTCTCTCTACATCGTGTCAACCCCCTCGCAAGCATCGATCTTTTAGGTTTTTGGGACTAGCCTATTTCGGGGATTTGCTTCCACTATACTTGTATTAAAATTTTTAAGTCCCCAGGATTTCCCAATAGTGGTATCAGAGGTACTTGCGAGCCTCGAACGATTTTTCTATGTTTTTTGTATGCTCACATGCCATCAAAATTTTTGAAAAAAATTATACGTATGCGCATGGTTTTTCTTATGTAGAAAAATTGTAGGTCTTTTGTTTCTTACCTCTATTTGACTTCTCTTGGACCTTTGCTTTCTTCACATGACTGGGATAGACCCATATGTGGAAGAAACAATTTCTCCTCTCATGGTGGGATAGACCCATCATGAGAGACTTGTTGAGATCATGCAGCGCATGGACTAGGTGATTGCCCTAATCTTAGCAAGTTAAGGATTGTAAGGAGGGCAATGGGTATGCCTCTTGTAAACTCCTGAGAGAAACAAAGAACCAAGGATTTGTGATAAGAGGTGAAGGAAGAGAGATATGTTTTAATGAAAAAACTAAAATTTCAGATTTTATGTTTTTCATGAGTATATAGAATTGCATGAGATAGTGCCTTGATTGTGCATGGTGGCACAACAAACTTCATCCACGGTGGCGCATCCTTGCATAGAGGCACAAGATAGGTTTGGTAGAGCCTTAGGGCTTGTGAGCTATCCTTCTTATGGCTTGCAAGGTGGCGTATCTTGCTTAGAGGAGGAACCATGGCATTGGCTGAACCTTTGGGGGTGCTTCTAGGGTTTCCCTAGAGGTACCTCTAGGGTTTGAGAGCTATACCATGGTGAGGAGGACCTTAGAGCCGACCTTGAAGATCAAGCTAGAAGGTGATTAGGTTAGGTCTTGTTGGGGCTTGTCTACTAGGTCAAGCATTGAACCCACCTTTACCATGTGTTGGTTCAATGTGTTGATTAGGCTATGACCACATCATCTTTTACTGCTTTCTGTTGGTGTATATGCCCTAAAGACCAATGTATGGACATGGTCAGGCATTGTTTGAATGTACTTTGATAGAACTATTACTCTTTATATAGGCATGGTCGTTATTATGCAGACTTCTCTACCTGCGTTGATGTATTGAGTTGCATAAATAATGTCCCAGGAGTTTGGATTGGATCCATTCTCATAAGCTATCCCCAGACAAGGTACCTTAGCAGATATGGGACAGCTTTGGTACATGTGAGACTGGTGTATGGGCTGGTTAGGTGCGGGGCACAGTAACGCAAACATACAGGTGCATTGGATGCACTGGAGTGATCCACCATGAGGATTGACTTGTCTAGTCAACAAGTCAATCTCACATGCAAGAGGTTTGCATTGATCCTTAGACTTGAGGTATTCATGTCTAGATTTGATGATGGGTGTGCTTTAATACAGTCTTACGTCTCTCCGTAATTGGGAGATCAAAACGACTGTCATTGGGCATGTCATAAGTCATGTAGAGAAATGGATGACCAATAGTAGGATTTGCCCCTTCCTTATTGGAAGCATGATATCCACTCGGGGCGCCCCACCTTATTGGTGCAAGACAGGAGAGTGTGGCCACACTTGTTGAGTCATGACCAATGCATTGGATAATAAACTTGAGACTAATCCAATGGCAGGATATCAGCTTAGGCAAAGGGATCTGTAATGCAATAGGAATCCTCGTTGTTTGTTAGGAGTTGTTGCCATAATGACTTAAGTCCTATGACATGGGTAGTAGTGATGTGTTGCTAGATACCCCTCACTACTTATGATGTTTACATCATTGCCATCGTCATATGGATCCTACGGGGTCACACGCAATAGACTCTTGACGTTGCTTTAATCAGAAGCCTTAGGATCAAGTTATTGGATAACTTGGATCAATTTGGAAGATTTCATCAGCGCCAATGGGCCTGATGAGTTGGAAGAAAGTTATTGGAGCCAAACTTCATTTTTGGCAGGTTGACCCGAAATTGACCTAGATTGGTCACATTTGGATTAGGGTTGCATTGGATTAGATCCAATGGCTTAATCAACCCATGCCATGAAGTTTGGGCTAGCTCATTATCCAATGAGGCCCAATAATTAGTTGTCATGAAGGGGAATTGGCTTAAAAGGGTATAATGGGGAGAAATCTCACCCCATTGCCGCCTAGGGGCATAATGGGGTGAGAGAGGCGCCTTTGCTTCATTACGGAAGTAAAGGGCGCCTAGCCCTTCTTCCTTGGATGGAATACTTACTTCTAAGGCAAGTCTTGGGGCTGATATGGCTTGAGAACTTTTATGGGAAGTTCCTAGGCGCATATGGACATAGGGAAGAGGTATATGGTAATTTCTTGGAGACTTACCTTACTTCAAACCCTAGTTTCTCCCAAGACACCACTCTAGCCGAAATTCTTCATGCATGTTGTGCCTAGCCAGTTAGCCTTTGATGGTAAGAATGCATTTGAGACATGTCTTGGGCTGATATAGTGCTTGGACAAATATGGATAGGTTGAATGAAGTTTATGGCAAAGTCTTGGAGACTTTCCTTACCTCAAGACTCCTTCATCCTAGCCATACACTTGGCATAATCCTAGCCCTTGCCCAAACCGCCTCTAGTCCTATTTATAGGACCCATTGTCGCCCTCTCGAGATGATGAACACTTGGAGATGTGAACACACATAGAGGGGCGAAAGCAAGGGCAAAGGGTGACAACATCAAAGTGGCGCAACCCTTCTTCCAACAAGTGACCGCAAGTCTTCTTCTTCCTCTCCTCTTGGCATGATTTGGAGAAGGACTTAGTGGCGCAATTTCCCCTTAATCTTCCTCAAGACCGAAACTCATCTTCTCCCTCTTCTCTTGGAGTAAAGAGGATAAGGAGTTGACGGCATCTTCCTTGCACTTGGCGCATGAACCTTGGAGGTGGCGCAAGAAGAGTGAAGGAACCCTAAGGCTCGATTCTCTTCCCGAGGCTAGCACCGAGCGTGGAAGGGAGCAATGATCAAGGAGTCGACGCGTGGATACTTGTAGAGGGCGAACACTTGGGCGCCTTCAACATGGCTTTGACATCTAGACAAGCAAAAGAGGTACATCTCTAACACATCCTTGTGTCTTCTCTCTCGCATGGATCCTTGGGAAAGGAATGTGTTTCGGGTGTAATGCTTCTTCCGCTGCGTCCTGGGACTGCAAAATTTTAAATTACACCCGGCATTCCCTAACAGTGGTATCAGAGGTACTTGCGAGAAACACTAGGTGTACGTTTGCTTGTGTGAAAAATTTTTGGAAAATTTTTCGTTCATCCATGCGCGTTTAACCTAGAAGGCGCTTTCATCCAAACTTCTTTCATCAATTTTTATGGCCGAAATTTGGATTGTGTTTATGATGGATTTAAGACCAAAGGCGCACGTAGTTTTGTCAACTAGGACGGGCATTGTGTCTTCGGACTGGCCAGGTCTCTTGATCTGACAAAATTGCCAGCCGATAGGGTCCATGAAATCATCATGAAACTTGATCCCAATTTTAGCATAAATTTGATTAAGAGAGTGCTTTGGATGGAGTTGGCGCATAAGGGGATAAAATTTGATTATTATGGTTTTTCAAATTTTATATATGCGCCACTTGTCTCTTCCATTGGTTGTTATGGTCATAGCGAGTGCCCTCCTGTGTTGTGATGTGGAAGCATGTTTCCAGCTGTGATGAATGCTTGTAAAATCTTTCTACCACCTGCGTGTGGTTCTCCCCCTTCTTGATGTAAAATTTTCATCTTTCCTTAGAATAGATGTAGAATTGTTTACATGAGATAGGTTAAGGTTCATCAAAGACAACAAGGTGTCTTCTTCAACCGATATCAGAGTGGCGCTAGCCTTGGAAGCTTGGTGATGGACTTGCGGCTGAAGGAAGGACACTTGCTTTCAGCTTTTGGCATGGGCTGATTTGCTTCAGGGACTCGCAACCCTTGGATGCACAATAACATGTCACATGGCTCGTGATAAGTTATGTGTATGAAAAGGGCTATGACCATATCGACCAAAATAGCATGCCTGTGATGGTTTATTATTTTGTCCATAGCATGCCAGTGATGTTTTTCCTTTGCTGCCATAACCATAGGAAAACTGCATGCTAGAAAAGAATAAAACAAACATGCAAAAACTCTCAATACAATATCAAGTCGATAGCCTTCTAACGCGTAGCCCTCATCAAACTATCGATCGGTGGTGTTGTGAACTGTTTCCCACCCTCGTGGGACACACCCACTTATCTTTAGAAGGTGTGTGGTGACAATGATTTCCCCAGTCCAGTTTTAACCTGGGCGTGCCTTCGCAAGGAAATCTGTTGGCCCTGGGCATAACGGTTAGGACCCGACTTGACTAGTTTTTCATATGTCATTGACATGATGAATTACTAGAGGCAGCTATTGAGAGGATAGAGTTTTGTGTTGTATCCAGCCCTCGCTGGACACAAGGCGTCTAGTCTGTCTCAACAAAGAGGAATTGTGCATGGCACAATTGGCTGGCATGCCTACCTAAGGAAGCATGAGACTCTCTGTGCATCTCAACTCACCCTCGTGAGTCGCGGAGACCTTATGTGAAATTAGGATCCTACTCACCTATTTCCATGTTGAGTTTGAGAGTTCTCAGCTTGTTTTGGAAGTAGTGGGAGCATAGCATTTAATTTAAAGTCCTTATTAAATGCTTTATCATTGTACTTACTTTACTTATTTGCTTATTGTAGAAGGCATCTCCTGATCTAAGATTGAAACTTTATAAACATAAACTGGATGGGACAAATTGGACAAAATGGTTCAATATTTTGTCCAAGATACTGAAACAAGAAAATAAGGCATCTCCAGCCCAGTGTGTATTTCACTAATGACTGGGAGTGGAATGTCTATCTTGAACATTGTGAAGATAACGAACAGTACACTGCTCTTGTCTTAGAGTGCATGACCCCAGAGGTCAAGGTTGAATGTGATGAGATGGGGATCTATGATCTAATCATACATCTCAAAGGTCTCTTCACACCATGCTCTATAGACAATGATCAGGAGAGTACTGTTGGATCTTCAGAATGTGTGCCTGAATCTGAGAAAGACCATGGTTCTGTATCTTCGAAGCTAATACTTCGGAAGACTGGGAATGCATGGGTATTTCGAAGAGGATTGATGGCCAAGAAGAGCATGGCAAAGAGGAAGGG
The DNA here is from genome assembly GCA_027563935.2 of Costus lasius. Lineage (NCBI taxonomy): Eukaryota > Viridiplantae > Streptophyta > Magnoliopsida > Zingiberales > Costaceae > Costus > Costus lasius. The sequence goes on from CM050446.2 coordinate 88,118,323, forward strand.
ATGTAATCCATCCGCTTCAGGTATTGTGTTACCGAGGTCTTTTGTCTACTTCTTATTCATGGGTACTGGGTACCGTATGTGAGGCTCACATATGTTTTACATGTGCAGGAGCTCAAAAGAAGTAGGACAAAGAGGCTTGATGGGATCGACTCTCGGGTCAGGCACGGAGCATTGGATGCTGCTGTTGATATCATCTCACTGCCTTGAAGACTTTATATAGAACTTTGCTATTATGTATCTGCTTATGTATTAGAACATCATTCCTTTTGGAAAGGACTTCAGTTTGAAATAATAAATAATACTTTTCTTTAATCTGAGATGTTCTATTGAAGTGATACAATTGACAATAGTCTGTGGTTCTATATGTGACACAAGATCAGATCTAATGATTCAATCCTCATATAGCATTGTCTCTTGAACCATAGAACAATGGTCACATCCAAAGGTCCATAGGACTATTGGGATCATTGTCCTTTCAGGATTATGATACATGTGAGCCTAGTTCAAAGGAACAATGTGACAGATGCTGCCTTCACCGAAAAGGGTGGAAAGAGTAGTGACTTGTTGGATCTATTACATAGCAATGTAAGTGGACCCATGTAAACAAGCACTAAGAGGAGTTATATACTTCATTAGGTGTGGGTATGCCTTACGCAACCCAAGAACTTTGGAAAAATCCAAGAAGTTCACAAATGAAGTATTGAGTCGAATTGAAGGATCTATTAAAGCACCTTGATTGGATCAAGATGATTAGTGGAGAATTTGATGACTATCCTAAGAAGTGTGGAGTTATCTCACAGCTTACTTAGTACACCACTGTGTGGTGAATTTCAAAGAAAGAAAGAGGAACACATTGGATGTGGTTCCATCTTTGAATAGTCATGCAAATATACTACTATGAAGCCATGCAAACAGATGTACTGCTACTCCATAAGAAAATGTCTAATTTAGCTTTTGAGTTGTGAACTGCAAATATCCCATTTCTTCAATGGAATTGGAAATGTAATATGCAGTAATTCAAAAGTATATATTTGTGGTGCACTATAGAGTGCTAATTCTATCCCATGGAGAACAAAATATTTGTTGCTCAAACTGCTGTCTCTCTTGAGAAAGTATTTCTTTTCAAAGAAGCTAGTGGGAGTAGATCTGATTTGGACAAGGTCCAGAATCAACCACGATATAATTAGACACAGATGGAGAGCAAAATCTCACATACAGGTTGAAAGTCAGCCTGAGGTTCAAGTAACACAGGAACCACATAAGTCTGGATCGATTCGATATGCTGAGCATGACAAATTTTTCGTCAAGCATGAACCTAAGACTCATGAGGAAATGGAAGCGATCGGTGGACCAGATTCCAAGAAATGGCTAAGGGCCATAAGAACCATAATGGACTCCATGTCTGCAAATCAAGTCTGGGACTTGGATGAGCTGCCAAAAGGGGTAATTCCCACAGGCTATAAATAAATCTTCTAGGAAGATGGACATGGAAGGTAACATTGTTACTTTAGAAGGCAAGCTAGTGAATAATGATTTCAGGCAAATCCACTGGGTGGATAATGATGAAATTTTCACCAATAGCTGAGCTTTAAGTCCATTAGGAATCTGCTTGTTATAATTGCATGATCAATTATGGCATGTTGTTATGATAACTGCTTTTCTTGCATGGACATCTGAAAAGATATCTATAAGGAAATAGCCAAAAGGTTCTCATATCAAGGCCATATAGATATGCATGATATTACGCAAGCATGGTTGAAAAAGCCTGTGTTTACAAGAAGATCAGTGGGAGCACCTTAATAGTATTTCTTGTTCTAGATGATTGATGATATTCTTCTCACATGGAATGACATCTCAGCTCTTCACATGGTGAAGAAAAGGTTTGATATGTATTTCGAGAAGAATGATCTAGGGAATGATGCCTGCATCCTAGGCATGAGGATCTATAGATAGAGATCCAAGAAAGTCATTGCCCTTTAGTCAATCTATGTTCATCCAAGAGTTTCTGGAGAGGTTTATATTGGATGATTCCAAATATTAATACCTTCCAGGAAGATATGGTCTGATTCTCTCAAAGATCTTGTGTCCTTTGACACAGATGGAGAGTAATAACATGGATCTAAAATCCTGATACATGGTGTGTAGGATGGATCATGATTTGAATAACATACTCAAGACCATTTGTGGCTAATGCTTGGAGCATAGCCAGCAAGTTTCAATCAGATCTTAGTGTTTAAACACTAGATAGCTATGAAAGCAATCCTTATATATATACTTGGGAAGTATAAAGAATTGGAGTCTAGTCTATGATAGACAGGAAAGAATTTTGTGTACAAGGGTACACTGACACTTCGTTCCAGTCTAGTGACTATTGATCACAGCCAGGATTTGCGCTTTGCCTTGTTATGGTGTTGTATGCTGAAAGAGCATTATGCAAACCAAAGTGGCAAGATTCTACAAATAAGGCTGAATACATTGCAGCTCCTTGTGGCAGCCAAGGAGGCAGCTTCATTCATTTGAACTTGATCTAGTTCATAGTGCTTGATGGTCCAGTATAGTTATTACTGGGACCATAGCATAGGAGAAGGAACTTAATGCTCAAGTATGTACTGCAGCATATCATCTGATCTTAGAGATCATGGATAATGATGATGATCAAATTTGTTAAAATAAACAAAGATAACAATCTGGAAAAACCCACTGACCTAGCCTCTGGCGCAGCGGAAGCTAAATGGGTCATACTAGAGACATTGGAACTGACTAAACACCAGTTGTCCTTGGTCTTAGTGCAAGTGGGAGATTGTTGGTGTATATGACCTAAAGACCAATGTATGGACATGGTCAGACATTGTTTGAATGTACTTTGATAGAACTATTACTCTTTATATAGGCATGGTCGTTATTATGCAGACTTCTCTACCTGCGTTGATGTATTGAGTTGCATAAATAATGTCCCAGGAGTTTGGATTGGATCCATTCTCATAAGTTATCCCCGGACAAGGTACCTTAGCAGATATGGGACAGCTTTGGTACATGTGAGACTGGTGTATGGGCTGGTTAGGTGCGGGGTGAAAAGCCCCGAAAACTAAGGGGGGTCCCCTTCAAGGGGGAGCGAAACCCTAATCAGGTGGCGCATAAACTTTTGGCAGCAGTATTAAGGGTTTCAAAAGGATCTTTCGCAAGTTTATATGATCAACTTAAGTAAGCTTGAATTCATACCATAGCCATTTGCGTTGGATGGCGATTTGGAAGAATCGAGAGCAATGTAGATCTCCTCCAAAAGGTTCACACACAAGATGAAGATCGCCAACTCCCTTGCGTTCCTTGTGCTAGCAAGTCTCCAAGGTCTTCCTTGTCGAATGGAAGGGAATGATGGTTGAAGACTCTCTCGGCCGAACTCTCTCCTATGTTCACCCTTTTTCTCTCGAGTGACTCGTCGATAGGAAGAGGCAAAGAGGAAAAACGATGAGGAGACGTTTTCATCAAACGTGGAGACGTTTTCATCAAACGTGGAGACGTTTTTCCATAATGGGAAAAAACCGACATCCAAATAAGGAAAACCGATTACTCCATGCGTTCATGCGACTTCATGCGTTCATGCGATCTATGTGTTCACTCCATGTGAACCGATCGCTCCTCTTTGAACCAAGCCATGGTTCAATTGCATTTGGTTTAAAAACCAAATCAAAATTAACCCAAGCCATTAGTCCAGATCACATTAAACCCTAAGGTTATAGATCTGACCGTCCATCACTTGATGCTCTTGATTTCACCAATCTGGCATCAACACTCTCGATCAAAGCTTACCGATCTCAAGCCCCAATCAATCAAACATGATCAGACCAGATCTCACTTACAATCAGAGTTTAAATCCCTTTAAACTGAATCAAAACAATTCAGTCCACACGATCTAACATGAGTTAGCTATATCATCAAATTGTGCGACCCTGAGGGTTTCCTTTAATGTCAGTAACGATAACTTACGTTATCACGAACAGTGAGGGGTATCTAGCAACACATCACTGTCTCCCGATATAAAGGAAAGAGTCTTCCAAGACTACACCCAAACCAAAGCACAAGTGTGAATCCAATTCACAAGGCATGCAATTTTCCTTTGCCACTGGATGTTCTTATTGGACAAGCGTGTCAAGCCTGTAGCTCCAATATGATGAGCATGATTAGATCAGATGATCACAGTCATCTGGGTATGGCCATACACTTTCTCAATCATCTCATTTAAGGGGGCCCCTTAGAACATCACACTCCAATTAAGGAGACGGCAATCCTATATCTATCACTCGTGTCCTAACCTGATTCAAGCTCACCATCCAAGATAGTCTATAATCATTATGTTTCAAATGATATTGAACTACCTCAAAATAATGACAATCATCATTTAGAAAACACAAGTGATCTCAAGTCAGAGGAAAAGTGCCACTTGTTATATTCAAGGATTATTCATATTGTGACAACCAATTGAATATCCTAGTAGGGTCTGTCCAGTACATCCAATGTACCCATGAGTCTACATCTTATTCCATGCTCGAAGCATCCTATAAGATTAGAACACATATTAGTCTTAACCACATCAAGGCTGTCTCATGTTCACCAAGATATATCGACTAAGGACTTTATAGCATGTCAGCCCAGCTGAACAGCTTTGAGACATTATTCAGAAGTACAATTATTGCAGCAGATAACGTAACAAACTGAATAACAACCATGCCTTTATAAACATAAGAATTTATTACATGATACTGATACAATCCCAAGGCCTCAAACATTAGCCTTAAGGGCATACCCCAACAATCTCCCACTTGCACTTAATCTAATGGTTGAGGAATCTCAAACCCATATTATTACAGTGCTTCTCATGCTTCTGCTGCGCCAGAGGCTTAGTAAGTGGGTCTGCCAGATTGTCATCTGTATGAACCTTGCAGACTTTGATCTCGCCTCGATCAATGATCTCCCTGATCAAATGAAACCGTCTCTGTATGTGCTTGGATTTCTGGTGCGACCGTGGTTCCTTTGCTTGTGCGATTGCTCCAGTGTTATCACAAAAGATAACCAAAGGATCTGCACTCGAAGGAACAACACCAAGTTCTCTCACGAACTTACGAATCCAGACTGCCTCCTTGGATGCTTCCGAGGCTGCAACATACTCGGCTTCTGTTGTGGAATCAGCAACAGTTCACTGTTTGAAACTCTTCCACACCACTGCTCCTCCATTCAAGCTAAATACATAGCCTGATTGCGATCGGAAATCATCCTGGTCAGACTGGAACGAAGCGTCAGTATATCCTTCAATACTGAGTTCTTCCTGACCACCATATATCAAGAACATATCTTTGGTCCTCCGCAGATATTTTAAAATGTTCTTGACTGCAATCCAGTGCGCCATACCTGGATTACTTTGGAACCGACTGGTCACGCTTAACCCGTAAGCGACGTCTGGGCGAGTACACAACATCGCATACATAATGGACCCAATAGCCGAAGCATAAGGCGTATTGTCCATTTCATCTTTCTCAGTCTGTGTTTGTGGACACTGACTCTTCGAAAGATTCAGACCATGTCTGACTGGAAGATATCCTCTTTTAGAATTCTCTAAATGAAATCTTTCCAGGACTTTATCGATGTAAGTACTCTGGCACAGCCCGAGAAGCCTCTTAGATCTATCCCTGTAGATCTTCACACCTAATACATAGGCTGCTTCTCCTAAATCTTTCATCTGAAAACACTTCCTTAACCATGCCTTAACCGCATGCATTTCAGGAATGTCGTTTCCAATGATCAAGATATCATCGACGTAGAGGACTAAGAAAGTAATCACGCTCCCACTAAACCTCTTATATACACACGGGTCATCCTCGTTCTTGATTAAACCAAATTCACTGATTGATTCATCAAAACGAATATTCCAGCTTCTCGATGCTTGTTTAAGTCCATAAATAGACTTCTTTAACTTGCATATCTTATGACGATCTGATGGATTAGTGAAACCTTCTGGTTGTGTCATATACACATCCTCATCCAGATTTCCATTCAGGAAAGCTGTCTTCACATCCATTTGCCAAATCTCATAATCATAATATGCTGCTATCGCGAAAAGAATCCGAATAGACTTGAACATAGCTACAGGTGAGAAAGTTTCATCATAATCTATCCCGTAGATTTGTTTGAAACCTTTCGCAACTAGCCTGCCTTTATAGGTAACCACGTTACCATCCATGTCAATCTTCTTCTTGAAGATCCATTTACAGCCTATAGGGATAACTCCCGGAGGCGGATCAACCAAATCCCAGACTTGGTTATCTGACATGGAGTCCATCTCGGCGCGCATAGCTTCAAGCCATCTCGCTGACTCTGGTCCACTGACCGCATCCGCATAAGTGAGGGGTTCATCATTATCAATGATGTAGACTCCGTCATAGCGCTCAGGCTGTCGACGGATCCTTCCCGATCTTCGCGGTTCCCGTGATATCTGAGCCTCAGGTTGTTCATTAACCTGATCCACCGGCTCAGGCTCATCCAACTGTGCTTGACTACTTTGTCCTTCCTCTGGATTTTCATCCAGCTTTATTTCTCTCCCACTGGCCTCTTGCAGAAGAAACTCCTTCTCAAGAAATATGGCCGTCCGAGCAACAAATACCTTGTTCTCTTTGGGAACGTAGAAATAATAACCCTTAGTTTCCTTAGGGTAACCGACAAAGATACATTTGTCAGATCTGCTCTCTAGTTTCCCAGAGGTGAGCTTTTTGACATAAGCCTCGCAGCCCCAGATCCTGATAAATGTTAAGCTCGGCTGTTTCCCATACCATAACTCATATGGCGTCTTAGAAACTGCCTTGGATGGCACTCGGTTTAGTACCTTTGCAGCTGTTTCCAGTGCAAAACCCCAAAAGGAATATGGAAGAGTAGCCTGACTCATCATAGAACGAACCATATCAAGTAACGTTCTATTTCTCCTCTCAGACACACCATTCCATTGGGGTGTTCCTGGCGGAGTGAGCTGTGAGATAATCCCACACTCCTTCAGATAGTCAGTAAACTCTCGACTTAGGTATTCTCCACCTCGATCAGAATGAAGTGCCTTGATATTTCGGCCAAGCTGATTCTGTACTTCATTCTTGAACTCTTTGAACTTGTCAAAAGATTCACTTTTATGTCTCATCAGATAGACATACCCATATCTACTGAAATCATCAGTAAAGGTAATGAAGTACTGATAGCCACCTCTGGCATGTTTACTAAAAGGCCCACACACATCACTGTGTATAAGGTCCAGTAAACCTGAAGCCCTTTGACCTTTGTTAGAAAAAGGTGACTTCGTCATTTTACCCATTAAACAAGCCTTGCATGTATCAATCTCTTCAAAGGAGAATGATCCCAGCAGTCCATGATCATGCAACCGCTTAATGCGTTTCTTGTTAATATGGCCTAAACGACTATGCCATAGCAAGGTGCTGTCATCAGCATACTTGGCTTTCTTAATATCAATCCCGTGTATAGAACATTCCATGTCCAACATGAATAACCCATTATTAATTGAACCAGTAGCATAAACTATATTATCAAGAGATAAAACACACTTTGAAATATTGCATTCAAAGGAAAATCCCTTCCTGACAAGAGCAGGAATGGAGATAATATTCTTAGTAATGCTGGGAACAAAGTAACAATTGTTCAGTTCTAATACAAGCCCAGATGGCAAAGAGATGAAATAGTCTCCTACAGCAACAGCAGCAACCCGTGCCCCGTTTCCAACTCGTAGGTCCACCTCATGCTGTCCCACCTGTCTTCTTCTCTTGAGTTCCTGTACATTTGAACAAATGTGAACTCCACATGCAGTGTCCAACACCCATGATATAGAAGAAGATGAAACCATGACTTCCGTCACATATATACCTGAGCCAGAAGCGAAGCTTCCCCTCTTATCTCCTTGGAGCGCTTTACAGTCCTTTTTCCAGTGACCCAGCTGGCCACAGTGGAAACATCTGTATTCCTTTGACCGCTTAACTTTTTGCTTCAGAGCCTTGCTGTAACTCTTGACAAGGGCCTTGCCCTTCTTCCCCTTCTTCTTGTTCCTCGAAGGAACCATCAAGACAGAGGTTGAAGGCTTACCCTTCAGAGTTTCCTCAGTAGTCAAGAGCATATTCAGCAGCTCTGCCGGAGTACAGTCGATTTTGTTCATATTAAAGTTAATGATGAACGCATCGAAAGAGGGCGGAAGAGACTGCAGAATGATGTCTACAGCAAGCTCCTGGTTGATGGTATGCCCCAGTTTCTCTAGAGCCTCCTTGTGCCCAATCATCTTGAGCACGTGAGCTCCCACTGGGCTTCCTTCAGCCAGTTTGCTCTGAAAGAAAAGCTTCGTCAGATTATAGCGTTCTGTCCTTGCCTGTGCAGCATACAGCATCTTGAGGTTTGCTATCATGTCTATAGCAGACATATCCTCATGCTGACGCTGCAGCGGTGGCGTCATAGACGCTAGCATCAGGAAAGCGACATCAATGCTATCATTGACGTGCTTTTCATAAGCTTCCCGAACCGCCCTTGCGGCGTTCGGAGCGGGCTGAGGCGGTATCGCCGTCTCGAGGACATACAGTTTCCTCTCTGCCTTAAGAACAATCTTAAGGTGTCCGAACCAGTCTGAGAAGTTCGGCCCAACAAACTTCTCCCTTTCCAGTAGGGATCGCACATTGAAGCTCATGGTGTTCGTTGCTGCAGGTATCTACAACAATGCAAGAACAGCAAGGTCAGTATCAATGTCAAGAATCAATCAGGACTTAAGAAAGATTCTTTTTCTCACTATTTTATCTGGCTAAAAAATCCAGCAAAACAGCCCGAAAGAGTAGAACTCTTTTAGTGAGATGGGATCCAGATTTCATACTTGGTCTCCGCGTCCCGCTCAGGCGAGATAAGATGCACAGAGAGTACAAGCACTAATCTCTGGTAGGCAGTCCTTGCCAATCGCCAACCCGTGCGATTCCCCTTCATCTGGGCAATCCAGCAGACTGTGCCAACTGAGTTGGTACAACACAGTCTCTGATCCCACAGATGGCTGCCTCCATGTGCTACCATATGCGCCACACATGTAGCCTACATGGTCAAGCTGACCCGACCTACTCCCTGGACCACCACGTGCTATGCTAAGCAACGAGAAGCGATAAATCCCTTCTCTGTAACACGCAGGTGTAATCCCGCACCATCTGAAGATAGATGGACGTGCCCACTGAGTGGGTACAACACGGCTCCAACGATAATCAGAACAGTGAGGTTTCGCGTCAGAAGGCTTACGAGCTTGATATTTAGCGTTGGATTTTAACGGTCTTTTATCTTCTTCACTATCATGCAATTCCTATGGTGATAGCAGAAGATAAATAAATCATGTTGTTCTACTTATTTAAACAATAAAAGAAAGCATGGATCTTATGTGGTAAAAGCCCATAGCCTAAGTAAGACCTTAACCTAACTTAAGTCTTCACTTGCTTTTCTTCATGGGTCTTTTGCTGCTCACTTGGCCCAACCCAGGGCCCAAGCGCCATCTGCAGCTCTGGTGCGCCTACCAGGGAAAATGCGCCAGGTCCTAGGGTCGAACCCTAGACCTCCCACCTGGTCAAGCCACAAGCTGCATGCGCCTCTGCCAAGTGTGCTCTGTGCTCTTGTCTGATTAATTTACAAATTAATCTATCTAGACAAGATTGACTCGCAGGTCAATTACATTTTATAAATTAAATGCAATGTGATGCGCAGATCACAATATAAAAATAATTTACAAAATTAACCAGGCACGCAGGCCCCAACACAGCACACATTAAAAACGGGCAGCCCACATAAGATTAAGTAAACAAGCAAATGGCATCAATCAGCATGTGATCCAAACAAGAAATTAAAACTTTTGAAAAACCCCATGGGATCATTTTAATTTCCTTATATGCCCTACTACCTTACAACGATCCATCATTAGGGATCCACTCATCCAACCTAGTCAGATCCACTGCCCTTGCATGCATTAACGACGCTCTGATACCAATTGAAAAGCCCCGAAAACTAAGGGGGGTCCCCTTCAAGGGGGAGCGAAACCCTAATCAGGTGGCGCATAAACTTTTGGCAGCGGTATTAAGGGTTTCAAAAGGATCTTTCGCAAGTTTATATGATCAACTTAAGTAAGCTTGAATTCATACCATAGCCATTTGCGTTGGATGGCGATTTGGAAGAATAGAGAGCAATGTAGATCTCCTCCAAAAGGTTCACACACAAGATGAAGATCGCCAACTCCCTTGCGTTCCTTGTGCTAGCAAGTCTCCAAGGTCTTCCTTGTCGAATGGAAGGGAATGATGGTTGAAGACTCTCTCGGCCGAACTCTCTCCTATGTTCACCCTTTTTCTCTCGAATGACTCGTCGATAGGAAGAGGCAAAGAGGAAAAACGATGAGGAGACGTTTTCATCAAACGTGGAGACGTTTTTCCATAATGGGAAAAACCGACATCCAAATAAGGAAAACCGATTACTCCATGCGTTCATGCGACTTCATGCGTTCATGCGATCTATGTGTTCACTCCATGTGAACCGATCGCTCCTCTTTGAACCAAGCCATGGTTCAATTGCATTTGGTTTAAAAACCAAATCAAAATTAACCCAAGCCATTAGTCCAGATCACATTAAACCCTAAGGTTATAGATCTGACCGTCCATCACTTGATGCTCTTGATTTCACCAATCTGGCATCAACACTCTCGATCAAAGCTTACCGATCTCAAGCCCCAATCAATCAAACATGATCAGACCAGATCTCACTTACAATCAGAGTTTAAATCCCTTTAAACTGAATCAAAACAATTCAGTCCACACGATCTAAAATGAGTTAGCTATATCATCAAATTGTGCGACCCTGAGGGTTTCCTTTAATGTTAGTAACGATAACTTACGTTATCACGAACAGTGAGGGGTATCTAGCAACACATCACTGTCTCCCGATATAAAGGAAAGAGTCTTCCAAGACTACACCCAAACCACAGCACAAGTGTGAATCCAATTCACAAGGCATGTAATTTTCCTTTGCCACTGGATGTTCTTATTGGACAAGCGTGTCAAGCCTGTAGCTCCAATATGATGAGCATGATTAGATCAGATGATCACAGTCATCTGGGTATGGCCATACACTTTCTCAATCATCTCATTTAAGGGGGCCCCTTAGAACATCACACTCCAATTAAGGAGACGGCAATCCTATATCTATCACTCGTGTCCTAACCTGATTCAAGCTCACCATCCAAGATAGTCTATAATCATTATGTTTCAAATGATATTGAACTACCTCAAAACAATGACAATCATCATTTAGAAAACACAAGTGATCTCAAGTCAGAAGAAAAGTGCCACTTGTTATATTCAAGGATTATTCATATTGTGACAACCAATTGAATATCCTAGTAGGGTCTGTCCAGTACATCCAATGTACCCATGAGTCTACATCTTATTCCATGCTCGAAGCATCCTATAAGATTAGAACACATATTAGTCTTAACCACATCAAGGCTGTCTCATGTTCACCAAGATATATCGACTAAGGACTTTATAGCATGTCAGCCCAGCTGAACAGCTTTGAGACATTATTCAGAAGTACAATTATTGCAGCAGATAACGTAACAAACTGAATAACAACCATGCCTTTATAAACATAAGAATTTATTACATGATACTGATACAATCCCAAGGCCTCAAACATTAGCCTTAAGGGCATACGCCAACACGGGGCACAGTAACGCAGACATACAGGTGCATTGGATGCACTGGAGTGATCCACCGTGAGGATTGACTTGTCTAGTCAACAAGTCAATCTCACATGCAAGAGGTTTGCATTGATCCTTAGACTTGAGGTATTCATGTATAGATTTGATCATGGGTGTGCTTTAATACAGTCTTACGTCTCTCCGTAATTGGGAGATCAAAACGACTGTCATTGGGCATGTCATAAGTCATGTAGAGAAATGGATGTCCAATAGTAGGATTTGCCCCTTCCTTATTGGAAGCATGATATCCACTCGGGGCGCCCCACCTTATTGGTGCATGACAGGAGAGTGTGGCCACACTTGTTGAGTCATGACCAATCCATTGGATAATAAACTTGAGACTAATCCAATGGCAGGATATCAGCTTAGGCAAAGGGATCTGTAATGCAATAGGAATCCTCGTTGTTTGTTAGGAGTTGTTGCCATAATGACTTAATTCCTATGACATGGGTAGTAGTGATGTGTTGCTAGATACCCCTCACTACTTATGATGTTTACATCATTGCCATCGTCATATGGATCCTACGGGGTCACACGCAATAGACTCTTGACGTTGCTTTAATCAGAAACCTTAGGATCAAGTTATTGGATAACTTGGATCAATTTGGAAGATTTCATCAGCGCCAATGGGCCTGATGAGTTGGAAGAAAGTTATTGGAGCCAAACTTCATTTTTGGCAGGTTGACCCGAAATTGACCTAGATTGGTCACATTTGGATTAGGGTTGCATTGGATTAGATCCAATGGCTTAATCAACCCATGCCATGAAGTTTGGGCTAGCTCATTATCTAATGAGGCCCAATAATTAGTTGTCATGAAGGGGAATTGGCTTAAAAGGGTATAATGGGGAGAAATCTCACCCCATTGCCGCCTAGGGGCATAATGGGGTGAGAGAGGCGCCTTTGCTTCATTATGGAAGTAAAGGGCGCCTAGCCCTTCTTCCTTGGATGGAATACTTGCTTCTAAGGCAAGTCTTGGGGCTGATATGGCTTGAAAACTTTTATGGGAAGTTCCTAGGCGCATAAGGACATAGGGAAGAGGTATATGGTAATGTCTTGGAGACTTACCTTACTTCAAACCCTAGTTTCTCCCAAGACACCACTCTAGCCGAAATTCTTCATGCATGTTGCGCCTAGCCACTTAGCCTTTGATGGTAAGAATGCATTTGAGACATGTCTTGGGCTGATATAGTGCTTGGACAAATATGGATAGGTTGAATGAAGTTTATGGCAAAGTCTTGGAGACTTTCCTTACCTCAAGACTCCTTCATCCTAGCCATATACTTGGCATAATCCAAGCCCTTGCCCAAACCGCCTCTAGTCCTATTTATAGGACCCATTGTCGCCCTCTCGAGATGATGAACACTTGGAGACGTGAACACACATAGAGGGGCGAAAGCAAGGGCAAAGGGTGACAACATCAAAGTGGTGCAACCCTTCTTCCAACAAGTGACCGCAAGTCTTCTCCTTCCTCTCCTCTTGGCGTGATTTGGAGAAGGACTTAGTGGCACAATTTCCCCTTAATCTTCCTCAAGACCGAAACTCATCTTCTCCCTCTTCTCTTGGAGTAAAGAGGATAAGGAGTTGACGGCATCTTCCTTGCACTTAGCGCATGAACCTTGGAGGTGGCGCAAGAAGAGTGAAGGAACCCTAAGGCTCGATTCTCTTCCTGAGGCTAGCACCGAGCGTGGAAGGGAGCAACGATTAAGGAGTCGACGTGTGGATACTTGTAGAGGGCGAACACTTGGGCGCCTTCAACATGGCTTCGACATCTAGACAAGCAAAAGAGGTACATCTCTAACACATCCTTGTGTCTTCTCTCTCGCATGGATCCTTGGGAAAGGAATGTGTTTCGGGTGTAATGCTTCTTCCGCTGCGTCCTGGGACTGCAAAATTTTAAATTACACCCGGCATTCCCTAACACTTTCCTTATCTGCTAAAGCATGCCTGTAATGTTTTATCTTGTTGTTATCACTATAGGATTGCATGCTTGTAATGTTAGACAAAAGATAAAACTAAGAGGATGAGACCTCAAAAACCCTCAAATAAAAATATCAAGTCTGGATAGCCTTCTAACTCATAGTCCTCATCAAACTATCGATCAGTGGTGTTGTGCACTGTTTGCCACCCTCGTGGGACACACCCACTTATCTTTAGAAGGTGTGTGTGGTGACAATGGTTTCCCCAGTCCAGTTTTAACCTAGACATGCCTTTCCAAGGAAACTCATTGGCCCTGGGCATAACGGTTAGGAATAAACTTGATTAGTTTTCACCACATGATAGAACTCTAGAGGCATCGTTGAGAGGTTAGGGTTTCACAATGTTTCCAGCCCTCGCTGCACATGAAATGCCTGGATTTTCTCAATAAAGAGAATTACCAAGTGCAATCGGTCGGTATGCCCACCTTAAGAAGCATTGGTCACTTTGTGCATCTTATCCCACCCTCATGGGACGCAAAGCCTCATGTGGAATAAGGATCCCATCTCATTAGGAAATCTCGGATTTCTCGATTGACTTTGTGGGTTATCAATTCGATTAAAATAGTGAGAGCCATGATCATTTAATACAAATCCAGATTAAATAATTCGAAGTAGTACTAATATGCTTTTCTTAGTTGTTGTATATCAAATGGCAACGAACAATAGTGGATTATCATTGTGATCCCTTCTTGAGAAGGATAAGTTAGTTGGATCCAACTTCATGAACTAGCATCGGAACTTGAGAATAGCCCTCAAGCTCGAGAAGAAGCTGTATGTCCTTGGGCAGCCTCTTCCCGTGCCTCCTGTGCCTAATGCCCGAGTGGCAGACAGGGATGCTTTTACAAAGCATCAGGATGACTCTCTGGAAGTGGCATGTCTCATGCTAGCCACTATGACACCTAAGCATTATTGGTGTGTATGCCCTAAGACCTAGTATCGGTCCATCATTTGTACTACTTGACATAGATAGATATATATATATATATATATCATTTTGGCATTGTCATTATCAATGTTTGTCTACATCTGTGATTATGTACTCATATGATAATGTCCCTGGAGACAGATTGGATCTGTGCTCAAATGGTTGTCCCCAGTCGATGTACTTGAGTGGATATGGGACAGCTCTGGTACTTGTGTGACGAGTATATGGGCTGGTTAGGCACGAGGTACTAATGCAGACATATGGGTATATCAGTGGTGGATATACTGGACCAACCCGCTGTGAGGCTATGACTTGGTGTCATGAGTTATCCTCACAAGTGACAGGAGATGCATTGATCCCTTGACTTGAGGTCATTGACCATTCTATATAGTTAGGGACTTGCTTTGATACAACCTAACACCTTGCCGTAGTTAGGAGGTAATAACAGTCATTGAGCATGTCGCGACCCATATGAGAAGGTCAATGGACAGACAGAGGATTTGCCCCTTCCTGAGGGAAGCTTGATATCCATGGAGCTCCTCTATGGTTTTATGATTGAAAGTGTATGGCCATACTATTGGGAAACCCCGGGGATATTTTACAATTTTTCAGAGATAGAGATTACAAAATACATTGCACAGCGGAAGCAATATCTCCGAAACAGGCCGATGCCAAAAACCCAGTGAAGATCGCAAGCAAGAGAGTCGACATGATGAGTTAGGAAATACCTTAGAGCAAGATGAGGTCGATGTCGTGATAGGCGCCCAAGCGTGCGCCCTCTGCAGTCTCACACACACGGATGCCTCGAGTCCTCTTCTTCCACGCCCGGTGCTAGCCTCGGGAAGAAGATCCAAGCCTTGTGCTCCTTCTTCAAAGTATGAGCCACCTCCAAGGTAGATGCGCCAAAGATGAAGAAGGATGAGGGAGAGGGAAACCGCCAAGCACCAAGTTCCTTGCGTCAAGAGAGAAGGAAGAGGCTTGCGGCTAGGGTTTGGAAGGAAGAAGTAGATGCGCCACTTCTTGGTGTTGTCGCCCTTCAATCCCTTGCTTTCGCCCCTCCTCTTGTTGTCACACCTCTAAGGATTATGCATCAACACAAGAGGGGGCGGCTAGGGTCACTTATAAAGAGCTAGAGGCGGTTAGGGAAAGGGTTGAGATCATGACAAGTGTATGGCTTGGATGAGAAGGTTTGAGGTAAGGAAAGTCTCCAAGACTTTACCATAAACCTCATTCAACCTTTCCATAAGCTACCAAGTCTTGCCTTGTGCGCCAAGGCCTAGCCTTGCGCCCCAAGCAATGCCTTAATGCATTCACACTATCAATGGGAGAGGGCTAGGCGCATAAAGCTTCCTTAATGAAGCAAATTTGCCATCCAAACCCCATTATGCCCCTTAGGCGCCAATGGGCTTGGCTTCCTCCCCATTATACCCTTTTAGCCTATTGCCTCTTCATGACAACTTGTTATTGGGCCTCATTGGATAATGAGCTAGCCCAAACTTTATTACATGGCTTGATTAAGCACTTGGATCCAATCCAATGCAACCCTAATCCACATGTGACCAATCATGGTCAAATACGGGTCAACCTGCCAAAAATGAAGTTTGGCTCCAATAACTATCTTCCATCTCATCAGGCCCATTGGCGCTGATGAAATCTTCCAATTAGATCCGAGTTATCCAATAACTCGATCATAAAGTTTCCCGATCAATACGAGAACTCGAGTATCAAGGTGTGCGACCCTATAGGTCCCTCTGACGTTGGCAGTGCTGACCAAATGTCACCACAAGCAGTGAGTGGCACCTAGCAGTGCATCGCTGCTAACCAAGTCATCAGAATGGATATCGACATCGACATCCCCATCATTGCAACAAGGTATAGATGCATTACAGTCCATGGATATCATACTTCCCTTGGGAAGGGGCTAATCCTATGTCTGTCCATTGACCTTCTCATATGGGTCGTGACATGCTCAATGACAACCGTTATTACCTCCCAACTACGGCGAGGTGTTAGGTTGTATCAAAGCAAGTCCCTAACCATATAGAATGGTCAATGACCTCAAGTCAAGGGATCAATGCATCTCCTGTCACTTGTGAGGATAACTGATGACACCAAGTCATAGCCTCACAGCGGGTCGGTTTAATATATCCACCACTGATATACCCATATGTTTGCGTTAGCACCTCGTGCCTAACCAGCCCATATACCAGTCTCACAAGTACCAGAGCTGTCCCATATCCACTCAGGTACATCGACTGGGGACAATCATTTGAGCACAGATCCAATCTGTCTCCAGGGACATTATCATGTAAGTACACAATCGCAGGTGTAGACAAAAAATGATAACGACAATGCCAGAAAGATATATATGAATATCAGAGTCAAGTAGTACAAAGATGGAGCAAAACTAGGTCCTAGGGCATATACACCAACAATCTCCCACTTTTACTAAGACCTAGAGGTTGAGCAACCTCAACCCCATATCTCTAGTACGACCATCATGCTTCTACTGCGCCAAAGCCTTGGTCAGTGGGTCTGCTAGATTGCTCTCCGTGTCAACTCTACTAATCTTGACATCACCTCGATCAATGATCTCTCTGATCAGGCGAAATCTCCTGAGTATGTGTTTGGACCTTTGATGAGACCGTGGTTCCTTAGCATGTGCAGTTCCCATTGTTGTCATAGTAGAGCTCAATGGGATCCATTGCACTTGGAACCACTTGAAGTTCAGAAAAGAACTTCATGATCCAAACGGCTTCATTGGCTGCCTCAGAAGCAACCACATACTCAGCCTCGGTTGTAGAATTAGCTATGGTGGATTGCTTGAAGCTCTTCCAACATACAGCACCTCCAACCATCTTAAACAAATAGCCGGTCTGCGATCTGAAGTCGTCAGGATTAGACTGGAACGACTCATCAGTGAAGCCCTGCACACTGAGCTCTTCCTGTCCCCTGTAGACCATATAGAATAAATCCTTAGTCCTTTTCAGGATACTCAAGGATATTCTTTACAGCCACCTAGTGCTGCAGACCTAGATTGGATTGGTATCGGCTGGTTATGCTTACAGCATAAGCCACATCTGGTCTAGTATACAACATTGCATACATGATTGATCTCACTGCCGAAGCATAGGGAATTCGACTCATATTATCCCTCTCAGCCTGTGTTGTAGGACACTAGCTCTTTGAGAGAGTAAGGCCATGTCTCATTGGAAGGTATCCTTTCTTGGATTGCTCCAAGTTGAACCTCTCCAGGACCTTATCAATGTAGGTACTCTGACTAAGGGCCAGGAGCCTCTTGGATCTATCCCGGTAGATCCTCACGCCTAGAATGTAGGCGGCCTCCCCTAAGTCCTTCAACTCGAAACACTTCCCTAACCATGTCTTCACAACTTGAAGACTAGGGATGTCATTTTCGATGAGCAGTATGTCATCGACATACATGACCAGAAAAGTCACCAAGCTCCCACTGAATTTTCTGTATACATAGGCATCATCTTCACTTTTGATAAAGCCATAATCTCTCACAGCTTCATCAAACCGAAGATTCCAACTTCGAGATGCTTGCTTTAATCCATAAATGGATTTCTTTAGCCTGCAGACCTTACTGGCATCTGCAGGATGGATGAAGCCATCAGGTTGTGTCATATACACATCCTTAGTCAGCTTCCCATTAAGGAACACTTTCTCCACGTCCATCTGTCATATCCCATAATCATTATATGCAGCTATAGCAAGTAGAATCCGAATGGATTTGATCATGGCAACTGGCGAGAAGGTTTCATAATAGTCCACCCTGTGGACTTGTTTGAATCCTTTAGCCACTAGTCCACCTTTATAGGTAACTATGTTGCCATCCATGTCTGTCTTCCTCTTAAAGACCTATTTACGCCCTATGGCTTTTACCCCATCAGGTAGCTCAACCAAATCCCAGACTTGGTTAGCCGACATGGAATCCATCTCGGATCTCATGGCCTCAAGCCATCTCTCGGAGTCCGGTCCACTGACCGCCTCATCATAAGTCCTGGGTTCATCCTCAATGATGAAGATCCCGTCGTGTTGGGTCGGCAGCGACCCATACCTCTCAGGTGCATGATGAATCCTCCCAGACCTACACGGGGCCTGTGTCTGAGCCTCAGGTTGCCTAGCAACCGGTGCAGGTGGCTCAGGTTCCATCTGTATGTCTTGTGGTTGCACTTGGACTTCGTCCAAGTCAAACTTCCTCTACTAACTTCTTTCATGAGAAATTCTTTCTCTAGAAAGACAACACCTCGAGCAACAAAAACTTTGTTCTCGGTGGGAACATAGAAGTAGTAACCCTTAGTCTCCTTAGGGTACCCCACAAACATACACTTATCAGATCGAGGTTCTAGCTTGCTAGAATCCTGACGTTTGACATAAGCCTCACATCCCCAGATCCTGATAAAAGTGAGATTAGGGCGTCTCCCACTCCATACCTCGTATGGAATCTTTGAGACACTCTTAGATGGAACATTATTCAGTATTAGAGAAGCTGTCTCAAGTGCATGTCCCCAGAATGAGGGGGGTAGAGTTGCATGACTCATCATAGACCGAACTATGTCCAACAAGGTTCAATTTCTCCTTTCAGACACACCATTCCACTGAGGTGCTCCAGGAGGAGTGAGTTGGGATAGGATCCCACACTTACTCAGATAGTCAAAGAACTCACTGCTCAGGTGCTCTCCATCACGATCTGATCGAAGATCCTTAAAGGATCTACAAAGCTGGTTCTCTACTTCATGTCTGAACTCCTTAAATTTCTCAAAGGATTTAGACTCATGTTTCATCATGTAGACATAACCATATCTACTGAAGTCATCAGTAAATGTGACGAAGTAGTTATACCCTCCTTTGGCTTGTTTATTGAATGGCCCACACACATCACTATGTATGAGATCCAACAAACCTCCTGCCCTCTCACCAGTCTTGGTGAAGGGCGTCTTTGTCATTTTCCCTAATAAACAAGGCTCACATGTATCAAGTTCCTCCAAGGAACTCGAATCTAACAACCCATTTGCATGGAGTTGTCGAATGTGATTCTTGTTTATATGGGCTAATCGACAATGCCGTAGGAAAGCACTAACTAAACCACTCAGTTTGGTCCTTTTATTATTTATGTTACAAATAGAGCTATCCATGTCCAAGACATGTGGACCATTGCACAAAGTACCCTTCCCATAAAACATGTTTGCAAAAGAAAAAGAACATAAGTTCTCTTTTATTTCAAACTTAAATCCTTTCTTTGCCAAGCAAGGAGTGGATACAATGTTTTGGTAAGGGAAGGTACATAATAGCAATTGTCTAGATTTAACTGAAGTCCAGAAGACAGGGAGAGAAACTTCTACAGCAACAGTAGCAACTTGTGCCCTGTTACCTATCCGTAGGTCAATCTCTCTAGGCCTTACCGATCTACCCCTTTTGAGCCCTTGCATATATGTACAAATATGAGCTCCACATGCGGTATCCAATACCCATGTCATAGGACTAGAAAGGTTGACTTCGGTAACATAAATACCTGAGCATGAAGACAAGGCCTTGCCTTTCTTCTCCTCATTCTGAAGTTGCAACATGTCCTTCAACATGTGAGGTGGCCCTCCACATGAATATTATTCCTGATCATATCCATCTTTAATTTCAGTTCCTTGGTCAAGCCTTTCGGCTCAACACACTGAATATCAACTTTAGGAGGATTGAGCTCAACCAATTCATCAAAGAGCTGCCTTAGATTAGAAATAATCTCAGAGGCACTCTTCGATTCATATCACCCTCTAAATTCAGGTGACATGTTGGTTAGCAACCTCTAAAGTATCAACCTGATGCTTATCATAAGCATCCCTCTCAGCCGCTGAGGTCGAGCATGGAAGTGGCTTAGGAAAAGGACGCTCAAGGACATAAAGCTTCCTTTTGAGCTTGAGCACGATTCTCAAGTTCATATACCAATCCAGTAAGTTGGATCCAACCAACTTATCCTTTCCAGGGTAGATCGCAGTGACCAACTGCTATTGTTCATAGCCATTGTTCTACAACAACCAAGAAACAGCAGATTAGTACTACTTCGAGTCATTTAAACTGGATTTGTTTTAAATGACCATGGCTCCCACTATTTTTAATCGAATTGACAACCCACAAAGTCAATCGAGAAATCCAAGATTTCCTAGTGAGATGGGATCCTCATTCCACACAGGGCTTCACGTCCAACGAGGGTGGGATGAGATGCACAAAGTGACCCATGTTTCCTAAGGTGGGCGCGCCGGCCGATTGCTCCAAGCAATTCCCCTTATTGAGATAGTCCTGGCATTTCATGTCCAGCGAGGGCTGGATACAGCATGAAACCCTAACCTCTCAACGATGCCTCTAGAGTTTCATCATGTGCCTAGCACACACAAAAATCTAGTCTAGTCCATTCCTAACCGTTATGCCTAGGGCCAACGAGTTTCCTTGCGAAGGCATGCCTAGGTTAAAACTGGACTGGGGAAACCATTGTCACCACACACTTTCTAAAGATAAGTGGGTGTGTCCCACGAGGGTGGGAAACAGTTCACAACTCCACTGATCAATAGCTTAGTGAGGGCTACGCATTCGAAGGCTACTAGACTTGATATTTTAATTGAGGATTTTTGTTTAAGGTCTCATCATCTCAGTTTTATCTTATGTCTATCATTACAGGCATGCAATCCTATGGTGATAACATAACGATAAAACATTACAGGCATGCTTCTGCAGATAATAATAAAAGCAGTAAAGAATGATGTGATCATATCCTATTCAAGACATTGAACCAACCCATGCCATGAAAGAGGTTCAACTCTTGTTCTAGAACTCAAGCCCCAAAAACTAGACCTAGCCTAGCCGACCTCTAGCCTGAACTTCAAGGTTGGCTCCAAGGTCCTTCTCTCATGGTTTAGCTCTCAAACCCTAGAGGTACACTTTAAAAGTTCCCCATAGGTTCGGCCAATGCCATGGTCTTCCTCCATGGAAGGTGCGCCACCATGCAAGGGGCCAAGATAGCTAGCTCTCAAACCAAAAGAGGTTTGGCCCAGCCTTCTTGCGCCACCAAGCAACCAAGCACCAACTTGCATGCGCTTCCTTGCATGCTTGCGCCATCAAGCAAGATGCGAGCATCAAGGTCCAAGAAGGATGCGCCCACCCCTTAATCTTCATCTTAATTTTTACAAAAATAATGAAAAAGATGGCACGCAGGCCGCACAAGGATACATCACAGGCATGCAAAAGGGGCTTAACTCATGATCACAACATTATGCACAATCAAGGTATTTACACACGCAATTCTACATGCTCATGAAAACATAAAATCTAAAATTTTACTTTTTCATAAAACTAGTCTCTTTTTCTCATCTTCTTCTCACAAATCCTTTGGTTATTTGTGATTAACTTTTCATGATGATTTCAAAGATCTTTTCGGCTGGCAATTTTGTCAGATCAAGGGACCCGGCCAGTCCGAAGACACGATGTCCGTCCTAGTTGACAAAATCACGTGCGCCTTTGATCTTTAAATCAAGCAAGAAAAATAACCCAAAAATCCAAAAGAGATTGAAAAGATGATAGAAACAAGAAACCTTAATTTTTCTACTTTTAGAAAAATCGTTTGCCATGCATCATGCTATTAACAAAAATAGAGATATGGCATGTGAGTATGAAAGAAAAGCATAAAACATTGTTCGAGTCTTGCAAGTCCCTCTGATACCACTGTTGGGAAACCCCGGGGATATTTTACAATTTTTCAGAGATAGAGATTACAAAATACATTGCACAGCGTAAGCAATATCCCCGAAACAGGCCGGTCCCAAAAACCCAGTGAAGATTGCAAGCAAGAGAGTCGACACGATGAGTTAGGAAATACCTTAGAGCAAGATGACGTCGATGTCGTGATAGGCACCCAAGCGTACGCCCTCTGCAGTCTCACACACACGTATGCCTCGAGTCCTCTTCTTCCACGCCCGGTGCTAGCCTCGGGAAGAAGATCCAAGCCTTGTGCTCCTTCTTCAAAGTATGCGCCACCTCCAAGGTAGATGCACCAATGATGAAGAAGGATGAGGGAGAGGGAAACCGTCAAGCACCAAGTTCCTTGCGTCAAGAGAGAAGGAAGAGGCTTGCTGCTAGGGTTTGGAAGGAAGAAGAAGATGCGCCACTTCTTGGTGTTGTCGCCCTTCAAGCCCTTGCTTTCGGCCCTCCTCTTGTTGTCACGCCTCTAAGGATTATGCATCAACACAAGAGGGGGCGGCTAGGGTCACTTATAAAGAGCTAGAGGTGGTTAGGGCAAGGGTTGAGATCATGACAAGTGTATGGCTTGGATGAGAAGGTTTGAGGTAAGGAAAGTTTCCAAGACTTTACCATAAACCTCATTTAACCTTTCCATAAGCTACCAAGTCTTGCCTTGTGCGCCAAGGCCTAGCCTTGCGCCCCAAGCAATGCCTTAATGCATTCACACTATCAATGGGAGAGGGCTAGGCGCATAAAGCTTCCTTAATGAAGCAAATTTGCCATCCAAACCCCATTATGCCCCTTAGGCGCCAATGGGCTTGGCTTCCTCCCCATTATACCCTTTTAGCCTATTGCCTCTTCATGACAACTTGTTATTGGGCCTCATTGGATAATGAGCTAGCCCAAACTTCATTACATGGCTTGATTAAGCACTTGGATCCAATCCAATGCAACCCTAATCCACATGTGACCAATCATGGTCAAATACGGGTCAACCTGCCAAAAATGATGTTTGGCTCCAATAACTATCTTCCATCTCATCAGGCCCATTGGCGCTGATGAAATCTCCCAATTAGATCCGAGTTATCCAATAACTTGGTCATAATGCTTCTCGATTGATACGAGAACTCAAGTATCAAGGTGTGCGACCCTGTAGGTCCCTCTGACGTTGGCAGTGCTGACCAAATGTCACCACAAGCAGTGAGTGGCACCTAGCAGTGCATCGCTGCTACCCAAGTCATCAGAATGGATATCGACATCGACATCCCCATCATTGCAACAAGGTATAGATGCATTACAGTCTCTTTGCCGAACTGATATCCGATTGGACAAGTGTGTCACCACTTGTTTTCACCCAATCACATGGCTATGACTAAATCAGGTTCTCACCTGGGTATGGCCATACACTCTCAGTCATAGAACCATAGAGGAGCTCCATGGATATCATACTTCCCTTAGGAAGGGGCAAATCCTATGTCTGTCCATTGACCTTCTCATATGGGTCGTGATATGCTCAATGACAACCATTATTACCTCCCAACTACGGCGAGGTGTTAGGTTGTATCAAAGCAAGTCCCTAACCATATAGAATGGTCAATGACCTCAAGTCAAGGGATCAATGCATCTCTTGTCACTTGTGAGGATAACTCATGACACCAAGTCATAGCCTCACAGCGGGTCGGTCCAGTATATCCACCACTGATATACCCATATGTTTCCGTTAGCACCTCGTGCCTAACCAGCCTATATACCAGTCTCACAAGTACCAGAGCTGTCCCATATCCACTCGGGTACATCGACTGGGGACAATCATTTGAGCACAGATCCAATCTGTCTCCAGGGACATTATCATATAAGTACACAATCGCAGGTGTAGACAAAAAATGATAACGACAATGCTAGAAAGATATATATGAATATCAGAGTCAAGTAGTACAAAGATGGACCAAAACTAGGTCCTAGGGCATATACACCAAAACATACCCAGGTGACAACCTGATTTAGTCATGACCATGTGATTGGGTGAAAATGAGTGATGACACACGTGTCCAATCGAATATCAGTTTGGCAAAGGTGTTAGGTTGTATCAAACCAAGAAAGGTGTAGATTCCGAAGTATTTGGCAAATAGGGTATAAAAATAAAGCAAAAGAGCAAGATTATGACTCAAAAGACTAGTTAATCAGTACGAAAAACACTATGAAATTTAGAGTCATCAACGACTAGCCGCAGGGGTCCAGGAAAAAGCCTTGTGTTTGGTGCTGGCCGTCATAGGGGAAGCGATAGTGCTAAACCCCTTAATGAAGCGGCGATAGAAGGTGGCGAGGGCGAGAATACTGCAGACCTCGGTGATAGACTCGGGTTCCGACCATTGGCGAATGGCCTCGATTTTAGCGGGGTCAACCATGAGACCCTGATCTGACACAATGAACCCAAGGAACTAAACTTGGGTCTCGAGGAAAGCACACTTCTTGGCGTTAAGGAACAAGTGTTCCTTGCGCAAGAGGTCAAAGGTCAGGCACAAGTAATAGAGATGGTCAGCGCGGTTACGACTGTAGATGAGGAAGTCATCAAAGTAGACAACTAGGAACTTCCCCATATATGGATGGAGGACATGGCTCATAAGGCACATGAAAGTCGAGGGTGCATTGGTAAGGTCGAAGGGCATCTCGAGCCACTCGTAGAGGCCGTCCTTCGTTTTGAAGGCCGTCTTCCACTCGCCGCCCTCGCGGATGCGGACCTGGTGGTAGCCGTTCTGGAGGTCAAGCTTGCTGAACCAACATGTGCCGAAGATGAGGTCAAGCATGTCGTCCAAACACGGAATGGGAAATCGGTACTTAACTGTGATGCGATTGATTGTGCGGCAGTCAATGCACATCCGCCAATAACCATCCTTCTTAGGGGTAAGAAGGGCGGGAACGACACAGGGGCTAAGGCTCTCTCGGATGAAGCCTTTGGCAAGGTGCTCGTCAACCTGCCATTTGAGCTCCGTGTGCTCGGTGGGGTTAAGGCGGTGATGGGGCAGGTTGGGCAAAGATGCTCCGGGGACGAGATCGATGACATGCTGGATGTCGCGATCCAGGGGAAGGCCAACGGGAAGATCGACCGGGGCGATGTCGGTGAATTCATCCAAAAGAGCGGCAACCTCCGTAGGCAAAGGGGCCGGCGGAGGAGGGAGATCGCGGGACACTTTGCGCACCAAGAGAGCATAGACCACCTTGGTCTCATGGGCCTCATGGATGAGGGAGCTTGGTCGGACCAAGGCTACTGTCTTAGGTGCAGGTTGGGAAGGCGGTGCAGGGGTGATGAGACCCTTGGACATGGAGGCCCGCAACTCCTTGGGTGGAGCCGAGGTCAAACAGATCTTACATCCTCCGTGCTGGAAGACATAAGTGTTGGAACGGCCATAATGTATGACGTCGCGGTCATAGAGCCAAGGCCGACCGAGGAGGACATGGGCGACGTCCATGGATGTAACATCGCACCACACCTTCTCGATATAGTCACCAAAATAGATGGGAACCTAGCAGCGGTGGGTGATGGGAAGGCTAGACGCATCGACCCATGCAATTGAGTAGGGCCGAAGGTGCGGCTCGAGTGGGAGGCCAAAATGGGTGACCACCGTCCGAGAGACGACGTTGAGGCTACTACACCCATCGATCACAATCTTGCACGAGTGCCCATTACACTTGATGTAGGTGTAAAAGGTACTCGTGCGCTTCCAATCTTCGGACGGAGGGGGGCTGTGGACAAGGGTGCAGTGGACTACTGCCATGGTGGGACGCGGGCTCGACTCCTCGTCGGAATAACACTGTGGGCGGATCTTTTGGGTCGAGGGGGCGGATGGGAGACAACGGGCTGAGGACACGGGGTGCGCGGTGTGTTGTATCCCAACAAGTAGGTAAATTAAACTTATTTCTAAAGTCGCAGCCAATACCTAAGTGATGGCGCACAGGGACTTGTCACCCCCTGATACGGCTCTAAAAACTTGTTCAATTACCACAGTTGTTGTTATCTCCGCAAGTGCACGGATACTCGAAGTAATAAAAGATATCGAACCCACAGAGACCTATGTTGTTAAATACTGATCAATTGATTTTTCACTATCTAGGTAATCGAATGAAAGTCAGGTAAATATCGCAAACACATGGAAAGATACTATCAGAGAGAGAAAACTGGAACTAGGGTTTCATTCACTTAAATTTTCATGACTAGATGTACAAAGATATTCATCAATCAAATTCTATTTTGATAAAGACATAATTTACCTAAAAAGGGATTATCTCACTCTCGTGCAGATAACCATGCAAGAATAAATCTTCGCTTTCGCGCAAGATTCATCCCAAGCTAATGATAGGTAAATCATCAATCGAAGAACTCGAGGATCACTTTCGTGCATTCGAATTCCAAGTTGATCGTCTCAAGCGGAAACTCAATGATCACCGTCGTGCATCCGAGTTTCAACACAAGTTTTGCCTATGGTTCTCCAACATTCTGATCCTCACTTTCATGCAAGATCTCCACGTTTGACACAATAACTCAATCATAAGTTTGTAATTGTTATCATGGCAATACAAATCACTAAAATTAAATAATAAGAACAATCCTAAGAAAATTCCTATCATATAGTTCTAGGGTTCCAAGTTCTCAAGCAAGTCACCTTTCCGTCCTTATTGCGAGAACTCTAAATCATGATGATGAAAATAAACTAAAGAGAATCTTAGAGCAATAATCACATAGGCAAAATTGTCAAAGTAGAACAATCATGATGAAAGTAAAAATAATCTAGTCATTAAGAAAATAAAAGGGAATTACTCCCCCATGTCCCAAAAATAGTTTAAGCTAGCATGGTGGAGAAAAATACAATATTCCATAATTTCAGAAGTTCAAAAATCAATAAAAGAAGAGTTTTGGGAAAATACAGGATGGCTGTGAAGTATTTCATAGCCGTAATTTCAAAAGCTCTCGGTGATGAAGGTCCCCTTCAAGGGGGAGCGAAACCCTAGATAGGCGCAGGTGGAGTTTTTCATGCAGCGGAAGGGGGTTTCTAGGATCTTTACATATTATATGATCAACTTATATGCAATTGCAAACAAGAATCAAGAAATCGATTCTTACCAAAGCCATTGCTTGGATGGCGTCTAGGAAGAAGAGACTCAAGCGCTTCTCCTCCAAATGGCATGCACACAAAATGATGTCGCCTACTCCCTTAGTGCTCCTTGTGCTAGCAAGGTTCTAAGGAGTTCTTTGCGTGGAGGAGATGAGATCTCTTGGTGCTTGCCGAAAGGCTTCTCTACACTCGTCAAGAGAGTCGTCACACGAGAGCAAGAAGCGTCAAGAGGTGATGAGAGGCGATAAGAGAAAACGTTCCTCATGAACGTGGAGGCGTTGCAAAAACTTTCCAAAAATAGCAACCCATTAATTCTCAAGCGTTATGCGTTCACTTCAAGTGAACCGAACGCAACTCCTCTTCACCCTTTGAACCTTTGAACCAAGCGCTCACATGATGAGCCAGTTCAATTGAATTTGGTTCAAAGACCAAATCAAATCAGCCCAAGCCATGGTCGATCTCATTGAACCTAAAGGTTCAAGATCTAACCGTTGATCTCTCGATGCTCTTGATCTCACTGATCTAGCATCAAATCTCTCGATCGAAGCTTACCGATCTCAAGCCCTAATCAATCAAACATGATCAGACCAGATCTCACTTACAATCAGAGTTTAAACTCCTTTAAACTGAACCAAAACAATTCAGTCCACACGATCTGACTTAAGTAAGCCATATCATCAAATTGTGCGACCCTGAGGGTTTCCTTTAAATATCGGTAACGATAACTTACGTTATCACGATTAGTGAGGGGTATCTAGCAACACATCACTGTCTCCCGATATAAAGGAAAGAGTCTTCCAAGACTACACCCAAACCACAGCACAAGTGTGAATCCACTTCACGAGGCATACATGATTCCTTTGCCACTGGATGTTCTTATTGGACAAGCGTGTCAAGCCTGTAGTTCCAATATGATGAGCATGATTAGATCAGATGAACATAGTCACCTGGGTATGGCCATACACTTTCTCAATCATCTCATCCAGGGGGGCCCCTTTAGAACATCACACTCCAATCAAGGAGACGGCAATCCTATATCTATCACTAGTGCCCTAACATGACTCATGATCATTATCCAAGATAGTCTATAACCATTATGTTTCAAATGATATTGAACTACCTCAAAACAATGACAATCATCATTTAGAAACACAAGTGATCTCAAGTCAGAGGATATGTGCCACTTGTTGCAAACAAGGATTATTCACATTGTGACAAGTAATTGAATATCCTAGTAGGGTCTGTCCAGTACATCCAATGTACCCATGAGTCTACATCTTATTCCATGCTCGAAGCATCCTATAAGATTAGAACACATATTAGTCTCAATCATATCAAGGCTGTCTCATATTCACCAAGATATCTCGACTAAGGACATATAGCATGTCAGCCTAGCTAAACACTTATTGCAGCAGACAATGTAACAAACTGAATAACAACCATTGCCTTTATAAACATAAGAGTTTATACATGATACTGAAAGAATCCCAAGGCCTCAAACATTAGCCTTAAGGGCATACCCCAACAATCTCCCACTTGCACTTAATCTAATGGTTGAGAAATCTCAAACCCATGTTATTACAGTGCTTCTCATGCTTCTGCTGCGCCAGAGGCTTGGTAAGCGGGTCGGCCAGATTGTCATCTGTATGAACCTTGCAGATTTTGATCTCACCACGATCAATGATCTCCCGGATCAAGTGAAACCGTCTCTGTATGTGCTTGGACTTCTGGTGCGACCGTGGTTCCTTTGCTTGTGCGATTGCTCCAGTGTTATCACAGAAGATAACCAAAGGATCTGCACTCGAAGGAACAACACCAAGTTCCTGAATGAACTTACGAATCCATACTGCCTCCTTAGATGCTTCTGAGGCTGCAACATACTCGGCTTCTGTTGTGGAATCAGCAACAATAGACTGTTTGAAACTTTTCCACACCACTGCTCCACCATTCAAGCTAAAAACATAGCCTGATTGCGATCAGAAATCATCCTGGTCCGATTGGAACGAAGCGTCAGTATATCCTTCTACACTGAGTTCTTCCTGACCACCATATACCAAGAACATATCTTTGGTCCTCCGCAGATATTTTAAAATGTTCTTGAGTGCAATCCAGTGCGCCTGACCTGGATTACTTTGGAATCGACTGGTCACGCTTAACCCGTAAGCGACGTCTGGGCGAGTACATAACATCGCATACATAATGGACCCAATAGCCGAAGCATAAGGCGTATTGTCCATTTAATCTTTCTCAGTCTGTGTTTGTGGACACTGACTCTTTGAAAGATTCAGACCATGTCTGACTGGAAGATATCCTCTTTTAGAATTCTCTAAATGAAATCTCTCCAGGACCTTATCGATGTAAGTACTCTGGCACAGCCCGAGAAGCCTCTTAGATCTATCTCTGTAGATCTTCACACCTAATACATAGGCTGCTTCTCCTAGATCTTTCATCTGGAAATATTTTCTTAACCATGCTTTAACAGCATGCAGTTCAGGAATATCGTTTCCAATGATTAAGATATCATCGACGTAGAGGACTAGGAAAGTAATCACGCTCCCACTAAACCTCTTGTATACACACGGGTCATCTTCATTCTTGATGAAACCAAATTCACATATTGATTCATCAAAACGAATATTCCAGCTTCTAGATGCTTGTTTAAGTCCATAAATGGACTTCTTTAACTTGCATATTTTATGACGATCTGATGGATTAGTGAAACCTTCAGGTTGTGTCATATACACATCCTCATCCAGTTTTCCATTAAGGAAAGCCGTCTTCACATCCATTTGCCAGATCTCATAATCGTACTATGCTGCTATCGCGAGAATAATCCGAATAGACTTGAACATGGCTACAGGAGAGAAAGTTTCATCATAATCTATCCCGTAGATTTGTTTGAAACCTTTCGCAACTAGCCTGCCTTTATAGGTAACCACGTTACCATCCATGTCAATCTTCTTCTTGAAGATCCATTTACAGCCTATAGGGATTACTCCCGGAGGCGGATCAACCAAATCCCAGACTTGGTTATCTGACATGGAGTCCATCTCGGCTCGCATAGCTTCAAGCCATCTAGCTGATTCTGGTCCACTGACCGCATCCGCATAAGTGAGGGGTTCATCATGATCAATGATGTAGACTCCGTCATAGCGCTCAGGCTGTCGACGGATCCTTCCCGATCTTCGCGGTTCCCGTGATATCTGAGCCTCAGGTTGTTCACTAACCTGTTCTACCGGCTTAGGCACATCCAACTATGCTTGACTACTTTGTCCTTCCTCTGGATTCTCATCCAGCTTTATTTCTCTCCCACTAGCCTCTTGCAGAAGAAACTCCTTCTCAAGAAAAATGGCCGTCCGAGCAACAAATACCTTGTTCTCTTTGGGATCGTAGAAATAATAACCCTTAGTTTCCTTAGGGTAACCGACAAAGATGCATTTCTCAGATCTGCTCTCCAGTTTCCCAGAGGCGAGCTTTTTGACATAAGCCTCGCAACCCCAGATCTTAATAAATGTCAAGCTCGGCTGTTTCCCATACCATAATTCATATGGAGTCTTTGAAACTGCCTTGGATGGCACTCGGTTTAGTACCTTTGCAGCTGTTTCTAGTGCAAATCCCCAAAAGGAGTAAGGTAGAGTAGCCTGACTCATCATAGAACGAACCATATCCAGTAAGGTTCTGTTCCTCCTCTCGGACACACCATTCCATTGCGGTGTTCCTGGCGGAGTGAGCTGTGAGATAATCCCACACTCCTTCGGATAGTCAGTAAACTCTCGACTTAGGTATTCACCACCTCGATCTGAGTGAAGTGCCTTGATATTTCGGCCTAGCTGATTCTGTACTTCATTTTTGAACTCTTTGAACTTGTCAAAAGATTCACTCTTATGTCTCATTAGATAGACATACCCATATCTCCTAAAATCATCAGTAAAGGTAATGAAGTATGAATAGCCACCTCTGGCATGTTTACTAAATGGCCCACACACATCACTGTGTATAAGGTCAAGTAAACCTGAAGCCCTTTGACCTTTGTTAGGAAAAGGAGACTTCGTCATTTTACCCAATAAACAAGCTTTGCATGTATCAATCTCCTCATAGGAGAATGATCCCAGCAGTCCATGATCATGCAACCGCTTAATGCGTTTCTTGTTAATATGGCCTAAACGACTATGCCATAACAAGGTGCTGTCATCAGCATACTTGGCTTTCTTATTATCAATGTTTTGTATAGAACATTCCATGTCCAACATGAATAACCCATTGTTAATTGATCCAGTAGCATAAACAATATTATCATAAGTAAGAACACACTTTGAAATATTGCATTCAAAGGAAAATCCTTTCCTGACAAGAGCAGGAATAGAGATAATATTTTTCGTAATACTCGGAACAAAATAACAATTGTCCAGTTCTAATACAAGTCCAGATGGTAATGAGATGTAATAAACCCCTACAGCAACAGCAGCAACCCGTGCCCCGTTTCCAACTCGTAGGTCCACCTCATGCTGTCCCACCTGTCTTCTTCTCTTGAGTTCTTGTACATTTGAACAAATGTGAACTCCACATGCAGTGTCCAACACCCATGAAATAGAAGAAGAAAACATGACCTCAGTCACAAAAATACCTGAGCCAGAAGCGAAACTTCCCTTCTTGTCTCCTTGGAGCGCCTTACAGTCCTTTTTCCAGTGACCCAGCTGGCCACAGTGGAAACATCTGTATTCCTTCGACCGCTTAACCTTCTGTTTCAGAGCCTTGTTGTAGTTCTTGACAGGGGCTTTGCCCTTCTTCCCCTTCTTCTTGTTCCTGGAAGGGAACATCAAGACAGAGGTTGAAGGCTTGCCCTTTAGAGTTTCCTCTGTAGTCAAGAGCATATTCAGCAACTCTGCCGGAGTACAGTCGATCTTGTTCATATTAAAATTAATAATGAACGGATCGAAGGAGGCCGGGAGAGACTGTAGAATAATGTCTACAGCAAGCTCCTGATTGATGGTATGCCCCAGTTTCTCTAGAGCCTCTTTGTGCCCAATCATCTTGAGCACATGAGCTCCCACTGGACTCCCTTCAGCCAGTTTGCTCTGAAAGAAAAGCTTGGTCAAATTATAGCGTTCAGTCCTCGCCTGTGCAGCATATAGCATCTTGAGGTTTGCTATAATTTCTATAGCAGACATATCCTCATGCTGACGCTGCAGCTGTGGCGTCATAGACGCTAGCATCAGGCAAGCAACATCAATGCTATCATTGACATGCTTTTCATAGGCATCCCGAACCGCCCTTGCGGCATTCGGAGCGGGTTAGGCGGTATAGCCGTCTCGAGGACATACAGTTTCCTCTCAGCCTTAAGAACAATCTTAAGGTGTCCGTACCAGTCTGAGAAGTTTGGCCCAGCAAACTTCTCCCTTTCCAGTAGGGATGGCACATTGAAGCTCATGGTGTTCGTTGCTGCAGGAATCTACAACAATGCAAGAACAGCAAGGTCAGTATCAATGTTTAGAATCAATCCAGGACTTAAGAAAGATTCTTTTCTCACTATTTTATCTGACTGAAAAATCCAGCAAAACAGCCCGAAAGAGTAACACTCTTTTAGTGAGATGGGATCCAGATTTCATACTTGGTCTCCGCGTCCCGCTCAGGCGAGATAAGATGCACAGAGAGTACAAGCACTAATTTCTGGTAGGCAGTCCCTGCCAATCGCCAACCCGTGCGATTCCCCTTCATCTGGGCAATCCAGCAGACTGTGCCAACTGAGTTGGTACAACACAGTCTGTGATCCCACAGATGGCTGCCTCCATATAGCTAACATATGCTCAGTATGTAGCCTACATGGTCAAGCTGACCTGACCTACTCCCTGGACCACCACGTGCTATGCTGAGCAACGAGAAGCGATAAATCCCTTCTCTGTAACACGCAGGTGAAATCGCACACCGTCTGAAGATAGATGGGCGTGCCCACTGAGTGGGTACAACACGGCCCCAACGATAGTCAGAACAGTGAGGTTTCGCGTCAGAAGGCTTACGTGCTTGATATTTGTAGCGTTGGATTTTAACGGTCTTTTATCTTCTTAACTATCATGCAAACCCTATGGTGATAGCAGAAGATAAACAAATCATGCACTTCTAATTATAAAAACGATAAGTAGAAAGCATGCTGATCTTATGTGGTAAAAGCCCATTAACCCTAAGTAAGACCTTAATTTTTAACTTAAGTCTTCACTTGAGCTCTCCATGGGTCTTTTGCATCTCATCTGGCCCAGACCAGGGCCCAAGCGCCCTCTGCAGCTCAGGTGCGCCCACCAGGTAGATGCGCCTGTCATAGGGTCGAACCCTAGACCTCCCACCTGGTCAAGCCTCTGCTGCATGCGCCTCTGCCAAGTGTGTTCTGTGCTCTTGTCTGATTAAATTACAATTTAATCTATCTAGACAAGTTTGACTCGTAGGTCAATTACACTTTATAAATTAAATGAAATGTGATGCGCAGATCACAATAAATATTAATTTACAATTTATTCCAGGCACGCAGGCCCCAGCACAGCACACATTAAATTGGGCATCCCACATAAGATTAAATAAACAAGCATATGCTTACAATCAACATGTGATCCATAGACAAAATAAAATTTTCAAAATCCCATTGAAATCAATTTTATTTTTCTTATGTGCCCTACCACCTTACAACGGTCCATTAATAGGGATCCACTCATCATGACTAGTCAGATCCACTGCCCTTGCATGCACCAAGTCCTAACTGACTTGAGTTGACCTAATGGTCAACCATGCATGCGCCAAGGGCTGAACAGCCTTCATGAGTTCTGGCAAGCGGGTGTGACCCCGGGCCTAACTCATGCGCGTTCAATGATTGTCTCAACCAGACCTCGCTACACGCCCTTGATGCAGTCGACCTATAGCCACCTTATGCATACGCATAGGTGCCATCTAGTCGACCCATCTAGGCTGTCAGATGGTCTGATCAGACTATTTGGATCCTTCCTAGAAGATGACTTCAACCCTACTAACCCGTCTAAGGGTTTATAGTAGGCGCCGCTTAGATCTAATGATAGTCGCGCATGTCATGAAGTTTTTTGAGAAAAACAACAAAGCGCAAACAACCATGCGCTAAGGAAACATATATCAAGTTTCGGCATGAATAAGTTACATGTAAATCTCGCATGTAATGAAGATCTAAGCATACAAGGATCACAAAAGGCTAAAGCAATCATAAAACATGCATAAAACCGCCGCTCTGATACCAATTGAAGGTCCCCTTCAAGGGGGAGCGAAACCCTAGATAGGCGCAGGTGGAGTTTTTCATGCAGCGGAAGGGGGTTTCTAGGATCTTTACATATTATATGATCAACTTATATGCAATTGCAAACAAGAATCAAGAAATCGATTCTTACCAAAGCCATTGCTTGGATGGCGTCTAGGAAGAAGAGACTCAAGCGCTTCTCCTCCAAATGGCACGCACACAAAATGATGTCGCCTACTCCCTTAGTGCTCCTTGTGCTAGCAAGGTTCTAAGGAGTTCTTTGCGTGGAGGAGATGAGATCTCTTGGTGCTTGCCGAAAGCCTTCTCTACACTCGTCGAGAGAGTCGTCACACGAGAGCAAGAAGCGTCAAGAGGTGATGAGAGGCGATAAGAGAAAACGTTCCTCATGAACGTGGAGGCGTTGCAAAAACTTTCCAAAAATAGCAACCCATTAATTCTCAAGCGTTATGCGTTCACTTCAAGTGAACCGAACGCAACTCCTCTTCACCCTTTGAACCTTTGAACCAAGCGCTCACATGATGAGCCGGTTCAATTGAATTTGGTTCAAAGACCAAATCAAATCAGCCCAAGCCATGGTCGATCTCATTGAACCTAAAGGTTCAAGATCTAACCGTTGATCTCTCGATGCTCTTGATCTCACTGATCTATCATCAAATCTCTCGATCGAAGCTTACCGATCTCAAGCCCTAATCAATCAAACATGATCAGACCAGATCTCACTTACAATCAGAGTTTAAACTCCTTTAAACTGAACCAAAACAATTCAGTCCACACGATCTGACTTAAGTAAGCCATATCATCAAATTGTGCGACCCTGAGGGTTTCCTTTAAATATCGGTAACGATAACTTACGTTATCACGATCAGTGAGGGGTATCTAGCAACACATCACTGTCTCCCGATATAAAGGAAAGAGTCTTCCAAGACTTGTAATACCCCGAGTTTAGTCCCATATTGGAAGTGGGAGAAGAGATTATATGGTATATAAGGCTTAGTGGGCTTGCTATTGTTAACTTGGGCTTAAGCATTTTAATAGATTGAGCCACGTTGCAAATCGGCTCACCAAGTTAATAAATAGTTTGCTTACTAAGCGGGTCGTAACAAATGGTATCAGAGCAAAACTTAGTCCTAAGCATGGTGAGAGGCCAATAGGAAAGGGCTACCGAGGATATTGGAGCCACCTTTGGGCTGACCTCACATGCTGCCGACTAAGGGATGATTCTTGGGCATGTGTTAAGGTTTGGGCTTGACGAGGACGTCAAGTCTTAAGTGGGGGAGATTGTAATACCCCGAGTTTAGTCCCATATTGGAAGTGGGAGAAGAGATTATATGGTATATAAGGCTTAGTGGGCTTGCTATTGTTAACTTGGGCTTAAGCATTTTAATAGATTGAGCCACGTTGCAAATCGGCTCACCAAGTTAATAAATAGTTTGCTTACTAAGCGGGTCGTAACAAGACTACACCCAAACCACAGCACAAGTGTGAATCCACTTCACGAGGCATACATGATTCCTTTGCCACTGGATGTTCTTATTGGACAAGCGTGTCAAGCCTGTAGCTCCAATATGATGAGCATGATTAGATCAGATGAACATAGTCACCTGGGTATGGCCATACACTTTCTCAATCATCTCATCCAGGGGGCCCCTTTAGAACATCACACTCCAATCAAGGAGACGGCAATCCTATATCTATCACTAGTGCCCTAACATGACTCATGATCATTATCCAAGATAGTCTATAACCATTATGTTTCAAATGATATTGAACTACCTCAAAACAATGACAATCATCATTTAGAAACACAAGTGATCTCAAGTCAGAGGATATGTGCCACTTGTTGCAAACAAGGATTATTCACATTGTGACAAGTAATTGAATATCCTAGTAGGGTCTGTCCAGTACATCCAATGTACCCATGAGTCTACATCTTATTCCATGCTCGAAGCATCCTATAAGATTAGAACACATATTAGTCTCAATCATATCAAGGCTGTCTCATATTCACCAAGATATCTCGACTAAGGACATATAGCATGTCAGCCTAGCTGAACAGCATTGAGACATTATTCAGAAGTACACTTATTGCAGCAGACAATGTAACAAACTGAATAACAACCATTGCCTTTATAAACATAAGAGTTTATACATGATACTGAAAGAATCCCAAGGCCTCAAACATTAGCCTTAAGGGCATACCCCAACAGGTGAACAGTGGCTGTCCTTCTTCTTTCCTTGAATTCTCCTTCGATTGATCTCCTTCTCTTCTAAAACTTCTAGCACGTTGTCTCCTCCTCCAGACAAAGCTTTAGTATGAAAATCACGGCCGGAGGTGGTCTGGATTGGTCGTGGCGGCGGAACTCTAGGCGGCGGCGTGAATCGTGATTTCTCCCTCGACAGTCGATGAAAATTGGGGCTTTTGGTGTGTGTAATCCTCCTGTCAAAGGCTCCTCGATTGCTTCTCACGGCTTAGAATATAAACCTCTGGTTTTCCCGCAATCATCTCCGCAAGAACCGGACTTCAGAATTGACCTAGAAATCGTGTTCAACAACAGAAATACAGCCGTGTAATAGTTTATGGCACTGCCATAAAATCGATCGAGTTTTCTGTTCTGATGTCATTTGGGAAATACGGCACCGTAATCTGGTTTACGGTACTGCCGTAAAATCGGCTGAACTCTCTATTCGGAAGTGACTGGAAAATACGGCCCGGTAATCCTTTACGAGGGTGCCGTAAAATCAAGCAAAGTTTCTGTTCTGTAACACATTGAAATATGGTACCGTAATCTGGTGTACGGTACTGCCGTAAAATCCGAAAAACCTTTTGTTCGGGAACTCCTCAAAATATGGCAGTGTTCTCGATATTACGGTAGCGTATAAAAATACGGTACCGTAATATAGTTTACGGCCCTGTCGTATTTTGCTGAGATGCTCCGATTTTCATGAAATTTCTTGGGTGATCTCCTCTTGATGATGGTAACTCTTTCATGTCTTTGATTTTGCTTGAAAATGCCTCAAAATAGTGCCTTTTTACCTGAAGATCATGAAAAACCAAAATAGAAGTAGACTTTGCAATATTCGATGAATTTAGCATGAAAACAAGTACTAAGATCTTCAATTTAGCATGATAAGATATCTAAAATGATACAAAATATACTATATATTTTGGTGTCATCAAAATACAAAAGGCTCAAACTTTGCTTGTCCTCAAGCAAAAATCAAATTTGAAATCAAAATTTGATCAAAAGAATAACCTTTTCATGCTCAATAAATTTCTAAAATACAACTCATCAATGAAAAATTCTATCAATTGATTTATAAAACTTCAAATAAACATATCATCCTTAGAACTCAACTCTCTAGATCCACAATTCAATCAAATAAAACTTTGCAACTTGTATAATAAATAGAATTTTCAATCTCAAGACTTCACCCAATTTCAGTTCAATCTATCATGCTTTTGTTTACAGGAATTAGGTTTCCAAGATCTTTTTCCACACATATATTTTTTTTTCTTTTTCATGCATTTTGTTTTGCCATGTATTTTGTTGTTTTTGCATGGATGGCATGTACCCACATAGATACATGCTTTTTATTTTGACTTCAACACTTTTCTTAGGTACCACTGTCAATTTTACACAGTGCCAAGTAGAGGAGTTTTATTCTTTTCCACTCTCATCATTTTTTATAGACTTCAACCCATGTCTTAGGTACCACCATCAATTTTATATAGTGCCAAGTAGGGGAGTCTCTCACTATTTTTGTGGATCTTAGATTCTTATTTCCCAAGAAATAGCAAAAATAGACTAACATCTACTAGGTTGATCAATTGATATCAGTTCACAAATCATACTCATATACTCATTTTATTCGAAAGAAAAGTGTCACTTTTAGATTTTATTCTTCAAACAATACATCTATCCAAAATTTCATGCATAAACTAATGTCATATTTCAATAGACAAATATGTATTGAAGAAATAAATTTAACATGATAGGGCTATATTTCTAATCATGAATTTGATTTCTTTCATCATCAAAAATCATCAACACATCTCAAAACATGACCATATATCAAAATATTTTCAACATCACATCATATCAAAAAGAAATAATATCATCATCATGTAGTACAACGATATCGAAAAGTAAAGCAGAATATCAATATTTATCATATAACCACATCGAAAAAATAAAAATAAGCGTGTCGAGCAGAGTAGCAGTGGTGGTGGTTGTAAAGCATCATCCTTCCCTTTAAATCATAAGACATCAATAAGATAAGATGAACAAATTAGTAAGAAGTAAGGGAAGATGATACTTACAAAGCATCTACTCATCGCCATCTGACCGTGCAGCCTCAGAATCTCTAGCAGCAGCCTCCATAGCATCATAGTAGGGCGTTCCTCCCTGATCACCTTGATATCCAAAGTCTCTGTGATCTTCATAACCAAAATGGTCATAAAGGAAGTTGCCCATGTCTTCCATATGATTGCACAATCTCTCCATATCCCTTTGGATGTGCCCTAGAGTCTCTTCCATCCTCTCCTGGCAACGTTCTTGGTTGTACATCTGTGCTGTAAGCGCCTGAAAGCCTGGATCGTGATGGCTAGCAAATCCAGCCCTGAATCTCTGTGAAGAAGTCCCAGTAGCCTGTGAAGAATCAGGAGGAGGTGACTCCATCCCATAAGGCTCACTCCTTCCACCCCAGGTGGGTGGCGGTGGAACTGTGTCAAGTGGTGGAGTAAAGGCTGCCTCAGCTGCACTGGGAGATAACTTCCAGTTGGCTCTTTCCCTTACCGTAGTCTTCTCAATGTGAGGTAAAGGTAGAGGAGGAATATTTGGTCCAAGGACCAAACAAAAAGTGTCTCCCTCTCTAACAATCATTTTCATTGCTATGCAAGACTCAATGTCAAGTCTTGCATTTCCTCTTGCCAACTCAACTCCATAGGGCTCAATCCCAAAATATCTAGCTATAGGAGTAACAAACCTCCTATCACCACAGATCCTCTAGTCGCTCTGGCCACCTTATCCATGTGCTTGATCATGAACTAAGTAACATCAACTGCGAATCCACTGAGCATCCCCCAAAGAAAATAGAGTTCATGCTGACGGACCATGCCGTCACTGTCTCCTCTCCCAAATACTGTGTGCTAGAACCCGATGAGCATACTTGATACAAGGGTTCATGATTTTTGAGGCTCTGGCAGAGACAACATAAAAGTGGTTCTCGTTGGTGATCTGGTTCCAAAATATGTTCTCCATGAATCCTAGGGGTATCTCAGTGTACCCTCCTGTGCTCAGTCCAAATATGTCCCTGATTTCTTGCAGTGTAAGTTTCCTTTCCTCATTTGCTAATCTGAATGTGATTTCCCCATCAGCATGGCCATTGGAATACTCCTTTATGTCTATGATCAAACTGCTCAAGAATTCCAAAACAAATGGAAGATAGGTGTGCAGAGTCATCTGGAAGAACTTCCTAGCTTGGATTCTCTCAAACATCCAAAGCACATCATCATAAAGCCCCAAGGCTTCAAGAGTCCTCTGATCAGCATACTTGGTATTAATGATTCTTCTTTCCAACAGTTTGTTGTATCTGGATTCCTGCATTTCATTTCTGAATATGATTCCATGGGGGTTTTGTGGCTGAGATGGCCCTGCAGGGGCTTTCCCTTTCCTCCTTGGAAAAATTGCCTTTGTCCTTGGTGCCATGAGTGTATACACAAACTGCAAAC
This sequence comes from Costus lasius, assembly GCA_027563935.2. Lineage (NCBI taxonomy): Eukaryota > Viridiplantae > Streptophyta > Magnoliopsida > Zingiberales > Costaceae > Costus > Costus lasius. The sequence continues at coordinate 88,158,865 of CM050446.2, forward strand.
TCACAATTTAATGACAACATAACAATATAACAGTTCAAATCATGCCCACGAGCATCCCATCAACATGTTCTATCATCATAAAAATAGAGTAAAAATAGAGCATGTCGCTGTACAGCAATTTTGAAAATGTTCAACACGTTTCAGCTCAAATCGGTGGCAGAAACAGTCCAAACTCTTTTCAAACAGCAAAGGGTCAAAAGTTCATCGCCTAACAAGTAAACGGAAACAAGAATCACTCTAAATGGTTTAGAATCAAGCGAGAACGAGTGAAAGAGGCAAAAACTGAGTAAAAACTCGTTAAAGCGGTAAAACCAGTGAATCGAGTACCTAATCGACGGCGAGAGTTGAACGGGAAAGGTTGCTGGCATCCACAGATGGTCGGAGATGATCGAAAATTTAAGAGTGGCACGAGAGCGAGTGAGAACGAGGGCAAAACCCTAAAAATGGCCTGGTAGAAACCCTAAATAAGGCACAGAACTCGCATGTCAGAAAACAGATTACGGTAGTGTAATATCTTACGGCACTGCCGTAAAATTGCGAAGGCTCTCGGGTCGAAATAGATTTAGAAATATGGTACCATAAAATTCTTTACGGTACCACCGTAAAATCCAATCAACGATTTTTTTTTGTGAAAATCTGAAAACTTAAAGTACGGCACATAAAATAACTTACGGCACTGCCGTAAAAATGACAGAACTCTCAGGTAATTTTTTACAACAAAATACGGTACCGTGTAAAAGTATACGGTAGTGCCATAATTTCGCCGCAGCTTTCTGATCAAAAGCTGACCGAAAATACGGGACTGTAATAGACTTTACGGTAGTGCCGTATTTTGCATCAAATCTCGATTTTCCTACAAAAATAAAAGAAAAAATTAGTATTAAGCTAAAATTAAGTTAAAGAAAACAAAATAGAGGTTAGAAAGCTTGGGTTGCCTCCCAAGAAGCGCTAATTTAAAGGTCATTAGCTTGACCCTTTAACACTCGGGTGTGATTGTGAATTCCTCTGTTGCCCTTCTGATTTTTCTTTTGTTCGGGCATCACATTAAGCCACATAAGGCTCAGCCTTGAAATACTCTCCAATTTTGTTCCAAATCTTTTTTCCTTTGTCAAATAATCTAGATCTTCTTCTCCTTTTTCTCCTTCTTCTACAATTTTTGTTCTTCTTCTCCTGCATCCCTTTATCAACATCCTCAAAAGAATTGTTAATTTCAGAATTTGAGGGTTCATCAAATAAGCTTGAAACATCATAAGTATCATCATTAAATATTTCAACACTACAACAAGATCCTGAGTATGAAAGTTTGTTCAATGAATCATTAAGATTAAATTCAATCTTGTTGTCACAAATATCAAAAGTAATCTTTCCCTCTTTCACATCTATGTTTGCCTTAGCAGTGGCCAATAGAGGTCTCCCAAGAATTATAGGATTTCTAGAATTTTCCTCCATGTCTAACACTACAAAATCAGCGGGTATGAAAAACTCACCTATCTTTATTGGCACATTTTCCAAAATACCTACAGGATACTTTATCGATGAGTCTGCGAGCTGTAAAGATATAGATGTAGGCTTTAGCTCTCCAAGATTCAGTTTCTTGTAAGTGGAAAGAGGCATTAGACTAACACTTGCACCTAAGTCACATAAGGCTCGGTCAAAAGCCATAGTGCCAATTGAACAAGGTATAGAAAAACTACCTGGATCCTTCAGTTTAGGTGGTAGTTTATTTTGAATGACTGCACTACAATCTTAAGTTAGAGTAACCATACAAGTACCATAATCATCTAATATACTTTTGTTAGACAAAATCTCCTTTAAAAATTTTGCATAAGATGGCATTTCAGTAATAGCTTCAGTAAATGGAATGTTAACATAAAGCTTTTTAAGGATTTCAAGGAATTTGCCAAACTTATTGTCTAATTTGTTTTGAACTAACCTCTGAGGAAAAGGTATTGGTGCTCTATAGGGTGGAGGTGAGTTAGGGTTAGGATTGTCTTTCTCACATAATTCATCTCCTTTTGGTTCATCACCCTTTTGGGGTGGTAAACAAGTTTGGGATTTCTCATGTGAAGAAGATTCTCCTAACTCTAATTCCTCTTGATTATCATCAAGCCCTTTTTCAGTGTTTTCAAACCTCCCTCTAGGTTCTCCTAGTTGTTTTCCACTTCTAGTCATGATGGCATTACAGTGCTCTCTAGGGTTTATCTCAGGTTTTGCAGGCAATTTCCCAGGGGGCCTATAAGGTACACTAGCATGTTGTGCAATTTGGTTTTCTAAAATCTTATTATGTGCTTCTACTCTTTCCAGTCTGGAGTTGATTTGATCAAGACTTTCTCTAAATCCTTCAATTTGTCTATTTTGCTTTGACATGTGTTGGTCTTGCTTAGCCAAAAACTGATTTTGATAGGCTATCATCTGTTCAAGCATGGATTTTAACTCAGAACTTTGATCCATGTCTTGGTTTTGATTTTGGATAGAATTTGCCCTTTGGAATCCTTTATTCTCAGTTTGTCGCCTCTCATAATTGTTATTTTTCCATGAAAGGTTAGGGTGATTTCTCCATCCAAGGTTGTAAGTGCTAGAATAGGGGTCATTAGGTCTACCTTGATTATAATTCCCTATGGAATTCACATGATCATTACCCTGGTCTACAACAATTCTACAATTTTCAGAAGTATGACCATCATTGCCACAAATTTCACAAGTGATAGCAGAAATAGAAGCAGTTTGCATAGAATTAAATTTGCTGCATAAAAAGTCTACCTTCTCTGCTAAGGATCGCCATCCATCACTTTCACCCTTACCTTGAGAAGGCTTGTATAGTACTGCTGTCTCAGCACTCCATTGATTGTGATTCAATACCATCTCCTCTAGCAATCTGAAGGCAGCATCAACTGTTTTGCTCATAAGAGCGCCACCTGCAGCAGCATCCATAGTTAATTTGGTATTATACGTTAATCCATGGTAAAAAGTTTGCAGTAAAACCCAATCTTCAATGCCATGGTGAGGACACTTCCGTTGTAAATCGTTAAATCGCTCCCATGCCTCACTAAACGACTCCCCATCTCTTTGTCAAAAATTTTTGATTTGATTTCTCAGTTGAATTGTCTTGCTTGGGGGGAAGTATTTCGTCAAGAAGGAATTTGACAGTTGATCCCAAGTTGTGAAGGTCCCGGCGGGTTGTGATTGAAGCCATGTTTTTGCCCGGTCCCTAAGAGAAAAAGGAAAAAGTCTTAATCTTAAAGCATCATTAGAAACACCATTTATTTTGATAGTATCGCATAATTCCAAAAATAAAGACAAGTGTTGGTTGGGATCTTCCAGAGGAGATCCTCCAAACTAGTTCTGTTGAATCATTGAAATAAAAGCAGGCTTAATCTCGAAGATATTAGCCTCTATTGCTGATCTAGCAATGCTGAAATGAATTTCTCGATGATTAGGGGCTGCATAGTCCCTAAGTGTTCTCTGATTATCCCCCATCTCTGCAATTTCTTCTGGTGATGTCTCTTGTAATATCAATTTCCTGCGCACTCTAAGTGTTCTATTGATTTCAGGATCCAATGGAACAAGTGGTCCTGACCTAAGACTTCTGCGCATGCAAAGTAATCAGATCAAGTGATTTCAAGAAAAACAGAAAATAATAGAAATAAATAAAAACAGTAAATAAAACCTAGTCTAGCAATAATCTCAATATCTTCAATATTGACAAACTAAGGTCCCCGGCAACGGCGCCAAAAACTTATTGTATCCCAACAAGTAGGTAAATTAAACTTATTTCTAAAGTCGCAGCCAACGCCTAAGTGATGGCGCACAGAGACTTGTCACCCCCTGATACGGCTCTAAAAACTTGTTCAATTACCACACTTGTTGTTATCTCCGCAAGTGCATGGATACTCGAAGTAATAAAAGATATCGAACCCACAAAGACCTATGTTGTTAAATACTAATCAATTGATTTTTCACTATCTAGGTAATCGAATGAAAGTCAGGAAAATATCACAAACACACTGAAAGATACTATCAGAGAGAGAAAACTGGGATTAGGGTTTCATTCACTTAGATTTTCATGACTAGATGTACAAAGATATTCATCAATCAAATTCTATTTTGATAAAGACATAATTTACCTAAAAAGGGATTATCTCACTCTCGTGCAGATAACCAAGCAAGAATAAATCTTCGCTTTCACGCAAGATTCATCCCAAGCTAATGATAGGTAAATCATCAATCGAAGAACTCGAGGATCACTTTCGTGCATACGAATTCCAAGTTGATCGTCTCAAGCAAAAATTCAATGATCACCGTCATGCATCCGAGTCTCAACACAAGTTTTGCCTATGGTTCTCCAACATTTCGATCCTCACTTTCGTGCAAGATCTCCACGTTTGACACAATAACTCAATCCTAAGTTTGTAATTGTTATCATGGCAATACAAATCACTAAAATTAAATAATAAGAACAATCATAAGAAAATTCTTATCATATAGTTCTAGGGTTCCAAGTTCTCAAGCAAGTCACCTTTCGGTCCTTATTGCGAGAACTCTAAATCATGATGACGAAAATAAACTAAAGAGAATCTTAGGGCAATAATCACATAGGCAAAATTGTCAAAGTAGAACAATCATGATGAAAGTAAAAATAATCTAGTCATTAAGAAAATAAAAGGGAATTACTCCCCCATGTCCCAAAAATAGTTTAAGCTAGCATGGTGGAGAAAATACAATATTCCATAATTTCAGAAGTTCAAAAATCAGTAAAAGAAGAGATTTGGGAAAATACAGGATGGCTGTGAAGTATTTCACAGCCGTAATTTCAAAAGCTCTCGGTGAACAGTGGCTGTACTTCTTCTTTCCTCGATTCCTCTTCCAATTGATCTCCTTCTCTTCTGAAACTTCTGGCACGTTGTCTCCTCCTCCAGATGAAGCTTCAGTATGAAAATCGCGACCGGAGGTGGTCTGGATTGGTCGCGGCGGTTGAACCCTAGGCGGCGGCGTGAATCGTGATTTCTCCCTCGACAGTCGATGAAAATTAGGGCTTTCGGTGTGTGTGTAATCCTCCCGTCAAAGGCTCCTCGATTGCTTCTTACGGCTTAGAATATAAAGCTCTGCTTTGCCTGCAATCGTCTCCGCAAGAACCGGACTTCAGTATTAACCTGGAAATCGTGTTCGACAACAGAAATACGGCAGTGTAATAGTTTACGGCACTGACGTAAAATCAGTCGAGTTTTTTGTTCTGATGTCGTCTGGGAAATACGGCACCGTAATCTGGTTTACAGTACTACCGTAAAATCGGCTGATCTCTCTGTTCGAAAGTGACTGGAAAATACGGCCCGTGTAATCCTTTACGGTGGTGCCATAAAATCAAGCAAGGTTTCTGTTCTGAATCGCTTTGAAATACGGTACCGTAATCTGGCTTACGGTACTGCCGTAAAATCCGAAAATCCTTTTGTTCGGAAACTCCTCAAAATACGGCAGTGTTCTCGATATTACGATAGCATATAAAAATATGGTACTGTAATATAGTTTACGGCCCTGCCGTATTTTGCTAAGATGCTCCGATTTTTATGAAATTTCTTAGGTGATCTACTCTTGATGATGATAACTCTTTCATGTCTTTGATTTTGCTTGAAAATGCCTCAAAATAGTGCCTTTTTACCTGAAGATCATGAAAAACCAAAATAGAAGTAGACTTTGCAATATTCGATGAATTTAGCATGAAAATAAGTAATAAGATCTTCAATTTAGCATGAAAAGATATCTAAAATGATACAAAATATACTATATAATTTGGTGTCACCAAAATACATAAGGCTCAAACTTTGCTTATCCTCAAGCAAAAATCAAATTTGAAATCAAAATTTTGATCAAAAGAATAACCTTTTCATGCTCAATAAATTTTTAAAATACAACTCATCAATGAAAAATTCTATCAATTGATTTATAAAACTTCAAATAAACATATCATCCTTAGAACTCAACTCTCTAGATCCACAATTCAATCAAATAAAAGTTTGCAACTTGTATAATAACTAGAATTTTCAATCTCAAGACATCACCCAATTTCAGTTCAATCTATCATGCTTTTGTTTACAGGAATTAGGTTTCCAAGATCTTTTTCCACACACACACACACACACACACATAGATACATGTTTTTTCATGCATTTTGTTTTACCATGTATTTTGTTGTTTTTGCATGGATGGCATGTACCCACATAGATACATGTTTTTTATTTTGACTTCAACTCTTTTCTTAAGTACCACTGTCAATTTTACACAGTACCAAGTAGAGGAGTCTTATTCTTTTCCACTCTCATCAATTTTTTATAGACTTCAACCCATGTCTTAGGTACCACTATCAATTTTACATAGTGCCAAGTAGGGGAGTCTCTCACTATTTTTGTGGACCTTGGATTCTTCCTTCCCAACAAATAACAAAATAGACTAAACATCTACTAGGTTGATCAATTGATCTCAATTCACAAATCATACTCATATACTCATTTTATTCGAAAGAAAAGTTTCACTTTTAGATTTTATTCTTCAAATAATACATCTATCCAAAATTTCATGCATCAACTAATGTCATATTTCAATAGAAAAATATGTATTGAAGAAATAAATTTAACATGATGGTCTATATTTTTAATCTTGAATTTGATTTCTTTCATCATCAAAATTCATCAACACATCTCAAAATATGACCATATATCAAAATATTTTCAACATCACACCATATCAAAAAGAAATAATATCATCATCATGTAGTACAACCATGTCGAAAAGTAAATCAAAATATCAATATTTATCATACAACCACATCGAAAAAATAAAAATAAGCGTGTCAAGCAGAGTAGCAGTGGTTGTGGTTGTGAAGCATCATCCTTCCCTTTAAATTATAAGACATCAATAAGATAAGATGAACAAAATAGTAAGACGTAAGGGAAGATGATACTCACAAAGCATCTACTCGTCGCCATTTGACCGTGTAGACTCAGAATCTCTAGCAGCAACCTCCATAGGATCATAGTAGGGCATTCCTCCCTGATCACCTTGATATCCAAAGTCTCTGTGATCTTTATAACCAAAACGGTTATAAAGGAAATTGCCCATGTCTTCCATATGATTGCACAATCTCTCCATATCCCTTTGGATGTGCCCTAGAGTCTCTTCCATCCTCTCCTAGTGACGTTCTTGTTTGTACATCTGTACTGTAAGCGCCTGAAAGCCTGGATCGTGATGGCTAGCAAATCCAGCCCTGAATCTATGTGAAGAAGTCCAAGTAGCCTGCGAAGAATCAGGAGGAGGTGACTCCATCCCATCAGGCTCACTCCTTCCACCCTAGGTGGGTGGCGGTGGAACTGTGTCAAGTGGTGGAGTAAAGGCTGCCTCAGCTGCACTGGGAGATAACTTCTAGTTGGCTCTTTCCTTGACCGTAGTCTTTTTAACATGAGGTAAAGGTAGGGGAGGGATATTTGGTCCAAGGACCAAACAAAAAGTGTCTCCCTCTCTAACAATCATTTTCTTTGCTATGCAAGACTCAATGTCAAGTCTTGCATTTCCTCTTGCCAACTCAACTCCATAGGGCTCAATCCCAAAATATCTAGCTATAGGAGTAATCAAACCTCCTATCACTACAGATCCTCTAGTCACTCTGGCCACCTTATCCATGTGCTTGATCATGAAGTAAGCAACATCAACTGCGAATCCACTGAGCATCCCCCAAAGAAAATAGAGTTCATGCTGACTGACCATGTCGTCACTGTCTCCTCTCCCAAATACTGTGTGCTAGAACCCTATGAGCATACTTGATACAAGGGTTCATGATTTTGAGGCTCTGGCAGAGACAGCATAAAAGTGGTTCTCGTTGGTGATCTGGTTCCAAAATATGTTCTCCATGAATCCTAGGGTTATCTCAGTGTACCCTCCTGTGCTCAGTCCAAATATGTCCCTGATTTCTTGTAGTGTGAGTTTCCTTTCCTCATTTACTAATCTGAATGTGATTTCCCCATCAGCAGGGCCATTGGAATATTCTTTTAAGTCTATGATCAAACTGCTCAAGAATTCCAAAACAAGTGGAAGATAGGTATGCGGAGTCATCTGGAAGAACTTCCTAGCTTGGATTCTCTCAAACATCCAAAGCACATCATCATAAAGCCCCGAGGCTTCAAGAGTCCTCTGATCAGCATACTTGGTATTGACGATTCTTCTTTCCAATAGTCTATTGTATCTAGATTCCTGCATTTCGTTCCTGAATATGATTCCATGGGGGTTTTGTGGCTGAGATGGCTCTGTAGGGGTTTTGTCCTTGGTGCCATGAGTGTATACAAAAACTGCAAACTCACAATTTAATGACAACATAACAATATAACAGTTCATATCAAGCCCACGAGCATCCCATCAACAAGTTCTATTATCATAAAAACAGAGTAAAAACAGGGCATGTCGATGAACATTAATTTTGAAAATGTTCAACATGTTTTAGCTCAAATCGGTGGTAGAAACCAGTCCAAACTCTTTTCAAACAGCAAAGGGTCAAAAGTTTATCGCCTAACAAGTAAATGGAAACAAGAATCACTCTAAATGGTTTAGAAATGAGTGAAAACGAGTGAAAGGGGCAAAACTTGATAAAAACTCATCAAAACAAAAAAATCGGGAAAACGAGTACCTAATCGACGACGAAGGCTGGGTGGGAAAGGTCGCCGGCGTCCACAGGCAGTCAGAGTCGATCGGAGAGGCGAGAATGGCGCAAGAACGAGTGAAAACAAGGGTAAAAATCCTAATAATAGCTCGATCAAAACCCTAAATACGGCAAAGGATTCGCGTGCTAGAAAATAGATTACAGCAGTGTAATGTCTTACGATAGTGCCGTAAAATCTCGACTGCTCACGGGTTGAAACTGGTTTGAAAATTTATGGTACCACCGTAAAATCTCGGCAGTCTTCTGATCAAAAATGACGTGAAAATACGGTACCGTAAAGAGGTTTACGGTACCGCCGTAAAAATCAAACAACTGTTTCTTTTAAATCTGAAAACTTAGATTATGGCACATAAAAGAACTTACGGCACTGCCGTAAAAATGACAGAACTCTCGGGTGATTTTTGATGACAAAATACTTAGTGTCGTAATTTCGCCGCAGCTCTCTGATCAAAAGCCGACAGAAAATACTGTACCGTAATCGACTTTACGGCAGTGCCGTATTTTGCATCAAATGTCGATTTTCCTACAAAAATAAAAGAAAAAATTAGTATTAATCTAAAATTAAGTTAAAGAAAACAAAATAGAGGTTAGAAAGCTTGGGTTGCCTCCCAAGAAGAGCTAATTTAAAGGTCATTAGCTTGACCCTTTAACACTTGGATTTGATCGTGAACTCCTGAATTGCCCTCCTGATTTTTAACAAAAGGCTCAATCTTGAAACAATATCCAAATTTGCTCAGAATCCTTTTTATTTTGTCAATCAATCTAGAGCTTCCTCTTCTTCTCTTCCTCCTTGTCTTTTTCTTCTGCAATTTCTTATCAATACCCTCAGAAAGATTGTTAGATTCATTATTTAAGGTTTCATCAAACAAACTTGAAACATCATAAATATCATCATTAAATATCTCAACACTACAACAAGATCCTGAGTATGAAAGCTTGTTCAATGAATCATTAAGATTAAATTCAATCTTGTTGTCACATATATCAAAAGTAATCTTTCCTTCTTTCACATCTATGTTTGCCTTAGCAGTGGCCAATAGTGGTCTACCAAGAATTATAGGATTTCTAGAATTTTCCTCTATGTCTAACACTACAAAATCTGTAGGAATGAAAAACTTACCAATTTATACAGGAACATTCTCTAATATACCTACAGGATACTTTACTAATGAATCCGCGATCTGTAAGGATATGGATGTATGCTTTAGCTCTCCAAGATTTAGTTTCCTGTAAGTAGAAATAGGCATTAGACTCACACTGGCACCTAGGTCACATAAGGCTCGGTCAAAAGCCATAGTGCCTATTGAACAAGGTATAGAAAAACTACCTGGATCCTTCAGTTTAGGTGGCAGTTTGTTCTGTATGATAGCACTATAATCTTCAGTTAAAGTAATAGTGCATGTGCCATAATCATCTAATTTCCTTTTGTTAGACAAAATCTCTTTTAAAAACTTGGCAAAAGATGGCATTTCAGAAATAGCTTCAGTAAATAGAATGTTAACATAAAGCTTTTTCAGGATTTCAAGGAATTTACCAAACTTTTTGTCTAATTTATTCTGAACTAACCTTTGAGGAAAAGGTATAGGTGGCTGCTAAGGAGCAGGCAAATTAGGTTTAGGATTGTCTTTTTCACATGATTCATCTCCTTTAGGTTTATCACCCTTTTGAGGTGGTAAACAAGTTTGGGGTTCCTCATGTGAAGAGGATTCTCCTAACTCTAATTCCTCTTCATTATCAGCAAGCCTTTTTTCAGTGTTTTCAAACCTCCCTCTAGGTTCTCTTAGTTGTTTCCCACTTCTAGTCATGATGGCATTATAGTGCTCCCTAGGGTTTATCTCAGGTTTTGCAGGCAATTTCCCAGGGGGTCTGTAAGGTGCACTAGCTTGCTGGGCAATCTGATTTTCAAGAATTTTGTTGTGGGCTTCTACTCTTTCCAATCTAGAGTTGATTTGATGAAAACTTTCCTTAAATTCTTCAATTTGTCTATTTTGATTTGACATGAGTTCGTCTTGCTTAGACATAAACTCTCCAATTTGTCTATTTTGATTTGACATGAGTTGGTCTTGCTTAGACACAAACTGATTTTGACTGGCCATAATTTTTTCAAGGATGGATTCTATATTTGAATTCTGATTTTGATTTTGATTTTGATTAAAATTCTGATTTGGTCTTTGATATCCTTTATTCTCAGTATTTTCCCCTACATTGTTATTGTTTTTCCATGAAAGGTTGGGGTGATTTCTCCATCCAGGGTTATATGTACTAGAATAGGGATCATTAGATCTACTTTGATTGTAGTTCCCTATAGCATTCACATGTTCATTACCCTGATCAGCAACTATTCTACAATTTTCAGAAGTATGACCATCATTGCCACAAATTTCACAAATGATAGAAGAAATAGAAGCAGTCTGCATAGAATTAAACTTACTGCACAAAAAGTCTACCTTCTCTGCTAAGGATCGCCATCCATCACCATCACCCTTACCTTGAGAAGGCTTGTAAAGTACTCCTCTCTCAGCAGTCCATTGATTGTGATTCAATGCCATCTCCTCTAGTAGTCTGAAGGCAGCATCTGGTGTTTTGCTCATAAGAGATCCACCTGTAGCAGCATCCACAGTTAATTTGATATTATTTGATAATCCATAGTAAAAATTTTGCAGTAAAACCCAATCTTCAATGCCATGGTGAGGACACTTTCGCTGTAGTTCATTGAATCTCTCCCAGGCCTCGCTGAATGACTCCCCATCTTTTTGTGAAAAGTTTGTAATTTGATTTCTCAATTGAAGTGTCTTGCTTGGGGGGAAGTATTTCATCAAGAAGGAATTTGACAGTTGATTCCAAGTTGTGAAGGTACCAGTTGGATGAGAATGAAGTCATGTCTTTGCCCGGTCCCTAAGAGAAAAAGGAAAAAGTCTTAATTTCAAAGCATCATTAGAAACACCATTTATTTTGATAGTATTGCATAATTCCAAAAATAAAGACAAGTGTTGGTTGGGATCTTCCAGAGGAGATCCTCCAAACTAGTTCTATTGAATCATTGAAATAAAAGCAGGCTTAATCTCAAAGTTATTAGCCTCTATCGCTGGTCTAGCAATACTAGAATAGATTTCTTGAGGATTTGGGGCTGCATAGTCCCTAAGCGTTCTCTGATTATCTCCCATCTCTAAGATTTCTTCTTGTGTCTCCGGTTGTGATGTCTCTTGCAATTCTTCATCTAATCTCAACTTCCTGCGCACTCTCAGTGTTTTATTGATTTCAGGATCCAATGGTACAAGTGGTCCTGACCTAAGACTTCTGCGCATGCAAAGTAGATAGATCAAGTGATTTCAAGAAAAACAGAAAATAATAGAAATAAATAAAAATAGTAAATAAAACCTAGTCTAGCAATAATCTCAATATCTTCAATATTGACAAACTAAGGTCCCCGGCAATGGCGCCAAAAACTTGTTGTGACCCAAGTTGTTTGGCATGTACCTTGGACTAATCCCCGGCAATAGCGCCAAAAACTTGTTGTGATCCGCAAGTGCACGGATACTCGAAGTAATAAAAGATATCGAACCCACAGAGACCTATGTTGTCAAATACTAATCAATTGATTTTTCACTATCTAGGTAAACGAATGAGAGTCAAGTAAATATCGTAAACACACGGAAAGATACTATCAGAGAGAGAAAACTGGGACTAGGGTTTCATTCACTATAATTTCTATAACTAGACATGAATAAAGAATTCGTCAGTTTAATTTTATCATGATGAAGATGCAAATTACTTAATAAAAGGATTGTTTCACTCTCGTGCTAACAACCATGCAAGGATTAATCTTCGCTTTCGCGCAAGATTCATCCCAACGTTGAAGATAAGTAAATCATCAATCAATGAACTCAAAGATCACTTTCGTGCATCCGAATTCTAGGTTGATAATCTATAGTGGAATCTCAAGGATCACTTTCGTGCATCCGAGCCTCAACACTAGTTTTACTCATGGATCTCTAACGTTCCGATCCTCACTTTTATGCAAGATCTCCACGTTTGACAATTAGACTCGATCTATAGATTCATGTTATTATCATGGCAATTAATCTACTATAACTAAACAAATTGGATCTAACCTAAGGAAGGGTTCATAACATGCAATTCTAGGGTTCTAAATTCTCAAGCAATTACCTTTCAGTCAATAGCGAAAATTCTAAAAACATGATTAGTAACATAGATCTATAGAGAGTCTAAGCACAAATATCACATGAGCAAAATCATCATGCTAAGATTAAACGCAACGAAATAGTGAAAAAAAAATAGTCATTTAGTCATTAAAAATCAAGTGAAGTACTCCCCCATGTCCCAAAAGTAGTTTAAGCTAGCATGGTGGAGAAAATACAATATTCCATAATTTCAGAAGTTCAAAAATTAGTAAAAGAAGAGTTTTGGGAAAATACAGGACGGCTGTGAAGTATTTCACAGCCATAATTTCAAAAGCTCTCGGTGAACAGTGGCTGTCCTTCTTCTTTCCTCGATTCCTCTTCCAATTGATCTCCTTCTCTTCTGAAACTTCTGGCACGTTGTCTCCTCCTCCAGACGAAGCTTCAGTATGAAAATCGTGGCCGGAGGTGGTCTGGATTGGTCGCCGCGGCAGAACCCTAGGTGGCAGCGTGAATCATGATTTCTATCGGCTGATCTCTCTGTTCGAAAGTGACTGGAAAATACGGCCTGTGTAATCCTTTACGGTGGTGCCGTAAAATCAAGCAAAGTTTCTGTTCTGAATCACTCTGAAATACGGTACCATAATCTGGTTTACAGTACTGCCGTAAAATCCAAAAATCCTTCTGTCCTCAAAATACGGCAGTGTTCTCGATATTACGGTAGCGTATAAAAATACGGTACTGTAATATAGTTTACGGCCCTGCCGTATTTTGCTGAGATGCTCCGATTTTTGTGAAATTTCTTGGGTGATCTCCTCTTGATGATGATAACTCTTTCATGTCTTTGATTTTGCTTGAAAATGCCTCAAAATAGTGCCTTTTTACCTGAAGATCATGAAAAACCAAAATAGAAGTAGACTTTGCAATATTCCATGAATTTAGCATGAAAACAAGTAATAAGATCTTCAATTTAGCATGAAAAGATATTTAAAATAATACAAAATATACTATATATTTTGGTGTCATCACAGACCTCATCATCCTCGCGGCTGCGCGGAAGTGGGCGACGAGGGTGAGGGACCTCCTCAGCCCATGTAGACTCATCACCGAAGGGGTCGTATCGGGGAGACTCGGTGGCCTGCATACGGAGTGGGGCCAACGAAGGGGGAGCACTAAACGAGGGCTGACCCTCTGCAGGTTTAGACCAGAGTTCCATCACTTGGTCAGTTAGATGTTAGACCGGCGACATTAGGCACTAAAACATGGTCTCCATTGCTTCCAAGCGTGTGGACAACGATTCAACTGACTCTATCCTAGGGAGAGGACTCTCTTCGGTCGCAGTGGGCACTTGGGATGAAGGGTTCTGATATGAGGTACCGGATCTAGTAGTCATGATGCTGAAAATGCGTATGTTTGTAGAAAACAAAGCCTAAGAAACCGTATGATATGCAATGAAGAGATCGGCGGAGCTAGACGAGAGTTCGCTCCATCCTCCTCTGATACCAAAATTTGACGCAGTAGATGTAGGGGCCTTAATTTCCGTACTCTAGGGGAACTATACGATGATGCTGAAAGTGAGAGAGGGTCTTGAGATGAGGGAGGTTAAAACACGTGCGGACAGGAAAGCCACGAGAATACCGATGAGAACAACGAGTAGACATTTCTTGAGCAATACCTAAACGCGCGGAGAAACAACGGTTCGATTACTAAGGAAACTACCCGCCTTTACTCTTAGAGCCAATTTTTTTTTCTTTAAGCAAACGCGTGCAATCAGAACCTGCACGATGCTACGAAGGCGACAATCCACAAGTCCAAGACCCAACATCGGAAGCGTAGGAACCGAATGCGAGATCATTTGAAAAGGACCCGGAGCCCGGTGAGGGTTCTCCGGGTGTTTTGATTGAAATAAGTAAATGAATAGAATACAAGAACGAGAGAGCTCTAGGCGAGTTCCTCGGAGCTAGTGGACCTAGGCCTTGCATGGGGAAGGCAACTACTACAATAGAACTAAAAAACAACACAAGCCCTCAGCCCTCTCTTATAGATCAAGAGGGAATGAGGGTCACATGCACAACACATGAGGGTAGTTGGAAAAGCCAACTCCCTCTAACTACCTAAAAGGAGGTCAAGATGCCTCTAACAAACTAAAAGCATGATACTAACTAACTTCTGCACGGAATATTAGGAGTTGGCGCCTGGCTTCAAGGGCAAGCTGCATGTGGGCCGACTCCTTGGGCCGTCGACCGGGCCGTCTTCTTTGTCACACCATCTCGGAGCAGGCCACCACGAAGCAGCAGAATTTGTTGATTGTGGGCTGATTTTGGATATTGTTGGCGGTCTCCTGAGTTGTGTTGAGGACCCGGTTGTGAAATCTGTCGGTGGTGGTGTCCGGTGCAGGTCCTCGAGGAAGAGTTGCCATAGGAACGGGCTGGATGGACTCCGAAGATGCAGGTGAAGCCTCGTTGATGGAGCGGGTGGGGCAAGTTATGGCGGATGAGGGGCTTACCACCCCGACGAAATGGTCCGGGGGGTGCGAGGACCGTTGCGAGCGTCGAACGGGATGAAGAATGGCTCCTTTAGACTTTCTGGGGCTGAGCAAGCATAAGGGCGAGAGCAAGGTCTTGTGGCCCAACATCTCCTCTTCCTTCTTCTAGCCGCAAGTCCTCTCCATCTCCTCCTCTTGGCGCAAGTTGGAGGAAAGCTTGGCAGCATCATCTCCCCTTCATCCTTCTCATTGGCGCATCATCCTTGGACGTGGCGCAAGCATAGGAGAAGGAGCACTTAAGGCTTTGATCTTCTTCCCGAGGCTAGCACCAAACGAGGAAGAAGAGAGCTCGAGGCATCCATGTGTGTGAGACTACAGAGGGCGCACACTTGGGCACCTACCTCGACATCGGCCTCATCTTGCTCCTAAGGTATTTTCTATCTTATCGTGTCGACCCCCCCGCAAGATGATCTTCACTGGGTTTTTGGGACCGGCCTATTTCAGGGATATTATTCTGCTGCGTTTGTAATGTATTCTCTGTGAAAGTTATAAAATATCCTTGGGGTTTCCCAACGTATAGAACCTTGAAGCCGAGCATAGACAAAGTTCTTAGTGGCGGCTAGATTAGGTCTAGTCTTCGGGGCTTGTCACCTAGGTCAAGCATTGACCCATATTGGCATGTATTGGTTCAATGTGTTGATTAGGTGATGACATCAAAATTCATAGTATATTTTGTGTCATTTTATTGGTCTTTTTGTATCATATTTATGCACTTTTGCTTGTTTTTAAGCCTTATTTGCCAAATATTGTGGAATCTACACCACTTCTTGTTTTTGATGATTTTTAGGTAAAAAGTGTCATATTTTGATGGATTTTGAAAGATCTGAGTACACCTTTGGATTCCAGACATCGAAACGAAGTCACATGCCAAATTTCATGCGAATCGGAGCAAGTTTGCAAAATTACGGTAGAGCCCTAATAAAAATTATGGTACCGTAATTTCCGCCCCAGAAATCATAGAGAAAAATTACGGCAATGCCATAATAAATATTATGGTACCGTAATTTTGAGTGATTTTTGACCAGAAACCTCTAAAGAAATTATAGCATTGCCGTAATTTATTTTATGGAACCGTAATTTGACCTAGTTTTGCCCGATTCTTCTGCTGGAAATTTAAAAACATGATATCTTGAGATTTAGGGCACCAAATTGAGATCCAAAAGAATCTACATACTCGTCTCAACGAGGAGAAGCAAAATGGACCGAAAGCCCAAATTTTTATCCACAATTCAAAGAGAAATCAAGAGAGGCGTCCCTAGGGTTCGGCCTCGTGCCGAGAGGCATAGAGGCTACCTCAGGCAGCAATTTTTACAAGAAAGCTTCATCTGGAGAAGGAGAGGATACCCCAGAAGTTTCAGAGCGAAAGGAGATCAATCAGAGGAGAAATCAACAAAAGAGCGGATGCTGACACTATTCACTTGCAAAATTATGGGCTGTAATTTTTATTACAGCCCTATTTTGTAACTTCTACCCTTTCTCTTTGATTTTTGATCGTTCTAAACTATGATTTATTGTAATTCCTCTTTCATGCTAGCTTAGACATCTTATGGGAGATGGGGTGTAATCCCCTTGATTTTATGACTAGATAATCATTATTTCGTCATGATATTCTTGTTATGATAATTCTGCTTATGTGATGATTGCCTTTAATTCTCCGAAGATTTATATTGTTAGCATGTTTTAGAGTTTTCGCGATATAGACCGAGAGGTGATTTGCTTGAGAACTTGGAACCCTAGGATTGAATGCTAGGAACTCATCGTAAAAGATTAGGTTTGTTCTTATTATCTCAATTTTAGAAGTACAATGCCATGTTAATAATCTGAATTTAGGATTGAGTTAATGTGATAAACGTGAAGATACTGCAAGAGATTGAGTATTGGATCGTTGGAGAACTATAAGTAGAACCTGTGTTGAGATTCGGATGCACGAGAGTGATCCTTGAGTTTCCACTTGAGATGATTGACTTAGAATTCGGATGGATGAGAGTGATCCTTGAGTTCTTTGTTAATGGTTTACTTATCTTCAGCATTGAATAGATCTTGCACGAGACTGAGGATTGGTTCTTTGTATGATTATCTGCGCGAGAGCGAGATGATCTTTTTATAAAGTAAATTATACCTTTATCATAATAAGTTTAGATTGGCGAATACTTATTTATATCTGGTCATGAAAATTAAGGTGGATGAAACCCTAGTCCCAGTATTTCTCTCAGATATTTAGTTTACTTTCCATTTGTGCTTCCATCATATTCGATTTCCTTAGCTAGTGAGAAAATAACTATTTGGTACTTAACACATAGGTCTCTGTGGTTCGATATCTTTTATTATTTTGAAGTAACCGTGCACTTGTGGACTACAACAAGTTTTTGGCGCCGTTGCCGGGGACCTTAATTTTGTTAATATCAAAATAGTTGTTAGTATTGCTAGACTAAGTCTTATTTGTTTTGGATTTAACTTTGTTTTCTATTTTTGCAGGTTTTGGATTTTCACAAGTTGTGACAGAACTATGATATCTGAAAATTGTGTATTTGCTTGTGTTTTGTGTTTTTTTACATATTTTGAAAAAAAAAATTCTAATTGATTGGTGTTGGACAATCTTTCTGTTCTTGATAGATTTTATTTCTTGTGAACTCTGAGATAACAACTTTTTTTTAGTTGTGTAAAGAAGCTTTGATTTGAATATATGTCTTTTAATCACAACTCCTGGGCAACTGAAAGAGGTGAGGTATATATGCCACAAGGTCAGTATGAAGATGATTCATTGTGCACTCTTGAAGATAAGTTAGATTATTTGGCTCATAAATTAGACTCATATATGCACCCTGTTAGGACATCTTATTCTTCCATTAGATGTGATATTTGTGGATGTTTTGATCATTATACTTTTTATTGCCAATTTTTAATTTCTCAAAATCCCAATTCACCATGGTATCAATATGATCAATATAATTCTAGATGGGAAAATCAAACTTCTTTTTATGGTGATTGCTCAAATCATATTTCTGTACCATGCTTTGAGGACACTGAAAAATCTAGCTTAGAGTTGATGTTTGAAAAATTCATGAAACAAAGTGAGGAGGCACATGAGACCCATAAACATAGGATGGACAATATGCGTGCTCATATTGAAATGTTAAAAACCCAGATAGCACAACAAGATTGTTTATTTGAGTTTGATTTGGAAAATGAGGAAATTGATTTAGAAAAGTCCCCCTCTGATTTTGATAATTTTGAAATTGAGCCTTATGTGAACATTGGTGAATTTCACTCTGATTTTGATGATTGTAAAATTGATTCATTTGTGGAAAAGTTTGAAGAAATTGATTTTGAAAAATCCCCTCTTGATTCTAGTGATAGTGATGAAATTGATTCTTTTGATGATATATTATTTGTGGTTAAATATGATTCTTGCAATTCTGAGATTGATTCTTTTGATTCTTCTGATGTTGAATTATTTGTGGAAAGACATGAGGAAATTGAAAATGATTTGAAAACTATAAACACTAATGAATCTCACTCTGATATTTTGCCCATATCTACTGTTCAATCTTCTGATTTATTTAAAAAATTATGCTTTATTGAGGAACCTAATTTGAGACAGAAAGACTATTTTGATGATCCAATACTTGATTCTTTTGATGGAAGTCCTATTGCAATTGAAGATATAAATTTGAAGAAAGGACTAATGATTTTGCTTACTGATAAATATTGGAAGATTATTGAATATCCTTTGAGTGGAATTGAAAATTTTGATTTTGATTTCTGCATATTTGAGAAAGCCATGTCAATTGTGGTTTATATGAAATTTTGGATGTTTGGATTAGTGGCTAAACTTTCAAGACAACGAAAATGTAGAAAATTGTATGCTATTTACTATGGTACTGATCCACCTGCTTCACTATGAAATTTGAGTTTTGGTCAAGCTATAGACCTAAACATTAGCGCTTCTTGGGAGGCAACCCAAGCACTCTTAGTTTGCTTAGTTTCTTTTATTTTAGTTTATTTTTAGAATTAATTTTTCTTTTCTTTTTGTGCTTTCTACTTCTTGCTGCCATCAGTGAGATGTCTATTTGATTTGTTTTATTTTTTTTATCACTTACTGAGATGTCTATTTGATGTGGTTGCTTGACTCTATCATTTATGATTGTATGAGTTTGATTTTTTTTTTACATTGATATTGATACTTTTGATGTTTAAAACTTTTTATGACTTGAATCCATGTGATAAGAGATGTGTAGATTAAATATTGATTATGAATGTTTATGCATGTCAATGCCTGTGAATGAAGATATACCTATTATGTTGAATTTATTTCTTCAATATGTATCTACTTGTTGAAATGCTTCATTGATTGATGTATATGGTTTTGGGTAGGTATGTTGATTGATGAATGCAATCTAAGAGTGAAACATCTTTCTTGAATAAAATTAGCATATGAGTGTAATTTTTGAATTGATGTTAATTGATTAACCTAGTTGATGTTTTGTTTATCTTACTATTTGTTGGGAAGAAAGAATCCATGATCCAAATAAAGTGAGAGACTCCCCTACTTGGCACTGTGTAAAATTGACAGTGATACCAAAGACATGGGTTGATGTCTATAAAAAAAAGAGAGAAAAAGAAAATGACTCCTCTTCTTGGCATTGTATTTGCAATGGTACCGAAGATAAGAGTTGAAGTCTAAATAAAAAGTGTGTATCTATATGGGTACATGCCATCAAAAACAATAAAAAAAAAGAAGAAAAAAAGAGAGATTTTTTGTGGAAAAAGATTTTGGATATCCTATTCCTGTAAACAAAGGTTTGATAGATTTAAATTGAAACTTGGTTGAATTCATGAGACTGAGATTCTGTTTATTATGCGAGTTGCAAAATTTTATTTGATCAAAGTTGTGAATCTTAAAGATTAATTTCAGAGGATGATGTATTTATCTGAGATTTTGTGAAACGGTTGGTGGAATGTTTTATGAGTGATTATATTTTAGAAATTTATTTTTCATAAAAGACCATATTTTTCATACTTAGCATTGTTCTTATTTATTTGCTTGAGGACAAGCAAAGTTTGTTCTTCGGGGCTTGTCACCTAGGTCAAGTATTGAACCCTATTGGCATGTATTGGTTCAATGTGTTGATTAGGCTATGACCACATCACTTGTTTACTGCTTTTTATATCTGCTAAAGCATGCCTGTGTTATTTTTCCTTGTTGTTATCACCATAGGATGCATGCCTGTAATGTTAGACAAAAGATAAAACTAACAGGATGAGACCTCAAAAACCCTCAAATAAAATATCAAGTCTGAAATAAGCCTTTTATCTCGTAGCCCTCATCAAGCTATCGATCAGTGGTGTTGTGCACTATTCTCCACCCTTGTGGGACACACCCACTTATCTTTAGAAAGTGCGTGGTGATAATGGTTTCCCCAGTCCAGTTTTAACCTGGACGTGCCTTCGCAAGCAAACTTGTTGGCCCTAGGCATAATGGTTAGGAATAGACTTGACTAGTTTTTCACATGTGGTGGCCATATGGAGGAACTCTAGAGGCATCGTTGAGAGATTAGAGTTTCATGCTATATCCAACCCTCGCTGGACATGAAATGCTTAGACTGTCTCAATAAGGGGAATTGCCAAGTGAAATCGGTCGACGTGCCCACTTTAAGGAGCATGGGTTACTTTGTGCATCTCATCCCACCCTCGTGGGACGCGAAGCCTCATGTGAAATAAGTATCCCATCCCATTAGGAAATTATGGATTTCTTAATTGACTTTGTTGGTTGTCAATTCGATTAAAATAGTGGGAGCCACAATCATTTAATACAAGTCTAGATTAAATGATTCAAAGTAGTACTAATCTGCTTTTTCTTGATTGTTGTAGATATAATGACAACAAACAATAGCAGATGGTCACTACGATCTATCCTAGAAAGGAACAAGTTGGTTGAAACCAACTTATTGGACTGGTATCTCAACTTGAGGATTGTTCTCAAGAATGAGAAGAAGTTGTATGTCCTTGAGTAGCCTATTCCTGAATCCCTTCCATCCTCAGCCTCAGCGGCCGAGACTGATGCTTTTCATAAGCATCAAAAGGATGCATCTGAGGTTATTAATCTGATGCTATCCAACATGTCAACTGAATTGCAAAGGCGATATGAGGAGAAACGTGCATCTGAGATCATAAGTGATCTAAAGCAGCTTTTCGATGAAGCGGTTAGTACTCGTACCTCTAAGGCAGTCCATAAATGCTATAGTAAGCCAAAGGGTTTGACTAAGTCATTGAAAATAAAGTTGGAAAGAATAAGGAAAGATAGGTGCTATAATTATGGAAGGCCAATCCATTTTAAAAGGGACTTAGTACAACTTCAGAATGAGGTGAAGAGAAGCAGGGCTTCATCTTCTAGCTCAGGTATTTATGTTACTGAAGTCAACCTTTCTACTTCTATGTCATGAGTATTGGATACTGCATGCGGAGCTCATATTTGTACAAATATGCAGGGGCTCAAGAAAAGTAGATCGGTGCGGCTTGGAGAGACTGACTATGAGTTAGAAATCGAGCATAGGTTGCTGCTATTGCTGTAGGAATTTTGACACTCTCCCTGCCTTCTGGACTTCAGTTAGAGTTAGATAATTGCTATTATGTACCTTCTCTTACCAAAAACATTGTATCCATTCCTTGTTTGGCAAGGAAAGGTTTTAAGTTTGAAATAAAGGAGAATTCTTGTTTTTTTTTCGTTTGCAAACATGGAAAGGGTACTTTATGCAATGAATTATATGTCTTGGATATGGATAACTCTATATGTAACATAAATAATAAAAGGATCAAACTGAGTGGTTCAGTTGGTGCATACCTTAGGCATTGTAGATTAGCCCATATAAACAAAAATCGCATTCAACAACTCCATGCAAATGGATTGTTAGATTCAACCTCCTTGGAGGAGTTTGATACATGTGAACCTTGTTTGGTAGGAAAAATGACAAAAGCGCCTTTTACCAAGATAGGTGAGAGGGCAGAAGGTTTATTGGATCTCATAATAGTGATGTGTAATGTGTGTGGGCCATTCAGTAAACAAGCCAGAGGAGGGTACAACTACTTCATCACATTTACTGATGACTTCAGTAGATATGCTTATGTCTATTTGATGAGACATAAATCAGAATCCTTTGAGAAATTTAAGGAGTTCAGATATGAAGTAGAGAACCAGCTTGGTAGATCTATTAAAACTCATCGATTAGATCGAGGTGGAGAGTACCTGAGTGGTGAGTTCTTTGATTATCTTAGAGAGTGTGGTATCCTATCCCAACTCACCCCTTCTGGAACACCCAATGGAATGGTGTGTCTAAGAGGAGGAATCAAACTTTGTTGGACATGGTTCAATCTATGATGAGTCATGCAGCTCTACTACCCTCATTCTGGGGACATACACTTAAAACAGTTTCTCTCATACTGAATAACGTTCCATCTAAGAGTGTCTCCAAGATTTCATACGTGGTATGGAGTGGAAGACGCTCGAATCTCTCTTTTATCAAAATCTAGTGATGTGAGGCCTATGTCAAACGTTAGGATTCTAGCAAGCTAGAACCCAGATCTGATAAATGTGTCTTTGTGGGGTATCCTAAGGAAACTAAATGATACTACTTCTATGTTTCCACCGAGAACAAAGTCTTTGTTGCTCAGGGTGCTGTCTTTCTAGAGAAAGAATTTCTCATGAAAGAAGTTAGTCGGAGGAAGTTTGAGTTGGACAATGTCCAAGTACAACCACAAGATACAGAGATGGAACCTGAGCCACCTGCGCCGGTTGATGTACTGGAGGCTCAGACACAGGTCCCACGTAGGTCTGGGAGGATTCGTCATGCACCTGAGAGGTATGGGTCACTGCCGACTCAACATGATGAGATCTTCATCATAGAGGATGTGTTGGTGTATATGCCCTAAAGACCAATGTATGGACATGGTCAGGCATTGTTTTAATGTACTTTGATAGAACTATTACTCTTTATATAGGCATGGTCGTTATTATGCAGACTTCTCTACCTGCGTTGATGTATTGAGTTACATAAATAATATCCCAGGAGTTTGGATTGGATCCATTCTCATAAGCTATCCCCAGACAAGGTACCTTAGCAGATATGGGACAGCTTTGGTACATGTGAGACTGGTGTATGGGCTGGTTAGGTGTGGGGCACAGTAACGCAGACATACAGGTGCATTGGATGCACTGGAGTGATCCACCGTGAGGATTGACTTGTCTAGTCAACAAGTCAATCTCACATGCAAGAGGTTTGCATTGATCCTTAGACTTGAGGTATTCATGTCTAGATTTGATGATGGGTGTGCTTTAATACAGTCTTACGTCTCTCCGTAATTGGGAGATCAAAACGACTGTCATTGGGCATGTCATAAGTCATGTAGAGACATGGATGACCAATAGTAGGATTTGCCCCTTCCTTATTGGAAGCATGATATCCACTCGGGGCGCCCCACCTTATTGGTGCATGACAGGAGAGTGTGGCCACACTTGTTGAGTCATGACCAATGCATTGGATAATAAACTTGAGACTAATCCAATGGCAGGATATCAGCTTAGGCAAAGGGATCTGTAATGCAATAGGAATCCTCGTTGCTTGTTAGGAGTTGTTGCCATAATGACTTAAGTCCTATGACATGGGTAGTAGTGATGTGTTGCTAGATACCCCTCACTACTTATGATGTTCAGATCATTGCCATCGTCATATGGATCCTACGGGGTCACACGCAATAGACTCTTGACGTTGCTTTAATCAGAAGCCTTATGATCAAGTTATTGGATAACTTGGATCAATTTGGAAGATTTCATCAGCGCCAATGGGCCTGATGAGTTGGAAGAAAGTTATTGGAGCCAAACTTCATTTTTGGCAGGTTGACCCGAAATTGACCTACATTGGTCACATTTGGATTAGGGTTGCATCGGATTAGATCCAATGGCTTAATCGACCCATGCCATGAAGTTTGGGCTAGCTCATTATCCAATGAGGCCCAATAATTAGTTGTCATGAAAAGGAATTGGCTTATGAGGGTATAATGGGGAGAAATCTCACCCCATTGGCGCCTAGGGGCATAATGGGGTGAGAGAGGCGCCTTTGCTTCATTATGGAAGTAAAGGGCGCCTAGCCCTTCTTCCTTGGATGGAATACTTGCTTCTAAGGCAAGTCTTGGGGCTGATATGGCTTGAGAACTTTTATGGGAAGTTCCTAGGCGCATATGGACATAGGGAAGAGGTATATGGTAATGTCTTGGAGACTTACCTTACTTCAAACCCTAGTTTCTCCCAAGACACCACTCTAGCCGAAATTCTTCATGCATGTTGCGCCTAGCCACTTAGCCTTTGATGGTAAGAATGCATTTGAGACATGTCTTGAGCTGATATAGTGCTTGGACAAATATGGATAGGTTGAATGAGGTTTATGGCAAAGTCTTGGAGACTTTCCTTACCTCAAGACTCCTTCATCCTAGCCATACACTTGGCATAATCCTAGCCCTTGCCCAAACCACCTCTAGTCCTATTTATAGGACCCATTGTCACCCTCTCTAGATGATGAACACTTGGAGACGTGAACACACATAGAGGGGCGAAAGCAAGGGCAAAGGGTGACAACATCAAAGTGGCGCAACCCTTCTTCCAACAAGTGACCGCAAGTCTTCTCCTTCCTCTCCTCTTGGCATGATTTGGAGAAGGACTTAGTGGCGCAATTTCCCCTTAATCTTCCTCAAGACCGAAACTCATCTTCTCCCTCTTCTCTTGGAGTAAAGAGGATAAGGAGTTGACGGCATCTTCCTTGCACTTGGCGCATGAACCTTGGAGGTGGCGCAAGAAGAGTGAAGGAACCCTAAGGCTCGATTCTCTTCCCGAGGCTAGCACCGAGCGTGGAAGGGAGCAACGATCAAGGAGTCGACGCGTGGATACTTGTAGAGGGCGAACACTTGGGCGCCTTCAACATGGCTTCGACATCTAGACAAGCAAAAGAGGTACATCTCTAACACATCCTTGTGTCTTCTCTCTCGCATGGATCCTTGGGAAAGGAATGTGTTTCGGGTGCTTCTTCCGCTGCGTCTTGGGACTGCAAAATTTTAAATTACACCCAGTATTCCCTAACAGTGGTATCATAGCTACTTGCGAGAAACACAAGGTGTACGTTTGCTTGTGTGAAAAATTTTTGGAAAAATTTTTCGTTCATCCATGCGCGTTTAACCTAGAAGGCGCTTTCATCCAAACTTCTTTCATCAATTTGAAAGTCCCCTTCAAGGGGGAGCGAAACCCTAGTTAGGCGCATAACAATAATTATCAAGCGGATGCAAGGGTTTCTCATGACCTTTTGCATGTCATATGATCAACTTTCATGAACTAGTATAGATCAGAGAAGATTCATACCATGGCCATCGCTTTGATGGAGCTTTGGAAGAAGATCGCAAGAGAGCTTTCCTCCTAAGGTACCGCACACAAACGATGTCGCCTACTCCCTTAGTGCTCCTTGTGCTAGCAAGGTTCTAAGGAGTCCTTGTCGAGTGAAAGGGATGAGAAGAATTTTGCTTGGCCGAAACCTTCACCAATGTCATCCACCTTCTTCTCTCGCAAAAGAGTGTAAGAACACGAAAAAACAGAGATGACAAGAGGGCGAGAGGAAGGCGTGAAGATACAACGTGAGTTGTGGTCACGTAGTGATCATGTTTTCTAAAAATAGAAAACCACTCCTCCACATGCGACCATGGGTTTATCCCAATCGCAAAAACCTCTTCACTTGAACCATACGCTCACATGATGAGCTGGTTCAATTTGGTTTGGTTCAAAGACCAATTAACCCAAGCAATTTGGTCTAGATCATAATAAACTCTAAGGTTCCAGATCTAACCGTTCATCTCTTGATGCCCCTGATCTCACCGATCTAGCAACCATTCTCTCGATCGAAGCTTACCGATGTCAAGCCCTAATCAATCAAACATGATCAGACTAGATCTCACTTACAATCAGAGATTAAATCCCTTTAAACTGAACCCAAATAATTCAGTCCACACGATCTGACTTAAGTAAGCCATATCATCAAATTGTGCGACCCTGAGGGTTTCCTTTAAATGTCGGTAACGATAACTCACGTTATCACGATCAGTGAGGGGTATCTAGCAACACATCACTGTCTCCCGATATAAAGGAAAGAGTCTTCCAAGACTACACCCAAACCACAGCACAAGTGTGAATCCAACTCACAAGGCATGCATCTTTCCTTTGCCACTGGATGTTCTTATTGGACAAGCGTGTCAAGCTTGTAGCTCCAATATGATAAGTATGATTAGAACAGATGAACACAGTCACCTGGGTATGGCCATACACTTTCTCAATCATCTCATCCAGGGGCCCCTTTAGAACATCACACTCCAATTAAGGAGACGGCAATCCTATATCTATCACTAGTGCCCTAACCTGATTCAAGCTCACCATCCAAGATAGTCTATAATCATTATGTTTCAAATGATATTGAACTACCTCAAAACAATGACAATCATCATTTAGAAAACACAAGTGATCTCAAGTCAGAGGAAATGTGCCACTTGTCGCATTCAAGGATTATTCACATTGTGACAACCAATTGAATATCCTAGTAGGGTCTGTCCAGTACATCCAATGTACCCATGAGTCTACATCTTATTCCATGCTCGAAGCATCCTATAAGATTAGAACACATATTAGTCTCAATCATATCAAGGCTGTCTCATGTTCACCAAGATATCTCGACTAAGGACTTTATAGCATGTCAGCCTAGCTGAACAGCTACGAGACATTATTCAGAAGTACAATTATTGCAGCAGACAATATAACAACCTGAATAACAACCATGCCTTTATAAACATAAGAGTTTATACATGATACTTTTACAATCCCAAGGCCTCAAACATTAGCCTTAAGGGCATACCCCAACAATCTCCCACTTGCACTTAATCTAATGGTTGAGAAATCTCAAACCCATATTATTACAGTGCTTCTCATGCTTCTGCTGCGCCAGAGGCTTGGTAAGCGGGTCTGCCAGATTGTCATCTGTATGTACCTTGCAGACTTTGATCTCGCCACGATCTATGATCTCCCTGATCAAGTGAAACCGTCTCTGTATGTGCTTGGACTTCTGGTGCGACCGTGGTTCCTTTGCTTGTGCGATTGCTCCAGTGTTATCACAGAAGATAACCAAAGGATCTGCACTCGAAGGAACAACACCAAGTTCCTGAACGAACTTACGAATTCATACTGCCTCCTTGGATGCTTCCGAGGCTGCAACATACTCGGCTTCTGTTGTGGAATCAGCAACAGTTGACTGTTTGAAACTCTTCCACACCACCGCTCCTCCATTCAAGCTAAAAACATAGCCTGATTGCGATCGGAAATCATCCTGGTCAGACTGGAACGAAGCGTCAGTATATCCTTCAATACTGAGTTCTTCCTGACCACTATATATCAAGAACATATCTTTGGTCCTCCGCAGATATTTTAAAATGTTCTTGACTGCAATCCAGTGCGCCATACCTGGATTACCTTGGAATCGACTGGTCACGCTTAACCCGTAAGCGACGTCTGGGTGAGTACACAACATCGCATACATAATGGACCCAATAGCCGAAGCATAAGGCGTATTGTCCATTTCATCTTTCTCAGTCTGTGTTTGTGGACACTGACTCTTCGAAAGATTCAGACCATGTCTGACTGGAAGATATCCTCTTTTAGAATTCTCTAAATGAAATCTCTCCAGGACTTTATCGATGTAAGTACTCTGGCACAGCCCGAGAAGCCTCTTAGATCTATCCCTGTAGATCTTCACACCTAATACATAGGCTGCTTCTCCAAGATCTTTCATCTGGAAACACTTTCTTAGCCATGCCTTTACGGCATGCATTTCAGGAATGTCGTTTCCAATGATCAAGATATCATCGACGTAGAGGACTAGGAAAGTAATCACGCTCCCACTAAACCTCTTATATACACACGGGTCATCCTCGTTCTTGATGAAACCAAACTCACTGATTGATTCATCAAAACGAATATTCCAGCTTCTAGATGCTTGTTTAAGTCCATAAATAGACTTCTTTAACTTGCATATTTTATGACGATCTAATGGATTAGTGAAACCTTCTGGTTGTGTCATATACACATCCTCATCCAGATTTCCATTCAGGAAAGCCGTCTTCACATCCATTTTCCAGATCTCATAATCGTAATATGCTACTATCGCGAAAAGAATCCGTATAGACTTAAACATAGCTACAGGTGAGAAAGTTTCATCATAATCTATCCCGTAGATTTGTTTGAAACCTTTCGCAACTAGCCTGCCTTTATAGGTAACCACGTTACCATCCATGTCAATCTTCTTCTTGAAGATCCATTTACAGCCTATAGGGATAACTCCCGGAGGCGAATCAACCAAATCCCAGACTTGGTTATCTGACATGGAGTCCATCTCGGCGCGCATAGCTTCAAGCCATCTCGCTGACTCCGGTCCACTGACCGCATCCGCATAAGTGAGGGGTTCATCATTATCAATGATGTAGACTCCGTCATAGCGCTCAGGCTGTCGACGGATCCTTCCCGATCTTTGCGGTTCCCGTGATATCTGAGCCTCAGGTTCTTCAGTAACCTGTTCCACCGGCTCAGGCTCATCCAACTGTGCTTGACTACTTTGTCCTTCCTCTGGATTCTCATCCAGCATTATTTCTCTCCCACTGGCCTCTTGCAGAAGAAACTCCTTCTCAAGAAATATGGCCGTCCGAGCAACAAATACCTTGTTCTCTTTGGGATCGAAGAAATAATAACCCTTAGTTTCCTTAGGGTAACCGACAAAGATACATTTGTCAGATCTGCTCTCTAGTTTCCCAGAGGCGAGCTTTTTGACATAAGCCTCGCAGCCCCAGATCCTGATAAATGTCAAGCTCGGCTGTTTCCCATACCATAACTCATATGGCGTCTTTGAAACTGCCTTGGATGGCACTCGGTTTAGTACCTTTGCAGCTGTCTCCAGTGCAAATCCCTAAAAGGAGTAAGGTAGAGTAGCCTGACTCATCATAGAACGAACCATATCAAGTAACGTTCTATTTCTCCTCTCGGACACACCATTCCATTGCGGTGTTCCTGGCGGAGTGAGCTGTGAGATAATCTCACACTCCTTGAGATAGTCAGTAAACGCATGACTCAAGTATTCTCCACCTCGATCAGAACGAAGTGCCTTGATATTTCGGCCCAGCTGATTTTGTACTTCATTCTTGAACTCTTTGAACTTGTCAAAAGATTCACTTTTATGTCTCATAAGATAGACATACCCATACCTACTGAAATCATCAGTAAAGGTAATGAAGTACTGATAGCCACCTCTGGCATGTTTACTAAATGGCCCACACACATCACTGTGTATAAGGTCAAGTAAACCTGAAGCCCTTTGACCTTTGTGAGAAAAAGGTGACTTCGTCATTTTACCCATTAAACAAGCCTTGCATGTATCAATCTCCTCATAGGAGAATGATCCCAGCAGTCCATTATCATGCAACCGCTTAATGCGTTTCTCGTTAATATGGCCTAAACGACTATGCCATAGCAAGGTGCTGTCATCAGCATACTTGGCCTTCTTAATATCAATCTGCTGTATAGAACTTTCCATGTCCAACATGAATAACCCATTGTTAATTGAACCAGTGGCATAAACAATATTATCAAAAGATAAAACACACTTTGAAATATTGCATTCAAAGGAAAATCCCTTCCTGACAAGAGCAGGAATGGAGATAATATTTTTAGTAATGCTGGGAACAAAGTAACAATTGTTCAGTTCTAATATAAGCCCAGATGGCAAAGAGATGAAATAGTCTCCTACAGCAACAGCAGCAACCCGTGCCCCGTTTCCAACTCGTAGGTCCACCTCATGCTGTCCCACCTGTCTTCTTCTCTTGAGTTCTTGTACATTTGAACAAATGTGAACTCCACATGCAGTGTCCAACACCCATGAAATAGAAGAAGATGAAACCATGACTTCCGTCACGTAAATACCTGAGCCAGAAGCGATGCTTCCCCTCTTGTCTCCTTGGAGCGCTTTACATTCCTTTTTCCAGTGACCCAGCTGGCCACAGTGGAAACATCTGTATTCCTTTGACCGCTTAACTTTTTGCTTCAGAGCCTTGCTGTAACTCTTGACAGGGGCCTTGCCCTTCTTCCCCTTCTTCTTGTTCCTAGAAGGAACCATTAAGACAGAGGTCGAAGGCTTTCCCTTCAGAGTCTCCTCAGTAGTCAAGAGCATATTCAGCAGCTCTGCCGGAGTACAATCGATTTTGTTCATATTAAAGTTAATAATGAACGCATCGAAAGAGGGCGGGAGAGACTGCAGAATGATGTCTATAGCAAGCTCCTGGTTGATGGTATGCCCCAGTTTCTCTAGAGCCTCCTTGTGCCCAATCATCTTGAGCACGTGAGCTCCCACTGGGCTCCCTTCAGCCAGTTTGCTCTGAAAGAAAAGCTTAGCAGACATATCCTCATGTCCTAACTGACTTGAGTCGACCCAGTGGTCAACTGTGCATGCGCCAGGGCTGAACGACCACTATGAGGTCTGGCAAGCGGGTGTGACCCCGGGCCTAACTCATGTGCGTTCATTAGTTGTCTCAACCAGACATCGCTACACGCCTGTCTGCAGTCGACCTATAGCCACCACGTGCTTATGCATAGGTGCTATCTGGTCAACCCATCAAGGCTGTCAAATGGTCTGATCAGACTGTCTGGATCTAACCTAGGGGATGACTTCAACCCTAATAACCCGTCTAAGGGTTTAAAGTAGGGCCTTAGATCTATAATGAGTCGCGCAGGTAATATCAGTTTTTTTTGAGAAAACATACAATATGCGCCTAGAAGAAATACATGCGCCTAGGAGAAAAACATCTCTAACAAGCATGTAACATTCGCCTATCACAACTATCGCATGTAACATATAGATCTATACATAGGATCACAAAGAAAGCAAACATATGAACAAGCAAGAACCGCATGCTCTGATACCAATTGAAAGTCCCCTTCAAGGGGGAGCGAAACCCTAGTTAGGCGCATAACAATAATTATCAAGCGGATGCAAGGGTTTCTCATGACCTTTTGCATGTCATATGATCAACTTTCATGAACTAGTATAGATCAGAGAAGATTCATACCATGGCCATCGCTTTGATGGAGCTTTGGAAGAAGATCGCAAGAGAGCTTTCCTCCTAAGGTACCGCACACAAACGATGTCGCCTACTCCCTTAGTGCTCCTTGTGCTAGCAAGGTTCTAAGGAGTCCTTGTCGAGTGAAAGGGATGAGAAGAATTTTGCTTGGCCGAAACCTTCACCAATGTCGTCCACCTTCTTCTCTCGCAAAAGAGTGTAAGAACACGAAAAAACAGAGACGACAAGAGGGCGAGAGGAAGGCGTGAAGATACAACGTGAGTTGTGGTCACGTAGTGATCATGTTTTCTAAAAATAGAAAACCACTCCTCCACATGCGACCATGGGTTTATCCCAATCGCAAAAACCTCTTCACTTGAACCATACGCTCACATGATGAGCTGGTTCAATTTGGTTTGGTTCAAAGACCAATTAACCCAAGCAATTTGGTCTAGATCATAATAAACTCTAAGGTTCCAGATCTAACCGTTCATCTCTTGATGCCCCTGATCTCACCGATCTAGCATCCATTCTCTCTATCGAAGCTTACCGATCTCAAGCCCTAATCAATCAAACATGATCAGACTAGATCTCACTTACAATCAGAGATTAAATCCCTTTAAACTGAACCCAAATAATTCAGTCCACACGATCTGACTTAAGTAAGCCATATCATCAAATTGTGCGACCCTGAGGGTTTCCTTTAAATGTCGGTAACGATAACTCACGTTATCACGATCAGTGAGGGGTATCTAGCAACACATCACTGTCTCCCGATATAAAGGAAAGAGTCTTCCAAGACTACACCCAAACCACAGCACAAGTGTGAATCCAACTCACAAGGCATGCATCTTTCCTTTGCCACTGGATGTTCTTATTGGACAAGCGTGTCAAGCTTGTAGCTCCAATATGATAAGTATGATTAGAACAGATGAACACAGTCACCTGGGTATGGCCATACACTTTCTCAATCATCTCATCCAGGGGGCCCCTTTAGAACATCACACTCCAATTAAGGAGACGGCAATCCTATATCTATCACTAGTGCCCTAACCTGATTCAAGCTCACCATCCAAGATAGTCTATAATCATTATGTTTCAAATGATATTGAACTACCTCAAAACAATGACAATCATCATTTAGAAAACACAAGTGATCTCAAGTCAGAGGAAATGTGCCACTTGTCGCATTCAAGGATTATTCACATTGTGACAACCAATTGAATATCCTAGTAGGGTCTGTCCAGTACATCCAATGTACCCATGAGTCTACATCTTATTCCATGCTCGAAGCATCCTATAAGATTAGAACACATATTAGTCTCAATCATATCAAGGCTGTCTCATGTTCACCAAGATATCTCGACTAAGGACTTTATATCATGTCAGCCTAGCTGAACAGCTATGAGACATTATTCAGAAGTACAATTATTGCAGCAGACAATATAACAACCTGAATAACAACCATGCCTTTATAAACATAAGAGTTTATACATGATACTGTTACAATCCCAAGGCCTCAAACATTAGCCTTAAGGGCATACCCCAACACAATTTTTATGGCCGAAATTTGGATTGTGTTTATGATGGATTTAAGACCAAAGGCGCACATAGTTTTGTCAAGTAGGACGGGCATTGTGTCTTCGGACTGGCCAGGTCTTTTGATCTGACAAAATTGCCAGCCGATAGGGTCCGTGAAATCATCATGAAACTTGATCCCAATTTTAGCATAAATTTGATTAAGAGAGTGCTTTGGATGGAGTTGGCGCATAAGGGGATAAAATTTGATTATTACGGTTTTTCAAATTTTATATATGCACCACTTGTCTCTTCCATGGGTTGATATGGTCATAGCGAGTGCCCTCCTATGTTGTGATGTGGAAGCATGTTTCTAGCTGTGATGAATGCTTGTAAAATCTTTCTACCACCTGCGTGTGGTTCTCCCCCTTCTTGATGAAAAATTTTCATCTTTCCTTAGAATAGATGTAGAATTGTTTACATGAGATAGGTTAAGGTTCATCAAAGACAACAAGGTGTCTTCTTCAACCGATATCAGAGTGGCGCCAGCCTTGGAAGCTTGGTGATGGACTTGCGGCTGAAGGAAGGACACTTGCTTTCGGCTTCTGGCATGGGCTGATTTGCTTCAGGGACTCGCAACCCTTGGATGCACAATAACATGTCATATGGCTCGTGACAAGTTATGTGTATGAAAAGGGCTATGACCATATCGACCAAAATAGCATGCCTGTAATGGTTTATTATTTTGTCCATAGCATGCCTGTGATGTTTTTCCTTTGCTGCCATAACCATAGGAAAACTGCATGCTAGAAAAGAATAAAACAAACATGCAAAAACTCTCAATACAATATCAAGTCGATAGCCTTCTAATGCGTAGCCCTCATCAAACTATCGATCGGTGGTGTTGTGAACTGTTTCCCACCCTCGTGGGACACACCCACTAATCTTTAGAAGGTGTGTGGTGACAATGATTTCCCCAGTCCAGTTTTAACCTGGGCGTGCCTTCGCAAGGAAATTTGTTGGCCCTGGGCATAACAGTTAGGACCAGACTTGACTAATTTTTCATATGTCATTGACATGATGAATTACTAGAGGCAGCTGTTGAGAGGATAGGGTTTTGTGTTGTATCCAGCCCTCGCTGGACACAAGGCGCCTAGTCTGTCTCAACAAAGAGGAATTGTGCATGGCACAATTGGCAGGCATGCCTACCTAAGGAAGCATGAGACTCTCTGTGCATCTCAACTCACCCTCGTGAGTTGCGGAGACCTTATGTGAAATTAGGATCCTACTCACCTATTTTCATGTTGAGTTAGAGAGTTCTCAACTTGTTTTGGAAGAAGTTGGAGCATAGCATTTAATTTAAAGTCCTTATTAAATGCTTTATCATTGTACTTACTTTACTTATTTGCTTATTCTAGAAGGCATCTCCTGATCTAAGATTGAAACTTTATAAACATAAACTGGATGGGACAAATTGGACAAAATGGTTCAAGATTTTGTCCAAGATACTGAAACATGAAAATAAGGTGCATCTTCTTGAAAGACCTCCATCCCAGCCCAGTGTGTATTTCACTAATGACTGGGAGTGGAATGTCTATCTTGAACATTGTGAAGATAACGAACAGTACACTGCTCTTGTCTTAGAGTGCATGACCCCAGAGGTCAAGGTTGAATGTGATGAGATGGGGATCTATGATCTAATCATACATCTCAAAGGTCTCTTCACACCATGCTCTATAGACAATGATCAGGAGAGTTCTGTTGGATCTTCAGAATGTGTGCCTGAATCTGAGAAAGACCATGGTTCTGTATCTTCGAAGCTAATACTTCGGAAGACTGGGAATGCATGGGTATTTCGAAGAGGATTGATGGCCAAGAAGAGCATGGCAAAGAAGAAGGGATGTAATCCATCCGCTTCAGGTATTGTGTTACCGAGGTCTTTTGTCTACTTCTTATTCATGGGTACTGGGTACCGTATGTGAGGCTCACATATGTTTTACATGTGCAGGAGCTCAAAAGAAGTAGGATGAAGAGGCTTGATGGGATCGACTCTCGGGTCAGGGACGGAGCATTGGATGCTGCTGTTAATATCATCTCACTGCCTTGAAGACTTTATATAGAACTTTGCTATTATTGTATCAGCTTATGTATTAGAACATCATTCCTCTTGGAAAGGACTTCAGTTTGAAATAATAAATAATATTATTCTTTAATCTGAGATGTTCTATTGAAGTGATACAATTGACAATAGTTTGTGGTTCTATATGTGACACAAGATCAGATATAATGATTCAATAAACTTCCTCTTATAGCATTGTCTCTTGAACCATAGAACAATGGTCACATCCGAAAGTCCATGGACTATTGGGATCATTGTCCTTTTAGGATTATGATACATGTGAGCCTAGTTCAAAGGAACAATATGACAGATGCTGCTTTTACCAAAAGGGTGGAAAGGAGTAGTGACTTGTTGGATCTATTACAAAGCGATGTAAGTGGACCCATGTAAGCAAGCACTAAGAGGAGTTATACACTTCATTGAGTGTGGGTATGCCTTACGCAACCCAAGAACTTTGGAAAATTCCAAGAAGTTCACAAATGAAGTATTGAGTCAAATTGAAGGATCTATTAAAGCACCTTGATTGGATCAAGATGATTAGTGGAAAATTTGATGACCTTCCTAAGAAGTGTGGAGTGATCTCACAGCTTTCTTAGTACACCACTGTGTGGTAAATTTCAAAGAAAGAAAAGGAACACATTGGATGTGGTTCCAACTTTGAATAAGTCATGCAAATATACTACTATGTTGCCATGCAAACAGATGTACTACTACTCCATAAGAAAATGTCTAAGTTAGCTTTTGAGTTGAGAACTGCAAATATCCCATTTCTTCAATGGAATTGGGAATGTAATGTGTAGTGATTCAAAAGTATGTGTGGTGCACTATAGAGTGCTAATTCTATCCCATGGAGAACAAAACATTTGTTGCTCAAAATGCTGTCTCTCTTGAGAAAGTATTTCTTTTGAAAGAAGCTAGTGAGAGTAGATTTGATTTGGACAAGGTCCAGAATCAACCACAATATAATTAGACACACATGGAGAGCAAAATCTCACATACAGGTTGAAAGTCAACCTGAGGTTCAAGTAACACAGGAATAACATAAGTCTGGATCGATTCGATATGCTGGGCATGACGAATTTTTCATCAACCATGAACCTAAGACTTATGAGGAAATGGAAGCGGTCGGTGGACTAGATTCCAAGAAATGGCTAAGGGCCATGAAAATCATAATGGACTCCATGTCTGCTAATCAGGTCTGGGACTTGGATAAGCTGCCAAAAGGGGTAAATCCCACAGGCTATAATAAATCTTCTAGGAAGATAGACATGGAAGATAACATTGTTATCTTAAAAGACAAGCTAGTGAACAATAATTTCAAGCAAATCCACTGGGTGGATAATAATGAAATTTTCACCAATAGCTGAGCTTTAAGTCCATTAGGGATCTGCTTGTTGTAATTGCATGATCAATTATGGCATCTTGTTATGATAACTGCTCTTCTTGCAAGGACATCTGAAAAGATATCTATAGGGAAATAGTCAGAAGGTTCTCATATCAAGGCCATATAGATATGCATGATGCAAGCATGGTTGAAAAGCCTGTGTTTACAAGAAGATCAGTGGGAGCACCTTATTAATAATATTTCTTGTCTAGATGATTGATGATATTCTCCTCACGTGGAATAACATCTCAGCTCTTCACATGGTGAAGAAAAGGTTTGATATGTATTTCGAGAAGAATGATCTAGGGAATGATGCCTACATCCTAGGCATGAGGATCTATAGAAATCCAAGAAAGTCATTGCCCTTTAGTCAATCTATGTTCATCCAAGAGTTTCTGGAGAGGATTATATTGGATGATTCCAAATATTGATACCTTCCAGGAAGATATGGTCTAAATCTCTCAAAGATGTTGTGTCTTATGGCACAGCTGGAGAGTATTAACATGGGTCCAAAGTCCTGATACATTGTATGTAGGATGGATCATGTTTAGAAGACCATTTCTGGCAAATGCTTGGAGCATAGCCAGCAAGTTTCAATCATATCTTAGTGGTTAACACTAGATAGCTGTGAAAGCAATCCTTATACATATACTTGGGAAGTATAAAGGATTGGAGTCTAGTCTATGATAGACAGGAAAGAATTTTGTGTACTGGGGTACACTGACACTTCGTTCCAGTCTAGTGACTATTGATCACAGCCAGGATTTGCGCTTTGCCTTGTTATGGTGATTGTATGCTGAAAGAGCATTATGCAAACCAAAGCGGTAAAATTCTACAAATAAGGCTAAGTACATTGCAGCTCTTTGTGGCAGCCAAGGAGGCAGCTTCATTCATTTGAACTTGATCTAGTTCATAGTGCTTGATCGTCCAGTATAGTTCTTACTGGGACCATAGCATGAGAGAAGGAACTTAATGCTCAAGTATGTACTGCAGCATATCATCTGATCTTAGAGATCATGGATAAGGATGATGATCAAATTTGTTAAAATAAACACAGATAGCAATCTGGAAAAACCCACTGATCCAGCCTCTGGCGCAGCAGAAGCTAAATGGGTCATACTAGAGACATTGGAACTGACTAAACATCAGTTATCCTTGGTCTTAGTGCAAGTGGGAGATTGTTGGTGTTTATGCCCTAAAGACCAATGTATGGACATGGTCAGGCATTGTTTGAATGTACTTTGATAGAACTATTACTCTTTATATAGGCATGGTCGTTATTATGTAGACTTCTCTACCTGCGTTGATGTATTGAGTTGCATAAATAATGTCCTAGGAGTTTGGATTGGATCCATTATCATAAGCTATCCCCAGACAAGGTACCTTAGCCGATATGGGACAGCTTCGGTACATGTGAGACTGGTGTATGGGCTGGTTAGGTGCGGGGCACAGTAACGCAGACATACAGGTGCATTGGATGCACTGGAGTGATCCACCGTGAGGATTGACTTGTCTAGTCAACAAGTCAATCTCACATGCAAGAGGTTTGCATTGATCCTTAGACTTGAGGTATTCATGTCTAGACTTGATGAAGGGTATGCTTTAATACAGTCTTACATCTCTCTGTAATTGGGAGATCAAAACGGCTGTCATTGGGCATGTCATTAGTCACGTAGAGACATGGATGACCAATAGTAGGATTTTCCCCTTCCTTCCGAGGAAGCATGATATCCACCTCGGGGCGCCCCACATTATTGGTGCATGACAGGAGAGTGTGGCCACACTTGTTGAGTCATGACCAATGCATTGGATAATAAACTTGAGACTAATCCAATGGCAGGATATCAGTTTAGGCAAAGGGATCTGTAATGCAATAGGAATCCTCGTTGCTTGTTAGGAGTTGTTGCCATAATGACTTAAGTCCTATGACATGGGTAGTAGTGATGTGTTGCTAGATACCCCTCACTACTTATGATGTTTACATCATTGCCATGGTCATATGGATCCTACGGGGTCACACGCAATAGACTCTTGACGTTGCTTTAATCAGAAGCCTTAGGATCAAGTTATTGGATAACTTGGATCCATTTGGAAGATTTCATCAGCGCCAATGGGCCTGATGAGATGGAAGAAAGTTATTGGAGCCAAACTTCATTTTTGGCAGGTTGACCCGAAATTGACCTAGATTGGTCACATTTGGATTAGGGTTGCATTGGATTGGATCCAATGGCTTAATCAACCCATATCATGAAGTTTGGGCTAGCTCATTATCCAATGAGGCCCAATAATAAGTTGTCATGAAGAGGGAATTGGCTTAAAGGGTATAATGGGGAGAAACCCAACCCCATTGGCGCCTAGGGGCATAATGGGGTATGGGTGGCATAAATTGCTTCCTTTGGAAGGAAGTGGCGCCTCCCCCTTCATCCTTTGATGGTATCTTGCCTCTAAGGCAAGTCTTGGGGCTGATATGGCTTGATGGCTCTTTTGGAAAGAGCTTGGGCGCATATGGATAGTAGGGAAAGGTATATGGTAATGTCTTGGAGACTTACCTTACCTCAAACCCTAATTTCTCCCAAGACACCACCCTAGTCGAATTCCTCATGCTTGTTGTGCCTAGCCCTTCTCCTTAGATGGAATACATGCCCCTAAGGCATGTCTTGGGCTGATATGGCCATTGGGCAAATTAGGATAGGTTGAATGAGGTTTATGGTAAAGTCTTGGAGACTTTCCTTAGCTCAAGACTCCTTTATCCTAGCCGCCCACTTGGCATAATCCTAGCCATTGCAATAACCGCCCCTTGTCCTATTAATAGGACCCTTGTCATCCCACTAAGAGATTGATTCGTGTGGACAATATTAAGGAGGGGTGACATATCTCTTGGAGAGACTTGGAGTGCAAGGGGCGAAAGTAAATAAGGCTTGGCGCAAACTTCTTCCTTGGAGCCGCAAGTTCTTCCTCTCCCTCTCTTCTTGGCGCAAGGACTCTTAGTGCTTGGTGGCATCTCCTTGCCACAAGCTCTCTCCCTTCCTTGGCCATAGGCGCACCTTGCTTGAAGGTGGCGCAAGCAAAGAAGAAGAAAGGAAGCAACTTGGCGGCATCATCTTCCTCCTCATCTCCTCTTGGCGCTTTCATCTTGGAGGTGGCGCAAGAGAAGTAAAGATACTATAAGGCTTGATTCTCTTCTCGAGGCTAGCACCAAGCGTGGAAGGGAGCAACGATCAAAGAGTCGACGCGTGGATACTTGTAGAGGGCGAACACATGGGCGCCTTCAACATGGCTTCGACATCTAGACAAGCAAAAGAGGTACATCTCTATCACATCCTTGTGTTGTTGGGGTATGCCCTTAAGGCTAATGTTTGAGGCCTTGGGATTATTTCAGTATCATATATAAACTCTATGTTTATAAAGGCAATGGTTGTTATTCAGGTTGTTACATCATCTGCTGCAATATGTATACTTCTGAATAATGTCTCAATGCAGTTCAGCTTGGCTGACATGCAGTTTTGTCCTTAGTCGAGATATCTTGGTGAACATGAGACAGCCTTGATATGATTGAGACTAATATGTGTTCTAATCTTATAGGATGCTTCGAGCATGGAATAAGATGTAGACTCATGGGTACATTGGATGTACTGGACAGACCCTACTTAGGATATTCAATTGCTTGTCACAATGTGAATAATCCTTATACGCAAACAAGTGGCATATTTCCTCTGACTTGAGATCACTTGTGTTTCTAAATGATGATTGGCATTGTTTTGAGGTAGTTCAATATCATTTGAAACATAATGGTTATAGACTATCTTGGATAATGAGCATGAGTCATGTTAGGGCACTAGTGATAGATATAGGATTGCCGTCTCCTTGTTTTGGGGTGTGATGTTCTATAGGGCCCCCCTGGATGAGATGGTTGAGAAAGTGTATGGCCATACCCAGATGACTATGTTCATCTGATCTAATCATTCTCATCATATTGGAATTACAGGCTTGACACGCTTGTCCAATAAGAACATCCAGTGGCAAAGGAAACACATATGTCAAGTGACTTGGGTTCACACTTGTGCTGTGGTTTGGGTGTAGTCTTGGAAGACTCTTTCCTTTATATCGGGAGACAGTGATGTGTTGCTAGATACCCCTCACTGATCGTGATAACGTAAGTTATCGTTACCGACATTTAAAGGAAACCCTTAGAGTCGCACAATTTGATGATATGGCTTACTTATGTCAGATCGTGTGGACTGAATTGTTTTGGTTCAGTTTAAAGGAGTTTAAACTCTGATTGTAAGTGAGATCTGGTCTGATCATGTTTGATTGATTAGGGCTTGAGATCGGTAAGCTTCGATCGAGAGAATTGATGCTAGATTGGTGAGATCAAGAGCATCAAGAGATGAATGGTTAGATCTTGAGCCTTATGGTTTAATTTGATCTAGACCAATGCTTGGTTTGATTTGGTCTTTAAACCAAATGAGATTGAACCGGCTCATTAAGTGAGCGCATGGTTCAAAGGGGAGAACATTGCGATTTGTTCACTAAGCATGAACACTTGAATGTGGGAGGATTTTACTATTTTTGGAAGTCATGCTTTCCAAAATAGGTAGCACGCCTCACGTTCGAGGGATCGCCCCTATTCTCGCCCCTCTTTCTCTCTTGCTCTCATGTGGTGAGACTTCACGCAAAGGAGAAGAGAACAAAGCCAAGAGACATCTCTCATCTCCTTCACGAAGGGAAACCTTGAAGCTTTGCTAGCACAAAGACGCCAAGGGAGTAGTCATCTTCACCTTGTGTGCGTCACCTTTGGAGGAGAGCCGCTCGCCCTCTTCTTCCAAGTCGCCATCCAAGCAATGGCAATGGTATGATCCTTGTGTTGATCTATACAATCTTCAAGTTGATTATATGACATGCAAATCTATCCTAGAAATCCTATGATTCCGCCCATGCAAATTTTAGAAGTGCATGCTTATTAGGGTTTCGCCCCCTTGCTAGTGTTAGAGTATGTGATTTTGAACAATTAAGGGCTACCGAGGATGGTGGAGCCACCTTTGGGCTGACCTCACATGCTGCCGACTAAGGGATGATTCTTGGGCATGTGTTAAGGTTTGGGCTTGACGAGGACGTCAAGTCTTAAGTGGGGGAGATTGTAATACCCCGAGTATAGTCCCACATTGCAAGTGGGAGAAACTATTATGTGGTTTATAAGGCTTAGTGGGCTTGCTATTGTTAACTTGGGCTTAAGCATTTTAATAGATTGGGCCATGTTGCAAATCGGCTCACCAAGTTAATAAATAGTTTGCTTACTAAGTGGGTTGTAATAAATGGTATCAGAGCAAAAAACTTAGTCCTAAGCATGGTGAGAGGCCAATAGGAAAGGGCTACCGAGGATGGTGGAGCCACCTTTGGGCTGACCTCACATGCTGCCGACTAAGGGATGATTCTTGGGCATGTGTTAGGGATGTGGGCTTGACGAGGACGTCAAGTCTTAAGTGGGGGAGATTGTAATACCCCGAGTTTAGTCCCATATTGGAAGTGGGAGAAGAGATTATATGGTATATAAGGCTTAGTGGGCTTGCTATTGTTAACTTGGGCTTAAGCATTTTAATAGATTGGGCCATGTTGCAAATTGGCTCACCAAGTTAATAAATAGTTTACTTACTAAGCGGGTTGTAATAAATGGTATCAGAGGAAAAACTTAGTCATAAGCATAGTGAGATGCCCTTTGGAAAGGGCTACCAAGGATGGTGGAGCCGCCATTGGGCTGACCTCACATGCTGCCGACTAAGGGATTGTGAGCTTGACGAGGACGTCAAGTCTTAAGTGGGGGAGATTGTAATACCCCGGTTTAGTCCCACATTGAAAGTGACAGAAAATATTATATGGTATATAGGGCTTAGTGAGCTTGCTATTGTTAACTTGGGCTTAAGCATTTTAATAGATTGAGCCACGTTGCAAATCGGCTCACCAAGTTAATAAATAGTTTGCTTAGTAAGCGGGTCGTAGAGAATGGTATCAGAGCAGTTGGCTAGCTAAAACTTAGTTTGGGGGAAAACATGTTTGTGTATTGCTAGACACCTAATAGGTTTATGATTGTTTTCCTGACTATGATATGTGTGTGACTATGATATGTGTGTGTAGGAATTTAAGATGGTGCGAACCAGAGGTAATGCTAGTGATGAGGGCGAGCAGACCCCGAACTTCACTAGAACTATTGAGGCCTTGACTGGCATGGTACAGCAACAAGGTGCCATGATTGAGAGGCAAGCTCTGATGCTGCAGCAGCAACAGACTCAGCATCAAGAGGCGCAGCAGCAGCTTTTGCAGCAGCTGACTCAGGAGAGACCCCAGACTACTACTCGGGCAGTGGGGAATGACTCTCAGGAGGGCGCTCACAGGCGCTATGCTTCACTTGTGAGTGAATTCCAGAAACTGGGTCCGAGCTCTTTTTATGGGGGCTCAGAATCCAGTAATGCCGAAAATTGGCAGCTGTGCTTGGAAAAGATTTTCCAAGTTATGCATTGCTCGGACGAAGATAAGTTATGTTTGACCACCTACATGATGCGGGCTGATGCAGATGAGTGGTGGAAAGGTGTGGTGAGACTTGCCGAAGAAAGACATGAGACTGTAGATTGGCCTTACTTCTTGTCTCGATTCAACGAGAAGTACTTCCCAGATAGCTTGGTTGAGGACCGAGAGGTGGAATTTATTCACCTGGAGCAAGGTGATATGACAGTGGACCAGTATGAGCTGCAGTTCACTAAGCTGGGAAAGTATGCTCCTCACCTGATAAACACTGAAAAGAGGAGAGCTACTAAGTTTCTCAGAGGTCTCAGATGGGACATTAGAGAGCAGGTTGGTGCTCAGCATTTGGAGACCTATGTTGAGACTGTTGGGCGAGCACGCACCGTTGAGAGGTACATAGCTGAGAGGAGTTCTCATGTTGCCGTGACAGTGGTTCCTGCAGCTGAGGCGGCGGTTCCTCAGTATGGCAGTGGCGGCAAGGGTAAGCAGTACCCTAGACATAAAGATTATAAGAAGAGCAGGTATAAGCCTTACTCTTACAAGGCACCGCAGCAGTCCAGGGATGCACCGCAACAGTTCAGGAATGTCAGAGATGTAAGGAACAGTGTCACAGAGGATCGGACTTGCAATTATTGTGGACTCAAGGGACATCTAGTGAAAGACTGTCATAGGAAGAATGGTATGTGCTTCAAATGTAAGAAACCCGGGCACATGGCCAGGGACTGCAAAGAGCCTGAGATGCAGCCTAGAGGCGCGGATAAGCCTACAGTCCAGACTAGAGTGTATGCTGTGGCTGAGAAGGATACACGAGCTTCCCGATCTGTTGTGGAAGGTACATTATTTGTATTTGATCAGTTAGCTCGCATTCTATATGACCCTGGTGCAAATTTGTCTTTTGTCTCTGTTAAGTTTGCTGCATGTTTACCTGTTATACCTAAGATGCTAGATTATGCTGTGTCGGTTAGTACTCCTTTAGGAAAGTCATTGTCTACCGACACTGTATGTGCTGATTGTGTAGTGCATGTAGAGGGTTATGAGTTTCTAGTAGATTTAATTCTCTTAGACATGCAAGATTATGATGTCATCTTGGGAATGGACTGGTTGTCTTCGCATCATGCCTCGGTGGATTGCTTTGAGAAAGTGATCACTTTGAATATGCTTGATGGGAATCGGATCTTTGTGAGAGGTCTAGTGTCAGACCAA
This sequence comes from Costus lasius, assembly GCA_027563935.2. Lineage (NCBI taxonomy): Eukaryota > Viridiplantae > Streptophyta > Magnoliopsida > Zingiberales > Costaceae > Costus > Costus lasius. The sequence goes on from CM050446.2 coordinate 88,203,157, forward strand.
GGACCACATGTGATATCTTTCCTGCAGGCCAGGAAATTACTTGCTAATGGGTGCAAGGGTTATCTTGCGCATGTTAAGGTGCAGGATGATTCTACTTCTGACCTGACTCAGATGGAGGTGGTGAAAGAATTTCCTGATGTGTTCTCTGAGGAATTTTCAGGCTTACCACCAATTAGAGAAGTGGAGTTTGGTATTGAGTTGGCGCCAGGTACGGCACCTATCTCCAGAGCTCCTTATCGTATGGCTACTTCAGAGTTGGCCGAGCTTAAGAAACAACTGGAGGAATTGCTTGAGAAAGGGTATATCCGGCCTAGTGCTTCACCTTGGGGAGCGCCAGTGTTGTTTGTGAAGAAGAAAGATGGAACCCTGAGGATGTGTATAGACTACAGGCAGTTGAACCAAGTGACCATTAAGAATAAGTATCCTCTTCCCAGAATTGATGATCTATTTGATCAATTACAGGGAGCTACAGTGTTCTCTAAGATTGATCTGAGATCAGGGTATTATCAGCTTAGGGTCAAGGATGAGGATATATTTAAGACTGCTTTCAGGACCAGGTATGGGCATTTTGAATTTCTAGTTATGCCTTTTGGACTGACGAATGCACCTGCTGTCTTCATGGATTTGATGAACAGGGTATTTCATGAGTTGCTTGACTCTTGTGTGGTGGTCTTTATAGACGATATATTGGTGTATTCTCGGACTACTTCAGATCATATCAGTGACTTGCGCAGAGTGCTGGAGGTTCTGAGGAAGAACCGGTTATATGCCAAGGCTAGTAAGTGTGAGTTCTGGCTAGAGAAGATCAGTTTTCTGGGACATGTGATTTCTGGTCAGGGTGTGTCTGTGGATCCAGTTAAAGTGCGAGCTATCCTTGATTGGGGAAGACCGACTAGTGCTACTGAGATCAGGAGTTTCCTGGGTTTAGCAGGTTACTACCGGAGATTTGTTGAGGGATTCTCCAAGTTGGCGGGTCCTTTAACTAAATTAACCAGAAAGGAGGCCAAGTTTATTTGGGATGACAAGTGTGAAGAGAGCTTCCAAGAGCTGAAGAGAAGGTTGACTAGTACACCGATCCTCATTATACCTAGTGATGGGGAAAGGTTTACTGTTTATACAGATGCTTCTGGCAAAGGACTGGGTTGTGTCTTGATGCAGAATGGTTCTGTGGTAGCCTATGCTTCGAGACAACTGAAAGAGTATGAATTAAACTACCCTACTCATGATTTAGAGTTGGCGGCCGTAGTCTTTGCTTTGAAGATATGGCGTCATTACTTGTTGGGTCAGGAATTTGATCTATTCACTGATCACCAGAGTCTCAAGTATATCTTCACTCAGAAGGAGTTGAACATGAGACAGAGGAGATGGATGGAGTTGATCAAAGATTATGATTTCTCTATTCAGTATCAGGCTGGAAAGGCCAATGTAGTAGCGGATGCACTGAGCAGACATCCAGTTACTTCAGTAGCTGCTTTACGGGTTAGTGAGTGGCGGTTACTGCAGGAGTTCAGCGATCTCAGGATCAGCGTTTCTCCTAGAGTTCAGACTGGTTATGTGGCTTTTCTCAGAGTACAGTCTGCTTTGTTGCAGAGGATCAGAGATCAGCAGTCTGCGGATCCGAGAATAGTTCAGATCAGGGATAGTCTGGTTGATGGCGCAGTTCAGGATTTTAGCCTGTCTGATGATGGTATTCTTCGGTTTCGTGGAAGGGTATGTGTCCCTGAGGAACCGAGCTTGAGGAAAGAAATATTGGAGGACAGCCATAACTCCAAATATTCTCTACATCCTGGCGTGACTAAGATGTATCAGGACCTCAAGAAAAGTTTTTGGTGGCCGGGTATGAAGAAAGAAGTGCTTGATTTTGTTTCTAGGTGTTTGACCTGTCAGACTATAAAGGCCGAACACCAGAAGCCTGGGGGTTTGTTGCAGTCTCTTCCTATTCCTGAGTGGAAGTGGGAATGCATCAGTATGGATTTTGTGTGTGGTTTGCCCAGAACCAGATTGGGTCATGATGCTATTTGGGTGATTGTTGATAGACTTACTAAATCAGCCCATTTTCTTCCGATTAAAATGACTTATTCTTTAGAGAGACTGGCCAGATTGTACATTGATGAGATAGTCAGACTACATGGAGTGCCAGTTGATATTGTGTCTGATAGGGATTCTCGATTTCTGTCCAGATTTTGGAGGAGTTTGCAGGAGGGTTTGGGTACTAAGTTGAGTTTTAGTACAGCATACCATCCTCAGTCTGATGGCCAAACAGAGCGTACTATACAGACTCTAGAAGATTTGTTGAGAGCCTATGTGGTTGATTGGAGTTCTGAGTGGAACCGGGATCTATCTTTGATAGAGTTCACTTATAATAATAGTTTCCACTCCAGTATTCAGATGGCTCCTTATGAGGCTTTGTATGGGAGAAGGTGTAGGACTCCCTTGTGTTGGGAGGGAACTGGTGACAGGATGATTTTGAGATCTGATGCAGTTCAGGAGACTACTGATAAGGTCAGAGAGATCCAGGATAAGCTGAAAATTGCTCGGGACAGACAGAAGAGTTATGCTGATGACCGTCGTCGTTCTTTGGAGTTTATGGTAGGAGACCATGTGTTCTTGAAGGTGTCGCCTACTAAGGGTGTTATGAGATTTGGCAAAAAGGGCAAGTTGAGCCCTAGGTTTGTAGGCCCTTTTGATATTATTGAGAGAGTTGGTCCAGTGGCTTACCGATTAGCTTTACCTCCTGCTATGGATCATGTGCATAATGTGTTCCATATTTCTGCTTTGAGGAAATATCATCCTGATCCATCTCATGTGTTGGAGTTGGAACCTCTTCAGATTCAGAGTGATTTGACTTTTGAGGAAAGACCTCTCCGGATTGTGGATAGAAAGGATAAAGTTCTGAGGAACAAGACTATACCTTTGGTAAAGGTTATCTGGAGAAATCAGTCAGTTGAAGAAGCGACATGGGAGACTGAAGCTGATATGAGGAAAAATTATGCTTACCTCTTTGATGATATGGATGCTGAGCTTTAGAGGACTAAAGCTTTATAAGGAGGGAGGAATGTAAGATCCAAGGATCTTAAGTCCTGGTAAGCATTATTTTGATTTAAATGATTGACTATGATAATTTTATGTATTGGTTGTCAAATTATAGTTAATTAACTAGAGAATTTGGTTGTTAATTTATTGTAAATAAATTAGAGATTGTTTATTTGATTGTTGGCTGATTTATGATAAATTATTATTGGTTGTTCATGATAAATTAATTAGGATTTAAGGTTGTAAATTGTAAGTTAATTAATTAGACCTTATTGGTTAATTAATTAAATCCTTATTGGATATTAATTAAATCCTTATTGGATTTGTGTTTAAGTGAAATAATTAATTGGATATTAGATTTAAAATTCAAATTATTAGTTAAATGGATTAAGTCTTAATCGGATTAACTAATTGGATTTTAAAATTCGAATTTGGTTAGTTAAATGGGTTAAACCTATTTGAATTAATGGGTTAATGGGTTTAAAATTTTAAAATCCAAAGTTTAAGTGGGAATTGCGCTTAGGGTGAGATTATTGACGATTTTGGAGCCTTGAGAAAATTTTGGGCGACGGCTAGGAAGAAGAAGGCGATTTTTGGTGTTCTTGGAAATTTTGAGGTGATTTCTTCATCTTCTTCCCTTGGCGATTTTCCTTGAGGAGAAGAAACTTCTTTAGTGAGTTCTTGGTGACCCTTGGGCGGCTTAAAGGCTTTAGGCGATTTTCTTTTGTGGAGAATTTTCGGTTGAAGAGGTGAGTGGTGTGTCTTTTTGATTTTTAGTAATTTGATTGTATTAATTGATGTGTTAGATTGATTGGAAAATTTTAACATGCTAAAAACCGAATTTAAGCTATTTTTTTATGAAAACCGAAACTTGATATTAGTCTTGATAATTGTAGATAACATGTTTATATGAGAATTGAATCTTGATATTTCTCCATGAAAATATAGTTTAGGGTATTTTTATGAAAAACCGAATTTAAGGCATGTCTCCATGAAAACCGAATTTAGGGGATTTATTGTATGGAGTTTTAGTAACATTAAATCATTGAATTTTTGGTATGATTTTGGTAATATTAAATCAGTGATTTATTAGCATGAAATTCATGTTAATCAAGCGTGAATTAAATAGATAGTATGTATGAAAACCGAAATTTTGATAATATGAATGAAAACCGAATTGTTTGTGTGGAAACCGAATTTTTGATGTGTGTAAATTGTGAAAACCGAATATGGATATATGTTTTAGTTTTATGTAATTTTTATGAATGTTTGTTAAATGCAATGTTATGTTATAAAATCCCTGTTTAGTTAATTAAGATCATGTATTCATGTTTGAGAACATTGGGTGTTAAATTAGCAAAATTACACTGAACTGACCAGCCTGAAATTTAAGGACTACACAATATTCGGTGATATTCGAATATAAAGCATTATGTGTTATGTTATATGATTTTGAACAATATGTGTGATTATGTGCATTTTGAACAATATGTGTGATTATGTGATTTTGAACAATATGTGTTATGTGATGGGTTTTGTGAAATTGGAAAATTAGGGGTTATGTGAATTTGGAAAAATTAGGTGGTTATGTGATGGTTAGGACCAAGGCTAGGTGTAACTATGAACTCAAGGGGATAGTCCTTGTGTGATATGTTAAGGGTTTGAATTTCAGCCCTGTATTGTGATATGTGAGGAGGTTGATGTTCAGCCTGCCTATTATGATTATTGTGATGGGGGTTGATGTTCAGCCTGCCCGATATGATTCTTGTGATGACTATCCTAGAGTCTAGTTGACACTTAGGAGTCCACCTTTGTGAAACATGTCCACCTTTGTGAAATATGAAATAAGATATGTTTGTTGTCCAGTAGGAACCTTTTGGGAGAACGGGTTTTGACGCAAAGTGCCATGTCTTGGTCAGACAGGGGGCCACCTCTTGATGTCATTACTCTTTTTGTGTTGTTGGGTGTGTAGAGCAAAGTGCCACGCCGTGACCCGGCGGGGGCCACCTCTTGAATCTACTCACAATCCATCGATGTGTTTATGGGGTGATAGAGCAAAGTGCCACGTCGTGACCTGACGGGGGCCACCTCTTGATTCTACTCACTGTCCATGTTTATATGTTGCACGAGATTTTGCATTTATATGTTGCACGAGATTTTGCATTTATATGTTGCACGAGATTTTGCATTTATGTGTTGCACGAGATTTTGCAGCTCCCAGTGCTTTGGCCAAGCCGGGTTAGACCATATTGGTCACTACTGAATATGCTGGACAACTAGGTTAAATATGTGTTGGTATGTTTAGTTGGGTTAGAATATGTGTGTTCGGTCGGTTTAGAGTATAACTCTAGAACCTGAGATTATTATATGCTAGTGTGTACATTTGACTGCTTATGTGACTTTTGCATTGAATTGTTGTTATATGTTGACATGATATCCTGTTAAAGATTTTTAAAAATAATTTGCCTATGTTTTTGAGTGTATGTTCTGGATGGTCAATTAGACTATCCACTCACTGGGCTGTGTAGCTCACCCCTCACTATTTTCAGGTGTAGAGCAGGGGCGCAGTTAGCATTATATGGATGCTGTGAATTATGCTTAATGTGTTTATGCTTATGATGCCGCTTGTGGCTAAACCCTACGAGTTATATGAACTTTGTGAGTCATGTGAATTGTGTGAATTTGTGTTGCCAGACTGTGGCAGTTAAATGATTTTGATTTTTTGTGTCACCGCGGGCTTCAGCCTGGTTTCGGTGTTTGGTATGAGTTTATAAAATCGATTTTGTGGATTTGTTTTGAAATTGAAGTTGATGTGTATTTTTGCAATCGGTTTTGATATAACTGTAACTTGCATATGTCTAGTGCAAGTATTGCCTGGTGGCAGGTACCTTTATGGATTTTATGAATTTGAATCGGTTTTGATATAACTGTAACTTGCATATGTCTAGTGCAAGTATTGCGTGGTGGCAGGTACCCTTATGAGATTTACGAGATTCGAGTTTTTGTGAATTTGTGTGTATGGATTTATAGAAATTTTTCAGAACGTGTTTTTCTTGAACTCGGTTTTACCTAGCATATGATCGATCTTATATGAAACATCCTGTATTTATTTGTGAATTGTGCCATTTGTTTGGGGTTAAGAATGTGGGATGTTACAGAATGGTATCAGAGGAGTTGGCTAGCTAAAACTTAGTTTGGGGGAAAACATGTTTGTGTATTGCTAGACACCTAATAGGTTTATGATTGTTGTCCTGACTATGATATGTGTGTGACTATGATATGTGTGTGTAGGAATTTAAGATGGTGCGAACCAGAGGTAATGCTAGTGATGAGGGCGAGCAGACCCCGAACTTCACTAGAACTATTGAGGCCTTGACTGGCATGGTACAGCAACAAGGTGCCATGATTGAGAGGCAAGCTCTGATGCTGCAGCAGCAACAGACTCAGCATCAAGAGGCGCAGCAGCAGCTTTTGCAGCAGCTGACTCAGGAGAGACCCCAGACTACTACTCGGGCAGTGGGGAATGACTCTCAGGAGGGCGCTCACAGGCGCTATGCTTCACTTGTGAGTGAATTCCAGAAACTGGGTCCGAGCTCTTTTTATGGGGGCTCAGAATCCAGTAATGCCGAAAATTGGCAGCTGTGCTTGGAAAAGATTTTCCAAGTTATGCGTTGCTCGGACGAAGATAAGTTATGTTTGACCACCTACATGATGCGGGCTGATGCAGATGAGTGGTGGAAAGGTGTGGTGAGACTTGCCGAAGAAAGACATGAGACTGTAGATTGGCCTTACTTCTTGTCTCGATTCAACGAGAAGTACTTCCCAGATAGCTTGGTTGAGGACCGAGAGGTGGAATTTATTCACCTGGAGCAAGGTGATATGACAGTGGACCAGTATGAGCTGCAGTTCACTAAGCTGGGAAAGTATGCTCCTCACCTGATAAACACTGAAAAGAGGAGAGCTACTAAGTTTCTCAGAGGTCTCAGATGGGACATTAGAGAGCAGGTTGGTGCTCAGCATTTGGAGACCTATGTTGAGACTGTTGGGCGAGCACGCACCGTTGAGAGGTACATAGCTGAGAGGAGTTCTCATGTTGCCGTGACAGTGGTTCCTGCAGCTGAGGCGGCGGTTCCTCAGTATGGCAGTGGCGGCAAGGGTAAGCAGTACCCTAGACATAAAGATTATAAGAAGAGCAGGTATAAGCCTTACTCTTACAAGGCACCGCAGCAGTCCAGGGATGCACCGCAACAGTTCAGGAATGTCAGAGATGTAAGGAACAGTGTCACAGAGGATCGGACTTGCAATTATTGTGGACTCAAGGGACATCTAGTGAAAGACTGTCATAGGAAGAATGGTATGTGCTTCAAATGTAAGAAACCCGGGCACATGGCCAGGGACTGCAAAGAGCCTGAGATGCAGCCTAGAGGCGCGGATAAGCCTACAGTCCAGACTAGAGTGTATGCTGTGGCTGAGAAGGATACACGAGCTTCCCGATCTGTTGTGGAAGGTACATTATTTGTATTTGATCAGTTAGCTCGCATTCTATATGACCCTGGTGCAAATTTGTCTTTTGTCTCTGTTAAGTTTGCTGCATGTTTACCTGTTATACCTAAGATGCTAGATTATGCTGTGTCGGTTAGTACTCCTTTAGGAAAGTCATTGTCTACCGACACTGTATGTGCTGATTGTGTAGTGCATGTAGAGGGTTATGAGTTTCTAGTAGATTTAATTCTCTTAGACATGCAAGATTATGATGTCATCTTGGGAATGGACTGGTTGTCTTCGCATCATGCCTCGGTGGATTGCTTTGAGAAAGTGATCACTTTGAATATGCTTGATGGGAATCGGATCTTTGTGAGAGGTCTAGTGTCAGACCAAGGACCACATGTGATATCTTTCCTGCAGGCCAGGAAATTACTTGCTAATGGGTGCAAGGGTTATCTTGCGCATGTTAAGGTGCAGGATGATTCTACTTCTGACCTGACTCAGATGGAGGTGGTGAAAGAATTTCCTTATGTGTTCTCTGAGGAATTTTCAGGCTTACCACCAATTAGAGAAGTGGAGTTTGGTATTGAGTTGGCGCCAGGTACGGCACCTATCTCCAGAGCTCCTTATCGTATGGCTACTTCAGAGTTGGCCGAGCTTAAGAAACAACTGGAGGAATTGCTTGAGAAAGGGTATATCCGGCCTAGTGCTTCACCTTGGGGAGCGCCAGTGTTGTTTGTGAAGAAGAAAGATGGAACCCTGAGGATGTGTATAGACTACAGGCAGTTGAACCAAGTGACCATTAAGAATAAGTATCCTCTTCCCAGAATTGATGATCTATTTGATCAATTACAGGGAGCTACAGTGTTCTCTAAGATTGATCTGAGATCAGGGTATTATCAGCTTAGGGTCAAGGATGAGGATATATTTAAGACTGCTTTCAGGACCAGGTATGGGCATTTTGAATTTCTAGTTATGCCTTTTAGACTGACGAATGCACCTGCTGTCTTCATGGATTTGATGAACAGGGTATTTCACGAGTTGCTTGACTCTTGTGTGGTGGTCTTTATAGACGATATATTGGTGTATTCTCGGACTACTTCAGATCATATCAGTGACTTGCGCAGAGTGCTGGAGGTTCTGAGGAAGAACCGGTTATATGCCAAGGCTAGTAAGTGTGAGTTCTGGCTAGAGAAGATCAGTTTTCTGGGACATGTGATTTCTGGTCAGGGTGTGTCTGTGGATCCAGTTAAAGTGCAAGCTATCCTTGATTGGGGAAGACCGACTAGTGCTACTGAGATCAGGAGTTTCCTGGGTTTAGCAGGTTACTACCGGAGATTTGTTGAGGGATTCTCCAAGTTGGCGGGTCCTTTAACTAAATTAACCAGAAAGGAGGCCAAGTTTATTTGGGATGACAAGTGTGAAGAGAGCTTCCAAGAGCTGAAGAGAAGGTTGACTAGTACACCGATCCTCATTATACCTAGTGATGGGGAAAGGTTTACTGTTTATACAGATGCTTCTGGCAAAGGACTGGGTTGTGTCTTGATGCAGAATGGTTCTGTGGTAGCCTATGCTTCGAGACAACTGAAAGAGTATGAATTAAACTACCCTACTCATGATTTAGAGTTGGCGGCCGTAGTCTTTGCTTTGAAGATATGGCGTCATTATTTGTTGGGTCAGGAATTTGATCTATTCACTGATCACCAGAGTCTCAAGTATATCTTCACTCAGAAGGAGTTGAACATGAGACAGAGGAGATGGATGGAGTTGATCAAAGATTATGATTTCTCTATTCAGTATCAGGCTGGAAAGGCCAATGTAGTAGCGGATGCACTGAGCAGACATCCAGTTACTTCAGTAGCTGCTTTACGGGTTAGTGAGTGGCGGTTACTGCAGGAGTTCAGCGATCTCAGGATCAGCGTTTCTCCTAGAGTTCAGACTGGTTATGTGGCTTTTCTCAGAGTACAGTCTGCTTTGTTGCAGAGGATCAGAGATCAGCAGTTGTAAGATCCAGGAATTTATTAGCAGGTAAGAAAAATAAAGCTTTGATTATCTGATTTTTATGTGGACGTTTTCTTTGAGATAATGTATCGATTTGTGCATTTTTTCCTGCTATGTAAAAATGTGTCGCGGAGAGGATTCGAACCCACGACTTAAGGCGTAGAGTGTGTGCTGCACACCACTAGGCTAGTGGTGTCTTTCTATTAGAAAAGGGTAAGAGCTCTTGTTAAAGGTGAGGTGGAAAAATAACTTATGCTAAAAGGGTTATTGGATCTTCCACTTAAGGTTGCTATTGGGTTTGGATTCGTTAGAGGCTTGGAAAAAACGAAAATTTGGGGGAAATCGTGTTCACCCTCGTTTTTCTCTTGCTCACGTTTTTCCTCTTTGCTCTTTGCTCACGGTTCTTGGGGAAGGTGGCGGCTTGCTCTCTCTTCTTCTTCTCCTCCTTTGGTGGCCGGCGGCGAGTGGTGTTGGGGCGACTTCCGGCGAGTCCTTGAACGTTTCCGGCGACGTGGTGGTGTGAGGGAAGGCGCAAAGGGTGAGGTTTGGGAAGAACCGAAACTAAGTGAGTGGATTTTCTCCTTCACCTAGTTCATGAATTTTGGATGTATTGTTTGTTTTAGAGAAGTTTGATGCCTAGAAACATGACATGAACCTTGATTGCAAGTTGTATACGTTTTTCTTTGCTTTTCCCTAAAATTCGAAACCCTAGGTTGCATGACAATTAGGGCTTTTCATTTTTAAGGCTTCTAATCATCAATTAGACCTTGTTTAAGCATGTATGTAGCTTTAGTTTTTCAATTGCATGAAATTTAGGGTTTGAATGAGAATTTCGACCCTTCTTCTCGAAATTACGCCCAAATGCATGGGTAAAAATTGGGGAAAACTTGATATTCATGAAATTAGGTATATGAGGATTCTACTGTATTTTTTTGGGAATTTTTAGAAATAAAAGTTTCTGTTGACTGAAATTGACCTAGGGGTAATTCGGTAAATTTCCTAGTTAAAATTGGGGAAAACTTGAAATTACGAATCTAGGGATCATGAGGGACGTAATGAATATTTTTACGAAATTTTTGGATAACTTTTCTTGTATGACTTAAACTTTGAACTAGGGGTATTTCTGTCTTTTGTTATCAGAACTAGTAGAAAACTATGAATACGTGATATTCTGCATTTATGTTAATTGTGAACGAAATTTAGTGAATTTTCTGTATTATTATGTATTTTTAATTGAATGGTGTATGCAGAAAGTAATGACATGAAATATTGATTGATACCTTGGGTGATAACATAGCAAGGTTACACTGAACTGACCAGCCTGAAACTTAAGGATTACACTATGTTATGTGATTTTTAAATATTATGTGATTTGTGATTTTTGGAATGTAAAGTGATCTTTGAATATGTGAATATTATGTGGTTATGTGAATTTCGAAAATTATGTTGATATGGGATTTTCGAATATTATCTGTTGTGATCATGTGTTGGTTAGGACTAAGGCTAAGTGTAGCTGTGTACTCATAGGATAGTCCTTATGTGTTATGTTAAGGGTTTGAATTTCAGCCCTGTATTGTGATATGTGAGGAGGTTGATGATCAGCCTGCCTATTATGATTATTGTGATGGGGGTTGATGTTCAGCCTGCCCGATATGATTTGTGTGATGACTATCCTAGAGTCTAGTTTACACTTAGGAGTCCACCTTTGTGAAATATGTCCACCTTTGTGAAATATGAAATAAGATATGTCTGTTGTCCAGTAGTAACCTTTTGGGAGAACGGGTTTTGACCCAAAGTGCCATGTCTTGGTCAGACAGGGGCCACCTCTTGATGTCATTACTCTTTTATGTGTTGGGAATGATATAAGACCCAAAGTGCCATGTCTTGGTCAGACAGGGGCCACCTCTTGATGTCATCATTCTCGTTTTATGTTATGGCGTGATAGACCAGCGTGCCACGTCGTGACCTGACGGGGGCCACCTCCTGATTCTATTCTCGTTTTATGTTATGGCGTGATAGACCAGCGTGCCACGTCGTGACCTGACGGGGGCCACCTCCTGATTCTATTCTCGTTTTATGTTATGGCGTGATAGACCAGCGTGCCACGTCGTGACCTGACGGGGGCCACCTCCTGATTCTATTCTCGTTTTATGTTATGGCGTGATAGACCAGCGTGCCACGTCGTGACCTGACGGGGGCCACCTCCTGATTCTATTCACTGTCCATGTTTATGTGTTGCACGAGATTTTGCAGCTCCCAGTGCTTTGGCCAAGCCGGGTTAGACCATATTGGTCACTTTGTGAATATGCTGGACAACTAGGTTATAAGTGTGTTGGTATGTTTAGTTGGTTTAGAATATATGTGTTCGGTTGGTTTATAGTATAACTCTAGAACCTAAGTTGTTATATGTTGGTGTGTACATCTGGATATCTATATGACTTCTGTTTCTTTATGTTGTTATATCTTGACATAATATCCTGTTAAAGATTTTTAAAACAATTTGCCTATGTTTTTGAGTGTATGTTATGGATGGTCAATTAGACTATCCACTCACTGGGCTGTGTAGCTCACCCCTCACTATTTTCAGGTGTAGAGCAGGGGCGCAGTTAGCATTACATGGATGCTGTGATTTATGCTTAATGAACTTATGATGCCGGTTGTGGCTAAACCCTGTGAATTATATGCATTATGTGAACCATGTGATATGAATGATGTGAACTACGTGAACTTGTGATGCCAGATTGTGGCGTTTTACGAGTCTGATTTTTGTGTCACCGCGGGCTTTGGCCTGGTTTCGGTGTTTGGTATTGGTTTATATAATCGATTTTGTGGATTTGTTTTGAAATTGAAGTTGATGTGTATTTTTGCAATCGGTTTTGAGATAACTGTAACGTGCATATGTCTAGTGCACGTATTGCGTGGTGGCAGGTACCTTTATGTGATTTATGAGATTTGTGATTCGAAGATTTTATGTGTTTGGAGATTTGAAAATTTTCAGATCGTGTTTTTCTTGAACTCGGTTTTACCTAGCATTTGATCGATCTTATATGAAACATCCTATTACTTTTGCGATTGTGTTATTTGCTTGGGGTTAAGTATGTGGGATGTTACAGAATGGTATCAGAGGAGTTGGCTAGCTAAAACTTAGTTCGGGGGGAAAACATGTTTGTGTATTGCTAGACACCTGATAGGTTTATGTTTGTTTTCCTGACTATGGTATGTGTGTGGAGGGCGCTCACAGGCGCTATGCTTCACTTGTGAGTGAATTCCAGAAACTGGGTCCTAGTTCTTTTTATGGGGGCTCAGAATCCAGTACTGCTGAGAACTGGCAGTTGTGCTTGGAAAAGATTTTCCAAGTCATGCGCTGCTCAGATGAGGATAAGTTATGTCTGACCACCTATATGATGCGTGCGGACGCAGATGAGTGGTGGAAGGGCGTGGTGAGACTTGCCGAAGAAAGACATGAGACTGTTGGGCGAGCACGCACCATTGAGAGATACATAGCTGAGAGGAGTTCTCATGTTGCCGTGACAGTGGTTCCTGCAGCTGAGGCGGCGGCTCCTCAGTATGGCAGTGGCGGCAAGGGTAAGAAGTACCCTAAACATAAGGACACCAAGAAGAGCAGGTATAAGCCTTACTCTTATAAGGCACCGCAGCAGTCCAGGGATGCACCGCAGCAGTTCAGGGATGCCAGGGATGTGAGAAACAGTATCACAGAGGACCGGACTTGTAGTTATTGTGGGCTCAGGGGACATCTAATGAAAGATTGTCATAGGAAGAATGGCGTGTGCTTCAAATGTAAGAAACCTGGGCACATGGCCAGGGACTGCAAGGAGCCTGAGATGCAGCCTAGAGGCGCAGATAAGCCTACAGTCCAGACTAGAGTTTATGCTGTGGCTGAGAAGGATACACGAGCTTCCCGATCCGTTGTGGAAGGTACATTATTTGTATTTGATCAGTTAGCTCGCATTCTATTTGATCCTGGTGCAAACTTGTCTTTTGTCTCTGTTAAGTTTGCTGCATGTTTACCTGTTGTACCTAAGATGCTAGATTATGCTGTGTCTGTTAGTACTCCTTTGGGAAAGTCATTGTCTACAGACACTGTTTGTGCTGACTGTGTAGTACATGTAGAGGGTTATGAGTTTTTGGTAGATCTAATCCTTTTAGACATGCAAGATTATGATGTCATCCTAGGAATGGATTGGTTGTCTTCACATCATGCCTCTGTGGATTGCTTTGAGAAAGTGATCACTTTGAATATGCTTGATGGGAATCGGATTTTTGTGAGAGGTCTAGTGTCAGACCAAGGACCACATGTGATATCTTTCCTGCAGGCCAGGAAGTTACTTGCTAGTGGGTGCAAGGGTTATCTTGCACATGTCAAGGTGCAGGATGATTCTAATTCTGATCTGACTCAGATGGCAGTGGTGAAAGAGTTTCCTGATGTATTCTCTGAGGAATTTTCAGGTTTACCACCAGTTAGAGAAGTGGAGTTTGGCATTGAGTTGGCGCCGGGTACGGCACCCATCTCCAGAGCTCCTTATTGTATGGCTACTTCAGAGTTGGCCGAGCTTAAGAAGCAACTGGAAGAGTTGCTGGAAAAAGGGTACATCCGGCCTAGTGTTTCTCCCTGGGGAGCGCCAGTGTTATTTGTGAAGAAGAAAGATGGAACCCTGAGGATGTGTATAGACTACAGGCAGTTGAATCAAGTGACCATTAAGAATAAGTATCCTCTTCCCAGAATTGATGATCTGTTTGATCAGTTACAGGGAGCTACAGTGTTCTCTAAGATTGATCTGAGATCAGGGTATTATCAGCTTAGAGTCAAGGATGAGGATATATTTAAGACTGCTTTCAGGACCAGGTATGGGCATTTCGAATTTTTAGTTATGCCTTTTGGACTGACGAATGCACCTGCTGTCTTCATGGATTTGATGAACAGGGTATTCCATGAGTTGCTTGACTCTTGTGTAGTAGTCTTTATAGACGATATATTGGTGTACTCTCAGACTACCTCAGATCATGTCAGTGATTTGCGCAGAGTACTGGAGGTTCTGAGGAAGAATCAATTATTTGCCAAGGCTAGTAAGTGTGAGTTCTGGCTAGAGAAGATCAGCTTCTTGGGACATGTGATTTCTGGTCAGGGGGTGTCTGTGGATCCAGTTAAGGTGCAAGCCATCCTTAATTGGGGAAGACCGACTAGTGCTACTGAGATCAAGAGTTTCCTGGGTTTAGCAGGTTACTACCGGAGATTTGTTGAGGGGTTCTCCAAGCTGGCGGGTCCTTTAACTAAATTAACCAGAAAGGAGGCTAAGTTTATTTGGGATGACAAGTGTGAAGAGAGCTTCCAAGAGCTGAAAAGGAGATTGACTAGTACACCGATCCTCATTATTTCTAGTGATGGGGAAAGGTTTACTGTTTATACTGATGCTTCAGGCAAAGGGTTGGGTTGTGTCTTGATGCAGAAGGGTTCTGTGGTAGCCTATGCTTCCAGACAACTGAAGGAGTATGAATTGAACTACCCTACTCATGATTTAGAGTTGGCAGCCGTAGTCTTTGCTTTGAAGATATGGCGTCATTATTTGTTGGGTCAGGAATTTGATCTATTCACTGATCACCAGAGTCTCAAGTATATCTTCACTCAGAAGGAGTTGAACATGAGACAGAGGAGATGGATGGAGTTGATCAAAGATTATGATTTCTCTATTCAGTATCAGGCTGGAAAGGCCAATGTAGTAGCGGATGCACTGAGCAGACATCCAGTTACTTCAGTAGCTGCACTACGGGTCAGTGAGTGGCAGTTACTGCAGGAGTTCAGAGATCTCAGGATCAGCGTTTCTCCTAGAGTTCAGATTGGTTATGTGGCTTTTCTCAGAGTACAGTCTGCTTTGTTGCAGAAGATCAGAGATCAGCAGTCTGTGGATCTGAGATTAGTTCAGATCAGGGATAGTCTGGTTGATGGCGCAGTTCAGGATTTTAGCCTGTCTGATGATGGTATTCTTCGGTTTCGTGGAAGGGTATGTGTCCCTGAGGAACCGAGCTTGAGGAAAGAAATATTGGAGGACAGCCATAACTCCAAATATTCTCTACATCCTGGTGTGACTAAGATGTATCAGGACCTCAAGAAAAGTTTTTGGTGGCCGGGTATGAAGAAAGAAGTATCTGATTTTGTCTCTAGGTGTTTAACCTATCAGACTGTAAAAGCTGAACATCCGAAGCCTGGTGGTTTGTTGCAGCCTCTTCCTATTCCTGAGTGGAAGTGGGAATGCATCAGTATGGATTTTGTATGTGGTTTGCCCAGAACCAGATTGGGTCATGATGCTATTTGGGGGATTGTTGATAGACTCACTAAGTCAGCCCATTTTCTTCCGATTAAGATGACTTATTCTCTAGAGAGACTGGCTAGATTATATATTGATGAGATAGTCAGACTGCATGGAGTTCCTGTTGATATTGTGTCTGATAGGGACTCTCGGTTTTTGTCCAGGTTTTGGAAGAGTTTACAGGAGGGTTTGGGTACTAAGTTGAGTTTTAGTACAGCATACCATCCTCAGTCTGATGGACAGACGGAGCGTACTATATAGACTCTAGAAGATTTGTTGAGAGCTTATGTGGTTGATTGGAGTTCTGAGTGGAACCGGGATCTATCTTTGATAGAGTTCACTTATAATAATAGTTTCCACTCAAGTATTCAGATGGCTCCTTATGAGGCTTTGTATGGGAGAAGGTGTAGGACTCCCTTGTGTTGGGAGGAAACTGGTGACAGAATAATTTTGAGATCTGATGCAGTACAGGAGACTACTGATAAGGTCAGAGAGATCCGGGATAAACTGAAGATTGCTCGGGACAGACAGAAGAGTTATGCTGATGACCGTCGTCGTCCCTTGGAGTTTATGGTAGGGGATCATGTGTTCTTGAAGGTGTCACCTACTAAGGGTGTAATGAGGTTTGGCAAAAAGGGCACGTTGAGCCCTAGATTTGTAGGCCCTTTTGATATTATTGAGAGAGTTGGTCCAGTGGCTTACCGGTTAGCTTTACCTCCTGCTTTGGATCATGTGCATAATGTATTCCATGTCTCTGCTTTGAGGAAATATCATCCTAATCCATCTCATGTGTTAGAGCTAGAACCTCTTCAGATTCAGAGTGATTTGACTTTTGAGGAAAGACCTCTCCGGATTGTGGATAGAAAGGATAAAGTTTTGAGGAATAAGTCTATACCATTGGTAAAGGTTATCTGGGGAAATCAGTCGATTGAGGAGGCGACATGGGAGACTGAAGCTGATATGAGGAAATTCTATGCTTATCTCTTCGATGATATGAATGTTGAGCTTTAGAGGACTAAAGCTTTATAAGGAGGGAGGGATGTAAGATCCAGGAATTTATTAGCAGGTAAGAAAAATAAAGCTTTGATTATCTGATTTTTATGTGGACGTTTTCTTTGAGATAATGTATCGATTTGTGCATTTTTTCCTGCTATGTAAAAATGTGTCGCGGAGAGGATTCGAACCCACGACTTAAGGCGTAGAGTGTGTGCTGCACACCACTAGGCTAGTGGTGTCTTTCTATTAGAAAAGGGTAAGAGCTCTTGTTAAAGGTGAGGTGGAAAAATAACTTATGCTAAAAGGGTTATTGGATCTTCCACTTAAGGTTGCTATTGGGTTTGGATTCGTTAGAGGCTTGGAAAAAACGAAAATTTGGGGGAAATCGTGTTCACCCTCGTTTTTCTCTTGCTCACGTTTTTCCTCTTTGCTCTTTGCTCACGGTTCTTGGGGAAGGTGGCGGCTTGCTCTCTCTTCTTCTTCTCCTCCTTTGGTGGCCGGCGGCGAGTGGTGTTGGGGCGACTTCCGGCGAGTCCTTGAACGTTTCCGGCGACGTGGTGGTGTGAGGGAAGGCGCAAAGGGTGAGGTTTGGGAAGAACCGAAACTAAGTGAGTGGATTTTCTCCTTCACCTAGTTCATGAATTTTGGATGTATTGTTTGTTTTAGAGAAGTTTGATGCCTAGAAACATGACATGAACCTTGATTGCAAGTTGTATACGTTTTTCTTTGCTTTTCCCTAAAATTCGAAACCCTAGGTTGCATGACAATTAGGGCTTTTCATTTTTAAGGCTTCTAATCATCAATTAGACCTTGTTTAAGCATGTATGTAGCTTTAGTTTTTCAATTGCATGAAATTTAGGGTTTGAATGAGAATTTCGACCCTTCTTCTCGAAATTACGCCCAAATGCATGGGTAAAAATTGGGGAAAACTTGATATTCATGAAATTAGGTATATGAGGATTCTACTGTATTTTTTTGGGAATTTTTAGAAATAAAAGTTTCTGTTGACTGAAATTGACCTAGGGGTAATTCGGTAAATTTCCTAGTTAAAATTGGGGAAAACTTGAAATTACGAATCTAGGGATCATGAGGGACGTAATGAATATTTTTACGAAATTTTTGGATAACTTTTCTTGTATGACTTAAACTTTGAACTAGGGGTATTTCTGTCTTTTGTTATCAGAACTAGTAGAAAACTATGAATACGTGATATTCTGCATTTATGTTAATTGTGAACGAAATTTAGTGAATTTTCTGTATTATTATGTATTTTTAATTGAATGGTGTATGCAGAAAGTAATGACATGAAATATTGATTGATACCTTGGGTGATAACATAGCAAGGTTACACTGAACTGACCAGCCTGAAACTTAAGGATTACACTATGTTATGTGATTTTTAAATATTATGTGATTTGTGATTTTTGGAATGTAAAGTGATCTTTGAATATGTGAATATTATGTGGTTATGTGAATTTCGAAAATTATGTTGATATGGGATTTTCGAATATTATCTGTTGTGATCATGTGTTGGTTAGGACTAAGGCTAAGTGTAGCTGTGTACTCATAGGATAGTCCTTATGTGTTATGTTAAGGGTTTGAATTTCAGCCCTGTATTGTGATATGTGAGGAGGTTGATGATCAGCCTGCCTATTATGATTATTGTGATGGGGGTTGATGTTCAGCCTGCCCGATATGATTTGTGTGATGACTATCCTAGAGTCTAGTTTACACTTAGGAGTCCACCTTTGTGAAATATGTCCACCTTTGTGAAATATGAAATAAGATATGTCTGTTGTCCAGTAGTAACCTTTTGGGAGAACGGGTTTTGACCCAAAGTGCCATGTCTTGGTCAGACAGGGGCCACCTCTTGATGTCATTACTCTTTTATGTGTTGGGAATGATATAAGACCCAAAGTGCCATGTCTTGGTCAGACAGGGGCCACCTCTTGATGTCATCATTCTCGTTTTATGTTATGGCGTGATAGACCAGCGTGCCACGTCGTGACCTGACGGGGGCCACCTCCTGATTCTATTCTCGTTTTATGTTATGGCGTGATAGACCAGCGTGCCACGTCGTGACCTGACGGGGGCCACCTCCTGATTCTATTCTCGTTTTATGTTATGGCGTGATAGACCAGCGTGCCACGTCGTGACCTGACGGGGGCCACCTCCTGATTCTATTCTCGTTTTATGTTATGGCGTGATAGACCAGCGTGCCACGTCGTGACCTGACGGGGGCCACCTCCTGATTCTATTCACTGTCCATGTTTATGTGTTGCACGAGATTTTGCAGCTCCCAGTGCTTTGGCCAAGCCGGGTTAGACCATATTGGTCACTTTGTGAATATGCTGGACAACTAGGTTATAAGTGTGTTGGTATGTTTAGTTGGTTTAGAATATATGTGTTCGGTTGGTTTATAGTATAACTCTAGAACCTAAGTTGTTATATGTTGGTGTGTACATCTGGATATCTATATGACTTCTGTTTCTTTATGTTGTTATATCTTGACATAATATCCTGTTAAAGATTTTTAAAACAATTTGCCTATGTTTTTGAGTGTATGTTATGGATGGTCAATTAGACTATCCACTCACTGGGCTGTGTAGCTCACCCCTCACTATTTTCAGGTGTAGAGCAGGGGCGCAGTTAGCATTACATGGATGCTGTGATTTATGCTTAATGAACTTATGATGCCGGTTGTGGCTAAACCCTGTGAATTATATGCATTATGTGAACCATGTGATATGAATGATGTGAACTACGTGAACTTGTGATGCCAGATTGTGGCGTTTTACGAGTCTGATTTTTGTGTCACCGCGGGCTTTGGCCTGGTTTCGGTGTTTGGTATTGGTTTATATAATCGATTTTGTGGATTTGTTTTGAAATTGAAGTTGATGTGTATTTTTGCAATCGGTTTTGAGATAACTGTAACGTGCATATGTCTAGTGCACGTATTGCGTGGTGGCAGGTACCTTTATGTGATTTATGAGATTTGTGATTCGAAGATTTTATGTGTTTGGAGATTTGAAAATTTTCAGATCGTGTTTTTCTTGAACTCGGTTTTACCTAGCATTTGATCGATCTTATATGAAACATCCTATTACTTTTGCGATTGTGTTATTTGCTTGGGGTTAAGTATGTGGGATGTTACAGCAGTCTGCGGATCCGAGAATAGTTCAGATCAGGGATAGTCTGGTTGATGGCGCAGTTCAGGATTTTAGCCTGTCTGATGATGGTATTCTTCGGTTTCGTGGAAGGGTATGTGTCCCTGAGGAACCGAGCTTGAGGAAAGAAATATTGGAGGACAGCCATAACTCCAAATATTCTCTACATCCTGGCGTGACTAAGATGTATCAGGACCTCAAGAAAAGTTTTTGGTGGCCGGGTATGAAGAAAGAAGTGCTTGATTTTGTTTCTAGGTGTTTGACCTGTCAGACTATAAAGGCCGAACACCAGAAGCCTGGGGGTTTGTTGCAGTCTCTTCCTATTCCTGAGTGGAAGTGGGAATGCATCAGTATGGATTTTGTGTGTGGTTTGCCCAGAACCAGATTGGGTCATGATGCTATTTGGGTGATTGTTGATAGACTTACTAAATCAGCCCATTTTCTTCCGATTAAAATGACTTATTCTTTAGAGAGACTGGCCAGATTGTACATTGATGAGATAGTCAGACTACATGGAGTGCCAGTTGATATTGTGTCTGATAGGGATTCTCGATTTCTGTCCAGATTTTGGAGGAGTTTGCAGGAGGGTTTGGGTACTAAGTTGAGTTTTAGTACAGCATACCATCCTCAGTCTGATGGCCAAACAGAGCGTACTATACAGACTCTAGAAGATTTGTTGAGAGCCTATGTGGTTGATTGGAGTTCTGAGTGGAACCGGGATCTATCTTTGATAGAGTTCACTTATAATAATAGTTTCCACTCCAGTATTCAGATGGCTCCTTATGAGGCTTTGTATGGGAGAAGGTGTAGGACTCCCTTGTGTTGGGAGGAAACTGGTGACAGGATGATTTTGAGATCTGATGCAGTTCAGGAGACTACTGATAAGGTCAGAGAGATCCAGGATAAGCTAAAAATTGCTCGGGACAGACAGAAGAGTTATGCTGATGACCGTCGTCGTTCTTTGGAGTTTATGGTAGGAGACCATGTGTTCTTGAAGGTGTCGCCTACTAAGGGTGTTATGAGATTTGGCAAAAAGGGCAAGTTGAGCCCTAGGTTTGTAGGCCCTTTTGATATTATTGAGAGAGTTGGTCCAGTGGCTTACCGATTAGCTTTACCTCCTGCTATGGATCATGTGCATAATGTGTTCCATATTTCTGCTTTGAGGAAATATCATCCTGATCCATCTCATGTGTTGGAGTTGGAACCTCTTCAGATTCAGAGTGATTTGACTTTTGAGGAAAGACCTCTCCGGATTGTGGATAGAAAGGATAAAGTTCTGAGGAACAAGACTATACCTTTGGTAAAGGTTATCTGGGGAAATCAGTCAGTTGAAGAAGCGACATGGGAGACTGAAGCTGATATGAGGAAAAATTATGCTTACCTCTTTGATGATATGGATGCTGAGCTTTAGAGGACTAAAGCTTTATAAGGAGGGAGGAATGTAAGATCCAAGGATCTTAAGTCCTGGTAAGCATTATTTTGATTTAAATGATTGACTATGATAATTTTATGTATTGGTTGTCAAATTATAGTTAATTAACTAGAGAATTTGGTTGTTAATTTATTGTAAATAAATTAGAGATTGTTTATTTGATTGTTGGCTGATTTATGATAAATTATTATTGGTTGTTCATGATAAATTAATTAGGATTTAAGGTTGTAAATTGTAAGTTAATTAATTAGACCTTATTGGTTAATTAATTAAATCCTTATTGGATATTAATTAAATCCTTATTGGATTTGTGTTTAAGTGAAATAATTAATTGGATATTAGATTTAAAATTCAAATTATTAGTTAAATGGATTAAGTCTTAATCGGATTAACTAATTGGATTTTAAAATTCGAATTTGGTTAGTTAAATGGGTTAAACCTATTTGAATTAATGGGTTAATGGGTTTAAAATTTTAAAATCCAAAGTTTAAGTGGGAATTGCGCTTAGGGTGAGATTATTGACGATTTTGGAGCCTTGAGAAAATTTTGGGCGACGGCTAGGAAGAAGAAGGCGATTTTTGGTGTTCTTGGAAATTTTGAGGTGATTTCTTCATCTTCTTCCCTTGGCGATTTTCCTTGAGGAGAAGAAACTTCTTTAGTGAGTTCTTGGTGACCCTTGGGCGGCTTAAAGGCTTTAGGCGATTTTCTTTTGTGGAGAATTTTCGGTTGAAGAGGTGAGTGGTGTGTCTTTTTGATTTCTAGTAATTTGATTGTATTAATTGATGTGTTAGATTGATTGGAAAATTTTAACATGCTAAAAACCGAATTTAAGCTATTTTTTTTATGAAAACCGAAACTTGATATTAGTCTTGATAATTGTAGATAACATGTTTATATGAGAATTGAATCTTGATATTTCTCCATGAAAATATAGTTTAGGGTATTTTTATGAAAAACCGAATTTAAGGCATGTCTCCATGAAAACCGAATTTAGGGGATTTATTGTATGGAGTTTTAGTAGCATTAAATCATTGAATTTTTGGTATGATTTTGGTAATATTAAATCAGTGATTTATTAGCATGAAATTCATGTTAATCAAGCGTGAATTAAATAGATAGTATGTATGAAAACCGAAATTTTGATAATATGAATGAAAACCGAATTGTTTGTGTGGAAACCGAATTTTTGATGTGTGTAAATTGTGAAAACCGAATATGGATATATGTTTTAGTTTTATGTAATTTTTATGAATGTTTGTTAAATGCAATGTTATGTTATAAAATCCCTGTTTAGTTAATTAAGATCATGTATTCATGTTTGAGAACATTGGGTGTTAAATTAGCAAAATTACACTGAACTGACCAGCCTGAAATTTAAGGACTACACAATATTCGGTGATATTCGAATATAAAGCATTATGTGTTATGTTATATGATTTTGAACAATATGTGTGATTATGTGCATTTTGAACAATATGTGTGATTATGTGATTTTGAACAATATGTGTTATGTGATGGGTTTTGTGAAATTGGAAAATTAGGGGTTATGTGAATTTGGAAAAATTAGGTGGTTATGTGATGGTTAGGACCAAGGCTAGGTGTAACTATGAACTCAAGGCTAGGTGTAACAATATGTGTGATTATGTGGATTTGTTTTGAAATTGAAGTTGATGTGTATTTTTGCAATCGGTTTTGATATAACTGTAACTTGCATATGTCTAGTGCAAGTATTGCCTGGTGGCAGGTACCTTTATGGATTTTATGAATTTGAATCGGTTTTGATATAACTGTAACTTGCATATGTCTAGTGCAAGTATTGCGTGGTGGCAGGTACCCTTATGAGATTTACGAGATTCGAGTTTTTGTGAATTTGTGTGTATGGATTTATAGAAATTTTTCAGAACGTGTTTTTCTTGAACTCGGTTTTACCTAGCATATGATCGATCTTATATGAAACATCCTGTATTTATTTGTGAATTGTGCCATTTGTTTGGGGTTAAGAATGTGGGATGTTACAGCTAGGGACTTTCAATTGGTATCAGAGCGCATGTACCTTGTATGAATCATATGATTGCTTGGTTTTGTGATCCTTGTTTGCGCATATGAACAGATCTAAATGACATGCGAAAACACATGATAGATGATCATGCGTAAATATGATGTATGCTTTACATTGGCGCATGTATATTGTTGGCGCTTGTTGTAGTTTTTCTCAAAACATTACTTGCGCGCCCCTCATTAGATCTAAGCGCCTACTTCAAAAGCTTAGACGGGTTATTAGGGTTGAAGTCATCGTCCTGTCAAGACCCAACAGTCTGATCACACTATCTGACAGCCTAGATGGGTCGACCAGATGGCACCTATGCGCAAGCATGAGGTGGCTATAGGTCGACTGCTGAAAGGCGTGTAGCGATGTCTGATTGAGACAACCGATGAACGCTCATGATTAAGGCCCGGGGTCACACCCGCTTGCCAGAACTCATGAGGGACATTCAGCCCTTAATGCATGCATTGTTGACCATGAGGTCGACTCAAGTCGGTTATGACTTGGTGCATGCAAGGGCAGTGGGTCTGACTAGGTCTGATGAGTGGATCCCTATTAATGGACCGTTGTAAGGTAGTAGGGCACATAAGGAAATAAAATGAAGCCAATGGGTTTTTCAAAAAATTTATTTTCTTGATTGGATCACTTGATGTTTGTATAACATGATGAGTGTTTATTTTATCTTATGTGGGCTGCCCAATTAATGTGTGCTGTGCTGGGGCCTGCGTGCCTGGATGTTTATTGTAAATTATTATTGTGATATGCGCATCACATTTTTAATTAATTTATAAAGTGTAATTGACCTGCGAGTCAATCATGTCTAGATAGATTAAATTGTATTTTAATCAGACATGAGCACAGAGCATACATGGCAGAGGCGCATGCAGCAAGTGGCTTCACCAGTGGGAGGTCTAGGGTTCGACTCTAGGACAGGCGCATTTTACCTGGTGGGCGCATCTGAGCTGTAGTGGGCGCTTGGGCCCGGGTTGGGCCAGAGGAAATGCTAAAGACCCATGAAGAGCTCAAGTGAAGACTTAAGTTAATTAAGGTCTTACTTAGGCTTAATGGGCTTTTACCACATAAGATCATCATGCTTTTAATTTACTGTTTAAGTAATTTAGTAACTGCATGATCTATTCTTCTGCTATCACCATAGGATTTGTATGATAGTAAGAAGATAAAAGGACCGTTAAAATCCAACGTTAAATATCAAGCACGATAGCCTTCTGACGCGAAACCTCACTGTTCTGACTATCGTTGGGGCCGTGTTGTACCCACTCAGTGGGCACGCCCATCTATCTTCAGACGGTGTGTGATTACACCTGCGTGTTACAGAGAAGGGATTTATCGCTTCTCGTTGCTCAGCATAGCACGTGGTGGTCCAGGGAGTAGGTCGGGTCAGCTTGACCATGTAGGCTACATATTGAGCATATGGTAGCTATATGGAGGCAGCCATCTGTGGGATCAGAGACTGTGTTGTACCAACTCAGTTGGCACAGTCTGCTGGATTGCCCAGATGAAGGGGAATCGCACGGGTTGGCGATTGGCAGGGATTGCCTACCAGAAATTAGTGCTTGTACTCTCTGTGCATCTTATCTCGCCTGAGCGGGACGCGGAGACCAAGTATGAAATCTGGATCCCATCTCACTAAAAGAGTTTCACTCTTTCGGACTGTTTTATTGGATTTTTCAGTCAGATAAAATACTGAGAAAAGAATCATTCTTAAGTCTTGAATTGATTCTAACATTGATACTGACCTTGCTGTTCTTGCATTGTTGTAGATTACTGCAGCAACGAACACCACAGCGTTCAATGTGCGATCCTTACTGGAAAGGGAGAAGTTTGCTGGGCCAAACTTCTCAGACTGGTACGGACACCTTAAGATTGTTCTTAAGGCTGAGAGGAAGCTGTATGTCCTCGAGACGGCTATACCACCTCAACCCGCTGCGAACGCCGCAAGGGCGGTTCGGGAAGCTTATGAAAAGCATGTCAATGATAGCATTGATGTCGCTTGCCTTATGCTAGCGTCTATGACGCCACAGCTGCAGCGTCAGCATGAAGATTTATCTGCTATTGAAATTATAGCAAATCTCAAGATGCTGTATGCTGCATAGGCAAGGACTGAACGCTATAACTTGACTAAACTTTTCTTTCAGAGCAAACTGACTGAAGGGAGTCCAGTGGGAGCTCACGTACTCAAGATGATTGGGTACAAGGAGGCTCTAGAGAAACTGGGACACACCATCAATCAGGAGCTTGTTGTAGACATCATCCTGCAGTCTCTCCCGGCCTCTTTCGATCCATTCATTATTAATTTTAATATGAACAAGATCGACTGTACGCCGGCAGAGTTACTGAATATGCTCTTGACTACAGAGCAGACTCAGTCTCGTGAGAAGGGAACGCCTTCATCCTCTGTCATAATGGTTCCTTCAAGGAACAAGAAGAAGGGGAAGAAGGGCAAAGCCCCTATCAAGAGCTACAACAAGGCTCTAAAGCAAAAGGTAAAGCGGTCAAAGGAATACAGATGTTTCCATTGTGGCCAGCTGGGTCACTGGAAAAAGGACTGTAAAGCGCTCCAAGGAGATAAGAAGGGAAGCAACCCTTTTGCTTCTGGCTCAGGTATTTACGTGACTGAAGTCATGGTTTATAGTAGGTGCGTTAGATCTAAAGTAGAGGCGCGCAAGTGATCGATTTAACAAAAATAACAAGCGCCAACATACATGCGCCATATGAAAAATATACATCAAGTTTCATCATGTAAATTCGCATGTTCTCTAGATCTAAGCTTACAAGCGCAAACATGGATCAAGAAATGCATCAAGCAATCATAATAACATACATTAACCGCATGCTTTGATACCAATTGAAAGGTCCCCTAAAGCCAAAGGGGGCGAAACCCTAATAGGTGGCGCATATAAAACTTTTGCAACGGAAGCTAGGGTTTCAAGATCAACTTGCATGTTATATGATCAACTAGATAAAAAGCTTGCAAAGATCAACAAAAACGATCATACCATTGCCATAGCTTAGATGGCGCCTTGGAAGCAAAGAGTCGATTGCTTCTTCTCCAAAGGGAATCGCACACAAGAGGAAGATGGCCTACTCCTTTGTCACTCCTTGTGCTAGCAAGGCTCCAAAGTATCCTTGATCGCTTGTAGGGATGAAGAGACGATTACTAGGCTTGCCCCACTCTTCCTTGGCGTGAGTTCTATCTCCACACACGAGAGTCGTCGTGAGGAAGAGGCGAGAGGATGTCACAAAACGAAGTGGAGTCGTTTCACTCAAAACGTGGAGACGTTTTCTCAAATTGAAAACCGACTTTCCAAATATAGAAAGTCCCTAACTCCAAGCGTTCATGCGTTCATGAACCTTCCGAAACTCATCCTCCAATTGAACCAAGCGCTCACTTGATGAGCCGGTTCAAATTGGTTTGGTTCAAAAACCAATTAAGCCAAGCCTTTTGTCCAGATCAAATTAAACCCTAAGGTTCTAGATCTGACCGTTCATCTCTTGATGTTCATGATCTCACCGATCTAACATCCATTCTCTCGATCGAAGCTTACCGATCTCAAGCCCTAATCAATCAAACATGATCAGACTAGATCTCACTTACAATCAGAGATTAAATCCCTTTAAATTGAACCCAAACAATTTAGTCCACACGATCTGACTTAAGTAAGCCATATCATCAAATTGTGCGACCCTAAGGGTTTTCTTTAAATGTCGGTAACGATAACTTACGTTATCACGATCAGTGAGGGGTATCTAGCAACACATCACTGTCTCCCGATATAAAGAAAAGAGTCTTCCAAGACTACACCAAAACCACAGCACAAGTGTGAATCCACTTCACTAGGCATACATGCTTCCTTTGCCACTGGATGTTCTTTATTGGACAAGCGTGTCAAGCCTGTAACTCCAATATGATGAGCATGATTAGATCAGATGAACATAGTCACCTGGGTATGGCCATACACTTTCTCAATCATCTCATTCAGGGGGGCCCCTTTAGAACATCACACTCCAAACAAGGAGACGGCAATCCTATATCTATCACTAGTGCCCTAACATGACTCATGCTCATTATCCAAGATAGTCTATAACCATTATGTTTCAAATGATATTGAACTACCTCAAAACAATGACAATCATCATTTAGAAACACAAGCGATCTCAAGTCAGAGGAAATGTGCCACTTGTTGCAAACAAGGATTATTCACATTGTGACAAGCAATTGAATATCCTAGTAGGGTCTGTCCAGTACATCCAATGTACCCATGAGTCTACATCTTATTCCATGCTCGAAGCATCCTATAAGATTAGAACACATATTAGTCTCAATCATATCAAGGCTGTCTCATGTTCACCAAGATATCTCGACTAAGGACATTACAGCATGTCAGCCAAGCTGAACAGCATTGAGACATTATTCAGAAGTATACATATTGCAGCAGATAATGTAACAAACTGAATAACAACCATTGCCTTTATAAACATAAGAGTTTATACATGATACTGAAAGAATCCCAAGGCCTCAAACATTAGCCTTAAGGGCATACCCCAACAATCTCCCACTTGCACTTAATCTAATGGTTGAGAAATCTCAAACCCATATTATTACAGTGCTTCTCATGCTTCTGCTGCGCCAGAGGCTTGGTAAGCGGGTCAGCCAGATTGTCATCTGTATGAACCTTGCAGATTTTGATCTCACCACGATCAATGATCTCCCGGATCAAGTGAAACCGTCTCTGTATGTGCTTGGACTTCTGGTGCGACCGTGGTTCCTTTGCTTGTGCTATTGCTCCAGTGTTATCACAGAAGATAACCAAAGGATCTGCACTCGAAGGAACAACACCAAGTTCCTGAACGAACTTGTGAATCCACACTGCCTCCTTGGATGCTTCCGAGGCTGCAACATACTCGGCTTCTGTTGTGGAATCAGCAACGATAGATTGTTTGAAACTTTTCCATACCACAGCTCTTCCATTCAAGCTAAAAACATAGCCTGATTGCGATCGGAAATCATCCTGGTCAGATTGGAACGAAGCGTCAGTATATCCTTCAATACTGAGTTCTTCCTGACCACCATACACCAAGAACATATCTTTGGTCCTCCGCAGATATTTTAAAATGTTCTTGACCGCAATCCAGTGCGCCTGACCTGGATTACTTTGGAATCGACTGGTCACGCTTAACCCGTAAGCGACGTCTGGGCGAGTACACAACATCGCATACATAATGGACCCAATAGCCGAAGCATAAGGCGTATTGTCCATTTCATCTTTCTCAGTCTGTGTTTGTGGACACTGACTCTTTGAAAGATTCAGACCATGTCTGACTAGAAGATATCTTCTTTTAGAATTCTCTAAATGAAATCTCTCCAGGACTTTATCGATATAAGTACTCTGGCACAGCCCGAGAAGCCTCTTAGATCTATCTCTGTAGATCTTCACACCTAATACATAGGCTGCTTCTCCTAGATCTTTCATCTGGAAACATTTTCTTAACCATGCTTTAACAGCATGCAGTTCAGGAATATCGTTTCCAATGATTAAGATATCATCGACGTAGAGGACTAGGAAAGTAATCACGCTCCCACTAAACCTCTTATATACACACGGGTCATCTTCATTCTTGATGAAACCAAATTCACAGATTGATTCATCAAAATGAATATTCCAGCTTCTAGATGCTTGCTTAAGTCCATAAATGGACTTCTTTAACTTGCATATTTTATGACGATCTGATGGATTAGTGAAACCTTCAGGTTGTGTCATATACACATCCTCATCCAGTTTTCCATTAAGGAAAGCAGTCTTCACATCCATTTGCCAGATCTCATAATCGTAATATGCTGCTATCGCAAGAATAATCCGAATAGACTTGAACATGGCTACAGGAGAGAAAGTTTCATCATAATCTATCCCGTAGATTTGTTTGAAACCTTTCGCAACTAGCCTGCCTTTATAGGTAACTACGTTACCATCCATGTCAATCTTCTTCTTGAAGATCCATTTACAGCCTATAGGGATTACTCCCGGAGGCGGATCAACCAAATCCCAGACTTGATTATCTGACATGGAGTCCATCTCGGCGCGCATAGCTTCAAGCCATCTCGCTGAGTCCGGTCCACTGACCGCATCCGCATAAGTGAGGGGTTCATCTGTTGGGAAACCCCGGGGACATTTTACAATTTTCAGAGCCATGGATACATTTTACGCAGCGGAAGAATGTCCCCGAAACAGGCTAGTCCCAAAAAAAACCCAGTGAAGATCTCTTGCGAGGGGGTCGACACGATGTGATAGTAAGTACCTTTAAGCAATTGGAAGCCGATGTCGATGAAGGCGCCCAAGTGTTCGCCCTCTGCAGTCTCGCACACACGGATTCCTCAAGTTTTCTTCTTCCTCGCCCGGTGCTAGCCTCGGGAAGAAGATCCATGCCTTAGGAGAATCCTCCAAGCAACTTGCGCCACCACCAAGATGTGATGCGCCAAGGAGATGGAAGGAGAAGAGAACGCCGCAAGCCTTCTTGTTCCTTTGCGCCAAGGAAAGGAAAAGGAGAAGCATGCTTGCGCCCTTGATGGAAGAAGAAGAGCTCTAAGCTCTCCAAGCCGTCGCCCTCTAATGCTTCACGCCTCCAAGGAATTAGCATCATGAAGAGAGGGGGCGGCAAGGGCTTATTTATAGGAGCAAGAGGCGGTTAGGGGAGAATGGCAAGTGTTGACAATTAGGGCATGATTCTAGGAGATTATCCAATCAAATATATTGATTAAATCTCCACTCCCATATGCGCCTAAGACTTGCCAAAGCAAGCATCAGCCATATGCGCCCATAACATGCCATATGAGGCATTAATCCCATCCATGCGCCTAGACCTAGTCAAGGCAATATGATGGATTGCCTAATGTGGCTTGGGCGCAAGTCCTAATCCAATTAGGACTCTAATTATGTTAATAATCAGCCCACAATTGTCAAACACAATCCAATCAATTATCTTGTGTGATTTAATCAAATCCAATTTGATTTAATCACCTAGGAGATACCAAACAAGGCATAGGCGCAAATTCTAGTCCAACTAGAATCCCATATGCGCCTATCCCATTAATTCATCCCCATTATACCCTTCAAGCCTCATAGCCCTTCAATACAACTTATTAGCAAGCCCAACTAAGCAATGGGCCAAGCCCAAAGTCCATTATGCATGTTAACCAAGCTATTGGATCCAATCCAATTTAACCCATGGTTAAATGAGGCTAACCATGGTTAATTTGATCGATATGCCAAAAACGGAAGTTGACCCCAATAAGTTTCTTCCATCTCATCAGGCCCATTGGTGCTGATGAAATCTCCCAAATAGATCAGAGTTATCCAATAACTCGATCTAAAAGCTACCCGATCAATATGAAAACTCGAGTATCAAGGTGTGCGACCCTGTAGGTTCCTCTAACGCTGGCAGTGCTGACCAAAGGTCATCACAAGCAGTGAGTGGCACCTAGCAGTGCATCGCTGCTACCCAGGTTATTGGAATGGATATAGACATCGACATCCCCATCATCGCAACTAGGTACAGATGCATTACAGTCTCTTTGC
The DNA here is from genome assembly GCA_027563935.2 of Costus lasius. Taxonomy (NCBI): domain Eukaryota; kingdom Viridiplantae; phylum Streptophyta; class Magnoliopsida; order Zingiberales; family Costaceae; genus Costus; species Costus lasius. The sequence goes on from CM050446.2 coordinate 88,234,230, forward strand.
CGTACTGATATCCGATTGGACAAGTGTGTCACCACTTGTTTTCATCCAATCACATGGCTATGACTAAAACAGGTTCTCACCTGGGTATGGCCATACACTCTCAGTCATAGAACCATAAGGGAGCTCCATGGATATCATACTTCCCTAAGGAAGGGGCAAATCCTATGTCTGTCCATTGACCTTCTCATATGGGTCGTGACATGCTCAATGACAACCGTTATGACCTCCCAACTACGGCAAGGTGTTAGGTTGCATCAAAGCAAGTCCCTAACCATATAGAATGGTCAATGACCTCAAGTCAAGGGATCAATGCATCTCCTGTCACTTGTGAGGATAACTCATGACACCAAGTCATAGCCTCACAGCGGGTCTATCCAGTATATCCTCCAATGATACAACCATGTGTCTGCGTTAGCACCACGTGCCTAACCAGCCCACATACCAGTCTCTCAAGTACTAGAGTTGTCCCATATCCACTCAGGTACATCGACTGGGGACTATAGTTCGAGCACAGATCCAATCTGTCTCCAGGGACATTATCATGTAAGTACACAATCACATGTGTAGACAAACAATGATAACGACAATGCCAGAAAGATATATATTAATATCAGAGTCAAGTAGTACAAAGATGGACCAAAACTAGGTCCTAGGGCATATACACCAACAATCTCCCACTTGCACTAAGACCTAGAGGTTGAGCAACCTCAACCCCATATCTCTAGTACGACCATCATGCTTCTGCTGCGCCAAAGCCTTGGTCAGTGGGTCTGCTAGATTGCTCTCTGTGTCAATTCTGCTAATCTTGACATCACCTCGATCAATGATCTCTTTGATCAGGCGAAATCTCTTGAGTATGCGTTTGGACCTTTGATGAGACCGTGGTTCCTTATTATGTGCAGTTCCCATTGTTGTCATAGTAGAGCTCAATGGGATACATTGCACTTGGAACCACCTGAAGTTCAGAAAAGAACTTCCTGATCCAAACGGCTTCATTTGCTGCCTCAGAAGCAACCACATACTCAGCTTCGGTTGTAGAATTAGCTATGGTGGATTGCTTGAAGCTCTTCTAGCATACAGCACCTCCAACCATCTTAAACTAATAGCTGGTCTGCGATCTGAAGTCGTCAGGATCAGACTGGAACGACTCATCAGTGAAGCCCTGCACACTGAGTTCTTCCTGTCCCCGTAGACTTTATAGAATAAATCCTTAGTCCCTTTCAGGATACTCAAGGATATTCTTTACAGCCACCCAGTGCTGTAAACTAGGATTGGATTGGTATCGGCTGGTTATGCTCACAGCATAAGCCACAACTGGTCTAGTACACAACATTGCATACATGATCGATCCCACCGCCGAAGCATAGGGCACTCGACTCATGTCATCTCTCTCAGGCTCTGTGTTGGTACACTGGTTCTTTGAGAGAGTAAGGCCATGTCTCACTGGAAGGTATCCCTTCTTGGATTGCTCCAAGTTGAACCTCTCCAGGACCTTATCAATGTGGGTACTCTGACTAAGGGCCAAGAGCCTCTTGGATCTATCCCGGTAGATCCTCACGCCTAGAATATAGGTGGCCTCCCCTAAGTCCTTCATCTCGAAACACTTCCCTAACCATGTCTTCACAGCTTGAAGACTAGGGATGTCGTTTCCGATGAGCAGTATGTCATCGACATACATGACCAGAAAAGTCACCAAGCTCCCACTGAATTTTCTGTATACACAGGCGTCATCTTCACTTTTGATAAAGCTATAATCTCTCACAGCTTCATCAAACTGAAGATTCTAACTTCGAGATGCTTGCTTTAATCCGTAAATGGATTTCTTTAGCTTGTAGACTTTACTAGTATCTGCAGGATGGATGAAGTCATTAGGTTGTGTCATATACACATCCTTAGTTAGCTTCCCGTTAAGGAACGCTGTCTTCACATCCATCTACCATATCTCATAGTCATGATATGCAGCTATAGCAAGCAGAATCCGAATGCATTTGATCATGGCAACTGGCGAGAAGGTTTCATCATAGTCCACCCCATGGACTTGTTTAAATCCTTTAGCCACTAGTCTACCCTTATAGGTAACTATTTTGCCATCCATGTCTGTCTTCCTCTTGAAGACCCATTTACACCCTATAGGTTTTACCCCATCAGGCAGCTCAACCAAATCCCAGACTTGGTTAGCCGACATGGAATCCATCTCGGATCGCATGGCCTCAAGCCATCTCTCGGAGTCCGGACCACTGACCGCCTCATCATAAGTCCTGGGTTCATCCTCCATGATGAAGATCCCGTCGTGTTGGGTCGGCAGCGACCCATACCTCTCAGGTGCACGACGAAACCTCCCAGACCTACATGGGGCCTGTGTCTGAGCCTCAAGCTGCCTAGCAACCGGTGCAGGTGGCTCAGGTTCCCATCTCTATGTCTTGTGGTTGCACTTGGACCTCGTCCAAGTCAAACTTCCTCCCACTAACTTCTTTCATGAGAAATTCTTTCTCTAGAAAGTCCGCACCCCGAGCAACAAAAACTTTGTTCTCGGTGGGAATATAGAAGCAGTAACCCTTAGTCTCCTTAGGGTACCCCACAAACATACACTTATCAGATCTAGGTTCTAGCTTGCTAGAATCCTGACGTTTGACATAAGCCTCACATCCCTAGATCCTGATAAAAGTGAGATTAGGGCGTCTCCCATTTCGTACCTCGTATGGAATCTTTGAGACACTCTTAGATGGAACATTATTCAGTATTATAGAAGCTTTTTCAAGTGCATGTCCCCAGAATGAGGGAGGTAGAGTTGCATGACTCATCATAGACCGAACTATGTCCAACAAGGTTCGATTTCTCCTTTCAGATACACCATTCTACCGAGGTGCTCTAGGAGGAGTGAGTTGGGATAGGATCCCATACTTACTCAGATAGTCAAAGAATACACTGCTCAGGTGCTCTCCATCACGATCTGATCGAAGATCCTTAAAGGATCTACCAAGCTGGTTCTCTACTTCATGTCTGAACTCCTTAAGTTTCTCAAAGGATTCAGACTCATGTCTCATCATGTAGACATAACCATATCTACTGAAGTCATCAGTAAATGTGATGAAGTAGTTATACCCTCCTTTAACTTGTTTATTGAATAGCCCACACACATCACTATGTATGAGATCCAACAAACCTCTTGCCCTCTCACCAGTCTTGGTGAAGGGCGTCTTTGTCATTTTCCCTAATAAACAAGTATCACATGTATCAAGTTCCTCCAAGGAACTTGAATCTAGCAACCCATTTGCATGGAGTTGTCGAATGCGATTCTTGTTTATATGGGCTAATCGACAATGCCATAGGAAAGCACCAACTGAACCACTCAGTTTGGTCCTTTTAATATTTATGTTACAAATAGAGCTAACCATGTCCAAGACATGCGGACCATTGCACAAAGTACCCTTCCCATAAAACATGTTTGCAAAAGAAAAAGAACATAAGTTCTCTTTTATTTCAAACCTAAATCCTTTCTTTGCCAAGCAAGGAGTGGATACAATGTTTTGGTAAGGGAAGGTACATAATAGCAATTGTCTAGCTTTAACTGAAGTCCAGAAGGCAGGGAGAAAAACTCCTACAGCAACAGCAGCAACTTGTGCCCTGTTACCTATCCGTAGGTCAATCTCTCTTGGCCTTACCGATCTATCCTTTCTGAGCCTTTGCATATTTGTACTCCACATGCGGTATCCAATACCCATGTCATAGGAGTAGAAAGGTTAACTTCGGTAACATAAATACCTGAGCATGAAGACAAGGCCTTGCCTTTCTTCTCCTCATTCTGAAGTTGCAACATGTCCTTCAACATGTGAGGTGGCCCTCCACATGAATAGCACCTATTATTCCTGATCATATCCATCTTTAATTTCAGTTCCTTGGTCAAGCCTTTCGGTTTAACACACTGAATATCAACTTTAGCAGGATTGAGCTCAACCAATTCATCAAAGAGCTGCCTTAGATTAAAATAATTTCAGAGGCACTCTTCGATTCATATCACCCTTTAAATTCAAGTGACATGTTGGTTAGCAACCTCCAAAGTATCAACCTGATGCTTATCATAAGCATCCCTCTCAGCCGCTAAGGCCGAGCATGGAAGTGGCTCAGGAATAAGACGCTCAAGAACATAAAGCTTCCTCTCGAGCTTGAGCACGATTCTCAAGTTCATATACCAATCCAGTAAGTTGGATCCAACCAACTTATCCAAGGTAGATCGCAGTGACCAACTGCTATTGTTCATAGCCATTGTTCTACAACAACCAAGAAACAGCATATTAGTACTACTTCGAGTCATTTAAACTGGACTTGCCTTTTAAATGACCATAGCTCCCACTATTTTTAATCGAATTGACAACCCACAAAGTCAATCGAGAAATCCAAGATTTCCTAGTGAGATGAGATCCTCATTCCACACAGGGCTTCACGTCCCACGAGGGTGGGATGAGATGCACAAAGTGACCCATGCTTCCTAAGGTGGGCGCGCCGGCCGATTGCTCCAAGCAATTCCCCTTATTGAGACAGTCCAGGCATTTCATGTCCAGCGAGGGCTGGATACAGCATGAAACCCTAACCTCTCAACGATGCCTCTAGAGTTTCATCATGTGCCTAGCACACATGAAAATCCAGTCAAGTCCATTCCTAACCGTTATGCCCAGGGCCAACGAGTTTCCTTGCGAAGGCACGCCCAGGTTAAAACTGGACTGGGGAAACCATTGCCACCACGCACTTTCTAAAGATAAGTGGGTGTGTCCCACGAGGGTGGGAAACAGTTCACAACTCCACTGATCGATAGCTTAGTGAGGGCTACGCGTTAGAAGGCTACTAGACTTGATATTTTAATTGAGGGTTTTTGTTTAAGGTCTCATCATCTCAGTTTTATCTTATGTCTATCATTACAGGCATGCAATCCTATGGTGATAACATAACAATAAAACATCACAGGCATGCTTTAGCTTTTGTAAAGAAAGCAATAAAAGGATGATGTGATCATAGCCCATTCAAGACATTGAACCAATCCATGCCAAAAAGGGGTTCAACTCTTGACCTAGGATTCAAGCCCCAAGATTAGACCTAGCCTAGCCGACCTCTAGCTCTATCTTCAAGGTTGGCTCCAAGGTCATTCTCCCATGGTTTAGCTCTCAAACCCTAGGGGTACACCCACAAGGTTCGGCCAATGCCATGGTCTTCCTCCAAGGAAGGTGCGCCATTTAGCAAGCCACAAGAGGGATAGCACACAAGCACAAGGCTCGGCCAAACCCTAACTTGCGCTCCTATGCAAGGATGTGCCACCATTGAAGCTTGTTGCGCCATCAGGCAAGGATGCGCATGAAAGTCCCCTTCAAGGGGGAGCGCAATTTCAAAGTCCCCTTCAAGGGGGAGCGGAAACAAGATGAAGCCCTAAATAAGGGGGTGGGGGCGCATGTAGATGTTTTTAGGGGATTCATCATCAAGATCGCATGTAGTCATATGATTAACTTATGTGAACGAAAAAGAGATCACAAGGTGTCATACCGATGCCATTAGAGTGGATGTCGGTTTGGAAGCAAAAGACCAAACGAGATCTTCTCCACAAGCGACGCACACAAAGTGATGTTGCTTACCCCTTGTGAATCTTGTGCTAGCAAGCCTCTTCAAGGGTCTTTGCCGTATGAGAAAAGGGGAAGAACTTCTTGCTTGGCGAGAGAGTTTTCTTCTCTTCACCTTGTCGTCAATTCACCACGACACCAAAGAGAGTTTCGCTAGAGGTGAGTGTGTAACCTTCCACACTAATGTGGAGGCGTTACATGCATTCAATCTTTGAAACCGATTTCCCAAAAAGGTAAGTATTCAAAGCCTCATGCGTTCACACCAAGTGAACCATCGAATCTCCTCTTTGAACCAAGTGTTGAACCGGTTCTTTGATTTGGTTCAATCGAATTTTGTTCAATCACCAAATCAAATCAAGCCAAGCTACGATCTAGACCTTCTATGAACCAAATGGCTCATGATCTAACCGTTCATCTTCCGATGCTCTAGATCTCACGATCCAGCATCCAATCTCTCGATCGAAGCTTACCGATCTCAAGCCCTAATCAATCAAACATGATCAGTCCAGATCTCACTTACAATCAGAGACTAAAGCCCTTTAAACTGAACCCAAATAATTCAGTCCACACGATCTGACTTAAGTAAGCCATATCACCATATTGTGCGACCCTGAGGGTTTCCTTTATATGTCGGTAACGATAACTTTCGTTATCACGATCAGTGAGGGGTATCTAGCAACACATCACTGTCTCCCGATTTAAAGGAAAGAGTCTTCCAAGACTTCACCCAAACCACAGCACAAGTGTGAACCCACTTCACAAGGCATACATGTTTCCTTTGCCACTGGATGTTCTTATTGGACAAGCATGTCAAGCTTGTAACTCCAATATGATGAGCATGATTAGATCAGATGAACATAGTCATCTGGGTATGGCCATACACTTTCTCAATCATCTCATATAGGGGGGGCCCTTTAGAACATCACACTCCTTAAACAAGGAGACGGCAATCCTTTGTCTATCACTAGTGCCCTAACCTGATTCAAGCTCACCATCCAAGATAGTCTATAATCATTATGTTTCAAATGATATTGAACTACCTCAAGACAATGACAATCATCATTTAGAAACACAAGTGATCTCAAGTCAGAGGACATGTGCCACTTGCTGCTTACAAGGATCATTCACATTGTGACAAGCAATTGAATATCCTAGTAGGGTCTGTCCAGTACATCCAATGTACCCATGAGTCTACATCTTATTCCATGCTCGAAGCATCCTATAAGATTAGAACACATATTAGTCTTAACCATATCAAGGCTGTCTCAAGTTCACCAAGATATCTCGACTAAGGACATATTGACTGTCAGCCTAGCTGAACAGCTTTGAGACATTATTCAGAAGTACACTTATTACAGCAGACAAGGTAACAAACTGAATAACAACCATGCCTTTTATAAACACAAGAGTTTATTACATGATACTTATACAATCCCAAAGGCCTCAAACATTAGCCTTAAGGGCATACCCCAACAGCGCAACCAAGCAAGCATGCACCTTGCTCCAAGTAGATGCGCCACCCTAATCTTCTTCTTAGTTAAAAGCAAAAAGAAAAGCGGCACGCAGGCCTCACAAGGATACATCACAGGCATGCTAGGGGGCTTGACATACGACCACAACATCATGCACAATCAAGTACTTACTCATGCAATTCTACATGCTCATGAAAAACATAAAATCTGAAATTTTACTTTTTCATAAAACATGTCTCTCTTCCTTCCCTTCATATCACAAATCTTTGATTCTAAGTTTCTCTCAGGAGTCTACAAGAGGCATACCGGTTGCCCTGCTTGCAATCCCTAACTTGTTAGGATAAGGGCAATCACCCAGTCCATGCCCTATCCCAACAAGTCTCTCAAGATAGGTCTATCCTATTATGAGAGGAGAAATTTTCTCTTCCACATATGGGTCTATCCCATCACATGAAGAGAGCAAAGAACCACAAGAAGTTAATTAGAAGTAAGAAACAAGAGACCTACAATTTTTCTACTTAAAGAAAAACCATGCGCCAACATCTATGCAATATGCGAAAATGTAGATATGGCATGTGAGCATGAAAAGCATGAAAGAACATCGTTCGAGGCTCGCAAGTAGCTTTGATACCACTGTTGGGAAACCCCGGGGACATTTTACAATTTTCAGAGCCATGGATACATTTTACGCAGTGGAAGAATGTCCCCGAAACAGGCTAGTCCCAAAAAAAACCCAGTGAAGATCTCTTGCGAGGGGGTCGACACGATGTGATAGTAAGTACCTTTAAGCAATTGGAAGCCGATGTCGATGAAGGCGCCCAAGTGTTCGCCCTCTGCAGTCTCGCACACACGGATTCCTCAAGTTTTCTTCTTCCTCGCCCGGTGCTAGCCTCGGGAAGAAGATCCATGCCTTAGGAGAATCCTCCAAGCAACTTGCGCCACCACCAAGATGTGATGCGCCAAGGAGATGGAAGGAGAAGAGAACGCCGCAAGCCTTCTTGTTCCTTTGCGCCAAGGAAAGGAAAAGGAGAAGCATGCTTGCGCCCTTGATGGAAGAAGAAGAGCTCTAAGCTCTCCAAGCCGTCGCCCTCTAATGCTTCACGCCTCCAAGGAATTAGCATCATGAAGAGAGGGGGCGGCAAGGGCTTATTTATAGGAGCAAGAGGCGGTTAGGGGAGAATGGCAAGTGTTGACAATTAGGGCATGATTCTAGGAGATTATCCAATCAAATATATTGATTAAATCTCCACTCCCATATGCGCCTAAGACTTGCCAAAGCAAGCATCAGCCATATGCGCCCATAACATGCCATATGAGGCATTAATCCCATCCATGCGCCTAGACCTAGTCAAGGCAATATGATGGATTGCCTAATGTGGCTTGGGCGCAAGTCCTAATCCAATTAGGACTCTAATTATGTTAATAATCAGCCCACAATTGTCAAACACAATCCAATCAATTATCTTGTGTGATTTAATCAAATCCAATTTGATTTAATCACCTAGGAGATACCAAACAAGGCATAGGCGCAAATTCTAGTCCAACTAGAATCCCATATGCGCCTATCCCATTAATTCATCCCCATTATACCCTTCAAGCCTCATAGCCCTTCAATACAACTTATTAGCAAGCCCAACTAAGCAATGGGCCAAGCCCAAAGTCCATTATGCATGTTAACCAAGCTATTGGATCCAATCCAATTTAACCCATGGTTAAATGAGGCTAACCATGGTTAATTTGATCGATATGCCAAAAACGGAAGTTGACCCCAATAAGTTTCTTCCATCTCATCAGGCCCATTGGTGCTGATGAAATCTCCCAAATAGATCAGAGTTATCCAATAACTCGATCTAAAAGCTACCCGATCAATATGAAAACTCGAGTATCAAGGTGTGCGACCCTGTAGGTTCCTCTAACGCTGGCAGTGCTGACCAAAGGTCATCACAAGCAGTGAGTGGCACCTAGCAGTGCATCGCTGCTACCCAGGTTATTGGAATGGATATCGACATCGACATCCCCATCATCGCAACTAGGTACAGATGCATTACAGTCTCTTTGCCGTACTGATATCCGATTGGACAAGTGTGTCACCACTTGTTTTCATCCAATCACATGGCTATGACTAAAACAGGTTCTCACCTGGGTATGGCCATACACTCTCAGTCATAGAACCATAAGGGAGCTCCATGGATATCATACTTCCCTAAGGAAGGGGCAAATCCTATGTCTGTCCATTGACCTTCTCATATGGGTCGTGACATGCTCAATGACAACCGTTATGACCTCCCAACTACGGCAAGGTGTTAGGTTGCATCAAAGCAAGTCCCTAACCATATAGAATGGTCAATGACCTCAAGTCAAGGGATCAATGCATCTCCTGTCACTTGTGAGGATAACTCATGACACCAAGTCATAGCCTCACAGCGGGTCTATCCAGTATATCCTCCAATGATACACCCATGTGTCTGCGTTAGCACCACGTGCCTAACCAGCCCACATACCAGTCTCTCAAGTACTAGAGTTGTCCCATATCCACTCAGGTACATCGACTGGGGACTATAGTTCGAGCACAGATCCAATCTGTCTCCAGGGACATTATCATGTAAGTACACAATCGCATGTGTAGACAAACAATGATAACGACAATGCCAGAAAGATATATATTAATATCAGAGTCAAGTAGTACAAAGAAGGACCAAAACTAGGTCCTAGGGCATATACACCAACATCATCATGATCAATGATGTAGACTCTGTCATAGCGCTCAGGCTGTCGACGGATCCTTCCCGATCTTCGCGGTTCCCGTGATATCGGAGCCTCAGGTTGTTCAATAACCTGCTCAACTGGCTCATGCTCATCCAACTGTGCTTGACTACTTTGTCCTTCTCTTGGATTCTCATCCAGCTTTATTTCTCTCCCACTGGCCTCTTGCAGAAGAAATTCCTTCTCAAGAAAAATGGCCGTCCGAGCAACAAATACTTTGTTCTCTTTGGGATCGTAGAAATAATAACCCTTAGTTTCCTTAGGGTAACCGACAAAGATGTATTTCTCAGATCTGCTCTCTAGTTTCCTAGAGGCGAGCTTTTTGACATAAGCCTCGCAACCCCAGATCTTAATAAATGTCAAGCTCGGCTGTTTCCCATACCATAACTCATATGGAGTCTTTGAAACTGCCTTGGATGGCACTCGGTTTAGTACCTTTGCAGCTGTTTCCAGTGCAAATCCCCAAAAGGAGTAAGGTAGAGTAGCCTGACTCATCATAGAATGAACCATATCCAGTAAGGTTCTGTTCCTCCTCTCGGACACACCATTCCATTGCGGTGTTCCTGGTGGAGTGAGCTGTGAGATAATCCCACACTCCTTCAGATAGTCAGTAAACTCTCGACTTAGGTATTCTCCACCTCGATCTGAGTGAAGTGCCTTAATATTTCGGCCTAGCTGATTCTGTACTTCATTTTTGAACTCTTTGAACTTGTCAAAAGATTCACTCTTATGTCTCATTAGATAGACATACCCATATCTACTGAAATAATCAGTAAAGGTAATGAAGTATGAATAGCCACCTCTGGCATGTTTACTAAATGGCCCACACACATCACTGTGTATAAGGTCAAGTAAACCTGAAGCCCTTTGACCTTTGTTAAGAAAAGGAGACTTCGTCATTTTGCCCATTAAAAAAGCTTTGCATGTATCAATCTCCTCATAGGAGAATGATCCCAGCAGTCCATGGTCATGCAACCGCTTAATGCGTTTCTTGTTAATATGGCCTAAACGACTATGCCATAGCAAGGTGCTGTCATCAGCATACTTGGCTTTCTTATTATCAATATTTTGTATAGAACATTCCATGTCCAACATGAATAACCCATTGTTAATTGACCCAGTAGCATAAACAATATTATCTAAAGAAAGAACACACTTTGAAGTCTTGCATTCAAAGGAAAACCCTTTCCTGACAAGAACAGGAATGGAGATAATATTTTTGGTAATGCTTGGTACAAAATAACAATTGTTCAGTTCTAATACAAGTCCAGATGGTAATGAGATGTGATATTCTCCTACAGCAACAGCAGCAACCCGTGCCCCGTTTCCAACTCGTAGGTCCACCTCATGCTGTCCCACCTGTCTTCTTCTCTTGAGTTCTTGTACATTTGAACAAATGTGAACTCCACATGCAGTGTCCAACACCCATGAAATAGAAGAAGAGGATATCATGACTTCAGTCACAAAAATACCTGAGCCAGAAGCGATGCTTCCCTTCTTGTCTCCTTGGAGCTCTTTACAGTCCTTTTTCCAGTGACCTAGCTGGCCACAATGGAAACATCTGTATTCCTTCGACCGCTTAACCTTTTGTTTCAGAGCCTTGTTGTAGTTCTTAACAGGGGCTTTGCCCTTCTTCCCCTTCTTCTTGTTCCTGGAAGGAAACATCAAGACAGAGGTTGAAGGCTTTCCCTTTAGAGTCTCCTCTGTAGTCAAGAGCATATTCAGCAACTCTGCCGGAGTACAGTCGATCTTGTTCATATTAAAATTAATAATGAACGGATCGAAAGAGGCCGGGAGAGACTGCAGAATAATGTCTACAGCAAGCTCCTGATTGATGGTATGCCCCAGTTTCTCTAGAGCCTCTTTGTGCCCAATCATCTTGAGCACATGAGCTCCCACTGGACTCCCTTCAGCCAGTTTGCTCTGAAAGAAAAGCTTGGTCAAATTATAGCGTTCAGTCCTCGCCTGTGCAGCATACAGCATCTTGAGGTTTGCTATAATTTCTATAGCAGACATATCCTCATGCTGACGCTGCAGCTGTGGCGTCATAGATGCTAGCATCAGGCAAGCGACATCAATGCTATCATTGACATGCTTTTCATAGGCTTCCCGAACCGCCCTTGCGGCGTTCGGAGCGGGTTGAGGCGGTATAGCCGTCTTGAGGACATACAGTTTCCTCTCTGCCTTAAGAACAATCTTAAGGTGTCCGTACTAGTCTGAGAAGTTTGGCCTAGCAAACTTCTCCCTTTCCAGTAGGGATCGCACATTGAAGCTCATGGTGTTCGTTGCTGCAGGAATCTACAACAATGCAAGAACAGCAAGGTCAGTATCAATGTTTAGAATCAATCCAGGACTTAAGAAAGATTCTTATCTCACTATTTTTATCTGACTGAAAAATCCATTAAAACAGTCCGAAAGAGTAACACTCTTTTAGTGAGATGGGATCCAGATTTCATACTTGGTCTCCGCGTCCCGCTCAGGCGAGATAAGATGCACAGAGAGTACAAGCACTAATTTCTGGTAGGCAGTCCCTGCCAATCGCCAACCCGTGCGATTCCCCTTCATCTGGGCAATCCAGCAGACTGTGCCAACTGAGTTGGTACAACACAGTCTCTGATCCCACAGATGGCTGCCTCCATATAGCTAACATATGCCCCATATGTAGCCTACATGGTCAAGCTGACCTGACCTACTCCCTGGACCACCACGTGCTATGCTGAGCAACGAGAAGCGATAAATCCCTTCTCTGTAACACGCAGGTGAAATCACACACCGTCTGAAGATAGATGGGCGTGCCCACTGAGTGGGTACAACACGGCCCCAACGATAGTCAGAACAGTGAGGTTTCGCGTCAGAAGGCTTACGTGCTTGATATTATAGCGTTGGATTTTAACGGTCTTTTATCTTCTTAACTATCATGCAAACCCTATGGCGATAGCAGAAGATAAATAAATCATGCAATTCTACTTATTTAAACAATAAAAGAAAGCATGATGATCTTATGTGGTAAACGCCCATTAAGCCTAGGTAAGACCTTAAGATAACTTAAGTCTTCACTTGAGCTCTTCATGAGTCATTTGCATCTCAACTGGCCCAGACCAGGGCCCAAGCGCCCATTGCAGCTCAGGTGCGCCCACCAGGTAAATGCGCCTGTCATAGGGTCGAGCCCTAGACCTCCCACCTAGTCAAGCCTCTGCTGCATGCGCCTCTGCCAAGTGTGCTCTGTGCTCTTGTCTGATTAAAATTACAATTTAATCTATCTAGACAAGATTGACACGCAGGTCAATTACACAATAAATTAATTAAAATGTGATGCGCAGATCACAAATATAATAATTTACATTTTTAATCCAGGCACGCAGGCCCCAGCACATCACACATTAATTGGGCAACCCACATAAGATGAAATAAACAAGCATCATGGCATCCAATCAATATGTGATCCATCAACAAAATAAAATTTTTCAAAATCCCATCGGAATCAATTTTATTTGTCTTATGTGCCCTACTACCTTACAACGGTCCATTAATAGGGATCCACTCATCATGTCTAGTTAGATCCACTGCCCTTGCATGCACCAAGTCCTAACTGACTTGAGTCGACCTAATGGTCAACCATGCATGCGCCAAGGGCTGAACAACCTTCATGATTTCTGGCAAGCGGGTGTGACCCCGGGCCTAACTCATGTGCGTTCACTGGTTGTCTCAACCAGACCTCGCTACACGCCTGTGTGTAGTCGACCTATACCCACCTCGTGCTTGCGCACAGGTGCCATCTGGTCGACCCATCTAGGCTGTCAGATGGTCTGATCAGACTGGTTGGATCTTACCTAGAGGATGACTTCAACCCCATCAACCCGTCTAAGGGTTTATAGTAGGTGCGTTAGATCTAAAGTAGAGGCGCGCAAGTGATCGATTTAACAAAAATAACAAGCACCAACATACATGCGCCATATGAAAAATATACATCAAGTTTCATCATGTAAATTCACATGTTCTCTAGATCTAAGCTTACAAGCGCAAACATGGATCACGAAATGCATCAAGCAATCATAATAACATACATTAACCGCATGCTTTGATACCAATTGAAAGGTCCCCTAAAGCCAAAGGGGGCGAAACCCTAATAGGTGGCGCATATAAAACTTTTGCAACGGAAGCTAGGGTTTCAAGATCAACTTGCATGTTATATGATCAACTAGATAAAAAGCTTGCAAAGATCAACAAAAACGATCATACCATTGCCATAGCTTAGATGGCGCCTTGGAAGCAAAGAGTCGATTGCTTCTTCTCCAAAGGGAATCGCACACAAGAGGAAGATGGCCTACTCCTTTGTCACTCCTTGTGCTAGCAAGGCTCCAAAGTATCCTTGATCGCTTGTAGGGATGAAGAGACGATTACTAGGCTTGCCCCACTCTTCCTTGGCGTGAGTTCTATCTCCACACACGAGAGTCGTCGTGAGGAAGAGGTGAGAGGATGTCACAAAACGAAGTGGAGTCGTTTCACTCAAAACGTGGAGACGTTTTCTCAAATTGAAAACCGACTTTCCAAATATAGAAAGTCCCTAACTCCAAGCGTTCATGCGTTCATGAACCTTCCGAAACTCATCCTCCAATTGAACCAAGTGCTCACTTGATGAGCCGGTTCAAATTGGTTTGGTTCAAAAACCAATTAAGCCAAGCCTTTTGTCCAGATCAAATTAAACCCTAAGGTTCTAGATCTGACCGTTCATCTCTTGATGTTCATGATCTCACCGATCTAACATCCATTCTCTCGATCGAAGCTTACCGATCTCAAGCCCTAATCAATCAAACATGATCAGACTAGATCTCACTTACAATCAGAGATTAAATCCCTTTAAACTGAACCCAAACAATTCAGTCCACACGATCTGACTTAAGTAAGCCATATCATCAAATTGTGCGACCCTAAGGGTTTCCTTTAAATGTCGGTAACGATAACTTACGTTATCACGATCAGTGAGGGGTATCTAGCAACACATCACTGTCTCCCGATATAAAGAAAAGAGTCTTCCAAGACTACACCCAAACCACAGCACAAGTGTGAATCCACTTCACTAGGCATACATGCTTCCTTTGCCACTGGATGTTCTTTATTGGACAAGCGTGTCAAGCCTGTAACTCCAATATGATGAGCATGATTAGATCAGATGAACATAGTCACCTGGGTATGGCCATACACTTTCTCAATCATCTCATTCAGGGGGGCCCCTTTAGAACATCACACTCCAAACAAGGAGATGGCAATCCTATATCTATCACTAGTGCCCTAACATGACTCATGCTCATTATCCAAGATAGTCTATAACCATTATGTTTCAAATGATATTGAACTACCTCAAAACAATGACAATCATCATTTAGAAACACAAGCGATCTCAAGTCAGAGGAAATGTGCCACTTGTTGCAAACAAGGATTATTCACATTGTGACAAGCAATTGAATATCCTAGTTGTTGGGGTATGCCCTTAAGGCTAATGTTTGAGGCCTTGGGATTGTAACAGTATCATGTATAAACTCTTATGTTTATAAAGGCAATGGTTGTTATTCAGTTTGTTATATTATCTGCTGCAATACATATACTTCTGAATAATGTCTCAATGCTGTTCAGCTGGGCTGACATGCAGTAAAGTCCTTAGTCGATATATCTTGGCGAACATGAGACAGCCTTGATATGATTGAGACTAATATGTGTTCTAATCTTATAGGATGCTTCGAGCATGGAATAAGATGTAGACTCATGGGTACATTGGATGTACTGGACAGACCCTACTAGGATATTCAATTGCTTGTCACAATGTGAATAATCCTTGATTGCAACAAGTGGCACATTTCCTCTGACTTGAGATCACTTGTGTTTCTAAATGATGATTGTCATTGTTTTGAGATAGTTCAATATCATTTGAAACATAATGGTTATAGACTATCTTGGATAATGATCATGAGTCAGGTTAGGACACTAGTGATAGATATAGGATTGCCGTCTCCTTAATTGGAGTGTGATGTTCTAAAGGGGCCCCCCCTCTGTATGAGATGATTGAGAAAGTGTATGGCCATACCCAGGTGACAGTGTTCATCTGATCTAATCATGCTCATCATATTGGAGCTACAAGCTTGACACGCTTGTCCAATAAGAACATCCAGTGGCAAAGGAAATTTGCATGCCTTGTGAATTGGATTCACACTTGTGCTGTGGTTTGGGTGTAGTCTTGGAAGACTCTTTCCTTTATATCAGGAGACAGTGATGTGTTGCTAGATACCCCTCACTGATCGTGATAACGTAAGTTATCGTTACCGACATTTAAAGGAAACCCTTAGGGTCGCACAATTTGATGATATGGCTTACTTAAGTCAGATCGTGTGGACTGAATTGTTTGGGTTCAGTTTAAAGGGATTTAGTCTCTGATTGTAAGTGAGATCTAGTCTGATCATGTTTGATTGATTAGGGCTTGAGATCGGTAAGCTTCGATTGAGAGAATAGATGCTAGATCAGTGAGATCAGGAGCATCAAGAGATCAATGGTCAGATCTTAAGCCTTAGGGGTTTATTATAATCTGGACTAATTGCTTGGTTTATTTGGTTATTGAACCAAATCGATTTGAACCAGCTCATTGGATGAGCGTATGGTTCAAGTTGGCATTTGCGATTGGGGTAACTTGAACGTTGAGATGGTTTTGCTATTTTGAGATAGCATGTCACAACGTGACCACATCTCTCTCACGTCGCCCCTCTCTCGCCCTCTTGTCGCCGTTTTGCCTTTGGCTCTTCACACATTCGTGTGAGAAAAAAGGGTGGTAGACGAAAGAAGAAAAAAAAAAGAGAGATCGCCAAGCAAGGAAAGCTCTCTCTTCCCTTCAAACGATCAAAGACACCTTGGACGATCCTTGCTAGCACAAGGGACGACAAGAAGGAGCAAGCCGTTGATCATCTTGTGTGTGACGATTTGGAGGAGACCTCTTCTGTTCTCTTGCTTCCAAGGCGCCATCAGAGAAATGGCCATGGTATGAATCGTATTCTTTCTTGCATTCAAAAGTTTTAATGTTGATCATAATACATGCATCGATCCCATGAAACCCTAGTATCCGCTGCCCATGTTTTGTATGCGCCACATTAGGGTTTCGGCCCCCCTTATTGAAAGGGGACTTACACTAGTAGGGTCTGTCCAGTACATCCAATGTACCCATGAGTCTACATCTTATTCCATGCTTGAAGCATCCTATAAGATTAGAACACATATTAGTCTCAATCATATCAAGGCTGTCTCATGTTCACCAAGATATCTCGACTAAGGACATTACAGCATGTCAGCCAAGCTGAACAGCATTGAGACATTATTCAGAAGTATACATATTGCAGCAGATAATGTAACAAACTGAATAACAACCATTGCCTTTATAAACATAAGAGTTTATACATGATACTGAAAGAATCCCAAGGCCTCAAACATTAGCCTTAAGGGCATACCCCAACAGTATGTGGGCCATTTAGTAAACATGCCAGAGGTGGCTATTCATACTTCATTACCTTTACTGATGATTTCAGTAGGTATGGTTATGTCTATCTAATGAGACATAAGAGTGAATCTTTTGACAAGTTCAAAGAGTTCAAAAATGAAGTACAAAATCAGCTAGGCCGAAATATCAAGGCACTTCGTTCAGATCGAGGTGGAGAATACTTGAGTCATGAGTTTACTAACTATCTGAAGGAGTGTGGGATTATCTCACAGCTCACTCCGCCAGGAACACCGCAATGGAATGGTGTGTCCGAGAGGAGAAATAGAACCTTACTGGATATGGTTCGTTCTATGATGAGTCAGGCTACTCTACCTTACTCCTTTTGGGGATTTGCACTGGAAACAGCTGCAAAGGTACTAAACCGAGTGCCATCCAAGGCCGTTTCAAAGATGCCATATGAGTTATGGTATGGGAAACAGCCGAGCTTGACATTTATTAAGATCTGGGGTTGCGAAGCTTATGTCAAAAAGCTCGCCTCTGGGAAACTGGAGAGCAGATCTAAGAAATGTATCTTTGTCGGTTACCCTAAAGAAACAAAGGGTTATTATTTCTACGATCCCAAAGAGAACAAAGTATTTGTTGCTCGAACGGCTATTTTTCTTAAGAAAGAATTTCTTCTGCAAGAAGCCAGTGGGAGAGAAATAAAGCTGGATGAGAATCCAGAAGAAGGACAAAGTAGTCAAGCACAGTTGGATGAGCCTGAGCCAGTAGATCAGGTTACTGAACAACCTGAGGCTCAGATATCACGGGAACCGCAAAGATCGGGAAGGATCCGTCGACAGCCTGAGCGCTATGACGGAGTCTACATCATTGATGATGAACCCCTTACTTATGCGGATGCGGTCAGTGGACCGGAATCAGCGAGATGGCTTGAAGCTATGCGAGCCGAGATGGACTCCATGTCAGATAACCAAGTTTGGGATTTGGTTGATCCGCCTCCGGGAGTAATCCCTATAGGCTGTAAATGGATCTTCAAGAAGAAGATTGACATGGATGGTAACGTGGTTACCTATAAAGGCAGGCTAGTTGCGAAAGGTTTCAAACAGATCTATGGGATAGATTATGATGAAACTTTCTCTCCTGTAGCCATGTTCAAGTCTATTCGGATTATTCTTACGATAGCGGCATATTATGATTATGAGATCTGGCAGATGGACGTGAAGACCGCTTTCCTTAATGGAAAACTAGAAGAGGATGTGTATATGACACAACCTGAAGGTTTCACTAATCCATCAGATCGTCATAAAATATGCAAATTAAAGAAGTCCATTTATGGACTTAAACAAGCATCAAGAAGCTGGAATATTCGTTTTGATGAATCAATCTGTGAATTTGGTTTCATCAAGAATGAAGATGACCCGTGTGTATATAAGAGGTTTAGTGGGAGCGTGATTACTTTCCTAGTCCTCTACGTCGATGATATCTTAATCATTGGAAACGATATTCCTGAACTACATGCCGTCAAGGCATGGTTACGAAAATGTTTCCAGATGAAAGATTTAGGAGAAGCAGCCTATGTATTAGGTGTGAAGATCTACAGAGATAGATCAAAGAGGCTTCTCGGGCTGTGCCAGAGTACTTACATCGATAAAGTCCTGGAGAGATTCCATTTAGAAAATTCTAAAAGAGGATATCTTCCAGTCAGACATGGTCTGAATCTTTCAAAGAGTCAGTGTCCACAAACACAGACTGAGAAAGATGAAATGGACAATATGCCTTATGCTTCGGCTATTGGGTCCATTATGTATGCGATGTTGTGTACTCGCCCAGAGGTTGCTTACGGGTTAAGCGTGACCAGTCGATTCCAAAGTAATCCAAGGAAGGCACACTGGATTGCGGTCAAGAACATTTTGAAATATCTTCGGAGGACCAAAGATATGTTCTTGATATATGGAGGTCAGGAAGAACTCAGTATTGAAGGATATACTGACGCTTCATTCCAATCTGACCAGGATGATTTCCGATCGCAATCAGGCTATGTTTTTAGCTTGAATGGAGGAGCAGTGGTGTGGAAGAGTTTCAAACAGTCAATTGTTGCTGATTCCACAACAGAAGCCGAGTATGTTGCAGCCTCAGAAGCATCCAAGGAGGCAGTGTGGATTCGTAAGTTCGTTCAGGAACTTGGTGTTGTTCCTTCGAGTGCAGATCCTTTCGTTATCTTCTGTGATAACACTGGAGCTATAGCACAAGCAAAGGAACCACGGTCGCACCAGAAGTCCAAGCACATACAGAGAAGGTTTAACTTGATCCGGGAGATCATTGATCATGGCAAGATCAAAGTCTGCAAGGTTCATACAGATGACAATCTAGCTGACCCGCTTACAAAGCCTCTGGCGCAGCAGAAGCATGAGAAGCACTGTAATAATATGGGTTTGAGATTTCTCAACCATTAGATTAAGTGCAAGTGGGAGATTGTTGGGGTATGCCCTTAAGGCTAATGTTTGAGGCCTTGGGATTATTTCAGTATCATGTATAAACTCTATGTTTATAAAGGCAATGGTTGTTATTCAGGTTGTTACATCATCTGCTGCAATATGTATACTTCTGAATAATGTCTCAATGCTGTTCAGCTTGGCTGACATGCAGTTTTGTCCTTAGTCGAGATATCTTGGTGAACATGAGACAGCCTTGATATGATTGAGACTAATATGTGTTCTAATCTTATAGGATGCTTCGAGCATGGAAAAAGATGTAGACTCATGGGTACATTGGATGTACTGGACAGACCCTACTTAGGATATTCAATTGCTTGTCACAATGTGAATAATCCTTATATGCAAACAAGTGGCATATTTCCTCTGACTTGAGATCACTTGTGTTTCTAAATGATGATTGGCATTGTTTTGAGGTAGTTCAATATCATTTGAAACATAATGGTTATAGACTATCTTGGATAATGAGCATGAGTCATGTTAGGGCACTAGTGATAGATATAGGATTGCCGTCTCCTTGTTTTGGAGTGTGATGTTCTATAGGGGCCCCCTGGATGAGATGGTTGAGAAAGTGTATGGCCATACCCAGATGACTATGTTCATCTGATCTAATCATTCTCATCATATTGGAATTACAGGCTTGACACGCTTGTCCAATAAGAACATCCAGTGGCAAAGGAAACACATATGTCAAGTGACTTGGGTTCACACTTGTGCTGTGGTTTGGGTGTAGTCTTGGAAGACTCTTTCCTTTATATCGGGAGACAGTGATGTGTTGCTAGATACCCCTCACTGATCGTGATAACGTAAGTTATCGTTACCGACATTTAAAGGAAACCCTTAGGGTCGCACAATTTGATGATATGGCTTACTTATGTCAGATCGTGTGGACTGAATTGTTTTGGTTCAGTTTAAAGGAGTTTAAACTCTGATTGTAAGTGAGATCTGGTCTGATCATGTTTGATTGATTAGGGCTTGAGATCGGTAAGCTTCGATCGAGAGAATTGATGCTAGATTGGTGAGATCAAGAGCATCAAGAGATGAATGGTTAGATCTTGAGCCTTATGGTTTAATTTGATCTAGACCAATGCTTGGTTTGATTTGGTCTTTAAACCAAATGAGATTGAACCGGCTCATTAAGTGAGCGCATGGTTCAAAGGGGAGAACATTGCGATTTGTTCACTAAGCGTGAACACTTGAACGTGTGAGGATTTTACTATTTTTGGAAGTCATGCTTTCCAAAATAGGTAGCACGCCTCACGTTCGAGGGATCGCCCCTATTCTCGCCCCTCTTTCTCTCTTGCTCTCGTGTGGTGAGACTTCACGCAAAGGAGAAGAGAACAAAGCCAAGAGACATCTCTCATCTCCTTCACGAAGGGAAACCTTGAAGCTTTGCTAGCACAAAGACGCCAAGGGAGTAGTCATCTTCACCTTGTGTGCGTCACCTTTGGAGGAGAGCCGCTCGCCCTCTTCTTCCAAGTCGCCATCCAAGCAATGGCAATGGTATGATCCTTGTGTTGATCTATACAATCTTCAAGTTGATTATATGACATGCAAATCGATCCTAGAAATCCTATTCCGCCCATGCAAATTTTAGAAGTGCATGCTTATTAGGGTTTCGCCCCCTTGCTAGGGACTTTCATGTGTATACTCACTCGCATGGATCCTTGGGAAAGGAATGTGTTTCGGGTGTAATGCTTCTTCCGCTGCGTCCTGGGACTGCAAAAATTTAAATTACACCCGGCATTCCCTAATGACTGGGAGTGGAATGTCTATCTTGAACATTGTGAAGATAACGAACAGTACACTGCTCTTGTCTTAGAGTGCATGACCCAGAGGTCAAGGTTGAATGTGATGAGATGGGGATCTATGATCTAATCATACATCTCAAAGGTCTCTTCACACCATGCTCTATAGACAATGATCAGGAGAGTTCTGTTGGATCTTCAGAATGTGTGCCTGAATCTAAGAAAGACCATGGTTCTGTATCTTCGAAGCTAATACTTCGGAAGACTGGGAATGCATGGGTATTTCGAAGAGGATTGATGGCCAAGAAGAGCATGGCAAAGAGGAAGGGATGTAATCCATCCGCTTCAGGTATTGTGTTACCGAGGTCTTTTGTCTACTTCTTATTCATGGGTACTGGGTACCGTATGTGAGGCTCACATATATTTTACATGTGCAGGAGCTCAAAAGAAGTAGGACGAAGAGGCTTGATGGGATCGACTCTCGGGTCAGGCACGGACCATTGGATGCTGCTGTTGATATCAACTCACTGCCTTGAAGACTTTATATAGAACTTTGCTATTATGTATCAGCTTATGTATTAGAACATCATTCCTTTTGGAAAGGACTTCAGTTTGAAATAATAAATAATACTTTTCTTTAATCTGAGATGTTCTATTGAAGTGATACAATTGACAATAGTCTGTGGTTCTATATGTGACACAAGATCAGATCTAATGATTCAATCCTCATATAGCATTGTCTCTTGAACCATAGAACAATGGTCACATCCAAAGGTCAATAGGACTATTGGGATCATTGTCCTTTCAGGATTATGATACATGTGAGCCTAGTTCAAAGGAACAATGTGACAGATGTTGCCTTCACCGAAAAGGGTGGAAAGAGTAGTGACTTGTTGGATCTATTACATAGCAGTGTAAGTGGACCCATGTAAACAAGCACTAAGAGGAGTTATATACTTCATTAGGTGTGGGTATGCCTTACGCAACCCAAGAACTTTGGAAAAATCCAAGAAGTTCACAAATGAAGTATTGAGTCGAATTGAAGGATCTATTAAAGCACCTTGATTGGATCAAGATGATTAGTGGAGAATTTGATGACTGTCCTAAGAAGTGTGGAGTTATCTCACAGCTTACTTAGTACACCACTGTGTGGTGAATTTCAAAGAAAGAAAGAGGAACACATTGGATGTGGTTCCATCTTTGAATAGTCATGCAAATATACTACTATGATGCCATGCAAACAGATGTACTGCTACTCCATAAGAAAATGTCTAATTTAGCTTTTGAGTTGTGAAATGCAAATATCCCATTTCTTCAATGGAATTGGAAATGTAATATGCAGTAATTCAAAAGTATATATTTGTGGTGCACTATAGAGTGCTAATTCTATCCCATGGAGAACAAAATATTTGTTGCTCAAACTGCTGTCTCTCTTGAGAAAGTATTTCTTTTGAAAGAAGCTAGTGGGAGTAGATCTGATTTGGACAAGGTCCAGAATCAACCACAATATAATTAGACACAGATGGAGAGCAAAATCTCACATACAGGTTGAAAGTCAGCCTGAGGTTCAAGTAACACAGGAACCACATAAGTCTGGATCGATTCGATATGCTGAGCATGACGAATTTTTCGTCAAGCATGAACCTAAGACTCATGAGGAAATGGAAGCGATCGGTGGACCAGATTCCAAGAAATGGCTAAGGGCCATAAGAACCATAATGGACTCCATGTCTGCAAATCAAGTCTGGGACTTGGATGAGCTGCCAAAAGGGGTAATTCCCACAGGCTATAAATAAATCTTCTAGGAAGATGGACATGGAAGGTAACATTGTTACTTTAGAAGGCAAGCTAGTGAATAATGATTTCAGGCAAATCCACTGGGTGGATAATGATGAAATTTTCACCAATAGCTGAGCTTAAGTCCATTAGGAATCTGCTTGTTATAATTGCATGATCAATTATGGCATGTTGTTATGATAACTACTTTTCTTGCATGGACATCTGAAAAGATATCTATAAGGAAATAGCCAAAAGGTTCTCATATCAAGGCCATATAGATATGCATGATATTACGCAAGCATGGTTGAAAAAGCCTGTGTTTACAAGAAGATCAGTGGGAGCACCTTAATAGTATTTCTTGTTCTAGATGATTGATGATATTCTTCTCACATGGAATGACATCTCAGCTCTTCACATGGTGAAGAAAAGGTTTGATATGTATTTTGAGAAGAATGATCTAGGGAATGATGCCTGCATCCTAGGCATGAGGATTATAGATAGAGATCCAAGAAAGTCATTGTCCTTTAGTCAATCTATGTTCATCCAAGAGTTTCTGGAGAGGTTTATATTGGATGATTCCAAATATTAATACCTTCCAGGAAGATATGGTCTGATTCTCTCAAAGATCTTGTGTCCTTTGACACAGATAGAGAGTAATAACATGGATCTAAAATCCTGATACATGGTGTGTAGGATGGATCATGATTTGAATAACATACTCAAGACCATTTGTGGCTAATGCTTGGAGCATAGCCAGCAAGTTTCAATCAGATCTTAGTGTTTAAACACTAGATAGCTGTGAAAGCAATCCTTATATATATACTTGGGAAGTATAAAGGATTGGAGTCTAGTCTATGATAGACAGGAAAGAATTTTGTGTACAAGGGTACACTGACACTTCGTTCCAGTCTAGTGACTATTGATCACAGCCAGGATTTGCGCTTTGCCTTGTTATGGTGTTGTATGCTGAAAGAGCATTATGCAAACCAAAGTGGCAAGATTCTACAAATAAGGCTGAGTACATTGCAGCTCCTTGTGGCAGCCAAGGAGGCAGCTTCATTCATTTGAACTTGATCTAGTTCATAGTGCTTGATGGTCCAGTATAGTTATCACTGGGACCATAGCATAGGAGAAGGAACTTAATGCTCAAGTATGTACTGCAGCATATCATCTGATCTTAGAGATCATGGATAATGATGATGATCAAATTTGTTAAAATAAACACAGATAGCAATCTGGAAAATCCCACTGACCTAGCCTCTGGCGCAGCGGAAGCTAAATGGATCATACTAGAGACATTGGAACTGACTAAACACCAGTTGTCCTTGGTCTTAGTGCAAGTGGGAGATTGTTGGTGTATATGCCCTAAAGACCAATGTATGGACATGGTCAGGCATTGTTTGAATGTACTTTGATAGAACTATTACTCTTTATATAGGCATGGTCGTTATTATGCAGACTTCTCTACCTACGTTGATGTATTGAGTTGCATAAATAATGTCCTAGGAGTTTGGATTGGATCCATTCTCATAAGCTATCCCCAGACAAGGTACCTTAGCAGATATGGGACAACTTTGGTACATGTGAGATTGGTGTATGGGCTGGTTAGGTGTGGGGCACAGTAACGCAGACATACAGGTGCATTGGATGCACTAGAGTGATCCACCGTGAGGATTGACTTGTCTAGTCAACAAGTCAATCTCACATGCAAGAGGTTTGCATTGATCCTTAGACTTGAGGTATTCATGTCTAGATTTGATGATGGGTGTGCTTTAATACAGTCTTACGTCTCTCCGTAATTGGGAGATCAAAACGACTGTCATTGGGCATGTCATAAGTCATGTAGAGACATGGATGACCAATAGTAGGATTTGCCCCTTCCTTATTGGAAGCATGATATCCACTCGGGGCGCCCCACCTTATTGGTGTATGACAGGAGAGTGTGGCCACACTTGTTGAGTCATGACCAATGCATTGGATAATAAACTTGAGACTAATCCAATGGCAGGATATCAGCTTAGGCAAAGGGATCTGTAATGCAATAGGAATCCTCGTTGCTTGTTAGGAGTTGTTTCCATAATGACTTAAGTCCTATGACATGGGTAGTAGTGATGTGTTGCTAGATACCCCTCACTACTTATGATGTTCACATCATTGCCATCGTCATATGGATCCTACGGGGTCACACGCAATAGACTCTTGACGTTGCTTTAGACACATCATTGTTCACATCATTGTTCACACGCAATAGACACATCATTGTTCACATCAATTTGGAAGATTTCATCAGCGGCAATGGGCCTGATGAGTTGGAAGAAAGTTATTGGAGCCAAACTTCATTTTTGGCAGG
Source organism: Costus lasius (assembly GCA_027563935.2). Taxonomy (NCBI): domain Eukaryota; kingdom Viridiplantae; phylum Streptophyta; class Magnoliopsida; order Zingiberales; family Costaceae; genus Costus; species Costus lasius. Next base: position 88,259,911 of record CM050446.2, read on the forward strand.
TTGACCCGAAATTGACCTACATTGGTCACATTTGGATTAGGGTTGCATCGGATTAGATCCAATGGCTTAATCGACCCATGCCATGAAGTTTGGGCTAGCTCATTATCCAATGAGGCCAAATAATTAGTTGTCATGAAAAGGAATTGGCTTATGAGGGTATAATGGGGAGAAATCTCACCCCATTGGCGCCTAGGGGCATAATGGGGTGAGAGAGGCGCCTTTGCTTCATTATGGAAGTAAAGGGCGCCTAGCCCTTCTTCCTTGGATGGAATACTTGCTTCTAAGGCAAGTCTTGGGGCTGATATGGCTTGAGAACTTTTATGGGAAGTTCCTAGGCGCATATGGACATAGGGAAGAGGTATATGGTATTGTCTTGGAGACTTACCTTACTTCAAACCCTAGTTTCTCCCAAGACACCACTCTAGCCGAAATTCTTCATGCATGTTGCGCCTAGCCACTTAGCCTTTGATGGTAAGAATGCATTTGAGACATGTCTTGAGCTGATATAGTGCTTGGACAAATATGGATAGGTTGAATGAGGTTTATGGCAAAGTCTTGGAGACTTTCCTTACCTCAAGACTCCTTCATCCTAGCCATACACTTGGCATAATCCTAGCCCTTGCCCAAACCGCCTCTAGTCCTATTTATAGGACCCATTGTCGCCCTCTCTAGATGATGAACACTTGGAGACGTGAACACACATAGAGGGGCGAAAGCAAGGGCAAAGGGTGACAACATCAAAGTGGCGCAACCCTTCTTCCAACAAGTGACCGCAAGTCTTCTCCTTCCTCTCCTCTTGGCGTCATTTGGAGAAGGACTTAGTGGCGCAATTTCCCCTTAATCTTCCTCAAGACCGAAACTCATCTTCTCCCTCTTCTCTTGGAGTAAAGAGGATAAGGAGTTGACGGCATCTTCCTTGCACTTAGCGCATGAACCTTGGAGGTGGCGCAAGAAGAGTGAAGGAACCCTAAGGCTTGATTCTCTTCCCGAGGCTAGCACCGAGCGTGGAAGGGAGCAACGATCAAGGAGTCGACGCGTGGATACTTGTAGAGGGCGAACACTTGGGCGCCTTCAACATGGCTTCGACATCTAGACAAGTAAAAGAGGTACATCTCTAACACATCCTTGTGCCTTCTCTCTCTCATGGATCCTTGGGAAAGGAATGTGTTTCGGGTGTAATGCTTCTTCCGCTGCATCCTGGGACTGCAAAATTTTAAATTACACCCGGCATTCCCTAACAGGATGAACCTAGAACCTATGATGAGGCGGTCACTGCACCGGACTTTGAGAAATGGCTTGAGGCCATGAGATCCTAGATGGATTCCATGTCGGCTAACCAAGTATGGGAATTGGTTGAGCTGCTTGATGGGGTAAAACCCATAGGGTGTAAATGGGTCTTCAAAATGAAGACAGACATGGATGGCAATATAGTTACTTAAAAGGGTAGACTTGTGGCTAAAGAATTCAAACAAGTCCATGGGGTGGACTATGATGAAACCTTCTCGCTAGTAGCCATGATTAAATCCATTCGAATCTTGCTTGCTATAACTATATATCATGATTATGAGATATGTCAAATGGATATTAAGATAACATTCCTTAATGGGAAGCTGATAGAGGATGTGTATATGACACAGCCTGATGGCTTCATTCATCTTGCAGAGGCCAACAAGGTCTGTAGGTTAAAAGATCCATTTATGGATTAAAGCAAGCATCTCGAATTTGGAATCTTCCGTTTGATGAAGCTGTGAGAGATTATGGTTTTATCAAAAGTGAAGATGACGCTTGTGTATATAGAAAATTCAGTGGGAGCTTGGTGACTTTTCTAGTCTTGTATGTCGATGACATACTACTCATCGGAAATGATATCCCTAGTCTTTAGTCTGTAAAGACATGGTTGGAGAAGTATTTCGAGATGAAGGACTTAGGGGAGGCCACCTATATTCTAGGCATGAAGATCTACAGAGATAGATCCAAGAAGCTTTTGGCCCTTAGTCAAAGTACATACATTGATAAGGTATTGGAGAGGTTCAACTTGGAGCAATCCAAGAAGGGATACCTTCCAGTGAGACATGACATCATTCTCTGAAAGAGCTAGTGTCCCCCCACACAGGCTGAGAGGGATAACATAGCTCATGTACCCTATGCTTCGGTAGTAGGATCGATCATGTATGCAATATTGTATACTAGACCAGATGTGGCTTATGCTGTAAGTATAACTAGCCGATATCAATCCAATCCAGGTCTGTAGCACTGGGTGGCTGTAAAGAACATCCTTAAGTATCTGAGAAGAACTAAGGATTTTTTATTGGTTGATGGAGGATAGGGAGAGCTCAGTGTTCAGGGCTACACTGATGTATCGTTCCAGTTAGATCCTGATGACTTCAGATCGCAAGCAGGCTATGTGTTCAAGTTAAATGGAGGCGCTATATGCTGGAAAAGCTTCAAGCAATCCACCATAGCTGATTCTACAACCGAAGCTGGGTATGTTGCTGCTTCTAAAGCAGCCAAAGAAGCCGTTTGCATCAAGAAGTTTATGTTTGAGTTCAGGTGGTTCCAACCACTGTGGATCTAATTGAGCTCTATTGTGACAACAATGGAGCGATTGCACAAGCAAAGGAACCACGGTCTCATCAAAAGTCCAAACACATACTCAGAAGATTTCACCTAATCACAGAGATTATAGACAAAGATGATGTCAAGATTAGCAGAGTTGACACTGACAACAATCTAGCAGACCCACTGACCAAGGCTTTGGCGCAGTAGAAGCATGATGGTCATGCCAGGGATATGGGGTTGAGATTTCTCAACAACTAGGTCTAAGTTCAAATGGGAGATTGTAGGTATATATGGCCTTAGGACTAGATGTTAGTCTATTCTATGCACTATTTGACAGTGATATTTTATATATATCATTCTGGCATTGTCATTATTATGTTGTGTTTACATCTGCGATTGTGTACTTACATAATAATATCCCTGGAGACAGATTATGTCTGTGCTCAAACTCTATCCCAGTCAAGTACCTGAGATGATATAGGGATAGCTATGGTATATGTGAGACTGGTATATGGGCTAGTTCGGCCCAAGGTGCTAACGCAGATTTATGGGTATATCAGTGGAAGATATACTGGATCGACCCGCTGTGAGGCTCTAACTTGGTGTCATTAGTTAACCTCACAAATGACAAGAGATGCCTTGATCCTTTGACTTGAGGTTATTGACTCTTCCAATGGTTAGAGATATACTTTGATGCAACCTAACACCTCACCATAGTTGGGAGTGTTAGGGTATGCCCTTAAGGCTAATGTTTGAGGCCTTGGGATTGTAAAAGTATCATGTAATAAACTCTTGTGTTTATAAAGGCAATGGTTATTATTCAGTTTGTTACATTGTCTGCTGCAATAACTGTGCTTCTGAATAATGTCTCAATGCTGTTCAGCTAGGCTGACATGCATATGTCCTTAGTCGAGATATCTTGGTGAACATGAGACAGCCTTGATATGATTGAGACTAATATGTGTTCTAATCTTATAGGATGCTTCGAGCATGGAATAAGATGTAGACTCATGGGTACATTGGATGTACTGGACAGACCCTACTAGGATATTCAATTGCTTGTCACAATGTGAATAATCCTTGTTTGCATCAAGTGGCACATGTCCTCTGACTTGAGATCACTTGTGTTTCTAGATGATGATTGTCATTGTTTTGAGGTAGTTCAATATCATTTGAAACATAATGATTATAGACTATCTTGGATAATGATCATAAGTCAGGTTAGGACACTAGTGATAGATAAAGGATTGCCGTCTCCTTGTTCAAGGAGTGTGGTGTTCTAAAGGGGCCCCCCTGAATGAGATGATTGAGAAAGTGTATGGCCATACCCAGGTGACTATGTTCATCTGATCTAATCATGCTCATCATATTGGAGTCACAGGCTTGACACGCTTGTCCAATAAGAACATCCAGTGGCAAAGGAAACATGTATGCCTAGTGAAGTGCATTCACCCTTGTGCTGTGTTTTGGGAGTAGTCTTGGAAGACTCTTTCCTTTATATCGGGAGACAGTGATGTGTTGCTAGATACCCCTCACTGATCGTGATAACGAAAGTTATCGTTACCGACATTTAAAGGAAACCCTCAGGGTCGCACAATTTGATGATATGGCTTACTTGAGTCAGATCGTGTGGACTGAATTGTTTGGGTTCAGTTTAAAGGGATTTAATCTCTGATTGTAAGTGAGATCTGGTCTGATCATGTTTGATTGATTAGGGCTTGAGATCGGTAAGCTTCGATCGAGAGAGGTGATGCTAGATCGGTGAGATCAGGAGCATCAGGAGATGAACGGTTAGATCTTGAACCTTAGGGTTTGATATGATCTAGACCAAAGGGGGCTTGGGCTTATTTGATTTGGTTTGTTGAACCAAATGCAATTGAACCAAAAGAGAACCGGTTCACTTATGTGAACGCATGGTTCGAAAGGGTGAAGGCGTTTTGGTCGTTTATGAGTGCATGCTTCCAATTATGGTAAGTCATCAAGGCCTCTTCTTCAAAACGCCTAACGCCAAGCCGTTCACCACTTGACTTCACTTCGCTTGGCTTCTTGCAATTTAGCGTGTGGAGAAGAGGTGGACGAATGTGTGGAGCTCTCGCCCAAGCAAGATCTCATCTCCCATCCCTTCCATTCGGCAAGGACACTTGAAGATCTTTGCTAGCACAAAGATCAACAAGAAGAAGCCATCTCTCTTCTTGTGTGCGTCACTTGTGGAGAAGATCTCTCTTGGTCTTTGCTTCCAAGCCGCCTCCTTCTCATGGCCATGGTAACGCATCTTTCACTTGATGTTTAAGTTGATCATATGAATGTATAGCATGCGATCAAATGTGAAACCCTAATTCCGCTGCTAAAACAAAGAAAGGTCACTTGCGCCCCCCTCTTGAAAGGGGTACTCACCTTAGGGTTTCTCGCTCCCCCTTGAAGGGGACCCTAACAATTGGTATCAGAGGGGTTAATATATGTTCATATGATTGCTTTGTTTGTTTTGTGATCCTTGTTAGTATAGATCTATTTCACATGCGCAACCACATGCTAGGTTTTAGGTGTTTGGCGCATGTGTGATGTTCATGTTTATGCATGTTCTTGTTGGCGCATGTTAAGTATGTTGAATGGTATTTCATCAAAACTTATATCTACTTGCGCGCAAACATTTAGATCTATATGCACTTACTATAAACCCTTAGACGGGTTGATGGGGTTGAAGTCACCCTCTAGGTTAGATCCACATAGTCTGATCAGACCATCTGACAGCCTAGATGGATCGACCAGATGGCACCTGTGCACAAGCACGAGGTGGCTATAGGTCGATTGCATCACAGGCGTGTAGCGAGGTCTGGTTGAGACAACCAGTGAACACACATGAGTTAGGCCCGGGGTCACACCCGCTTGCCAGAACTCATGTTGGTTGTTCAGCCCTTGGCGCATGCATGGTTGACCATTAGGTCAACTCGAGTCAGTTAGGACTTGGTGCATGAAAGGGCATGGATCTAACTAGATTGTTGAGTGGATCCCTATCAATGGACCCTTGTAAGGTTGTAGGGCACATAAGAAAATTAAAATTGATGCCAATGGGTTTTCAAAACTTTTATTTTCTTTATAATGGATCACATGTTGATTGCATGATGTCATGATGTTTGTTTATTTAATCTTATGTGGGATGCCCAATTTAATGTGTGCTGTGCTGGGGCCTGCGAGCCTGGAATTAAACTTGTAAATTAATTTTTATTGTGATATGCGAATCACATTTTTAATTAATTTGTATAATTGACCTGCGAGTCAAGCTTGTCTAGATAGATCAAAATGTATTTGATTAGACAAGAGCACAAAAGCACACATCGCAGAGGCGCATTCAGCTGGTGGGCGCACCTGAGCTGCATTGAGCGCTAGGTCCCTGGGTTGGACCAGATGAGATGCAAAAGACCCAAGAAAAGCAAGTGAAGACTTAAGTTAATTAAGGTCTTACTTAGGCTATGGGCTTTTACCACATAAGATCCATGCTTTCTTTTATTGTTTAATAATTAGAATTGCATGAGTTATTTATCTTCTGCTATAGCCATAGGATTTGCCTGATAGTAAGAAGATAAAAGACCGTTAAAATCCAAACGCTAAAATATCAAGCACGTAATGCCTTCTGACGCGAAACCTCACTGTTCTGACTATCGTTGGAGCCGTGTTGTACCCACTCAGTGGGCACGTCCATCTATCTTCAGACGGTGCGGGATTACACCTGCGTGTTACAGAGAAGGGATTTATCGCTTCTCGTTGCTCAGCATAGCACGTGGTGGTCCAGGGAGTAGGTCGGGTCAGCTTGACCATGTAGGCTACATATGTGGCGCATATGGTAGCGCATGGAGGCAGCCATCTGAGGGATCAGAGACTGTGTTGTACCAACTCAGTTGGCACAGTCTGCTGGATTGCCCAGGTGAAGGGGAATCGCACGGGTTGGCGATTGGCTGGGACAGCCTACCAGAAATTAGTGCTTGTCATCTCTGTGCATCTTATCTCGCCTGAGCGGGACGCGGAGACCAAGTATGAAATCTGGATCCCATCTCACTAAAAGAGTTCTACTCTTTCGGGCTGTTTTGCTGGATTTTTCAGCCAGATAAAATAGTGAGAAAAAGAATCATTCTTAAGTCCTGATTGGTTCTTAACATTGATACTGACCTTGCTGTTCTTGCATTGTTGTAGATTCCTGCAGCAACGAACACCATGAGCTTCAATGTGCGATCCCTACTGGAAAGGGAGAAGTTTGCTGGGCCAAACTTCTCAGACTGGTTCGGACACCTAAGATCGTTCTTAAGGCAGAGAGGAAACTGTATGTCCTCGAGACGGCTGTGCCGCCTCAACCCGCTGCGAACGCCGCAAGGGCGGTTCGTGATGCCTATGAAAAGCATGTCAATGATAGCATTGATGTCGCTTGCCTGATGCTAGCGTCTATGACGCCACCGCTGCAGCGTCAGCATGAGGATATGTCGGCTATAGAGATTATAGCGAACCTCAAGATGCTGTATGCTGCACAGGCGAGGATAGAACGCTATAATCTGACAAAGCTTTTCTTTCAGAGCAAACTGGCTGAAGGGAGCCCAGTGGGAGCTCACGTGCTCAAGATGATTGGGCACAAGGAGGCTCTGGAGAAACTGGGGCATACCATCAACCAGGAGCTTGCTGTAGACATTATTCTGCAGTCTCTCCCGCCCTCTTTCGATGCGTTCATTATTAACTTTAATATGAACAAAATCGATTGTACTCCGGCAGAGCTGCTGAATATGCTCTTGACTACTGAGGAGACTCTGAAGGGAAAGCCTTCAACCTCTGTCTTAATGGTTCCTTCCAGGAACAAGAAGAAGGGGAAGAAGGGCAAAGCCCCTGTCAAGAGTTACAGCAAGGCTCTGAAACAGAAGGTAAAGCGGTCAAAGGACAACAGGTGTTTCCACTGTGGCCAGCTGGGTCACTGGAAAAAGGACTGTAAAGCGCTCCAAGGAGATAAGAGGGGAAGCATTGCTTCTGGCTCAGGTATATATGTGACTGAGGTCATGTTATCTTCTTCTTCCATTTCATGGGTGTTGGACACTGCATGTGGAGTTCACATTTGTTCAAATGTGCAGGAACTCAAGAGAAGAAGACAGGTGGGACAGCATGAGGTGGACCTACGAGTTGGAAACGGGGCACGGGTTGCTACTGTTGCTGTAGGAGACTATTTCATCTCATTACCATCTGGCATTGTATTAGAATTAAACAATTGTTATTTTGTACCCAGTATTACCAAAAATATTATCTCTATTCCTGCTCTTGTCAGGAAAGGGTTTTCCTTTGAATGCAAGATTTCAAAGTGTTATATTACTCTTGATAATATTGTTTATGCTACTGGTTCAATTAACAATGGGTTATTCATGTTGGACATGGAATATTCTATACAAAACATTGATAATAAGAAAGCCAAGTATGCTGATGACAGCACCTTGCTATGGCATAGTCGTTTAGGCCATATTAACAAGAAGCGCATTAAGCGGTTGCATGATCATGGACTGCTGGGATCATTCTCCTATGAGGAGATTGATACATGCAAAGCTTGTTTAATGGGTAAAATGACGAAGTCTCCTTTTCCTCACAAAGGTCAAAGGGCTTCAGGTTTACTTGACCTTATACACAGTGATGTGTGTGGGCCATTTAGTAAACATGCCAGAGGTGGCTATCAGTACTTCATTACCTTTACTGATGATTTCAGTAGATATGGGTATGTCTATTTAATGAGACATAAAAGTGAATCTTTTGACAAGTTCAAAGAGTTCAAAAATGAAGTACAGAATCAGCTAGGCCGAAATATCAAGGCACTTCGTTCTGATCGAGGTGGAGAATACTTGAGTCATGCGTTTACTGACTATCTGAAGGAGTGTGGGATTATCTCACAGCTCACTCCACCAGGAACACCGGAGTGGAATGGTGTGTCCGAGAGGAGAAATAGAACGTTACTTGATATGGTTCGTTCTATGATGAGTCAGGCTACTCTTCCATACTCCTTTTGGGGATTTGCACTGGAAACAGCTGCAAAGGTACTAAACCGAGTGCCATCCAAGGCAGTTTCAAAGACTCCATACGAGTTATGGTATGGGAAACAGCCGAGCTTGACATTTATCAGGATCTGGGGTTGCGAGGCTTATGTCAAAAAGCTCGCCTCTGGGAAACTGGAGAGCAGATCTGAGAAATGTATCTTTGTCGGTTACCCTAAGGAAACTAAGGGTTATTATTTCTACGATCCCAAAGAGAACAAGGTATTTGTTGCTCGGACGGCCATTTTTCTTGAGAAGGAGTTTCTTCTGCAAGAAGCCAGTGGGAGAGAAATAAAGCTGGATGAGAATCCAGAGGAAGGACAAAGTAGTCAAGCACAGTTGGATGAGCCTGAGCCGGTAGAACAGGTTACTGAACAACCTGAGGCTCAGATATCACGGGAACCGCGAAGATCGGGAAGGATCCGTCGACAGCCTGAGCGCTATGACGGAGTCTACATCATTGATAATGATGAACCCCTGACTTATGCGGATGCGGTCAGTGGACCAGAGTCAGCTAGATGGCTTGAAGCTATGCGCGCCGAGATGGACTCCATGTCAGATAACCAAGTCTGGGATTTGGTTGATCCGCCTCCGGGAGTTATCCCTATAGGCTGTAAATGGATCTTCAAGAAGAAGATTGACATGGATGGTAACGTGGTTACCTATAAAGGCAGGCTTGTTGCGAAAGGTTTCAAACAAATCTACGGGATAGATTATGATGAAACTTTCTCACCCGTGGCCTTGTTTAAGTCTATTCGGATTCTTTTCGCGATAGCAGCATATTACGATTATGAGATCTGGCAGATGGATGTGAAGACCGCTTTCCTTAATGGAAATCTGGATGAGGATGTGTATATGACACAACCTGAAGGTTTCACTAATCCATTAGATCGTCATAAAATATGCAAGTTAAAGAAGTCCATTTATGGACTTAAACAAGCATCTAGAAGCTGGAATATTCGTTTTGATGAATCAATCTCTGAGTTTGGTTTCATCAAGAACGAGGATGACCCGTGTGTATATAAGAGGTTTAGTGGGAGCGTGATTACTTTCCTAGTCCTCTACGTCGATGATATCTTAATCATTGGAAACGATATTCCTGAAATGCATGCTGTTAAAGCATGGCTAAGGAAATGTTTCCAGATGAAAGATCTAGGAGAAGCAGCCTATGTATTAGGTGTGAAGATCTACAGGGATAGATCTAAGAGGCTTCTCGGGCTGTGCCAGAGCACTTACATCGATAAAGTCCTGGAGAGATTTCATTTAGAGAATTCTAAACGAGGATATCTTCTAGTCAGACATGGTCTGAATCTTTCGAAGAGTCAGTGTCCACAAACACAGACTGAGAAAGATGAAATGGACAATACGCCTTATGCTTCGGCTATTGGGTCCATTATGTATGCGATGTTGTGTACTCGCCCAGACGTCGCTTACGGGTTAAGCGTGACCAGTCGATTCCAAAGTAATCCAGGTATGGCGCACTGGATTGCAGTCAAGAACATTTTAAAATATCTGCGGAGGACCAAAGATATGTTCTTGATATATGGTGGTCAGGAAGAACTCAGTATAGAAGGATATACTGACGCTTCATTCCAGTCGGACCAGGATGATTTCCGATCGCAATCAGGCTATGTTTTTAGCTTGAATGGTGGAGCAGTGGTGTGGAAGAGTTTCAAACAGTCTACTGTTGCTGATTCCACAACAGAAGCCGAGTATGTTGCAGCCTCGGAAGCATCCAAGGAGGCAGTGTGGATTCGTAAGTTCATGAGAGAACTTGGTGTTGTTCCTTCGAGTGCAGATCCTTTGGTTATCTTCTGTGATAACACTGGAGCCATTGCACAAGCAAAGGAACCACGGTCGCACCAGAAGTCCAAGCACATACAGAGACGGTTTCACATGATCCGGGAGATCATTGATCGTGGCGAGATCAAAATATGCAAGGTTCATACAGACGACAATCTGGCTGACCCGCTTACCAAGCCTCTGGCGCAGCAGAAGCATGAGAAGCACTGTAATAATATGGGTTTGAGATTTCTCAACCATTAGATTAAGTGCAAGTGGGAGATTGTTAGGGTATGCCCTTAAGGCTAATGTTTGAGGCCTTGGGATTGTAAAAGTATCATGTAATAAACTCTTGTGTTTATAAAGGCAATGGTTATTATTCAGTTTGTTACATTGTCTGCTGCAATAACTGTGCTTCTGAATAATGTCTCAATGCTGTTCAGCTAGGCTGACATGCATATGTCCTTAGTCGAGATATCTTGGTGAACATGAGACAGCCTTGATATGATTGAGACTAATATGTGTTCTAATCTTATAGGATGCTTCGAGCATGGAATAAGATGTAGACTCATGGGTACATTGGATGTACTGGACAGACCCTACTAGGATATTCAATTGCTTGTCACAATGTGAATAATCCTTGTTTGCATCAAGTGGCACATGTCCTCTGACTTGAGATCACTTGTGTTTCTAGATGATGATTGTCATTGTTTTGAGGTAGTTCAATATCATTTGAAACATAATGATTATAGACTATCTTGGATAATGATCATAAGTCAGGTTAGGACACTAGTGATAGATAAAGGATTGCTGTCTCCTTGTTCAAGGAGTGTGGTGTTCTAAAGGGGCCCCCCTGAATGAGATGATTGAGAAAGTGTATGGCCATACCCAGGTGACTATGTTCATCTGATCTAATCATGCTCATCATATTGGAGTCACAGGCTTGACACGCTTGTCCAATAAGAACATCCAGTGGCAAAGGAAACATGTATGCCTAGTGAAGTGCATTCACCCTTGTGCTGTGTTTTGGGAGTAGTCTTGGAAGACTCTTTCCTTTATATCGGGAGACAATGATGTGTTGCTAGATACCCCTCACTGATCGTGATAACGAAAGTTATCGTTACCGACATTTAAAGGAAACCCTCAGGGTCGCACAATTTGATGATATGGCTTACTTGAGTCAGATCGTGTGGACTGAATTGTTTGGGTTCAGTTTAAAGGGATTTAATCTCTGATTGTAAGTGAGATCTGGTCTGGTCATGGTTGATTGATTAGGGCTTGAGATCGGTAAGCTTCGATCGAGAGAGGTGATGCTAGATCGGTGAGATCAGGAGCATCAGGAGATGAACGGTTAGATCTTGAACCTTAGGGTTTGATATGATCTAGACCAAAGGGGGCTTGGGCTTATTTGATTTGGTTTGTTGAACCAAATGCAATTGAACCAAAAGAGAACCGGTTCACTTATGTGAACGCATGGTTCGAAAGGGTGAAGGCGTTTTGGTCGTTTATGAGTGCATGCTTCCAATTATGGTAAGTCATCAAGGCCTCTTCTTCAAAACGCCTAATGCCAAGCCGTTCACCACTTGACTTCACTTCGCTTGGCTTCTTGCAATTTAGCGTGTGGAGAAGAGGTGGATGAACGTGTGGAGCTCTCGCCCAAGCAAGATCTCGTCTCCCATCCCTTCCATTCGGCAAGGACACTTGAAGATCTTTGCTAGCACAAAGATCAACAAGAAGAAGCCATCTCTCTTCTTGTGTGCGTCACTTGTGGAGAAGATCTCTCTTGGTCTTTGCTTCCAAGCTGCCTCCTTCTCATGGCCATGGTAACGCATCTTTCACTTGATGTTTAAGTTGATCATATGAATGTATAGCATGCGATCAAATGTGAAACCCTAATTCCGCTGCTAAAACAAAGAAAGGTCACTTGCGCCCCCCCTCTTGAAAGGGGTACTCACCTTAGGGTTTCTCGCTCCCCCTTGAAGGGGACCCTAACAGGGAGGTCATAACGGTTGTCATTGAGTATGTCACGACCCATATGAGAAGATCAATGGACAGATATAGGATTTGCCCCTTCCTAAGGGAAGCTTGATATCCATGGGGCCCTCCTATGGTTCTATGACTGAAAGTGTATAGTCATACCCAGGTGAAAACCTGATTTAGTCATGACCATGAGATTGGGTGAAAGCAAGTGGTGACACACTTGTCCAATCGGATATCAGTTTGGCAAAAGGATTGTAATGCATTAGTACCTTGTGGCAATGATAGGGATATCGATGTCGATATCCATTCCGAAAACTTGGGTAGCAGCGATACACTGCTTGGTGCCACTCACTACTTGTGATGACCTAAATTCATCACTGCCAACGTCAGAGGAACCTACAGGGTCTCACACCTTGATGCTCGAGTTTTCGTATTGATTGGATAGCCTTAGGATTGAGTTATTTCATAACTCGGATCTATTTGGGAGATTTCATCAGCACCAATGGGCCTGATGAGATGGAAGAAACTTATTGGAGATAAATTTCATTTTTGGCATATTCACCAAAAATAACCATGGTTAGCCTCATTTGACCTTGGGTTAGGTTGGATTGGATCTAATGACTTGGTTAACATGCATAATGAAGTTTGGGCTAGGCCCATTACCCAATAGGGATTTCTAATAACTTGTCATGAAGAGTTAAATGGGCTTAAGGGGAAGAAACAAAGAGGTAGGCGCATATTGAATCCTAGTTAGACTAGGATTGGCGCCTATGCCTTAATTGATGTATTTCATGTGATTAATTAAATTCAAATTTGAATTAATCATTTGAGATTTTAGTGGAGATAAAATAGGGGCTGATTATTTAAATTAATTAGAGTCCTAATTGGATTAGGACTTGATTAATTAAATTCCTAAATTCATGCTCTAATCTCCTAATCCTTCTCCTTTACCCAAACCGCCTATAACTCCTATAAAAGAGACCCTAGCCTACCTCTCCTTAGACACACAATTCTCTTGGAGGTATGGAGAACAACGAGGGGTGCAAGATAGGAGGTCTTCTTCCATCAAGGCCGCAAGCACTCTCTTCCACCTTCCATTGGCGCAAGTGAAGCAAGGCTTGGCGGCACCCTTCTCTTCTTCTTCCTCTTGGCGCATCCTCTTCCTTGTGGGTGGCACAAGAGATCTTGGAAGACTCTCCCTTGGCGTGGATCTTCTTCCTGAGGCTATCACCAGGCGTGGAAGAAGAAAACTCAAGCATCGGTTGTGTACTAGACTGCAGAAGGCGAACACTTGGGCACCTACATCAACATCTCCATCAATCGCTTTAAGGTATTATCTCTTACTCACCGTGTCGATCCCCTCGCAAGCATCAATCTTCTAGGTTTTTGGGACTAGCCTTTTTCGGGGATTTTCTTCCGCTTGTATCTCTGATGTATGTAAAATTTTTAAAATCCCCTGGGTTTCTCAATAATAGTGGCTAGCATGAGACATACAACATCCAAAGAGTCATCATGATGCTTTCTAAAAGCATCCCTATTAGCCGCTCAGGCATTAGGTGGAGGAGGCATGGGAAGAGTTTGCTCAAGGACATACAGCTTCTTCTCGAGCTTGAGATATATCCTTAAGTTCTAATGCCAGTCCATAAAGTTGGTGCCAACCAACTTATCCTTTTCAAGAAGGGATCACAGTGTTAATCTGCTATTGTTTGTAGCCATTTGATCTACAACAACCAAGAAAAGCATATTAGTACTACTCAAAATCATTTAATATGTACTTGTATTAAATGATCATGGCTCCCACTATTTTAATTGAATTGACAACCCACAAAGTAAATCAGAAAATCTAAGATTTCCTAGTGAGTTGGGATCCTTATTTCACATGAGGCTTCATGTCCCACGAGGGTGGGATGAGATGCACAAAGAGACTCATGCTTGCTAAGGTGGGCACGTCGGCCGATTCAACTTGGCAATTCCCCTTATTGAGACAGTCTAGGCATTTCATGTCCAGTGAGGGCTGGATACAGCTGTTGGGGTATGCCCTTAAGGCTAATGTTTGAGGCCTTGGGATTGTATCAGTATCATGTATAAACTCTATGTTTATAAAGGCAATGGTTGTTATTTAGGTTGTTGCATTATCTGCTGCAATATGTATACTTCTGAATAATGTCTCAATGGTGTTTAGCTTGGCTGACATGCAGTATTGTCCTTAGTCGAGATATCTTGGTGAACATGAGACAACCTTGATATGATTGAGACTAATATGTGTTCTAATCTTATAGGATGCTTCGAGCATGGAATAAGATGTAGACTCATGGGTACATTGGATGTACTGGACAGACCCTACTTAGGATATTCGATTGCTTGTCACAATGTGAATAATCCTTATATGCAAACAAGTGGCACATATCCTCTGACTTGAGATCACTTGTGTTTCTAAATGATGATTGGCATTGTTTTGAGGTAGTTCAATATCATTTAAAACATAATGGTTATAGACTATCTTGGATAATGAGCATGAGTCATGTTAGGGCACTAGTGATAGATATAGGATTGCCGTCTCCTTGTTTGGAGTGTGATGTTCTGTTGGGGCCCCCTGGATGAGATGATTGAGAAAGTGTATGGCCATACCCAGATGACTATGTTCATCTGATCTAATCATTCTCATCATATTGGAATTACAGGCTTGACACGCTTGTCCAATAAGAACATCCAGTGGCAAAGGAAACACATATGTCAAGTGACTTGGGTTCACACTTGTGCTGTGGTTTGGGTGTAGCCTTGGAAGACTCTTTCCTTTATATCGGGAGACAGTGATGTGTTGCTAGATACCCCTCACTGATCGTGATAACGTAAGTTATCGTTACCGACATTTAAAGGAAACCCTTAGGGTAGTACAATTTTATGATATGGCTTACTTATGTCAGATCGTGTGGACTGAATTGTTTTGGTTCAGTTTGAAGGGATTTAAACTCTGATTGTAAGTGAGATCTGGTCTGATCATGTTTGATTGATTAGGGCTTGAGATCGGTAAGCTTCGATCGAGAGAATTGATGCTAGATCGATGAGATCAAGAGCATCAAGAGATGAATGGTTAGATCTTGAGCCTTATGGTTTAATCTGATCTAGACCAATGCTTGGTTTGATTTGGTCTTTAGACCAAATGAGATTGAACCGGTTCATCAAGTGAACGCTTGGTTCAAGGAGGAGAATATTGCGACTTGTTCACTTGGCGTGAACGGTTGAACACATTGAGGGTTTACTATTTTTGGAAGTTATGTTTCCAAAATAGAAAACACGCCTCACGTTCGAGAGCATTGCTCTATTCTCGCTCACATCTTCCTCTTGTCGCCTCTCTCCTCTCGTGTGGTGAGTCTTGACGCTCAAGGAGGATTCGGCCTAGCCAAGAGATCATCTCATCTTCCCTTCAAGCGATCAGGAGACTTGGAGATCCTTGCTAGCACAAGGAACGACAAGGAGAAAGCCATTTCTCATCTTGTGTGCGGCACCTTTGGAGGAGAGCCACATTGCCCTCTAGCTTCCAAGGCACCATCCAAGCAATGGCTATGGTATGATCCCTTGTCGATCTTTGCAATCTTTTAACAAGTTGATCTTATGTTCATGCATGCGATCTTAGAAACCCTAGATTCCGCTTTGTGACAAATTATACATATGCGCCTATTAGGGTTTCGCCCCCCCTTTAGGGACTTTCAACAGCATGAAACTCTATCTTCTCAACGTTGCCTCTAGAGTTCTATCATGTGGCTACCACATATGAAAAACTAGTCAAGTCTATCTTGACCGTTATACCCAGGGCCAACGAGTTTCCTTGCGAAGGCATGTCCAGGTTAAAACTGGACTAGGAAAACCATTGCCACTACACACCACCACGAGGGTGGGAAATAGTGCACAACACCACTAATCGATAGCTTGATGAGGGCTATGATGCAAAAGGCTATTTCATACTTGATATTGTTTTTTAGGGTTGTTGTGATCTCATCCACTTAGTTTTATCTTTTGTTTAATATTACAAGCATGCAATCCTATAGTAATAACAATAAGATAAAACACAACCAAGCATACTTTGGCAGATATAGAAAGCAATAAACAAGTGATGTGGTCATAGCCTAATCAACACATTGAACCATCGCATGCCAAGGGATGTTCAATGCTTGACCTAGGTGACAAGCCCCAACAAGACCTAACCTAGCTGCCACTAAGCTTCTGGTCCATGTGTGGCTCCAAGGTCCTCCACTCCAAGGGATAGCTCTCAAACCCTAAAAGAACTTCAAGCAAACGCTAGAGGCACCCCTAAAGATTTGCCCAAGCCCTCTTTGATGCGCCTTTATGCAAGTTGTGCCACCATGTAAGGTGCACAAATTTGCAAGTTCCAAAGAAGTTGCGCCAATGCCATATCTTCATGAGGGATGCGCCCCTTAATCTTCAACTTACAAAATAAAGAAAAAGAGTGGCACGTAGGCCTCAAAAAGTTCAATCAAGCACACAAGATTGAGAGAAAGGCAGCAGGGGCAAGTAGGTGTCGCCCTGGCTCTTTTGATTGAATGCAAATAGAAAGGACAGTGAGGACAGCTTGCAAGAGTTAAGGACCTCGCTAGGTGCGACTACAAGGTCTCTTAGCATCCTCGGAGTTAGATTGGACCGAGGCTTCCGTGTGGGGATGGCGACTACTACAACATAACTAAGGATACACTTACCCCTCTTCCTCTTTTATAGACCAATAGGGAAGGGTTGTTGGAGATGCCAACCACCCTCTACACACACAAAAGGGCATAGAATAAAATCCTAACTACCATCAAGCAATAGCTACCAACTAAAGTAGCAAGAAGAACATGAAGCTGGCGCATGGGCTGGGTCTTCCTAGGCCGCTGAATGGGCTGTTGATGTGCTACACCATCTCCGAGCATGCCACCATGAAGCAACAGGACCGGTTGATGGTGGGCTGGTTCTGTACGGTGCTGGCCAACTCTTGGGCGCTGTTGAGCACCCGGCTGATCCACGAGTTGACGCTCAACATTGGTCCAGTATAACTGGGTTGGTCCGGTTAGTAAGAGGTGGACATAGCTGACCCTAAGGTGGTCGGACAAGACACTCAACTTGAAATAATTACTAGCGGCCATGGCCCAATCGAGGAAGACACGCGGGTCAAGGTTACCATTGAAGATCGGTGGGTCAATGCACGTGAGTCGGTGTACCTGATCATCCTCACAAGTGCGCTCGATTGGTCACCGTGGGGGGGGGTGACTTCCTCGGCCCAGGCGGACTCGTCATCAAATGGGTCAAATTGGATAAACTCATCGTCAAATGGGTGAAACCGGGTAGACTCGTTGACATGCATCCACAACAGAGCCAACGGAGAGGGAACACTAAGTGAGGGTCTACCTTTAGCGGGTTTAGACCGAATTTCCAAAGCTCATTCCAAAAGGTCCTAAAACGAAGTCATAAGATGCTGAAACATAACTTCCATCGCTTCCATGCAAGTGGACAGCGTTTCGACCGACTCTACCCTAGGCGGAGTACTCTCCTCATTCGTAATGGGCACTTGAGATGAAGGGTTTTGGCATTGGGTTCTTAATCTAGTGGTCATTGACAGGTCCCACAAGTTCACGGTTATGTCAAAGTAATATAAAAGATGTCAAATCCCACAGGGAACAAGGCTGAGTACCAGAAAATCCAAGTTTTAATAGCTAGGCTAATGGACAAAAATCTCAGTTCTACAGAAAGAATATTGAATATTTAGGAGTAGAAATTGGGAATGGAGCTATCAAACTCCAACCTCATATTGCTTCTAAAATAAAAACCCTTGAGGTTACAGACACCAAGAGCCTACAACAATTCTTGGGGTTAATAAATTACGCTAGACCTTTTTTAAAGGATCTGCATAAATTGAGTGGACCCCTCTACTCAAAGTTATCTCTTACTGGTGTAAAGAAGTTTAACAATGAAGATTATAAACAAATTGAGAAAATTAGGCAATTGGTAGATACATTACCCTTGCTTAAATTACCATTGGACAGTGATTACCTTATTATTCAAACAGATGGTTGCGAAGATGGATGGGGAGCCATTCTTCTTCGTAAACCTCACAAATATACTACAGAACCAGAAAGTATCTGTAGATATGCTTCTGGCAATTTTTGAGAGAAAAATGTCACAAGTAGCATTGATCAAGAGCTTCTGGCCGTGTGTTATGGCTTAGATGCTTTTAGATTATTTCTTTTAAACAAAAAAAGAAATATTAATAAGAACTGATTGCGAGGCAATCGTAAAGTTTTTTTAATATAAAAAATGAAAAGCGCATCTCCCAAAAGAGTTGGCTATCATTTATAGATCATTGCATTAACAATGCATACAGAATTACCTATGAACATATCAGAGGTAAAAATAATGTCATTTCAGACATTTTATCACGCCTCTTACAAAGGCCAGAATGATAACTCAAGGTTATCCATATAAATGCCTCTTCCCAAGGCTAAAAGAATAACGTCATGTTATTCAATAAGATATTTTATATCTCATATGACAACTGATGGTTGAACAGATAATGGCCTCTGGAAGCATGTCATCTTCTCAGAAGCAAAGTGGTAAAGCCAAGAAAGGTCCTCAAGGTCCCCAACCTATGGTGACGGATGACCTAACTTATGCATAAGTGATCAAAGAAGAACCGGACAAAACACCAATATTTTTGTTTAGGACGCCTAAACATTATACTGCTTTGACCGGACATGACAGGACAATTTTAGATCTCTTGTGGAAAGACCATCATGGTTTTGGGTTTCTCATAGCAATGAATACCTTAGCTGGTCATCTCCAAGCTTTAAGGTATATGAAAACTATGCCAGCACCTGCAGTTGCAAGACAAAAAAAATTGGAACCTCAGACTTTAGATGCATACGTTGCAAAAGAGATGAAGGTTCAACAACTACAAACAGAACTTAGTACTATTATGACTCAGCTTGGTTCCTTACAAAAGGAAAAACAAGAGTTAGAGGAGAAAGTCAAATTATTGACAACAACCTGGGAACAAGAAATGGAATCAGAATGGAATAATTCTCGAACAAAGATTCCACCATAATTGTACCTAGCAAAATTACATATTTACGAAATGCTTAGACAAAAGCAACATCAGAAATTTCTAAAGGTAATTGGTTATTTGAAAAGAATAGCACTAAATGAGATAACAAGGCCCCAAGGCCTTCACTTAACCATGATTTCCTTGAAAAAAGACATGGCTCACCTAGATGAACCACACTGTTATTGCCATCAAGGATTCACGATAATCAAAGCTTCCATTGACCTCACACAATGGGAAGATTGCCAGATTCTGGATACAAGGATCTCCTTACTAGATCTCTTTAATTACGGATTACTAGACCGTTTGGTAGTCCATTTTTTACATCTCCATAAACTATCAATGTTTCCATGGAAGATCAGATATTGCCTTGAGAAATTATACAAGGTTCACCAATTTTCAGGATTTCTCGACCTGAATATTAGCTCTTGTCCACCCTAGTTTCTAGGATATCCTAGTGACGCAAAACACCAGGTTTTAATGAAAATACAACAAGACTTCATGCCAAATTTTTGGAATCAACCGTTTGAAGATGAAGTCAAAATAACATCAGAAGTTCCCTTAGAACTTCAAGTCCAACTTTGGCGTTCTTATATGATGACAGAGGAAACTTTGGTATTTTATCAGTCTTATCTGCTTACAGAAGATAAGACTCTAAAGGTCTATGTGGAAGATGACAATGATTTATTCTTTGTTCCTTTTACCTCCCATTTCTGTACTCACCCTGGACAGAATGAGCATTTCTCTCAGATCAAGGGAGAGTCTTTGGTCAAAGAATATAAAGATTATGGGAGAATGATACATCCACTACATGATGACGAGGATGCAGATGATATTCTTGAAGAAATTCAAGAAGACGATTAGGCCTTTTTAATGGCCAACAATTAAAAGAAGATTCACGTGTTGAAAGAGACGTGATGCCGGCTCCAAATGCAAGGCAGTCCCTACCGTAGAATCTTCGTTTATAATAATTGTATAAAAGATGCTGCTGGTCTCTTACTTTTTAGCTGTAAGATGCTTTCAATTATTAATGCTTTATGAGTGGTGTGGCATCAATTATTGATGCTTTTCTTCTCTTGTAAAAAATCTCTCCGCTCCATGTCTATATAAGGAGAACAGTTTGTGTTTAGAAGGCAAGTCGGCCTTCAGCTAAGGATTGTAAAAGAGTGTTCTTCAAGTTCTTGTAAGTTTGATCTTATGATCTTTTAATATATTCAGCATCTTTTAAGTATTTTCTAGTGTAAAATACCCCCTTCCCCCCTTTTTGGTAGGTGTCGCCCTGGCTCTTTTGATTGAATGCAAATAGAAAGGACAGTGAGGAAAGCTTGCAAGAGTTAAGGACCTCGCTAGGTGCGACTACAAGATCTCTTAGCACCCTCGGAGTTAGATTGGACCTAGGCTTCCGTGTGGGGATGGCGACTACTACAACATAACTGAGGACACACTTGCCCCTCTTCCTCTTTTATAGACCAATAGGGAAGGGTTTTTGGAGATGCCAACCACCCTCTACACACACAAAAGGGCATAGAATTAAATCCTAACTACCATCAAGCAATAGCTACCAACTAAAGTAGCAAGAAGAACATGAAGCTGGCGCATGGGCTGGGTCTTCCTGGGCCGCTGAATGGGCTGTTGATGTGCTACACCATCTCCGAGCATGCCACCATGAAGCAACAGGACCGGTTGATGGTGGGCTGGTTCTGTACGGTGCTGGCCGACTCTTGGGTGATGTTGAGCACCCGGTTGATCCACGAGTTGACGCTCAACATTGGTCCAGTATAACTGGGTTGGTCCGGTTAGTAAGAGGTGGACATAGCTGACCCTAAGGTTGTAAGATCCAAGGATCTTAAGTCCTGGTAAGTATTATTTTTGATTTAAATAAAATCATTGACTGTGGATATTACGTTAAGCAGTATTGGATGTTAATTAACTGGCTTATTGGTTGTTAATTTATAATTAATAAAATAGACCTTATTGGTTGTTAATTTGTAATTAATTAAATAGACCTTATTGGATGTTAATTTAATCCTTATTGGATTTTCGTTTAAGTGAATGGTTAATTGTTAGTTAATGGTTAAATTAATTAGTTAACTATGGGTTATTGGGTTTACACTTAAATTAGATGGATTCGAATTAATTAGTTAGTGGATTAAGTCTTCTCACCTAATTGGATCATCACTTGGCGACATGGACTTGGATCCTCTACTTGGCGGTTAGGATGCTTGGCGACTTGAAGATCCAATCCGTTAATTCAAATATGGCATGAAGAGGACTTTTGGCGGCTGATCGTTCATGCAACCCTAGAGCTTGACGCCACCTTGGAGGAAGAAGGCGATCTTGGTGTTCTTGGAGTTATTGAGGCGAATTCTCCATCTTCTTCCCCTTGGCGAATTTCCTTGAGGTGAAGAAACTTTCTTGGCGAGCTCTTGGAGATTCTTTGGGCGGCTTAAAGGCTTTAGACGAGTTTTGTGGGGGAAGTTTTCACCTTAGTGTTCACGGTTAAGAGGTGAGTGGGGGTGTCTATTCGATTTCTATCTAATTGTTTGTGTTAGATGATGTGTTAGATGATACATTTGCTTGTTGGAAATTTTATCATGCTAAAACCGATACCTTCACCATGTTAAAAAAATGAATTTATGATATTTTTATATGGAATTTGGGTGGCTTTAAATTAGTGATTTTTGAGCATGGAATTCTTGTTAACTAGGGTTTAGATTTTAAGTATATAATATGCTTGAAACCGTGGGCTACATGTGATGTTTTGTGAATTAGATTATAAGAAGATGAATTTTAATCTTATGTTGATTTTATGGATGCCCTAATAGCCCTAATAAATGCTAATAATATTCATGTTTATTTATCTATGACCATGAATCTTTGTTTGAGAAACTTGGGTGATAACTTAGCAAGGTTAGACTGAACTAATCAGCATGAAACCTAAGGATTACACTACTATGTGAATTATGTGATTTTTTTGAATATTATGTGGTTATGTGATTTTTGAATATTATGTGATTATGTGATTTTTGAATATTATGTGGTTATGTGATTTTCGAATATTATGTGGTTATGTGAACTCAAATATTATGTGTTGTGGTCATGGAATGGATAGGACTAAGGCTAAGTGTAACTGTGTACTCAAGGGGATAGTCTATATGTGATATGTTAAGGGTTGGAGATTTCAGCCCTATATTGTGATATGTGAGGGGGTTGTTGTTCAGCCTGCCTGATGTGATTATTGTGATATCGGCCCTGTGTTGTGATATGTGAAGGGGGTTGTTGTTCAGCCTGCCTGATGTGATTCTTGTGATGAAAATGACTATCCTAGAGTCTGGTCTACACTTAGGAGTCCACTTTTGTGAAATAAGATATAAGATGTGTTTGGTGTTGTCCAGTTAAGGAACCCTTTGGGAGAACGAGTGATATAAGACGCAAAGTGCCATATCTTGGTCAGACAGGGGCCACCTCTTGATGTCGTCACTCTTAGACGCTTAGATTTTTGTGATTATGGGGTGGTGTAGATCAATGTATCACATCTTGACCAGGTGGTGATTACCTCTTGAGTCTACTCACTGTCCATCTATATGTTGCATGTGATTTGCAGGCTTCTCCCAGTGCTTAGGCCAAAGCCGGGTTGGACCATAATGGTCACTACTGAATATGCTGGACAACTAGGTTAATTAAGTGGTTGGTATGTTTAGTTGGTTTAGAGTATAGCTCTAGAACCTTGAGTAGACACTGGTGTGGTGTCTTAGCAGTGTACATCTGACTGTTTTATATGAGTTCTGTGCTTTAATTTTGTTATATGTTGACATGATATTCTGTTCAATGTTTTTAAGATAATCTGCATGTATTTTGAGTGTATGTTATGGATGGTCGTTTGAGACTATCCACTCACTGGGCTGTGTAGCTCACCCCTCATTATTTTCAGGTGTAGAGCAGGGGCGCATTTCCAGTTAGCATTTTATATGAACATCGTGATATGCCAGTTGAATGAATAAGACTTTTGTGCTTAATTACTGGGGCCGGTTGTGGTCGAATTATGTGAACTTGTGTTGCCAGTTGTGGCCGAATTATGTGAACTTGTGTTGCCGGTTGTGGCAGTTTGATATTCTGATTTTTGTGTCACCGCGGGCTTTGGCCTGGTTTCGGTGTGGTATCATTGAATGAATTTATAGAATCGATATTATGACTTTGTTTTGAATTTTGAGTTGACTTGTGTTTTTGCAATCGGTTTTGATATAAATGTAACTTGCATATGTCTAGTGCAAGTATTGCGTGGTGGCAGGTACATTTATGAAATTTGTGTTTCGAGATTATATGTATGAATTTTCAAAAATTTCAGATCGTGTTTTCTTGAACTTGGTTTTACCTAGCATGTGCATCGATCTTGTATGATAACATCCGGTATCTTTCATGACTTGTGATCCTTGTTTGGGGTTAAGATAAACGGGATGTGACAGAATGGTATCAGAGGAGTTGGCTAGCTAAAACTTAGTTCGGGGGAAAACATGTTTGTGTATTGCTAGACACCTGATAGGTTTATGTTTGCATTCCTGACTTTGGTATGTGTGTGTAGGAATTTAAGATGGTGCGATCTAGAGGAAATGCTAGCAGTGAGGGTGAGCAGACCTCAGATCTCACGAGAACCATTGAGGCTCTGACAGGCATGGTACGGCAACAGGGTACCATGATAGAGAGGCAAGCTCAGATGCTGCAGCAGCAACAGACTCAGCATCAAGAAGCGCAACAGCAGCTCTTGCAGCACTTGACTCAGGAGAGATTCCAGACTACCACTCGGGCGGTGGGGAATAACTCTCAGGAGGACACTCACAGGCGCTATGCCTCACTTGTGAGTGAATTCCAGAAACTGGGTCCTAGTTCTTTTTATGGGGGCTCAGAATCGAGTACTGCAGAGAACTGGCAGTTGGTTTTGGACAAGATTTTTCAAGTCATGCGTTGCACAGATGAGGACAAGCTGTGTCTGACCACCTATATGATGCGTGGTGACGCAGATGAGTGGTGGAAGGGCGTGGTGAGGCTTGCTGAAGAAAGACATGAAATAGTAAATTGGACCTATTTCTTGTCTCAATTTAATGAGAAGTACTTCCCCGATAGCTTGGTGGAGGACCGAGAGGTGGAATTTATTCACCTGGAGCAGGGTGATATGACTGTGGACCAGTATGAGTTACGGTTCACTAAGTTGGGAAAGTATGCCCCTCACCTGATAAACACTGAAAAGAGGAGGGCTACCAAGTTTCTCAGAGGTCTCAGATGGGACATTCGGGAGCAGGTTGGTGCTCAGCACTTGGAGACTTACGTTGAGACTGTTGGACGAGCACGCACCATTGAGAGGTACATATCTGAGAGGAATTCTAGTGCTGCTATGACGGTGGTTCCTGTAGCTGAGGCGGCGGCTCCTCAGTATGGTAATGGCGGCAAGGGTAAGAAGTACCCTAAACATAAGGACTACAAGAAGAGCAGGTATAAGCCTTACTCTTACAAGGCACCGCAGCAGTCCAGGGATGCCAGGGATGTAAAGAACAGTATCACAGAGGACCGGAATTGTAATTATTGTGGGCTCAAGGGACATCTAATGAAAGACTGCTATAAGAAGAATGGTGTTTGCTTCAGGTGTAAGAAACCTGGGCACATGGTCAAGGACTGCAAAGAACCTGAGATGCAGCAGAGAAACACAGATAAGCCTACAGTCCAGACCCGAGTTTATGCTGTGGCTGAGAAGGATACACGAGCTTCCCGATCCGTCGTGGAAGGTACCTTATTTGTATTCGATCAGTTAGCTCGCATCTTATTTGACCCTGGTGCAAATTTATCTTTTGTATCTGTTAAATTTGCTGCATGTTTACCTGTATTGCCTAAGGTGATGGATTATGTTGTGTCTGTGAGTACTCCCTTAGGAAAGTCATTATCTACAGACACTGTTTGTGCTGAGTGTGTAGTGCATGTAGAGGGTTATGAGTTTCTTGTAGATCTAATCCTCTTAGACATGCAAGACTATGATGTCATCCTAGGTATGGATTGGTTATCTTCCCATCATGCCACTGTGGATTGCTTTGAGAAAGTAATCACCTTGAATCTGCTAGATGGGAATCGGCTTTTTGTGAGAGGTCTAGTGTCAGACCAAGGACCGCATGTGATATCTTTCCTGCAGGCCAGGAAGTTACTTGCTAGTGGGTGCAAGGGTTATCTTGCGCATGTTAAGGTGCAGGATGATTCTACTCCTGATTTGACTCAGATGGCAGTGGTGAAAGAGTTTCCTGATGTGTTCTCTGAAGAATTTTCAGGCTTGCCACCAATTCGAGAGGTAGAGTTTGGCATTGAGTTGGTGCCAGGTACTGCACCTATCTCCAGAGCTCCTTACCGCATGGCTACTTCAGAGTTGGCCGAGCTTAAGAAGCAACTGGAGGAATTGCTGGAAAAAGGTTACATCCGGCCTAGTGCTTCTCCCTGGGGAGCACCAGTGCTGTTTGTAAAGAAGAAAGATGGAACCCTGAGGATGTGTATAGACTACAGGCAACTGAACCAAGTGACTATCAAGAATAAGTATCCTCTCCCCAGAATTGATGATCTATTTGATCAATTACAGGGAGCGACAGTGTTCTCTAAGATTGACCTGAGATCAGGGTATTATCAGCTTAGGGTCAAGGATGAGGATATATTTAAGACTGCTTTCAGGACCAGGTATGGGCATTTCGAATTTCTAGTTATGCCTTTTGGACTGACGAATGCACCTGCTGTCTTCATGGATTTGATGAACAGGGTATTTCATGAATTACTTGATTCATGTGTGGTGGTTTTCATAGATGATATCTTGGTGTACTCTCGGACTACTTCGGATCATGTCAGTGACTTGCGCAGAGTACTGGAAATCCTGAGGAAGAACCGATTATATGCCAAGGCTAGTAAGTGTGAGTTTTGGCTAGAAAAGATCAGTTTCCTTGGGCATGTGATTTCTGGTCAGGGGGTGTCTGTGGATCCAGTTAAAGTGCAAGCCATCCTTAATTGGGGAAGACCGACTAGTGCTACTGAGATCAGAAGTTTCCTGGGTTTAGCAGGTTACTACCGGAGGTTTGTTGAGGGATTCTCCAAGCTGGCGGGTCCTTTAACTAAATTGACCAGAAAGGAGGCCAAGTTTAATTGGGATGACAAGTGTGAAGAGAGCTTTCAGGAACTGAAGAGGAGGTTGACTAGTACACCAATCCTCATTATTCCTAGTGATGGGGAAAGGTTTACTGTTTATACGGATGCTTCAGGCAAAGGGTTGGGTTGTGTCTTGATGCAGAAGGGTTCTGTGGTAGCCTATGCTTCGAGACAACTGAAGGAGTATGAGTTGAACTACCCTACTCATGACTTAGAGTTGGCGGCCGTAGTCTTTGCTCTGAAGATATGGCGTCACTATTTGTTGGGTCAAGAGTTTGATCTGTTCACTGACCACCAGAGTCTCAAGTACATCTTCACTCAGAAGGAGTTGAACATGAGACAAAGAAGATGGATGGAGTTGATCAAAGACTATGACTTCTCTATTCAGTATCAGGCTGGAAAGGCCAATGTAGTGGCTGATGCACTGAGCAGACATCCAGTTACTTCAGTAGCTGCTTTACGGGTCAGTGAGTGGCAATTACTGCAGGAGTTCAGCGATCTCAGGATCAGTGTTTCTCCTAGAGTTCATTCGGGTTATGTGGCTTTCCTCAGAGTACAGTCTACTTTGTTGCAGAAAATCAGAGATCAGCAGTCAGTGGATCCGAAATTAGTTCAGATCAGGGATAGTTTGGTTGCGGGTACAGTTCAGGATTTTAGCTTGTCTGATGATGGTGTTCTTCGATTTTGTGGAAGGGTGTGTGTCCCTGAGGAACCGAGCTTGAGGAAAGAAATATTGGAGGATAGCCATAACTCCAAATATTCTCTACATCCTGGTGTGACTAAGATGTATCAGGACCTCAAGAAAAGCTTTTGGTGGCCGGGTATGAAGAAAGAAGTATTTGATTTTGTCTCTAGGTGTTTAACCTGTCAGACGGTAAAGGCTGAACACCAGAAACCTGGTGGTTTGTTGCAGCCCCTTCCTATTCCTGAGTGGAAGTGGGAATGCATCAGTATGGACTTTGTGTGTGGATTGCCCAGAACCAGATTGGGTCATGATGCTATTTGGGTGATTGTTGATAGACTCACTAAATCAGCCCACTTTCTTCCGATCAAGATGACTTATCCTTTAGAGAGACTGGCTAGATTGTATATTGATGAGATAGTCAGACTGCATGGAGTGCCTGTTGATATTGTGTCTGATAGGGACTCTCGATTTCTGTCCAAGTTTTGGAAGAGCTTACAGGAGGGTTTGGGTACTAAGTTGAGTTTTAGTACAGCATACCATCCTCAGTCTGATGGCCAAACGGAGCGTACTATCCAGACTCTAGAAGACCTGTTGAGAGCTTATGTGGTTGATTGGAGTTCTGAGTGGAACCGGGATCTATCTTTGATAGAGTTCACTTATAATAATAGTTTCCACTCCAGTATTCAGATGGCTCCATATGAGGCTTTGTATGGAAGAAGGTGTAGGACTCCCTTGTGTTGGGAGGAGACTGGTGATAGATTGATTTTGAGATCTGATGCAGTACAGGAAACTACTGATAAGGTCAGAGAGATTCAGGATAAACTGAAGATTGCTCGGGACAGACAGAAGAGTTATGCTGATGACCGTCGTCGTCCCTTGGAGTTTATGGTAGGGGATCATGTTTTCTTAAAGGTGTCACCTA
This sequence comes from Costus lasius, assembly GCA_027563935.2. Classification (NCBI taxonomy): domain Eukaryota; kingdom Viridiplantae; phylum Streptophyta; class Magnoliopsida; order Zingiberales; family Costaceae; genus Costus; species Costus lasius. Next base: position 88,288,131 of record CM050446.2, read on the forward strand.
CTAAGGGTGTTATGAGGTTTGGCAAAAAGGGCAAGTTGAGCCCTAGGTTTGTAGGCCCTTTTGACATTATTGAGAGAGTTGGTCCAGTGGCTTACAGGTTGGCTTTACCTCCTGCTATGGATCATGTGCATAATGTGTTCCATGTTTCTGCTTTGAGGAAATATCATCCGGATCCATCTCATGTATTGGAGTTGGAACCTCTTCAGATTCAGAGTGATTTGACCTTTGAGGAAAAACCTCTCCGGATTGTTGATAGAAAGGATAAGGTTCTGAGGAATAAGTCTATACCTTTGGTAAAGGTTATCTGGGGAAATCAGTCGGTTGAGGAGGCGACTTGGGAGACTGAAGCTGATATGAGGAAGTTTTATGCTTATCTTTTTGATGATATGAATGCTGAGCTTTAGAGGACTAAAGCTTTATAAGGAGGGAGGGATGTAAGATCCAAGGATCTTAAGTCCTGGTAAGTATTATTTTTGATTTAAATAAAATCATTGACTGTGGATATTACGTTAAGCAGTATTGGATGTTAATTAACTGGCTTATTGGTTGTTAATTTATAATTAATTAAATAGACCTTATTGGTTGTTAATTTGTAATTAATTAAATAGACCTTATTGGATGTTAATTTAATCCTTATTGGATTTTCGTTTAAGTGAATGGTTAATTGTTAGTTAATGGTTAAATTAATTAGTTAACTATGGGTTATTGGGTTTACACTTAAATTAGATGGATTCGAATTAATTAGTTAGTGGATTAAGTCTTCTCACCTAATTGGATCATCACTTGGCGACATGGACTTGGATCCTCTACTTGGCGGTTAGGATGCTTGGCGACTTGAAGATCCAATCCGTTAATTCAAATATGGCGTGAAGAGGACTTTTGGCGGCTGATCGTTCATGCAACCCTAGAGCTTGACGCCACCTTGGAGGAAGAAGGCGATCTTGGTGTTATTGGAGTTATTGAGGCGAATTCTCCATCTTCTTCCCCTTGGCGAATTTCCTTGAGGTGAAGAAACTTTCTTGGCGAGCTCTTGGAGATTCTTTGGGCGGCTTAAAGGCTTTAGACGAGTTTTGTGGGGGAAGTTTTCACCTTAGTGTTCACGGTTAAGAGGTGAGTGGGGTGTCTATTCGATTTCTATCTAATTGTTTGTGTTAGATGATGTGTTAGATGATACATTTGCTTGTTGGAAATTTTATCATGCTAAAACCGATACCTTCACCATGTTAAAAAAACGAATTTATGATATTTTTATATGGAATTTGGGTGGCTTTAAATTAGTGATTTTTGAGCATGGAATTCTTGTTAACTAGGGTTTAGATTTTAAGTATATAATATGCTTGAAACCGTGGGCTACATGTGATGTTTTGTGAATTAGATTGTAAGAAGATGAATTTTAATCTTATGTTGATTTTATGGATGCCCTAATAGCCCTAATAAATGCTAATAATATTCATGTTTATTTATCTATGACCATGAATCTTTGTTTGAGAAACTTGGGTGATAACTTAGCAAGGTTAGACTGAACTAATCAGCATGAAACCTAAGGATTACACTACTATGTGAATTATGTGATTTTTTTGAATATTATGTGGTTATGTGATTTTTGAATATTATGTGATTATGTGATTTTTGAATATTATGTGGTTATGTGATTTTCGAATATTATGTGGTTATGTGAACTCAAATATTATGTGTTGTGGTCATGGAATGGATAGGACTAAGGCTAAGTGTAACTGTGTACTCAAGGGGATAGTCTATATGTGATATGTTAAGGGTTGGAGATTTCAGCCCTGTATTGTGATATGTGAGGGGGTTGTTGTTCAGCCTGCCTGATGTGATTATTGTGATATCGGCCCTGTGTTGTGATATGTGAAGGGGGTTGTTGTTCAGCCTGCCTGATGTGATTCTTGTGATGAAAATGACTATCCTAGAGTCTGGTCTACACTTAGGAGTCCACTTTTGTGAAATAAGATATAAGATGTGTTTGGTGTTGTCCAGTTAAGGAACCCTTTGGGAGAACGAGTGATATAAGACGCAAAGTGCCATGTCTTGGTCAGACAGGGGCCACCTCTTGATGTCGTCACTCTTAGACGCTTAGATTTTTGTGATTATGGGGTGGTGTAGATCAATGTATCACATCTTGACCAGGTGGTGATTACCTCTTGAGTCTACTCACTGTCCATCTATATGTTGCATGTGATTTGCAGGCTTCTCCCAGTGCTTAGGCCAAAGCCGGGTTGGACCATAATGGTCACTACTGAATATGCTGGACAACTAGGTTAATTAAGTGGTTGGTATGTTTAGTTGGTTTAGAGTATAGCTCTAGAACCTTGAGTAGACACTGGTGTGGTGTCTTAGCAGTGTACATCTGACTGTTTTATATGAGTTCTGTGCTTTAATTTTGTTATATGTTGACATGATATTCTGTTCAATGTTTTTAAAATAATCTGCATGTATTTTGAGTGTATGTTATGGATGGTCGTTTGAGACTATCCACTCACTGGGCTGTGTAGCTCACCCCTCATTATTTTCAGGTGTAGAGCAGGGGCGCATTTCCAGTTAGCATTTTATATGAACATCGTGATATGCCAGTTGAATGAATAAGACTTTTGTGCTTAATTACTGGGGCTGGTTGTGGTCGAATTATGTGAACTTGTGTTGCCAGTTGTGGCCGAATTATGTGAACTTGTGTTGCTGGTTGTGGCAGTTTGATATTCTGATTTTTGTGTCACCGCGGGCTTTGGCCTGGTTTCGGTGTGGTATCATTGAATGAATTTATAGAATCGATATTATGACTTTGTTTCGAATTTTGAGTTGACTTGTGTTTTTGCAATCGGTTTTGATATAAATGTAACTTGCATATGTCTAGTGCAAGTATTGCGTGGTGGCAGGTACATTTATGAAATTTGTGTTTCGAGATTCTATGTATGAATTTTCGAAAATTTCAGATCATGTTTTCTTGAACTTGGTTTTACCTAGCATGTGCATCGATCTTGTATGATAACATCCGGTATCTTTCATGACTTGTGATCCTTGTTTGGGGTTAAGATAAACGGGATGTGACAAAGGTGGTCGGACATGACACTCAACTTGAAATAATTACTGGCGGCCATGGCCCAATCGAGGAAGACACACGGGTCAAGGTTACCATTGAAGATCGGTGGGTCAATGCACGTGAGTCGGTGTACCTCATCATCCTCACAAGTGCGCTCGATCGGTCACCATGGGGGGCGTGACTTCCTCGGCCCAGGCGGACTCGTCATCAAATGGGTCAAATTGGATAAACTCATCGTCAAATGGGTGAAACCGGGTAGACTCGTTGACATGCATCCACAACAGAGCCAACGGAGAGGGAACACTAAGTGAGGGTCTACCTTTAGCGGGTTTAGACCGAATTTCCAAAGCTCATTCCAAAAGGTCCTAAAACGAAGTCATAAGATGCTGAAACATAACTTCCATCGCTTCCATGCAAGTGGACAGCGTTTCGACCGACTCTACCCTAGGCGGAGTACTTGTTGGGAAACCCCGGGGACATTTTACAATTTTTCAGAGCCATGGGCATACATTTTCCGCAGCGGAAGAATGTCCCCGAAACAGGGTAGTCCCAAAAACCCAGTGAAGATCTCTTGCGAGGGGGTCGACACGATGTGATAGTAAGTACCTTTAAGCAATTAGAAGCCGATGTCGATGAAGGCGCCCAAGTGTTCGCCCTCTGCAGTCTCGCACACACGGATTCCTCAAGTTTTCTTCTTCCTCGCCCGGTGCTAGCCTCGGGAAGAAGATCCATGCCTTAGGAGAGTCCTCCAAGCAACTTGCGCCACCACCAAGATGTGATGCGCCAAGGAGATGGAAGGAGAAGACAACGCCGCAAGCCTTCTTGTTCCTTTGCGCCAAGGAAAGGAAGAGAAGAAGCATGCTTGCGCCCTTGATGGAAGAAGAAGAGCTCTAAGCTCTCCAAGCCGTCGCCCTCTAATGCTTTACGCCTCCAAGGAATTAGCATCATGAAGAGAGGGGGCGGTAAGGCCTTATTTATAGGAGCAAGAGGCGGTTAGGGGAGAATGGCAAGTGTTGACAATTAGGGCATGATTCTAGGAGATTATCCAATCAATTATATTGATTAAATCTCCACTCCCATATGCGCCTAAGACTTGCCAAAGCAAGCATCAGCCATATGCGCCCATATCATGCCATATGAGGCATTAATCCCATCCATGCGCCTAGACCTAGTCAAGGCAATATGATGGATTGCCTAATGTGGCTGTTGGGGTATGCCCTTAAGGCTAATGTTTGAGGCCTTTGGGATTGTAATAGTATCATGTAATAAACTCTTGTGTTTATAAAGGCATGGTTATTGTTCAGGTTGTTACCTTGTCTGCTGTAATAAGTGTACTTCTGAATAATGTCTCAAAGCTGTTCAGCTAGGCTGACATGCATATGTCCTTAGTCGATATATCTTGGTGAACATGAGACAGCCTTGATATGATTGAGACTAATATGTGTGCTAATCTTATAGGATGCTTCGAGCATGGAATAAGATGTAGACTCATGGGTACATTGGATGTACTGGACAGACCCTACTAGGATATTCAATTGCTTGTCACAATATGAATGATCCTTGTTTGCACTAAGTGGCACATGTCCTTTGACTTGAGATCACTTGTGTTACTAAATGATGATTGTCATTGTTTTGAGGTAGTTCAATATCATTTGAAACATAATGATTATAAACTATCTTGGATAATGATCATGAGTCAGGTTAGAACACTAGTGATAGATAAAGGATTGCCGTCTCCTTGTTCAAGGAGTGTGATGTTCTAAAGGGCCCCCCTGTATGAGATGGTTGAGATAGTGTATGGCCATACCCAGGTGACTATGTTCATCTGATCTAATCATGCTCATCATATTGGAGTTACAAGCTTGACACGCTTGTCCAATGAGAACATCCAGTGGCAAAGGACACATGCATGCCTTGTGAAGTTGCATTCACACTTGTGCTGTGTTTTGGGTGTAGTCTTGGAAGACTCTTTCCTTTATATCGGGAGACAGTGATGTGTTGCTAGATACCCCTCACTGATCGTGATAACGTGAGTTGTCATTACCGACATTTAAAGGAAACCCTCAGGGTCGCACAATTTGATGATATGGCTTACTTGAGTCAAATCGTGTGGACTGAATCGTTTGGGTTCAGTTTAAAGGGATTTTTTTTCTCTGATTGTAAGTGAGATCTGGTCTGATCATGTTTGATTGATTAGGGCTTGAGATCGGTAAGCTTCGATCGAGAGAGATGATGCTAGATCGGTGAGATCAGGAGCATCAAGAATTGAACGGTTAGATTTTGAACCTTTAGGGTTTAATCTAGACCATATGGCTTGGGTTAATTGGTCTTGGACCAAACCGAATAGAACCGGCTCATGATTGAGTGCATGGTTCATGGGAGATGAGTTAAGCGTTTGGTTCACTCAAGAGTGAACGCATGAGCTTTAACACCTTTCCATTTTTGGAATCGGTTTCGAAGTGGAAATGGTGTAACGCCTCCACATTAGTGTGGGAGGTTACTCTCTTGCCGAATTCTCTCGTGTGAAGGTTTCTCCAATTTTCGGTGGAGAGGACTTGACGAAAGCTACGAGAGGAAGTCTCGCCAAGCACAACCTAGAAGTTCCCTTCCTTTCCATTTCGATCAAGGACATCTTGGAGATCCTTGCTAGCACAAGGAGCATCCAAGGAGCAAGTCATCACTCATTTTGTGTGCGACAATTTGGAGGAGACCTATCTTGATCTCTCGCTTCCAAGTCGCCATCCTCTTCATGGCTTTGGTATGATTTCTCATAGCCTTAAGTTGATCATATGGTTATCATATGCGATCTTCTAGAAACCCTCTTTCCGCCATGCTTGCTAGATGCGCATGATTAGGGTTTCACCCCCTTATATTAGGGACCCTTCAATTGGTATCAGAGCTAGGCTTTCGATATGATCTATATGATTGCTTTGAAGTGTTTGTGATCCATACATGATGCTATGTTGCGCTTACTTGATACTTTGTTTACATGCGTTTACATGATGCAAGGTTTACATTGTCTAGTTTGCGCTTGTATCATTGTTACAAGAAGTTTGCGCTCCCCCTTGAAGGGGACCCCCTATTTGCGCTCCCCCCTTGAAGGGGACCCCCTAGATATAAGGGTTATCAACATGCTAGATATTGGGTGTATCTTGTTTTCTCAAGTGAAGCATGTTGTTTGTTTGCGCATGTTCTAGATGTTTTATAAAACTTACATCTTGCGCGCCTGATTAGATCTAAGGTGCCCCTACTATAAATCCTTAGATGGGTTGATGGGTTTGAAAGCATCTTCTAGGTCCGATCCAGAGAGTCTGATCAGACCATCTGACAGCCTAGATGGGTTGACCAGATAGCACCTGTGCGCAAGCACAAGGTGGCTATAGGTCGACTGCATCCAGGGCGTGTAGCGAGGTCTGGTTGAGACGACTACTGAACACACATGAGTTAGGCCCGGGGTCACACCCGCTTGCCGAAACTCATGAGGGTGGTTCAGCCCTTTCTACATGCATGGTTGACCATTAGGTCAACTCAAGTCAGTTAGGACTTGGTGCATGCAAGGGCAGAGGATCTGACTAGATGGATGAGTGGATCCCTATCAATGGACCATTGTAAGGTTGTAGGGCACATAAGGAAATTAAAATTGATACCATGGGGTTTTTCAAAATTTAATTTCATGGATGGATCACATGTTGATTTGATACCATATGCTTGTTTATTTAATCTTATGTGGGTTGCCCTAATGAGTGCTGTGCTGGGGCCTGCGTGCCTGGCTAATTATAAGTTAATATTATTTTGTGATCTGCGAGTCACATTTGTAATTAATTTATTGTATATTTGACCTGCGAGTCAAACTTGTCTAGATAGATCAAAATGTATTTTGATTAGACAAAAGCACAAAGGCACACATCCAAGAGGGGCATTCAGCTGGTGGCGCACCTGAGGTGCTCTTGGCGCTAGGGCCCTGGGTTGGACCAGATGAGATGCAAAAGTCCCAAGAAGAACAAGTGAAGACTTAAGTATCTTAAGGTCTTACTTAGGCTTTGGGCTTTTACCACATAAGATCATGCTTTCTATTTATTGTTGATATAATTAGAATTGCATGTGTTTATCTTCTGCTATAGCCATAGGATTTGCCTGATAGTAAGAAGATAAAAGACCGTTAAAATCCAATGCTAAAATATCAAGCGCGTAATGCCTTCTGACGCGAAACCTCACTGTTCTGACTATCGTTGGAGCCGTGTTGTACCCACTCAGTGGGCACGTCCATCTATCTTCAGACGGTGTGTGATTTCACCTGCGTGTTACAGAGAAGGGATTTATCGCTTCTCGTTGCTCAGCATAGCACGTGGTGGTCCAGGGAGTAGGTCAGGTCAGCTTGACCATGTAGGCTACATATGTGGCGCATATGGTAGCACATGGAGGCAGCCATCTGTGGGGTCAGAGATTGTGTTGTACCAACTCAGTTGGCACAGTCTGCTGGATTGCCCAGATGAAGGGGAATCACACGGGTTGGTGATTGGCAGGGACTGCCTACCAGAGATTAGTGCTTGTACTCTCTGTGCATCTTATCTTGCCTGAGCGGGACGCGGAGACCAAGTATGAAATCTGGATCCCATCTCACTAAAAGAGTGTTACTCTTTCGGACTGTTTACTGGATTTTTCAGTCAGACAAAATAGTGAGAAAAGAATCTTTCTTAAGTCCTGGATTGATTCTGAACATTGATACTGACCTTGCTGTTCTTGCATTGTTGTAGATACCTGCAGCAACGAACACCATGAGCTTCAATGTGCGATCCCTACTGGAAAGGGAGAAGTTTGCTGGGCCGAACTTCTCTGACTGGTTCAGACACCTTAAGATCGTTCTTAAGGCAGAGAGGAAACTGTATGTCCTCGAGACGGCAGTGCCGCCTCAACCGGCTGAGAACGCCGCAAGGGCGGTTCGCGATGCCTATGAAAAGCACGTCAATGATAGCATTGATGTCGCTTGCCTGATGCTAGCGTCTATGACGCCACCGCTGCAGCGTCAGCATGAGGATATGTCGGCTATAGAAATTATAGCGAACCTCAAGATGCTGTATGCTGCACAGGCGAGGACAGAACGCTATAATCTGACAAAGCTCTTCTTTCAGAGCAAACTGGCTGAAGGGAGCCCAGTGGGAGCTCACGTGCTCAAGATGATTGGGCACAAGGAGGCTCTGGAGAAACTGGGGCATACCATCAACCAGGAGCTTGCTGTGGATATTATTCTGCAGTCTCTCCCGCCCTCTTTCGATGCGTTCATCATTAACTTTAATATGAACAAAATCGATTGTACACCGGCAGAGCTGTTGAATATGCTCTTGACAACTGAGGAAACTCTGAAGGGAAAGCCTTCAACCTCTGTCTTAATGGTTCCTTCCAGGAACAAGAAGAAGGGGAAGAAGGGCAAAGCCCCTGTCAAGAATTACAGCAAGGCTCTGAAACAGAAGGTGAAGCGGTCAAAGGACAACAGGTGTTTCCACTGTGGCCAGCTGGGTCACTGGAAAAAGGACTGTAAAGCGCTCCAAGGAGATAAGAGGGGAAGCATCGCTTCTGGCTCAGGTATATATGTGACTGAGGTCATGTTATCTTCTTCTTCTATTTCATGGGTGTTGGACACTGCATGTGGAGTTCACATTTGTTCAAATGTACAGGAACTCAAGAGAAGAAGGCAGGTGGGATAGCATGAGGTAGACCTACGCGTTGGAAACGGGGCACGGGTTGCTGCTGTTGCTGTAGGAGACTATTTCATTTCTTTACCATCTGGCATTGTATTGGAATTAAACAATTGTTATTTTGTACCGAGTATCACCAAAAATATTATCTCTATTCCTGCTCTTGTCAGGAAAGGTTTTGCCTTTGAATGCAATATTTCAAAGTGTGTTTTATCGTATGATAATATTGTTTATGGAACTGGTTCAATTAACAATGGGTTATACATGTTGGACATGGAAAATTCTATACAAAACATTGATAATAAGAAAGCCAAGTATGCTGATGACAGCACCTTGCTATGGCATAGTCGTTTAGGCCATATAAACGAGAAACGCATTAAGCGGTTGCATGATCATGGACTGCTGGGATCTTTCTCCTATGAGGAGATTGATACATGCAAAGCTTGTTTGATGGGTAAAATGACGAAGTCTCCTTTTCCTAACAAAGGTCAAAGGGCTTCAGGTTTACTTGACCTTATACACAGTGATGTGTGTGGGCCTTTTAGTAAACATGCCAGAGGTGGCTATCAGTACTTCATTACCTTTACTGATGATTTCAGTAGGTATGGGTATGTCTATTTAATGAGACATAAAAGTGAATCTTTTGACAAGTTCAAAGAGTTCAAAAATGAAGTACAAAATCAGTTAGGCCGAAATATCAAGGCACTTCGTTCTGATCGAGGTGGAGAATACCTAAGTCATGCATTTACTGACTATCTGAAGGAGTGTGGGATTATCTCACAGCTCACTCCGCCAGGAACACCGCAATGGAATGGTGTGTCCGAGAGGAGAAATAGAACGTTACTTGACATGGTTCGTTCTATGATGAGTCAGGCTACTCTTCCATACTCCTTTTGGGGTTTTGCACTGGAGACAGCTGCAAAGGTACTAAACCGAGTGCCATCCAAGGCAGTTTCAAAGACGCCATATGAGTTATGGTATGGGAAACAGCCTAGCTTGACATTTATCAGGATCTGGGGTTGCGAGGCTTATGTCAAAAAGCTCGCCTCTGGGAAACTGGAGAGCAGATCTGAGAAATGCATATTTGTCGGTTACCCTAAGGAAACTAAGGGTTATTATTTCTACGATCCCAAGGAGAACAAGGTATTTGTTGCTCGGACGGCAATATTTCTTGAGAAGGAGTTTCTTCTGCAAGAAGCCAGTGGGAGAGAAATAAAGCTGGATGAGAATCCAGAGGAAGGACAAAGTAGTCAAGCGCAGTTGGATGAGCCTGAGCCGGTAGATCAGGTTATTGAACAACCTGAGGCTCAAACATCACGGGAACCGCGAAGATCGGGAAGGATCCGTCGACAGCCAGAGCGCTATGACGGAGTCTACATCATTGAAAATGATGAACCCCTCACTTATGCGGATGCGGTCAGTGGACCGGAGTCAGCTAGATGGCTTGAAGCTATGCGAGCCGAAATGGACTCCATGTCAGATAACCAAGTCTGGGATTTGGTTGATCCGCCTCCGGGAGTAATCCCTATAGGCTGTAAATGGATCTTCAAGAAGAAGATTGACATGGATGGTAACGTGGTTACCTATAAAGGCAGGCTAGTTGTGAAAGGTTTCAAACAAATCTACGGGATAGATTATGATGAAACTTTCTCACCTGTAGCCATGTTTAAGTCTATTCGGATTCTTTTCGCGATGGCTGCATATTACGATTATGAGATCTGGCAGATGGATGTGAAAACAGCTTTCCTTAATGGAAATCTGGATGAGGATGTGTATATGACACAACCTGAAGGTTTCACTAATCCAGCAGATCGTCATAAAATATGCAAGTTAAAGAAGTCTATTTATGGACTGAAACAAGCATCTAGAAGCTGGAATATTCGTTTTGATGAATCAATCTCTGAGTTTGGTTTCATCAAGAACGAAGATGACCCGTGTGTATATAAAAGGTTTAGTGGGAGCGTGATTACATTCCTAATCCTCTACGTCGATGATATCTTGATCATTGGAAATGACATTCCTGAAATGCATGCTGTGAAGGCATGGTTAAGGAAATGTTTCCAGATGAAAGATTTAGGAGAAGCAGCCTATGTGTTAGGTGTGAAGATCTACAGGGATAGATCTAAGAGGCTTCTCGGGCTGTGCCAGAGTACTTACATCGATAAGGTCCTGGAAAGATTCCATTTAGAGAATTCTAAAAGGGGACATCTTCCAGTCAGACATGGTCTGAATCTTTCGAAGAGTCAGTGTCCACGAACACAGACTGAGAAAGATGAAATGGACAATACGCCTTATGCTTCGGCTATTGGATCCATAATGTATGCGATGTTGTGTACTCGCCCAGACGTTGCTTACGGGCTAAGCGTGACCAGTCGGTTCCAAAGTAATCCAGGTATGGCGCACTGGATTGCAGTCAAGAATATTTTAAAATATCTGCGGAGGACCAAAGATATGTTCTTGATATATGGTGGTCAGGAAGAACTCAGTATAGAAGGATATACTGACGCTTCGTTCCAGTCGGACCAGGATGATTTCCGATCGCAATCAAGCTATGTTTTTAGCTTGAATGGTGGAGCAGTGGTGTGGAAGAGTTTCAAACAGTCAACTGTTGCTGATTCCACAACAGAAGCTGAGTATGTTGCAGCCTCGGAAGCATCCAAGGAGGCAGTGTGGATTCGTAAGTTCGTGAGAGAACTTGGTGTTGTTCCTTCGAGTGCAGATCCTTTGGTTATCTTCTGTGATAACACTGGAGCAATCGCACAAGCAAAGGAACCACGGTCACACCAGAAGTCCAAGCACATACAGAGACGGTTTCACTTGATCCGGGAGATCATTGATCGTGGCGAGATCAAAATTTGCAAGGTTCATACAGACGACAATCTGGCTGACCCGCTTACCAAGCCTCTGGCGCAGCAGAAGCATGAGAAGCACTGTAATAATATGGGTTTGAGGTTTCTCAACCATTAGATTAAGTGCAAGTGGGAGATTGTTGGGGTATGCCCTTAAGGCTAATGTTTGAGGCCTTTGGGATTGTAATAGTATCATGTAATAAACTCTTGTGTTTATAAAGGCATGGTTATTGTTCAGGTTGTTACCTTGTCTGCTGTAATAAGTGTACTTCTGAATAATGTCTCAAAGCTGTTCAGCTAGGCTGACATGCATATGTCCTTAGTCGATATATCTTGGTGAACATGAGACAGCCTTGATATGATTGAGACTAATATGTGTGCTAATCTTATAGGATGCTTCGAGCATGGAATAAGATGTAGACTCATGGGTACATTGGATGTACTGTACAGACCCTACTAGGATATTCAATTGCTTGTCACAATATGAATGATCCTTGTTTGCACTAAGTGGCACATGTCCTTTGACTTGAGATCACTTGTGTTACTAAATGATGATTGTCATTGTTTTGAGGTAGTTCAATATCATTTGAAACATAATGATTATAAACTATCTTGGATAATGATCATGAGTCAGGTTAGAACACTAGTGATAGATAAAGGATTGTCGTCTCCTTGTTCAAGGAGTGTGATGTTCTAAAGGGCCCCCCTGTATGAGATGGTTGAGATAGTGTATGGCCATACCCAGGTGACTATGTTCATCTGATCTAATCATGCTCATCATATTGGAGTTACAAGCTTGACACGCTTGTCCAATGAGAACATCCAGTGGCAAAGGACACATGCATGCCTTGTGAAGTTGCATTCACACTTGTGCTGTGTTTTGGGTGTAGTCTTGGAAGACTCTTTCCTTTATATCGGGAGACAGTGATGTGTTGCTAGATACCCCTCACTGATCGTGATAACGTGAGTTGTCGTTACCGACATTTAAAGAAAACCCTCAGGGTCGCACAATTTGATGATATGGCTTACTTGAGTCAGATCGTGTGGACTGAATCGTTTGGGTTCAGTTTAAAGGGATTTTTTTTCTCTGATTGTAAGTGAGATCTGGTCTGATCATGTTTGATTGATTAGGGCTTGAGATCGGTAAGCTTCGATCGAGAGAGATGATGCTAGATCGGTGAGATCAGGAGCATCAAGAATTGAACGGTTAGATTTTGAACCTTTAGGGTTTAATCTAGACCATATGGCTTGGGTTAATTGGTCTTGGACCAAACCGAATAGAACCGGCTCATGATTGAGCGCATGGTTCATGGGAGATGAGTTAAGCGTTTGGTTCACTCAAGAGTGAACGCATGAGCTTTAACACCTTTCCATTTTTGGAATCGGTTTCGAAGTGGAAATGGTGTAACGCCTCCACATTAGTGTGGGAGGTTACTCTCTTGCCGAATTCTCTCGTGTGAAGGTTTCTCCAATTTTCGGTGGAGAGGACTTGACGAAAGCTACGAGAGGAAGTCTCGCCAAGCACAACCTAGAAGTTCCCTTCCTTTCCATTTCGATCAAGGACATCTTGGAGATCCTTGCTAGCACAAGGAGCATCCAAGGAGCAAGTCATCACTCATTTTGTGTGCGACAATTTGGAGGAGACCTATCTTGATCTCTCGCTTCCAAGTCGCCATCCTCTTCATGGCTTTGGTATGATTTCTCATAGCCTTAAGTTGATCATATGGTTATCATATGCGATCTTCTAGAAACCCTCTTTCCGCCATGCTTGCTAGATGCGCATGATTAGGGTTTCACCCCCTTATATTAGGGACCCTTCAGTGGCTTGGGCGCAAGTCCTAATCCAATTAGGACTCTAATTATGTTAATAATCAGCCCACAATTGTCAAACACAATCCAATCAATTATCTTGTGTGATTTAATCAAATCCAATTTGATTTAATCACCAAGGAGATACCGAACAAGGCATAGGCGCCAATTCTAGTCCAACTAGAATTCCATATGCGCCTATCCCATTAATTCATCCCCATTATACCCTTCAAGCCTCTTAGCCCTTCAATACAACTTATTAGCAAGCCCAACTTAGTAATGGGCCAAACCCAAAGTCCATTATGCATGTTAACCAAGCTATTGGATCCAATCCAATTCAACCCATGGTTAAATGAGGCTAACCATGGTTAATTTGATCGATATGCCAAAAACGGAAGTTGGCCCCAATAAGTTTCTTCCATCTCATCAGGCCCATTGGCGCTGATGAAATCTCCCAAATAGATCAGAGTTATCCAATAACTCGATCTAAAGGCTACCCGATCAATATGAAAACTCGAGTATCAAGGTGTGCGACCCTGTAGGTTCCTCTAACGCTGGCAGTGCTGACCAAAGGTCATCACAAGCAGTGAGTGGCACCTAGCAGTGCATCGCTGCTACCCAGGTTATTGGAATGGATATCGACATCGACATCCCCATCATCGCAACTAGGTACAGATGCATTACAGTCTCTTTGCCGTACTGATATCCGATTGGACAAGTGTGTCACCACTTGTTTTCATCCAATCACATGGCTATGACTAAAACAGGTTCTTACCTGGGTATGGCCATACACTCTCAGTCATAGAACCATAAGGGAGCTCCATGGATATCATACTTTCCTAAGGAAGGGGCAAATCCTATGTCTGTCCATTGACCTTCTCATATGGGTCGGGACATGCTCAATGACAACCGTTATGACCTCCCAATAACGGCAAGGTGTTAGGTTGCATCAAAGTAAGTCCATAACCATATAGAATGGTCAATGACCTCAAGTCAAGGGATCAATGCATCTCCTGTCACTTGTGAGGATAACTCATGACACCAAGTCATAGCCTCACAGCGGGTCTGTCCAGTATATCCTCCAATGATATACCCATGTGTCTGCGTTAGCACCACGTACCTAACCAGCCCACATACCAGTCTCTCAAGTACCAGAATTATCCCATATCCACTCAGGTACATCGACTGGGGACTATAGTTCGAGCACAGATCCAATCTGTCTCCAGGGACATTATCATGTAAGTACACAATCGCAGGTGTAGACAAACAATGATAACGACAATGCCAGAAAGATATATATATTAATATCAGAGTCAAGTAGTACAAAGATGGACCAAAACTAGGTCCTAGGGCATATACACCAACAATCTCCCACTTGCACTAAGACCTAGAGGTTGAGCAACCTCAACCCCATATCTCTAGTACGACCATCATGCTTCTGCTGCGCCAAAGCCTTGGTCAGTGGGTCTGCTAGATTGCTCTCTGTGTCAATTCTGCTAATCTTGACATCACCTCGATCAATGATCTCTTTGATCAGGCGAAATCTCTTGAGTATGCGTTTGGACCTTTGATGAGACCGTGGTTCCTTAGTATGTGCAGTTCCCATTGTTGCCATAGTAGAGCTCAATGGGATCCATTGCACTTGGAACCACCTGAAGTTCAAAAAGAACTTCCTGATCCAAACGGCTTCATTGGCTGCCTCAGAAGCAACCACATACTCAGCTTCGGTTGTAGAATTAGCTATGGTGGATTGCTTGAAGCTCTTCCAACATACAGCACCTCCAACCATCTTAAACTAATAGCTGGTCTGCGATCTGAAGTCGTTAGGATCAGACTGGAATGACTCATCAGTGAAGCCCTGCACACTGAGTTCTTCCTGTCCCCCGTAGACTTTATAGAATAAATCCTTAGTCCTTTTCAGGATACTCAAGGATATTCTTTACAGCCACCCAGTGCTGTAAACTAGGATTGGATTGGTATCGGCTGGTTATGCTCACAGCATAAGCCACAACTGGTCTAGTACACAACATTGCATACATGATCGATCCCACCGCCGAAGCATAGGGCACTCGACTCATGTCATCTCTCTCAGCCTCTGTGTTGGTACACTGGTTCTTTGAGAGAGTAAGGCCATGTCTCACTAGAAGGTATCCCTTCTTGGATTGCTCCAAGTTGAACCTCTCCAGTACCTTATCAATGTGGGTACTCTGACTAAGGGCCAAGAGCCTCTTGGATCTATCCCGGTAGATCCTCACGCCTAGAATATAGGCGGCCTCCCCTAAGTCCTTCATCTTGAAACACTTCCCTAACCATGTCTTCACAGCTTGAAGACTAGGGATGTCGTTTCAGATGAGCAGTATGTCATCGACATACATGACCAGAAAAGTCACCAAGCTCCCACTGAATTTTCTGTATACACAGGCGTCATCTTCACTTTTGATAAAGCTATAATCTCTCACAGCTTCATCAAACTGAAGATTCTAACTTCGAGATGCTTGCTTTAATCCATAAATGGATTTCTTTAGCCTGCAGACTTTACTAGTATCTGCAGGATGGATGAAGTCATTAGGTTGTGTCATATACACATCCTTAGTTAGCTTCCCGTTAAGGAACGCTGTCTTCACATCCATCTGCCATATCTCATAGTCATGATATGCAGCTATAGCAAGCAGAATCCGAATGGATTTGATCATGGCAACTGACGAGAAGGTTTCATCATAGTCCATCCCATGGACTTGTTTAAATCCTTTAGCCACTAGTCTACCCTTATAGGTAACTATTTTGCCATCCATGTCTGTCTTCCTTTTGAAGACCCATTTACACCCTATGGGTTTTACCCCATCAGGCAGCTCAACCAAATCCCAGACTTGGTTAGCCGACATGGAATCCATCTCGGATCGCATGGCCTCAAGCCATCTCTCGGAGTCCGGTCCACTGACCGCCTCATCATAAGTCCTGGGTTCATCCTCCATGATGAAGATCCTGTCGTGTTGGGTCAGCAGCGACCCATACCTCTCAGATGCACGACGAATCCTCCCAGACCTACGTGGGGCCTGTGTCTGAGCCTCAGGTTGCCTAGCAACCGCTGTAGGTGGCTCAGGTTCCCATCTCTATGTCTTGTGGTTGCACTTGGACCTCGTCCAAGTCAAACTTCCTCCCACTAACTTCTTTCATGAGAAATTCTTTCTCTAGAAAGACCGCACCCCGAGCAACAAAAACTTTATTCTCGGTGGGAATATAGAAGTAGTAACCCTTAGTCTCCTTAGGGTACCCCACAAACATACACTTATCAGATCTAGGTTCTAGCTTGCTAGAATCCTGACGTTTGACATAAGCCTCACATCCCTAGATCCTGATAAAAGTGAGATTAGGGCGTCTCCCATTCCATACCTCGTATGGAATCTTTGAGACACTCTTAGATGGAACATCATTCAGTATTAGAGAAGCCTTTTTAAGTGCATGTCCCCAGAATGAGGGAGGTAGAGTTGCATGACTCATCATAGACCGAACTATGTCCAACAAGGTTCGATTTCTCCTTTCAGATACACCATTCTACCGAGGTGCTCTAGGAGGAGTGAGTTGGGATAGGATCCCACACTTACTCAGATAGTCAAAGAATTCACTGCTCAGGTGCTCTCCATCACGATCTGATCGAAGATCCTTAAAGGATCTACCAAGCTGGTTCTCTACTTCATGTCTGAACTCCTTAAATTTCTCAAAGGATTCAGACTCATGTCTCATCATGTAGACATAACCATATCTACTGAAGTCATCAGTAAATGTGATGAAGTAGTTATACCCTCCTTTGGCTTGTTTATTGAATAGCCCACACACATCACTATGTATGAGATCCAACAAACCTCCTGCCCTCTCACCAGTCTTGGTGAAGGGCGTCTTTGTCATTTTCCCTAATAAACAAGGTTCACAAGTATCAAATTCCTCCAAGGAACTTGAATCTAACAACCCATTTGCATGGAGTTGTCGAATGCAATTCTTGTTATATGGGCTAATCGACAATGCCATAGGAAAGCACCAACTGAACCACTCAGCTTGGTCCTTTTATTATTTATGTTACAAATAGAGCTAACCATGTCCAAGACATGCGGACCATTGCACAAAGTACCCTTCCCATAAAACATGTTTGCAAAAGAAAAAGAACACAAGTTCTCTTTTATTTCAAACCTAAATCCTTTCTTTGCCAAGCAAGGAATGGATACAATGTTTTGGTAAGGGAAGGTACATAATAGCAATTGTCTAGCTTTAACTGAAGTCCTAAAGGCAGGGAGAGAAACTCCTACAGCAACAGCAGCAACTTGTGCCCTGTTACCTATCCGTAGGTCAATCTCTCTAGGCCTTACCGATCTATCCTTTCAGAGCCATCGCATATTTGTACAAATATGAGCTTCACATGCGGTATCCAATACCCATGTCATAGGAGTAGACAGGTTGACTTCGGTAACATAAATATCTGAGCATGAAGACAAGGCCTTGCCTTTCTTCTCCTCATTCTGAAGTTGCAACATGTCCTTCAAAATGTGAGGTGGCCCTCCACATGAATAGCACCTATTATTCCTGATCATATCCATCTTTAATTTCAGTTCCTTGGCCAAGCCTTTCGGCTCAACACACTGAATATCAACTTTAGCAGGATTGAGCTCAACCAATTCATCAAAGAGCTGCCTTAAAATAATTTCAGAGGCACTCTTCGATTCATGTCACCCTTTAAATTCAAGTGACATGTCGGTTAGCAACCTCCAAAGTATCAACCTGATGCTTATCATAAGCATCCCTCTCAGCCGCTGAGGCCGAGCATGGAAGTGGCTCAGGAATAAGACGCTCAAGAACATAAAGCTTCCTCTCGAGCTTGAGCACGATTCTCAAGTTCATATACCAATCCAGTAAGTTGGATCCAACCAACTTATCCAGGGTAGATCGCAGTGACCAACTGCTATTGTTCATAGCCATTGTTCTACAACAACCAAGAAACAGCAGATTAGTACTACTTCGAGTCATTTAAACTAGACTTGCCTTTTAAATGACCATGGCTCCCACTATTTTTAATCGAATTGACAACCCACAAAGTCAATCGAGAAATCCAAGATTTCCTAGTGAGATGAGATCCTCATTCCACACAGGGCTTCGCGTCCCACGAGGGTGGGATGAGATGCACAAAGTGACCCATGTTTCCTAAGGTGGGCGCGCCGGCCGATTGCTCCAAGCAATTCCCCTTATTGTGACAGTCCAGGCATTTCATGTCCAGCGAGGGCTGGATACAACATGAAACCCTTACCTCTCAATGATGCCTCTAGACTTTCACCATGTGCCCAGCACACGTGAACTTCTAGTCAAGTCCATCCCTAACCGTTATGCCCAGGGCCAACGAGTTTGAAGGGACCCCTAGACAAGGGGGTCGAAACCCTAAGAGGTGGCGCAACAATGTCTCTAGCGGAATCTAGGGCTTCTAATAGATCTTTATATGTCATATAATCAACTTTAGTATGATTGAATAGAAGAAACGAATTCATACCATAGCCATTTCAAGATGGCGCCTTGGAAGCAAAAGTTGCAAGCGCCTCTTCTCCAAAGTCTCGCACACAAGATGAACAATGTGCTTCTTCCTTGGTGCTCCTTGTGCTAGCAAGGTTCCAAGGTTGTCTTGCCGAATGGAAAGGAAAGGAGATGATGATTTCTTCTCTTGGCCGAATCCTCCTCAACGTCAAAGCGTCGCCACACACAAAAAAACGTTAAGAGGAATAATCCCGAGTGGCGAGAATAGAGAGCACTCTATTCGGTCGTGAACCATCTCTTAGTGGAGATCATGGTTACTAAAAATAGCAACCACGCATCGCCCCAACGTTCACGCCAAGTGAACATGTTGCCACACCTTGAACCATGCGCTCATTTCATGAGCCGGTTCAATTTTGGTTCGGTTTAAGAACCAATCAAGCCAAGCAATCAAGTCTAGATCTCAAATAAACCCTAAGGCTCCAGATCTAACCGTTCATCTCTTGATGCTTCTGATCTGACCAATCTAGCATCCATTCTCTCGATCGAAGCTTACCGATCTCAAGCCCTAATCAATCAAACATGATCAGACTAGATCTCACTTACAATCAGAGATAAAAACCTTTTAAACTGAACCTAACCAATTCAGTCCACTCGATCTGACTTAAGTAAGCCATATCATCAAATTGTGCGACCCTGAGGGTTTCCTTTAAATGTCGGTAACGATAACTCACGTTATCACGATCAGTGAGGGGTATCTAGCAACACATCACCGTCTCCCGATATAAAAGAAATAAGTCTTCCAAGACTACACCCAAAAACAACACAAGTGTGAATCAACTCACAAGGCATGCATACTTCCTTTGCCACTGGATTGTTCTTATTGGACAAGCGTGTCAAGCTTGTAATTCCAATATGATGAGCATGATTAGATCAGATGAACACTGTCATCTGGGTATGGCCATACTCTTTTCTCAATCATCTCATCCAGGGGGCCCCTTTAGAACATCACACTCCTTAAACAAGGAGACGGCAATCCTATGTCTATCACTAGTGCCCTAACCTGACTCAAGCTCATTATCCAAGATAGTCTATAATCATTATGTTTCAAATGACATTGAACTACCTCAAAACAATGACAATCATCATTTAGAAAACACAAGTGATCTCAAGTCAGAGGAAATGTGCCACTTGTCATATACAAGGAATATTCACATTGTGACAAGCAATTGAATATCCTAGTAGGGTCTGTCCAGCACATCCAATGTACCCATGAGTCTACATCTTATTCCATGCTCGAAGCATCCTATAAGATTAGAACACATATTAGTCTTAACCATATCAAGGCTGTCTCATGTTCACCAAGATACATCGACTAAGGACTTAACTGCATGTCAGCCCAGCTGAACAGCTTTGAGACATTATTCAGAAGAACATATATTGCAGCAGACAATGTAGCTAACTGAATAATAACCATGCCTTTATAAACATAAACGTTTATTACACGATACTGTTACAATCCCAAGGCCTCAAACATTAGGCTTAAGGGCATACCCCAACAATCTCCCACTTGCACTTAATCTAATGGTTGAGAACTCTCAAACCCATATTATTACAGTGCTTCTCATGCTTCTGCTGCGCCAGAGGCTTAGTAAGCGGGTCTGCCAGATTGTCATCCGTATGAACCTTGCAGACTTTGATCTCGCCACGATCTATGATCTCCCTGATCAAATGAAACCGTCTCTGTATGTGCTTGGACTTCTGGTGCGACCGTGGTTCCTTTGCTTGTGCGATTGCTCCAGTGTTATCACAGAAGATAACCAAAGGATCTGCACTCGAAGGAACAACACCAAGTTCTCTCACGAACTTACGAATCCACACTGCCTCCTTGGATGCTTCCGAGGCTGCAACATACTCGGCTTCTGTTGTGGAATCAGCAACAGTTGACTGTTTGAAACTCTTCCACACCACTGCTCCTCCATTCAAGCTAAAAACATAGCCTGATTGCGATCGGAAATCATCCTGGTCAGACTGGAACGAAGCGTCAGTATATCCTTCTATACTGAGTTCTTCCTGACCACCATATATCAAGAACATATCTTTGGTCCTCCGCAGATATTTTAAGATGTTCTTGACTGCAATCCAGTGTGCCTGACCTGGATTACTTTGGAAACGACTGGTCACGCTTAACCCGTAAGCAACGTCTGTAAGATCCAAGGATCTTAAGTCCTGGTAAGCATTATTGTTGAATTAAATAAAATTATTGACTGTGATATTTTATTAGGATTCAAGTAAAATTTATTGATTGTTAGTTATTTGATTTGTGATTGGTTGTCAATTTATTGTAAATTAATTAGAGGTTATTTGTTTGATTATTGGCTGTTAATTTATGATAAATTATTATTAGTTGTTCATGATAAATTAATTAGGATTTATGGGTTGTAAGTTGTAAGTTAATTAATTTGAAATTATTGGTTAATTAATTAGATCTTATTGGTTAATTAAATCCTTATTGGATGTTAATTAAATCCTTAATGGATTTCGTTAAGTGAAGGGTTAGTGGATGTTAAATTAATTAGTTAACTAACTTATTGGATATTGGTTTAACTCTTATTGGACTTTCACTTAAACTAAGGGATTATTGGGTTAATGGGTTAGACCCTTTTGAATTAATTGGTTAGAGGGTTAAACATTAAAAAACCGAAACTTAAGTGGGTAATTTCGGTTAGGGTGGAGACTTTGGCGATTTTTGGCTTGAAGAAAACTTGGGCGACGGCTAAGGAGGAGTGGGCGATTCTTGGAGGCGAAAATTTCTTCTTCCTCTTCCTTTTCTTCCTTTGGCCGGCATCTTGGTGTTGGAGGTGTTCCTTGTCAATTGTTGGCGTCTTCCTAGGAGCATTCCAAGGTCTTAGACGAATTCTTGTGGAAATTTTCACCTTGGTATTTTCGGTTTAGGAGGTGAGTGGAATGTCTTATTTGATCTATTAGTTTGGTTGCGTTTGTGAATTGATACAATTGAATTATTGGAATTTTTATCATGTTAAAACCGAAACTCAAGATGTATTTTTCATGTAAACCAAATTCAAGATGTTCTTCATGGGAACCGAATCTTTGATAATTACTCATGATAATCCGAAATTTTGATGATTTTCCTTATGAAATCCGAAAGTTGATAACATGAAATTTAAGGTATTTTATAGGAATTTTGGTAGCCTTAAATCATTGAATTTTGGGTATGAAGTTCTTGTTAATTATGGTTAAACCGAAATTGATGTTTGTAGTTAACATGAAAACCGAAATCTTGATGTTCTTGATAATTGTTTATGAAAACCGAAATTGATGTTTGTAATTAACATGAAAACCGAAACCTTGATGACCTTGATAATGGTCTATGAAAACCGAATCTTGGTATTTGTAGTTAATATGTTACATGTGGTAATTTTTAAAGTAATTTATGTGAATACATGTTTTAGTTTTGTTAATTTTATGGATAGTTTGTATGATCTCATGTTTTGGTTTTATGTTAATTTTTTTTTTTATGGATGCTTGTTAACTGAATTATTGAGAAATTGTTTGAGAAAACTTGAGTGATAATATAGCAAAATTTGATTAAACTTATCAGCATGAAATCTAAGGACTACACTATATCATGTGATATTAGAATATGAAATATTATGTATTTATTATGTGATTTGTGGGTCATGTGAATTTTTAACAATATATGTGATCTTGTGAATTTTGAACAGTATGTGTGATTATGTGAATTTGGAAAAATTATAGGTTATGTGAATTTGGAAAATTATGTGATTATGTGATGGTTAGGACTAAGGCTAGGTGTAACTATGAACTCAAGGGGATAGTCCTTATGTGTTATGTTAAGGGTTTGAATTTCAGCCCTGTATTGTGATATGTGAGGAGGTTGATGTTCAGCCTGCCTATTATGATTATTGTGATGGGGGTTGATGTTCAGCCTGCCCGATGTGATTTTTGTGATGACTATCCTAGAGTCTAGTTGACACTTAGGAGTCCACCTTTGTGAAATATGTTCACCTGTGTGAAATATGAAATAAGATGTGTCTGTTGTCCAGTAGGAACCTTTTGGGAGAACGGGATTTGACCCAAAGTGCCATGTCTTGGTCAGACAGAGGCCACCTCTTGATGTCATTTCTCTTTTATGTGATGGAGTAATATAAGACCCAAAGTGCCATGTCTTGATCAGACAGGGGCCACCTCTTGATGTCGTTACTCTTTATGTGATGGGGTGATATAAGACCCAAAGTGCCATGTCTTGATCAGACAGGGGCCACCTCTTGATGTCGTCACTCTGATGTGTTATGGGGTGAGGGACCAAAGTGCCACGTCGTGACCTGGCGGGGGCCACCTCTTGATTCTACTCACTATCCATGTTTATGTGTTGCATGCGGCTCCCAGTGCTTTGGCCAAGCCGGGTTAGACCATATTGGTCACTACTGAATATGCTGGACAACTAGGTTGATTATGTATTGGTGTGTTTAGTGGTTTAGAGTATAACTCTAGAACCTGAGTTTGTGAACCTAAAATATATGTGTTTAATTGGGTTAGAGTAAAACTCTAGAACCTGAGTTTGTGAACATGAGTTTGTTATATGCTAGTGTGTACATCTGACAGTATATATGATTTCTGTTTCTTTATTTTGTTATATGTTGACATATGTTCATGTTAAAGATTTTTAAAATAATCTGCCTATATTTTTGAGTGTATGTTATGGATGGTCGACTTAGACTATCCACTCACTGGGCTGTGTAGCTCACCCCTCATTATTTTCAGGTATCGAGCAAGGGCGCAGTTAGCATGATATTGATGTTGTGATTTATGCTTATAATGCCGATTGTGGACCTAGGTTTATGCTTAATTAATTTGAGGCCGGCTGTGGCCGAATATGAATTTTATGAACTATGTGAACCATGTGATGTGAACCATATGAACTATGTGAATTTGTGTTGCCAGATTGTGGCAGTCAACTGAGTTTGATTTTTGTGGCACCGCGGGCATCAGCCTGGTTTCGGTGTTTGGTGTCAGTTTATAAAAATCGATTTTGTGGATTTGTTTTGAGATTGAAGTTGATGTGTATTTTTGCAATCGGTTTTGATACAACTGTAACTTGCATATGTCTAGTGCAAGTATTGCCTGGTGGCAGGTACCTTTATGGATTCTATGAATTGTAATCGGTTTTGATATAACTGTAACTTGCATATGTCTAGTGCAAGTATTGCGTGGTGGCAGGTACCCTTATGAGATTTGTGTTTTGTGAATTTGTATGTGTGGATTTATGGAATTTTTCAGATCGTGTTTTTCTTGAACTCGGTTTTACCTAGCATATGATCGATCTTATATGAAACATCCTGTATTATTTTGTGAATTGTGCCATTTGTTTGGGGTTAAGAATGTGGGATGTTACAACGTCTGGGCGAGTACACAACATCGCATACATAATGGATCCAATAGCCGAAGCATAAGGCGTATTGTCCATTTCATCTTTCTCAGTCTGTGTTTGTGGACACTGACTCTTCGAAAGACTCAGACCATGTCTGACTGGAAGATATCCTCGTTTAGAATTCTCTAAATGAAATCTCTCCAGGACTTTATCGATGTAAGTACTCTGGCACAGCCCGAGAAGCCTCTTAGATCTATCCCTGTAGATCTTCACACCTAATACATAGGCTGCTTCTCCTAAATCTTTAATCTGGAAACATTTCCTTAACCATGCCTTCACAGCATGCATTTCAGGAATGTCATTTCCAATGATCAAGATATCATCGACGTAGAGGACTAGGAAAGTAATTACGCTCCCACTAAACCTCTTATATACACACGGGTCATCTTCGTTCTTGATGAAACCAAATTCAGTGACTGATTCATCAAAACGAATATTCCAGCTTCTCGATGCTTGTTTAAGTCCACAAATAGACTTCTTTAACTTGCATATCTTATGACGATCTGATTGTAAGATCCAAGGATCTTAAGTTCTGGTAAGCATTATTTTCTATGATAAATTATGATAAATTATTTGGATTTAAATAAAATCATTAGCTGTGATATTGTATTATGATTTAAATAAAATTGTTGAGTGCTAATTAATTGGCTTATTGATTGTTAATTTGTAATTAATTGATTTGAGGTTATTTGGTTGTTAATTTATTGTAAATTAATTAGAGATTATTTATTTGTTTGTTGGCTGATATTTTATGATAAATTATTATTGGTTGTTCATGTTAAATTAATTAGGATTTATGGTTGTAAATTGTAAGTTAATTAATTAGACCTTATTGGTTAATTAATTAAATCCTTATTGGATATTAATTAAATCCTTATTGGATTTGTGTTTAAGTGAAATAATTAATTGGATGTTAGATTTAAAAGTCAATTTATTAGTTAAATGGATTAAGTCCTAATCGGATTAGCTAATTGGGTTTGAAAATTCGGAATTATTAGTTAATGGGTTAAACCCTATTGGGATTATTTGGTTAATGGATTAAAAACTTAAAATCGAATTGTTAAGAGGGAATTTGCGCTTAGGGTAAGGGTTTTTGGCAATTTTGGCTTGAGGAAAATTGTGGGCGACGGCTTGAAGGAACTTGGCGATTCTTGGAGATTTGGAGGCGACTTTCTTCTTCCTTCTTCCCTTGGCCGAAATTTTTGAGTGAGTGGTGGTGTTTCTCCTCCATTGTTGGCATCTTCCTAGGAGCATTGCAAAGCTTGACGATTTATTGTGGAGTTTTTTTACCTTGTGTTCTCGGTTAAGAGGTGAGTGGAATGTCTTGTTTGATCTATCCATTTAGTTGTGTTTATGTTAAATAATACACTTGAATTCTTGGAAAATTTCCATGTTAAAACCGAAATTATGCAAAGTGTATTTAAGGTATGAAAACCGAATTTAGAATATTTGTTCATAAGATTCTTGTTTACTAAGGTTTAATTTAAGTTGGAAATTTAGAGTATTTTCCTTGAAACCGAATTCAAAATATTCTTGTTCTTCATGAAAACCGAAATTTTGTAAAGGTGTATATCTCATGAAAACCAAAAATTGTGGCATGAAATTTAAGGTATTTTTATAGGGATTTTTGGTAGCTTTAGATTATTGAATTTTGAGCATGAATTTCTTGTTAATTAGATATTTTATAGAGAATTTTGGGTAATATTAAGCCAATGATTGTTGTAGCCGAAACCTTGTTAATTGTAAATTTGATGATTTTAGTTAACATGTTTACATGTGGTAATTGGTGGTAATTGTGGTAATTTGTAAAGTAAATTATAAGAACACATGATTTAAATTTTAAGTTGATTTTATGGATGCTTGATACATGATATATATAAGGTTATGTATTTATGCAATGTTGAGAAATTGTTTGGAAAATTTGGGTGATAACATAGTAAGTTTTGATTGAACTAATCAGCATGAAATCTAAGGACCACACCATATTATATGATTGTTAATATTATGTAATTAGGTGATTGTTAAATATTAAGTGTTTATGTGACCTTTGGAACTTTATGTTGATCATTATGTGATTATGTGAAATATGAATATTATGTGATTATGTGAATTTCGAAAATTATGTTGATATGGGGTTTTCGAATATTATCTGTGATGATCATGTGATGGTTAGGACTAAGGCTAGGTGTAACTATGAACTCAAGGGGATAGTCCTTATGTGATATGCTAAGGGTCTGAATTTCAGCCCTGTATTGTGATATGTGAGGGGGTTGATGATCAGCCTGCCTATTATGATTATTGTGATGGGGGTTGATGTTCAGCCTGCCCGATGTGATTTTTGTGATGACTATCCTAGAGTCTAGTTGACACTTAGGAGTCCGTTTATGTGACCTTTGTGAAATATGTCCACCCTTGTGAAATATGAAATAAGATGTGTCTGTTGTCCAGTAGGAACCTTTTGGGAGAACGGGTTTTGACGCAAAGTGCCATGTCTTGGTCAGACAGGGGCCACCTCTTGATGTCACTACTCTTTTATGTGATGGGGTAATATAAGACGCAAAGTGCCATGTCTTGATCAGACAGGGGCCACCTCTTGATGTCATTACTCTTATATGTGTTGGGAATGATATAAGACGCAAAGTGCCATGTCCTGATCAGACAGGGGCCACCTCTTGATGTCATCATTCTCGTTTTATGTTATGGCGTGATAGACCAGCGTGCCACGTCGTGACCTGACGGGGGCCACCTCCTGATTCTATTCACTGTCCATGTTTGTGTTGCATGTGATTTGCAGCTCCCAGTGCTTTGGCCAAGCCGGGTTAGACCATATTGGTCACTTTGTGAATATGCTGGACAACTAGGTTAATTAAGTATGGTGTGTTTAGTTGGTTTAGAATATGTGTGTTCGGTTGGTTTAGAGTATAACTCTAGAACCTGAGGTTATTATATGTTGGTGTGTATATTTTTGACTGCTTATATGACTTTTACATTGAATTTGTTATTATGTGTTGACATGATATCCTGTTAAAGATTTTTAAAATAATCTGCATATGTTTTTGAGAGTATGTTATGGATGGTCAATTAGACTATCCACTCACTGGGCTGTGTAGCTCACCCCTCACTATTTTCAGGTGTAGAGCAGGGGCGCAGTTAGCATTATATGGATGCTGTGAATTATGCTTAATGTGTTTATGCTTATGATGCCGGTTGTGGCTAAAACTTATGATTTATATGAACTATGTGAACCATGTGATGTGAACAATGTGAACTATGTGAATTTGTGTTGCCAGATGGTGGCAATCAACTGAGTTGGATTTTTGTGTCACCGCGGGCTTCGGCCTGGTTTCGGTGTTTGGTATTAGTTTATAAAATCGATTTTGTGGATTTGTTTTGAAATTGAAGTTGATGTGTATTTTTGCAATCGGTTTTGATACAACTGTAACGTGCATATGTCTAGTGCACGTATTGCGTGGTGGCAGGTACCTTTATGTGATTTATGAGATTTGTGATTCGAAGATTTTATGTGTTTGGAGTTTTGAAAATTTTCAGATCGTGTTTTTCTTGGACTCGGTTTTACCTAGCATTTGATCGATCTTATATGAAACATCCTATTACTTTTGTGATTGTGTTACTTGCTTGAGGTTCAGAATGTGGGATGTTACAGAATGGTATCAGAGCAGTTGGCTAGCTAAAACTTAGTTTGGGGGAAAACATGTTTGTGTATTGCTAGACACCTAATAGGTTTATGATTGTTTGCCTGACTATGATATGTGTGTGACTATGATATGTGTGTGTAGGAATTTGGAATTTAAGATGGTGCGAACCAGAGGAAATGCTAGTGATGAGGGCGAGCAGACCCCGAACCTCACTAGAACTATTGAGGCCTTGACTGGCATGGTACAGCAACAAGGTGCCATGATTGAGAGGCAAGCTCAGATGCTGCAGCAGCAGCAGACTCAGCACCAAGAAGCACAACATCAGCTTTTGCAGCAGCTGACTCAAGAGAGACCCCAGACTACTACTCGGGCAGTGGGGGATGACTCTCAGGAGGGCGCTCACAGGCGTTATGCCTCGTTAGTGAGTGAATTTCAGAAACTGGGTCCTAGCTCATTTTATGGGGGCTCAGAATCCAGTACTGCTGAGAACTGGCAGTTGGTCTTGGAAAAGATTTTCCAAGTTATGCGCTGCTCAGATGAGGATAAGCTATGTTTGTCCACCTATATGATGCGTGGCGACGCAGATGAGTGGTGGAAAGGAGTTGTGAGACTAGCAGCGGAAAGGCAGGAAACAGTGGATTGGCCTTACTTCCTATCTCAATTTAATGAGAAGTATTTTCCAGATAGCTTGGTAGAGGACCGAGAGGTGGCATTTATTCACCTGGAGCAGGGTGATATGACAGTGGACCAGTATGAGCTACAGTTCACGAAATTGGGAAAGTATGCTCCTCACCTGATAAACACTGAAAAGAGGAGAGCTACCAAGTTTCTGAGAGGTCTCAGATGGGATATTCGAGAGCAGGTTGGTGCTCAGCACTTGGAGACCTATGTCGAGACAGTTGGGCGAGCACGCACTATAGAGAGGTATATATCTGAGAGGAGTTCTCATGCTACGGTGACTGTAGTTCCTGCAGCTGAGGCGGCGGTTCCTCAGTATGGCAGTGGCGGCAAGGGTAAGAAGTACCCTAGGCATAAAGATTATAAGAAGAGCAGGTATAAGCCTTACTCCTACAAGGCACCGCAGCAGTCCAGGGATGCACCGCAGCAGTTTAGGGATGCCAGGGATGCAAGAAACGTTATCACTTGTAGTCATTGTGGGCTCAAAGGACATCTAGTGAAAGACTGCCATAGGAAGAATGGTGTATGCTTCAGGTGTAAGAAACCCGGGCACATGGCCAAGGACTGCAAAGAGCCTGAGATACAGCCTAGAGGCACAGATAAGCCTACAGTCCAGACCAGAGTGTATGCTGTGGCTGAGAAGGATACACGAGCATCCCGATCCGTTGTGGAAGGTACATTATTTGTATTTGATCAGTTAGCTCGCATTCTATTTGACCCTGGTGCAAATTTGTCTTTTGTCTCTGTTAAGTTTGCTGCATGTTTACCTGTTGTACCTAAGATGCTAGATTATGCTGTGTCTGTCAGTACTCCTTTAGGAAAGTCATTGTCTACAGACACTGTATGTGCTGATTGTGTAGTGCATGTAGAGGGTTATGAGTTTCTGGTAGACTTAATTCTCTTAGACATGCAAGATTATGATGTCATCTTAGGAATGGACTGGTTGTCTTCGCATCATGCCTCGGTGGATTGCTTTGAGAAAGTAATCACTTTGAATATGTTTGATGGGAATCGGCTTTTTGTGAGAGGTCTAGTGTCAGACCAAGGACCACATGTGATATCTTTCCTGCAGGCCAGGAAGTTACTTGCCAGTGGTTGCAAGGGTTATCTTGCACATGTTAAGGTGCAGGATGATTCTACTTCTGATCTGACTCAGATGGCGGTGGTGAAAGAATTTCCTGATGTGTTCTCTGAGGAATTTTCAGGTTTGCCACCAGTTAGAGAAGTGGAATTTGGCATTGAGTTGGCGCCAGGTACGGCACCTATCTCCAGAGCTCCTTATCGTATGGCTACTTCAGAGTTGGCCGAGCTTAAGAAACAACTGGAGGAATTGTTAGAGAAAGGGTACATTCGGCCTAGTGCTTCACCTTGGGGAGCGCCAGTGCTATTTGTGAAGAAGAAAGATGGAACCCTGAGGATGTGTATAGACTACAGGCAGTTGAACCAAGTGACCATCAAGAATAAGTATCCTCTTCCCAGAATTGATGATCTATTTGATCAATTACAGGGAGCTACAGTGTTCTCTAAGATTGATCTGAGATCAGGGTATTATCAGCTTAGAGTCAAGGATGAGGATATATTTAAGACTGCATTCAGGACCAGGTATGGGCATTTTGAATTTCTGGTTATGCCTTTTGGACTGACGAATGCACCTGCCGTCTTCATGGATTTGATGAACAGGGTATTCCATGAGTTGCTTGACTCTTGTGTGGTGGTCTTTATAGACGATATATTGGTGTACTCTCGGACTACTTCAGATCATGTCAGTGACTTGCGAAGAGTACTAGAGGTTCTGAGGAAGAACCGGTTATATGCCAAGGCTAGTAAGTGTGAATTTTGGCTAGAGAAGATCAGTTTTCTGGGACACGTGATTTCTGGTCAGGGGGTGTCTGTGGATCCAGTTAAAGTGCAAGCTATTCTTGATTGGGGAAGACCGACTAGCGCTACTGAGATCAGGAGTTTTCTGGGTTTGGCAGGTTATTACCGGAGGTTTGTTGAGGGATTCTCCAAGCTGGCGGGTCCTTTAACTAAATTGACCAGAAAGGAAGCCAAGTTTATTTGGGATGACAAGTGTGAAGAGAGCTTCCAGGAGCTGAAGAGAAGGTTGACTAGTACACCGATCCTCATTATTCCTAGTGATGGGGAAAGGTTTACTGTCTATACAGATGCTTCAGGTAAAGGGTTAGGTTGCGTCTTGATGCAGAAGGGTTCTGTGGTAGCCTATGCTTCGAGACAACTGAAGGAGTATGAATTGAACTACCCTACTCATGATTTAGAGTTGGCGGCAGTAGTCTTTGCTTTGAAGATATGGCGTCACTATTTGTTGGGTCAGGAATTTGACCTGTTCACTGATCACCAAAGTCTCAAGTACATCTTCACTCAGAAGGAGTTAAACATGAGACAGAGAAGATGGATGGAGTTGATCAAAGACTATGACTTCTCTATTCAGTATCAGGCTGGAAAGGTCAATGTAGTAGCGGATGCACTAAGCAGGCATCCAGTTACTTCGGTAGCTGCACTGCGGGTCAGTGAGTGGCAGTTACTGCAGGAGTTCAGAGATCTCAGGATCAGTGTTTCTCCTAGAGTTCAGACTGGTTATGTGGCTTTTCTCAGAGTACAGTCTGCTTTGTGGCAGAAGATCAGAGATCAGCAGTCTGTAGATCCGAAATTAGTTCAGATCAGGGATAGTCTGGTTGATGGCGCAGTTCAGGATTTTAGCCTGTCTGATGATGGTATTCTTCGGTTTCGTGGAAGGGTATGTGTCCCTGAGGAACCGAGCTTGAGGAAGGAAATATTGGAGGACAGCCATAACTCCAAATATTCTCTACATCCTGGCGTGACTAAGATGTATCAGGATCTCAAGAAAAATTTTTGGTGGCCGGGTATGAAGAAAGAAGTGTTTGATTTTGTCTCTAGGTGTTTGACCTGTCAGACTATAAAGGCTGAACATCAGAAGCCTGGTGGTTTGTTGCAACCTCTTCCTATTCCTGAGTGGAAGTGGGAATGCATCAGTATGGATTTTGTGTGTGGTTTGCCAAGAACCAGATCGGGTCATGATGCTATTTGGGTGATTGTTGATAGACTCACTAAATCAGCCCATTTTCTTCCGATTAAAATGACTTATTCTTTAGAGAGACTGGCCAGATTGTACATTGATGAGATAGTCAGACTGCATGGAGTGCCAGTTGATATTGTGTCTGATAGGGATTCTCGATTTTTGTCCAGATTTTGGAGGAGTTTACAGGAGGGTTTGGGTACTAAGTTGAGTTTTAGTACCGCATACCATCCTCAGTCTGATGGCCAGACGGAGCGTACTATACAGACTCTAGAAGATTTGTTGAGAGCCTATGTGGTCGATTGGAGTTCTGAGTGGAACCGGGACCTATCTTTGATAGAGTTCACTTATAATAATAGTTTCCACTCCAGTATTCAGATGGCTCCTTATGAGGCTTTGTATGGAAGAAGGTGCAGGACTCCCTTGTGTTGGGAGGAAACTGGTGACAGGATGATTTTGAGATCTGATGCAGTACAGGAGACTACTGATAAGGTCAGAGAGATTCAGGATAAACTGAAAATTGCTCGGGACAGACAGAAGAGTTATGCTGATGATCGTCGTCGTCCTTTGGAGTTTATGGTAGGAGACCATGTGTTCTTGAAGGTGTCGCCTACTAAGGGTGTTATGAGGTTTGGCAAAAAGGGCAAGTTGAGCCCTAGGTTTGTAGGTCCTTTTGATATTATTGAGAGAGTTGGTCCAGTGGCTTACCGTTTAGCTTTACCTCCTGCTATGGACCATGTACATAATGTATTCCATGTCTCTGCTTTGAGGAAATATCATCCTGATCCATCTCATGTGTTGGAGTTGGAACCTCTTCAGATTCAGAATGACTTGACTTTTGAGGAAAGACCTCTCCGGATTGTGGATAGAAAAGATAAAGTTCTGAGGAACAAGACTATACCTTTGGTAAAGGTTATCTGGGGAAATCAATCAGTTGAAGAAGCAACATGGGAGACTGAAGCTGATATGAGGAAAAATTATGCTTACCTCTTTGATGATATGGATGCTGAGCTTTAGAGGACTAAAGCTTTATAAGGAGGGAGGAATGTAAGATCCAAGGATCTTAAGTTCTGGTAAGCATTATTTTCTATGATAAATTATGATAAATTATTTGGATTTAAATAAAATCATTAGCTGTGATATTGTATTATGATTTAAATAAAATTGTTGAGTGCTAATTAATTGGCTTATTGATTGTTAATTTGTAATTAATTGATTTGAGGTTATTTGGTTGTTAATTTATTGTAAATTAATTAGAGATTATTTATTTGTTTGTTGGCTGATATTTTATGATAAATTATTATTGGTTGTTCATGTTAAATTAATTAGGATTTATGGTTGTAAATTGTAAGTTAATTAATTAGACCTTATTGGTTAATTAATTAAATCCTTATTGGATATTAATTAAATCCTTATTGGATTTGTGTTTAAGTGAAATAATTAATTGGATGTTAGATTTAAAAGTCAATTTATTAGTTAAATGGATTAAGTCCTAATCGGATTAGCTAATTGGGTTTGAAAATTCGGAATTATTAGTTAATGGGTTAAACCCTATTGGGATTATTTGGTTAATGGATTAAAAACTTAAAATCGAATTGTTAAGAGGGAATTTGCGCTTAGGGTAAGGGTTTTTGGCGATTTTGGCTTGAGGAAAATTGTGGGCGACGGCTTGAAGGAACTTGGCGATTCTTGGAGATTTGGAGGCGACTTTCTTCTTCCTTCTTCCCTTGGCCGAAATTTTTGAGTGAGTGGTGGTGTTTCTCCTCCATTGTTGGCATCTTCCTAGGAGCATTGCAAAGCTTGACGATTTATTGTGGAGTTTTTTTACCTTGTGTTCTCGGTTAAGAGGTGAGTGGAATGTCTTGTTTGATCTATCCATTTAGTTGTGTTTATGTTAAATAATACACTTGAATTCTTGGAAAATTTCCATGTTAAAACCGAAATTATGCAAAGTGTATTTAAGGTATGAAAACCGAATTTAGAATATTTGTTCATAAGATTCTTGTTTACTAAGGTTTAATTTAAGTTGGAAATTTAGAGTATTTTCCTTGAAACCGAATTCAAAATATTCTTGTTCTTCATGAAAACCGAAATTTTGTAAAGGTGTATATCTCATGAAAACCAAAAATTGTGGCATGAAATTTAAGGTATTTTTATAGGGATTTTTGGTAGCTTTAGATTATTGAATTTTGAGCATGAATTTCTTGTTAATTAGATATTTTATAGAGAATTTTGGGTAATATTAAGCCAATGATTGTTGTAGCCGAAACCTTGTTAATTGTAAATTTGATGATTTTAGTTAACATGTTTACATGTGGTAATTGGTGGTAATTGTGGTAATTTGTAAAGTAAATTATAAGAACACATGATTTAAATTTTAAGTTGATTTTATGGATGCTTGATACATGATATATATAAGGTTATGTATTTATGCAATGTTGAGAAATTGTTTGGAAAATTTGGGTGATAACATAGTAAGTTTTGATTGAACTAATCAGCATGAAATCTAAGGACCACACCATATTATATGATTGTTAATATTATGTAATTAGGTGATTGTTAAATATTAAGTGTTTATGTGACCTTTGGAACTTTATGTTGATCATTATGTGATTATGTGAAATATGAATATTATGTGATTATGTGAATTTCGAAAATTATGTTGATATGGGGTTTTCGAATATTATCTGTGATGATCATGTGATGGTTAGGACTAAGGCTAGGTGTAACTATGAACTCAAGGGGATAGTCCTTATGTGATATGCTAAGGGTCTGAATTTCAGCCCTGTATTGTGATAT
Organism: Costus lasius; assembly: GCA_027563935.2. Classification (NCBI taxonomy): domain Eukaryota; kingdom Viridiplantae; phylum Streptophyta; class Magnoliopsida; order Zingiberales; family Costaceae; genus Costus; species Costus lasius. The sequence goes on from CM050446.2 coordinate 88,322,703, forward strand.
GTGAGGGGGTTGATGATCAGCCTGCCTATTATGATTATTGTGATGGGGGTTGATGTTCAGCCTGCCCGATGTGATTTTTGTGATGACTATCCTAGAGTCTAGTTGACACTTAGGAGTCCGTTTATGTGACCTTTGTGAAATATGTCCACCCTTGTGAAATATGAAATAAGATGTGTCTGTTGTCCAGTAGGAACCTTTTGGGAGAACGGGTTTTGACGCAAAGTGCCATGTCTTGGTCAGACAGGGGCCACCTCTTGATGTCACTACTCTTTTATGTGATGGGGTAATATAAGACGCAAAGTGCCATGTCTTGATCAGACAGGGGCCACCTCTTGATGTCATTACTCTTATATGTGTTGGGAATGATATAAGACGCAAAGTGCCATGTCCTGATCAGACAGGGGCCACCTCTTGATGTCATCATTCTCGTTTTATGTTATGGCGTGATAGACCAGCGTGCCACGTCGTGACCTGACGGGGGCCACCTCCTGATTCTATTCACTGTCCATGTTTGTGTTGCATGTGATTTGCAGCTCCCAGTGCTTTGGCCAAGCCGGGTTAGACCATATTGGTCACTTTGTGAATATGCTGGACAACTAGGTTAATTAAGTATGGTGTGTTTAGTTGGTTTAGAATATGTGTGTTCGGTTGGTTTAGAGTATAACTCTAGAACCTGAGGTTATTATATGTTGGTGTGTATATTTTTGACTGCTTATATGACTTTTACATTGAATTTGTTATTATGTGTTGACATGATATCCTGTTAAAGATTTTTAAAATAATCTGCATATGTTTTTGAGAGTATGTTATGGATGGTCAATTAGACTATCCACTCACTGGGCTGTGTAGCTCACCCCTCACTATTTTCAGGTGTAGAGCAGGGGCGCAGTTAGCATTATATGGATGCTGTGAATTATGCTTAATGTGTTTATGCTTATGATGCCGGTTGTGGCTAAAACTTATGATTTATATGAACTATGTGAACCATGTGATGTGAACAATGTGAACTATGTGAATTTGTGTTGCCAGATGGTGGCAATCAACTGAGTTGGATTTTTGTGTCACCGCGGACTTCGGCCTGGTTTCGGTGTTTGGTATTAGTTTATAAAATCGATTTTGTGGATTTGTTTTGAAATTGAAGTTGATGTGTATTTTTGCAATCGGTTTTGATACAACTGTAACGTGCATATGTCTAGTGCACGTATTGTGTGGTGGCAGGTACCTTTATGTGATTTATGAGATTTGTGATTCGAAGATTTTATGTGTTTGGAGTTTTGAAAATTTTCAGATCGTGTTTTTCTTGGACTCGGTTTTACCTAGCATTTGATCGATCTTATATGAAACATCCTATTACTTTTGTGATTGTGTTACTTGCTTGAGGTTCAGAATGTGGGATGTTACGTGAAACCCTCTGGTTGTGTCATATACACATCCTCATCCAGATTTCCATTAAGGAAAGCTGTTTTCACATCCATTTGCCAAATCTCATAATCGTAATATGCAGCTATCGCGAAAAGAATCCGAATAGACTTGAACATAGCTACAGGTGAGAAAGTTTCATCATAATCTATCCCGTAGATTTGTTTGAAACCTTTCGCAACTAGCCTGCCTTTATAGGTAACTACGTTACCATCCATGTCAATCTTCTTCTTGAAGATCCACTTACAGCCTATAGGGATAACTCTCGGAGGCGGATCAACCAAATCCCAAACTTGGTTATCTGACATGGAGTCCATCTCGGCGCGCATAGCTTCAAGCCATCTTGCTGACTCCGGTCCACTGACCGCATCCGCATAAGTGAGGGGTTCATCATTATCAATGATGTAGACTCCGTCATAGCGCTCAGGCTGTCGACGAATCCTTCCCGATCTTCGCGGTTCCCGTGATATCTGAGCCTCAGGTTGTTCAATAACCTGATCTACTGGCTCAGGCTCATCCAACTGTGCTTGAGCACTTTGTCCTTCCTCTGGATTCTCATCCAGTTTTATTTCTCTCCCACTGGCCTCTTGCAGAAGAAACTCCTTCTCAAGAAAAATGGCCGTCCGAGCAACAAATACCTTGTTCTCTTTGGGATCGTAGAAATAATAACCCTTAGTTTCCTTAGGGTAACCGACAAAGATACATTTGTCAGATCTGCTCTCTAGTTTCCCAGAGGCGAGCTTTTTGACATAAGCCTCGCAGCCCCAGATCCTGATAAATGTCAAGCCTGGCTGTTTCCCATACCATAATTCATATGGCGTCTTTGAAACGGCCTTGGATGGCACTCGGTTTAGTACTTTTGCAGCTGTTTCCAGTGCAAAACCCCAAAAGGAGTATGGAAGAGTAGCCTGACTCATCATAGAACGAACCATATCAAGTAACGTTCTATTTCTCCTCTCGGACACACCATTCCATTGCGGTGTTCCTGGCGGAGTGAGCTGTGAGATAATCCCACACTCCTTCAGATAGTTAGTAAACGTATGACTCAAGTATTCTCCACCTCGATCTGAGCGAAGTGCCTTGATATTTCGGCCTAGCTGATTCTGTACTTCATTCTTGAATTCTTTGAACTTGTCAAAAGATTCACTCTTATGTCTCATCAGATAGACATAGCCATACCTACTGAAATCATCAGTAAAGGTAATGAAGTATTGATAGCCACCTCTGGCATGTTTACTAAATGGCCCACACACATCACTGTGTATAAGGTCAAGTAAACCTGAAGCCCTTTGACCTTTGTTAAGAAAAGGTGACTTCGTCATTTTGCCCATCAAACAAGCTTTGCATGTATCAATCTCCTTGTAAGAGAATGATCCCAGCAGTCCATGATCATGCAACCGCTTAATGCGTTTCTCGTTAATATGGCCTAAACGACTATGCCATAGCAAGGTGCTGTCATCAGCATTCTTGGCTTTCTTAATATCAATTTTCTGTATAGAACATTCCATGTCCAACATGTATAACCCATTGTTAATTGAACCAGTTGCATAAACAATATTATCATAAGATAAGACACACTTTGAAATATTGCATTCAAAGGAAAATCCCTTCCTGACAAGAGCAGGAATGGAGATAATATTTTTAGTAATACTGGGAACAAAATAACAATTGTCTAGTTCCAATACAATTCCAGATGGTAAAGAAATGAAATAGTCTCCTACAGCAACAGCAGCAACCCGTGCCCCGTTTCCAACTCGTAGGTCCACCTCATGCTGTCCCACCTGCCTTCTTCTCTTGAGTTCCTGTACATTTGAACAAATGTGAACTCCACATGCAGTGTCCAACACCTATGATATAGAAGAAGAAAACATGACCTCAGTCACATAGATACCTGAGCCAGAAGCGAAGCTTCCCCTCTTATCTCCTTGGAGTGCTTTACAGTCCTTTTTCCAGTGACCCAGCTGGCCACAGTGGAAACACCTGTATTCCTTGGACCGCTTCACCTTCTGCTTCAGAGCCTTGCTGTAGCTCTTGACAGGGGCTTTGCCCTTCTTCCCCTTCTTCTTGTTCCTGGAAGGAACCATTAAGACAGAGGTCGAAGGCTTTCCCTTCAGAGTCTCCTCTGTAGTGAGGAGCATATTCAGCAGCTCTGCCGGAGTACAATCGATTTTGTTCATATTAAAGTTAATAATGAACGCGTCGAATGAAGGCGGGAGAGACTGCAGAATAATATCCACAGCAAGCTCCTGGTTGATGGTATGCCCCAGTTTCTCTAGAGCCTCCTTGTGCCCAATCATCTTGAGCACGTGAGCTCCCACTGGGCTCCCTTCAGCCAGTTTGCTCTGAAAGAACAGCTTAGTCAAATTATAGCGTTCTGTCCTCGCCTGTGCAGCATACAGCATCTTGAGGTTCGCTATAATCTGTATAGCCGACATATCCTCATGCTGACGCTGCAGCGGTGGCGTCATAGACGCTAGCATCAGGCAAGCGACATCAATGCTATCATTGACGTGCTTTTCATAGGCTTCCCGAACCGCCCTTGCGGCGTTCGGAGCGGGCTGAGGCGGTATCGCCGTCTCGAGGACATACAGTTTCCTCTCTGCCTTAAGAACAATCTTAAGGTGTCCAAACCAGTCAGAGAAGTTCGGCCCAGCAAACTTCTCCCTTTCCAGTAGGGATCGCACATTGAAGTTCATGGTGTTCGTTGCTGCAGGTATCTACAACAATGCAAGAACAGCAAGGTCAGTATCAATGTTAAGAATCAATCAGGACTTAAGAAAGATTCTTTTTCTCACTATTTTATCTGACTGAAAAATCCATTAAACAGTCCGAAAGAGTAAACACTCTTTTAGTGAGATGGGATCCAGATTTCATACTTGGTCTCCGCGTCCCGCTCAGGCGAGATAAGATGCACAGAGAGCACAAGCACTAATCTCTGGTAGGCTGTTCCAGCCAATCGCCAACCCGTGCGATTCCCCTTCATCTGGGCAATCCAGCAGACTGTGCCAACTGAGTTGGTACAACACAGTCTCTGATCCCACAGATGGCTGCCTCCATGTGCTACCATATGCGCCACATATGTAGCCTACATGGTCAAGCTGACCCGACCTACTCCCTGGACCACCATGTGCTATGCTGAGCAACGAGAAGGGATAAATCCCTACTCTGTAACACACAGGTGTAATCCCACACCGTCTGAAGATAGATGGACGTGCCCACTGAGTGGGTACAACACGGCTCCAACGATAGTCAGAACAGTGAGGTTTCGCGTCAGAAGGCTTACGAGCTTGATATTTTAGCGTTGGATTTTAACGGTCTTTTATCTTCCTTACTATCAAGCAATTCCTATGGTGATAGCAGAAGATAAACTAATCATGCAATTCTAATATTTAAACAATAAATAAAAGAATGCATGAATCTTATGTGGTAAAAGCCCATAGCCCTAAGTAAGACCTTAATTTAACTTAAGTCTTGACTTGCTTTTGCTTCATGGGGCTTTTGCTGCTCATCTGGCCCATACCAGGGCCCAAGCGCCAACTGCAGTACAGGTGCGCCCACCAGGTAAACGCGCCTGGTCCCAGAGTCGAACCCTGGACCTCCCACCTGGTCTAGCCACTGCTGCATGCGCCTCTGCCAAGTGTGCTCTGTGCTCTTGTCTAATTAAATTACAAATTTAACTATCTAGACAAGATTGACACGCAGGTCAATTACACATTATAAATTAATTAAACTGTGATTCGCAGATCACAAAAATAAAAATTAATTTACAATTAATTCCCAGGCACGCAGGCCCCAGCACAGCACACATTAAGAACGGGCAGCCCACATAAGAATAAATAGACATACAGATGGCATCAATCATCATGTGATCCAGTCATTAAAATAAAATTTTCGAAAAACCCCATGGGCATCAATTTTATTTTGCTTATATGCCCTACAACCTTACAACGGTCCATTACTAGGGATCCACTCATCCAACCTAGTCAGATCCACTGCCCTTACATGCACCAAGTCCTAACTGACTTGAGTCGACCATAAGGTCAACCATGCATGCGCCAGGGCTGAACAACCACAATGAGGTCTGGCAAGCGGGTGTGACCCCGGGCCTAACTCATGTGCGTTCATGGGTTGCCTCAATCAGACATCGCTACACGCCTGTCTGCAGCCGACCTGTAGCCACCACGTGCTTGCGCACAGGTGCTACCTGGTCAACCCATCAAGGCTGTCAGATGATCTGATCAGACTTTTGGATCCAACCTAGGGGGTGACTTCAACCCTAATAACCCGTCTAAGGGTTTACTGCAAGGCCTTAGATCTAATAAGGTCGCGCAAGTGAAATGGTTTTTAAAACATAACATCATGCGCCAACAACATGCGCCAAGGAAACATACATATAGTTTCGGATATGCAAACTTAACATGTAAGTTTTCGCATGGTGAAGATCTAAGCATACAAATGAATACATGGATCACACAGCAATCATATGATCATATAAAACTCAGCTCTGATACCAATTGAAGGGACCCCTAGACAAGGGGGTCGAAACCCTAAGAGGTGGCGCAACAATGTCTCTAGCGGAATCTAGGGCTTCTAATAGATCTTTATATGTCATATAATCAACTTTAGTATGATTGAATAGAAGAAACGAATTCATACCATAGCCATTTCAAGATGGCGCCTTGGAAGCAAAAGTTGCAAGCGCCTCTTCTCCAAAGTCTCGCACACAAGATGAACAATGTGCTTCTTCCTTGGTGCTCCTTGTGCTAGCAAGGTTCCAAGGTTGTCTTGCCGAATGGAAAGGAAAGGAGATGATGATTTCTTCTCTTGGCCGAATCCTCCTCAACGTCAAAGCGTCGCCACACACAAAAAAACGTTAAGAGGAATAATCCCGAGTGGCGAGAATAGAGAGCACTCTATTCGGTCGTGAACCATCTCTTAGTGGAGATCATGGTTACTAAAAATAGCAACCACGCATCGCCCCAACGTTCACGCCAAGTGAACATGTCGCCACACCTTGAACCATGCGCTCATTTCATGAGCCGGTTCAATTTTGGTTCGGTTTAAGAACCAATCAAGCCAAGCAATCAAGTCTAGATCTCAAATAAACCCTAAGGCTCCAGATCTAACCGTTCATCTCTTGATGCTTCTGATCTGACCAATCTAGCATCCATTCTCTCGATCGAAGCTTACCGATCTCAAGCCCTAATCAATCAAACATGATCAGACTAGATCTCACTTACAATCAGAGATAAAAACCTTTTAAACTGAACCTAACCAATTCAGTCCACTTGATCTGACTTAAGTAAGCCATATCATCAAATTGTGCGACCCTGAGGGTTTCCTTTAAATGTCGGTAACGATAACTCACGTTATCACGATCAGTGAGGGGTATCTAGCAACACATCACCGTCTCCCGATATAAAAGAAATAAGTCTTCCAAGACTACACCCAAAAACAACACAAGTGTGAATCAACTCACAAGGCATGCATACTTCCTTTGCCACTGGATTGTTCTTATTGGACAAGCGTGTCAAGCTTGTAATTCCAATATGATGAGCATGATTAGATCAGATGAACACTGTCATCTGGGTATGGCCATACTCTTTTCTCAATCATCTCATCCAGGGGGCCCCTTTAGAACATCACACTCCTTAAACAAGGAGACGGCAATCCTATGTCTATCACTAGTGCCCTAACCTGACTCAAGCTCATTATCCAAGATAGTCTATAATCATTATGTTTCAAATGACATTGAACTACCTCAAAACAATGACAATCATCATTTAGAAAACACAAGTGATCTCAAGTCAGAGGAAATGTGCCACTTGTCATATACAAGGAATATTCACATTGTGACAAGCAATTGAATATCCTAGTAGGGTCTGTCCAGCACATCCAATGTACCCATGAGTCTACATCTTATTCCATGCTCGAAGCATCCTATAAGATTAGAACACATATTAGTCTTAACCATATCAAGGCTGTCTCATGTTCACCAAGATACATCGACTAAGGACTTAACTGCATGTCAGCCCAGCTGAACAGCTTTGAGACATTATTCAGAAGAACATATATTGCAGCAGACAATGTAGCTAACTGAATAATAACCATGCCTTTATAAACATAAACGTTTATTACACGATACTGTTACAATCCCAAGGCCTCAAACATTAGGCTTAAGGGCATACCCCAACAGAGTTTCCTTGCGAAGGCACGCCCAGGTTAAAACTGGACTGGGGAAACCATTGCCACCACGCACTTTCTAAAGATAAGTGGGTGTGTCCCACGAGGGTGGGAAACAGTTCACAACTCCACTGATCGATAGCTTAGTGAGGGCTACGCGTTAGAAGGCTACTAGACTTGATATTTTAATTGAGGGTTTTTGTTTAAGGTCCCATCATCTCAGTTTTATCTTATGTCTATCATTACAGGCATGCAATCCTATGGTGATAACATAACGATAAAACATCACAGGCATGCTTTAGCTTTTGTAAAGAAAGCAATAAAAGGATGATGTGATCATAGCCCATTCAAGACATTGAACTAATCCATGCCAAAAAGGGGTTCAACTCTTGACCTAGGATTCAAGCCCCAAGATTAGACCTAGCCTAGCCGACCTCTAGCTCTATCTTCAAGGTTGGCTCCAAGGTCATTCTCCCATGGTTTAGCTCTCAAACCCTAGGGGTATACCCACAAGGTTCAGCCAATGCCATGGTCTTCCTCCAAGGAAGGTGCGCCATTTAGCAAGCCACAAGAGGGATAGCACACAAGCACAAGGCTCGGCCAAACCCTAACTTGCGCCCCCATGCAAGGATGTGCCACCTTTGAAGCTTGTTGCGCCATCATGCAAGGATGCGCAACCAAGCAAGCATGCACCTTGCTCCAAGTAGATGCGCCATCCTAATCTTCTTCTTAGTTAAAAGCAAAAAGAAAAGCGGCACGCAGGCCTCACAAGGATACATCACAGGCATGTTAAGGGGCTTGATATATGACCACAACATCATGCATAATCAAGTACTTACTCATGCAAATCTATATGCTCATGAAAAACATAAAATCTGAAATTTTACTTTTTCATAAAACATGTCTCTCTTCCTTCCCTTCATATCACAAATCTTTGATTCTAAGTTTCTCTCAGGAGTCTACAAGAGGCATACCGGTTGCCCTCCTTGCAATCCCTAACTTGCTAGGATAAGGGCAATCACCCAGTCCATGCCCTATTCCAACAAGTCTCTCAAGATAGGTCTATCCTATTATGAGAGGAGAAATTTTCTCTTCCACGTATGGGTCTATCCCATCACATGAAGAGAGCAAAGAACCACAAGAAGTTAATTAGAAGTAAGAAACAAGAGACCTACAATTTTTCTACTTAAAGAAAAATCATGCGCCAACATTTATGCAATATGCGAAAATGTAGATATGGCATGTGAGCATGAAAAGCATGAAAGAACATCGTTCGAGGCTTGCAAGTAGCTCTGATACCACTGTTGGGAAACCCCGGGGACATTTTACAATTTTTCAGAGCCATGGGCATACATTTTACGCAGCGGAAGAATGTCCCCGAAACAGGCTAGTCCCAAAAACCCAGTGAAGATCTCTTGCGAGGGGGTCGACACGATGTGATAGTAAGTACCTTTAAGCAATTAGAAGCCGATGTCGATGAAGGCGCCCAAGTGTTCGCCCTCTGCAGTCTCGCACACACGGATTCCTCAACTTTTCTTCTTCCTCGCCCGGTGCTAGCCTCGGGAAGAAGATCCATGCCTTAGGAGAGTCCTCCAAGCAACTTGCGCCACCACCAAGATGTGATGCGCCAAGGAGATGGAAGGAGAAGACAACGCCGCAAGCCTTCTTGTTCCTTTGCGCCAAGGAAAGGAAGAGAAGAAGCATGCTTGCGCCCTTGATGGAAGAAGAAGAGCTCTAAGCTCTCCAAGCCGTCGCCCTCTAATGCTTCACGCCTCCAAGGAATTAGCATCATGAAGAGAGGGGGCGGTAAGGGCTTATTTATAGGAGCAAGAGGCGGTTAGGGGAGAATGGCAAGTGTTGACAATTAGGGCATGATTCTAGGAGATTATCCAATCAATTATATTGATTAAATCTCCACTCCCATATGCGCCTAAGACTTGCCAAAGCAAGCATCAGCCATATGCGCCCATATCATGCCATATGAGGCATTAATCCCATCCATGCGCCTAGACCTAGTCAAGGCAATATGATGGATTGCCTAATGTGGCTTGGGCGCAAGTCCTAATCCAATTAGGACTCTAATTATGTTAATAATCAGCCCACAATTGTCAAACACAATCCAATCAATTATCTTGTGTGATTTAATCAAATCCAATTTGATTTAATCACCAAGGAGATACCAAACAAGGCATAGGCGCCAATTCTAGTCCAACTAGAATTCCATATGCGCCTATCCCATTAATTCATCCCCATTATAACCTTCAAGCCTCTTAGCCCTTCAATACAACTTATTAGCAAGCCCAACTTAGTAATGGGCCAAACCCAAAGTCCATTATGCATGTTAACCAAGCTATTGGATCCAATCCAATTCAACCCATGGTTAAATGAGGCTAACCATGGTTAATTTGATCGATATGCCAAAAACGGAAGTTGGCCCCAATAAGTTTCTTCCATCTCATCAGGCCCATTGGCGCTGATGAAATCTCCCAAATAGATCAGAGTTATCCAATAACTCGATCTAAAGGCTACCCGATCAATATGAAAACTCGAGTATCAAGGTGTGCGACCCTGTAGGTTCCTCTAACGTTGGCAGTGCTGACCAAAGGTCATCACAAGCAGTGAGTGGCACCTAGCAGTGCATCGCTGCTACCCAGGTTATTGGAATGGATATCGACATCGACATCCCCATCATCGCAACTAGGTACAGATGCATTACAGTCTCTTTGCCGTACTGATATCCGATTGGACAAGTGTGTCACCACTTGTTTTCATCCAATCACATGGCTATGACTAAAACAGGTTCTTACCTGGGTATGGCCATACACTCTCAGTCATAGAACCATAAGGGAGCTCCATGGATATCATACTTCCCTAAGGAAGGGGCAAATCCTATGTCTGTCCATTGACCTTCTCATATGGGTCGTGACATGCTCAATGACAACCGTTATGACCTCCCAATAACGGCAAGGTGTTAGGTTGCATCAAAGCAAGTCCATAACCATATAGAATGGTCAATGACCTCAAGTCAAGGGATCAATGCATCTCCTGTCACTTGTGAGGATAACTCATGACACCAAGTCATAGCCTCACAGCGGGTCTGTCCAGTATATCCTCCAATGATATACCCATGTGTCTGCGTTAGCACCACGTACCTAACCAGCCCACATACCAGTCTCTCAAGTACCAGAATTGTCCCATATCCACTCAGGTACATCGACTGGGGACTATAGTTCGAGCACAGATCCAATCTGTCTCTAGGGACATTATCATGTAAGTACACAATCGCAGGTGTAGACAAACAATGATAACGACAATGCCAGAAAGATATATATATTAATATCAGAGTCAAGTAGTACAAAGATGGACCAAAACTAGGTCCTAGGGCATATACACCAACAGTACTCTCCTCATTCGTAATGGGCACTTGAGATGAATGGTTTTGGCATTGGGTTCTTAATCTAGTGGTCATTGACAGGTCCCACAAGTTCACGGTTATGTCGAAGTAATATAAAAGATGTCAAATCCCACAGGGAACAAGGCTGAGTACCAAAAAATCCAAGTTTTAATAGCTAGGCTAATGGACAAAAATCTCAGTTCTACAGAAAGAATATTGAATATTTAGGAGTAGAAATTGGGAATGGAGCTATCAAACTCCAACCTCATATTGCTTCTAAAATAAAAACCCTTGAGGTTACAGACACCAAGAGCCTACAACAATTCTTGGGGTTAATAAATTACGCTAGACCTTTTTTAAAGGATCTGCATAAATTTAGTGGACCCCTCTACTCAAAGTTATCTCTTACTGGTGTAAAGAAGTTTAACAATGAAGATTATAAACAAATTGAGAAAATTAGGCAATTGGTAGATACATTACCCTTGCTTAAATTACCATTGGACAGTGATTACCTTATTGTTCAAACAGATGGTTGCGAACATGGATGGGGAGCCATTCTTCTTCGTAAACCTCACAAATATGCTACAAAACCTGAAAATATCTGTAGATATGCTTCTGGCAAATTTCGAGAGAAAAATGTGACAAGTAGCATTGATCAAGAGCTTCTAGCCGTGTGTTATGGCTTAGATGCTTTTAGATTATTTCTTTTAAACAAAAAAGAAATATTAATAAGAACTGATTGCGAGGAAATCGTAAATTTTTTTAATATAAAAAATGAAAAGCGCATCTCCCAAAAGAGATGGCTATCATTTATAGATCATTGTATTAACAATGCATACAGAATTACCTTTGAACATATCAGAGGTAAAAATAATGTCATTTCAGACATTTTATCATGCCTCTTACAAAGGCCAGAATGATAACTCAAGGTTATCCATATAAATGCCTCTTCCCAAGGCTAAAAGAATAACGTCATGTTATTCAATAAGATATTTCATATCTCATATGACAACTGATGGTTGAACAGATAATGGCCTCTAGAAGCATGTCATCTTCTCAGAAGCAAAGTGGTAAAGCCAAGAAAGGTCCTTAAGGTCCCCAACCTATGGTGATGGATGACCTAACTTATGCATAAGTGATCAAAGAAGAACCGAACAAAACACCAATGTTTTTGTTTAGGACGCCTAAACATTATACTTCTTTGACCGGACATGACAGGACAATTTTAGATCTCTTGTGGAAAGACCATCACGGTTCTGGGTTTCTCACAGCAATGAATACCTTAGCTGGTCATCTCCAAGCTTTAAGGTATATGAAAACTTTGCCAGCACCCGCAGTTGCAAGACAAATAAAATTGGAACCTCAGACTTTAGATGCATACGTTGCAAAAGAGATGAAGGTTCAACAACTACAAACAGAACTTAGTACTATTATGACTCAGCTTGGTTCCTTACAAAAGGAAAAACAAGAGTTAGAGGAGAAAGTCAAATTATTGACAACAACCTGGGAACAAGAAATGGAATCAGAATGGAATAATTCTCGAACAAAGATTCCACCACAATTGTACCTAGCAAAATTACATATTTACAAAATGCTTAGACAAAAGCAACATCAGAAATTTCTAAAGGTAATTGGTTATCTGAAAAGAATAGCACTAAATGAGATAACAAGGCCCCAAGGCCTTCACTTAACCATGATTTCCTTGAAAAAAGACATGGCTCACCCAGATGAACCACACTGTGATTGCCATCAAGGATTCACGATAATCAAAGCTTCCATTGACCTCACACAATGGGAAAATTGCCAGATTCTGGATACAAGGATCTCCTTACTAGATCTCTTTAATTACGAATTACTAGACCGTTTGGTAGTCCATTTTTTACATCTCCATAAACTATCAATGTTTCCATGGAAGATCAGATATTGCCTTGAGAAATTATACAAGGTTCACCAATTTTCAGGATTTCTCGACCTGAATATTAGCTCTTGTCCACCCTGGTTTCTAGGATATCCTAGTGACGCAAAACACCAGGTTTTAATGAAAATACAACAAGACTTCATGCCAAATTTTTGGAATCAACCGTTTGAAGATGAAGTCAAAATAACATCTGAAGTTCCCTTAGAACTTCAAGTCCAACTTTGGCGTTCTTATATGATGACAGAGGAAACTCTGGTATTTTATCAGTCTTATCTTCTTACGGAAGATAAGACTCTAAAGGTCTATGTGGAAGATGACAATGATTTATTCTTTGTTCCTTTTACCTCCCATATCTGTACTCACCCTGGACAGAATGAGCATTTCTCTCAGATCAACGGAGAGTCTTTGGTCAAAGAATATAAAGATTATGGGAGAATGATACATCCACTACATGATGACGAGGATGCAGATGATATTCTTGAAGAAATTCAAGAAGACGACTAGGCCTTTTTAATGGCCAACAATTAAAAGAAGATTCACGTGTTGAAAGAGACGCGATGCCGGCTCCAAATGCAAGGCGGTCCCTACCGAAGAATCTTCTTTTATAATAATTGTACAAAAGATGCTGCTGGTCTCTTACTTTTTAGCTGTAAGATGCTTTCAATTATTAATGCTTTATGAGTGGTGTGGCATCAATTATTGATGCTTTTCTTCTCTTGTAAGAAATCTCTCCGCTCCATGTCTGTATAAGGAGAACAGTTTGTGTTTAGAAGGCAAGTCGGCCTTTAGCTAAGGATTGTAAAAGAGTGTTCTTCAAGTTCTTGTAAGTTTGATCTTATGATCTTTTAATATATTCAGCATCTTTTAAGTATTTTCTAGTGTAAAATACCCCCTTCCCCCCTTTTTGGTAGGTGTCGCCCTGGCTCTTTTGATTGAATGCAAATAGAAAGGACAGTGAGGAAAGCTTGCAAGAGTTAAGGACCTCGCTAGGTGCGACTACAAGATCACTTAGCACCCTCGGAGTTAGATTGGACCTAGGCTTCCGTGTGGGGATGGCGACTACTACAACATAACTGAGGACACACTTGCCCCTCTTCCTCTTTTATAGACCAATAGGGAAGGGTTGTTGGAGATACCAACCACCCTCTACACACACAAAAGGGCATAGAATAAAATCCTAACTACCATCAAGCAATAGCTACCAACTAAAGTAGCAAGAAGAACATGAAGCTGGCGCATGGGCTGGGTCTTCCTGGGCCGCTGAATGGGCTGTTGATGTGCTACACCATCTCCGAGCATGCCACCATGAAGCAACAGGACCGGTTGATGGTGGGCTGGTTCTGTACGGTGCTGGCCGACTCTTGGGCGATGTTGAGCATGTTAGGGTATGCCCTTAAGGCTAATGTTTGAGGCCTTGGGTTATTTTCAGTATCATGTATAAACTATATATATATGTTTTTATAAAGGCAATTGTTGTTATTCAGATTGTTACATTATCTGCTGTTGTATGTATACTTCTGAGTAATGTCTCAATGATGTTCAGCTTAGCTGACATTCAGTGTTGTCCTTAGTCGAGATATCTCGGTGAACATGAGACAGCCTTGATATGATTGAGACTAATATGTGTTCTAAATTTATAGGATGCTTCGGGCATAGAATAAGATTTAGACACATAGGTGCATTGGATGTACTGGACTGACCCTACTTAGGATATTCAATTGTTTGTCACAATATGAATAATCCTTGTATGCAAGAAAGTGGTATATTCCCTCTGACTTGAGATCACTTGTGTTTCTAAGTGATGATTGGCATTATCTTGAGGTAGTTCAATATCATTTGAAAGATAATGGTTAAGGATTATCTTGGATAGTGGGCATGAGTCATGTTAGGGCACTTGTGATAGATATAGGATTGCCTCTCCTAGTTGGAGTGTGATGTTCTAAAGGGCCCCCTGGATGAAATGGTTGAGAATGTGTATGGCCATACCCAGACGACTATGTTCGTCTGATCTAACCATTTTCATCATGTTGGAATCGCAGGCTTGACATGCTTGTCCAATGGGAACATCTAGTGGCAAAGGGAAACATGTATGCCAAGTGAATTAGATTCACACTTGTGTTGTGGTTTGGGAGTAGTCTTGGAAGACTCTTTCCTTCATAACGGGAGATAGTGATGTGTTGCTAGATACCCCTCTCTGATCGTGATAACGTAAGTTATCGTTACCGACATTGAAGGAAACCCTTAGGGTCGCACAATTTGATGATATAGCTTACTTATGTCAGATCGTGTGAACTGGAGGAATTTAAGCTCTGATTGGAAGTGAGATCTAGTCTAATCATGTTTAATTGATTAGGGCATATGATCGGTAAGCTTCGATCGGGAGGATTGATGCTTGATCATAAAGATCAGGGGTTCAATGAGATGTGTGGTTAGATCTTGAGCCATATGGTTCAAAGAGATCATAACCAGGGCTGGTTCGACTTGATGCTTGAACCAATTCGAAATTGGACCGGTTCATTAGTGAACGCATGGTTCAATTAAGAGGGAAGTTTTTGATGGGTTGAATGGGAGTTAAGGAGGGAGTTACATGTTTGGTTCTTACCATATGTGGTAACCGAACATTCCTTCTTGGTCTCTCTCTCTCTCTCACGGTTTCCAGAAGAGCTCTCGCTTTTCTTCCTCTTTTCGGCTCTCTCTCATGTGGATCTTTTTCACGCAAGGGAAGAACTTCGACCAGCCAAGAGTGCACATCTTCCTCTCCAAGACACGATTAAAGACTCCTTGGTGTCTTTGCTAGCACAAGGAACACAAGGAAGGAAGTCGACATCATCTTGTGTGTGACATCTTTGGAGAAGAGGCACTCACCCCCTTTCATCTTCCAAGCCGCCTCTTACATCATGGCAATGGTAATACTCTAACTTGTTCTATACAAGTTTTATAAGGTTGATCATGTGCTCAATCCATGCGATTCTATGATGATCTAGTATTTCCGCTACAACAAGTTTCTGAATGATGCTTGTGACCAAGGTTTCCCAACAATGGTATCAGAGGCAAGTTTTTTTTTATGGCTTGATGCATATGATTGCCGTGATCCATACTTGATTTTTGGATAGATCTTGTTTAGTTTCACATGCGACAACATGATACAATGTTTACATACATAGTTTGCGCATATGATGTTAGATGAATGTTTACATACATAGTTTGCGCATATCATAGTTGTGTTTTAAACTTATCTTCATGCGCGACTTCACTAGATCTATCAGTGCGCCTACTTCAAACACTTAGACGGGTTAACAGTTTTGAAGTCGTTAGTCAAGTATGGACCCAACAGCCTAATCAGACTATCTGATAGCCTGGATGGGCGGCTGGATAGCACCTGTGCGCAAGCTGTACAGGTGGCTATAAGCCGACTGCAGAAGGGCGTGTAGCGATGTCTGTTTGAGGCGCCTAGTGAACGATCATGATTATGGCCCGGGGTCACACCCACTTGCCGGAAATCATGTGGGATGTTCAGCTCTTAAGGCATGCATAGTCGACCATTGGGTCGGCGCAAGTCAGTTATGACTGGGTGCATGCAAGGGCAGTGGGTCTGACTTGGTCTGACGAGTGGATATCTGTTAATGGACCGTTGTAAGGTAGTAGGGCACATAAGGAAATAAAATTGATGCCATGGGTTTTTTTTTCTAAAATTTTATTTCTGTTTGGATCACATGTAGTACATGTTTAACATGTTGCATTGAGTATATTGAGTGTTTATTTAATCTTATGTGGGCTGCCCTATTTTGTATGTTGTGCTGGGGCCTGCGTGCCTAGAAAGAATATATTGGTGTGATCTGCGAATCACATTTAATTTATTAAAATGTATAATTGACCTGCGTGTCAAACCATGTCTAGATAGTTTAAAATGTAATTTGATCAGACATGAGCACACAGCACATTTGGTAGAAGCGCTTGCAGCAATTGGCTTCACTAGGTGGGTGGTCTAGAGGTTGACTCTAGAACAGGCCCATTCTGTCTTGTGGGCGCATTTGGGCTGCAGATGGCGTTTGGGCCCGGGCTGGGCCGGATGAGGTACAAGAGTCCCATAAAGAGCTCAAGTAAAGACTTTTGTTAAACTAGGGTTTTACTTAAGTTTTATGGGCGTTTACCACATAAGATAATGGTGCTTTCATTTACTGTTTTAAGTAATATTAGCACATGCATCTTTTATTCTTCAGCTATCACTATAGAATTTGCATGATAGTAAGAAGATAAAAGACCGTTAAAATCCAACGTAAATATCAAGCTATCGATTGCCTTCTGACGCGAAACCTCACTGTTCTGACTATCATTGGGGCCGTGTTGTACCCACTCAGTGGGCACGCCCAGCTATTTTCAGACGGTGCGCGATTACACCTACATGCTACAGAGAAGTGATTTATCGCTTCTCGTTGCTCAGCATAGCACGTGGTGGTCCAGGAAGTAGGTCAGGTCAGCTTGACCATATAGGCTACAAGTTGAGCATATGATAGCTATATGGAGGCAGCCATCTGAGGAATCAGAAACTGTGTTGTACCAACTCAGTTGGCACAGTCTTCTGGATTGCCTAGATGAAGGGGAATCGCACGGGTTGGCGATTGGCATGGATTGCCTACTAGTGATTAGTGCTTGAACTCTCTGTGAATCTTATCTCGCCTGAGCGGGACGCGGAGATCAAATATGAAATCTGGATCCCATCTCACTAAAAGAGTTTTACTCTTTCGGGCTGTTTTATTGGATTTTCAGTCAGATAAAATAGTAAGAAAAGAATCACTCTTAAGTCCTGGAATGATTCTAACATGGATATTGACCTTGTTGTTCCTGCTATGTTGTAGATTCCTGCAGCAACGAACACCACAGGGCTCAACTTGCGATCCATATTGGAAAAGGAGAAGTTTGCTGGGCCAAACTTCTCAGACTAGTACAGACAGCTGAAGATTGTCCTCAAAGCTGAGAGGAAGCTGTACGTCCTTGAGACGGCAATGCCGGCTCAACCCGCTGCGAACGCCACAAGGGCGGTTCGAGATGCTTATGAGAAGCACGTCAGTGATAGTACTGATGTCGCTTGCCTTATGCTTGCGTCAATGATGCCCGAGCTCCAGCGTCAGCATGAGGATTTGTCTGCTATTGATATTATAGCAAATCTGAAAATGCTGTATGCTGCACAGGCAAGGACAGAACGCTATAACTTGACGAAACTTTTCTTTCATAGCAAACTGACTGAAGGAAGTCCAGTGGGAGCTCATGTACTCAAGATGATTGGGTACAAAGAAGCTCTAGAGAAACTGGGACATACCATCAATCAAGAACTTGTTGTAGACATCATCTTGCAGTCTCTCCCGGCTTCTTTCGATGCGTTCATCATTAATTTTAATATGAACAAAATCGACTGTACTCCGGCAGAATTACTGAACATGCTCTGCACTACAGAGCAGACTCTTGAGAAGGGAAAGCCTTCGTCCTCTGTCTTGATGGTTCCTTTAGGGAATAAGAAGAAGGGGAAGAAGGGAAAAACCCCTATCAAGAGCTACAACAAGGCTTTGAAACAAAAGGTGAAGCGGTCAAAGGACAACAGATGCTTCCATTGTGGCCAGCTGGGTCACTGGAAGAAGGACTGTAGAGCGCTCCGAGGAGAGAGGAAGGGAAGTAAGCCTTTCACTTCTAGCTCAGGTATTTTCGTGACTGAAGTCATGGTTGCTTCTTCTATTTCATGGGTGTTGGACACTGCATGTGGAGTTCACATTTGTTCAAATGTGCAGGAACTCAAGAGAAGAAGACAGGTGGGACAGCATGAGGTGGACCTACGAGTTGGAAACGGGGCACGAGTTGCTGCTGTTGCTGTAGGAGAATATTACATCTCTTTACCATCTGGATTTGTATTAGAACTTGACAATTGTTATTTTGTACCAAGCATATATTGGGGTATGCCCTTAAGGCTAATGTTTGAGGCCTTGGGTTATTATCAGTATCATGTACAAACTATGTATATGTTTTATAAAGGCAATTGTTGTTATTCAGATTGTTACATTATCTGCTGCTGTATGTATACATCTGAGTAATGTCTCAATGATGTTCAGCTTAGCTGACATTCAGTATTGTCCTTAGTCGAGATATCTCGGTGAACATGAGACAGCCTTGATATGATTGAGACTAATATGTGTTCTAATCTTATAGGATGCTTCGAGCGTGGAATAAGATTTAGACACATAGGTGCATTGGATGTACTGGACTGACCCTACTTAGGATATTCAATTGTTTGTCACAATGTGAATAAATCCTTATATGCAAGCAAGTGGCATATTCCCTCTGACTTGAGATCACTTATGTCTCTAAATGATGATTGGCATTATCTTGAGGTAGTTCAATATCATTTGAAAGATAATGGTTAAAGATTATCTTGGATAGTGAGCATGAGTCATGTTAGTGCACTAGTGATAGATATAGGATTGCCTCTCCTAGTTGGAGTGTGATGTTCTAAAGGGCCCCCTGGATAAAATGGTTGAGAATGTGTATGGCCATACCCAGATGACTATGATCATCTGATCTAACCATTTTCATCGTGTTGGAATCACAAGCTTGACACGCTTGTCCAACGGGAACATCCAGTGGCAAAGGGAAACATGTATGCCGAGTGAATTAGATTCACACTTGTGCTATGGTTTGGGAGTAGTCTTGGAAGACTCTTTCCTTCATATCGGGAGACAATGATGTGTTGCTACATACCCCTCTCTGATTGTGATAACGTAAGTTATCGTTACCGACAATGAAGGAAACCCTTAGGGTCGCACAATTTGATGATATGGCTTCCTTATGTCAGATCGTGTGGACTGAATTATTCTAGTTCAGTTTAAAGGAATTGAAACTCTGATCGGAAGTGAGATCTAGTCTAATCATGTTTGATTGATTAGGGCATATGATCGGTAAGCTTCGATCGGGAGGATTGATGCTTGATCGTAAAGATCAAGGGTGCAATGTGATGTGTGGTTAGATCTTGAACCATTTGGTTCAAAGAGATTATAACCAGGGCTGGTTCGATTTGGTGCTTGAACCAAATTGGAGTTGAACCGGTTCACTTGTGAACACATGGTTCGATTCAAGAGGAGTTAAGGAGGGAGTTATGCATTCGGTTATTACTATATTTGGTAGCCGAATTTTCCTTTTGGGATATCCCCTCACGTTTTCGAACGCCACTCGCCCCTTTCTCCTCTCGTGTGGTTCATCTTCATGCAAGGAAGAAGGCCAACCAGCAAAGACACATTTTTCCTTTGAAGGAGACGATCAAAGACTTCTTGGTGACTTGCTAGCACAAGGAAAGCAAGGAAGGAGGCCTATCTCATCCTGTGTGCGATTCCTTTGGAGAAGAGGCACTCGCCCCTTTTTCTTCTTCCAAGCCGCCACTCAAACAATGGCAATGGTAATGCTTTAATTCTCCTTTCATGGTTGATCATATTACCAAGTCATGCGATCATATTGAAACCTAGTATTTTCCCCACTACAAAATTTTCGATTATGCATGTGACCTAGGTTTGCTTTCAGTGGTATCAGAGCGCTGGTTTTTGGCTTGATATATATGATTGCCATCTTGTGTTCCATGTTTGGTTTTATGCTTTGGATAGATCTTCATGATGCGCATGCTTTGGTTGTCATGCGAAAATACATGCCATATGTTAGATGTATTTTGTTTACTTTTAAGCTTGCGCATATGATGTTTCATGTTTGCGCTTTTCATAAAAGTTTTCAATTAAAACTTATTATCATGCGCGACCCTCACTAGATCTATCTAAGCGCCTGCTTCAAACACTTAGACGGGTTAACAGTGTTGAAGTCGTTAGTCAAGTCTGGACCCAACAGCCTAATCAGACCATCTGACAGCCTGGATGGGGCGGCCGGATAGCACCTGTGCGCAAGCTATACAGGTGGCTATAGGCCGACTGCAGAAGGGCATGTAGCGATGTCTGATTGAGGCGCCTGGTGAACGATCATGATTATGGCCCGGGGTTACACCCGCTTGCCAGAAATCATGTGGGACGTTCAGCCCTTAAGGCATGCATAGTTGACCATGAGGTCGACGCAAGTCAGTTATGACTGGGTGCTGATGCGGACAGGAACCACAAGCCACGAAGATACAAGTGGAGCCTAAAGGTGCCATAGACAAAGACTCGTGAGGTCGCGAATAAGCTAGCAAGCTCAATCAATAAAGCTAGCTCAATAATTAACCACTTCATAAGAGGCCCAAGACAAAGCCCACTTATCAGCAATAATTCGCCACAAAGAAGCCGAAGACTATTCCATTGGATCAGCCAGCAACAAAGCAAGATGCGCCAACTCCAAATCAGATTCTAGGATTTCATCAAAGCGCACATCAACACAAATCTTGATCACTGCAAAGAAGGAAGGCTCAACGTCTCTCCCTTCATTGCTGCAAATGGAAGCACAACGTCTCTTTGCTGGAGATGGAAAGAACAACGTTCACCTTGAACGTTCGCGTGCAACCTCTCTCAAAGCTTCCCCTATATCTTACACTCATGTATCCTTGTAACCGACAGATTTGTTGAATGGAAATGGTTTTGCTTCCTCAATCGGATGTCTCCGATCTTCTTCTCCTCTGAGGCGCTTGTGTCGCCTATCCTTCCCCTCACCTCCTTCTAGGGCTAAGCCCCTTCCTCCTCTCTTCCCCACTCCTCCATTCTCTCCTTCCTCACAAGTTCAATCTTCCAGCCGCAACAGTTCCAGATTTTCAGAATTTTCTGAGTTCGCCGCCGACGATCCACCGGCCGGATCTCCATGAGACTTCGGCCACCACTCCCTCTCCCCAAGACGAAGCCACAGCCACCAGCATCCGCCCATCTGCCACGCCGATCGCCAGAATCGAAACACAGACGTGTTCCCCTGTTTCCACCCAGTTTCTGCCCTACTCCCGCCTTTCACCGTCGTCCTCCTCCGACCGGCCACCGTCCGCCCCGAAACTCCTGCCATGTCATCACCACAACCATACCAACCTCCAGTAGTAGCAGTTTTTGATTTGGTCAACCACTGGCCGGCCGACAACAAATCCTTCTCCGGCGTGACATCCCCTGCTTCTGCCCTGCCCGCGACCGTGCTCCGCCCTTCCGCATCATGCTCCTCCGACCAGCCACCGCCCGTCACCAAACTCCGGCCACCTCTTCGCC
Organism: Costus lasius; assembly: GCA_027563935.2. Taxonomy (NCBI): domain Eukaryota; kingdom Viridiplantae; phylum Streptophyta; class Magnoliopsida; order Zingiberales; family Costaceae; genus Costus; species Costus lasius. The sequence goes on from CM050446.2 coordinate 88,344,808, forward strand.
ATGATCACGGTGACTCCCAGACGTAGCAGTTCCGGCGATCGTGCACCACAGGACGAACGCCGACGATTCCTGATCTGATCCCGCGTCTCCCCTGTTCTGCTGAACAGCGCGTCCCCACCTCCGCCTGCATTGCCACCCTCGCCTCGCCCCACCACCAGCCGTCGGTGTTCCGACGATACCGACACCGCCTCGTCTCCTCCTTGCTTCCAAATCCTCCGACGAGCAATCCACGCTCGAGCGTCGATGAACGACGCAAACCTTGCGTTCCCTGTTTCTGATCTCCATGAATTTCCTACTTCAACTTCCTGTTCGCTAATCTGTATATGTTTGCTTGCGCAGGTATTTTAGCAATCGGCGCCACCAAAATCTTGATCTTTGGCGTCACGAGGAAGAACTCACTTTGCTCTACGAGAGGGACGAGTTGATCCAACTGAAGCTATAATGGATCAGTCCGAAAGACATAACAACTTCTCGTAAATGATATTTTGTAGCACTGAAATCTATTTGCTATTTTCTAGCTGTTTTCTGAATTTTGCACTTTATTTGAAAATTAAAATAATAATAATAATAATAATAATCAGACTTTAATTAGTATCAAATTCCGTGTCTCCACCCTACATCAGTTTGGTATCAGAGGGAGTTTGTGAGCAACTCTTGTCTGCTCACACGATCCTTGCTTTGTTCTTTGCATAAAAAAAAAATTGTTAGTTCTTGATTTCATGTTTTATTGCTTATTGCTTTTGCATCTTTTGCAAATTACTTGCATTTCAAAAAAAAAAAAATTTCCTTCAATGTTCTTTATATTTAGTTTGCATGATAGTTAAGTATTTGCTATTTACTTGCAATTGATAAAAAAAAAAAAAAGAATTATTACATGTTTCATTGTTCATATTATTTTAGATTGCATATTTTTGCTATTTGATAAAAAAAAAATTTATTATGTGCTTATTGTTTGCATGTTAGTTTGTTTATTTTGAGATAAATTTTTTCATACTAGCTGAAATCATTTTTGACATCTTAGGGAGCTCTATTTTCAAAGGATTATATTGTGTTTTCAAAACATCCCATGGCCACTAGACTCCAACCCCCTACCTTTAGCGGGTCTCTTAACCCTAAGGATTTTAATGACTGGTCAACAAAACTTGAGCATTATTTCTATTTTACTGCCATGCCTGAACATTGCAAAGTTAGGTTCACCAAGTTACTTTTACAAAAATCTACTAGATATTACTGGACCACTGTTGAACAAACCTTGGAAAGAGACAATCTGCTACCCATTGAGAGATGGGATGACATGCTTCATAAACTCAGAGAAAAATATGATCCTTCCTCTCTCCCTGAAAGATTTCTTACACAAAAGAACATGACTGTAGCTGAATACATTCTAAAGTTTAAGACCCTCAACCATAGGAGTAGAGCTAGAGAACATCCTTGGGTTGTGCGTAACCGGTTTATAGATGGTCTTAACTTTGAGATTAAGAGAGGTCTCACCTACTACCCCATACACACAATAGAAGAAGCTTTCCAAATAGCTAGTATGGTAGAACAACATATTAAGGCAACAAATAGGAAAGGACTTGACCAACCTAGAACACAAAGCCAAACACTCCAACAAAAACTTGTTCAAACCTCAGAGTCTACCTTAGGAACTAAAACGAGTCAAGAAGAGACATGTGAAACTCAAGAGGCAAAGCATGAGGTAGAACCCATACCTCAACCTTCAATTTTAGGGCCCATACCCACAGGTCCTCAACTTGAGTCTAGCAATCTAGCTAAAGAACCTATAGTTGACTTGTCTGAGAGTCAAACTACCCCTGAGTTGCCCACTGTAGACTTGTCTCAACCTAAGTGTCAAATAGAGCCATTACCTTCAATTTTAGGGCCCATACCCATAGGTTCTCAGCTTGAACCTAAGTTAGATCTAACCTCTTTAGATGAACCTAGTATGGATACACCTATTATAAGTTTAATGCATCATGGGCCTTGCTTAGAAAGCCCATCATTGAACTTGATGTTTTATGAACCATGTCTAGGTCCATCCACTCTCATACTTGAGCATAAGTTAACCAAACCTGAGTCTAAGGAATACTTAGAGCCTTTTGAACTTGACTTAGATCCTAAGCCTCAACACTTAGGAAAACCCTTAGACTTAGAAAATCTCTCTCAGGACCCTATGATGCTTGAATTTTGTCTCTTAGGTCCTTCGACTCACACCCTTAAGCCACCATTAGGATCAACAAAACATAATGAACTCAAACATGCTTTGCACTCTGCTCTTATTGAAATTGAGTATATTGATTTCATCATTCCTTGTTCTTTTCAAAGTATTGTTATTTTCTATGACAACTTTACTAATGAATATGGCCGAGAAAGGGAATTCAATGCAGGTACCCTTGATATGCAGCTTGGGCCGTGGACAAAGAGCAACAAGACAATATGCTATGATGCTGACAACAATTTGAAGATTCAAATCCTGGAGGAACAATTAGCTCTTGCCTCTCCAAAACTTCTACACCACCGCCACAATAACCATTCTTCGGAGAAGAATTTTTTTTCACCCGGGGAGAATGATGCGGACAGGAACCACAAGCCACGAAGATACAAGTGGAGCCTAAAGGTGCCATAGACAAAGACTCGTGAGGTCGCGAATAAGCTAGCAAGCTCAATCAATAAAGCTAGCTCAATAATTAACCACTTCATAAGAGGCCCAAGACAAAGCCCACTTATCAGCAATAATTCGCCACAAAGAAGCCCAAGACTATTACATTGGATCAGCCAGCAACAAAGCAAGATGCGCCAACTCCAAATCAGATTCTAGGATTTCATCAAAGCGCACATCAACACAAATCTTGATCACTGCAAAGAAGGAAGGCTCAACATCTCTCCCTTCATCGCTGCAAATGGAAGCACAACGTCTCTTTGCTGGAGATGGAAAGAACAACGTTCACCTTGAACGTTTGCGTGCAACCTCTCTCAAAGCTTCCCCTATATCTTACACTCATGTATCCTTGTAATCGACAGATTTGTTGAATGGAAATGGTTTTGCTTCCTCAATCGGATGTCTCCAATCTTCTTCTCCTCTGAGGCGCTTGTGTTGCCTATCCTTCCCCTCACCTCCCTCTAGGGCTGAGCCCCTTCCTCCTCTCTTCCCCACTCCTCCATTCTCTCCTTCCTCACAAGTTCAATCTTCCAGCCGCAACAGTTCCAGATTTTCAGAATTTTCCGAGTTCGCCGCCGACGATCCACCGGCCGGATCTCCACGAGACTTCGGCCACCACTCCCTCTCCCCAAGACGAAGCCACAGCCACCAGCATCCGCCCATCCGCCACGCCGATCGCCAGAATCGAAACACAGACGTGTTCCCCTGTTTCCGCCCAGTTTCTGCCCTACTCCCGCCTTTCACCATCGTCCTCCTCCGACCGGCCACCGTCCGCCCCGAAACTCCTGCCACGTCGTCACCACAACCATACCAACCTCCAGTAGTAGCAGTTTTTGATTTGGTCAACCACTGGCCGGCCGGCAACAAATCCTTCTCCGGCGCGACATCCCCTGCTTCTGCCCTGCCCTCGACCGTGCTCCGCCCTTCCGCATCATGCTCCTCCGACCAGCCACCGCCCGTCACCAAACTCCGGCCACCTCTTCACCATGATCACGGTGACTCCCAGACGTAGCAGTTCCGGCGATCGTGCACCACAGGACGAACGCCGACGATTCCTGATCTGATCCCGCGTCTCCCCTGTTCTGCTTAACAGCGCGTCCCCACCTCCGCCTGCGTTGCCACCCTCGCCTCGCCCCACCACCAGCCGTCGGTGTTCCGATGATACCGACACCGCCTCGTCTCCTCCTTGCTTCCAAATCCTCCGACGAGCAATCCACGCTCGAGCGTCGATGAACGACGCAAACCTTGCGTTCCCTGTTTCTGATCTCCATGAATTTCCTGCTTCAACTTCCTGTTCGCTAATCTATATATGTTTGCTTGCGCAGGTATTTTAGCAATCGGCGCCACCAAAATCTTGATCTTTGGCGTCACGAGGAAGAACTCACTTTGCTCTACGAGAGGGACGAGTTGATCCAACTGAAGCTATAATGGATCAGTCCGAAAGACATAACAACTTCTCGTAAATGATATTTTGTAGCACTGAAATCTATTTGCTATTTTCTAGCTGTTTTCTGAATTTTGCACTTTATTTGAAAATTAAAAAAATAATAATAATAATAATAATCGGACTTTAATTAGTATCAAATTCCGTGTCTCCACCCTACATCAGGTGCATGCAAGGGCAGTGGGTCTGATTTGGTCTAATGAGTGGATACCTGTAAATGGACCGTTGTAAGGTAGTAGGGCACATAAGGAAATAAAATTGATGCCATGGGGTTTTATAAAATTTTATTTCTGTTTTGGATCACATGTATGCATGTTTAACATGTTGATTGGGTGTTTATTTAATCTTATGTGGGCTGCCCTTATTTTGTATGCTGTGCTGGGGCCTGCATGCCTGGAATTAAATATCAATTTTGCTGTGATCTGCGAATCACATTTTCATTTATGAAAAATGTATAATTGACCTGCGTGTCAAACCATGTCTAGATAGTTTCAAAAATGTATTTTGAGATGACATTAGTACACAGCACAAATGGCAAATGCACATACTGCCTGGTGGGCACTTTTGAGCTGCAGAGGGCGCTTGGGCCCGGGCTGAGCCAGATGAAGTACAAGAGTCCCATAAAGAGCTCAAGTGAAGACTTTTTGTAAAACTAAGGTTTTACTTAGGCTTTTATGGGCGTTTACCACATAAGATGTTTTGGTGCTTTCATTTACTGTTTTAAGTAATATTAGCACGTGCATGCTTGAATCTTCTGCTATCACTATAGAATTAGCATGATAGTAAGAAGATAAAAAGGACCGTTAAAATCCAACGTCAATATCAAGCTCGATTGCCTTCTGACGCGAAACCTCACTGTTCTGACTATCGTTGGGGCCGTGTTGTACCCACTCAGTGGGCACGCCCAGCTATCTTCAGATGGTGCGCGATTACACCTACATGCTACAGAGAAGGGATTTATCGCTTCTCGTTGCTCAGCATAGCACGTGGTGGTCCAGGGAGTAGGTCAGGTCAGCTTGACCATATATATGCTACATATTGAGCATATGATAGCTAGATGGAGGCAGCCATCTGAGGAATCAGAGACTGTGTTGTACCAACTCAGTTGGCACAGTCTTCTGGATTGCCTAGATGAAGGGGAATCGCACGGGTTGGCGATTGGCATGGATAGCCTACCGGTGATTAGTGCTTGAACTCTCTGTGTATCTTATCTCGCCTGAGCGGGACGCGGAGATCAAATATGAAAACTGGATCCCATCTCACTAAAAGAGTTTCACTCTTTCGGGCTATTTTATTGGATTTTCAGTCAGATAAAATAGTGAGAAAAGAATCATTCTTAAGTCCTGGATTGATTCTAGCATGCATACTGACCTTGTTGTTCTTGCTATGTTGTAGATTCCTGCAGCAACGAACACCACAGGGCTCAATTTGCGATCCATATTGGAAAGAGAGAAGTTTGCTGGGCCAAACTTCTCAGACTGGTACAGACAGCTTAAGATTGTTCTCAAAGCTGAGAGGAAGCTGTATGTCCTTGAGTCGGCAATACCGGCTCAACCCGCTGCGAATGCCGCAAGGGCGGTTCGAGATGCTTATGAAAAGCACGTCAGTGATAGTACTGATGTCGCTTGCCTTATGCTTGCGTTAATGACGCCTGAGCTCCAGCGTCAGCATGAGGATTTGTCAGCTATTGATATTATAGCAAATCTCAAAATGCTGTATGCTGCACAAGCAAGGACAGAACGCTATAACTTGACAAAACTTTTCTTTCATAGCAAACTGACTGAAGGGACTCCAGTGGGAGCTCACGTACTCAAGATGATTGGGTACAAGGAGGCTCTAGAGAAACTGGGACATACCATCAATCAAGAACTTGTTATAGACATTATTTTGCAGTCTCTCCCGGCTTCTTTCGATCCGTTCATCATTAATTTTAATATGAACAAAATCGACTGTACTCCGGCAGAGTTACTGAACATGCTCTGCACCACAGAGCAGACTCTTGAGAAAGGAAAGCCTTCATCCTCTGTCTTAATGGTTCCTTCAAGGAATAAGAAGAAGGGGAAGAAGGGCAAAACCCCTATCAAGAGCTATAACAAGGCTTTGAAACAAAAGGTGAAGCGGTCAAAGGACAACAGAAGTTTCCATTGTGGCCAGCTGGGTCACTAGAAGAAGGACTATAGAGCGCTCCAAGGAGAGAAGAAGGGAAGCAAGCCTTTCACTTCTGGCTCAGGTATTTACGTGACTGAAGTCATGGTTGCTTCTTCTATTTCATGGGTGTTGGACACTGCATGTGGAGTTCACATTTGTTCAAATGTGCAGGAACTCAAGAGAAGAAGACAGGTGGAACAGCATGAGGTGGACCTACGAGTTGGAAACGGGGCACGGGTTGCTGCTGTTGCTGTAGGAGAATATAACATCTCTTTACCATCTGGACTTGTATTAGAACTTGACAATTGTTATTTTGTACCAAGCATGACTAAGAATATTATCTCTATTCCTGCTCTTGTTAGGAAAGGCTTTTCTTTTGAATGTAAAACTTCACAGTGTTGTATTTCATATGATAATATTGTTTATGCAACTGGGTCGATTAACAATGGGTTATACATGTTGGACATGGAATGTTCTGTACAACAAATTGATAACAAAAGGGCCAAGTATGCTGATGACAGCACCTTGCTATGGCATAGTCGTTTAGGCCATATTAACAAGAAGCGCATTAAGCGGTTGCATGATCATGGACTGCTGGGATCATTCTCCTATGAGGAGCTTGATACATGCAAAGCTTGTTTAATGGGTAAAATGACGAAGAATCCTTTTACTAATAAAGGTGAAAGGGCTTCAGGTTTACTTGACCTTATTCATAGTGATGTGTGTGGGCCGTTTAGTAAACATGCCAGAGGTGGCTATTCATACTTCATTACTTTTACTGATGATTTCAGTAGGTATGGTTATGTCTATCTAATGAGACATAAGAGTGAATCTTTTGACAAGTTCAAAGAATTCAACAATGAAGTACAGAATCAGTTAGGCCAAAATATCAAGGCACTTCGTTCAGATCGAGGTGGAGAATACTTGAGTCGTGAGTTTACTGACTATCTGAAGGAGTGTGGGATTATCTCACAGCTCACTCCGCCAGGAACACCACAATGGAATGGTGTGTCCGAGAGGAGAAATAGAACCTTATTGGATATGGTTCAATCTATGATGAGTCAGGCTACTCTACCTTATTCCTTTTGGGGATTTGCACTGGAAACAGCTGCAAAGGTGCTAAACCGAGTGCCATCCAAGGCTGTTTCAAAGACACCATATGAGTTGTGGTATGGAAAACAGCCGAGCTTGACATTTATCAAAATCTGGGGTTGCGAGGCTTATGTCAAAAAGCTCGCCTCTAGAAAACTGGAGAGCAGATCTGATAAATGTATATTTGTCGGATACCCTAAAGAAACTAAGGGTTATTATTTCTACGATCCCAAAGAGAATAAAGTATTTGTTGCTCGAACGGCTATTTTTCTTGAGAAGGAATTTCTTCTGCAAGAGGCCAGTGGGAGAGAAATAAAGCTGGATGAAATTCCAGAAGAGGGACAAAGTATTCAAGCTCAGTTGGATGAGCCTGAGCCAATAGATCAGGTTAATGTTCAACCTGAGGCTCAGATATCACGGGAACCGCGTAGATCGGGAAGGATTCGTCGTCAGCCTGAGCGCTATGACGGAGTCTACATCATTAATGATGAACCCCTCACTTATGCGGATGCGGTCAGCGGACCAGAATCAGCAAGATGGCTTGAAGCTATGCGAGCCGAGATGGACTCCATGTCAGATAACCAAGTCTGGAATTTGGTTGATCTGTTGGGGTATGCCCTTAAGGCTAATGTTTGAGGCCTTGGGATTCTATCAGTATCATGTATATAAACTCTTATGTTTATAAAGGCAATGGTTGTTATTCAGTTTGTTACATTGTCTGCTGCAATAAGTGTACTTCTGAATAATGTCTCAATGCTGTTCAGCTAGGCTGACATGCTATATTGTCCTTAGTCGAGATATCTTGGTGAACATGAGACAGCCTTGATATGATTGAGACTAATATGTGTTCTAATCTTATAGGATGCTTCGAGCATGGAATAAGATGTAGACTCATGGGTACATTGGATGTACTGGACAGACCCTACTAGGATATTCAATTGCTTGTCACAATGTGAATAATCCTTGTTTGCATCGAGTGGCACATGTCCTCTGACTTGAGATCACTTGTGTTTCTAAATGATGATTGTCATTGTTTTGAGGTAGTTCGATATCATTTGAAACATAATGGTTATAGACTATCTTGGATAATGATCATAAGTCAGGTTGGGACACTAGTGATAGATATAGGATTGCCGTCTCCTTGTTGAAGGAGTGTGATGTTCTATAGGGGCCCCCTAGATGAGATGATTGAGAAAGTGTATGGCCATACCCAGGTGACTATGTTCATCTGATCTAATCATGCTCATCATATTGGAGTTACAAGCTTGACCTGCTTGTCCAATAAGAACATCCAGTGGCAAAGGATACAAGCATGCCTTGTGAAGTTGATTCACACTTGTGCTATGGTTTGGGTGTAGTCTTGGAAGACTCTTTCCTTTATATCGGGAGACAGTGATGTGTTGCTAGATACCCCTCACTGATCGTGATAACGTAAGTTATCGTTACCGACATTTAAAGGAAACCCTCAGGGTCGCACAATTTGATGATATGGCTTTCTTATGTCAGATCGTGTGGACTGAATTGTTTTGGTTCAGTTAAAAGGAGTTTAGACTCTGATTGTAAGTGAGATCTGGTCTGATCATGTTTGATTGATTAGAGCTTTAGATCGATAAGCTTCGATCGAGAGTATTGATGCTAGATCGGTGAGATCAAGTGCATCTGGATATGAATGGTTAGATCTTGAACCTTCTTGGTTCATATTAGATTTAGACCATGGCATGTCTTGGTTTGGTCTTGGTTTGATTTGGTCGTTGAACCAAAGTCAATTGAACCGGTTCAAGAGTGTGAACGCATGGTTCAAGTAATTAGGCGTTTTGATTAGTTCACTAAGCGTGAACGCGCGAGAGTGAAGGCTTACCATATTTGGAAGCCTCAACGCATCAACGCCACAAGCCAAAAAAAACGCCTTTGCTTCAATGCTTCTCTCTTGGGCGAAGTAGAGCTCTTGAGTGTGTCTCATCGCCGAGAGTGAAGAGGAGGTATTCGGAAAGCCAAGAAGACATCCAAGGATTCTCCTTCAAGCGATTAGGACTCTTGAAGCCCTTTTCTAGCACAAAGGACGACAAGGAGAAAGCCAACTTCTTCTTGTGTGCGCGCCTTTTGGAGGAGATCAATTTTGTTCTCTACTTCCAAGTCGCCATCTTCCTCATGGCTATGGTATGATTAGATTTAAGATATATGCAATTTCAAGTTGATCATATATGATGCATGCGATTCTTGAAGCCCTATTTCCGCCCATGCAAAAGGCTTCCATATGCGCATGTTTAGGGTTTCGCCCCCCTCTTGAAAGGGGTCCTTCAAATTGGTATCAGAGCAAGGTTTATGCATGCTAATATGATTGCTTTGTGTGATCCATGTATGCTTGATGCTTAGATCTAAGATTTTGTTGGGAAACCCCGGGGACATTTTACAATTTTAGAGTCATGGACATACATATTTGCACAGCGGAAGAATGTCCCCGAAACAGGCTGGTCCCAAAAACCCAGTGAAGATCGCATGCAAGGGAGTCGACACGATGAGTTAGGAAATACCTTAGAGCAAAGAAGAGAGCGATGCCGATGTAGGCGTCCAAGTGTCCGCCCTCTGCAGTCTCACACACACGGATCTCTTGAGTTCTCTTTTTCCTCGCCCGGTGCTAGCCTCGGGAAGAAGATCCAAGCCTTGTGCTCCCTCTTCAGTACTTGCGCCACCTCCAAGGTAGAAGCGCCAATTGATGAAGAAGAGAGGAATAAGGAGAATGCCGCCAAGCCTTCAAGTCTCTTGCGCCAAAGGAGGAAGAAAGGATGAAGCTTGCGGCTAGGGTTTGATGGAAGAAGAAGATGCACCACTTCTTGAAGTTGTCGCCCTTCAAACCTTTGGTTTCGCCCCTCCTCTTGTATTCACGCCTTCAAGAGTCGATCATCTTAATGAGGGGGTGATTAGGGTCTCATTTATAGGGCAAGAGGCGGTTAGGGTATGGGCTAGGATCAAGACAAGTGTAGGGCTAGGATGAGGAGGTTTGAGATAAGGAAAGTCTCCAAGACATTTCCTTAATTCTCATTCAACCTTTCCTCATTAAGCTCCATGCCTTCCTTGTGCGCCAAGGCCTTGCCTTGCGCCCCAAGCAATGCCTTAAAGGCATGCATTCCATCAATGGAAGAGGGCTAGGCGCCAATTGCTTCCTTAATGAAGCAATTTTGCCACCCTAACCCCATTATGCCCCTTAGGCGCCAATGGGGTTGGGTCTCTCCCCATTATACCCTTTTAGCCTCTCATCTCTTCATGAGAACTTGTTATTGGGTCTCATTGGATAATGAGCTAGCCCAAACTCCATTACATGGGTTGATTAAGCACTTGGATTCAATCCAATGCAACCCTAATTCAAATGTGACCAACCATGGTCAAATACGGGTCAACCTGCCAAAAATGAAGTTTGGCTCCAATAATATTCTTCCATCTCATCAGGCGCATTGGCGCTGATGAAATCTCCCAATAAGATCCGAGTTATCCAATAACTCGATCATAAGGCTTCCCGATCAATACGAGAACTCAAGTATCAAGGTGTGCGACCCTGTAGGTTCCTCTGACGCTGGCAGTGCTGACCAAAGGTCACCACAAGCAGTGAGTGGCACCTAGCAGTGCATCGCTGCTACCCAGGTCATTGGAATGGATATCGACATCGACATCCCCATCATCGCAACTAGGTACAGATGCATTACAGTCTCTTTGCCGAACTGATATCCGATTGGACAAGTGTGTCACCACTTGTTTTCACCCAATCACATGGCTATGACTAAATCAGGTTCTTACCTGGGTATGGCCATACACTTTCAGTCATAGAACCATAGAGGAGCTCCATGGATATCAAGCTTCCCAAAGGAAGGGGCAAATCCTATGTCTGTCCATTGACCTTCTCATATGGGTCGTGACATGCTCAATGACAACCTTTATGACCTTCCAACTACGGCAAGGTGTTAGGTTGCATCAAAGCAAGTCTCTAACCATATAGAATGATCAATGACCTCAAGTCAAGGGATCAATGCATCTCCTGTCACTTATGAGGATAACTCATGACACCAAGTCATAGCCTCATAGCGGGTCTATCCAGTATATCCTCCCATAATATACCCATGTGTCTGCGTTAGCACCCCGTGCCTAACCAGCCCACATACCAGTTTTACAAGTACCATAGTTGTCCCATATCTACTAAGGTACATTGACTGGGGATGATTATTTGAGCACAGATCCAATCTGTCTCCAGGGACATTATCATGTAAATACACAATCACAGGTGTAGACAGACAATGATAACGACAATGCCAGAATGATATATAAATATCAATGTCAAGTAGTACATAAGTTGACCAAAGCTAGGTCCTAGGGCATATACACCAACAATCTCCCACTTGCACTAAGACCTAGAAGTTGAGCAATCTCAACCCCATATCTCTAGCGTGACCATCATGCTTCTGCTGCGCCAAAGCCTTGGTCAATGGGTCTGCTAGATTGTTATCTGTGTCTACTCTGCTAATCTTGACATCACCTCTGTCTATGATCTCTCTGATCAGGTGAAATCTTCTGAGTATGTGTTTGGATCTTTGATGAGACCGTGGTTCCTTAGCTTGTGCAATTGCTCCATTGTTGTCACAGTAGAGTTCAATGGGGTCCATTGCACTTGGTACCACTTGAAGATCACATAAGAACTTTCTTATCCAAACAGCTTCCTTGGCTGCCTCAGAAGCAGCTACATACTCAGCTTCGGTTGTAGAATCTGCTATGGTAGATTGCTTGAAGCTCTTCCAGCATACAGCACCTCCATTTAACTTGAACACATAGCCGGCTTGCGATCTAAAGTCGTCAGGGTCAGACTGGAACGAAGCATCAGTGTAGCCCTGTATACTGAGCTCTTCTTGTCCCCCATAGACCAAGAACAGATCCTTAGTTCTTCTCAGATACTTTAGGATGTTCTTTACAGCCACCCAGTGCTGCAGACCAGGATTGGATTGGTATCGGCTGGTTATGCTCACAGCATATGCCACATCTGGTCTAGTACACAACATTGCATACATGATCGATCCTACTGCCGAAGCATAAGGAATTCGACTCATGTCATCCCTCTCAGCCTGTGTTGTAGGACACTGGCTCTTTGAAAGAGTAAGGCCATGTCTCACTGGAAGGTATCCTTTCTTGGATTGCTCCATGTAGAACCTCTCCAGTACCTTATCAATGTAAGTACTCTGACTAAGGGCTAAGAGTCTCTTGGATCTATCCCGGTAGATCCTCATGCCTAGAATATAGGCGGCCTCCCCTAAGTCTTTCATCTCGAAACACTTCCCCAACCATGTCTTCACAGCTTGAAGACTAGGGATGTCATTTCCGATGAGCAGTATGTCATCGACATACAAGACCAAAAAAATTACCAAGCTCCCACTGAATTTTCTGTATACACAGGCGTCATCTTCGCTTTTGATAAAGCCATAATCTCTCACGGCTTCATCAAATCGAAGATTCCAACTTCGAGATGCTTGCTTTAATCCATAAATGGATCTCTTTAGCCTGCAGATTTTACTAGCCTCTGCAGGATGGATGAAACCATCAGGTTGTGACATATACACGTCCTCAGTCAGTTTCCCGTTAAGGAACGCTGTTTTCACATCCATCTGCCATATCTCATAGTTATGATATGCAGCTATTGCAAGTAGAATCCGAATAGATTTAATCATGGCAACTGGCGAGAAGGTTTCATCATAGTCCACCCCGTGGACTTGTTTAAATCCTTTAGCCACCAATCTACCTTTATAGGTAACTATGTTGCCATCCATGTCTGTTTTCTTCTTGAAAACCCATTTGCATCCAATGGGTGTTACCCCATCAGGCGGCTCAACCAAATCCCAGACTTGGTTAGCTGACATGGAATCCATCTCGGATCGCATGGCGTCAAGCCATTTCTCGGAGTCTGGTCCACTGACCGCCTCATCGTAGGTCCTGGGTTCATCCTCAATGATGAAGATTCCATCGTGTTGGGTCGGCAGCGACCCATATCTCTCAGGTGCACGACGAATCCTCCCAGATCTACGTGGGACCTGTGTCTGAGCCTCTGGTTGTCCAACAACCGGTGCAGGTGGCTTAGATTCCATCTCTATATCTTGTGGTTGAACTTGGACCTCATCCAAGTCAAACTTCCTCCCACTAACTTCTTTCATGAGAAATTCTTTCTCCAGAAAGACAGCTCCCCGAGCAACAAAAACTTTGTTCTCGGCTGGGACATAGAAGTAGTATCCTCTAGTTTCCTTAGGATACCCCACAAACACACACTTATCAGATCTAGGTTCTAGCTTGCTAGAATCCTGACGTTTGACATAAGCCTCACATCCCCAGATTCTAATAAAAGTGAGATTAGGGCGTCTCCCAGTCCATACCTCGTATGGTATTTTGGAGACACTCTTAGATGGAACGTTATTCAGTATCAGAGAAGCTGTCTCTAGCGCATGTCCCCAGAATGAGGGAGGTAGAGTTGCATGACTCATCATAGATCGAACTATATCCAATAAAGTTCGATTTCTCCTCTCAGATACACCATTCCATTGAGGTGTTCCAGGAGGAGTGAGTTGGGATACAATCCCACACTCCTTCAGATAGTCAAAGAACTCACCGCTCAGGTATTCTCCACCTCGATCTGATCGAAGAGCTTTAATGGATCTTCCAAGCTGGTTCTCTACTTCATTCTTGAACTCCTTGAATTTCTCAAAGGATTCAGACTTATGTCTTATTAGGTAGACATAACCATACCTACTGAAGTCATCAGTGAAGGTAATGAAGTAGTTGTACCCTCCTCTGGCTTGTTTATTGAAAGGCCCACACACATCAGTATGTATGAGATCCAATAAACCTCCTGTCCTCTCACCAATCTTGGTGAAGGGCGCTTTTGTCATTTTCCCTAATAAACAAGGTTCACAAGTATCAAATTCCTCCAACGAACTTGAATCTAACAATCCATTTGCATGGAGTTGTTGGATGCGATTCTTGTTTATATGGGCCAATCGACAGTGCCATAGGAAAGCACCAACTGAACCACTCAGTTTGGTCCTTTTATTACTTATGTTACAAATAGAACTTTCCATATCCAAGATATACAGACCATTGCATAAAGTACCCTTCCCATAGAACATGTTTGCAAATGAAAAAGAACAGGAGTTCTTATTTATTTCAAATTTAAAGCCCTTCCTTGCTAAGCAAGGAATGGATATAATGTTCTTGGTAAGGGAAGGTACATAGAAGCAATTATCTAGTTCTAAGTGAAGTCCAGAAGGCAAGGAGAGAGTCAAAACGCCTACAGCAACAGCAGCAACCTGTGCCCCATTTCCAACTCGTAGGTCTATCTCTCCAGGCTTCACCGTTCTACTTTTCTTGAGCCCCTGCATATTTGTACAAATATGAGCTCCACATACGGTATCCAATACCCATGACATAGAAGTAGAAAGATTGACTTCTGTAACATAAATACCTGAGCTAGAAGTTCAGGCCAAGCCTTTCTTCTCCTCATTCTGAAGCTGCCTGCAGTCCCTTCTCCAGTGACCCTGCTCGCCACAGTGGAAACACCTCTGGTCCTTTGACTTCTTCGCCCTTTTTTTCAGTGCCTTGGTAGGACCTTTGGCACTGCCCTTAGCACGTGCCTTACCCTTCTTCTTTATCTTCTTGGTCGCAGGGACCAAAAGAACAGAATTGGGTTTGGTCTTACCCATCTCGCGCTCGGCTGTTTGGAGCATATTCATCAATTCCTCCCGTGTGCACTCAATCCGGTTCATGTTGAAATTAATGATAAACGGACTGAAGCTAGGGGGCAGGGAATGTAGAATAAGATCCACAACCAGCTCGTTGTCTATGGCATGTCCCAGTTTCCTGAGATGATCCACATTCCCAATGAGTTTGAGAACATGGGGTCTCACTGGTGCACCCTCAGACAACTTGCACCGAAAGACTGCTTTGGCAGTGTCAAATCTCTCAGTTCTAGCCTGAGCCTCGAACATCTGTTTCAGACGAGTGATCATCTGAAAAGCGTTCTGCTCCTCATACTGCACCTGCAATTCAGGTGCCATGCTGGCTAGCATGAGACATGCAACCTCCAAAGAGTCATCCTGATGCTTCCTATAAGCATCTCTTTCTGCCGTTCGGGCATTAGGCGCAGGAGCCGCAGGAAGAGGCTGTTCCAGGACATACAGGTTCTTTTCAAGCTTGAGGACTATCCTCAAATTCCGATGCCAGTCCATAAAGTTAGTTCCAACTAACTTATCCTTGTCCAGGATAGATCGCAGTGACAATCCGCCAGTGTTCGTAGCCATTGTTCTACAACACCCAAGAAACAGCAGATTAGTACTACTTTGAATCATTTAAACTGGACTTGTTTTAAATGATTATGGCTCCCACTATTTTGATTCGAATTGACAACCCACAAAGTCAATCGGAAAGTTTAAGACTTCCTAGTGAGATGGGATCCTTATTTCGCATGAGGCTTCGCGTCCCACGAGGGTGGGATGAGATGCACAAAGTGACCCATGCTTCACAAGGTGGGCGCGCCGGCCGGTTGCTCCAAGCAACTCCCTTTATTGAAACAGTCTAGGCGTTTCATGTCCAGCGAAGGCTGGATACAACATGAAACCCTAACCTTTCAACGATGCCTCTAGAATTTCACCATGTGCCCAGCACATGTGAATTTCTAGTCAAGTCCATTCCTAACCGTTATGCCCAGGGCCAACGAGTTTCCTTGCGAAGGCACGTCCAGGTTAAAACTGGACTGGGGAAATCATTGTCACCACGCACTTTCTAAAGATAAGTGGGTGTGTCCCACGAGGGTGGGAAACAATTCACAACTCCACTGATCGATAGCTTAGTGAGGGCTACGCTTTAGAAGGCTACTAGACTTGATATTTCTTTGAGGGTTTTTAAGTCTCATCATCCTACGTTTTATCTTATGTCTAACAATACAGGCATGCTCTCCTATAGTGATAACATAACGATAAAACATTTCAGGCATGCTTTTATCAGATAGGGAAAGCAGTAAATGATGATGTGATCAAAGCCCTTTCAAGATATTGAATCAACTCATGCCTAAGGAGATTCAACTCTTGACATAGGACTCAAGCCCCTTAAATAGACCTAGCCTAGCCGCCCTCTATCTTGGTCCTCAAGGTCGGCTCCAAGGTCCTTCCCACATGGTTTAGCTCACAAACCCTAAGGGTAGACCCCAAAGGTTCGGCCAATGCCATGGTCTTTCTTTGTGGAGGATGCGCCACCATGCAAGAAGCCAAGTTAGCTAGCACACAAACCCAAGGGTTCGGCCATGCCCAACTTGTGCCACTATGCAAGCTTGTTGCGCCTCTTCATTCGATGCATGCGCCACCCTAATCTTCTTCTTTGCAAAAGGAAAAGCGGCACGCAGGCCTCACAAGGATACACCACAGGCATGCAAAGGTGGCTTGACTAATGATCACAACATCATGCACAATCAAGGTATTTACTCATGCAATTCTACATGCTCAGAAATTTTACTTTTTCATAAAACTAGTCTCTTCTTCTCATCTTCTTCTCACAAATCTTTTGGTTAATTGAGATTTATTTTTCAAGACGATTTCAGAGATCCTTTCGGCTGGCAATTTTGTCATATCAAGAGACCTGGCCAGTCCGGAGACACAATGCCCGTCCTACTTGACAAAATTACGTGCGCCTTTGATCTTTAAATCAAACAAGAAAAATAGTCCAAAAATCCAAAAGAGATTGAGAGGATGATAGAAACAAGAAACCCTAATTTTTCTACTTTTAGAAAAATTGATTGCCATGCATCATGCTATTTATGAAAATAGAGATATGGCATGTGAGCATGAAAGAAAAGCATAAAACATCGTTCGAGGCTTGCAAGTCGCTTTGATACCACTGTTGGGAAACCCCGGGGACATTTTACAATTTTAGAGTCATGGACATACATATTTGCACAGCGGAAGAATGTCCCCGAAACAGGCCGGTCCCAAAAACCCAGTGAAGATCGCATGCAAGGGAGTCAACACGATGAGTTAGCAAATACCTTAGAGCAAAGAAGAGAGCGATGCCGATGTAGGCGTCCAAGTGTCCGCCCTCTGCAGTCTCACACACACGGATCTCTTGAGTTCTCTTCTTCCTCGCCCGGTGCTAGCCTCGGGAAGAAGATCCAAGCCTTGTGCTCCCTCTTCAGTACTTGCGCCACCTCCAAGGTAGAAGCGCCAATTGATGAAGAAGAGAGGAATAAGGAGAATGCCACCAAGCCTTCAAGTCTCTTGCGCCAAAGGAGGAAGAAAGGATGAAGCTTGCGGCTAGGGTTTGATGGAAGAAGAAGATGCGCCACTTCTTGAAGTTGTCGCCCTTCAAACCTTTGGTTTCGCCCCTCCTCTTGTATTCACGCCTTCAAGAGTCGATCATCTTAATGAGGGGGCGATTAGGGTCTCATTTATAGGGCAAGAGGCGGTTAGGGTATGGGCTAGGATCAAGACAAGTGTAGGGCTAGGATGAGGAGGTTTGAGATAAGGAAAGTCTCCAAGACATTTCCTTAATTCTCATTCAACCTTTCCTCATTAAGCTCCACGCCTTCCTTGTGCACCAAGGCCTTGCCTTGTGCCCCAAGCAATGCCTTAAAGGCATGCATTCCATCAATGGAAGAGGGCTAGGCGCCAATTGCTTCCTTAATGAAGCAATTTTGCCACCCTAACCCCATTATGCCCCTTAGGCGCCAATGGGGTTGGGTCTCTCCCCATTATACCCTTTTAGCCTCTCATCTCTTCATGAGAACTTGTTATTGGGTCTCATTGGATAATGAGCTAGCCCAAACTCCATTACATGGGTTGATTAAGCACTTGGATCCAATCCAATGCAACCCTAATTCAAATGTGACCAACCATGGTCAAATACGGGTCAACCTGCCAAAAATGAAGTTTGGCTCCAATAATATTCTTCCATCTCATCAGGCGCATTGGCGCTGATGAAATCTCCCAATAAGATCCGAGTTATCCAATAACTCAATCATAAGGCTTCCCGATCAATACGAGAACTCAAGTATCAAGGTGTGCGACCCTGTAGGTTCCTCTGACGCTGGCAGTGCTGACCAAAGGTCACCACAAGCAGTGAGTGGCACCTAGCAGTGCATCGCTGCTACCCAGGTCATTGGAATGGATATCGACATCGACATCCCCATCATCGCAACTAGGTACAGATGCATTACAGTCTCTTTGCCGAACTGATATCCGATTGGACAAGTGTGTCACCACTTGTTTTCACCCAATCACATGGCTATGACTAAATCAGGTTCTTACCTGGGTATGGCCATACACTTTCAGTCATAGAACCATAGAGGAGCTCCATGGATATCAAGCTTCCCAAAGGAAGGGGCAAATCCTATGTCTGTCCATTGACCTTCTCATATGGGTCGTGACATGCTCAATGACAACCTTTATGACCTTCCAACTACGGCAAGGTGTTAGGTTGCATCAAAGCAAGTCTCTAACCATATAGAATGATCAATGACCTCAAGTCAAGGGATCAATGCATCTCCTGTCACTTATGAGGATAACTCATGACACCAAGTCATAGCCTCATAGCGGGTCTATCCAGTATATCCTCCCATAATATACCCATGTGTCTGCGTTAGCACCCCGTGCCTAACCAGCCCACATACCAGTTTTACAAGTACCATAGTTGTCCCATATCTACTAAGGTACATTGACTGGGGATGATTATTTGAGCACAGATCCAATCTGTCTCCAGGGACATTATCATGTAAGTACACAATCGCAGGTGTAGACAGACAATGATAACGACAATGCCAGAATGATATATAAATATCAATGTCAAGTAGTACATAAGTTGACCAAAGCTAGGTCCTAGGGCATATACACCAACAGATTTCTCTTCATGCGATTATACTAGTTGATAGTATGTTCATGTTGCGCATGTATGAGATTTATTTATGTTGGCGCTAGTATGATAGTTGCGCATGTTGTTCTTGAAGTTTTCACAAAACTTGATGACTTGCACGTTTACTAGATCTAAGAGGCGCTTACTATAAACCCTTAGACGGGTTGATGGGGTTGAAAGCATCATCTAGTATAGATCCAATTAGTCTGATCAGACCATCTGACAGCCTAGATGGATCGACCAGATGGCACCTGTGCGCAAGCACGAGGTGGCTATAGGTCGATTGCATCACAGGCATGTAGCGAGGTCTGGTTGAGACAACCAGTGAACACACATGAGTTAGGCCCGGGGTCACACCCGCTTGCCAGAACTCATGTTGGTTGTTCAGCCCTTGGCGCATGCATGCTTGACCATTAGGTCAACTCGAGTCAGTTAGGACTTGGTGCATGCAAGGGCATGGATCTAACTAGATTGATGAGTGGATCCCTATCAATGGACCGTTGTAAGGTTGTAGGGCACATAAGAAAATTAAAATTGATGCCAATGGGTTTTCAAAATTTTATTTTCTTTGCAATGGATCACATGTTGATTGAATGATGCCGTGATGCTTGTTTATTTAATCTTATGTGGGTTGCCCTTTTAATGTGTGCTGTGCTGGGGCCTGCGTGCTTGGTAAATTGTAAATTATTATTTTTGTGATCTGCGAATCACATTTTTAATTAATTTATTGTATAATTGACCTGCGAGTCAAGCTTGTCTAGATAGATTAAAATGTATTTTAATTAGACAAGAGCACAAAAGCACACATCGCAGAGACGCATTCACCTGGTGGGCGCACCTGAGCTGCCATGAGCGCTAGGGCCCTGGGTTGGCGATTGGCAGGGAATGTGATGTGGGGAGGCGACATGACCCACGGAAATACAAATGGAGTTTAAGGTTACCCTAGCTAGGGCACCTAAATTTCCATCTCTTGCATTGCATGCATCTTTAAGTTAGATTTTCATTCCTTGCATTGCATGCATCCTTTAAGTTATTTCCATCTCTTGCATTGCATGCATCTTTAAGTTAGATTTTCATTCCTTGCATTGCATGCATCCTTTAAGTTAGATCTCCTAGCATAACTTGCATCATATGGTAGGTTAGATCCACCCAACAATTACACCATGTAGTTACATCCCTAGGATCCGCCACTTATGTATGGTAGGTTAGTGCATGAAATTGATGTAATAGTATAGGTCAACTCCATTTTGGGATGCAAGTCAAAATCAAGTCAAGATAACTCCAAGAGATGCCATGAGCCCATGAGCCCATCTCATGTGAGAACCAGCCCATCCAACTCAAAGGAGCATCACCACAAGTACCCAACACTCCACCATCCTAGTTGGCAGCCATGGGGATTTGTCTCTACCTCCAACCGCCCCTTCCCCTTTGAAGCAAAGATGGACAAGACCATTCCCTCACCTGCTGTTGCAGCCCCTAAAGTCAACATGCGCCAGCCACCAGCTTTTGTAGCCCCTTACAGCCATCATGCGCCAGCAGCTTTGCAGAATTTCAGCCTCAAGAAGCTGTCTCCATTTCCTGCAGAATGACAGCTCCCTTTTTTAGCCCATCAGTCGCCAACCACCACTGCCAAGAAGAGGTCTGCACGCCACCAGCAATGCAGAGTTTCCTACTTCTAGAAGCTGCACACAACAGCTGAAGAGTGACAACTCCTTCAGCCCCTTCAACCGCCTGCAACCTGCCCTTGTTCACTCAATGTGTCATGTACTTAGGGAAGGAAACGCAACCTGCTCTTGTCATTCAGTTTGTCATGTGCTTAGGGAAGGGAGGCAACCGTTGACAGCCCCCTATATGATGTATTCCTCTTGTAAAGTCATGAGTTAGTGTTGAAAGCATTTTCAAATTTCAGAAGTTTGTCTTCTATTGGTGTGTGTCACCTTCCCCCTTCCCCTCTTCCACACCTTGCCGAGAGTTCCCTGCTTCCTCACTTCCTCAAGCCTCCACCACCAGCGCATGTTCTGAGATCAAGAGCTCACCCCACTGCCCCTATCAGCCTTGAAGAAGTCTCAACCCCAAGAAGGAGTTGGTTGCAACCATGACTCAAGATGGTGCTTCAAGCAACTTGCCGAGAACAAGTCATCCCATACTCTAGCTAAGTTCCCATTTCTTGGTTGATATCTTCTTTGACGAGTTTGAGCATCCATCTACACTCATATAATATCTTTATAGGTGGCGCAAGATCAAGGAGGATATACCAACGCACCCCCATCCTCCCCTCTTAGTTAGTTAGCCCCAAAATGTGTTAGCAAGGGAATTTGGGGTCTAGACTCCCCCTTGAATGTTCTTATGTGAATGGCCTCTTAATATTCTTTCCAATTCACCCACGCATGTGTGGGATGCTGCAATGCCATGTATGTAAGCTCATAGGGCCCTACTTCGTGAGTTTCCACCATTGGACCGGTGAAGAACGGGAAGGTCACCCTTTCTATTCTCAAAGGGTGCAAGGTGAGTTCCTCCCTTAGAGTAGCTCTACTTCTTATGATAGAATTGCATGTCTAGATCTATTGATGTTGTAGAACCGCATGTTTAAGTCTTGTCAAAGTTTCATCTTACCTAGAAGCACATGTTAGGATTCTCTTGTTAAGTAGTTTCGGTTTTCACTATTACTTGCTAAAACAAGCTATTTTCAAACTACGTTAGCACAAGGGGTTTATTAAGCTATACTTAACTAGCAAAATATTTTCGAAGCGCGTTGTTTGAATGTTGCATGTTTGGCCCCCCCATCATCTTGGTATCAGAGCTTAGGCTCTTAGAGTAGGATTTTATAAGACCAAAACTTTATTTTCCTACTACTAAGGCGATTTTTGGACCTAGGTGCTTGAAAGAATTTGATTAACTATATTTATCACCTTAGGGTTTATTTTCAAAACCTTACTCATTTCGAAAATGACTACTAGATTCAATCCCCTAAGAGGCAATAGACAACCCATCAAGAGATGGGATGACATGATAAAAGAAATATATGACCCTACATCTCTCAATGAAAAATTGCTTACCCAAGAGAACATGAATGTAGCTGAATATATACTAAAGTTCAAAACCCTCTACCATAGTACTAGAGAAGCTCCTAGGGTTATGCTTAACCGGTTTAGAGATGGTCTTAGCTTTGAGATTAAAAGAGGTCTCACCTACTACCCCATATACACAATAGAAGATGCTTTTCAAATAGCTAGTGAGGTGGAGCAAAATCTTAAGAGATTTTATAAAAGGAAAATTGACCATCCAAGACCCAAAGCCCCTAAGGTAGTCAATCAAACCATGGAGCACAATCAAGCCTTAGAACCAAAGCTACCCTCCCAAAGCCAATCTCAAATCAAGTCTAGGGAACCCATTGAAGACTTACCTCCATGTCAAATCATGTTGTCCATAAAACCCAAACAAGAACTCAACCAACTTAAGGAAAACTCTCTTGACATCCACATAGGTCATACTAAGTCCACACCTTTAAGAACAATCTCACCTAAGCCTATGGAAGAACTTGAACCCAATCATATTAGGCTAGACTTAGTGGAAGCTATCCTACCCTTAGTGACCTATGAGACTAGTTTGCCTCACCCTTTAGGGCTCCCATGTTTAGATCAAGTGCTTGAACCATGTGAACCTACTCTTCATGACATAAGAAAAACTTTAGAGAACTCTTCAATAGGTTGTGAACACTTAGGTTCCAAGCCACTTGACCTTAGTGAAAGTTTAGATGAGCCTCTAGACACTTTAGAAATCCAACACCTTCAATTAGAGGACCATCACACTTTCGGCTTGACTCAACCTAAGTTTGAACCTTTCTCTATGGATGATCTGCCTAAATATCTTACTCAACCATATTTAGAGATTAGGGTAGACATACCATCTTGTCTAGGCCCTTCTTTGACCACTTTTGAGCCATCTAGCACTAAACTTTCCAAGTTAGGCCTAAGCCCACCCCTAGAGCCCAAACTTTTACACATAGAGGATCCTTCACCTTTAGATCTCAACCCACATGAGTTAGGATCCCTTACTTTGCCTAAGATGGAACCCATGCTAGATCCTTTTCTCATTGACCAAGATCCTAAGTCCCAAGCATTAGGAGAACCTCAACTTCAAGGCCTAGAAGACTTGACCTTTGATCCAATGACCCATGAAACATATCTCTTAGGTCTTGCCACCCACACTCCTAAGCCACATTTAGGGCCAATTGAACATGGGCTTATAACCCAAGACTCTAGGGATGACCCTACTCAAGTTGACCCCATAGGGACTGACCTATATCAACCTTCTCCTTATGACATGATAGAGCCCCCCCAGTTTAGCTTCGAGGATCTTACTCCAGATATGGGAGAGCCATTTCTTTTTTCCTTAGGAAGTCCAATCCTAGAGGCGCCCCTCACCCTTCTTGAGTTAGACATTAGCTCACCTGAATATGAAGTAGAATATACTTTAGATCCTCTTGAGTTTCCCATGCTAGGATATGATTTAGAACCTAACTTGTCTGAGTTGGCAACATCACCCATCTCTCCTTTAGACCTTGAGTCTGGCCTTAGTACTCCAGGGTTAAAGAAAATTCAATTGAATAATGATTTGCTTTCCCTCCCAGAACTTGAACACTTTGATTTTGTTATACCTGAATCTTTTAGTAGGCCTGTATACCACAAACATACTAATGAATATGGCCGAGAAAGGACATTCTGTGTAGGAGACCCTGAATTTAAGGAGCATGAAGATTGGGATGAAGAGATTGATTGCTGTGATGCTGTTGACACTGATTTTTGGACCCCCATCACTTTTGATGTGGATGACTTCATATTGCATAAGCATCATTCCACCCCATACTATGACCCCACTTGTGAGCATATGATTGAGTCCATCCTTGAGGACCAAACCCATTTCACCCGTGATAAGGTAGAGTTACTCTACTTAGTTGGATATGACCATGGTGAAGAGGGTTGGCTCCCCGAGGAAGAACTCACCCTTACTACTTCAAAGCTCCTCATGGATAAGGACAATTCTTCGGAGAAGAATTTTTCTCACCCGGGGAGAGCTGATGTGGGGAGGCGACATGACCCACGGAAATACAAATGGAGTTTAAGGTTACCCTAGCTAGGGCACCTAAATTTCCATCTCTTGCATTGCATGCATCTTTAAGTTAGATTTTCATTCCTTGCATTGCATGCATCCTTTAAGTTATTTCCATCTCTTGCATTGCATGCATCTTTAAGTTAGATTTTCATTCCTTGCATTGCATGCATCCTTTAAGTTAGATCTCCTAGCATAACTTGCATCATATGGTAGGTTAGATCCACCCAACAATTACACCATGTAGTTACATCCCTAGGATCCGCCACTTATGTATGGTAGGTTAGTGCATGAAATTGATGTAATAGTATAGGTCAACTCCATTTTGGGATGCAAGTCAAAATCAAGTCAAGATAACTCCAAGAGATGCCATGAGCCCATGAGCCCATCTCATGTGAGAACCAGCCCATCCAACTCAAAGGAGCATCACCACAAGTACCCAACACTCCACCATCCTAGTTGGCAGCCATGGGGATTTGTCTCTACCTCCAACCGCCCCTTCCCCTTTGAAGCAAAGATGGACAAGACCATTCCCTCACCTGCTGTTGCAGCCCCTAAAGTCAACATGCGCCAGCCACCAGCTTTTGCAGCCCCTTACAGCCATCATGCGCCAGCAGCTTTGCAGAATTTCAGCCTCAAGAAGCTGTCTCCATTTCCTGCAGAATGACAGCTCCCTTTTTTAGCCCATCAGTCGCCAACCACCACTGCCAAGAAGAGGTCTGCACGCCACCAGCAATGCAGAGTTTCCTACTTCTAGAAGCTGCACACAACAGCTGAAGAGTGACAACTCCTTCAGCCCCTTCAACCGCCTGCAACCTGCCCTTGTTCACTCAATGTGTCATGTACTTAGGGAAGGAAACGCAACCTGCTCTTGTCATTCAGTTTGTCATGTGCTTAGGGAAGGGAGGCAACCGTTGACAGCCCCCTATATGATGTATTCCTCTTGTAAAGTCATGAGTTAGTGTTGAAAGCATTTTCAAATTTCAGAAGTTTGTCTTCTATTGGTGTGTGTCACCTTCCCCCTTCCCCTCTTCCACACCTTGCCGAGAGTTCCCTGCTTCCTCACTTCCTCAAGCCTCCACCACCAGCGCATGTTCTGAGATCAAGAGCTCACCCCACTGCCCCTATCAGCCTTGAAGAAGTCTCAACCCCAAGAAGGAGTTGGTTGCAACCATGACTCAAGATGGTGCTTCAAGCAACTTGCCGAGAACAAGTCATCCCATACTCTAGCTAAGTTCCCATTTCTTGGTTGATATCTTCTTTGACGAGTTTGAGCATCCATCTACACTCATATAATATCTTTATAGGTGGCGCAAGATCAAGGAGGATATACCAACGCACCCCCATCCTCCCCTCTTAGTTAGTTAGCCCCAAAATGTGTTAGCAAGGGAATTTGGGGTCTAGACTCCCCCTTGAATGTTCTTATGTGAATGGCCTCTTAATATTCTTTCCAATTCACCCACGCATGTGTGGGATGCTGCAATGCCATGTATGTAAGCTCATAGGGCCCTACTTCGTGAGTTTCCACCATTGGACCGGTGAAGAACGGGAAGGTCACCCTTTCTATTCTCAAAGGGTGCAAGGTGAGTTCCTCCCTTAGAGTAGCTCTACTTCTTATGATAGAATTGCATGTCTAGATCTATTGATGTTGTAGAACCGCATGTTTAAGTCTTGTCAAAGTTTCATCTTACCTAGAAGCACATGTTAGGATTCTCTTGTTAAGTAGTTTCGGTTTTCACTATTACTTGCTAAAACAAGCTATTTTCAAACTACGTTAGCACAAGGGGTTTATTAAGCTATACTTAACTAGCAAAATATTTTCGAAGCGCGTTGTTTGAATGTTGCATGTTTGGCCCCCCCATCAGAATGCCTACCAGAGATTAGTGCTTGTACTCTCTGTGCATCTTATCTCGCCTGAGTGGGACGCGGAGACCAAGTATGAAATCTGGATCCCATCTCACTAAAAGAGTGTTACTCTTTCGGACTGTTTTAATGGATTTTTCAGTCAGATAAAATAGTGAGAAAAGAATCTTTCTTAAGTCCTGGATTGATTCTAAACATTGATACTGACCTTGCTGTTCTTGCATTGTTGTAGATTCCTGCAGCAACGAACACCATGAGCTTCAATGTGCGATCCCTACTGGAAAGGGAGAAGTTTGCTGGGCCAAACTTCTCAGACTGGTTCGGACACCTTAAGATCGTTCTTAAGGCAGAGAGGAAACTGTATGTCCTCGAGACGGCTGTGCCGCCTCAACCCGCTGCGAACGCCGCAAGGGCGGTTCGTGAAGCCTATGAAAAGCATGTCAATGATAGCATTGATGTCGCTTGCCTGATGCTAGCGTCTATGACGCCACCGCTGCAGCGTCAGCATGAGGATATGTCGGCTATAGAGATTATAGCGAACCTCAAGATGCTGTATGCTGCACAGGCGAGGACAGAACGCTATAATTTGACCAAGCTTTTCTTTCAGAGCAAACTGGCTGAAGGGAGCCCAGTGGGAGCTCACGTGCTCAAGATGATTGGGCACAAAGAGGCTCTCGAGAAACTGGGGCATACCATCAATCAGGAGCTTGCTGTAGACATTATTCTGCAGTCTCTCCCGCCCTCTTTCGATGCGTTCATTATTAACTTTAATATGAACAAAATCGATTGTACTCCGGCAGAGCTGCTGAATATGCTCTTGACTACGGAGGAAACTCTGAAGGGAAAGCCTTCAACCTCTGTCTTAATGTTTCCTTCTAGGAACAAGAAGAAGGGGAAGAAGGGCAAAGCCCCTGTCAAGAACTACAGTAAGGCTCTGAAACAAAAGGTCAAGCGGTCGAAGGACAACAGGTGTTTCCACTGTGGCCAGCTAGGTCACTGGAAAAAGGACTGTAAAGCGCTCCAAGGAGACAAGAAGGGAAGCATCGCTTCTGGCTCAGGTATATATGTGACTGAAGTCATGATATCCTCTTCTTCTATTTCATGGGTGTTGGACACTGCATGTGGAGTTCACATTTGTTCAAATGTACAGGAACTCAAGAGAAGAAGGCAGGTGGGACAGCATGAGGTGGACCTACGAGTTGGAAACGGGGCACAGGTTGCTGCTGTTGCTGTAGGAACTTATTTCATCTCATTACCATCTGGATTTGTACTAGAACTGGATAATTGTTATTTTGTTCCAAGTATTACTAAAAATATTATCTCGATTCCTGCTCTTGTCAGGAAAGGATTTGCCTTTGAATGTAATATTTCAAAGTGTCTTCTATCTTATGATAATATTGTTTATGCTTCTGGATCAATTAACAATGGGTTATTCATGTTGGACATGGAATGTTCTATACAAAATATTGATAATAAGAAAGCCAAGTATGCTGATGACAGCACCTTGCTATGGCATAGTCGTTTAGGCCATATTAACAAGAAACGCATTAAGCGGTTGCATGATCATGGACTGCTGGGATCTTTCTCCTATGAGGAGATTGATACATGCAAAGCTTGTTTAATGGGTAAAATGACGAAGGCTCCTTTTTCTCACAAAGGTCAAAGGGCTTCAGGTTTACTTGACCTTATACACAGTGATGTGTGTGGGCCGTTTAGTAAACATGCCAGAGGTGGCTATTCGCACTTCATTACCTTTACTGATGATTTCAGTAGATATGGTTATGTCTATCTTATGAGACATAAGAGTGAATCTTTTGACAAGTTCAAAGAGTTCAAGAATGAAGTACAGAATCAGCTAGGCCGAAATATCAAGACACTTCGTTCTGATCGAGGTGGAGAATACTTGAGTCTTGCGTTTACTGACTATCTAAAGGAGTGTGGGATTATCTCACAGCTCACTCCACCAGGAACACCGCAATGGAATGGTGTGTCCGAGAGGAGAAATAGAACGTTACTTGATATGGTTCATTCTATGATGAGTCAGGCTACTCTTCCTTACTCCTTTTGGGGATTTGCACTGGAAACAGCTGCAAAGGAACTAAACCGAGTGCCATCCAAGGCAGTTTCAAAGACTCCATATGAGTTATGGTATGGGAAACAGCCTAGCTTGACATTTATTAAGATCTGGGGTTGCGAGGCTTATGTCAAAAAGCTCGCCTCTGGGAAACTGGAGAGCAGATCTGAGAAATGCATCTTTGTCGGTTACCCTAAGGAAACTAAGGGTTATTATTTCTACGATCCCAAAGAGAACAAAGTATTTGTTGCTCGGACGGCCATTTTTCTTGAGAAGGAGTTTCTTCTGCAAGAAGCCAGTGGGAGAGAAATACAGCTGGATGAGAATCCAGAGGAAGGACAAAGTAGTCAAGCACAGTTGGATGAGCCTGAGCCAGTTGAACAGGTTACTGAACAACCTGAGGCTCAGATATCACGGGAACCGCGTAGATCGGGAAGGATCCGTCGACAGCCTGAGCGCTATGACGGAGTCTACATCATTGAAAATGATGAACCCCTCACTTATGCGGATGCGGTCAGTGGACCGGAATCAGCTAGATGGCTTGTAGCTATGCGAGCCGAGATGGACTCCATGTCAGATAACCAAGTCTGGGATTTGGTTGATCCGCCTCCGGGAGTAATCCCTATAGGCTGTAAATGGATCTTCAAAAAGAAGATTGACATGGATGGTAACGTGGTTACCTATAAAGGCAGGCTAGTAGCGAAAGGTTTCAAACAAATCTACGGGATAGATTATGATGAAACTTTCTCTCCTGTAGCCATGTTTAAGTCTATTCGGATTCTTTTCGCGATAGCTGCATATTACGATTATGAGATCTGGCAGATGTATGTGAAGACGGCTTTCCTTAATGGAAAACTGGATGAGGATGTGTATATGACACAACCTAAAGGTTTCACTAATCCATCAGATCGTCATAAAATATGCAAATTAAAGAAGTCCATTTATGGACTTAAACAAGCATCTAGAAGCTGGAATATTCGTTTTGATGAATCAATCTCTGAGTTTGGTTTCATCAAGAACGAAGATGACCCGTGTGTATATAAGAGGTTTAGTGGGAGCGTGATTACTTTCCTAGTCCTCTACGTCGATGATATCTTAATCATTGGAAACGATATTCCTGAACTGCATGCTGTTAAGGCATGGTTAGGAAAATGTTTCCAGATGAAAGATCTAGGAGAAGCAGCCTATGTATTAGGTGTGAAGATCTACAGGGATAGATCTAAGAGGCTTCTCGGGCTGTGCCAGAGTACTTACATCGATAAAGTCCTGGAGAGATTTCATTTAGAGAATTCTAAAAGAGGATATTGTTGGGGTATGCCCTTAAGGCTAATGTTTGAGGCCTTGGGATTGTATCAGTATCATGTAATAAACTCTTGTGTTTATAAAGGCATGGTTATTATTCAGGTTGTTACCTTGTCTGCTGTAATAAGAGTACTACTGAATAATGTCTCAAAGCTGTTCAGCTGGGCTGACATGCAGTAATGTCCTTAGTCGAGATATCTTGGTGAACATGAGACAGCCTTGATATGATGGAGACTAATATGTATTCTAATCTTATAGGATGCTTCGAGCATGGAATAAGATGTAGACTCATGGGTACATTGGATGTACTGGACAGACCCTACTAGGATATTCAATTGCTTGTCACAATGTGAATAATCCTTGTATGCTACAAGTGGCACATGTCCTTTGACTTGAGATCACTTGTGTTTCTAAATGATGAATGTCATTGTTTTGAGGTAGTTCAATATCATTTGAAATATAATGGTTATAGACTATCTTGGATAATGATCATGAGTCAGGTTAGGACACTAGTGATAGATAAAGGATTGCCGTCTCCTTGTTTAAGGAGTGTGATGTTCTAAGGCCCCCCTATATGAGATGATTGAGAAAGTGTATGGCCATACCCAGATGACTATATTCATCTGATCTAATCATGCTCATCGTATTGGAGTTACAGGCTTGACATGCTTGTCCAATAAGAACATCCAGTGGCAAAGGAAACATGTATGCCTCGTGAAATGGATTCACACTTGTGCTATGATTTGGGTGTAGTCTTGGAAGACTCTTTCCTTTATATCGGGAGACAGTGATGTGTTGCTAGATACCCCTCACTGATTGTGATAACGTGAGTTATCGTTACCGACATTTAAAGGAAACCCTCAGGGTCGCACAATTTGGTGATATGGCTTACTTGAGTCAGATCATGTGGACTGGATTGTTTTGATTCAGTTTAAGGGAGTTTAAACTCTGATTGTAAGTGAGATCTGGTCTAATCATGTTTGATTGATTAGGGCTTGAGATCGGTAAGCTTCGATCGAGAGTGTTGATGCTAGATCGGTGAGATCAAGAGCATCATGAGATGTGTGGTTAGATCTTGAACCTTCATGGTTCATATGAGATTTAGACCATGGCTTGGCTTGGTTCATTTTGGTTCTTAAACCAAATGAGATTGGACCGAATTCAATTGAACCGGTTCACATATGTGAACGCATGGTTCGAATTGAATTGGCGTTTTGATTTGGTTCTCAAGACATAAGCGCATGTCTTGATGACTTTCCAAATTGGGAAGTCTTGTAACGCCATAACGCCCAAAACGCTTGTCTCTCTTGTCTTGTCGCGGTTTTGCTCTTTGGAGTAGAGTGTGGTTGACGAGAAAGAAGAGCTTTCGGCCAAGAAGGAGCGATCATCTCATCTCCTCAACACAAAGGACATCTTGGCAATTGTTGCTAGCACAAGAGTTGCGCAAGGAGTAAGTCTTCATCCCTTGTGTGTGTCTTCTTTGGAGGAGAGCCTTTTCGTGTTGGGGTATGCCCTTAAGGCTAATGTTTGAGGCCTTGGGATTGTAATAGTATCATTGTATAAACTCTTAAGTTTATAAAGGCAATGGTTGTTATTCAGGTTGTTACCTTGTCTGCTGTAATAAGTGTACTACTGAATAATGTCTCAAAGCTGTTCAGCTAGGCTGACATGCACTGATGTCCTTAGTCGATATATCTTGGTGAACATGAGACAGCCTTGATATGGTTAAGACTAATATGTGTTCTAATCTTATAGGATGCTTCGAGCATGGAATAAGATGTAGACTCATGGGTACATTGGATGTACTGGACAGACCCTACTAGGATATTCAATTGCTTGTCACAATGTGAATAATCCTTATATGCTACAAGTGGCACATGTCCTTTGACTTGAGATCACTTGTGTTTCTAAATGATGAATGTCATTGTTTTGAGGTAGTTCAATATCATTTGAAATATAATGGTTCTAGACTATCTTGGATAATGATCATGAGTCAGGTTAGGACACTAGTGATAGACATAGGATTGCCGTCTCCTTGTTTAAGGAGTGTGATGTTCTAAAGGGGCCCCCTGAATGAGATGATTGAGAATAGTGTATGGCCATACCCAGGTGACTATGCTCATCTGATCTAATCATGCTCATCATATTGGAACTACAAGCTTGACAGGCTTGTCCAATCAGAACATCCAGTGGCAAAGGAAACATGTATGCCTAGTGAGTTGATTCACACTTGTGCTGTGATTTGGGTGAAGTCTTGGAAGACTCTTTCCTTTATATCGGGAGACAGTGATGTATTGCTAGATACCCCTCACTGATCGTGATAACGTAAGTTATCGTTACCGACATTTAAAGGAAACCCTCAGGGTCGCACAATTTGGTGATATGGCTTACTTGAGTCAGATCGTGTGGACTGAATTGTTGAGGTTCAGTTTAAAGGAGTTTAAACTCTGATTGTAAGTGAGATCTGGTCTGATCATGTTTGATTGATTAGGACTTGAGATCGGTAAGCTTCGATCGAGAGAGATGATTCTAGATCGGTGAGATCAGGAACATCATGAGATGAACGGTTAGATCTTGAGCCATTTGGTTCAGAGAGATCTAGACCATGGGCTGGTTTGGTTTTTTGGACCAAATTGAATTGAATTGGGTTAGCTTGAACCGGTTCACGAGTATGAATGCATGGTTCAAGGCTTAATTGTATTTGGGCGGTTTTCTTATGGGTGAGCGCATGGCTTCATGACTTTCCATATTTGGAAGTCATGAAACGCCATCTATTGAAAAACGCCTAAAATGATAATGCCAATTCAATTGTCGTCTTTGCGCTTGGAGAGTTTTTCTTCCTAGACGACGAGGAGGTAGTTTGGCCAAGCATCTCTTGACTTCAACACACGCAAGGAAAAACTTGGCGTTTTTGCTAGCACAAGAATTGCGCAAGGAGGAAGCCTTCATCATCCTTTGTGTGCGTCTTCTTTGGAGGAGAGCTCATTTGCCCTCTTGCTTCCAAGCCGACTCCTTCTTCATGGCTATGGTAAAAGATCTTAACTTGATCTTTGAATTGAAAGAAGTTGATTATATAGACATACTACATGCGATCCTATGCAAACCCTATTTCCGCCCATGCAAAATCTTATGTTGCGCATGTTTAGGGTTTCACCCCCTTACTCTAGGGACCTTTCAATTGGTATCAGAGCTTTAGGCTTTCGGTATGATCTATATGATTGCTTTGAAGTGTTTGTGATCCATACATGATGCTATGTTGCGCTTACTTGATGCTTTGTTTACATGATGCAAGGTTTACATTGTTTAGTTTGCGCTTGTATCATTGTTACAAGAAGTTTGCGCTCCCCCTTGAAGGGGACCCCCTAAAGTTTGCGCTCCCCCTTGAAGGGGACCCCCTAGATCTAAGGGTTATCAACATGCTAGATATGAGATATATCTTGTTTTCTCAAGTGCCGCATGTTGTTTGTTTGCGCATTGTTCTAGATGTTTTATAAAACTTACATCTTGCGCGCCTCATTAGATCTAAGGTGCCCCTACTTTAAATCCTTAGATGGGTTGATGGGGTTGAAAGCATCTTCTAGGTTAGATCCAACTAGTCTGATCAGACCATCTGACAGCCTAGATGGGTTGACCAGATAGCACCTGTGCGCAAGCACGAGGTGGCTATAGGTCGACTGCATCCAGGGCGTGTAGCGAGGTCTGGTTGAGACGACTACTGAACACACATGAGTTAGGCCCGGGGTCACACCCGCTTGCCGAAACTCATGAGGGTGGTTCAGCCCTTTGCGCATGCATGGTTGACCATTAGGTCAACTCAAGTCAGTTAGGACTTGGTGCATGCAAGGGCAGAGGATCTGACTAGATGGATGAGTGGATCCCTATCAATGGACCATTGTAAGGTTGTAGGGCACATAAGAAAATTAAAATTGATGCCAATGGGTTTTCAAAATGTATTTTCTTTGTAATGGATCACATGTTGATTGAATGATGCCATGATGTTTGTCTATTTCATCTTATGTGGGTTGCCCTTTTAACGTGTGCTGTGCTGGGGCCTGCGAGCCTGGTAAATTATTATTTTTGTGATCTGCGAATCACATTTTTAATGAATTTATTGTATAATTGACCTGCGAGTCAAGCTTGTCTAGATAGATCAAAATGTATTTTGATTAGACAAAAGCACAGAGCACAATTGCAAAGGCGCATTCAGCTGGTGGGCGCACCTGAGCTGCATGGAGCGCTAAGGGCGCTGGGTTGGACCAGATCAGATGCTAAAAGACCCATGAAGAGCAAGTGAAGACTTAAGCTAGGCTAAGGTCTTACTTAGGCTATGGGCTTTTACCACATAAGATCCATGCTTTCTGTTATTGTTTAAATAAATAGAATTGCATGAGTTATTTATCTTCTGCTATAGCCATAGGATTTGCCTGATAGTAAGAAGATAAAAGACCGTTAAAATCCAACGCTAAAAAGATCAAGCGCGTAATGCCTTCTGACGCGAAACCTCACTGTTCTGACTATCGTTGGAGCCGTGTTGTACCCACTCAGTGGGCACGTCCATCTATCTTCAGACAGTGCGGGATTTCACCTGCGTGTTACAGAGTAGGGATTTATCCCTTCTCGTTGCTCAGCATAGCACGTGGTGGTCCAGGGAGTAGGTCGGGTCAGCTTGACCATGTAGGCTACATATGTGGCGCATATGGTAGCACATGGAGGCAGCCATCTGTGGGATCAGAGACTGTGTTGGACCAACTCAGTTGGCGCAGTCTGCTGGATTGCCCAGATGAAGGGGAATCGCACGGGTTGGCGATTGGCTGGTACAGCCTACCAGAAATTAGTGCTTGTCATCTCTGTGCATCTTATCTCGCCTGAGCGGGACGCGGAGACCAAGTATGAAATCTGGATCCCATCTCACTAAAAGAGTGTTACTCTTTCGGACTGTTTACTGGATTTTTCAGTTAGACAAAATAGTGAGAAAAGAATCTTTCTTAAGTCCTGGATTGATTCTAGACATTGATACTGACCTTGCTGTTCTTGCATTGTTGTAGATTCCTGCAGCAACGAACACCATGAGCTTCAATGTGCGATCCCTACTGGAAAGGGAGAAGTTTGCTGGGCCAAACTTCTCGGACTGGTTCGGACACCTTAAGATTGTTCTTAAAGCTGAGAGGAAACTGTATGTCCTCGAGACGGCTGTGCCGCCTCAACCCGCTCCGAACGCCGCAAGGGCGGTTCGTGATGCCTATGAAAAGCACGTCAATGATAGCATTGATGTCGCTTGCCTGATGCTAGCGTCTATGACGCCACCGCTGCAGCGTCAGCATGAGGATATGTCGGCTATAGAAATTATAGCGAACCTTAAGATGCTGTATGCTGCACAGGCGAGGACAGAACGCTATAATCTGACGAAGCTCTTCTTTCAGAGCAAACTGGCTGAAGGGAGCCCAGTGGGAGCTCACGTGCTCAAGATGATTGGGCACAAGGAGGCTCTGGAGAAACTGGGGCATACCATCAACCAGGAGCTTGCTGTAGATATTATTCTGCAGTCTCTCCCGCCTTCTTTCGATGCGTTCATTATTAACTTTAATATGAACAAAATCGATTGTACTCCGGCAGAGCTGCTGAATATGCTCTTGACTACTGAGGAAACTCTGAAGGGAAAGCCTTCAACCTCTGTCTTGATGGTTCCTTCAAGGAACAAGAAGAAGGGGAAGAAGGGCAAGGCCCCTGTCAAGAACTACAGTAAGGCTCTGAAACAAAAGGTGAAGCGGGCGAAGGACAACAGGTGTTTCCACTGTGGCCAGCTGGGTCACTGGAAAAAGGACTGTAAAGCGCTCCAAGGAGATAAGAGGGGAAGCATCGCTTCTGGCTCAGGTATATTTGTGACTGAGGTCATGTTATCTTCTTCTTCTATTTCATGGGTGTTGGACACTGCATGTGGAGTTCACATTTGTTCAAATGTACAGGAACTCAAGAGAAGAAGGCAGGTGGGACAGCATGAGGTAGACCTACGCGTTGGAAACGGGGCACGGGTTGCTGCTGTTGCTGTAGGAGACTATTTCATTTCTTTACCATCTGGCATTGTATTGGAATTAAACAATTGTTATTTTGTACCGAGTATCACCAAAAATATTATCTCTATTCCTGCTCTTGTCAGGAAAGGATTTGCCTTTGAATGCAACATTTCAAAGTGTGTTTTATCTTATGATAATATTGTTTATGGAACTGGTTCAATTAACAATGGGTTATTCATGTTGGACATGGAATATTCTGTACAAAACATTGATAATAAGAAAGCCAAGTATGCTGATGACAGCACCTTGTTATGGCATAGTCGTTTAGGCCATATTAACAAGAAGCGCATTAAGCGGTTGCATGATCATGGACTGCTGGGATCTTTCTCCTATGAGGAGATTGATACATGCAAAGCTTGTTTGATGGGTAAAATGACGAAGTCACCTTTTCCTAACAAAGGTCAAAGGGCTTCAGGTTTACTTGACCTTATACACAGTGATGTGTGTGGGCCATTTAGTAAACATGCCAGAGGTGGCTATCAGTACTTCATTACCTTTACTGATGATTTCAGTACGTATGGTTATGTCTATCTTATGAGACATAAGAGTGAATCTTTTGACAAGTTCAAAGAGTTCAAAAATGAAGTACAGAATCAGCTAGGCCGAAATATCAAGACACTTCGTTCTGATCGAGGTGGAGAATACTTGAGTCATGCGTTTACTGACTATCTAAAAGAGTGTGGGATTATCTCATAGCTCACTCCGCCAGGAACACCGCAATGGAATGGTGTGTCCGAGAGGAGAAATAGAACGTTACTTGATATGGTTCGTTCTATGATGAGTCAGGCTACTCTTCCATATTCCTTTTGGGGATTTGCGCTGGAAACAGCTGCAAAGGTACTAAACCGAGTGCCATCCAAGGCAGTTTCAAAGACGCCATATGAGTTATGGTATGGGAAACAGCCGAGCTTGACATTTATCAGGATCTGGGGTTGCGAGGCTTATGTCAAAAAGCTCGCCTCTGGGAAACTAGAGAGCAGATCTGACAAATGTGTCTTTGTCGGTTACCCTAAGGAAACTAAGGGTTATTATTTCTACGACCCCAAAGAGAACAAAGTATTTGTTGCTCGGACGGCCATATTTCTTGAGAAGGAGTTTCTTCTACAAGAGGCAAGTGGGAGAGAAATAAAGCTGGATGAGAATCCACAGGAAGGACAAAGTAGTCAAGCGCAGTTGGATGAGCCAGAGCCAGTGGATCAGGTTATTGAACAACCTGAGGCTCAGATATCACGGGAACCGCGAAGATCGGGAAGGATCCGTCGACAGCCTGAGCGCTATGACGGAGTCTACATCATTGAAAATGATGAACCCCTCACTTATGCGGATGCGGTCAGTGGACCGGAGTCAGCTAGATGGCTTGAAGCTATGCGAGCCGAGATGGACTCCATGTCAGATAACCAAGTCTGGGATTTGGTTGATCCGCCTCCGGGAGTAATCCCTATAGGCTGTAAATGGATCTTCAAGAAGAAGATTGACATGGATGGTAACGTGGTTACCTATAAAGGCAGGCTAGTTGCGAAAGGTTTCAAACAAATCTACGGGATAGATTATGATGAAACTTTTTCACCTGTAGCCATGTTTAAGTCTATTCGGATTCTTTTCGCGATAGCTGCATATTATGATTATGAGATCTGGCAGATGGATGTGAAGACGGCTTTCCTTAATGGAAAACTGGATGAGGATGTGTATATGACACAACCTGAAGGTTTCACTAATCCATCAGATCGTCATAAAATATGCAAACTAAAGAAATCCATTTATGGACTGAAACAAGCATCTAGAAGCTGGAATATTCGTTTTGATGAATCAATCTCTGAGTTTGGTTTCATCAAGAACGAAGATGACCCGTGTGTATATAAGAGGTTTAGTGGGAGCGTGATTACATTCCTAGTCCTCTACGTCGATGACATCTTAATCATTGGAAACGATATTCCTGAACTGCATGCTGTTAAAGCATGGTTAGGAAAATGTTTCCAGATGAAAGATTTAAGAGAAGCAGCCTATGTGTTAGGTGTGAAGATCTACAGGGATAGATCTAAGAGGCTTCTCGGGCTGTGCCAGAGTACTTACATCGATAAGGTCCTGGAAAGATTCCATTTAGAGAAATCTAAAAGGGGATATCTTCCAGTCAGACATGGTCTGAATCTTTCGAAGAGTCAGTGTCCACAAACACAGACTGAGAAAGAGGAAATGGACAATACGCCTTATGCTTCGGCTATTGGGTCCATTATGTATGCGATGTTGTGTACTCGCCCAGACGTCGCTTACGGGTTAAGCGTGACCAGTCGTTTCCAAAGTAATCCAGGACAGGCACACTGGATTGCAGTCAAGAACATCTTAAAATATCTGCGGAGGACCAAAGATATGTTCTTGATATATGGTGGTCAGGAAGAACTCAGTATAGAAGGATATACTGACGCTTCGTTCCAGTCGGACCAGGATGATTTTCGATCGCAATCAGGCTATGTTTTTAGCTTGAATGGTGGAGCAGTGGTGTGGAAGAGTTTCAAACAGTCAACTGTTGCTGATTCCACAACAGAAGCCGAGTATGTTGCAGCCTCGGAAGCATCCAAAGAGGCAGTGTGGATTCGTAAGTTCGTGAGAGAACTTGGTGTTGTTCCTTCGAGTGTCGATCCTTTGGTTATCTTCTGTGATAACACTGGAGCCATCGAACAAGCAAAGGAACCACGGTCGCACCAGAAGTCCAAGCACATACAGAGACGGTTTCACTTGATCCGGGAGATCATTGATCGTGGCGAGATCAAAATTTGCAAGGTTCATACAGATGACAATCTGGCTGACCCGCTTACCAAGCCTCTGGCGCAGCAGAAGCATGAGAAGCACTGTAATAACATGGGTTTGAGATTTCTCAACCATTAGATTAAGTGCAAGTGGGAGATTGTTGGGGTATGCCCTTAAGGCTAATGTTTGAGGCCTTGGGATTGTAATAGTATCATTGTATAAACTCTTAAGTTTATAAAGGCAATGGTTGTTATTCAGGTTGTTACCTTGTCTGCTGTAATAAGTGTACTACTGAATAATGTCTCAAAGCTGTTCAGCTAGGCTGACATGCACTGATGTCCTTAGTCGATATATCTTGGTGAACATGAGACAGCCTTGATATGGTTAAGACTAATATGTGTTCTAATCTTATAGGATGCTTCGAGCATGGAATAAGATGTAGACTCATGGGTACATTGGATGTACTGGACAGACCCTACTAGGATATTCAATTGCTTGTCACAATGTGAATAATCCTTATATGCTACAAGTGGCACATGTCCTTTGACTTGAGATCACTTGTGTTTCTAAATGATGAATGTCATTGTTTTGAGGTAGTTCAATATCATTTGAAATATAATGGTTCTAGACTATCTTGGATAATGATCATGAGTCAGGTTAGGACACTAGTGATAGACATAGGATTGCCGTCTCCTTGTTTAAGGAGTGTGATGTTCTAAAGGGGCCCCCTGAATGAGATGATTGAGAATAGTGTATGGCCATACCCAGGTGACTATGCTCATCTGATCTAATCATGCTCATCATATTGGAACTA
Organism: Costus lasius; assembly: GCA_027563935.2. Taxonomy (NCBI): domain Eukaryota; kingdom Viridiplantae; phylum Streptophyta; class Magnoliopsida; order Zingiberales; family Costaceae; genus Costus; species Costus lasius. Next base: position 88,384,039 of record CM050446.2, read on the forward strand.
CAAGCTTGACAGGCTTGTCCAATCAGAACATCCAGTGGCAAAGGAAACATGTATGCCTAGTGAGTTGATTCACACTTGTGCTGTGATTTGGGTGAAGTCTTGGAAGACTCTTTCCTTTATATCGGGAGACAGTGATGTGTTGCTAGATACCCCTCACTGATCGTGATAACGTAAGTTATCGTTACCGACATTTAAAGGAAACCCTCAGGGTCGCACAATTTGGTGATATGGCTTACTTGAGTCAGATCGTGTGGACTGAATTGTTGAGGTTCAGTTTAAAGGAGTTTAAACTCTGATTGTAAGTGAGATCTGGTCTGATCATGTTTGATTGATTAGGACTTGAGATCGGTAAGCTTCGATCGAGAGAGATGATTCTAGATCGGTGAGATCAGGAACATCATGAGATGAACGGTTAGATCTTGAGCCATTTGGTTCAGAGAGATCTAGACCATGGGCTGGTTTGGTTTTTTGGACCAAATTGAATTGAATTGGGTTAGCTTGAACCGGTTCACGAGTATGAATGCATGGTTCAAGGTTTAATTGTATTTGGGCGGTTTTCTTATGGGTGAGCGCATGGCTTCATGACTTTCCATATTTGGAAGTCATGAAACGCCATCTATTGAAAAACGCCTAAAATGATAATGCCAATTCAATTGTCGTCTTTGCGCTTGGAGAGTTTTTCTTCCTAGACGACGAGGAGGTAGTTTGGCCAAGCATCTCTTGACTTCAACACACGCAAGGAAAAACTTGGCGTTTTTGCTAGCACAAGAATTGCGCAAGGAGGAAGCCTTCATCATCCTTTGTGTGCGTCTTCTTTGGAGGAGAGCTCATTTGCCCTCTTGCTTCCAAGCCGACTCCTTCTTCATGGCTATGGTAAAAGATCTTAACTTGATCTTTGAATTGAAAGAAGTTGATTATATAGACATACTACATGCGATCCTATGCAAACCCTATTTCCGCCCATGCAAAATCTTATGTTGCGCATGTTTAGGGTTTCACCCCCTTACTCTAGGGACCTTTCATTTCGCCCTCTTGCTTCCAAGGCGCCGTCCAAATCATGGCCATGGTGAGATCTTCTAGATCTTCTCTTGATCTTGATAAGCAAACTAAGTTGATCATATAGATATACTTCATGCGATCTATTGAAACCCTAATTCCGCTCATGCTAGTTCTTAGATTATGCATGCTTAGGGTTTGCGCTCCCCCTTGAAGGGGACCCAACAATTGGTATCAGAGCATAGGATTTTTCAGTATCATCTATATGATTGCTTTGCTGAGGTTGTGATCCATTCATGATGCCATATTGCGCTCACTTCATGCTTTGTTTTCTTGCGCTTACATGATGTTGTGTGCACATAAGTTTGTTTGCGCTTGTATCATTGCTTGGAGAAGTTTGCGCTTATGCCTAGATCTTTGGTTTATCAACATGCAAAGAATGACATGCTAGATATTTGATGTATCTTGTTTATCATAGTGGCGCATGTTACTTGTGTGCGCTTGTTGTAGTTGTTTTTCAAAGAAAAACCTTACATCTTGCGCGCCTATCACCATAGATCTTAGTGGCGCCTGCTATAATCCCTTAGACGGGTTAGTAGGGTTGAAGGCATCCTCTAGGGAAGATCCGACTAGTCTGATCAGACCATCTGACAGCCTAGATGGGTTGACCTGATAGCACCTGTGCGCAAGCACGAGGTGGCTATAGGTTGACTGCATCAAGGGCGTGTAGCGAGGTCTGGTTGAGACGACTAATCAACACACATGAGTTAGGCCCGGGGTCACACCCGCTTGCCAAAACTCATGAGGGTTGTTCAGCCCTTGTAGCATGCATGGTTGACCATTAGGTCAACTCGAGTCAGTTAGGACTTGGTGCATGCAAGGGCAGTGGATCTGACTAGCTGGATGAGTGGATCCCTGTTAATGGACCGTTGTAAGGTAGTAGGGCTCATAAGAAAATTAAAATTGATGCCAATGGGGTTTTCAAAATTTTATTTTCTTTGTAATGGATCACATGTTGTTTTTGATGCCATGATGCATGTTTATTTCATCTTATGTGGGATGCCCTTTTAATGTGTGCTGTGCTGGGGCCTGCGAGCCTGGTAAATTGTAAATAATTATTTTGTGATCTGCGAATCACAATTTTAATTTATTTATTGTATATTTGACCTGCGAGTCAAGATAGTCTAGATAGATCAAAATGTATTTTGATTAGACAAGAGCACACATCGCAGAGGCGCATTCAGCTGGTGGGTGCATCTGAGCTGAATTTGGCGCAAGGGCCCTGGGATGGACCTGATGAGATAAAAGACCCATGAAAAGAAAGTGAAGACTTAAGTAAAATTAAGGTCTCACTTAGGCTATGGGCTTTTACCACATAAGATCAGCATGCTTTCTATTTATTGCTTTTATAATTAGAATTGCATGAGTTTATCTTCTGCTATCACCATAGGACTTACATGATAGGTATGAAGATAAAAGACCGTTAAAATCCAAACGCTAACATATCAAGCTCGTAAGCCTTCTGACGCGAAACCTCACTGTTCTGACTATCGTTGGAGCCGTGTTGTACCCACTCAGTGGGCACGTCCATCTATCTTCAGACGGTGCTAGATTACACCTGCGTGTTACAGAGAAGGGATTTATCGCTTCTCGTTGCTCAGCATAGCACGTGGTGGTCCAGGGAGTAGGTCGGGTCAGCTTGACCATGTAGGCTGCATATGTGGCGCATATGGCAGCACATGGAGGCAGCCATCTGTGGGGTCAGAGACTGTGTTGTACCAACTCAGTTGGCACAGTCTGCTGGATTGCCCAGATGAAGGGGAATCGCACGGGTTGGCGATTGGCTGGGATAGCCTACCAGAGATTAGTGCTTGTACTCTCTGTGCATCTTATCTCGCCTGAGCGGGACGCGGAGACCAAGTATGAAATCTGGATCCCATCTCACTAAAAGAGTTCTACTCTTTCGGGCTGTTTTGCTGGATTTTTCAGCCAGATAAAATAGTGAGAAAAAGAATCTTTCTTAAGTCCTGGATTGATTCTAGACATTGATACTGACCTTGCTGTTCTTGCATTGTTGTAGATACCTGCAGCAACGAACACCATGAGCTTCAATGTGGGATCCCTACTGGAAAGGGAGAAGTTTGCTGGGCCAAACTTCTCAGACTGGTTCGGACACCTTAAGATCATTCTTAAGGCTGAGAGGAAACTGTATGTCCTCGAGACGGCTGTGCCGCCTCAACCCGCTGCGAACGCCGCAAGGGCGGTTCGTGATGCCTATGAAAAGCACGTCAATGATAGCATTGATGTCGCTTGCCTGATGCTAGCGTCTATGACGCCACCGCTGCAGCGTCAGCATGAGGATATGTCGGCTATAGAGATTATAGCGAACCTCAAGATGCTGTATGCTGCACAGGCGAGGACAAAACGCTATAATCTGACAAAGCTTTTCTTTCAGAGCAAACTGGCTGAAGGGAGCCCAGTGGGAGCTCACGTGCTCAAGATGATTGGGCACAAGGAGGCTCTGGAGAAACTGGGGCATACCATCAACCAGGAGCTTGCTGTAGACATTATTCTGCAGTCTCTCCCGCCCTCTTTCGATGCGTTCATTATTAACTTTAATATGAACAAAATCGATTGTACTCCGGCAGAGCTGCTGAATATGCTCTTGACTACTGAGGAGACTCTGAAGGGAAAGCCTTCAACCTCTGTCTTAATGGTTCCTTTTAGGAACAAGAAGAAGGGGAAGAAGGGCAAAGCCCCTGTCAAGAACTATAGCAAGGCTCTGAAACAGAAGGTAAAGCGGTCGAAGGACAACAGGTGTTTCCACTGTGGCCAGCTGGGTCACTGGAAAAAGGACTGTAAAGCGCTCCAGGGAGATAAGAGGGGAAGCATCGCTTCTGGCTCAGGTATATACGTGACGGAAGTCATGGTTTCATCTTCTTCTATTTCATGGGTGTTGGACACTGCATGTGGAGTTCACATTTGTTCAAATGTACAGGAACTCAAGAGAAGAAGACAGGTGGGACAGCATGAGGTGGACCTACGCGTTGGAAACGGGGCACGGGTTGCTGCTGTTGCTGTAGGAGACTATTTCATTTCTTTACCATCTGGCATTGTATTGGAATTAAACAATTGTTATTTTGTACCGAGTATCACCAAAAATATTATCTCTATTCCTGCTCTTGTCAGGAAAGGATTTGCCTTTGAATGCAATATTTCAAAGTGTGTTTTATCTTATGATAATATTGTTTATGGAACTGGTTCAATTAACAATGGATTATTCATGTTGGACATGGAAAATTCTATACAAAACATTGATATTAAGAAAGCCAAGTATGCTGAAGACAGCACCTTGTTATGGCATAGTCGTTTAGGCTATATTAACAAGAAGCGCATTAAGCGGTTGCATGATCATGGACTGCTGGGATCTTTCTCCTGTGAGGAGATTGATACATGCAAAGCTTGTTTGATGGGTAAAATGACGAAGTCACCTTTTCCTCACAAAGGTCAAAGGGCTTCAGGTTTACTTGACCTTATACACAGTGATGTGTGTGGGCCATTTAGCAAACATGCCAGAGGTGGCTATCAGTACTTCATTACCTTTACTGATGATTTCAGTAGGTATGGTTATGTCTATCTTATGAGACATAAGAGTGAATCTTTTGACAAGTTCAAAGAGTTCAAAAATGAAGTACAGAATCAGCTAGGGCGAAATATCAAGGCACTTCATTCTGATCGAGGTGGAGAATACTTGAGTCATACGTTTACTGACTATCTGAAGGAGTGTGGGATTATCTCGCAGCTCACTCCGCCAGGAACACCGCAATGGAATGGTGTGTCCGAGAGGAGAAATAGAACGTTACTTGATATGGTTCGTTCTATGATGAGTCAGGCTACTCTTCCTTATTCCTTTTGGGGTTTTGCACTGGAAACAGCTGCAAAGGTACTAAACCGAGTGCCATCCAAGGCAGTTTCAAAGACGCCATATGAGTTATGGTATGGGAAACAGCCAAGCTTGACATTTATTAAGATCTGGGGTTGCGAGGCTTATGTCAAAAAGCTCGCCTCTGGGAAACTGGAGAGCAGATCTGAGAAATGCATCTTTGTCGGTTACCCTAAGGAAACTAAGGGTTATTATTTCTACGATCCCAAAGAGAACAAAGTATTTGTTGCTCGGACGGCCATATTTCTTGAGAAGGAGTTTCTTCTGCAAGAAGCCAGTGGGAGAGAAATAAAGCTGGATGAGAATCCAGAGGATGGACAAAGTAGTCAAGCACAGATGGATGTGCCTGAGCCGGTAGATCAGGTTATTGAACAACCTGAGGCTCAGATATCACGGGAACCGCGTAGATCGGGAAGGATCCGTCGTCAGCCTGAGCGCTATGACGGAGTCTACATCATTGATAATGATGAACCCCTTACTTATGCGGATGCGGTCAGTGGACCGGAGTCAGCTAGATGGCTTGAAGCTATGCGAGCAGAGATGGACTCCATGTCAGATAACCAGGTCTGGGATTTGGTTGATCCGCCTCCGGGAGTAATCCCTATAGGCTGTAAATTGATCTTCAAGAAGAAGATTGACATGGATGGTAACGTGGTTACCTATAAAGGCAGGCTAGTAGCGAAAGGTTTCAAACAAATCTACGGGATAGATTATGATGAAACTTTCTCTCCTGTAGCCATGTTCAAGTCTATTCGGATTCTTTTCGCAATAGCAGCATATTACGATTATGAGATCTGGCAGATGGATGTGAAGACGGCTTTCCTTAATGGAAAACTGGATGAGGATGTGTATATGACACAACCTGAAGGTTTCACTAATCCATCAGATCGTCATAAAATATGCAAATTAAAGAAGTCCATTTATGGACTTAAACAAGCATCTAGAAGCTGGAATATTCGTTTTGATGAATCAATCTCTGAGTTTGGTTTCATCAAGAACGAAGATGACCCGTGTGTATATAAGAGGTTTAGTGGGAGCGTGATTACTTTCCTAGTCCTCTACGTCGATGATATCTTAATCATTGGAAACGATATTCCTGAACTGCATGCTGTTAAGGCATGGTTAGGAAAATGTTTCCAGATGAAAGATCTAGGAGAAGCAGCCTATGTATTAGGTGTGAAGATCTACAGGGATAGATCTAAGAGGCTTCTCGGGCTGTGCCAGAGTACTTACATCGATAAAGTCCTGGAGAGATTTCATTTAGAGAATTCTAAAAGAGGATATTGTTGGGGTATGCCCTTAAGGCTAATGTTTGAGGCCTTGGGATTGTATCAGTATCATGTAATAAACTCTTGTGTTTATAAAGGCATGGTTATTATTCAGGTTGTTACCTTGTCTGCTGTAATAAGAGTACTACTGAATAATGTCTCAAAGCTGTTCAGCTGGGCTGACATGCAGTAATGTCCTTAGTCGAGATATCTTGGTGAACATGAGACAGCCTTGATATGATGGAGACTAATATGTATTCTAATCTTATAGGATGCTTCGAGCATGGAATAAGATGTAGACTCATGGGTACATTGGATGTACTGGACAGACCCTACTAGGATATTCAATTGCTTGTCACAATGTGAATAATCCTTGTATGCTACAAGTGGCACATGTCCTTTGACTTGAGATCACTTGTGTTTCTAAATGATGAATGTCATTGTTTTGAGGTAGTTCAATATCATTTGAAATATAATGGTTATAGACTATCTTGGATAATGATCATGAGTCAGGTTAGGACACTAGTGATAGATAAAGGATTGCCGTCTCCTTGTTTAAGGAGTGTGATGTTCTAAGGCCCCCCCTATATGAGATGATTGAGAAAGTGTATGGCCATACCCAGATGACTATGTTCATCTGATCTAATCATGCTCATCGTATTGGAGTTACAGGCTTGACATGCTTGTCCAATAAGAACATCCAGTGGCAAAGGAAACATGTATGCCTCGTGAAATGGATTCACACTTGTGCTATGATTTGGGTGTAGTCTTGGAAGACTCTTTCCTTTATATCGGGAGACAGTGATGTGTTGCTAGATACCCCTCACTGATTGTGATAACGTGAGTTATCGTTACCGACATTTAAAGGAAACCCTCAGGGTCGCACAATTTGGTGATATGGCTTACTTGAGTCAGATCGTGTGGACTGGATTGTTTTGATTCAGTTTAAGGGAGTTTAAACTCTGATTGTAAGTGAGATCTGGTCTAATCATGTTTGATTGATTAGGGCTTGAGATCGGTAAGCTTCGATCGAGAGTGTTGATGCTAGATCGGTGAGATCAAGAGCATCATGAGATGTGTGGTTAGATCTTGAACCTTCATGGTTCATATGAGATTTAGACCATGGCTTGGCTTGGTTCATTTTGGTTCTTAAACCAAATGAGATTGGACCGAATTCAATTGAACCGGTTCACATATGTGAACGCATGGTTCGAATTGAATTGGCGTTTTGATTTGGTTCTCAAGACATAAGCGCATGTCTTGATGACTTTCCAAATTGGGAAGTCTTGTAACGCCATAACGCCCAAAACGCTTGTCTCTCTTGTCTTGTCGCGGTTTTGCTCTTTGGAGTAGAGTGTGGTTGACGAGAAAGAAGAGCTTTCGGCCAAGAAGGAGCGATCATCTCATCTCCTCAACACAAAGGACATCTTGGCAATTGTTGCTAGCACAAGAGTTGCGCAAGGAGTAAGTCTTCATCCCTTGTGTGTGTCTTCTTTGGAGGAGAGCCTTTTCGCCCTCTTGCTTCCAAGGCGCCGTCCAAATCATGGCCATGGTGAGATCTTCTAGATCTTCTCTTGATCTTGATAAGCAAACTAAGTTGATCATATAGATATACTTCATGCGATCTATTGAAACCCTAATTCCGCTCATGCTAGTTCTTAGATTATGCATGCTTAGGGTTTGCGCTCCCCCTTGAAGGGGACCCAACAGATATCTTCCAGTCAGACATGGTCTGAATCTTTCAAAGAGTCAGTGTCCACAAACACAGACTGAGAAAGATGAAATGGACAATATGCCTTATGCTTCGGCTATTGGGTCCATTATGTATGCGATGTTGTGTACTCGCCCAGACGTCGCTTACGGGTTAAGCGTGACCAGTCGATTCCAAAGTAATCCAGGTCAGGCACACTGGATTGCAGTCAAGAACATTTTAAAATATCTGCGGAGGACCAAAGATATGTTCTTGATATATGGTGGTCAGGAAGAACTCAGTATAGAAGGATATACTGACGCTTCGTTCCAGTCGGACCAGGATGATTTCCGATCGCAATCAGGCTATGTTTTTAGCTTGAATGGAGGAGCAGTGGTGTGGAAAAGTTTCAAACAGTCAACTGTTGCTGATTCCACAACAGAAGCCGAGTATGTTGCAGCCTCGGAAGCATCCAAGGAGGCAGTGTGGATTCGTAAGTTCATTCAGGAACTTGGTGTTGTTCCTTCGAGTGCAGATCCTTTGGTTATCTTTTGTGATAACACTGGAGCAATCGCACAAGCAAAGGAACCACGGTCGCACCAGAAGTCCAAGCACATACAGAGACGGTTTCACTTGATCCGGGAGATCATTGATCGAGGCGAGATCAAAATCTGCAAGGTTCATACATATGACAATCTGGCTGACCCGCTTACCAAGCCTCTGGCGCAGCAGAAGCATGAGAAGCACTGTAATAATATGGGTTTGAGATTTCTCAACCATTAGATTAAGTGCAAGTGGGAGATTGTTGGGGTATGCCCTTAAGGCTAATGTTTGAGGCCTTGGGATTCTATCAGTATCATGTATATAAACTCTTATGTTTATAAAGGCAATGGTTGTTATTAAGTTTGTTACATTGTCTGCTGCAATAAGTGTACTTCTGAATAATGTCTCAATGCTGTTCAGCTAGGCTGACATGCTGTATTGTCCTTAGTCGAGATATCTTGGTGAACATGAGACAGCCTTGATATGATTGAGACTAATATGTGTTCTAATCTTATAGGATGCTTCGAGCATGGAATAAGATGTAGACTCATGGGTACATTGGATGTACTGGACAGACCCTACTAGGATATTCAATTGCTTGTCACAATGTGAATAATCCTTGTTTGCATCGAGTGGCACATGTCCTCTGACTTGAGATCACTTGTGTTTCTAAATGATGATTGTCATTGTTTTGAGGTTGTTCGATATCATTTGAAACATAATGGTTATAGACTATCTTGGATAATGATCATAAGTCAGGTTGGGACACTAGTGATAGATATAGGATTGCCGTCTCCTTGTTGAAGGAGTGTGATGTTCTATAGGGGCCCCCTAGATGAGATGATTGAGAAAGTGTATGGCCATACCCAGGTGACTATGTTCATCTGATCTAATCATGCTCATCATATTGGAGTTACAAGCTTGACCTGCTTGTCTAATAAGAACATCCAGTGGCAAAGGATACAAGCATGCCTTGTGAAGTTGATTCACACTTGTGCTATGGTTTGGGTGTAGTCTTGGAAGACTCTTTCCTTTATATTGGGAGACAGTGATGTGTTGCTAGATACCCCTCACTGATCGTGATAACGTAAGTTATCGTTACCGACATTTAAAGGAAACCCTCAGGGTCGCACAATTTGATGATATGGCTTTCTTATGTCAGATCGTGTGGACTGAATTGTTTTGGTTCAGTTAAAAGGAGTTTAGACTCTGATTGTAAGTGAGATCTAGTCTGATCATGTTTGATTGATTAGAGCTTTAGATCGGTAAGCTTCGATCGAGAGTATTGATGCTAGATCGGTGAGATCAAGTGCATCTGGATATGAATGGTTAGATCTTGAACCTTCTTGGTTCATATTAGATTTAGACCATGGCATGTCTTGGTTTGGTCTTGGTTTGATTTGGTCGTTGAACCAAAGTCAATTGAACCGGTTCAAGAGTGTGAACGCATGGTTCAAGTAATTAGGCATTTTGATTAGTTCACTAAGCGTGAACGCGCGAGAGTGAAGGCTTACCATATTTGGAAGCCTCAACGCATCAACGCCACAAGCCAAAAAAAACACCTTTGCTTCAATGCTTCTCTCTTGGGCGAAGTAGAGCTCTTGAGTGTGTCTCATCGCCGAGAGTGAAGAGGAGGTATTCGGCAAGCCAAGAAGACATCCAAGGATTCTCCTTCAAGCGATTAGGACTCTTGAAGCCCTTTGCTAGCACAAAGGACGACAAGGAGAAAGCCAACTTCTTCTTGTGTGCGCGCCTTTTGGAGGAGATCAATTTTGTTCTCTACTTCCAAGTCGCCATCTTCCTCATGGCTATGGTATGATTAGATTTAAGATATATGCAATTTCAAGTTGATCATATATGATGCATGCGATTCTTGAAGCCCTATTTCCGCCCATGCAAAAGGCTTCCATATGCGCATGTTTAGGGTTTCGCCCCCCTCTTGAAAGGGGTCCTTCATGATCCGCCTCCGGGAGTAATCCCTATAGGCTGTAAGTGGATCTTCAAAAAGAAGAAAGACATGGATGGTAACGTAGTTACTTATAAGGGCAGGCTAGTTGCGAAAGGTTTCAAACAAATCTACGGGATAGATTATGATGAAACTTTCTCTCCTGTAGCCATGTTCAAGTCCATTCGAATTATTCTCGCGATAGCAGCATATTATGATTATGAGATCTGGCAAATGGATGTAAAGACCGCTTTCCTTAATGGAAAACTGGAAGAGGATGTGTATATGACACAGCCTGAAGGTTTCATTAATCCATCAGAACGTCATAAAATATGCAAATTAAAGAGGTCCATTTATGGACTAAAACAAGCATCGAGAAGCTGGAATATTCGTTTTGATGAATCAGTTTGTGAATTTGGTTTCATCAAAAATGAAGATGACCCGTGTGTATATAAAAGGTTTAGTGGGAGCGTGATTACTTTCCTAGTCCTCTACGTCGATGATATTTTAATCATTGGAAACGATATTCCTGAACTACATGCAGTCAAGGCATGGTTAAGAAAATGTTTCCAGATGAAAGATTTGGGAGAAGCAGCCTATGTATTAGGTGTGGAGATCGACTCTAGAACAGGCCCATTCTGTCTTGTGGGCGCATTTGGGCTGTAGATGGCGTTTGGGCCCGGGCTGGGCCGGATGAGGTACAAGAGTCCCATAAAGAGCTCAAGTAAAGACTTTTGTTAAACTAGGGTTTTACTTAAGTTTTATGGGCGTTTACCACATAAGATAATGATGCTTTCATTTACTGTTTTAAGTAATATTAGCACATGCATGTTTTATTCTTCAGCTATCACTATAGAATTTGCATGATAGTAAGAAGATAAAAGACCGTTAAAATCCAACGTAAATATCAAGCTATCGATTGCCTTCTGACGCGAAACCTCACTGTTCTGACTATCGTTGGGGCCGTGTTGTACCCACTCAGTGGGCACGCCCAGCTATTTTCAGACGGTGCGCGATTACACCTACATGCTACAGAGAAGGGATTTATCGCTTCTCGTTGCTCAGCATAGCACGTGGTGGTCCAGGAAGTAGGTCAGGTCAGCTTGACCATATAGGCTACAAGTTGAGCATATGATAGCTATATGGAGGCAGCCATCTGAGGAATCAGAAACTGTGTTGTACCAACTCAGTTGGCACAGTCTTCTGGATTGCCTAGATGAAGGGGAATCGCACGGGTTGGCGATTGGCATGGATTGCCTACCAGTGATTAGTGCTTGAACTCTCTGTGCATCTTATCTCGCCTGAGTGGGACGCGGAGATCAAATATGAAATCTGGATCCCATCTCACTAAAAGAGTTTTACTCTTTCGGGCTGTTTTATTGGATTTTCAGTCAGATAAAATAGTGAGAAAAGAATCACTCTTAAGTCCTGGAATGATTCTAACATGGATATTGACCTTGTTGTTCTTGCTATGTTGTAGATTCCTGCAGCAACAAACACCACAGGGCTCAACTTGCGATCCATATTGGAAAAGGAGAAGTTTGCTGGGCCAAACTTCTTAGACTGGTACAGACAGCTGAAGATTGTCCTCAAAGCAGAGAGGAAGCTGTACGTCCTTGAGTCGGCAATGCCGGCTCAACCCGCTGCGAACGCCGCAAGGGCGGTTCGAGATGCTTATGAGAAGCACGTCAGTGATAGTACTGATGTCGCTTGCCTTATGCTTGCATCAATGATGCCCGAGCTCCAGCGTCAGCATGAGGATTTGTCTGCTATTGATATTATAGCAAATCTGAAAATGCTGTATGCTGCACAGGCAAGGACAGAACGCTATAACTTGACGAAACTTTTCTTTCATAGCAAACTGACTGAAGGAAGTCCAGTGGGAGCTCATGTACTCAAGATGATTGGGTACAAAGAAGCTCTAGAGAAACTGGGACATACCATCAATCAAGAACTTGTTGTAGACATCATCTTGCAGTCTCTCCCGGCTTCTTTCGATGCGTTCATCATTAATTTTAATATGAACAAAATCGACTGTACTCCGGCAGAATTACTGAACATGCTCTGCACTACAGAGCAGACTCTTGAGAAGGGAAAGCCTTCGTCCTCTGTCTTGATGGTTCCTTTAGGGAATAAGAAGAAGGGGAAGAAGGGCAAAACCCCTATCAAGAGCTACAACAAGGCTTTGAAACAAAAGGTGAAGCGGTCAAAGGACAATAGATGCTTCCATTGTGGCTAGCTGGGTCACTGGAAGAAGGACTGTAGAGCGCTCCGAGGAGAGAGGAAGGGAAGTAAGCCTTTCACTTCTAGCTCAGGTATTTTCGTGACTGAAGTTATGGTTGCTTCTTCTATTTCATGGGTGTTGGACACTGCATGTGGAGTTCACATTTGTTCAAATGTGCAGGAACTCAAGAGAAGAAGACAGGTGGGACAGCATGAGGTGGACCTACGAGTTGGAAACGGGGCACGAGTTGCTGCTGTTGCTGTAGGAGAATATTACATCTCTTTACCATCTGGATTTGTATTAGAACTTGACAATTGTTATTTTGTACCAAGCATATGTTGGGGTATGCCCTTAAGGCTAATGTTTGAGGCCTTGGGTTATTATCAGTATCATGTACAAACTATGTATATGTTTTATAAAGGCAATTGTTGTTATTCAGATTGTTACATTATTTGCTGCTGTATGTATACATCTGAGTAATGTCTCAATGATGTTCAGCTTAGCTGACATTCAGTATTGTCCTTAGTCGAGATATCTCAGTGAACATGAGACAGCCTTGATATGATTGAGACTAATATGTGTTCTAATCTTATACGATGCTTCGAGCGTGGAATAAGATTTAGACACATAGGTGCATTGGATGTATTGGACTGACCCTACTTAGGATATTCAATTGTTTGTCACAATGTGAATAAATCCTTATATGCAAGCAAGTGGCATATTCCCTCTGACTTGAGATCACTTATGTCTCTAAATGATGATTGGCATTATCTTGAGGTAGTTCAATATCATTTGAAAGATAATGGTTAAAGATTATCTTGGATAGTGAGCATGAGTCATGTTAGGGCACTAGTGATAGATATAGGATTGCCTCTCCTAGTTGGAGTGTGATGTTCTAAAGGGCCCCCTGGATAAAATGGTTGAGAATGTGTATGGCCATACCCAGATGACTATGATCATCTGATCTAACCATTTTCATCGTGTTGGAATCACAGGCTTGACATGCTTGTCCAACGGGAACATCCAGTGGCAAAGGGAAACATGTATGCTGAGTGAATTAGATTCACACTTGTGCTATGGTTTGGGAGTAGTCTTGGAAGACTCTTTCCTTCATATCGGGAGACAGTGATGTGTTGCTAGATACCCCTCTCTGATCGTGATAATGTAAGTTATCGTTACCGACAATGAAGGAAACCCTTAGGGTCGCACAATTTGATGATATGGCTTCCTTATGTCAGATCGTGTGGACTGAATTATTCTAGTTCAGTTTAAAGGAATTGAAACTCTGATCGGAAGTGAGATCTAGTCTAATCATGTTTGATTGATTAGGGCATATGATCGGTAAGCTTCGATCGGGAGGATTGATGCTTGATCGTAAAGATCAAGGGTGCAATGTGATGTGTGGTTAGATCTTGAACCATTTGGTTCAAAGAGATTATAACCAGGGCTGGTTCGATTTGGTGCTTGAACCAAATTGGAGTTGAACCGGTTCACTTGTGAACACATGGTTCGATTCAAGAGGAGTTAAGGAGGGAGTTATGCATTCGGTTATTACTATATTTGGTAGCCGAATTTTCCTTTTGGGATATCCCCTCACGTTTTCGAACGCCACTCGCCCCTTTCTCCTCTCGTGTGGTTCATCTTCATGCAAGGAAGAAGGCCAACCAGCAAAGACACATTTTTCCTTTGAAGGAGACGATCAAAGACTTCTTGGTGACTTGCTAGCACAAGGAAAGCAAGGAAGGAGGCCTATCTCATCCTGTGTGCGATTCCTTTGGAGAAGAGGCACTCGCCCCTTTTTCTTCTTCCAAGCCGCCACTCAAACAATGGCAATGGTAATGCTTTAATTCTCCTTTCATGGTTGATCATATTACCAAGTCATGCGATCATATTGAAACCTAGTATTTTCCCCACTGCAAAATTTTCGATTATGCATGTGACCTAGGTTTGCTTTCAACATAACAAAGAATATTATCTCTATTCCTACTCTTGTCAGGAAAGGTTTTTCATTTGAATGCAAAACTTCACAGTGTTGTATTTCATATGATAATATTGTTTATGCAACTGGGTCGATTAACAATGGGTTATACATGTTGGACATGGAATGTTCTGTACAACAAATTGATAATAAGAAAGCCAAGTATGCTGATAACAGCACCTTGTTATGGCATAGTCGTCTTGGCCATATTAACAAGAAGCGCATTAAGCGATTGCATGACCATGGACTGCTGGGATCATTCTCCTGTGAGAAGCTTGATACATGCAAAGCTTGTTTAATGGGCAAGATGACGAAGACTCCTTTTTCTAATAAAGGTGAAAGTGCTCCAGGTTTACTTGACCTTATTCACAGTGATGTGTGTGGGCCATTTAGTAAACATGCCAGAGGTGGGTATTCATACTTCATTACTTTTACTGATGATTTCAGTAGATATGGTAATGTCTATTTAATGAGACATAAGAGTGTATCTTTTGACAAGTTCAAAGAATTCAAAAATGAAGTACAGAATCAGTTAGGCCGAAATATCAAGGCACTTCGATCAGATCGAGGTGGAGAATACTTGAGTCGTGAGTTTACTGACTATCTGAAAGAGTGTGGGATCATCTCACAGCTCACTCCGCCAGGAACACCGCAATGGAATGGTGTGTCCGAGAGGAGGAATCGAACCTTATTGGATATGATTCGTTCTATGATGAGTCAGGCTACTCTACCTTACTCCTTTTGGGGATTTGCACTGGAAACAGCTGCAAAGGTGCTAAACCGAGTGCCATCCAAGGCCGTTTCAAAGACACCATATGAGTTATGGTATGGGAAACAGCCGAGCTTGACATTTATCAAAATCTGGGGTTGCGAGGCTTATGTCAAAAAGCTCGCCTCTAGAAAACTGGAGAGCAGATCTGATAAATGTATATTTGTCGGATACCCTAAAGAAACTAAGGGTTATTATTTCTACGATCCCAAAGAGAATAAAGTATTTGTTGCTCGAACGGCTATTTTTCTTGAGAAGGAATTTCTTCTGCAAGAGGCCAGTGGGAGAGAAATAAAGCTGGATGAAGTTCCAGAAGAAGGACAAAGTAGTCAAGCACAGTTGGATGACCCTGAACCAATAGATCAGGTTAATATTCAACCTGAGGCTCAGATATCACGGGAACCGCGTAGATCAGGAAGGATTCGTCGTGAGCCTGAGCGCTATGACGGAGTCTACATCATTAATGATGAACCCCTCACTTATGCGGATGCGGTATGTGGACCGGAGTCAGCAAGATGGCTTGAAGCTATGCGAGCCGAGATGGACTCCATGTCAGATAACCAAGTCTGGGATTTGGTTGATCCGCCTCCGGGAGTAATCCCTATAGGCTGTAAGTGGATCTTCAGAAAGAAGAAAGACATGGATGGTAACGTAGTTACCTATAAGGGCAAGCTAGTTGCGAAAGGTTTCAAACAAATCTACGGGATAGATTATGATGAAACTTTCTCTCCTGTAGCCATGTTCAAGTCTATTCGAATTATTCTCGCGATAGCAGCATATTTTGATTATGAGATCTGGCAAATGGATGTGAAAACCGCTTTCCTTAACGGAAAATTAGAAGAGGATGTGTACATGACACAACCTGAAGGTTTCATTAACCCATCAGAACGTCATAAAATATGCAAATTAAGGAAGTCCATTTATGGACTAAAACAAGCATCGAGAAGCTGGAATATTCATTTTGATGAATCAGTTTCTGAATTTGGTTTCGTCAAAAATGAAGATGATGTAGGAACCCCTTTCATGAGGGGGGCGAAACCCAGCATGGTGCAAAACAAATTTCAAGCAGCGGATAGGGTCTCTAAGAATCGCATGCACCTTATATAATCAACTTAAAGGAAAAACCGATTGCATAAGAGATGATTCGATCCATACCATTGCCATTTCTAGATGGCACCTTGGAAGTAAAGATCAAACGAGATCTTCTCCTTGTCGTCACACACAAGATGATGTCGCTATCTCTCTTGGTGCTCCTTGTGCTAGCAAGGTTCCAAGAGGTCCTTTGACGAGTGAAGGGAAAAATGAGATGTCAATCTCTCTTGGCCGAATCCTCCTCAATCCGTCAAGCGTCGCCGCACTCACACAAGAATGTCGAGAGGAATATGGGCGAGAGGAATATGGGAAGTGGCGAAAATAGAGCATACTCTATTCGGACGAGAGCCCCCTCAAGTGGAGATCATGGTTACTAAAAATAGTAACCACTCCTCACCACAACGTTCACGCCAAGTGAACTTGTCGCCTACTCCTCTCCCTATGAACCAAGCGCTCATTTAGTGAGCCGGTTCACTTTGGTTCGGTTTAAGAACCAATCAAGCCAATGATCTAGTCTAGATCTTAAATAAACCCTAAGGTTCACGATCTAACCGTCGATCTCAACGATGCCCCTGATCTGACCGATCTGGCATGCATTCTCTCGATCAAAGCTTACCGATCTCAAGCCCTAATCAATCAAACATGATCAGACCAGATCTCACTTACAATCAGAGATTAAATCCCTTTAAACTGAACCCAAATAATTCAGTCCACACGATCTGACTTAAGTAAGCCATATCATCAAATTGTGCGACCCAAAGGGTTTCCTTTAAATGTCGGTAACGACAACTTACGTTATCACGATCAGTGAGAGGTATCTAGCAACACATCACTGTCTCCCGATATAAAGAAAAGAGTCTTCCAAGACTACACCCAAAAACAGCACAAGTGTGAATCAAATCACAAGGCATGCATTTTTCCTTTGCCACTGGATGTTCTTATTGGACAAGCCTGTCAAGCTTGTAATTCCAATATGATGAGCATGATTAGATCAGATGATCATAGTCACCTGGGTATGGCCATACACTCTCTCAATCATCTCATCCAGGGGGCCCCTTTAGAACATCACACTCCTTAAACAAGGAGACGGCAATCCTATGTCTATCACTAGTGCCCTAACCTGACTCAAGCTCATCATCCAAGATAGTCTATAATCATTATGTTTCAAACGATATTGAACTATCTCAAAACAATGACAATCATCATTTAGAAAACACAAGTGATCTCAAGTCAGAGGAAATGTGCCACTTGTCATAATCAAGGAATATTCACATTGTGACAAACAATTGAACATCCTAGTAGGGTCTGTCCAGTACATCCCATGTACCCATGAGTCTACATCTTATTCCATGCTCGAAGCATCCTATAAGATTAGAACACATATTAGTCTTAACAATATCAAGGCTGTCTCATGTTCACCAAGATACATCGACTAAGGACTTAATAGCATGTCAGCCCAGCTGAACAGCTTTGAGACATTATTCAGAAGAACATATATTGCAGCAGACAATGTAGCTAACTGAATAACAACCATGCCTTTATAAACATAAGAGTTTATTACATGATACAGATACATTCCCATAGGCCTCAAACATTAGCCTTAAGGGCATACCCCAACAATCTCCCACTTGCACTTAATCTAATGGTTGAGAAATCTCAAACCCATATTATTACAGTGCTTCTCATGCTTCTGCTGCGCCAGAGGCTTGGTAAGCGGGTCTGCCAGATTGTCATCTGTATGAACCTTGCAGACTTTGATCTCGCCTCGATCTATGATCTCCCTGATCAAATGAAACCGTCTCTGTATGTGCTTGGACTTCTGGTGCGACCGTGGTTCCTTTGCTTGTGCGATTGCTCCAGTGTTATCACAAAAGATAACCAAAGGATCTGCACTCGAAGGAATGACACCAAGTTCTCTCACGAACTTACGAATCCACACTGCCTCCTTGGATGCTTCCGAGGCTGCAACATACTCGGCTTCTGTTGTGGAATCAGCAACAGTTGACTGTTTGAAACTCTTCCACACCACTGCACCTCCATTCAAGCTAAAAACACAGCCTGATTGCGATCGGAAATCATCCTGGTCAGACTGGAACGAAGCGTCAGTATATCCTTCAATACTGAGTTCTTCCTGACCACCATATATCAAGAACATATCTTTGGTCCTCCGCAGATATTTTAAAATGTTCTTGACTGCAATCCAGTGCGCCACACCTGGATTACTCTGGTAACGACTGGTTACGCTTAACCCGTAAGCAACGTCTGGGCGAGTACACAACATCGCATACATAATGGATCCAATAGCCGAAGCATAAGGCGTATTGTCCATTTCATCTTTCTCAGTCTGTGTTTGTGGACACTGACTCTTCGAAAGATTCAGACCATGTCTGACTGGAAGATATCCACGTTTAGAATTCTCTAAATGAAATCTCTCCAGGACCTTATCGATGTAAGTACTTTGGCACAGCCCGAGAAGCCTCTTAGATCTATCCCTGTAGATCTTCACACCTAACACATAGGCTGCTTCTCCTAAATCTTTCATCTGGAAACATTTCCTTAGCCATGCCTTAACAGCATGCATTTCAGGAATGTCGTTTCCAATGATCAAGATGTCATCGACGTAGAGGACTAGGAAAGTAATCACGCTCCCACTAAACCTCTTATATACACACGGGTCATCCTCGTTCTTGATGAAACCAAATTCAATGACTGATTCATCAAAACGAATGTTCCAGCTTCTTGATGCTTGTTTAAGTCCATAAATAGACTTCTTTAACTTGCATATCTTATGACGATCTGCTGGATTAGTGAAACCTTCTGGTTGTGTCATATACACATCCTCATCCAGATTTCCATTAAGGAAAGCTGTTTTCACATCCATCTGCCAAATCTCATAATCATAATATGCAGCTATCGCGAAAAGAATCCGAATAGACTTAAACATAGCTACAGGTGAGAAAGTTTCATCATAATCTATCCCGTAGATTTGTTTGAAACCTTTCGCAACTAGCCTGCTTTTATAGGTAACCACGTTACCATCCATGTCAATCTTCTTCTTGAAGATCCATTTACAGCCTATAGGGATAATTCCCGGAGGCGGATCAACCAAATCCCAAACTTGGTTATCTGACATGGAGTCCATCTCGGCGCGCATAGCTTCAAACCATCTCGCTGACTCCGGTCCACTGACCGCATCCGCATAAGTGAGGGGTTCATCATTGTCAATGATGTAGACTCCGTCATAGCGCTCAGGCTGTCGACGGATCCTACCCGATCTTCGCGGTTCCCGTGATATCTGAGCCTCAAGTTGTTCAATAACCTGTTCTACCGGCTCAGGCTCATCCAACTCTGCTTGACTACTTTGTCCTTCGTCTGGATTCTCATCCAGCTTTATTTCTCTCCCACTGGCCTCTTGCAGAAGAAATTCCTTCTCAAGAAATATGGCCGTCCGAGCAACAAAAACCTTGTTCTCCTTGGGATCGAAGAAATAATAACCCTTAGTTTCCTTAGGGTAACCGACAAAGATACATTTGTCAGATCTACTCTCTAGTTTCCCAGAGGCGAGCTTCTTTACATAAGCTTCGCAACCCCAGATCCTGATAAATGTCAAGCTTGGCTGTTTCCCATACCATAACTCATATGGCGTCTTTGAAACTGCCTTGGATGGCACTCGGTTTAGTACCTTTGCAGCTGTTTCCAGTGCAAAACCCCAAAAGGAGTAGGGTAGAGTAGCCTGACTCATCATAGAACGAACCATATCAAGTAGCGTTCTATTTCTCCTCTCGGACACACCATTCCATTGCGGTGTTCCAGGCGGAGTGAGCTGTGAGATAATCCCACACTCCTTTAGATAGTCAGTAAATGCATGACTTAGGTATTCACCACCTCGATCTGAGCGAAGTGCCTTGATATTACGGCCTAGCTGATTCTGTACTTCATTTTTGAACTCTTTGAACTTGTCAAAAGATTCACTCTTATGTCTCATCAGATAGACATACCCGTATCTACTGAAATCATCAGTAAAGGTAATGAAGTACTGATATCCACCTCTGGCATGTTTACTAAAAGGCCCACACACATCACTGTGTATAAGGTCAAGTAAACCTGAAGCCCTTTGACCTTTGTGAGGAAAAGGTGACTTCGTCATTTTACCCATTAAACAAGCTTTGCATGTATCAATCTCCTTGTAGGAGAATGATCCCAGCAGTCCATTTTCATGCAACCGCTTAATGCGTTTCTCGTTTATATGGCCTAAACGACTATGCCATAGCAAGGTGCTGTCATCAGCATACTTGGCTTTCTTAATATCAATTTGTTGTATCGAACATTCCATGTCCAACATGTATAACCCATTATTAATTGAACCAGTTGCATAAACAATATTATCAAAAGACAAAATACACTTTGAAATATTGCATTCAAAGGAAAATCCCTTCCTAACAAGAGCAGGAATGGAGATAATATTTTTAGTTATACTGGGAACAAAGTAACAACTGTTTAGTTCCAATACAAGTCCAGATGGTAAAGAAATAAAGTAGTCTCCTACAGCAACAGCAGCAACCCGTGCCCCGTTTCCAACTCGTAGGTCCACCTCATGCTGTCCCACCTGCCTTCTTCTCTTGAGTTCCTGTACATTTGAACAAATGTGAACTCCACATGCAGTGTCCAACACCCATGATACAGAAGAAGAAAACATGACCTCAGTCACGAATATACCTGAGCCAGAAGCAAAGCTTCCCCTCTTATCTCCTTGGAGCGCTTTACAGTCCTTTTTCCAGTGACCCAGCTGGCCACAGTGGAAACACCTGTATTCCTTAGACCGCTTCACCTTCTGCTTCAGAGCCTTGCTGTAATTCTTGACCGGGGCCTTGCCCTTCTTCCCCTTCTTCTTGTTCCTAGAAGGAACCATCAAGACAGAGGTTGAAGGCTTACCCTTCAGAGTCTCCTCAGTGGTCAAGAGCATATTCAGCAGCTCTGCCGGAGTACAATCGATTTTGTTCATATTAAAATTAATAATGAACGCGTCGAATGAAGGCGGGAGAGACTGCAGAATAATGTCCACAGCAAGCTCCTGGTTAATGGTATGCCCCAGTTTCTCTAGAGCCTCCTTGTGCCCAATCATCTTGAGCACGTGAGCTCCCACTGGGCTCCCTTCAGCCAGTTTGCTCTGAAAGAAGAGCTTTGTCAAATTATAGCGTTCAGTCCTCGCCTGTGCAGCATACAGCATCTTGAGGTTCGCTATCATCTCTATAGCCGACATATCCTCATGCTGACGCTGCAGCGGTGGCGTCATAGACGCTAGCATCAGGCAAGCGACATCAATGCTATCATTGACGTGCTTTTCATAGGCTTCCCGAACCGCCCTTGCGGCGTTCGGAGCGGGCTGCGGCGGTATCGCCGTCTCGAGGACATACAGTTTCCTCTCTGCCTTAAGAACGATCTTAAGGTGTCCAAACCAGTCAGAGAAGTTCGGCCCAGCAAACTTCTCCCTTTCCAGTAGGGATCGCACATTGAAGTTCATGGTGTTCGTTGCTGCAGGTATCTACAACAATGCAAGAACAGCAAGGTCAGTATCAATGTATAAGAATCAATCAGGACTTAAGAAAGATTCTTTTTCTCACTATTTTATCAGGCGTGAAAAATCCAGCAAAACAGCCCGAAAGAGTAAAACTCTTTTAGTGAGATGGGATCCAGATTTCATACTTGGTCTCCGCGTCCCGCTCAGGCGAGATAAGATGCACAGAGAGTACAAGCACTAGTTTCTGGTAGGCAGTCCCTGCCGATCGCCAACCCGTGCGATTCCCCTTCATCTGGGCAGTCCAGCAGACTGTGCCAACTGAGTTGGTACAACACAATCTCTGACCCCACAGATGGCTGCCTCCATGTGCTACCATATGCGCCACATATGTAGCCAACACGGTCAAGCTGACCCGACCTACTCCCTGGACCACCACGTGCTATGCTGAGCAACGAGAAGGGATAAATCCCTACTCTGTAACACGCAGGTGTAATCCCGCACCGTCTGAAGATAGATGGACGTGCCCACTGAGTGGGTACAACACGGCTCCAACGATAATCAGAACAGTGAGGTTTCGCGTCAGAAGGCTTACGAGCTTGATATTTAAGCGTTGGATTTTAACGGTCTTTTATCTTCTTGCCTATCATGCAATTCCTATGGTGATAGCAGAAGATAATTTAATCATGCAATTCTAATATTAAGCAATAAAAGAAAGCATGTATCTTATGTGGTAAAAGCCCATAGCCCTAGAAGACCTTAACCTAACTTAAGTCTTCATTTGCTCTTCATGGGTCTTTTGCTGCACATCTGGCCCAAACCTGGGCCCAAGCGCCAATTACAGCACAGGTGCGCCCACCAGGGAAAATGCGCCTGGTCCTAGGGTCGAACCCTAGACCTCCCACCTGGTCCAGCCACTTGCTGCATGCGCCTCTGCCAAGTGTGCTCTGTGCTCTTGTCTAATTAAATTACAAATTTAACTATCTAGACAAGAGTGACACGCAGGTCACTTACATTTATAAATTAAAACACAGTGATGCGCAGATCACAATAATTAATTTACAATTTTAAAACAGGCACGCAGGCCCCAGCACAGCACAGATTTAACATGGGCAGCCCACATAAGACAAAATAGACAGACACATGCATCCATTCAGCAATCAAGTGATCCATTATAAAAATTAAAATTTTCGAAAACCCCTTGGGATTAATTTTAATTTTTCCTTATTTACCCTACAACCTTACAAACGGTACATTACTAGGGATCCACTCATCCAACCTAGTCAGATCCACTGCCCTTGCATGCACCAAGTCCTAACTGACTTGAGTCGACCATGAGGTCAACCATGCATGCGCCAGGGCTGAACAACCACAATGAGGTCTGGCAAGCGGGTGTGACCCCGGGCCTAACTCATGTGTGTTCATAGGTTGTCTCAATCAGACATCGCTACACACCTGTCTGCAGTCGACCTATAGCCACCATAGGCTTGCGCCAAGGTGCTAACAGGTCGACCCATTCAGGCTGTCAGATGGTCTGATCAGACTGTTGGATCTAACTCAGGGGGGTGACTTCAACCCTAATAACCCGTCTAAGGGTTTATAGTAGAGCCTTAGATCTAGAGTGACTCGCGCATGTCAATTAGGGTTTTAAGAAAAACACAAAGCATGCGCCAAGAACAACATGCGCCAATGAAAACATACTTCAAGTTCGCATGTATAAAAACTTAAAGAAAAATCGCATGTTAACTAGATCTAAGCATGTACACGCAAACATGGATCATATAAGCTTAAGCAATCATACAAAGATGCATAGAAAACCTGCTCTGATACCAGTTGTAGGAACCCCTTTCATGAGGGGGGCGAAACCCAGCATGGTGCAAAACAAATTTCAAGCAGCGGATAGGGTCTCTAAGAATCGCATGCACCTTATATAATCAACTTAAAGGAAAAACCGATTGCATAAGAGATGATTCGATCCATACCATTGCCATTTCTAGATGGCACCCTTGGAAGTAAAGATCAAACGAGATCTTCTCCTTGTCGTCACACACAAGATGATGTCGCTATCTCTCTTGGTGCTCCTTGTGCTAGCAAGGTTCCAAGAGGTCCTTTGACGAGTGAAGGGAAAAAATGAGATGTCAATCTCTCTTGGCCGAATCCTCCTCAATCCGTCAAGCGTCGCCGCACTCACACAAGAATGTCGAGAGGAATATGGGCGAGAGGAATATGGGAAGTGGCGAAAATAGAGCATACTCTATTCGGACGAGAGCCCCCTCAAGTGGAGATCATGGTTACTAAAAATAGTAACCACTCCTCACCACAACGTTCACGCCAAGTGAACTTGTCGCCTACTCCTCTCCCTATGAACCAAGCGCTCATTTAGTGAGCCGGTTCACTTTGGTTCGGTTTAAGAACCAATCAAGCCAATGATCTAGTCTAGATCTTAAATAAACCCTAAGGTTCACGATCTAACCGTCGATCTCAACGATGCCCCTGATCTGACCGATCTGGCATGCATTCTCTCGATCAAAGCTTACCGATCTCAAGCCCTAATCAATCAAACATGATCAGACCAGATCTCACTTACAATCAGAGATTAAATCCCTTTAAACTGAACCCAAATAATTCAGTCCACACGATCTGACTTAAGTAAGCCATATCATCAAATTGTGCGACCCAAAGGGTTTCCTTTAAATGTCGGTAACGACAACTTACGTTATCACGATCAGTGAGAGGTATCTAGCAACACATCACTGTCTCCCGATATAAAGAAAAGAGTCTTCCAAGACTACACCCAAAAACAGCACAAGTGTGAATCAAATCACAAGGCATGCATTTTTCCTTTGCCACTGGATGTTCTTATTGGACAAGCCTGTCAAGCTTGTAATTCCAATATGATGAGCATGATTAGATCAGATGATCATAGTCACCTGGGTATGGCCATACACTCTCTCAATCATCTCATCCAGGGGGCCCCTTTAGAACATCACACTCCTTAAACAAGGAGACGGCAATCCTATGTCTATCACTAGTGCCCTAACCTGACTCAAGCTCATCATCCAAGATAGTCTATAATCATTATGTTTCAAACGATATTGAACTATCTCAAAACAATGACAATCATCATTTAGAAAACACAAGTGATCTCAAGTCAGAGGAAATGTGCCACTTGTCATAATCAAGGAATATTCACATTGTGACAAACAATTGAACATCCTAGTAGGGTCTGTCCAGTACATCCCATGTACCCATGAGTCTACATCTTATTCCATGCTCGAAGCATCCTATAAGATTAGAACACATATTAGTCTTAACAATATCAAGGCTGTCTCATGTTCACCAAGATACATCGACTAAGGACTTAATAGCATGTCAGCCCAGCTGAACAGCTTTGAGACATTATTCAGAAGAACATATATTGCAGCAGACAATGTAGCTAACTGAATAACAACCATGCCTTTATAAACATAAGAGTTTATTACATGATACAGATACATTCCCATAGGCCTCAAACATTAGCCTTAAGGGCATACCCCAACAGATGACCCGTGTGTATATAAAAGGTTTAGTGGGAGCGTGATTACTTTCCTAGTCCTCTACGTCGATGATATTTTAATCATTGGAAACGATATTTCTGAACTGCATGCAGTCAAAGCATGGTTAAGAAAATGTTTCCAGATGAAAGATTTAGGAGAAGCGACCTATATACTAGGTGTGGAGATCTTTAGAGATAGATCTAATAGGCTTCTCGGGCTATGCCAGAGTACTTACATCGATAAGGTCCTGGAGAGATTCCATTTAGAAAATTCTAAAAGAGGATATCTTCCAGTCAGACATGGTCTGAATCTTTCAAAAAGCCAGTGTCCTCAAACACAGTCTGAGAAAGATGAGATGGACAATATGCCTTATGCTTCGGCTATTGGGTCTATCATATATGCGATGTTGTGTACTCGCCCAGACGTCGCTTACGGGTTAAGCGTAACCAGTCGGTTCCAAGGTAATCTAGGGAAGGCACACTGGATTGCAGTCAAGAACATTTTAAAATATCTTCGGAGAACCAAAGATATGTTCTTGATTTATGGAGATCAGGGAGAACTCAGTATTGAAGGATATACTGATGCTTCGTTCCAATCTGACCAAGACGATTTCCGATCGCAATCAGGCTATGTTTTTAGCTTGAATGGAGGAGCAGTGGTGTGGAAGAGTTTCAAACAATCAATTGTTGCTGATTCCACAACAGAAGCCGAGTATGTTGCAGCCTCAGAAGCATCAAAGGAGGCAGTATGGATTCGTAAGTTCATTCAGGAACTTGGTGTTGTTCCTTCAAGTGCAGATCCATTGGTTATCTTCTGTGATAACACTGGAGCGATTGCACAAGCGAAGGAACCACGGTCACACCAGAAGTCCAAGCACATACAGAGAAGGTTTCACTTGATCCGTGAAATCATTGATCGAGGAGACATCAAGATCTGCAAGATTCATACAGATGACAATCTAGCTGACCCGCTTACAAAGCCTCTGGCGCAGCAGAAGCATGAGAAGCACTGTAATAATATGGGTTTGAGATTTCTCAACCATTAGTTTAAGTGCAAGTGGGAGATTGTTAGGGTATGCCCTTAAGGCTAATGTTTGAGGCCTTGGGTTATTTTCAGTATCATGTATAAACTATATATATATGTTTTTATAAAGGCAATTGTTGTTATTCAGATTGTTACATTATCTGCTGTTGTATGTATACTTCTGAGTAATGTCTCAATGATGTTCAGCTTAGCTGACATTCAGTGTTGTCCTTAGTCGAGATATCTCGGTGAACATGAGACAGCCTTGATATGATTGAGACTAATATGTGTTCTAAATTTATAGGATGCTTCGGGCATAGAATAAGATTTAGACACATAGGTGCATTGGATGTACTGGACTGACCCTACTTAGGATATTCAATTGTTTGTCACAATGTGAATAATCCTTGTATACAAGCAAGTGGTATATTCCCTCTGACTTGAGATCACTTGTGTTTCTAAGTGATGATTGGCATTATCTTGAGGTAGTTCAATATCATTTGAAAGATAATGGTTAAGGATTATCTTGGATAGTGGGCATGAGTCATGTTAGGGCACTTGTGATAGATATAGGATTGCCTCTCCTAGTTGGAGTGTGATGTTCTAAAGGGCCCCCTGGATGAAATGGTTGAGAATGTGTATGGCCATACCCAGACGACTATGTTCGTCTGATCTAACCATTTCATCATGTTGGAATCGCAGGCTTGACATGCTTGTCCAATGGGAACATCTAGTGGCAAAGGGAAACATGTATGCCAAGTGAATTAGATTCACACTTGTGCTGTGGTTTGGGAGCAGTCTTGGAAGACTCTTTCCTTCATAACGGGAGACAGTGATGTGTTGCTAGATACCCCTCTCTAATCGTGATAGCGTAAGTTATCATTACCGACATTGAAGGAAACCCTTAGGGTCGCACAATTTGATGATATAGCTTACTTATGTCAGATCGTGTGAACTGGAGGAATTTAAGCTCTGATTGGAAGTGAGATCTAGTCTAATCATGTTTAATTGATTAGGGCATATGATCGGTAAGCTTCGATCAGGAGGATTGATGCTTGATCGTAAAGATCAGGGGTTCAATGAGATGTGTGGTTAGATCTTGAGCCATATGGTTCAAAGAGATCATAACCAGGGCTGGTTCGACTTGATGCTTGAACCAATTCGAAATTGGACCGGTTCATTAGTGAACGCATGGTTCAATTAAGAGGGAAGTTTTCGATGGGTTGAATGGGAGTTAAGGAGGGAGTTACATGTTTGGTTCTTACCATATGTGGTAACCGAACATTCCTTCTTGGTCTCTCTCGCTCTCTCACTGTTTCCAGAAGAGCTCTCGTTTTTCTTCCTCTTTTCGGCTCTCTCTCGTGTGGATCTTTTTCACGCAAGGGAAGAACTTCGACCAGCCAAGAGTGCACATCTTCCTCTCCAAGACACGATTAAAGACTCCTTGGTGTCTTTGCTAGCACAAGGAACACAAGGAAGGAAGTCGACATCATCTTGTGTGTGACATCTTTGGAGAAGAGGCACTCGCCCCCTTTCATCTTCCAAGCCGCCTCTTACATCATGGGAATGGTAATACTCTAACTTGTTCTATACAAGTTTTATAAGGTTGATCATGTGCTCAATCCATGCGATTCTATGATGATCTAGTATTTCCGCTACAACAAGTTTCTGAATGATGCTTGTGACCAAGGTTTCCCAACAGAGCACCCAGCTGATCCACGAGTTGACGCTCAACATTGGTCCAGTATAACTGGGTTGGTCCGGTTAGTAAGAGGTGGACATAGCTGACCCTAAGGTGGTCAGACAAGACACTCCACTTGAAATAATTACTGGCGGCCATGGCCCAATCGAGGAAGACACGCGGGTCAAGGTTACCATTGAATATCGGTGGGTCAATGCACGTGAGTCGGTGTACCTCATCATCCTCACAAGTGCGCTCGATCGGTCACCGTGGGGGGGTGTGACTTCCTCGGCCCAGGCGGACTCGTCATCAAATGGGTCAAATTGGATAAACTCATCGTCAAATGGGTCAAACCAGGTAGACTCGTTGACATGCATCCACAACAGAGCCAACGGAGAGGGAACACTAAGTGAGGGTCTACCTTTAGCGGGTTTAGACCAAATTTCCAAAGCTCATTCCAAAAGGTCCAAGAACGAAGTCATAAGATGCTGAAACATAACTTCCATCACTTCCATGCAAGTGGACAGCATTTCGACCGACTCTACCCTAGGCAGAGTACTCTCCTCATTCGTAATGGGCACTTGAGATGAAGGGTTTTAGCATTGGGTTCTTAATCTAGTGGTCATTGACAGGTCCCACAAGTGCACGGTTATGTCGAAGTAATATAAAAGATGTTGAATCCCACAGGGAACAAGGCTGAGTACCAGAAAATCCAAGTTTTAATAGCTAGGCTAATCGAAACGTGGTTTTGAAAACTTAAATAATCGAAAACAAGAAGATCAAGCTACGATGATAGAGAGTAAATATGAGAGAGATATCAGGGCTACGGTTTCCACCACGATGACGATCTTAATCGCGCTTAAAATTATCAGTTATCTGGATTATTGATTTTGCAAAAGGAATCTATCCTTAGAGTACAAGGTGCCCTCTCTCGAGTGTACACCCTGGTGTTCGACTAAGGCAATCTCCTACTCTCACGGTGGATCGTTTTAGACGAACCCAATTATTTCTATGGCAGATTATGACACCCTCGAGCAAAGACCAAGCACTCTCGTGTCGAGGTCTCTCAAGTTTTACTAAGAGAATCCACCCTTATGATCCTCCTCTCGGTATGAATCGTAACGGCTTAAACATGAAAATACTCAGCTAAGGTAAAATCACGATTTATGCGCATCAAATTATAATATGCTCACAATACAATCCAAATAATAGAATTAAAACAGAATTTGCAATCAAAATCGTCAATGGGCTTCAACCGAGCCCCGAAATAGGGTTTATGCTACAATCATCATTGAAACGCTCAAAATCTCTCTTTAATGAAAAAAAACTACAAGGAAGCAAATCTAAGAGGAAGGAGATGATAAACCGAAAGTATCTAGAAGAAATCGTGATGATCAGACATCACAATCTCTGAAAATCCCCGAAAATCGCCTCGTCGCCATGTTCTTCCGCCCTCCACCACTTCGTCACGTGATTCCTTGATATTTAGGGTATGAAAATTAGGAATTTTATACTCTACGCGTTTTCCTTCGAATTAGCTTTCTATAGAGTCCTTCCTTGCCAAATTTGGACTTCAAATGGGTCGGAAATCACTAAAAATCCGAGAGAGGGTTGAACTCGCGTCGCCTGTGTTGAAATCACGGGTGAACCCTGCCGGATTCACCTGCCCATGAAGCGCTCTGGACAGATTCGACTGAAAGAAGCACGGGTGAACCCCACCGGGTTCACCTGGCCATGATGTATTTTGGCCAATTCTGAGCGCTTCGCAATAGAGAGAAGCACGGGTGAACCCCGCCGGGTTCACCTGCCTGTGAAGCTCTCGGTGAAGAAATCTGCTGGCTGGCGAAAAAGCTGGTGAACCCCGTGGGGTTCACCTGGCCGTATTTTTCAGGCTAACTCTGATTGGGCCCAAATTTGATGTGTAGCTTCGTCTTCATATGAGAAATCACCCCATGGCCTTAGAATCTTCAAAAGAGGTCGAAAATGGGTGATTCTATGTGAAATTCCACAAAAGCACGAAAAAGTGAAGATTCCGAAGCTTTTATGTAAATAAGTCTATAAAGAGCATAAAACCATCAAAATAAGCCTAGATTTATCATGAAATACAAAGGCAAAATACTACTAAAATGCAAGACATCAAAATACTCCAGACTTAAATCTTTGCTTGTCCTCAAGCAATAAAATAGGATGAAACACAAGATGGGTATAAGAGTAATCTTTTGCGTTGAGGTATACATCCAAGTTAGAAAAATATTTAATAACAATCCAAAATCTAATTAGGAGAAATCAAGTAAATGGTTGTTTCACGTGTTCAAAAGTTTGATCCCACAATCTCTAGATGCCAATCAACCTAGTAAGCAGCAAATATAGGATTCAATCATGCTTACACATAACACTCATGCAATTCTGATCCTTCCTAATAAAATCGTTGGGGTTAACTCAAATGTTTTATTTAGAGTATGATACACTGATTATTGCATTGGACTTCAACTCATATCCTTAGGTACCATTGCCAATTTTTCGCAATGCCAAGTAGAGGAGTCTTTTTATTGATTTCAATTCACAACTCTTAGATTTCAACTCATAACCTTCGGTACCACTGCCAATTTTTCACAGTGCCAAGTAGAGGAATCCAAGGGTGAGTTTTTTTATGCTCAGATGTTGATAACATATCCTTTCTAACAAATGCAGTGTCTCCCCAACAATAGTAAGGAGTTCAAAGAATAACTAAGTGAATATGCATCTCAATACGATTCACATGTGAGTTGCAAGCTTGAGTTGATTAAACAGTCATGTCAATGTTTGACCCACTAATGAACAACTCAGAGTTAACCCAAATCACAAGATTTCAAAATCATAGAATATATGGATTCAATTAAAAAGTATCTCTAACAAGGGGATATTATTAACAAACTTTGATTATTCCTAACCAATTATGCATTCAACTCAAAATTTTGAAATGGCTTTCATAGGATAAGACTCATACACATGCAAACTCATGGAAAAATTTCACATAGCATATATGAAAAGCATATCATAATAACAGAGTACGAACACAAGCAAGAAAGTAATGTCATACAGCATTGTCACATAGTGGGGCCTGAAGATGTGGACCAGGCCCACGAATATAATGGCATATAAGATACAATGCCACAATACCATCCATCACAGTAAAGTAACATGTCCAAACGTAGCAAAGTCAAGTGAGCACAGTCAAAAGCCAAATGAAAACAAAACGAAGAAACCAGAGTAAGGAAAGATCACCCACTCTTAAAATTTGCATAGTCCTCTATGCAATACTATGATGTGAGAGGAGTGGATGTCAATGCCGATGCTCTGGGAAGCTACCTCCACTTGCGTGAGCTAGAGCCAAAAGCCCGTGAGCTCTTGCTCTTCCCATGTGCGCTGTAGTCAGGCTCGACCTCCTCGTCAGAAGAATGTCCATACGACCCATGTTCTCCTCAGAGAGAAAGGAAAGTCACTCATCCAAACTGGATATCTTTTCCCACACAAAATCCATCATCTTGTGTTGCCTCTGCATATGTGCCTCCATCGACTCCCATCGAGAGGAATGGTCCTGCTGGATATAGGAAACTGTGGTGTCCAGGTGGTCGATCACTTCTCGTTGGTGGAGCTGTTCTTCACTAATTTCCTGCAAGACAAACATCATAGAATCAGAGTGTGAAGTGCTACCGAAAGAAAATGCGCTAGGTGGTGGTGGTGCAGTGTCGACTGGGTCAGGCTCTGGATCAGCGACTGGCTGAATGCGTGATGACACCAAAATTCATAGTATATTTTGTGTCATTTCATGTGTCTTTTTGTGTCATAATTATGCTCTTTTGCTTATTTTTAAGCCTTAATTGTCAAATATTGCAGAATCTACACTATTTCTTGTTTTTGATCATTTTCAGGTTAAAAGTGCCATATTTTTATGGATTTTGGAAGATTTGAGCACACCAATGGATTCCAGACGTCGAAATGAAGTTACCCATCAATTTTCATGAAATTCGGAGCCAATTTGCAAAAATACGGCACTACCGTATTTTTGGGAACAACTGTCATGGTACTGTATTTTTGGAAGATTTTAAACAGCAAGTTTCTAAATTTTTGGGCAAAATACGGCACTGCCGTATTTAAAATACGGTACCGTAGTTTAGACCCAGTTTTCTAATTTTTCTGCCTGAATCTTGCGTGGACCATATCTTTTAATCCATAAGTCCAAATTGAGATCCGAAAGTTGCTGCGAACTCATCGTTAAGAGGAGAAGACACACGAAGTGAAAGCCCTAATTTTTATCACCAATCGAGAGAGCAATCAACAGAGAGGCGATTAGGGTTTGGCCTCGCGCCGAGAGGCGTAGAGACCACCTCAGGCCGTGAAATTTACCCTGAAGCTTTGCCTAGAGTAGGAGAGGATACCCAGAAGTTTCAAATCGAAAGGAGTCCGATCGAGGGAGAAATCAACGAAACAGTGGGTGATGCCACTGTTCATCGCGTTTCCAGCATATTACGGTGCTGTAATTTCGATTACAGCACCGTGTTCTGTAATTTCTTCCCTTTTTCTTCGATTTCTGTTCATTTGAGCTATGGTTTATTGTAATCTTTCCTCCATGCTAGCTTAGACATATTATGGGACATGGGGAGTAATTTTCCATCATTTTTAATGACTAGATGACTTTTATTTTGTCAGAATAGTTTTGTTATGATAATTTTACTTATGTGATGATTGTCTTTAATTCTCCTTAGTTTTATAAATATCAGCATGTTTTAGAATTTTGCGAAATAGACTGAGAGATTGATTGTGAAATTCGGAACACTAGAAATCATCGAGTTTGGAACTTGTCGTAAGAGATTAGGTTTGTTCTTTGAATTCTGATTTTTAGTGATTTTATTGCCATATTGATAATTTGAATCTAGGATGAGTTATTGTGTTAGACTTGATTTGATGCTGCAAGAGATTGAGTATCGAGTCGTCGAAGAACCTTAAGTAGAACCTGTGTTAAGTTTCAAGATGCACGAGAGTGATCCTTGAGATTCCACTTGAGATGTTTGACTTAGAATTCGGATGCACGAGAGTGATCCTTGAGTTCTTTGTTCAATGATTTACTTATTTTCAGCATTGGATAGATCTTGCACGAGAGTGAGGATTGGTCCTTTGTATGATTGTCTGCGCGAGAGCGAGATGATCCTTTTATCAAGTAAATTATTTCTTTGTCATATCAGAATTAGACTGACAGCCTTTATTTCCTTCTAGTCATTGGAATTAAGGTGGATGAACCCCTAGTCCCAGTTTTTTTTTCTGATATTTTTCCGTGCACTTTACGATCGATTGCTACATCATATTCAGTTTGCTTAGCTAGTGAGAAAACAATTATTTGGTACTTAACACGTAGGTCTCTATGGTTCGATATTTTTATTACTTCGAAGTATTCGTGCACTTGCGGATCACAACAATGTGCCAGTTCCCACGCACTCTCACAGTGGTGCGTTCGGGGTTCGGTAACGGCAGGCAAAATGAACTCCCTTTGAACGTCATGCAGTTGAAATCACCCATGCATATAATCAACTTCATAGCAATGCAAGACTCGATCTCGAGTCTATTGTTGCTAGTAGCCTCTAGTGTACCGTATGGAATGACACCTAATGAAACTGCCAAAGGGGTGATGAGGCCGCCAATCACTATCGCTCCCTTCAAAGAACGGACGACGCAGTTGAACTATTTTGCCAAATAGTACCCATAATCCACTCAGAAGCTGTAAAGCATGCACCAGAGATAGAATAACTCAGTCTGTCGAACCATGCCGTCACTCTCACAGCGGCCAAAGAGGGTATGGGCCAACACTCGGTGAACATACTTAATCACTAGGTTGCAAAGGTTGGATGCATAGGCCATGCGAGCAGAGTAAGAATGCACATTGGTAATCGCGCTCCAGAAGCCCTACTCACTGTACTCTGTGGGGACCTTGCGGACACAAGGTTCTGAAAACCATAAATGCTGCGTAATTGAAAAAGAGTGAGGGTGTGTTCGATGTTACCCAAATGGAATGTCAGGCTACCGGGATCATCTTCGAGAATCGGATCTGCCTTCACTTCTAAAGAGCTCAAAAATTCCAGTGTGATACCAACGTAAGTAGGAGAAAATAGCTGCTGGAACAGCTCCCAATCGACTGCAGTGTACATCATGTTGACATCTTCTCGCAGCCCAAGTAGTTGCAACGTGCCTCGATCTAGATACCTCGTGTTGAGCACTTGGCGTTGACGCAACGTCTGATAACGTTCCTCTTGCCCAACGTTGCGGAAGATAATCCCGAACTCGTTCGGGGGAGAGATGTAAGGCATTTGTAAGCTAGTAGGCGTGCGTCCGTGCCAGGACGAGGAGGAACCTGGAGTCGCCGGTGGTGGCCGGAAAGATGGGGGATTCGGCGACGGCTCATACTCGTCGTCATCGGTGGCGGACGAGTCAGAGAATGCCTGATGTGGGACTGAGGCAGGACCTTCGGAGGTCTGCCCGGGTTCGAAAGAAGCCCTCTAGGTATGGCTATCCTAGTCCCTAGACATTGCTTCCTTGGGACCCATTTTGCTTATTTTCTCTTAGATTAGGGTGCATCATGTGGTAGGTTAGATCCACCCTCCAATTACACCATGTAGTTACATTTCTAGGTTCCGCCACTTATGTATGATAGGTTAGTGCATGCAATTGATGTAATAGATTAGGTTAACTCTATTTTGGCACTCAAGCCAAGATCAGGTCTAGCTACATCAAAGAAGCGCCAAGCTCAACCCAATCCATCTTGAAGAAGCACCCTCAACAAATCCACCCAAGTTTCCACCATCCAAGCAAGCATCCATGTGGAGTTATTTGTCTTCATCCCCAACCGCCCCTTTCCCTTGAGAGCCAAGGGAACCAAGCCAGCCACATATCATCTTTCCTACAGCCCCCAAAGGAGAAAGCATGTCAGCCCATCAAAGCAAAGAGCAGCCGGCAGTCCACCTTT
Source organism: Costus lasius (assembly GCA_027563935.2). Lineage (NCBI taxonomy): Eukaryota > Viridiplantae > Streptophyta > Magnoliopsida > Zingiberales > Costaceae > Costus > Costus lasius. The sequence goes on from CM050446.2 coordinate 88,419,236, forward strand.
ACAAGTGCAGGTTGCTGCCCCTCTATTTAGGGGGTTGCTTGCTGTTCGCGCCCTCCAAAGCCACCAGCAGATCAGCCTTTGCAGCAGCTCAGGATTCACCCTTGCCACTTGAAGAAACGCTCCAAAAGAAACTCTAGAAGACCAGTCCACAAATGGGGAAAGCTCAGCCTTCTATGCGCCAGCTTCTTGTACCGAGTGCTTGTTGAGTGTTTGGTTTGCATATGCGCCCAAGGACCTGTTTTCCTTGCTTGGCTTTGTTATTATAACCTTGTAACTTCTTGGACAAGAGGTAGAGTTGAATACTTTTGAAAAAACTCCTGAAGTGTGTCTTCTAGTGGTGTGTGTCACCTCAACTCTCCCCCTCCAACCTTGCCGAGAGCTCTTTTCCCCTCCCCCCCCCCCCCCCCCCCCTCTTCAATCTTCTTCCACCACCTGTGCATGCCCTGAAGTTGGGAGCTCACGCCACCCCTTCCCATCAGTCTTGAAGAGTCCTCAACATAAGAGGAGGAGCTAGACACAACCGTGAATCAAGATGGTGTCACCTACACCATGCCGAGACCAAGCAACTACCCTAAGATAGCTAAGTTCTTCCTCCTCCTTGCTTGTTGTTTTCCTTGATGTTCTTGAGCACCCATCTGCACTCACAGCATTTCCACAGGTGGCGCAAGACCAGGGAGAGCCTACCAAGCGCACCATCTTCCCTCCCCTCTTAGCTAATTAGTCCTTAACATGTTAGCAAGGGAACTTGGAGGTAGCCTCCCCCTTGATTATGTTTGTAATTTGGCCTATTAATATTCTTTCTAAATGCTCACCCACGCATGTGTGGGATGCTGTAATGCCATGGTTGTAAGCTCATAGGGCCCTACTTCGTGAGATTCAACCATTGGACCGGTGAAGAACGGGGTGGACGCCCCTTCTATTCTCAAGGGGCGCAAGGTGAGTTCCTCCCCTAGTGTAGCCTTGCTTATTGTTGTAGAACCGCATGCTTGAGCTTTGTTGAAGTTTTCATCTTATTTAGAAGTGCATGATAGGATTACTTGTTGATTAGCTTCGGTTTCCCTATAAAGTATCAAACCCTAATTTCTAAGAGCGTTAGAACAAACCGGTTTTCACTAAGCTATAAGTTACTAACAAATGTTTTCGAAATACGTTGTTTGAATGTTTGCATGACTACCACCCCCATCAATGCCTGCGTAGGTCGTGTGGTCCTCTTGGAAGCCATGGCCTTTGTTTGCGGAGGCATGGTGGCTAGAGAAGGTCGGAAGGATGCTGGTGAGCTTTGAGTTGAGAAGATCTGGCAGAGATGCAAGGAAAAAGGAAGGCGGCAGCAGATCGGCTGAAAAACTCGAAGAACAGGCGAGACGGAAATCCGGAATCAATCGGAGAAGAGACTTGTCTGGACGAAGGGGAAACCTGGATCAAACCCTTGAAGACCTCTATTGTACTCCGCAAGTGCACGGATACTCGAAGTAATAAAGAAAGATATCGAACCACAGAGACCTTATTGTTAAGTATCAAATAGTTGTATTTCTACTAGCTAAGCAACCGAATAATAGCAAAATAATGATGGAAAACACACGAAATCAGATAATCAGAGAGAAACATTGGGACTAGGGTTTCATTTTCCTTAATTCTAATGACTAGATTTAAATAAAATGTCGTCAGACTAATCTTATCATGATAAAGACTTAATTTACTTCATAAAGGTATCATCTCACTTTCGTGCAGACAATCATGTAGGGACCAATCCTCGCTTTCGCGCAAGATCTATCCCAAGCTGAAGATAAGTAAATCATCAATCAAAGAATTCAAAGATCACTTTCGTGCATCCGAATTCTAAGTTGATTGTCTCAAGTGGAATCTCAAGGATCACTTTCGTGCATCCGAGACTCAACACAAGTTCTATTTATGGTTCTCCAACATTCCGATCCTCACTTTCGTGCAAGATCTCCACGTTTGACAACTCGACTCTACCTTAGATTCAAATTATCATCATGGCAATAAGATCACTAAAATCAAATAATTAAGAACTAACCTAAGAGAGTTCCTAACATGCAATTCTAGGGTTCTAAGTTCTCAAGCAAGTCACCTTTCGGTCCTTATTGTGAGAACTCTAAAACATGAATAATAACATCAATCTATGGAGAATCAAAGACAAACAATCACATAAGTAGAATCATCATAATAAAACTATTCTGACGAAAATAAGAGTTATCTAATCATTAAGAAATCAAAGTGAATTACACCCATGTCTCAAAATATAATTAAGCTAGCATGGAAAGAGAAATACAATAAGCCATAGTTTCAGAAGATCAAAAATCAAAGGAAAAGAAGAGTTAAGAAAATACAGCACGGCTATGAAATATTTCACAGCTGTATTTTGCAAGGAGGCGTCGATTGAATAGTGGCGGCGCTTCCCTTTTCTTTGATTCCTCCTCCAATTGAAATCCTCTTCCTCTAAAACTTCTGAGGTGTTGTCTTCTCCTCTAGGCGAAGCTTCTGCGTGAAAATCACTGCCTGAGGTGTCCTATATGCCTCTCGGCGCGAGGTCAAACCCTAACCACCTCTCTGTCGATTTTTGCCTCAATACTAGATAAAAATCCTCCTTTTTACTTCATTTGCCTTCTCCTCTTAAAGACGAGTCCGTAGCATCTTTCGGATCTCAATTTGGAGGTCAGGATCAAAAGATATGTTCCGCGCAAGTTTCGGGCCTGTAAAAATCGCGTTTTTGAATGGAAATTACGGCCCTAAAATATTTTACGGCCGTGCCGTATATTGGTTCTGTGAACCCTATGTAAAAATTAAGGCCCATAAAAGTTATTGTGGTAGTGCCATAAAATCTAACGAGTTCTCTGGTCTGAAATCTCTGATAAATACAGCACCGTGAAATGGTTTACAGCCGTGCCGTAAAATCAGCAAAAGTCTCTGGTTTGAAACGCTCCAAAATACGGCCTATGTAATTCTTTACGGTGGTGCCGTAAAATCAGGAAAATCTTCTAGTCTGAAAACTCCCCAAATTACGGCAGTGCTCTGATTTTACTGTATCGTACGGAAATACGGTACCGTAAAACAGAATACGACACTACCGTATTTTGGTTCGTTACTCCGTTTTGCGTAAAATTTGTCATGTGATCTCCTCTTGATGATGGTAACTCTTCCATGTATTTGATTTTGTTTGAAAATGCCTTAAAATAGTGTCTTTTTACCTGAAAATCACCTAAATCCAAAATAGAAGTAGATTTTGCAATATTTGATAAATTCGGCATAAAAATAAGCAAAAGAGCTTCAATTTAGCATGAAAAGATATATAAAATGATACAAAATATACTATATATTTTGGTGTCATCAAATACATAAGGCTCAAACTTTGCTTGTCCTCAAGCAAAAATCAAAAGTTGATTAAAAGATAAATCTTTTCATACTCAATAAATTTCTAAAATACAATCATCAATGAAAAATTCCATCAATTGCTTTATAAAACTTCAAGTAAACATATCATTCTTAGAACTCAACCCTCTGGATCCACAATTCAATCAAATAAAACTTTGCAACTCGTATAATAATTAGAATTTTCAATTTCAAGACTTCACCCAATTTCAGTTCAAATCTATCATGCTTTTGTTTACAAGAATTAGGTTTCCAAGATCTTTTTCCACACATAATTTTTTTTCTTCTTTTTTTTGTATTTGATTATTTTTGCAAAGATGGCATGCATCCACTTAGATACACACTTTTTATTTTTGACTTCAACTCTTATCTTCGGTACCACTATCAATTTTGCATAGTGCGAAGTAGAGGAGTCTTATTCTTTTTATCTCTCATTATTTTTCATTCATAGACTTCAACCCATGTCTTAGGTACCATTATCAATTTTACATAGTGCCAAGTAGGGGAGTCTCTCACTATTTTTATGGATCTTGGATTCTTATTTCCCAACAAATAGAGAAATAGACTAAACATCTACTAGGTTGATCAATTGATCTCAATTCTTAAATCATACTCATATACTCATTTTATTCAAAAGAATAGGTTCACCTTAGATTTTATTCCTCAAATAATACATCTACCCAAAATTTCATGCATCAACCAATGCCAAATTTCAAAGATAGATATGCATTGAAGAAATAAATCTAACATGACAGGGTTTTTCTCTAATCATGAATTTGAATCCATTCATCATTAATCAATCAAGTCATCGACAATATACTCATCATCATCACAAAATATCATCGTAAACACTAAATATATCATCATGTATACTACAACCATATCGAAGATAAATCATCAGAATATTGAAATATCATAATACAAACTCATCAAAATAGTAGAAATCAGTATCATAATCATAATACAACCACATCAAAGAGAAAAATAAGCATGTGGTCACAGAGGTGTAGAAGCATCAAACTCAAACAATCATGGTCAAAAGTGTAAAATGATAGATTCAAGAGACCACATCGAGTAGAAATCTCAGTGAGTGATACATTCAAAGTAAATCAAAGATGCAACCATATGAAATAATCATGAATAGGAGAGTGCAAACAATACTCACAAAACTATATAGCAAGCTCTGACAAAAAATACATAAGGCTCAGACCAAAAATAGTGTTGGGGCAGATGCTGCTGGGTCCAAAGATGTGCCTTTTGAAAATTTTACCTACACAATTTAAGGTACATAAGGCTCAGTCTAAAAATAGTCTCTAAAAATAATAATGATAAAAATAATTTTCTCAAGAGAGAATCAGAGATGTCACCAGAGGTTTGAAGAGGATGCCGGTGGAAAGAGTCGAGCAGGCAGGAAGCAGAGGTCGAATGTAGGCTTGCTGAAAAGCTCCTAGCAATGATGGTGATGGTGCCGACAGTAATGTGAGCAATCTCTAGTGGCCTGCTAGAGAATACAGTCTTAGAGGTGAGTAATGAAGAGTCTGCTGCATAAATAATGCTGTATAGATAAAAAAAATATCAGTCACTAATGAAGAGTCTGCTGCATAAATAAATCAAATCAATGAAAATAGAGGCAGTAGAAGAACTAAGAGTCTGCTGTGGTGATAATCCAGTGTCGACTGCTGGAAATAGTTATGTCAGAGGCAAATGCAGTGGTGGCTAGAGGTGGAAGACAGTTGCTCTTGAAGAATTCTGGATCTGGAGGTAAAAGAAGCTATAATAGGTAGAAAGCAAACAGTGCAGCCAGTGAATTTTTTTTAAGAAAAGTAGCTATACCCAAAAATAAGATTTAATGATCCGAAAAGAAAACGGACAGAACCATGTAATAGAATAAGATATGTTCTTTTCAGACGTTTGAAAATCAAAGGATCAAAATCTATCAGGAATTTAGGGCAAGCAAGCAAGCCACTTTCACTAATAGTGCGAACGTTAGGACAGCCATACGGTCTAGCAAACAATTCGGTGCCTAGCCCTGAACACAAGAAGACAAGAACTTTCCCATGTCTCCGACGTCTGAAAGAACGAGGGATCACATCAAAAGAAGGACAGAATAATGCGAAAGAGACGCAAATGTAGAAATAGGAGTTACCCTGACACACGTGGGGCACGATTTAATTTTTCCAAGAAAGGAAAGCAAGAAGTTATAAGACTGAACCCTAGAGGTTATCCATGCCTCCAACTACAAGCTTTTGCAACTCTCCAAAGTGAGCTTCCTCTCCATGCAAGCTAAAAACTACTCTTCCCAAGCCATCATTTTATAAGTTAAGGGGTTGGGGTATGCAACACACACATAATAGGGTAGTTAGAATATGCTAACTACCTTAATTACTTAAAACCTAAAAGATAGATGCTAGAAAAGCAAAAAAATAATCAAATCCTAACAACTAAAGGGGGCTACACAGGCTTGACTAGGCTGGGCCTTGTTGAGCTGAATGGCCGCATAGACCATCTCTGAGCAGGCCGCGATGAAACAAAAAAACTTACTGATGGCCGGCTGGTTTATAGTGGTGCTAGCCGACTCCTGTGCTGAGTTGGATAGCATGTAGTTGTACCGAGCAAGGTGCTGCTCTTTGTTCCTCAGTGGGAGCAAGTACATGGGCTAAATTGGCTCCATTTGAGCTGAGGAGGGGGTGATAGCTCCCATATAACGCTCTAGAGGTATCCTAGAATGCTGGGACCGTCGAAGGCCCTTATAAACGAGCTTTTTTGGCTTTCCTAGGTGCGTCACAGCCTGGCCATGATCTTGGTCATGGCCGTGATAGGCTCGGCCTGACTATTTTTGCACTTCTAAAGGTGTCACGGCTTGGCCGTGATCTGAGTTATGGTCGTGATGTTGTTCGTGTCAAGGTGACTCATTTTTGCCCATCTGGTTCGAGGGCTTCACAGGCTAGTCGTGATCATGGTCACAGTCGTAATCTTCTTTTGGAGCTCATCACGGATAGGTCATGATGAGCTTCACGGTAATGATGGAAAGTTGCCAAATCCATATAACACATCACGGGCAGGCCATGATGAGGTTCACAGTCATAATGGCTTCCAGATTTTTCTCCGAACTCCATCGAAGGCTTCATAGCCAGGCCGTGATATTGGTCACGACTGTGACCAAAAAAACTTTTTAGGGGAAAGGTCTTCTATTGCATCACCAAGGCTCTTAATATTCTTCTCCTTATGCCTAAAACTCTCAAAGAACTTCAATAAGTATTCCAATAATACCCAACAAGATATGAAGAAGCAATGCCATTATATGAAGCCAACTCACTTGGTAACAATCCTCTTCCAAATTTCCCTAGAATTGTTCATATGTTTTCTTGTCTTGCTATTTAAGGTCATGTAGTATGTCCATTTAGAGTAATGATGACACCGAAATTTATACTAAATTTCATGCCATTTTATATATCTTTTCGTGTCAAATTCATACCACTTTTCTTATTTTTATGCTTTTTTTGTCAAATATTGCAGAATCTATACCATTTCTTATTTTTCATGATTTTTAGGTAAAAAGTGCCATATTTTGATGGATTTTGAATGATTTGAGTGCACAAATGGATTCAGGATGTTGAAACGAAGCCGCCCGCCAATTTTCATGCAAATCGGAGCAAGTTTAAAAAATACACCCCAGGTGTAATAGATATTACGGCTGTAATTTGCAGAAAATAAGGCAGTGCCGTATTTATTTTATGGTACCATATTTTTGACCCAGAATTCATCCGAGAGACTTCCAGAAATTATGGTACTGCCGTAATTTATTTTACAGCCGTAATTTCATCCCGGATTCACGATTTTTGCGGACTATTTGAAGCCCGAATTTTGTGCGGACCATATCTTTTGATCCAGAAGTCCAAGTTGAAATCCGAAAATTGCTACGGACTTGTCTTGACGAGGCAAAGATAAAGGTACCAAAATCCCTAATTTTTATCCATAATCGAGAGAGCAATCAATAGAGAGGCGCTTAGGGTTTGGCCTCACGCCGAGAGGTGTAGAGGGCACCTCATGCCGTGATTTTTACACAAAAGCTTCGTTTGGGGGAGGGGACAACAGCCCAGAAGTTTCAGAGCAAGAGGAGTTCAATTGGAGGATAAATCAATGAAAGAGCGACGCTAGCACTATTCACTCGCATAATTACGGCTGTAATTTCTATTACGGCCGTGTTGTAACGTTATTTCTCCCTTATTTTCATTTTCTCATTGTTCTAAATAATAGATTATTGTATTTCTTCTTCCATGCAAGCTTAAACACTCTCTGGGACATGGGGGAGTAATCCCCTTTGATTTCTTAATGATTAGATAACTTTTACCTTCGTCAGAATAGTTTTATGATGATAATTTTACTTATGTGAATAATTGTACTTTGATTCTCCATAGATTGATGTTATTATTCATATTTTAGAGTTCTCGCAATATGGACCGAAAGGTGACTTGCTTGAGAACTTGGAACCCTAGAATTGCATGATATGAACTTTCTTAGGTTAATTCTTATTATTTGATTTTAGTGATATTATTGTCATGATAGATAATTTGAATCTAGGGTTCAGTTATTGTAATAAACATTGATAGATATTGCATCAAAGTGAGTACCGGTCTGTTGGAAAACCATAAGTAGAACTTGTGTTGAGTCTCGGATGCACGAAAGTGATTCTTGAGATTCCACTCGAGACAATCAACTTAGAATTCGGATGCACGAAAGTGATCTTTGAGTTCTTTGATTGATGATTTACTTATCTTTAGCATTGGGATAGATCTTGCGTGAAAGCGAGGATTGATCCCTCATGATTGTCTGCACGAAAGTGAGATGATCCCTTTATGAAGTAAATTAAGTCTTTATCATGATAAAATTAGTCTGACGACCTTTTATTTATGTCTAGTCATTGAAATTAAGGTGGATGAAACCCTAGTCCCAGTTTCTCTCTATTTATCTTTATACTCTTCCTATCATTTATTTGTATTATAATCGATTGCTTAGCTAGTAAGAATACAATTATAAGGTACTTAACAATAAGGTCTCTGTGGTTCGATATCTTTCTTTATTACTTCGAGTATCCGTGCACTTGCGGAATACAACAAGTTTTTGGCGCCGTTGCCGGGGACCTTAGTTTTGTTAATATCAAAATAGTTGTTAGTATTGCTAGACTAAGTTTTATTTGTCTTAGATTTAACTTTGTTTTTTGTTTTAGCAGGTTTTGGATTTTCACAAGTTGTGACAGAACTGTGACTTCTAAAATTTGTTAATTTGCTTGTGTTTTATATTTTCTGTTTTTGTTATATATTCTGAAAAAAAAATGGGGTTTTATTTGATTGATTGGTGTTGGATTATCTTCCTGTTCTTGATAGATTTGAAGATATGTCTTTTAATTTTAACTCGTGGGCAACTAAAAGAGATGAAGTATACATGCCATATAAAAATGATTCATCATGCACTCTTCAAGATAAGTTAGATTTTATCTCTCGTCAAATAGACAGTTTAAATATGCACCCTATTAGTACATCTTATTCTCCTGTTAGCTGTGATATTTGTGGATGTGTTGGTCATTATAGTTCTAATTGTCCAATTTTAATTTCTCCAAATTCCAATTTATCATGTTATGAAGATGATTCACAGTGTACTCTTGTAGATAAATTAAAATTTCACTCTATTCACCCTGTTAGATGTAATATTTGTGGATGTTTTTAATCATTATACTTCTGATTGTCCAAATCGTGTTTCTGAACCATACTTTGAGGATACTAAAAAAATCTAGGCTTAAATCCATGCTTGAAAAATTCATGTCAAATCAAAACCAATTCATGACAAATCAAAATAAGGAAACTGAGGATCTTAAGGAAATAATTAGTCAGGTTGCTTCTCAAGTAGAATCCTTAACTGCTAATACTAAAATGTTGGAAGCCCAGTTAGCACAACAACCATGTTTATTTGAGTTTGAAACTGAAGAACTTGATTTAGAAAAATCTCCCTCTGATTATGATTGTTTTGAGATTGAGCCTTATGTGGATATTAATGCATCTCACTCTGATTTTGATAATTGTGAAATTGATTCTTTTGATAATTTATTTGTGGAAAAGTTTGAAGAAATTGAAATCGAAAAACCCTCTTTTATTGAAATTGATTCTTTTGATAAGATTGTTTATGGTTAAATCTGATGAAGGATATGAGGGGACTAATTTAGAAAAATCTTACTCTGATTTTGTTGGTGATTTTGAAACTGATAAATTATTTGATGAAGTGCATGAAGGAATTGATTTTGAAAAGTCTCACCTTAATTTTGATGATATGTTTGAAATTGACAAATTATTTGATGATGAGCATGAGGAATTTGAAAAAGACTTGAAAATTATAAACATTGATGAATCTCACCATGATGATGTTTCGTCCATATCTAATGTTCACTCTTTTGATTTATTTGAAACATTATGTTTTATTGAGGAACCTAATTTGAGACAGAAAAGTTATTTTGATGATCCAATGCTTATATCTTTTGATCAAAGTCCTATGGCAATTGAAGATTTAAATTTGAAGAAAGGACTTATGATTTTACTCTCTAATAAATTTAGGAAGATTATAGAATATCCTTTGTGTGGAATTGGAATTTTTTATTTAGATTTCCGCATATTTGAGAAAGCCACATTGATTGTGATTTATTTAAAATTTTGGATATTTGAATTAGTGGCTAAACTTTTTGGATAGCGGAAAAGAAAAAAATTATATGCTATTTACTTTGGAACTGATTCACCTACTTCACCATGAGATTTAATTTTTGGTTAAGCTATGGACCTAAAATGAGCGCTTCTTGGGAGGCAACCCAAGCACTCTTACTTTAGTTTAGTCTCTTTTATTTTAGTTTATTTTTAGAATTAATTTTTCTTCTATTTTTATAGGGAAAATCAAATTATGGGCAAAATACGGCACTGCCGTAATCTGTTTCATGGTGCCGTAATTTTGGCGATTTCTTACCCGATAGTTTTTCATCTTTTATGGTACTACCGTAATGCATTTTACGGTACCATATTTTCGGTTCGTTTTTGAACAAAAAGTTTTATGGATTTTACGGCACTGTCGTAACATTTTTTACGGGCCGTAATTTCGTGCAATTTTTTACCCGAGAATTCTTTGAAAAATACGGTAGTACCGTAATATATTTCATGGTACCGTATTTTAAAGCTACAGTCTGCTTATTTAAGTAGGTGTTTTCTCGCATTAATTTTAAGAAACTGGGTTGGGAAATTTTTTTTATCTTTGGCACAAACATGAGCTACTCATCTTTGTCTATCATCTGGGTATTTATGCTGAATTTTAAAGTCCATGGATCATTCTAAAACATATAGCATCTTTTCGATTCTGATTAATTTCTGCAGCAGTTTTCTCTTGACTAATCTGATTAGCACTTTTACGGCAAGTTTTTAAGATGCTTTAATGAGTTGTAACCCTGATTTTTCGCATGAAATATGAAGAACACGTGTCATTCTATCTTGAGGATTAGTTATTTTCATGAAAATTTTTTTTGATCATTCTAGGACACATGACTACTTTTTCGAATCTGATTAACTTTTGTGCAGTTTTTGTAGTTTTGTAATCTGATTAGCCTTTTTTTCCACTGATGCCCAAAATTCCTGACATATTTTGATCCTTTGATTTTCATACATCTGAAAAGAACTAGTTTAATTTTATTACATGGTTCTGTCCATTTTCTTTTTGGATCATTAAATCTTTTTTTTGGGTATAGCTACTTTTCTAAAAAAATTCACTGGCTGCACTGTTTGCTTTCTACCTATTATAGCTTCTTTTGGCTCCAGATCCAGAAATCTTCAAGAGCAACTGTCTTCCACCTCTAGCCACCACTGCATCTGCCTCTGACATCACTGTTTCCAGCCGTCGACACTGGATTTTCACCACAACAGCTTCTTACTTCTTCTGCTACCTCTATTTTGATTTATTTATTTATTTATTTATGTAGCAGACTCTTTATTAGTGACTGATTTTTTTATCTATGCAGCATTATTTCTAGCACCCACCGGCCGACGATCTCACCTCCGGGGCTGTAGTCTCTAGTAGGCCACTAGAGATTACTCTCACTCTACTGTCGGCACCACCACCATCATTGCTAGCAGCTTTTCAGATAGCATCTGTTCCACCTCTGCTTCTTGCTTGCTCGACTCTTTCCACCGGCATCCTCTTCAGACCTCCGGCGACATCTCTGATTCTCTCTTGAGAAAAATTTTCAAAAGGCACATCTTTGGACATAGTAGCATCTGCCTCGACACTATTTTTAGTCTGAGCCTTATGTATTTTTGATCAGAGTTTGCTATATAGTTTTGTGAGTATCGTTGCACTATCTTGTATTCATGATTATTTCATATGGTTGCATCTTTGATTTACTTTAGATGTATCACTCACTGAGATTTCTACTTGATGTGGTCTCTTGAATATATTATTTTATACTTTTGACCATGATTGTTTGAGTTTGATGCTTCACACCTTTCGTAGTGAATTTGACATATTTTGATGCTTAAAGATTTTTTTTATGACTTGAATCCATGTGATAAGAGAAGTGTAGAACTTTCTTGATGATAAATGAATTCTTGCATGAGATTAGGACTAGACCTATTATGTTGAATTTATTTCTCTAATACATATCTGCTTTTGAAATTTTTCATTGATTGATGAAAGAGATTTTTGATGGATACATCATTTGATGAATTTGGTTTAAAAGTGAAACTACTTCTTTGAATAAAACTAACATATGAGTATGATTTTTGAATTGATGTTGATTGATTAATTTAGTTGATATTCATGCTATTTGCTATTTGTTGGGAAGAAATATTCCTTGATCCAAATAAAGTGAGGACTCCCCTGCTTGGCACTGTGCAAAATTGACAGTGGTACCAAAGGACATGGGTTGAAGTATATAAAAAAATAGAGAGAGAGAAAATGAGAAAAAGAAAAAGCATGTGTCTATGTGGGTGCATGCCATGGAGAGGGATCGATCTACATTAACTCCGCTATCTTTGGTAAAATTCTTTCTACTAAAAAAATATGAGTTCTATTACATTGATTATGTGATTAGTGTACTCTAACTTCGTCACCAGAAAAAAAGGTGGTAATCGAATTAGAGAATGTGGACGATACAAAAATAAAAAAAAAGGAAATAAAAAGAAAAAAAAATTATGAGTGGAAAAAGATCTTGAAAATCCTATTCCTGTAAACAAAAGTTGATAGTTATGAATTGAAACTCGATGAAGTCTTGAGATTGATATTCTACTTATTGTACAAGTTGTGAAATTTTATTTGATTAAATTGTGGATCTTGAGAATTGAATTCAAAGGGTGATGTGTTTATTTGAAATTTTCTGAAGCAATTGGTGAGATTTTTCATTAGTGATTGTATTTTAGAAATTTATTCTTTATGAGAAAATCTATGCCTATGATTAATTTTTGATTTTGCTTGAGGACAGGCAAAGTTTGAGCCTTATGTATTTGATGACATAGAAATTTATACTAAATTTCATGCCATTTTATATATCTTTTCGTGTCAAATTCATACCACTTTGCTTATTTTTATGCCTTTTTTGTCAAATATTGCGGAATCTACACCATTTCTTATTTTTCATGATTTTTTGGTAAAAAGTGTCATATTTTGATGGATTTCGAAGGATTTGAGCACACGAATGGATTCAGGACGTTGAAACGAAGCCGCCCGCCAAATTTCATGCTCGGAGCAAGTTTGAAAAATACACCCCGGGTGTAATGGATATTACGGCTGTAACTAGCAGAAAATAAGGCAGTGCCGTATTTATTTTATGGTACTGTGTTTTTGACCCAGAATTCACCCGAGAGACTTCCAGAAATTACGGTACTGCCATAATTTATTTTATGGCTGTAATTTCATCCCGGATTCACGATTTTTGCGGACTATTTGAAGCCCAAATCTTGTGCGGACCATATCTTTTGATCCATAAGTCTAAATTGAAATCCGAAAGTTGCTGCGCACTCATCTCGATGAGGCGAAGATAAAGGTATCAAAAGCCACAATTTGTATTTAGAATTGAGAGAGCAATCAACAGAGAAGCACTTAGGATTTGGCCTTGCACCGAGAGGCGTAGAGGGCACCTCAGGCCGTGATTTTTATGCAGAAGCTTTGTTTGGAGGAGAGTACGACATCCCAGAAGTTTCAGAGCAAGACAATTTCGATTGGAGGAGAAATCAACGAAAGAGCGGCACCGGCACTATTCACTCGCATAATTACGGCTGTAATTTCTATTACAGCCGTGTTGTAACGTTATTTCTCCCTTCTTTTCATTTTCTGATTGTTCTAAACAATGGATTATTGTATTTCTTCTTCCATGCAAGCTTAAACACTCTCTGGGACATGGGGGAGTAATCCCCTTTGATTTCTTAATGATTAGATAACTTTTACCTTCGTCAGAATAGTATTATGATGATAATTTTACTTATGTGAATAATTGTACTTTGATTCTCCATAGATTGATGTTATTATTCATGTTTTAGAGTTCTCGCAATAAGGACCGAAAGGTGACTTGCTTGAGAACTTGGAACCCTAGAACTGCATGATAGGAACTTTCTTAGGTTAGTTCTTATTATTTGATTTTAGTGATATTATTGTCATGATAGATAATTTGAATCTAGGGTTGAGTTATTGTAATAAACATTAATAGGTATTGCATGACAGTGAGTACCGGTCTGTTGGAAAACTATAAGTAGAACTTGTGTTGAGTCTCGGATGCACGAAAGTGATCCTTGAGATTCCACTCGAGACAATCAACTTAGAATTCGGATGCACGAAAGTGATCTTTGAATTCTTTGATTGATGTTTTACTTATCTTTAGCGTTGAGATAGATCTTGCGCGAAAGCGAGGATTGATCCCTGCATGATTGTCTGCACGAAAGTGAGATGAACCCTTTATGAAGTAAATTAAGTCTTTATCATGATAAGATTAGTCTGACGACCTTTTATTTATGTCTAGTCATTGAAATTAAGGTGGATGAAACCCTAGTCTCAGTTTCTCTCTGTTTATCTTTATACTCTTCCTATCATTTATTTGCATTATAATTGATTGCTTAGCTAGTAATAATACAATTATTTGGTACTTAACAATAAGATTTCTATGGTTCGATATCTTTTTTTATTACTTCGAGTATCTGTGCACTTGCGGAATACAACAAGTAACCTCAAATCGATTATCCAACCTCTGGGAAGATGATGGCTCCCTACAATTGACTATCTGACACTAGGCAAAGAGTGTTGTTTCATATTCCTAAGCAGTGCAAGATTGGAGACTCACATCTAAAATGTACATTCTAAACACATGACTAGCAGCCCCTCGAAAATAAAACTACAACACTCTGCAACTAGGTAAACCTAGCGTGTGTACTCCCAATAATTTAAACCTATTGTATTCAAGTTCTATTTAGGTGCTTGATTACCTGTTTAGATAGTGCAAAATGCAGTAAGAAGTAGAGGTGGCCAACAAGCCGGGCCGCCCTGCAACCCGCACAACACGGTAAGACATGGGTCGGGCATAGCATGCCCCATTGACTAGGTCAACGTGTCACGGGTGGCCCGCGACCCATTCTGAGCCGGGCTGGGCTGAACCTTTTAGGCATGTGGGATAGGCTGGGCACGGCACGCGAGCCAGCACAAGCACAACACGCCACTTAACAGGTTTTTTTTTTAATTTGAGTACCTAAATTCAAATTCTATCCTTGCTATTTTACCTTAATGCCCTCATAAAGTATTAAAAAAATTTAAATTTAGGGGTATAATTATCTTTTAGTTATAAAATTACTATTTTACTATCTTTTAATAATAAAAAAATAGAGGAAAAATATTACCTGAAGAATATACTCAATTTTAAATAAAAAGTACATCAACAAGTAGATCTAGTAATTTTAATGAATTAATATTTTTTTAGAAAATCATCATACATCTTTACTTATAAAATAACAAATTAATAATTTTGATATTTTATCATAGTGGAGATCACAAAAAAAAATCATATCATGTGGTTTATATTATGGCACGTGATCTACTAACTCCTCCGGTGTCTACAGTAACATCAAAGTCTTGTTTTAGTGCAGGCCGTAGGGTGCTGGACGAGAAGCAAAGCCAAATGAACGAATAAACCATTGAAATGTGCATTTGTCTTAAAGATCGGTTAGATGCTGAAGATCGTATTCAAGACAAAGGTGGTCATTTAACTTCGTTAGATTATGACGAAAAAAGTTTTAAAAGTGCAAGCGGAAGCAATTATAGATAAGCATTTTAAAAATAGAACTACGTAGACCTGATCCTTCTGTAAATATTATGGAGGGTACATAGGTAGCTCAAAAGGGTAAAATCTAAAATTTTTAGAAAAAGTTGTAAAAAGATAACTACATAGACATGATTCCTCCTTTGAGTGGTACGTAGGCATGTCTAAAATAAATAATATTTTTTTAAAAACACGTGTACAATAAAAATTATCCTCATTTTCTTAATTTTTCTTATTTTATAGATTTTTAATTTTAATAAATTAATAATTTTCTTTTTTATTTTTATATTATTATTATTATCTAAATAAAAAATTTTATAGAATTTTTATATTATCATTATTATTATATAAATAAAATTTTAATGAATTAATATTTTTTTATTTTTAAATTTTAAATTTTTTAATATTTTATATATTTTACTTGAAGTTTATATACTTATACTATTATTTTTAATATGTTAATGAAATCCAATTACACTTTTTATTTTTCTAGTTAGTTTAGCACAATTAAGTATTCACATAACAGGAACACGAGGTCAAATTTTAGTGGATAAATTTTATTATGATCATGCCTCAAACGGCCCATGTGTCATTGATTAAGTCAATCGTGCCTCGTTGAGCTGAGCCAAATGATAAATTTTATTACGATCATGCGCCTCCAACGGCCCATGTGTCGTTGATTAAGTCAATCGTGCCTCGTTGAGCCGAGCCAAATTCCGCAGCAGGCCTGTGCCCTGGCCACCTCTAGCGGGAAGCTGTAAACATTCTATTGCACAAACTAGATATTGTGTGATATCCCGCTGCATCTGTATTGCATGAAGATTTTTTAAATGATTGTTGTCTGCATTACGCGATAAACAGAAACAAGTACAAAGATTTGGAAATATCAAACTAATATTACATAGAATGTAAATAGATAAAAAAAAAAACTTCCGGATCCAACATAGATTTATATCGACAAGCTTTCACTAAAGTCACGAAGAGAAAAAAGGAGATGGGAACAGAAGAATTGGGTGTTTTGGCATTTTGCAGCAATCAACAGGGGCTAGAATGCTTTGGCTTGGTAAAGGCTTTACAAAAAGTGGAGAAGCCATCCATGACATCGGAAGGAAGTGGGAGAGTGAAGGGAGGAAGTACATGTGTCGGCTTCTTTGCTCTCTTGTTACCAAAACTGGAAGATTTTGCCAACGCAGGCTGCTGCTTGTTGAGCCCTTCCATGATGAATGAGAATGCTCCAAAGGTGAGACAACTCTGAATCAAAGCCTGTGGTGCACCTGAAGGCGATGAAAGCGGTCAAGTCATGAAAATAAAACGTAAAACAGAACTTACACAGTTAACGAGTAGCATTATGTGCAAGCAAAATACCATGCATAATTTAACGATAAAAAGAGAACAGTCCGAACTAGTATCCGGTGCTGCCACATCAAGTAGAGATGAAATTTAGTCAATAGAGCCTAGTATTTCATATTGTACTCATTGACCTAGACTAAGGTAAAACCAAACTCCAACATGGACTGCATCAGGGATCAACCCCAAATTCACACTGAAATATCCTGTTTAATGCCACTAGTAACTCAAACATTAGAAGGGTGGAAATTTCAAGTATAATGTGTTCCCTAAGCCGTCTAACCCAATATTTTCTTAATTTGAATTTTGTGACCCAAGTGCAGTAAAACTGATGTTTTCTACATCAATTGAGTTCTTGAATGCATGCATTTGTCCCAATACTCATTTGATTCGTTGCCATCGCCATCCTTTTCTACATCATGATCAACTGGTTCACAGGATGGAGATAGCAGATGCATCAAAGAAAAGGATCCCGCAAGTACTAAATGACATATGCAGTTTTAAGACCCAAAGTTCAAAACTACCTCTGATACCCTTAAGAGATCAAATTTACAAAGTTCTCCAGCTCTTCAACCAAGTCTCCACAGTTGTCACCCCATGTGTAAACCATTATGTTTCCCTCACCAAAAGAAGCTACTCTCTTTCAAGGAAAGATTAACATTATTTCTTATCCAACTTCCTTTCAATGTCTTGTATACGGCATACGGCTCATTTCATTTGGGAAAATATTCTTGAATTTTTTTTTAAAATTTTGCTCCTGGCCATCAAATATATAACAGTCAACAGAATGGTCTCAGATTTTTTTTAACACTGGTAAAATGCATTTCCTTTCTCATGGCACTGAGCTGATGATATAACAAAGATCAGATCAAAATCACAGTACAATGTAATCTAATTCTAGTAACGAAGTGATAAATTAGCTGTAACAAAAGAACAACAGATTAAGGTAGGAGGAAAGAAATGCCAAATGGAAAATAGAGATGCACAATATGAAACAGAGATACAACTCAAAATTTATTAAATCAATTTTTTTTCAGATGATTGACTTTCTATGAAACATATGCTCTAATATCGCAACTCCTTGGAGCCAAAAAAATTGCATTAACAAGATGTATTTATGTTCATCTTAGCTGCCTTTTGGACGAGTTATAACTAGCTAATAAGAAAGAACGTCGGATGATTTTGCAAGACCAAATCAGGGGAACATCCTCTCACCTCGTGGGCCAGAAAAAATATATCAGATAAGATCTAGTCAGGATCGATGATATAACTGATCCAAATTAACCACACTAGAACCATCACATAGTGAACAAAGACATAATGACAAATATCCATTAGATACCAAAACACAGAAATTAAAGGCTCCAGTATCATTCAAAAAAAGATCGTTTTAGTACATTCTATCCAACTCAACCAAGAGGCAAACTGACCTTGGCAATGTCCTTCCTGCGTGCCATTTTATTTGTACAGAGCAATCAACATTTACAAACCCTTTGCAGTTACAAGAGTGCACATATGCTCAAAGTAGGAACTTTCCATTAAATATAAACACAAATGGACAGAGTATGTTATGTCCCTGGTGATTCTTCATTCAAAGGAACATCATGCTCTAACAATTCTACACCCTAACAATTAGCAATTGTATTTTTCTGGCCAATATTTGTATATGTTAATGAATCCTTAGAGCAAACAAAAATTTAGACAAATGTGTCTCCTAATAATATAAGTAGACATGTATTATTAATGCAAACACCACATATATGCTACAAAAGGAAACACCACAATTCAATCAAGTAATCTAAAAAAGATACAACTTCCACAATATTAATTGTCAATATGCTTGAATTGACTGCTACAAAGATCAAACTAAATGTAGTAGAATCTTAACAATATATAGCACTGGAGCAATTCATTAAAAAAAATAAGACGGAGGTTAACATGCTGAAATAAATCTCAATGGATGAACAGAAATAGATAGAGTGGAGGTGTTAATCAAGAGTTGAGGCCTAGATGGGATGATTGGACAAGAAATATCTATAGAATCTGGAGTGACTAAATTGTCACAACTTTCTTCATTCAGATTTAGCATATATCCATCCAATAAGCATATACATATCCCCCACACCTAAGCATCATTCTAGTAAATAGTACAACTATAATTTGCATCGGGAATGTGCACTATTTGTGATCAGGTTAAGTTTAACAAGGTCAGAACAACCATGAACAGAGTACAAAGAGAACCTGAAAACAAGCTGAAGCTCAAACTGTTCACATATATAATAAAGCCACCATGAGTCTAAAATCAGTTGCATCCCATTAAGAACAGTGGTGAGGCTGAGGGCGGTTAAAGGAGATCTTGGAGGAATGAATGACATACTAAAATTATGTCACTGTTGAAGATGTTAAAAAAATGCTGAGAGCATGTACCACATTATACAAGTATATTCAAAGTTAATTTGGCTTTACTAATTATATGGCTTAATAGAAAAAGCAATACCAGTGTCAATTGTTCAAAAAATATATGGTTTTACATCTAGGTGAACTACAAAAAAACTATTTCATAACTTCTTTTTTAAATGGAGAACCGTATAATATAAATGATATTGGAATTATATCTTTTGTTGCTTGTAATCTCAAATGAGCCACATAAAAGCTTGAATTGAAGTTATTGACGAGCATTAGGAGATTAGATGGTCCTATATAAAAGCTTTGGCTAAGAACTTACAAGTAATAAATAGGAAAAATACTTCATACTTATGAAAAACTTGTCAAAAACACTACATTAAGACTTGCAAAAATAACCAATTCAATATTTTTAAGAAAGAAATTAGTGGTAATCAGGGTTAATTTAACTTTGAACCCTGTAACATTAATAGTTTTAAAAAAATTCCACTTTACCCCCTACAACTTGCCATTTAGTCTCAATTTGCCCCTTTAGTTCTATTAAAAATCTCAGATTACTATGTTCTTTGAAAATTCTTCTTCTACCTATGTGTTTGTTAATTTATCTCAATTTGCATCTAATAAGTTATAAAACTACCATATTTTGAGAGGCCATTACGTTGCAAAACAAGATAATGGATCCAGGACTTAGTCCTTACCATATGGTATATATATACCAATCCTACGTATAAAGTTGTATCAAACTGGCAACTTATGTATGTGTATATGTATACATGAATGTTTATGTTTATGTATCCTATAGGTTTTGAGCAATATTGGTCAGTATCATATCGGTACACAATGGTATATCCAATCGGACTTGGATTGGTACACTAGTTCAAATCAAAACTAAACACCTTGAACCAATCCATTTGAGGTTATTGTAACAATTGCATATCTTTCACTATTAACACGGTTTGTTCCTACTACTCGTTTAAATTTTATTAGATTTCAATATAACATTAGATTTATAGAATATTGGAGCCAAGTTTAGCTATAAAGCGTAAAACAAAGTTTAGATTTTTAAAACCAAAAGTGGCAATATGAGAGAACCATACAAGAGCAAAATGGGATATTAGAAACCATAAGGAAATATTGCAGAAACAAAAACCATAGACTAGAGGGACAGTGAAATCAACCCTTCTTTTCACAACGTAATTGATTGACTTTTGAATTGCACCAAAGTCATCCTTCTTTTAATCACCAATTACAGTAAGATATTTCAAAGTGTATATGCCCTTCTATTTCACTTCTAGGTTCTTTTACCCCACTATTTTCAGTCACAATTAGATATTTCATTCAATTATGATCGATGCCTAATCAAAAGCAAAAGTATACAAAAGTATAGACCTTTAAGATGTCATAGTTTTACATATGAGAGCATACACGTCAAATTTTATTGTAGCCGATAACTTCTTTTGGTGTGTAATTTCCCTTTTTTTACATCAGTTTCAATTTGCACAAGGATCAACATTGCACTAATATCTATGACCTTTATGCGGAATTATATCCTAATTTATATATTAAGAGTTAAAATTTCCATTTCATATTCGAAAGTCATCTCCCAATCCTTCATGAAGAATTGAACTTCAAATGATGGTTTGTTGGACATCAATAAAATCTAAATAGTAAATAGTTCAGTAGTATGCCTAATTGCTTACTCTACAAGGCAACATATTAAAGAATGAATATGCAATAACTAATGAGAACAAAACTACACACTAGGACTAGGACATTAATGTTAGTCTGAGCTGTACAAAAACTAATGATATATTAGAAAAAGCAAAGATTGTGTAGAAAGAGTGTTTCCAATTACAAAATACCTGGAAAGCTTAAAGCAAGACCAGTGCAACAACCAGCTACGCCAGCATTGATGACTGTGAATATCAAATATCAGTCCTCTGGTAGATTCTCCTAAAAAAATAGATGGTGAAGATATCATACCATCATCTTTTCCCCGCAGTCTCTTCAAAAGGCAACCAACCAAACTGTGAACGCCAGACAAAATTGCAAATGTCTAAAGAAATCAGGAACAGTAAGTCACGTTAGAATTCTGCATACCTTGTTTAAATGATAACCATATCATAAAGGAGATGAGAAAGCAACAAGTAAAACATCATAAACTACTGCCACAAAATACTCCAACCAATAGATAGAAAATAAATAGAGAATGGATCAAAGGATAACACCTGAAATGCAAAAACAATTATTGGATGGATATAGGGTCAAGATTTAAGAAATCAATCCGCACCAATGTGCTGGTCAGACCTTAGCACCACATGTCGATTAAGACCAAAACCAATATGTACCAATCTAACAAGGGACTGGTACATCAATGCATATAAGCATTGGTACAAACCACTTACCCAGTGCAAACCAATTTTTAATTCTGTGTATAGGGTTCCACCAAGTCATACATGCCATAATGGGGCCAATAGAGCTACCAAAACCACAAACAAATTAGCCTTCACATCACCTCTAAATCTTTCCAAATCAGCTCTCAAAGCCTTCCAAAACAAGACAATTAATCAATATATTCCTCCGTTAAAAAGTAGTAGTTCAAATCATTCCTAAAACATTCAGAAAAGCACCATGCTACTTCTATAAGCAACTAAAGCTGAAGTCCAAACTAAACAATCCAATCAGCTGACATAAAACCTGACACTTTCAATCTGGGATAATAAATTCAAATCTTTAATACATAATCTCAGTTCCTACATAATCAAATCAATGTACACTACACTAGCTAAGATTTAGCCATCAAATCCCAACAATAAGAGCATAAATGATTGTGAAAGAGCAAGCGGATTAACAATAAAAAGAGATGAAAAAGAAATGAAAAGAAAGAGGGAACAAAAAAAAATGGAGTAACACGTAAAGAAATGTTTGTGCTTATCCTTCCAGTATAGACCTAAGCCGTCACTGAGAAATTGTGCAAAACAAGCGTATAAAAGAGAAAAACAAAGTACTTGACATCTTACTCTAAACCCTATACCCTTATTTATAACACTTTCCTACTTAGCGAACCAGGTATGATATACCAACCCGGATCTGCTTTATTAATATATTACTAATAGTATTGGGCCCGTAACATTGCCCTCCCCCCCCCCCTCTCTCTAACCACAGCCTTATCCTCAAGGCTATATATCAGTTGGTCTTTTCTCTAACTTTTCTTGGAACTCACTACTTATAAGTTGAAATTGATCCACGATCTCATTTATCAACAATATACTTCTTTACCGCAAAAAGTTTTTCCTCTTCCTAGCATACATGCAAGCAATGTCAAGTCTTCCAATATATTTTTGTAACATTCATAACTTTCATCCCATAAGACATTTTACTTAGATTGTCATCTAGATTGTTTGGCCAACCCAGATTTAGATCATCATCTTTGAAAACATTTGCTATGCTATCATCATCTCTTTTGGAGAGTTCACCACATTCAATACTCACCACATCTATAGTTGGAAAAATCTTCGCAACAATAAGAGTATGCTTAATTATTTCTTATTTGCAGACCTCCTTCTGTTTACCGTTAAGTTTCTTCTTTTCATATTAGCTTTAATCAAGGACCATAGTTATAGAAAATTTACTAAATCTTTGTATCATTTCTTGCTTCAACCCTTCCCAAGAAAAATTAGGAATCCGTCATTTTAATGCGCGAAACCAATGGTCTGCTTACCCCTCCATATGAACAAATGCCAAATTTTATAGTTGTCTGGCATGCATCGAATATCGAAATATTATTCAGCTTGTGCAATTCATCCTACTGGATCAATTCCATCAAATCCTTATAATTCTACACGGTTATGAGTCCACCATCTATTTTCCATATTACTTTGGCTCTGTGATATAATCTTTAAGACCTCGCTCGAGGTTGAATATGTCTGCCCATCGACATCACATCCGCACCTTCTCGCATTTTCTTTTCCCTAACCAACTCTCTCAGCATTGCTCTCATCTTATATAAAACGTTAAGACAACGATTCATCTCCTCATAATGTTGAGCAACCTCACTTCTTGTCATCTTCTCTTTTAACTTCTATCTCTCTTTTTTTAATAATCTCTCTTTTTTTTTTCAAACCAGCAATCTCTCTATAGTTTTTTTTAACCCTAATCTACATAAGCCACATGTGCGCCGCAGACACAATGCCATGTGTCTTTTCTCTTCCTCCCCCATGTCTTTGCAATGTCCACGTCGCCGCTACAATACCGTGCTACAGTACCTGCGCAAACCCTAGTGCTGCTACAATACTCATCACGCGCTGGAAGCTTACCGAGAAGAGATCTTCACTGCGTGCTGAACTTTGCCCTAAGTTTTCTTCAACGGCTAGCTAACGACAATAGATCTGCCACTTCGATCTACTGCCGACAATGAAATTTTTTTCACTTTTATCTGTGGCCGGACCACCAGTTTCCCGGCGATTAATCCGACAAATCGGACCAATTGATAGACCTCAATCATCATCGGCGAGAAATCGTGCAAAGCACACCTGTAAAGGAGAATAACAAAGTACTTGACATCTTACTCTAAACCCTATACCTCTATTTATAACACTTTCCTACTTAGCGAACTGGGTATAACATACTGACCCGGATCCACTTTATTACATATACTACTAATAGTATTGGGCCCGTAACATCACTATCAAAAAATTAATGTAAGTGGTGAAGTGTCTCCTTACTCATCATCTCACAAGTTTAAAAGGAGACACGCTGTTATCCCTACTACATTTTTATTACATATGACTCTACAATAAAGACAACACACTCATCTCTTGATCTCTTCATTCGTCATCGAAGGCTGATAACATAGAGAGTAGAAATTATTGAATTACAATATTGAAAATTTCCAATATATTGTTATTTTATTATTTGCCTTTTTTCCAAGCAGCAATTTCTTTGTTTTGTTACTTGACTTGGGAATTGATTTCTAGTTAAGTTAGGCTAAAACATAGTATAGCTGGTTAAAATTGGGATGCAATTAAGATTATGCGGTCAAAGTTCAGCCCATAGTTTCAATCTGCAGAAGTTTACAGGTTTTTCTTAATGCTGATTGGGATGTACAGTTATGACTTCATGATCGTGAAATGAGCTGTAGTAAAGAGAAAATGTTGTGCTAGGGTGTAGTATGCACTTTTATAGTCTGTTTTTGAATGGTAGAAAAATTAGTTTCAGTTGGAAATATTTGAGATATTTGGATGATCAGAGGCTGTTTGAAACTGTTTTAAAAGAGTTTGGAGGCTCAATTGCAATTGTTTTAGAACTGAATTGATGTTGATTCCGAATGCTTCTAGAGTTGATTTGAAGTATGAAACCTAATTTGTCTTTGTTAATTGTCACCCAATTGGCCCCAATTTGCATGTTGATGATATGACAACACAGCCTAGGTAACGGTAAGTTTAGCTTTGAATTTGGATCAAATGTATTCATCAAATAATTTTCTCTTACACACAACAAATGTTATGGAAATAAAGCATGAATTTCATGAAAAACCTTGGCAGAAGATCCAGCATCAATAAAGGAGCCTCTGAAACCCTTTTTATTCATCAGGCCTTTACCTAAAGAAACACACAACAAATATTAAGAGATTAAACAAATGTGCAATTTTTAGCAACAAATATAAGCATGATTCCAACAAAATTACAAAATTAGTTCACTTTCTATAGTTACACTAGAAGGCAGACTAACCATAAAACCGAAACAAAGTTGATGAAGCAAACATAATGAAATTGACCTTGCAAATGTGTAGAATGCGTTTAACTTGTAAAGTTAAATAAGAAAATGCATCCACTTTGTTTCTCACTTCCTAGCTCAAAATTGAAAATGTACCCAACAGCCACTATACATTCAGTACATTGCATGAAAATTGTATAAATTATATCCAAAATCTCATTTTTGTCCACAAATTTTATTTTTATCTCCATTGGATACATGATGGCAAGTGTTTCAATTAAGTGCATTAATTATAAATCTTGATAGATTGATTAAGACATCATTGGAGCGGTTGAGTTAATATTAGAAAAAGCATCCAATTATACAATTAACTATAACAACATTTTGATAATCACAGAATCAATTAATCAAAAATAATAAATAATGAATGCACTCAATTGAAATATTCATCTTTGTCCATCCACCTAATTGAAACAAAATAAAATTTCTTTATCAAAATAAATTGTGAACATAGCCTATTATATCATCTACGTAACTTACCCTTGCACAGTTATTATATTGGTTAAAGTAAAATTTACAAGATGTAGCCTTAAGAAAAGCTCAGAAATGCATTGCCTAATCTACCAAAGAAATCGGCTTATACACCTAGGCAACTAAATGTACAAAAAAAACCAACTTAAAGGGGCTACCATGATGAGTACACAAGAACTATGAGCGATATTGCGTAAGCAGCGATCAGAAGCGCAAAATAATCAAGGTTGCCAACACCCCGAAAACAATGAACTGAACTGCGTGCATATAAAATCGCAATAGCAAATTTGCATCTATTGCGAGCAAACAAATCCATTAATAATTCCCGTGAGGTTTTTGTAGAAGATGTCTTCCACAAACTTCAATCCACCTGTTGAAACACTACAAGTGACAAGAACAAATGATACTGAACAACCGTATACTTGTTTACTGTCATATAAGACGCAAAATAAATGCAATAAAATAACAAAAAAAAACAAAAAAATTCCTTTAAGATAAAATCTTCTTTCAAATTTACAAATTAAATTATTGAGATTTTAAGAATATTGAAAGCACAATGCACCAACTGCCAACAAGATTCAGAAATTATTCCCGTCACGGAGACATCAAAAGAGAGAAATCTTCGAAGGATAGAAAAAAATAAAAAAAGGAAAGAGCAGAGAAGGTTATAGCTCACCATAACCGAAGATAGAACCCATGAACCCCCCGGCGAGCGAGTCCCCGGCGAACCTCACAAGGCAAACAACGGCGGCGGGAGGACTGGTAGGGTCATGGTTCCGGTTCGGCTCCTCGGCATCTGGTTCGACTTCGGGGTTCGGTAGAGATGCCCTCGCCGTGCTCGCCATCCGGTCTCTCCCTCTCTGTGTCCTGCGGGTGAGGGTTTATTAGCCTAGGGTTCATAAATGGGCCGGCCCAAATAAGCTATTCAGAGGTATTGTTTGCCGTCAGCATCTGATGCATCCAAAGCCTAAATTTAGCTACCCCTCTCTTCACAATTTAGCCAGACATTTTGTAAAATATTAATTTAGTCCAACACTAATTTTTTTGAAGTCACAAACATCCCTCAGAGATTACAAAATTACAATTAGTCCCAAGTTTTTACCCTCGCCCAAATTTCATTTCAGCCCTTGTTCCGTCTAAAAATATAACAAAATCACTTCACTGTAATTAAAGAGCAATATAATTGATTAGCCGAATTATAAAACTTCATAACGTATTTTTTAAATAAAGGAGTGCTTTTGAAATTAAGAAAATAGATAGGATGTTTTTTCATACTTTCGCAGGGTGATAAATTGAGGTTTTATGAAATCCAAGTGTAAAAAAATTAAGGCAATTTACATATATCTAAACTCCTAAAAAAATTATTTTCAGGACATTTCGAACTAATCCCTAAAACGATTTTGTTATAATTCAGAACCTAATAATTATTCAAATGCTACTAAAATAATTTTCACAACTTTTTCTTTAAAAATATTGTGCACATTCTACACTTTTTTAATATCATGAAAACAGATGCTTGTTTTTACAAAATATTTCATTTTAATAAGTGAACATTATTTAATTATTTAAATATGTATTGAGCTTTCGATATAAATAGGGTGTGGAAAATGAGACAACATAATATTGTATTAATATGCATTTAACAAGTGGTTAATATGACGAATAATTCGGATTAAATAAAATATGATAAATGTAGAGACATAAAAAATATATGATGTAAACAACTTGATTATTAATCAATTAATAACTTAGGCTCATTAACGTAAAAGTGCCTATCATATAAAAACCACAATAAATCCACTTAATATGGATGAAAAAGTGGTTGATAATATGTTTGAACTTTACTTATTAGTAACCGACTAATTCAAGCTTAGATAGTATGATATAATCTTATTCAACATTGAAGTAATACAATAGGAAGGAGTTAATAAAATATTTTAGTCTACATCACGATATAATAATCTAAATAAACTATATTTAGAATGGAGGCCATTACACATATTTGTTACAATGAGAAATTAGTAATATTAAAAATAATATTATTTATATATTTAAAAAATAATTAAACTATTATTTTTATTAATACCTCTTTATACATAGAGGTATTTTCTATTATATAATAGAATAACTAGATTAATACAAATAGCCTTTTTAGGATTTTCACTCTACTCTCTTCTCTTCATCTCTTGCTCTCTACACTAATATGATATCATAGGGATTTTCTAATTCCTAGTGGCCTCTTAATAGAGTATCAAAGCCACATACTCTCTTGACTTGTTACTATTGCCAATCTTATGTGTCACACTATCTCCATCACCACCTAAAGCCGAATTCACTACCTCTATTATTCTTTATTTTTCTAATTCCCTAAATCTTCCCGTTGTCATCATCCCTAGTGGGGCCACCTCCTCAGCCAGCCCTCCTTCCATCCTTGCCACCACTTTGAAAGTGCTCCATATTAATATGTATGCCGTGAAGACTAAATATATTATATAATATTTATTTATTAAATAAAGATAATTATTATTATTATGTTGATCGCTATGACTGTGTTGAAGTATTAGATAACATGATAATATCCCTAATGCCTTGTATTATAGTAGTATTTTCTGATATAATTTTATCTCAAAACAAGGTATATTCTTTTACTTTTATGTTATATTCAGACTTATTTACTTGTTTTATTCGAAATCTTCACATTTTCTCATTTTTATGTATTTTTTAAGGTAAAATCACTTATTTTTGGAGCATATTTGATGATTCTAAGACAATCGAGTGATTCGGAATGAAAAGACGAGCCAGCATAGTAAATTTAAAGTCAAACGGAGCTTTCTATATCCGTCATAGCCAGCTTCTGATGAGCTTCACAGTCATGATAACTATTCGATGACAATATCTTCATAACCTAGTCATGATTATCATCATGCTCATAATTATCTTGGAGAGAACTTGGACAAAACTTCTGCCGAGATAATCATGGCGTGACCGTGATCAGCTTCACGTGACCGTGATCAGCTTCACGGTCGTAATCATTAAGTCCAAAATCCATAGAAGACTTCACAGCCTAGTGGTGATCCAATTCACAACCGTGAAATGAAAACCTATTTTTCACCAATGACATCATGGCTTAACCAATATTATTATTGCCAGAATTCACAGAAGACTTCATGGCTCGCCCATGAAGTCATTTACAATCATGACAATATCTGGCGATTGCGATTCTTCACGTTTCTAGGGTGAATTCGAATGAATGTTTGAACCGTTTGATTTGGAATGCGAAGAGACAACCTCAAAAAATCAAAACTGAAGAGGAAGAGATGTTTTCGAGGGGGGATTCTAGGCAGAAATCGGAGAGAAGCAGATGGAAGGGTGATAGAGGCGACGGACAAACAGAAAAGGCGATTTCTAGTGAGATCTTCAAGTGAAACTCCACCAGTTCAGCCGATCTAGTTTGTACTTCTTGTTTGGAACATTTTTCCATGTATTTGTCTTCCCTTTTGGACAATTACTTGAGGATTTGTGTTGAATTGATTCTTATGGCTGCTTAAGCCCTAAATTCAGGACTTTGGGCATAGTTTCATGATCGAATTCTTATTTTATTTCTTAAACCTGTATGTGTAACGATTCTATCTTGTTTATCCAATCTTGTTTGGTTTACTTGTTTGTAATTGCTTTGGCCAAGTTCCTATAAATCTCAAACGTCGTGAGAAGTACCGAAAGGTAAAATACAACATTGGATCTGCTTGATTGGACATGCTTAGTTCTATCACGAAAGTAGATAAAACTTGCATGAGGACATATTTTATCCTAGCACTCATTGGATCAACCTAGATTGGTAAGCCACGAAAGTAGGAGATCGATCTAGGTTGGTACCAGGTTATACCACTAAAAGGGAGTAATTCCTACTTTTGGATGAGTCCTTATCTTTATAGATGATTTACACTTCTATTTTAAGTTCAAATCTTAACTTGACGTGAAATGAACCCAAGATCTTGAATCTCCTCATAACTGCATTTACTTCGAGACTCCTGTTTTACAACCAAAATCAACCATTCAACCTAGTTTTGTTGAATTTACTTTGTCTTAAACTTAAACTTGATTTATCTAGCTATCGATTACATGATCAATCAGTATTTGCGATTCATCCTTGTGGGAATGATAACCTTGTACTACATCGGTAAGCCGTGCGCTTGCGGATTGTGCGTATCAAGTTTTTTGACATTGTTTCCATGGACGACGGTCAATATCGACTTGATCTAGTTATTTGATATACTAGACTTTGCTTTGTCTATTTTCATTTTCTTTTTTCTCTCCTTTTCTTACTTTTGCTAGAAATTTTGTTTTCAATCTACTAGCATCTCTCTGATTTCTAGCTAGACTTCTTGAAATTTTTGCTAATCTTATTTATGCCAAGAAGTCTTAAAAGATGTGACCTCAACGACATCGACCTAGAAATAGAGCAAACTTCTAAGAGAAGATGTTGGCTCAAGGAGTTAAGGAACAAGGAAAGCTCGATTGCTATTGAACCTCTACCACTTCTGATGGATAACAACAATAGGACATTGCGAGACTTTGCTGCACCGAATGTGCAAGTTCTCAACTCTGGCATAGCTCGACCAGTAGTAGATGGAAACAACTTTAAAATAAAACCTGCTCTACTTTCCATAGTTCAGCAGAACCAGTTCGGCAGATTAGAGGAGCCAAATATACATCTCTCTATTGTTCTCGAATATTGTGATACTTTGAAGTTGAATGGTGTTTCTAATGATGCAATTCGCTTATGACTTTTCCCTTTTTCACTCAGGGACTGAGAGAGGGTGTGGTTACATTCCTTAACACCCGGATCCATTACTATGTGGGACCAACTCTCTCAAGCTTTTCTTTCCAAGTACTTCTCTCCTAGCTAGATCGTCTAGCTTCATAATCAGATTATGAGCTTCACACAGAAGGATGGGGAGTCTCTTTATGAAGCGTGGGAGAGATTCAAAGAACTACAAAGGTTGTGTCTACACACAAGTTGGAGAAGTGGGTGATAATTCGTACATTCTATAATGTGCCCAACTACAACACCAGACTTACTATAGACGCAGTAGTCGAAGGAGCATTGATGAATAAGAATGTAGATAATGCCATGACCCTTCTTAAAAATATGGCACTCAACCACAATCAGTGGTCCGGTGAGAGAACTAGTTCATCTAGAGCAGGAACTCTAGGTAAGTATGAGTTGGATAGTTTGAGTTCATTAGCCATAAAGGTAGATAGTCTTTCTCGAAAGCTTGATTCCTTTCATATTAATGTGGTTGAAGCTACTAATATTACCTATGAGATTTGTGGAGTTCTAGGATATAGCCTCGCTGAATGCCAACTAGGAATCACACAGCCTGAGCCTTCTAGGGAGAAAGCCAACACTATTGGGAATTTGAACCCTAGGCCATAGATGGACCCTTATTTCAGTACATATAATTCGGGGTGGAGGAATCATCCAAATTTCTCCTATAAGAATAATTCCACCATAGCCCCTCAGACAAACTTTAGGCAACAACCATCGGGTTTCCAACCAAGGCAGTTTGCACCGCCCTAGAAGTCAAACTTGGAGTCACTTGGAGTCACAACCATCGGGTTTCCAACCGAATCAAGGCCGTGAGAGGGCAGCAAGCGACGGATCTTGTCGCGAAGTCCGCGCTTGAAGCGGGACAAGGTGAAGGCCGGATCTTCCTTAAGGTTACACAGAATGCCGAGCTCGTTGAAGCGAGTATGGTACTCGTTGATGGAGTCGGAGCCTTGGGTGATGGCACAAAGGGTATCTAGGGGCTGCTGTCTATAGGTAGGGGGCACATACTTCTCTTTCAACCGGTAACACATCTCCTCCCACCGAGTGATGGGGGGAAGACGCTGATCAACAAGTTAACGCTCTACGTTGGTCCAATACAACTGCGTGGGGCCGGTGAGTGAAAGACGCACGTAGCTGACCTTAAGGTGGTCGGACATGGCACTCCACTCGAAATAGTTATCTACAGCAACCGCCCAATCATGGAAGGTGCGGGGGTCAAGACTACCATTAAAGATAGATGGGTCAATGCGTGTGAGCCGGCGGACTTCGTCGTCCTCACGGCTACGCGGGGGTGGACGACGTGGGGGGGGGGGAGCCTCCTCAGCCCACGCGGACTCATCAGTGAAGGGGTCGAACCAAGGGGACTCGATGGCCTGCATGCGCAGTGGGGCCAACGGGGGTGGAGCACTAAATGAGGGTTGACCCTTAGTAGGTTTAGACCGGAGTTCCGCTACTTGGTCCGTGAGATGCTGGACCGACAACATTAGACGCTGAAACATGGTCTCCATCGCTTCCAAGCGTGTGGACAGCGAATCAACCAACTCCATCCTAGGGAGAGGACTCTCTTCAGTCGTAATGGGCACTTGGGTTGGAGGGTTTTGATATGAGGTGCCTAATCTAGTCGTCATGATGTGGAAATGCGTATGTATGCAGAAAACAAAGCCGGAGAAACTGAATGAGATGCAACAAAGAGATCGGCGGGGCTAGACAAGAGTTAGCTCCAACTTGCCTCTGATACCAAAAATTGACATAGCGGGTGTAGGGGTCCTTAAGTCCGTACTCTAAGGGGACTAGACGATGATGCAGAAAATGGGAGAGGGTCTTGAGACGAGGGAAGTGAAACGTGTGTGATCGGGAAAGCCACAAGAAAACTGACGAGAGCAGCGAGAAGATGTTCCTTAAGCAATACCCAAACGCGCGGAGAGAACAACGGTTCAATTACTAAGGAAACTACTCACCTTTCTTGTAGAGCCAATTTTTTGTTTAGCAAGTGCGTGTGATTCGAGCCTTCACGATGCTACAGAGGAGACACTTCGCAAGCCCAAGACCTGAAGCCGGATGTGTAGGAACCGAATACGAGGATGTTGAAAAGGACCCGGAGCCCAAGGAGGGTTCCCTGGGTGTTTTGATTGAAAACAGTAAGTGCAGAATTACAAGAGGCGAGGGAACTCTAGGCGAGCTCCTCGGAGTTTGCTGGACCTAGGCCTTGTGCGGAGAAGGCGACTACTACAACAAAGCTGAAAACTAACACAACCCTCAGCCCTCTTTCATAGATGAAGAGGGAGGGGAGGAACACATGACTCTCACATGGGGCTTGTTGAATAAGACAACCAGCCCTAACTAACTAAAAGAAGGTCAAGATACCCTCTAACAACCTGAAAAGTTATCTAACAAACAAAAGTAACTACCAACTACTGCATGGGAATATGCCGACAGGGTGGAGCGCGTGATTTGGGGCGTTGGGCTGCTAAATGGGCCGTTGTCGATGGGCTACACCATCTCCGAGCAGGCCACGACGAAGCAATAGAAGCGGCTGATCGTGGGCTGGTTTTGAACATTGGTGGTAGTCTCTTGGGCCGAGTTGAGGACTCGGTTGTTGTAGCGATCCTGTGTCAGGTCTTGGGGCGGCCCCCTTGGTATGTTGATGGGGTGGAGAGGCTCTGATGATGCTGGGGAGGCCACGTGGATGGAGCGGATGGGGCACGTTGTAGCCGGAGAGGGGCTCATCGAGCCCACAAAACGGTCTAGGGGATGCGAGGACCGTTGTGAGCGTCGAACGAGATGAAGAACGACATCTTTGCATTTTCTGGGGTTGAACACGGCCTGGCCGTGTTGATGAACATGGCCGTGTTCAGTGTCTAATTTCTGGACCGAGGTGGACACGGGCGGTGGCACGGTCGTGGCAGGGGGCATGTCGGGCTCGGTGCCCCTAGGCGATGCAAACACGGCATGGTGGTGTTGGGAGACACGGCCGTGATGGGCTGCGGCAGATTTTCCTGAGACTTTCACGGGCGGAGACACGGGCGAAGCTGGGGCCATGAAGTTCTCGGGCTCGCTGAACACGGCATGGCCGTGTTGGGAGACACAGCCGTGATGGGCTGCGGCAGATTTTCTTGAGACTTTCACGGGCGGAGACACGGGCGAAGCTAGGGCCGTGAAGTTCTCGGGCTCGCTGAACATGGCATGGCCGTGTTGGGAGACACAACCGTGATGGGAATCTGGGACTTTGTCCAGGGCGCTTACGGGGTGTGGCACGGCCATGGCAAGGGGCATGTCGGTGTTCACGTACCTGGCTGACTGTGTCACGATCGTGTCGGGGAACATGGCCTGGCCATGTCGGGTCCTGTAATGCTTCGTTTGGGCCGAAATTTGCGTGGCTTCTTCATCAGGTCCGGGGGAGTCTGTCCAAGTGTCTTCTAGAGGGGATGGGCAACCCTCATAGGCATGTATGACTCTGTCAGGGAGTCACTCACTATTTTTGGACTTTGAATTCTTTCTTCCCAACAAATAGCAAAATAAATCAAACGTCAATTAGACTAATCATGTGATATCAATTCAAGAATCATACTCATATGCTGATTTTATTTAAAAAGTAGTTTTACTTTCAAATTAAATTTCCCAAATAATATATCTCCCTAAAATTTCACTCATCAACCAAAGAAAAACTTCAAAAGGAGATATGCATAAGAGAAATAAATTCAGCATGATAGGTCTAGACTTATTCACAAGTTTTGGATTCATTCATCATTATCAATAAGAGTCAAACAAATCGTCAACATTATTTCCAAAATAGATCAAAGCCACGAATTAATCACAACGCGATGTAGCAATGTCGGACATAGAGGTTTGAAGAAATCATCTTTCTCAAAAGATTATGGAGTATTGATAAGACGAGGAAAATAGAATGCAAAGTAGTAGGGAAAATGATACTCACACAGTTTTATTTTTCGCCATCGTTAGTAGATTTAACATCCTTCATATCTCCTTCTCTTTCTTTTTTCTCTCTCCTTTTGCGCAAAATTCAATTTTCTTACAAAAAGAGAGGAAACTTTAATTCTGAAAATAAACTAAAATAAAAGTAACTAAACTAAGCAAGACTGCTTGGGTTGCCTCCCAAGAAGCGCTAGTTTAAAGGTCATTAGCTTGACCGTTCGGTACTCGGATTTGATCGTGGCTCATCAAGGTAAAAACTTTCCTTTTCTCCAATCTGCTCTTCTTGATAATAATGCTTCAATCTCTGACCATTAACCTTAAATTCTCCTGTTTCCTTACTCCATATGTCTATAGCTCCATAAGAATAGGTTTTCTTTACCTAAAAAGGACCAGACCATTGAGACTTAAGCTCTCTAGGGAAAAGTCTCAATCTAGAATTGAACAAAAGAACAAAGTCACCTGGTTGGAAGTCTTTTCTAAAAATATGCCGATCATGCCATCTTTTAGTCCTCTCTTTGTAAATTTTTGCGTTTTCATATGCAGAGAGCCTGATCTCATCTAGCTCGTTTAATTGTAACATCTGTTTTCACCCGCATTCTTCAAGTTGAAATTCAGCTTCTTGATTGCCCAGAACGCCTTATGCTCGAGCTCTATAGGAAGGTGACATGATTTTCCATAAATCAATTGAAAAGGAGACATACCTATGGGTGTCTTGAAAGCAGTCCTGTATGCCCACAATGCATCATCAAGTTTGAATGCCCAGTCTTTTCTAGTGCGTGACACTGTCTTTTCCAAAATTCCTATGATTTCTCTATTTGATACTTCAACTTGACCACTCGTTTGGGGGTGATAAGGTGTTGCAACTCTATGATTTACCCCATACTTCCTAAGCATGGATGAGAACTTGTGTTCTATGAATTGCGAGCCTCCATCGCTGATTACTACTCGTGGTGTCCCGTACCGTGGAAAGATAATTTTTTTTGAATAGTTTAACTAAAACTCTGGAATCATTTGTAGGGGAAACAAGAGCTTCAACCCATTTTGAGACATAATCTACTGCTACAAGAATGTACTTGTTACCTCTAGATGATGGGAAAGGTCCTATGAAGTCAATTCCCCAAACATCAAATATTTCAACTTCAAGAATATTGGACAGTGGCATCTCATGTCTTCTATTAATGTTCCCTGTCTTTTGACATCTATCACAAGACAATATAAAATCTCTAGCATATTTGAACATTGTGGGCCAATAAAATCTTGATTGTAACACCTTAAAAGCAGTCTTTTCAGTACTGGCATGATTACCATAAGAGGATCCATGGCATTGAAGCAATATATCTGCAACTTCTTCTTCAGGTACACATCTTCTAAAAATGCCATCTGCACATCTTCTAAACACATAAGGCTCATCCCAAAAATAGTATTTCACCTCAGCCAAAAATTTCTTCCTTTTTTGGTAGCTCAAATCAGGAGGAAAAATATTAGCTACAAGATAATTCACTATGTCAGCATACCGGGGGGCTCTGAGTTGTTCAATGGCTAAGAGCTGCTCTTCAGGGAATGAATCATTGATCTCATCATTCTTTTCAGTATCTACCACTATCCTTGAAAGATGATCTACAACAAGGTTTTCTGATCCCTTTTTGTCTTTTAATCTCCAAATCAAATTCTTGCAAAAGTAAAATCCATCTGAGTAATCATGGTTTAGTATCCTTTTTCTACATTAAGTACCTAACCGCTGCATGGTCAGTGTACACTACCACTTTGAAGTTAATTAAGTATGATCTAAATTTATCAAAGGCAAATACTATAGTTAAAAGTTCCTTCTCAGTGGTAGTGTAATTCCTCTGTGTCTCATCCAAAGTCCTACTAGCATAATTTCCTTTGTCCTAGAACTGCTCCAATTGCATAATCGCTAGCATCACACATGAGTTCAAAGGGTAAAACCCAATTTGGAGGCTGAATGATAGGTGCTGAAACCAAAGCCTTCTTTAGTTCCTGAAAAGCAGATAAACAATCTTCATCAAAAAAAAAATTTACATCTTTATAAAGTAAATTTGTAAGAGGTCTAACAAGCTTAGAGAAATCCTTGATGAATCGCCGGTAAAATCCTGCATGTCCTAGAAAGCTTCGGACCTCCTTCACTGTGGTGGGTGGTTCCAATTTCTCTATTACTTCAACTTTGGCCTTATTAACTTCAATTCCTCTTTCTGAAATCAAGTGACCCAAAACTATCCCTTGCCTAACCATGAAGTGACATTTTTTCCAATTAAGCACAAGGTTTGTAAAACCCGAGATAAATTAGCCAAACAAACATCAAAAGAGGAACCGTAAACGGAGAAATCATCCATAAATACAACCATCAAATCTTCAATGAAATCAGAAAAGATAGCCATCATGCATCTTTGAAATATAGCGGGTGCATTACATAAACCAAATGGCATTCTCCTATATGCAAAAGTTCCATACGGGCATGTGAAAGTGGTTTTATCTTGATCATCAGGATGTATAGGAATTTGAAAAAACCAGAATATCCATCTAAAAAGCAAAAGTGAGAATGGTTTGCCAATCTTTCAACCATCTAATCAATGAAAGGTAAAGGGAAATGGTCTTTCCTAGTGGCAGCATTCAGTTTTCTATAGTCTATGCACAAGCGCCAACTACTAACAGTTCAAATAGGAATCATTCATTATCTTTTTTTTCATGACAGTTACCCCTCCTTTCTTAGGAACACAATGTACAGGACTTACCCATTTGCTATCAGATATAGGATAGATAATACCTGCATCTAGTAATTTCAGAACCTCTTTCTTTACAACTTCTTCCATGGAGGGGTTCAGTCTTCTTTGGAAATCTGCATGTGGCTTGTGCTCCTTGTTGTATCCCAACAAGTTGGTAGACAAAAACTTATTTCTGGTGTCGTGGCCAAACTCGTTATTTGGCGTACAGGGACTTTGTCACTTCCTGACATGGCTCCAAAAACTTGTTATGTCACCAAGCTTGTTGTGTCCGCAAGTGCACGGATACTCGAAGTAATAAAATAGATATCGAACCCACAGAGACCTTGTTTGCTGAGTACTGAATAATTGATTTCTTGTTATCTAGGTGAATCAAAAGTATGCAAGTGAGCAATAGAAAACTAAAACGGAAATACTAAAGAGAGAAGACTGGGACTAGGGTTTCATTCACTTTAAATTCTATGACTAGATGTAAATAGAGATTTGTCAGTTTAATTTTATCATGGTAAAGACATAATTTACTTCATAAAAGGATTATCTCACTTTCGTGCAGACAATCATGCAGGGATCAATCCTCGCTTTCGCGCAAGATCTATCCCAACACAGAGAATAAGTAAACCATCAAACAAAGAACTCAAGGATCACTTTCGTGCATTCGAATTCTAAGTTGATTATCACAAGTGGAATCTCAAGGATCACTTTCGTGCATCCGAGTCTCAACATAAGTTTTATTCATGGTTCTCCAACGTTCCGATCTTTGCTTTCGCACAAGATCTCCACATTTGACAACTTGACTCAATCCTAGATTCATATTATTATCATGGCAATTTGACTACTACAATCAAACAATGAGAACTAACCTAATTTCTTAAAGAAAGTTCCTAACATGCAATTCTAGGGTTCCAAGTTCTCAAGCAAGTCACCTTTCGGTCCTTATTGCGAGAATTCTAAAACATGAATAATAGTATGAATCTATGGAGAATCAAAAGTGCAATTATCACATGAGTAAAATTATCATGCTAAAATTATACGTGACGAAATAGTGGAAAAAGAATCATCTAGTTATTAAGAATTAAAGGGAATTACTCCCCCATGTCCCATAAAAGTTTAAGCTAGCATAGTGCAGGAGTTACAATAATCCATGGTTTCAAAAGATCAAAAATCAAAGAGAAAAGAGAGTTTAAGAGAACACACCACGGCTGTAATATAAATTACAACCGTAATTTGCATAAGGGGGCGCTGTGAACAGTGTCGGCGCCTCCTCTTTCGTCGATTTCTCCTCCAATTGATTTCCTTTCACTCTGAAACTTCTGGAGCACCTTCTCCTCCTCTATGCATAGCTTCCACTCAAATTTCACGGCCAAAGATGCGTTGTACGCTTCCTGACGGTAAAACCCTTGGCGGCGGCATGGAACTCGATTTCTCCCTCTGTGGTGGACGAAAATTAGGGCTTTTGGTCTCCTCCTCCTCGTCTCGGTGAAAGCTCCCTTCCTTCTTCTTACAGCTTCCAATTTGTAGGTCTCGATCGTCAGCAATCTTCTCTGCAAAAATCGACCTTCAAATTTGACCGTGGAATCGCGTTTAAGATTATAATTACAGTAGTGTAATATGTTACGGTACTGCCGTAAAATCGATCGCGTTCTCTGATTCAAAATCTCTGGAAAATACGGCACCGTAAAATGATTTACGGTGGTGCCATAAAATTGGCTGAACTCTCTAGTCGAAAACGTCTAGAAATTATGGCACCGTAAAATGGTTTACGGTAGTGCCGTAATTTTTAGGAAACTTTCTGATGAGAAAGTCCCAAATTACGGCAGTGCTATAATATTACGACGGCGTACGAAAATATGGTACCGTAATATAGATTACGGCCCTGCCGTATTTTGGTTCTTGGCTCTAATTCTCTTGAAATTTGACGTGTGATCTCCTCTTGATGTTGTGAATTCATCCATGCATTTGGGTTGCTTGAAATCGACTGAAAATCGTGCCTTTTTGCTTAAAAATCATTAAAAACCAAAAAGAGTGTAGATTCCGCAAATATTGATAAAAAAGATATAAAAATATGCAAAGTCTATGAATATGACACAAGAACACCAATGAAATGACACTAAATTTACTATAAATTTCGGTGTCATCAAACACATAAGGCTCAAACTTTGCTTGTCCTCAAGCAAAAACCAAAATTTTTTCAAAATTTGTTCATAGGCATAGACTTTCTCATGAAAAATAAATTTCTAACATACAATCACTAATGAAAAATTTTCATCAATTGACTCATAAAATTTTAAATACACATATCATCTTTTGAATTTAATTGTCAAGATCCACAACTTTATCAAATAAAACTTTGCAACTTGTACAGAAAATAGAATCTCAATCTCATGACTTCACCTAATTTTCAATTTAAATCTATCATGCTTTTGTTTACAGGAATAGGATATCCAAAATCTTTTTCCACTCAAATTTTTCTTTTCTTTATTTTTTTGCTCTTTTTTGGATGGCATGTACCCACATAGATACACCCTTTTTATCATTCACATTCTCTAACTCGATTACCACCTTTTTTCTCTGGTGATGAAGTCAGAGTACACTTGACCACATAGTCAGTGTAATAGTGTTGGGAAACCCCGGGGACATTTTACAATTTATCAGAGTTGTAAACATTCATACATTCATTGCACAGCGGAAGAATGTCCCCGAAACAGGCCCGTCCCAAAAACCCAGTGAAGATCGCATGCAAGGGAGTCGACACAATGAGTTAGAAAATACCTTAAAGCAATTTGGAGCGATGCCGATGTAGGCGCCCAAGTGTGCGCCCTCTGCAGTCTCACACACACGGATCTCTTGAGTTCTCTTCTTCCACGCCCGGTGCTAGCCTCGGGAAGAAGATCCAAGCCTTTAGGGAGATGTTCACTTCACATGCGCCACCAAGATAAACGATGCGCCAAGAGAACAAGCCAAAACGCCAAGCACCAAAGCTCCTTGCTCCAAGGGAAAGGAGAGAAAGGCTTGCGGCTATGGAAGAGGAAGTTGCGCCCTTGCTCCAAGCTTTCGCCCCTCTACTTATGTTTTCGCCTCCAAGGTTTTGTTACATCATAAGAGAGGGCGACTAGGGTCACTTATAAAGAGCTAGAGGCGGTTAGGGCAAGGGTTGAGATTATGACAAGTGTATGGCTTGGATGAGAAGGTTTGAGGTAAGGAAAGTCTCCAAGACTTTTCCATAAACCTCATTCAACCTTTCCATAAGTCACCATGCCTTGCCTTGTGCGCCAAGGTCTAGCCTTGCGCCCCAAGCAATGCCTTAAAGGCATGCATACCATCAATGGAAGAGGGCTAGGCGCCAATTGCTTCCTTAATGAAGCAATTTTGCCACCCTAACCCCATTATGCCCCTTAGGCGCCAATGGGGTTGGGTCTCTCCCCATTATACCCTTTTAGCCTCTCATCTCTTCATAAGAACTTGTTATTAGGCCTCATTGGATAATGAGCTAGCCCAAACTCCATTACATGGGTTGATTAAGCACTTGGATCCAATCCAATGCAACCCTAATTCAAATGTGACCAACCATGGCCAAATACGGGTCAACCTGCCAAAAATGAAGTTTGGCTCCAATAATATTCTTCCATCTCATCAGGCCCATTGGCGCTGATGAAATCTCCCAATTAGATCCGAGTTATCCAATAACTCGATCATAAGGCTTCCCGATCAATACGAGAACTCAAGTATCAAGGTGTGCGACCCTGTAGGTTCCTCTGACGCTGGCAGTGGTGACCAAAGGTCATCACAAGCAGTGAGTGGCACCTAGCAGTGCATCGCTGCTACCCAGGTCGTCGGAATGGATATCGACATCGACATCCCCATCATCGCAACTAGGTACAGATGCATTACAGTCTCTTTGCCGAACTGATATCCGATTGGACAAGTGTGTCACCACTTGTTTTCATCCAATCACATGGCTATGACTAAATCAGGTTCTTACCTGGGTATGGCCATACACTTTCAGTCATAGAACCATAGAGGAGCTCCATGGATATCATACTTCCCTAAGGAAGGGGCAAATCCTATGTCTGTCCATTGACCTTCTTATATGGGTCATGACATGCTCAATGACAGCCTTTATGACCTCCCAACTACGGCGAGGTGTTAGGTTGCATCAAAGCAAGTCAATAACCATATAGAATGATCAATGACCTCAAGTCAAGGGATCAATGCATCTCCTTGTCACTTATGAGGATAACTCATGACACCAAGTCATAGCCTCATAGCGGGTCTATCCAGTATATCTTCCCATGATATACCCATGTGTCTGCGTTAGCACCCCGTGCCTAACCAGCCCACATACCAGTCTTACAAGCACCATAGCTGTCCCATATCTTCTAAGGTACATTGACTGGGGATAATTATTTGAGCACAGATCCAATCTGTCTCCTGGGACATTATCATGTAAGTACACAATCGCAGGTGTAGACAGACGATGATAACGACAATGCCAAATTGATATATAAATATCAATGTCAAGTAGTACATAAGTTGACCAGAACTAGGTCATAGGGCATATACACCAACAATCTCCCACTTGCACTAAGACCTAGAAGTTGAGCAATCTCAACCCCATATCTCTAGCGTGACCATCATGCTTCTGCTGCGCCAAAGCCTTGGTCAATGGGTCTGCCAGATTGTTCTCTGTGTCTACTCTGCTAATCTTGACGTCACCTCTTTCAATGATCTCTCTGATCAGGTGAAATCTTCTGAGTATGTGTTTGGATCTTTGATGAGACCGTGGTTCCTTAGCTTGTGCAATTGCTCCATTGTTGTCACAGTAGAGCTCAATGGGATCTATTGCACTAGGAACCACCTGAAGATCACATAGGAACTTCTTTATCCAAACGGCTTCCTTGGCTACCTCAGAAGCGGCCACATACTCAGCCTCGGGTGTAGAATCTACTATGGTGGATTGCTTGAAGCTCTTCCAGCATATAGCGCCTCCATTAATCTTGAACACATAGCCGGCCTGCGATCTAAAGTCGTCAGGGTCAGACTGGAACGATGCATCAGTGTAGCCCTCTATACTGAGCTCTTCCTGTCCCCCATAGACCAAGAACAAATCCTTAGTTCTTCTCAGATACTTTAGGATGTTCTTTACAGCCACCCAGTGCTGCATTCCTGGATTGGATTGGTATCGGCTGGTTATGCTCACTGCATATGCCACATCTGGTCTAGTACACAACATTGCATACATGATCGATCCTACTGCCGAAGCATAAGGAATTCGACTCATGTCATCCCTTTCAGCCTGTGTTGTAGGACACTGGCTTTTTGAAAGAATAAGGCCATGTCTTACTGGAAGGTATCCTTTCTTGGATTGCTCTATGTAGAACCTCTCCAGTACCTTATCAATGTAAGTACTCTGACTAAGGGCCAAGAGTCTCTTGGATCTATCCCGGTAGATCCTCACGCCTAGGATATAGGCGGCCTCCCCTAAGTCCTTCATCTCAAAACACTTCCCTAACCATGTCTTCACAGCTTGAAGACTAGGGATGTCGTTTCCGATGAGCAGTATGTCATCGACATACAAGACCAGAAAAATCACCAAGCTCCCACTGAACTTTCTGTATACACAGGCGTCATCTTCACTTTTGATAAATCCATAATCTCTCACGGCTTCATCAAATCGAAGATTCCAACTTCGAGACGCTTGCTTTAATCCATAAATGGATCTTTTCAACCTGCAGACCTTATTAGCATCTGCAGGATGGATGAAACCATCAGGTTGTGACATATACACATCCTCAGTCAGCTTCCCGTTAAGGAACGCTGTCTTTACATCCATCTGCCATATCTCATAGTCGTGATATGCAGCTATAGCAAGCAGTATCCGAATGGATTTGATCATGGCTACTGGCGAGAAGGTTTCATCATAGTCCACCCCGTGAACCTGTTTAAAACCTTTAGCCACTAGTCTACCTTTATAGGTAACTATATTGCCATCCATGTCTGTCTTCTTCTTGAAGACCCATTTACATCCTATGGGTTTTACCCCATCAGGCGGCTCAACCAAATCCCAGACTTGGTTAGCTGACATGGAATCCATCTCGGATCGCATGGCGTCAAGCCATTTCTCGGAGTCCGGTCCACTGACCGCCTCATCATAGGTTCTGGGTTCATCCTCAATGATGAAGATTCCATCGTGTTGGGTCGGTAGCGACCCGTACCTGTCAGGTGCACGACGAATCCTCCCAGATCTACGTGGGACCTGTGTCTGAGCCTCTGGTTGTACAACAACCGGTGCAGGTGGCTCAGATTCCATCTCATCGTCTTGTGGTTGCACTTGGACTTCATCCAAGTCAAACTTCCTCCCACTAACTTCTTTCATGAGAAATTCTTTCTCTAGAAAGACAGCTCCCCGAGCAACAAAAACTTTGTTCTCGGCTGGGACATAGAAGTAGTATCCTCTAGTTTCCTTAGGATACCCCACAAATATACATTTATCAGATCTAGGTTCTAGCTTGCTAGAATCCTGACGTTTGACATAAGCCTCACATCCCCAGATTTTGATAAAAGTAAGGTTAGGGCGTCTTCCACTCCATACCTCGTATGGTATTTTAGAGACACTCTTAGATGGAACGTTATTCAGTATCAGAGAAGCTGTCTCTAGTGCATGCCCCCAGAATGAGGGAGGTAGAGTTGCATGACTCATCATAGATCGAACCATATCCAATAAAGTTCGATTTCTCCTTTCAGACACACCATTCCATTGAGGTGTTCCAGGAGGAGTGAGTTGGGATACGATCCCACACTCCTTCAGATAGTCAAAGAACTCACCGCTCAGGTACTCTCCACCTCGATCCGATCGAAGAGCTTTAATGGATCTTCCAAG
This sequence comes from Costus lasius, assembly GCA_027563935.2. Lineage (NCBI taxonomy): Eukaryota > Viridiplantae > Streptophyta > Magnoliopsida > Zingiberales > Costaceae > Costus > Costus lasius. Next base: position 88,463,314 of record CM050446.2, read on the forward strand.
CTGGTTCTCTACTTCATTCTTGAACTCCTTGAATTTCTCAAAGGATTCAGATTTATGTCTCATCAAGTAGACATACCCATACCTACTGAAGTCATCAGTGAAGGTAATGAAGTAGTTGTACCCTCCTCTGGCTTGTTTATTAAAAGGCCCACACACATCAGTATGTATGAGATCCAATAAACCTCCTGTCCTCTCACCAATCTTGGTGAAGGGCGCCTTTGTCATTTTCCCTAATAAACAAGGTTCACAAGTATCAAATTCCTCCAAGGAACTTGAATCTAACAATCCATTTGCATGGAGTTGTTGGATGCGATTCTTGTTTATATGGGCCAATTGACAGTGCCATAGGAAAGCACCAACTGAACCACTCAGTTTGGTCCTTTTATTACTTATGTTACAGATAGAACTTTCCATATCCAAGATATACAGACCATTGCATAAAGTACCCTTCCCATAGAACAGATTTGCAAATGAAAAAGAACAGGAGTTCTTATTTATTTCAAATTTAAATCCTTTTCTTGCTAAGCAAGGAATGGATATAATGTTCTTTGTAAGCGAGGGTACACAAAAGCAATTATCTAGTTCTAATTGAAGTCCAGAGGGCAAGGAGAGAGTCAAAACGCCTACAGCAACAGCAGCAACCTGTGCCCCGTTTCCAACGCGTAGGTCAATCTCTCCAAGCCGTACCGATCTACTTTTCTTGAGCCCCTGCATATTTGTACAAATATGAGCTCCACATGCGGTATCCAATACCCATGACATAGAAGTAGAAAGATTGACTTCTGTAACATAGATACCTGAGCATGAAGACGAAGCTTTGCCTCTCTTCTTCTCATTCTGAAGTCGTACTATGTCCTTTATCATGTGAGGTGGTCCTCCACATGAGTAGCATTTATTATTCCTGACCCTTTCCATCTTTATCTTCAATGTTTCAGTTAAGCCTTTGGGCTTAACACACTGAATGTCTACTTTAGGAGGGTTGTTCTTAACCAATACATCAAAAAGCTGCCTTAGATTAAAAATAATCTCAGAGGCACTCTTAGATTCATATTGTCCTCTAAGTTCGGGTGACATGTTGGTTAGCATCAATTGCGCAACCTCCAAAGTATCAGCCTGATGCTTATTATAAGCATCCTTCTCAGTCGCTGAGGCCAAGCATGGAAGTGGCTCAGGAATTGGTTTCTCAAGGACATATAGCTTCCTTTCGAGCTTGAGCACAATTCTCAAGTTCATATACCAATCCCTTAAGTTGGATCCAACCAACTTATCCCTTTCCAGGGTAGATCGCAGTGACCATCTGCCATTGTTCACAGCCATTGTTCTAGAACAACCAAGAAACAGCAGATTAGTACTACTTTAAATCATTTAAACTGGACTTGTTTTAAATGATTATGGCTCCCACTATTTTAGTCGAATTGACAACCCACAAAGTCAATCGGGAAGTCTAAGACTTCCTAGTGAGATGGGATCCTTATTTCACACAGGGCTTTGCGTCCCACGAGGGTGGGATGAGATGCACAAAGTAACCCATGTTTCCTAAGGTGGGCGCGCCGGCCGGTTGCTCCAAGCAACTCCCCTTGTTAAAACAGTCTAGGCATTTCATGTCCAGCGAGGGCTGGATACAACATGAAACCCTAACCTTTCAACGATGCCTCTAGAATTTCACCATGTGCCCAGCACATGTGAACTTCTAGTCAAGTCCATTCCTAACCGTTATGCCCAGGGCCAACGAGTTTCCTTGCGAAGGCACGCCCAGGTTAAAACTGGACTGGGGAAACTATTGCCACCACGCACTTTCTAAAGATAAGTGGGTGCGTCCCACGAGGGTGGGAAACAATTCACAACTCCACTGATCGATAGCTTAGTGAGGGCTACGCGTTAGAAGGCTACTAGACTTGATATTTATTTGAGGGTTTTTAAGTCTCATCATCCTACATTTTATCTTATGGCTATCATTACAGTCATGCAATCCTATGGTGATAGCATAACGATAAAACATTTCAGGCATGCTTCTGCAGTTAATAAAAGCAGTAAAGAATGATGTGATCATATTCTATCCAAGACATTGAACCAATCCATGCCATGAAAAAGGTTCAATTCTTGTCCTAGAACTCAAGCCCCAAAAACTAGACCTAGCCTAGCCGACCTCTAGCTTGAACTTCAAGGTTGGCTCCAAGGTCCTGCCGGCATGGTTTAGCTCTCAAACCTTAAAGGTTCGGCCAATGCCATGGTCTTCTTTCAAGGATTATGCGTCACCATGCAAGAAGCCAAGTTAGCTAGCTCTCAAACCCAAAGGGTTCGGCCATGCCTATCTTGCGCCACTAAGCAAGCTTGTTGCGCCACCATCCAAAGTATGCATGCGCCAAGTTCCAAGTATACGCGCCACCCTAATCTTCTTCTTAGTCAAAAGCAAAAAGATAAGCGGCACGCAGGCCTCACAAGGATACAACACAGGCATGCAAAAGGGGGGTTTGACCAATGATCACATCATCATGCACAATCAAGGTATTTACTCATGCAATTCTACATGCTCTTGAAAAACATAAAATTTAAAATTTTACTTTTTCATAAAATAGTCTCTTTTTCTCATCTTCTTCTCACAAATCTTTTGGTTAATTGCGATTTATTTTTCAAGATGATTTCAGAGATCCTTTCGGCTGGCAATTTTGTCAGATCAAGAGACTTGGCCAGTCCGAAGACACAATGCCCATCCTACTTGACAAAATCACGTGCGCCTTTGATCTTTAAATCATACAAGAAGAATAGTCCAATAATCCAAAAGAGATTGAGAGGATGATAGAAACAAGAAACCTTAATTTTTCTACTTTTAGAAAAATCGTTTGCCATGCATCATGCTATTTACGAAAAATAGAAATATGGCATGTGAGCATGAAAGAAAAGCATAAAACATCGTTCGAGTCTTGCAAGTCCCTCTGATACCACTGTTGGGAAACCCCGGGGACATTTTACAATTTATCAGAGTTGTAAACATTCATACATTCATTGCACAGCGGAAGAATGTCCCCGAAACAGGCCCGTCCCAAAAACCCAGTGAAGATCGCATGCAAGGGAGTCGACACGATGAGTTAGAAAATACCTTAAAGCAATTTGGAGCGATGCCGATGTAGGCGCCCAAGTGTGCGCCCTCTGCAGTCTCACACACACGGATCTCTTGAGTTCTCTTCTTCCACGCCCGGTGCTAGCCTCGGGAAGAAGATCCAAGCCTTTAGGGAGATGTTCACTTCACATGCGCCACCAAGATAAATGATGCGCCAAGAGAACAAGCCAAAACGCCAAGCACCAAAGCTCCTTGCTCCAAGGGAAAGGAGAGAAAGGCTTGCGGCTATGGAAGAGGAAGTTGCGCCCTTGCTCCAAGCTTTCACCCCTCTACTTATGTTTTCACCTCCAAGGTTTTGTTACATCATAAGAGAGGGCGACTAGGGTCACTTATAAAGAGCTAGAGGCGGTTAGGGCAAGGGTTGAGATTATGACAAGTGTATGGCTTGGATGAGAAGGTTTGAGGTAAGGAAAGTCTCCAAGACTTTTCCATAAACCTCATTCAACCTTTCCATAAGTCACCATGCCTTGCCTTGTGCGCCAAGGTCTAGCCTTGCGCCCCAAGCAATGCCTTAAAGGCATGCATACCATCAATGGAAGAGGGCTAGGCGCCAATTGCTTCCTTAATGAAGCAATTTTGCCACCCTAACCCCATTATGCCCCTTAGGCGCCAATGGGGTTGGGTCTCTCCCCATTATACCCTTTTAGCCTCTCATCTCTTCATAAGAACTTGTTATTGGGCCTCATTGGATAATGAGCTAGCCCAAACTCCATTACATGGGTTGATTAAGCACTTGGATCCAATCCAATGCAACCCTAATTCAAATGTGACCAACCATGGCCAAATACGGGTCAACCTGCCAAAAATGAAGTTTGGCTCCAATAATATTCTTCCATCTCATCAGGCCCATTGGCGCTGATGAAATCTCCCAATTAGATCCGAGTTATCCAATAACTCGATCATAAGGCTTCCCGATCAATACGAGAACTCAAGTATCAAGGTGTGCGACCCTGTAGGTTCCTCTGATGCTGGCAGTGGTGACCAAAGGTCATCACAAGCAGTGAGTGGCACCTAGCAGTGCATCGCTGCTACCCAGGTCGTCGGAATGGATATCGACATCGACATCCCCATCATCGCAACTAGGTACAGATGCATTACAGTCTCTTTGCCGAACTGATATCCGATTGGACAAGTGTGTCACCACTTGTTTTCATCCAATCACATGGCTATGACTAAATCAGGTTCTTACCTGGGTATGGCCATACACTTTCAGTCATAGAACCATAGAGGAGCTCCATGGATATCATACTTCCCTAAGGAAGGGGCAAATCCTATGTCTGTCCATTGACCTTCTTATATGGGTCATGACATGCTCAATGACAGCCTTTATGACCTCCCAACTACGGCGAGGTGTTAGGTTGCATCAAAGCAAGTCAATAACCATATAGAATGATCAATGACCTCAAGTCAAGGGATCAATGCATCTCCTTGTCACTTATGAGGATAACTCATGACACCAAGTCATAGCCTCATAGCGGGTCTATCCAGTATATCTTCCCATGATATACCCATGTGTCTGCGTTAGCACCCCGTGCCTAACCAGCCCACATACCAGTCTTACAAGCACCATAGCTGTCCCATATATTCTAAGGTACATTGACTGGGGATAATTATTTGAGCACAGATCCAATCTGTCTCCTGGGACATTATCATGTAAGTACACAATCGCAGGTGTAGACAGACGATGATAACGACAATGCCAAATTGATATATAAATATCAATGTCAAGTAGTACATAAGTTGACCAGAACTAGGTCATAGGGCATATACACCAACAAATAGAACTCATGTCTTTTCAGTAGAAAGAATTTTACTAAAGACAGCGGAGTTAATGTGAATTGATTCCTCTCATTATATTTTTTTTCTTTTTCAGACTTCAACTCATGTCCTTTGGTACCACTGTCAATTTTACACAGTGCCAAGTAGGGGAGTCACTCACTATTTTTTTTTTTGACTTTGGATTCTTTCTTCCCAACAAATAGCAAAATAAATCAAACATCAATTAGACTAATCATGTGATATCAATTCAAGAATTATACTTATATGCTGATTTTATTCAAAAAGTAGCTTTACTTTCAAATTAAATTTCCCAAATAACATATCTCCCTAAAATTTCACTCATCAACCAAAGAAAAACTTCAAAAGTAGATATGCATAAGAGAAATAAATTCGGCATGATAGGTCTAGACTTATTCACAAGTTTTGGATTCATTCATCATTATCAATAAGAGTCAAACAAATCATCATCATTATTTCCAAAATAGATCAAAGCCATAAATCTCATCAATCAAAAACGTACTCATCATCATCAAATATCAACATGGTATATCAAAATATCAAAAACATAATCATGTGCGGTATAACCATATCAAAATAGATCATTAATAGCAGAATATCATTATACAACCATATCGAAAATATAAGAATATAGGCGTGTAAAGCAGAATAGCGTTGGCGGACACAAGTGTGGTGAAATCATCCTTCCCTTCAAAAACATGCAATATCAATAAGATAGGGAGAATAAAATAGCAAGAAGTAAGGGAAGATGATACTCACAAAGCATCTACTCCTCATCATCAGGGTGTGAAGCCTCAGCGTCCCTTGCAGCTGCATCCATAGGATCGTAGTGTGGTTGCTCTCCTTGATCACCGTAATAACTATAGTTCCTGTGGTCTTCATATCTAAAGCGATCATAGAGGAAGTTTCCCATGTCCTCCATATGATTGCTCAATCTCTCTACATCCTGGTGGATGTGTCCAAGAGACTCAATCACCCTCCCTATGGAGTCAATCATCCTATCCATGCGGCGCTCCTGATTATACATCTGTGCAGATAGAGCCTGGAATCCTGGATCATGGGCACTAGGAAATCCTCCTCTAGATCTATGTGAAGAGTCACTAGTAGGGTGAGAAGAATCTGTAGCATGCTGGGGTGACTCCATACCAAAAGGATCACCTCTTCCACCCCATGTGGGTGGTGGTGGAACAGTGTCAAGTGGTGGTGTAAAAGCTGCCTCGGCTGTGCTCGGAGATAATTTCCAATTGGCTCTCTCTTTCACTGTGGTCTTCTCAGTGTGGGGTAAAGGTAGAGTAGGGACATTTGGTCCAAGGACCAAACAAAATACATCCCCCTCTCTCACAATCATCTTCATGGCCATGCAAGACTCAAGATCAAGTCTTGCATTCCCCTTTGCAAGTTATATCCCATAGGGCTCAACTCCTAAATACTGGGCTATAGGAGTAATCAGTCCTCCTATCACTATTGCGCCACTCTTCGCCCTAGAAACTTTATCCATATGTTTCATCATGAAGAAAGCCACATCAATAGCAAATCCATTCAGCATACCTCAGAGAAAATATAACTCAGCTTGACGGACCATGCCGTCACTATCGCCTCTCCCAAACATAGTATGCGCAAGCACTCTATGTGTATACTTAATGCATGGATTCATAATCTTTGAAGCTCTGGCAGAAACAACAAAGGAATGACTCTCATCAGTAATCTGATTCCAAAATATGCCCTCAATGAATCCCAAGGGCATCTGAGTGTATCCATCTGTACTCAAATCAAAGATAGTCCTGATCTCTTTCAGTCTGAGTTTTCTTTCTTCATTAGCAAGTCTGAATGTAATCTCTCCTTCTGTAGAACCATGTGAATTCTCCTTCAAATCTATGATCAGGCTGCTCATAAACTCCAGGACTAGTGGCAAATAAGTGGGTGGAGTCATCTGAAAAAATTTCTTGGCCTTGATTCGATCAAATATCCACAACACATCCTCATACAATCCCAAAGCTTATAAAGTCCTCCTATCAGCGTACTTTGTATTGATAACCTTCCTTTCTAGAATCTGATTATACCTTGTTTCTTGCATCTCAATCCTAAAGATAATACCATGTGGATCCTGAGGTTGGGAGGATTCAGCTGGGGCCTTCCCTTTCCTTCTTGGAAATATAGATTTTGTTCTTGGTGCCATCTCAAAGTAACAAGCTACAAGCTACATGTTCAATGCATCATATAGCAATATAATGATTCAATCTCAGCAATGTTATAGATAATGTCAGTTAAATCATAGCTCAAACTCTAGGAATTGTCATCAAAAACAGAATAGTGGAAAACTGGGCAGAAAACAGGGTGGAAAATATGCGTGTGGGATCAATCTTGCTCAATAGATTCCACAAATCATTCCAAAAATTGTAGAATCAAACTAAAAATCGTCGCCTATCCTCTAAGAATCAAATGCAAACAAAAATCTCTCAAAACGAATTAGAAACAAGGAAGAACGAGTGAAAAGGGGCGAAAATTATGTAAACTCACCAAAGTCGAAAAATCGGTGAAGAGAGAGTACCCAATCGTTGGCAATAACAAGATTGGAAGAGTCGCCGGCGTGCTCTGGTGGTCGGAAAAGGTTGGAGGTCCGAAGTTGGCGCAAAAATGAGTGAGAACGAGCGTGAAACCGTGAAATATGGCCTAGAAAACCCTAAAAACGGCACAGGAATCGTGTGCCAAAATTATAATTAGGGCCGTGTAATATCTTACGGCAGTGCTGTAAAAAATAGGAATCTCTCGGGTGAAAACTTGTCCAAAAATACGGTACCGCCGTAAAATTATGACAGTCCTCGGCTCAAAAACGGCTCAAAAATACGGTACCGTGTAAAAGTTTACAGTACCGCTGTAAAATCAACCAACGATTTTTTTTCAAAAATTGAAAACTCAAAAATTACGCCCGTAAAATATATTACGGTACTACCGTAATTTTGGGGTAAATTTTGGAAACTCTCGTCAGAAAACCTCACAAAAATACGGCCCGTGTAACTCCTTACGGTAATGCCATAAAATCAGTAATGCACTCGGGAAGATTTTGGACACAAAATATGGTACCGTGTTAAAACTTACGGCAGTATCGTAATTTTGTCACAACTCTCTGGTCAAAAATGGACGAAAATTATGGTGCTATAATATATATTACGGCAGTGCCGTAATTTGCACCAAATCTTGTTTCACCTACAAAAATAAAAGAAAAATTAGTTATAAGCAAAAATTAAAATAAAAGAAAATAAATAAAGGTTAGAAAGATTGGGTTGCCTCCCAAGAAGCACTAATTTAAAGGTCATTAGCTTGACCCTTTTGCACTCAGGTTTGATCATGAATTCCCCAATTGCTTCTTTGATCTTTCTTTAGGTTGGGTATCACCTTGAATCACATAAGGCTCAATCTTGAAACAGTGTCCAAATTTGCTCAAGATGCTCTTTCCCTTATCAATCAACTTAGATCTTCTTCTTCTTCTAAAAAATTTCATCTCTCCTTTCCTGTAATCCTTTGTCAACATCCTCAGAAAAATTATTAGTTTCAAAATTTGAGGTCTCATCAAATAAACAATTAATATTATAAATTTCATCATTAACTATGTCAACACTACAACATGATCCAGAGTATGACAGTTTATTCAAGGAATCAGTAAGATCAAATTCAACAGTGTTCCCATAAATATCAAAAGTAAATTTCCTTTTTTTTACATCTATATGTGCTCCAGTAGTGGCTAACAGTGGTCTACCAAGAATTATGGGATTTTTATGGTTTTCCTCCATGTCTAAAACTACAAAATCTGCAGGAATAAAAAATTCTATTACCTTGACTAGAACATTCTCTAATATACCTACATGATACTTTACCGATGAATCAGCAAGCTTTAAAGATATGGATGTAGGTTTGAGCTCTCCAATGTCCAGTTTCCTGCAAATAGATAGAGGCATTAGACTCACACTGGCACCTAAATGACAAAAGGCTCGGTCAAAAGTCATAGTGCCAATAGAACAAGGTATAGAAAAGCTACCTGGATCCTTCAGTTTTGGTGGTAATTTATTTTGTATAATGGCACTACAATCCTTAGTTAAAGTTACAGTGCAAATACCATAATCATCAAATTTTCTCTTGTTAGACAATATCTCTTTCAATAATTTTGCATAAGATGGCATTTGAGAAATAGCTTCAGTAAATGAAATGTTAATGTAAAACTTTTTCAAGATTTCAAGAAATTTACCAAATTGTTTGTCTAACTTATTTTGAACTAACCTTTGTGGAAAAGGTATTGGTGGCCTATAGGGTGGAGGTAAACTAGATTTAGAATTATCTTCCTTACATGGTACATCCCCTTTTGGTTCATCACCTTTTTGAGGTGGCAAATTAGTTTGGGTTTGTTCATGTTCAGAAGATTTTTCTAATTCTAACTCATCATTATGATCATCAATAGGCTCCTTTTCATTATCTTTAACTTTCCCTTTTGGTTCTTCTAATTGTTTCCCACTTCTAGTGATAATAGCATTACAGTGCTCCCTAGGGTTTATCTCAGGTTTTGCAGGCAATTTTCCTAAGGGTCTAGAAGAGGTGCTAGCTTGTTGTGCTATTTGATTTTCTATGATTTTATTGTGTGCAACAACACTATCCAGTCTAGAATTGATTTGTTTCAAACTCTCATTCACCTCGTCATTTGTTTCTTCTGGGCTCCCATAAATTGTGCAAACATCTCCTCTAGATTAGGGTTTTGGGGTTGAATATGATTTTGTTGTCTCTGTTGATACCCCATATTTTCATTTTGTGCCCCTTGGTAATTGTTACTCTTCCAAGATAAATTGGGGTGATTCCTCCATCCAGGGTTGTAAGTATTAGTATAGGGATCATTAGTTCTACCTTGATTATAGTTCCCTAAAGCATTGATTTGTTCACTACCCTGACTAGATATAACTTTACAATTCTCAAAAACATGACCATCATTACCACAAACTTCACAAACAATAGAAGAAATAGCCGCAATTTGCATTTTAAAAGAATCGAACTTGTTGCACAATGAGTCTACCTTCTCTGCTAAGGTGCGCCATCCATCATTCTCGTTCTTACCTTGAGAAGGTCTGTAAAGTACTCCTCTCTCATAAGTCCACTGATTATGGTTTAGGGCCATCTCCTCTAGCAATTTGAAAGCATCATCAATTGTTTTACTCATCAGGGCTCCTCCTGTAGCAGCATCAACAGTTAGTCTGGTATTTTAAAGCAAACCATTATAAAAAGTATGAATTAAAACCCAGTTCTCAATGCCATGGTGAGGACATTGCCTTTGAAATTCATTAAATCTCTCCCATGCCTCGCTAACTGATCCCGTGTTGTAAAGGTACCGGTTGGTTGTGCTTGAAGCCATGAACGTGCTCGGTCCCTAAGAGAAAAAAGAAATAATCTTAGTTTCAAAGCATCATTGGAAACTCCATTGATTTTGATGGTATCACAAAGTTCTAAAAATAAAGCAAGGTGTTGGTTTGGATCTTCAAGAGGAGATCCTCCAAACTGGTCCTGTTGAATCATAGAAGGAAAGCAGACTTAATTTCAAAGTTGTTAGCCTCAATGACAGGTCTAGCGATGCTAGAGTGAGTTTCTTGTGGATTAGGGGCTGCGTAGTCCCTAAGTGATCTTCTTTCTGCCATATCAACTGTTTGTTCTGTTTCTTCCTCTTATGTTTCCTGTTGATTCTCTTCAAATCCAAATTTCCTGCGCAATTTATGTGTTTTGTTAATTTCAGGATCAAAAGGTACAAGGGGTCCTGATCTACGGTTCCTGCGCATGCAAAGCAGATGTGTCAAATAATTTCAAGAAAAATAGAAAATAAAGAGAAAATAAAACCTAATCTAGAAATACTCTCAATATCTCCAATATCAACAAAGACCATGGTCCCGACAACGGCGCCAAAAACTTGTTGTATCCCAACAAGTTGGTAGACAAAAACTTATTTCTAGTGTCGCGGCCAAACTCGTTATTTGGCGTACAAGGACTTTGTCACTCCCTGACATGGCTCCAAAAACTTGTTATGTCACCAAGTTTATTGTGTCCGCAAGTGCACGGATACTCGAAGTAATAAAATAGATATCGAACCAATAGAGACCTTGTTTGCTGAGTACTGAATAATTGATTTCTTGTTATTTAGGTGAATCGAAAGTATGTAAGTGAGCAATAGAAAACTAAAATGGAAATACCAGAGAGAGAAGACTGGGACTAGGGTTTCATTCACCTTAAAATTCTATGACTAGATGTAAATAGAGATTCGTTAGTTTAATTTTATCATGGTAAAGATATAATTTATTTCATAAAAAGATTATGTCACTTTCGTGCAGACAATCATGCAGTGATCAATCCTCGCTTTCGCGCAAGATCTATCCCAATGCTGAGAATAAGTAAACCATCAAACAAAGAACTCAAGGATCACTTTCGTGCATTCGAATTCTAAGTTGATTATCACAAGTGGAATCTCAAGGATCACTTTCGTGCATCCGAGTCTCAACACAAGTTTTACTCATTGTTCTCCAACGTTCCGATCTTTGCTTTCGCACAAGATCTCCACGTTTGACAACTCGACTCAATCCTAGATTCACATTATTATCATGGCAATTTGACTACTAAAATCAAACAATGAGAACTAACCTAATTTCTTAAAGAAAGTTCATAACATGCAATTCTAGGGTTCCAAGTTCTCAAGCAAGTCACCTTTCGGTCCTTATTGCGAGAATTCTAAAACATGAATAATAGTATGAATCTATGGAGAATCAAAAGTGCAATTATCACATGAGTAAAATTATCATGCTAAAATTATACATGACAAAATAGTGGAAAAAGAATCATGTAGTGATTAAGAATTAAAGGCAATTACTCCCCCATATCCCATAAAAGTTTAAGCTAGCATAGTGCATGAGTTACAATAATCCATGGTTTCAAAAGATCGAAAATCAAAGAGTAAAGAGAGTTTAAGAGAACACACCACGGCTGTAATATAAATTACAGCCGTAATTTGCATAAGAGGGCTCTATGAACAGTGTCGCTGCCTCCCCTTTCGTCGATTTCTCCTCCAATTGATTTTTTTTCACTCTAACGCTGTGTTTCAAAGAAGGAAAAGAAACCAGGAAAGAAATGAAATAAGAATAGAAAGGAAATAAGAAGGAAATGAAATATTTTCATTTTCCTCTAGGCCTCATGTTTTGATGGAAGGAAAAAAACATTTTGATTAGTCAACTGTTTAAATTACTTTTTCTTCCCAGCGGTGACAGTTCTATTCCCGGTGAAGATGCCCCCCTTCTCCCCCCATTCAATCCTCGTTGCTGCAGGTTGATCCATCAGAATCTTGTGGAATCGTTGCTACTTGCTTGAGGGGGAAGAAGCAGATCACGCTCGATTGGCCTCATCATCTTCTCCGCTCGAGCAGCATGATCACGCTGCGACGCAGATCACGCTGTGATGCAGAGCACGCTCGATCGGCCTCATCATCTTCTCTGTCCGAGCAGCATGATCACGCTGCAATGTAGATCACGCTCGATCGGCTTCGTCGGCGCCTTTTCTCTCTCACCGTGCTCCGTGAGAGGACAAGCTTGGGCGGCAAAGACGAGAGGAAGAGCTTGGGCGGCGAAGGCGAGAGGGAGAGAGGGTAGCGATGGCAGGGAAGGTGGCTACTTGGGGGAGAGGGCTGGGAAGGCGGGAGGGCATGGTGAAGGTGAGAGGGCGAGCTTGGGCATGAGAAGGAGAGAACGGAAATGAGTTCCGTCTCTTTTTGAGGGAACGTTTTTGGAGAGAAAGGAAAGAAATTATTTCCTTTCCTTTATTCATTTTCTTCATCTGAAACTAGGGAAATGGAAGGAAAGAACCCTATTCCTTTCCTTTCCCTCCTTGTTTGTCCCCTCTGAAATAGACCATAAAACTTCTAGAGCACCTTTTCCTCCTCTATGCGTAGTTTCCACTCAAATTTCACGGCTGGAGATGTGTTGTACGCTTCCCGGCGGTGAAACCCTTGGCGGTGGCATGGAACTCGATTTCTCCCTCTGGGGTGGACGAAAATTAGGGCTTTTGGTCTCCTCCTCCTCATCTCGGTGAAAGCTCCCTTCCTTCTTCTTACGGCTTCCAATTTAAAGGTCTCGATCGTCGGCAATCTTCTCCATAAAAATCGGGCTTCAAATTTGACCGTGGAATCGCGTTTAAGATTAGAATTATGGCAGTGTAATATGTTACGGTACTACCATAAAATCGGTCGTGTTCTCTTATTCAAAATCTCTGAAAAATACGGCACCGTAAAATGATTTACGGTGGTGCCATAAAATTGGCTGAACTCTCTGGTCAAAAACGTTTGGAAATTATGGCACCGTAAAATGGTTTACGACAATGCTGTAATTTCGAAGAAACTTTCTGATGAGAAACTCCCCAAATTACGGCAGTGCTTTGATATTATCACAGCGTACGAAAATACGGTACCGTAATATAGATTACGGCCCTGCCGTATTTTGGTTCTTGGCTCCAATCCTCTTGAAATTTGATGTGTGATCTCCTCTTGATGTTGTGAATTCATCCATGTATTTGGGTTGCTTGAAATCGACTGAAATTCTTGCCTTTTTGCCTGAAAATTATTAAAAACCAAAAAGAGTGTAGATTCCGCAAATATTGGTAAAAAAAAGGCATAAAAATAAGCAAAGTCTATGAATATGACACAAGAACACCAATGAAATGACACTAAATTTACTATAAATTTCGGTGTCATCACTCCTCTGAAAGGGGGGTGAAACCCTAAACGCATGCACTTCTAAAATTTTGCATGGGCAGAAATAAGGATTTCATGAAGATCGCATGTGGCATGAACATATGATCAACTTAATGTCTGCAAAGATCAAGTTGTGATCTTACCATTGCCATTGGTTGGAAGGTGACTTGGAAGCAAGAGGGCGATGCGGCTCTCCTCCAAAGTGGACGCACACAAGATGGCGATGGCTTCCTCCCTTGGCGTGAACCTTGTGCTAGCAAAGCTCTTCAAGGTGTCCTTGATGCGTGAAGGAGATGAGATGATTTCTTTCCTTGGCTGGCCGAAACCCTCCTTCAACACTCGTGGAGGCGAGTCACACGAGAGGAAGAGCAAGAGAGAGGCGAGAGTCTTCGAACGTGGAGGCGTCTTCAATTTGGAAAACCGATTTCCAAATATAGTAAGCGCTCATGCGTTCAAGCGTTCACTCCAAGTGAACCGTTCGCAACTCCTTCTCCCTTTGAACCATGCGCTCATATGATGAACCGGTTCAATTGAATTTGGTTCAAAGACCAAATCAAACCAAGCCTTGGTCTAGACCTTATTAAACCGAAAGGCTCAAGATCTAACCACACATCTCTTGATGCTCTTGATCTCATCGATCTAGCATCAATTCTCTCGATCGAAGCTTACCGATCTCAAGCCCTAATCAATCAAACATGATCAGATCAGATCTCACTTCCAATCAGAGTTTAAATTCCTTTAAACTGAACCAAAACAATTCAGTCCACACGATCTGACATAAGTAAGCCATATCATCAAATTGTGCGACCCTAAGGGTTTCCTTTAATGTCGGTAACGATAACTTACATTATCACGAACAGAGAGGGGTATCTAGCAACACATCACTATCTCCTGATATAAAGGAAAGAGTCTTCCAAGACTACTCCCAAACCATAGCACAAGTGTGAACCCAAGTCACTTGACATATGTGTTTCCTTTGCCACTGGATGTTCTCGTTGGACAAGCGTGTCAAGCCTGTAACTCCAACATGATGAGAGTGGTTAGATCAGATGAACATAGTCATCTGGGTATGGCCATACACTTTCTCAACCATCTCATACAGGGGGCCCCTTTAGAACATCACACTCCAACTAGGAGAGGCAATCCTATATCTATCACTAATGCCCTAACATGACTCATGCCCATTATCCAAGATAATCTGTAACCATTATATTTCAAATGATATTGAACTACCTCAAGACAATGCCAATCATCATTTAGAAACACAAGTGATCTCAAGTCAGAGGAAATATGCCACTTGTTTGCATATAAGGATTATTCACATTGCGACAAACAATCGAACATCCTTAGTAGGGTCTGTCCAGTACATCCAATGCACCTATGAGTCTACATCTTATTCCATGCTCGAAGCATCCTATAAGATTAGAACACATATTAGTCTCAATCATATCAAGGCTGTCTCATGTTCACCAAGATATCTCGACTAAGGACTATACTGCATGTCAGCCAAGCTGAACACCATTGAGACATTATTCAGAAGTATACATGTAGCAGCAGATAATGCAACAACCTGAATAACAACCATTGCCTTTATAAACATAGTTTATACATGATACTGATAATAACCCAAGGCCTCAAACATTAGCCTTAAGGGCATACTCCAACATCCTCTTCCATCAAGATCCTGTGCATACAAAAAGAGGGGTTAATTCCTTTCAAGTCATCAATTGAGTACCCAATCACCTTTTTATGAATTCTTAATTCCTTGAGAAGCAAATCTATCTCCCTTTTCCCTAGCTGTGCATCAACAATAATAGGGTAAGTGGAATCAGGACCAAAAAATTCATAACGAAGGTTATCAGGTAAAGCCTTAAGTTCTATTTTTGGAGCCTTTCCTTCTTCACTCTTTTCATTGTCACAAGCACTGCAATTTGATAATTCATCAGTCATAGAGTTTGTTTTTTCAAGAGCAAAGTCTAAATCGGTGTCACATTCATTCGGTTCAATAAATAAATCATTAAGATTATAGGCAATGTCATCTATATCATGTATACGACAACAAGATTCAGCATTTGAAGGGTTTTTCATGGCTTCATGCAAGTCATACTCAATTCTTTCATCCCCAATGTTAAGTGAAAGCTTACCGTTCTTTACATCAATAACTGCTCCTGCAGTCGCTAAGAACGATCTACCAAGTATGATGGGGATTTTTGCATTTTCTTCCATCTCAAGAACTACAAAATCCACTGGAATAAAATATTTACCTACTTGTAAAGGCACATCTTCAAGAATTCCCACGGGGTATTTCACCGAGCGATCGGCGAGCTGCAAAGATATAGAAGTTGGCTTGAGATCCCCCATGTCCAATTTTCTGCAGATAGACAATGGCATTAGGCTGACACTAACACCCAAATCACATAAGGCTCTGTCAAAAGCCATACTGCCAATAAAAAAAGGGATAGAAAAACTACTTGGATCTTTCAGTTTGGGTGGCACTTTGTTTTTAATAACAGCACTACATTCCTCAATTAAAGCCACAGTGCCATAGTCCTCTATTTTTTCTCTTATTAGACAATATTTCTTTTAAAAATTTAGCATATGTGAGCATTTGAGATAAAGCTTCAGTAAATGGAATGTTAATGTAAAACTTTTTCAAAACATCTAAAAATCGCCCAAATTGTTTGCCTAATTTTTCTTGTACTAACCTTTGGGGAAAGGGTATAGGTGTCCTATAGGGTGTAGGAGATTTAGGTTTAGAAATATTTTCCTAACACGGCACATCACCTTTAGGTTCATCACCCTGGTGAGGTGGCAAACTAGTTTGAGATGGCCCATACATAGAAGATTTTTCTAACTCCCATTCATGGTTATGTTCATCATCAAGCCCTTTTTTGTTATTCTCAACTCTCCCTTTTTGTTCCTCTAATTTCTTTCCACTTCTAGTGATGATTGCATTACAGTGTTCATCAGACATTTGATCTTCTAGGGTTTTATTGTGAGTAGTTAAGGATTCAACTTGAAAGGCAAGTTGACTAACCATTCTCTTAAGATCTTCAATTTCTTTGTTTTGATTTTGCATGAATTGATTTTGACTAGCCATAAACTTGTCAAGCAAAGGTTCTACACTAAAAAGAATTTACCTCTTCAGTTAAGGGTTGGCATTCCTCACTCTCATTCTTACCATGATGATGATAATATAGCAGTTCTTCTTCAGGATCCCATTGGTTATGGTTCAAGGACATTTCTTCAAATAGGGTGAAGGCTTCTTCAATGGTCTTGCTCATGAGGGCTCCTCCTGCAGCAGCATCAACAATTAGACGAGTATTATTGTTGGGGTATGCCCTTAAGGCTAATGTTTGAGGCCTTTGGGATTGTATAAGTATCATGTAATAAACTCTTGTGTTTATAAAAGGCATGGTTGTTATTCAGTTTGTTACCTTGTCTGCTGTAATAAGTGTACTTCTGAATAATGTCTCAAAGCTGTTCAGCTAGGCTGACAGTCAATATGTCCTTAGTCGAGATATCTTGGTGAACTTGAGACAGCCTTGATATGGATAAGACTAATATGTGTTCTAATCTTATAGGATGCTTCGAGCATGGAATAAGATGTAGACTCATGGGTACATTGGATGTACTGGACAGACCCTACTAGGATATTCAATTGCTTGTCACAATGTGAATGATCCTTGTAAGCAGCAAGTGGCACATGTCCTCTGACTTGAGATCACTTGTGTTTCTAAATGATGATTATCATTGTCTTGAGGTAGTTCAATATCATTTGAAACATAATGATTATAGACTATCTTGGATGGTGAGCTTGAATCAGGTTAGGGCACTAGTGATAGACAAAGGATTGCCGTCTCCTTGTTTAAGGAGTGTGATGTTCTAAAGGGCCCCCCTATATGAGATGATTGAGAAAGTGTATGGCCATACCCAGATGACTATGTTCATCTGATCTAATCATGCTCATCATATTGGAGTTACAAGCTTGACATGCTTGTCCAATAAGAACATCCAGTGGCAAAGGAAACATGTATGCCTTGTGAAGTGGGTTCACACTTGTGCTGTGGTTTGGGTGAAGTCTTGGAAGACTCTTTCCTTTAAATCGGGAGACAGTGATGTGTTGATAGATACCCCTCACTGATCGTGATAACGAAAGTTATCATTACCGACATATAAAGGAAACCCTCAGGGTCGCACAATATGGTGATATGGCTTACTTAAGTCAGATCGTGTGGACTGAATTATTTGGGTTCAGTTTAAAGGGCTTTAGTCTCTGATTGTAAGTGAGATCTGGACTGATCATGTTTGATTGATTAGGGCTTGAGATCGGTAAGCTTCGATCGAGAGATTGGATGCTGGATCGTGAGATCTAGAGCATCGGAAGATGAACGGTTAGATCATGAGCCATTTGGTTCATAGAAGGTCTAGATCGTAGCTTGGCTTGATTTGATTTGGTGATTGAACAAAATTCGATTGAACCAAATCAAAGAACCGGTTCAACACTTGGTTCAAAGAGGAGATTCGATGGTTCACTTGGTGTGAACGCATGAGGCTTTGAATACTTACCTTTTTGGGAAATCGGTTTCAAAGATTGAATGCATGTAACGCCTCCACATTAGTGTGGAAGGTTACACACTCACCTCTAGCGAAACTCTCTTTGGTGTCGTGGTGAATTGACGACAAGGAAAAGAGAAGAAAACTCTCTCGCCAAGCAAGAAGTTCTTCCCCTTTTCTCATACGGCAAAGACCCTTGAAGAGGCTTGCTAGCACAAGATTCACAAGGGGTAAGCAACATCACTTTGTGTGCGTCGCTTGTGGAGAAGATCTCGTTTGGTCTTTTGCTTCCAAACCGACATCCACTCTAATGGCATTGGTATGACACCTTGTGATCTCTTTTTTGTTCACATAAGTTAATCATATGACTACATGCGATCTTGATGATGAATCCCCTAAAAACATCTACATGCGCCCCCACCCCCTTATTTAGGGCTTCATCTTGTTTCCGCTCCCCCTTGAAGGGGACTTTGAAATTGCGCTCCCCCTTGAAGGGGACTTTCAATTATAAAGCAGACCATTATAAAATGTATAAATTAAAACCCAATTTTCAAGGCCATGGTGAGGGCACTTCCGTTGTAAATCATTGAATCGCTCCCATGCCTTGCTTAATGATTCTCCATCCTTCTGTGTAAAGCTTGTGATCTGATTTCTCAGTTGGATGGTTTTACTTGGTGGGAAATACTTCATCAGGAAAGCATTTGACAGTTGTTTCCATGTAGTGAAAGCGCCAGTGGGTCTAGAATGTAGCCAAAATCATGCTCGGTCCCTGAGAGAAAAAGGAAACAGCCTTAGTTTTAGTGCATCATCGGAAACTCCATAAATTTTAATGATATCATAATATACAATAAAAAGATGTAAATGTTGATAGGGATCTTCAAATGGAGCTCCTCCAAATTGGTTCTGCTGCATCATGGTCAAGAAGGCAGGATTAATCTTGAAATTATCTGCATAATCCCTAAGTGATCTTTGATCTGCCATCAGATCTAAATTTTCTGTGCACACTAAAGTAGATGGATCAAATAACTCAAGTAAACATAAAAGAATAAAAAGATAGAACATAAATAAAACCTAGGCTAGAAATACTTTCAATATCTTCAATATCAACAAAAAACAAGGTCCTCGGCAACGGCGCTAAAAACTTGTTGTATCCCAACAAGTAGGTAGACAAAACTTATTTCTGGTGTCGTGGCTAAACTTGTTGTTTGGCGTACAGGGACTTTGTCACTCCCTGACACAGCTCCAAAAACTTGTTATGTCACTAAGCTTGTTGTGTCCGCAAGTGCACGGATACTCGAAGTAATAAAATAGATATCGAACCCACAGAGACCTTGTTTGCTGAGTACTGAATAATTGATTTCTTGTTATCTAGGTGAATCGAAAGTATGCAAGTGAGCAATAGAAGACTAAAACGGAAATACCAGAGAGAGAAGACTGGGACTAGGGTTTCATTCACTTTAAATTCTATGACTAGATGTAAATAGAGATTCGTCAGTTTAAATTTATCATGGTAAAGACATAATTTACTTCATAAAAGGAGTATCTCACTTTCGTGCAGACAATCATGCAGGGATCAATCCTCGCTTTCGCGCAAGATCTATCCCATCGCTGAGAATAAGTAAACCATCAAACAAAGAACTCAAGGATTACTTTCGTGCATCCGAATTCTTGATTTCGTGCATCCGAATTCTTGATTTCGTGCATCCGAATTCTTTAGTTCTTTCTAGTTTCATATTATCAGCATGTTTGGAGTTTTTGCGATATGGACTGAAAAGTGACTTGTGAGAACTTGGAACCCTATAATCATGATTTAGGAACTCATCGTGAGAAATTAGTTTTGTTCTTATTTCTAGATTTTTGAAATTTATTGTCTTCTTGATAATCTGATCTAGGAAGAATTATTGAAATAAACATGATGATACTGTAAGAAATGAAGTATCGGATCGTTGGAGAACCTTAAGTAGAACCTGTGAAAATTAAAGTATGAAAGTATTTAGTTTTCACTTGAGATGTTTGACTTAGAATTTGGGTGCATGAAAGTAATCTTTGAGTTCTTTGTCAATGATTTACTTATCCTTAGCATCGAATAAATCCTGTGCGAAAGTGAGGATTGGTTCTTTGTAAATTGTTTATGCGAAAGCGAGATGATTTCTTTATAAAGTAAATTATATCTTTATCATAATAAGAATAAACTGACGAGCACTTATTTGGATCTAGTCATAGAAATAAAGGTGGATGAAACCCTAGTCCCAGTTTCTCTCTCAGACTTTTTCGTGTAACTTCTGATAGTTTGCTTTCATCATTTTCGAATGCTTAGCTAGTGAGAAATCGATTATTCGGTACTTGATAAACAAGGTCTCTGTGGTTCTATATCTTATTTATTACTTCGAGTATCCATGCACTTGTAGACACAACAAGTTTTTAGCGTCGTTGCTAGGGACCTTGGTTTTTGTCAATATTGAAGATATTGGTAGTATTGCCACACTAGGTTTTATTTTCTATTCTTTTCTGCTTATTTTGAGTTTACTTGATCTATTTACTTTTGCTTGCGCAGGAATCTTAGATCAGGACCTCCAGTTCCTTTAGATCCTGAGATAAACAAAACTCTTAGACTGCGTAGGAAACTTAGATTTGAAGAGAGACAGGAAGAAGAAGTAGTCATGGCAGACAGGAGATCACTTAGGGACTATGCAACCCCTAATCCGCAGGAGATACACTTTAGCATTGCTAGACCGGTTATTGAGGCTAACAATTTTGTTATCAAGCTTGCTTTCTTATCTATGATCTAGCAAAATTAGTTTAGAGGATCTCCACTTGAAGATCCTAGTCAACACCTTGCTTTATTTCTTGAATTATATGATACAATTAAGATTAATGGTGTTTCTAACGATGCATTGAAACTGAGATTGTTTTCTTTTTCTCTTAGGGACCGTGCATGTTCATGGCTTCAAGCTCAACCTATCGGTACCTTCACCACATGGGAACAACTATCTAATGCTTTTTTGATGAAGTACTTTCCACCCAGCAAGACCATCTAGTTGAGAAACCAAATTACAAGTTTTGCACAGCGGGATGACGAGTCTTTTAGCGAGGCATGGGAGCGTTTTAATGATTTACAATGGAAGTGTCCTCACCATGGCCTTGAAAATTGGGTTTTAATACATACTTTTTACAATGGTTTACTGTATAATACTCGTCTGACTGTTGATGCTACTGCAGGAGGAGCCCTCATGATGTTAGGTAAGTATTTTATTCCAGTAGATTTTGTAGTTCTTGAGATGGAGGAAAGTTATAAAAATCCAATTATACTTGGTAGACCCTTTTTAGCCACAGCGGGAGCGGTCATAGATGTTAGGAAAGGAAAACTCACATTTGATATGTGTGAAAATATAATTGAATTTGATTTAACAGATTCATTGAAAAAAGTATCATATTCAAGATCATGTTGTAGCATTGATTTAATTGATAATGTTGTTAGTGATGTGCACAATTTATTTGACAAAACCTCTAATTTTGAAGAAACATCTCTCTTGAGTGTGTGAATGAAGAATTTCAGAAGAAAACTAATTCAATTTCTAAAAAGAGAAAGAAGAAAAGACAAAGAAGAAAAGTAAGATCGAAATTGCTTGATAAAGGAAGAAAAATCTTAGGTAAAGTTGGACACTGTTTCTTGAATGAGCCTTATGTACCTAGAAGTGGTGAACAAAACAAAGAGAAATCAGGATGGCGACTGAAGGCACCACCACGATCAAATCCGAGTGTAGAACGGTCAAGTTAATGACCTTTAAATTAGCGCTTCTTGGGAGGCAACCCAAACACTCTTACTTAGCTTAGTTTCTTTTATTTTAGTTTATTTTCAGAGTTAATTTTTCTTCTCTTTTTGCATTTAAAATTGAGTTTGATCCAAAAATACGGCACTACCGTAATGGACATTACGGGCTGTAATTTCGGTCCGTTTTTGACCAGAAAAGTTTTGAGACCATTACGGCAGTACTGTAAGTAACATTTGAAAGTCCCTAAAGGGGGGGGGGGGGGGGCGAAACCCTAATAGGCGCATATGTATAATTTGTCACAAAGCGGAATCTAGGGTTTCTAAGATCGCATGCATGAACATAAGATCAACTTGTTAAAAGATTGCAAAGATCGACAAGGGATCATACCATAGCCATTGCTTGGATGGTGCCTTGGAAGCTAGAGGGCAATGTGGCTCTCCTCCAAAGGTGCCGCACACAAGATGAGAAATGGCTTTCTCCTTGTCGTTCCTTGTGCTAGCAAGGATCTCCAAGTCTCCTGATCGCTTGAAGGGAAGATGAGATGATCTCTTGGCTAGGCCGAATCCTCCTTGAGTGTCAAGACTCACCACACGAGAGGAGAGAGGCGACAAGAGGAAGATGCGAGCGAGAATAGAGCAATGCTCTCGAACGTGAGGCGTGTTTTCTATTTTGGAAACATAACTTCCAAAAATAGTAAACCCTCAATGTGTTCAACCGTTCACGCCAAGTGAACAAGTCGCAACATTCTCCTCTTTGAACCAAGCGTTCACTTGATGAACCGGTTCAATCTCATTTGGTCTAAAGACCAAATCAAACCAAGCATTGGTCTAGATCATATTAAACCATAAGGCTCAAGATCTAACCATTCATCTCTTGATGCTCTTGATCTCATCGATCTAGCATCAATTCTCTCGATCGAAGCTTACCGATCTCAAGCCCTAATCAATCAAACATGATCAGACCAGATCTCACTTACAATCAGAGTTTAAATCCCTTTAAACTGAACCAAAACAATTCAGTCCACACGATCTGACATAAGTAAGCCATATCATCAAATTGTGCGACCCTAAGGGTTTCCTTTAAATGTCGGTAACGATAACTTACGTTATCACGATCAGTGAGGGGTATCTAGCAACACATCACTGTCTCCCGATATAAAGGAAAGAGTCTTCCAAGACTACACCCAAACCACAGCACAAGTGTGAACCCAAGTCACTTGACATATGTGTTTCCTTTGCCACTGGATGTTCTTATTGGACAAGCGTGTCAAGCCTGTAATTCCAATATGATGAGAATGATTAGATCAGATGAACATAGTCATCTGGGTATGGCCATACACTTTCTCAATCATCTCATCCAGGGGGCCCCAACAGAACATCACACTCCAAAAAGGAGACGGCAATCCTATATCTATCACTAGTGCCCTAACATGACTCATGCTCATTATCCAAGATAGTCTATAACCATTATGTTTCAAATGATATTGAACTACCTCAAAACAATGCCAATCATCATTTAGAAACACAAGTGATCTCAAGTTAGAGGAAATATGCCACTTGTTTGCATATAAGGATTATTCACATTGTGACAAGCAATCGAATATCCTAAGTAGGGTCTGTCCAGTACATCCAATGTACCCATGAGTCTACATCTTATTCCATGCTCGAAGCATCCTATAAGATTAGAACACATATTAGTCTCAATCATATCAAGGTTGTCTCATGTTCACCAAGATATCTCGACTAAGGACAATACTGCATGTCAGCCAAGCTAAACACCATTGAGACATTATTCAGAAGTATACATATTGCAGCAGATAATGCAACAACCTGAATAACAACCATTGCCTTTATAAACATAGAGTTTATACATGATACTGATACAATCCCAAGGCCTCAAACATTAGCCTTAAGGGCATACCCCAACAACATTATGTGCCGTACTTTCGCTTCAAAATTTTCTGAGAGTTTTATTGCTTTTACGACACTACCGTAATGGTTTTCATGGGCCGTATTTTGTGCTGATTTTTGTTTTATTCTGTAAAAAAAAAAAAATTTGCTCGTTTTTACGGCACTACCATAACCTCTGTTACGGTACCATAATTCTAGTCCATTTTCGACCAGAGAGTTTTCAGACATTTACGGCACTGCCATAAGGCATATTATGGCCGTAATTCTATTTGGCCCACGCGATTTCTGTGCCATTTTTAGGGTTTTTCAAGCCGTGTTTTTGGGATTTCACTCATTCTCTCGCGCTGACCTCAAGCTTCTGGCCTACCCTTGCCTTCAGAGCTCGCCGGCGACCCTTCCCGTCCAGCTCCGACCACCAATCTGGTATTTTCTTGCCCGATTTCTTCATTATGGTGAGTGTTTGCGACCATCCAGCTCCTTTCTTGATTTCTCCCGTTTCTCAATCGATTTTCTAAAATTTTTGCTTGCATTTGCTTCCTTGATCACTGGCAAACCTTCCTAGAGTAATTTCCAAGATTTTTGACTGATATTAGGATGATTTTGAGCCTTGAATGAGCTCATTTGTTGTTTTTCCACCCGCTTTTCTGCCTGTTTCTCTGCCAGCACTATTCCTAGTGAAATTCATTGGATTTTAGCTTCAATTTGGATGATGCCTACTTCTAGAATGAGTGCTAAGTAGAGATTTTTGTTCTAAGGGAGGATTGAAGGAGTTATTTCATCTAGAAATCCAATTTGTTATATTGTATGCAAATTTCAGATTGCAGCCCTGTTTCAACACGAGTAACAAGCTTTATCATTTGAAATGGCACCAAGAGTCAAATCAGTGGTCTCAAAGAAGAAGGGAAAGGCACCAGCTGAATCCTCAACTAGTGAGAGATGAGATTTAAGAGGCCCGGTATAATCAGCTTATCACTAGGACAGTTGTTAACAAAGTATGCAGATCGACACACGTTAGAAGCATTGGGACTTTATGACGATGTTTTTTTTGGATATTTGACCAGATAAGGGTAAAACAATTCTTTCAAATGACACCGTCACATATCTTCCTTTAGTTTTGGAATTCTTTAGCAACATGGATATGGAGTTTGAGGAGTTCACTAACAGACATGCTGACGGGGAGATCACTTTCAGATTAGCTAACATTGAAAGGAAACTTATTTTGAGAGACATCAGATCCATTTTTCACTTATCATCAGGGGGATACACCCAAGTGCCAGTGGGTTTCATAGTGAATGTTTTTTGGAGCCAAATCACTAATGAAACCCACTTTTCTGTAGTTTTAGCCCATGCCTCAAAGATCTCAAATCCATGTATTAAATATGCTCATAGAGTGTTGGCTCACACAGTCTTTGGGAGAGGTGATAGTGACGGCATGGTCCGTTAATCTGAGTTATATTTCTTGTGGGGGATGTTGCATGGATTTCCAGTTGATGTAGCTTTCTTTCTAATCAAGCACATGGATAAGGTTGCTAGGGCTAAGAAGGGGGCGATTGTGATAGGAGGTTTGATTACTCCTATAGCCCTTCATTTGAATGTCGAACCCTATGGAGTTGAGGTGGCTAAGGGAAATGCAAGATTGGACATTGAATCTTGCATAACCATGAAGATGATTGTTAGAGAGGGGGATACTTTCTGTTTGGTTCTTGGACCTAGAGCCCCCACCTTGCCTCTGTCTCACACTAAAAAGACCAATGTCAGAAATCAAGCTTAATTGGAGGCTTTCACCAAGCGATGCCGAGGCTGCCTTCACACCACCTTTGGACTCTATACCACCACCACCCACTTGGGGTGGAAGAGATGACCCATTTGATATGGGTATGGACTCACCTTCCCACCATGCTGTAGATTCTTCCCATCATGCAGGAGGTTCTTCTCACAGACCCAGTGGAAGATGGCCCAGTGCCCATGACCCAGGGTTTCAAGCCCTCTCCGCTGAGATGTACCATCAGGGACATCTCATGGAGAGGATGCTTGATTCTATGGGGAGGATGACTGACTCCAAGGATCATATTCACCAGGATGTTGAAGAGCTAGGTAACTACATGGAGGAGATGGGGAATTTCCTCTATGACCGTTTTGGTTTTGAGGACACCAGGAGAGGTGGAGTCTATGGTGGAGACCAGGGAGGGGAGCATGATGATTCTATGGATGCAGCCACCAAGGACACAAAGGAGATTGGATCTGATGCTGACGAGTAGGGTTTTGTGAGTATTCCTTTTCCTTACTTCTTTGCATTCTATTTTCCTATCTCATTGATGTTTTATGTTTTTATAGGGAAGGATGACTCTTCCAAACTTTTTGTGTCCGCCAACACTATCTTGCCTTGTTTTTACTTGACTTTATCATGATTTGATTGGGTTGTATAACTATAATTCTGAATTTGTTCTAATATTGATTCGATTGGGTTGTATTGATATATTCTGAGTTTGAATTTCTGATATTGATTCGATTGGGTTGTATAATGATTGATATTATGTTGATATTGAGCACCTTATCTGTTATAACCTAAGTTTGATTTTATATAATTAAATTTATTTAAATTTTAAATTTAGAATTTTGAAAATTTGTTATAATTAATAACCCTAAGCCTCTCTCTAAACCCTATAAATAATACCCTAAACCCCACCTTAATCCTCAATCTATTTTCCTTAATCACATATTATTTTCCCCTCGTGCACCGCACAAGCTTTGCTTTCCCTGCAAACGCGTTGCCATGTTCGCTTCCTCTCCGTCGGTGTCGATTTTGTGCCTTTCTTCCTCTCCAGAAGCGAACGCAAACATCTGGCACCGAGTTTTCTTCGCTAGTGTCATCTTCATCATCTCCTTGGAGCGGCGACCATCGTCCGATGAGTTTTCAGACGCGTGCGTCGATTCAGCGGCAGCGGCGAGTTCTCTTCATCGGGCGATGATTTTTGCGACGAACGCCGCCTCCACCCGTTTCCTCTTCCACTGCCAATGACTCTTCCTTCCTCCTCGGTGGTTGCTTTCACTCCTAATGGTGGTGACTTCTTCTGGCTTCTAGCATGTGGTGTGTAGCGGCTGCTACGCCTATACACAATGGCGTTTCCTTCACAAATGCGGCTGCCTTTCCTTCCCCTCCCTGTGGTGTAGCGGCGACCCCTTCCTCTCCTAGCGCCTGCTGCTGTTTCCTCTTCCAGCGGTTCCTTGTGGCGACGTGTGCAAACGACACTGCGTCCGCGTGTAGCTGCGCAGCGCCGCCTCCATCTATTCCCCTCTGGTCGGTGGCGACTTCTCCTTCTCCCTTTCTTGGCGCCGGTGACCCGTCCTTCCTTCCGGTGGCTGGCCTTCCCCGACGAGCGCCGGTGGTCTCCCCTGTCGAATGAACTAAGGAAACGTTCGTTCTGAGTCGTGCGTTTCGGCAGCAAAGATAAAGATTTGATGTATTTGTTTATTTTTATTTGTTTTAAATTTATTTTTTAGAATAAATTAGTAAAACCTAATTATTATTTGGGGGGAATTTTATGATCATTAATTTTGGGATTAATTTGATTTAAAATAGAAAATTAAGGGTTGAGGGTAATATTATGGATTGATGCTTGATAGTTAATAACAAAGGTTTATTTAAATTATCCAATTGAGAAAATGAGGTAATTGAGCTTTCAGAGGGATTCAGAAATCAGCGTTTGAGGTAGGAATCTTACCCTACTCCTTTGTTACAGTGTCAAGAATTATAGGATTTGTTGCTTATTCCTTTGGTTTGATATATGATACATATAATAGAATGGATTAACACTGATATCTATTTAACTCGTCTGCTTGTCTTGTTTCTGAAACTCAGTTGACCTTGTTTATCTTGTTCATTGGTCATATTCTGTTTCTGTATGCATGATTAACAAGTTGTATTGAGATATCTGATATATTGGCATATGAGCATGATTGAACAGTAATGTATCTGTGATATTGACACCTGAGTATGTGGAACAGTTGAATATCTGTTAAAGTCGTGATATATTGACCTCTGGATTGGATGATTTATTTCTAGTGGCCATCGTGTGTGTGTGATATATAGTTTTGATGCGTATCGAACTATCTGTTTGCCGGTTAGGGCACCGCCAGTTGTCCTCAGGACAATACTACGGATGTCAGGTGTTGGACGCAACACTCCTGGCTGTTTAGGGCAGTCATTCCACTGCTTAAGCAATAGTGGAAACACTCTGAAAATGAGTGCGGTTCTTAATTGAGATCCGTTGGCCAGCTTGATGATTTACATGACATTCTTATATTATTTGTATATCGTTGTTACAGTCATTGTATTATCTTGTTATTTGACTCCCTCACCCTATTTGTTGATTCCTACTTAGCATTTTTGCTAACTCCCTTTGTTTCTCTTCCCGTTACAGAGTTAGCTTCTGGGAGGGCTAGAGTAGATAGCAAATACCAGCCTGAGTTCAGATAGTCTTTTAAGTTTTATTTTAGTTGATTTATTTACAAATTGGATAGTATGTTTTTAGAGATTGTGTCATAAAAATACTTGATCTTAAAGTTTGGATTATTTATTTAATAAATTATATTTGAATATTGTAGTTCTTTGGTTCCTATCAATATTGTCATCTCCCTGGGGAACCCTCAGCTAGGGATAGCTAGCTTTCTGCTGGGGCATGACATTGTGGGTGTATACTGATGCATGATGGATTGTATGAAATTATTTCTAAATGAATATATACAAAACTTTCTCCTGTTATGATTTTATGTTGTAATGTTATAGTGTGGTCTATTTCTGAAAATTCTGTTGATAGTATGATTTTCTTGATGATAAATTTGTCAAATGCTTATGATTAGGACTATACCTATTGTGTTGAATTTATTTCTCTAATATATATCTGCCTATTGGAAATTTTCATTGATTGATGAATGAAATTTTAGGTAGACATGTTATTTGATGAATTTGATTTAGAAAGTGAAACTACTTCTTTAAATAAAATTAGCATATGAGTATGATTTTTAAATTGATATTGATTGATTAATTTAGTTAATGTTCATCCTATTTAATATTTATTGGGAAGAAAGATTCCATGATCCATATAAAGAGTAAGTGATGACTCCCTTACTTGGCACTGCGCAAAATTGGCAGTGGTACCAAAGACATGGGTTGAAGTCAAAATAAAAAATGATGAGAGAAAAAAAAAATTCAAGAGAATGACTCCTCGTCTTGGCACCATGTTGATTTGTGGTGGTACCTAAGTTAAGAGTTGAAGTCCAAAAAAAGAAAAAGCATGTATCTATGTGGGTACATACCATGGAGAGAAATTGTTTCACATTAACTCCGCTATCTTATGTAAGATTCTTCCTACTTTTGAGATATGAGTTCTATTACATTGGTTATATGATCAATGTACTCTAAATTCGTCACCAGAAAAAAAGGTGGTAATCGAATTAGAGATTGTGGACGATACATAAAAGGGAGGAACTAAAAAATTCTGAGTGGAAAAAGATCTTGGAATCCTATTCCTGTAAACAAAAGTATGATAGATTTGAACTAAAACTGGGTGAAATCTTGAGATTGAAATTCTATTTATTATACAAGTTGCGAAATTTTATTTGATTAAGTTGTGGAACTTGATGATTGAATTCAGAAGATAATATGTTTATTTGAAATTTTATAAAGCAATTGGTGAATTCTTCCATTGGCGATTATATTTTAGAAATTTATTCCTCGTAAGAAAGTTTATTCCTTTGATTAGTTTTTGATTTTGCTTAAGGACAAGCAAAGTTTGAGCCTTATGTATTTGATGACACGAAAATTCATAGAATATTTTGTGTCATTTTATAGGTCTTTTTGTGTCACATTCATGCTCTTTTGCTTATTTTTATTTCTTTTTTTAATCAAATATTGCAAAATCTACACCTTTTTGTGTTTTTGATCATTTTCAGGTAAAAAGGCATTATTTTAAGGCGTTTTCAAGCAATTCAGATGCATAGGTGAATTTCCATCATCAAGAGAAGATTACCTGTTAAATTTTACGCAAATCAGAGCTTCAGACAAAAAATATGGCAGGGCCGTAATTAATATTACGGTACTGTGGTTTTACTGAACCTACAAAATAAACCATGGCACTGCCGTAATTTCCAAGCACTGCAGTATTTTGGGTTGATTTCTATAAGAATATTTTGTAGCTTTTACGGCACTACCGTAAATCAGATGATGGGCCATAATTTGGGATGATTTCTGACTAGAGAGTCATGCCGATTTTACGGCACTGCCGTAAACCATATTACGGGCAGTAATTCCAAGAGATTTTCTTATAGAATATTTTGCATGATCACAGCACTGCCGTGGTTGTTTTCACAGCCCGTGTTTCTTCCCAGATTCTTCACAGAATAAAGTACGGCACTGCCATAATCAAAATTACAGCCGTAATTACAACCTAGGCGGCCGACTTTCCCGGACTTATTAAAGCCTGATTTTTGCGCGGATGATTGCGGATAATCTAGACCATCAATTGGAGATTCGTAAAAAGGGAAATACTCATCAGACTGAGGAGAGGAGACACACATGAAAAGCCCCAATTTTGATCAACGTTCGAGAGAGAAATTGCGATCTTCACCGGTGCCCTAGGTTTCACCGCCGCGAAGTGTACAGTGCATCTCCGGCTATGAAATTTGAAGGGAAGCTGCGCCTAGAGGAGAAGAACATACCCCAGAAGTTTCAAAGTGAAAGGAGATCAATCAGAGGAGAAATCAATGAAAGAAGTGTCGCCGCTATTGTTCATCAAGTGAAATTATGGCTGTAATTTTCATTATAGCCGTGTTGTTAGTAGATTTTCTCTTTCTCGTTGATTTCTAATCTTTTGAAACTATGGTTTATTGTTGCTATGCTAGCTTAAACACTTTTTGGGACATAGGGGTGTAGTCCCCTTAATTTTGAATGACTAGATAATTTTTATTTCGTCAGGATAATCTTACTATGATAATTCTACTTATGTGATGATTGCCTTTAGTTCTTTCTAGTTTCATATTATCAGCATGTTTTGGAGTTTTTATTATATGGACTGAAAAGTGACTTGCGAGAACTTGGAACCCTAGAATCATGATTTAGGAACTCATCGTAAGAAATTAGGTTTGTTCTTATTTATAGATTTTTGAAATTTATTGTCTTGTTGATAATCTGATCTAGGAAGAATTATTGAAATAAACATGATGATACTGTAAGAAATTAAGTATCGGATCGTTGAAGAACCTTAAGTAGAACCTGAGAAAATTAAAGTATGAAAGTATTTATTTTTTTTTAGAAGTATTTAGTTTTCAATTGAGATGTTTGACTTAGAATTTGTGTGCATGAAAGTGATCTTTGAGTTCTTTGTCAATGATTTACTTATCCTTAGCATTGAATAAATCCTATACGAAAGTGAGGATTGGTTCTTTGTAAATTGTCTGCGTGAAAGCGAGATGATTTCTTTATAAAGTAAATTATATCTTTATCATAATAAGAATAAACTGACGAACACTTATTTGGATCTAGTCATAGAAATAAAGGTGGATGAAACCCTAGTCCCAGTTTCTCTCTCTGACTTTTTCGTGTAATTTCTAATAGTTTGCTTTCATCATTTTCAATTGCCTAGCTAATGAGAAATCGATTATTCGGTACTTGATAAACGAGGTCTTTGTGGTTCGATATCTCATTTATTACTTCTAGTATCCGTGCACTTGTGGACACAACAAAATATACTATAAATTTTGGTGTCATCATCACTTAGCAGATTTTATGCTCATCACACACTTGGGGAACAACGGATTCGCAGGGCGCAGCTCGCACGCCTATGCACCTGAAACAGGCCAAAGAACAACAGAACGTCCATGCCTCCGATGTACGGATACCCATGGAGAAAGATAGAAATCACAACGTGAAAGAACACAATGAGGTGAAAAGATAGGCAGACCTGACCCACCAGCGGCGATGGGATTTACTTTACTACTTTGTAAACCAGGAAGGAAACAACTTCTAAGTCGCGGCTCCGACCACGACTTGTATAAACTCCGAAGGAGAAGCACTAACTTCGACTTCTACACGCGCTAAAGGCTCTCAGCTCACCAGGAGTACCCTAACATCTACTAGAGAACTGAGAAACACACTAGCCCAACCTCCTCTTTTATAGAGTAAGAGGGGAGGGGAACAAGACAAAGCACACAAGACAAAAGATTCTAACCATTTTACAACTCCCGTAGGCCATAAAAGTGGTTAATCTGCAGCTACAAGACAAAATAAAATAACTTTTACCAAATATTCTTGAAGCTGGCGCATGTCCTTCTGTCCTTTGTGACGGAAGCTGCTGGGGCAGTTAGACATGTTCGAAACACACCGCGACGAAGCAACAGAACTTGGAAGTCGTAGGCTGGGTTGCAACGGACGTGGCACTCTCTTGGGCCATATTGCTGAGGTGATTGAGCAGCCCGTCTGGAGCTGGGCCTTTAGGTGGATAGCTTGCCACGCCCTTGGGCTGAAGAACTTTGGTGTGGATTGATAACGGGCTGATGACTCCCACAAAATGATTCGGTGTTTGAGAAGTGTGTTGAGATCGTCATATTACCATCCCTTTGGGCTCCCTTTGATCCTCCTTGGATGGATGAACATGGTATGGAGGGTTGTGCACGTTGAAACAAGGTTGTCGAGGTGAGACGACTTTTGTCGAGGAGATCACGACCTGGCCATGCATGCCGTCACTACCGTGATCAGTTCCGCTGGAATCTGCCACACCGAACACAGCCTGGCCGTGAAGGTCATCACGGGGGTGGCCGAGTTCACGTCCGAAACCATCAGTTTTTGCATTTTGCGTCGAGGTGTTCATGGCATGGCCGTGCATGTTGTCACAGCCATGCTTAAGTCCCCCAAATCTCGCTAAGCTCGTCACCAGCTGGGCGCTTGGGTGGTGATGGTGGGCATGGCTGTGCCCAGGTTCCTCCGATCCTGTCACTCCCATGATGGGGGTCACGGCCTAGCTGTGACAACTTTGTAGGGGAAATTTTTGGAGCACCTTCTGGCCTAGATTTTC
This sequence comes from Costus lasius, assembly GCA_027563935.2. Classification (NCBI taxonomy): domain Eukaryota; kingdom Viridiplantae; phylum Streptophyta; class Magnoliopsida; order Zingiberales; family Costaceae; genus Costus; species Costus lasius. The sequence goes on from CM050446.2 coordinate 88,496,292, forward strand.
CCCTTCTTCTATGCTGTCTTCTCCTGCATCACTTAGGTAGATAAACTCTAGGTTGGATAGCGTGGTCACACACAATAAAATTCTAGAGACCTAGATAGCACAACAAGCCAGTACATCTTATAGACCCCTAGGGAAATTGCCTACTAAACCTGAACTGAACCCTATGGAACATTGCAATGCTATAACTACTAGGAGTGGGAAACAGTTAGATGAACCAAAGGGTAGACTTGAGGATGATGATGAGGAAGAACCTGACATTGAACCTAGCAGTGAGCAAGTCTTAGAAACACCACCTGCACATGTGCAGTCCCATCCTATTTCAGTACCTCATAAAGGTGATGAGACATGTTAGCCTGATGTTCCTAGACCTAGTTCACTAGCACCATATAGGCCACCTATACCCTTTCCCTAGAGACTTGTTCAAGCTAAGTTAGATAAGCAATTTGGGAAATTTCTTGATGTTTTGAAAAAGCTTTATATTAAGTATCTTGTTGACCGAGCCTTATGTGATCTTGGGGCTAGTGTGAGTCTAATGCCTTTATCTGTTTGCAGGAAACTGGACATGGGAGAACTGAAACCAATTTATATATCTTTGTAGCTCGCTAATCGTTCAGTTAAGTATCTTGTTGGGATTCTTGAGGATGTTCCAATTCAGGTTGGTAAATATTTTGTTCTAGTAGATTTTGTATTTTAGAGATGGAGGAGGATGCTAAGATTCCCATCATACTTGGTAGACCATTCTTAGCTATAGTAGGGGCACTCATTGATGTAAAGAATGGTAAACTCACTCTTAATTTTGGTGAAAACAAAATTGAGTTTGATTTGAATGAATCTATGAAGAAACCAACATATGTTGGATCTTGTTGTAGTATTCATGCCGTAGATGACATTGTTTATGATCTTAATGCTTTGTTTGATGAACCTTCTGATTCTAATTCTGATTTTGATTTTAGTTCGGATTCTAACTCTAATTCTGATTCTTATTCTGACTCTGATCCTGATTCTGAAACTCATGATTTATTAGACTGCATCTTATGTGATGATCAATAAAATCAAGAAGAAAAAGTTCCAAAAGTTGAATTGAAATCTCTACCTAATAATCTTCACTATGAATTTCTTGGACCCAATTCTACTTACCCTGTTATTGTTGATGCACAGCTTGATGCAAGAGAAACAGATTTGTTTCTAAGGGCGTTAAGAATTCATAGGAAGGTAATTGGGTACTCTATTGATGATTTAAGGGGAATTAACCCCTTTTTTTTGTATGCACAAGATTCTTATGAAGGAGGAACACAAACCATATGTTGATTTTCAAAGAAGACTAAACCCCTCTATGAAAGAAGTTGTAAAGAAGGAGGTTATGAAATTACTTGATGCAAGTATTATCTATCCTATCTTCGATAGTAAATGGGTAAGTCCTGTTCATTGTGTTTCTAAGAAAAGGGGTGTGACTGTGATGAAGAATAAAAATGATGAACTAATTCCTGTTAGGACAGTAACTAGTTGGCGCATGTGCATAGATTATAGGAAATTGAATACAGCCACTAGGAAAGACCACTTCCTATTTGTAGGTCCCCTTCAAGGGGGAGCACAAAACCCTAAGCATGCACAAATCTCAATTGCATGGGCGGAATTAGGGTTTCCATAGATCGCATGTTGTATATCTATAAGATTAACTTTGTTTGCTTATAAAGATCAAGAGAAGATCTCTTACCATAGCCATGATAAAGGGTGGCGACTTGGAAGCAAGAGGGCAAGTAAGCACTCCTCCAAAGATAACGCACACTAGATGAGAGATGGCTACCCTTTCGGATGTTCCTTGTGCTAGCAAGGGATCTCCAAAACTTCCTTGTCGTGTGTAGATGAAGAGATGTGCTTGGTCGAGAGCTTCGTTGTACAAGAGTTCCCCTTTTTCTCCTTTCTCGTCGAATGAAGATGACAAGAGAGTAATTGGGCAAATGGCGTTAAGGCTTTCATTCAAGTGATGGCGTTACACTTCCAAATATGGAAGGTTATGAAGCCATGCGACCACTTGAAGAAAAACCGCCCAAAATGCCTTCAATCCTTGAACCATACGTTCACCCATGTGAACCGGTTCAAGCCAATTAGGTTCAACTCAATTCGGTTCAAAAAACCAAATCAAACCAGCCCAAGCCATGGTCTAGATCTCTTTGAACCAAATGGTTCAAGATCCAACCGTTCATCTCTGGATGCTCTTGATCTCTCCGATCTAGCATCCACACTCTCGATCGAAGCTTACCGATCTCAAGCCCTAATCAATCAAACATGATCAGACCAGATCTCACTTACAATCAGAGTCTAAACTCCTTTAAACTGAATCCAAACAATTCAGTCCACACGATCTGACTTGAGTAAGCCATGTCATCAAATTGTGCGACCCTAAGGGTTTCCTTTAAATGTCGGTAACGACAACTTACGTTATCACGATCAGTGAGGGGTATCTAGCAACACATCACTGTCTCCCGATATAAAGGAAAGAGTCTTCCAAGACTACACCCAAATCACAGCACAAGTGTGAATCCATTTCACGAGGCATACATGTTTCCTTTGCCACTGGATGTTCTTATTGGACAAGCATGTCATGTTGGGGTATGCCCTTAAGGCTAATGTTTGAGGCCTTGGGATTGTAAAAGTATCATGTAATAAACTCTTATGTTTATAAAAGGCATGGTTATTATTCAGGTTGTTACCTTGTCTGCTGTAATAAGTGTACTTCTGAATAATGTCTCAAAGCTGTTCAGCTAGGCTGACAGGCTATAAGTCCTTAGTCGAGATATCTTGGTGAACATGAGACAGCCTTGATATGATTGAGACTGATATGAGTGCTACTCCTATAGGATGCTTCGAGCATGGAATAAGATGTAGACTCATGGGTACATTGGATGTACTGGACAGACCCTACTGGGATATTCCATTGCTTGTCACAATGTGAATGATCCTTGTAAGCAGCAAGTGGCACATGTCCTTTGACTTGAGATCACTTGTGTTTCTAAATGATGATTGTCATTGTTTTGAGGTAGTTCAATATCATTTGAAACATAATGATTATAGACTATCTTGGATGGTGAGCTTGAGTCAGGTTAGGGCACTTGTGATAGATAAAGGATTGCCGTCTCCTTGTTCAAGGAGTGTGATGTTCTAAAGGGGCCCCCCCCTCTATAAGAGATGATTGAGAAAGTGTATGGCCATACCCAGATGACAGTGTTCATCTGATCTAATCATGCTCATAGTATTGGAGTTACAGGCTTGACATGCTTGTCCAATAAGAACATCCAGTGGCAAAGGAAACATGCATGCCTCGTGAGTTTGATTCACACTTGTGCTATGGTTTGGGAGTAGTCTTGGAAGACTCTTTCCTTTATATCGGGAGACAGTGATGTGTTGCTAGATACCCCTCACTGATCGTGACAACGTGAGTTATCGTTACCGACATTTAAAGGAAACCCTCAGGGTCGCACAAATTGGAGATATGGCTTACTTGAGTAAGATCGTGTGGACTGAATTGTTTGGGTTCAGTTTAAAGGGATTTAATCTCTGATTGTAAGTGAGATCTGGTCTGATCATGTTTGATTGATTAGGGCTTGAGATCGGTAAGCTTCGATCGAGAGAGATGATGCTAGATCGGTGAGATCAAGAGCATCAGGAGATGAACGGTTAGATCTTGAACCATTAGGTTCATAGATGGTCTAGACCATTTATTGGCTTGGCTTGGGTTAATTGGTCTTGGACCAAACCGACATTGAACCGGCTCATGGATGAGCGCATGGTTCATGTAAGGTGAGTTAAGGGCTTGGTTCACTTGGCGTGAACGCTTAAGCCTTCAACACATTCCATATTTGGAATTCGGTTTTCAAATGGGATGTGTGTAACGCCTCCACATAAGTGTGGGAGGTTACTCACTTGTTGAATGCGCTTGTGAAGGCTTCTCCAATTTTCGGTGAAGCACGACAAGGACGAAGACAAGGAAAAGGAGTCTCGCCAAGCAAGCTATTCTCTCCCTTCCATACGGCAAAGAACCTTGAAGCCTTGCTAGCACAAGGACGACAAGGTGTAGGCCATTTTTCTTCTTGTGTGTGGCACACTTTGGAGGAGAACCCTATCGTTCTCTAGCTTCCAAGCCGACTCCTTCCCATGGCCATGGTAACGAATCTCTCACTTGTTATTCAAGTTGATTATATGAAAGTATAGAATGCGATCTTATGTGGAAACCCTAATTCCGCTGCTATGAGAAAGAAAGATATGACTTGCGCCCCCCTCATGAAAGGGGTTCTTCTCACAATAGGGTTTGCGCTCCCCGCTTGAAAGGGTTCCATCAATTGGTATCAGAGCGAATCTATACTTTTTCATATGATTGCTTGCGGTTCTAATGAGTAGATCATCATGTTTGATCCATGAATATGTTTGTGAATAGATCTAAAGGTGATTGCTTACATGCCGAAACCTACATGCTAGTTTAGAACTTAGATGTATGTTTCTTCATGAGTTGCGCAAGATGTATGTTTCTTCATGAGTTGCGCATGTTGTTGTGTTGGCGCATGATAAGTATGTTGAATGGTTGAATGATATTTCATCAAATCTTATACCTACTTGCGCGCAAACAATTAGATCTATATGCATCTACTATAAACCCTTAGATGGGTTGATGGGGCTGAAGTCACCTCTAGGTTAGATCCATTAGTCTGATCAGACCCTCTGACAGTCTAGATGGATCGACCAGATGGCACCTGTGCGCAAGCACTAGGTGGCCATAGGTCGATTGCATCTTAGGCGTGTAGCGAGGTCTGGTTGAGACAACCAGTGAACACTCTTGAGTTAGGCCCGGGGTCACACCCGCTTGCCAAACCTCTTGAAGGTGGTTCAGCCCTTGGGGCATGCATGGTTGACCATTAGGTCAACTCGGGTCAGTTAGGACTCGGTGCATGCAAGGGCACAGGATCTAACTAGATGGATGAGTGGATCCCTATCAATGGACCATTGTAAGGTTGTAGGGCTCATAAGGAAATTAAAATTGATGCCATGGGGTTTTCAAAACTTTTAATTTCAAGATGATTGGATCACATGTTGATTGAACCATATGCTTGTTTATTTAGTCTTATGTGGGTTGCCCAATTGTGTGCTGTGCTGGGGCCTGCGTGCCTGGACTTAAAAATTGTAAATTAATTTGTGATCTGCGAATCACATTGTACTTAATTTATAATATGTTGTTGACCTGCGAGTCAACCTTGTCTAGATAGATCAAATGTACTTTGATTAGACAAGAACAAAGGCACACATCCAAGAGGGGCATTCACCTGGTGGTGCACCTGAGGTGCTCTTGGCGCTAGGGCACTGGGTTGGACCAGATGAGATGCCATGAAGCTCAAGTGAAGACTTAAGTAATATTAAGGTCTTACTAGGGTTCATGGGCTTTTACCACATAAGATCATGCTTTCTACTTATTGCTAATAATTAGAATTGCATATTTATGTTTATCTTCTGCTATAGCCATAGGACATGCCTGATAGTAAGAAGATAAAAGACCGTTAAAATCCAACGCTAACATATCAAGCTCGTAAGCCTTCTGACGCGAAACCTCACCTTTCTGACTATCGTTGGAGCCGTGTTGAACCCACTCAGTGGGCACGTCCATCTATCTTCAGACGGTGCTGGATTTCACCTGCGTGTTACAGAGTTGGGATTTATCCCCTCTCGTTGCTCAGCATAGCACGTGGTGGTCCAGGGAGTAGGTCAGGTCAGCTTGACCATGTAGACTACATATGTGGCGCATATGGTAGCACATGGAGGCAGCCATCTCTGGGATCAGAGACTGTGTTGTACCAACTCAGTTGGCACAGTCTGCTGGATTGCCAAGATGAAGGGGAATCGCACGGGTTAGCGATTGGCTGGGACAGCCTACCAGAAACTAGTGCTTGTCATCTCTGTGCATCTTATCTCGCCTGAGCGGGACGCGGAGACCAAGTATGAAATCTGGATCCCATCTCACTAAAAGAGTGTTTACTCTTTCGGACTGTTTACTGGATTTTTCAGTCAGACAAAATAGTGAGAAAAGAATCTTTCTTAAGTCCTGGATTGATTCTGAAACATTGATACTGACCTTGCTGTTCTTGCTTGTTGTAGATTCCTGCAGCAACGAACACCATGAGCTTCAATGTGCGATCCCTACTGGAAAGGGAGAAGTTTGCTGGGCCGAACTTCTCTGACTGGTTCGGACACCTTAAGATTGTTCTTAAGGCAGAGAGGAAACTGTATGTCCTCGAGACGGCGATACCGCCGCAGCCCGCTCCGAACGCCGCAAGGGCGGTTCGGGATGCCTACGAAAAGCACGTCAATGATAGCATTGATGTCGCTTGCCTGATGCTAGCGTCTATGACGCCACCGCTGCAGCGTCAGCATGAGGATATGTCGGCTATAGAGATTATAGTGAACCTCAAGATGCTGTATGCTGCACAGGCGAGGACAGAACGCTATAATCTGACGAAGCTCTTCTTTCAGAGCAAACTGGCTGAAGGGAGCCCAGTGGGAGCTCACGTGCTCAAGATGATTGGGCACAAGGAGGCTCTGGAGAAACTGGGGCATACCATCAACCAGGAGCTTGCTGTGGACATTATTCTGCAGTCTCTTCCGCCCTCTTTCGATGCGTTCATTATTAACTTTAATATGAACAAGATCGATTGTACGCCGGCAGAGCTGCTGAATATGCTCTTGACCACTGAGGAAACTCTGAAGGGTAAGCCTTCAACCTCTGTCTTGATGGTTCCTTCAAGGAACAAGAAGAAGGGGAAGAAGGGCAAGGCCCCTGTCAAGAATTACAGCAAGGCCCTGAAACAGAAGGTGAAGCGGTCGAAGGATAACAGGTGTTTCCACTGTGGCCAGCTGGGTCACTGGAAAAAGGACTGTAAACAGAAGGAGAGAGATGATGCTAGATCGGTGAGATCAAGAGCATCAGGAGATGAACGGTTAGATCTTGAACCATTAGGTTCATAGATGGTCTAGACCATTTATTGGCTTGGCTTGGGTTAATTGGTCTTGGACCAAACCGACATTGAACCGGCTCATGGATGAGCGCATGGTTCATGTAAGGTGAGTTAAGGGCTTGGTTCACTTGGCGTGAACGCTTAAGCCTTCAACACATTCCATATTTGGAATTCGGTTTTCAAATGGGATGTGTGTAACGCCTCCACATAAGTGTGGGAGGTTACTCACTTGTTGAATGCGCTTGTGAAGGCTTCTCCAATTTTCGGTGAAGCACGACAAGGACGAAGACAAGGAAAAGGAGTCTCGCCAAGCAAGCTATTCTCTCCCTTCCATACGGCAAAGAACCTTGAAGCCTTGCTAGCACAAGGACGATAAGGTGTAGGCCATTTTTCTTCTTGTGTGTGGCACACTTTGGAGGAGAACCCTATCGTTCTCTAGCTTCCAAGCCGACTCCTTCCCATGGCCATGGTAACGAATCTCTCACTTGTTATTCAAGTTGATTATATGAAAGTATAGAATGCGATCTTATGTGGAAACCCTAATTCCGCTGCTATGAGAAAGAAAGATATGACTTGCGCCCCCCTCATGAAAGGGGTTCTTCTCACAATAGGGTTTGCGCTCCCCGCTTGAAAGGGTTCCATCATGTCAAGCCTGTAACTCCAATACGATGAGCATGATTAGATCAGATGAACATAGTCATCTGGGTATGGCCATACACTTTCTCAATCATCTCATATAGGGGGGCCTTAGAACATCACACTCCTTAAACAAGGAGACGGCAATCCTTTATCTATCACTAGTGTCCTAACCTGACTCATGATCATTATCCAAGATAGTATATAACCATTATATTTCAAATGATATTGAACTACCTCAAAACAATGACATTCATCATTTAGAAATACAAGTGATCTCAAGTCAAAGGACATGTGCCACTTGTAGCATATAAGGATTATTCACATTGTGACAAGCAATTGAATATCCTAGTAGGGTCTGTCCAGTACATCCAATGTACCCATGAGTCTACATCTTATTCCATGCTCGAAGCATCCTATAAGATTAGAACACATATTAGTCTTAACCATATCAAGGCTGTCTCATGTTCACCAAGATATATCGACTAAGGACATTACTGCATGTCAGCCTAGCTGAACAGCTTTGAGACATTATTCAGTAGTACACTTATTACAGCAGACAAGGTAACAACCTGAATAACAACCATTGCCTTTATAAACTTAAGAGTTTATACAATGATACTATTACAATCCCAAGGCCTCAAACATTAGCCTTAAGGGCATACCCCAACAATCTCCCACTTGCACTTAATCTAATGGTTGAGAAACCTCAAACCCATATTGTTACAGTGCTTCTCATGCTTCTGCTGCGCCAGAGGCTTGGTAAGCGGGTCTGCCAGATTGTCATCTGTATGAACCTTGCATATTTTGATCTCGCCATGATCTATGATCTCCCGGATCAAGTGAAATCGTCTCTGTATGTGCTTGGACTTCTGGTGCGACCATGGTTCCTTTGCTTGTGCGATGGCTCCAGTGTTATCACAGAAGATAACCAAAGGATCGACACTCGAAGGAACAACACCAAGTTCTCTCACGAACTTACGAATCCACACTGCCTCCTTGGATGCTTCCGAGGCTGCAACATACTCGGCTTCTGTTGTGGAATCAGCAACAGTTGACTGTTTGAAACTCTTCCACACCACTGCTCCACCATTCAAGCTAAAAACATAGCCTGATTGCGATCGGAAATCATCCTGGTCCGACTGGAACGAAGCGTCAGTATATCCTTCTATACTGAGTTCTTCCTGACCACCATATATCAAGAACATATCTTTGGTCCTCCGCAGATATTTTAAAATGTTCTTGACTGCAATCCAGTGTGCCTGACCTGGATTACTTTGGAAACGACTGGTCACGCTTAACCCGTAAGCAACGTCTGGGCGAGTACATAACATCGCATACATAATGGACCCAATAGCCGAAGCATAAGGCGTATTGTCCATTTCATCTTTCTCAGTCTGTGTTTGTGGACACTGACTCTTCGAAAGATTCAGACCATGTCTGACTGGAAGATATCCTCTTTTAGAATTCTCTAAATGGAATCTCTCCAGAACTTTATCGATGTAAGTACTCTGGCACAGCCCGAGAAGCCTCTTAGATCTATCCCTGTAGATCTTCACACCTAATACATAGGCTGCTTCTCCTAGATCTTTCATCTGGAAACATTTCCTTAGCCATGCTTTAACAGCATGCATTTCAAGAATATCGTTTCCAATGATTAAGATATCATCGACGTAGAGGATTAGGAATGTAATCACGCTCCCACTAAACCTCTTATACACACACGGGTCATCTTCGTTCTTGATGAAACCAAACTCAGAGATTGATTCATCAAAACGAATATTCCAGCTTCTTGATGCTTGTTTCAGTCCATAAATGGACTTCTTTAACTTGCATATTTTATGACGATCTGATGGATTAGTGAAACCTTCAGGTTGTGTCATATACACATCCTCATCCAGATTTCCATTAAGGAAAGCTGTTTTCACATCCATCTGCCAGATCTCATAATCGTAACATGCTGCTATCGCGAAAAGAATCCGAATAGACTTAAACATAGCTACAGGAGAGAAAGTTTCATCATAATCTATCCCATAGATTTGTTTGAAACCTTTCGCAACTAGCCTGCCTTTATAGGTAACCACGTTACCATCTATGTCAATCTTCTTTTTGAAGATCCATTTACAGCCTATAGGGATTACTCCCGGAGGCGGATCAACCAAATCCCAGACTTGGTTATCTGACATGGAGTCTATCTCGGCTCGCATAGCTTCAAGCCATCTAGCTGACTCCGGTCCACTGACCGCATCCGCATAAGTAAGGGGTTCATCATTATCAATGATGTAGACTCCGTCATAGCGCTCAGGCTGTCTACGGATCCTACCCGATCTTCGCGGTTCCCGTGATATCTGAGCCTCAGGTTGTTCAATAACCTGATCCACTGGCTCATGCACATCCAACTGTGCTTGACTACTTTGTCCTTCCTCTGGATTCTCATCCAGCTTTATTTCTCTCCCACTGGCCTCTTGCAAAAGAAACTCCTTCTCAAGAAATATGGCCGTCCGAGCAACAAATACTTTGTTCTCTTTGGGATCGAAGAAATAATAACCCTTAGTTTCCTTAGGGTAACCGACAAAGATACATTTCTCAGATCTGCTCTCCAGTTTCCCAGAGGCGAGCTTTTTGACATAAGCCTCGCAACCCCAGATCCTGATAAATGTCAAGCTCGGCTGTTTCCCATACCATAGTTCATATGGCGTCTTTGAAACGGCCTTGGATGGCACTCGGTTTAGTACCTTTGCAGCTGTTTCCAGTGCAAATCCCCAAAAGGAATATAGAAGAGTAGCCTGACTCATCATAGAACGAACCATATCAAGTAACGTTCTATTTCTCCTCTCGGACACACCATTCCATTGTGGTGTTCCTGGCGGAGTGAGCTGTGAGATAATCCCACACTCCTTTAGATAGTCAGTAAACTCTCGACTTAGGTATTCTCCACCTCGATCAGAACGAAGTGCCTTGATATTTCGGCCTAGCTGATTCTGTACTTCATTTTTGAACTCTTTGAACTTGTCAAAAGATTCACTCTTATGTCTCATAAGATAGACATAACCATACCTACTGAAATCATCAGTAAAGGTAATGAAGTACTGATAGCCACCTCTGGCATGTTTACTAAATGGCCCACACACATCACTGTGTATAAGGTCAAGTAAACCTGAAGCCCTTTGACCTTTGTTAGGAAAAGGAGACTTCGTCATTTTACCCATTAAACAAGCTTTGCATGTATCAATCTCCTCATAGGAGAATGATCCCAGCAGTCCATGATCATGCAACCGCTTAATGCGCTTCTTGTTAATATGGCCTAAACGACTATGCCATAACAAGGTGCTGTCTTCAGCATACTTGGCTTTCTTAATATCAACACTTTGTATAGAACTTTCCATGTCCAACATGTATAACCCATTGTTAATTGAACCAGTTGCATAAACAATATTATCTAAAGATAAAACACACTTTGAAATATTGCATTCAAAGGCAAATCCTTTCCTGACAAGAGCAGGAATAGAGACAATATTTTTAGTAATACTGGGAACAAAGTAACAATTGTTTAGTTCTAATACAATGCCAGATGGTAATGAGATGAAATAGTCTCCTACAGCAACAGCAGCAACCCGTGCCCCGTTTCCAACGCGTAGGTCCACCTCATGCTGTCCCACCTGCCTTCTTCTCTTGAGTTCCTGTACATTTGAACAAATGTGAACTCCACATGCAGTGTCCAACACCCATGAAATAGAAGAAGATGATATCATGACCTCAGTCACAAATATACCTGAGCCAGAAGCGATGCTTCCCCTCTTATCTCCTTGGAGCGCTTTACAGTCCTTTTTCCAGTGACCCAGCTGGCCACAGTGGAAACACCTGTTGTCCTTCGCCCCGCTTCACCTTTTGTTTCAGAGCCTTACTGTAGTTCTTGACAGGGGCCTTGCCCTTCTTCCCCTTCTTCTTGTTCCTCGAAGGAACCATCAAGACAGAGGTTGAAGGCTTTCCCTTCAGAGTTTCCTCAGTAGTCAAGAGCATATTGAGCAGCTCTGCCGGAGTACAATCGATCTTGTTCATATTAAAATTAATAATGAACGCATCGAAAGAGGGCGGGAGAGACTGCAGAATTATGTCTACAGCAAGCTCCTGGTTGATGGTATGCCCCAGTTTCTCTAGAGCCTCCTTGTGCCCAATCATCTTGAGCACGTGAGCTCCCACTGGGCTCCCTTCAGCCAGTTTGCTCTGAAAGAAAAGCTTGGTCAGATTATAGCGTTCTGTCCTCGCCTGTGCAGCATACAGCATCTTGAGGTTCGCTATAATCTCTATAGCCGACATATCCTCATGCTGACGCTGCAGCGGTGGCGTCATAGACGCTAGCATCAGGCAAGCGACATCAATGCTATCATTGACATGCTTTTCATAGGCTTCGCGAACCGCCCTTACGGCGTTCGCAGCGGGTTGAGGCGGCACAGCCGTCTCGAGGACATACAGTTTCCTCTCAGCCTTAAGAATGATCTTAAGGTGTCCGAACCAGTCTGAGAAGTTTGGCCCAGCAAACTTCTCCCTTTCCAGTAGAGATCGCACATTGAAGCTCATGGTGTTCGTTGCTGCAGGAATCTACAACAATGCAAGAACAGCAAGGTCAGTATCAATGTTTAGAATCAATCCAGGACTTAAGAAAGATTCTTTTTCTCACTATTTTATCTGGCTGAAAAATCCAGCAAAACAGCCCGAAAGAGTAGAACTCTTTTAGTGAGATGGGATCCAGATTTCATACTTGGTCTCCGCGTCCCGCTCAGGCGAGATAAGATGCACAGAGAGTACAAGCACTAATCTCTGGTAGGCTATCCCAGCCAATCGCCAACCCGTGCGATTCCCCTTCATCTGGGCAATCCAGCAGACTATGCCAACTGAGTTGGTACAACACAGTCTCTGACCCCACAGATGGCTGCCTCCATGTGCTACCATATGCGCCACATATGTAGCCTACATGGTCAAGCTGACCCGACCTACTCCCTGGACCACCACGTGCTATGCTGAGCAACGAGAAGGGATAAATCCCTACTCTGTAACACGCAGGTGTAATCCCGCACCGTCTGAAGATAGATGGACGTGCCCACTGAGTGGGTACAACACGGCTCCAACGATAGTCAGAACAGTGAGGTTTCGCGTCAGAAGGCTTACGAGCTTGATATGTTAGCGTTTGGATTTTAACGGTCTTTTATCTTCATACCTATCATGTAAGTCCTATGGTGATAGCAGAAGATAAACTCATGCAATTCTAATTATAAAAGCAATAAATAGAAAGCATGCTGATCTTATGTGGTAAAAGCCCATAGCCTAAGTAAGACCTTAATTTTACTTAAGTCTTCACTTTCTTTTCATGGGTCTTTTATCTCATCAGGTCCATCCCAGGGCCCTTGCGCCAAGTTCAGCTCAGGTGCGCCCACCAGCTGAATGCGCCTCTTTAATGTGTGCTTTTGTGCTCTTGTCTAATCAAATACATTTTGATCTATCTAGACAAGGTTGACTCGCAGGTCAAATATACAATAAATTAATTAAAAAGTGATTCGCAGATCACAATAAAAATTAATTTACAAGTTTAAGTCCAGGCACGCAGGCCCCAACACAGCACACATTTAACATGGGCAGCCCACATAAGAATAAATAAACAAGCATCATGGCATCATTCAATCAACATGTGATCCATTACAAAGAAAATAAAATTTTGAAAACCCCATTGGCATCAATTTTAATTTTCTTATGAGCCCTACTACCTTACAACGGTCCATTAATAGGGATCCACTCATCCAGCTAGTCAGATCCTTTGCCCTTGCATGCACCAAGTCCTAACTGACTCGAGTTGACCTAATGGTCAACCATGCATGCTACAAGGGCTGAACAACCCTCATGAGTTTTGGCAAGCGGGTGTGACCCCGGGCCTAACTCATGTGTGTTCATTAGTCGTCTCAACCAGACCTCGCTACACGCCCTTGATGCAGTCAACCTATAGCCACCTCGTGCTTGCGCACAGGTGCTATCAGGTCAACCCATCTAGGCTGTCAGATGGTCTGATCAGACTAGTTGGATCTTCCCTAGAGGATGCCTTCAACCCTACTAACCCGTCTAAGGGATTATAGCAGGCGCCACTTAGATCTATGGTGATAGGCGCGCAAGATGTAAGGTTTTTCTTTGAAAAACAACTACAACAAGCGCAAACAAGTAACATGCGCCACTTTGATAAACAAGATACATCAAATATCTAGCATGTCATTCTTTGCATGTTGATAAACCAAAGATCTAGGCATAAGCGCAAACTTCTCCAAGCAATGATACAAGCGCAAACAAACTTATGTGCACACAACATCATGTAAGCGCAAGAAAACAAAGCATGAAGTGAGCGCAATATGGCATCATGAATGGATCACAACCTCAGCAAAGCAATCATATAGATGATACTGAAAAACCCTATGCTCTGATACCAATTGTAGGTCCCCTTCAAGGGGGAGCGCAAAACCCTAAGCATGCACAAATCTCAATTGCATGGGCGGAATTAGGGTTTCCATAGATCGCATGTTGTATATCTATAAGATTAACTTTGTTTGCTTATAAAGATCAAGAGAAGATCTCTTACCATAGCCATGATAAAGGGTGGCGACTTGGAAGCAAGAGGGCAAGTAAGCACTCCTCCAAAGATAACGCACACTAGATGAGAGATGGCTACCCTTTCGGATGTTCCTTGTGCTAGCAAGGGATCTCCAAAACTTCCTTGTCGTGTGTAGATGAAGAGATGTGCTTGGCCGAGAGCTTCGTTGTACAAGAGTTCCCCTTTTTCTCCTTTCTCGTCGAATGAAGATGACAAGAGAGTAATTGGGCAAATGGCGTTAAGGCTTTCATTCAAGTGATGGCGTTACACTTCCAAATATGGAAGGTTATGAAGCCATGCGACCACTTGAAGAAAAACCGCCCAAAATGCCTTCAATCCTTGAACCATACGTTCACCCATGTGAACCGGTTCAAGCCAATTAGGTTCAACTCAATTCGGTTCAAAAAACCAAATCAAACCAGCCCAAGCCATGGTCTAGATCTCTTTGAACCAAATGGTTCAAGATCCAACCGTTCATCTCTGGATGCTCTTGATCTCTCCGATCTAGCATCCACACTCTCGATCGAAGCTTACCGATCTCAAGCCCTAATCAATCAAACATGATCAGACCAGATCTCACTTACAATCAGAGTCTAAACTCCTTTAAACTGAATCCAAACAATTCAGTCCACACGATCTGACTTGAGTAAGCCATGTCATCAAATTGTGCGACCCTAAGGGTTTCCTTTAAATGTCGGTAACGACAACTTACGTTATCACGATCAGTGAGGGGTATCTAGCAACACATCACTGTCTCCCGATATAAAGGAAAGAGTCTTCCAAGACTACACCCAAATCACAGCACAAGTGTGAATCCATTTCACGAGGCATACATGTTTCCTTTGCCACTGGATGTTCTTATTGGACAAGCATGTCAAGCCTGTAACTCCAATACGATGAGCATGATTAGATCAGATGAACATAGTCATCTGGGTATGGCCATACACTTTCTCAATCATCTCATATAGGGGGGCCTTAGAACATCACACTCCTTAAACAAGGAGACGGCAATCCTTTATCTATCACTAGTGTCCTAACCTGACTCATGATCATTATCCAAGATAGTCTATAACCATTATATTTCAAATGATATTGAACTACCTCAAAACAATGACATTCATCATTTAGAAACACAAGTGATCTCAAGTCAAAGGACATGTGCCACTTGTAGCATACAAGGATTATTCACATTGTGACAAGCAATTGAATATCCTAGTAGGGTCTGTCCAGTACATCCAATGTACCCATGAGTCTACATCTTATTCCATGCTCGAAGCATCCTATAAGATTAGAACACATATTAGTCTTAACCATATCAAGGCTGTCTCATGTTCACCAAGATATATCGACTAAGGACATTACTGCATGTCAGCCTAGCTGAACAGCTTTGAGACATTATTCAGTAGTACACTTATTACAGCAGACAAGGTAACAACCTGAATAACAACCATTGCCTTTATAAACTTAAGAGTTTATACAATGATACTATTACAATCCCAAGGCCTCAAACATTAGCCTTAAGGGCATACCCCAACACTATTACCTTTTATTGATTAGATGGTTGAGAGGCTTGCCAATCATTCTTATTTCTATTTCTTAGATGGGTATTCTAGATTTTTCCAGATTTCCATCCATCCTAAAAACCAAGATAAGACCACTTTCACTTGCCTATATGGTACCTTTGCCTGTAGGAGAATGCCTATCAGTTTGTGTAATGCACCTGCTACTTTTTAGAGGTGTATGATGGCTGTATTTTCAGATTTTATTGAGGATTTCATGGATGTTTTTATGGATGACTTTTCTGTATATGGGTTTTCTTTTAATGATTGTTTGGCTAACTTATTTCGAGTTTTGTAGAAGTGTGAAGAAACTAATCTTGTGCTTAATAGGGAAAAATGTCATGTCATGGTTAAATACATAAGGCTCAAACTTTGCTTGTCCTCAAGAAAAAAAATGAAAATTTTGATTAAAAGAATAACCTTTTCATGCTCAATAAATTTCTAAAATACAACCTATCGATGAAAATTTTTATCAATTGATTTACAAAACTTTAAATAAACATATCATTCTTAGAACTCAATCCTCTAGATCTACAACTCAATCAAATAAAACTTCGCAACTGTATAATAAATAGAATTTTCAATCTCAAGACTTCACCTAATTTCAGTTCAAATCCATTATGCTTTTGTTTACAGGAAGCAGGTTTCCAAGATCTTTTTCCACACATATTTTTTTCTTTTTCATGTATTTTGTCATTTTTTCATAGATGGCATGTACCCGCATAGACACATACTTTTTATTTTTGACTTCAACTCTTTTCTTCGGTACCACTGTCAATTTTAAACAGTGCTAAGTAGAGGAGTCTTATTATCATTTTCTCTCATTATCTTTTTGTCATAGACTTCAACCCATGTCTTAGGTACTACTATAAATTTTACATAGTGCCAAGTAGAGGAGTCTCTCACTATTTTTATAGATCTTGGATTCTCATTTCCCAACAAAGAGCAAAATAGACTAAACATCTACTAGGTTGATCAATTGATCTCAATTCACAAATCATACTAATATACTCATTTTATTCAAAAGAGAAGTTTCACCTTTAAATTTTATTCTTCAAATAATACATCTACCTAAAATCTTATGCATCAATCAACGTCATATATCAATAGGCAAGTATGTATTGAAGAAATAAATTTAACATGATAGGGTTATATCTTCAATCATGAATTTGAGTTCATTTATCATCAATCAAATCATCAAGAAAATACTTATCATCATCATCAATGAAAATCTTTCAAGATAGAAGCAACAAGCAAAGTAAATCACATGCATCCAACAATCTCAAGAAAAATAATATCATCATCTCATGGTACAACCATATCGAAAAGTAAATCATCAGTGTAATCATTATTATTGTACAATCACATTGAAAATATAAGCATGTCAAGAATAGCAGTGGTGGTGGTCGTAAAGCATCATCCTTCCCTTCATCATATGAAACAACAATAAGATATAGAAAAATATAGCATAGCAAAGAAATAAAGGAAGATAATACTCACAAAGCATCTACTCATCGCCATCTAATTGTGTGGCCTCAGAGTGCCTTGCAGCAGTCTCCATGGGATCATAGTATGGCGTTCCTCCTTGATCACCTTGATATCCATAGTCTCTGTGATCTGCATAACCAAAACGGTCATAAAGGAAGTTGCCCATATCTTCCATATGATTACACAATCTCTCCATATCCCTGTGGATGTATCCCAGAGTCTCTTCTATCCCATCCAGGCGGCGTTCTTGGTTGTACATCTGTGCTGTGAGCGCCTGAAAACCTGGATCGTGATGGCTAGCAAAACCACCCCTCGTCCCATGTGAGGAAGTACCAGCGGGCTGTGAAGAATCATGAGGAGGTGACTCCATCCCATAGGGATCACTCCTTCCACCCCAGGTGGGTGGTAGTGGAACTGTATCAAGCGGTGGAGTAAAAGCTGCCTCAGCTGCACTAGGGGATAATTTCCAGTTGGCTCTTTCTCTGACCGTGGTCTTCTCAATGTGAGGTAAGGGTAGAGGAGGGATAATTGGTCCAAGGACCAAACAAAAAATGTCACCTTCTCTAATAATCATCTTCATTGCTATGCAAGACTCAATGTCTAGTCTTGCATTCCCTTTTGCCAACTCAATTCCATAGGGCTCTATCCCAAAATATCTAGCTATAGGAGTAATCAAACCTCCTATTACCATCGATCCTCTGCTCGCTCTGGCAACATTGTCCATGTGTTTGATCATGAAATAAGCAACATCAACAGCAAATCCATTGAGCATCCCCCAAAGAAAATAGAGCTCATGTTGACGGACCATGCCGTCACTGTCTCCTCTCCCAAACACAGTGTGTGCTAGAACCCTGTGAGCATACTTAATACAAGGGTTCTTGATCTTGCTAGCTCTAGCAGAAACAGTATAGAAATGACTCTCATCTGTAATTTGGTTCCAGAAGATGCCTTCCATGGTTTCCGTTTCATTAATGGAAATTGTTTGATGAATCCAAGAGGCATTTCAGTATACCCTCCTGTGCTCAACTCAAAGATATCTCTGACTTCTTGCAATGTAAGCTTCCTCTCCTCATTGGCTAATCTTAAAGTGATTTCTCCCTCTGCAGGTCCATTTGAAACTTCCTTCAAGTCAATTATTAAGCTGCTCAAGAACTCCAGAATAAGTGGTAGATAAGTGTGCGGAGTCATCTGGAAGAATTGCTTAGCCTTGATCCTCTCAAACATCCTCAGCACGTCCTCATAAAGCCCCAAGGCTTCCAATGTTCTTTGATCAGCATACTTGGTGTTGATGATTTTTCTTTCTAAAATTTTGTTGTATCTAGATTCCTGCATTTCATTTCTGAAGATGATCCTATGGGGGTTCCGTGGTTGAGATGATTCAGCAGGGGCTTTCCCCTTTCTTCTTGGACAAATTGACTTTGTTCTCGATGCCATGAGTATGAACTCAAACTGCAAACTTATAATTCAATGCATAACAATATAACAGTTTAAATCTAGTCATTGGCATCCTATCAACATGTTCTACAAGTATTATCACCTAAAAACAGAGTGAAAAACAGAGTAAATGTCGATGAAAAGTGATTTCGAATTCGTTCAACATGTTTCGGCTCAAATTGGTGACGGAAATCGGTCTGAATCCAGCAAAGGATCGAAAGTGTGTCCTCTAATGAGTAAATGAAAACAAGAATCACTCAAAATGGTTGAGAAACGAGTGAAAATGAGTAAAAGGGGCGAAACTTGATAAAAACTTTGTCAACTCAGTAAAATCGGTGAAATGAGTACCTAATCGACGACGAAAGCTGAACGGGAAAGGTCGCTGATGTCCCCAGGTGGTCGGAGATGATCGGAAATCCAAGAACGGCTCAAAAATGAGTGAGAACGAGGGTAAAAACCCTAAATACGGCACAGAGCTCGCGTGTCAGAAAACAAAATACGGCAGTGTAATGTCTTACGGCACTAGCGTAAAATTACGACTGCTCTCGGGTCAAAACTAGATCAGAAATACGGTACCGTAATATAACTTACGGTACTGCCGTAAAATCTCGGAACACCTCTGTATGAAAATGACTAAAAAATATGGTACCGTGAAGCAGTTTACGGTACCACCGTAAAAATCAAGCAGCGTTTTTTTTTTGATGAAAAAATTGAAAAAAATAAAATTTCATGAAAATACGGCACCGTAAAACAACTTACGGTGGTGCCGTAAAAACAAAGAGACTCTCGGGTTGATTTTGGCAATTACGGTACCGTGTAAGTAATAACGGCAGTGCCGTAATTTCGTCACAACTCTCTGGTGGAAAGTGAACCGAAAATACGGTACCGTAACATACTTTACCATAGTGTCATCATTTGCATCAAATCACGATTTTCCTACAAAAATAAAAGAAAAATTAGTCCTAAGCAAAAATTAAGTAAAATAAAATAAATAAAGGTTAGAAAGCTTGGGTTGCCTCCCAAGAAGCGCTAATTTAAAGGTCATTAGCTTGACCCTTTTGCACTCGGGTGTGATCGTGAATTCCTAGATTGCCCCTCTGATCTTTCTTTGGATTGGGCATCACATTGAACCACATAAGGCTCGAACTTGAAACAATCTCTAAATTTGCTCCAAATTTTCTTTCCTTTATCAAACAATCTAGATCTTCTTCTTCTTTTTCTCCTTCTTCTTGAAATTTTGTCTTTCTTTTCCTGTAACACTTTATCAACTTCCTCAGAAGATTTGTCAGTTTCAATATTTGAGGATTCATCAAATAAATTGCAAACATCATAAACAATATCATCAATCACCTCAACACTACAACATGATCCTGAGTAAGAAAGTTTATTCAAAGAGTCATTAAGATTAAATTCAATAATGTTTTCACAGATATCAAAAGTGATCTTTCCTTCTTTCACATCTATGTTTGCTTTAGCAGTGGCTAACAGTGGCCTACCTAGAATTATAGGGTTTTTGCAATTTTCTTCCAAGTCCAAAACTACAAAATCTGCAGGTATGAAAAACTCACCTATCTTTATTGGAACATTCTCTAAGATACCTACAGAATACTTTACCGATGAATCTGCGAGCTGTAAATAGAGGCATTAGACTTAAACTTGCACCTAAAGCACATAAGGCTCGGTCAAAAGCCATAATGCCAATTGAACAAGGTATAGAAATACTACCTGGATCCTTCAGTTTTGGTGGTAGTTTATTTTGAATGACCGCACTATAATCTTCAGTCAATGTTACAGTGCAAGTACCATAATCATCTAACTTTCTCTTACTAGACAACATTTCTTTCAAGAACTTTGTATATGAAGGCATTTGAGAAATAGCTTCAGTAAAAGGAATATTAATGTAAAGCTTTGTCAAGATTTCAAGGAATTTGGCAAATTGTTTATCTAGTTTGTTTTGAATTAGCCTTTGAGGAAAAGGTATTGGTGGTCTATAGGGAGGAGGCAAATCAGACTTAGAATTATCTTCTTTACATGGCACATCCCTTTTTGGTTCATCACCCTTTTGAGGTGTTAAACTAGGTAGGGTTTGTTCATGTTTAGAGGATTTTTCTAATTCTAATTCCTCATTATGATTATAATAAGACTCTTTTTCCTTAAATTCAACCTTCCCTTTAGGCTCTCCTAGTTGTTTCCCACTTCTAGTCATGATGGCATTACAATGCTCCCTAGGGTTTATCTCAGGTTTAGCAGGCAATTTCCCAGGGGGTCTATAGGAAGTACTGGCTTGTTGTGCAATTTGGTTTTCTAAAATCTTATTGTGTGCCTCTACTCTTTCCAATCTAGAGTTGATTTGATTAAGACTTTCCTTAACTTCTTCAATTTGTCTACTTTGATTTGTCATGATTTGGCTTTGATTAGACATAAACTGATTTTGATTTGCCATAATTTTTTCAAACATGGATTCTACACTAGAATTCTGATTTATGTTTTGGTTTTAGTTTGGATTTGGCCTTTTGAATCCTCTATTCTCAGTTTGTCCTTTTTCATTATTATTGTTTCTCCATGAAAGGTTGGGGTGATTTCTCCATCCAGGGTTATAAGTACTAGAGCAGGGATCATTGGTTTTACTTTGATTATAAGTCCCTAAAGTATTGACATGTTCATCCCCTTGATCTACAACAACTCTACAGTTTTCAGATGAGTGACCGATGTTACCACAAATTTCACAAGTGATAGAGGAAACAGCAGCAGCTTGCATTTTGAAAGAATCAAATCTACTGTATAAAGAATCTACCTTTTCTGCTAAGGATCGCCATCCATCATTCTCACTCTTTCCTTGAGAAGGTTTGTAGAATACTCCTCTCTCAGAAGTCCATTGATTGTGATTGAGAGCCATCTCCTCCAGCAGTTTAAAGGCAGCATCCACAGTTTTGCTCATAAGAGCTCCTCCTGCAGCAGCATCCACAGTTAGTCTGGTGTTATAGAGTAATCCATTATAAAAAGTATGTAGTAAAACCCAATCTTCAATGCCATGGTGAGGGCACTTCCGTTGTAATTCATTAAATCTCTCCCATGCCTCATTGAAAGATTCTCCATCTTTTTGTTGGAAACTTGTTATCTAGTTTCTCAGCTGAATTGTTTTGCTTAGAGGGAAGTATTTCATCAAGAAGGAATTTGACAGTTGATCCCAAGTTGTGAAGGTTCCGGTTGGTTGTGCTTGAAGCTATATACTTTCCCGGTCCCTAAGAGAAAAAGGAAATAATCTCAATCTCAGTGCATCGTTAGAAACTCCATTAATTTTTATGGTATCACATAGTTCTAAAAATAAAGCCAAGTGTTGGTTTGGATCTTCCAGTGGAGATCCTCCAAACTGATTTTGTTGAATAATGGAAATAAAAGCTAGCTTAATTTCAAAGTTGTTAGCCTCTATCGCTGGTCTAGCAATGCTTGAGTGAATTTCTTGTGGATTAGGGGCTGCATAGTCCCTCAATGTTCTTTGATTGTTTGCCATCTCTACAATTTCTTCTTGTATCTCCTGTGATGTTTCTTGTAAATCTTCTTCCAGTCTTAACTTCCTGTGCACTCTAAGTGTTTTGTTGATTTCAGGATCAAATGGAACAAGTGGTCTTGACCTAAGACTCCTGCGCATACAAAATAGATAGATCAAGTGATTTCAACAAAAAACAGAAAATAAAGCCTAGTCTAGTAATACTATCAATATCTTCAATATTGACAAAACTAAGGTCTCCCCGGCAACGACGCCAAAAACTTGATGTGATCCGAAAGGACACACTTTTAAATACAACCAGGTAGACTCGTTTCAGGTGTCGCAGCCAAAGGTATTGGCGTACAGGGCTATTGTCACTCCCTGGCATGGCTCCAAAAACTTGTTATCCCTAACTTGTAGTGTCCACAAGTGCACAGATACTCGAAGTAATAAAGTAAATATCGATCCCCAGAGAGACCTATGCTGTCAAGTACCGAATAATTGATTTCTTCCTATCTAGGCAATCGAAAAAGAGAAAGGCAAGCAGAGAGCGAAAACACGCGGGAGAATAATGTCAGAGAGAAATTGGGACTAGGGTTTCATTCTCTTGGATTTCGACGATTAGATATATAAAGATGTTCATCAATCGAATTCTAACATGATAAAGATTCAATTTACTTCAAAAAGGTATTATCTCACTTTCGTGCAGATAACCATGCAGAGATAAATCTTCACTTTCGCACAAGATTCATCCCAAGCTGAAGATAAGTAAATCATCAATCAAAGAACTCAAAGATCACTTTCATGCATCCGAGTTCTAAGTTGATTGCCTCGAGTGGAATCTCGAGGATCACTTTCGTGCATCCGAGACTCAACACACGTTTTACCTATGGTTCTCCAATGTTCCGATCCTCACTTTTGTGCAAGATCTCCACGTTTGACACAATAACTCAATCCTAAGTTCATTAATATCATCATGGCAATTTAACTTACTAAAATAAAGAAATAAGAACTTAACCTAGTTTCCTACGGTGAGTTCCTATTAATCAATTTTAGGGTTCCAAGTTCTCAAGCAAATCACCTTTCGGTCCTTATTGCGAAAACTCTAAATCATGATGACAAAAAGCAA
This sequence comes from Costus lasius, assembly GCA_027563935.2. Taxonomy (NCBI): domain Eukaryota; kingdom Viridiplantae; phylum Streptophyta; class Magnoliopsida; order Zingiberales; family Costaceae; genus Costus; species Costus lasius. Next base: position 88,519,648 of record CM050446.2, read on the forward strand.
ACTAAGGAGAATCTTAGAGCAATAATCGCATAGGTAAAATTATCAAAGTAGAATAATCATGATGAAAGTAAAAGATTATCTAGTCACTAAGAAAATCAAAGGGAATTACTCCCCCATGTTCCAAAATAAGTTTAAGCTAGTATGGTGAAGGAATTACAAAATATCATAATTTCAGAAGATCAAAAATCAACAAGAAAGGAGTTTTAGGAAAATACAGCATGGCTGTGAAATATTTCATAGCCGTAATTTGCAATGAAAGTGGTGAACAGTGGTGGCGCTTCTTCTTCCTTTGATTTCTCCTCAAATTGATCTCCTTTTGTTCTGAAACTTCTGGCACATTGTCTCCTTCTCTAGGTGAAGCTTCAGTATGAAAATCATGGCCGGAGGTGCTCTAGATTGGTCGCGATAGCGGAACCCTAAGCGGCGGCATGTACCGTGATTTCTCCCTCGATGGTGGATGAAATTTGGGGCTTTTGGTGTCTACGTAATCCTCTCATCGTAAGCTCCCTTTTTTCTTCTTACGACATCCAATTTAGAGTTCTGGATCGCCCGCAATAATCTCTACAAAAATCGGGCATCGAAATTGACCTGGGAGTCGCGTTCAAAAACAGAAATACGGCAGTGTAATAGTTCACGACACTGCCGTAAAATCGCTCGAGTGTTCTGTTCTGAAAGTGCTGGGAAATACGGCACTGTAATATGGTTCACAGCACTGCCATAAAATCGGCTGAACTCTCTGGTCAGAAACGTCTGGAAAATACCGCCCATGAAATAGTTTACGGCAGTGCCGTAATTTCAGCAATGGTCTCTGTTCCGAAAGTGCTCCAAAATACGGCTGTGAAAAATCTTACGGCAGTGCCGTATTTTTCGCACAATCTTCTGATCTGAAGTTTTCCCAAAATTCAGCAGGTGACCGATATGATGGTATCGTATGGAAATACGGTACCGTAATATAGATTACGGCACTACCGTATTTTGGTGAGTTGCTCCGTTTTGCATGAAATTTGTCATGTAACTTCTTCTTGATGATGAAAATTCTTCTATGTGTTTGATTTTGCTCGAAAACACCATAAAATGATGCCTTTTTGCCTGAAAATCATGAAAAACCAAAATAGAAGTAGACTTTGCAATATTTGATGGATTCAGTATAAAAACAAGTAAAAGATCCTCAATTTAGCATGAAAAGGTATCTAAAATGATATAAAATATACTATATATTTTGGTGTCATCATTAGGCAGGGGATAGTTTTGGGACACCTAGTTTCAGAGAGAGGGATAGAGGTTGACAAAGCCAAAGTTGAAGTGATTGAGAAGTTGAAGCTGCCCACTACGGTCAAGGAGGTCAGAAGCTTTTTGGGACATGTAGGATTCTACTGGCATTTCATTTAGGATTTTTTAAACTTGCTAGACCACTTAAAAATTTACTTTGCAAAGATGTTAAATTCTCTTTTGATGAAGAATGTTTATCTGCTTTTTAGGAATTAAAGAAGGCTCTGATATCAGCGCCCATCATTCAGCCACCGGATTGGAGTTTCCTTTTGAGCTCATGTGCGATGCTAGTGACTATGCAGTAGCAGTGCTAGGGTAGAGAAAAGAGAAGAAGCCCTATGTTATCTACTATGCTAGCAGAACATTGGATGATACACAGAGGAATTACACTACCACTGAGAAAGAACTTTTGGCCATTGTTTTTTTGCTTTTGATAAATTCAGATTATACTTGATTAATTCTAAGGTTGTGGTGTATACTGATCATGCGGCGGTAAAGTATTTGATGCAGAAAAAGATAGTAAACCGCGCCTTCTTAGATGGATATTGCTTTTGCAAGAGTTTGATTTGGAAATCAAAGACAAGAAGGGAACAGAAAATTTTGTTGCATATCACCTTTCTAGGATGATGATAGATGCTAATAAAGGTGATATAATTAATGATTCCTTCCCTGATGAACGTCTCTTAGCCATTGAACAGATCAAGGCTCCATGGTATGCTGATATAGTGAATTATTTAGTTGCTAATGTTTTTCTTCTTGATTTGAGTTATCAAGGAAAGAAGAAGTTCTTAGCTGAGGTAAAGCACTATTTTTGGGATAAGCCTTATGTATTTAGAAGATGTGCAGATGGGATGTTTAGGAGATGTGTACCCGAGGAAGAAATCATGGACATTCTTTTTCAATGTCATGGATCATCATATGAAGGGCATGCAAGTACTCAGAAGACTGCTTTTAAAGTTTTACAATCTAGATTTTATTGGCCCTCAAGTTTCAAAGATGCTAGAAATTTCATATGGTCATGTCATAGATGTCAAAAGACAGGGAATATTAACAAAAGGAATGAGATGCCACTGTCTACTATACTTTTAAAGTTTTACAATCTAGATTTTATTGGCCCTCAAGTTTCAAAGATGCTAGAAATTTCATATGGTCATGTCATAGATGTCAAAAGACAGGGAATATTAACAAAAGGAATGAGATGCCACTGTCTACTATACTTGAGGTTGAGATATTTGATGTTTGGGGGATAGATTTCATGGGACCGTTCCCATCATCTGGAGATAACAAATATATTCTCATGATAGTAGATTATGTTTCCAAGTGGGTGGAAGCTCTTATTTCTCGTACTAATGATTCTAGAGTTGTTGTGAAATTATTCCAGAAGATTATTTTTCCACGATTTGGAACACCACGGTTGTGATTAGTGATGGAGGCTCACACTTTATAGAATATAAATTTTTAGCCTTGCTTAGAAAGTATGGGGTAAATCATAGAGTTGTAACACCTTATCATCCCCAAATAAGTGGACAAGTAGAGATATCAAACAGAGAAATAAAAGAGATCTTGGAAAAAACTGTGTCACGAACAAGAAAGGGTTGGGCTTCTAAACTTGACGATGCACTTTGGGCATACTAGACTGCTTATAAAACACTGATTGGTATGTCTCCTTTTCAGTTGATTTATGAAAAATCATGTCATCTACTTGTAGAGCTCGAGTACAAGGCGTTCTAGGCTATCAAAGTACTGAATTTTGACTTGAAGAACGCAGGGGAAAAAGAAAGGTTACAGTTGAATGAGCTAGATGAAATTAGACTTTCCGCTTATGAAAATGCAAGCTGACATGAAAGAACTAAAAATTGATGTGAAAGGCATAAAGTAGGACATGGTGAAGATGAAGAATGATCAGACAGGTATAAGACACAGGATGGCTCATATGAGCGATCATATAGACATGATCCAGGTGCAGCTAGCCCAACACCACACCCTGGATGACGATGATGATAGTGATTGAGATCGCTATGCTTAGGTGAGCATTTTTATTTTGAATTCGATTTGGTTATATTACTATTATGATTTCTTATCCATTCGATCTAGTTGTATTACTATTATGATTTCTTATGCTTTTGATTTGGTTGTATTACTGATATGATGATTTTTCTTTGAAATCAATGTGGTTATATAGATGATGTGATTTTGAATATGTTATAATCATGATTTGTGGTTTCCTGACTATGTGATGAGATGTGTGTTATTTAAATATTGATGACAAGTTGTTTATTCTTCTTTAATTATATCATTTGAGATAATATGTGTGGATGATTTGTTGGTTTAGAAATTTGTAAAATTACCTATGGAATGATTTTTGAATGAAATTCGTCCTAGTATGATTAAGATTTTCATTTGAAAAATATTTTGCATTCTTGTGATATGAGTTAATTGATGGTTGCTTAATTTTGATTTTTTTCTAATCTACTAGATGAAATTATTTTTATGAAAAGAAACTAGAGAATATATGTGAATAACTTGCACCAACTCCTCTAGTGTGATACACTATAGTCATGAGTTATATTATGCCTTTTTAGTATACTTTAAGTCTATTTCAATCAAGTAACAAAGAGAAATTTATTAAAATATTATTTTACCCTTGAGCTAAAAGATTGATAACGATTTAAGTACCATGCCCTTGGTCAGCTCTCTCCAGAATAAAGGAAATAGAAAAAAAAAAAAAAGAGAAGAAGAAAAGCATAAAAAGAGAGAGCTGTAGGTCAAGTGGACAACTCCACTGACTACTTATAATTATGCTATGAGTTATATTACACTGTCTTACGGTGTACTTTCAATAATATTATTGTGCTAATAGGAAAGGACAGATAACCGTTCAAGGACCAGTTTTCTTTAAAGAGTTAATTACATAATATTCTCCAGTATCGATAAGTGAAAGTTATTTTTGAAAGTAAATTGAATTGATTGAAAGAAAAGTTTATAATTATTTAAATAAGTTGAGCCTGAATGTCATATCATGGATTATGAAAATCTTAGCCATCTTGGATTATAACTTTTTGAAAGTCTTTTACAAGGTATTTCCTTAAATCTCTTATTCTTGTAAATCATTACACATATTATAGATAACTTTCATGTTAAAGAGGAATAAACCAAAGTCATTTATATTTTCTTAACACACTTTGATTCATGTTTTGAGTTGCTTGAGGACTGAAGGTCCCCTTCAAGGGGGAGCGAAACCCTAGATAGGCGCAGGTGGAGTTTTTCATGCAGCGGAAGGGGGTTTCTAGGATCTTTACATATTATATGATCAACTTATATGCAATTGCAAACAAGAATCAAGAAATCGATTCTTACCAAAGCCATTGCTTGGATGGCGTCTAGGAAGAAGAGACTCAAGCGCTTCTCCTCCAAATGGCACGCACACAAAATGATGTCGCCTACTCCCTTAGTGCTCCTTGTGCTAGCAAGGTTCTAAGGAGTTCTTTGCGTGGAGGAGATGAGATCTCTTGGTGCTTGCCGAAAGCCTTCTCTACACTCGTCGAGAGAGTCGTCACACGAGAGCAAGAAGCATCAAGAGGTGATGAGAGGCGATAAGAGAAAACGTTCCTCATGAACGTGGAGGCGTTGCAAAAACTTTCCAAAAATAGCAACCCATTAATTCTCAAGCGTTATGCGTTCACTTCAAGTGAACCGAACGCAACTCCTCTTCACCCTTTGAACCTTTGAACCAAGCGCTCACATGATGAGCCGGTTCAATTGAATTTGGTTCAAAGACCAAATCAAATCAGCCCAAGCCATGGTCGATCTCATTGAACCTAAAGGTTCAAGATCTAACCGTTGATCTCTCGATGCTCTTGATCTCACTGATCTAGCATCAAATCTCTCGATCGAAGCTTACCGATCTCAAGCCCTAATCAATCAAACATGATCAGACCAGATCTCACTTACAATCAGAGTTTAAACTCCTTTAAACTGAACCAAAACAATTCAGTCCACACGATCTGACTTAAGTAAGCCATATCATCAAATTGTGCGACCCTGAGGGTTTCCTTTAAATGTCGGTAACGATAACTTACGTTATCACGATCAGTGAGGGGTATCTAGCAACACATCACTGTCTCCCGATATAAAGGAAAGAGTCTTCCAAGACTACACCCAAACCACAGCACAAGTGTGAATCCACTTCACGAGGCATACATGATTCCTTTGCCACTGGATGTTCTTATTGGACAAGCGTGTCAAGCCTGTAGCTCCAATATGATGAGCATGATTAGATCAGATGAACATAGTCACCTGGGTATGGCCATACACTTTCTCAATCATCTCATCCAGGGGGGCCCCTTTAGAACATCACACTCCAATCAAGGAGACGGCAATCCTATATCTATCACTAGTGCCCTAACATGACTCATGATCATTATCCAAGATAGTCTATAACCATTATGTTTCAAATGATATTGAACTACCTCAAAACAATGACAATCATCATTTAGAAACACAAGTGATCTCAAGTCAGAGGATATGTGCCACTTGTTGCAAACAAGGATTATTCACATTGTGACAAGTAATTGAATATCCTAGTAGGGTCTGTCCAGTACATCCAATGTACCCATGAGTCTACATCTTATTCCATGCTCGAAGCATCCTATAAGATTAGAACACATATTAGTCTCAATCATATCAAGGCTGTCTCATGTTCACCAAGATATCTCGACTAAGGACATTTAGCATGTCAGCCTAGCTGAACAGCATTGAGACATTATTCAGAAGTACACTTATTGCAGCAGACAATGTAACAAACTGAATAACAACCATTGCCTTTATAAACATAAGAGTTTATACATGATACTGAAAGAATCCCAAGGCCTCAAACATTAGCCTTAAGGGCATACCCCAACAATCTCCCACTTGCACTTAATCTAATGGTTGAGAAATCTCAAACCCATGTTATTACAGTGCTTCTCATGCTTCTGCTGCGCCAGAGGCTTGGTAAGCGGGTCAGCCAGATTGTCATCTGTATGAACCTTGCAGATTTTGATCTCACCACGATCAATGATCTCCCGGATCAAGTGAAATCGTCTCTGTATGTGCTTGGGCTTCTGGTGCGACCGTGGTTCCTTTGCTTGTGCGATTGCTCCAGTGTTATCACAGAAGATAACCAAAGGATCTGCACTCGAAGGAACAACACCAAGTTCCTGAATGAACTTACGAATCCATACTGCCTCCTTAGATGCTTCTGAGGCTGCAACATACTCGGCTTCTGTTGTGGAATCAGCAACAATAGACTGTTTGAAACTTTTCCACACCACTGCTCCACCATTCAAGCTAAAAACATAGCCTGATTGCGATCGGAAATTATCCTGGTCCGATTGGAACGAAGCGTCAGTATATCCTTCTACACTGAGTTCTTCCTGACCACCATATACCAAGAACATATCTTTGGTCCTTCGCAGATATTTTAAAATGTTCTTGACCGCAATCCAGTGCGCCTGACCTGGATTACTTTGGAATCGACTGGTCACGCTTAACCCGTAAGCGACGTCTGGGCGAGTACACAACATCGCATACATAATGGACCCAATAGCCGAAGCATAAGGCGTATTGTCCATTTCATCTTTCTCAGTCTGTGTTTGTGGACACTGACTCTTTGAAAGATTCAGACCATGTCTGACTGGAAGATATCCTCTTTTAGAATTCTCTAAATGAAATCTTTCCAGGACTTTATCGATGTAAGTACTCTGGCACAGCCCGAGAAGCCTCTTAGATCTATCTCTGTAGATCTTCACACCTAATACATAGGCTGCTTCTCCTAGATCTTTCATCTGGAAACATTTTCTTAACCATGCTTTAACAGCATGCAGTTCAGGAATATCGTTTCCAATGATTAAGATATCATCGACGTAGAGGACTAGGAAAGTAATCACGCTCCCACTAAACCTCTTATATACACACGGGTCATCTTCATTCTTGATGAAACCAAATTCACATATTGATTCATCAAAAACGAATATTCCAGCTTCTAGATGCTTGTTTAAGTCCATAAATGGACTTCTTTAACTTGCATATTTTATGACGATCTGATGGATTAGTGAAACCTTCAGGTTGTGTCATATACACATCCTCATCCAGTTTTCCATTAAGGAAAGCCGTCTTCACATCCATTTGCCAGATCTCATAATCGTAATATGCTGCTATCGCGAGAATAATCCGAATAGACTTGAACATGGCTACAGGAGAGAAAGTTTCATCATAATCTATCCCGTAGATTTGTTTGAAACCTTTCGCAACTAGCCTGCCTTTATAGGTAACCACGTTACCATCCATGTCAATCTTCTTCTTGAAGATCCATTTACAGCCTATAGGGATTACTCCCGGAGGCGGATCAACCAAATCCTAGACTTGGTTATCTGACATGGAGTCCATCTCGGCTCGCATAGCTTCAAGCCATCTAGCTGACTCCGGTCCACTGACCGCATCCGCATAAGTGAGGGGTTCATCATGATCAATGATGTAGACTCCGTCATAGCGCTTAGGCTATCGACGGATCCTTCCCGATCTTCGCGGTTCCCGTGATATCTGAGCCTCAGGTTATTCACTAACCTGTTCTACCGGCTCAGGCTCATCCAACTGTGCTTGACTACTTTGTCCTTGTTCTGGATTCTCATCCAATTTTATTTCTCTCCCACTGGCCTCTTGCAGAAGAAACTCCTTCTCAAGAAAAATGGCCGTCCGAGCAACAAATACCTTGTTCTCCTTGGGATCGTAGAAATAATAACCCTTAGTTTCCTTAGGGTAACCGACAAAGATGCATTTCTCAGATCTGCTCTCTAGTTTCCCAGAGGCGAGCTTTTTGACATAAGCCTCGCAACCCCAGATCTTAATAAATGTCAAGCTCGGCTGTTTCCCATACCATAACTCATATGGAGTCTTTGAAACTGCCTTGGATGGCACTCGGTTTAGTACCTTTGCAGCTGTTTCCAGTGCAAATCCCCAAAAGGAGTAAGGTAGAGTAGCCTGACTCATCATAGAACGAACCATATCCAGTAAGGTTCTGTTCCTCCTCTCGGACACACCATTCCATTGCGGTGTTCCTGGCGGAGTGAGCTATGAGATAATCCCACACTCCTTCAGATAGTCAGTAAACTCTCGACTTAGGTATTCACCACCTCGATCTGAGCGAAGTGCCTTGATATTTCGGCCTAGCTGATTCTGTACTTCATTTTTGAACTCTTTGAACTTGTCAAAAGATTCACTCTTATGTCTCATTAGATAGACATACTCATATCTACTGAAATCATCGGTAAAGGTAATGAAGTATGAATAGCCACCTCTGGCATGTTTACTAAATGGCCCACACACATCACTGTGTATAAGGTCAAGTAAACCTGAAGCCCTTTGACCTTTATTAGGAAAAGGAGACTTCGTCATTTTACCCAATAAACAAGCTTTGCATGTATCAATCTCCTCATAGGAGAATGATCCCAGCAGTCCATGATCATGCAACCGCTTAATGCGTTTCTTATTAATATGGCCTAAACGACTATGCCATAACAAGGTGCTGTCATCAGCATACTTGGCTTTCTTATTATCAATGTTTTGTATAGAACATTCCATGTCCAACATGAATAACCCATTGTTAATTGATCCAGTAGCATAAACAATATTATCATAAGTAAGAACACACTTTGAAATATTGCATTCAAAGGAAAATCCTTTCCTGACAAGAGCAGGAATAGAGATAATATTTTTCGTAATACTCGGAACAAAATAACAATTGTCCAGTTATAATACAAGTCCAGATGGTAATGAGATGTAATAAACCCCTACAGCAACAGCAGCAACCCGTGCCCCGTTTCCAACTCGTAGGTCCACCTCATGCTGTCCCACCTGTCTTCTTCTCTTGAGTTCCTGTACATTTGAACAAATGTGAACTCCACATGCAGTGTCCAACACCCATGAAATAGAAGAAGAAAACATGACCTCAGTCACAAAAATACCTGAGCCAGAAGCGAAACTTCCCTTCTTGTCTCCTTGGAGCACCTTACAGTCCTTTTTCCAGTGACCCAGCTGGCCACAGTGGAAACATCTGTATTCCTTCGACCGCTTAACCTTCTGTTTCAGAGCCTTGTTGTAGTTCTTGACAGGGGCTTTGCCCTTCTTCCCCTTCTTCTTGTTCCTGGAAGGGAACATCAAGATAGAGGTTGAAGGCTTTCCCTTTAGAGTTTCCTCTGTAGTCAAGAGCATATTCAGCAACTCTGCCTGAGTACAGTCGATCTTGTTCATATTAAAATTAATAATGAACGGATCGAAGGAGGCCGGGAGAGACTGCAGAATAATGTCTACAGCAAGCTCCTGATTGATGGTATGCCCCAGTTTCTCTAGAGCCTCTTTGTGCCCAATCATCTTGAGCACATGAGCTCCCACTGGACTCCCTTCAGCCAGTTTGCTCTGAAAGAAAAGCTTGGTCAAATTATAGCGTTCAGTCCTCGCCTGTGCAGCATACAGCATCTTGAGGTTTGCTATCATTTCTATAGCAGACATATCCTCATGCTGACGCTGCAGCTGTGGCGTCATAGACGCTAGCATCAGGCAAGCAACATCAATGCTATCATTGACATGCTTTTCATAGGCTTCCCGAACCGCCCTTGCGGCGTTCGGAGCGGGTTGAGGCGGTATAGCCGTCTCGAGGACATACAGTTTCCTCTCAGCCTTAAGAACAATCTTAAGGTGTCCGTACCAGTCTGAGAAGTTTGGCCCAGCAAACTTCTCCCTTTCCAGTAGGGATCGCACATTGAAGCTCATGGTGTTCGTTGCTGCAGGAATCTACAACAATGCAAGAACAGCAAGGTCAGTATCAATGTTTAGAATCAATCCAGGACTTAAGAAAGATTCTTTTCTCACTATTTTATCTGACTGAAAAATCCATTAAAATAGTCCGAAAGAGTAAGACTCTTTTAGTGAGATGGGATCCAGATTTCATACTTGGTCTCCGCGTCCCGCTCAGGCGAGATAAGATGCACAGAGAGTACAAGCACTAATTTCTGGTAGGCAGTCCCTGCCAATCGCCAACCCGTGCGATTCCCCTTCATCTGGGCAATCCAGCAGACTGTGCCAACTGAGTTGGTACAACACAGTCTCTGATCCCACAGATGCTGCCTCCATATAGCTAACATATGCTCAGTATGTAGCCTACATGGTCAAGCTGACCTGACCTACTCCCTGGACCACCACGTGCTATGCTGAGCAACGAGAAGCGATAAATCCCTTCTCTGTAACACGCAGGTGAAATCGCACACCGTCTGAAGATAGATGGGCGTGCCCACTGAGTGGGTACAACACGGCCCCAACGATAGTCAGAACAGTGAGGTTTCGCGTCAGAAGGCTTACGTGCTTGATATTTGTAGCGTTGGATTTTAACGGTCTTTTATCTTCTTAACTATCATGCAAACCCTATGGTGATAGCAGAAGATAAACAAATCATGCACTTCTAATTATAAAAACGATAAGTAGAAAGCATGCTGATCTTATGTGGTAAAAGCCCATTAACCCTAAGTAAGACCTTAATTTTTAACTTAAGTCTTCACTTGAGCTCTCCATGGGTCTTTTGCATCTCATCTGGCCCAGACCAGGGCCCAAGCGCCCTCTGCAGCTCAGGTGCGCCCACCAGGTAGATGCGCCTGTCATAGGGTCGAACCCTAGACCTCCCACCTGGTCAAGCCTCTGCTGCATGCGCCTCTGCCAAGTGTGTTCTGTGCTCTTGTCTGATTAAATTACAATTTAATCTATCTAGACAAGTTTGACTCGCAGGTCAATTACACTTTATAAATTAAATGAAATGTGATGCGCAGATCACAATAAATATTAATTTACAATTTATTCCAGGCACGCAGGCCCCAGCACAGCACACATTAAATTGGGCATCCCACATAAGATTAAATAAACAAGCATATGCTTACAATCAACATGTGATCCATAGACAAAATAAAATTTTCAAAATCCCATTGAAATCAATTTTATTTTTCTTATGTGCCCTACCACCTTACAACGGTCCATTAATAGGGATCCACTCATCATGACTAGTCAGATCCACTGCCCTTGCATGCACCAAGTCCTAACTGACTTGAGTTGACCTAATGGTCAACCATGCATGCGCCAAGGGCTAAACAGCCTTCATGAGTTCTGGCAAGCGGGTGTGACCCCGGGCCTAACTCATGCGCGTTCAATGATTGTCTCAACCAGACCTCGCTACACGCCCTTGATGCAGTCGACCTATAGCCACCTTATGCATACGCATAGGTGCCATCTGGTCGACCCATCTAGGCTGTCAGATGGTCTGATCAGACTATTTGGATCCTTCCTAGAAGATGACTTCAACCCTACTAACCCGTCTAATGGTTTATAGCAGGCGCCGCTTAGATCTAATGATAGTCGCGCATGTCATGAAGTTTTTTGAGAAAAACAACAAAGCGCAAACAACCATGCGCTAAGGAAACATATATCAAGTTTCGGCATGAATAAGTTACATGTAAATCTCGCATGTAATGAAGATCTAAGCATACAAGGATCACAAAAGGCTAAAGCAATCATAAAACATGCATAAAACCGCCGCTCTGATACCAATTGAAGGTCCCCTTCAAGGGGGAGCGAAACCCTAGATAGGCGCAGGTGGAGTTTTTCATGCAGCGGAAGGGGGTTTCTAGGATCTTTACATATTATATGATCAACTTATATGCAATAGCAAACAAGAATCAAGAAATCGATTCTTACCAAAGCCATTGCTTGGATGGCGTCTAGGAAGAAGAGACTCAAGCGCTTCTCCTCCAAATGGCACGCACACAAAATGATGTCGCCTACTCCCTTAGTGCTCCTTGTGCTAGCAAGGTTCTAAGGAGTTCTTTGCGTGGAGGAGATGAGATCTCTTGGTGCTTGCCGAAAGCCTTCTCTACACTCGTCGAGAGAGTCGTCACACGAGAGCAAGAAGCGTCAAGAGGTGATGAGAGGCGATAAGAGAAAACGTTCCTCATGAAAGTGGAGGCGTTGCAAAAACTTTCCAAAAATAGCAACCCATTAATTCTCAAGCATTATGCGTGAAAGTCCCCTAATTAAGGGGAGGGCGAAACCCTAATAGGCGCATATGAAGGTTTTGATGCAGCGGAAGGGGTTTCTAGGATCTATGCATGTAATATGATCAACATAAATCGATTTCAAATATCAGAGAAGAAATCATACCGATGCCATTGTATGGATGGCGACTTGGAAGCAGAGAGTGAAGTCGCTCTCCTCCAGAGAAGACACACACAAGATGTGATCGCCTACTCCCTTAGTGCTCCTTGTGCTAGCAAGGTTCTAAGGAGTCCTTGTCGAATGGAAGGGAAGAGAATCCTTTGCTTGGCGATTTCTTCCTTCTCCTTTTTTGTCAACCTCTTCACCACACGAGAGAGAGCTTGTTGGCGACGAGAGAGGAGGAGAGGCGAGAGAGTAGAGCGTCTTAGGCGTGAACGTGAGGCGTTTCCACGTTTAGAAGTCATGGCTTCTAAAATTAGTAAACCCCAAACGTTCATGCGACCATGGGTTCACCCCCATGCGCAAACTCATCTTCTCTTGAACCATGCGCTCACTCAATGAGCTGGTTCAATTTGGTTTGGTTCAAAGACCAATTAACCCAAGCCATTAGTCCAGATCACATTAAACCCTAAGGTTCTTGATCTGACCGTTGATCTCTTGATGCTGCTGATCTCACTGATCTAGCATCCATTCTCTCGATCGAAGCTTACCGATCTCAAGCCCTAATCAATCAAACATGATCAGACCAGATCTCACTTATAATCAGAGATTAAATCCCTTTAAACTGAACCCAGACAATTCAGTCCATACGATCTGACTTAAGTAAGCCATATCATCAAATTGTGAGACCCTAAGGGTTTCCTTTAAATGTCGGTAACGATAACTCACGTTATCACGATCAGTGAGGGGTATCTAGCAACACATCACTGTCTCCCGATATAAAAGAAAGAGTCTTCCAAGACTACACCCAAACCACAGCACAAGTGTGAATCAACTCACTAGGCATACATGATTCCTTTGCCACTGGATGTTCTTATTGGACAAGCGTGTCAAGCCTGTAACTCCAATATGATGAGCATGATTAGATCAGATGAACATAGTCACCTGGGTATGGCCATACACATTCTCAATCATCTCATTTAAAGGGGGGCCCCTATAGAACATCACACTCCTTCAACAAGGAGATGGCAATCCTGTATCTATTACTAGTGCTCTAACATGACTCAAGCTCACCATCCAAGATAGTCTATAACCATTATGTTTCAAATGATATTGAACTACCTCAAAACAATGACAATCATCATTTAGAAACACAAGTGATCTCAAGTCAGAGGAAATGTGCCACTTGTTGCAATCAAGGATTATTCACATTGTGACAAGTAATTGAATATCCTAGTAGGGTCTGTCCAGTACATCCAATGTACCCATGAGTCTACATCTTATTCCATGCTCGAAGCATCCTATAAGATTAGAACACATATTAGTCTCAATCATATCAAGGCTGTCTCATGTTCGCCAAGATATATCGACTAAGGACTTTACTGCATGTCAGCCCAGCTGAACAGCATTGAGACATTATTCAGAAGTATATGTATTGCAGCAGATAATATAACAAACTGAATAACAACCATTGCCTTTATAAACATAAGAGTTTATACATGATACTGTTACAATCCCAAGGCCTCAAACATTAGCCTTAAGGGCATACCCCAACAATCTCCCACTTGCACTTAATCTAATGGTTGAGAAATCTCAAACCCATATTATTACAGTGCTTCTCATGCTTCTGCTGCGCCAGAGGCTTGGTAAGCGGGTCTGCCAGATTGTCATCTGTATGAACCTTGCAGACTTTGATCTCGCCACGATCTATGATCTCCCCGATCAAGTGAAACCGTCTCTGTATGTGCTTGGACTTCTGGTGCGACCGTGGTTCCTTTGCTTGTGCGATTGCTCCAGTGTTATCACAGAAGATAACCAAAGGATCTGCACTCGAAGGAACAACACCAAGTTCTCTCACGAACTTACGAATCCATACTGCCTCCTTGGATGCTTCTGAGGCTGCAACATACTCGGCTTCTGTTGTGGAATCAGCAACGATAGACTGTTTGAAACTTTTCCACACCACTGCTCCTCCATTCAAGCTAAAAACATAGCCTGATTGCGATCGGAAATCATCCTGGTCAGACTGGAACGAAGCGTCAGTATATCCTTCAATACTGAGTTCTTCCTGACCTCCATATATCAAGAACATATCTTTGGTCCTCCGCAGATATTTTAAGATGTTCTTGACTGCAATCCAGTGTGCCTGACCTGGATTACTTTGGAATCGACTGGTTACGCTTAACCCGTAAGCGACGTCTGGGCGAGTACACAACATCGCATACATAATGGATCCAATAGCCGAAGCATAAGGCGTATTGTCCATTTCATCTTTCTCAGTCTGTGTTTGTGGACACTGACTCTTCGAAAGATTCAGACCATGTCTGACTGGAAGATATCCTCTTTTAGAATTCTCTAAATGAAATCTCTCCAGGACTTTATCGATGTAAGTACTCTGGCACAGCCCGAGAAGCCTCTTAGATCTATCCCTGTAGATCTTCACACCTAATACATAGGCTGCTTCTCCTAAATCTTTCATCTGGAAACATTTTCTTAACCATGCTTTAACCGCATGCATTTCAGGAATATCGTTTCCAATGATCAAGATATCATCGACGTAGAGGACTAGGAAAGTAATCACGCTCCCACTAAACCTCTTATATACACACGGGTCATCCTCGTTCTTGATGAAACCAAATTCAGAGATTGATTCATCAAAACGAATATTCCAGCTTCTTGATGCTTGTTTAAGTCCATAAATAGACTTCTTTAACTTGCATATTTTATGACGATCTGATGGATTAGTGAAACCTTCAGGTTGTGTCATATACACATCCTCATGCAAATTTCCATTAAGGAAAGCAGTCTTCACATCCATTTGCCAGATCTCATAATCATAATATGCTGCTATCGCGAAAAGAATCCGAATAGACTTAAACATAGCTACAGGTGAGAAAGTTTCATCATAATCTATCCCGTAGATTTGTTTGAAACCTTTCGCAACTAGCCTGCCTTTATAGGTAACCACGTTACCATCCATGTCAATCTTCTTCTTGAAGATCCATTTACAGCCTATAGGGATAACTCCCGGAGGCGGATCAACCAAATCCCAGACTTGGTTATCTGACATGGAGTCCATCTCGGCGCGCATAGCTTCAAGCCATCTCGCTGAATCCGGTCCACTGACCGCATCCGCATAAGTGAGGGGTTCATCATTATCAATGATGTAGACTCCGTCATAGCGCTCAGGCTGTCGACGGATCCTTCCCGATCTTCGCGGTTCCCGTGATATCTGAGCCTCAGGTTGTTCAGTAACCTGTTCTACTGGCTCAGGCTCATCCAACTGTGCTTGACCACTTTGTCCTTCCTCTGGATTCTCATCCAGCTTTATTTCTCTCCCACTGGCCTCTTGCAGAAGAAACTCCTTCTCAAGAAATATGGCCGTCCGAGCAACAAACACCTTGTTCTCTTTGGGATCGTAGAAATAATAACCCTTAGTTTCCTTAGGGTAACCAACAAAGATACATTTCTCAGATCTGCTCTCTAGTTTTCCAGAGGCGAGCTTTTTGACATAAGCCTCGCAGCCCCAGATCCTGATAAATGTCAAGCTAGGCTGTTTCCCATACCATAATTCATATGGGGTCTTTGAAACTGCCTTGGATGGCACTCGGTTTAGTACTTTTGCAGCTGTCTCCAGTGCAAATCCCCAAAAGGAGTAAGGTAGAGTAGCCTGACTCATCATAGAACGAACCATATCAAGTAACGTTCTATTTCTCCTCTCGGACACACCATTCCATTGCGGTGTTCCTGGTGGAGTGAGCTGTGAGATAATCCCACACTCCTTCAGATAGTCAGTAAACTCTCGACTTAGGTATTCTCCACCTCGATCAGAATGAAGTGCCTTGATATTTCGGCCTAGCTGATTCTGTACTTCATTTTTGAACTCTTTGAACTTGTCAAAAGATTCACTTTTATGTCTCATAAGATAGACATACCCATATCTACTGAAATCATCAGTAAAGGTAATGAAGTATTGATAGCCACCTCTGGCATGTTTACTAAAAGGCCCACACACATCACTGTGTATAAGGTCAAGTAAACCTGAAGTCCTTTGACCTTTATGAGGAAAAGGCGACTTCGTCATTTTGCCCATCAAACAAGCTTTGCATGTATCAATCTCCTCATAGGAGAATGATCCCAGCAGTCCATAATCATGCAACCGCTTAATGCATTTCTTGTTAATATGACCTAAACGACTATGCCATAGCAAGGTGCTGTCATCAGCATATTTGGCTTTCTTATTATCAATATTGTGTATAGAACATTCCATGTCCAACATGAATAACCCATTGTTAATTGAACCAGTAGCATAAACAATATTATCTAAAGAAAGAACACACTTTGAAATATTGCATTCAAAGGAAAACCCCTTCCTGACAAGAGCAGGAATGGAGATAATATTTTTAGTAATGCTGGGAACAAAGTAACAATTGTCTAGTTCCAATACAAGTCCAGATGGTAAAGAGATGAAATAGTCTCCTACAGCAACAGCAGCAACCCGTGCCCCGTTTCCAACTCGTAGGTCCACCTCATGCTGTCCCACCTGTCTTCTTCTCTTGAGTTCCTGTACATTTGAACAAATGTGAACTCCACATGCAGTGTCCAACACCCATGAAATAGAAGAAGATGAAACCATGACTTCCGTCACGTATATACCTGCGCCAGAAGCGATGCTTCCCCTCTTGTCTCCTTGGAGCGCTTTACAGTCCTTTTTCCAGTGACCCAGCTGGCCACAGTGGAATCATCTGTATTCCTTCGACCGCTTGACCTTTTGCTTCAGAGCCTTGCTGTAGCTCTTGACAGGGGTCTTGCCCTTCTTCCCCTTCCTCTTGTTCCTAGAAGGAAACATCAAGACAGAGGTTGAAGGCTTTCCCTTCAGAGTCTCCTCAGTAGTCAAGAGCATATTCAGCAGCTCTGCCGGAGTACAATCGATTTTGTTCATATTAAAGTTAATGATGAACGCATCGAAAGAGGGCGGGAGAGACTGCAGAATAATGTCTACAGCAAGCTCCTGATTGATGGTATGCCCCAGTTTCTCTAGAGCCTCCTTGTGCCCAATCATCTTGAGCACGTGAGCTACCACTGGGCTCCCTTCAGCCAGTTTGCTCTGAAAGAACAGCTTAGTCAAATTATAGCGCTCAGTCCTCGCCTGCGCAGCATACAGCATCTTGAGGTTTGCTATAATTTGTATAGCAGACATATCCTCATGCTGACGCTGCAGCGGTGGCGTCATAGACGCTAGCATCAGGCAAGCAACATCAATGCTATCATTGACATGCTTTTCATAGGCATCCCGAACCGCCCTTGCGGCGTTCGGAGCGGGCTGAGGCGGTATAGCCGTCTCGAGGACATACAGTTTCCTCTCTACCTTAAGAACAATCTTAAGGTGTCCGTACCAGTCTGAGAAGTTCGGCCCAGCAAACTTCTCCCTTTCCAGTAGGGATCGCACATTGAAGCTCATGGTGTTCGTTGCTGCAGGAATCTACAACAATGCAAGAACAGCAAGGTCAGTATCAATGTTCAGAATCAATCCAGGACTTAAGAAAGATTCTTTTCTCACTATTTTATCTGGCTGAAAAATCCAGCATAAACAGCCCGAAAGAGTAGAACTCTTTTAGTGAGATGGGATCCAGATTTCATACTTGGTCTCCGCGTCCCGCTCAGGCGAGATAAGATGCACAGAGAGTACAAGCACTAGTCTCTGGTAGGCTGTCCCAGCCAATCGCCAACCCGTGCGATTCCCCTTCATCTGGGCAATCCAGCTGACTGTGCCAACTGAGTTGGTACAACACAGTCTCTGATCCCACAGATGGCTGCCTCCATGTGCTACCATATGCGCCACATATGTAGCCTACATGGTCAAGCTGACCCGACCTACTCCCTGGACCACCACGTGCTATGCTGAGCAACGAGAAGCGATAAATCCCTTCTCTGTAACACGCAGGTGTAATCTCGCACCGTCTGAAGATAGATGGACGTGCCCACTGAGTGGGTACAACACGGCTCCAACGATAATCAGAACAGTGAGGTTTCGCGTCAGAAGGCTTACAAGCTTGATATTTTAGCGTTGGATTTTAACGGTCTTTTATCTTCTTGACTATCATGCAATTCCTATGGTGATAGCAGAAGATAAACTCATGCAATTCTAATTATAAAAGCAATAAATAGAAAGCATGCTGATCTTATGTGGTAAAAGCCCATAAAGCCTAAGTTAGACCTTAAATTAAACTTAAGTCTTCACTTGCTTTTCTTCATGGGTCTTTTGCTGCTCATCTGGCCCAAACCTGGGCCCAAGCGCCATCTGCAGCTCAGGTGCGCCTACCAGGGAAAATGCGCCTAGTCCCAGAGTCGAACCCTGGACATCCCACCTGGTCAAGCCTCTGCTGCAAGCGCCTCTGCCAAGTGTGCTCTGTGCTCTTGTCTGATTAATTTACAAATTAATCTATCTAGACAAGATTGACTCGCAGGTCAATTACACTTTATAATTTAAATGAAAAGTGATGCGCAGATCACAATAAAAATATTTATTTACATTTAAATTCCAGGCACGCAGGCCCCAGCACAGCACACATTAAACATGGGCAGCCCACACAAGATTAAATAAACAAACATATGCTTACAAACATCATGCGATCCAACATAAGGAAATAAAATTTCGAAAACCCCATTGGCATCAATTTTAATTTTCCTTATTGGCCCTACTACCTTACAACGGTCCATTACAAGGGATCCACTCATCTGACCTAGTCAGATCCATTGCCCTTGCATGCACCAAGTCGTAACTGACTTGAGTCGACCTAATGGTCAACCATGCATGCGCCAGGGCTGAACAACCCTCATGAGTTCTGGCAAGCGGGTGTGACCCCGGGCCTAACTCATGTGTGTTCACTAGTCGTCTCAATCAGACATCGCTACACGCCTGTCTGCAGTCGACCTATAGCCATCTCGTGCTTACGCACAGATGCTATTTGGTCGACCCATCAAGGCTGTCAGATGATCTGATCAGACTGTTTGGATCTAACCTAGGGGATGACTTCAACCCTAATAACCCGTCTAAGGGTTTAAAGCAGGCGCCTCTTAGATCTAATGAGAGTCGCGCATGTCATGAAGTGTTTGAGAAAAACAACTATGCGCCCACAAACATGCGCCAAGTAAACAAGAATCAAGTTTTCGCATATGCAACAACTTAACATGTAATATTCGCATGTTATAGATCTAAGCATTCATTCACAAACAAGGATCACAAAGCCTTTAAGCAATCATAAAACGATGCATAAAACCTGCTCTGATACCAATTGAAAGTCCCCTAATTAAGGGGAGGGCGAAACCCTAATAGGCGCATATGAAGGTTTTGATGCAGCGGAAGGGGTTTCTAGGATCTATGCATGTAATATGATCAACATAAATCGATTTCAAATATCAGAGAAGAAATCATACCGATGCCATTGTATGGATGGCGACTTGGAAGCAGAGAGTGAAGTCGCTCTCCTCCAGAGAAGACGCACACAAGATGTGATCGCCTACTCCCTTAGTGCTCCTTGTGCTAGCAAGGTTCTAAGGAGTCCTTGTCGAATGGAAGGGAAGAGAATCCTTTGCTTGGCGATTTCTTCCTTCTCCTTTTTCGTCAACCTCTTCACCACACGAGAGAGAGCTTGTTGGCGACGAGAGAGGAGGAGAGGCGAGAGAGTAGAGCGTCTTAGGTGTGAACGTGAGGCGTTTCCACGTTTAGAAGTCATGGCTTCTAAAATTAGTAAACCCCAAACGTTCATGCGACCATGGGTTCACCCCCATGCGCAAACTCATCTTCTCTTGAACCATGCGCTCACTCAATGAGCTGGTTCAATTTGGTTTGGTTCAAAGACCAATTAACCCAAGCCATTAGTCCAGATCACATTAAACCCTAAGGTTCTTGATCTGACCGTTGATCTCTTGATGCTGCTGATCTCACTGATCTAGCATCCATTCTCTCGATCGAAGCTTACCGATCTCAAGCCCTAATCAATCAAACATGATCAGACCAGATCTCACTTATAATCAGAGATTAAATCCCTTTAAACTGAACCCAGACAATTCAGTCCATACGATCTGACTTAAGTAAGCCATATCATCAAATTGTGCGACCCTAAGGGTTTCCTTTAAATGTCGGTAACGATAACTCACGTTATCACGATCAGTGAGGGGTATCTAGCAACACATCACTGTCTCCCGATATAAAAGAAAGAGTCTTCCAAGACTACACCCAAACCACAGCACAAGTGTGAATCAACTCACTAGGCATACATGATTCCTTTGCCACTGGATGTTCTTATTGGACAAGCGTGTCAAGCCTGTAACTCCAATATGATGAGCATGATTAGATCAGATGAACATAGTCACCTGGGTATGGCCATACACATTCTCAATCATCTCATTTAAAGGGGGGCCCCTATAGAACATCACACTCCTTCAACAAGGAGACGGCAATCCTGTATCTATTACTAGTGCTCTAACATGACTCAAGCTCACCATCCAAGATAGTCTATAACCATTATGTTTCAAATGATATTGAACTACCTCAAAACAATGACAATCATCATTTAGAAACACAAGTGATCTCAAGTCAGAGGAAATGTGCCACTTGTTGCAATCAAGGATTATTCACATTGTGACAAGCAATTGAATATCCTAGTAGGGTCTGTCCAGTACATCCAATGTACCCATGAGTCTACATCTTATTCCATGCTCGAAGCATCCTATAAGATTAGAACACATATTAGTCTCAATCATATCAAGGCTGTCTCATGTTCGCCAAGATATATCGACTAAGGACTTTACTGCATGTCAGCCCAGCTGAACAGCATTGAGACATTATTCAGAAGTATATGTATTGCAGCAGATAATATAACAAACTGAATAACAACCATTGCCTTTATAAACATAAGAGTTTATACATGATACTGTTACAATCCCAAGGCCTCAAACATTAGCCTTAAGGGCATACCCCAACAATGCGTTCACTTCAAGTGAACCGAACGCAACTCCTCTTTACCCTTTGAACCTTTGAACCAAGCGCTCACATGATGAGCCGGTTCAATTGAATTTGGTTCAAAGACCAAATCAAATCAGCCCAAGCCATGGTCGATCTCATTGAACCTAAAGGTTCAAGATCTAACCGTTGATCTCTCGATGCTCTTGATCTCACTGATCTAGCATCAAATCTCTCGATCGAAGCTTACCGATCTCAAGCCCTGATCAATCAAACATGATCTGACCAGATCTCACTTACAATCAGAGTTTAAACTCCTTTAAACTGAACCAAAACAATTCAGTCCACACGATCTGACTTAAGTAAGCCATATCATCAAATTGTGCGACCCTGAGGGTTTCCTTTAAATGTCGGTAACGATAACTTACGTTATCACGATCAGTGAGGGGTATCTAGCAACACATCACTGTCTCCCGATATAAAGGAAAGAGTCTTCCAAGACTACACCCAAACCACAGCACAAGTGTGAATCCACTTCACGAGGCATACATGATTCCTTTGCCACTGGATGTTCTTATTGGACAAGCGTGTCAAGCCTGTAGCTCCAATATGATGAGCATGATTAGATCAGATGAACATAGTCACCTGGGTATGGCCATACACTTTCTCAATCATCTCATCCAGGGGGGCCCCTTTAGAACATCACACTCCAATCAAGGAGACGGCAATCCTATATCTATCACTAGTGCCCTAACATGACTCATGATCATTATCCAAGATAGTCTATAACCATTATGTTTCAAATGATATTGAACTACCTCAAAACAATGACAATCATCATTTAGAAACACAAGTGATCTCAAGTCAGAGGATATGTGCCACTTGTTGCAAACAAGGATTATTCACATTGTGACAAGTAATTGAATATCCTAGTAGGGTCTGTCCAGTATATCCAATGTACCCATGAGTCTACATCTTATTCCATGCTCGAAGCATCCTATAAGATTAGAACACATATTAGTCTCAATCATATCAAGGCTGTCTCATGTTCACCAAGATATCTCGACTAAGGACATTTAGCATGTCAGCCTAGCTGAACAGCATTGAGACATTATTCAGAAGTACACTTATTGCAGCAGACAATGTAACAAACTGAATAACAACCATTGCCTTTATAAACATAAGAGTTTATACATGATACTGAAAGAATCCCAAGGCCTCAAACATTAGCCTTAAGGGCATACCCCAACAAGGACAAGCAAGAGTTTGAGCCTTCTGTATTTTAATGACTCAAAAATTCATCGTAAATTTTATACTGATTGCATTCTTTTTGGGTCATATTTATGCTCTTTTTCTTATTTTTAAACTTATTCAGTCAATTATTTCAAAATCTACATATTTTCTTGTTTTTCTAACTTTTGGGGAGAAATAAGCTTATTTTCCATAGATTTGAAGAAATCAGAGGCCGGAAACGAAATCAACACGAAATTTTGAGCTCGGAAGTCGAATTTAGAAATTTTCTCATTGTTACACCTCGGTGAAAAATGAACTAAAATTTTTATGGCGGTTTGATTCTATTAAATAGGGGAAATAGTCGCTGCCATCGCGCCTGAGACTTCCGCCGCCTCCCGTTTTTGATTTTTTCGATGAGAAATTAGAAGAATCAGAGCCTTAATCAGAAAAACTAAAATGATAGAATCGTTCTATAAGATCAGGGGAAGAATTGAAGCCGGGTATGAGAGATTTTCATAACGAATTGAGAGAGAAATCGAGAAGGGTGCCACCACACTAGGGTTCCTCACTGGGAAGTGAAGAAGCCATCTCCAATGACCAAATTGTCAGGGAAGGAACGCCTGGTGGAGGAGAAGACACACCAAAAATTTCAGAGCAAAAGGAGTTCGATCGAGAGAGAAATCAACAAAAACGCAAGCATTGCTACAGTAGTCGAGCAGACGAACGGCAAATACTATAGCGTATTGTTCATCAGCAAAGTCACAGGGCTATGAAAATTGAACTATGATGTTCACACCCCTGTGAAAACAGTAAAAATTTTTATTCTTCTTCTATTAAATTCTGATTATTTTAAGATAAATTTTTGTTGCATCTTCAACTCCATGATAGAATAAAAACCTTTTTGGGACTAGGGAGTAATCCCTTTTTAATTCTATAATGACTAGATAATTATTAATGTGTTAGTTATTCTTAGAATGATAATTTTGCCTATGTGATTATTGACTTTAAAATTTCTAGTTTTTGAAATATTTGCATATCTTAGAGTTCGTAATATGGACCGAAAGGTGATTTATGAACTCAAAACCCTTAAATTATGATTTTAGAAACTTAGGCTATGAAAATAGTTTTGTCATAAAATCCTGATTTTTGTTGCTTATTTTACATGTTAATATTTTGATCTAGATATTTTTATTATTTTAGACATGATAATATGGACCGAAATGTGATTTTGATTATTAGAACCCCTTAAGTAAAACCTGTGAAATTAAAGTACGAAAGTATTTAATTTTACTTGAGATTTTGACTTTAAGATTTAAATTTATGAAAGTAGATTTAATCTTTTAGTCTGGTTTACTTCTATTAAATATTGAGTAGTAAGTCACGAAAGTGAAGACTTGTTCCGTGTAAATTGGACGTCCGAGAGGAGACAATTTCTTTTCAAGTAAATTTTTCTTTATCATGATTCGAATAAATTGACAAAAACTTATTTATGTCTAGTCATAGAAATTAAAGAAGATGAAACCTTAGTCTCAGTTTTCTCTCTGAATTTCTAGAATAGTTTTTGACTGATTGCTTTTGTCTTATTCCCATCGCACATCGTTCACTTAGCTTATAAGAGTTCAATTATTTGGTACTTAACACGTAGGTCTCTGTGGGATCGATATCTTTTTGTTACTTAGACGTATCCGTGCACTTGCGGACACATCAGTGGCAACCAAGCAAGGCATCATTGCCTTGACAAGAGGTGCTCGGGGAAGTGATTTGGCCTTCATTGGTAGGTTTTGCCCTCTCTTCCTTGTCTAGGTGCATGGATTGGTCGATCATGCAAAAGGAGAGGCATTTGGCTTTGTATAAATTAGCATGTAGGGTCTAGCCACAATGTACAACACAACTCTTCTCTTCTCTCTTTGTGGCCAATGCCCTCCTCCCTAGCCATAAGCATCAAGGTCGGTTTCCTGCTTCTGAGACTAGAACCAAGCGCGAAGTGGGGTAATCTTCAAGGGGTTGCTGTGTGGATACTGGTAGAGGGCAAACACTTGAGCACCTACAGTTGTCAATGTCAAACACGCTTCAAAAGTAAAATTACTATTATGTCCCTTAGCTCATCTCACATTAATGCTCTTGGCACAGGGAAATATTATTTCAAGCATTTTTCACTTCATATTTTTCTATCAACTTGTGATTTTTCCTCCAACATCTATACCGTTGAGAGTCCCGATGTTGTCATCCCCACTGTCCATTGATTTACTGTCACCCTAATCCACCATCAATAGCCATCTCCTTCCACATCATCGCCATAGCCACATCTGCCCATGCCTCGCATGACCACTCGTGCTTCTTGTCAGCCAAATTTGTTACCGAGAGTATCAACCTCACACCTGAGATCATCCATGGGAGCAAGTCTAGCTATTCTATCTTCACCATCTTCAACCATGGCACCTAAATTGAGCCTCACCACCTAAGGTCATTAAGCTCTGTTACTCCCTTTGCACCACCATCTTCTCAGCATCTAACTCCTCACGCACTACCTCCAAGCACCTCAAGCATGGGACTTGCCCCAATTTCACCTCCCCCTCTTTCACCTTCATAGTTGGTGCTCTCTCTTCCTCTCCTTGCATGACCCCTTCCTCGTATGATGACATCTTTAGTGATTGACCACCACAAATGCCACTCGGAGATCAAAGGATCAAAGATTCAACATTGATTGAAGGCTGCAAAATCTAAAACTATCTCATCATCATTAAGAGTACCACGAGAGGGTTCTAAACACTGCCGAACTTAGGTTTAACTTGCACAACACCTCCTTCTATAAATCATCATTCCTCCTTGCCTCGGCTACGAACACATCCTTCAATTGAAGGCTCAAAAAAATTCAAAAAAATAAAAAAATAGGTTTTGGGTAACCAAGAAGCAGGCGAATCGATAGGGCATAAAAGTCCCATTTTTTGTGACCTAAACGGATGGAATTCATTTGATGAAAGGGATTAGGGTGAAAGTTCAGGCGATAAATCTGCTGGGAGCAATTTTGAGGCAATCTCATGGTGGATCTTCACCAAACCTTGGGGATACATTTGACATCTCTTTTCCTTCCTTCCTTTAGTGTTTGCTTGTAATTTTGTTGGCTTATTGGAGAGATCTATGCAGATTTGTATGGCTTTTATAGCGTAAACCTTAAATCGGGACTCAGTTGTAACCCGTTGACATTATCTATCATGTGATCTAAACTTATTTTGTTATTTTGAGTATTATATGAACATATTTTACTTAGTTGTGCTTATTTCATGATATTGCTTTGGCCATGTGGTGTTGTGTGTTAGTCAACAGACCACAAGGATGATCATGTTGTCAAATCCACTAAGTAAAACTTGTTAACCTCTAACATGAAGGTAGCCACAGTTCATTCGAGGGTACCATAATCTTTCATAGAACTTAATGGACTTACTTAAAACAATATGCCACGAGAGTAGGAGATCATTTTAGGCAAGTACCAGGTTGTACCGACCGCAAGGGGTCAACTTGTAATATAGGAAAGATTCCTTATGCAATATGATAAACTCATATAATAGATAAGTTCTAGTTCAGATAGATATGTCAATGTGGTGAATACCGAAGTCCCGATGCCTCTCCAATTGGCACCTTCCGTGTAATTATAATTGATTTCCTATTTTCATTTTACTTGAAGTTAGTTAAATTGTTTCCAAAACCGCGGTTCAATTAGCTTAGCTTCTAAGGATTAGATTTGTTAGTAATTGACCTTCCTCCCTATGGGACCGATATCTTATATATTACTATGACAATACCGTGCACTTGCGGTACATGTCACCACTCCACCGCTTGGGTAGGCGTAATTCAATAAGAGAGAGGCGGCTAGGGTATGTGTGGGGTGGCAATTAGGGTTTAGGGTTTAGGAAATTCTCCAAGAGTTTTCCATAAACCCATTCCACTTAGCCATATGCGCCCAAGACCTTCCTAAGAAGTCCTCCAAGCCATATCAGCCCCAAGACTTGCCATAGAGGCGAGCATACTATCCAAGGGTGAAGGGGTAGGCGCCATATCTTTCCTAATGAAGCAACATGCGCCCACTCCTCCCCATTATGCCCTTAGGTGCCAATGGGAGGAGACTTCTCCCCATTGTACCCTTTAAACCCATTATCTCTTCATGACAACTTGTTATTGAGCCTCATTAGGTAATGAGCTAGCACAAACTTCATTATATGGGTTGATTAAGCCATTGAATCCAATCCAATGCAACCCTAATCCAAATGTGACCAATCTTGGTCAATTTCGGGTCAACCTGCCAAAAAATGAAGTTTGGCTCCAATAACTCTCTTCCATCTCATCAGGCCCATTGGCGCTGACGAAATCTCCCAAATAGATCCGAGTTATCCAATAATTCGATCATAAGGTTTCCCGATCAATATGAGAACTCGAGTATCAAGGTGTGCAACCCTGTAGGTTCCTCTGACGTTGGTAGTGCTAACCTAAGGTCACCACAAGTAGTGAGTGACAACTAGCAGTGCATCGCTGCTACCCAAGTCATCGGAATGGATATCGACATCGACATCCCCATCATCGCAACTAGGTACAGATACATTATAGTCCCTTTGACAAACTAATATCCTATTGGACAAGTGTGTCATCACTTATTTTCACCCAACCACATGGTCATGACTAAATCAGGTTGTCACCTGGGTATGGCCATACACTTTCAGTCATAGAACCATAGAGGAGCTTCATGGATATCAAGCTTCCCTCAGGAAGGGGCAAATCCTCTATCTGTCCATTGAAGTATCCCTAGCCAAATACTTTAGAGGATAAGGGATAGTTTTTATGCATATGAGACTAGTGTGTGAAATAGTTAGATGCTAGGCACCAGTGCAAGCACACAAGTGTATCAAGAAGGATGTACTGGATTACCTCATTATGAGTATTAATTTGAGTGTCAGCAAGTCAGTATCACAAAGTAAAAGGTTTGCAATAATATTCTAATTTGAGGTCATTAGCACTTCTATATGTTGAGTAATATATTTTGATATAACCTACCGCCTCACCATAATAGGTAGCTTATAACGGATGTCATTAGGTACATCATAGATTGTGTAAAAAGTATGATAAACTAATAGTAGGATTTGCACCTTCCTTAGAGAGGCATGATATTGATGGGGCTTCTCATGTTAGTACATGACTGAAAGTGTGTAACCCCATCTAGGTGAATAACTTGTTCACATCATGCATTAGAATAGATTAATAAGTGTGACACACTTGTCCAATTAGGATATTAGTAGGCAAAGAGATTAAATTACATGGTTATTTTATCGCTTAATAAGGGGTTATTGACTTATGACTTACTTTTTATGACTTGGGTGTTGAGAAACCCTGGGGATTTTAAAAATTTTATTATATACATAGCGGAAGCAAATCCCCGAAACAAGCCAGTCCCAAAAACCCAGAAGATCAAGTCAAGCGAGGGAATCGACACGGTGAGTAAGAGATAGTACCTCAAAGAAAAAGATGGAGAAATGATGTATGGGCCCAAGTGTGCGCCCTCTACAGTCTGGCACATAGCCGATACTTGAGTTCTCTTCTCCCACACCCAGTGCTAGCCTCGGGACGAAGATCCATGGCAAGGGAGTCCTCCTTCACCACATGCGCCACCCACAAGGAAGGATGCGCCAAGGAGAGGGAAGGAAGAAGGAGTAGCTACCTATGTCTTCCTCACTTGCGCCTAGGAGGATGGAAGGAGAGGACTTGCAGCCTTGATGGAAGAAGATGCTCTAGCTCTCACCCCTCTTGATGTCCACGCCAAGAAGAAGATGTGATGTACAAGAGGGGGTTGGCTAGGGTCCATTATATAGGAGGTATAGGCGGCTTGGGGTAATAGGAAGGTGTGGGCCATTAGGGCATGATTCAAGAGAATTATTCAATTAATTATCTTGATCAAATCCTTAATCCCATATGTGTCTAAGCCTTGCCTAAGCAAACCTATGCCATATGCGCCCAATCCATACATAATGAGGCAAATATTCCATGCATGCGCCAAGGCCTTCTCAAAGCATCATGATAGATTGGCTAATGAGGCATGGGCACAAATCCTAATTCAATTAGCAGTCTAATTATGCCAATAATCAGCCCGCATGCGCCCATGACATTCCAATTAATGTCTCATGTGATTAAATCAAATCCAATCTGAATTAATCACTTGGAAGATACCAAACAAGGCCATAGGCGCCACTCCTAATCCAATTAGGAGTCCTCATGCGTCTATGCCAATGATTCTTCCCCATTATACCCTTTAGCCCACTTATCTCTTCATGACAACTTATTATAAGGCCCCATTGGATAATGGGCTAGCCCAAACTTCATAATGCATGTTGATCAAGCCATTGGATCCAATCCAACGTAACCCAAGGTCAAATGTGGCTAACCATGGTCAATTTTGGGTCAACCTGCCAAAAATGAAGTTTGGCTCTAATAAGCTTCTTCCATCTCATCAAGCCCATTGACATTGATGAAATCTCTCAAATAGATCCGAGTTATGAAATAACTCAATCCAAAGGCTATCTGATCAATATGAGAACTTGAATATCAAGGTGTGCAACCCTATAGGTTCCTCTGACATTGGTGGTGATGAACTAAGGTCATCATAAGTAGTGAGTGGCACCTAGCAGTGCATCGCTACTACCCAAGTCTTCGGAATAGATATCAATATCGACATCCTTATCATCGCAACAAGGTATCAATGCATTATAGTCTCTTTGCCAAACTGATATCTGATTGGATAAAGTGTGTCACCACTTTGTTTATACCCAATCTCATGGTTGTGACTAAATCAGGCTTTCACCTAAGTATGGCCATACACTTTCAGTCATGCATCCATAGGGGGGCCCATGGATATTAAGTTTCCCTCAGGAAGGGGCAAATCCTATATTTGTCCATTGATCTTCTCATATGGGTCGTGACATGCTCAATGACAACCGTTATAACCTCCTAACTACGGTGAGGTGTTAGGTTGTATCAAAGTATGTCTCTAACTACATAGAAGGGTCAATGACCTCAAGTTAAGGGATCAATGCATCTCTTGTCACTTGTGAGGTTAACTCATGACACCAAGTTAGAGCCTCACAGCGGGTCGATCCAGTATATCTACCACTAATATACCCATATGTCTGCGTTAGCACCATGTGCTTAACCAGCTCATATACCAGTCTCACATGTACCAAAGCTGTCCCTTATCCACTCAAGTATTTGACTGGGGATAGAGTTTGAGCACTGATACAATCTATCCCTATGGACATTATCATGCAAGTGTACAAAGAATGCAGATGTAAATAAAGCATAATAATGACAATGCCAAAATGATATATATATATATATAAGATATCAATATCAAGTAGTACAAAAGATAGACCAACAATGGGTCCAAGGGCATATACACCAACACTAGGTTGTAGCGATGTGTTGCTAGATACCCGTCACTACTTATAGTGATCTTAGGTGATCATTATGGCTAGTCACATGGAACCTATAGGTCACACACACATAGATACTTGGTGTTGTAGTTTGATCAGATAGCCTCGAATCGAATAATATAGTAATTTGAGTCCATTTGGGAGTTGGATGAATCTAAATCAAGCCTAGATCATGGTTGATTGAACCAACATTTCATATTAGCTAATCAAGCACATGATTAGGGCTAGACACTTGATCATAATGATCCAGATCTCATCATTGGACTTTGGGCCTAATATGGCTGAGAGGAGGATGGCTTAGGTGCCTAGAAGCATTATCAGATAAAGTGGTGATGCAAGGACTTGACTCGCAACCACTTGTCTACTTACTTAGGTGCCTACATGCTGCTTATTATAAATAGTCAGGCAGAGAAGCATGGCACATATTTGTTTATCACAGATCGAAAAACCTAGCCACCTAGCTCTCTCCTCCTCTAATTGTCGCCAACCCCTCTCTTTTCCTTCTTTTTGTTAGTGCACCAAGCCTCTTCTTTTCTATCACCACCTCCAAATCACACAACAAAAGTAATGATTCTAATCACATCCTTTTGCTTACTATACTCGCATGGATTCTCTAAGAAGGGAATAGATTTCTCATGAAGCCATCCGTTGTGCAATTGATGTTTTTTGTATTTTGATAGTGATTTCTAGTATTATTTTATCTCAAGACTAGGCTAATTTTCATATTTTTGTACTCTATTTAGGCTTATTTACTTGTTTGCTTTAGAATCTTTACTTTTTCTCATCTTTGTATAATTTCAGGTAAAATCACTCATTTTTAAAGTCTTTTGGAGATTTTAAAGTCATGAGGTTATTTCTTATGAGGAGACGAGTTTACACAGCAAATTTGGGATCGATTGGAGCTCATTTGGAAATCACGGTCAGGTGAACACATCAGGGTTCACCCATGATTTGCATGCAAGTCTGAAACTGAACAGAATACTTCACAGCCTGGTGAGCACAGATGATGCAGCTACTATAGGTGGGTTGGTCCTTAGTTCCGTACTCTAGGGTTTTATGAGACAATGCTCGGAAGATGTGAGAGGATCTTGAGACGAGGGAAGTAAAAGCGCATTGGAAAATGAGCAACGAGAAAACCAGCGAGAAATAATGCGAAAGACAATGATGAATACATTTCGGGGCAACACGGACGACAAAGAAACCAACGACACCCAACTACACAAATGAAACTCGCTAACCTCTCTTAGCGAGCGATTTAAGCACAGCATGACAACAAGGGTAGCGGACTTAGCAGTGACTCAGCTCGCATGCCTATGAACCTACGATCACACCAAAGCCAAGGAACTTCCACGTCTCCGGTGTACGGATGCCCGTGGGTAAGGAAATCAAGCAAGAACAACACAATGAAAATCTGAAAATAGGCGAATCTGATGCACCGGCGGTGCGATTTACTTCTTTGAAATGAAAGACTATTAGAACCAGTAGGTGAGGAATCGAGACCGAGCCAAGGATCACACACCTTGCTCCACACTCTAACCTCTCCGAAGCGAGCTCCTATCACACAAGAAAGCTAAGGAACAACTACACTCCCGCTCCCTTTTATAGAGTAAGGGAGGGAATATCACACCACAAGCATGACTAAGGAATATCAAACCCTAAACATGACTAGGGAATATCACACCACAAACATGACTACCTACTCTAACAAACTAAAAGCAGTCAAGTTGCTACTAATGCAAGCATGCTGATGTAAGCACTAACTAACTACTATCAACTAAAGTAGATGAGGGAATTTGAAGCTAGGTGCATGCGCTGGGCCTCCTAGGCTGCAACTGGGCTGATGATAGAATCTAAAGCTGGGCGCCTGAGCTGGGCCTCCTAGACTGCAACTGGGCCGTCAAACCATCTTAGAGCATGCGGTGATGAAACAACAGAATTTGCTGATGGTGGGCTGATTCATCACCGTGCTAGCGCTTTCCTGGGCTGTGTTGGTCAACTGGTTGTGGTAGCGGTCGTTGACTAAGTCTTCAGGTGGCCGGGGTGCCAAACACATGGGCTGTAATACCTTCGTGTGGGTTGATAATGGACTGATGGCACCCACCAATCGATCTGTTAACTTGAACGTTGGTACCGTCTTATCGTGGTTGTATCAGGCCCCTTTGAACATTTTAGGGGAGGTGGAACCTTGTCTAGAGGGCAGTCTATAGAATGACCATGTTTCTCTAGTTCCGGAGCTGCTGAGGAAGGTCCTCCTGCATCAATCCCCCCTGGTTTGAAGAATTCTCCTTAGGAGAACTAAGGGGATGGTCATCGGTGGCGAGGGGCTCCTCCAATGTGTCGTGGTGGGGAAGAAGGTCCGCGACGTTGAAGACTGAGTGGATCCCCATGCTCTCCGGTAGATCGAGGACATAGGCATTGGAGCCATTAAACAATATCATCAAATAAATTGCAAACATCATAAACAATATCATCAATCACCTCAACACTACAACATGATCCTGAGTAAGAAAGTTTATTCAAAGAGTCATTAAGATTAAATTCAATAATGTTTTCACAAATATCAAAAGTGATCTTTCCTTCTTTCACATCTATGTTTGCTTTAGCAGTGGCTAACAGTGGTCTACCTAGAATTATAGGGTTTTTGCAATTTTCTTCCATGTCCAAAACTACAAAATCTGCAGGTATGAAAAACTCACCTATCTTGATTGGAACATTCTCTAAGATACCTATAGGATACTTTACCGATGAATCTGCAAGCTGTAAAGATATGGATGTAGGTTTCAGCTCTCCAATATTCAGTTTTCTGTAAATAGAAAGAGGCATTAGACTTACACTTGCACCTAAATCACACAAGGCTCGGTCAAAAGCCATAGTGTCAATTGAACAAGGTATAGAAAAACTACCTGGATCGTTCAGTTTTGGTGGCAGTTTATTTTGAATGACCGCACTACAATCTTCAGTCAATGTTATAGTGCAAGTACCATAATCATCTAACTTTCTCTTACTAGACAATATTTCTTTCAAGAACTTTGCATATGAAGGCATTTGAGAAATAGCTTTAGTGAAAGGAATATTAATGTAAAGCTTTTTTAAGATTTTAAGGAATTTGGCAAATTGTTTGTCTAGTTTATTTTGAACTAGCCTTTGAGGAAAAGGTATTGGTGGTCTGTAGGGTGGAGGCAAATCAGACTTAGAATTATCTTCTTTACATGGCACATTCCCTTTTGGTTCATCACCCTTTAGTGGTGTTAAACTAGGTAGGGTTTGTTCATGTTTAGAGGATTTTTCTAATTCTAATTCCTCATTATGATTATAATAAGACTCTTTTTCCTTAAATTCAACCTTCCCTTTAGGCTCTCCTAGTTGTTTCCCACTTCTAGTCATGATGGCATTACAATGCTCCCTAGGGTTTATCTCAGGTTTAGCAGGCAATTTTCCAGGGGGTCTATAAGAAGTACTAGCTTGTTATGCAATTTGGTTTTCTAAAATTTTATTGTGTGCCTCTACTCTTTCCAATTTGGAGTTAATTTGATTAAGACTTTCCTTAACTTCTTCAATTTGTCTACTTTGATTTGTCATGATTTGGCTTTGATTAGACATAAACTGATTTTGATTTGCCATAATTTTTTCAAACATGGATTCTACACTAGAATTCTGATTTATGTTTTGGTTTTGGTTTGGATTTGGCCTTTGGAATCCTCTATTCTCAGTTTGTCCTTTTTCATTGTTATTGTTTCTCCATGAAAGGTTGGGGTGATTTTTCCATCTAGGGTTATAAGTACTATAGTAGGGATCATTGATTTTACTTTGATTATAAGTCCCTAAAGCATTGACATGTTCATCCCCTTGATCTACAACAACTCTATAGTTTTCAGATGAGTGACCGATGTTACCACAAATTTCGCAAGTGATAGAGGAAACAGCAGCAGCTTGTATTTTGAAAGAATCGAATCTACTGCATAAAGAATCTACCTTTTCTGCTAAGGATCGCCATCCATCATTCTCACTCTTTCCTTGAGATGGTTTGTACTATTGATTGTGATTGAGAGCCATCTCCTCCAGCAGTTTAAAGGCAGCATCCACAGTTTTGCTCATAAGAGCTCCTCCTGAAGCAGTATCCACAGTTAGTCTAGTGTTATAGAGTAATCCATTATAAAAAGTATGCAATAAAACCCAATCTTCAATGCTATGGTGAGGACACTTCCGTTGTAATTCATTAAATCTCTCCCATGCCTCACTGAAAGATTCTCCATCTTTTTGTTGGAAACTTGTTATTTGGTTTCTCAGCTGAATTGTTTTGCTTGGAGGGAAGTATTTCATCAGGAAAGAATTTGACAGTTGATCCCAAGTTGTGAAGGTTCCAGTTGGTTGAGCTTGAAGCCATATTCTTGCGCGGTCCCTAAGAGAAAAAGGAAATAATCTCAATCTCAATGCATCGTTAGAAACTCCATTAATTTCTATGGTATCACATAGTTCTAAAAATAAAGCCAAGTGTTGGTTTGGATCTTCTAGTGGAGATCCTCCAAACTGATTTTGTTGAATCATGGAAATAAAAGTAGGCTTAATCTCAAAGTTGTTAGCCTCTATCGCTGGTCTAGCAATGCTTGAGTGAATTTCTTGTAGATTAGGGGCTGCATAGTCCCTCAATGTTCTTTGATTGTTTGTCATCTCCACAATTTCTTCTTGTATCTCCTGTGATGTTTCTTGTAAATCTTCTTCCAGTCTTAACTTCTTGCGCACTCTAAGTGTTTTATTGATTTCAGGATCAAATGGAACAAGTGGTCCTGACCTAAGACTCCTGCGCATGCAAAATAAATAGATCAAGTGGTTTCAACAAAAAACAGTAAATAAAGAAAATAAAGCCTAGTCTAGTAATACTCTCAATATCTTCAATATTGACAAAACTAAGGTCTCCCCGGCAACGGTGCCAAAAACTTGATGTGATCCGAAAGGACACACTTTTAAATACAAGCAGGTAGACTCGTTTCAAGTGTCATGGCTAAAGGTATTAGCGTACAGGGCTATTGTCACTCCCTGGCACGGCTCCAAAAACTTGTTGTCCCTAACTTGTAGTGTCCGCAAGTGCACGGATACTCAAAGTAATAAAGTAAATATCGATCCCCAGAGAGACCTATGCTGTCAAGTACCGAATAATTGATTTCTTCCTATCTAGGCAATCAAAAAAGAGAAAGGCAAGTAGAGAGCGAAAACACGCGGGAGAATAATGTCAGAGAGAAATTAGGACTAGGGTTTCATTCCCTTGGATTTCCACAACTAGATATATATAAAAATGTTCATCAATCGAATTCTAACATGATAAAGACTCAATTTACTTCAAAAAGGGATTATCTCACTTTCGTGCAGATAACCATGCAGAGATAAATCTTCACTTTCGCGCAAGATTCATCCCAAGCTGAAGATAAGTGAATCATCAATCAAAGAACTCAAAGATCACTTTCGTGCATCCGAGTTCTAAGTTGATTGCCTCGAGTGGAATCTCGAGGATCACTTTCGTGCATCTGAGACTCAACACACATTTTACCTATGGTTCTCCAACGTTCCGATCCTCACTTTCGTGCAAGATCTCCACATTTGACACAATAACTCAATCCTAAGTTCATTAATATCATCATGGCAATTTAACTTACTAAAATAAAGAAATAAGAACTTAACCTAGTTTCCTATGGTGAGTTCCTATTAATCAATTTTAGGGTTCCAAGTTCTCAAGCAAATCACCTTTTGGTCCTTATTGCGAAAACTCTAAATCATGATGACAAAAAGAAAACTAAGGAGAATCTTAGAGCAATAATCACATAGGTAAAATTATCAAAGTAGAATAATCATGATGAAAGTAAAAGATTATCTAGTCATTAAGAAAATCAAAGGGAATTACTCCCCCATGTCCCAAAATAAGTTTAAGCTAGCATGGTGAAGGAATTACAAAATACCATAATTTCAGAAGATCAAAAATCAACAAGAAAGGAGTTTTAGGAAAATACAGCACGGCTGTGAAATATTTCACAGCCGTAATTTGCAATGAAAGTGGCGAATAGTGGCGGCGCTTCTTCTTCCTTTGATTTCTCCTCCAATTGATCTCCTTTCATTCTGAAACTTCTGGCACATTGTCCCCTTCTCCAGGCGAAGCTTCAGTATGATAATCACGGCCGGAGGTGCTCTGGATTGGTTGTGGCGGCGAAACCCTAAGCGGCGACGTGTACCATGATTTCTCCCTCGATAGTGGATGCAATTTGGGGCTTTTAGTGTCTACGTGATCCTCCTGTCGTAAGCTCTTTTCCTTCTTCTTACGGCATCCAATTTAAAGCTCTGGATCGCCCGCAATATTCTTCGCAAAAATTGGGTGTCGAAATTGACCTGAGAGTCGCGTTCAAAAATAGAAATACGGCAGTGTAATAGTTCACGGCACTGCCGTAAAATCGCTCGAGTGTTCTGTTCTAAAAGTGCTGGGAAATACGGCACCGTAATATGGTTCACGGCACTGCCGTAAAATCGTCTAAACTCTCTGGTCGGAAACGTCTAGAAAATACGGCCCGTGAAATAGTTTACGGCAGTGCCGTAATTTCAGCAATGGTCTCTGTTCCGAAAGTGCTCCAGAAACGTCTAGAAAATACGGCCCGTGAAATAGTTTACGGCAGTGCCGTAATTTCAGCAATGGTCTCTGTTCCGAAAGTTCTCCAAAATACGGCCGTGTAAAATCTTACGGCAGTGCCGTATTTTTCGCACAATCTTCTGATCTGAAGTTTTCCCAAATTACAGCAGGTGCTCCGATATTACGGTACCGTATGGAAATACGGTACCGTAATATAGATTACGGCACTACCGTATTTTGGTGAGTTGCTCCGTTTTGCATGAAATTTGTCATGTATCTTCTTCTTGATGATAAGAATTTTTCTATGTGCTTCATTTTGCTCGAAAACACCCTAAAATGATGCCTTTTTTGCCTGAAAATCATGAAAAACTAAAATAGAAGTAGACTTTGTAATATTTGATGGATTCAACATAAAAACAAGTAAAAGATCCTCAATTTAGCATGAAAAGGTATCTAAAATGATACAAAATATACTACATATTTTGGTGTCATCAAAATACATAAGGCTCAAACTTTGCTTGTCCTCAAGCAAAAATCAAAATTTGAAATCAAAATTTTGATTAAAAGAATAACCTTTTCATGCTCAATAAATTTCTAAAATACAACCTATCGATGAAAAATTCTATCAAATGATTTACAAAACTTTAAATAAACATATCATTCTTAGAACTCAATCCTCTAGATCTACAAC
Source organism: Costus lasius (assembly GCA_027563935.2). Classification (NCBI taxonomy): domain Eukaryota; kingdom Viridiplantae; phylum Streptophyta; class Magnoliopsida; order Zingiberales; family Costaceae; genus Costus; species Costus lasius. The sequence continues at coordinate 88,557,108 of CM050446.2, forward strand.
TCAATCAAATAAAACTTCGCAACCGTATAATAAATAGAATTTTCAATCTCAAGACTTCACCTAATTTCAGTTCAAATCCGTTATGCTTTTGTTTACAGAAAGCAGGTTTCCAAGATCTTTTTCCACACATATTTTTTTTCTTTTTCATGTATTTTGTCATTTTTGCATAGATGGCATGTACCTGCATAGACACATACTTTTTATTTTTGACTTCAACTCTTTTCTTCGGTACCACTGTCAATTTTACATAGTGCCAAGTAGAGGAGTCTTATTATCATTTTCTCTCATTATCTTTTTGTCATAGACTTCAACCCATGTCTTAGGTACCACTATCAATTTTACATAGTGCCAAGTAGGGGAGTCTCTCACTATTTTTATGGATCTTAGATTCTCATTTCCCAACAAAGAGCATAATAGACTAAACATCTACTAGGTTGATCAATTGATCTTAATTCACAAATCATCCTAATATACTCATTTTATTCAAAAGAGAAGTTTCACCTTTAAATTTTATTCTTCAAATAATACATCTACCTAAAATCTTATGCATCAATCAACGTCATATTTCAATAGACAAATATGTATTGAAGAGATAAATTTAACATGATAGGGTTATATCTTCAATCATGAATTTGAGTTCATTTATCATCAATCAAATCATCAAGAAAATACTTATCATCATCATCAATGAAAATCTTTCAAGATAGAAGCAACAAGCAAAGTAAATCACATGCATCCAACAATCTCAAGAAAAATAATATCATCATCGCATGGTACAACCATATCGAAAAGTAAATCATCAGTGTAATCATTATTATTGTACAACCACATCAAAAATATAAGCATGTCAAGAATAGCAGTGGTAGTGGTCGTAAAGCATCATCCTTCCCTTCATCATATGAAACAACAATAAGATATAGAAAAATATAGCATAGCAAAGAAATAAAGGAAGATAATACTCACAAAGCATCTACTCATCGCCATCTGATCGTGTGGCCTCAGAGTCCCTTGCAGCAGTCTCCATGGGATCATAGTATGGCGTTCCTCCTTGATTACCTTGATATCCATAGTCTCTGTGATCTGCATAACCAAAACGGTCATAAAGGAAGTTGCCCATGTCTTCCATATGATTACACAATCTCTCCATATCCCTGTGGATGTATCCTAGAGTCTCTTCCATCCCATCCAGGCGGCATTCTTGGTTGTACATCTGTGCTATGAGTGCCTGAAAACCTGGATCGTGATGGCTAGCAAAATCACCCCTCGTCCCATGTGAGGAAGTACCAGCGGGCCGTGAAGAACCATGAGGAGGTGACTCCATCCCATAGGGATCACTCCTTCCACCCAAGGTGGGTGGCGGTGGAACTGTATCAAGCGGTGGAGTAAAAGCTGCCTCAGCTGCACTAGGGGATAATTTCCAGTTGGCTCTTTCTCTGACCGTGGTCTTCTCAATGTGAGGTAAGGGTAGAGGAGGGATATTTGGTCCAAGGACCAAACAAAAAATGTCACCTTCTCTAATAATCATCTTCATTGCTATGCAAGACTCAATGTCTAGTCTTGCATTCCCTTTTGCCAACTCAATTCCATAGGGCTCTATCCCAAAATATCTAGCTATAGGAGTAATCAAACCTCCTATTACCACAGATCCTCTACTCGCTCTGGCAACCTTGTCCATGTGTTTGATCATAAAATAAGCAACATCAACAGCCAATCCATTGAGCATCCCCCAAAGAAAATAGAGCTCATGTTGACGGACCATGCCATCACTGTCTCCTCTCCCAAACACAGTGTGTGCTAGAACCCTGTGAGCATACTTAATACAAGGGTTCTTGATCTTGCTAGCTCTAGCAGAAACAACATAGAAATGACTCTCATCTATAATTTGGTTCCAGAAGATGCCTTCCATGAATCCAAGAGGCATTTCAGTATACCCTCCTGTGCTGAACTCAAAGATATCTCTGACTTCCTGCAATATAAGCTTCCTCTCTTCATTAGCTAATCTGAAAGTGATTTCCCCCTTTGCAGGTCCATTCAAAAATTCCTTCAAGTCAATTATTAAGCTGCTCAAGAACTCCAGAACAAGTGGTCGATAAGTGTGCGGAGTCATCTGGAAGAACTACTTAGCCTTGATCCTCTCAAACATCCAAAGCACGTCCTCATAAAGCCCCAAGGCTTCCAATGTTCTTCGATCAGCATACTTGGTGTTGATGATTTTTCTTTCTAAAATTTTATTGTATCTGGATTCCTGCATTTCATTTCTGAAGATGATCCCATGGGGGTTCCGTGGTTGAGATGATTCAGCAGGGGCTTTCCCCTTTCTTCTTGGACAAATTGACTTTGTTCTCGGTGCCATGAGTATGAACTCAAGCTGCAAACTTATAATTCAATGCATAACAATATAACAGTTTAAATCTGTCGGGTGGAGGCAAATTAGACTTAGAATTATCTTCTTTGCATGGCACATCCCCTTTTGGTTCATCACCCTTTTGAGGTTTTAAACTAGGTAGGGTTTGTTCATGTTTAGAGGATTTTTCTAATTCTAATTCCTCATTATGATTATAATAAGACTCTTTTTCCTTAAATTCAACCTTCCCTTTAGGCTCTCCTAGTTGTTTCTCACTTCTAGTCATGATGGCATTACAATGCTCCCTAGGGTTTATCTCAGGTTTAGCAGGCAATTTTCCAGGGGGTCTATAAGAAGTACTGGCTTGTTGTGCAATTTGGTTTTCTAAAATCTTATTATGTGCCTCTACTCTTTCCAATCTGGAGTTAATTTGATTAAGACTTTCCTTAACTTCTTCAATTTGTCTACTTTGTTTTGTCATGATTTGGCTTTGATTAGACTTAAACTGATTTTGAATTGCCATAATTTTTTCAAACATGGATTCTACACTAGAATTCTGATTTATGTTTTGGTTTTGGTTTGGATTTGGCCTTTGGAATCCTCTATTCTCAGTTTGTCCTTTTTCATTGTTATTGTTTCTCCATGAAAGGTTGGGGTGATTTCTCCATCTAGGGTTTTAAGTACTAGGGTAAGCATCATTGGTTTTACTTTGATTATAAGTCCCTAAAGCATTGGCATGTTCATCCCCTTGATCTACAACAACTCTATAGTTTTCAAATGAGTGACCGATGTTACCACAAATTTCGTAAGTGATAGAGGAAATAGCAGCAGCTTGCATTTTGAAAGAATTGAATCTACTGCATAAATAATCTACCTTTTCTGCTAAGGATCGCCATCCATCATTCTCACTCTTTCCTTGAGATGGTTTGTAGAATACTCCTCTCTCAGAAGTCCATTGATTGTGATTGAGAGCCATCTCCTCCAGCAGTTTAAAGGCAGCATCCACAGTTTTGCTCATAGGAGCTCCTCCTGCAGCAGCATCCACAGTTAGTCTAGTGTTATAGAGTAATCCATTATAAAAAGTATGCAATGAAACCCAATCTTCAATGCCATGGTGAGCACACTTCCATTGTAATTCATTAAATCTCTCCCATGCCTCACTGAAAGATTCTCCATCTTTTTGTTGGAAACTTGTTATCTGGTTTCTCAGCTGAATTGTTTTGCTTGGAGGGAAGTATTTCATCAGGAAAGAATTTGACAGTTGATCCCAAGTTGTGAAGGTTCCAGTTGGTTGAGCTTGAAGCCATATTCTTGCGCGGTCCCTAAGAGAAAAAGGAAATAATCTCAATCTCAGCGCATCGTTAGAAACTCCATTAATTTTTATGGTATCACATAGTTCTAAAAATAAAGCCAAGTGTTGGTTTGGATCTTCTAGTGGAGATCCTCCAAACTGATTTTGTTGAATCATGGAAATAAAAGCAGGCTTAATCTCAAAGTTGTTAGCCTCTATCGCTGGTCTAGCAATGCTTGAGTGAATTTCTTGTGGATTAGGGGCTGCATAGTCCCTCAATGTTCTTTGATTGTTTGTCATCTCCACAATTTCTTCTTGTATCTCCTGTGATGTTTCTTGTAAATCTTCTTCCAGTCTTAACTTCCTACGCACTCTAAGTGTTTTATTGATTTCAGAATCAAATGGAACAAATGGTCCTGACCTAAGACTCCTGCGCATGCAAAATAAATAGATCAAGTGGTTTCAACAAAAAATAGTAAATAAAGAAAATAAAGCCTAGTCTAGTAATACTCTCAATATCTTCAATATTGACAAAACTAAGGTCTCCCCGGCAACGGCGCCAAAAACTTGATGTGATCCGAAAGGACACACTTTTAAATAAAAGCAGGTAGACTCGTTTCAGGTGTCGCGGCTAAAGGTATTAGCGTACAAGGCTATTGCCACTCCCTGGCACGGCTCCAAAAACTTATTGTCCCTAACTTGTAGTGTCTGCTAGTGCACGAATACTCGAAGTAATAAAGTAAATATCGATCCCCAGAGAGACCTATGCTGTCAAGCACCGAATTATTGATTTCTTCCTATCTAAGCAATCGAAAAAGAGAAAGGCAAGCAGAGAGCGAAAACACGCGGTAGAATAATGTCAGAGAGAAATTGGGACTAGGGTTTCATTCTCTTGGATTTCCACGACTAGATATACAAAGATGTTCATCAATCGAATTCTAACATGATAAAGACTCAATTTACTTCAAAAAGGGATTATCTCACTTTCGTGCAGATAACCATGCAGAGATAAATCTTCACTTTCGCGCAAGATTCATCCCAAGCTGAAGATAAGTAAATCATCAATCAAAGAACTCAAAGATCACTTTCGTGCATCCAAGTTCTAAGTTGATTACCTCGAGTGGAATTTCGAGGATCACTTTCGTGCATCTGAGACTCAACACACGTTTTACCTATGGTTCTCGAACGTTCTGATCCTCACTTTCGTGCAAGATCTCCACGTTTGACACAATAACTCAATCCTAAGTTCATTAATATCATCATGGCAATTTAACTTACTAAAATAAAGAAATAAGAACTTAACCTAGTTTCCTACGGTGAGTTCCTATTAATCAATTTTAGGGTTCCAAGTTCTCAAGCAAATCACCTTTCGGTCCTTATTGCAAAAACTCTAAATCATGATGACAAAAAAGCAAACTAACGAGAATCTTAGAGCAATAATCGCATAGGTAAAATAATCAAAGTAGAATAATCATGATGAAAGTAAAAGATTATCTAGTCATTAAGAAAATCAAAGGGAATTACTCCCCCATGTCCCAAAATAAATTTAAGCTAGCATGGTGAAGGAATTACAAAATACCATAATTTCAGAAGATCAAAAATCAACAAGAAAGGAGTTTTAGGAAAATACAGCACGGCTGTGAAATATTTCACAGCCGTAATTTGCAATGAAAGTGGTGAACAGTGGCGGCGCTTCTTCTTCCTTTGATTTCTCCTCAAATTGATCTCCTTTCATTCTGAAACTTCTGGCACGTTGTCTCCTTCTCTAGGCGAAGCTTCAGTATGAAAATCATGGCCAGAGGTGCTCTGGATTGGTTGCGGCGGCGGAACCCTAAGCGGCGGCGTGTACCGTGATTTCTCCCTCGATAGTGGATGCAATTTGGGGCTTTTGGTGTCTATGTGATCCTCTCGTCGTAAGATCTTTTCCTTCTTCTTACGGCATCCAATTTAAAGCTCTGGATTGCTCGCAATATTCTCTGCAAAAATCGGGCGTCGAAATTGACCTGGGAGTCGCATTCAAAAATAGAAATACGACAGTGTAATAGTTCACGGCACTGCCGTAAAATCGCTCGAGTGTTCTGTTCTGAAAGTGCTGGGAAATACGGCACCGTAATATGGTTCACGGCACTGCCGTAAAATTGGCAGAACTCTCTGGTCGGAAACGTCTGGAAAATACGGCCTGTGAAATAGTTTACGGCAATGCCGTAATTTCAGCAATGGTCTCTGTTCCAAAAGTGCTCCAAAATATGGCCGTATAAAATCTTACGGCAGTGCCGTATTTTTTGCACAATCTTCTGATCCGAAGTTTTCCCAAATTATGGCAGGTGCTCCGATATTATGTATAACATCCCACATTCTGAACCTCAAGCAAGTAACACAATCACAAAAGTAATAGGATGTTTCATATAAGATCGATCAAATGCTAGGTAAAACCGAGTCCAAGAAAAACACGATCTGAAAATTTTCAAAACTCCAAACACATAAAATCTTCGAATCACAAATCTCATAAATCACATAAAGGTACCTGCCACCACGCAATACGTGCACTAGACATATGCACGTTACAATTGTATCAAAACCGATTGCAAAAATACACAAAATCGATTTTATAAACTAATACCAAACACCGAAACCAGGCCGAAGCCCGCGGTGACACAAAAATCCAACTCAGTTGATTGCCACCATCTGGCAACACAAATTCACATAGTTCACATTGTTCACATCACATGGTTCACATAGTTCATATAAATCATAAGTTTTAGCCACAACCGGCATCATAAGCATAAACACATTAAGCGTAATTCACAGCATCCATATAATGCTAACTGCGCCCCTGCTCTACACCTGAAAATAGTGAGGGGTGAGCTACACAGCCCAGTGAGTGGATAGTCTAATTGACCATCCATAACATACTCTCAAAAACATATGCAGATTATTTTAAAAATCTTTAACAGGATATCATGTCAACACATAATAACAAATTCAATGCAAAAGTCATATAAGCAGCCAAAAATATACACACCAACATATAATAACCTCAGGTTCTAGAGTTATACTCTAAACCAACCGAACACACATATTCTAAACCAACTAAACACACCATACTTAATTAACCTAGTTGTCCAGCATATTCACAAAGTGACCAATATGGTCTAACCCGGCTTGGCCAAAGCACTGGGAGCTGCAAAATCTCGTGCAACACATAAACATGGACAGTGAATAGAATCAGGAGGTGGCCCCCGTCAGGTCACGACGTGGCACGCTGGTCTATCACGCCATAACATAAAACGAGAATGATGACATCAAGAGGTGGCCCCTGTCTGATCAGGACATGGCACTTTGCGTCTTATATCATTCCCAACACATATAAGAGTAATGACATCAAGAGGTGGCCCCTGTCTGATCAAGACATGGCACTTTGCGTCTTATATTACCCCATCACATAAAAGAGTAGTGACATCAAGAGGTGGCCCCTGTCTGACCAAGACATGGCACTTTGCGTCAAAACCCGTTCTCCCAAAAGGTTCCTACTGGACAACAGACACATCTTATTTCATATTTCACAAGGGTGGACATATTTCACAAAGGTCACATAAACGGACTCCTAAGTGTCAACTAGACTCTAGGATAGTCATCACAAAAATCACATCGGGCAGGCTGAGCATCAACCCCCATCACAATAATCATAATAGGCAGGCTGATCATCAACCCCCTCACATATCACAATACAGGGCTGAAATTCAGACCCTTAACATATCACATAAGGACTATCCCCTTGAGTTCATAGTTACACCTAGCCTTAGTCCTAACCATCACATGATCATCACAGATAATATTCGAAAACCCCATATCAACATAATTTTCGAAATTCACATAATCACATAATATTCATATTTCACATAATCACATAATGATCAACATAAAATTCCAAAGGTCACATAAACACTTAATATTTAACAATCACATAATTACATAATATTAACAATCATATACTATGGTGTGGTCCTTAGATTTCATGCTGATTAGTTCAATCAAAACTTACTATGTTATCACCCAAATTTTCCAAACAATTTCTCAACATTGCATAAATACATAACCATATATATATCATGTATCAAGCATCCATAAAATCAACTTAAAATTTAAATCATGTGTTCTTATAATTTACTTTACAAATTACCACAATTACCACCAATTACCACATGTAAACATGTTAACTAAAATCATCAAATTTACAATTAACAAGGTTTCGGCTACAACAATCATTGGCTTAATATTACCCAAAATTCTCTATAAAAATACCTTAAATTTCATGCCACAATTTTTGGTTTTCATGAGATATACACCTTTACAAAAATTTCGGTTTTCATGAAGAACAAGAATATTTTGAATTCGGTTTCAAGGAAAATACTCTAAATTTCCAACTTAAATTAAACCTTAGTAAACAAGAATCTTATGAACAAATATTCTAAATTCGGTTTTCATACCTTAAATACACTTTGCATAATTTCGGTTTTAACATGGAAATTTTCCAAGAATTCAAGTGTATTATTTAACATAAACACAACTAAATGGATAGATCAAACAAGACATTCCACTCACCTCTTAACCGAGAACACAAGGTAAAAAACTCCACAATAAATCGTCAAGCTTTGCAATGCTCCTAGGAAGATGCCAACAATGGAGGAGAAACACCACCACTCACTCAAAAATTTCGGCCAAGGGAAGAAGGAAGAAGAAAGTCGCCTCCAAATCTCCAAGAATCGCCAAGTTCCTTCAAGCCGTCGCCCACAATTTTCCTCAAGCCAAAATCGCCAAAAACCCTTACCCTAAGCGCAAATTCCCTCTTAACAATTCGATTTTAAGTTTTTAATCCATTAACCAAATAATCCCAATAGGGTTTAACCCATTAACTAATAATTCCGAATTTTCAAACCCAATTAGCTAATCCGATTAGGACTTAATCCATTTAACTAATAATTTGACTTTTAAATCTAACATCCAATTAATTATTTCACTTAAACACAAATCCAATAAGGATTTAATTAATATCCAATAAGGATTTAATTAATTAACCAATAAGGTCTAATTAATTAACTTACAATTTACAACCATAAATCCTAATTAATTTAACATGAACAACCAATAATAATTTATCATAAAATATCAGCCAACAAACAAATAAATAATCTCTAATTAATTTACAATAAATTAACAACCAAATAACCTCAAATCAATTAATTACAAATTAACAATCAATAAGCCAATTAATTAGCACTCAACAATTTTATTTAAATCATAATACAATATCACAGCTAATGATTTTATTTAAATCCAAATAATTTATCATAATTTATCATAGAAAATAATGCTTACCAGAACTTAAGATCCTTGGATCTTACATTATGGTATCGTAAGGAAATACGGTACTGTAATATAGATTACGGCACTACCGTATTTTGGTGAGTTTCTTCGTTTTGCGTGAAATTTGTCATGTATCTTCTTCTTGATGATGAGAATTCTTCTATGTGTTTGATTTTACTCGAAACACCCTAAAATGATGTCTTTTGCCTGAAAATTATGAAAAACCAAAATAGAAGTAGAGTTTGCAAAATTTGATGGATTCAGCATAAAAACAAGTAAAAGATCCTCAATTTAGCATGAAAAGGTATCTAAAATGATACAAAATATACTATATATTTTGGTGTCATCACGTTGTCGCCAAAGACTTGTTGTGTCCAAAAACTCGTTGTGTCCGCAAGTGCACGGATACTCGAAGTAATAAAAAATATCGATCCCACAGAGACCTTGTTTGTCAAGTACCGAATAATCGATTTCTTACTATCTAGGCAGTCGAAACTATGTAAGTGAATTATCAAAAGCTAACGAAAATACCAGAGAGAGAAACTGGGACTAGGGTTCATCCACTTTGATTTCTATGACTAGATATGAATAGAAATTTGTCAGTTTAATTTTATCATGATAAAGATATAATTTACGTCATAAAAGAATTATCTCAATTTTGTGCAGACAATCATGCAGGGACCGATCCTCGCTTTCGTGCAAGATCTATCCCAAGCTGAAAATAAGTAAATCATCCATCAAAGAACTCAAGGTTCACTTTCGTGCATTCGAATTCTAAGTGGTTCATCTCGAGTGGAATCTCAAGGATCACTTTCGTGCATTCGAGTCTCAACACAAGTTCTACTTATGGTTCTCCAACGTTCTGATCCTTACTTTCGCACAAGATCTTCACGTTTGATAAATTGACTCAATCCTAGATTCATATTATTAAATATGGTAATTATTCTTCTAAAATCAAGAAGCAAGAACTAACCTGATTTCTTACAGTAAGTTTCTAACATTCAATTATAGGGTTCTAAGTTCTCAAGCAAGTCACCTTTCGGTCCTTATTGCGAAAACTCTAAAACATGATCAATAACTTGTATCTATGGAGAATCAAAGAACAATTATCACAAAACTAGAATTATCATGCTAAAATTATACGTGACGAAGTAATGAAAAGTTTATCTAGTCATTAAGAAATCAAAGGGAATTACTCCCCCATGTCCCACAAAAGGTTTAAGCTAGCATGGAGAAAAGATTACAATAAACCATAGTTTCTAGCGATCAGAAATCAAAAAGAAAGGGGAAGAATGAATAACCACACGGCTGTAATTTTCATTACAGCCGTAATAATCGTATGAATAGTGCTAGCACTGGGTTCTTCATCGATTTCTCCTCCGATCGAGATCCTTTCGTGTTGAAACTTTTGGGGTATGTTCTCTGGCTCCAAGCGAAGCTTCCCTTCAAATTTCACGGCCGGAGATGCGTTGTACGCTTCCCGGCAATGAAACCTAGGTCGGCAGCGTGAAACTCGATTTCTCCTTTATCAGTGGATGAAAATTAGGGCTTTTGGTGTCTCCCTCTTCATCTCGTCGAAAGCTCCCCTTTTGCTTCTTACAGTTTTGAATTTTATGGTCTAGATCGTCCGCAATTGATCCCGCAAAAATCGGACTCAAATTTGACCGTGAAAATCACGTCTCCAGGTTGTAATTACGGCCATAGTTTTGGTTACGGCACTGTCATAATTTCGGTCGAGTTCTCGGATCGAAACCATCTGGCAATTACGGCACCGTAATATCGGTTACAGCAGTGCCGTAATTTCAGCTAAAATTTCTAGTACAAAAGCGCTCCTAATTACGGCCCATGAAAATCGTTCTGGTAGTGCCGTAATTTTTGAAATTCTTTCTGGATGAAAAATTCCTAAATTACGGCCGTGCTCTGATATTACGGTAGCCTATGAAAATATGGTACCGTAATATAGATTACGGCCCTACCGTAATTTGGTCTGAAACTCCAATCTTCATGAAATTTGTCGTGTAATCTCCTCTTAATGGTGGGAACTCATTCATGCATCTGGAATTGCTTGAAAACGCCTAAAAATCGTGCCTTTTTACCTAAAAATCATCAAAAAAAACCAAAAAGAGTGTAGATTCCGCAGTATTTGATAAAAAAAGGTATAAAAATAAACAAAGGTTCATGAATTTGACACAAAAAGATATATGAAATGGCACAAAATTTACTATAAATTTCGGTGTCATCAAATACATAAGGCTCAAACTTTTCTGATCCTCAAGCAAAAAAATCAAAAACTGATCATAGGCATAGACTTTCTCATAAAGAATAAATTTCTAAAATACAATCACTAATGAAAAATTTTCATTAATTTACTCATAAAATTTTAAATAGACATATCATTCTTTGAATTCAATTCTCAAGATTCACAACTTAATCAAATAAAACTTTGCAACTTGTATAAAAATTAAAATTTCAGTTTCATGAATTCATCTAATTTTCAGTTCAAATCTATCATACTTTTGTTTACAGGAATAAGATATCCAAAGTCTTTTTCCACTCAAAATTTTCCTTTCCTTTATTTTTCTTTTTATTCTTTTTGTATTTTTTGATGGCATGTACCTACATAGATACACACTTTTTATTTGGACTTCAACTCTTCTCTTAGGTACCACTGTTAATTTTACACAGTGCCAAGTAGAGGGGTCATTTTCTTTTTCTTTCTCTCTAAATTTTTTTTTCTTTTTAGACTTCAACCCATATCTTCGGTACCACTATCAATTTTACACAGTGCCAAGTAGGGGAGTCACTCACTATTTTTGGATTTTGGATTCTTTCTTCCCAACAAATAGCAAATAGACCAAACATCAACTAGACTAATCAATTGACATCAATTCAAAATTACACTCATATGCTAATTTTATTTAACAAGTAGTTTCACTTTTAAATCAAAATCTTCAAACAATATATCCACCTAAAATCTCATTCATCAATCAATAAAAAATTTCAAAAAGTAGATATGTATAAGAGAAATAAATTTAACATGATATACCTAGACCTAATCACAAGCTTGAGTTCATTCACCATCAATAGAATCATACAAGTCATCAACAATAAATTCCTTAAAAATATAGACCAGGCCATAAATCAATCATATCAACATAAAAATATATTCATCGGTCATGAAAGTAACACAATGTTATATCAACAAGCATGCACCTCCACAGGGTGCTCAAAATATTGTCGTACAACCATATCGAAATAGTCATCAAAGCATATAGCAGTAGTAGACACAACAAGTTTGTTGAGTTATCCCTCCTATAAACAAATGAAATATCAGTAAGATAAGGAAAATAGAATGCAAAAAAATAAGGAAAAGGGATGCTCACAAAACTCTACTCATCATCTGATCTAATCTCCTCGGTGTCCTCCTCTGCCGCATCCATAGGATCAAAGGGCTGCTCTCTCTGGTGCCCGCTATGGTCTCCACCTCTCCTCGAGTCCTGGAATCCAAAATGATCATATAAGAAGTTCCCCATCTCTTCCATATAGTTGTTGAGATGTTCCACATCATAGTGAAGGTGATGCATCGAGTCCTTCATCTGGCCCATGGTACCCATCATCCTCTCCATACGATGTCCCTGACGATATATCTCAGCGGAGAGTGCCTGGAATCCTGGGTCGAAGGCACTAGACCATCCTCCAGTAGGTCTGTGGGAAGAATCAGTAGCTGGGGGAGTAGGATCAGCAGGCCGGTGAGATGGTGACTCCATACCATAAGGATCATCTCTTCCACCCTAAGTGGGTGGTGGTGGAACTGCACTCAACGGTGGTGTGAAAGCTGCCTTGGCGGTGCTCGGTGAAAGCTTCCAATTCGCTCTTTCTTTCACAGTCGTCTTCTCTACATGGGGTAATGGTAGAATAGGGGCATTTGGTCCAAGGACCAAGCAAAAGACATCCCCTTCTCTAACTATCATTTTCATTGCCATGCAAGACTCAAGATCAAGCCTTGCATTCTCCCTTGCCACTTCTATTCCTTATGGCTCAACATTCAGATGCAGGGCTATAGATGTAATCAGCCCTCCTATTACAATTGCTCCCTTTTTTGCCCTAGCCACTTTATCCATGTGTTTCATCAGAAAGAAAGCAACATCTACTACTACTCCATTTAGCATCCCCAAAAGAAAGTAAAGCTCAAATTGTCTTACCATGCCATCACTGTCTCCTCTGCCAAAGACAGTGTGGGCAAGAACTCTATGAACATACTTTATACAAGGATTTGTAATCTTTAAAGCTCTAGCAGAAACAGCAGAAAAGTGAGTCTCATGGGTAATCTGGTTCCAGAACACATTCTCAATGAACCCAATTGGTATTTGGGTATACCCTCCAGAACCTAAGTTAAAGATAGACCTGACTTCCCTCAAATTTAACTTCCTCTCCACATTTGCTAATCTGAATGTGATATCTCCTTTAGCAGGTCCATTGGAAAACTCCCTTAGATCCACATTCAAGCTACTCAAAAACTCCAAAGCTAGTGGCAAGTAGGTATATGGCGTCATCTCAAAAAAAATTTTGGCTCTGATCTGCTCAAACATCCAAGATACATCCTCATAAAGCCCAAGTGCCTCTAAAGTCCTTCTATCAGCATATTTGGTGTTGATAATCCTTCTTTCCACCAACTGATTGTACCTTGACTCTTGAATTTCATCTCTAAACACAATGCCATAGGGATTTGGTGGTGAAGAGGATGTGGCTGGTCCTTTTCCTCTCTTCTTTGAAACTACTTGTTTAACTTTGGGTGCCATGAATGAACTAAAGCTGCAACTTGAATTTCAAGACAATATAGCAAATATGGAACTCAAATAATACTTCCAATCATGAACATGAATACTCATTAAGAATCATAGAAGCAAAAATCAATTGAATCTAAGCCTAAAATCAAGATTTCAGCTAGAGATAAAAAGGGGCGAAATGTGAACAGTGAACTTTCAGCAAATCTAGCTTGTTTGAACTCAAACTACTCATAGATATTGGTCAAAAACTCTAGAAATGGACAAGAACTGGTCGCCTATCATCTAAGAAGTAAAAGGCAGCAAAAATCCCTAAAAACAACCAAGAATAAAAAACAAATGACGAAAGGGGCGAAATATGCGTAAAAACTCACCAAAATCGAGAAATCGGGAGAAAGAGTACCAGATTGGCGGCGATAACCGAAAAGGGTCGCCGGCAAGCTCTGAAGGTCAGAGATGGTCGGAGCTCGAAGGTCGGCGCTCGAACGAGTGAGAAAACTCAAAACACAGCCCAGAAAACCCTAAAAAATGGCACAGGAATCGCGTTTAAAAATAGAATTACGGCCATAAAATCCATTACGGTGGTGCCGTAATATGGAGAAATTAAAAAACACGGGCCGTAAAACTAATACGGTAGTATCGTAATTTTGTCCCATCTCTCGGGTCCAAAAATGTTCCTAATTACGGTACCGTGAAAAAGCTTACGGTACCGCCGTAATATTCAGAAACTCTCAGGTCAAAAATCAGTAGCAATTACAGTACCACAAAAATGGTTACGGCTGTGCTGTAAAAAAAAAATTTTTTGAAAATAAATATAAAATTTAGCTCAAAAATACGGTCCATAAAAATTATCATGGTAGTGCCGTAAAACCAAAAATACTCTTAGGTCGATTTTGGACACAAAATACGGTACTGTGAAAATACTTACGACAATGCCATAATCTCATCAAAACTTTCTGGTCGAAATTGACAGGAATTACGGTACCGTAATGTGCATTACGGTAGTGCCGTAATTTGCACCAAAACTTGCTTACCTACAAAATTAAAAGAAAAAATTAGTTCTAAGGGCAAAAGTAAAAATAAAGTGAAAAAAAAACTAAAGTTAGAAAGCTTGGGTTGCCTCCCAAGAAGCGCTAATTAGAGGTCTTTAGCTTGACCCTTTTGCACTCAGTTTTGATCTTGAATTCCTCAATTTCCACTCTGATTTTTCTTTGATTTGAGCATCTCTTTCAATCACATAAGGCTCAGCTTTGAAACAGTGTCCAAATTTACTCAATATCTTCTTCCCTTTATCAAACAATCTAGAGCCTCTTCTTCTTCTTCTCTTTTTCTTCTTCTTCTCAGAATTTTGATGTCCTTTCTCCTGTAATCCTCTATCAATATCCTCAGAAAAATTGTTAGTTCCAAAATTAGAGGATTCATCAAATAAATTACAAACATCATAAACAACATCATCAACTATGTCAACACTACAACACGATCCAGAATATGAAAGTTTATTCAAAGAATTAGCAAGATCAAATTCAATTATTTTTTCACAAATATCAAAAGTGATTTTTTTTCCTTTTTTTAACATCTATATGTGCTCCAGCAGTAGCCAAAAAGGGTCTACCCAGAATTATGGGATTTTTATGATTTTCTTCCATATCAAGGACTACAAAATCAGCAGGTATGAAAAATTCACCTACCTTGATTGGAACATTCTCTAAAGTACCAATAGGATACTTTACCGAGCTATTAGCGAGCTGTAAAGATATGGATGTTGGTTTAAGCTCTCCAATGTCCAGCTTCCTGCAAATAAATAAAGGCATTAGGCTTACACTGGCTCCTAAATCACATAAGGCTCAGTCAAAAGTCATGCTTCCAATATAACAAGGTACAGAGTGTTGGGGTATGCCCTTAAGGCTAATGTTTGAGGCCTTGGGATTGTAACAGTATCAAGTAATAAACTCTTATGTTTATAAAGGCAATGGTTATTATTCAGGTTGTTACATCATCTGCTGTAATGTATGTTCTTCTGAATAATGTCTCAAAGCTGTTCAGCTAGGCTGACTGCTGTAATGTCCTTAGTCGAGATATCTTGGTGAACTTGAGACAGCCTTGATATGATTGAGACTAATATGTGTTCTAATCTTATAGGATGCTTCGAGCATGGAATAAGATGTAGACTCATGGGTACATTGGATGTACTGGACAGACCCTACTAGGATATTCAATTGCTTGTCACAATGTGAATAATTCTTGTATGCTACAAGTGGCACATGTCCTTTGACTTGAGATCACTTGTGTTTCTAAATGATGAATGTCATTGTTTTGAGGTAGTTCAATATCATTTGAAATATAATGATCATAGACTATCTTGGATAATGATCATGAGTCAGGTTAGGGCACTAGTGATAGATAAAGGATTGCCGTCTCCTTGTTTAAGGAGTGAGATGTTCTAAAGGGGCCCCCTGAATGAGATGATTGAGAATAGTGTATGGCCATACCCAGGTGACTATGCTCATCTGATCTAATCATGCTCATCATATTGGAGTTACAAGCTTGACAGGCTTGTCCAATCAGAACATCCAGTGGCAAAGGAAACATGTATGCCTTGTGAATTGATTCACACTTGTGCTGTGGTTTGGGTGTAGTCTTGGAAGACTCTTTCCTTTATATCGGGAGACAGTGATGTGTTGCTAGATACCCCTCACTGATCGTGATAACGTAAGTTATCGTTACCGACATTTAAAGGAAACCCTCAGGGTCGCACAATTTGGTGATATGGCTTACTTAAGTCAGATCGTGTGGACTGAATTGTTTTGGTTCAGTTTAAAGGAGTTTAGACTCTGATTGTAAGTGAGATCTGGTCTGATCATGTTTGATTGATTAGGGCTTGAGATCGGTAAGCTTCGATCGAGAGTGTGGATGCTAGATCGGAGAGATCAAGAGCATCCAGAGATGAACGGTTGGATCTTAAACCATTTGGTTTAAAGAGATCTAGACCATGGCTTGGGTTAGTTTGATTTGGTTTTTTGAACCAAATTGAGTTGAACCTAATTGGCTTGAACCGGTTCACATGGGTGAACGTATGGTTCAAGGATTGAAGGCATTTTGGGCGGTTTTTCTACAAGTGATCGCATGGCTTCAACCTTCCATATTTGGAAGGGTAACGGCATCACTTGAATGAAAGCCTTAACACCAAAACGCCTATGTGTTGACTCAACGCCTCTATGCTTTGATGCTTGCTCTTGGGGTAAGGTATCGTTTGCGCAAAGGAGGGAGAGCTCTCGACGAGAAGCAAGCCTTTCATCTCATCTCCTTCACACGGTTGGGAGACTTGGCAATCTTGCTAGCACAAGAGTTGCGCAAGGAGGAAGCTTTCATCCCTTGTGTGTGACTTCTTTGGAGAAGATCCCTTCGATCTTTACTTCCAAGCCGCATCTTCTTCATGGCTATGGTATGATCTTTTTCGATCTATACAATCAACATGCTAGTTGATCATATAACATACAAGTAGATCTTCTTGAAACCCTAGTTTCTGTTGCAAAGTCTCTATGCGCCACTCTTAGGGTTTCACCCCTTGCGCTCCCCCTTGAAGGGGACCCCCCCTCATATTAGGGGTTTTTCACAGAGAAACTACCTAGATCCTTCAATTTTGGGGGCAATTTATTTTGAATGACAGCACTGCAATCCTCAGTTAAAGCCACAGTACAAGTACCATAGTCCTCAATTTTTCTTTTGTTAGACAAGATCTCTTTCAAGAATTTTGCATATGATGGCATTTGAGATATAGCTTCAGTAAAAGGAATATTAATGTAAAGCTTTTTCAACACTTCAAGTAATTTGCCAAATTGTTTAACAAGTTTTGCTTGCACTAACCTTCGTGGAAAGGGTATAGGTGGCCTATAAGGTGGAGGTAAATTAGGTTTAGAATCATCTTTCTCACATGGCACATCCCCTTTTGGTTCATCACCTTTTGAGGTGGCAAACTAGCTTGGGTTTGCTCATGCTCAGAAGATTTTTCTAACTCTAATTCATCATCATGATCATCATTAGGCTCTTTTTCATTGTTTACAATTTTCCCTTTGGGTTCCTCTAATTGTCTCCCACTTCTAGTGATGATAGCATTACAGTGCTCCCTAGGGTTCAACTCAGGTTTAGCAGGTAATTTTCCAGGGGGTCTGTAAGAACTACTAGCTTGTTGTGTTATTTGATTTTCCAAGATTTTGTTGTGGGTTGCTAAAGATCCTCCTTGAGATGCAAGTTGACTAACCATTCCCTTAAGATCTTCAATTTCTTTGCTTTGATTTTGCATGAACTTTTCTAGCATGGACTCAATATTTGAATTCTGATTTGAGTTTTGATTTTGATTTGGCTTTTGTTGGTATCCTCTATTTTCAGTTTGTCCCCCTATATTATTATTGTTTTTCCAAGACAGGTTGGGGTGATTTCTCCATCCAGGGTTGTAGACACCAGAATAGGGATCATTGTTTCTACTTTGATTATAGTTCCCTAATGCATTAACATGTTCACTATCCTGACTAGCAATGACTTTACAATCTTCAGAAACATGACCATTGTTACCACATATATCACAAATAATAGATGAAGAAATAACAGCAGTTTGCATCTTAAATGAATTAAATCGGTTGCACAAAGAGTCTACCTTCTCTGCTAAGGTGCGCCAACCATCACTTTCATTCTTACCTTGGGAAGGTTTATAAAGCACTCCTCTCTCTGAAGTCCACTGGTTATAATTCAAAGCCATTTCTCCCAGCAACTTGAAAGCATCATCAATGGTTTTGCTCATCAGAGCTCCTCCTGTAGTAGCATCAACAGTTAGTCTGGTATTATAAAGCAAACCATTGTAAAAAGTATGAATTAAAACCCAATTTTCAATGCCATGGTGAGGACACTTCCTTCGTAAATCATTGAATCGTTCTCATGCCTCACTAAAAGATTCACCATCTCTCTGTGCAAAGTTTGAAATCTGATTTCTCATTTGGATGGTTTTGCTTGGTGGAAAATATTTCATCAAGAAGGCATTTGACAGTTGCTCCCATGTGGTGAAAGTACCAGTAGGTTGTGCTTGAAGCCAAGATCGCGCTCGGTCCCTAAGAGAAAAAGGAAACAATCTTAATTATAGTGCATCGTTAGAAACTCCATTAATCTTAATTGTATCACAAATTTCAAGAAACAAAGAAAGGTGTTGGTTAGGATCTTCAAGAGGAGATCCTCTGAACTGGTTCTGTTGAATCATGGATAAGTAAGCAGGCTTGATTTCAAAATTGTTAGCCTCTATGACCGGTCTAATAATGCTAGAATGAATCTCTCATGGATTAGGGGCTGCATAGTCTCTAAGTGATTTTTGTTCTGCCATGGTCACTTCTTCCTCTTCTTGTTGTCTTTCTTCAAATCTCAACTTCCTGCATAGTCTAAGAGTTTTATTTATCTCAGGATCAAAAGGTACAAGAGGTCCTGATCTAAGATTCATGCGCATGCAAAGTAGATAGATCAAATGATTTCAAGAGAAAAGAAAATAAACAGAAAATAAAACAGAAAGTAAAACCTAGTCTAGCAATGCTTTCAATATCTTCAATATTGACAAAAACCAAGGTCCCCGGCAACGGCGCCAAAAACTTGTTGTATCCCAACAAGTAGCTAGACATAAACTTATCTCTGGCATTGCCGCCAAAGACTTGTTGTGTCCAAAAACTTGTTGTGTCCGCAAGTGCATGGATACTCGAAGTAATAAAAAATATCGATCCCACAGAGACATTGTTTGTCAAGTACCGAATAATCGATTTCTTACTATCTAGGCAGTCGAAACTATGCAAGTGAATTATCGAAAGCTAACGAAAATACCAGAGAGAGAAACTGGGACTAGGGTTTCATCCACTTTGATTTCTATAACTAGATATGAATAGAAATTCATTAGTTTCATTTTATCATGATAAAGATACAATTTACTTCATAAAAGGATTATCTCACTTTCGTGCAGACAATCATGCAAGGACCGATCCTTGCTTTCACGCAAGATCTATCCCAAGCTGAAAATAAATAAATCATCCATCAAAGGACTCAAGGATCACTTTCGTGCATCTGAATTCTAAGTGAATCATCTCGAGTAGAATCTCAAGGATCACTTTCGTGCATCCGAGTCTCAACACAAGTTCTACTTATGGTTCTCCAACGTTCTGATCGTTACTTTCGCACAAGATCTTCACGTTTGATAAATTGACTCAATCCTAGATTCATATTATTAAACATGGCAATTATTCTTCTAAAATCAAGAAGCAAGAACTAACCTAATTTCTTACAGTAAGTTCCTAACATTCAATTCTAGGGTTCCAAGTTCTCAAGCAAGTCACCTTTCGGTCCTTATTGCGAAAACTCTAAAACATGATTAATAACTTGTATCTATGGAGAATCAAAGGATAATTATCACAAAACTAGAATTATCATGCTAAAATTATATGTGACGAAGTAATGAAAAGTTTATCTAGTCATTAAGAAATCAAAGGGAATTACTCCCCCATGTCCCACAAAAGGTTTAAGCTAGCATGGAGAAAAGATTACAATAAACCATAGTTTCTAGCGATCAGAAAACAAAAAGAAAGGGGAAGAACGAATAACCACACGGCTATAATTTTCATTACAGCCGTAATAATCGTATGAATAGTGCTGGCACTAGGTTCTTCATCGATTTCTCCCCCGATCGAGATCCTTTCGTGTTGAAACTTTTGGGGTATGTTCTCTGGCTCCAGGCGAAGCTTCCCTTCAAATTTCACGGCCGGAGATGCGTTGTACGCTTCCCGGCAATGAAACCTAGGTCGGCGGTGTGAAACTCGATTTCTCCTTTGTCAGTGGATGAAAATTAGGGCTTTTGGTGTCTCCCTCTTCGTCTCGTCAAAAGCTCCCCTTTTGCTTCTTACAGTTTTGAATTTCATGGTCTGGATCATTGATGAAGAATGAGAATCCTAACGCCCTAGATCACCTTAGGTATGTAGCTCAAGCAGGAAATGGTAAATGTAGGCCCCCCTTAGAGGAAGGGGGCTGACCCCTTCTTGGTTCTTCTAGGCAATGAGTTTTTTTGCAGAGGATCTTCCAGGTGTTGATGAAGGTCTCCCAACGCTACTCCACTTCAAGTCCGAGAGAAGATTAGCTGAAAACTTAGTGTCGGCAATGGAATAGTAGCGTCGAGTGATGGTGGATGTTGAGGATCGGCAGTGGAGTGTGGAGATGACAGGGGAAATGGTAACTAGAGGGGAGCAAGCTCAACTCTCACAAACGCAAACACAAGGTTTTAGATTTCAAAATATTTCAGAATAGTGTGAAAGTGAGACATGCGCAAGCTTAAAACCTAGGTTCCCAATGTTACATTCTAGTGACCCTTGGCATTCCTTACTGAGGCGACGTGATGATATGTTTGCTGATGTGGTCTTTGTAGCCGTTGGAGTAGATGTGTATGGCTTGTGTTGATTGGGCTGAAGAGAAACCTTGTGTTGGATGTTGTAATGAGCTGCGTGTGAACCGAGTCTTGAGCTGGATGTTGGGCTGATGTTGAGTGGGTTGGATGCGGGCTGACTTGAGTTGGGGCCGACTTGAGTTGAGTGTTGAGCTGATGATGATTGAACCATGCCAAGGTCACAATATCATTGGTAAACTAGGTGCTTGCATGTGCATTACATACGTGCATAAACCTAGGCTAAACAACCTATTACAACCACTAAAATAAAACAAAGACTTCAAAATAAACCTAGGCTAATCCTAGCTACAACACAAAACATCAAATGCTAAAAGTAAATAAAGTTTGTAGCAACATTACAATCATAAGAAGTGCATGAAATTAACAAGTTCAAACATCAACATGCAACAATTTTCCAAAATGATGTCACGCATAATTAACCCTTGAAGATGTCCCTACATCAGCTATCTCTGGGGGTGAAGAATTCTCCTCCGGAGAATTAAAATTGAAGCTTGTAGAGGCTCCGGTGGTAAGCCAAGGGTGTGGAGATCGTCTCGGTTCCCTGTCCCTCCTCAGCTTTCTGGGGTCTGCAGAATTCTCCTCCGGAGAATTAAATTTGAAGCTCCATTTTGGTTCAGGTGGCCACCCCAATGTATGAATATTATCATCAGCATCTTTAGCTTCTTCAATCCTGCAAGTGAAATACAAATATGTGAAAGTACATGTTTTCTTATGTGTATGGGACATATATGATTTGAAAGCGTGATAAGAAAATGTAAGGGCATATGTATAAGCTTTAAATGAGAGGGCACAAGGAAATATTTTCATACAATTCTGAGGTGCGTACTCTGTTGGGAATGTGGATGCGTCAAAGATGAAATCATATTGCAAGCATAGATCTAATTTTCTCAGATATTCTTGTGGAATAATTAAATCATTAAGATACATGTCCTCACAAAGCAATGGCATTTCTGGAGCATAGATTGAGTCAACTAAAGTGGTGTCATTGGACCACCCAACAAAATAATACCATGTCAAGTAACCATTGTGTGGTGTCAATGTGTAGCCATGGTCACTAGGGATGATTAAATCAATATTAGCTTCATGAAAATCCTTACCATGCAGCTTTTCATTTAACGGAAAAGATGATTTCATTTGTAGCATGTGCATAGTCATGGTATTATCAAAGCAAAATTTGAATTTTAAATCATCATGATAGTGGGTTAAGTATTTAGAGGTGTCATGTAATTGTTGCTTAGTTTCGTTCCCTAAAGGTTCTGATGGTTCAAAAATGAATTGTATGTTTTCCTCATGAGTTTCTTTTTGGGTGGAGGGAATGGGTGGAGGTGTTTCAAAAGGTAATGTGTGTTGAAGTTCAGATTTAGGCTCAAAGGTTGGTGGCAGCATAGTAGGTTTTAGAGGGGGCTGTTGGCAATTATTGCTCATGGTGTAGGATAGGCTCTCGGATTGCTCATGGTGATCCTGTGGCTCTATGTCATCTTCACTTGAATAATCAGGAGAATGTATTTCTATTTCCAATGCAGTCTCCTGGTTTTGATCAATGAGAGCTAATGCTTGTATAGGAGATTCTTGAGGATCATTGACTTCATCGAGACCTGGGTTAAGCTCTAGAGTATGCGCTAAGGTTGGCTCACGCTCTAAAGGGATTGAACTATCATCCTCTTTTTGGAAGGATTGCTGCGTAAGTCTCTTAACCACTCATATAACCTCTTCAACTTGTTTACCCATCCTATCACAAATGTTAGAGAGCTAAGCTTGTGTTGGGTTTTCATCCTTGGGGTAAATTATATGTTCTAACCCTTTATATATAAAGCTATAGCACCAAGGTTTGCTAAAGTAATACCCTTGATAGTCATGCATAAATTCTTTTCCTAATAAAATGTCAAAACCTTCTAAACTCATAACATCACACCAAATTTCAGTTTTGATATTATCTAACATGATGGGGACTAAGCATTGAAAATCAACTAGAGATATAGTAGAATCATCCCACGTTATCATGTAAGGATTAACATGTTTCTCTAAGGTAAGGCCAAATTTTTCAAGGGATCTAGTGGATATAACATTATACTTGACTTGATGATCAATAACAGTTTTATTATGATATCCATTGCACAAGGTGTATGTTGTGAAGCAACCAGGTTTATGGGTGATTATTTTATAACCCCTATCAATGATAAGTTCTCTTTTAGCTATTAATTCCCTTTGGTGAAAATGACGCACCATGTTTAAACAAGCAAATGAACAAGCTAGAAGTGTTTATAAGTAGTGCAAGAATAACATTTTCAGCATGGGGAAAGCAGGTTATCAAGGTGAATTCAAAAAAAGTGCTGCATATGTATGTGCAGAAAATAATGACAGTTGATGACTGTCGTATCATGCAAAATCATGTGCAGAGATAAGGATCAGATTTAAGTTCAGTAATAGATGTGAATGCAGTAGGATTCAGATGCAAAATTCACAAATTCAGATCAGCTTAGCATGTAGAATTCATAAATCCATACTGTAAAGGCACAATTCAGTAATGCTTATCGTAAATGCAGGAATTCAGCATTTGCAGTACAGTTAAGCAAGAATAGAAGCTAACACAAGCAGAATAACAACACTAGAATGGTACACTTAATTGCATGTTTGAGTGTGCTGATGCATTGCATTTTGGTAGTGATTTTCATAGTTATTTCATGTCAAATCTAAGCTTATTTTGGCATTTCTATACTCATAATAGGCTTATTTCCTTCTGAAGAGTCCCCTTCAAGGGGGAGCGCAAGGGGGTGAAACCCTATGGATGGCGCATCTTTGATTTTTAAGCGGAAGCAAGGGTTTCAAGGGATCGGCTGCATGATATATGATCAACTAACATAAAGCTTGATAAAATCAACAAAGGATCATACCAATGCCATAGTTTCGATGACGCCTTGGAAGCAAAGGCGCAAGTGCTCCTTCTCCAAAGAGGACGCACACAAGAGGATGAAGATGGCTACTTCTTGGTGTTCTTTGTGCTAGCAAAGACCTCCAAGGTGTGCTTGTCGCATGAAGGTGATGAGAAAAAGCTTGGCCGAGCCTCCCTCCTCTTCCTTGGCGTCAACCCTCTCCCATACCAAAGTGGAGATGCGATTAGAGCAAGAGGAGAAGCGTTAGGCGTTTCTCTTAGGAGATGGCGTTACATGACTTCCAATTATGGAAAGTCATGAAGCCATGCGCTCCCACTCCAAGCAAACCGCCCAAAATGCCTTATGGATCGAACCATGCGTTCACCCCATGTGAACCGGTTCAATCCAAATTGGTCCAAACCAATTTGGTTCAAAGACCACATGAAACCAGCCCAAGCCATGGTCTAGATCTCTCTGAACCAAAATGGTTCAAGATCTAACCGTTGATCTCTTGACGCTTCTGATCTCACCGATCTAGCATCACTACTCTCGATCGAAGCTTACCGATCTCAAGCCCTAATCAATCACACATGATCAGACCAGATCTCACTTACAATCAGAGTTTAAATCCCTTTAAACTGAACCGAAACAATTCAGTCCACACGATCAGACTTAAGTAAGCCATATCATCAAATTATGCGACCCTAAGGGTTTCCTTTAGATGTCGGTAACGATAACTAACGTTATCAAGATCAGTGAGGGGTATCTAGCAACACATCACTGTCTCCCGATATAAAGGAAAGAGTCTTCCAAGACTACACCCAAACCACAGCACAAGTGTGAATCCACTTCACTAGGCATACATGTTTCCTTTGCCACTGGATGTTCTTATTGGACAAGCGTGTCAAGCCTGTAGCTCCAATATGATGAGCATGATTAGATCTGATGAACATAGTCACCAGGGTATGGCCATACACTTTCTCAATCATCTCATAAGGGGGGCCCCTTTAGAACATCACACTCCTTCAACAAGGAGACGGCAATCCTATATCTATCACTAGTGCCCTAACCTGACTCATGATCATTATCCAAGACAGTCTATAATCATTATCTTTCAAATGATATTAAACTACCTCAAAACAATGACATTCATCATTTAGAAACACAAGTGATCTCAAGTCAGAGGACATGTGCCACTTGTTGCAAACAAGGATTATTCACATTGTGACAAGCAATTGAATATCCTACTAGGGTCTGTCCAGTACATCCAATGTACCCATGAGTCTACATCTTATTCCATGCTCGAAGCATCCTATAAGATTAGAATACATATTAGTCTTAACCATATCAAGGCTGTCTCATGTTCACCAAGATATCTCGACTAAGGACTTTATAGCATGTCAGCCCAGCTGAACAGCTTTGAGACATTATTCAGAAGTACACTAATTGCAGCAGAGAAGGTAACAACCTGAATAATAACCATGCCTTTATAAACACAAGAGTTTATTACATGATACTGATACAATCCCAAGGCCTCAAACATTAGCCTTAAGGGCATACCCCAACAATCTCCCACTTGCACTTAATCTAATGGTTGAGAAATCTCAAACCCATATTATTACAGTGCTTCTCATGCTTCTGCTGCGCCAGAGGCTTGGTAAGCGGGTCAGCTAGATTGTCATCTGTATGAACCTTGCATATTTTGATCTCGCCCCGATCAATGATCTCCCGGATCAAGTGAAACCGTCTCTGTATGTGCTTGGACTTCTGGTGCAACCGTGGTTCCTTTGCTTGTGCGATTGCTCCAGTGTTATCACAGAAGATAACCAAAGGATCTGCACTTGAAGGAACAACACCAAGTTCTCTCACGAACTTACGAATCCACACTGCCTCCTTGGATGCTTCCGAGGCTGCAACATACTCGGCTTCTGTTGTGGAATCAGCAACAGTTGACTATTTGAAACTCTTCCACACCACTGTTCCACCATTCAAGCTAAAAACATAGCCTGATTGCGATCGGAAATCATCCTGGTCCGACTGGAACGAAGCGTCAGTATATCCTTCTATACTGAGTTCTTCCTGACCACCATATATCAAGAACATATCTTTGGTCCTCCGCAGATATTTTAAGATGTTCTTGACTGCAATCCAGTGTGCCTGTCCTGGATTACTTTGGAAACGACTGGTCACGTTTAACCCGTAAGCGACGTCTGGGCGAGTACACAACATCGCATACATAATGGACCCAATAGCCGAAGCATAAGGCGTATTGTCCATTTCATCTTTCTCAGTCTGTGTTTGTGGACACTGACTCTTCGAAAGATTCAAACCATGTTTGACTGGAAGATATCCTCTTTTAGAATTCTCTAAATGGAATCTCTCCAGGACTTTATCGATGTAAGTACTCTGGCACAGCCCGAGAAGCCTCTTAGATCTATCCCTGTAGATCTTCACACCTAATACATAGGCTGCTTCTCCTAGATCTTTCATCTGGAAACATTTCCTTAGCCATGCCTTAACCGCATGCATTTCAGGAATATCATTTCCAATGATCAAGATGTCATCGACGTAGAGGACTAGGAATGTAATCACGCTCCCACTAAACCTCTTATATACACACGGGTCATCCTCGTTCTTGATGAAACCAAACTCAGAGATTGATTCATCAAAACGAATATTCCAGCTTCTAGATGCTTGCTTAAGTCCATAAATGGACTTCTTTAACTTGCATATTTTATGACGATCTGATGGATTAGTGAAACCTTCAGGTTGTGTCATATACACATCCTCATCCAGATTTCCATTAAGGAAAGCTGTCTTCACATCCATCTGCCAGATCTCATAATCGTAATATGCAGCTATCGCGAAAAGAATCCGAATAGACTTAAACATGGCTACAGGTGAGAAAGTTTCATCATAATCTATCCCGTAGATTTGTTTGAAACCTTTCGCAACTAGCCTGCCTTTATAGGTAACTATGTTACCATCCATGTCAATCTTCTTCTTGAAGATCCATTTACAGCCTATAGGGATTACTCCCGGAGGCGGATCAACCAAATCCCAGACTTGGTTATCTGACATGGACTCCATCTCGGCTCGCATAGCTTCAAGCCATCTAGCTGACTCCGGTCCACTGACCGCATCCGCATAAGTGAGGGGTTCATCATTATCAATGATGTAGACTCCGTCATAACGCTCAGGCTGTCGACGGATCCTTCCCGATCTACGCGGTTCCCGTGATATTTGAGCCTCAGGTTGTTCAATAACCTGTTCTACCGGCTCAGGCACATCCAACTGTGCTTGACTACTTTGTCCTTCCTCTGGATTCTCATCCAGCTTTATTTCTCTCCCACTGGCTTCTTGCAGAAGAAACTCCTTCTCAAGAAATATTGCCGTCCGAGCAACAAATACTTTGTTCTCTTTGGGATCGTAGAAATAATAACCCTTAGTTTCCTTAGGGTAACCGACAAAGATGCATTTGTCAGATCTGCTCTCCAGTTTCCCAGAGGCGAGCTTTTTGACATAAGCCTCGCAACCCCAGATTCTGATAAAAGTCAAGCTCGGCTGTTTCCCATACCATAACTCGTATGGAGTCTTAGAAACTGCCTTGGATGGCACTCGGTTTAGTACCTTTGCAGCTGTTTCCAGTGCAAATCCCCAAAAGGAGTATGGAAGAGTAGCCTGACTCATCATAGAACGAACCATATCAAGTAACGTTCTATTTCTCCACTCGGACACACCATTCCATTGCGGTGTTCCTGGCGGAGTGAGCTGTGAGATAATCCCACACTCCTTCAGATAGTCAGTAAACGTATGACTCAAGTATTCTCCACCTCGATCAGAACGAAGTGCCTTGATATTTCGGCCTAGCTGATTCTGTACTTCATTCTTGAACTCTTTGAACTTGTCAAAAGATTCACTTTTATGTCTCATTAAATAGACATACCCATACCTACTGAAATCATCAGTAAAGGTAATGAAGTACTGATAGCCACCTCTGGCATGTTTACTAAACGGCCCACACACATCACTGTGTATAAGGTCAAGTAAACCTGAAGCCCTTTGACCTTTGTTAGGAAAAGGTGACTTCGTCATTTTACCCATTAAACAAGCTTTGCATGTATCAATCTCCTCATAGGAGAATGATCCCAGCAGTCCATGATCATGCAACCGCTTAATGCGCTTCTTGTTAATATTGTTGGGGTATGCCCTTAAGGCTAATGTTTGAGGCCTTGGGATTGTATAAGTGTCATGTAATAAACTCTTAAGTTTATAAAGGCATGGTTATTATTCAGTTTGTTACCTTGTCTGCTGTAATGAGAGTACTTCTGAATAATGTCTCAAAGCTGTTCAGCTAGGCTGACAGGCTATAAGTCCTTAGTCGAGATATCTTGGTGAACATGAGACAGCCTTGATATGATTGAGACTAATATGTGTGCTAATCTTATAGGATGCTTCGAGCATGGAATAAGATGAAGACTCATGGGTGCATTGGATGTACTGGACAGACCCTACTAGGATATTCAATTGCTTGTCACAATGTGAATGATCCTTGTAAGCAACAAGTGGCACATGTCCTTTGACTTGAGATCACTTGTGTTTCTAAATGATGAATGTCATTATTTTGAGGTAGTTCAATATCATTTGAAAGATAATGATTATAGACTATCTTGGATAATGATCATGAGTCAGGTTAGGACACTAGTGATAGATATAGGATTGCCGTCTCCTTGTTCAAGGAGTGTGATGTTCTAAAGGGCCCCCCTATATGAGATGATTGAGATAGTGTATGGCCATACCCAGATGACTATGTTCATCTGATCTAGTCATGCTCATCGTATTGGAGTTACAAGCTTGACCCGCTTGTCCAATAAGAACATCCAGTGGCAAAGGACACTTGTATGCCTAGTGAAACTGAATCACACTTGTGCTATGGGTTGGGTGTAGTCTTGGAAGACTCTTTCCTTTATATCGGGAGACAGTGATGTGTTGCTAGATACCCCTCACTGATCGTGATAACGTAAGTTATCGTTACCGACATTTAAAGGAAACCCTCAGGGTCACACAATTTGGTGATATGGCTTTCTTTAAGTCAGATCGTGTGGACTGAATTATTTGGGTTCAGTTTAAAGGGATTTAAACTCTGATTGTAAGTGAGATCTAGCCTGATCATGTTTGATTGATTAGGGCTTGAGATCGGTAAGCTTCGATCGAGAGAGCAGATGCTAGATCGGTGAGATCAGGAGCATCGAGAGATGAACGGTTAGATCTGAAACCTTAGGGGTTAATATGATTTAGACCAAGTGGCTTGGGTTAATTGGTCTTTGAACCAAACCTAATTGAACCGGTTCACTAGGGTGAACGCATGGTTCAATTTAAGAGATGTTTTCGGTTGGTTCACTTAGGGTGAACGCAAGGAATTAAGGGGGCTTTAATGAAGGGGGTTACACATTAAATGGTAACCGTTTCTTTCATTTGATGAGCTCTCTCTCCCTTTCGGTTTGGATTCGAGAGTGAGAGTTTTTGGCTTGCACTCACGACGAGGAGAAGGGGAGGACGAAAACAAGAACTCTCAGCCCTAGCATCATCTTATCATCCTACCACTCGAGAAGGACAACTTGGCATTTTGCTAGCACAAAAGTTGCGCAAGTTGGAAGCCTTCATCACTTAGTGTGTGTCTTCTAAGGAGAAGATCCCTTTCGATCTTTCTTCTTCCAAGCCGCCATCCATCCATGGCATTGGTAAGATCATAACTTGATCTAAAGTTCAATTAAGTTGATCATATAGCTATACCATTTGCGATCTTATGAAACCCTAAAAGTCTATGCTTCCGCTATCAAAGTTTTGAATGCGCCCCCCTCTCGAAAGGGGTTCTTACCTTAGGGTTTTCTCGCTCCCCCTTGAAGGGGATTCCTGCAATTGGTATCAGAGCATGTTTGGTTTCGGTATGATGCTTATGATTGCTTAATGTATTGTGTTCCATGTTAGATCTAAGTTTTCTCATCATGCGAAAGTGCTAGTTGTATGTAGTTTATTGTGGCGCATGTATGAGGTTAACATATGTTGGCGCATGTTTGTTGCTTACATAGTTGCGCTTATTGCATGTTATAGTTTTTCTTAAAAACTCAATGAACTTGCGCGCATACTTAGATCTAAGCCCTTGCTATAAACCCTTAGATGGGTTGATAGGGTTGAAAGCTTCATCTAGAATGGATCAAACTAGTCTGATCAGACCATCTGACAGCCTAGATGGGTTGACCAGATAGCACCTGTGCGCAAGCATGAGGTGGCTATAGGTTGACTGCATCAAAGGTGTGTAGCGAGGTCTGGTTGAGACAACCAATGAACACTCTTGAGTTAGGCCCGGGGTCACACCCGCTTGCCAAAACTCTTGAAGGTGGTTCAGCCCTTGGCGCATGCATGGTTGACCATTAGGTCAATTCGGGTCAGTTAGGACTCGGTGCATGCAAGGGCACAGGATCTAACTAGATGGATGAGTGGATCCCTATCAATGGACCATTGTAAGGTTGTAGGGCACATAAGGAAATTAATATTGATGCCTATGGGGTTTTCAAAAATTTAATTTCTTGATTGGATCACATGATGATTGATGCCATGATGCTTGTCTATTTATTCTTATGTGGGCTGCCCATGTTAAATGTGTGCTGTGCTGGGGCCTGCGAGCCTGGAATCAAACTTGTAAATTATTTTGTGATCTGCGAATCACATTTGTACTTAATTTATAATGTATAATTGACCTGCGAGTCAAACTTGTCTAGATAGATCAAATTGTATTTGATTAGACAAGAGCACAAAGGCACACATCCAAAAGGGGGCATTCAGCTGGTGGCGCACCTGAGGTGCTCTTGGCGCTAGGGGCCTAGGTTGGACCAGATGAGATGCAAATGAGCTCAAGTGAAGACTTAAGTAAAATTAAGGTCTTACTAGGGTTCATGGGCTTTTACCACATAAGATCATGCTTTCTATTTATTGCTTAAATAATTAGAATTGCATGTGTTTATCTTCTGCTATCACCATAGGACTTGTATGATAGTGAAGAAGATAAAAGACCGTTAAAATCCAACGCTAATATATCAAGCACGTAATGCCTTCTGACGCGAAACCTCACTGTTCTGACTATCGTTGGAGCCGTGTTGAACCCACTCAGTGGGCACGTCCATCTATCTTCAGACGGTGCGGGATTACACCTGCGTGTTACAGAGTAGGGATTTATCCCTTCTCGTTGCTCAGCATAGCACGTGGTGGTCCAGGGAGTAGGTCAGGTCAGCTTGACCATGTAGGCTACATATGTGGCGCATATGGTAGCACATGGAGGCAGCCATCTGAGGGATCAGAGACTGTGTTGTACCAACTCAGTTGGCACAGTCTGCTGGATTGCCCAGATGAAGGGGAATCGTACGGGTTGGCGATTGGCTGGGACAGCCTACCAGAAATTAGTGCTTGTCCTCTCTGTGCATCTTATCTCGCCTGAGCGGGACGCGGAGACCAAGTATGAAATCTGGATCCCATCTCACTAAAAGAGTGTTACTCTTTCGGACTGTTTACTGGATTTTTCAGTCAGATAAAATAGTGAGAAAAGAATCTTTCTTAAGTCCTGGAATGATTCTGAACATTGATACTGACCTTGCTGTTCTTGCTTGTTGTAGATTCCTGCAGCAACGAACACCATGAGCTTCAATGTGCGATCCCTACTGGAAAGGGAGAAGTTTGCTGGGCCAAACTTCTCTGACTGGTTTGGACACCTTAAGATCGTTCTTAAGGCAGAGAGGAAACTGTATGTCCTCGAGACGGCGATACCGCCGCAGCCCGCTCCGAACGCCGCAAGGGCGGTTCGGGATGCCTATGAAAAGCACGTCAATGATAGCATTGATGTCGCTTGCCTGATGCTAGCATCTATGACGCCACCGCTGCAACGTCAGCATGAGGATATGTCGGCTATAGAGATTATAGCGAACCTCAAGATGCTGTATGCTGCACAGGCGAGGACAGAACGCTATAATCTGACAAAGCTCTTCTTTCAGAGCAAACTGGCTGAGGGGAGCCCAGTGGGAGCTCACGTGCTCAAGATGATTGGGCACAAGGAGGCTCTGGAGAAACTGGGGCATACCGTCAACCAGGAGCTTGCTGTTGATATTATTCTGCAGTCTCTCCCGCCCTCTTTCGATGCGTTCATCATTAATTTTAATATGAACAAAATCGATTGCACGCCGGCAGAGCTGCTGAATATGCTCTTGACAACTGAGGAAACTCTGAAGGGAAAGCCTTCAACCTCTGTCTTAATGGTTCCTTCAAGGAACAA
Organism: Costus lasius; assembly: GCA_027563935.2. Classification (NCBI taxonomy): domain Eukaryota; kingdom Viridiplantae; phylum Streptophyta; class Magnoliopsida; order Zingiberales; family Costaceae; genus Costus; species Costus lasius. The sequence continues at coordinate 88,589,555 of CM050446.2, forward strand.
GAAGAAGGGGAAGAAGGGCAAGGCCCCTGTCAAGAACTACAGCAAGGCACTGAAACAGAAGGTGAAGCGGTCGAAGGACAACAGGTGTTTCCACTGTGGCCAGCTGGGTCACTGGAAAAAGGACTGTAAAGCGCTCCAAGGAGATAAGAGGGGAAGCATCGCTTCTGGCTCAGGTATATGTGTGACTGAGGTCATGTTATCTTCTTCTTCTATTTCATGGGTGTTGGACACTGCATGTGGAGTTCACATTTGTTCAAATGTACAGGAACTCAAGAGAAGAAGACAGGTGGGACAGCATGAGGTAGACCTACGCGTTGGAAACGGGGCACGGGTTGCTGCTGTTGCTGTAGGAGACTATTTCATTTCTTTACCATCTGGCATTGTATTAGAATTAAACAATTGTTATTTTGTACCCAGTATTACCAAGAATATTATCTCTATTCCTGCTCTTGTCAGGAAAGGATTTGCCTTTGAATGCAAGATTTCAAAGTGTGTTTTATCTTATGATAATATTGTGTATGCAACTGGTTCAATCAACAATGGGTTATTCATGTTGGACATGGAATATTCTATACAAAACATTGATAATAAGAAAGCCAAGTATGCTGATGACAGCACCTTGCTATGGCATAGTCGTTTAGGCCATATAAACGAGAAGCGCATTAAGCGGTTGCATGATCATGGACTGCTGGGATCATTCTCCTATAAGGAGATTGATACATGCAAAGCTTGTTTAATGGGTAAAATGACGAAGTCACCTTTTTCTAAGAAAGGTCAAAGGGCTTCAGGTTTACTTGACCTTATACACAGTGATGTGTGTGGGCCATTTAGTAAACATGCCAGAGGTGGCTATCAGTACTTCATTACCTTTACTGATGATTTTAGTAGGTATGGGTATGTCTATTTAATGAGACATAAAAGTGAATCTTTTGACAAGTTCAAAGAGTTCAAGAATGAAGTACAAAATCAGTTAGGCCGAAATATCAAGGCACTTCGTTCTGATCGAGGTGGAGAATACCTAAGTCATGCGTTTACTGACTATCTGAAAGAGTGTGGGATTATCTCACAGCTCACTCCGCCAGGAACACCGCAATGGAATGGTGTGTCCGAGAGGAGAAATAGAACGTTACTTGATATGGTTCGTTCTATGATGAGTCAGGCTACACTTCCATACTCCTTTTGGGGTTTTGCACTGGAAACAGCTGCAAAGGTACTAAACCGAGTGCCATCCAAGGCAGTTTCTAAAACGCCATACGAGTTATGGTATGGGAAACAGCCTAGCTTGACATTTATCAGGATCTGGGGTTGCGAGGCTTATGTCAAAAAGCTCGCCTCTAGGAAACTAGAGAGCAGATCTGACAAATGTATCTTTGTCGGTTACCCTAAGGAAACTAAGGGTTATTATTTCTACGATCCCAAAGAGAACAAGGTTTTTGTTGCTCGGACGGCCATATTTCTTGAGAAGGAATTTCTTCTGCAAGAGGCCAGTGGGAGAGAAATAAAGCTGGATGAGATTCCAGAGGAAGGACAAAGTAGTCAAGCTCAGTTGGATGAGCCTGAGCCAGTGGATCAGGTTATTGAACAACCTGAGGCTCAGATATCACGGGAACCGCGAAGATCGGGAAGGATCCGTCGACAGCCTGAGCGCTATGACGGAGTCTACATCATTGATAATGATGAACCCCTCACCTATGCGGATGTGGTCAGTGGACCGGAGTCAGCTAGATGGCTTGATGCTATGCGAGCCGAGATGGACTCCATGTCAGATAACCAAGTCTGGGATTTGGTTGATCCGCCTCCGGGAGTAATCCCTATAGGCTGTAAATGGATCTTCAAGAAGAAGATTGACATGGATGGTAACGTGGTTACCTATAAAGGCAGGCTAGTTGCGAAAGGTTTCAAACAAATCTACGGGATAGATTATGATGAAACTTTCTCACCTGTAGCCATGTTTAAGTCTATTCGGATTCTTTTCGCGATAGCTGCATATTATGATTATGAGATCTGGCAGATGGATGTGAAGACAGCTTTCCTTAATGGAAATCTGGATGAGGATGTGTATATGACACAACCTGAGGGTTTCACTAATCCAGCAGATCGTCATAAAATATGCAAGTTAAAGAAATCCATTTATGGATTGAAACAAGCATCTAGAAGCTGGAATATTCGTTTTGATGAATCAATCTCTGAGTTTGGTTTCATCAAGAACGAGGATGACCCGTGTGTATATAAGAGGTTTAGTGGGAGCGTAATTACATTCCTAATCCTCTACGTCGATGATATCTTGATCATTGGAAATGATATTCCTGAACTGCATGCTGTTAAAGCATGGTTAGGAAAATGTTTCCAGATGAAAGATCTAGGAGAAGCAGCCTATGTGTTAGGTGTGAAGATCTACCGGGATAGATCTAAGAGGCTTCTCGGGCTGTGCCAGAGTACTTACATCGATAAGGTCCTGGAGAGATTCCATTTAGAGAATTCTAAACGTGGATATCTTCCAGTCAGACATGGTCTGAATCTTTCGAAGAGTCAGTGTCCACAAACACAGACTGAGAAAGATGAAATGGACAATACGCCTTATGCTTCGGCTATTGGGTCCATTATGTATGCGATGTTGTGTACTCGCCCAGACGTCGCTTACGGGTTAAGCGTGACCAGTCGATTCCAAAGTAATCCAGGTATGGCGCACTGGATTGCAGTCAAGAACATTATAAAATATCTGCGGAGGACCAAAGATATGTTCTTGATATATGGTGGTCAGGAAGAACTCAGTATAGAGGGATATACTGACGCTTCGTTCCAGACGGACCAGGATGATTTCCGATCGCAATCAGGCTATGTTTTTAGCTTGAATGGAGGTGCTGTGGTGTGGAAGAGTTTCAAACAGTCAACTGTTGCTGATTCCACAACAGAAGCCGAGTATGTTGCAGCCTCGGAAGCATCCAAGGAGGCAGTGTGGATTCGTAAGTTCGTGAGAGAACTTGGTGTTGTTCCTTTGAGTGCAGATCCTTTGGTTATCTTCTGTGATAACACTGGAGCCATCGCACAAGCAAAGGAACCACGGTCGCACCAGAAGTCCAAGCACATACAGAGACGGTTTCACTTGATCCGGGAGATCATTGATCGAGGCGAGATCAAAATATGCAAGGTTCATACAGATGACAATCTGGCAGACCCGCTTACCAAGCCTCTGGCGCAGCAGAAGCATGAGAAGCACTGTAATAATATGGGTTTGAGATTTCTCAACCATTAGATTAAGTGCAAGTGGGAGATTGTTGGGGTATGCCCTTAAGGCTAATGTTTGAGGCCTTGGGATTGTATAAGTGTCATGTAATAAACTCTTAAGTTTATAAAGGCATGGTTATTATTCAGTTTGTTACCTTGTCTGCTGTAATGAGAGTACTTCTGAATAATGTCTCAAAGCTGTTCAGCTAGGCTGACAGGCTATAAGTCCTTAGTCGAGATATCTTGGTGAACATGAGACAGCCTTGATATGATTGAGACTAATATGTGTGCTAATCTTATAGGATGCTTCGAGCATGGAATAAGATGAAGACTCATGGGTGCATTGGATGTACTGGACAGACCCTACTAGGATATTCAATTGCTTGTCACAATGTGAATGATCCTTGTAAGCAACAAGTGGCACATGTCCTTTGACTTGAGATCACTTGTGTTTCTAAATGATGAATGTCATTATTTTGAGGTAGTTCAATATCATTTGAAAGATAATGATTATAGACTATCTTGGATAATGATCATGAGTCAGGTTAGGACACTAGTGATAGATATAGGATTGCCGTCTCCTTGTTCAAGGAGTGTGATGTTCTAAAGGGCCCCCCTATATGAGATGATTGAGATAGTGTATGGCCATACCCAGATGACTATGTTCATCTGATCTAGTCATGCTCATCGTATTGGAGTTACAAGCTTGACCCGCTTGTCCAATAAGAACATCCAGTGGCAAAGGACACTTGTATGCCTAGTGAAACTGAATCACACTTGTGCTATGGGTTGGGTGTAGTCTTGGAAAACTCTTTCCTTTATATCGGGAGACAGTGATGTGTTGCTAGATACCCCTCACTGATCGTGATAACGTAAGTTATCGTTACCGACATTTAAAGGAAACCCTCAGGGTCACACAATTTGGTGATATGGCTTTCTTTAAGTCAGATCGTGTGGACTGAATTATTTGGGTTCAGTTTAAAGGGATTTAAACTCTGATTGTAAGTGAGATCTAGCCTGATCATGTTTGATTGATTAGGGCTTGAGATCGGTAAGCTTCGATCGAGAGAGCAGATGCTAGATCGGTGAGATCAGGAGCATCGAGAGATGAACGGTTAGATCTGAAACCTTAGGGGTTAATATGATTTAGACCAAGTGGCTTGGGTTAATTGGTCTTTGAACCAAACCTAATTGAACCGGTTCACTAGGGTGAACGCATGGTTCAATTTAAGAGATGTTTTCGGTTGGTTCACTTAGGGTGAACGCAAGGAATTAAGGGGGCTTTAATGAAGGGGGTTACACATTAAATGGTAACCGTTTCTTTCATTTGATGAGCTCTCTCTCCCTTTCGGTTTGGATTCGAGAGTGAGAGTTTTTGGCTTGCACTCACGACGAGGAGAAGGGGAGGACGAAAACAAGAACTCTCGGCCCTAGCATCATCTTATCATCCTACCACTCGAGAAGGACAACTTGGCATTTTGCTAGCACAAAAGTTGCGCAAGTTGGAAGCCTTCATCACTTAGTGTGTGTCTTCTAAGGAGAAGATCCCTTTCGATCTTTCTTCTTCCAAGCCGCCATCCATCCATGGCATTGGTAAGATCATAACTTGATCTAAAGTTCAATTAAGTTGATCATATAGCTATACCATTTGCGATCTTATGAAACCCTAAAAGTCTATGCTTCCGCTATCAAAGTTTTGAATGCGCCCCCCTCTCGAAAGGGGTTCTTACCTTAGGGTTTTCTCGCTCCCCCTTGAAGGGGATTCCTGCAAATATGGCCTAAACGACTATGTCATAGCAAGGTGCTGTCATCAGCATACTTGGCTTTCTTATTATCAATGTTTTGTATAGAATATTCCATGTCCAACATGAATAACCCATTGTTGATTGAACCAGTTGCATAAACAATATTATCATAAGATAAAACACACTTTGAAATATTGCATTCAAAGGAAAATCCCTTCCTGACAAGAGCAGGAATGAAGATAATATTTTTAGTGATACTGGGAACAAAGTAACAATTGTTTAATTCCAATACAATGCCAGATGGTAAAGAAATGAAATAGTCTCCTACAGCAACAGCAGCAACCCGTGCCCCGTTTCCAACGCGTAGGTCTACCTCATGCTATCCCACCTGCCTTCTTCTCTTGAATTCCTGTACATTTGAACAAATGTGAACTCCACATGCAGTGTCCAACACCCATGAAACAGAAGAAGATGATATCATGACCTCAGTCACAAATATACCTGAGCCAGAAGCAATGCTTCCCCTCTTGTCTCCTTGGAGCGCTTTACAGTCCTTTTTCTAGTGACCCAGCTGGCCACAGTGGAAACACCTGTTGTCCTTTGACCGCTTTACCTTCTGTTTCAGAGCCTTACTGTAGTTCTTGACAGGGGCTTTGCCCTTCTTCCCCTTCTTCTTGTTCCTGGAAGGAACCATTAAGACAGAGGTTGAAGGCTTTCCCTTCAGAGTTTCCTCAGTAGTCAAGAGCATATTCAGCAGCTCTGCCGGAGTACAATCGATTTTGTTCATATTAAAGTTAATGATGAACGCATCGAAAGAAGGCGGAAGAGACTGCAGAATAATATCTACAGCAAGCTCCTGGTTGATGGTATGCCCCAGTTTCTCCAGAGCCTCCTTGTGCCCAATCATCTTGAGCACGTGAGCTCCCACTGGGCTCCCTTCAGCCAGTTTGCTCTGAAAGAAAAGCTTTGTCAGATTATAGCGTTCTGTCCTCGCCTGTGCAGCATACAGCATCTTGAGGTTCGCTATAATCTCTATAGCCGACATATCCTCATGCTGACGCTGCAGCGGTGGCGTCATAGACGCTAGCATCAGGCAAGCGACATCAATGCTATCATTGACGTGCTTTTCATAGGCATCACGAACCGCCCTTGCGGCGTTCGCAGCGGGTTGAGGCGGCACAGCCGTCTCGAGGACATACAGTTTCCTCTCTGCCTTAAGAACGATCTTAAGGTGTCCGAACCAGTCTGAGAAGTTTGGCCCAGCAAACTTCTCCCTTTCCAGTAGGGATCGCACATTGAAGCTCATGGTGTTCGTTGCTGCAGGAATCTACAACAATGCAAGAACAGCAAGGTCAGTATCAATGTTCAGAATCAATCCAGGACTTAAGAAAGATTCTTTTTCTCACTATTTTATCTGGCTGAAAAATCCAGCAAAACAGCCCGAAAGAGTAGAACTCTTTTAGTGAGATGGGATCCAGATTTCAGACTTGGTCTCCGCGTCCCGCTCAGGCGAGATAAGATGCACAGAGAGTACAAGCACTAATTTCTGGTAGGCAGTCCCTGCCAATCACCAACCCATGCGATTCCCCTTCATCTGGGCAATCCAGCAGACTGTGCCAACTGAGTTGGTACAACACAATCTCTGACCCCACAGATGGCTGCCTCTATGTGCTACCATATGCGCCACATATGTAGCCTACATGGTCAAGCTGACCCGACCTACTCCCTGGACCACCACGTGCTATGCTGAGCAACGAGAAGCGATAAATCCCTTCTCTGTAACACGCAGGTGTAATCCAGCACCGTCTGAAGATAGATGGACATGCCCACTGAGTGGGTACAACACGGCTCCAACGATAGTCAGAACAGTGAGGTTTCGCGTCAGAAGGCATTACGCGCTTGATATTTTAGCGTTTGGATTTTAACGGTCTTTTATCTTCTTACTATCAGGCAAATCCTATGGCTATAGCAGAAGATAAATAAATCATGCTGTTCTACTTATATAAACAATAACAGAAAGCATGGATCTTATGTGGTAAAAGCCCATAGCCTAAGTAAGACCTTAAGATACTTAAGTCTTCACTTGCTCTTCTTGGGTCTTTAGCATCTCATCTGGTCCAACCCAGGGCCCTTGCGCCAAGAGCACCTCAGGTGCGCCACCAGCTGAATGCCCCTCTGGGATGTGTGCCTTTGTGCTCTTGTCTAATCAAAATACATTTTGATCTATCTAGACAAGTTTGACTCGCAGGTCAATTATACAATAAATTAATTAAAAAGTGATTCGCAGATCACAATAATATTAATTTACAGGTTTAATTCCAGGCACGCAGGCCCCAGCACAGCACACATTAAATTGGGCACCCACATAAGAATAAATAAACAAGCATAGGCATCAATCAACATGTGATCCTATTAAAAGAAAATAAGATTTTGAAAACCCCATTGGCATCAATTTTAATTTTCTTATGTGCCCTACAACCTTACAACGGTCCATTGATAGGGATCCACTCATCCATCTAGTTAGATCCATGCCCTTGCATGCACCAAGTCCTAACTGACTCGAGTTGACCTAATGGTCAACCATGCATGCGCCAAGGGCTGAACAACCTTCAAGAGTTCTGGCAAGCGGGTGTGACCCCGGGCCTAACTCAAGAGTGTTCACTGGTTGTCTCAACCAGACCTCGCTACACGCCTGTGATGCAGTCGACCTATAGCCACCTCGTGCTTGCGCACAGGTGCCATCTGGTCGACCCATCTAGGCTGTCAGATGGTCTGATCAGACTAGTTTGATCTAATCTAGGGGATGACTTCAACCCCATCAACCCGTCTAAGGGTTTACAGTAGGCGCAACTTAGATCTAATCATAGGCGCGCAAGTGAAGGTTTGATAAAACAATAACATAAACCTAGCGCCACCATCAAGTCATGCCGCAAGCATGAACAAACAACATGCGCCAACATAAGTGTATTATATCCTATTTTTCGCATGATGAAACAATTAGATCTAATCACTTGCGCAAGCATGGATCACAAGAGCAAACATAGCAATCATATTAGCATGCATAATTCCAGCTTTGATACCAATTGAAGAGTCCCCTTCAAGGGGGAGCGCAAGGGGGTGAAACCCTATGGATGGCGCATCTTTGATTTTTAAGCGGAAGCAAGGGTTTCAAGGGATCGGCTGCATGATATATGATCAACTAACATAAAGCTTGATAAAATCAACAAAGGATCATACCAATGCCATAGTTTCGATGACGCCTTGGAAGCAAAGGCGCAAGTGCTCCTTCTCCAAAGAGGACGCACACAAGAGGATGAAGATGGCTACTTCTTGGTGTTCTTTGTGCTAGCAAAGACCTCCAAGGTGTGCTTGTCGCATGAAGGTGATGAGAAAAAGCTTGGCCGAGCCTCCCTCCTCTTCCTTGGCGTCAACCCTCTCCCATACCAAAGTGGAGATGCGATTAGAGCAAGAGGAGAAGCGTTAGGCGTTTCTCTTAGGAGATGGCATTACATGACTTCCAATTATGGAAAGTCATGAAGCCGTGCGCTCCCACTCCAAGCAAACCGCCCAAAACGCCTTATGGATCGAACCATGCGTTCACCCATGTGAACCGGTTCAATCCAAATTGGTCCAAACCAATTTGGTTCAAAGACCACATGAAACCAGCCCAAGCCATGGTCTAGATCTCTCTGAACCAAAATGGTTCAAGATCTAACCGTTGATCTCTTGACGCTTCTGATCTCACCGATCTAGCATCACTACTCTCGATTGAAGCTTACCGATCTCAAGCCCTAATCAATCACACATGATCAGACCAGATCTCACTTACAATCAGAGTTTAAATCCCTTTAAACTGAACCGAAACAATTCAGTCCACACGATCAGACTTAAGTAAGCCATATCATCAAATTGTGCAACCCTAAGGGTTTCCTTTAGATGTCGGTAACGATAACTAACGTTATCACGATCAGTGAGGGGTATCTAGCAACACATCACTGTCTCCCGATATAAAGGAAAGAGTCTTCCAAGACTACACCCAAACCACAGCACAAGTGTGAATCCACTTCACTAGGCATACATGTTTCCTTTGCCACTGGATGTTCTTATTGGACAAGCGTGTCAAGCCTGTAGCTCCAATATGATGAGCATGATTAGATCTGATGAACATAGTCACCAGGGTATGGCCATACACTTTCTCAATCATCTCATAAGGGGGGCCCCTTTAGAACATCACACTCCTTCAACAAGGAGACGGCAATCCTATATCTATCACTAGTGCCCTAACCTGACTCATGATCATTATCCAAGATAGTCTATAATCATTATCTTTCAAATGATATTAAACTACCTCAAAACAATGACATTCATCATTTAGAAACACAAGTGATCTCAAGTCAGAGGACATGTGCCACTTGTTGCAAACAAGGATTATTCACATTGTGACAAGCAATTGAATATCCTACTAGGGTCTGTCCAGTACATCCAATGTACCCATGAGTCTACATCTTATTCCATGCTCGAAGCATCCTATAAGATTAGAATACATATTAGTCTTAACCATATCAAGGCTGTCTCATGTTCACCAAGATATCTCGACTAAGGACTTTATAGCATGTCAGCCCAGCTGAACAGCTTTGAGACATTATTCAGAAGTACACTAATTGCAGCAGAGAAGGTAACAACCTGAATAATAACCATGCCTTTATAAACACAAGAGTTTATTACATGATACTGATACAATCCCAAGGCCTCAAACATTAGCCTTAAGGGCATACCCCAACACCTTCATATCTTCGGAATCTTCACTTTTTGGCACTTTTATGGAATTTCATGTAAAAACACCCTTTTTTTCAACATATTTTGAAGATTCTGAGGCCACAGGACGATTTCTTATGCGAAAATAAAGCAGCCCATCAAATTTGGAGTCATTTAGAGTTTTGCCTGACAATCACGGCCAGGTGAACCCCACGAGGTTCACCATCCCAGTCGCCAGCCTGCGAAACTCACAGAGAGCATCACGGCTGGATGAACCCCAGCGAGGTTCACCAGAATTCCATTTGGCCAAAATCTGTCCAGAAGACATCACGGCCAGGTGAACCCGGTGGGGTTCACCGCACTTCTTTCAACTGAACTCTCAGAAGACATCACAGCCAGGTGAACCCGGCGGGGTTCACCGCGATTCTAAACCCGGCACGCGAGCGACCCGACCCACACTCGGTTTTCCCTCGATTTCTCACCTGTTCGGAGGCCAAATTAGGCAAGTAAGGTGTCTATGGAAAGCTCTTTCAGAGGCGAATGCAGAGAACATAAAAGCCCCAATTTTTATGACCTAATCATTGAGCATTCACATGAATAACGGAGGCGGGTGGAAGAACACGGCGACAGAGGCGATTTTTGGAGATTTTCGGCGATTGAGACACACGATCATCACGATTTCTTCAGGATTCCTTCGGTTCATCGTATCCTTCCCCTTAGCTTCGTTTTCTTATACTTTTCTTGTCATTAAAAGAGAGATTTTGAGCGTTTCAATGACAATTGTAGCGTAAACCCTATTTCGGGGCTTGGTGGAAACCCTTTGATTATTTTAACTACAAACTTTGTATCTATTTTCGTTATTTGGTATAAACTTGTGAGCATATTTTACTTCGACGTACTTATTTCGTGATTTTATCTTGGCCGAATATTTTTACGTGTTAGCCATTACGATTCATATCGAGAGAAGGATCGTAAGGGTCGAACCTCCGAGTAAAACTTGTGAGACCTCGACACGAGAGTGCTTGGTCCTCGCTCGAGGATTTCATAGTCTGCCATAGAACTCATTGGGTTTGCCTTAGAACGACCCACTGCGAGAGTAGGAGGTCAGTCTAAGACGAACACCGGGGTGTTTCACTCGAGAGAGGGCACCTTGTACCCTAGGGTTAGACTCCTTTTGCAAAAATAATAAACCAATTAACTAATATTTTCTTGTGCGGTTAAGATTATCATTGTGGTGGAAGCCGTAGCCCTGAATTCTCTCTTAAGTCGATTCTCTACTGACGTATTTGTGATTGCTTATTTACGATTTATGTTCTCAAACCCACGTTTCAATTCGCCTAGCTATTAGGACTCGGACTTTCTAGTACTCAACCTTGCTCCCTGTGGTATCCGACATCTTTTGTATTACTGCGACATATCCGTGCACTTGCGGTCGTGTTATGTGCAAATAGAGTTCAGCAGCGTGCAATGTTCAGCAATGTTCAGCAAAACTTTCAATAGGAGTAGTAACTTTCAGATGGTAAGGCATAGTAACTGCAGGTAACTTCATCAATGTTCAATGCAGCTTTTGTTTGAGGAAAGGATTCCAGATTTTCAAATTCGTCAAGCTGAAATGTTCAAGTTTCAAACCCGCAATATTGAGATCCTATAAAGATAACCTCCAGGTCTAGCAGGTATGTGTATCAACTTCAAGCACATGTGTATGCAGTAGCAATTTAGATTCAGCAAATTCAGAAATACCAGGTTTTGAATTCAGAAGCAGATTTAATTCAGAGTGACTCAGGTTTCAGTTTAAGTAGGAATGCAGATTAGTTGGTGGTAACACACAGCACAGTATTCGGATTTTCAGTAAACAAATCCAGCGCAAAGTTCAGCAGGATTGGGGAAATTAGCCGGGTTTGGTGGATTTGAAAGAAAATCAATTTCTTCCGAATACCAGTAGGCCCGTAAGTATGTTTCAGGCAGAAATTATAAGGCAAAGATTTCAGCTAAACTGTTATCACCGCAAATCTTTGCAAAACCAGCCTTAGGACTTTCAGCTGAAATTCAGATTTCTTGTAGTTTGGCAGCAATGGTGATGATTTATCTATGGCTGAAGATAAATCCTCACCCAAACCAGCCTTAGGACTTGTGGTTCCTATCAGCTTAAGAGTCGCAAGCCCAGCAGACGAACATGCAACGCCAAGCCAAAATCTGGTAAGCTACAGTACCGATACTAGCTCAACTAGAAATGCAGCTTGGGATGTAGAAGAATTGAGGGAGGATGCAACCTATTATTTAGGTAGTTCTTAACCTCAATAAACCTAACAAAGGAAGTATTTGACAGAGTGCAGTAGCAGGTTATAGAGAGTTCCACAATTAAATGATGCAAAGATCAAAGATACAATCAGTAGTGCAAATATACATCAACATTCAGCAGAGAGAACTAACAGCAGCACTTGAGTGAGTATCGGACAGCAGAAATTGTAGACAATTATGAGAGCACAGAACCCAAAATCTCAGGACACGAATGGAATCAAGAATTTAGGAACACAAATCAGTTCAGAATTTCAGCAAACAAGTTCTGGGCAAGTCAACAAATGCAGCAGTTTTGGTAGATATGTCCACGGCACAGGTAACTCAGTGCTTCTCAGAAACAAGGGGCATAAACTTAGAAATTCGTAGTAGATATCCGGCCAAATAAAACTACTTGGAGACAAGAGGATACGGACCAGAAGAATCCAACGACACAAGGTAGTTTAGTCCAAATATTCAGAACATAGTAAGCAGAAAATTTCAGCATAAACAACTCGGATGAGATAACAGCAGATTAAAAAAAATCCATGGCACCAAGTAAAGCTTAAGTCCGGACATTCAGAACACAGTGTGCAGAAATCCTCCAACGCAAAGAAACTCAAAACTCAGCAATAGTCAGAGATGCGAGCAGATTCAGAAGAATAGAAAAATGCGACGCAAACTAAAATATCAGAACAGAACAGAAAAAAAAATCCAGAGAACAGTAGATTCAGAATCAGAAGAACTTTAGGGATTTCCAGCAGAGGTGAAATGAGATGCAAAACTGAAATTTCAGAAACGCAACGAGCACCTAAGGTACGCTCTGATACCACTGATGAAGAATGAGAATCCTAACGCCCTAGATCACCTTAGGTATGTAGCTCAAGCAGGAAATGGTAAATGTGGTATTAGCAAAGAGAGGAAAGAGTGCACCTAGGGCCCCCTTAGAGGAAGGGGGCTGACCCCTTCTTGGTTCTTCCAGGCAATGAGTTTTCTGCAGAGGATCTTCCAGGTGTTGATGAAGGCCTCCCAATGCTACTCCACTTCAAGTCCGAGAGAAGATTAGCTGGAAACTTAGTGTCGGCAATGGAACAGTAGCATCGACTGATGGTGGATGTGGAGGATCGGCAGTGGAGCATGGAGATGACTGGGGAAATGGTAACCGGAGGGGAGCAAGCTCAACCCAAAGAGGAGCAAGCTCAACTCTCACAAACGCAAACACAAGGTTTTAGATTTCAAAATATTTTAGAATAGTGTGAAAGTGAGACATGCGCAAGCTTAAAACCTAGGTTCCCAACGTTACATTCTAGTGACCCTTGGCATTCCTTGCTGAGGCGGCGTGATGATACGTTTGCTGATGTGGTTTTTGTAGCCGTTGGAGAAGATGTGTATGGCTTGTGTTGATTGGGCTGAAGAGAAACCTTGTGCTGGATGTTGTAATGAGCTGTGTGTGAACCGAGTCTTGAGCTGGATGTTGGGCTGATGTTGAGTGGGTTGGATGCGGGCTGACTTGAGTTGGGGCCGACTTGAGTTGAGTGTTGAGCTGATGATGATTGAACCATGCCAAGGTCACAATACCGTTGGTAAACTAGGTGCTTGCATGTGCAATACATGTGTGCATAGACCTAGGCTAAATAACCTATTACAACCACTAAAATAAAACAAAGACTTCAAAATAAACCTAGGCTAATCCTAGCTACAACACAAAACATCAAATGCTGAAAGTAAATAAAGTTTGTAGCAACATTACAATCATATGAAGTGCATGAAATTAACAAGTTCAAACATCAACATGCAACAATTTTCCAAAATGATGTCACACATAATTAACCTTTGAAGATGTCCCTACATCAATCGTCCGCAATCGATCCCGCAAAAATCAGACTCAAATTTGACTGTGAAAATCGCATCTCCAGGTTGTAATTACGGCCGTAGTTTTGGTTACGGCACTGCCATAATTTTAGTCGAGTTCTCAGATCGAAACCATCTGGCAATTACGGCACCGTAATATCGATTACGGCAGTGCCGTAATTTTAGCCAAAATTTCTAGTACAAAAGCGCTTCAAATTACGGCCCGTGAAAATCATTACGGTAGTGCCGTAATTTCTGAAATTCTTTCTAGATGAAAAATTCCTAAATTACGGTAGTGCTCTGATATTACGGAAGCCTATGAAAATACGGTACCGTAATATAGATTACGGCCCTGCCGTAATTTGGTCTGAAACTCAAATCTTCATGAAATTTGACGTGTAATCTCCTCTTGATGGTGGGAACTCATTCATGCATCTGGAATTGCTTGAAAACGCCTAAAAATCGTGCCTTTTTACCTAAAAATCATCAAAAACCAAAAAGAGTGTAGATTCCGCAGTATTTGATAAAAAAGACATAAAAATAAGCAAAGGTTCATGAATTTGACACAAAAAGATATATGAAATGGCACAAAATTTACTATAGATTTTGGTGTCATCAAACCCAGCAAGAGCTAAGAAATTGCAAACCTCAGAGACAGTGTGAGGTTTAGGCCAATGCTAAATGACATCAATCTTGGCGGGGTCAACCGAGAGACCCTAGTCAGACACTATGTACCCCAGAAAGTGGACTTGGGTGGCCATGAAGGTGCACTTCTTCGTATTAAGGAAGAGGCGCTCCTTCGGAGAATCACAAAGGTAGAGCGAAGATACTCTAAGTGTTCCTCTCGGGTGCGGCTGAAAATCAAAATGTCGTCAAAGTAGATGACCAGGAATTTGCCCATGTAGGACTTGAGGACTTGACTCATCAACCTCATGAACGTGGAGGGGGCATTCATCAAGCCAAAGGGCATGACTAACCACTCGTACAGACCATCCTTGGTCTTGAACGTAGTCTTCCATTCGTCACCCTCATGGATGCGGACCTGGTGATGTCCGCTCCGGAGGTCCAACTTGGTGAACCAGGATGAACCCAAAACCAAATCGAGCATGTCGTCAAGACGGGATATGGGGAACTGGTCCTTGACGGTGATCCTATTAATGGCTCAACTATTTATGCACATGCACCACAACCCATCCTTTTTGGGTGTGAGCAGGGTGGGGATAGCGCACGAGCTAAGGCTCTCGCGGATGTACCCCTTGGTGAGGAGTTCATCCACTTGACGTTGCAACTCAGCGTGCTCAGTGGGGTTGAGTGTAGAGTCCCCTTCAAGGGGGAGCGCAAGGGGGTGAAACCCTATGGATGGCGCATCTTTGATTTTTAAGCGGAAGCAAGGGTTTCAAGGGATCGGCTGCATGATATATGATCAACTAACATAAAGCTTGATAAAATCAACAAAGGATCATACCAATGCCATAGTTTCGATGGCGCCTTGGAAGCAAAGGCGCAAGTGCTCCTTCTCCAAAGAGGACGCACACAAGAGGATGAAGATGGCTACTTCTTGGTGTTCTTTGTGCTAGCAAAGACCTCCAAGGTGTGCTTGTCGCATGAAGGTGATGAGAAAAAGCTTGGCCGAGCCTCCCTCCTCTTCCTTGGCGTCAACCCTCTCCCATACCAAAGTGGAGATGCGATTAGAGCAAGAGGAGAAGCGTTAGGCGTTTCTCTTAGGAGATGGCGTTACATGACTTCCAATTATGGAAAGTCATGAAGCCATGCGCTCCCACTCCAAGCAAACCGCCCAAAACGCCTTATGGATCGAACCATGCGTTCACCCATGTGAACCGGTTCAATCCAAATTGGTCCAAACCAATTTGGTTCAAAGACCACATGAAACCAGCCCAAGCCATGGTCTAGATCTCTCTGAACCAAAATGGTTCAAGATCTAACCGTTGATCTCTTGACGCTTCTGATCTCACTGATCTAGCATCACTACTCTCGATCGAAGCTTACCGATCTCAAGCCCTAATCAATCACACATGATCAGACCAGATCTCACTTACAATCAGAGTTTAAATCCCTTTAAACTGAACCGAAACAATTCAGTCCACACGATCAGACTTAAGTAAGCCATATCATCAAATTGTGCGACCCTAAGGGTTTCCTTTAGATGTCGGTAACGATAACTAACGTTATCACGATTAGTGAGGGGTATCTAGCAACACATCACTGTCTCCCGATATAAAGGAAAGAGTCTTCCAAGACTACACCCAAACCACAGCACAAGTGTGAATCCACTTCACTAGGCATACATGTTTCCTTTGCCACTGGATGTTCTTATTGGACAAGCGTGTCAAGCCTGTAGCTCCAATATGATGAGCATGATTAGATCTGATGAACATAGTCACCAGGGTATGGCCATACACTTTCTCAATCATCTCATAAGGGGGGCCCCTTTAGAACATCACACTCCTTCAACAAGGAGACGGCAATCCTATATCTATCACTAGTGCCCTAACCTGACTCATGATCATTATCCAAGATAGTCTATAATCATTATCTTTCAAATGATATTAAACTACCTCAAAACAATGACATTCATCATTTAGAAACACAAGTGATCTCAAGTCAGAGGACATGTGCCACTTGTTGCAAACAAGGATTATTCACATTGTGACAAGCAATTGAATATCCTACTAGGGTCTGTCCAGTACATCCAATGTACCCATGAGTCTACATCTTATTCCATGCTCGAAGCATCCTATAAGATTAGAATACATATTAGTCTTAACCATATCAAGGCTGTCTCATGTTCACCAAGATATCTCGACTAAGGACTTTATAGCATGTCAGCCCAGCTGAACAGCTTTGAGACATTATTCAGAAGTACACTAATTGCAGCAGAGAAGGTAACAACCTGAATAATAACCATGCCTTTATAAACACAAGAGTTTATTACATGATACTGATACAATCCCAAGGCCTCAAACATTAGCCTTAAGGGCATACCCCAACATTGAGTCTATGGTGGGGCAAGTTTAGGAGAGGGGCTCCCGGCACTAAGTCTATCACATGTTGGATCTCCCTTTCCGGAGGGAGTTCATGAGGCAGATCCTCGGGTGAGATGTCGCTAAACTTAGACAAGAGGGGGGCAATGTCGGCTGGAGGGTCCGTCTCCGCATGGGGCAATGGGTCCACCACCTCTTGCAACATCAAGGCATAGACCACCTTGGTCTCGCTAGCTTCGCGGATCAGGGCTAGGGTGCGCATTAAGGACACAACTGCAGTGGGTTTTGGGGGCACATTCAAGCCCTTAGATATTGATGCACGCAACTCTTTGGGTATGGTTGGGTTGAGCCGGATTTTCTGGTCATTGTGGTCGAAGACATAAGTGTTCGACCGACCATAGTGTACCACATCAAGGTAGTATAACCAAGGGCGACCCAACAGTACATGAGCAACATCCATAGTTGCCACGTCGCACCAAACTTTCTCCTTATAGTCCCCAAAACTAATGGGAACCTGACAACGGTGGGTGACTGGTAGGCTCGATGTGTCAACCCAAGCGATTGAATACGGCTTCGGGTGGGGTTCAAGTGCAAGGTTGAACCAGGTGATTGCGGTGTGTGACACCACGTTCAGGCCACTACCCCCATCAATAACGATCTTACACGAATGCCCATTGCATTTGATGTAAGTCATGAAAATACTGGTTTGCCTCCAATCCTCAGAGGGAGGGGTTTGCACTAGAGTGCACCGGACAACTGCAGGTGTGGGCTGACCCGACTCATCCTCACTAGTATAGCACGCAGGCTCAATGTTGCGCTCAGTTCAGTCACGGGTTATAGCAGCCAACCAGGGTTGACTCTTGTCAACATGGGCAGCACGTTTAGGGAAATCTTTTGAATAATTGCTGGGTTGGAGATAGTTGGAACAATTCACACGGTTCGTTGACCCATGAGCTGGGGCCTTGCCCTTTTCCTCCCATGAAAGACGAGGAGGAGGGGCGTCGGGTGTGGGACGCCTAGGGCAGGTCACGAATATTGGGAGCATGCTGGGGCTCCGAGTGTGCCTCGCGGATAGCTGGAGCATATCGGGGCTCTGTGCGCTCGGCTCTAGAATGAACAAGTAGGGGACCGACAGCTGGGCGTCGTCGCTATGCCTAGCAGCAACACACAAGTCTTGCTCAATCTCCAGAGCTCGCTAGAATGTTTGGCCCAAACTCTCCGAGTTATAGGTAGATAGGGCTCTTCGGATCTCCGATCAGAGTCCATTCTTGAATATAGACTGGGTAAACTCGGGGTCCTCTCGCAGGTTGCACCTAAGTGCTAATGTGTCAAAGGCTAGTCCATACTCAACGACGGTACTGGATCCCTGGTGTATGCTACTGTATTGGTCCAAGAGGCGCTGCCTATAGGAGGGGGGAACATACCGCTCATGGAGGCAGTACTTCATTTCATCCCATTGTGTAATGGGTGGGAGGGCTTGCTGCTCTAGTTGCTGTTCCACATTTACCCAATGTAGACGGGCTGGACCCTCTAGTAGGAAGCGTGCAAAGTTGACGCGCAAGTGTTGGGGCATGGCACACCACTCAAAGTAGTTATCGATCGACGTGGCCCAATCAAGAAACCGTGTTAGGTCAAGGCTACCGTCAAAGGGTGCAGATGAGTTATGCACGATGCGATGAAAATCATTGTGCATCCGGTTTCGACCATAATGGGGTTGGGTTTCGGGCCCTTGTGCGGCCCACACATCATCCTCAAGAACTGGTTCTTCCTCATAAGGCCTACGCCTAACAGGTTGGGTTAAGGGGGTAGCTCCCTAATTGGAGCTCGGTAGGTCGGCGGGGAGGGGTCAACCGGGACTTGGGTTTTATGCACTAAAGACTCGAGGCGATCACTCACGCCCTTGAGAGAAGCCGTGAGTTGATCCATGAACTGCGTGAGCAGTCGGCTAAGTTGGTGATAAAAGTCCTCCATTTTGTCTAATCGCGATGGCAGGGCATCATTCGAACTGACCTGGTCCTTAGACCCTTCCGTGAGTAGGACGGACTCTTGGGAATTAGGGAACTGGGACATGGTTTGTGACTTTGTAGTCACCATGCGCAAATAAGATATGACTCAAAATGCAAATGCTGAAAGCAAGCGGAAATATGAAGATGCAACGGAGTTGGACTGTGCGAATAATAAGAATTGAACGCACAACTCCCTCTGATACCAAATTTGATGCAGCTACTATAGGTGGGTTGGTCCTTAGTTCCGTACTCTAGGGTTTTATGAGACAATGCTCGGAAGACGTAAGAGGGTCTTGAGATAAGGGAAGTAAAAGCACGTCAGAAAATGAGCAATGAGAAAATTAGTGAGAAACAATGCGAAAGATGGTGATGAATACGTTTCGGGGCAACACGGACAACGAAGAAACCAACGACACTCAACTACACAAATGAAACTCACTAACCTCTCTTAGCGAGCAATTTAAGCACAACACGACAACAAGGGCAGCGGACTTTGCAGCGACACAACTCATGCGCCTATGAACCTGCGATCACACCAAAGCCAAGGAACTTCCACGTCTCCGGCGTACGGATGCAGGTGGGTAAGGAAATCAAGCGAGAACAACACAATGAAAATCTGAAAATAGGCGAACCTGACGCACCGGCAGTGTGATTTACTTCTTTGAAATGAAAGACTATTACAACTAGTAGGTGAGGAATCGAGACCAAGCCAAGGATCACACACCTGGCTCCACACTCTAACCTCTCCGAAGTGAGCTCCTATCACACAAGAAAGCTAAGGAACAACTACACTCCCGCTCCCTTTTATAGAGTAAGGGAGGGAATATCACACCACAAGCATGACTAGGGAATATCACACCCTAAGCATGACTAGGGAATATCACACCACAAACATGACTACCTACTCTAACAAACTAAAAGCAGTCAAGATGCTGCTGATGCAAGCATGCTGATGTAAGCACTAACTAACTACTAACAACTAAAGTAGATGAGGGAATTTGAAGCTGGGCGGATGGGCTGGGCCTCCTGGGCTGATGATAGAATCTAAAGTTGGGCGCCTGAGCTGGGCCTCCTGGACTACAACTGGGCCGTCAAACCATCTCAGAGCATGCGGCGATAAAACAGTAGAATTTGTTGATGGTGGGCTGATTCATCACTGTGTTAGCGCTTTCCTGGGCTGTGTTGGTCAACTGGTTGTGGCAGTGATCATTGACCGGGTCTTCAGGTGGCTGGGGTGCCAAACACATGGGTCATAATACCTCCGTGTGGGCTGATAATGGACTGATGGCACCCACTAATCGATTTGGTGGTTGACTTGAACATTGGGACCGTCTTATCGTGGTTGTATCGGTCCCCTTTGAACATTTTAGGGGAGGTGGAACCATGTCTGGAGGGTAGTCCATAGAATGGATGTGTTTCTCTAGTTCCGGAGCTGCTGAGGAAGGTCCTCCTACATCAACGGAGGTGTTCACCTGTGATTCTTACTTCGTAGAACTTCACAAAATACTGCACAGGCGGGTGAACGTGTTGGTGTTCACCCATGATCACAATTATGACTCCAAATTCCATTCGGTTTTCTTTCAATTTTGAGCTTAGGAAAAATCTAAAAAAGGCAAGAAAATACGTTTTAGGAAGCTAAGAGGGAGGCGAATCAAAAGAATATAAAAGTCCTCTTTCTTGTTGCCTAATCAGCGAGCAATCGATGGACGAAGTGTCTAGGGCGAACGGAACAAGCGACAAAGCTTTCGGAGGTGATTTCGAGACATTGAGGCGATGGATCTTCACAATTTCTAGAGGATATGTTTGGTTCTTCTTCTCCATTCCCTCCTAAACTTTTGCTTGTAATTTTCATGATCTATTGGAGAGATTTGTGTGAGTTTTCATAGATCTTAGCACAAAACCCTATTCAGGACTCGGTTGAAGCCCGCTGATATTTTCTATCGTATGATTTGAACTTGTTCTGTTATTTTGAGATTCATATGAGCATATTTTACTTAGTTGCTGCTATTTCATGATATTGCTTTGGCCACGTAGTATTGTGTGTTAGTCAATACGATCTTGACCGCAAGGAAGATCGTGTTGGCGGATCCCCTAAGTAGAACTTGCGAACTTCTAACACGAGAGTAGTTAGGGTTCACTCAAGAGTTACATAATCTTTCATAGAACCCAATGGATTTAACTAAAATGATTTACCATGAGAGTAGTAGATTATTTTAGGTAGGTACCAAGTTGTACCGACTGCAAGGGGGCAACCTATACTTGTGGAAAGATTCCTTATGCAATATTATGAACTCATATAACAGATAAGTTTTAATTCAGATAGATTCATCAACGTGGTGGATATCGAAGTCCTGATGCCTTTCCTATTGACATCTTCCATTTAGTAGCAATCGATTTCTTGTGATTACTTATTGTTTTCAAAACCAAGCTTTGAACTGCTTAGCTTCTGAAACTTAGATTTTCTGGTAATTAATCTTGTTCACTATGGGATACACAATCTTTTATATTACTGCAACATTACCATGCACTTGCGGTATGTGTCAGCAATCACGTAAAAATTTAAAATTCACTCGCTATTCTCTAATAGTGGTATCAAAGCTTGGAAAAATGTGTATTTATCATGATGTTTCATGTTTCATACGCTTTAGAAATTTTTATACAATCTTTATGATGCATGTGCTCTAGAATTGTTTTAGGATGCATCTCAATTTTCTAAACATTGATTATTAATTTTGCCTATATTTTTGAATTAATTATTGCGTATGTTTTAGGATCAACGGATGTTACCCAATTTTTGGACTCATGTTGCCACCCCTAACAGACATGAACATAGCTTTGAGTGATCTAGAAAATTATGCAAGAGATGCATGAAGTGGTTCAAATTAAAAAAATCTTAATTTTGAGGGCATTTTGAGGCATGGGGTGTTGGGAAACCCCAAGGATATTTACAAATCTTTATCAAACAAAACATACACACAGTGGAAGCATATCCCCGAAATAGGCCGATCCCAAAAACCAATGGATCGCTCTTGCGAGGGGGTCGACACAATGTAGTAAGAAAGTACCTAGAGCAAATTGGAGCGAAGCCAATGTAGGCGCCCAAGCGTACACCCTCTACACTCTCATACACACGGATGCCTCGAGTCCTCTTCTTCCACACTTGGTGCTAGCCTCAGGAAGAAGATCCAAGCCATTTGTGGTCCTTCACTTCACTTGCACCACCTTCTAGGGAAGTTGCACTAAGTAGAGAGAAGAATGGAAGAGATGCCGCCAAGCACTAATCCCCTTTTTGCCAAGAGGAAGAAGAGGAGACTTGCTTGCGGCTATGGAAGAAGACCTTGCGCCAATCACCTTTTCTCTCACCCTCTTAGTGCTTGCTCACACCAATAGATTAGTATCCTAATCCTCTCACATATACACTGATATATAGAAGCAAAGGGGGGTGGCAAGACATGGGATGGAGGCGCAAAACTCATGAAGAAATAGGCTAATGTTAGGGTTTGGGAGCAATTAGGGTTAGGGTTAAGGAAACTCTCCAAGAGCTTTCCATAAACCCCTTTCTATCAGCCATATGCGTCAAAGACCTTCCAAAGAAGTTCTTCTAGTCATATCAGCCCCATGACTTGCTATAGAGGCAAGCATATCAATCCCTTTCTATCCCCATTATACCCTTAAGCCCTATTCTCTCTTCATGATAACTTGTTATTGGTCCTCATTGGGTAATGAGGTAGCCCAAACTTTATTGCACAAGTTGATTAAGCCAATGGATCTAACCCAATGCAACCCTAACTCAAATGTGACCAACCATGGTCAATTTCGGGTCAACCTACCAAAAATGAAGTTTGGCTCTAATAACTTTTTTCCATCTCATCAAGCCCATTGGCGCTGATGAAATCTCCCAAATAGATCCTAGCTATCCAATAACTCGATCATAAGTCTTCTCGATCAATACGAGAACTCGAGTATCAAGGTGTGCGACCCTATAGGTTCCTCTGATGTTGGCAGTGCTGACCTAAGGTCACCACAAGCAGTGAGTGGCACCTAGCAGTGCATCGCTGCTACCCAAGTCATCGGAATGGATATCGATATCGACATCCCCATCATCGCAACTAGATACAGATTCATTACAGTCTCTTTGCCAAACTGATATTCGATTGGATAAGTGTGTCACCACTTGTTATTACCCAGTCTCATGGTTATGACTAAATCAAGTTCTCACCTGTGTATGGCCATACACTTTCAGTCATAGAACCATAGGGGGGGCCCATGTATATCATGCTTCCCTCAGGAAGGGGCAAATCCTCTGTCTGTACATTTACCTTCTCATATAGGTCATGACATACTCAATGACAACTGTTATGACCTCCCAACTACGGTGAGGTGTTAGATTGTATCAAAGCATGTCCCTAACCATATAGAAGAGTCAATGACCTCAAGTCAAGGGATCAATGCATCTCCTGTCACTTGTGAGGATAACTCATGACACTAAGCCATTGCCTCACAGTAGGTCGGTTCAGTATATCCACCACTGATATACCCGTATGTCTGTGTTAGCACCTCATGCCTAACCAGCCCATATACTAGTCTCACAAGTACCATAGCTATCCCATATCCACTAAGGTACATTGACTAGGGACTAGAGTTTGAGCACAGATCCAATCTGTCTCCAGGGATATTATCATGTAAGAACACAATCGCAAATGTAAACTAAGCATGATAACGACAATGTCAGAATGATATATAAGAAATATCAATATCAAGTAGTACAAAGGATAGACCAAAACTAGGTCTTATGGCATAAACACCAACAATCTCCCACTTGCACTTAGACCTAAAGGTTGAGGAACCTCAACCCCATATCTCTCATATGACCATCATGCTTCTGCTGTGCCAAAGCCCTGGTCAGTGGGTCTTCTAGATTGTTCTCTGTGTCAACTCTACTAATCTTAACATCACCTCTGTCAATGATCTCTCTGATCAGGTGAAATCTCCTGAGTATGTGTTTGGATCTTTGATGAGATCGTGGTTTCTTTGCCTGTGCAATAGCCCCATTGTTGTCACAATAGAGCTCAATGGGATCTACAGCAGTTGGAACCACCTAAAGCTCAGATATAAACTTCCTTATCCAAACGGCTTCTTTGGCTGTCTCTGAAGCGGCGACATACTCAGCCTTAGTTGTAGAATCAGCTATGGTGGATTGCTTTAAGCTCTTCTAACATACAACGCCTCTATTCATCTTGAACACATAGCCTGCCTGCGATCTGAAGTCGTCAGGGTCAAACTGGAACGACAAATCAGTGTAGCCCTGAACATTGAGCTCTTCCTGTCCCCCATAGACCAAGAACAAATCTTTAGTTCTTCTCAGATACTTCAGGATGTTCTTTATAGCCACCCAGTGCTATAGACCTGGATTGGATTGGTATCGGCTGGTTATGCTCACAACATAAGCAACATTTGGTTTAGTGTTGTGTCCACAAGTGAACGGATACTCGAAGTAATAAAGAAAGATATCGAACCACAGAGACCTCGTTGTCAAGTACTGAATAATTGAGTTCTTACTATCTAGGCAATCGAAACTATGCAAGTGAACTAATGAAAGCTAACGAAAATATTAGAGAGAAAATCTAGGACTAGGGTTTCATTCACTTTAATTTCTATGACTAGATATGAATAGTAATTCGTCAGTTTAATTTTATCATGATAAAGATATAATTTACTTCATAAAGGGATTGTCTCACTTTCGTGCAGAAAATTAAGTAGGGAACAATCTTCGCTTTCGCGCAAGATCTATCCCAAGCTGAAAATAAATAAATCATCAATCAAAGAACTCGAGCATCACTTTCATGCATCCGAATTCTAAGTTGATTATCTCAAGTGGATCTCAATGATCACTTTTGTGCATCCGAGTCTCAACACAAGTTCTAATTATGGTTCTCCAACGTTTCGATCCTCACTTTCGCACAAGATCTCCACGTTTGATAAATTAACTCAATCCTAGATTCATATTATTATCATGACAAGTATTCTTCTAAAATCAAAAAATAAGAACTAACCTAATTTCTTACAGTAAGTTCCTAACATTCAATTCTAGGGTTCCAAGTTCTCAAGCAAGTCACCTTTCGGTTTTTATTGCAAAAACTCTAAAACATGGTTAATAACATGAATCTATGGAGAATTAAAGAGCAATTATCACATAAGTAGAATTATCATGCTAAAATTATACATGACGAAGTAATGAAAAATTTATCTAGTCATTAAGAAATCAAAGGGAATTACTCCCCCATGTCCCATAAAAGGTTTAAGCTAGCATGGATGAAAGATTACAATATTCCATAGTATCAAGGTGTAAGAAATCAAAGAAAAAAGGGAAAAAACAAATAATCACACAGCTGTAATGGAAATTACAGTCGTAATTTCCGCGTGTGAACAGTGCCGACGGCGTGCTTTTGTTGATTTCTCCTCCGATCGAGATCCTTTCTCTGTGAAACTTCTGGGGTATTGTCTCCTCTTTGAAGCGAAGCTTTCCCTCAAATTTCATGGCCGAAGATGCGTTGTACGCTTCCCGACGACAAAACCTAAGGCAGCAGCATGAAACTCGATTTCTCTCCCGACAGTGAATGAAAATTAGGGCTTTTGATCTCTGTCTATTCTCCTCGTGAAAAGCTCTTCTTTTTCTTCTTACGGATCTTTGAATTATGGCCTGGATCATCCGCAATCGATCGTGCAAAAATCGGGCTTCAAAAAGTCTGTGAAAATCGCGTGTTCAGAATAGAATTACAGCCGTGGTTTTTGTTACGGCACTGCCATATTTCCTTTAAGTTCTTCTATACAGGATTCGACCAGAATTACGATGCCGTGAAATTACTTACGGTCGTACTGTATTTTCTCTAAATCTCTCAGGTGAAAAATCGCCTCAAAATACGACACCGTGGAACTTATTACGTCCCTACCGTAAAATCTGGAAATCTTTCGGGTGAAAAATAGACTGAAATTACGGCCCGTGAAATTCCTTACGGTAGTGCCGTAATTTCTGAAAAACTTTCTGGATGAAAACTCCCCAAATTACAGCAGCGCTCTAATATTACAGTAGCCGGTGAAAATACGGTACGTAATATAGATTATAGTCCTGCCGTATTTTGGTCTGAAGCTGGAATCTTTATGAAATTTAACATGTAATCTTCTCTTGATGGTGGGAATTCATTCATGCATCTGGATTGCTTGAAAACACCTGAAAATCGTGCCTTTTTACTTGAAAATCATCAAAAACGCAAAAGACTGTAGATTCCGCAGTTTTTGATAAAAAAAGGCATAAAAATAAGCAAATAGTGTAAATATGACACAAAAATATCTATCAAATGGCACAAAATTTACTATAAATTTCGGTGTCATCACCTAGTACACAACATTGCATACATAATTGTGCCTACTGCCGAAGCATAGGGCACTCAACTCATGTCATCCCTCTCAGCCTGTGTGAAGGGACACTGGCTCTATAAGAGAGTAAGACCATGTCTCACTGGAAGGTACCCTTTCTTGGATTGCTCCAAGTTGAACCTCTCTAAGACCTTATCAATATAAGTACTCTGACTAAGGGCCAAGAGCCTCTTGGATCTATCTCGGTAGATCCTCATGCCTAGGATGTAGGCAGCCTCCCCTAAGTCTTTCATCTCGAAACACTTCTCTATCCACGTCTTCACAGACTGAAGACTAGGGATGTCGTTTCCGACGAGTAGTATGTCATCGACATACAAGACCAGAAAAGTCACCAAGCTCCCACTGAATTTTTTATATACACAGGCGTCATCTTCACATTTGATAAAGCCATAATCTCTCACGGCTTCATCAAACTGAAGATTCCAACTTCGAGATGCTTGCTTTAATCCATAAATTGATTTCTTTAGCCTGCAGACCTTACTGGCATCTGCAGGATGGATGAAGCCATTAGGTTGTGTCATATTGTTAGTGTATATGCCCTGAGACCAAGTTTTGGTCCATCTTTGTACTACTTGACATTGATATTTCTTATATATCATTCGGGCATTGTCGTTATCATTGTTTGTTTACATCTGCGATTGTGTACTTACATGATAATGTCCTTGGAGACAGATTGGATATGTGCTCAAACTATAGTCCCCAGTAAAGTACCTGAGCAGATATGGGACAACTCTGGTACATGTGAGACTGGTATGTGGGCTGGTTAGGCACGAGATGCTAACGCAGACATATGGGTATGTTAGTGGTGGATATACTAGACCAACCTACTATGAGGCAATGACTTGGTGTCATAAGTTATCCTCACAAGTGACAGTAGATGCATTGATCCCTTGACTTGAGGTCATTGACTATTCTATATGGTTAGGGACATGCTTTGATACAACCTAAACATAGGGTTGTTTGGCTCCAATAACTCTTTCATCTCCTGTCACATCAATGACCTCAAGTCAAGGGATCAATACATCTCCTGTCACATCAGACCTCAAAAAATAAAGTTTGACTCCAATAACTCTCTTCCATGTCATCAGGCCCATTGGCGCTGACGAAATCTCCCAAATAGATCCGAGTTATCCAATAACTCGATTATAAGGCTTCCCGATCAATACGACAACTCGAGTATCAAGGTGTGCGACCTAGTAGGTTCCTCTGACGTTGGCAGTGCTGACCTAAGGTCACCACAAGCAGTGAGTGACACCTAGCAGTGCATCGCTGCTTCCCAAGTCATCGAAATGGATATTGACATGACATCCCCATCATCGTAACTAGGTACAGATATATTATAGTCCCTTTGCCAAACTGATATCCGATTGGACAAGTGTGTCATCACTTGTTTTCACCAATCACATGGTCATGACTAAATCAGGTTGTCACCTGGGTATGGCCATACACTTTCAGTCATAAAACCATAGAGGAGCTCCATGGATATCAAGCTTCCCTCAGGAAGGGGCAAATCCTCTATTTGTCCATTGACCTTCTCATATGGGTCGTGACATACTCAATGACAACCGTTATTACCTTCCAACTACAGGGAAGTGTTAGGTTGTATCAAAGCATGTCCCTAACTATATAGAACGGTCAATGACCTCAAGTCAAGGGATCAATGCAAAGAAAGGATTTAAATTTAAAATAAAAGAGAACTCTTGTTCTTTTTCATTTGCAAATATGTTTTATAGGAAGGGTACTTTATGCAATGGTTTATATGTCTTGGACATGGATAGCTCTATTTGTAACATAAATAGTAAGAGGACCAAACTGAGTGGTTCAGTTGGTGCTTTCCTATGGCATTGTCAATTAGCCCATATAAACAAGAATCACATTTAACAACTTCATGGAAATGGGTTGTTAGATTCAAGTTCCTTGGAGGAATTTGATACACGTGGCGGCTATCTAGGGCTGAGAGGTTTCCTAAGCACCTCCGACCACCAAATTTGAGAGAAAGCTTTACCAATGAGAGGAGAAGGTTCACACAGAGTTTTGGAGCAAGTGGAGATCAGGATCAATGACAATCAACAATGATAGCGAGGAACATGTGAGAGGAGTCAAGGCTTTCTAGAGCATAAAACCATCTCATAGTCACAAGGCTGTGATGAATCATCACACCCCTCTGATGACAGGGAGTTGAACATAATTTTAATTTTTTTTCCCTTGCATACCGAATCTAAAAACTTAATTTCATGAACTTTTGCTGTGTAATCAAGACTCATGTAGCATAAACTTTTCTTGGGACTAAGGGGTTAACCATAATAGCTTGTTATTCGACTCTACTGAGGCTTTAGTATCATTTGTCGTGGAACTAGGTTCTAAGGAAGTGGGGTTTTGATAGGTAGCTCCTAACCTAGTTGCCATGAACAAACAAGACACAAGACTCAACTAAATGCAGAAAACTCCGATAAAACCGAATGTAGGGAGTGGACCACTGCGAACAAACGAAGGCTGTTCCCAATCTCACTTTGATACCGATTTGACGCGGACGGACTAATGGGAGGGATAGTTCTTAGTTTCGACTATAGATTTTAGGTGACAATGCAATAATAAAAATTGTGAGAGGGTCTTTACACGAGGTAAATGAAAAACACATGCGAAGAAAAACCGACAAGAAAATAATGAGTAAATCATGTTGAGATGCGTAATTAAGTAACACTAGATAAACGATAAAACGATGACACCCAATCTATAAAAATTAACTTGCACTAATCTCAAGCATACCAATTTTTTCCTCGTAGCATGAACTTTAGGGCAGTCACACAGTCCAGTGACAATTCGGTGCTTTAACCCTAAACACAGGAGAATAAGAAACTTCCAACATTTCTAGCATCCATACAAATGAGGGGTCACGTCGAAAAGAAGGAACACAATTAGAGATACAAGTGTAAAAATAAGAGTTACCTTGACACGTTGAAACATAATTTAACTCCTTCAAACTGAAAAAAATAAGACGTTACAAGATCTGGACCCCATGAGGTATTCCCCAACCTCCAAGCTACAAGCCTCTCAAAATTCTCAAAATGAGCTGCACTCTCTAAGCAAGTTGGTTTCTACGTCTTCCTAGCCCTCCTTTTGTAAGCTAAGGGGGTTAGAAGTCACAACAATTACATGACAAGCTAGTTAGAATATTCTAACTACCTTAATAACTTAAAAGCTGAAAACAAAATAAAATCCTAACAACTAAAGTAGTTGTGCAAGCTTTGATTGGGCTAGCACATGGGCTGGGTCTTGTTGGGCTAGATGGGCTATCTACACCATCTTTGAGCATGCCACAAAAAAGCAGTATAATCGGCTGATGGTTGGCTAGTTCATTACAGTGCTAGCAGACTCATGTGCCAAGTTTGATAGTTAATTGTTGTACCAGGTTGGATGAGAATCTTCATTGGGTCATGGAAGCAAGCACATGGGTTAAATAAGCTCTATATGAGTTGAAGAAGGGCTAATTATTCTCATATACCATTTTGGTGGTTGACCTAAACATTATGACGGCCGTACGATTTTCAAAATAGACTATTATGGCTTTTATGGGGCCGTTAGGGGTAGGTCTTGATGATCATTATGGCTATGATTTTCTCGATTGAAGTCTTGTAGGATATCAATGGGCTTCACGGCCAAGCCATGATCTCCATTATGGTTGTGATTTAGTGTTACGGCTAGGCCTTGATGGCTATCATGGCTGTGATGATTCCTAGTTGTTTTACTAGCTTCACAGTAGGCTTCATGGTTAGGCCATGATCTTTGTTATGGTTGTGATCAGGTGTTTATGGCTAGGCCCTGATATTCATCACGACCATGATCTGCTAGAAACGTTTGGAAAGTATGGGACTTGCGCTGCATGAGTGGGAGAACCAAGTGTTAGCTTTATATGCAACATTTTGGAAACTCCATCATACAACAATTAATTGTAGAAATTGTAGCCATGTAAAAGAAAAATGTTAGAAAATACACTATATGTGCTACAACCACCTCTTCTTGACTCGACAGAGTTTGTTCTAGAAGAGAACCCCTAAAGGAGTTAAGATCACTCCTCAAACCGATAGAATTAGTGCTAGGGGGCTTCAAATGGAAATGAAATAGAAAATTCACTTCGTGACCTAGCATACTAGTGATAGAAGTACTGTAAATAGAAAAACAAAAAACAACAACTCTCTCTAACCTAGACTTGGTCGGTGATAAGAGAGTTCCCACAAGGGAAACAAAAAGTTAAAATAACGAGGTGGATAACATCTCAAGCACAAAGAAAGGAGTGTGGATAACACAACTCCAAGAAAGAGGGAGAGAGAGATTTATCCAAGCTTAAATTCAAACTTCAAAATCTAGATGAAATACCACATTATACCTACCCCCCCCCCCCCCCCCCCCCCCTTTATAGACTTAAGGTGTGGTAAATCCTAACACAAACATGCTAAAAGAATAACACATAAAAGCTATAAAAATGTTGAAAGTATGACACCTAAACATTATTACAAACTTGACCAAAAGCTAAAAAGTTCCTCGCTTGTTTGCCTAACTTTTGAGCTAGTGCTTTTCTCTATGGGTTGGGCGTTCACTTTAATTTCAGGTAGGCCTTCAATTTAGGATAACTAGGTTGTTGGGCTTGCCCAATCTACAGAATAAACAAAGTTATGTATATGATGAGATGAAACAACAAAATCAACTCATAGTGGGCAAGTTCATAATTGAGTTCGTAGACTCCTTAGCAAAATTTTTCACATAATTGTTATAGCATATGTGGTTGTTCTTAGAGGATGGTGCATTGGTAGTGGGTTTGGCTAATATATCATGAGCTGAATGAGGTTCTAACCTGTGCAAAGACGAGCATGGTTGAGGATCAATCTCATAAACCTATCAAGAGTCTTGCTTGTGCACTAGGATTGCCGTTGGACCACTAATTTTCGTACTAGGCTTTCTTTTTGGCTTGTAACCTGTTTTGGGCTAACAATTGACTTCTTGGTTTGGAATGAGGATCCTCTTTGGAATGAGGATCCTCTTTGAGTGGGTTCATTGGGACTTGTGTCAACTCCCACCCACACACACTATAAACACCCCTCTTCATGACAGGGAGAAGAGGGAGGGATGTGTATGTAGACTATGTTGCTACTCAACACTATAAGAGCTTCATTGTGTCCATGGATAAAGTACCTCAAATATCTTTATGGATTATGACATATTCTGTGCAATGCTTGTGTTCAAAATGGTGAAACATATAGTAAACACCTAATCTCTCTTAAGAAATATGGAATCCCTCGCTCTTAAGAGATTAGTGCATGAGGAAGAGCATGGTAAGAAACTCATTGAAACATAGAAAAGGTGGTGAATATCAAACATATTACAAAATGTGGAATATATCGTAGTATAAAGTTAGTGTAGTAATTTAGTGTGCTAGTGCGGAACCGGACAATTAACAAGTGCTTGAATGTTGGTTATATCACCATCAAGTTGCCAAAGTCGTAGTTATTTTAGTATATGAATTGACATTAACACTCATTGAGTGTAGATCATTAAGAATGGTGATGCTCAATGATTATGACATTTATTTAAGAGAAATAGCATCTATCAATTAAGATGTTTTTGTTATCTTATTTTGATAATAGATAGAATTGTTATTTTATTATTTATTCTTACTAAATGTTTTACTTGTTCCTTATCCCATATAGTATTATTTTTAGTATATTAACATCTATTTTGCTCCTTTGCCTCAAGACTACTCTAGATGAAGGTTACTAGATTGTTAGTGCCTAGTGATTGTTCTAGATGAAGCTATGAGAATCGTATACCATGTTTTTTACATTATCTTGTTCAATGAATATTTTGAAGCTATAAGTAATTTCTATCATGATTATATAAATAAATAAATAAATAAATAAATAAATAAATATATATATATATATATATATATATTATTTTGTATTATTACATAATGCTTAATATAAAAACTTAATTAAGAAGGGAATTTAACAAATTAATATCTTGTATTATTATTGACATATGGGGAAAAAAAAGAAAACTAGGCAAATAGAGCCATGAAAATTTTATTTTCTCAATGAACAAAATAAAAGATAGAATTTATAATTTATTTTAAAGTGTAGGAATAATAGAGCGAGAATTTAGGCTGTGTTTCCTTGGGCGGATTCCGTAGCGGATGGAATGAAAAATCCTAATTTTTCTTGTTTCTTTCGAAGGATGGAAATCAGTAGAAAGAAAGCAAGGAGGAAAATACTCTTATTTTCCTTCGTTTTAGCTTCCGCCCAAATCGGGCGGAAACAAAACATTAACGCGTGTTCACCTGCAATTCTACATTTCCGCTCTCACGCATGTTAGCCCTCACGCATTCTCCCTCTCCCTCGTCACCGGCGCCACCCCTTGTCCTTCCCTCTCCCTCGTCGCTGGTGCCGCCTCCTCCCAGCGTTGATAAAGTCGCCACCTCCCACCTCTCGTGGAGTAGGTGGACGCCTGCACGGAGCCCATCGGACGTCCGCGTTGGAGCAAGCGAACACCTGCGCCTACGTTGCCCGCCTGCGCCGCTTTCATCGCCTCCCACCTCTTGCAGAGCAGAAGGACGCCTGCATGGAGCATGTCGGACGTCCGCGTCGGAGCAGGCGAACACCTGCACGGAGGGCTTCGGATGTTCACCTGCGCCGCTCTCGTCGCCCCCCACCCGCCGTCCACCTGCACCGCTCTTGGCACCCCTCACTGCCATCCACCTGCGTCGCCCACCTGCTCCTGCTCCCGCCTGTGCCTGCGCTTGTGTCGCCTGCCTGTGCCGCTCTCATCACCCTCCACTCGTCGTCCACCTACGTCGATCGCCTACGCCGGTGATCTCTCCCCCATCCGGCGAGGAGAGGTGGCGGTGAGCTCGCCAATGAGCTCCGTGTATAGTAAGACACACGAAGCTATTTTTTTATTTTCACGTGTGCCCTAATTTCTTTTCGTCTCTTTCTTCTTTCCTCACATATCTTTTTTCCTCGCATCTTTCTATCCTTTGTAGAAAACAGGAGAAAAAAAAAGACAAAGAAAAAAGAAATATCATGGTTTGCACAGGCTGCATAGACAGTGAGTGAGGCCTACCAGCGTCGTGGCTCACTCTTTTTCGTCCTCTCCTTCCTCCCGGCTTCCTTTTTTTTTTGGGATCCGAAGGCTATCCAGCTCGAGTTCGCGAGGGGGGAGCTTCGGAGATCTCGTCAAACCCGATCCGCCTTCTAAGGTCGCCGTTTGGTGTGATCCTAAGCTTCAAGACGGTGATTTTTGTGTCTGACAGTATTTGTCTTTTGCTTCATTATTAAGTGATTGTGAGGGGAAGCCACTGCAAGGGTTGTTGGAATCTGGATTTTGTAGGGTTTCTTTGGACGAAAGAGGGAGATGAGCAAGGGGCGGTCCCCCGAGCCCTTGGATTTCTTCATTTGGACGGTGGAGGTATGTTTCAAAGAACTCTAGCATCTGCTGTATGCAATGTAAACCATTTGATCCACTGGTTGCTTTATTTCCTTGATCTTGTTCCTTGCAGTTTGATTTTTTTTGGGAAGTCGTGTACTATTTTCTCCCAAGTGACATCTTTCTGGTTTTGCCCTTGATTTTTCGACCGGAAAGTTTGAAGCTTTTAACTTACACTTGATTGGGATAAATATACTGGTAACTTAATAGTTCGTCAAGTTTTTAGGTTAAATTATTAATTTCAAATACAAGTGAAATTACGAGAACGATGTTTTATTATTATTTTTTCCTTTTAAACTGGCACTCACATGTGCATCATGGATCTGATGACAAAAAAAATTGATGAGTTAATCTCTCAATACTTTGTGTTACACTTTTGGCATCTATACTTTTAAAACTAACAGGTTTTTTTTTTTTTTCTTTTTTTTCTTTTACATCCCTACAAATAGGGACATTGAAAAAGGGCCAACGATCAATTTTGGCAAAATTTTGGGTTTTATGATTCTTTGGACTTTCATAGCAGTCTAAATTGTTGACATAACAAGATTGTGGAAGTTGAAATTGCTCATCCCCACTGAGGTGTAGGGTCCCTTTGGTTCTCCAAAAGAGGTAAAATTTTCTTGTTTGATGATACTATTACTCTAGACTGTTTTTAAGGACCCATGTCTGCCAATAAAGAAACTGAGAGAGTAACTTATAATTGTGAAAATAGCTACTCTATGCACCATAAGAAATCAAGAAAAAAAGCAGTGAATTCGTACATTCTTGGCAGAGATGAAAAATTTGTGTACACTCAATAATTTTATTTGGCAGAGATAAAATGATACTCAGTACTACAGTGAAGTTAACTGATTACTGGTATTTATAGTGATTTTCCTAGAATTTGGCAGTGGGAACCTATCATGGCTTATTTCCAAAAGCTCCTGATTTTAATTTGAAACAGAATGCTCTGAAAGGAACTTTTATGCTCCAAATGATCCTGCTTGTTCCAAAATCTGGACGCTTCCTAATACTTTTTTAAAAGCTGGATTTGTAGGTATTTTGGCCTTATTAAATTATTTAGCAGAATGCCTAATATCTATTATGTTGGTATAAATATTCAATACAGAAATTTACCATATATGCAGATAAAACAGATTGTAGCTTACAAGATATGATTTGAAAAGGACCATCATGCTTGACTCTGTCCGGGTTGTACTTCTGGTTTTCTTGTAGTATTCCTATGACAATGAAGCTTAAGTTGATGTTATTGATATTGATATGTTATCATCACAAGAAAGTTTATGTGAGTATATTATATCAGGATGATGTTTAGATGTATAGAGTTAGATGTTCTTCTTCTTGTTGTGTTGTGAGTTTATTAGAAATCATAGTAACAAAACTGATGTAGAGACACTAGGCTGTGCATATTTAGACTTGGGCATTAAAGAGCAAACTATAGAAAGGATGAACATATGATTTGGAGTAAGGCTGTCAATAACACATTTTGGGTTTTATGATCCTTTGGCCCCAGATTAAATAAACCATTTTAGAATGAATATTGGATCTGACACATGGTAGGATTGGTAGTAACACCAATCCAAGTCTTAGGATTGGGTAGGATCAAATAATCCCACCAATCATAAGTTAATTAGTATAATGAGTTCATATCTGATTATTGTTATATCAAAAATTAATAACCAATTATACCAAAAACTTTAAATGAGCTAAATTTGACATTTTCAACCTATAATTTTTGTCTTTTGAGATATCGTTGTGGGTTCTACTCATCTTTAGTTGTTCATTTGGTATTTATTGTCTTTGATGAACATTCATCAACTTTAACTCTTTATCACCTTCAACTATTTGTCAACTCCAACTATTTATTAATATCAACTTTATAATTTGTCATCTTTATTGAGTATCTTCATTGTCATCACTATATGTATCTTTATCTTCGTCATCTATCATGCTTTTCACTCTTACACACTCTTGCACGCACTTACATACCTTAAGGAACTTATATATATAGCTTACACACAGAACTATATTGAACAATGAGCTTGAAGTCTGAATCTTTCAGTGCTGGCATACATCATTTCACTTTGTCCTCTCAGACTCTTTCCTTGCTGTCTTCCATTAAGTTCTGTCCTCAGAGAATAAAGTTTCACTCTTTACAGCTACAAAAGATTCTCCTATCCATTTTTTGTTAGTGCGTGTACGAACGTTGATGAGTGCGTGAACGGAAGATGTTAAAAGTCTTCATTAATGTTGTCTGAGTCATAGCCATATATAGAGGGAGATAATCGGTCGTTGTCGTTTCTAGCCCATACTTGCAAAAAAGGCAAATCTAATACCTGATCGTATGTAGAACTCCATATCCCAAAATAAGACGGTGGCAGTCCATCAATAGAAATTTGATAAGTACTTTCATCGTATATCTGTGAATACCAAGGAGCCTCCAGATCTTGTGACCAAATTCGTTCATAATGGATTGTGAGAATACGAGAAATAGGTTTAAACTGATGGTCTTTGAAAAGCGGAAAATCAGAGTGAATCGTCAATACTCTGAACACATCATCAGTAACCTTTTCTAATAATGCAGGATTAAGGAAGGCTGGAGTTATGAATTCAAATTCAAGCTGCCGAATCATGCCATGCTCATATAATCTTTGAACAAATGGATAATCTTTTTCTTCTACTTCATCAAACTGAATTAAAGTTGTATAATACAATCTTCCTGCTTGTTGTCTGATGTATATCCCTAGAAGAGGTTCAATCTGATGCTTTAATATCTCTTGTAACGAAATCAAGGCCTCCAAAGTCTTTTGCTCAGCTAAATCCTGAATATAACTACCGACAATTTTTGCAACATGTTTCTCCTATAATTTGAACTTAATGCCATTTATGCCGCAAAGACTTCAAAACTTGGACTATCAACAAGTACATAAATGGAATTTGTTGCTATAATCCTTGAAAGTTTATCTGCTCCAACATTATCAACTCTTTTAATGTGCTCAACTTTCACGTCTACTCCAGTAGCGGTTACATAGTCAATAAAGTTGACCCAACGATTTTTTGCGAGTTTGCTAGCAGTAAGCATATTTTGAACTTATCCAATGTATAG
Source organism: Costus lasius (assembly GCA_027563935.2). Lineage (NCBI taxonomy): Eukaryota > Viridiplantae > Streptophyta > Magnoliopsida > Zingiberales > Costaceae > Costus > Costus lasius. Next base: position 88,626,429 of record CM050446.2, read on the forward strand.
ATACATGCAATTATTTCTGCATCTATCGTAGAGATTGCTGTCTTATATTTTCCAGAGCAATATCGAGCAACTTGCTCTTTCTTTTGTGAATCTCCTTTACTGGGTTTTCATTTTAAAATCCCTCCCCATCTTGATAGACATCCATCTGTCTTAACTATCAAATAAGCATTAGGAGGTGACATCTGTAGTGGTGGCAACTTCTGTACAATCTGTCGAATATGCTGTATAGACGCCCAATCATGTTTGTTGAACTTTCTTTCACCTGTTTTCGAACACTTATTGTAGAGCGGCCCTGTATATTTACTGAGATTTGGAATATAACTTCTTGCGTAATTCAAAATTCCTAAAAATCTCTGGAGTCCTTTTAAAGTTTCTAGGGTGTCATTTGAAAATTCCAACAGTTTCTTAATAATGTGTGGCTGCAATTTTATTTGTCCTTCACCGATTTCTAATCCTAAAAACTCAATGATTGCAACTCTCAGCTTCATCTTAGTCCGACTCAAAATCAGTCCTTTTTCTTTAACTTTGGCAAAAAAATTAGATAAATGACTGAGATGTTGAGTAATGTTGTCTGAAAAGATCAAAATGTCATCAATGTAAACGCAGATAAATTCTTCATACTCGCTAAATATCTGATCCATTTTTCTTTGAAATATAGAAGGAGCATTCTTCAATCCAAAAGACATCACTAACCACTCAAAATGGTCTTGTGGACAAACAAAAGCCGTCCATTTAATGCTTTCTTCAGCCATTGCGACCTGATGGAAACCAGATTTAAGATCAAATTTGCTGAATACTTTCTTATGCTTGACCTTCGAAATCAATAAGTGAATGTTTGGCAGTATGTAAGGGTCCTTATAAGTATTGTCATTCAAACGCTTACAATTACAGACCATTCTTGTCTTACCCCTAACTATCTCAGAATGCTTGTTGACGATAAAAGCTGCTGTTCGATGTTTGGATTTTGAGGGTCTGATCAGCTTCATATCAAGCAATTCCTGAATGTGTTTCTTGAATTCCACGTTCATTTCTAAAGTTGGCACTATGGGTTTGTCTTGGATAATTAGATCCTCATTTATTATTTTAATGAAACACTTAACAGAATCTGCTTCCCAGTGTACCTTTGGATCTAACCCAATATTTTGTGAGGCTTCGAGATCTCTCAAGGTAGGGAGTATTTGTGGTTCATAATCAGATAGTTTGCCCAAATCATACGAACATAATTCATAAATTTCATCTCTACTGATGTAATCCAAGTCTTCTTCTTCGTGAAGTATATTTAAAGCGACTCTTGAACTGATCGGAGTTGTCTGTATCACTTCTACTTTCTTGTAGAACGTCAGTGTTCCTTGTTCTATCCTTAAACCGCCTCGAAAACCATGGACAAAATTCATCCCAATGATTAGTTGGGTTTTGTCACCAATGGACAAGGGTAGAGCATATGTAAACGGCATTAAATATTTCTCCTTGTTTAGAATCAAAAATCCATTTTTCAACCTCTTCTTGGTTACTTGAACACTGTTAACTTCATAGATGGTATACTCGCCTGTTTTTTCATAGCATTTTTCTGGTAATGCTGTCGGTGTTATACAGCACTTGGATGCACCAGTGTCTAAAATAGCTTGGACATTATATTTTTCACCATCTATTTCCAAAGTAGCTGTCAAATTCAACAAGTTGTTACTGATACTTGCAAAATGAGTTGGTTTGCGTTCTTCTGCTTTCAAGATCACTTCTTCTTCAATCCTAATGCCTTCTCCTTTTTTATTCAGTGCTAGTTTCCTTATCTCTTCTTCTAAATTCACAATATATGACTAGCCTGTTCTTCCGTCAATTTTCTGTAATCAACTTTCACATACCTTGGTAGTAAGTCACCCAAAGGTACTTCCATGTTAAATTTGAGCATGCTACAAAATGAACAAATGATTATAGAACAAATAGCACATTGCATCCTAGCCCATTTCACAGTTTTTATTGGGCAGAATAAGCATTTGTTCGAATATGGTAATAGGTCTGGGTGCATTACCCAATCATGTAAACATTCTTCCTGTTCTTTTGCCAACTTAAAATTTGCCCTTTCAGAATTCCAATCTAAAGATTTATCTGTCATCATTAGAACAACATTCTGTCTATCTTTATTATCTTGTTCGTCGTCAGAAAAAGAGCACAGATCAGAATCATCCGGATCCTCATCCTCTTCTATACTAACTACATCCCATTCGGGTAGTAGTTCTAATTGCTGATAGACTGCTAAGCGTTCTCTGTTAACTTTCTTACTTCGACACTCATTTGCAAAATGTCCCATTTCTCCGCAAACAAAGCATTTACACTTCGCTTTACCCAGTTTTTTCTTCTTTAATTTTCTGACATGATTTTTATGCGGATGGTTCTTATAAGTCGTAGCCTTTCGTAAGAACTTCTTAGGTCTAGAGTTTGATGAGTAAATCCCCGGAACTGCAATTGATTGGCAAAACGAAAAATCTTTTGCCTGTCTGTCCATTTCGTTTGTCTTACAGATCTCTTGTAAGACTCCATATGAAAAAATAATCCGTGGTAAAATACCAACTGTCATACGAGGATATTTTTCTTTCCACAATTCAGCTATCTTAGTGTTGTAAGGTGCCGGCAGTTTTCTAAAATAGCGTTCAGACATTTCTGTTGACAAAAACGCGGCCCCCGTTTTTTCTGCCAGTGATAAGAATTGGTTTGAGAATGGTACAATATCTTTCATGGACGTTATTACTAATGCTTCCAAGTCTAAGATAGCTTGATTCAGCATAGTTGTATAACCTCGGTATTCATCATATCTAAGAATCATCTGCCTTATTTGTTTGGTAACGTTTGATGTATCATCCGCAGTTATTGTAAGCTGCTGATATTCTTGGGAAAGACCATTCGCCAATTCTGAAAATACACTTTCAGAGTTTCTCCTAACAGATTTTCGATGTATACTACTTTGTCTGTATTGTCCACAAAGTTCTTATGAGCACAGTGCGTTATTGTATTAGACTCCCATCGTTTAATTATATCTTCCCATTGGCTAATATCCACACCTAATAGTAACATTGATCCTGAGTTTGCATTTGCACAAGGTAGAGTTGGGAGGTTATCAATTTTGAGGGGTCTAGGATATCTAGGTTGCGAAGTTCCAGCTTCTGGAAAAACTTCTCTAATTCTTTGTTGTAACGATGTGTCAGGAGTTATAACCGGGCCAAATCCTAGTTGTGTTGTGGTAGTGTTTTGTGGTATCATTACACTACTGCCCTCATCGTCCGCCATAGCAATTGTTTCTAACCGGAAAGAATGATCCGTTAACAAAGTGTTATCTAAAAAATCTTGATACAGTGGATGTTCTGTCAACTCGACAGGTTCTTCATCATAAACTACTGTAGGGCACACAAAATCACCTTCATCATACCATCCTGACTCTATCATGTCAATATAGCCAGGATGCTCTTCTAAAGGTATAGCATCATCAGTAGTTTGATAATAGTCTTCTTCCTCCCCCCACGGGTTGAAAAATGATTCTTCAGAATCCGAATCAAAATGAAGAACGAGAACAATATCACGGTCCTCTTCAGGAACCAAATCAGCCTTTTTAAATCTACTGATCTGTAATTGATGATCTGGGTCTACAAGTCTTTCTAAAACTATTAATTTTTTGCTTTGTAACTTGGCTAACAACGTAGTTATTGTGCTATATCGTCTGATCACATCAGTTGATGTTGATACAACTTCTTGTTCAGCAGAGTTAGAACTACTTACGACCATGATGTTCTTTATAGTCTTTAACAAGACTATGAGGACCAGTTTTTACCAAAAACTTCCTAGCTGGTGGTTTAACAGATGTAGATGATGATGCAGATGCAGCAGTTAATTGTAAAGCCTGTAAACTGGTTTGTAAATTTTTCAAAACAGTAGTGTTCACTGAAAACGAACTAGAATTTGACACAGAATTTAATAATAAATTTTGGATCTGAATCAAGAGTTCAATGATCAGATTGTTCTGGGCAATGATAATCTTATCGGCTGCAGTACCGTTTGTACTTTCAGGATCAGTAAAACCTCTAGCAGGAGGATAAGTATTTGCAACTGTGTCCAACCCTTTTAAATACCTAACATCTTTATCAGTCATAATAAAGTCTGAAGCTTTGCATTTATTTGATCACTTCCAATTTATGAAGATGTGAATCTAACTGTTGGACTAAGAGAATTATTTGTTCAGACAGAGTACTAAACCTTTTCAGCTGCACAATATCTCTAGAGTTTTTCAAGTACTCTAATTTTTCACTGATGTCACGGAGTCCTCGATTAGATACTGAAGAACTAGGCATGACTAACTGTTTGATTATGATAGATCAAAAGCAACAAATCACTCACAAAATTTAACTCTGGCGTGGTATCAGAATGACGGAGTTTTGAAAGAAACAAGGAAATTTGAGTTGATCACTACTCTGAACACATCATTTTCTGCAACATGATGAATACGATATATAGCTTATCATATTCATTTCACTACATTCCTTTGTTGTTTCTAGTTCATTGTATGCCTTACATCGCATTCATATTCCATAAGCTTGTTTTCATCACCATTACCTCATAAATACACAACTTCACAATTCAACAATCCACAATAGATACATCTAAATAATAGTATCAAACATTGACATATATAATTTACTTTTGGTGGTTGATACTCAATAGATATTTTTTATTTTTTATTACTTATTAGAATGTTTATGTTACTGTTAAATCTAATTAGATGAATATATATGTTTTTTTAAAAAAATATATTTTTAGTGATTTGGTAAAATCTTACTATCCGTCTTAAGATAAGATCTCGAACCTTTCTAACGACCTTGATCTAGAGTTCTAATGGATTTGTATATCCATGGAAAGAAGTAAGATGCTACTAAAATCGGAAGCTTAAGTGATAAGGTAATTAAACTTAAATTGTTTTTGTACTCATCCTTTGTAAGTAAGAAATGAGTAAAATGGGGTCCTTTAATGACCGTCTAAGATTTGTAAAATAGTGGGTAGTGCCTAAGTTATGGAGACTCATCTTGTGTTGCTTTGGGGAACATGTAACTATTTTTTTGTCGTTAGAATTAGTGATCAATGTAAAATGTAATATTAATCTTATTGATGTTTTATCAATTGTTTCATTTCATGCCCTTGATTCCATACTATTGAGGGATTTAGAGTTGAAAAATGAACGTAAATGATAGTTAAATTTGAGTCATTGACCTCTTTTAGAAGGCAAGTGACCAAGATTTTATTTCTTGGTTTCTATGTAACATGTTTCAGATCAGAAGTGCCTAAGAAGTACTTAATTACAGTATAAATAGTCTTTAGTACCATTAGATGTTTTCTTTCTCTCATTGACGGTGAATCATATTGGATTTATTGGCAAACTTGAATATTTCAACTCCATTATCTATCAAGTCAAGCTTGAAGCGTACATCCTCCAGGTTGGGCATTAATCATGTTTCTTATGTAGCATATATTTCCATTTTTGTTGAATTGGATTAGGATTGGAAGGAATGGATCAATCCTTGCTGAGTAATCAATTACCTAGACAAATTGGAAGGTACGGAGGAGTGAGTCGAGTCATATGGGAATGGAGCTAGGACAAATCGATGTGTGTAGCTTGAAGTTTCAAATTCCAATACTAGGCGGCTTGTCATTAACAAGCAAGCTAGATTGACTATGAGCAGTTTTCAATTTTGAGTGCATGCACACAACTTACTAGGTAGTGAACAATTTGTGGTTCACTATGTATTGAGTCATTCAGAAAGAGGCCAAGAAGATAAAAGATCGAGGAGATAAGTTTCCCACCCAATAGAAGTTCTTGTTTGTTATGCTTTATAAAATATTTTCTTAAAAAATATAAGTTGGTAATTGGCTATTTAACAATGGGCAAAATAACAATTTAATTCTATTCAACAATAAACATAATGTAGATGTGTAGTAGTAGTTTAAACCAATGTTTTAAAAACTAGTTTATACCGGGCAGTATGGTTCGTTTGTACCGGGGACTAGTACGTGGACTTGTAGTAGAAAGAAGAAGAAAGAAGAAGAAGATGGAGGAAGAGGAGGAAGCTACTTCCAGCATGAGCGGAAGGAGGAGGTAGATGTGCTCAAGCTTTTGCCATGAGCATATGCAGCGAGCAAAGGCAGACATTAGCGAATGCATGCACGGAGATTTAGATACAATATAACTTAATAAATAATAATTCTTATTATTTAGTTGATGCAAAAAAGATAATATACAAATACATTTTGGCTCTAATTTATCTTGCAAACAATATCTAGTTAATCTTATACATTTTTTTGACATGAATGATATGGAATATTTGCCTTGAAAATATTAAAGTAAATGATACCATAAAGGTAAGGAGATTCAAAAGAAAGCAATATTTTTTTAAAAAAAAATAATATAGTGATAAATTACCAAAATATCCCATTTTAATTTTTCATTATTAGTACATAATATTATTCTGGACAATTTTGTTAGCTAATCTGAGCTCATCAATGTTGAAAATTTCCATTGACTAATACTGATACGGTTCTGCGGCCTATGATATGAGGTTCATATCTGTCAGCAATTACCAAAGCTAAGCAGAGGTTCTCTGCCAGCAATATTCTACTAGCCCATTGAAAATTCTGGTACTCTTTTGTTTGGGATGTTTTGATTTACCATAGAATTTTAATATCTGTGCTTTTTACTAAAAGTTACTCCACTGTCATCATTAACCTGTAAGTTCCTATTTAAATAAGTTTGCACATTTTGGTGAACCTGCTTGTATTATAGTTGATGTTTAGGACAAGATGTACATTTCGTTTCAAGGGTCAATGTCATCTGACTTAAGGAAATACTCCATGTTATTTTGTTTGTTTCTTTTTAGTTTGTATGGATTGAACGATTTGGTGATATTTAATTACATACAATTTTCTGACCCTTGAATTAGAAATTGGTGCTCCATTTTTCAAATATTGGATCACTGTTGACTGGATTTGGTTTATCACTTAATGTGACATGGGCAAATCCTTGAAATACAAATTATATATAACCAGATTTTACATCCCTGATAGAATATTGTTTAATGTGATCATATTCTTTTTAGTGGTCCATTGCTTTTGTTGCTCAAAACATCCTATAGTTGAATAGTGTGTAAGTAGTCAGGTTGCTACTATCTGAAAACACCATGAGACTAATTGTGATCCTGATTTTTTTTGTCTATAACTGTTCATGTCCTTCAATCATGATGCATGGTTCTACTCCTCTGAAGTGTCTATTACAAGTAGCTAAGTCATTTTTACACTCATTGCTGAGCCAAGCATCTGACTTTAAATTATACGCTTTCCTTATATCTAATCCCTTCAGTGCCAAGGATACGTTTTAAAAGCTACTGCTTTTAACTCATCCACACAGGTGCAGAGGTGTCATTTTCAGTGCTATGTCTTTTCTTGTAATCCTTACAGAGAGTCTGAATGTAAGAAATAAAACAAAAGACAGTTGGGAATATGCATTCAGTAGATGCTGATGAATTATAATATTTCTTTTGTTTTGGTGTAATATGAAAAATATGTCCTCAGGATGTTGGATTGTGGCTGGAAGAAATAAACCTTGGAAATTACCGTCAAGTGTTCGAGGAAAATGGAGTCAATGGGGAGTATTTAGAAAGCCTTTCTATGTTCACAACAGAGCAGATTTTGCGGTTTATAAGGCGGTGTCACATGAAGTGGGGCGACTTTATTACACTTTGCAAGGAGTTAAGGCGTATAAAAGGTTATATTAGTTCTTGCTTCTTGGTTTCATGATTTTTCTTTAGATGTTTATTGTTAGGATATGTTTGATTTGACTATTTTCTTGAAATTCTATAGTTGATTCAATTTTTCAGTGGATCAATGAAATGCAATGTTAAATTTTATTGTTATGTGGCTGTCAAAGTTTCAAGGATGATGATAGTCAAAATAAAATGCTACTGTGTTATAGATGATTAAGTAGCAAAGATTCTTTAGTGACTGTCTTGTAGGATTCAAAACTCAAAAACCTAGATAAAAGTCCGTTCTTGAGTTTTTTTGCTGATCATTCCATCATGGTATCATTAATTAGAATGAATGTAGAAGGAAAGAAATATAATGAACATTCCGTTATATGAAGTTCTCTGAATATTTGATCTACGTGGGGTATGATGAGATGTTTAATTCGGTAAAGTAACTTCCTGCTTTCTAAAATTTGGATGTCGATCATTATCTAAATGGTCTCACCTCATTGTTTCTTTGACATTTCTTGTAGCTCGCTCAGTTACTTGCATCATGTCCTTTGTCCTAGCACCAGAACTCTCCTCAGGAATAGATATGAACAATATTGCCTTCATTTTGAGTATTATTGAAAACCACTTCTTGAACACATGAATAACAAGAGAGCCTGGAAATCATCTCTTTTTACTACTTGGGATAACTAAATTTGCTTTATTAAAAATAGATAAGTTCTTCTCGATGTTTCCAAACATTTTGCATGAAGAGTATTTTTTGGAATTCCATTCATATTCAAACTCAATGGTTATCTTATGGCCACCAATCATTTGCATCGTGAGCTCTTCAAGAAGTTCATCTTTAATATCAATTTCCACAACCGTTTGTTTTCTTTTGTAAAAAGGCTTGTGAGTGGAACGTAAAATCCCAGTTAAGTATGGATGTCTACCAATGAATAAGGAGGTTGTGGACAAGGACCGATTGAGGAATAACTAAAAGCTTATATTCTTTAGTTTGTCTTCTTACTGCTAGGGTTAAACACAAGTAACTTTCATTGATAAACCAAAGCCCATGCTCGCCACCATGTTCATGCTATATTCATCAATATGAATAAAAGAAGTTCTGACGAAAGAGAAACAACCTCAAATCCACCTTTCCATTTCCACATATTAAGCATGATTTCTTTGATATAAAGGAATAGAGGCTGACTTCCAATAAAATGGCCAACTAGAGAAACCTTGCAATTATTGATCCCTTGACAAGTTCCTTATAAGTGGTTTAAACAGCCAATGTACCATCTTGAAAGTGTTGGAACCCCTTTCTAGAGGGGGGCGAAACCCAGCATGGCGCATATTCAGTTTTCAAGCAGCGGATAGGGTTTCTAAGAATCGCATGCACCTTATATAATCAACTTAAAGAAAACCCGAATGCATAAGAGGTGATTCGATTCATACCATTGCCATTTCTAGATGGCGGCTTGGAAGCAAAGATCAAACGAGATCTTCTCCTTGTCGTCACACACAAGATGATGTCGCTATCTCTCTTGGTGCTCCTTGTGCTAGCAAGGTTCCAAGAGGTCCTTTGACGAGTGAAGGGAAAATGAGATGTCAATCTTTCTTGGCCGAATCCTCCTCAAGCGTCAAGCGTCAAGCGTCGCCACACTCACACAATAATCTCGAGAGGAATATGGGCGAGAGGAAAATAAGTTGAAGTGGCGAAAATAGAGAATACTCTATTCGGACGAGAGCACCCACCAAGTGGAGATCATGGTTACTAAAAATAGTAACCACTCCTCACCCCAACGTTCACGCCAAGTGAACTTGTCGCCAACTCCTCTCCCCTTGAACCATGCGCTCATCAAGTGAGCCGGTTCACTTTGGTTCGGTTTAAGAACCAATCAAGCCAATGATCTAGTCTAGATCTTAAATAAACCCTAAGGTTCCCGATCTAACCGTCGATCTCCTCGATGCCCCTGATCTGACCGATCTGGCATCTATTCTCTCGATCGAAGCTTACCGATCTTAAGCCCTAATCAATCAAACATGATCAGACCAGATCTCACTTACAATCAGAGACTAATTCCCTTTAAACTGAACCCAAACAATTCAGTCCACACGATCTGACTTAAGTAAGCCATATCATCAAATTGTGCGACCCTAAGGGTTTCCTTTAAATGTCGGTAACGATAATTCTCATTATCACGATCAGTGAGGGGTATCTAGCAACACATCACTATCTCCCGATATAAAGAAATGAGTCTTCCAAGACTACACCCAAAAACAGCACAAGTGTGAATCAAATCACAAAGCATACATATTTCCTTTGCCACTGGATGTTCTTATTGGACAAGCCTGTCAAGCTCGTAACTCCAATATGATGAGCATGATTAGAACAGATGAACACTGTCACCTGGGTATGGCCATACACTTTCTCAATCATCTCATCCAGGGGGCCCCTTTAGAACATCACACTCCTTAAACAAGGAGACGGCAATCCTATGTCTATCACTAGTGCTCTAACCTGACTCAAGCTCACCATCCAAGATAGTCTATAATCATTATGTTTCAAATGATATTGAACTACCTCAAAACAATGACAATCATCATTTAGAAAACACAAGTGATCTCAAGTCAGAGGAAATGTGCCACTTGTCTTAATCAAGGAATATTCACATTGTGACAAACAATTGAACATCCTAGTAGGGTCTGTCCAGTACATCCAATGTACCAATGAGTCTACATCTTATTCCATGCTCGAAGCATCCTATAAGATTAGAACACATATTAGTCTCAATCATATCAAGGCTGTCTCATGTTCACCAAGATATATCGACTAAGGACATAATAGCATGTCAGCCGAGCTGAACAGCTTTGAGACATTATTCAGAAGAACATATATTGCAGCAGACAATGTAGCTAACTGAATAACAACCATGCCTTTATAAACATAACAGTTTATTACATGATACAAATACATTCCCATAGGCCTCAAACATTAGCCTTAAGGGCATACCCCAACAATCTCCCACTTGCACTTAATCTAATGGTTGAGAAATCTCAAACCCATATTATTACAGTGCTTCTCATGCTTCTGCTGCGCCAGAGGCTTGGTAAGCGGGTCTGCCAGATTGTCATCTGTATGAACCTTGCAGATTTTGATCTCGCCACGATCTATGATCTCCCTGATCAAGTGAAACCGTCTCAGTATGTGCTTGGACTTCTGGTGCGACCGTGGTTCCTTTGCTTGTGCGATTGCTCCAGTGTTATCACAGAAGATAACTAAAGGATCGACACTCGAAGGAACAACACCAAGTTCTCTCACGAACTTACGAATCCAGACTGCCTCCTTGGATGCTTCCGAGGCTGCAACATACTCGGCTTCTGTTGTGGAATCAGCAACAGTTGACTGTTTGAAACTCTTCCACACCACTGCACCTCCATTCAAGCTAAAAACATAGCCTGATTGCGATCGGAAATCATCCTGGTCCGACTGGAACGAAGCGTCAGTATATCCTTCAATACTGAGTTCTTCCTGACCACCATATATCAAGAACATATCTTTGGTCCTCCGCAGATATTTTAAAATGTTCTTGACTGCAATCCAGTGCGCCATACCTGGATTACTTTGGAAACGACTGGTTACGCTTAACCCGTAAGCGACGTCTGGGCGAGTACACAACATCGCATACATAATGGAACCAATAGCCGAAGCATAAGGCGTATTGTCCATTTCATCTTTCTCAGTCTGTGTTTGTGGACACTGACTCTTCGAAAGACTCAGACCATGTCTGACTGGAAGATATCCACGTTTAGAATTCTCTAAATGAAATCTCTCCAGGACCTTATCGATGTAAGTACTCTGGCACAGCCCGAGAAGCCTCTTAGATCTATCCCTGTAGATCTTCACACCTAACACATAGGCTGCTTCTCCTAGATCTTTCATCTGGAAACACTTCCTCAGCCATGCTTTAACAGCATGCATTTCAGGAATGTCATTTCCAATGATCAAGATGTCATCGACGTAGAGGACTAGGAAAGTAATCACGCTCCCACTAAACCTCTTATATACACACGGGTCATCCTCGTTCTTGATGAAACCAAATTCAGTAACTGATTCATCAAAACGAATATTCCAGCTTCTCGATGCTTGTTTAAGTCCATAAATAGACTTCTTTAACTTGCATATCTTATGACGATCTGCTGGATTAGTGAAACCCTCAGGTTGTGTCATATACACATCCTCATCCAGATTTCCATTAAGGAAAGCTGTTTTCACATCCATCTGCCAAATCTCATAATCATAATATGCAGCTATCGCGAAAAGAATCCGAATAGACTTAAACATGGCTACAGGTGAGAAAGTTTCATCATAATCTATCCCGTAGATTTGTTTGAAACCTTTCGCAACTAGCCTGCCTTTATAGGTAACCACGTTACCATCCATGTCAATCTTCTTCTTGAAGATCCATTTACAGCCTATAGGGATAACTCCCGAAGGCGGATCAACCAAATCCCAGACTTGGTTATCTGACATGGAGTCCATCTCGGCGCGCATAGCCTCAAGCCATCTCGCTGACTCCGGTCCACTGACCGCATCCGCATAAGTAAGGGGTTCATCATTGTCAATGATGTAGACTCCGTCATAGCGCTCAGGCTGTCGACGGATCCTACCCGATCTTCGCGGTTCCCGTGATATTTGAGCCTCAGGTTGTTCAATAACCTGTTCTACCGGCTCAGGCTCATCCAACTGTGCTTGATCACTTTGTCCTTCCTCTGGATTCTCATCCAGTTTTATTTCTCTCCCACTGGCCTCTTGCAGAAGAAACTCCTTCTCAAGAAATATGGCCGTCCGAGCAACAAAAACCTTGTTCTCCTTGGGATCGTAGAAATAATAACCCTAAGTTTCCTTAGGGTAACCGACAAAGATACATTTGTCAGATCTGCTCTCTAGTTTCCCAGAGGCGAGCTTTTTGACATAAGCCTCGCAGCCCCAGATCCTGATAAATGTCAAGCTTGGCTGTTTCCCATACCATAACTCATATGGAGTTTTAGAAACTGCTTTGGATGGCACTCGGTTTAGTACCTTTGCAGCTGTTTCCAGCGCAAAACCCCAAAAGGAGTATGGAAGAGTAGCCTGACTCATCATAGAACGAACCATATCAAGTAGCGTTCTATTTCTCCTCTCGGACACACCATTCCATTGCGGTGTTCCTGGCGGAGTGAGCTGTGAGATAATCCCACACTCCTTTAGATAGTCAGTAAACGTATGACTTAGGTATTCACCACCTCGATCTGAGCGAAGTGCCTTGATATTTCGGCCTAGCTGATTTTGTACTTCATTCTTGAACTCTTTGAACTTGTCAAAAGATTCACTTTTATGTCTCATCAGATAGACATACCCGTATCTACTGAAATCATCAGTAAAGGTAATGAAGTACTGATAGCCACCTCTGGCATGTTTACTAAATGGCCCACACACATCACTGTGTATAAGGTCAAGTAAACCTGAAGCCCTTTGACCTTTGTGAGGAAAAGGTGACTTCGTCATTTTACCCATCAAACAAGCTTTGCATGTATCAATCTCCTTATAGGAGAATGATCCCAGCAGTCCATGATCATGCAACCGCTTAATGCGTTTCTCGTTTATATGGCCTAAACGACTATGCCACAGCAAGGTGCTGTCATCAGCATACTTGGCTTTCTTAATATCAACATTTTGTATAGAACTTTCCATGTCCAACATGAATAACCCATTGTTAATTGAACCAGTTGCATAAACAATATTATCATAAGACAAAATACACTTTGAAATATTGCATTCAAAGGAAAACCCCTTCCTGACAAGAGCAGGAATGGAGATAATATTTTTAGTTATACTGGGAACAAAATAACAATTGTCTAGTTCCAATACAATGCCAGATGGTAAAGGAATGAAGTAGTCTCCTACAGCAACAGCAGCAACCCGTGCCCCGTTTCCAACTCGTAGGTCCACCTCATGCTGTCCCACCTGCCTTCTTCTCTTGAGTTCCTGTACATTTGAACAAATGTGAACTCCACATGCAGTGTCCAACACCCATGATATAGAAGAAGAAAACATGACCTCAGTCACGAATATACCTGAGCCAGAAGCGATGCTTCCCCTCTTATCTCCTTGGAGCGCTTTACAGTCCTTTTTCCAGTGACCCAGCTGGCCACAGTGGAAACACCTGTATTCCTTGGACCGCTTCACCTTCTGCTTCAGAGCCTTGCTGTAATTCTTGACTGGGGCCTTGCCCTTCTTCCCCTTCTTCTTGTTCCTTGAAGGAACCATCAAGACAGAGGTCGAAGGCTTACCCTTCAGAGTCTCCTCAGTGGTCAAGAGCATATTCAGCAGCTCTGCCGGAGTACAATCGATTTTGTTCATATTAAAATTAATAATGAACGCGTCGAATGATGGCGGGAGAGACTGCAGAATAATGTCCACAGCAAGCTCCTGGTTGATGGTGTGCCCCAGTTTCTCCAGAGCCTCCTTGTGCCCAATCATCTTGAGCACGTGAGCTCCCACTGGGCTCCCCTCAGCCAGTTTGCTCTGAAAGAAGAGCTTAGTCAAATTATAGCGTTCAGTCCTCGCCTGTGCAGCATACAACATCTTGAGGTTTGCTATAATCTGTATAGCTGACATATCCTCATGCTGACGCTGCAGCGGTGGCGTCATAGACGCTAGCATCAGGCAAGCGACATCAATGCTATCATTGACGTGCTTTTCATAGGCTTCCCGAACCGCCCTTGCGGCGTTCGGAGCGGGCTGCGGCGGTATCGCCGTCTCGAGGACATACAGTTTCCTCTCTGCCTTAAGAATGATCTTAAGGTGTCCAAACCAGTCAGAGAAGTTCGGCCCAGCAAACTTCTCCCTTTCCAGTAGGGATCGCACATTGAAGTTCATGGTGTTCGTTGCTGCAGGTATCTACAACAATGCAAGAACAGCAAGGTCAGTATCAATGTATAAGAATCGATCAGGACTTAAGAAAGATTCTTTTTCTCACTATTTTATCAGGCGTGAAAAATCCAGCAAAACAGCCCGAAAGAGTAAAACTCTTTTAGTGAGATGGGATCCAGATTTCATACTTGGTCTCCGCGTCCCGCTCAGGCGAGATAAGATGCACAGAGAGTACAAGCACTAGTTTCTGGTAGGCAGTCCCTGCCGATCGCCAACCCGTGCGATTCCCCTTCATCTGGGCAATCCAGCAGACTGTGCCAACTGAGTTGGTACAACACAATCTCTGACCCCACAGATGGCTGCCTCCATGTGCTACCATATGCGCCACATATGTAGCCTACACGGTCAAGCTGACCCGACCTACTCCCTGGACCACCACGTGCTATGCTGAGCAACGAGAAGGGATAAATCCCTACTCTGTAACACGCAGGTGTAATCCCGCACCGTCTGAAGATAGATGGACGTGCCCACTGAGTGGGTACAACACGGCTCCAACGATAATCAGAACAGTGAGGTTTCGCGTCAGAAGGCTTACGAGCTTGATATTTTAGCGTTGGATTTTAACGGTCTTTTATCTTCTTCACTATCATGCAATTCCTATGGTGATAGCAGAAGATAAACTTAAACATGCAATTCTAATATTATACAATAAAAGAAAGCATGTATCTTATGTGGTAAAAGCCCATAGCCCTAGAAGACCTTAACCTAACTTAAGTCTTCATTTGCTCTTCATGGGTCTTTTGCTGCTCATCTGGCCCAAACCTGGGCCCAAGCGCCATCTGCAGCACAGGTGCGCCCACCAGGAATATGCGCCAGGTCCTAGGGTCGAACCCTAGACCTCCCACCTGGTCCAGCCACTTGCTGCATGCGCCTCTGCCAAGTGTGCACTGTGCTCTTGTCAAATTAAATTACAAATTTAACTATCTAGACAAGAGTGACACGCAGGTCACTTACATTTTATAAATTAAAACAATGTGATGCGCAGATCACAATAATTAATTTACAATTTTTAAATCCAGGCACGCAGGCCCCAGCACAGCACAGATTTAACATGGGCAG
Organism: Costus lasius; assembly: GCA_027563935.2. Lineage (NCBI taxonomy): Eukaryota > Viridiplantae > Streptophyta > Magnoliopsida > Zingiberales > Costaceae > Costus > Costus lasius. The sequence continues at coordinate 88,642,224 of CM050446.2, forward strand.
CCCACATAAGACTAAATAGACAAACACATGCATCCAATCAGCAATCAAGTGATCCATCATAAAAATTAAAATTTTCGAAAACCCCTTGGGATCAATTTTAATTTTTCCTTATTTGCCCTACAACCTTACAACGATCCATTACTAGGGATCCACTCATCCAACCTAGTCAGATCCACTGCCCTTGCATGCACCAAGTCCTAACTGACTTGAGTCGACCATAAGGTCAACCATGCATGCGTCAGGGCTGAACGACCACACTGAGGTCTGGCAAGCAGGCGTGACCCCGGGCCTAACTCAGGTGCGTTCATTAATCGTCTCAATCAGACTTCGCTACACACCTGTCTGCAGTCGACCTATAGCCACCATAGGTTTGCGCCAAGGTGCTATCTGGTCGACCCATTCAGGCTGTCAGATAGTCTGATCAGACTGTTGGATCTAAACTAGGGGTGACTTCAACCCTAATAACCCGTTTAAGGGTTTATAGTAGAGCCTTAGATCTAGAGTGAGTCGCGCATGTTAATTAGGGTTTTTAAGAAAAACACTAAGCATGCGCCAAGAACAACATGCGCCAATGATAACATACTTCAAGTTTCGCATGTACAAAAACTTAAAGAAAAAAAAACGCATGTTAACTAGATCTAAGCTTGTACACGCAAACATGGATCACATAAGCTTAAGCAATCATACAAAGATGCATAGAAACCTCGCTCTGATACCAGTTGTTGGAACCCCTTTCTAGAGGGGGGCGAAACCCAGCATGGCGCATATTCAGTTTTCAAGCAGCGGATAGGGTCTCTAAGAATCGCATGCACCTTATATAATCAACTTAAAGAAAACCCGAATGCATAAGAGGTGATTCGATTCATACCATTGCCATTTCTAGATGGCGGCTTGGAAGCAAAGATCAAACGAGATCTTCTCCTTGTCGTCACACACAAGATGATGTCGCTATCTCTCTTGGTGCTCCTTGTGCTAGCAAGGTTCCAAGAGGTCCTTTGACGAGTGAAGGGAAAATGAGATGTCAATCTTTCTTGGCCGAATCCTCCTCAAGCGTCAAGCGTCAAGCGTCGCCACACTCACACAATAATCTCGAGAGGAATATGGGCGAGAGGAAAATAAGTTGAAGTGGCGAAAATAGAGAATACTCTATTCGGACGAGAGCACCCACCAAGTGGAGATCATGGTTACTAAAAATAGTAACCACTCCTCACCCCAACGTTCACGCCAAGTGAACTTGTCGCCAACTCCTCTCCCCTTGAACCATGCGCTCATCAAGTGAGCCGGTTCACTTTGGTTCGGTTTAAGAACCAATCAAGCCAATGATCTAGTCTAGATCTTAAATAAACCCTAAGGTTCCCGATCTAACCGTCGATCTCCTCGATGCCCCTGATCTGACCGATCTGGCATCTATTCTCTCGATCGAAGCTTACCGATCTTAAGCCCTAATCAATCAAACATGATCAGACCAGATCTCACTTACAATCAGAGACTAATTCCCTTTAAACTGAACCCAAACAATTCAGTCCACACGATCTGACTTAAGTAAGCCATATCATCAAATTGTGCGACCCTAAGGGTTTCCTTTAAATGTCGGTAACGATAATTCTCATTATCACGATCAGTGAGGGGTATCTAGCAACACATCACTATCTCCCGATATAAAGAAATGAGTCTTCCAAGACTACACCCAAAAACAGCACAAGTGTGAATCAAATCACAAAGCATACATATTTCCTTTGCCACTGGATGTTCTTATTGGACAAGCCTGTCAAGCTCGTAACTCCAATATGATGAGCATGATTAGAACAGATGAACACTGTCACCTGGGTATGGCCATACACTTTCTCAATCATCTCATCCAGGGGGCCCCTTTAGAACATCACACTCCTTAAACAAGGAGACGGCAATCCTATGTCTATCACTAGTGCTCTAACCTGACTCAAGCTCACCATCCAAGATAGTCTATAATCATTATGTTTCAAATGATATTGAACTACCTCAAAACAATGACAATCATCATTTAGAAAACACAAGTGATCTCAAGTCAGAGAAAATGTGCCACTTGTCTTAATCAAAGAATATTCACATTGTGACAAACAATTGAACATCCTAGTAGGGTCTGTCCAGTACATCCAATGTACCCATGAGTCTACATCTTATTCCATGCTCGAAGCATCCTATAAGATTAGAACACATATTAGTCTCAATCATATCAAGGCTGTCTCATGTTCACCAAGATATATCGACTAAGGACATAATAGCATGTCAGCCGAGCTGAACAGCTTTGAGACATTATTCAGAAGAACATATATTGCAGCAGACAATGTAGCTAACTGAATAACAACCATGCCTTTATAAACATAACAGTTTATTACATGATACAAATACATTCCCATAGGCCTCAAACATTAGCCTTAAGGGCATACCCCAACAGAAAGGTGGTTGACTACTGAGCAAGAAAAACAATTAAGTACCTCTAGAATTTGCAAAGAGTTAGAGTTTATGTTACCCTTGTATGTTTATTATTGACTTGAAATTATGAGATCTCTTATTGGATAGTTATCTTAGTATGTCATATCCATTAATAGCATCTACTTATGTATTGTTGAAGGATAAATACAATGGCTTGGTATCATAGTTAACCCTAACCCTTACAATGTGTTTCCTTGGAGGGAAAAGTGGAAGGAAGGAAAAATATTTTTCCCTATAAGGAAACGACGAGAGAATAGTAAGTGGAGGGAAAAAAATTCTTGTTTTTCCCTCGTTTTGGTTCTGCCTAAATTGGACGGAAAATTAAATGGACAAAGAAATACGTCGCTCACCCATTCGCCCATCGCCATCCAGCCCTCCACACCTCTCGCCTGTCGCTGTCTAGCCCTCCACACCGCTCGCCCTCGCCGTTCAGCCCTCTCGCCGTCGCCTCGCCATCCAGCCCGCTTGCCATCGCCATGCTATCCAGCCCGCTCATCGTCGCTGTTGCCCTCAGCCCTCCAGTCCCACTCGCTCATTCACCCGTCGCCATCTAGCCCTCCACGCTACTTGGATCACGTTGTCTAGCCCTCTCGCTGTCACCTTGCCGTCCAGCCCTCTCGCCCTAGCCCTCAACCCTCCAACTCACTCGCGGTTGCCCCTTCAGTCCGATCCGATCGCCATCACCACTAGCTGAGTGGAAGGAATTTTTGGTCACATGAAACTCACGTGATCAAATTTTCCTACCCTTTCATTTTTCCTCCACCGCTTATTTTCTTTTCCTCCTTGTTTTCTTTCCCTATAAGGAAACACAATGTTAGACCCCATCAATATGAATAAATTAAGTGCCTCGTTTTTGCTACAGCCACCTCTCATTAATCGCCACTAATGTTGCTGCCATACTTCTTTGAGTGTCTCCTCTTTGATCACCGTCTCTTCCGGTTGACAAGTTACAACACTAGAAAGCATATCCACTTTCTTTATCCCTTCTTTAGGGTTTGCCAGGGTTGCATTTTGATCTCCTTATCTTAATCTTAGTCCTTCGGTAGGATTTCTTATTGTAGAGCTTTTTTCCATAAACAGTGACCTAAAACTTATTATTACTTTTGGGACGAAAATGAAATTAAATAATGCCAACTATTTACAATAGGCATAACGGATGCTGTATATCCTTACATCACATAAGAAGTATTATCACTAAGCTACTTCTCTTGTTATCAAAGACTTCTTTTGAGTCGTGGCAATGTTCTAATATAGTGGTAATCACCTTATTGAATAGTATGAATTACTATGAAACTTAATGTTGCTTTTATTCTTATGTTTTTGGAGAATGCCAATGTACTATAGGATGTTTTGCACCATAAGTCCATAACAAAATGTCTATCATATCAACCACTTATATGACGACTTCTTCAACCTTGAATGAGATGGTTGATCTATATAAGAGTACTATTCTCTCTGTGGGAAAATAGGACGAGTTTGTTAGAATATCATTATCATCCTCAATGTTGTGAAAATCATGATTCGAGTAGCAGGATTATTGGATCAGCAAAAAAGACTTGGATCGGAGCTAGGATTGCAAAATGTCAAGGAACAACAAGATTGCCATTCTAGAATGTTGGGTGGGATTGTCTGATCCCATCAATCCCACTTCTCCACTAGTTAACGGGCAACTTACTCGTAACTTGTCTTAAACCTATTACCTAAATCTTAACCATATTCGATGTCATTCCCTCTCTTCTTTGCTATGAGCCTACGATGCCCCTGATTCTCTCTTAGTCTCCTCTTCTTCACAGTGATGCTGGCGCCCATAAGCTCTTATCAATGTCACCAATGCTTATACAAGCTCTTCTTGATGCTATCGCTGTCACTGATACAATCTCTTCTCGATGCTGATGTGACCTCTTCTTGATGCTACTGATGACATCGATGTGAGCTCTTCTCGACGTCGATGCAAGCTCTTCTTGATGCCACTGCTGATGCCAACATAAGCTCTTCTTGACGCTGCAAGCTCTTCTTGACGCCACTGCTGATGCCAGCATGAGCTCTTCGACCCTGATGCTAGCTCTTCTCGATGTTGTTGCCTATGTGAGCTCTTCTCCTTTACTGTGATGCGGCCGACACCAGCTCCTCCATTGGGATGGTGCTGACACAAGCTTTTCTCCTTCTGCATTGCGAATATTTATAGCTATGTCAAGGTGAGTTTTTGGAGCTCTGTTTGAACTGATTGGTTATGCTAAATCCTGATACCATTATTGATTAGTAACTAATTAGTTATGTTTATTAAAAAGCTGCACATATGCCTTTGTTGCTATTGACTTACAAGTTATAGTTATAGTCTTTATTCCTAAAGTTGCTCTAAATAACTTGATAAATGACATGTTGTATACATTGCATGTTTTGTATGGAATTGTATTAGGTTTATAATTTTTGAATTGGGAGTCTGGCCATCAAGGAAAGTAAGAATACACTAGTAAATCATCTAAGAGGAAGAATGCACTAGGAAGCAGAATATATGTTAGTTGGGAACATGGATTTGTAGTTGAAAATAATCCTAGAAAAATCAAATGTAAGTATTATGATAAGATAATATCTAGAGACATATCAATTCAAGCATTATTTAGCTTGTACAAGAAAGATATGAGACATGTAAAGCCTTGTCTAATAATGTTAGAATACAAATTATATTTTTTATGGCACATGTAGAGCAAGTTGTACAAATGAAGAAGTTGATCATCAAGAAGAAGAGGAAAGACAATTATGGAGTCTTTTGGATCTTCCGGTAAGAAAGTTTTCATGTGTTGCTAGTAGTATTCAAAGTTATACAATTAATCAAATGCCTAAAAAAGACTTGAGGGAAGATGTTGCCAACAAATTACTAGATTTTTTTTACACTAGTTATATTTCATTTAATTGTGTAAAAAATCTATAGTTTATAAAAGTTTTTGATCCGTAGCAAGATATGACATTGGTTTTAAGTAGGGCTGACAAAATTTCCTATCGGGGTCGGGTACCTGACCCGACCTATTTACATCGGGTTTGGGTACTCGTTTATCTAAACGGGATAGATTCAGGTTTGATGGGTCGGGTTTTAATCGGGTTCGGGTTTAGTGGTACAGGTACCCGATACTCGATACTCGATACTCGATTTCAATAATAAATAAATAAATAAATATAATTTTCTTAAAAATATAAATAATAATAAGTTATTATATAAATATATTTATTATTATTTTAATTTTAAATTATATTTTATAAAAATATAAAATAATAAATAATTTTTATTTTATTTAATCGGGTACCTGATTAAATACCTGACCCAGGTTTGGGTTGCACAATAAGATATTTAACTCGGGTTCGGGTATTGGGTTTTGAATTCGGGTCAGGTTCGGGTTTTGGGTGGTAACGTGGGTACCCGACCCGTTGCCGCCCCTAGTTTTAAGCATCCTTTCTATGAGATTGGAGAAACTTTTTTGAAGAAGTGACCAAAACATTAGATATTATTGAATCTTATAAACTTGAGAGGAAGAAAATTGGTTATTCAATAATATCATATGCATGGACTGATAGACAAAGAAGATTAATTTATAATTTTCTAGTGAATAATCCGAAGACTACTATTTTTTTTTTAATTTTTTTTTATCATCTATTGATACATTTGATATTTTTAAAACAATTGATAAATTTTTGAGATGCTAGATGATGTTGTTGAGAACATTGGAGAAGAAAATGTTATTCAAATTATTACTGGGAATGTTGTAGACTACAAAGCAAAAGGAGAAAGGAAAACAATGAGCTTATTTTATAGTCTTGTGCAACACATTGTTTTGACTTAATTTTTGAAGATTTTTGAGAAGAAATTAAGCACACATCGGATGACTATTTCTAAAGGTAGAAGGATATGTACATTTATTTATTCAAGGACAATAGTTCTGTCAATGTTAAGACAATTTACAAATAGAAAAAATTTGATTAAGCCAGCTATTACTTGGTTTACTATATCATATTCGACTTTGGGCTCTTTTAGTGATTCAAAGGGTGCATTAATGACTATGTTTACTTTTAGTCAATGGAAATCAAACAAAATTTCAAGAATTGAAGAGGGGAAAAAGATTTAACCATTAGTGTTAGTAGTTTTTGGAAAGATGTTATTTTTTGTCTTAAAGCTACTCTTCCAATTATTAAAGTTCTATGTTTGGTTGATTTTAATAAAAAGCCAGCTAGATTTATTTATGAAGAGATGGATTGTGCTCAAGAAAAGTTCCAATTGAATTTTAAGTACGTTAAGAAAAGATGATTTATTATTCTTATATAGTTATAACTTGTAACTTTGACATTTTTTATTTAAAATAATTTTATGTTTTTTATTTATCATATAGATATGAGCCTATTTGGTAAATCATTAATGAGAGATGGAATGTACTACTTTATAGGTTGTTGCATGCTATAGGGTATTATTTAAATTCTTAATTCCATTGTAGTCCTACTTTTAAGTCTGCTGGTGAAGTTAAAAGAGGGTTGTATAATTGTTTGGTAGGAATGGTTCTTGATCCTAAAGAAAGAACAAAAATTAATATAGAACTAAAGATTTTAAGGATGTCAAGAGATTGTTTGACATTAATCTTGTAATTATGACAAGAGATAAAAAGCATCCAACTAAATAGTAGGATTCATATAGAGTGACTATTTTGAGCTAAAGAGATTTGCTATATGGATATTAAGTTTAACATGTAGTTTTTTAGGGTATGAAAGGAATTGGAGTATGTTTGAACAAGTTAGTATGTATTTAATTTTTTTTATATTGATTCATTGGGTATTATTTACCAAATCTAAGTTACTCTTATTTTTAAATTTTTTAGGTCCATGTAAAGAAAAGAAATCGTTTACACCAAAAGAAGATGAATGATTTATTTTGCAAATTTGAAATTACATAAGCAAAAAATTAAGAAGAGAGCTCTAAAGGATATTGGTTTTGAAGAATAATCCTTAGATGATGAATAGATAACTGATAAGCAATGGATAGTTCAAATGAAGCAAGTTGCTTAAATAAGGAATAGCTTGGTGCTCTTATAAAGATAAAGAGAGTGAAAATGAAAGAGACCAAAGGAATAAGTAGGCTCTCTCACCTAGTAATGCACATGCTAGAGAAGATATTAATGATCTTGATGAAGATGAAGATGAAGAAGATGAGAATTTTGATGATGAATCAATTGAAAATTTATACTATGATTGTTCTTTGGTGTTTGGACAATTGAATATTTGGATGTTGGACTTATACTTGAATTGTTCCATGACTTAGTTATAATTTATGAGGTTGTACTTTAAGTTATTATTGTAAACATATAATAGTTGGTTGTAATTTTTGTCTTTTGTGCCTTATGAATTATGACTTTATAGAATATGATCATGTAAGTTGTAATATTCCATCCTTATACTTAGTTATCCATTTTAGGTGATAAATTATTTTTAAAATAGTTGTTTGATATGATTTGCTTTTTTAAAATTTATGTGGGTGAATGGTTATAAAATATCTAATGTTGTTTATTGTCAAATATTTGGTCTCTTGCTAATTAATACTTGACAATATATGTTTAACAAGTTAGTATACAAGAATGTTAGCCTTCTTAATTTCTTATTACTGGACAACGTGGTCAGGAAGTTATTAATTATTTTTATCATAATATTACTCTTAATATATAAATATATAGAATTATAAATATATTTTTTTAAAAAATATTTTTTTGTTCTTCCGGATCCTAGGAGATCTTAATCCTAGGTAGGATCTCAATTCTAACAACCATGATCATCGTTGTATCGTAAATATGAAAACACTACTTTAACAACAAGACTTCTTAATAATAGAACTTCTCTTGGGACTTGATGACTCTTACTCTTTTACACGCTAAGTTATTGATGGATGCTATTGTAATTAGTCATCAAAATGCTTTTTCACGGTTACTGCATGTATTCATGGCATCTAATGACACTTTTACTACTGCCACTCCTTTCATGATTAGTGCTTTAGTGGCTCCACAATTAAGGAATCATATTGGGTATTCTAGTGCAAGTTAGGTTTGGGCAAGGTCTATCTTTCCTCTATATACTCTAGAATTAATGTCCTAAATAGAAAATTATATATTAATATGTCTTGGGCAACATTTTGGTACTTGTGCCTGGTATGAGCGGTATATTTTGGCCGGCACCAAGTGGAGAAAAGCAAAATAGAGCGGGGAAGTAGTGAAAAGAGTGGAGCAGGGAAGAAGAGTCGGAAGGAGAGGAAGAGAAGAAAAAGGAGGTAGAGGCGTACTGGTCTCCTTGAGCTCACTGCAAGCTTCCACGAAACAGCTGAAGTGGGGAGGAGGCCGCATAGCAGAAGCTCACAATGAGCTTTCCTGAAGATATCATGACACACTTGTAGACCCACTTTTTTAACTTGTAAATTTTAACTTGTAGACCCACTTTTTTAATATTAGCAACACTTCTCCGTTGGGACAAAGATATCATGACACAAGTCGCAAAGCATTTGTGAAGATATATGCCAGTGCTTTTCTAGCTATGTAAAGAGCACATATTTATTGGTCCATATAATCAACCTCTATATATTTTGTTAGAACACTTGATTACTTACAATGAAGATAGTATATTGGTTGACAATACATGTTCAAAGAATTTGGACATAATATATTAAATTTATGTAAGACTTTTGAACCGTAACTTTCTCAAGTGGTATATGCCATCTTTGTATTCTACTTGACAACTAAACTTGGAAACCACATCTTGTTTCTTGCTTTTTATGTTACCAAATTTCCACCCACATATGTGAAAAATCTAGATATTAATTTTTTGTCATCCACATTTCCAGCATAATTAGTATGTGTGTAAGCTTCAATTATAATATGCTTATTCTTTATGCACAACAAGTCTTTCCCTGTATCTTCTTTAATATGTTATAAGATTGAGTATGACATTTCAATGACATCTTTTGGGTTTTCACATAAATTAACTAATAACTCTTAAAAGTCCGAGATGTTTGGTATAGTGACAGAGAGAAACAAGTTTTCCTATTAATTGCATCAACATAATTGTACTCCATTTCAGCACTATACTTTTAATTAGGAATCATTTGTGTTTACTATTTTATAGTCTATCATGCCAATTTTTTCAAGTAGATCCAATGCATACTGCCGTTATGACAATAAAATCCATTTTCCTTTATAAGTATTGTGGTCTTCCCAAGTCTTAAAAATGAATGGTGATTGAAGATGCAGTTTGGTTTGAGCTATGCCTTTTGAATCACCTCTATCAATAGAATATCATCCATATAAACAATATATCATTGTACCTACATCTACACATCATATAAATCTGGAGTGATTAGTTTTGCTATGTTAGAAATTTACTAGCAGCGTCACTTGAAAAAATTTATGGATCCAAGCCTCTAGATTTTGTTTTAATCCATATATTACCTTATGTAACTTGCATATTAACTTCCTCTTAGCAACATAACCTAGTGGTTGCTCCATATATACATCCTTATAAAGATCCCCCTATAGAAAGACATTTTCAACTGCCAATATAGATTAATAGCTAAAGAGAAAAAAATTCTAATTGCGTTTAAGAGTGCCACCGGAGAAAATATCAAAATAATCAATACTATATATTTAGGTAAAACAACCAAGTGGGCTTTGTACCTCTCAGCTAATGTTCATATTTTCCTTGATAATAAAGTCTCTATTTCCTAATTCATGGTAGTTTCTACTCTCGTATTAGTAGAGCCTTATAAATGGAGGATAAATGAGCATAAGAAACATACGGAGATATAACATAAGTAGTTGTACTGCTTTTTTTTGTGTAAGGCAAGATCATTAGTCTCAAAGTGGAGACATGTGAAGGTGGCACAAATGGAGGGGTGGTTGAAGGGGCACAAATACTTCAGCAATAAACCTATAGTGGTGGTGGAGCAATACTAATGTTACGTGTGTGGCATGTAACGACAAAAGAAAAGGAATAAAAGTAAAAAGAAAAAGATAAAAAACAAAAATGAAACAAAACGAATCGGATCACTGTACATGCATACGTGTACATTAATCCAATTTTGATTTTTGATGCGACAACTCACTATTTGCTCGTTACTTTTGCCTTTTATTCTCCCCATTTAATCCCCCTTATCTCTCTCTCTCGCGTTTGCATGCCACTGATGCCGAGCTTCTCTCCCTCGCATTCACAGCTCTCGCCTCCTCCCCTCCTGGCGAACTGCTCCAAGTGCCAGCGACATAGGCCCGGACCCCAGCGACGAGTATCAGTGGCTTTGGAGAAGCTTCCACACCCATTTTCCCTCTATCCTTCCGGCTGGCGAGCCATGGCTGGACGTGGGTTCGCCAAAACCCTAAAACTCCGACTACTCCGTTTTCTCCAAACAACTTTGACGCTTGTCGGTGTGCTCCTGCATAGTTGGCACCTAGCATAGTTGGCAACTAGGTGCTAGTGGCTCTTTGCCATCTCGAGCCGGTTTCGACGAGGTTTCAGCGTATTCTAGCGGAGCTCCGGCGAGGTCCGATATTGTCTTTTTTACTTTCGACAAACTTCGGGACGCAGCGATTTTTATTAGAAAAGGGTGGTCGCTGACGTCGGGGACGATGCACTGTTTCGGCGAACCTCCAGCAAACTTTCGACAACGTTCGTTTGACTCGACTGTGGTGCGTCCACATGTGCTGTGGACAAGGTTAGTGCCTAACCTCCTCTGTATGTAGTTTTACAAGAAATCCTGTATGTTGTAGCGTAATGGAATACTTAGGCAAATACTTGCTTAGGATGATATAATAACTGCAACAGAACTACATGGACAATCATAATAGATTATTAAAAGTAATTAAAGAAAAGTAAAAAAAAAAATTAAAAATAGATGAATAATTATATATGTAAATGTAAGGACTAAAATGGACAACTGATAAGTATTAAACTATATCCTAGCGTAAAGGCTGTAGATTCGAATGGGTGGGATCTATTTCAGATACGGGATTGGGATTAGTCAGACATATAGTGGCAGGTAGAGATCTTTTCCTGTACTTTGATCAGGGTGCCTGCCACTTGGTTAGAAGGCGCCCTAAAGTTTGTCGTTACCGCTTAGTTCGGGATTCCTTACTGATTTATTCTATTGTTATCCGTTCCGTTGGCTTGTTATTCCTTTGTGCATGGTGTGAATAATTATTTATATTTCGTCGCATAATATGTTTTTATCCTAGACTATTGGGATTTCACATTGTTTACATTGCATGTGTGCTCTCTAGCACTGTATATTAGTTATTTGGGCCGTACTAGTGGCGGTGTAGTGCTAATCGGACGTGTTTTGTGGCCAGATCTATATAGTGCTATAGAGGATGACCTTGTAGATTATATTGTTATTCGCATGCAGTTGTATTATTATTGCACGGGTATGACTGGGTACTAGAAGTAGTGCCAACGGACTGTTGACGAGCACTCGTTTCCAGTATGCGAGCTGATACCAGGGACCACTCAAATATGAGTGTGTATCCATATGGGACGAGTTAACCCTCTACTCTGTATTGTTTAGTGTGTTGTACATTTATGATATTTGTCATAGTTTACAAGTACATATTTGGTGCATACTAATATGGTGCATACTAATAGGCTACGTTGTATGTATGTATGACACGTTTTTTTTAGTATTGATGCATCGTGTACTTAATCTCTACTTAGCCTTTTTAGCTAACAACTCTTGCTCATGTTGATTTTATTTAAGGTCCTAGTGCGGGTCCGTTGCGGGCGGATCAGACGTAGTTAGTGATAAAAGACTCCTTGGGGTATTGTATCTATATTATGAGTATCTGTGGATGTTTTGGCCATGTGGCTGATGTGTTATATCGTCGGTGTAGATGAAAAATTATCGTACTTGTGTTATTGATGTATTACTATTGTTATTCATGTTTCGGGTTTTACAATTTGAGTTTGGATTTTCAATATACAGTACTGGGCCGAGCTGATTAATAGGCTCAAATTGTTAGGTCTCGTTGGTGGGCCGTTGGTTGGGGGCAGTAGTTGTCGGGATGTGACAATTAATGGTATTAGAGGTGTTGGTTTAGTTTAGGAGTCAAATTAACCCTAAGGACTTAGGGTGAACATCTGGTACATCTGGTTTAGGATGTTCGGTCTCGTTATTGGAATTTAGATGTTGAGCATCTAACCTTATTTGCATATAATGATTATACCTGTGAAAAATTTTTGTTTCCATCTTAGGATACAATCGAGACCATATGGTGGATCGTCAGCAGCGGGCAGTCAAAATAGACGTGGCTCTCAGATGGGCTGAGTGTTGAGTAGGGCCCGTGATGCCATACATATGCCATGATGATGTGTTGGTGGGAGTTCTGGATCATCTGAGCATAGTCAGATGGCGTGAGAATCATCGACTATGGACCAAGAGTTGCATGAGCCTCAATATGCACCACAATACCAACCTGATTATGAAGCACAATATCAGTCGAATTATGAATCGCAACTTTCTGCGAGCTGAACATGAGCAGGCTATGAAGCTCGTGACGGGTGTGACGGCCTCGGCGAAAAATCCAAGAAGTAAGCACGGCCGTGTATGCCATCAGTGCACGTCGAAACGGGGTCGTCGGGGCAAAATGGTGTCTTCAGGGGTGATCACGGCATGATCGTGCTTCTGTTCATGGCTATGATCAGTTCTGTCGGAGGACCTAAAGGAGCCCGACAAGGTGGAAATATGGCGGTCCCTACGCTCATCCTAACCACCGGACCGCTACATGAGAGTTGTTAGCTTATTATCGATCCACACCGAAGTGCTCCCACCTAAGGGCCATGCAACCCACTCTCATAAAGGCCTAGCCCAAGACGGGCCACATAACCATCTCAACAATACGGCCCAAGAGCACGGAACGACAGTCGTGACCCAGTCCACAATATCCAAGTTCTGTTGCTTTATCGCGGTATGTTCCGAACGCGTCTAACCACACTAGCCGCCTCCGTACGAAGAACACAAGGACATGCGCCAGCTTCAGGAATAGTTGGTAGAAGTTTGTTTTCTTTTCTCTTATGTAGCAGTCTTGACTCCTTTTTGCTGCAGGAGTTGGTAGTAGTTAGGATTCTCTTGTCTTGTAGCATGTTGTCTTGTTCCCTCCCCTCTTGTTCTATAAAAGAGGAGGTTGGCCTAGCTTAAACTTCAGTTCTCTCATAGTGGTAGAGTTCTCTTGGTGAGCTGCGAGTGCCTCCAAAGTTTGGGATCGTGGTCGGTGCCTCGATTCCGGTGTTTGTATGAGTCTTGGTCGGAGCCTCAACTCCTCGTTGTATTTCCAGCTTTGTTCTAGCATTGTAAGAAGTAAATCCCACCACCTCCGGTGGGTCAGGTTCACCTATTTTTCAAAAGTTACTTGTTCATTTCCGCTATGTTTTCGCTTCTTCCTTTACCCCTTAGCCGCGAGCATCCATACATCGGAGGCGTGAATGTTTTTTGGTTTGTTGGTTTGTTTCCAGGTTCATAGGCGCGCGAGCTGAACCCTACAAAACCGCTGCCCTAACGTGCTGAGCTTAAAATTTGCTACGAGGTTAGTGAGTTTAATTCTTATAGTTGAGTTCTGTTGTGTTTTCTTGCATTTGTGTTGCCCCGAAACGAGTTCGTCACTGATTTCATCGTGTATCCCTGTTATGTTTCCGAGCGTTTTCACTTCCCTCATCTAAAGGCCCTCTCTCGTTTCTTCATGCATATTATAACACCATAGAGTACGGTACTAAGGGCCCTCCCACCTATTGTAGCCTCATCATTTCTAGTATCCGAGGAGTTGCGCACTCGATTCTTATCGTTCGGATGATCCAACTCCGTTACATTGCATATTTTCGCCCGATTTTTGCATTTTCAGCATTCTGCACTTAGTTTATTTCAGCCTTGTTTGTGCATGGTGACTACAAGGTCACAAGTCATGTCGTCTCAATTCCCCGACACCGTCCCAGAAACCCAAGAGTCGGCTCAACCTTCGGAAAGGATTAGCACACCGTTAGACTCTTTAGCTGCTTTTGCCGCATAAGTTCACACGCTGTCCGCTCGGTTTGATGCCCATGTGGGTAAGATGGACACCGCTGTCCAGCAACTTACGGCGGTGATCCGAGACCTAGTTGATCATCTAGATGCGTCGGGGCGTAGGCGCCCGAACTCGGTTCAGCCTCCTCCCTCCGCCCAACCCGCTCCAACTAGGGAGTTTCCCCCTCTAGTCGCGCCCGTTAGGCGCCAACCCATTGAGTCCGAACCCGACCGTCGTAGGCCTTATGTGGCCCACGAGGGCCTAAATTATGGAGATGAACCCTTTGACGAAGATGATGTTTGGGCTGCACAAAGGCCCCTAGCCTAGCCCCGTTATGAGCATGATCGCGTGAATGAGGATTTTCGCCGCTTTGTCCGACACACCCCTGCGCCCTTCATGGGCGGTCTTGACCCACGAAATTCCTCGATTGGGTCGCCTCCGTCGACTTGTACTTCGACTTGAGTAACTGTGCCCCACACCTACGTGTCCAGTATGTCTGCACTTTGCTCGAAGAGCTTGCACGCCTACATTGGCAGAATGTGGAGTGCCAAAACGAGCAGCTTGCGCTTCCACCCATCACTCGTCGGGAGGAAATGAAGTATTGCCTCCGCGAGCGATACGTGCCCCCTTCGTATAGACAACGACTTCTAGACCAATATAGTAGTCTCGAACAAGGGTCGAACCGTTGCGAAATATCGCTTGACCTTCGACACGTTGTAGCTTCGTTGCAACTTGCAAGAAGACTCCGAGTTAGTTTTTTCTAAGTTCAAGAATAGTCTCTGTGCATAAATCTGGTGCGCCCTCCCAGCATATGGCTCGGAATCGTTAGACTAAACCTATCATTGTGCGTTAGATATTGAGCAAGATCTTCGTGCTATGGCCCGATGCAGAAAGTTTGTCGCACCCCGGTGTCCCTACCCTAGCAGGCCTCCGCATACCCACTCTTGGGCCGAGCACCTCGAGTCTCGATCCGACCCGCGTTCTACATCGAAAGCCCATGGCTCCCCTCGTCGCCCAGCCCCGGAGGCACTCCCCTCTCGCCCCCACTTGGGAAGAGAAGGGCAAGGCCCCCGTCGTTGGCTCGACCAAGTGAGTCCATTGTTATAACTGTCTTCAACCGGGTCATTACTCTAGGGATTGCCCTAAGAAGTCCACCTCCGCGGACAAAGGTCACACCTGTGTAACCACCATTACCCGCGAGCGTGCGGAGTATGACATTGAGGCTGAGTGTTACACGAGTGGTGATGAGTCGGGTAACCCCACTCTTGCGGTAGTTAGATGCACCCTTGTCCAAACCCCGCCCTCTGAGGATTAGAGGCGCACGAGCATATTCACAACTTACATCAAGTGTTACGGGCACTCATGTAAGATTGTCATTGATGGGGGAAGTAGTCTAAACGTGGTCTCCCGGACTGCATTCACTTGCTTTGGTCTTCTCCTCGAGCCCCACCCGAAGCCCTACTCGATTGCGTGGGTTGACGCATCGAGCCTTCCGGTCACCCATAGGTGACAAGTTCCCATTGCTTTTGGGGATTATCGTGAGAAAGTATGGTGTGATGTGACAGCTATGGATGTTGCCCACGTCCTCTTAGGACGTCCTTGGCTATATGATAGAGATGTAGTTCACTATGGCCGGCCTGTGTTCGACCACAATGACCAGAAAATTTGGTTGATACCGGCCCCGCCTAAAGTGCTGCGCGCATCCACCTCTAAGGGCGTGATTATCCTGCCCGCGGCTGCTCTTCCAGCACCCGCCGTCGTGTCCCTCATGCGCACTTCCGTGCTTATGCACGAAGCCACAGACTCCAAGATTGTTTACGCCTTGATGGTGCACGAGTCAGCGGGTCCCTCCCCTCCCTTGGACGCGGCACCTCCCCCGGAAATCTCAGCCCTCTTGACTTAGTTTGCCAACATTAGCCCGGAGGACTTACCCCATGGACTCCCCTCGGATAGGGAAATCCAGCATGTCATTGATCTTGTCCCAGGAGCACCTCTCCCCAACTGGCCCCATCATTGTTTGAACCCCACTGAACACGCTGAATTCAGCGTCAAGTTGATGAACTCCTTACCAAGGGGTACATCTACGAGACTCTATGTCCCTGCGCTGTACCCGCCTTGCTCACGCCCAAGAAGGATAGGTCGTGGCGTATGTGCATTAACAGTCGCACCATTAATAGGATCACCATCAAGTATAAGTTCCCCGTACCTCGACTTGATGACATGTTGGACTGAATCTCTCGAGCGTCTTGGTTCTCCAAACTAGACCTTCGTAGCGGATACGACCAGTCCGCATTCATGAGGGTAATGAATGGAAGACCGCATTCAAGACCAAAGACGGTCTCTATGAATGGCTTCCCATGTCATTTGGGTTGTCCAATGCCCCGTCTACATTCATGCGGCTCATGAGCCAAGTCCTTGAGCCCTGGGCAAGTCCCTGGTCGTCTATTTTGATGACATTCTGATTTTTAGTCGAACCAGAGAGGAACACTTGGAGCATCTTCGCTCCACATTTGTCCTTTTTGCGTAAGGAGTGCCTCTTCCTTAACATGAAGAAATGCGCCTCCATGACCAACCGAGTCCATTTCCTGGGTTACATCGTGTCTGATGAGGGTCTTTCTGTTGACCCGGCCAAAGTTGAGGTCATCCGGCATTGGCCCGAACCCCGCATCATGTCCGAGGTCCGCAACTTTTTGGGCCTCGCTAGCTTCTACCACTGTTTCATTCGGGGTTTTAGCACGATTGCAACCCCGCTGACCCAACATCTGTCAAAGGATGACTTTGAGTAGACCACCGCCATTCAACGTGTCTTCGACACACTTAAGGATGCCATCACGACTGCACCTGTTTTGTGCCTCCCGGACTTCTCCAAAGTCTTTGAGGTTGCGTGCGATGCCTCCAGTACTGGGATCGGCGGCACCCTTAGCCAAGAAGGTCACCCTGTTGCCTTCTTTAGTGAGAAGCTGAACACTATCCGACAGCGTTACTCGACTTATGACAAGGAGTTCTATGCCATAGTTCAGTCCCTACGTCAGTGGAGGCACTACCTCCTCCACCGCGAGTTCGTGTTGTATAGCGACCATCAGGTCTTGTCTTTCCTTAGTGCCCAAAAGAATTTGGGCACCCGCCAAGTGGGTCGAGTACTTACAACAGTACTCCTTCGTGATCAACCACAAGACAGGTAAGGAAAATGTCGTCGTGGATGCCTTAAGTCGAGTCCGAACCCTTTTGTGCGTGATGCGCACCTGTGTCAACACCTTTGACCATGTCAAGGAGGAGTACACCACGTGCTCCGATTTTGGTGCCATTTACGCCGCCCTGACTGAGTCCTCGGATCCCGAGTTCTCGTAGCAGCTGTGCGAGGGTTACCTTTTCTTGGGGAACCCCTTGTGCATTCCCCAATCATCGTTTCGAGATCATCCTTTGCTCGAGCTACACGTGGGTGGTGTCGCTGGTCACTATGGCCGTAATAAGGCCCTTGAGATGGCGGAGGAATATCTGTTTTGGCCCTCCCTTCGCAAGGACGTTGAGTGCATTGTGCGCCATTTGGCACGTGTCAGTTGGCCAAACCCCGCCCCCCAAACACTAGCCTTTACACCCTTTTACCGGTAGCTGAAGGTCCTTGGCGCGACCTCAGCATGGACTTTGTCCTTGGATTGCCCTGGACCACTTCTCGCTTTGATTCTGTCTACGTGGTTGTAGACCGATTTTTGAAGATGGCGCATTTCATTCTCTGTTCCCGCACCGCGGATGCGTCCCACGTGGCGCATCTGTTTGTCAAAGAAGTCGTCCATCTCCATGGTCTTCCTTTGACCATTGTGTCCGACCACGACACGGTTTGTGAGCCACTTCTGGCACTCACTCTAGGCCCTCATGGGCACCATCCTGAAGTTCTTTACAGCCTACCACCCCAGACTGACCAGCAAACCGAGGTGGTTTACCGCAGTTTAGGCAACTTGCTTCGTTGCCTCATAGGCGATCACCCATGGTCTTGGGATACCATCCTCCTTATAGTAGAATTTGTGTACAATAGTACGGCCAATAGGTCTACGGGTCTTAGTCCCTTCCATATCATCACAGGCCGTTAACCTCGTAAATCCATTGACCTGCATGACCTTCCCTTGGAGTCCCATGTGTCCGAGCATGCATATTCCTTTGCCTAGCATGTAGCTAGTTTGCATGATAAAGTTCAGCATCGTATCTTTTTGGGTAACACTCATAATGCGATGAAGGCCAACGAGCACCGTAGGCCACATTATTTCTCTATTGGTGAGTTGGTGAAGGTGCGTATCAACCCCGAGAGATTATCAAACAAGGCATATTTTAAGCTCCAGCCACGTTATATGGGACCTTATGCGGTGGTATAGCGGATCAGCTCCAACGCCTATGTTCTGAACCTACCCGAGGAGATGGGGATCCACCCCGTCTTCAACGTGGTGGACCTCCTCCCCTTTTACGGTCCTTTGGAGGAGCCATTGGACACTGACGAGCCTCTTCCCCCAGTTCTCCGGAGGAGAACTCTTCAAACTGAGGGGAGTTGATGCAGGAGAAACTAGCACTGAAGAAAGGATAAATTGGATGAGAAAACAGCCCCTACAACTTTCTGCGAGTTGAACACAGGCAGGCCATGAAGCCCGTCACGGGTGTGACCGCCTCGGCGAAAAATCCAGGAAGTAAGCACGGCCGTGCATGCCATCACGGGTAAGCCGTGATGAGCTCGGCGGAATTCTGTGACACTAATCACAGCCGTGAAGAGAAGCATGGGCAGGCCGTGATCACCTCGGCGAAAAACAAAAAAACTGGTGATTTCAGACACGAACGCGGTCACGACCGTGACGAGAAGCATGGCTAGGCTGTGATCACCTTGGCAGATTCTGGGGCACCTGATCACGCCGTGAACACCATCACGGCCCGGCCGTGATCACTTCGGCAGGCTTCGACAAAACTGATCATGGCTGTGAACAGAAGCACGGCCAGGCCGTGATCACCCCTGAAGACACCGTTTTGCCCCAGTGATCCTGTTTCGACGTGCACAACCCTTCCTACCATGTTCATCCATCCAAGGAAGACCCAAAGGAACCCAACAAGGTGGAAATACGGCAGTCCCAACGCTCATCCCAACTACTGGACCGCTACATGAGAGTTGTTAGCCCATTATCGATCCACACCGAAGTGCTCCCACTTAAGGGCCATGCAACCCACCCTCATGAAGGCCTAGCCCAAGACAGGCCGCATACCCATATCAACAATACGGCCTAAGAGCATGCAACGATAGTTGTGACCCAGTCCACAACATCCAAGTTATGTTGCTTCATTGCGGTGTTCCGAACGCGTCTAACCACACCAGCCGCCTCCGTACGAAGAACACAAAGGCATGCGCCAGCTTCAAGAATTCTCAGATTCATCTTGGATTCCTTCCTCTGTCATTTTTATCAGTGCCATAAATTATATTATGAAATTTCTTTACTTCGTTTGGTCATATCAGCTATAGAGTTTTCATGTATGACTTCTAGGTTGGATTTTTGAGGTTGACTAAAGTTTGATTGTGGAATAAATGTTGGGTCGTTCTTATAAAATAAGTTTTGATGGTTCTCCCAACTTAGAGTATAGGTACTAGGGCATGAGTCAAAGGATGCAAGAATCCCTAATTAACATTCAGTATAATGATGCCTATGATATCTTCAAATATCGCAAGTAATAGATTTCAACATAGAATATTGCATGCTTAAATAATCAGTTTGTTGAATAAAAGAATTTATCTTTGCTGAAAGTAATTCTAATGCATCTGTCTTATTTTCTTATTATTATCGATGGCATATACCTCTGATTTGACCATTGACACTGGTTAAACATTATATTTTTAATTTATGCAGTAAAATTCAGAAATACAAAGTGTAAAACAGAAATTGCAAAACAAAGCTTTTAGTATGGTTTTTTATTTGAAGCTTTTAGTATGAATAAACAAAAGCAAGCGTTGAAGGTAAAAATCAATACGGAGAAAGTCGGGACTTGAGATTTCATCACGTTGACGATTATGAATTTAATAAAAATAAAGCTTTGAATAAAAAATTAAAGCGTTGAAAGAGATTTTTTCTAAGGTACAGATTCCCTTCCGAAGCGTAATCTAATACCTAATTACATTAATTCCCTACTCTCGTGATAATTAATGCAATTAGTTTTTTTAAGTTCTATGAAAAATCATGTAAATTTTTCAAACGAATCCGAACTACTCTCGTGATCGGATTCATAGGTTTGAAAAGACTAGATCCGATGTTGCGATTCACCTCCTGGTCTTTTTCGCGACGTCTCAAATGCTATAAAACTTGTCCAGAGTGTTAAAGCGGAATACATACAATTCTGTTCAAATCAACTCAATAGTTTCGACTCGATGTGGGGTCAAATCGAGTGAAAATCGAAGGAGGCAGAAAAACTCGTGGACGGTGAACTATTTACGGCCAGGGCCCTGAGTTTTTCTGTTTACTGCACAGAGTGTATTCACAGCCCGTGAATATATTCACGACCACAGCCATGAAAGTTGCGTTTGACCTCTACTTTGCTCTAAATTTGACGTACGGCCTCGTCTTTTCATCACGAATCATCCCGTGATATCAAAACTCATACAATCCATCGTTTTGAGTTATATTCACGCCATGAAAGATTTACTGGTGCAATCGTGAATATTGCGTCTGGATTCCGTTTCACTCTAAATTTAATGTATGACCTCGTAATTTCCTCGGGAATCGTGCTATAGCCTTAAACTCGCAAAATCCATTATTTTTATGTCATTTTATATGTATTTTTATAAAAACCAAGAAAAGTGGAGATTCCATATAAAATAAAGTAAATACACTATAAATTGATATAAAATTATAAAATATTTATAAGTCTAAAATATCATGTAAAATACAAGTAAAAATATAATATAAATGCAACTTATCAATAATGGCACTCATGAATGATTCGCTATGGCAACAATAGCTATAGGGAAGCCGATAAATAGTAGTGGCAATGAGCGGTCTGGTAGGGCAACCTACTCTAATACTATGTTAAAATTGGTGCCCCAAAGAAAATCATGTATTAATTTGTCTAGGGTTTGTTACTTAAATATACAAACCTAACCTCTATTAAGATATAAACAAAGCCTAATAAACTCGGTCGGAGACATGGTACTAGTCTATGCTTAGGCCGATACCAAGCACTACTGAAAGCGGGAGGCAAGCGGATGTGAGCTCCTCCTCCCTTCTTCCGGCTCCACTCAACTCCAAGATGGCGTGATTACTTGTGTCCATGTACCAGTCCCTACTTGGACAAGTACAAATCAGTTGTACTGCCTTGTGCGGACTGATTTTCTTTCTTAACACTCTCAATATACTGCTTCTCACATGACATAAATGTTGGTAGAAAATTGGGTAGCCCATATGCCAACTTCGGCAGTAGCAGATTAGCATATGACATTTTCCAGATCTACCACCATCACATCTGCCATTGCTAATTGCTAAGTACTACTTTAGTTTGGATCTGGTGGGAGAGCTTCCACCTTCACATACATAATCTCAACCACATTTACATCTAGTATAGCTTCTCTTATCTTTATCTTCACTAGAGCTACTTCGGTTCTTGACTTAGGGGTTCATTTCACATACTGGTAGATTTATTTTGGTCCTGAAATCTTGAATCCAATCACTAATATTGCCCTTGTCAGGGGTATTGGATTTTGTCCTTGTTAGGGGAATTGGATTTATTCTTACCTTGTTAGGGGTATTGGATTTATTCTTACTAGCACGAATCTAATGTTATCTCATGTTGTTTATGTTCCTCAATTTTTAGTAAATTTATTGCCTATTTGTGCTTTGACTTGCACTTTCTGTTTTTCACTTATATTGCCATTGCATTTTTCAAGACCTAAAAGCGAAGGCTACAATTGATTTTGTAGGTGTGGGTGAGGGGTTCCATAGGTATGGGGAATCTCCAAGCTGATTGATTAACTTTATCATTGTTCATGTTGCACTTTCTGCAACTTCCATCCCACCATACCATTGTCATTGTCGACTGTCACTTTTTTTATTTGGGTTGCTTATTGAAAAGTAATTCTAGTGTTCTTGTTGTATTTAAAATTTCATATGAAGAAACAAAAAAATCAGTTTGATGTATATCTGAATATTGTTCGCAGTAATAATGCTTTAAAAGTAATATTGAAATCCCCTTTGTTTCCAATGGAGAAGTAATGAGTTCGCACCAGCTCTCTAGGGGAATAATCTTTGAATTCTCACCCTTTATTGCTAGTTTGATTGAAAAGAAAAAAATGATTGCAAATAGAACGAAGGAGAGATAAAAATCAAGATATTTACTATAGAGGGATCAGAACTGTCATTGCCAACCGTACAAACTACTCAATGATGATTAATGACAGTAGCAGGAGTTGTACCAAAGGAAGTCATTGCACCACCCCTTCCCCAGATGGATCATTTGTTGATTTTACTTTTACTCGACAGATCACCTGTTTCTTGTCATATTGCTCGTCTTTCTGAAGAATGACATAAGCTAGCATAGTTTTTGAAACCTTTGCTGCCTCAACCGTTAAATTATAGCAAATTCTCTCAATGCATGCCGTTGCACAATATAGTGCCAGTTTGCATTAATGATAATTACTAGAGTAAATAGGAGAGAAACTCCCTAGTTGTAAGGTGTAAATTCTGTCAAAGCCCCCTCAGATTTCAAAATATCGCCACCACCGTCAATAATCTTGTATAAAGTAAAATACAAAATTTTAATTTGTACTTTATAAACGTATATATCAGTCATAAAATAGCTTATACATGTTCAAAATGAGCTTTAAATAGCTTAAGTAATGGCAAATAAGCTAAAATCACTTTGGCAAACTACATGCTGTGGAATGGATTTAAGCTGTTTTACATTTGTACATTACAAATGAATATATAAAAAAAAATTAGAGATGGCACTACTATTTTGAAACTTCAATGGGGTTTGATTAGAATCTTCCGTTAGCACAAGAGTGTCCTAGCTATTTAACTTGCAACTATTTTATTTCATTTCCTGTTCTATAGATGGAACTTCAAGATAATTTCAGCTTTAAAAACAATTATTTTATGCTTGAACAATAACTTGCAGACTCTAAGTATTTCAATCCAGTAACAGGTACATTTATTGGTCCTTCTATACAATTAATAATACTGGCTGCCCTAAATCCTGTTGAATCCTCTTGATTCAATGTGTGTACTGAAAATGTTTCTTCCATGTTAAAATACAGTTGCATGCTTGAAAGGGGAACAAAGAGTCCGTAAGCCGTGGTGGGCACCGGCATGCTTATCGATGGTGTTTGTAAGGGTAGCTAAGCACAATCGGCAATCCCGTGTCGTCTCTTTGAAATTGGAACCGTAAGTCTTCAGATGATAGTGGAAGTTCTCCCTTTATCCCTTGTAAAAAAGTCCTGGGAGATGACAACCGTGCTCTTCGAGGGAAGAGGAGTTGAAGGTCTAGATGCTTATCGTTGTTTTATTGTGTGGTTATATGATTATCCAGTTCCCATCGTATTTGTTCATTTCTCTTCAGAATGGAAAAGGCTTTAAAATGGGAAGTAAGTATAGTTTTGGAAAATATGAAATATCCACTTATATTTGTGTTACTTGAGAAATGTGATGATTCAATGGGTTACTTGGTGATCTGAGATTGATTTGTGACCTTTATATGCAACAATATGAAATCTTTCGTCACATGGAAGAATTTTGCTGCCTGAACTTTTATGTATTTATGTTTAGTTGAGATTTTAGAGGATGCACATGGTTTGATTTACAAAGTTCCTGTGAACGATGAAAATGTTTAAACATGTGAAATTATCAGGAACATTTCCTATTTTCTGAAATATGAATGTCCCTAGACCGAATTGGAAATTCTCGATTCTCGTTATCCTTCGCATCTTAGCATTCGTGTTCCCCCGTGGGTCTAAATATTGTTGTTAACGAGATTTGGTTATTTTAGAAGCAGACGTCGCCCAAAAGAAATTTGTGCAATTTATTGCCTATTCAACAACATTTTGTATATACAAACAGTAATTATCTGTTTCTCGGATGCTCGGGGTAGTTGAAAAGATCTTGTTCACCAGATAAACTTCTATACTTTACGTATGCGTATAATGGGTTTCTTCAGTACTCAGAATGACAAATGGTCCAAGTATAATGATTTGTAAGAAGAAACTAAGGTATAATTTTATATAGTTTGAGATTTTTTTCTTTAAATTGTTTAAATCTGACAACTATTTCTAAATATTATAAATTTTTAGTTTTTAGATACTTTTAAAAAATTATTCCACATGGGATATTTTACAATAAATAGAAATTTTCAGTCACTCACTAAGTGTAAGTAGTGATAACTTCAAGCCCAAAGACCAATACTTAAGCTATAAATTCATGATGAGTTGGTTTAGTACACCCATTATTGGTATATTATGTATTTGTGTTGATGTCGAGCACTCAATCAGTTTATATACTAATTTCTCGTGTATTAAAGTTGTCTTTTATCCATTAAGATATTTTGATAAGGAGAGATTAGATAAAATCAATTTTTAAGAATATTACTATGTTATTCTACACATCAATGTAGGTGTAATAATCAATATAACAATGAGAATGTCTTTATAATTTAAATGAATAAATAAATAATAATAGAAATAATTAGTCTACAATATACACTAACAATGACTAGTGTTAGACCCAAGGTCCGTTTGACCTAGCTTAGTCAATTGGGCCGTTGACTGGGTCAAAATCAGTCCAAACCTAGAATTGAAATTAGAGCTCGATTTGGGGAAAACGGTCGCTAGAGAAATCCAGTATCACGCATGACGTTGCCAACGTCGTCGATGCCTGTTGATAGCCAGAAGCCTTGGGCAACCTGACAAGAAGCGTCGCCGGTTGAGCATACGCCGCTAGGAGGCAATCCCCCGCGGACGAGGCAGCATCGCGTGCCTAGCCAACGAAGCGGCGGACGCGACAAGATGAGCTCGGTTTCGATTAGAGCAGCATTCAGGTGGCGATAACATCTCTGCTCCGACACTAGTTGCATCGACGAGACCACTCGGATGGCCACGTGGGGCTAGCCTGCGGATCTTCACAATCGCGTGATGCAAACGCGAGTGTCACACGCAAGGATGGTGGAAGGCGAGGCGACGACGCTCGATCCAGCAGGCCGAGGGTGTAGCCGGACGACTAGGTACGTGCGGTGTGGGGAAGCATGGGCGAAGCGTCCAACATAGTATGGGCGTTGCTTGTCGTTGGGTCAACGTTGCGTGAGATGTCGCCCACGTGTGTCAGGGCTAGCAATGGG
Organism: Costus lasius; assembly: GCA_027563935.2. Classification (NCBI taxonomy): domain Eukaryota; kingdom Viridiplantae; phylum Streptophyta; class Magnoliopsida; order Zingiberales; family Costaceae; genus Costus; species Costus lasius. Next base: position 88,668,080 of record CM050446.2, read on the forward strand.
AGATAGGGTCGAGCCGCCTATAAAAAGGGTAGTCGGCAAGCTCGAGGGGAGGAGGGACTGCACTGAGGAGACGATCGGCTAAGCCTAAGGAACGACGACGTTTCGGCGATTTGAACTCACCGAAGAATGAAGCCGCCGCTTTGCCTCTTACCTCTCCTCCTCCCCATCTCTGAACTCAAGGTGTGACCCGCAATGAGGACTTGCGGCGTCCTCTCGTCGGGGCTCCAGTGGTGTGAGTGGCGAGGTTCAGAGTTTCATCGACACCGAGAACCCCATCGAACTCTCCCATCTCCTTCGTCCTCCTTCATCTCCCTTCTGTTCGATCCCGGTGAAGCACAAGGTGGCGGCTTTGTTGGTGTATATGCCCTAGGACCTAGTTTTGGTCCATTATTGTACTACTTGACGTTGATATTTTATATTATTCTGGCATTGTCATTATCTATATATGCTTACATCTGCGATTGTGTACTTATATGATGATGTCCCTGGAGACAGATTGGATCTGTGCTCAAATGATAGTCCCCAGTCGATATACCTGAGTGGATATGGGACAGCTCTGGTACTTGTGAGACTGGTATATGGGCTGGTTAGGCACGAGGTGCTAACGCAGACATATGAGTATATCAGTGGTGGATATACTGGAATGACCCGCTGTGAGGCAATGACTTGGTGTCACAAGTTATCCTCACAAGTGATAGGAGATGCATTGATCCCTTGACTTGAGGTCATTGGTCATTCTATATGGTTAGAGATATGCTTTGATACAACCTAACACCTCGCCGTAGTTGGGGGGGGGGGGGTAATAACGGTTGTCATTGAGCATATCACGACCCATATGAGAAGGTCAATGGACAGACAGAGGATTTGCCCCTTCCTAACGGAAGTTTGATATCCATGGAGCTCCTCTATGGTTCTATGACTGAAAGTGTATGGCCATACCCAGGTGAGACCTGATTTAGTCATAACCATGAGATTGGATGAAAATAAGTGGTGACACACTTGTCCAATCGGATATCAGTACGACAAAGAGACTAGAATGCATCTGTACCTAATTGCGATGATGGGGATGTCGATGTCGATATCCATTCCAATGACCTGGGTAGCAGCGATGCACTGCTAGGTGCCACTCACTGCTTGTGGTGACCTTTGGTCAGCACTGCCAGCGTCAGAGGAACCTACAGGGTCACACACCTTGATGCTTGAGTTCTCGTATTGATCGGGAAGCCTTGTGATCGAGTTATTGGATAACTCAGATCTATTTGGGAGAATTCATTAGTGTCGATGGGCCTGGTGAGATGGAAGAATGTTATTGGAGCCAGACTTCATTTATGGTAAGTTGACCCGAATTTGACCATGGTTAGGTCACATTTGGATTTGGGTTGCATTGGATTGGATCCAATGGCTTAATCAACCCATTCAATGAAGTATGGGCTTGCTCATCGACCAATGAGGCCCAATAACAACCCCATTGGCGCCTAAGAGGTATAATGGGGAGAGAACCAACCCCATTGGCACCTAAGGGGTATAATGGGGTGAAGTGGGCTAATTTGCTTCATTATGGAAGCAAATTGCGCCTAGCCCTAACCCTAACCGCCCCTTGCTCTATATAAGTGGCCCTAGGCGCCCCCTCTCAGGTATTCTACTCCTTGGAGGTGTGAGAACACAGAGAGAGGCGAGAGCAAGGGTCTTGGTGCATCTTCCATACCCTAGCCGCAAGCTTGATTCTTCCTTTCCTCTTGGCGCAAGGAACTTAGTGCTTGGCGGCTTCCCTCTCCATCATCTTTCTTCATCCTTGGCGCATACTCATTGGAGGTGGTGCAAGTTGTGAAGAAGGTACACTAAGGCTTGGATCTTCTTCCCGAGGCTAGCACCGGGCGTGGAAGAAGAGGACTCAAGGAATCTGTGTGTGTGAGACTGCAGAGGGCGCACGCTTGGGCGCCTACCTCGACATCGGCCTCATCCTGCTGTAAGGTATATTCTATCTCATCGTGTCGACTCTCTCGCATACGATCTTCACTGGGTTTTTGGGACCGGCTTGTTTCGGGGATATTGCTTCCGCTATGCATTGTTTTATGTAATTTCTATCTCTGAAAATTGTAAAATATCCTCGGGGTTTCCCAACAGGTTTCCCCAGTCCGTTTTAATCAGGCGCGCCTTCGCAAGCAAACTCGTTGGCCCTGGGCATAACGGTTAGGAATGGACTTGACTAGATTTTCACATGTGCTGGGCATATGGTGGAGCTCTAGAGGCATCGTTGAGAGGTTAGGGTTTCATGCTATATCCAGCCCTCGCTGGACATGAAATGCCTAGACTGTCTCAATAAGGGGAATTGCTTGGAGCAATCGGCCGGCGTGCCCTAGGAAGCATGGGTTACTTTGTGCAACTCTTCCCACCCTCATGGGACGTGAAGCTTCATGTGGAAAAGGGATCCCATCTCACTAAGAAGTCTTAAACTTCTCGATTGACTTTGTTGGTTGTCAATTCGTTTAAAATAGTGGGAGCCATAATCATTTAAAACAAGTCCAGTTTAAATGATTTGAAGTAGTACTAAGTCTACTGTTTCTTGATTGTTGTAGATCAATGGCAACAAACAATAGCGGATTGACACTGCGATCACTCCTTAATAAGGATAAGTTGGTTGGAACCAACTTTATGGACTGACATCGGAACTTGAGGATAGCTGTTGTGATCCGCAAGTGCATGTATACTCGAAGTAATAATTAAGATATCGAACCACAGGGACTTCGATGTTATGTACTGGTTAATTTAGTTCTCACTAGCTAAGCAAGTCAAAAATTGTGAAAATAGCAATCGAACGATGTAGAGGAAAATCTGAACGAGAAAAGCGGGACCAGGGGTTCATTCATCTTGATATTCATGACTAAATATTATTAATGATTCACCAATCTACTCTCGTTATGGTTAAGATGTAGTTTGCTTAAATAAGAAAATTAACTTGCTCTTGCGCAATTAACTTGCATAGAATTATCCCCACTCTCGTGCAAGATCAGTTCTATGCTAGATATAAATGAACTTTGGTCAAGGAGATTAAGAATCACTCTCGTGCATTCCATCTCAGTACCAAGATCTCAAGTGAAGATAAGCACTCTCGCACCTTAGTTCCGCAGGTTTTACTCAAGGGTTTCGAACAATTCAACATCTATCTCTAGCATGTTATCATGTCTGAAGCAATAATAATTTCTAGTACAAAACATCAACAAGAATTACGCTACTAAAATCTAAGGTTAGAAACACAACCAATCTCTTGCGAAGGGATCTAATCCTAAATTCTAGGGTTCCAAGTTCTATGATACCATCTTCTCAGTCCATAGCATAGAACTCTAAGACATGATGATGCATGATACTAAAAACAATTAAAGGCATTAATCGCTTGAGAAAAATAACCATAGCAAAGAGCAAATTGATGAAAGAAAAGTTATCTAGTCATTGAAGTATCAAGAGAATTACACCCCCATGTCCCAAAAAAAATTAAGCTAGCATGGAGGAAGATTCACAACGACACATGATTTTTTTGAACGATCAAAGAGAGTAAAGAGGGAGTAAGAGTTACAAAACAGGGCTGCAACTGAATTGCAGCCCGAAATTTGCTTCAGAAATCGCGATGAACAGTGTCGCGACCAAACTTTTGATGATTTCTCCCTCGATTGGTCTCCTCTTGTTCTGAAACTTATGTGGCATCTTCTTCTTCCCCAAACGAAGCTTCCTTTCAAAAATCGTGGCTGGAGATGATCTATGCAGTGAACGGCGGTGAACCCTAGTGCGGCGATGATTCTCCCAAATTCTCCCCAAATCGTGATAAAAAATTGTGTAAATTGCTTCGCGTGTCTTCTCCTTTTAAAGACGAGTCCGCCGCCTCTTTTTATTCTAAATTTGGACTCCTAAATCTCTAGAAATCGAGTTTCCAATTCTGCCGTGATAAACTCGGAAACCTCGGTTTAGAATTACGGTACCGTGCGAGAAATACGGCAGTGCCGTATTTCCTTCTGTGAAATCTGGGCAGCAATCACAGCACCGTGTATTCCCCCACGGTAGTGCCATATTGTGTCAAAAGTTCTCTGGTCAGAATTGAGGACAAATATGGTACCGTGATAAAATCCGGGTGAAATACGGTAGTGCCGTATTTCCGCTGAAAACTTTCTGGATGGCTGAAAAGCACGGTACCATGCGTTTCTACACGGCAGTGCCGTATTCTCGCTTAAGTCTTCTGTTCAGGATCAGCTCAAAATATGGTACCGTGAGAGTTTCGGGGGAAAATGAAGGTTTGCATAAGGAGGCGAAACCCTATCTCATAGGCGCATATGGGAATAAAGGCAGCGGAAAGGGGGTTTCTAGATCTTGCATGCTATATGATCAACAAAAATGACCCGATTGCAAATAGAGAAGGATCATACCATAGCCATTTCTAGATGGCGCCTTGGAAGCAAAGATCGAAATGGATCTTCTCCAGAGGTGACGCACACAATTGATGTCGCCTACTCCCTTTGGCGATCCTTGTGCTAGCAAGGTCCCAAGTAGTCCTTGTCGAGTGATAGGGAAGAGAAGTTCTTGGCTTGGCGATTTTTCTCTTGTCGTCTCTTCCTCTCGTTCACGCACGAATGCCCCAAGAGCCAAAGACGAATTGGCGACAAAGCGTGAAGGCGTGAAGAGGGAAAACGTGAAGCGTGGTCACGTTGAGAAGTGCTATCCAAAAATAGCATATAACTTCTCCACATGCGATCTTGGGTTTACCCCAATCGCAAACTCCACTTCACCTTTGAACCACGCGCTCATCCATGAGCCGGTTCATTTTGGTTTGGTTCAATGACCAAACACCCCAAGCCATAAGTCCAGATCACACTAAACCCTAAGGCTCCAGATCTGACCGTTCATCTCTTTGATGCTCCTGATCTCACCGATCTAGCATCCAATCTCTCAATCGAAGCTTACCGATCTCAAGCCCTAATCAATCAAACATGATCAGACCAGATCTCACTTACAATCAGAGATTAAATCCCTTTAAACTGAACCCAAACAATTCAGTCCACACGATCTGACTTAAGTAAGCCATATCATCAAATTGTGCGACCCTGAGGGTTTCCTTTAAATGTCGGTAACGATAACTCACGTCATCACGATCAGTGAGGGGTATCTAGAAACACATCACTGTCTCCCGATATAAAGAAAAGAGTCTTCCAAGACTACACCCAAACCACAGCACAAGTGTGAATCAACTCACTAGGCATGCATAATTCCTTTGCCACTGGATGTTCTTATTGGACAAGCGTGTCAAGCCTGTAACTCCAATATGATGAGCATGATTAGATCAGATGAACATAGTCACCTGGGTATGGTCATACACTTTCTCAATCATCTCATCCAGGGGGGCCCCTTTAGAACATCACACTCCTTAAACAAGGAGACGGCAATCCTATATCTATCACTAGTGCCCTAACCTGACTCAAGCTCATCATCCAAGATAGTCTATAATTATTATGTTTCAAATGATATTGAACTACCTCAAAACAATGACAATCATCATTTAGAAAACACAAGTGATCTCAAGTCAGAGGAAATGTGCCACTTGTCGCATTCAAGGAATATTCACATTGTGACAAGCAATTGAATATCCTAGTAGGGTCTGTCCAGTACATCCAATGTACCCATGAGTCTACATCTTATTCCATGCTCGAAGCATCCTATAAGATTAGAACACATATTAGTCTCAATCATATCAAGGCTGTCTCATGTTCACCAAGATATATCGACTAAGGACTTTACAGCATGTCAGCCTAGCTGAACAGCTTTGAGACATTATTCAGAAGTACAATTATTGCAGCAGACAATGTAACAAACTGAATAACAACCATGCCTTTATAAACATAAGAGTTTATTACATGATACTGTTACAATCCCAAGGCCTCAAACATTAGCCTTAAGGGCATACCCCAACAATCTCCCACTTGCACTTAATCTAATGGTTGAGAAATCTCAAACCCATATTATTACAGTGCTTCTCATGCTTCTGCTGCGCCAGAGGCTTAGTAAGCGGGTCTGCCAGATTGTCATTTGTATGAACCTTGCAGACTTTGATCTCGCCACGATCAATGATCTCCCTGATCAAATGAAACCGTCTCTGTATGTGCTTGGACTTCTGGTGCGACCGTGGTTCCTTTGCTTGTGCGATTGCTCCAGTGTTATCACAGAAGATAACCAAAGGATCTGCACTCGAAGGAACAACACCAAGTTCTCTCATGAACTTACGAATCCATACTGCCTCCTTGGATGCTTCCGAGGCTGCAACATACTCGGCTTCTGTTGTGGAATCAGCAACAGTTGACTGTTTGAAACTCTTCCACACCACTGCTCTACCATTCAAGCTAAAAACATAGCCTGATTGCGATCGGAAATCATCCTGGTCCGACTGGAACGAAGCGTCAGTATATCCTTCAATACTGAGTTCTTCCTGACCACCATATATCAAGAACATATCTTTGGTCCTCCGCATATATTTTAAAATGTTCTTGACCGCAATCCAGTGTGCCTGACCTGGATTACTTTGGAACCGACTGGTCACGCTTAACCCGTAAGCGACGTCTGGGCGAGTACACAACATCGCATACATAATGGACCCAATAGCCGAAGCATAAGGCGTATTGTCCATTTCATCTTTCTCAGTCTGTGTTTGTGGACACTGACTCTTCGAAAGATTCAGACCATGTCTAACTGGAAGATATCCTCTCTTAGAATTCTCTAAGTGGAATCTCTCCAGGACTTTATCGATGTAAGTACTCTGGCACAGCCCGAGAAGCCTCTTAGATCTATCCCTGTAGATCTTCACACCTAATACATAGGCTGCTTCTCCAAGATCTTTCATCTGGAAACATTTCCTTAACCATGCCTTAACCGCATGCATTTCAGGAATGTCATTTCCAATGATCAAGATATCATCGACGTAGAGGACTAGGAAAGTAATCACGCTCCCACTAAACCTCTTATATACACACGGGTCATCCTCGTTCTTGATGAAACCAAATTCAGAGATTGATTCATCAAAACGAATATTCCAGCTTCTTGATGCTTGTTTAAGTCCATAAATAGACTTCTTTAATTTGCATATTTTATGACGATCTGATGGATTAGTGAAACCTTCTGGTTGTGTCATATACACATCCTCATCCAGATTTCCATTCAGGAAAGCGGTCTTCACATCCATCTGCCAGATCTCATAATCGTAATATGCAGCTATCGCGAAAAGAATCCGAATAGACTTAAACATGGCTACAGGTGAGAAAGTTTCATCATAATCTATCCCGTAGATTTGTTTGAAACCTTTCGCAACTAGCCTGCCTTTATAGGTAACCACGTTACCATCCATGTCAATCTTCTTCTTGAAGATCCATTTACAGCCTATAGGGATAACTCCCGGAGGCGGATCAACCAAATCCCAGACTTGGTTATCTGACATGGAGTCCATCTCGGCTCGCATAGCTTCAAGCCATCTTGCTGACTCCAGTCCACTGACCGCATCCGCATAAGTGAGGGGTTCATCATTATCAATGATGTAGACTCCGTCATAGCGCTCAGGCTGTCGACGGATCCTTCCCGATCTTCGCGGTTCCCGTGATATCTGAGCCTCAGGTTGTTCAATAACCTGTTCTACCGGCTCAGGCTCATCCAACTGTGCTTGACTACTTTGTCCTTCTTCTGGATTCTCATCCAGCTTTATTTCTCTCCCACTGGCCTCTTGCAGAAGAAACTCCTTCTCAAGAAATATGGCCGTCCGAGCAACAAATACCTTGTTCTCTTTGGGATCGTAGAAATAATAACCCTTAGTTTCCTTAGGGTAACCGACAAAGATACATTTCTCAGATCTGCTCTCTAGTTTCCCAGAGGCGAGCTTTTTGACATAAGCCTCGCAACCCCAGATCCTGATAAATGTCAAGCTCGGCTGTTTCCCATACCATAACTCATATGGAGTCTTAGAAACGGCCTTGGATGGCACTCGGTTTAGTACCTTTGCAGCTGTTTCCAGTGCAAAACCCCAAAAGGAATATGGAAGAGTAGCCTGACTCATCATAGAACGAACCATATCAAGTAACGTTCTATTTCTCCTCTCGGACACACCATTCCATTGCGGTGTTCCTGGCGGAGTGAGCTGTGAGATAATCCCACACTCCTTCAGATAGTCAGTAAACTCATGACTTAGGTATTCTCCACCTCGATCAGAACGAAGTGCCTTGATATTTCGGCCTAGCTGATTTTGTACTTCATTCTTGAACTCTTTGAACTTGTCAAAAGATTCACTCTTATGTCTCATAAGATAGACATAACCATACCTACTGAAATCATCAGTAAAGGTAATGAAGTACTGATAGCCACCTCTGGCATGTTTACTAAATGGCCCACACACATCACTGTGTATAAGGTCAAGTAAACCTGAAGCCCTTTGACCTTTGTTAGGAAAAGGTGACTTCGTCATTTTGCCCATTAAACAAGCCTTGCATGTATCAATCTCCTCATAGGAGAATGATCCCAGCAGTCCATGATCATGCAACCGCTTAATGCGTTTCTCGTTAATATGGCCTAAACGACTATGCCATAGCAAGGTGCTGTCATCAGCATACTTGGCTTTCTTATTATCAATATTTTGTATAGAACTTTCCATGTCCAACATGAATAACCCATTGTTAATTGAACCAGTTGCATAAACAATATTATCTAAAGATAAAACACACTTTGAAATATTGCATTCAAAGGAAAACCCCTTCCTGACAAGAGCAGGAATGGAGATAATATTTTTAGTAATACTGGGAACAAAGTAACAACTGTTTAATTCTAATACAATTCCAGATGGTAATGAGATGAAATAGTCTCCTACAGCAACAGCAGCAACCCGTGCCCCGTTTCCTACTCGTAGGTCCACCTCATGCTGTCCCACCTGCCTTCTTCTCTTGAGTTCCTGCACATTTGAACAAATGTGAACTCCACATGCAGTGTCCAACACCCATGATATAGAAGAAGATGAAAACATGACTTCAGTCACGTAAATACCTGAGCCAGAAGCGATGCTTCCCCTCTTATCTCCTTGGAGCGCTTTACAGTCCTTTTTCCAGTGACCCAGCTGGCCACAGTGGAAACACCTGTATTCCTTGGACCGCTTAACCTTCTGCTTTAGAGCCTTGCTGTAACTCTTGACAGGGGCCTTGCCCTTCTTCCCCTTCTTCTTGTTCCTAGAAGGAACCATTAAGACAGAGGTCGAAGGCTTTCCCTTCAGAGTTTCCTCAGTAGTCAAGAGCATATTCAGCAGCTCTGCCGGAGTACAATCGATTTTGTTCATATTAAAGTTAATAATGAACGCATCGAAAGAGGGCGGGAGAGACTGCAGAATAATGTCTACAGCAAGCTCCTGATTGATGGTATGCCCCAGTTTCTCTAGAGCTTCCTTGTGCCCAATCATCTTGAGCACGTGAGCTCCCACTGGGCTCCCTTCAGCCAGTTTGCTCTGAAAGAACAGCTTTGTCAGATTATAGCGTTCTGTCCTCGCCTGTGCAGCATACAGCATCTTGAGGTTTGCTATCATGTCTATAGCAGACATATCCTCATGCTGACGCTGCAGCGGTGGCGTCATAGACGCTAGCATCAGGCAAGCGACATCAATGCTATCATTGACGTGCTTTTCATAGGCTTCCCGAACCGCCCTTGCGGCGTTCGGAGCGGGCTGAGGCGGTATCGCCGTCTCGAGGACATACAGTTTCCTCTCTGCCTTAAGAACAATCTTAAGGTGTCCGAACCAGTTTGAGAAGTTCGGCCCAGCAAACTTCTCTCTTTCCAGTAGGGATCGCACATTGAAGTTCATGGTGTTCGTTGCTGCAGGAATCTACAACAATGCAAGAACAGCAAGGTCAGTATCAATGTTAAGAATCAATCAGGACTTAAGAAAGATTCTTTTTCTCACTATTTTATCTGGCTGAAAAATCCAGCAAAACAGCCCGAAAGAGTAGAACTCTTTTAGTGAGATGGGATCCAGATTTCATACTTGGTCTCCGCGTCCCGCTCAGGCGAGATAAGATGCACAGAGAGTACAAGCACTAATCTCTGGTAGGCTGCCTGCCAATCGCCAACCCGTGCGATTCCCCTTCATCTGGGCAATCCAGCAGACTGTGCCAACTGAGTTGGTACAACACAATCTCTGACCCCACAGATGGCTGCCTCCATGCGCTACCATATGCGCCACATATGTAGCCAACATGGTCAAGCTGACCCGACCTACTCCCTGGACCACCACGTGCTATGCTGAGCAACGAGAAGCGATAAATCCCTTCTCTGTAACACGCAGGTGTAATCCCGGACCGTCTGAAGATAGATGGACGTGCCCACTGAGTGGGTACAACACGGCTCCAACGATAATCAGAACAGTGAGGTTTCGCGTCAGAAGGCATACGAGCTTGATATTTTAGCGTTGGATTTTAACGGTCTTTTATCTTCTTCACTATAATGCAATTCCTATGGTGATAGCAGAAGATAAATAAATCATGTTGTTCTACTTATTTAAACAATAAAAGAGAGCATGAATCTTATGTGGTAAAAGCCCATAGCCCTAAGTAAGACCTTAAACAACTTAAGTCTTCACTTGCTTTTCTTCATGGGTCTTTTGCTGCTCATTTGGCCCAACCCAGGGCCCAAGCGCCATCTGCAGCTCAGGTGCGCCCACCAGGTAAATGCGCCTGGTCCCAGAGTCGAACCCTGGACCTCCCACCTGGTCAAGCCTCTGCTGCAAGCGCCTCTGCCAAGTGTACTCTGTGCTCTTGTCTGATTAATTTACAAATTAATCTATCTAGACAAGATTGACTCGCAGGTCAATTACATTTTATAAATTAAGTGCAATGTGATGCGCAGATCACAATTAAATGATAATTTACAAAATAATTTCCAGGCACGCAGGCCCCAGCACAGCACACATTTAACATGGGCAGCCCACATAAGAATAAATAAACAAGCAAATGGCATCAATCAGCATGTGATCCAAACAAGAAATTAAAACTTTTGAAAACCCCATAGGCATCAATTTTAATTTCCTTATTTGCCCTACATCCTTACAACGGTCCATTACTAGGGATCCACTCATCCAACCTAGTCAGATCCACTGCCCTTGCATGCACCAAGTCCTAACTGACATGAGTCGACCAAAAGGTCAACCATGCATGCGCCAGGGCTGAACAACCACAATGAGGTCTGGCAAACGGGTGTGACCCCGGGCCTAACTCATGTGCGTTCATAGGTTGTCTCAATCAGACATCGCTACACGCCTGTCTGCAGTCGACCTATAGCCACCAGGTGCTTGCGCACAGGTGCTATCTGGTCAACCCATCAAGGCTGTCAGATGGTCTGATCAGACTGTCTGGATCTAACCTAGGGGATGACTTCAACCCTAGTAACCCGTCTAAGGGTTTATAGTAAGGCCTTAGATCTAGTGTGAGTCGCGCAAGTATTTAAGTTTTAAGAAAACCAACAACATACAACCGCCAACTGAAGGTAACCTCATACATGCGCCTTAAACAAAATACAAGTTTCGCCTATGATAACTTAACATGTATTTTCGCATGTAATAAAGATCTAAGCATTGTTCGCAAACAAGGATCACAAAACATATAGCAATCATATAAATCATGCGTTAACCTAGGCTCTGATACCAATTGAAGGTTTGCATAAGGAGGCGAAACCCTATCTCATAGGCGCATATGGGAATAAAGGCAGCGGAAAGGGGGTTTCTAGATCTTGCATGCTATATGATCAACAAAAATGACCCGATTGCAAATAGAGAAGGATCATACCATAGCCATTTCTAGATGGCGCCTTGGAAGCAAAGATCGAAATGGATCTTCTCCAGAGGTGACGCACACAATTGATGTCGCCTACTCCCTTTGGCGATCCTTGTGCTAGCAAGGTCCCAAGTAGTCCTTGTCGAGTGATAGGGAAGAGAAGTTCTTGGCTTGGCGATTTTTCTCTTGTCGTCTCTTCCTCTCGTTCACGCACGAATGCCCCAAGAGCCAAAGACGAATTGGCGACAAAGCGTGAAGGCGTGAAGAGGGAAAACGTGAAGCGTGGTCACGTTGAGAAGTGCTATCCAAAAATAGCATATAACTTCTCCACATGCGATCTTGGGTTACCCCAATCGCAAACTCCACTTCACCTTTGAACCACGCGCTCATCCATGAGCCGGTTCATTTTGGTTTGGTTCAATGACCAAACACCCCAAGCCATAAGTCCAGATCACACTAAACCCTAAGGCTCCAGATCTGACCGTTCATCTCTTTGATGCTCCTGATCTCACCGATCTAGCATCCAATCTCTCAATCGAAGCTTACCGATCTCAAGCCCTAATCAATCAAACATGATCAGACCAGATCTCACTTACAATCAGAGATTAAATCCCTTTAAACTGAACCCAAACAATTCAGTCCACACGATCTGACTTAAGTAAGCCATATCATCAAATTGTGCGACCCTGAGGGTTTCCTTTAAATGTCGGTAACGATAACTCACGTCATCACGATCAGTGAGGGGTATCTAGCAACACATCACTGTCTCCCGATATAAAGAAAAGAGTCTTCCAAGACTACACCCAAACCACAGCACAAGTGTGAATCAACTCACTAGGCATGCATAATTCCTTTGCCACTGGATGTTCTTATTGGACAAGCGTGTCAAGCCTGTAACTCCAATATGATGAGCATGATTAGATCAGATGAACATAGTCACCTGGGTATGACCATACACTTTCTCAATCATCTCATCCAGGGGGCCCATTTAGAACATCACACTCCTTAAACAAGGAGACGGCAATCCTATATCTATCACTAGTGCCCTAACCTGACTCAAGCTCATCATCCAAGATAGTCTATAATCATTATGTTTCAAATGATATTGAACTACCTCAAAACAATGACAATCATCATTTAGAAAACACAAGTGATCTCAAGTCAGAGGAAATGTGCCACTTGTCGCATTCAAGGAATATTCACATTGTGACAAGCAATTGAATATCCTAGTAGGGTCTGTCCAGTACATCCAATGTACCCATGAGTCTACATCTTATTCCATGCTCGAAGCATCCTATAAGATTAGAACACATATTAGTCTCAATCATATCAAGGCTGTCTCATGTTCACCAAGATATATCGACTAAGGACTTTACAGCATGTCAGCCTAGCTGAACAGCTTTGAGACATTATTCAGAAGTACAATTATTGCAGCAGACAATGTAACAAACTGAATAACAACCATGCCTTTATAAACATAAGAGTTTATTACATGATACTGTTACAATCCCAAGGCCTCAAACATTAGCCTTAAGGGCATACCCCAACAGAAAATACGGTAGTGCTGTATTTTCATCTGGTTGAAGCGCTGAAATACGGTACCGTGTATATTTACATGACAGTGCCGTATATTTGCTAGGAGTATCCTTTTGACTTGAAATTTGATGGGGAGACTCCTCTTCATGGTTGGAACTCGTTCATGCATTTGAATTGCTTGAAAACTAGTGAAAAATATGCCTTTTTGCCTGAAATTGATCAAAAACGAAAGATGGTGAAGATTCCGAAGCTTTTGGCTAAAAGGGTATAAAATAAAGCAATGAGATGAAATTATGATTCAAAAGACTACTAAATAAGCATGAAAAACACGATGAAATTTGGAGTCATCAAACACATAAGGCTAAAACCTTGCTTGTCCTCTAGCAATAATCAAGAAATTGATCAAAGGATAAAACTTTCTCATGACGAATAAATTTCCAAAACACAATCTCTCAAGAAAACTTGCATCAATTGTTTCATGATATTTCAAACAAACATGTCACCTTTTGATTTAATTCTCGAGTTCCACTACTTAGTCAAAGAAAACTTCACAAATCGTATAATAAGCAGAACATCAATCTCAAGCCTTCATCCAATTTTCAGTTTACAACTATCAACTTTTGTTTACAGGATTAGGGTCTCCATGATCTTTTTCCACTCATTTTTTTTAGCATGTACCCACATAGATACATACTTTTTCTGTTTATTACTTCAACCCATGTCCTTCGGTACCACTGTCTATTTTTCATAGTGCCAAGTAGGGGAGTCCTCACTTTATTTGGATCATGGAACCTTTATTTTCCCAACAACAGTAAATAGCAAAAAAAAAACTGAACTGGATTAGCCTATCAATATCTATTCACAAATTACACTCATATGTTGATTTTATTCAAAGAAATAGCTTGCCTCTAAAATCAAATTCATCAGATAATATGTTCATCCAAAACACCATTTATCAATCAACGAAAAATCTTCAATAGGTAGATATGCATTAAAGAAATAAATTCATCATAATAGGTCTAATCCTAATTTCAATTCAAGAAAATTTTGGCATGATGACAGCAATATTTTCTCAAGTAAACAAACCACACACATGAATAGTTCAAATGACATTCCAAATTTATAGGGTTAGCATCAATTCATAGTATCAATTATCTTATATCTCATACAACCATATTGAATAGTGAGTGTAGAAAATCAGCAAAATATGTTGATACAACCAAATCGAAATAACAATAGTAATCAGAAAATGAGTATCCGTAGCAGTAGGAGGCAAGAAGGTCATCCTTCCCTACACAAGTTTGAGATCATCATAAATCAGTAAACCTAATAAGTACTAGAAATAGTATGAAATACTCACAAGATCTCACTAGTCCGAATGCGTCTCCTCCTCGTCCTCGTCGTCCTGGGCTGCATCCATTGGATCGTGAGAAGCTCCCTCTCCTGCACCTCCATATATACCGCATCTCCTGGAGTCCTCATATCCAAGTCGCTCATAGGGAAAATTCCCCATGTCCTCCATATAGTTTCCGAGCGCCTCTACATCTAAGTGAACGTGACTAATTTGCTCATGTAATCTCCCTATACCACCCATCACTCGCTCCAAGCGCTGCTCCTGCCTATATAATTGTGCAGAAATAGTTTGATATCCTAGATCTGCATGGTACGAGGATGAACCGGCGGCTCCACGTGGTGGTGGCTCGGTGGCTCTGGGCGGTGAAGAGTCCATGCCCATACCAAACGAGTCATCGCCCCATGCAGGAGGTGGCGGTGGAATCGAAGTCTCTGGTGCAGGGGTAGCAAAGGATACACAACTCGGCGATAGCTTCCAGTTCTCTAAATTCTGCACCGTGGTCTGCTCGGGGTTTGGCAGAGGTAATGTTGGAAGCCCAGGCTGAAAAACTAAACAATAGGTGTCTCCATCTTGTACAATCATCTTCATGGCAATACAAGATTCAATGTCTATTCTTGAGTTCCCTCTAGCAACTTCAATCCCATAGGGCGCAATTCCTAGATGCAGTGCTATAAGAGTAAGGAATCCTCCTATCACTATGGTTCCTTTCTTTGCCTTTGCTACTTTTCCCAAATGCCTCATGAATAAAAAAGTTATATCTACTGTGAAACCATGCAGCATGCTCCAAAGCATAAATAGCTCAGCGTGTGTGACAATGCCATCGCTGTCTCCCCGCCCGAAGATGGTGTGTGCGAGAACACGATGGGCATATCTAATGCAAGGATTTGAGATCCTTGAAGCTCTTGCTGTTGACGCCGCAAACCTGCTGTCTGTAGTAATTTGGTTCCAAAACATGTGCTCGAGAAACCCAATCGGTGGTTCAATCTTCCCCTTCCGTGGGAAGTGGAATATGTGTCTAACTTCTTTGAATGTGAGCTTCCTTTCTTCATTCATCATCCTAAATCGGATTTCCCCATCAGCCGTGTGGTCCATGTATTCGTTCCAACCGACCTCCAGGCAGCTTAGAAATTCCAGCACAACGGGTAGATATGTCTCTGGTGTCAATTCGAAAAACTCTCTCAACCCTACTTTATCATACATCCAAAATACATCCTCCTTCAATCCAAGGAGCTCTAGGGCTCTGACATCAGTATATTTGTGTTTTACAATTCGGTGAGTGAGTAACGCATTATACCATTGTTCCTGTTCTTCATCTCTAAACTGAATACCGAAAGGATTCGGTGGTGCCATTGGAGGTTCAGCGGGGGCTTTCCCTTTTCTCTTCGGTGCCATTTTCTTGGTTGGTGACATGATGTTCTCAGGTAAAGTAAGAAATAACTAAAGAAGCTTGGAAAAGATTTTTGTTACCCAAGTTGCGCGTGGCTAAAAATAGGCTGAGTTTTGAGCTTCAAATCTAGACTTCTGGTTTGAGATCGAGCTCCAAATCTTTGTGGGGAATGATCCTCAACCTTCCTTAAGTCCTTCTAAACTTGGAGACCGATCGATCGAAGCTTGGACGAAAGGAAATCGCAAAGGGCAGAACCTCAGCGGAAAAAAAAACAACACGCCAGAAATGAGCTCGATCGAGCTTAAAATCGGACGGATCTTCACATGGAAACGAACGAAATTGGCAAGGGAAGGTCGTACGAAGGTTAGGAAAGCGAAAGCTCAGAGAAAATATGGAAGATCGGCGCAAAAACAGGTGAAGAAACCCTAGGAACAGCGCGCCGTGCCCTAAATACGGCACGTGAAGTCGTGGGGTCGGCAACAATATGGTACCGTATTATTAATACGGTAGTGCCGTATTGTTTTGTTACAGGTTCAGATCAAGAAATACGGTGCCGTGTGTAGTGGATACGACAGTGGTTCTGTGCAAAAACAGCCAAAAAATACGGTACCTTGTAGATGTGCACGGCACCACCGTGAAACTCAAAATTCTTTCTGTTCAAAACTTGCAAGAAATACGGGTACCGTGTAAAACTACACGGCACGGCCGTGAAAGTTTAAAAATGTTGGTGTATATGCCCTAGGACCTAGTTTTGGTCCACTTATGTACTACTTGACTTTGATATTTATATCATTCTAGCATTGTCGTTATCTATGTTTGTTTACATCTGCGCATATGTACTAACATGATAATGTCCCTGGAGACAGATTGGATCTGTGCTCGAACTATAGTCCCTAGTCGATGTACCTTAGTGGATATGGGACAGCTATGGTACTTGTGAGACTGGTATGTGGGCTGGTTAGGCACGTGGTGCTAATGCAGACACATGGGTATATCATTGGATGGTATACTGGATAGACCCGCTGTGAGGCTATGACTTGGTGTCATGAGTTATCCTCACAAGTAATTGGAGATGCATTGATCCCTTGACTTGATGTCATTGGCCATTCTATATGGTTAGGGATTTGCTTTGATACAACCTAACACCTCGCCGTAGTTGGGAGGTCATAACGGTTGTCATTGAGCATGTCACGACCCATATGAGAAGGTCAATGGACAGACATAGGATTTGCCCCTTCCTTAGGGAAGTATGATATCCATGGAGCTCCTCTATGGTTCTATGACTGAGAGTGTATGGCCATACCCAGGTGAGAACCTGTTTTAGTCATAGCCATGTGATTGTGTGAAAACAAGTGGTGACACACTTGTCCAATCGGATATCAGTTCGGCAAAGAGACTGTAATGCATCTGTACCTAGTTGCGATGATGGGGATGTCGATGTCGATATCCATTCCAATGACCTGGGTAGCAGCGATGCACTGCTAGGTGTCACTCACTGCTTGTGGTGACCTTTCGTCAGAGGAACCTACAGGGTCGCACATCTTGATACTTGAGTTCTCGTATTGATCGGGAAGCCTTATGATCGAGTTATTGGATAACTCGGATCTAATTGGGAGATTTCATCAGCGCCAATGGGCCTGATGAGATGGAAGAATGTTATTGGAGCCAAACTTCATTTTTGGCAGGTTGACCCGTATTTGACCATGGTTGGTCACATTTAGATTAGGGTTGCATTGGATTGGATCCAAGTGCTTAATCAACCCATGTAATGGAGTTTGGGCTAGCTCATTATCCAATGAGGCCCAATAATTCTCATGAAGAGAAAAGAGGCTAAAAGGGTATAATGGGGAGAAGCCCAACCCCATTGGCGCCTAAGGGGCATAATGGGGTTAGGGTGGCAAAATTGCTTCATTAAGGAAGCAATTGGCGCCTAGCCCTTCTCCCTTGATGGTATGTATGCCTTTAAGGCATGTCTTGGGCTGATATGGTGCTTGGGCAATTATGGATAGGTTGAATGAAGTTTATGGTAAAGTCTTGGAGACTTTCCTTGCATCAAACCTCCTCATCCTAGCCCTACACTTGTCATGATCCTAGCCCTTGCCCTAACCGCCTCTTGCCCTATATATGTGACCCTAGCCGCCGCCTCTTGCATATATTCTTCGTTGGAGGCGTGAACACAACAAGAAGGGCGAGAGTAAGGGGCATTGGTGCAACCATCTTCTTCCATCAAACCCTAGCCGCAAGCTTCTTCCGTTGGCGCAAGAGAAGTAAAGGCTTGGCGGCATTCTCCCTTCTCCTCTCTTCTTCATCAATTGGCGCTTCTACCTTGGAGGTGGTGCAAGCATTGAAGAAGGTGACAAAGGCTTGGATCTTCTTCCCGAGGCTAGCACTGGGCGTGGAAGAAGAGGACTCAAGAGATCCGTGTGTGTGAGACTGCAGAGGGCGCACACTTGGGCGCCTGCATCGGCATCACTCCAAACCGCTCTTAAGGTATTTCCTAACTCATCGTATCAACTCTCTTGCTTGCGATCTTCACTGAGTTTTTAGAACCGGCCTATTTCTGGGACATTCTTCCGCTGTGCAATGTATGTATGTATGCTTATAACTCTGAAAAATTGTAAAATGTCCCCGGGGTTTCCCAACAGTGGTATCAGAGCGACTTGCAAGACTCGAATGATGTTTTATGCTTTTCTTTCATGCTCACATGCCATATCTCTATTTTCGTCAATAGCATGATGCATGGCAAACGATTTTTCTAAGTAGAAAAAATTAGGGTTTCTTGTTTCTATCATCCTCTCAATTTCTTTTGGATTTTTGAACTATTTTTCTTGTTTGATTTAAAGATCAAAGGCGCACGTAATATTGTCAAGTAGGACGGGCATTGTGTCTTCGGACTGGCCGGGTCTCTTGATCTGACAAAATTGCCAGCCGAAAGGATCTCTGAAATCATCATGAAAAATAATTCGCAATTAACCAAAAGATTTGTGAGAAGAAGATGAGGAAAAGAGACTAGTTTTATGAAAAAGTAAAATTTCAATTTTTATATTTTTCATGAGCATGTAGAATTGCATGAGTAAATACCTTGATTGTGCATAATGTTGTGATCATGAGTCAAGCCCTTTTTGCATGCCTGTGATGTTCTATTGTGCGGCATGTGTGCCATCTTTTTCTTTATTTTTGTAAAATTTCAAGATGAAGATTAAGGGGGGGCGCATCCTTCATGTATCTTGGCGCAAGCATGCTTGGTGACACATCTAGGATGGTGGCGCAACAAGCACTCTTGCTTGGCTTGTTGGAGCATGGGGTGCAAGATGCATTGGCCGAACCTTTGGGTTTGTGAGCTATACATCTTGTGCTTGCATAGTGGCGCATCTTGCTTAAAGGAGGACCTAGGAGCCAACGTTGGAGATCAAGCTAGAGGTCGGCTAGGCTAGGTCTAATTTTAGGGGCTTGAGTTCTAGGTCAAGAATTGAACCTCCTTCATGGCATGGTTTGGTTCAATGTCTTGAATAGAGTATGATCACATCATTCTTTAATGTTTTTCATTATCTGCTGAAGCATGCCTGCAATGTTTTATCTTCATGTTGTCACTATAGGATTGCATGCCTGTATTGCTAGACATAAGATAAAATTGTTGAGACCTCAAAAACCCTCATAATAAAATATCAAGTCTAGTAGCCTTCTAATGTCTAGCCCTCACTAAGCTATCGATCAGTGAAGTTGTGAACTGTTTCCCACCCTCGTGGGACACACCTGCTTATCTTTAGAAAGTGTGTGGTGACAATAGTTTCCCCAGTCCAGTTTTAACCTGGGCGTGCCTTCGCAAGGAAACTCGTTGGCCCTAGGCATAACGGTTAGGAATGGACTTGACTAGAAGTTCACATGTGTTGGGCACATGGTGAAAGTCTAGAGGCATCACTGAGAGGTTAGAGTTTCATGTTGTATCCAGCCCTCGCTGGACATGAAATGCCCAGTCTGTCTCAACAAGGGGAGTTGCTTGGAGCAACCGGATGGCGCGCCCACCTTAGGAAACATGGGTTACTTTGTGCATCTCATCCCACCCTCGTGGGACGCGAAGCCTCATGTAAAATAAGGATCCCATCTCACTAGAAAGTCTTAAACTTCCCGATTGACTTTGTGGGTTGTCAATTCGAATTTAAATAGTGGGAGCAGTAATCATTTAAAACAAGTCCAGTTTAAATGATTCGAAGTAGTACTAATCTGTTTTTCTTGGGTGTTGTAGAACAATGGCTACGAACACTGGCGGATTATCACTGCGATCACTCCTTGATAAGGATAAGTTAGTTGGAACCAACTTTATGGACTGGCATCGGAACTTGAGGATAGTCCTCAAGCTCGAGAAGAAGCTTTATGTCCTTGAACAGGCTCTTCCTGCAGCTCCTCCGCCTAATGCCCGAGCGGCAGACAGAGATGCTTATAGAAAGCATCAGGATGACTCTTTGGAGGTTGCATGTCTTTTTCTAGCCAGCATGGCACCTGAACTGCAGGTGCAATATGAGGAGCAGAATGCTTTTCAGATGATCACTCATCTGAAACAGATGTTCGAGGCTCAGGCTAGAACTGAGAGATTTGATACCGCAAAAGCAGTCTTTCGGTGTAAGTTGTCTGAGGGTGCACCAGTGAGAACCCATGTTCTCAAACTCATTGGGAATGTGAATCATCTCAGGAGACTGGGACATGCCATAGACAACGAGCTGGTTGTGGATCTTATTCTGCATTCCCTGCCCCCTAGCTTCGGTCCGTTATTATAAATTTCAACATGAACCAGATTGAGTGCACACGGGAGGAATTGCTGCATATGCTCCAAACAGCCGAGCGTGAGTTGGGTAAGACCAAACCCAATTCTGTTCTTTTGGTCCCTGCGACCAAGAAGATAAAGAAGAAGGGTAAGGCACGTGCTAAGTGCAGTGCCAGAGGTCCTACCAAGGCACTGAAGAAAAAGGCGAAGAAGTCAAAGGACCAGAGGTGTTTCCACTGTGGCGAGCAGGGTCACTGGAAGAAGGGACTGCAAGCAGCTTCAGAATGAGGAGAAGAAAGGCTTGGCCTTAACTTCTAGCTCAGGTATTTATGTTACAAAAGTCAATCTTTCTACTTCTATGTCATGGGTATTGGATACCGCATGTGGGGCTCATATTTGTACAAATATGCAGGGGCTCAAGAAAAGTAGATCGGTGCGGCCTGGAGAGATTGACCTACGCATTGGAAACGGGGCACAGGTTGCTGCTGTTGCTGTAGGCGTTTTGACTCTCTCCCTGCCTTCTGGACTTCAATTAGAACTAGATAATTGCTATCATGTACCTTCACTTACTAAGAACATTGTATCCATTCCTTGCTTAGCAAAGAAGGGATTTAAATTTGAAATAAATAAGAACTCTTGTTCTTTTTCATTTGCAAATATATTCTATGGAAAGGGTACTCTATGCAATGGTCTATATATCTTGGATATGAAAAGTTCTGTATGTAACATAAGTAATAAAAGGACCAAACTGAGTGGTTCAGTTGGTGCTTTCCTATGGCATTGTCGATTAGCCCATATAAACAAGAATCGCATCCAACAACTCCATGCAAATGGATTGTTAGATTCAAGTTCCTTAGAGGAATTTGATACTTGTGAGCCCTGTTTATTAGGAAAAATGACAAAGGCGCCCTTCACCAAGGTTGGTGAGAGGGCAGGAGGTTTATTGGATCTCACACATACTGATGTGTGTGGGCCTTTCAATAAACAAGCCAGAGGAGGGTATAACTACTTCATTACCTTTACTAATGACTTCAGTAGGTATGGTTATGTCTACTTGATGAGACATAAATCTGAGTCTTTTGAGAAATTCAAGGAGTTCAAGAATGAAGTAGAGAACCAGCTTGGAAGATCCATTAAAGCTCTTCGATCAGATCGAGGTGGAGAGTACCTGAGCGGTGAGTTCTTTGACTATCTGAGAGAGTCTGGGATCATATCCCAACTCACTCCTCCTGGAACACCTCAATGGAATGGTGTGTCTGAAAGGAGAAATCGAACTTTGTTGGACATGGTTTGATCTATAATGAGTCATGCAACTCTACCTCCCTCATTCTGGGGGCATGCACTAGAGACAGCTTCTCTAATACTGAATAGCGTTCCATCTAAGAGTGTCTCCAAAATACCATACGAAGTGTGGAGTGGGAGACGCCCTAATCTCAGTTTTATCAAGATCTGGGGATGTGAGGCTTATGTCAAACGTCAGGATTCTAGCAAGCTAGAACCTAGATCTAATAAAGCAAATATCTCGAAGTTGGAATCTTCGATTTGATGAAGCTGTGAGAGATTATGGCTTTATCAAAAGCGAAGATGACGCCTGTGTATACAAAAAATTCAGTGGGAGCTTGGTGACTTTTCTGGTCTTGTATGTCGATGACATACTGCTCATCGAAAACGACATCCCTAGTCTTCATGCTGTGAAGACATGGTTGGGGAAGTGTTTCGAGATGAAAGACTTAGGGGAGGCCGCCTATATTCTAGGCGTAAGGATCTACTGGGATAGAATCAAGAGGCTCCTGGCCCTTAGTCAGAGTACCTACATTGATAAGGTCCTGGAGAGGTTCTGTAAGATCCAAGAATCTTAAGTCCTTGTAAGTACTATTCTTGATTTAAATATTTGGCTGTGATATTTGTCCTATGTTTTGATTTTGTCAACCCTAGGATGGGGGAGAATTTTATCCCTAAAACCTTTAGGGGTTATTTATAAATTAGTGGAAATGGGTTAGTGGATATTAATTTAAGCCTTACCGGATTTTGACTCTAGTAATTAATTAATTAGAGCTTATTGGATGTTAATTTAATCCTTATTGGATTTTCACTTAAGGGAATAATTAGCTATGGGTTATTGGGTTTGCACTTAAATTAAATGATATTGGGTTTAAAATTTGAATTAGTGGATTAATTCATAAACCCTTTACCTTAATTAGAAATCCGAAATTTTAGGTTTGGTACTTGGGGCGAAAAGAAAAAAAAAACCTTAGGGGCGGCGGTTTGAAGGCTTGGGCGATTTCTTGGAGGCTTGGACGAAATTCTTCTTCTTCCTTTTTCCCTTGGCCGGCGTTCCTTGGTGCTTGGTGGCGTTTTCTCTTCCTTTGGTGGCGTCTACCTAAGAACATTGGTGGAACTTTAAGACCCTTAGACGAGTTTTGTGGAGAGAATTTCACCTTGGTGTTCACGGTTCAAGATAAGAGGTGAGTGGGGTGTCTTATTCCCATTTGGTTGTGCTAGATGATAAGTTTGATTGCTTGGAAATTTCACCATGCTAAGAACCGAAACTCAAGGTGTATCTATCATGAAAACCGAAATCTTGCAACATGAAATTTAAGATATTTCTTATATGGAATTTAGGTAGCTTTAAATCAGTGATTCTTGAGCATGAAATTCTTATTACTAAGGTTTAGATTTTTAAGTAGATAATATGCTAGTAATTGTAGAAACCGTGGGCTATATGTGGTATTATGTAAAGTAGATTGTAAGAATACAAATTTTAATCCTGTGTTGATTTTTTTTTGGATGCCCTGATAAATGCTAATAGTGTTATAGGATCCATGATCGTTTCTCTATGAGCAGCATGTTTATATATCTATGGCCATGTATTCTTGATTGAGAAACTTGGGTGATAACTTAGCAAGGTTATACTGAACTGATCAGCATGAAACCTAAGGACTCTACACTACATTATGTGGTTATGTGGTTTCGAATGTTATGTGTTGTGGTCTGTGTACCCGTTGTGGGACGGATAGGACTAAGGCTAAGTGTAACTGTGTACTCAAGGGGATAGTCTATATGTGATAGATTAGGGGTTGGAGATTTCAGCCCTATGTTTGTGATATGTGAGGGGTTGATGTTTCAGCCCTGCCTGTTGTGATATTGTGATGAAGGTGACTATCCTAGAGTCTGGTCGACACTTAGGAGTCCACTTTTGTGAAATAAGATATAAGGTGTGTCTAGTGGTTGTTCAGGTAAAGAACCCTTTGGGAGAACGAGTGATTGATGCAAAGTGCCATGTCTTGGTCGGACAGGGGCCACCCATTGATTTCATCACTCTTAGACTTTTAGATTCTTGTGTTATGGGGTGGTGTAGATCAAGGTATCACATCTTGACCGGATGGGGATCACCTCTTGAGTCTACACACCGTCCATGTTTGTGTTGCATGCAATTTGCAGGCTTCTCCCAGTGCTTAGGCCAGAGCCGGGTTGGACCCTAGGGGTCATTCTTGATTTATGCTGGACAACTAAGTGGTTGGTGTGTTTAGTTGGTTTAGAGTATGGCTCTAGATCCTTGGTTACTCTGTGGTGACAATTGCGTGATGCCTTAGTAGTGTTCATCTGATTGTTTATATGATTTCCTTTCTTTGCTTTTGTTATATGTTGGCATGATGTTCTGTTAAAGGTTTTTAAAATAATCTGCATGTATCTTTAAGTGTATATTATGGATGGTCGATTAAGACTATCCACTCACTGGGCTGTGTAGCTCACCCCTTACTGTTTACAGGTGTAGAGCAGGAGCCCACTGCCTGAGTTAGTGTTTGATATGGATATTGTGATTTTCCCTACAACTATGCTGGTTTGATGTACAAGACTTTTGTGCTTAGTTAACTGGGGCCGGTTATGGCCAAACTTTGTGAACTCGTGTCGCCGGTTATGGCACTTTTGAGATTTTGATTTTTGTGTCACCGAGGGCTTGGGCCTGGTTTCGGTGTTTGGTATCATTGACGTTAGTTCTATGAAATTATAGAATCTATATTGTGGTTTTGCTTCGAATTTCGAGTCGAATTGTGTTTGCGATCAGATTTGATATAAATGTGAACTTGCATATGTCTAGTGCAAGTATTGCCTGGTGGCAGGTACCCTTATGTGATTTATGGATTTTATGGATTTTATATGGCTTTGATATACTGTTGCCTTGCATATGTCTAGTGCAAGGATTGCGTGGTGGCAGGTACATTTGTGAAATTGTGTTTCGTGGAGATTCAATGTGTGGATTCTCGAAAATTTTCAGATCGGGTTTTCCAGAAACTTGGTTTTACTTAGCGTGTGCATCGATCCTGTATTATAACATCCTGTTCCTCTATGACTTGTGTTGCTTGTTTGGGTTAAGATAACGGGATGTGACAGGTTCAACTTGGAGCAATCCAAGAAAGGATACCTTCCAGTAAGACATGATCTTACTCTCTCAAAGAGCCAATGTCCTACAACATAGGCTGAGAGGGATGACATGAGTCGAATTCCTTATGCTTCGGCAGTAGGATCGATCATGTATGCAATGTTGTGTACTAGACCAGATGTGGCATATGCTGTAAGCATAACCAGCCGATACCAATCCAATCCAGGTCTGCAGCACTGGATGGCTGTAAAGAACATCCTAAAGTATCTGAGAAGAACTAAGGATTTGTTCTTGGTCTATGGGGGACAGGAAGAGCTCAGTATGCAGGGCTATACTGATGCATCGTTCCAGTCTAACCCTGACGACTTTAGAACGCAGGCCGGCTATGTGTTCAAGATGAATGGAGGCGCTGTATGCTGGAAGAGCTTCAAGCAATCCACCATAGCAGATTCTACAACTGAGGCTGTGTATGTGGCCGCTTCTGAGGCAGCCAAGGAAGCCGTTTGGATAAGAAAGTTCTTATGTGATCTTCAGGTGGTCCCTACTGCAATGGATCCCATTGAACTCTACTGTGACAACAATGGAGCAATTGCACAAGCTAAGGAACCACGGTCTCATCAAAGATCCAAACACATACTCAGGAGATTTCACCTGATCAGAGAGATCATAGACAGAGGTGTTGTCAAGATTAGCAAAGTTGACACAGAGAACAATCTGGCAGACCCATTGACCAAGGCTTTGGCGCAGCAGAAGCATGATGGTCACGCTAGAGATATGGGGTTGAGATTCCTCAACCTCTAGGTCTTAGTGCAAGTGGGAGATTGTTGGTGTATATGCCCTAGGACCTAGTTTTGGTCCACTTATGTACTACTTGACTTTGATATTTATATCATTCTGGCATTGTCGTTATCTATGTTTGTTTACATCTGCGCATATATACTAACATGATAATGTCCTAGAGACAGATTGGATCTGTGCTCGAACTATAGTCCCCAGTCGATGTACCTGAGTGGATATGGGACAGCTATGGTACTTGTGAGACTGGCATGTGGGCTGGTTAGGCACGTGGTGCTAACACAGACACATGGGTATATCATTGAAGGATATACTGGATAGACCCGCTGTGAGGCTATGACTTGGTGTCATGAGTTATCCTCACAAGTAATAGGAGATGCATTGATCCCTTGACTTGGTGTCATTGGCCATTCTATATGGTTAGGGATTTGCTGTGATACAACCTAACACCTCGCCGTAGTTGGGAGGTCATAACGGTTGTCATTGAGCATGTCACGACCCATATGAGAAGGTCAATGGACAGACATAGGATTTGCCCCTTCCTTAGGGAAGTATGATATCCATGGAGCTCCTCTATGGTTCTATGACTGAGAGTGTATGGCCATACCCAGGTGAGAACCTGTTTTAGTCATATCCATGTGATTGGGTGAAAACAAGTGGTGACACACTTGTCCAATCGGATATCAGTTCGGCAAAGAGACTGTAATGCATCTGTACCTAGTTGCGATGATGGGGATGTCGATGTCGATATCCATTCCAATGACCTGGGTAGCAGCGATGCACTGCTAGGTGCCACTTACTGCTTGTGGTGACCTTTCGTCAGCACTGCCAGCGTCAGAGGAACCTACAGGGTCGCACACCTTGATACTTGAGTTCTCGTTTTGATCGGGAAGCCTTATGATCGAGTTATTGGATAACTCGGATCTAATTGGGAGATTTCATCAGCGCCAATGGGCCTGATGCGATGGAAGAATGTTATTGGAGCCAAACTTCATTTTTGGCAGGTTGACCCGTATTTGACCATGGTTGGTCACATTTGGATTAGGGTTGCATTGGATTGGATCCAAGTGCTTAATCAACCCATGTAATGGAGTTTGGGCTAGCTCATTATCCAATGAGGCCCAATAATAAGTTCTCATGAAGAGAAAAGAGGCTAAAAGGGTATAATGGGGAGAAGCCCAACCCCATTGGCGCCTAAGGGGCATAATGGGGTTAGGGTGGCAAAATTGCTTCATTAAGGAAGCAATTGACGCCTAGCCCTTCTCCCTTGATGGTATGTATGCCTTTAAGGCATGTCTTGGGCTGATATGGTGCTTGAGCAATTATGGATAGGTTGAATGAAGTTTATGGTAAAGTCTTGGAGACTTTCCTTGCATCAAACCTCCTCATCTTAGCCCTACACTTGTCATGATCCTAGCCCTTGCCCTAACCGCCTCTTGCCCTATATATGTGACCCTAGCCGCCCCCTCTTGCATGTATTCTTCTTTGGAGGCATGAACACAACAAGAAGGGCGAGAGTAAGGGGCATTGGCGCAACCATCTTCTTCCATCAAACCCTAGCCGCAAGCTTCTTCCTTTGGCGCAAGAGAAGTAAAGGCTTGGCGGCATTCTCCGTTCTCCTCTCTTCTTCATCAATTGGCGCTTCTACCTTGGAGGTGGCACAAGCATTGAAGAAGGTGACAAAGGCTTGGATCTTCTTCCCGAGGCTAGCACTAGGCGTGGAAGAAGAGGACTC
This sequence comes from Costus lasius, assembly GCA_027563935.2. Lineage (NCBI taxonomy): Eukaryota > Viridiplantae > Streptophyta > Magnoliopsida > Zingiberales > Costaceae > Costus > Costus lasius. The sequence goes on from CM050446.2 coordinate 88,695,846, forward strand.
AAGAGATCCGTGTGTGTGAGACTGCAGAGGGCGCACACTTGGGCGCCTGCATCGGCATCACTCCAAACCGCTCTTAAGGTATTTCATAACTCATCGTGTCGACTCTCTTGCTTGCGATCTTCACTGGGTTTTTGGGACCTGCCTGTTTCGGGGACATTCTTCCGCTGTGCAATGTATGTATGTATGCTTATAACTCTGAAAAATTGTAAAATGTCCCCGGGGTTTCCCAACAAAAAACTCTCTGTTCAAAAATTACCAAAAATATGGTACCGTGCATATGTACACAGTACCGCCGTGGAATCGCAAAAACTTTATGTGCAAAAATCGCCAAAACAACAGTACCGTGTAGAATGATAAGGTAGTGCCGTATTTTAAAAGAATCTTTCTGTGTAAAAACGGCAAATTTCACAGTACTGTGACAAATTCGGGGTAAAATACAGCACTGTCGTATTTGTCTCAATTACTTGCTGTAAAGAAACGCCGTGAAATACGACACCGGGTAGATGTGCACGGTACTACCGTATTTTGTTAATAAAATTCAAAAAATTCACTAAAAATCACTAAAAATCGAAAAAACAAAAACTAACCCTAACTAAGTAAATTAAGTCTGAAATCAATTAAAAACGATGGTAACAAAACAAAACAAAAGAAAAAAAAGAAAAACAAAAATATGCTTGGGTTGCCTCCCAAGAAGCGCTAATTTAATGGTCATTAGCTTGACCGTTCAACACTCGGATTTGCTCTTGGTTCATCAAGCAGAAAATGCTCTCCTTCTTCTGCTTTTTCTTCATGATAGTAATGTTTCAATCTCTGTCCATTGACTTTGAATATCCCTTTCTTCTCACTCCATATGTTGACGGCTCTGTATGGATAAGTCTTTTTAACTTGAAAAGGTCCAGACCATCGAGATTTAAGTTTACCAGGAAAAAGCCTTAATCTAGAATTAAACAAAAGAATGAGGTCACTCCTGTTGGAATTCCTTTCTGAGTATGTGTCGATCATGCCATCTTTTAGTCCTCTCCTTGTAGATCCTTGCATTTGATGGGTCGAAACCTAAGTCAGATGCGCTTCTAAATTTTTGCATAGGCGGAAAAACTAGGTTTCATGAAGATCGCATGGCTTGTAAGTATAACCAACCATAAGAGGATGATTGAAGCATTACCATGGCCATTGCTCGAGTGATGACTTGGAAGAAGAAAGGGCGATCGGCTCTTCTCCAAAGAGGTCACACACAAGATGTTGAAGGCTTACTCCCTTGTGCTCTTTGTGCTAGCAAAGATCCAAGGAAAACTTGATCGTGTACAAGGAGATGTTTTTCTCTCTCGGCTGTTCGAACTCTCTTCCTTGGCGTGAAGACTCACTACCACACGAGAGGAAAACGGGAGGAGAAGAGGGGGCGAGCCACGTTACAATCGTGGAGGCGTTTTCCAAAATGGAAAACCGACTTCCAAATATAGTAAGTGCTTAATACTCATGCATTCACTCAAAGTGAACCATCGAAACTTCCTTCTCCTTTGAACCAAGCGTTCACTAAGTGAACCGGTTCAATTCTATTTGGTTCAAAGACCAAATCGAACCAGCCATGGTTTAGATCTCTTTGAACCAAATGGCTCAAGATCTAACCACACATCTCTTGATCTTCTTGATCTCATCGATCAAGCATCAATTCTCCCGATCGAAGCTTACCGATCTCAAGCCCTAATCAATCAAACATGATCAGACCAGATCTCACTTCAAATCAGAGTTTAAATTCCTTTAAATTGGACTAAAACAATTCAATCCACACGATCTGATATAAGTAAGCCATATCATCAAATTGTGCGACCCTAAGGGTTTCCTTCAACGTCGGTAACGATAACTTACATTATCACGATCAGAGAGGGGTATCTAGCAACACATCACTGTCTCCCGATATGAAGGAAAGAGTCTTCCAAGACTACACCCAAACCACAGTACAACTGTGAATCCAATTCACTTGGCATACATGTTTCCTTTGCTACTGGATGTTCTCGTTGGACAAGCGTGTCAAGCGTGTAACTCCAACATGATGAGAATGGTTAGATCAGATGAACATAGTCATCTGGGTATGGCCATACACTTTCTCAACCATCTCATCCAGGGGGCCCCTATAGAACATCACACTCCAACAAGGAGAGGCAATCCTTTATCTATCACTAGTGCCCTAACATGACTCATGCCCATTATCCAAGATAATCCTTAACCATTAATTTTTCAAATGATATTGAACTACCTCAAGATAATGCCAATCATCATTTAGAAATAGAAGTGATCTCAAGTCAGAGGAAATATGCCATTTGCTTGCATACAAGGATTATTCACATTGTGACAAACAATTGAACATCCTAAGTAGGGTCAGTCCAGTACATCCAATGCACCTATGTGTCTAAATCTTATTCCATGCTCGAAGCATCCTATAAGATCAGAACACATATTAGTCTCAATCATATCAAGGCTGTCTCATGTTCACCAAGATATCGCGACTAAGGACAATACTGCATGTCAGCCAAGCTGAACACCATTGAGACATTATTCAGAAGTATACATAACAGCAGCAGATAATGTAACAACCTGAATAACAACAATTGCCTTTATAAAACATAGTTTATACATGATACTGATAATAACCCAAGGCCTCAAACATTAGCCTTAAGGGCATACCCCAACAGCATTCTCATAAGCTGAGAGTCTAATCTCATCAAGTTCATTCAGTTGCAACTTCCTTTTTTCACTTGCACTCTTCGAATCAAAATTTAGTGCCCTAATTGCCCAGAACGCTCTATCCTCCAATTCTACAGGAAGATGACACGATTTACCATAAATCAATTGAAAAGGTGACATACCTATTGGTGTCTTGAAAGCAGTCCGGTATGCCCAAAGTGCATCATCAAGCTTGAAAGCCCAGTCCTTCCTTGTTCTTGACACTGTCTTTTCTAATATCCCTTTTATCTCTCTATTAGATATCTCCACTTGTCCACTTGTTTGGGGGTGATAGGGTGTTGCTACTTTATGATTAACTCCGTATTTTCTAAGTAGGGCTGAAAATTTGTGCTCAATAAAATGAGGTCCTCCATCACTAATAACAACTCGTGGCACTCCAAAACGTGGAAAGATAATTCTGTTGAACAGTTTCACCACTACCTTGGAATCATTAGTAGGGGAAGCAATGGCTTCCACTCACTTGGAAACATAATCTACCGCCACAAGTATATACTTATTTCCTCCAGATGATGGGAACGTGTTGGGGTATGCCCTTAAGGCTAATGTTTGAGGCCTTGGGATTCTATGAGTATCATGTAATAAACTCTTATGTTTATATAGGCATGGTTGTTATTCAGTTTGTTACATTATCTGCTGCAATAAGTGTGCTTCTGAATAATGTCTCAATGCTGTTCAGCTAGGCTGACATGCTGTAATGTCCTTAGTCGAGATACCTTGGTGAACATGAGACAGCCTTGATATGATTGAGACTAATATATGTTCTAATCTTATAGGATGCTTCGAGCATGGAATAAGATGTAGACTCATGGGTACATTGGATGTACTGGACAGACCCTACTAGGATATTCAATTGCTTGTCACAATGTGAATAATCCTTGTTTGCAACAAGTGGCACATGTCCTCTGACTTGAGATCACTTGTGTTTCTAAATGATGATTGTCATTGTTTTGAGGTGGTTCAATATCATTTGAAACATAATGGTTATAGACTATCTTGGATAATGATCATGAGTCATGTTAGGGCACTAGTGATAGATATAGGATTGCCGTCTCCTTGTTTAAGGAGTGAGATGTTCTAAAGGGGCCCTCCTGAATGAGATGATTGAGAATAGTGTATGGGCATACCCAGGTGACTATGCTCATCTGATCTAATCATGCTCATCATATTGGAGCTACAGGCTTGACACACTTGTCCAATAATGAACATCCAGTGGCAAAGGAATCATGTATGCCTAGTGAGTTGATTCACACTTGTGCTGTGGTTTGGGTGTAGTCTTGGAAGACTCTTTCCTTTATATCGGGAGACAGTGATGTGTTGCTAGATACCCCTCACTGATCGTGATAACGTAAGTTATCGTTATCGACATTTAAAGGAAACCCTTAGGGTCGCACAATTTGATGATATGGCTTACTTAAGTCAGATCGTGTGGACTGAATTGTTTAGGTTCAGTTTAAAGGAGTTTAAACTCTGATTGTAAGTGAGATCTGGTCTGATCATGTTTGATTGATTAGGGCTTGAGATCGGTAAGCTTCGATCGAGAGATTTGATGCTAGATCGGTGAGATCAAGAGCATCGAGAGATCAACGGTTAGATCTTGAACCTTTAGGTTCAATGAGATCGACCATTGCTTGGGCTGATTTGGTCTTGAACCAAATTCATTTGAACCGGCTCATCATGTGAGCGCTTGGTTCAAAGGTTCGAATGGTGTAGAGGAGTTGCGGTTCACTTCATGTGAACGCATAACGGTTAAGAGTAATGGGTTGCTATTTTTGGATTGCAACGCCTCCACGTTGAAATGAACGTTCTCTCTTATCGCCTCTCATCACCTCTTGACGGCTTTTTCCCTCTCGTGTGACAACGCTCTCGACGAGTGTAGAGGAAGGCTTTTTCGGCAAGCACCAAAGGATCTCATCTCCTCCACGCAAAGGACCCTTGAAGCTTTGCTAGCACAAAGACGACAAGGAGAAGCCATTCCTCATCTTGTGTGCGTCAACTAGGGAGAAGATCCCTTTCGATCTTTGCTTCCAACACACCATCCAAAGAATGGCGATGGTATGAACCTTCTTGATGTTTGCAATCGGTCTTTTCTATAGTTGATCATATATCATGCTAGTGATCCCTAGAAACCCTTGTTTTCCGCTGCAAAATTATACATGCGCCCTTTAGGGTTTCGCTCCCCCTTGAAGGGGACCCTTCAGAACGGTCCCATGAAATCAATACCCCAAACATCAAAAATTTCAACCTCAAGTATAGAGGACAATGGCGTTTCATTCCTTCTATTAATGTTCCCCATCCTTTGACAACTATCACAGGACATTATAAAATTTCTTGAATCTTTAAACAATGTGGGCCAATAAAATCCAGATTGTAATACCTTAAAAATAGTTTTTTCTGTACTAGCATGCCCTCCATATGATGATCCATGGCACTGTAATAGTATGTCTTTCACCTCTTCTTTGGGGACACATCTCCTAAATATTCCATCTGCACATCTTCTAAACACATAAGGCTCATCCCAAAAATAATGTTTAACATCTGCTAAAAATCTTTTCTTGCCTTGGTAGTTCAAATCAACAGGAAATATATGAGCAACAAGAAAATTAACAATATCTGCATACCAAGGAGCCTTAAATTGCTCTACCCTCATCAGTTGTTCCTTAGGAAAGGAATCATTGATATCACCTTTGTCATCTTCTACAATCATCCTTGAAAGGTGATCTACAACTAAATTCTCAGTTCCCTTCTTGTCCTTGATTTCAAGGTCAAATTCTTGTAGGAGTAAAATCCATCTTAACAACCGTGACTTGCTGTCCTTCTTCTGCATTAAGTACTTAACTGCAGCATGATCAGTATAAACTACAACTTTTGAATTTATCAAATAAGATCTGAACTTATCAAATGCAAAAACTATGGCCAACAACTCTTTCTCAGTTGTAGTGTAGTTTCTCTATGTTTCATCCAAAGCCTTACTAGCATAATAAATTACATAGGGTTTCCTGTCCTTCCTCTGCCCTAGAACTGCCCCCACAGCAAAATCACTAGCGTCACACATGATCTCAAAAGGTATCTCCCAGTCAGGTGGTTGCATGATTGGTGCTGATATCAAGACCTTCTTTAACTCCTGAAAAGCAAACAAGCATTTGTCATCAAAGCAGAATTTGGCATCTTTACAAAGTAAATCAGTAAGTGGTTTAGCAAGTTTAGAGAAGTCCCTGATAAATCTCCTGTAAAACCCTACATGTCCCAAAAAACTCTTGATCTCTTTGACAATTGTAGGCGGCTCTAGTTTCTCAATCACTTCTATTTTGGCTTTGTCCACTTCAATCCCTCTTTCTGAAATAAGGTGTCCCAAAACTATTCCCTGTCTAACCATAAAGTGACACTTCTCCCAGTTCAGGACAAGGTTAGTTTCTTCACACCTTTGTAAGACTCGAGATAGATTAGCCAAACAGTCATCAAAAGAGAAGCCATAGACAGAAAAATCATCCATAAAAACATCCATAAAATCTTCAATAAATTCAGAAAATATAGCCATCATGCACCTTTGAAAAGTAGCAGGTGCATTACACAAACCAAAAGGCATTCTTCTATAAGCAAAAGTTCCATATGGACATGTAAAGGTGGTTTTATCTTGGTCATCCAGATGAATGGGAATTTGAAAGAATCCAGAATAACCATCAAGAAAACAAAAGTAAGAATGCTTGGCAAGTCTCTCAACCATCTGATCAATAAAAGGCAAGGGAAAATGATCTTTCCTAGTGGCAGTATTTAACCTTCTATAATCAATGCACATACGCCAGCTAGTGACAGTTCTAACAGGTATTAACTCATTATCTTTATTTTTCATAATTGTAACACCTCCCTTTTTAGGAACACAATGCACAGGACATACCCACTTGATCAGAGATAGGGTAGATAATACCTGCATCTAGCAATTTCAGCACTTCCTTCTTTACCACTTCTTTCATGGATGGGTTGAGCCTTCTTTGAAAGTCTATATGTGGTTTGTGTTCATCCGCCATGTGAATCCTGTGCATACAAAATGAAGGATTAATTCCTCTCAGGTCATCAATGGTATACCCAATTACCTTCCTATGAATTCTTAACTCCTTTAGAAGTAGATCGGTTTCCCTGGCATTTAATTGAGCATCAACAATCACAGGGTAAGTGGAGTTAGGACCAAGAAATTCATATCTAAGGTTATTAGGCAAAGTTTTCAACTCAACTTTAGGAATTTTTTCTTTCTCATTATCACATGTAGCACAATCTAAAACATCATCATGAATTACTTCATCATCATCAAAATCAGAATTTAAATCATACTCATCGATTTTCTCACAAGCATTTTCTAAGGAATCAGAAATAGAGTCAGAGATAGAAACATCAACAGAAGAATCATCAAACAAACAACTAAGATCATAAACTGTATCGTCAACAGCATGAATGGTACAGCAGGAACTAGCATATGCAGGTTTTTTCAATGAACTATTTAAATCAAACTCAATCTTTTCATTGCCAATTCTTAAAGTAAGTTTACATTCCTCACATCAATAAGTGCTCCAGCAGTGGCTAAGAATGGTCTTCCCAGAATAATAGGAATTTTGGCATCCTCTTCCATTTCAAGTACCACAAAATCAGCAGGTATAAAATACTTACCAACTTGGATAGGAACATCTTCTAAAATACCTACTGGATATTTTACCGAGCGGTCAGTGAGCTGCAAAGATATCGAGGTGGGTTTAGGATCTCCCATATCCAATTTTCTGCACACAGACAAAGGCATCAGGCTCACACTATGTAACGTGGGACTATACTCGGGGTATTACGATTTAAGGTTAGAAATTCTGTTTCTGTATTTTTATCTGTTAAAGTTTTGGGATTTTTGCCTAATTGTAGGACTTTTTCCTACAGGGCAAAAATAATTATTTTGGTTGGGGCTTCGAACCCTCAACCTTGACTCTTTGCTCCTGGAATTCTTCCACCATGGTGGCGCATATTTCTGTGTTATTGGAGTGGCGCATGGTGGTTAAGCCCAGGTGAGCCCTTAAAACCGATTTTCACTTAAGTTAACTGGGTTATTGGATCTTGGATCCGTTTGGAGTGGGAGAAAAAGAGAAATATCATGAGAGCTCCTCTCCCTCACGATTTTTGTTGTTTTCTTGCCCTAGCCGCCTGTGGTTGTCGCCCCTTACTGTGTTTGGCGCCTCCTGCAAATTTCTGACGCTGGTGGTGGCAGACTGGTGGTGGACGAAGTTCCTGGAGATCCCTGACCCTCTGTTGTGGCGTTTTTTTTTCTGTGGGCGATTTTCGGTGAGTAATTCGATCCTAAGGAGTCTAATCCTATTTGCAATAATTATCTATATGAACCAAAAATCTGCAAGTAGATCCTGTGTTTTTCTATTCTATAGGTCGGATCTGAATATGCATGATGATTCAGAAATTTTGTCTTGCTGAAAATTGTAGTCGCCAATCTGACCTTACTGTGCTTTAACCTCAATATCTCATGATCTATAGATCCAAATCACACGAAACAAATTTTGTATGAAACTAGATTCGCTCAGCTTTGATTCTTATGTAATATAGACCACATCTGAACTATATTCGTGTTGCAATCGGCATTGTTATATAACTTACGAAATCTGTTTTCTGAAAATCTAGAATCTTGACCCTTTTGTGTTCGAACTCTCGTATCTCCCTAGGTATCGCTCGAAATCCTGTGAAACCAGTTTTATTAGACCGTAGGCTTGAAGAGCTTCATTTTGACTCCCATAACGCCTATTTTCGATTAGTTATTGGATCTGAAATATATGTCGTAATTCTGATATATGAATCTGTTTTCTTGAAATCTGAAATTCTGACCCACCTATGTTCGAACCCTTATATCTTCCTACCTACAATTCGAAATTTTGCGAAACCAGTTTTGTTGGAAACTAGATTCAGAGAGCTTCATTTTGAATATAATATTGACTAGCTTTGGTTCGAAATTGGACCAAAAATATATGTTGCAATCTGACAATATAAATCTGCTATGTTTTGGTTAGACGAATATTCCATTGTGAGAAAAATTTAGCCTGTATGGTTTAATCTCTTAAATTGTGGTCTGTAGTTCTTCTAAAATTTATTTGCTTGATGAGAAATTTTAGAGAAAACAAAATTGGGGATTTAACTAAGAACTTAGGAATTTTCGAAAATCATGGTTCGAGCCAATTTTGGGGCTTTTGTCAATTTTCTTCACGAACGTGTAATTAAAATTATCTGTAGTGGGGGACTGAAATTATTTACATGAAATTTGTACGTTCTGTTAAGGTTCTGAAACTGGCGCCCCTTACAGTAATTTTATAGCTCACGGTTTTAGGAATTTTGAGGAAATTATTTCATGAATAGTTTCTGTTCTATGTTTAATTGTTTGTTATGTGAATATTTTCTGTTCTGTTTATATGTTGTGAATTTTCTGAAAACTTTGAATGTGTTATAACCTTTGTGAGAACATAGACTGGTCTGACATGAATTAAGGATAGTTGCATGAAATCTAAGGAATTCACTCATATATTACTTCTGGTTGATGGTAAAAATTATGAAGTGTGTTCAGCTTTGATTTTCTGCAAATTGTAATTTGTTAAGGACTGGATATTGGGGTGTGTCATTTTCTGGTTTGTCAGACTTTGGGCATGATGTAAGAATTAAGTAGTGGTTGGTCCTACTCCTCCGTTTCAGTATAATCTGTTCTGTAAAATTATGCCCTAGTGTAGCACTCTTCTGTGTTCTTACCCTCCTTCTGTGGCGCTGTAATGGTGCTGATAGTCTACTACGACCCTTGAGACACTATTTCTGTTCCGTTATAGGTATTGGAGGCCAGAGTGCCACGTCCTGACAAGACGGGGGCCACCCACTGATACCTCCTCTACCATTCTGTTCTGGGTATTGGAGACCAGAGTGCCACGTCCTGACAAGACGGGGGCCACCCACTGATACCTCCTCTACCATTCTGTTCTGGGTATTGGAGACCAGAGTGCCACGTCCTGACAAGACGGGGGGCCACCCACTGATACCTCCTCTACCATTCTGTTCTGGGTTTTGGAGGCCAGAGTGCCACGTCCTGACAAGACGGGGGCCACCCACTGATACCTCCTCTACCATTCTGTTTCTGATATGCATGCATGTCTCGTCCTCGGCAGAGGTGGGGTCAGACCTTCTGTGGTCATCAGGCCTTCTGTGGCCTTTCTGTTTCCGATGTAGACTATCCGTTTGGATTCTGAAAATTCTGATTTTCTGTCTGTCAGTTCTGATTTCTGTAGTTCTGTTTCGATCTGTATTATAGATGTGTTAGGCAGTGTGTTTAGTAGGGAGGGGTTGGTATACTTATATCCTACTTCATGCTTGATGCCTAATGTTATAAGTATCTGTATTTGATTATGTTTTGTTTCTGATATGAGTGTGCATGTTAAGTTGATTTATCTTATCTGTTACAAAAATGTATTTCAACTTATGCATGATATTTTTGATGTGTACTATGGATGGCTTTCAGTGTCTTTTACTCACTGAGCTTTTTAGCTCACCCCCATTGTTTAAATATTTTCAGGTGAGACATTGGGACAGTGATCGCTACAGCTAATTCACAAATTTACTATGATGCTAATGTTTTATTCAATTTCTAAGAGTTGTCTTCTAAAAAAATCTGTCAGGCCTGCGTGCCTAACTTAATTATATGATACGTTTTATCTCCTGAGGGCTTATGCCTGTTTTCAGGATATTATATTATAGTTGTCTCGTTTTAATTGTTAGATACGAGTTTTGGATTCGTTAGATTTGAAATTATTCTTATTCTGAAATGTCCGATTTGAGAGTTATTGTTCTTATTCCGCAATATATCTGAATTTGTGTTTTCCACATATGTGTAGTGTGGACATCTGTTTTATTCCAGGATATGCGTGTCTGTGCAGCAGTAAATTATTATACTTGCTGTCGGATTTTCTGGATTTCCGGATTTCTATTTCCTAGTAAATCGATCCTATTCAGTTCTGTGCGGTTTTCAGTTCCGTAGTAATGTCCTTCGATGCCGCTTTCTTCTTGTGTTTTAATAGAAGAGTAAAAATTTTTGAAACCCCGTATTTTACTTGTATGCGTGTGAGGTGTGATTCTGAGGGATGTTACAGATGGTATAAACCACATAATAGTTTCTCCCACTTGCAATGTGGGACTATACTCGGGGTATTACAATCTCCCCCACTTAAGACTTGACGTCCTCGTCAAGCCAAACTTTAACATATGCCCAAGAATCGTCCCTTAGTCGGCAGCATGTGAGGTCAGCCCAATGGCGGCTCCACCATCCTCGGTAGCCCTTTCCTATTGGCCTCTCACCATGCTTAGGACTAAGTTTTGCTCTGATACCATTTGTTACAATCCGCTTAGTAAGCAAACTATTTATTAACTTGGTGAGCCGATTTGCAACGTGGCTCAATCTATTAAAATGCTTAAGCCCAAGTTAACAATAGCAAGCCCACTAAGCCTTATATACCATATAATAGTTTCTCCCACTTGCAATATGGGACTATACTCGGGGTATTACAATCTCCCCCACTTAAGACTTGACGTCCTCGTCAAGCCCAAACCTTAACACATGCCCAAGAATCGTCCCTTAGTCGGCAGCATGTGAGGTCAGCCCAATGGCGGCTCCACCATCCTCGGTAGCCCTTTCCTATTGGCCTCTCACCATGCTTAGGACTAAGTTTTGCTCTGATACCATTTATTATGGCCCGCTTAGTAAGCAAACTATTTATTAACTTGGTGAGCCGATTTACAACATGGCCCAATCTATTAAAATGCTTAAGCCCAAGTTAACAATAGCAAGCCCACTAAGCCTTATATACCATATAATCTCTTCTCCCACTTCCAATATGGGACTAAAATCGGGGTATATTTGTTACAACCCGCTTAGTAAGCAAACTATTTATTAACTTGGTGAGCCTATTTGCAACGTGGTCCAATCTATTAAAATGCTTAAGCCCAAGTTAACAATAGCAAGCCCACTAAGCCTTATATACCATATAATGGTTTCTCCCACTTGCAATGTGGGACTATACTCGGGGTATTACAATCTCCCCCACTTAAGACTTGACGTCCTCGTCAAGCCAAACTTTAACATATGCCCAAGAATCGTCCCTTAGTCGGCAGCATGTGAGGTCAGCCCAATGGCCGCTCCACCATCCTCGGTAGCCCTTTCCTATTGGCCTCTCACCATGCTTAGGACTAAGTTTTGCTCTGATACCATTTGTTACAATCCGCTTAGTAAGCAAACTATTTATTAACTTGGTGAGCCGATTTGCAACGTGGCTCAATCTATTAAAATGCTTAAGCCCAAGTTAACAATAGCAAGCCCACTAAGCCTTATATACCATATAATAGTTTCTCCCACTTGCAATATGGGACTATACTCGGGGTATTACAATCTCCCCCACTTAAGACTTGACGTCCTCGTCAAGCCCAAACCTTAACACATGCCCAAGAATCGTCCCTTAGTCGGCAGCATGTGAGGTCAGCCCAATGGCGGCTCCACCATCCTCGGTAGCCCTTTCCTATTGGCCTCTCACCATGCTTAGGACTAAGTTTTGCTCTGATACCATTTGTTACAACCCGCTTAGTAAGCAAACTATTTATTAACTTGGTGAGCTGATTTACAACATGGCCCAATCTATTAAAATGCTTAAGCCCAAGTTAACAATAGCAAGCCCACTAAGCCTTATATACCATATAATCTCTTCTCCCACTTCCAATATGGGACTAAAATCGGGGTATTACAATCTCCCCCACTTAAGACTTGACGTCCTCGTCAAGCCCACATCCCTAACACATGCCCAAGAATCATCCCTTAGTCGGCAGCATGTGAGGTCAGCCCAAAGGTGGCTCCACCATCCTCGGTAGCCCTTTCCTATTGGCCTCTCACCATGCTTAGGACTAAGTTTTGCTCTGATACCATTTGTTACAACCCGCTTAGTAAGCAAACTATTTATTAACTTGGTGAGCCTATTTGCAACGTGGTCCAATCTATTAAAATGCTTAAGCCCAAGTTAACAATAGCAAGCCCACTAAGCCTTATATACCATATAATGGTTTCTCCCACTTGCAATGTGGGACTATACTCGGGGTATTACAATCTCCCCCACTTAAGACTTGACGTCCTCGTCAAGCCAAACTTTAACATATGCCCAAGAATCGTCCCTTAGTCGGCAGCATGTGAGGTCAGCCCAATGGCGGCTCCACCATCCTCGGTAGCCCTTTCCTATTGGCCTCTCACCATGCTTAGGACTAAGTTTTGCTCTGATACCATTTGTTACAACCCGCTTAGTAAGCAAACTATTTATTAACTTGGTGAGCCTATTTGCAACGTGGTCCAATCTATTAAAATGCTTAAGCCCAAGTTAACAATAGCAAGCCCACTAAGCCTTATATACCATATAATGGTTTCTCCCATTTGCAATGTGGGACTATACTCGGGGTATTACACACTAGCTCCTAAATCACATAAGGCTCGCTCAAAAGCAACATTCCCAATTGAACAAAGAATAGAGAAACTACCTGGATCCTTTAGCTTTGGTGGCAATTTGTTCTGAATAAGATCACTACATTCTTCAGTTAGTGCCACAGTACCATAGTCCTCTATTTTTCTTTTATTGCTTAAAATTTCTTTCAAAATTTTTGCATAAGTAGGCATTTGAGATAGTGCATCAGTAAAAGGAATATTAATGTACAACTTTTTCAACACTTCTAAAAATTTTCCAAACTGCCTGTCTAGCTTAGCTTGCACTATCCTTTGGGGAAAAGGGATAGGTGTCCTATAGGGATTCGGTGGTGAACTAGGTCTAGGTACCTCAATTTCACAAGGTAAGTCATCAATATGTGATTGCTCATCCTCCTTGGGAGGAGAAGAGTTAGGATGGGACTGCACTTGTGTGGGTTGTGGTTCCAAGACTGGTTCATCACTAGGTATGACATTAGGCTCACCTTCTTCATCATCTAAAGGTCCCCTTGGATCTCCCAACTGTTTCCCACTCCTAGTTGTAACGGCATTGCAATGTTCCCTAGGGTTAGGTTCAGGCTTGGCAGGTAATTTCCCTGGGGGTCTATAAGGTCCACTAGCCTGTTGTGCTATTTGAGTTTCTAACATCTTATTATGAGCAACAACACCATCCAACTTAGACTTGATTTCCTTAAGGGTTTCTTCAATTTCATCGTTTTTGCTCATCTGCTTACCCATGAACTTCTCAAACATGTCTTCCAAACTACACTTTTGGGGTTGACTCTGGTTTGTCTGTCTCTGATTATACCCCCTATTCTCGTTTTGCCCACTAGTTTGAGTGTTACTTTTCCAGGACAGGTGAGGATGGTTTCTCCAACTAGGGTTGTAAGTATTAGAGTAGGGGTCATTAGGTCTACCTTGATTGTAGCCCCCTACGGCATTGACCTGCTCACTTCCCTAATCAACTATAACCTTGCATTCCTCAGCATAGTACCCATGATTCCCACAAACTTCATAAACAACAGATGAGACAGAAGCAGATTGCATTTGAAAGGAATCAAAACGATTGCATAACGAGTCTACCTTTTCTGAGAGAGAGCGCCAACCATCACCATCGTTCTTACCATGAGGAGGCCGATAAAGCACTCCTCTCTCAGAAGCCCACTGGTAGTGGTTTAACGCCATCTCCTCAATCAAGGCATAGGCCGCATCAACAGTCTTGTTCATCAGTGCTCCCCCTGCAGCAGCATCAACAGTTAAGCGTGTGTTATAAAACAAACCATTGTAGAAAGTTTGAATTAAAACCCAGTCCTCTAATCCATGATGATGGCACTTCCGTTGTAATTCATTGAAGCGCTCCCACGCTTCACTGAAGGATTCACCGTCTCTCTGAGCAAAGCCTGAAATTTGGTTCCTCAACTATATCATCTTACTGGGAGGAAAATATTTCTGTAAGAAGGCATTTGATAACCGCTCCCAAGTAGTGAATTTCCCAGTTGGATGTGAATGAAGCCAAGCTTTTGCTCTGTCCCTGAGAGAAAAAGGAAAAAGTCTAAGTCTAAGAGCATCATCAGATACACCATTAATCTTTATGGTGTCACAAAATTCAAGAAAAAGAGATAGGTGTTGGTTTGGATCTTCCAAAGGAGATCCTCCAAACTGATTCTACTGGATCATTGACAAAAATGCCGGTTTTATTTCGAAGTTATTTGCTTCAATTGCAGGTCTAGAAATGCTGGAACGAATTCCCTATGTATTCGGGGCTGCATAGTCCCTAAGTGTTTTCTGATCTGCCATGATAGATTCTTCTTTTCTTTCTTCTGAAAATCTTAGTTTCCTGAGTGATCTAAGAGTTCTATTAATTTCAGGATCAAAAGGAACTAATGGTCCTGTCCTAAGACTTATGTGCATAAACAAGTAGAGAGTCAGAAAAGTTCAGAAATCGCAGGATTTAAAAGAAAATTAGAAGCTATTGCAAACAAAAACAAAAACAAAAGCTTAGTCTAGCGATACAGCAAATTAAACCAATATTAGCAAAATCGAAGTCCCCGGCAACAGCGCCAAAAACTTGTTGTGATCCACAAGTGCACGGATACTCGAAGTAATAATTAAGATATCGAACCACAGGGACTTCGATGTTAAGTACTGGTTAATTTAGTTCTCACTAGCTAAGCAGGTCGAAAATTGTGAAAATAGCAATCGAACGATGTAGAGGAAAATCTGAATGAGAAAAGCGGGACCGGGGTTCATTCATCTTGATATTCATGACTAAATATTATTAATGATTCATCAATCTACTCTCGTTATGGTTAAGATGCAGTTTGCTTAAATAAGGAAATTAACTCGCTCTCGCGCAATCAACTTGCATAGAATTATCCCCACTCTCGTGCAAGATCAGTTCTATGCTAGATATAAACGAACTTTGGTCAAGGAGATTAAGAATCACTCTCGTGCATTCCATCTCAGTACCAAGATCTCAAGCGAAGCTAAGCACTCTCGCACCTTAGTTCCGCAGGTTTTACTCGAGGGTTTCGAACAATTCAACATCTATCTCTAGCATGTTATCATGTCTGAAGCAATAATAATTTCTAGTACAAAACATCAACAAGAATTACGCTACTAAAATCTAAGGTTAGAAACACAACCAATCTCTTGCGAAGGGATCTAATCCTAAATTCTAGGGTTCCAAGTTCTATGATACCATCTTCTCAGTCCATAGCATAGAACTCTAAGACATGATGATGCATGATACTAAAAACAATTAAAGGCATTAATCGCTTGAGCAAAATAACCACAGCAAAGAGCAAATTGATGAAAGAAAAGTTATATAGTCATTGAAGTATCAAGAGAATTACACCCCCATGTCCCAAGAAAAAATTAAGCTAGCATGGAGGAAGATTCACAACGACACATGGTTTTTTTGAACGATCAAAGAGAGTAAAGAGGGAGTAAGAGTTACAAAACAGGGCTGCAACTAAATTGCAGTCCGAAATTTGCTTCAGAAATCGCGATGAACAGTGTCACGACCAAACTTTTGATCATTTCTCCCTCGATTGGGCTCCTCTTGTTCTGAAACTTCTGTGGTGTCTTCTTCTTCCCCAAGCAAAGTTTCCTTTAAAAAATCGTGGCTGGAGATGATCTGTGCAGCGAACGGCGGTGAACCCTAGCGCGGCGATGATTCTCCCAAATTCTCCCCAAATCGTGATAAAAAATTGTGTAAATTGCTTCGCGTGTCTTCTCCTTTTAAAGATGAGTCCGCCGCCTCTTTTTATTCTAAATTTGGACTCCTAAATCTCCAGAAATCGAGTTTCCAATTCTGCCATGATAAACTCGGAAACCTCGGTTTAGAATTACGGTATCGTGCGAGAAATACGGCAGTGCCGTATTTCCTTCTGTGAAATCTGGGCAGCAAACACGGCACCGTGTATTCCCCCATGGTAGTGCCATATTGTGTCAAAAGTTCTTTGGTCAGAATTGAGGAAAAATACGGTACCGTGATAAAATCCGGGTGAAATACGGTAGTGCCGTATTTTCGCTGAAAACTTTCTGTTCTGGATGGCTAAAAAGCACGGTACCATGCGTTTCTACACGGAAGTGCCATATTTGCTTAAGTCTTCTGTTCAGGATTAGCTCAAAATACGGTACCGTGAGAGTTTCGGGGGAAAATACGGCAGTGCCGTATTTTCATCTGGTTGAAGCGCTGAAATACGGTACCGTGTATATTTACACGGCAGTGCCGTATATTTGCTAGGAGTATCCTTTTGACTTGAAATTTGATGGGTAGACTCCTCTTCATGGTTGAAACTCGTTCATACATTTGAATTGCTTGAAAACTGGTGAAAAATACGCCTTTTTGCCTGAAATTGATCAAAAACCAAAGATGGTGAAGATTCCGAAGCTTTTGGCTAAAAGGGTATAAAATAAAGCAATGAGATGAAATTATGATTCAAAAGACTACTAAATAAGCATGAAAAACACGATGAAATTTGGAGTCATCAATAGCCCTCAAGCTCGAGAAGAAGCTGTATGTCCTAGAGCAAGCTCTTCCGGCGCCTCCTCCGCCTAATGCTCGAGCGGCAGATAGGGATGCTTTTAGAAAGCATTAGGAGGACTCTATGGAGGTATCATATCTCATGCTGGCCACTTTGACACTTGAACTTCAGGCTAGAACTGAGGAGCAGAACGCTTTTCAGATGATCACTCATTTGAAACAGATGTTCGAGGCTCAGGCTAGAACTGAGAGATTTGACACCGCCAATGCAGTCTTTCGGTGTAAGTTATCTGAGGGTGCACCAGTGAGACCCCATGTTCTCAAGCTGATTGGGAACGTGGATCATCTCAGGAGGTTGGGACACGCCATAGATAACGAGCTGGTTGTGGATCTTATTCTGCATTCCCTGCCCCCTAGCTTCAGTCCGTTTATCATAAATTTCAACATGAACCGGATTGACTGCACACGGAAGGAACTGATGAATATGCTCCAGATAGCCGAGCGTGAGATGGTAAAGACCAAACCTAATTCTGTTATTTTGGTCCCTACGGCCAAGAAGATGAAGAAAAAGGGTAAGGCACATGCCAAGGGCGGTGCCAAGGGTCCTACCAAGGCACTGAAGAAAAAGGCGAAGAAGTCAAAGGACCCGAGGTGCTTCCACTGTGGCGAGCAGGGTCACTGGAGGAGGGACTGCAAGCAACTTCAGAATGAGGAGAAGAAAGGCTTGGCCTTAGCTTCTAGCTTAGGTATTTATGTTACAGAAGTCAACCTTTCTACTTCTATGTCTTGGGTATTGGATACCGCATGTGGAGCTCATATTTGTACAAATATGCAGGGGCTGAAGAAAAGTAGATCGGTACGGGCTCGAGAGATTGACCTACGAGTTGGAAACGGGGCAGAGGTTGCTACTGTTGCTGTAGGAGTTTTGACTCTCTCCCTGCCATCTGGACTTTAGTTAGAGTTAGATAATTGCTATTATGTACCTTCTCTTACTAAGAACATTGTATCCATTCCTTGCTTGGCAAAGAAGGGATTTAAGTTTGAAATAAATAAGAACTCTTGTTCTTTTTCATTTGCAAATATGTTCTATGGGAAGGGTACTTTGTGCAATGGTCTATATGTGTTAGACATGGATAACTCTATTTGTAACATAAATAATAAAAGGACCAAACTGAGTGGTTCAGTTGGTGCTTTCCTATGGTATTGTCGATTAGGCCATATAAACAAGAATCGCATTCAACAACTCCATGCAAATGGGTTGTTAGATTCAAGTTCCTTGGAGGAATTTGATTCATGTGAGCTTTGTTTGTTAGGGAAAATGACAAAGGCGCCCTTCACCAAAATTGGTGAAAGGGCAGGAGGTTTGTTGGATCTCATACATAGCAATGTGTGTGGGCCATTCAATCAGCAAGCCAGAGGAGGCCACAACTACTTCATCACTTTTACTGATGATTTCAGTAGATATGGTTATGTCTACCTAATGAGACATAAGTCTGAATCGTTTGAGAAATTCAAAGTGTTCAGACATGAAGTAGAGAACCAGCTTGGTAGATCCATTACGGCTCTTCGATCTGATCATGGTGTAGACTACCTGAGCGGTGAGTTCCTTGACTATCTAAAAGAGTGTGGGATTATGTCCCAACTCACTCCTCTTGGAACACCCCAATGGAATGGTGTGTCTGAAAGGAGAAATCGAACTTTGTTGGACATTGTTCAATGTATGATGAGTCATGCAACTCTGCCTCCCTCATTCTGGGGGCATGCACTTGAAATCGCTTCTCTAATACTGAATAATTTTCCATCTAAGAGTGTCTCAAAGATTCCATACGAGGTATGGAGTGGGAGACGCCCTAATCTCACTTTTATCAGGATCTGGGGATGTGAGGCTTATGTCAAACGTCAGGATTCTAGCAAGCTAGAACCTAGGTCTGATAAATGTGTATTTGTGGGGTACCCTAAGGAAACTAAGGGTTACTACTTCTATGCTCCCACCAAGAACAAAGTTTTTGTTGCTCGGGGTGCTGTCTTTCTAGGGAAAAAATTTCACATGAAAGAAGTTAGTGGGAGAAAGTTTGACTTGGATGAGGTCCAAGAGCAACCACAAAATGTAGAGATGGAACCTGAGCCATCTGGACCGGTTGATGGGCAACCTGAGGCTTAGACACAGGCCCCACGTAGGTCTGGGAGGATTCGTCGTTTATCTGAGAGGTATGGATCGCTGCCGACCCAACACGACGGGATATTCATCATTGAGGATGAACCCAAGACTTATGAAGAGGTGGTCAGTGGACCGGACTCCGAGAGATGGCTTGATGCCATGAGATTTGAAATGGATTCCATGTCAGCTAACCAAGTTTGGGATTTGGTTGAGTTACCTGATGGGGTAAAACCCATAGGGTGTAAATGGGTCTTCAAGAGGAAGACAGACATGGATGGCAACGTAGTTACCTGTAAAGGTAGACTAGTGGCTAAGGGATTCAAACAAGTCCACGGGGTGGACTATGATGAAACCTTTTCGCCAGTTGCTATGTTCAAATCCATTAGGATTCTGCTTGCTATAGCTGCATATTATGATTATGAGATATGGTAGATGGATGTAAAGACATCTTTCCTTAATGGGAAACTAACTGAGGATGTGTATATGACACAATCTGATGGCTTCATCCATCCTGTAGAGGCCAATAAGGTTTGCAGGCTAAAAAGATCCATTTATGGATTAAAGCAAGCATCTCGAAGTTGGAATCTTCGATTTGATGAAGCTGTGAGAGATTATGGCTTTATCAAAAGCGAAGATGACGCCTGTGTATATAGAAAATTCAGTGGGAGCTTGGTGACTTTTCTAGTCTTGTATGTCGATGACATACTGCTCATTGGGAATGACATCCCTAGTCTTCAAGTTGTGAAGACATGGTTAGGGAAGTGTTTCGAGATGAAGGAGTTAGGGGAGGCTGCCTATATTATAGGCGTGAGGATCTATAGGGATAGATCTAAGAGGCTCCTAGCCCTTAGTCAGAGTACCTACATTGATAAGGTCCTGGAGAGGTTCAACTTGCAGCAATCCAAGAAAGGGTACCTTCCAGTGAGACATTGCCTTACTCTCTCAAAGAACCAGTATCCCACCACACAGGCTGAGAGGGATGACAAGAGTCGATTGCCTTATGCTTCGGCAGTGGGATCAATCATGTATGCAATGTTGTGTACTAGACCAGATGTGGCTTATGCTGTGAGCATAACCAGCCGATACCAATCCAATCCTGAAGTGCAGCACTAGGTGGCTGTAAAGAACATCCTGAAGTATCTGAGAAGAACTAAGGATTTGTTCCTAGTCTATGGGGTACAGGAAGAGCTCAGTATGCAGGGCTACACTGATGCGTCATTCCAGTCTGACCCTGATGACTTTAGATCGCAGGCTGGCTATGTGTTTAAGATAAATGGAGGTGCTGTTTGCTGGAAGAGCTTCAAGCAATCCACAATTTTCGATTCTACAATTGAAGCTGAGTATGTGGCCACTTCTGAGGCAGCCAAAGAAGCTTTGGATAAGGAAGTTCATTTCTGAACTTCAGGTGGTTCCCGGTGTAGTGGATGCCATTGAAATCTACTGTGATAACAATGGAGCAATTGCACAAGCCAAAGAACCACGGTCTCATCAAATATCCAAACACATACTCAGAAGATTTCACCTGATTAGAGAGATCATAGACAGAGGTGATGTCAAGATTAGCAGAGTTGACATAGAGAACAATCTGGCAGACCTATTGACCAAGGCTTTGGCGCAGTAGAAGCATGACTGTCACGCTAGAGATATGGGGTTAAGATTCCTCAACCTCTAGGTCTTAGTGCAAGTGGGAGATTATTGGTGTATATGCCCTAGGACCTAGTTTTGGTCCATTATTGCACTACTTGACGTTGATATTTTATATCATTCTGACATTGTCATTATCTATATTTGCTTACATCTGCAATTATGTACTTATATGATAATGTCCCTAGAGACAGATTGGATCTGTGCTCAAATGATTGTCCCTAGTCGATGTACCTGAGTAGATATGGGACAGCTCTAGTACTTGTGAGACTGGTATTATTGGGGTATGCCCTTAAGGCTAATGTTTGAGGCCTTGGGATTATATCAGTATCATGTATAAACTCTTATGTTTATAAAGGCATGGTTGTTATTCAGGTTGTTATATTGTCTGCTGCAATAATTGTACTTCTGAATAATGTCTCAAAGCTGTTCAGCTAGGCTGACATGCAGTTTTGTCCTTAGTCGAGATATCTTGGTGAACATGAGACAGCCTTGATATGGTTAAGACTAATATGTGTTCTAATCTTATAGGATGCTTCGAGCATGGAATAAGATGTAGACTCATGGGTACATTGGATGTACTGGACAGACCCTACTAGGATATTCAATTGTCTGTCACAATGTGAATAATCCTTGATTGCGACAAGTGGCACATTTCCTCTGACTTGAGATCACTTGTGTTTTCTAAATGATGATTGTCATTGTTTTGAGGTAGTTCAATATCATTTGAAACATAATGATTATAGACTATCTTGGATGGTGAGCTTGAATCAGGTTAGGGCACTAGTGATAGATATAGGATTGCCGTCTCCTTGTTTAAGGAGTGTGATGTTCTAAAGGGGCCCCCTGGATGAGATGATTGAGAAAGTGTATAGCCATACCCAGGTGACTGTGTTCATCTGTTCTAATCATACTTATCATATTGGAGCTACAAGCTTGACACGCTTGTCCAATAAGAACATCCAGTGGCAAAGGAAATATGCATGCCTTGTGAGTTGGATTCACACTTGTGCTGTTTTTGGGTGTAGTCTTGGAAGACTCTTTTCTTTATATCGGGAGACAGTGATGTGTTCCTAGATACCCCTCACTGATCGTGATAACATGAGTTATCGTTACCGACATTTAAAGGAAACCCTCAGGGTCGCACAATTTGATGATATGGCTTACTTAAGTCAGATCGTGTGGACTGAATTGTTCAGGTTCAGTTTAAAGGGATTTAATCTCTGATTGTAAGTGAGATCTGGTCTGATTATGTTTGATTGATTAGGGCTTGAGATCGGTAAGCTTCGATTGAGAGAATGGATGCTGGATCGGTGAGATCAGGAGCATCAAAGAGATGAACGGTCAGATCAAATACCTTAGGGTTTTAATGTGATCTGGACTTATGGCTTGGTTTATTTGGTTATTGAACCAAATTCAAGTGAACCGGCTCATGAATGAGCGCATGGTTCAAAGGTGAAGTGGAGTTTGCGATTGGGGTAAACCCAAGATCGCATGTGGAGAAGTGGCATGCTATTTTTGGATAGCACTTCTCAACGTGACCACGATTCACGTTTTCCCTCTTCACGCCTTCACGCTTTGTCGCCAATTCGTCTTTGGCTCTTGGGGGCATTCTTGCGTGGAGGAGAGGAATAGACGACAAGGAAAAAGTCGCCAAGCCAAGAAGTTCTTCTTCCCTTTCACTCGACAAAGACATCTTTGGACCTTGCTAGCACAAGGATCGCAAGGAGGAGTAGGCGACATCAATTGTGTGCGTCACCTCTGGAGAAGATCCAGTTCGATCTTTGTTTCCAAGGCGCCATCTAGAAATGGCTATGGTATGATCCTTCTCTATATGCAATCGGGTTCTTTTTGTTAATCATATAGCATGCAAGATCTAGAAACCCCCTTTCCGCTGCTTGCATCTTCCATATGCGCCAATGCTTTAGGGTTTCGCCCCCTTTAGGGGACCCTTCAATTGGTATCAGAGCCTAGGTTTCATGCATGTTTTATGATTGCAAGCCATTTTGTGATCCTTGTTTGCGAACAATGCTTAGATCTTTATTACATGCGAAAATACATGTTAAGTTATCATAGGCGAAACTTGTATTTTGTTTAAGTCGCATGTATGAGGTTACCTTCAGTTGGCGCTTGTATGTTGTTGGTTTTCTTAAAACTTAAATACTTGCGCGACTCACACTAGATCTAAGGCCTTACTGTAAACCCTTAGACGGGTTACTAGGGTTGAAGTCATCCCCTAGGTTAGATCCAGACAGTCTGATCAGACCATCTGACAGCCTTGATGGGTTGACCAGATAGCACCTGTGCGCAAGCACCTGGTGGCTATAGGTCGACTGCAGACAGGCGTGTAGCGATGTCTGATTGAGACAACCTATGAACGCACATGAGTTAGGCCCGGGGTCACACCCGTTTGACAGACCTCATTGTGGTTGTTCAGCCCTGGCGCATGCATGGTTGACCTTTTGGTCGACTCAAGTCAGTTAGGACTTGGTGCATGCAAGGGCAGAGGATCTGACTAGGTTGGATGAGTGGATCCCTAGTAATGGACCGTTGTAAGGATGTAGGGCAGATAAGGAAATTAAAATTGATGCCTATGGGGTTTTTCAAAAAAAAAAATTTAATTTTCTTGACTGGATCACATCTTGGATGATGCCTATGTTTGTTTATTTATTCTTATGTGGGCTGCCCATATTAAATGTGTGCTGTGCTGGGGCCTGCGTGCCTGGAAATTAAAGTTGTAAATTAATTATTGTGATCTGCGTATCACATTGTATTTAATTTATAAAGTGTAATTGACCTGCGTGTCAATCTTGTCTAGATAGATTAATTTGTAAATTAATCAGACAAGAGCACAGAGCACACTTGGCAGAGGCGCATGCAGCAGTGGCTTGACCAGGTGGGAGGTCCAGGGTTCGACTCTGGGACAGGCGCATTTACCTGATGGGCGCACCTGAGCTGCAGATGGCGCTCGGGCCCTGGTTTGGGCCAGATGAGCAGCAAAAGACCCATGAAGAAAAGTAAGTGAAGACTTAAGTAATTAAGGTCTTACTTAGGCTATGGGCTTTTACCACATAAGATCCATGCTTTCTTTTATTGTTTAAATAAGTAGAACAGCATGATTTATTTATCTTCTGCTATCACCATAGGAATTGCATGGAGTAGGAGAGATTGTGTTGTACCAACTCAGTTGGCACAGTCTGCTGGATTGCCCAGATGAAGGGGAATCGCACGGGTTGGCGATTGGCAGGGACTGCCTACCAGAGATTAGTGCTTGTACTCTCTGTGCATCTTATCTCGCCTGAGCGGGACGCGGAGACCAAGTATGAAATCTGGATCCCATCTCACTAAAAGAGTTCTACTCTTTCGGGCTGTTTTGCTGGATTTTTCAGCCAGATAAAATAGTGAGAAAAAGAATCTTTCTTAAGTCCTGATTGATTCTTAACATTGATACTGACCTTGCTGTTCTTGCATTGTTGTAGATACCTGCAGCAACGAACACCATGAGCTTCAATGTGCGATCCCTACTGGAAAGAGAGAAGTTTGCTGGGCCGAACTTCTCAGACTGGTTCGGACACCTTAAGATTGTTCTTAAGGCAGAGAGGAAACTGTATGTCCTCGAGACGGCGATACCGCCTCAACCCGCACCGAACACCGCAAGGGCGGTTCGGGAAGCTTATGAAAAGCACGTCAATGATAGCATTGATGTCGCTTGCCTGATGCTAGCGTCTATGACGCCACCGCTGCAGCGTCAGCATGAGGATATGTCTGCTATAGACATGATAGCAAACCTCAAGATGCTGTATGCTGCACAGGCGAGGACAGAACGCTATAATCTGACAAAGCTTTTCTTTCAGAGCAAACTGGCTGAAGGGAGCCCAGTGGGAGCTCACGTGCTCAAGATGATTGGGCACAAGGAGGCTCTAGAAAAACTGGGGCATACCATCAATCAGGAGGTTGCTGTAGACATTATTCTGCAGTCTCTCCCGCCCTCTTTCGATGCGTTCATTATTAATTTTAATATGAACAAAATCGACTGTACTCCCGCAGAGCTGCTGAATATGCTCTTGACTACTGAGGAAACTCTGAAGGGAAAGCTTTCGACCTCTGTCTTAATGGTTCCTTCAAGGAACAACAAGAAGAAGGGGAAGAAGGGCAAGACCCCTGTCAAGAGTTACAGCAAGGCTCTGAAGCAAAAAGTTAAGCGGTCAAAGGAATACAGATGTTTCCACTGTGGCCAGCTAGGTCACTGGAAAAAGGACTGTAAAGCGCTCCAAGGAGATAAGAGGGGAAGCATCGCTTCTGGCTCAGGTATTTACGTGACTGAAGTCATGTTTTCATCTTCTTCTATATCATGGGTGTTGGACACTGCATGTGGAGTTCACATTTGTTCAAATGTACAGGAACTCAAGAGAAGAAGGCAGGTGGGACAGCATGAGGTGGACCTACGCGTTGGAAACGGGGCACGGGTTGCTGCTGTTGCTGTAGGAGACTATTTCATTTCTTTACCATCTGGACTTGTATTGGAACTAGACAATTGTTACTTTGTTCCCAGTATTACTAAAATATTATCTCTATTCCTGCTCTTGTCAGGAAGGGATTTTCCTTTGAATGCAATATTTCAAAGTGTGTTTTATCTTTAGATAATATTGTTTATGCAACTGGTTCAATTAACAATGGGTTATTCATGTTGGACATGGAATGTTCTATACAAAGTATTGATATTAAGAAAGCCAAGTATGCTGATGACAGCACCTTGCTATGGCATAGTCATTTAGGCCATATTAACAAGAAACGCATTAAGCGGTTGCATGATCATGGACTGCTGGGATCATTCTCCTATAAGGAGATTGATACATGCAAAGCTTGTTTAATGGGTAAAATGACGAAGTCACCTTTTCCTAACAAAGGTCAAAGGGCTTCAGGTTTACTTGACCTTATACACAGTGATGTGTGTGGGCCATTTAGTAAACATGCCAGAGGTGGCTATCAGTACTTCATTACCTTTACTGATGATTTCAGTAGGTATGGGTATGTCTATTTGATGAGACATAAAAATGAATCTTTTGACAAGTTCAAAGAGTTCAAAAATGAAGTACAGAATCAGCTAGGCCGAAATATCAAGGCACTTCGTTCTGATCGAGGTGGAGAATACCTAAGTCGAGAATTTACTAACTATCTGAAGGAGTGTGGGATTATCTCACAGCTCACTCCACCAGGAACACCGCAATGGAATGGTGTGTCCGAGAGGAGAAATAGAACATTACTTGATATGGTTCGTTCTATGATGAGTCAGGCTACTCTACCTTACTCCTTTTGGGGATTTGCACTGGAAACAGCTGCAAAGGTACTAAACCGAGTGCCATCCAAGGCAGTTTCAAAGACGCCATATGAGTTATGGTATGGGAAACAGCCGAGCTTGACATTTATCAGGATCTGGGGCTGTAAGGCTTATGTCAAAAAGCTCGTCTCTGGGAAACTAGAGAGCAGATCTGAGAAATGTATCTTTGTCGGTTACCCTAAGGAAACTAAGGGTTATTATTTCTACGATCCCAAAGAGAACAAGGTATTTGTTGCTCGGACGGCCATATTTCTTGAGAAGGAGTTTCTTCTGCAAGAGGCCAGAGGGAGAGAAATAATGCTGGATGAGAATCCAGAGGAAGGACAAAGTAGTCAAGCACAGTTGGATGAGCCTGAGCCGGTAGATCAGGTTATTGAACAACCAGAGGCTCAGATATCACGGGAACCGCGAAGATCGGGAAGGATCCGTCGACAGCCTGAGCGCTATGACAGAGTCTACATCATTGATAATGATGAACCCCTCACTTATGCGGATGCGGTCAGTGGACCGGAGTCAGCGAGATGGCTTGATGCTATGCGCGCCGAGATGGACTCCATGTCAGATAACCAAGTCTGGGATTTGGTTGATCCGCCTCCGGGAGTTGTCCCTATAGGCTGTAAATGGATCTTCAAGAAGAAGATTGACATGGATGGTAACGTGGTTACCTATAAAGGCAGGCTAGTTGCGAAAGGTTTCAAACAAATCTACGGGATAGATTATGATGAAACTTTCTCACCTGTAGCCATGTTTAAGTCTATTCGGATTCTTTTCGCGATAGCTGCATATTATGATTATGAGATTTGGCAAATGGATGTGAAGACAGCTTTCCTGAATGGAAATCTGGATGAGGATGTGTACATGACACAACCAGAAGGTTTCACTAATCCATCAGATCGTCATAAGATATGCAAGTTAAAGAAGTCTATTTATGGACTTAAACAAGCATCAAGAAGCTGGAATATTCGTTTTGATGAATCAATCTCTGAGTTTGGTTTCATCAAGAACGAAGATGACCCGTGTGTATATAAGAAGTTTAGTGGGAGCGTGATTACTTTCTTAGTCCTCTACGTCGATGATATCTTAATCATTGGAAATGACATTCCTGAAATGCATGCGGTTAAGGCATGGTTAAGGAAATGTTTCCAGATGAAAGATCTAGGAGAAGCAGCCTATGTGTTAGGTGTGAAGATCTACAGGGATAGATCTAAGAGGCTTCTCGGGCTGTGCCAGAGTACTTACATCGATAAAGTCCTGGAGAGATTCCACTTAGAGAATTCTAAGAGAGGATATCTTCCAGTCAGACATGGTCTGAATCTTTCGAAGAGTCAGTGTCCACAAACACAGACTGAGAAAGATGAAATGGACAATACGCCTTATGCTTCGGCTATTGGGTCCATAATGTATGCGATGTTGTGTACTCGCCCAGACGTCGCTTACGGGTTAAGCGTGACCAGTCGGTTCCAAAGTAATCCAGGTATGGCGCACTGGATTGCAGTCAAGAACATTTTAAAATATCTGCGGAGGACCAAAGATATGTTCTTGATATATGGTGGTCAGGAAGAACTCAGTATTGAAGGATATACTGACGCTTCGTTCCAGTCGGACCAGGATGATTTCCGATCGCAATCAGGCTATGTTTTTAGCTTGAATGGAGGAGCAGTGGTGTGGAAGAGTTTCAAACAGTCAATTGTTGCTGATTCCACAACAGAAGCCGAGTATGTTGCAGCCTCGGAAGCATCCAAGGAGGCAGTATGGATTCGTAAGTTCGTGAGAGAACTTGGTGTTGTTCCTTCGAGTGCAGATCCTTTGGTTATCTTCTGTGATAACACTGGAGCAATCGCACAGGCAAAGGAACCACGGTCGCACCAGAAGTCCAAGCACATACAGAGACGGTTTCACTTGATCCGGGAGATCATTGATCGTGGCGAGATCAAAGTCTGCAAGGTTCATACAGATGACAATCTGGCAGACCCGCTTACTAAGCCTCTGGCGCAACAGAAGCATGAGAAGCACTGTAATAATATGGGTTTGAGATTTCTCAACCATTAGATTAAGTGCAAGTGGGAGATTGTTGGGGTATGCCCTTAAGGCTAATGTTTGAGGCCTTGGGATTATATCAGTATCATGTATAAACTCTTATGTTTATAAAGGCATGGTTGTTATTCAGGTTGTTATATTGTCTGCTGCAATAATTGTACTTCTGAATAATGTCTCAAAGCTGTTCAGCTAGGCTGACATGCAGTTTTGTCCTTAGTCGAGATATCTTGGTGAACATGAGACAGCCTTGATATGGTTAAGACTAATATGTGTTCTAATCTTATAGGATGCTTCGAGCATGGAATAAGATGTAGACTCATGGGTACATTGGATGTACTGGACAGACCCTACTAGGATATTCAATTGTCTGTCACAATGTGAATAATCCTTGATTGCGACAAGTGGCACATTTCCTCTGACTTGAGATCACTTGTGTTTTCTAAATGATGATTGTCATTGTTTTGAGGTAGTTCAATATCATTTGAAACATAATGATTATAGACTATCTTGGATGGTGAGCTTGAATCAGGTTAGGGCACTAGTGATAGATATAGGATTGCCGTCTCCTTGTTTAAGGAGTGTGATGTTCTAAAGGGGCCCCCTGGATGAGATGATTGAGAAAGTGTATGGCCATACCCAGGTGACTGTGTTCATCTGTTCTAATCATACTTATCATATTGGA
The DNA here is from genome assembly GCA_027563935.2 of Costus lasius. Taxonomy (NCBI): domain Eukaryota; kingdom Viridiplantae; phylum Streptophyta; class Magnoliopsida; order Zingiberales; family Costaceae; genus Costus; species Costus lasius. Next base: position 88,724,948 of record CM050446.2, read on the forward strand.
GCTACAAGCTTGACACGCTTGTCCAATAAGAACATCCAGTGGCAAAGGAAATATGCATGCCTTGTGAGTTGGATTCACACTTGTGCTGTTTTTGGGTGTAGTCTTGGAAGACTCTTTTCTTTATATCGGGAGACAGTGATGTGTTGCTAGATACCCCTCACTGATCGTGATAACATGAGTTATCGTTACCGACATTTAAAGGAAACCCTCAGGGTCGCACAATTTGATGATATGGCTTACTTAAGTCAGATCGTGTGGACTGAATTGTTCAGGTTCAGTTTAAAAGGATTTAATCTCTGATTGTAAGTGAGATCTGGTCTGATTATGTTTGATTGATTAGGGCTTGAGATCGGTAAGCTTCGATTGAGAGAATGGATGCTGGATCGGTGAGATCAGGAGCATCAAAGAGATGAACGGTCAGATCAAATACCTTAGGGTTTTAATGTGATCTGGACTTATGGCTTGGTTTATTTGGTTATTGAACCAAATTCAAGTGAACCGGCTCATGAATGAGCGCATGGTTCAAAGGTGAAGTGGAGTTTGCGATTGGGGTAAACCCAAGATCGCATGTGGAGAAGTGGCATGCTATTTTTGGATAGCACTTCTCAACGTGACCACGATTCACGTTTTCCCTCTTCACGCCTTCACGCTTTGTCGCCAATTCGTCTTTGGCTCTTGGGGGCATTCTTGCGTGGAGGAGAGGAATAGACGACAAGGAAAAAGTCGCCAAGCCAAGAAGTTCTTCTTCCCTTTCACTCGACAAAGACATCTTTGGACCTTGCTAGCACAAGGATCGCAAGGAGGAGTAGGCGACATCAATTGTGTGCGTCACCTCTGGAGAAGATCCAGTTCGATCTTTGTTTCCAAGGCGCCATCTAGAAATGGCTATGGTATGATCCTTCTCTATATGCAATCGGGTTCTTTTTGTTAATCATATAGCATGCAAGATCTAGAAACCCCCTTTCCGCTGCTTGCATCTTCCATATGCGCCAATGCTTTAGGGTTTCGCCCCCTTTAGGGGACCCTTCAGGTATATGGGCTGGTTAGGCACGAGGTGCTAACGCAGACATATGAGTATATCAGTGGTGGATATACTGGATCGACCCGCTGTGAGGCAATGACTTGGTGCCACAAGTTATCCTCACAAGTGATAGGAGATGCATTGATCCCTTGACTTGAGGTCATTGGCCATTCTATATGGTTAGGGATATGCTTTGATACAACCTAACACCTCTCCGTAGTTGGGGGGTAATAACGGTTGTCATTGAGCATGTCACGACCCATATGAGAAGGTCAATGGACAGACAGAGGATTTGCCCATTCCTAAGGGAAGTTTGATATCCATGGAGCTCCTCTATGGTTCTATGACTAAAAGTGTATGGCCATACCCAGGTGAGACCTGATTTAGTCATAACCATGAGATTGGATAAAAACAAGTGGTGACACACTTGTCCAATCGGATATCAGTTCGGCAAAGAGACTGAAATGCATCTGTACCTAATTGCGATGATGGGGATGTCGATTGAAGGGTCCCCTTCAAGGGGGAGCGCAAGCATGAAAAACCCCTTTCAAGAGGGGGGCAAACCCTAGAACATGCGGAAATGTATTCTTCTAGAGTTTCAATAAAATCGTTTGCATGAACTCATGTAAATGATCAACTTTATAATTAACCAAAGATCAAGTTTGAGATCTTTTACCATAGCCATGTAAGGGTGGCGGCTTGGAAGCTAGAGGCCGAAGAGGGCTCTCCTCCAAAGAAGACACACACAAAGGATGAAGGCTTACTTCTTGCGCAACTTGATGTGCTAGCAACAATTGCCAAGGTGCCCTTTGGTGTTGAGGAGATGAGATGTTCTTCCTTGTCGCCGAGAGCTCTTCTCCAAGATCGTCCACACACCACCCACGAGAGAGAGCTTCGAAAGACACAAGGAACATTAAGCTTTTGCGTTATTTGGCGTTAGGCGTTTTCAAGACTTCCCATTAAGGAAAGTCATCAAGACATGCGTTCATGTCTTGTGAACTTATCCCCAACGCCAATTCAATTGAACCAATCGAACACAAATGTGAACCGGATCAATTGAATTCGGTTCAATTCCAATTGGTCCAAAGACCAAAAGAACCAACCCAAGCCATGGTCTAAATCTCTATGAACCATGAAGATTCAAGATCTAACCGTACATCTCATGATGCTCTTGATCTCACCGATCTAGCATCCACACTCTCGATCGAAGCTTACCGATCTCAAGCCCTAATCAATCAAACATGATCAGACTGGATCTCACTTACAATCAGAGTTTAAACTCCTTTAAACTGAATCAAAACAATCCAGTCCACACGATCTGACTCAAGTAAGCCATATCACCAAATTGTGCGACCCTAAGGGTTTCCTTTAAATGTCGGTAACGATAACTCTCGTTATCACAATCAGTGAGGGGTATCTAGCAACACATCACTGTCTCCCGATATAAAGGAAAGAGTCTTCCAAGACTACACCCAAATCACAGCACAAGGTGAATCAACATCACAAGGCATACAAGCATCCTTTGCCACTGGATGTTCTTATTGGACAAGCGAGTCAAGCTTGTTACTCCAATACAATGAGCATGATTAGATCAGATCAACATAGTCATCTGGGTATGGCCATACACTTTCTCAATCATCTCATATAAGGGGGGCCCTCTAGAACATCACACTCCTTAAACAAGGAGACGGCAATCCTATGTCTATCACTAGTGCCCTAACATGATTCAAGCTCACCATCCAAGATAGTCTATAATCATTATGTTTCAAATGATATTGAACTACCTCAAGACAATGACAATCATCATTTAGAAACACAAATGATCTCAAGTCAGAGGACATGTGCCACTTAGTGCTTACAAGGAATATTCACATTGTGACAAGCAATGGAATATCCTAGTAGGGTCTGTCCAGTACATCCAATGTACCCATGAGTCTACATCTTATTCCATGCTCGAAGCATCCTATAAGATTAGCACTCATATTAGTCTCAATCATATCAAGGCTGTCTCATGTTCACCAAGATATCTCGACTAAGGACATATAGCCTGTCAGCCTAGCTGAACAGCTTTGAGACATTATTCAGAAGTACACTTATTACAGCAGACAAGGTAACAACCTGAATAATAACCATGCCTTTATAAACACAACAGTTTATTACATGATACTTATACAATCCCAAAGGCCTCAAACATTAGCCTTAAGGGCATACCCCAACATCGATGTCGATATCCATTCCAATGACCTAGGTAGCAGCGATGCACTACTAGGTGCCACTCATTGCTTGTGGTGACCTTTGGTCAACACTGCCAGCGTCAGAGGAACCTACAGGGTCACACACCTTGATACTTGAGTTCTCATATTGATCGGGAAGCCTTGTGATCGAGTTATTGGATTACTCGGATCTATTTGTGAGATTTCATCTGTGCCAATGGGCCTGATGAGATGGAAGAAACTTATTGGAGCCAAATTCCAATTTTGGCATATTGACCAATGTAACCATGGTTAGCTTCATTTGACCTTGGGTTAACTTGGATTGGATCCAATAACTTGGTTAACGTGCATAATGGACCTTGGGCTAGGCCCAATGATAAGTTGGACTTGCTAATAAGTTATCATGAAGAAGAAAGGGGCTAATAGGGTATAATGGGGATGAATCTCCTCCCATTGGAGCCTAAGGGCATAGTGGGGAGGAGTAGGCGATTTTGCTTCATGAAGCCAAATCCTGTTGGTGTATATGCCCTAAAGACCAATGTGTGGACATGGTCAGGCATTGGTTGAATGTACTTTGATAGAACTATTACTCTTAATATAAGCATGGTCGTTATTATGCAGACTTCTCTACCTGCGTTGATGTATTGAGTTGCATAAATAATGTCCCAGGAGTTTGGATTGGATCCATTCTCATAAGCTATCCCCAGACAAGGTACCTTAGCAGATATGGGACAGCTTTGGTACATGTGAGACTGGTGTATGGGCTGGTTAGGTGCGGGGCACAGTAATGCAGACATACAGGTGCATTGGATGCACTGGAGTGATCCATCGTGTGGATTGACTTGTCTAGTCAACAAGTCAATCTCACATGCAAGAGGTTTGCATTGATCCTTAGACTTGAGGTATTCATGTCTAGACTTGATAAAGGGTATGCTTTAATACAGTCTTACGTCTCTCCGTAATTGGGAGATCAAAACGACTGTCATTGGGCATGTCATAAGTCACGTAGAGACATGGATGACCAATAGTAGGATTTGCCCCTTCCTTCCGAGGAAGCATGATATCCACCTCGGGGCGCCCCACCTTATTGGTGCATGACAGGAAAGTGTGGCCACACTTGTTGAGTCATGACCAATGCATTGGATAATAAACTTGAGACTAATCCAATGGCAGGATATCAGCTTAGGCAAAGGGATCTGTAATGCAATGGGAATCCTCGTTGCTTGTTAGGAGTTGTTGCCATAATGACTTAAGTCCTATGACATGGGTAGTAGTGATGTGTTGCTAGATACCCCTCACTACTTATGATGTTTACATCATTGCCATCGTCATATGGATCCTACGGGGTCACACGCAATAGACTCTTGACGTTGCTTTAATCAGAAGCCTTATGATCAGGTTATTGGATAACTTGGATCCATTTGGAAGATTTCATCAACGCCAATGGGCCTGATGAGATGGAAGAAAGTTATTGGAGCCAAACTTCATTTTTGGCAGGTTGACCCGAAATTGACCTAGATTGGTCACATTTGGATTAGGGTTGCATTGAATTGGATCCAATGGCTTAATCAACCCATGCCATGAAGTTTGGGCTAGCTCATTATCCAATGAGGCCCAATAATTAGTTGTCATGAAGAGGAATTGGCTTAAAAGGGTATAATGGGGAGAAATCTCACCCCATTGGCGCCTAGGGGCATAATGGGGTGAGGGAGGCACCTTTGCTTCATTATGGAAGTAAAGGGCGCCTAGCCCTTCTTCCTTGGAAGGAATACTTGCCTCTAAGGTAAGTCTTGGGGCTGATATGGCTTGAGAACTTTTATGGGAAGTTCCTAGGCGCATATGGACATAGGGAAGAGGTATATGGTAATGTCTTGGAGACTTACCTTACCTCAAACCCTAGTTTCTCCCAAAACCCTTACCCTAGCCGAAACTCCTCATGCATGTTGCGCCTAGCCACTTAGCCTTTGATGGTAAGAATGCATTTGAGGCATGTCTTGGGCTGATATAGTGTTTAGACTTTTATGGATAGGTTGAATGAGGTTTATGGTAAAGTCTTGGAGACTTTCCTTATTTCAAGACACCTCATCCTAGCCATACACTTGGCATGATCCTAGCCCTTGCTCAAACCGCCTCTAGTCCTATTTATAGGACCCATTGTCGCCCTCTCTTGATGATGAAAAAGCTTGGAGTCGTGAACACAAGTAGAGGGGCGAAAGCAAGGGCAAAGGGTGACAACATCAAAGTGGCGCAACCCTTCTTCCAACAAGTGACCGCAAGTCTTCTCCTTCCTCTCCTCTTGGCGTGACTTGGAGAAGGACTTGGTGGCGCAATTTTCTCCTAATCTTCCTCAAGGCCGAAACTCATCTTCTCCCTCTTCTCTTGGAGTGAAGAGGATAAGGAGTTGGCGGCATCTTCCTTGCACTTGGCGCATGAACCTTGGAGGTGGCGCAAGAAGAGTGAAGGAACCCTAAGGCTCGATTCTCTTCCCGAGGCTAGCACCGAGCGTGGAAGGGAGCAACGATCAAGGAGTCGACGCGTGGATACTTGTAGAGGGCGAACACTTGGGCGCCTTCAACATGGCTTCGACATCTAAACAAGCAAAAGAGGTACATCTCTAACACATCCTTGTGTTTTCTCTCTCGCTTGGATCCTTGGGAAAGGAATGTGTTTCGGGTGTAATGCTTCTTCCGCTGCGTCCTGGGACTGCAAAATTTTAAATTACATCCGGCATTCCCTAACAGTGGTATCAGAGCTACTTGCGAGAAACACAAGGTGTACGTTTGCTTGTGTGAAAAATTTTTGAAAATTTTTCTTCTATCCATGCGCGTTTCACGTAGAAAGCGTTTTCATCCAATCTTCTCTTCTCAACTCTATGGCAGAAACTTGGATTGTGTTTATGCTTGATTTAAGACCAAAGGCGCACGTAAGTTTTGTCAAGTAGGACCGGCATTGTGTCTTCGGACTGGCCGGGTCTCTTGATCTGACAAAACTGCTAGCCGATAGGGTCTATGAAATCATCATGGAACTTGATCTAAATTTTGGCAAGGAATTGGTTAAGAGAATGCCTTGGATGATATTGGCGCATAAGGTGCTAAAATTTGATTTTTCCGGATTTTCAAATTTTACATGCGCCACTTGATTGGGTTGATATGGTCATAGCGAGTGCCCTCCTGTGTTGTGATGTGGAAGCATGTTTCCACCTGCGATGAATGCTTGTAAAATCTTTCTACCACTTGCGTGTGGTTCTCCCCCTTCTTGATGTAAAATTTTCATCTTTCCTTAGAATAGATGTAGAATTGTTTACATGAGATAGGTTAAGGTTGATCAAAGACAACAAGGAGCCTTCTTCAATTGGAGTCAGAAGTGGCGCCAGCTTTGGAAGCGTGGTGATGGACTTGCGATTGAAGGAAGGACACATGCTTTCGGCTTCTGGCATGGGCTGATTTGCTTCAGGGACTCGCAACCCTTGGATGCACAATAACATGTCACATGGCTCGTGACAAGTTATGTGTATGAAAAGGGCTATGACCATATCGACCAAAAATAGCATGCCTGTAATGGTTTATTATTTTGTCAATAGCATGCCTGTGATGTTTTTCCTTTGCTGCAATAACTATAGGAAAACTGCATGCTAGAAAAGAATAAAAACATGCAAAAACTCTCAATACAATATCAAGTCGATAGCTTTCTAACGCGTAGCTTTCATCAAACTATCGATCGGTGGTGTTGTGAACTGTTTCCCACCCTCGTGGGACACACCCACTTATCTTTAGAAGGTGTGTGGTGACAATGATTTCCCCAGTCCAGTTTTAACCTGGGCGTGCCTTCGCAAGGAAATTTGTTGGCCCTGGGCATAACGGTTAGGACTAGACTTGACTGGTTTTTCATATGTCATTAACATGATGAATTACTAGAGGCAGCTGTTGAGAGGATAGGATTTTGTGTTGTATCCAGCCCTAGCTGGACACAGGGCGCCTAGTCTGTCTTAACTAAGAGGAATTGTGCATGGCACAATTGGCTGGCATGCCTACCTAAGGAAGCATGAGACTCTCTGTGCATCTCAACTCACCCTCGTGAGTCGCGGAGACCTTATGTGAAATTAGGATCCTACTCACTTATTTCCATGTTGAGTTAGAAAGTTCTCAACTTGTATTGGAAATAGTGGGAGCATAGCATTTAATTTAAAGTCCTTACTAAATGCTTTATCATTGTACTTATTTTACTTATTTGCTTATTGTAGAAGGCATCTCCTGATCTAAGATTGAAACTTTATAAACATAAACTGGATGGGACAAATTGGACAAAATGGTTCAAGATTTTGTCCAAAATACTAGAACAAGAAAATAAGGTGCATCTTCTTGAAAGACCTCCATCCCAGCCCAGTGTGTATTTCACTAATGATTGGGAGTGGAATGTCTATCTTGAACATTGTGAAGATAACGAACAGTACACTGCTCTTGTCTTAGAGTGCATGACCCCAGAGGTCAAGGTTGAATGTGATGAGATGGGGATCTATGATCTAATCATACATCTCAAAGGTCTCTTCACACCATGCTCTATAGACAATGATCAGGAGAGTTCTGTTGGATCTTCAGAATGTGTGCCTGAATCTGAGAAAGACCATGGTTCTGTATCTTCGAAGCTAATACTTTGGAAAACTGGGAATGCATGGGTATTTCGAAGAGGATTGATGGCCAAGAAGAGCATGGCAAAGAAGAAGGGATGTAATCCATCCGCTTCAGGTATTGTGTTACCGAGGTCTTTTGTCTACTTCTTATTCATGGGTACTGGGTACCGTATGTGAGGCTCACATATGTTTTACATGTGCAGGAGCTCAAAAGAAGTAGGACGAAGAGGCTTGATGGGATCGACTCTCGGGTCAGGGACGGAGCATTGAATGCTGCTGTTGATATCATCTCACTACCTTGAAGACTTTATATAGAACTTTGCTATTATTGTATCAGCTTATGTATTAGAACATCATTCCTTTTGGAAAGGACTTCAGTTTGAAATAATAATTATTATTTTTCTTTAATCTGAGATGTTCTATTGAAGTGATACAACTGACAATAGTTTATGGTTCTATATGTAACACAAGATCAGATCTAATGATTCAATAAAGCATCCTCATATAGCATTGTCTCTTGAACCATAGAACAATGGTCACATCCAAAGGTCCATGGGCTATTGGGATCATTGTCCTTTTAGGATTATGATACATGTGAACCTAGTTCAAAGGAACAATGTGACAGATGCTGCCTTCACCGTAAAGGGTGGAAGGAATAGTGGCTTGTTGGATCTATTACACAGCAATGTAAGTATACCCATATAAACAAGCACTAAGAGGAGTTATATACTTCATTAGGTGTAGGTATGCCTTACGCAACCCAAGAACTTTGAAAAATCCAAGAAGTTCACAGATGAAGTATTGAGTCAAATTGAAGGATCTATTAAAGCACCTTGATTAGATCAAGATGATTAAGTGGAGAATTTGATGACTGTCCTAAGAAGTGTGGAGTCATCTCACAGCCTTCTTAGCTCACCACTGTGTGTGGTGAATTTCAAAGAAAGAAAAGGAACACATTGGATGTGGTTCCATCTTTGAGTAGTCATGCAAATATACTACTATGATGCCATGCAAATAGAAGTACTGCTACTCCATAAGAAAATGTCTAAGTTAGCTTTTGAGTTAAGAACTGCAAATATCCCATTTCTTCAATGGAATTGGGAATGTAATGTGCAGTGATTCAAAAGTATGTGTTTGTGGTGCACTATAGAGTGCTAATTCTATCCCAAGGAGAACAAAATATTTGTTGCTCAAACTGCTGTCTCTCTTGAGAAAGTATTTCTCTTGAAAGAAGCCAGTGGGAGTAGATCTGATTTGGACAAGGTCCAGAATCAACCACAATATAATTAGACACAGATGGAGAGCAAAATCTCACATACAGGTTGAAAGTCAACCTGAGGTTCAAGTAACACAGGAATAACATAAGTCTGGATCGATTCGATATGCTGGGCATGACGAATTTTCATCAAGCATGAACCTAAGACTTATGAGGAAATGGAAGCGGTCGGTGGACCAGATTCCAAGAAATGGCTATGGGCCATGAGAACCATAATGGACTCCATGTCTGCTAATCAAGTCTGGGACTTGGATAAGCTGCCAAAGGGGTAATTCCCATAGGCTATAATAAATCTTCTAGGAAGATAGACATGGAAGGTAACATTGTTACCTTAAAAGACAAGCTAGTGAACAATAATTTCAGGCAAATCCACTGGGTGGATAATAATGAAATTTTCACCAATAGCTGAGCTTTAAGTCCATTAGGGATCTGCTTGTTGTAATTGCATGATCAATTATGGCATCTTGTTATGATAACTGCTTTTCTTGCAAGGACATCTGAAAAGATATCTATAAGGAAATAGCAGAAGGTTTTCATATCAAGGCCATATAGATATGCATGATGTTATACAAGCATGGTTGAAAAGCCTGTGTTTACAAGAAGATCAGTGGGAGCACCTTAATTGTATTTCTTGATTAGATGATTGATGATATTCTCCTCACATGGAATGACATCTCAGCTCTTCACATGGTGAAGAAAAGGTTTGATATGTGTTTCGAGGAGAATGATCTAGGGAATGACGCCTGCATCCTAGGCATGAGGATATATAAATAGAGATCCAAGAAAGTCATTGCCCTTTAGTCAATCTATATTCATCCAAGAGTTTCTGGAGAGGTTTATATTGGATGATTCAAATATTGATACCTTCCAGGAAGATATGGTCTGAGTTTCTCAAAGATGTTGTGTCCTATGGCACAGCTGGAAAGTATTAACATGGGTCCAAAGTCCTGATACATTGTATGTAGGATGGATCATGTTTTGAAGACCATTTCTGGCAAATGCTTGGAGCATAGCCAGCAAGTTTCAATCATATCTTAGTATTTGACACTAGATAGCTGTGAAAGCAATCCTTATACATATACTTGGGAAGTATAAAGGATTGGAGTCTAGTCTGTGATAGACATGAAAGAATTTTGTGTACTGGGGTACACTGACACTTCGTTCCAGTCTAGTGACTATTGATCACAGCCAGGATTTGCGCTTTGCCTTGTTATGGTGATTGTATGCTGAAAGAGCATTATGCAAACCAAAGTGGCAAAAATTCTACAAATAAGGCTGAGTACATTGCAGCTCCTTGTGGCAGCCAAGGAGGCAGCTTCATTCATTTGAACTTGATCTAGTTCATAGTGCTTGATGGTCCAGTATAGTTCTTACTAGGACCATAGCATAGCAGAATGAACTTAATGCTCAAGTATGTACTGCAGCATATCATCTGATCTTAGAGATCATGGATAAGGATGATGATCAAATTTGTTAAAATAAACACAGATAGCAATTTGGAAAAACCCACTGACCTAGCCTCTGGCGCAGCGGAAGCTAAATGGGTCATACTAGAGACATTGGAACTGATCAAACATCAGTTGCCCTTGGTCTTAGTGCAAGTGGGAGATTGTTGGTGTATATGCCCTAAAGACCAATGTGTGGACATGGTCAGGCATTGGTTGAATGTACTTTGATAGAACTATTACTCTTAATATAGGCATGGTCGTTATTATGCAGACTTCTCTACCTGCGTTAATGTATTGAGTTGCATAAATAATGTCCCAGGAGTTTGGATTGGATCCATTCTCATAAGCTATCCCCAGACAAGGTACCTTAGCAGATATGGGACAGCTTTGGTACATGTGAGACTGGTGTATGGGCTGGTTAGGTGCGGGGCACAGTAACGCAGACATACAGGTGCATTGGATGCACTGGAGTGATCCACCGTGTGGATTGACTTGTCTAGTCAACAAGTCAATCTCACATGCAAGAGGTTTGCATTGATCCTTAGACTTGAGGTATTCATGTCTAGACTTGATAAAGGGTATGCTTTAATACAGTCTTACGTCTCTCCGTAATTGGGAGATCAAAACGACTGTCATTGGGCATGTCATAAGTCACGTAGAGACATGGATGACCAATAGTAGGATTTGCCCCTTCCTTCCGAGGAAGCATGATATCCACCTCGGGGCGCCCCACCTTATTGGTGCATGACAGGAAAGTGTGGCCACACTTGTTGAGTCATGACCAATGCATTGGATAATAAACTTGAGACTAATCCAATGGCAGGATATCAGCTTAGGCAAAGGGATCTGTAATGCAATGGGAATCCTCGTTGCTTGTTAGGAGTTGTTGCCATAATGACTTAAGTCCTATGACATGGGTAGTAGTGATGTGTTGCTAGATACCCCTCACTACTTATGATGTTTACATCATTGCCATCGTCATATGGATCCTACGGGGTCACACGCAATAGACTCTTGACGTTGCTTTAATCAGAAGCCTTATGATCAGGTTATTGGATAACTTGGATCCATTTGGAAGATTTCATCAGCGCCAATGGGCCTGATGAGATGGAAGAAAGTTATTGGAGCCAAACTTCATTTTTGGCAGGTTGACCCGAAATTGACCTAGATTGGTCACATTTGGATTAGGGTTGCATTGCATTGGATCCAATGGCTTAATCAACCCATGCCATGAAGTTTGGGCTAGCTCATTATCCAATGAGGCCCAATAATTAGTTGTCATGAAGAGGAATTGGCTTAAAAGGGTATAATGGGGAGAAATCTCACCCCATTGGCGCCTAGGGGCATAATGGGGTGAGGGAGGCGCCTTTGCTTCATTATGGAAGTAAAGGGCGCCTAGCCCTTCTTCCTTGGAAGGAATACTTGCCTCTAAGGTAAGTCTTGGGGCTGATATGGCTTGAGAACTTTTATGGGAAGTTCCTAGGCGCATATGGACATAGGGAAGAGGTATATGGTAATGTCTTGGAGACTTACCTTACCTCAAACCCTAGTTTCTCCCAAAACCCTTACCCTAGCCGAAACTCCTCATGCATGTTGCGCCTAGCCACTTAGCCTTTGATGGTAAGAATGCATTTGAGGCATGTCTTGGGCTGATATAGTGTTTAGACTTTTATGGATAGGTTGAATGAGGTTTATGGTAAAGTCTTGGAGACTTTCCTTACTTCAAGACACCTCATCCTAGCCATACACTTGGCATGATCCTAGCCCTTGCTCAAACCGCCTCTAGTCCTATTTATAGGACCCATTGTCGCCCTCTCTTGATGATGAAAAAGCTTGGAGTCGTGAACACAAGTAGAGGGGCGAAAGCAAGGGCAAAGGGTGACAACATCAAAGTGGCGCAACCCTTCTTCCAACAAGTGACCGCAAGTCTTCTCCTTCCTCTCCTCTTGGTGTGACTTGGAGAAGGACTTGGTGGCGCAATTTTCCCCTAATCTTCCTCAAGGCCGAAACTCATCTTCTCCCTCTTCTCTTGGAGTGAAGAGGATAAGGAGTTGGCGGCATCTTCCTTGCACTTGGCGCATGAACCTTGGAGGTGGCGCAAGAAGAGTGAAGGAACCCTAAGGCTCGATTCTCTTCCCGAGGCTAGCACCGAGCGTGGAAGGGAGCAACGATCAAGGAGTCGACGCGTGGATACTTATAGAGGGCGAACACTTGGGCGCCTTCAACATGGCTTCGACATCTAAACAAGCAAAAGAGGTACATCTCTAACACATCCTTGTGTTTTCTCTCTCGCTTGGATCCTTGGGAAAGGAATGTGTTTCGGGTGTAATGCTTCTTCCGCTGCGTCCTGGGACTGCAAAATTTTAAATTACATCCGGCATTCCCTAACAAATCCCAACCCTAGTCCTAGCTGCCCCCCATGCATAACTGACCTATGGCTCTATAAAAGAGGCCCTAGTCGCCTCTCTCTTGATACACAATCATTGGAGGCGTGAGTAACACAAGAGAGAGGCGAGAGCAAGCTTGGAGGTGGTGCAACCACCTCTTCCATCTTCATAGTCGCAAGCATCTTCCTTCCCCTTGGCGCTTCTTCCCTTGAAGGTGGCGCAAGTGTGACAAGGGCTTGGCGACTTCATCCTCTTCTCCTCATCTTCTTCTTTGGCGCTTCATCCTTGGAGGTGGCGTAAGTCTTGAAGAAGGTGACAAGGGCTTGGATCTTCTTCCCGAGGCTAGCACCGGGCGTGGAAGAAAAGGACTCAAGAGATCCGTGTGTGTGAAACTGTAGAGGGCGCACGCTTGGGCGCCGATCACGACATCAGCCTCATCTTGCTTTAAGGTATATTCTATCTCATCGTGTCGACTCTCTCGCATGCTATCTTCACTGGGTTTTTGGGACCGGCTCGTTTCGGGGATATTGCTTCCGCTGTGCAATGTTTTATGTAATCTCTATCTCTGAAAATTGTAAAATATCCCCGGGGTTTCCCAACAGGCTTTGGGCAGGATGGTGTGCACTTGTGGCAAAGGGGATGACAAGTCTTCCTCGTCTCGAACGAACGTCGAACACATGACCACGCGTTCGTCTGAAGGAGACACGCATTACATCGCGTCGAATGGGCGCAGGTTTCAAACACAGATAGGCATTGACCAACATTCAAGCATGAACCCAAAATCACCTTTGGAATTCGGACACAGCGTCGACGCAAAATGCAGCTCCAATTTCGGCTTCGGACATGGCTTTTTGGGTTCGGATTCAGATTTGAGGATCCAATCTGATAAGGTATATGTCACGCCCCGATGGGAAGCCGGCTATTCCTAGCTCAGGGTTCCCCAGGGAGTAACAATATTGATAGGAACCAGAGAACTACAATAATCACATATCCTTTATTTAATTGAACAATCCAGATTTAACATCAACAGTTTTATAACACAAACTCTAAAACATACTATTCAAGATGTACATAAATCAACTGAAATAAAACTAGAATTACTATCTCGACTCAGGCTGGTATCCGCTATCTACTCTATCTCTCCCAGAAGCTAACTCTGTACCTGGAAGAGAAACAAGAGGAGTTAGCAGAAATGCTAAGTAGGAATCAACAATTATGGTGAGGGAGTCAAATATCAAGATAATACAATGATTGGAATAACAATATACAAATAATATAAGAATGTCGTGCAAATCATCAAGCTGGCCAACAAATCTCACTTAAGAGCCGCACTCATTTTCAGAGTGTTTCCACTGTTGCTCATACAATGGAATGATTGTCTTAAACAACCCGGTAAATGTTGCGTCCAACATCTGACATCCATAGTATTGTCCCAAGGATAACTGGCGGTGCCCTAACCGGCAAACAGATAGTCCGATACGCGTCGGAACTATAACTCAGATAAACAGGCCACTGGAGAATAAATCATCCAGTCTAGAGGTCAATATATCACGACAGATATCATAGATTTTCAACTATTTTCACATACTCATTTGTCAACATCACAGATACATAACTGTTCAACCATGCTCATATGCCAATATATTAGATATCTCAAAACAGGTTTGTTAACCATTCATACAGAAACATAATATGACCAAATAAATAAGATAATTAAGGTCAATAAGAATTCAGAAACAAATCAAGCAGATGAAGCAATCAGATATCAGTGTCATTCAATTCTAACATATGTATTACATATTAAACCAAAGGATTAAGTAGCAAATCCTATAATTCTTAACACTGTAAGAAAGGAGTAGGGTAAGATTCCTACCTCGAACGCTGTTATCCTGAATTCTTTTGAAAAGCCAATGATTTGTTTATGAAATGGTATAAGCCGAATAATGGATCAACCACTCTGTAACATAAGTTTGTACATAAACTCTATTAATAATTATTCTAACTTGAAAACCAAGACTACCAACATGTAAAACACAACCCTAAACCTATAGAACCAATCTTAGATCAAGTGAACCGGACCTAAAACTCACTGAACCGAACAGAATTGCACTGAACCAATCAAATTTACCCTGAACCAAGTTAAATCGAGACTTAGAACTTAAATTACACAAAATATACATGTTATCTAAAGACACATAGATTACCATTAGATAGGAAATTTCACAAGCTTTCCAACGGCTACCTGAACCGGCCCCGAATCGGGGTCGAATCAGTCGACATTCAATTACTGACCCAAACTGGAATTGAACCACTCGGTCTGGTTCAATTCAATTTCAAAACTCAGCAACCAGTTTATTTATAAATAAACTGCCGCCCAAACCCTAATTTTGGACCGAACCGTCGTTCGCCCGCGCCGCCCAAACGTCGCCGCGGAAGGCTGCCGGACTTGCGTCCGCTGCTTGCGCCGGCGAGCTCCTGAGGGCGTGTCGAAGCTCGGATCACCGCCAAACTTTGCCCGAAGACTCTTGACGACGAGGCGAGGCTCTACGACAAGCTTCAGCGAGTTTTTGACCCACGGTCGAAGCATCCGAAGCGACAGAAGGTATCGACGGTGGCGCCGCCGCCGTCGATACACAAAACTTAACCAAACTCATCTATACTAAAACCGAACTTCACCAAAACTTCAGGAAAGGTAGGATATCTTGCTACGATGCTGTATCGTAGCCCAGAACAGAGAGATCGCTGTCGATGGAGGCGCTGGAAGGCTGGAACTTGTGGCGGCGCCGCTTGAGCTCCGGCGACGAGTTCGAGTTCGATTTCTCCCCTCTGGAGGCACTTTGAGGCTTGAAGATGATCTAGGTTCTGATTCTCATCGAGACGAGTGGAACCCCTCTAATATAGAGGTAAAACGCATCCAAGTCGGCGAGATCGCGGTAAATCGCCGAGATTCACGGGGAAGACAACGATTCAAATTGGTCCCCAAAATTTAAAATTAAAATTGAATCAAAAGAATCAAATCCGATTTAGTATTAAACTCGTCAATTGGCTCGGTGGTAAGCCAGAGCCATAATCATTCATGCGACCCGGGATCGAATCCCTGCAGACGTGGTTTTCTTTTTTTTTTTTTTAAGTTTTCAATTGAAATCGGAATTAACAAAATCGGTTGCGGTATTATAATGGAAACAAAAACTTATCTCAGCGGTGGGTTGCTCGGGAAGACTTCGCGCGTCGCGGGTTCGATCCCCCACGAGCATAAATTAAGTTTTTAATAAAAACTTAATTTTTTTAACCCTTTTAAAATTCCAAAAAAACCAGAAAATTCGTAAAAATTCTAAAATAAAATTTCTGAATAATCAAATTTTAAAATTTAATAAAATCAAGGTTATAACAGTATAAATCCACCTTTTTCTATTTGATTGTATATGGTGATGTGGCTTTTCTCTCTCTTCTCTCTCTCCTGGGCTGGACGAAGGTCGGAACCCTTTGTTAAGGCTGAGAGGCGCGTGTGGGTACACCCCTATCGGTCACGCTAAACCTAAATAAACCGCTTAACTTGTCCCCTGCATTGGATTTTAATAAATTTGGGCCCTGCATGGCTATAAAAATTGTTGTAATAATTTGTTAAGTTAATTCGTTGTATTTGTATAAAACGGGGTGTGACAACTAGTATCAATATATTATAGTGTTGGATCATTTGGTGTGAGATTATATTACAAAATTGATGCATATTAAGATTTTAAACCATCAATTTTTAGGGACATTCCTATGTTATTTCACACATCAATGTAGGCGTAATAATCAACATAACAATAAGAATGTCTTTTATCATTCAAATGAATAAATGAAAAATAATAGAAATAATTAGTCTTTAAGGGAATATACACTAACAATAACTAGTATCAATATAGTGTTGGATCATTTGGTATGAGATTATATTACAAAACTGATGCATAGTGAGATTTAAAACTATCAATTTTTAGGGACATTATTATGTTACTCTAGACATTGTAGGTGTAATAATCAACATAACAATGAGAATATCTTTTATTATTCAAATGAATAAATAAAAAATAATAGAAATAATTAGTCGTTAAGGAAATATACAACAATAACTAGTATCAATACATTATTGTGTTGGATCATTTGGTATGAGATTATATTGCAAAACTGAGGCATATTGAGATTAAAACCATATATAGCTTTTTTTTTTAACTTAAAACTGAAATTTGACTTAGACCAAATGACTAAGGATTTCGTTGAGTGTTAAAAAAAAAATAATAATAATAATCAAAGGGACCATGATGCTTTAAGGCCAGACTGATGTGACTTTGGTAGGATCGTAGGAGTGTTGGATAAAATGGATATATGATACTTTGGGTTTGACGCTACATTTCACTTTTTCTTGTCTAATTTGATGTGATTAACCATGACTTGGCGTCAGACTAAGAGCTTCTTGGTTAATCATGATTAATCATGACTTTTGTTCAATATACATATATGTGCTCTAAGTTTGTATAAATGTCTAGGTTAAGAGACGGTTTATGCTGGGATATACCTGTCCTCATTTACAAAAAAAAAAACAATAAAAATGCTAGGATATTAGTATTAATTGCTTCAATTGATTGGCTATTATAAATGCCCCAAAACTGATAATTGTGTTTTATTATTTTAATATTTTAAAATATTTATTATAATTTTATAATTTTTTTACATATTTACCTTTTTAATATTTTTGTTTTAATAATAATTATATTTAATGATAATTAATTAATTTATAAATATTTAATTATATTTTAATAATAAGAGTATAAAAATAAAAATATAAAGTATATATATATCAATATGTGTTTTTTTTTTCTCTTCAAGTAAAAAAAATCTTTTAATTTTGTTTCCACTAATTTTTCTTTCTTTTTATTCTTCCTTTCTATTCGTTTTCTATCTCAATTTTTAAGTTCATTGTCAGCCTAAATACGGTGTGCAGAAAAAAAAAATTGAAAAAAAAAAGGAAGTGTGTGAATCGGCCATAAAAAGAAATAAGTAAATTTCAGCGACAAAGAGGGAATGCAAAAAAGCAAAATAATAATAATAATAATAATAGAACATGGCAAGCGGAGGCGCCAACATTCATTCGAGAAAGGAAGAAAACGCAAGCTACTAAAATTTTCCAAGGCCTGACTCTCGTATAGAGATGCACAAAAATCTAATCACTCACCAAAAACAAGAAAGGTTCTCAGCCAATATACTGAGCTAGGCGTACAAAAAAAAAAGCACATGTCAAAAGGAGAGAAAGAGACTCACGCATAAATTTTTTTTTTTTTGTGATTTTATATCTTTAATTCTTTTTCTAGGATTTTATATACTTAAATTTTTTGAGATTCTATATCTTTAAATGGTTTTCTAAAATTTTATATCTGGATATCTCATAATTTTATTTTATTTTTTTTTGTTATGTGAGAAGGAGACTCACCTAAGAAAAAAGAAGCAAAATTTCATACTCTCATAATTGTGCAAAGAGATAAAAAAAAAAAATAGTAAAGGAGATTTAAGGATTGTAGAATTTGATGGAATTTTATATCTTACGAGAAAAGAAAAGCCAATGGTTAAATCAGTGGGAAAATTGGAAAATAATTGTTAAAGCTTCTCGTTGGATTTGCTACCATGGTGGAAATTACAGGCAATCAACAAATTGTTCACGCAGAAAATTGATGAGAAGAAAGTCAACAGCAAAAACAAAAAGGAAGCTCAATCGAGAAGATTATAATTTTCTTTTATGAGAATAAAAGTTGGCAACACTAAAATTACCTTGAATTAAGTTAATTTATAGTTCCCCATTTAGCAATGGAAGAAATTTCTAATTTTTGCACGAGATTCGAGATTGTGACCACAGCTGAGTTTAAATCTTCGTCTAAACCAATGGGTTCGGATTGCTGAGAGAGGATCACTCTCTTTGACAATCGCCTAGACAAAGAATGTAACATAAAAGTCGATAAACATAACTAAGGCTCTGTTTTATTGGGGGCAAGAAAAAAAGAGAAAAAAGTAAAAGAAAAGAAAAATAGTGAGGTTGATAGTAAGGTATGGGAGAAAAGTATTTTTTCTCTCTTTTGGAGAAAATATAAAAGGGAAAAAAAGTGGTCATCTTTTCTTTCTCTCCAAATCAGTCTCTTTAATAAATCAGGAGAAAAATAAGATTTCTTTTTTTTCTTTCTTTTTTTCTCCCCAATAAAACAAGCTCTAAGAGTTCACAGGAGAAAAATGCATAATCGGATAAGCAAGCAAAACAGAAGATTACCTTGAAATTACCAGATTCCCCAGATTCATTGCTTGAGCAAGAAGGAGAAAGAAATTTCAATCGTACCCGTCTGTGCTCTGCTTGCCAGTTGTTTGAATTTTGGTCCAGTCCGATTTCTTCTCAAACTCCACATTGCTATTGGGTTTGGATCAAGACCTAATTTCTAACCTCCCCTCCGTTCATTCTATTTCGCCTTCAAGGAGCTCCAAGAAGCAGCTCAACAGCCGCATCATTCCTCTCACCAATTTCAACTAATGCCGAGACGTGTATTGGAAGAGTAACTTTACTCTTGTAAAAATAATAAATAAAAATAAAAATAAAAATATACATATAAAAAATATATAATACAAATAAAATAATTATTATAAAAATAATAAATAAATGAATAAAATAAAAAATTAATTAATTAAATTAAAAAATAAAAAAGAGAAAAATAAAATAAAATGTGATAAAATAGAAAATATATAATTAGCCGTCAAAGCCAGATATTTTCTTTAAAATATAAACATCCAATATGTCGCTAAGGCCAAATATTTTCTAAATTAAATATCCAATAACTCATCAAGGGTAGATATTTTCTTTAAAATATAAATAACGAACAAGCCGTCAAGGCTGGACATTCCCAAATTAAATATCGACTAAGTCGTTGCAAAGCTAGATATTTGACATATATAAGTCATCCGAATAGGCAAAGGCTATTTTCTTTTGTCACTTTTTTATTATATCAAATCATGTATTTTTTTTTTATAATATTTATGAATTGTATCGTTTTGTCCTTTTTTATTTCTTTTAAATAACATAGACCTCTTCCTCAAAAGCGTCATGATTTTCAGGGTAATTAACAATGAGTGCTTGCACTCATTATAAGCCAAAACCCACTAAACTAAAAGCATTTTTTTGACTCCACACAAGTATCTATCTCCTCTTCTTCATACTTGGTGGTAATCTCGGGAGAAAGGATCCACACTTGGGAGAGCTCCTTAGCTCACGCCAACACAAAAGGGGTTGTTACAACCCCTTTTGGTAACCAAACTATTTATTAACTTAGTGAGCTGATTTGCAGCGTGGCCCAATCTATTAAAATACTTAAGCCCAAGTTAATAATAGCAAGCCTACTAAGTCTTATATACTATATAATCTTTTCTCCCACTTCCAATATGAGACTAAACTAGGTATTACAATCTCCCTCACTTAAGACTTGACGTCCTCATCATGCCTAAACCTTAACACATGTCCCAGAACCATCCCTTAGTCGGCAGCATGTGAGGTCAACCCAATGGCAGCTCCACCATCCTCGGTAGCCCTTTCCTATTAGCCTCTCACCATGCTTAGGACTAAGTTTTCCTACTGGGAAATAATGGTATTAGAGGAAAACTTAGTCCTAAGCATGGTGAAATTCCAATAGGAAAGGGCTACCGAGATGGTAGAGCTACCATTAGGCTGACCTCATATGATGCCGACTAAAGGATGATTCCTGAACATGTGTTAAGCTTTGGGTTTGACAAGAAAGTCAAGTCTTAAGTATGAAATATTGTAATACCCCAGTTTATTCCACATTGAAAGTGATAGAAAAGATTATATAGTATATAAGGCTTATTATACTTGCTATTGTTAATTTGGGCTTAAGCATTTTAATAAATTGAGTCATGTTGTTATTCGAGCTCACCAAGTTAATAAATAGTTTGCTTACTAAGCGAGTTGTAACAATAATTGAATAAACTATGCATAAAGTCCTACCTACGTACTTATAATAAGTAGTAAAGCAGCCCCATATTGCTTCATACACCCCTAAACAAAATGAACTGGCCACACACAAGTGAGTAGGCCCCAAGGTTAGTGCAATGGCCAAGTACTAACTTATCTTAAGATTGCTAGCTAGATGAATCAGAAAAGGGTTGAGTTTAATCTTAACCGAACAAACCTGCTAAAAATACTAAAGAAATACAATGGGGTTGTAATCAAGTTATGAGAGATCGAGATTTCGGGTTCACCACTCTGGATTAAATGATTATATGAATAAAAATTCATCTAAAGAAGGGTTTTATCATGCTGAAGGGGATCTGTCCGAATGTACAGATTGCCCCCTTTCTGCGGCACAACCCGATGCTTACCTGAGTTAATCCCCTACTTTCGTGATTATTAACTCGACATAAACCCTATGAGTTCTTTACAAATCTAAGTAAAAATCCCTCACATCGATTCAAACTACTTTCATTATCGAATCAACCTATTCAAAAATTATAGACCTGACATCGCACTTCACCATTTAGTATATCATGCGACGCCTATAGCATGTAAATCATGGCCAATAATAAACGCAACAATAATCAGATCAAGCACAAGTAAACACTTCAATAGACAAAAATCATTAATTAAATCATAAAATCGCAGAGGGCTACGCCTTAATCCCGAAATACAGTTTAAGCTAACATGTTCTTGAATAGATCACAATGAAAATCCATGTTCTTGATTATAAATTGGCAAAATAATGATAAAAATGACAAGGAGGATGAAATATAGGGCTCCATCGTGAAGATCGAAGCTAGCTGGTCGGAGACGAAGCTTTTCCGGTGAGAAAATCCTTCTTCCGCCACCTATTGCCCTAGTTTTCGCCCTTTCGCTGAATCTGATGTGAATATTTGCCAAAAAGTTTCAATAATCATTCCATAGCCATATTATTACTTTCAAAACCTTTCAAATAAGTTTTCCCTAAAATTTGGATAAAAAATGAGCCAAATCGGGCAAGAAACTAAGGGTAAATCACGTCAGGCGAAAATAATTACGGTTGTGAGAATTATGGCCGTGATAAAAATCACGGGCAGACCATAATCTTCTCAGTGAAAGTCATCAAAAAGCTTCGACAGAATCATGGCCGTGATGGGAATCATGGGCAGGCTGTGATCTTCTTGGCCTCTTCACCAATTTTGCACTGAGGGAATTACGGCTATGATAAAAATCACAGGGAGGCCATAATTTCTTCTGAACTCATCCCTGGAATTACGATCATGATAGAAATCATGGGCAGGTCATAATTTCCAAACTTGCTTCGATTCGTGTGAAAATTACTGGGTAACTTTGTCTTGACGCCAGGAATTCATTTGTGCACTCGGATCTTTCAAAATCCATCAAAATCAGATCATTTTCCCAAAGAGAGATATTTGGTGGGAAAAGCATACTAAAAATACTCTATAAATGCATGAGATTAGCTGCCTCTATCTAGTGAACCACCGAAACTTCTGTGTAGGTGCCCCCTACTTCCCTTCTGCTATACGATCATCATAAGAAATGAGAGGGGGGGGGGTACCTTGTTGGTAAACCCCATGAATTCTAAAATTTTATATACATCACATATACATACAGCGGAAGCAAATCTCCAAAATAGGCCAGTCCCAAAAGCCCAGAAGATCGAGTCAAGCAAGGGAGTCGACATGATGAGTAAGAGATAGTACCTCAAAGCAATTAATGGAGAAGTTGATGTAGGCGCCCAAGTGTTCGATCTCTGTAGTCTCGCACACAGCCGATGCTTGAGTTCTCTTCTTCCACGCCTGGTGCTAGCCTCGGGGAGAAGATCCACGCCTTTGGAAGAGTCTTCCTTGATCAATTATGCCACCCACAAGGATGAGGATGTGCCAATGAGGAAGAGGAAGGGAGGAAGCCGCCAAGCCTTCTTGCACCTTGTGCCAAGGAAAGGAAGAAGGAAGGAGGAAGAAGCTTGCGGTCTTTGATGGAAGAAGAGCTCCTAAGCTTGCGCCCCCTTTGTTGTACACGCCTCCAAGAGATTGTGCAACAAAGGGGGCTCGCCTAGGGTCTCTTTTATAAGAACAAGAGGCAATTTGGGTAAAGGGGAAATTCTAGGTGATTAGGGCATGATTCGCGGAGTTTAATCAATCAATTATCTTGATTGATTCCTTCATTCCATATGTGCATAAGCCTTGCCTAAGCAAGCCAATGCCACATGCACCTAACACCTTTCTAATGAAGTAAACTTCCCATCCATGCGCTAAGAGCAAGTCAAGACATGATGAAAGTTTTCCTAATGAGGCTTGGGCGCAAGTCCTAATCCATTTAGGACTCTAATTATGTCAATAATCAGCCCCACTTGCGCCCATCATATCTCAATCAATATCTCAAGTGATCAAATCAAATTCAATCCAAATTAATCACTTGGAAGATACCAATCATGCAATAGGCGCGAATCCTAGTCCAACTAGGTCTCTACATGTGCCTATCCCATATTATCTTCCCCATTATACCCTTTAACTCAATTATCTCTTCATGAAAACTTATTTGTAAGCCCCATTAAGTAATGGGCCTAGTCTAAACTTCATTATGCATGTTAACCAAGTCATTGGATCCAATTCAATATAACCCAAGTGTTGGGAAACCCCGGGGATATTTTACAATTTTCAGAGATAGAAATTACACAAAATATTGCACAGCGGAAGCAATATCCCAGAAACGAGCCGGTCCCAAAAACCCAGTGAAGATCGCAAGCGAGGGAGCCGACACGATGAGATAGAAAGTACCTTGAGCAAGGTGAGGCTGATGTCGTAGTAGGTGGCTAGGAGAGGATGTAGGAGAATTAATCAAGTCAATCAAGTCCTAATCCAATTAGGACTCTAATTGATTCAAACAATTAAATCCTAATCCAATTAGGATTCTAATTATTTAAACAATTAAATCCTAATCTAATTAGGATTCTAATTAATTAATTAAATAATTAATCCTAATCTAATTAGGATTCTAATTAATTAATTAATTAACCCATATGATTAATTTCAAACCACATGCATTAACTCTAGTCTAACCAGGGTTAAGCACACGCCTACTTTCTCCTTCTCCTTAAGCCCAGTAAGCCCACCCTTACAATGGGCTCAGCCCAAGGTCCATCATACATGTTAACCAAGCCCTTGGATCCAATCCAATTTAACCCAAGGTCAAATTAGGCTAACCATGGTTAATATGCCATAAATGGAAGTTGGCTCCAATGAATTTCTTCCATCTCATCAGGCCCATTGGGACTAATGAAATCTCCAAAATAGATCCGAGTTATCCAATAACTCGATCATAAGGCTTCCCGATCAATATGAGAACACGAGTATTAAGGTGTGTGACCCTATAGGTTCCTCTGACGCTGGCAGTGCTGACCAAAGGTCACCACAAGCAGTGAGTGGCACCTAGCAGTGCATCGCTGCTACCCAGGTCATCGGAATGGATATCGACATCGACATCCCCATCATCGCAATCAGGTACAGATGCATTACAGTCTCTTTGCCGAACTGATATCCGATTGGCCAAGTGTGTCACCACTTGTTTTTATCCAATCTCATGGTTATGACTAAATCAGGTCTCACCTAGGTATGGCCATACACTTTCAGTCTTAAAACCATAGAGGAGCTCCATGGATATCATGCTTCCCTTAAGAAAGGGCAAATCCTATGTCTGTTCATTGACCTTCTCATATGGGTCGTGATATGCCCAATGACAACCATTATTACCTCCCAACTACGGCAAGGCGTTAGGTTGTATCAAGGCATATCCCTAACCATATAGAATGACCAATGACCTCAAGTCAAGGGATCAATGCATCTCCTATCACTTGTGAGGATAACTCATGACACCAAGTCATTGCCTCACAGTGGATCAGTCCAGTATATCCACCACTGATACACCCATATGTCTGCGTTAGCACCTCGTGCCTAACCAGCCCATATACCAGTCTCACAAGTATCAGAGCTGTCCCATATCCACTCAGGTACATCGACTGGGGACTATCATTTAAGCACAGATCCAATCTGTCTCCAGGGACATTTCATATAAGTACATAATCACAGATGTAAGCAAATATAGATAATGACAATACCAGAATGATATAAAATATCAATGTCAAGTTGTACAATAATGGACCAAAACTAGGTCCTAGGGCATATACACCAACACCAAGGTCAAATGAGGCTAACAATAGTTAATTTTGGTCAATTTGTTAAAAATGAAGTTTGGCTCCAATAAGCTTCTTTTATCTCATCAGGCCCATTGGCACTGATGAAATCTCCCAAATAGATCTGAGTTATGAAATAACTCGATCTGAAGGCTATCCGATGAGTACAAAAACTTGAGCATCAAGGTGTACGACCTGATAGGTTCCTCTGACATTGGCAGTGATGAACTTAGGTCATCACAAACAGTGAGTGGCACATAGCAGTGCATCGCTGCTACCCATGTCTTCAGAATGAATATCAACATCGACATCCCCATCATCGCAACAAGGTACCAACGCATTACAGTCCATTTGCCAAACTGATATCCGATTGGACAAATGATGTAGAGACTATAGGAGGGTTGCTCCTTAGTGCAGTACTCTACGGTGTTTACACAATACACAAAAATTGTGAGAGGGTCTTGAGATGAGGGAAGTCAAATCTCTCGAAAAGTATAGCAAGAAACATGGGAAATCGGCGTGAATTCGTTTCGAGGCAATACTAATGCGAGAGAAATCCAACGACACCCAAAATTACTGAAATTCACTCACTAACCTCTAGAGCAATTTTAAGCACAGCACGAACGGGGTTTGCGGATCACGAGGTCAGCTCGCGCGCCTATGCACCTGCGAACAAACCAACGAACAGGGAAACTGTCCATGACTCCAACGTTCGGATGCTCGTGGGTGAGAGGGCGAAAGAAACTCAACACGGAAAGAGAATCTAGAAACAGGCGAACCTGACCCACCCGGAACGGTGGGATTTACTTCTCGAAAAGCAGGAAACATGAGCAGGAAACACTTCGAGTTGAGACACGGTCACCGACCCTTACAAACTCTGAAGACGAAGCTACTTCGTCTTCCACACAAGCTGGAGGCACTCTTGCTCACCAGGAGAACTCTACCTGTAAAAGAACTAAGGAACACAACACCCCAGCCTCCTCTTTTATAGAACAAGAGGGGAGGGAACAAGACAAAGCAGAAAAGACAAACAACTTTAACAACTAACTACTCATGCAGGCCACAAAGGTGGTCAAGCTGCTACTACAAGACAAAGCAAAGCATACTTCTACCTAATATTCTATGAAGCTAGCGCATGGTCTTCTGTGTTGGGAAACCCCGGGGACATTTTACAATTTTCAGAGTCATGGACATACATTTTACGCAGCGGAAGAATGTCCCCGAAATAGGCCGGTCCCAAAAACCCAGACAAGATCTCTTGCGAGGGGGTCGACATGATGTGATAGTAAGTACCTTTAAGCAATTAGATGCCGATGTCGATGAAGGCACCCAAGTGTTCGCCCTCTGCAGTCTCGCACACACGGATTCCTCAAGTTTTCTTCTTCCTCGCCCGGTGCTAGCCTCGGGAAGAAGATCCATGCCTTAGGAGAGTTCTCCAAGCAACTTGCACCACCACCAAGAAGTGATGCGCGAAGGAGATGAAAGGAGAAGGGAACGCCGCAAGCCTTCTTGTTCCTTTGCGCCAAGGAAAGGAAGAGGAGAAAGATGAAGCATGCTTGCGCCCCTGATGGAAGAAGAAGAGCTCTAAGCTCTCCAAGCCGTCGCCCTCTTGTGCTTCACGCCTCCAAGGAATTAGCATCATCAAGAGAGGGGGCGGCAAGGGCTTATTTATAGGAGTAAGAGGCGGTTAGGGGAGAAAGGCAAGTGTTGACAATTAGGGCATGATTCTAGGAGATTATTTAATCAAGTATACTGATTAAATCTCCACTCCCATATGCGCTTAAGACTTGCCAAAGCAAGTATCAGCCATATGCACCCATATCATGCCATATGAGGCATCAATCCCATTTATGCGCCTAGACTTAGTCAAGGCAATATAATGGATTGCCTAATGTGGCTTGGGCGCAAGTCCTAATCCAATTAGGACTCTAATTATGTTAATAATCAGCCCACAATTGTCAAACACAATCCAATCAATTATCATGGGTGATTTAATCACCTAGGAGATACCAAACAAGGCATAGGCGCAAATTCTAGTCCAACTAGAATCCCATATGCGCCTATCCTATTAATTCATCCCCATTATACCCTTCAAGCCTCATAGCCCTTTAATACAACTTATTAGCAAGCCCAACTAAACAATGGGCCAAGCCCAAAGTCCATTATGCATGTTAACCAAGCTATTGGATCCAATCCAATTTAACCCATGGTCAAATGAGGTTAACCATGATTAATTTGATCAATATGCCAAAAACAGAAGTTGGTTCCAATAAGTTTCTTCCATCTCATCAGGCCCATTGGCGCTGATGAAATCTCCCAAATAGATCCGAGTTATCCAATAACTCGATCTAAAGGCTACCCGATCAATATGAAAACTCGAGTATCAAGGTGTGCGACCCTGTAGGTTCCTCTAACGCTGGCAGTGCTAACCAAAGGTCATCACAAGCAGTGAGTGGCACCTAGCAGTGCATCGCTGCTACCCAGGTCATTGGAATGGATATCGACATCGACATCCCCATCATCGCAACTAGGTACAGATGCATTACAGTCTCTTTGCCGGACTGATATCCGATTGGACAAGTGTGTCACCACTTGTTTTCATCCAATCACATGGCTATGACTAAAACAGGTTCTCACCTGGGTATGGCCATACACTCTCAGTCATAGAACCATAAAGGAGCTCCATGGATATCATACTTCCTTAAGGAAGGGGCAAATCCTATGTCTGTCCATTGACCTTCTCATATGGGTCGTGACATGCTCAATAACAACCGTTATGACCTCCCTACTACGGCGAGGTGTTAGGTTATATCAAAGCAAGTCCCTAACCATATAGAATGGTCAATGACCTCAAGTCAAGGGATCAATGCATCTCCTGTCACTTGTGAGGATAACTCATGACACCAAGTCATAGCCTCACAGCGGGTCTATCCAGTATATCCTCCAATGATATACCCATGTGTCTGCGTTAGCACCACGTGCCTAACCAGCCCACATACCAGTCTCATAAGTACCAGAGCTGTCCCATATCCACTCAGGTACATCGACTGGGGACAATTATTTGAGCACAGATCACATCAGTCTTCAGGGACATTATCTTGTAAGTACACAATCGCAGGTGTAGACAAACAATGATAACGACAATGCCAGAAAGATATATGAATATCAGAGTCAAGTAGTACAAAGATGGACCAAAACTAGGTCCTAGGGCATATACACCAACAATCTCCCACTTGCACTAAGACCTAGAGGTTGAGCAACCTCAACCCCATATCTCTAGTACGACCATCATGCTTCTGCTGCGCCAAAGCCTTGGTCAGTGGGTCGGCTAGATTGCTCTCTGTGTCAACTCTGCTAATCTTGACATCACCTCTGTCAATGATCTCTCTGATCAGGTGAAATCTCCTGAGTATGTGTTTGGACCTTTGATGAGACCGTGGTTCCTTAACATGTGCAGTTCCCATTGTTGTCATAGTAGAGCTCATTGGGATCCATTGCACTTGGAACCACCTGAAGTTCAGAAAGGAACTTCCTGATCCAAACGGCTTCGTTGGCTGCCTTAGAAGCAACCACATACTCAGCTTTGGTTGTAGAATTAGCTATGGTGGATTGCTTGAAGCTCTTCCAGCATACAGCACCTCCAACCATCTTAAACAAATAGCTGGTCTGCGATCTGATGTCGTCAGGATCAGACTGGAACGACTCATCAGTGAAGCCCTGCACACTGAGCTCTTCTAGTCCCCGTAGACTATACAGAATAAATCCTTAGTCCTTATCAGGATACTCAAGGATATTCTTTACAGCCACCCAGTGCTGCTGTCACATCCCGTTATCTTAACCCCAAACAAGCAACACAAGTCATAGAGAAACAGGATGTTATCATACAAGATCGATTCACATGCTAGGTAAAACCAAGTTCAAGAAAACACGATCTGAAAATTTTCGAGAAATCCATACAAAAATCTCCACGAATCATAATTTCACAAATGTACCTGCCACCACGCAATACTTGCACTAGACATATGCAAGTCAACAGTTATATCAAAACCACATAAAATCCGTAAAATCCATAAATCACATAAAGGTACCTGCCACCAGGCAATACTTGCACTAGACATATGCAAGTTCACATTTATATCAAATCCGATTGCAAAGATACCAATCAACTCAAAATGAGAACCAAAGTCACAATATCGATTTTATAAGTTCATAACTAACATCAATGATACCAAACACCGAAACCAGGCCAAAGCCCGCGGTGACACAAAAATCAAAATCTTAAACTTAAAACTGCCACAACCGGCAACACAAGTTCACATAATTCGGCCACAACCGGCCCCAGTTAATTAAGCACAAAAGTCTTATACATTAACCAGCATAATATCCATATCAATGCTAACTCAAGAAATGCGCCCCTGCTCTACACCTGAAAATAGTGAGGGAGTGAGCTACACAGCCCAGTGAGTGGATAGTCTCAATCGACCATCCATAGCATACACTCAAAAATACATGCAGATTATTTTAAAAACATTTAACAGAATATCATGTCAACATATAACAAATTAAAGAACAGAACTCATATAAAACAGTCAGATGTACACTGCTAAGACATCACACAATTATCACCACAGAGTAACCAAGGTTCTAGAGCTATACTCTAAACCAACTAAACACACCAACCACTTAATCAACCTAGTTGTCCAGCATAATCAATAGTGACCATTATGGTCCAACCCGGCTTTGGCCTAAGCACTGGGAGAAGCCTGCAAATCACATGCAACATATATACATGGACAGTGTGTAGACTCAAGAGGTAATCACCACCTGGTCAAGATGTGATACCTTGATCTACACCACCCCATAATCACAAAAATCTAAGCGTCTAAGAGTGATGACATCAAGAGGTGGCCCCTGTCCGACCAAGACATGGCACTTTGCGTCTTATATCACTCGTTCTCCCAAAGGGTTCCTTAACTGGACAACACTAAACACATCTTAGATCTTATTTCACAAAAGTGGACTCCTAAGTGTAGACCAGACTCTAGGATAGTCATTTTCATCACAAGAATCACAACAGGCAGGCTGAACATCAACCCCCTCACATATCACAATATACAGGGCTGAATTCTCAAACCCTTAACATATCACATATAGACTATCCCCTTGAGTACACGGTTACACTTAGCCTTAGTCCTATCCGTTCCATGACCACAACACATATTATTCGAAAATCACATAACCACATAATATTCGAAAATCACATAACCACATAATATTCAAAAATCACATAATCACATAATATTCAAAAATCACATAATCACATAATATTCAAATATCACATAATCACATAGTAGTGTAGTCCTTAGGTTTCATGCTGATTAGTTAAGTCTAACCTTGCTATGTTATTACCCAAAGTTATCAATCAATATTTCATGTCATTACTTTCTGCATACACCATTCAATTAAAAATACATAATAATACAGAAAATTCACTAAATTTCGTTCACAATTAACATAAATGCAGAATATCACATATTCATAGTTTTCTACTAGTTCTGATAACAAAAGACAGAAATACCCCTAGTTCAAAGTTTAAGTCATACAAGAAAAGTTATCCAAAAATTTCGTAAAAATATTCATTACGTCCCTCATGATCCCTAGATTCGTAATTTCAAGTTTTCCCCAATTTTAACTAGGAAATTTACCGAATTACCCCTAGGTCAATTTCAGTCAACAGAAACTTTTATTTCTAAAAATTCCCAAAAAAATACAGTAGAATCCTCATATACCTAATTTCATGAATATCAAGTTTTCCCCAATTTTTACCCATGAATTTGGACGTAACTTCATGAAGAAGGGTCGAAATTCTCCTTCAAGCCCTAATTTTCATGCAATTGAAATTCTAAAGCTACATACATGTTTAATCAAGGTCCAATTTAGGATTAAGAGTCTTAAAAACGAAAAGCCCTAATTTTCATGCAAGCTAGGGTTTCGAAAATTTGGGAAAAACAAGGAAAACATGTACAATTGAAATTAAGAGATCATGCCATACTCCTATGCATTAATCTTCTCTAAAACAAGCAATGCATCCAATTTTCGTGAACTAGGTGAAGGAGAACATCCACTCACTTTGAACCGTGAACACCAAGATGAAGATCTCTCCAAAAAACTCGTCTAAGGCCTTGAAAGACGCCACCAATGGAAGAAGAAACGCCTCCAAACACCAAAGACGCCGGCCAAAAAGAAGAGGAAAAGAAGACCGTCTCCAAGCCTCCAAGAATCGCCAACTCTTGCCCTAGCCGTCGTCCAAGGTTTTCCTCAAGCCAAAAATCGCCAACTTTCCTTCCCTAACCCCAATTACCCACTTAAAATTTGGGTTTTTAAATTTTAAACCCGCTAACCAATTAATTCAAATAGGGTTTATGAAATAACCCACTAACTAATTTATTCGAATTTTAAACTCAAAATCCATCTAATTTAAGTGCAAACCCAATAACTAATTAATTTAACCATTAACTAACAATTTAACCATTCACTTAAACGAAAATCCAATAAGGATTAACTTAACATCCAGTAAGGTCTATTTAATTAATTACAAATTAACAACCAATAAATTTCTAATTAATTAATTATAAATTAACAACCAATAAACTCTAATCAATTAATTACAAATTAACAATCAATAAGCCAGTTAATTAACATCCAATAAGCTAGTTAATTAACATCCAATACTGCTTAACGTAATATCCACAGTCAATGATTTTATTTAAATCAAAATAATACTTACCAGGACTTAAGATCCTTGGATCTTACAGCTGCAAACCTGGATTGGATTGGTATCAGCTGGTTATGCTCACAGCATATGCCACATCTGGTCTAGTACACAACATTGCATACATGATCGATCCTACTGCCGAAGCATAAGGAATTCGACTCATGTCATCCCTCTTAGCCTGTGTTGTAGGACACTGGCTCTTTGAGAGAATAAGGCCATGTTTCACTGGAAGGTATCCTTTCTTAGATTGCTCCATGTAGAACCTTTCCAGCACCTTATCAATGTAAGTACTCTGACTAAGGGCTAGAAGCCTCTTGGATCTATCCCGGTAGATCCTTATGCCTAGAATATAGGCGGCCTCCCCTAAGTCTTTCATCTCGAAACACTTCCCCAACCATGTCTTCACAGCTTGAAGACTAGGGATGTCGTTTCCGATGAGCAGTATGTCATCAACATACAAGACCAGAAAAATCACCAAGCTCCTACTGAATTTTTTGTATACACAGGCGTCATCTTCAACTTTGATAAAGCCATAATCTCTCACGGCTTTATCAAATCGAAGATTCCAACTTCGAGATGCTTGCTTTAATCCATAAATGGATTTCTTTAGCCTGCAGACTTTACTAGCATCTGCAGGATGGATGAAGCCATCAGGTTGTGCCATATACACATCCTTAGTCAGCTTCCCGCTAAGGAACGCTGTCTTCACATCCATCTGCCATATCTCATAGTCATGATATGCAGCTATAGCAAGCAGAATCCGAATGGATTTAATCATGGCAACTGGCAAGAAGGTTTCATCATAGTCCACCCCGTGGACTTGTTTAAATCCTTTAGCCACTAGTCTAGCCTTATAGGTAACAATTTTGCCATCCATGTCAGTCTTCCTTTTGAAGACCCACTTACATCCTATGGGTTTTACCCCATCAGGCAGCTTAACCAAATCCCAGACTTGGTTACCCCATCAAGCCATTTCTCGGAGTCCGGTCCACTGACCGCCTCATCATAGGTTCTGGGTTCATCCTTGATAAAGATCCCATCGCGTTGGGTCGGCAGCGACCCATACCACTCAGGTGCACGATGAATCCTCCTAGACCTACATAGGGCCTGTGTCTGAGCCTCAGGTTGCCTAGCAACCGGTGCAGGTGGCTCAGGTTCCATCTGTGTGTCTTATGGTTGCACTTGGACCTCATCCAAGTCAAACTTCCAATAACTTCTTTCATGAGAAATTCTTTCTCTAGAAAGACAGCGCCCCGAGCAACAAAAACTTTGTTCTCAGTGGGAACATAGAAGTAGTAACCCTTAGTCTCCTTAGGGTACCCCACAAACATACACTTATCAGATCTAGGTTCTAGCTTGCTAGAATCCTGACGTTTGACATAAGCCTTACATCCCCAGAACCTGATAAAAGTGAGATTAGGGCATCTGCCACTCCATACCTCGTATGGAATCTTTGAGACACTCTTAGATGGAACATTATCCAGTATTAGAGAAGCTGTCTCATGTGAATGTCCCCAGAAAGAGGGAGGTAGAGTTGCATGACTCATCATAGATCGAACCATGTCCAACAAAGTTCGATTTCTCCTTTCAGACACACCATTCCATTGAGGTGTTCCAGGAGGAGTGAGTTGGGATATGACCCCACACTCTCTCAGATAGTCAAAGAACTCATCGCTCAGGTACTCTCCACCACGATCTGATCGAAGAGCCTTAATGGATCTACCAAGTTGGTTCTCTACTTCATGTCTAAACTCCTTAAATTTCTCAAAGGATTCAGACTTATGTCTCATCAGATAGACATAACCATATCTACTGAAGTCATCAGTAAACGTGATGAAGTAGCTGTACCCTCCTCTGGCTTGTTTATTGAAAGGCCCACACACATCAGTATGTATGAGATCAAATAAACCTCCTGCCCTCTCACCAGTTTTGGTGAAGGGCGCCTTTGTCATTTTTTCCTAATAAACAAGTCTCACATGTATCAAGTTCCTCCAAGGAACTCGAATCTAACAACCCATTTGCATGGAGTTGTCGAATGCGATTCTTGTTTATATGGGCTAATCGACAATGCTGTAGGAAAGCACCAACTGAACCACTCAGTTTGATCCTTTTATATTACAAATAGAGCTTAACCATGTCCAAGACATGCAGACCATTGCACAAAGTACCCTTCCCATAAAACATGTTTGCAAAAGAAAAAGAACATAAGTTCTCTTTTGTTTCAAACCTAAATCCTTTCTTTGCCAAGCAAGGAGTGGATACAATGTTTTGGTAAGGGAAGGTACATGATAGCAATTGTCTAGCTTTAACTGAAGTCCAGAAGGCAGGGAGAGAAACTCCTACAGCAACAGCAGCAACTTGTGCCCTATTACCTATCCGTAGGTCAATCTCTCTAGGCCTTACCGATCTATCCTTTCTGAGCCTTTACATATTTGTACAAATATGAGCTCCACATGCGGTATCCAATACCCATGTCATAGGAGTAGAAAGGTTGACTTTGGTAACATAAATACCTGAGCATGAAGACAAGGCCTTGCCTTTCTTTTCCTCATTCTGAAGTTGCAACATGTCCTTCAAGATGTGAGGTGGCCCTCCACATGAATAGCACCTATTATTCCTGATCATATCCATCTTTAATTTCAGTTCCTTGGTCAAGCCTTTCGGCTCAACACACTGAATATCAACTTTAGGAGGATTGAGCTCAACCAATTCATCAAAGACCTGCCTTAGATTAAAAATAATCTCAGAAGCACTCTTCGATTCATATCACCCTCTAAATTCAGGTGACATGTTGGTTAGCAACCTCCAAAGTATCAACCTGATGCTTATCATAAGCATCCCTCTTAGCCGCTGAGGCCAAGCATGGAAGTGGCTCAGGAATTGACTTCTCAAGGACATATAGCTTCCTCTTGAGCTTGAGCACAATTCTCAAGTTCTTATACCAATCCTTTAAGTTGGATCCAACCAACTTATCCCTTTCCAGGGAGATCGCAGTGACCAACTGCTATTGTTCACAGCCATTGTTCTACAACAATCAAGAAACAGCAGATTAGTACTACTTCGAGTCATTTAAACTGGACTTGTTTTAAATGACCATGGCTCCCACTATTTTTAATCGAATCGACAACCCACAAAGTCAATCGAGAAATCCAAGATTTCCTGGTGAGATGAGATCCTTATTCCACATAGGGCTTCGCGTCCCACGAGGGTGGGATGAGATGCACAAAGTGACCCATGTTTCCTAAGGTGGGCTCGCCGGCCGATTGCTCCAAGCAATTCCCCTTATTGAGACAGTCCAGGCATTTCATGTCCAGCGAGGGCTGGATACAGCATGAAACCCTTACCTCTCAATGATGCCTCTAGACTTTTACCATGTGCCCAGCACATGTGAACTTCTAGTCAAGTCCATCCCTAACCGTTATGCCCAGGGCCAACGTGTTTCCTTGCGAAGGCACGCCCAGGTTAAAACTGGACTGGGGAAACCATTGCCACCACGCACTTTCTAAAGATAAGTGGGTGTGTCCCACGAGGGTGGGAAACAATTCACAACTCCACTAATCGATAGCTTAGTGAGGGCTACGCGTTAGAAGGCTACTAGACTTGATATTTTAATTGAGGGTTTTTGTTTAAGGTTTCATCATCTCAGTTTTATCTTATGTCTATCATTACAGGCATGCAATCCTATGGTGATAACATAACAATAAAACATCACAGGCATGCTTTAGCTTTTGTAAAAAAAAAGCAATAAAAGGATGATGTGATCATAGCCCATTCAAGACATTGAACCAATCCATGCCAAAAAGGGGGTCCAACTCTTGACCTCGGATTCAAGCCCCAAGACGAGACCTAGCCTAGCCGACCTCTAGCTCTATCTTCAAAGTTGGCTCCAAGGTCCTTCTCTCATGGTTTAGCTCTCAAACCCTAGGGGTACACCCACAAGGTTCGGCCAATGCCATGGTCTTTTTCCAAGGAAGGTGCGCCATCTAGCAAGCCACAAGAGGGATAGCACACAAGCACAAGGCTCGCCCAATCCCTAACTTGCGCCCCCATGCAAGGATGTGCCATCTTTGAAGCTTGTTGCGCCATCAGGTAAGGATGCGCAACCAAGCAAGCATGCACCTTGGTCCAAGTGGATGCGCCACCCTAATCTTCTTCTTAGTTAAAAGCAAAAAGAAAAGCGGCACGCAGGCCTCACAAGGATACATCACAGGCATGCTAAGGGGCTTGACATATAACCACAACATCATGCACAATCAAGTACTTACTCATGCATTCTACATGCTCATGAAAAACATAAAATCTGAAATTTTACTTTTTCATAAAACATGTCTCTCTTCCTTCCCTTCATATCACAAATCTTTGATTCTAAGTTTCTCTCAGGAGTCTACAAGAGGCATACCGGTTCCCCTGCTTGCAATCCCTAACTTGTTAGGATAAGGGCAATCACCCAGTCCATGCCCTTTCTGTTGGGGTATGCCCTTAAGGCTAATGTTTGAGGCCTAGGGATTATATCAGTATCATGTATAAACTCAATGTTTATAAAGGCAATGGTTGTTATTCAGGTTGTTGCATTATCTGCTGCCATATGTATACTTCTGAATAATGTCTCAATGCTGTTCAGCTTGGCTGACATGCAGTATTGTCCTTAGTCGAGATATCTTGGTGAACATGAGACAGCCTTGATATGATTGAGACTAATATGTGTTCTAATCTTATAGGATGCTTCGAGCATGGAATAAGATGTAGACTCATGGGTACATTGGATGTACTGGACAGACCCTACTTAGGATATTCAATTGCTTGTCACAATGTGAATAATCCTTATGTACAAACAAGTGGCATATTTCCTCTGACTTGAGATCACTTGTGTTTCTAAATGATGATTGGCATTCTCTTGAGGTAGTTCAATATCATTTGAAACATAATGGTTATAGACTATCTTGGATAATGAACATGAGTCATGTTAGGGCACTAGTGATAGATATAGGATTGCCTTCTCCTTGATTGGAGTGTGATGTTCTAAAGGGGCCCCCTTGTATGAGATGATTGAGAAAGTGTATGGCCATACCCAGATGACTATGTTCATCTGATCTAATCATTCTCATCATATTGGAGTTATAGGCTTGACACGCTTGTCCAATAAGAACATCCAGTGGCAAAGGAAACATGTATGCCTAGTGAGTTGAATTCACACTTGTGCTATGGTTTGGGTGTAGTCTTGGAAGACTCTTTCCTTTATATCGGGAGACAGTGATGTGTTGCTAGATACCCCTCACTGTTCGTGATAACGTAAGTTATCGTTACCGACATTTAAAGGAAACCCATAGGGTCGCACAATTTGATGATATGGCTTACTTAAGTCAGATCGTGTGGACTGAATTGTTTTGGTTCAGTTTAAAGGAATGTAAACTCTGATTGTAAGTGAGATCTGGTCTGATCATGTTTGATTGATTAGGGCTTGAGATCGGTAAGCTTTGATCGAGAGAATTGATGCTAGATTGATAAGATCAAGAGCATCGAGAGATGAATGGTTAGATCTTGAGCCATCTGGTTCATAGGTGATCTAGACCATGTCTTGGTTTGGTCTTGGTTTGATTTGGTCTTTGAACCAAATGCAATTGAACCGAATAAATGAACCGGTTCACTTATGTGAACGTATGGTTCATTTGAGAGAAGTTCGATGGTGGTAACGTGGGCATTGAAGGAGGAGTTAGTGCTTTCTATTTTTGGAAAGCCGTTTTCCTTGTTGATTCCTCAACGTCTTCGAACGTGTGAACTCACTCCTCTCTCACACGCCGACTTGCATCTTCTTGCTTTCGCTTTGGGTGATCTTCACACCAAGGAAGAGATTCGGTTAGCCAAGGAACTTCATCTCTTCTCCTCCACACAAAAGGATCACTTGGAGAACTTTGCTAGCACAAAGATCGACAAGGAGTAGCCTTCAACATCTTGTGTGCGCACACTTTGGAGAAGAAGCGCTTGCCTCTTTCCCTTCCAAGTCGCCATCCATACAATGGCAATGGTAAGATCTTAACATGATCTTTGCAAGTTAATAAGTTAATCATAAGATCATGCCTTATGCGATCACTTGAAATCCTTTTTCCGCCCATGCTTGATTTTAGAAGTGCATGTGATTAGGGTTTCGCCCCCTTTGGGGACTTTCAATTGGTATCAGAGCGTATGGTTTGGCTTGATCTATATGATTGCTTCTTTTGTGATCCTTGTTTGCGTTAATGAATAGATCTAAACTCTATCATCATGCGAAATATACATGCTGATTTTTAGATGTATGTTTTTACTTATGTTGGCGCATGATGTTTGTTGGCGCATATTATTGGATGTTTTTGTCAAAACATATAATCTTGCGCGCCCCTCACTTAGATCTATAAGTGCCTGCTTTAAAATAACTTAGACGGGTTATTAGGGTTGAAGTCATCGTCCTGTCTAAACCCTAGCAGTCTGATCAGACCATCTGACAGCCTAGATGGGTCGACCAGATAGCACCTATGCGCAAGCATTAGGTGGCTATAGGTCGACTGCATAGGGCGTGTAGCGATGTCTGATTGAGGCGACTAATGAACGCTCATGATTAAGGCCCGGGGTCACACCCGCTTGCCAGATATCATGAGGGACGTTCAGCCCTTAAGGCATGCATTGTTGACCCTAAGGTCGACTCAAGTCGGTTATGACTTGGTGCATGCAAGGGCAGTGGGTCTGACTAGGTCTGATGAGTGGATCCCTATTAATGGACCGTTGTAAGGTAGTACGGCACATAAGGAAATAAAATTGATGCCAATGGGTTTTTCAAAATTTTATTTTCCTGTTTGGATCACATGTTGCTTGTCTAACCATGTTGGGTGTTTATTTCATCTTATGTGGGTTTCCCAATTTAATGTGTGCTATGCTGGGGCCTGCGTGCCTGGATTAATTAATTATAAATTATTTTTGTGATCTGCGAATCACATTTTAATTTATGTTAATGTATAATTGACCTGCGAGTCAAATCATGTCTAGATAGATTAAAATGT
This sequence comes from Costus lasius, assembly GCA_027563935.2. Taxonomy (NCBI): domain Eukaryota; kingdom Viridiplantae; phylum Streptophyta; class Magnoliopsida; order Zingiberales; family Costaceae; genus Costus; species Costus lasius. The sequence goes on from CM050446.2 coordinate 88,763,953, forward strand.
AATTTAATCAGACATGAGCTCAGAGCACACATGGCAGAGGCGCATGCAGCAAGTGGCTTCACCAGTGGGAGGTCTAGGGTTTGACTCTAGGACAGGTGCATCTTACCTGGTGGGCGCATCTCAGCTGCACAGGGCGCTTGGGGCCCAGGTTGGGCCAGATGAACCCATGAAGAGCTCAAGTGAAGGCTTAGGTCAAACTAAGGTCTTACTTAGGCTTAATGGGCTTTTACCACATAAGATCATCATACTTTTAATTTACTGTTTAAGTAATTTAGTAACTGCATGATTTATTCTTCTGCTATCACCATAGGAGTTGCATGATAGTTAAGAAGATAAAAGGACCGTTAAAATCCAACGATGAATATCAAGCACGTAAGCCTTCTGACGCGAAACCTCACTGTTCTGACTATCGTTGGGGCCGTGTTGTACCCACTCAGTGGGCACGCCCATCTATCTTCAGACGGTGTGTGATTACACCTGCGTGTTACAGGGAAGGGATTTATCGCTTCTCGTTGCTCAGCATAGCACGTGGTGGTCCAGGGAGTAGGTCAGGTCAGCTTGACCATGTAGGCTACATATTGAGCATATGGTAGCCATATGGAGGCAGCCATCTGAGGGATCAGAGACTGTGTTGTACCAACTCAGTTGGCACAGTCTGCTGGATTGCCCAGATGAAGGGGAATCGCACGGGTTGGCGATTGGCAGGGATTGCCTACCAGAAATTAGTGCTTGTACTCTCTGTGCATCTTATCTCGCCTGAGCGGGACGCGGAGACCAAGTATGAAATCTGGATCCCATCTCACTAAAAGAGTTCTACTCTTTCGGACTGTTTTACTGGATTTTTCAGTCAGATAAAATAGTGAGAAAAGAATCATTCTTAAGTCCTGGATTGATTCTAACATTGATACTGACCTTGCTGTTCTTGCAATGTTGTAGATCACTGCAGCAACGAACACCACAGCGTTCAATGTGCGATCCCTACTGGAAAGGGAGAAGTTTGCTGGGCCAAACTTCTCAGACTGGTACGGACACCTTAAGATTGTTCTTAAGGCTGAGAGGAAGTTGTATGTCCTCGAGACGGCAATACCGCCTCAACCCGCTCCGAACGCCGCAAGGGCGGTTCGGGAAGCTTATGAAAAGCATGTCAATGATAGCATTGATGTCGCTTGCCTGATGCTTGCGTCTATGACGCCTGAGCTGCAGCGTCAGCACGAAGATCTATCTGCTATTGAAATAATAGCAAATCTTAAGTTGCTGTATGCTGCACATGCAAGGACTGAACGCTATAATTTGACTAAACTTTTCTTTCAGAGCAAACTGACTGAAGGGAGTCCAGTGGGAGCTCACGTACTCAAGATGATTGGGTACAAGGAGGCTCTAGAGAAACTGGGACACACCATCAATCAGGAGCTTGTTGTAGACATCATCCTGCAGTCTCTCCCGGCCTCTTTCGATCCGTTCATCATTAATTTTAATATGAACAATATCGACTGTACGCCGGCAGAGTTACTGAACATGCTCTTGACTACAGAGCAGACTCAGTCTCGTGAGAAGGGAAAGCCTTCAACCTCTGTCCTAATGGTTCCTTCTAGGAACAAGAAGAAGGGGAAGAAGGGCAAAGCCCCTATCAAGAGCTACAACAAGGCTCTAAAACAAAAGATAAAGCGGTCAAAGGAATACAGATGCTTCCATTGTGGCCAGCTGGGTCACTGGAAGAAGGACTGTAAAGCGCTCCAAGGAGATAAGAAGGGAAGCAAGCCTTTCGCTTCTAGCTCAGGTATTTACGTGACTGAAGTCATGGTATCTTCTTCTTCTATTTCATGGGTGTTGGACACTGCATGTGGAGTTCACATTTGTTCAAATGTACAGGAACTCAAGAGAAGAAGACAGGTGGGACAGCATGAGGTGGACCTACGAGTAGGAAACGGGGCACGGGTTGCTGCTGTTGCTGTAGGAGAATATCACATCTCATTACCATCTGGTCTTGTATTAGAACTGGACAATTGTTATTTTGTACCGAGCATAACTAAGAATATTATCTCTATTCCTGCTCTTGTCAGGAAAGGGTTTTCCTTTGAATGCAAAATTTCAAAGTGTTATATTTCCTTTGATAATATTGTTTATGCTACTGGGTCGATTAACAATGGGTTATTCATGTTGGACATGGAATGTTCTGTACAACAAATTGATAATAAGAAAGCCAAGTATGCTGATGACAGCACCTTGTTATGGCATAGTCATTTAGGCCATATTAACAAGAAGCGCATTAAGCGGTTGCATGACCATGGACTGCTGGGACCATTCTCCTATGAGGAGCTTGATACATGCAAAGCTTGTTTAATGGGTAAAATGACGAAGTCTCCTTTTTCCAATAAAGGTCAAAGGGCTTCAGGTTTACTTGACCTCATTCACAGTGATGTGTGTGGGCCATTTAGTAAACATGCCAGAGGTGGCTATTCATACTTCATTACCTTTACTGATGATTTCAGTAGGTATGGTTATGTCTATCTGATGAGACATAAAAGTGAATCTTTTGACAAGTTCAAAGAGTTCAAAAATGAAGTACAAAATCAGCTAGGCCGAAATATCAAGGCACTTCGTTCAGATCGAGGTGGAGAATACTTGAGTCGAGAGTTTACTGACTATCTGAAGGAGTGTGGGATAATCTCACAGCTCACTCCGCCAGGAACACCGCAATGGAATGGTGTGTCCGAGAGGAGAAATAGAACCTTACTGGATATGGTTCGTTTTATGATGAGTCAGGCTACTCTACCTTACTCCTTTTGGGGATTTGCACTGGAAACAGCTGCAAAGGTACTAAACCGAGTGCCATCCAAGGCCGTTTCAAAGACTCCATATGAGTTATGATATGGGAAACAGCCGAGTTTGACATTTATTAAAATCTGGGGCTGCGAGGCTTATGTCAAAAAGCTCGCCTCTGGGAAACTGGAGAGCAGATCTGATAAATGTATCTTTGTCGGTTACCCTAAGGAAACTAAGGGTTATTATTTCTACGATCCTAAAGAGAACAAAGTATTTGTTGCTCGAACGGCTATTTTTCTTGAGAAGGAATTTCTTCTGCAAGAGGCCAGTGGGAGAGAAATAAAGCTAGATGAGAATCCAGAGGAAGGACAAAGTAGTCAAGCACAGTTGGATGAGCCTGAGCCAATAGAACAGGTTACTGCACAACCTGAGGCTCAGATATCACGGGAACCGCGAAGATCGGGAAGGATCCGTCGATAGCCTGAGCGCTATGACGGAGTCTACATCATTGATGATGAACCCCTCACTTATGCGGATGCAGTCAGTGGACCGGAATCAGCGAGATGGCTTGAAGCTATGCGAGCCGAGATGGACTCCATGTCAGATAACCAAGTCTGGGATTTGGTTGATCCGCCTCCGGGAGTAATCCCTATAGGCTGTAAGTGGATCTTCAAGAAGAAGATTGACATGGATGGTAACGTGGTTACCTATAAAGGTAGGCTAGTTGCGAAAGGTTTCAAACAAATCTACGGGATAGATTATGATGAAACTTTTTCTCCTGTAGCTATGTTCAAGTCTATTCGGATTATTCTCGCGATAGCGGCATATTATGATTATGAGATCTGGCAAATGGATGTGAAAACCGCTTTCCTAAATGGAAAACTAGAAGAGGATGTGTATATGACACAACCTGAAGGTTTCGTCAATCCATCAGATCGTCATAAAATATGCAAATTAAAGAAGTCCATTTATGGACTTAAACAAGCATCGAGAAGCTGGAATATTCGTTTTGATGAATCAATTTATAAATTTGGTTTCATCAAGAATGAAGATGACCCGTGTGTATATAAGAGGTTTAGTGGGAGCGTGATTACTTTCCTAGTCCTCTACGTCGATGATATCTTGATCATTGGAAACGATATTCCTGAACTGCATGCCGTCAAGGCATGGTTAAGAAAATGTTTCCAGATGAAAGATTTAGGAGAAGCAGCCTATGTATTAGGTGTGAAGATCTACAGAGATAGATCTAAGAGGCTTCTCGGGTTGTGCCAGACTACTTACATCGATAAAGTCCTGGAGAGATTCCATTTAGAAAATTCTAAAAGAGGATATCTTCCAGTCAGACATGGTCTGAATCTTTCAAAGAGTCGGTGTCCACAAACACAGACTGAGAAAGATGAAATGGACAATACGCCTTATGCTTCGGCAATTGGGTCCATTATGTATGCGATGTTGTGTACTCGCCCAGACGTCGCTTACGGGTTAAGTGTGACCAGTCGATTCCAAAGTAATCTAGGAAAGGCACACTGGATTGCGGTCAAGAACATTTTGAAATATCTTCGGAGGACCAAAGATATGTTCTTGATTTATGGAGGTCAGGAAGAACTCAGTATTGAAGGATATACTGACGCTTCGTTCCAATCTGACCAGGATGATTTCCGATCGCAATCAGGCTATGTTTTTAGCTTGAATGGAGGAGCAGTGGTGTGGAAAAGTTTCAAACAATCAATTGTTGCTGATTCCACAACGGAAGCCGAGTATGTTGCAGCCTCAGAAGCATCCAAGGAGGAAGTGTGGATTCGTAAGTTCATTCAGGAACTTGGTGTTGTTCCTTCGAGTGCAGATCCATTGGTTATCTTCTGTGATAACACTGGAGCCATAGCACAAGCAAAGGAACCACGGTCGCACCAGAAGTCCAAGCATATACAGAGAAGGTTTCACTTGATCCGGGAGATCATTGATCGAGGAGAGATCAAGATCTGTAAGGTTCATACAGATGACAATCTGGCTGACCCGCTTACAAAGCCTCTGGCGCAGCAGAAGCATGAGAAGCACTGTAATAATATGGGTTTGAGATTTCTCAACCATTAGATTAAGTGCAAGTGGGAGATTGTTGGGGTATGCCCTTAAGGCTAATGTTTGAGGCCTAGGGATTATATCAGTATCATGTATAAACTCAATGTTTATAAAGGCAATGGTTGTTATTCAGGTTGTTGCATTATCTGCTGCCATATGTATACTTCTGAATAATGTCTCAATGCTGTTCAGCTTGGCTGACATGCAGTATTGTCCTTAGTCGAGATATCTTGGTGAACATGAGACAGCCTTGATATGATTGAGACTAATATGTGTTCTAATCTTATAGGATGCTTCGAGCATGGAATAAGATGTAGACTCATGGGTACATTGGATGTACTGGACAGACCCTACTTAGGATATTCAATTGCTTGTCACAATGTGAATAATCCTTATGTACAAACAAGTGGCATATTTCCTCTGACTTGAGATCACTTGTGTTTCTAAATGATGATTGGCATTGTCTTGAGGTAGTTCAATATCATTTGAAACATAATGGTTATAGACTATCTTGGATAATGAACATGAGTTATGTTAGGGCACTAGTGATAGATATAGGATTGCCTTCTCCTTGATTGGAGTGTGATGTTCTAAAGGGGCCCCCTTGTATGAGATGATTGAGAAAGTGTATGGCCATACCCAGATGACTATGTTCATCTGATCTAATCATTCTCATCATATTGGAGTTACAGGCTTGACACGCTTGTCCAATAAGAACATCCAGTGGCAAAGGAAACATGTATGCCTAGTGAGTTGAATTCACACTTGTGCTATGGTTTGGGTGTAGTCTTGGAAGACTCTTTCCTTTATATCGGGAGACAGTGATGTGTTGCTAGATACCCCTCACTGTTCGTGATAACGTAAGTTATCGTTACCGACATTTAAAGGAAACCCATAGGGTCGCACAATTTGATGATATGGCTTACTTAAGTCAGATCGTGTGGACTGAATTGTTTTGGTTCAGTTTAAAGGAATGTAAACTCTGATTGTAAGTGAGATCTGGTCTGATCATGTTTGATTGATTAGGGCTTGAGATCGGTAAGCTTCGATCGAGAGAACTGATGCTAGATCGATAAGATCAAGAGCATCGAGAGATGAATGGTTAGATCTTGAGCCATCTGGTTCATAGGTGATCTAGACCATGTCTTGGTTTGGTCTTGGTTTGATTTGGTCTTTGAACCAAATGCAATTGAACCGAATAAATGAACCGGTTCACTTATGTGAACGTATGGTTCATTTGAGAGAAGTTCGATGGTGGTAACGTGGGCATTGAAGGAGGAGTTAGTGCTTTCTATTTTTGGAAAGCCATTTTCCTTGTTGATTCCTCAACGTCTTCGAACGTGTGAACTCACTCCTCTCTCACACGCCGACTTGCATCTTCTTGCTTTCGCTTTGGGTGATCTTCACGCCAAGGAAGAGATTCGGTTAGCCAAGGAACTTCATCTCTTCTCCTCCACACAAAAGGATCACTTGGAGAACTTTGCTAGCACAAAGATCGACAAGGAGTAGCCTTCAACATCTTGTGTGCGCACACTTTGGAGAAGAAGCGCTTGCCTCTTTCCCTTCCAAGTCGCCATCCATACAATGGCAATGGTAAGATCTTAACATGATCTTTGCAAGTTAATAAGTTAATCATAAGATCATGCCTTATGCGATCACTTGAAATCCTTTTTCCGCCCATGCTTGATTTTAGAAGTGCATGTGATTAGGGTTTCGCCCCCTTTGGGGACTTTCACTTTCCCAACAAGTCTCTCAAGATAGGTCTATCCTATTATGAGAGGAGAAATTTTCTCTTCCACGTATGGGTCTATCCCATCACATGAAGAGAGCAAAGAACCACAAGAAGTTAATTAGAAGTAAGAAACAAGAGACCTACAATTTTTCTACTTAAAGAAAAACCATGCGCCAACATCTATGCAATATGCGAAAATGTAGATATGGCATGTGAGCATGAAAAGCATGAAAGAACATCGTTCGAGGCTCGCAAGTAGCTCTGATACCACTGTTGGGAAACCCCGGGGACATTTTACAATATTCAGAGTCATGGACATACATTTTACGCAGCGAAAGAATGTCCCCGAAACAGGCCGGTCCCAAAAACCTAGTGAAGATCTCTTGCGAGGGGGTCTACACGATGTGATAGTAAGTACCTTTAAGCAATTAGATGCCGATGTCGATGAAGGCGCCCAAGTGTTCGCCCTCTGCAGTCTCGCACACATGGATTCCTCAAGTTTTCTTCTTCCTCGCCCGGTGCTAGCCTCGGGAAGAAGATCCATGCCTTAGGAGAGTTCTCCAAGCAACTTGCATCACCACCAAGAAGTGATGCGCTAAGGAGATGAAAGGAGAAGGGAACGCCGCAAGCCTTCTTGTTCCTTTGCGCCAAGGAAAGGAAGAGGAGAAAGATGAAGCATGCTTGCGCCCCTGATGGAAGAAGAAGAGCTCTAAGCTCTCCAAGCCGTCGCCCTCTTGTGCTTCACGCCTCCAAGGAATTAGCATCATCAAGAGAGGGGGCGGCAAGGGCTTATTTATAGGAGTAAGAGGCGGTTAGGGGAGAAAGGCAAGTGTTGACAATTAGGGCATGATTCTAGGAGATTATTTAATCAAGTATACTGATTAAATCTCCACTCCCATATGCGCTTAAGACTTGCCAAAGCAAGTAACAGCCATATGCGCCCATATCATGCCATATGAGGCATCAATCCCATTTATGCGCCTAGACTTAGTCAAGGCAATATAATGGATTGCCTAATGTGGCTTGGGCGCAAGTCCTAATCCAATTAGGACTCTAATTATGATAATAATCAGCCCACAATTGTCAAACACAATTCAATCAATTATCTTGGGTGATTTAATCACCTAGGAGATACCAAACAAGGCATTGGCGCAAATTCTAGTCCAACTAGAATCCCATATGCGCCTATCCTATTAATTCATCCCCATTATACCCTTCAAGCCTCATAGCCCTTTAATACAACTTATTAGCAAGCCCAACTAAACAATGGGCCAAGCCCAAAGTCCATTATGCATGTTAACCAAGCTATTGGATCCAATCCAATTTAACCCATGGTCAAATGAGGTTAACCAAGGTTAATTTGATCAATATGCCAAAAATGGAAGTTGGCTCCAATAAGTTTCTTCCATCTCATCAGGCCCATTGGCGCTGATGAAATCTCCCAAATAGATCTGAGTTATCCAATAACTCGATCTAAAGGCTACCCGATCAATATGAAAACTCGAGTATCAAGGTGTGCGACCCTGTAGGTTCCTCTAACGCTGGCAGTGCTAACCAAAGGTCATCACAAGCAGTGAGTGGCACCTAGCAGTGCATCGCTGCTACCCAGGTCATTGGAATGGATATCGACATCGACATCCCCATCATCGCAACTAGGTACAGATGCATTACAGTCTCTTTGCCGGACTGATATCCGATTGGACAAGTGTGTCACCACTTGTTTTCATCCAATCACATGGCTATGACTAAAACAGGTTCTCACCTAGGTATGGCCATACACTCTCAGTCATAGAACCATAAAGGAGCTCCATGGATATCATACTTCCTTAAGGAAGGGGCAAATCCTATGTCTGTCCATTGACCTTCTCATATGGGTCGTGACATGCTCAATAACAACCGTTATGACCTCCCTACTATGGCGAGGTGTTAGGTTATATCAAAGCAAGTCCCTAACCATATAGAATGGTCAATGACCTCAAGTCAAGGGATCAATGCATCTCCTGTCACTTGTGAGGATAACTCATGACACTAAGTCATAGCCTCACAGCGGGTCTATCCAGTATATCCTCCAATGATATACCCATGTGTCTGCGTTAGCACCACGTGCTTAACCAGCCCACATACCAGTCTCACAAGTACCAGAGCTGTCCCATATCCACTCAGGTACATCGACTGGGGACAATTATTTGAGCACCGATCCAATCTGTCTCCTGGGACATTATCATGTAAGTACACAATCGCAGGTGTAGACAAACAATGATAACGACAATGCCAGAAAGATATATGAATATCAGAGTCAAGTAGTACAAAGATGGACCAAAACTAGGTCCTAGGGCATATACACCAACATTCTGGTCTTCGTACGGAGGCGGTTGGGCGGTCAGACGTGTTCGGAGCATACCGAGACAAAGTAGCAGAATTTGGATGTTGTGGGCTGGGTTACAATGGATGTGGCACGCTCTTGGGCTGTGTTGCTAAGATGATTGTGCAGCTCCTTAGGTGTTGGGCCTTCAGGTGGACAGCCGCCTAGGCCCTTGAGCGGAAGGGCCTCGGTGTGGATCGACAATGGGCTAATCACTCCTACAAAACGGTCTGGCGGTCGAGAAGTGCGTTGAGATCGCCGTACCTCCACCTTGTTGGGCTCCTTCAAACCCTCCATGGAGGGTTCAACATGGTACGGAGGGTTGTGGACGTCAAAACGGGGTCGTCGGGGCAGTTCAGTGACTTTTTTGGGTAGTTGTCCACAGGACTCACGGAGTGAGATTTTCGTCACTGGGTACCCCGAGGAACATTTTGTAGAGAATTTAACTTGCGCATGTGAAGCCGCTGCTGAATCGGGTAGCTATCCGCAGGACCCACGGGGAGAGGTTTTCGTCACTGGGTACCCTGAGGAACTTTCTGTGGAAAATTTGACTCGTGCACCCGGTAGTTGTCCGCAAGACCCACGGGGCGTGGTTTTCGTCGCTGGGTACCCCGAGGAACTTTCTGTGGAAAATTTGACTTGTGCACCCAGTAGTTGTTTGCAGGACTCACGGGGCGTGGTCTTCGTCACGGGGTAGCCCGAGGAACTTTCTATGGAAAATCTGACTTGTGCATGTGAAGCCGCTCTTGAGTTGGGGAGTTATCCGCAGGACTCATGATGACACCAAAATTCATAGTATATTTTTTGTTATTTCATGTGTCTTTTTGTGTCATATTTATGCTCTTTTGCTTGTTTTTAAGCCTTATTTGTCAAATATTGCAGAATCTACACTATTTCTTGTTTTTGATCATTTTCAAGTTAAAAGTGCCATATTTTGATGGATTTTGGAAGATTTGAGCACACCAATGGATTCCAGACGTCAAAACAAAGCTACCCATCAATTTTCATAAAATTTGGACCCAAATTGCAAAAATACGGCACTACCGTATTTTCTGGACAAACTACCACGGTACCGTATTTTTGGACGACTCAAATAAGAGATTTTGGACAAAATATGGCACTACCGTATTTTTGGGAAAAAATCTCACGGTACCATATTTTTGGAGGATTTTATACAGAAAATTTCAGAATTTTGGGTAAAAATACGGCACTGCTGTTTTTTACAGTAAAACTTTCACGGTACCGTATTGTGGGCCGTTTTTCACGAGTTTTTCGGGTCCGAATCTTGCGCGGACCATAACTTTTGATCCAGAGCTCCAAATTGAGATCCGAAAGATGCAGCAGACGCATCTTTAAGAGGAGAAGACGTACGAATAGAAAGCCCCAATTTGTATCACCAATTGAGAGAGCAATCGTCAAAGAGGCGGTTAGGGTTTGTCCTCACGCCGAGAGGCGTAGAGGACATCTCAAATCGTGATTTTTACACCGAAGCTTCATCTGGAGTAGGAGAGCACGCCTCAGAAGTTTCAGAGCGTTTGGAGTCCGATCGAGGGAGAAATCATCAAAATAGTGGTGATAGCACTGTTCACAAGAGAAATTACGGGTTGTATTTCAATTACAACCCTGTTTTGTAACTTTTCTTCCCCTTTTTCGCTTTCTAATCCTCTAAAATTATGGTTTGTTGTAATCCTTTCACCATGAAAGCTTAGATCTTCTTTTGGGAGATGAGGTGTGATCCCCTTAGTTTGTTAATGACTAGAAAACATTGATTTTTGTCAAGTTTAATTTTAATATGATAATTTTACTTTTGTGATTGATTGTTCTTTAATTCTCTTTAGTTTTATAAATATTAGCATGTTTTAGAGTTTTGCGAAATAGATCGAGAGGTTGATCGTTTGAAATTCGGAACCCTAGGAATCGTTGAGTTTGGAACTATCGTGAGAGATTAGGTAGTTTTTTGAATTCTGATCTTTAGTGATTTTATTGCCATGTTGAGTTTCTGATACTTTGGATTGAGTTATTGTGTTAGACTTGATTTGATCTTGCACGAGAGTGAGGATCGAGTCATCGGAAAACCATAAGTAAAACCTGTGTTGAGTTTCAGGATGCACGAGAGTGATCCTTGAGATTCCACTTGAGATGATTGACTTAGAATTCGGATGCACGAGAGTGATCTTTGAGTTCTTTGTTCAATGATTCACTTATCTTTAGCCTTGAGAATAGATCTTGCACGAGAGTGAGGATTGGTTATCTGCATGATTGTCTGCACGAGAGTGAGACAATACCTTTATGAAGTGAATTAGGTCTTTATCATAATAGAATTAAACTGACAACCTTTATTTCCTTCTAGTCATTAGAATTAAGGTGGATGAAACCCTAGTCCCAGTTTCTCTCTGATTATCTTTTTCGTGTGTTCTCCATCATTGCTTTTCATCATATTCGGTTTGCTTAGCTAGTGAGAATACAACTATTTGGTACTTAATAATAAGGTATATGTGGTTCGATATCTATTTTATTACTTCGAGTATCCGTGCACTTGCGGACACAACAACTCACGGGGTGTGACTTCCGTCGCTGGGTACCCCGAGGAACTTTATGTGGAAAATTTTTGGGGTGCGGTTGGGCCAACTTTGTTCCTTCTTCCATGCTAGTCTGGTCGCTGAATTCCGCAGGAAACACTGGGTGTGATTCTGGTCGCTCGGTGCGCCGTGATTCTTGCTGTGTTGCTCCTGCATCAGCTTTCACTGCGCGCTCTGAGGAGTTATCCTCCAGAGAACTAGGGGGTACAGGTTCATCTGGGTCCGATGGCTCCTTGACACTATCCGCAAGTGCACGGAAATGTTGAAGTAATACAAAAGATATCGAATCCCACAGGGAACAAGGTGAGTACCAAAAAATCTAATTCTTGGAATCTAAGTTGATCAAATCGTGGTTTTTGAAACTTTAAAACTAAAACTAAGCGAAATCGTAATCAAGAAATCAAACAACTATGGCAGGGAAAATATATGAGAGAGAATATCAGGGCTTGGGTTTCCACCACTCTGACGATTTCAATTGCGCTAAGAAATAAATATCTGTTACAAGGATTTACAAATATGCATAAGGAATCTACCCTATGGTACAAGGTGCCCTCTTTCGAGTGTACACCCCAGTATTTATCCAGAACGTCTCCTACTTTCGTGGTGGATCGCTCTAGACAAACCCAATGGGTTATGTGGTAGATTATGGACCTCGAGCGAAGAACAAGCACATTCGTGTCGAGCCTTCACAAGATTCACAAAGAGGTTTCATCGTTACAATCCTACTTTCGTTATGAACGTAATAACTATGACATGATAATACTTGGCCAGAGTAAATATCAAGAAATAAATACTTCAAGTGAAATATGCCGAGAATATGATCCAAATAACAATGTTAATACATGAATTGCAAATAGAAATCGTCAAAGGGCTTCAACCTAGCCCTGAAATAAAGTTTACGCTACAACCATCATCGAAACGTTAAAAGATCTCTCTTTGTACATAGAAAAATCATAGGAAAAGGTTTTTAAGAGGGAGGAGACGATGAACCGAATGAAATAACCAAGGATTACTGAGTTCCGACGCTCGAATCTCCAAAAATCACCCCAAAGTCGCCTGTTCGCCGTGTCCATCCGCCCTAGCCACTTCATCGCAAGATTGCTCAATTATTAGGTCACAGAAATTAGGGCTTTTATATTCTTTCTCTTCATTTCCAAGTAAGCTTTCCAAAAAGTCCTCACTTGCTAAATTTGGACTTGAATCGGGCCCGAAATCGATGAAAAACCGAGTGAAGGTCGGGCTGCTGCGATTGTATCACGGGTGAACCCCACCGGGTTCACCTACCAGTGAAGTGTTCTGTGCTGTTCTGTTGCGAAATAATCACAGGTGAACCTCGCCGGGTTCACCTACCAGTGAAGTCCACGGTATATTTTTGCGCAGGTTTTATCAAACGGAATCACGGGTGAACCCCATGGGGTTCACCTGCTAGTGAAATGCGCGGTGACTTTCGGATACCCTGATATCATCGGTGAACCCCGCCGGGTTCACCTACCAGTGAAACGCGCGGTGAGTTTCATCCTTCGGCAAGATCACCTAGCTGTGAAGTCCAGAAAAAGCTCTGATTGAGCCCAAATTTTACGGGCAGCTTCGTCTTCTGATAAGGAATGACCCCATGCTCTTAGATTCTTCAAAAAGACTTCAGAATTGGGTGATTTTACCTGAAATTTAATAAGACAGACGAAAAGTGAAGATTCTAAAGTTTTTAATTAAATAAGCCTTAAAGGAGTGTAAAAATATTCAAATAGGCGCAAATTCATCATGAAATATCAGAAAAAATCACTAATAAAATCTAAGGCATCAAATACTCATCGACTTAAATCTTTGCTTGTCCTCAAGCAATAAAATAAGTTGAAATACATACTTGATATAAGAATAATCTTTTGTGTTGAAGTTCACACCCAAGCTCAGAAAAATACTCTTTAGCAATCCAAGATCTAATCAGAAGAAATCAACTAAAAGGAGTGTCTTAAGCATTCACCAGTTTGGTCCCATAGTTTTTAGATGTCAACCAATTTAGAAAGTAGTAAACATGAGATTCAATCAAAGCATACACAACACTCATCTCATTCCCATCCTTCCAATTCACAATGTTGGGGTTAACTCAAATGTTTTATTCAGGATACAAAACACTGATCATTGCATTAGACTTCAACTCATATCCTTAGGTACCATTGCCAATTTTTCGCAATGCCAAGTAGAGGAGTCTTTTTTTTTATTTCAATTCACATTTCTTAGATTTCAACTCATATCCTTCGGTACCACTGCCCATTTTTCGCAGTGCCAAGTAGAGGAATCTAAGTGTGATTTTTTTTTGAAATAACAGAAATCAACATATCCTGGCTTTTAACAAATGCAGTGTTTCCCCAATACTAGAAAGGAATTCAAAGTTTGAAAAGAGATTATGTATCCTGATATGTATCGAATGTAAATTGCAAATCAAAATCAATTGAAGAATCATGAAAACGCTTGACCCACTAAATGAACAACCTAAAATCAATCCAATTAGAAAATTTCTAATTCATAGAATATATGGACTTGACTATTGAGTAAATTTCCAACAAGTACTACATTCAACATGTCTTGATAAATTCCAACCAATCATGCATTTAACATTAAGAGTTTTGCAAATCTATCATTAGACAAGACTAGCGATATATACCTTAAAACAATTTCATGAAAACACATAGATCCACACATCATGTAACATGTAAAGAAGGTTATAGCATAATACCAAAGCTGAAAAACAAGCAGTTCAAATATGTGTTATACATTGTAGAGAGTGGGGCCTGTAGATGTGGACCAGGCCCACAAATAGTGGCATATAAGGTACAATGCCAATATCATAATAACATCCATTAGAAAGTATCATAACAAAACCATGAAGAGAAAAATAGAAAATCAGGACAACCACAACCAAACAGAAGCTGGAGTCAAGATAGCTCACCCGCTCTAAAATATTGCATAGTTCTCTATGCAACGTCATATATGTGAGAGGAGAGGGTGGGAATGTCGGGTCGGGATGGAGCTAGCGCCTCTTGCGTGAATGGGAGCCAGAAGCTCGGGAGCTCTTGCCCTTACCGCGCGAAGTGTGACCTGGCGCTTCCTCCTCATCTGAAGAGACCGGTATATTCCTTATGTTTTCTTCATTAAGCAAGGTGAACTGGTCATCCATAACACATAGTTTCTCCCAAATCGAACCCAGCATCTTGTGCTGTCGCTGCATCCCAGCCTCATTAGCTTCCCAACGGGAAGCTTGCTCCTAGCGTATAAAGGAGATGGAGGAATCCATCTGATCAATAAGCTCGCGCTGCTGAAGCTGCTCCTCCCTCATCTCCTAAAGAATGCTCAACATAGAATTGGAGGAGGAGCCGCTAAAGAAGAACACGCCTGGGACTGGTGGTGCAGAGTCTATAGGGTTAGGCTGAGGGTTAGCAATTAGCTTGATTCGCCAGTTCTCTCAAACACGCACAGTGGTGCGCTCTGGATTAGGCAATGGCATGCAGAACTGGCTATCTTTAAACATCATATAGTAAGCATCACCCCGGCGGACATTGAGTTTCATGGAAATGCACGACTCGATCTCGAGCCGGTTGTTTCCACTAGCCTCGGCCGTACCGTAGGGAACAACCCCAAGAGGGACTGCAAGAGGAGTGATGAGACCGCCAATGACTATCGCGCCCTTGCGGCAATGTGCGATGCGACTGAATTGTTTGGCTAGGTAGAATCCAGAATCGACCCTGAAAGAATGAAGCATGCACCATAAGTAAAATAACTCTGACTGACATACCATGCCATCGCTCTCCCCATGACCGAAGATGGTATGGGCGAGTACGCGATGGACGTATCTGATGGTGGGATTGTAGATGCTAGAGGCCTAGCGACTCTGGTGGAATAGAAGTGCTCATTCGTAATTGATGCCCAAAAAGCCTGCTCGTTGAACTCCACCAGGACTTTGCGCGTGCAAGGTTCCGGGAAACCATAAATCTGGCAAAGCTGAGAAAGAGATAAGCAATGCTCAATGTTCCCCATATGGAAGGAGATGCGCCCTGGATCGTCATCAACAATGGCAATAGCTTTCACATCCAACGAGCTGAGGGACTCCAATGTTACTCTGACGTACGTGGGGGAGGTGAGCCTTAGGAACAGCTCCCATCCAATATTTGAGTACATCCATTCAACATCATCCAAAAGCCCTAGCATAGTAAGGGTGTGCCGATCCAAGTATTTGGTGTTGGTCATTTGACGATGGAGAAGCTGCTCGTAGTTCTATTTGTTGGGAAATCCCGGGGATATTTTACAATCATCAGAGATAGAGATTACAAAATACATTGCACAGCGGAAGCAATATCCCTGAAATAGGCCGGTCCCAAAAACCCAGTGAAGATCGCAAGCAAGAGAGTCGACACGATGAGTTAGGAAATACCTTAGAGCAAGATGAGGTCGATGTCGTGATAGGCGCCCAAGCGTGCTCCCTCTGCAGTCTCACACACATGGATTCCTCGAGTCCTCTTCTTCCACGCCCGGTGCTAACCTCGGGAAGAAGATCCAAGCCTTGTGCTCCTTCTTCAAAATATGCGCCACCTCCAAGGTAGATGCGCCAAAGATGAAGAAGGATGAGGGAGAGGGAAACCACCAAGCACCAAGTTCCTTGCGTCAAGAGAGAAGGAAGAGGCTTGCAGCTAGGATTTGGAAGGAAGAAGAAGATGCGCCACTTCTTGGTGTTGTCGCCCTTCAAGCCCTTGCTTTTGCCCGTCCTCTTGTTGTCACGCCTCTAAGGAATATGCATCATCACAAGAGGGGGCGGCTAGGGTCACTTATAAAGAGCTAGAGGCAGTTAGGGCAAGGGTTGAGATCATGACAATTGTATGGCTTGGATGAGAAGGTTTGAGGTAAGGAAAGTCTCCAAGACTTTACCATAAACCTCATTCAACCTTTCCATAAGCTACCAAGGCCTAGCCTTGCGCCCCAAGCAATGCCTTAATGCATTCACACTATCAATGGGAGAGGGCTAGGCGCATAAAGCTTCCTTAATGAAGCAAATTTGCCATCCAAACCCCATTATGCCCCTTAGGCGCCAATGGGCTTGGCTTCCTCCCCATTATACCCTTTTAGCCTATTGTCTCTTCATGACAACTTGTTATTGGGCCTCATTGGATAATGAGCTAGCCCAAACTTCATCACATGGCTTGATTAAGCACTTGGATCCAATCCAATGCAACCCTAATCCAAATGTGGCCAACCATGGTCAATTTCGGGTCAACCTACCATAAATAATGTTTGGCTCCAATAACATCCTTCCATCTCATCAAGCCCATTGGCGCTGATGAAATCTCTAAAATAGATCCGAGTTATCCAATATCTCGATCATAAGGCTTCCTGATCAATACGAGAACTCGAGTATCAAGGTGTGCGACCCTGTAGGTCCCTCTGACGTTGGCAGTGCTGACCCAATGTCACCACAAGCAGTGAGTGGCACCTAGCAGTGCATCGCTGCTACCCAAGTCATCGGAATGGATATCGACATCAACATCCCCATCTTTGCAACAAGGTACAGATGCATTACAGTCACTTTGCCGAACTGATATCCGATTGGACAAGTGTGTCACCACTTATTTTCACCCAATCACATGGTTATGACTAAATCAGGTTCTCACCTGGGTATGGCCATACACTTTCAGTCATAGAACCATAGAGGAGCTCCATGGATATCATACTTCCCTTAGGAAGGGGCAAATCCTATGTCTGTCCATTGACCTTCTCATATGGGTCGTGACATGCTCAATGACAACCGTTATTACCTCCCAACTACGGCGAAGTGTTAGGTTGTATCAAAGCAAGTCCCTAACCATATAGAATGGTCAATGACCTCAAGTCAAGGGATCAATGCATCTCCTGTCACTTTTGAGGATAACTCATGACACCAAGTCATAGCCTCACAGCGGGTCGGTCCAGTATATCCACCACTGATATACCTATATGTCTGCGTTAACACCTCGTGCCTAACCAGTCTCACAAGTACCAGAGCTGTCCCATATCCACTCAGGTACATCGACTGGGGACAATCATTTGAGCACAGATCCAATCTGTCTCCAGGGACAATATCATGTAAGTACACAATCGCAGGTGTAGACAAACAATGATAACGACAATGCCAGAAATATATATATATATGAATATCAGAGTCAAGTAGTACAAAGATGGACCAAAACTAGGTCCTAGGTCATATACACCAACAATCTCCACTTGCACTAAGACCTAGAGGTTGAGCAACCTCAACCCCATATCTCTAGTATGACCATCATGCTTCTGCTGCGCCAAAGCCTTGGTCAGTGGGTCTGCTAGATTGCTCACTGTGTCAACTCTACTAATCTTGACATCACCTCGATCAATGATCTCTCTGATCAGGCGAAATCTCCTGAGTATGTGTTTGGACCTTTGATGAGACCGTGGTTCCTTAGCATGTGCAGTTCCCATTGTTGTCATAGTAGAGCTCAATGGGATCCATTGCACTTGGACCACCTGAAGTTCAGGAAAGAGCTTTCTGATCCAAACGGCTTCATTGGCTGCCTAAGAAGCAACCACATACTCAGCCTCGGTTGTAGAATTAGCTATGGTGGATTGCTTGAAGCTCTTCCAGCATACAGTACCTCCAACCATCTTAAACAAATAGCCGATCTGCGATCTGAAGTCGTCAGGATCAGACTGGAACGACTCATCAGTGAAGCCCTGCACACTGAGCTCTTCCTGTCCCCCGTAGATCATATAGAATAAATCCTTAGTCCTTTTTAGGATACTCAAGGATATTCTTTACAGCCACCCAGTGCTGCAGACCTGAATTGGATTGGTATCGGCTGGTTATGCTTACAGCATAAGCCACATCTAGTCTAGTACACAGCATTGCATACATGATTGATCCCACTGCCGAAGCATAAGGAATTCAACTCATGTTATCCCTCTCAGCCTGTGTTGTAGGACACTGGCTCTTTGAGAGAGTAAGGCCATGTCTTACTGGAAGGTATCCTTTCTTGGATTGCTCCAAGTTGAACCTCTGCAGGACCTTATTAATGTAGGTACTCTGACTAAGGGCCAGGAGCCTCTTGGATCTATCCCGGTAGATCCTCATGCCTAGAATGTAGGCGGCCTCCCCTAAGTCCTTCATCTCGAAATACTTCCCTAACCATGTCTTCACAGCTTGAAGACTAGGGATGTCGTTTCCGATGAGCAGTATGTCATCGACATACATGACCAGAAAAGTCACCAAGCTCCCAATGAATTTTCTGTATACACAGGCGTTATCTTCACTTTTGATAAAGCCATAATCTCTCACAGCTTCATCAAACCAAAGATTCCAACTTCGAGATGCTTGCTTTAATCCATAAATGGATTTCTTTAGCCTGCAGACCTTACTGGCATCTGCAGGATGGATGAATGCATCAGGTTGTGTCATATACACATCCTTAGTTAGCTTCCCATTAAGGAACACTGTCTCCACGTCCATCTGCCATATCTCATAATCATGAAATGCAGCTATAGCAAGCAGAATCCGAATGGATTTGATCATGGCAACTGGTGAGAAGGTTTCATCATAGTCCACCCTGTGGACTTGTTTGAATCCTTTAGCCACTAGTCCACCTTTATAGGTAACTATGTTGCCATCCATGTCTATCTTCTTCTTAAAGACCTATTTAAACCATATGGGTTTTACCCCATCAGGTAGCTCAACCAAATCCCAGACTTGGTTAGCCGACATGGAATCCATCTTGGATCTCATGGCCTCAAGCCATCTCTCGGAGTCCAGTCCACTGACCGCCTCATCATAAGTCCTGGGTTCATCCTCAATGATGAAGATCCCGTCGTGTTGGGTCGGCAGCGGCCCATACCTCTCAGGTGCACGACGAATCCTCCCAGACCTACATGGGGCCTGTGTCTGAGCCTCATGTTGCCTAGCAACCGGTGCAGGTGGCTTAGGTTCCATCTCTATGTCTTGTGGTTGCACTTGGACCTCGTCCAAGTCAAACTTCCTCCACTAACTTCTTTCATGAGAAATTCTTTCTCTAGAAAGACATGTTGGGAAACCCCTGGGACATTTTACAATTTTTAGAGTTATAGACATACATTTTTCGCAGCGGAAGAATGTCTCCGAAACAGGCCGGTCCCAAAAACCCAGTGAAGATCGCAAGCAAGGGAGTCAACACGATGAGTTAGTAAATACCTTAAGAGCAATGTGGAGCGATGCCGATGTAGGCGTCCAAGTGTGCGCCCTCTGCAGTCTCGCACACACGGATCTCTTGAGTTCTCTTCTTCCACGCCCGGTGCTAGCCTCGGGAAGAAGATCCAAGCCTTAGGGAGATACTCTACCTCACTTGCGCCACCTAGAGAAAAGATGCGCCAAGTGAAGAGGGAAACTATCCAAGCCGCCAAGTGTTGGGGTATGCCCTTAAGGCTAATGTTTGAGGCCTTGGGATTGTAACAGTATCATGTATAAACTCTTATGTTTATAAAGACAATGGTTGTTATTCAGTTTGTTACATTGTCTGCAGCAATAAGTGTGCTTCTGAATAATGTCTCAAAGCTGTTCAGCTAGGCTGACATGCTATATGTCCTTAGTCGAGATATCTTGGTGAACATGAGACAGCCTTGATATGATTGAGACTAATATGTGTGCTAATCTTATAGGATGCTTTGAGCGTGGAATAAGATGTAGACTCATGGGTACATTGGATGTACTGGACAGACCCTACTAGGATATTCAATTGCTTGTCACAATGTGAATAATCCTTGTTTGCAACAAGTGGCACATGTCCTCTGACTTGAGATCACTTGTGTTTCTAAATGATGATTGTCATTGTTTTGAGGTAGTTCAATATCATTTGAAACATAATGGTTATAGACTATCTTGGATGGTGAGCTTGAGTCAGGTTAGGACACTAGTGATAGATATAGGATTGCCGTCTCCTTGTTTGGAGTGTGATGTTCTAAAGGGCCCCCCCCGGATGAGATGATTGAGAAAGTGTATGGCCATACCCAGGTGACTATGTTCATCTGATCTAATCATGCTTATCATATTGGAGCTACAGGCTTGACACGCTTGTCCAATAAGAACATCCAGTGGCAAAGGAAACATGTATGCCTGGTGAAGTGGATTCACACTTGTGCTGTGGTTTGGGTGTAGTCTTGGAAGACTCTTTCTTTTATATCGGGAGACAGTGATGTGTTGCTAGATACCCCTCACTGATCGTGATAACGTAAGTTATCGTTACCGACATTTAAAGGAAACCCTTAGGGTCGCACAATTTGATGATATGGCTTACTTAAGTCAGATCGTGTGGACTGAATTATTTGAGTTCAGTTTAAAGGGATTTAATCTCTGATTGTAAGTGAGATCTGGTCTGATCATGTTTGATTGATTAGGGCTTAAGATTGGTAAGCTTAGATCGAGAGAGTTGATGCTAGATCGGTAAGATCAAGAGTATCAGGAGATGAACGGTCAGATCCTGAACCTTAGGGTTTAAGGTGATCTGGATCGAGGCTTGGTTTGATTTGGTTTTTAAACCAAATCAACTTGAACCGCTCATTAATTGAGCGCATGGTTCAAAGGGGGCATGTTGCGATTCATTCACTTGGCGTGAATGAGAGAACGTGGGGTGTGTTTTCTAATTTTAGAAACCATGATCTCAAAAGAGACCACGCTTCTTGTTCGAGCATAGAAGCCCTATTCTCGCCGCTCGCCTATCTCTCTGGACGACATTTCTCTCGTGGTGAAGGAGACTCACGACTTGGAGGAAATTCGGCCAAGCACTTCATCCCTTACACGACAAGGTCACTTGGAGATCCTTGCTAGCACAAGGAGCATCTAAGGAGCAAGCCGTTGATCATCTTGTGTGCGGCGCTTTGGAGGAGAGCCCTGTCGCCATCTTCTTCCTAGACGCCAATCGAACCAATGGCAATGGTATGAATCCATACTCGAACAAGTTGATCATATATTTGCGAAAGATCTATTGAAACCCATGCTTCCGCTTGCAAAATTTTATGCGCCACCTATCTGGGTTTCGCCCCCTAGTTACAGGGGAACCTTTCAATTGGTATCAGAGCGAAAGGTTATCGTTTGAATCATATGATTGCTTGAAGATAATGTGTGATCCATGTTTATGCTTATGCTTAGATCTAAGTTTTATTACATGCGAAAGTTTATGCTAATTCATCATGCGAATATACATGTATGATGTTTGTTACTTCTTGGCGCATGTATTGGTGTTGGGGTATGCCCTTAAGGCTAATGTTTGAGGCCTTGGGATTGTAACAGTATCATGTATAAACTCTTATGTTTATAAAGGCAATGGTTATTATTCAGGTTGTTACATCATCTGCTGCAATGTGTGTTCTTCTGAATAATGTCTCAATGCTGTTCAGCTAGGCTGACATGCTATTTTGTCCTTAGTCGAGATATCTTGGTGAACCTGAGACAGCCTTGATATGATTGAGACTAATATGTGGTCTAATCTTATAGGATGCTTCGAGCATGGAATAAGATGTAGACTCATGGGTACATTGGATGTACTGGACAGACCCTACTAGGATATTCAATTGCTTGTCACAATGTGAATAATCCTTGATTGCAACAAGTGGCACATGTCCTCTGACTTGAGATCGCTTGTGTTTCTAAATGATGATTGTCATTGTTTTGAGTTAGTTCAATATCATTTGAAACATAATGATTATAGACTATCTTGGATAATGAGCTTGAGTCAGGTTAGGGCACTAGTGATAGACAAAGGATTGCCATCTCCTGGATTAGAGTGTGATGTTCTAAAGGGGCCCCCCTGGATGAGATGATTGAGAAAGTGTATGGCCATACCCAGGTGACTGTGTTCATCTGATCTAATCATGCTCATCATATTGGAGTTACAGGCTTGACACGCTTGTCCAATAAGAACATCCAGTGGCAAAGGAAACTTGTATGCCTAGTGAAGTGGATTCACACTTGTGCTATGGTTTGGGTGTAGTCTTGGAAGACTCTTTCCTTTATATCGGGAGACAGTGATGTGTTGCTAGATACCCCTCACTGATCGTGATAACGTAAGTTATCGTTACCGACATTTAAAGGAAACCCTTAGGGTCGCACAATTTGATGATATGGCTTACTTAAGTCAGATCGTGTGGACTGAATTGTTTCGGTTCAGTTCAAAGGGATTTAATCTCTGATTGTAAGTGAGATCTGGTCTGATCATGTTTGATTGATTAGGGCTTGAGATCAGTAAGCTTCGATCGAGAGTATTGATGCTAGATCGGTGAGATCAAGAGCATGACGAGATGAACGGTTAGATCTGCAGCCTTAGGGTTTAAGATGATCTAGACCAAATGGCTTGGGCTGGTTTGGTTTGGTCTTTGGACCAAATGCATTTACATTGAACCGGTTCAAGAGCTTGAACGCATGGTTCATTGTTTGTGGCGTTATTGATCGGTTTAGAGATCTTGAACGCATGGCTTAATGTCTTTCCTATTTTGGAAAGTAATAAGCGCATGTTCCCTTCAACGCCAAAAACAAGTGAACGCTCCATTCAACTTTTGGCACCTCTCTCTCTCGACGAGACCTTGGTGGAGAAGGAGACATCTTGGAGAAGGTTCGGCAAGCCTAGAGACCATCTCTCATTCCCTTTCCATACGGCAAGAACCCTTGAAGAACCTTGCTAGCACAAGGATCTCCAAGGAGTAGGCACATCACCTTGTGTGCGTCAACTAGGGAGAAGATCCCTTTCGGTCTTTGCTTCCAAGCTGCCATCCATATGATGGCGATGGTATGATCCTTCTTTCATGGTTGCAATCGTTTTGATGTTGATCATATGGCATGCAAAAGATCCTAATAAACCCTATTCTTCCTTGCGAAAATCTTGAATATGCGCCCCCCCCCCTTTAGGGTTTCACGCCCCCCTCTTGAAAGGGGTTTCTTCAATTGGCGCATGTTGTTCTTTTGTCAAAGAAATATTTAACTTGCGCGCCTATCATTAGACTAAGCGCTTGCTATAAACCCTTAGACGGGTTGATGGGGTTGAAGTCATCCTCTAGGTTAGATCCAATAGTCTGATCAGACCATCTGACAGCCTAGATGGGTCGACCAGATGGCACCCATGCGCAAGCATGAGGTGGCTATAGGTCGACTGCATCACAGGCGTGTAGCGAGGTCTGGTTGAGACAACTGGTGAACGCACATGAGTTAGGCCCGGGTTCACACCCGCTTGCCAGAACCCATGATGGTTGTTCAGCCCTTGGCGCATGCATAGTTGACCACTGGGTCAACTCAAGTCAGTTAGGACTTGGTGCATGCAAGGGCAGTGGATCTGACTAGACATGATGAGTGGATCCCTATCAATGGACCATTGTAAGGTTGTAGGGCACATAAGAAAAGTAAAATTGATAACAAAGGGTTTTCAAAATTTTATTTTCTTATTAATGGATCACATGTTGTTTGGATGATGCCATGATGTTTGTTTATTTCATCTTATGTGGGATGCCCTTAATGTGTGCTGTGCTGGGGCCTGCGAGCCTGGATAATTTGTAAATTAATTTTTATTGTGATCTGCGCATCACATTTTTATTTAATTTATAAACTGTAATTGACCTGCGAGTCAATCTTGTCTAGATAGATTAAATTGTAATTTAATCAGACATGAGCTCATGAGCACACATGGCAGAGGCGCTTGCAGTCAGTGGCTTGACCAGGTGGGAGGTCTAGGGTTCGACCCTAGGACAGGCGCATTATACCTGGTGGGCGCACCTGAGCTGCAGTGGGCGCTTGGGCCCTGGTTTGGGCCAGATGAGGAGCAAAAGCCCCATGAAGAAAAGCAAGTGAAGACTTAAGTTAGGTTAAGGTCTTACTTAGGCTTAATGGGCTTTTACCACATAAGATCAGCATGCTTTCTATTTATTGTTTATATATTTAGAATTGCATGAATTATTTATCTTCTACTATCACCATAGGAATTGCATGATAGTCAAGAAGATAAAAGACCGTTAAAATCCAACGCTGAAATATCAAGCTCGTAAGCCTTCTGACGCGAAACCTCACTGTTCTGATTATCGTTGGAGCCGTGTTGTACCCACTCAGTGGGCACGTCCATCTATCTTCAGACGGTGCGGGATTACACCTGCGTGTTACAGGGAAGGGATTTATCGCTTCTCGTTGCTCAGCATAGCACGTGGTGGTCCAGGGAGTAGGTCGGGTCAGCTTGACCATGTAGGCTACATATGTGGCGCATATGGTAGCACATGGAGGCAGCCATCTGTGGGATCAGAGACTGTGTTGTACCAACTCAGTTGGCACAGTCTGCTGGATTGCCCAGATGAAGGGGAATCGCACGGGTTGGCAATTGGCTGGGACAGCCTACCAGAGACTAGTGCTTGTACTCTCTGTGCATCTTATCTCGCCTGAGCGGGACGCGGAGACCAAGTATGAAATCTGGATCCCATCTCACTAAAAGAGTTCTACTCTTTCGGGCTGTTTTTGCTGGATTTTTCAGCCAGATAAAATAGTGAGAAAAAGAATCTTTCTTAAGTCCTGGATTGATTCTGAACATTGATACTGACCTTGCTGTTCTTGCATTGTTGTAGATTCCTGCAGCAACGAACACCATGAGCTTCAATGTGCGATCCCTACTGGAAAGGGAGAAGTTTGCTGGGCCGAACTTCTCAGACTGGTACGGACACCTTAAGATTGTTCTTAAGGCAGAGAGGAAACTGTATGTCCTCGAGACGGCGATACCGCCTCAACCCGCTCCGAACGCCGCAAGGGCGGTTCGGGAAGCCTATGAAAAGCATGTCAATGATAGCATTGATGTCGCTTGCCTGATGCTAGCGTCTATGACGCCACCGCTGCAGCGTCAGCATGAGGATATGTCTGCTATACAAATTATAGCAAACCTCAAGATGCTGTATGCTGCGCAGGCGAGGACTGAGCGCTATAATTTGACTAAGCTGTTCTTTCAGAGCAAACTGGCTGAAGGGAGCCCAGTGGGAGCTCACGTGCTCAAGATGATTGGGCACAAGGAGGCTCTAGAGAAACTGGAGCATACCATCAATCAGGAGCTTGCTGTAGACATTATTCTGCAGTCTCTCCCGCCCTCTTTCGATGCGTTCATCATTAACTTTAATATGAACAAAATCGATTGTACTCCGGCAGAGCTGCTGAATATGCTCTTGACTACTGAGGAGACTCTGAAGGGAAAGCCTTCAACCTCTGTCTTGATGTTTCCTTCTAGGAACAAGAAGAAGGGGAAGAAGGGCAAGACCCCTGTCAAGAGCTACAGCAAGGCTCTGAAGCAAAAGGTCAAGCGGTCGAAGGAATACAGATGTTTCCACTGTGGCCGGCTGGGTCACTGGAAAAAGGACTGTAAAGCGCTCCAAGGAGACAAGAAGGGAAGCATCACTTCTGGCTCAGGTATATACGTGACGGAAGTCATGGTTTCATCTTCTTCTATTTCATGGGTGTTGGACACTGCATGTGGAGTTCACATTTGTTCAAATGTACAGGAACTCAAGAGAAGAAGACAGGTGGGACAGCATGAGGTGGACCTACGAGTTGGAAACGGGGCACGGGTTGCTGCTGTTGCTGTAGGAGACTATTTCATCTCTTTACCATCTGGACTTGTATTGGAACTAGACAATTGTTACTTTGTTCCCAGCATTACTAAAAATATTATCTCCATTCCTGCTCTTGTCAGGAAGGGGTTTTCCTTTGAATGCAATATTTCAAAGTGTGTTCTTTCTTTAGATAATATTGTTTATGCTACTGGTTCAATTAACAATGGGTTATTCATGTTGGACATGGAATGTTCTATACACAACATTGATAATAAGAAAGCCAAGTATGCTGATGACAGCACCTTGCTATGGCATAGTCGTTTAGGCCATATTAACAAGAAACGCATTAAGCGGTTGCATGATTATGGACTGCTGGGATCATTCTCCTATGAGGAGATTGATACATGCAAAGCTTGTTTGATGGGCAAAATGACGAAGTCGCCTTTTCCTCACAAAGGTCAAAGGACTTCAAGTTTACTTGACCTTATACACAGTGATGTGTGTGGGCCATTTAGTAAACATGCCAGAGGTGGCTATTCGTACTTCATTACCTTTACTGATGATTTCAGTAGATATGGGTATGTCTATCTAATGAGACATAAGAGTGAATCTTTTGACAAGTTCAAAGAGTTCAAGAATGAAGTACAGAATCAGCTAGGCCGAAATATCAAGGCACTTCGTTCTGATCGAGGTGGAGAATACCTAAGTCGAGAGTTTACTGACTATCTGAAGGAGTGTGGGATTATCTCACAGCTCACTCCGCCAGGAACACCGCAATGGAATGGTGTGTCTGAGAGGAAAAATAGAACGTTACTTGATATGGTTCGTTCTATGATGAGTCAGGCTACTCTACCTTACTCCTTTTGGGGATTTGCACTGGAAACAGCTGCAAAGGTACTAAACCGAGTGCCATCCAAGGCAGTTTCAAAGACCCCATATGAATTATGGTATGGGAAACAGCCTAGCTTGACATTTATCAGGATCTGGGGCTGCGAGGCTTATGTCAAAAAGCTCGCCTCTGGAAAACTAGAGAGCAGATCTGAGAAATGCATCTTTGTCGGTTACCCTAAGGAAACTAAGGGTTATTATTTCTACGATCCCAAAGAGAACAAGGTATTTGTTGCTCGGACGGCCATTTTTCTTGAGAAGGAGTTTCTTCTGCAAGAGGCCAGTGGGAGAGAAATAAAGCTGGATGAGAATCCAGAGGAAGGACAAAGTAGTCAAGCACAATTGGATGAGCCTGAGCTGGTAGATCAGGTTATTGAACAACCTGAGGCTCAGATATCACGGGAACCGCGAAGATCGGGAAGGATCCGTCGACAGCCTGAGCGCTATGACGGAGTCTACATCATTGATAATGATGAACCCCTTACTTATGCGGATGCGGTCAGTGGACCGGACTCAGCTAGATGGCTTGAAGCTATGCGAGCCGAGATGGACTCCATGTCAGATAACCAAGTTTGGGATTTGGTTGATCCGCCTCCGGGAGTTATCCCTATAGGCTGTAAATGGATCTTCAAGAAGAAGATTGACATGGATGGTAACGTGGTTACCTATAAAGGCAGGCTAGTTGCGAAAGGTTTCAAACAAATCTACGGGATAGATTATGATGAAACTTTCTCACCTGTAGCTATGTTTAAGTCTATTCGGATTCTTTTCGCGATAGCAGCATATTATGATTATGAGATCTGGCAAATGGATGTGAAGACAGCTTTCCTTAATGGAAATCTGGATGAGGATGTGTATATGACACAACCAGAAGGTTTCACTAATCCATCAGATCGTCATAAAATATGCAAGTTAAAGAAGTCCATTTATGGACTGAAACAAGCATCAAGAAGCTGGAATATTCGTTTTGATGAATCAATCTCTGAATTTGGTTTCATCAAGAACGAGGATGACCCGTGTGTATATAAGAGGTTTAGTGGGAGCGTGATTACTTTCCTAGTCCTCTACGTCGATGATATCTTGATCATTGGAAACGATATTCCTGAAATGCATGCGGTTATAGCATGGTTAAGAAAATGTTTCCAGATGAAAGATTTAGGAGAAGCAGCCTATGTATTAGGTGTGAAGATCTACAGGGATAGATCTAAGAGGCTTCTCGGGCTGTGCCAGAGTACTTACATCGATAAAGTCCTGGAGAGATTTCATTTAGAGAATTCTAAAAGAGGATATCTTCCAGTCAGACATGGTCTGAATCTTTCGAAGAGTCAGTGTCCACAAACACAGACTGAGAAAGATGAAATGGACAATACGCCTTATGCTTCGGCTATTGGATCCATTATGTATGCGATGTTGTGTACTCGCCCAGACGTCGCTTACGGGTTAAGCGTGACCAGTCGGTTCCAAAGTAATCCAGGTATGGCGCACTGGATTGCAGTCAAGAACATTTTAAAATATCTTCGGAGGACCAAAGATATGTTCTTGGTGTATGGTGGTCAGGAAGAACTTAGTATAGAAGGATATACTGACGCTTCGTTCCAGTCTGACCAGGATGATTTCCAATCGTAATCAGGCTATGTTTTTAGCTTGAATGGAGGAGCAGTGGTGTGGAAAAGTTTCAAACAGTCAATCGTTACTGATTCCACAACAGAAGCCGAGTATGTTGCAGCCTCGGAAGCATCCAAGGAGGCAGTGTGGATTCGTAAGTTCGTTCAAGAACTTGGTGTTGTTCCTTCGAGTGCAGATCCTTTGGTTATCTTCTGTGATAACACTGGAGCAATCGCACAAGCAAAGGAACCACGGTCGCACCAGAAGTCCAAGCACATACAGAGACGGTTTCATTTGATCAGGGAGATCATAGATCGTGGCGAGATCAAAGTCTGCAAGGTTCATACAGATGACAATCTGGCAGACCCGCTTACCAAGCCTCTGGCGCAGCAGAAGCATGAGAAGCACTGTAATAATATGGGTTTGAGATTTCTCAACCATTAGATTAAGTGCAAGTGGGAGATTGTTGGGGTATGCCCTTAAGGCTAATGTTTGAGGCCTTGGGATTGTAACAGTATCATGTATAAACTCTTATGTTTATAAAGGCAATGGTTGTTATTCAGTTTGTTACATTGTCTGCAGCAATAAGTGTGCTTCTGAATAATGTCTCAAAGCTGTTCAGCTAGGCTGACATGCTATATGTCCTTAGTCGAGATATCTTGGTGAACATGAGACAGCCTTGATATGATTGAGACTAATATGTGTGCTAATCTTATAGGATGCTTTGAGCGTGGAATAAGATGTAGACTCATGGGTACATTGGATGTACTGGACAGACCCTACTAGGATATTCAATTGCTTGTCACAATGTGAATAATCCTTGTTTGCAACAAGTGGCACATGTCCTCTGACTTGAGATCACTTGTGTTTCTAAATGATGATTGTCATTGTTTTGAGGTAGTTCAATATCATTTGAAACATAATGGTTATAGACTATCTTGGATGGTGAGCTTGAGTCAGGTTAGGACACTAGTGATAGATATAGGATTGCCGTCTCCTTGTTTGGAGTGTGATGTTCTAAAGGGGCCCCCCCGGATGAGATGATTGAGATAGTGTATGGCCATACCCAGGTGACTATGTTCATCTGATCTAATCATGCTCATCATATTGGAGCTACAGGCTTGACACGCTTGTCCAATAAGAACATCCAGTGGCAATGGAAACATGTATGCCTGGTGAAGTGGATTCACACTTGTGCTGTGGTTTGGGTGTAGTCTTGGAAGACTCTTTCTTTTATATCGGGAGACAGTGATGTGTTGCTAGATACCCCTCACTGATCGTGATAACGTAAGTTATCGTTACCGACATTTAAAGGAAACCCTTAGGGTCGCACAATTTGATGATATGGCTTACTTAAGTCAGATCGTGTGGACTGAATTGTTTGAGTTTAGTTTAAAGGGATTTAATCTCTGATTGTAAGTGAGATCTGGTCTGATCATGTTTGATTGATTAGGGCTTAAGATCGGTAAGCTTAGATCGAGAGAGTTGATGCTAGATCGGTAAGATCAAGAGTATCAGGAGATGAACGGTCAGATCCTGAACCTTAGGGTTTAAGGTGATCTGGATCGAGGCTTGGTTTGATTTGGTTTTTAAACCAAATCAACTTGAACCGCTCATTAATTGAGCGCATGGTTCAAAGGGGGCATGTTGCGATTCATTCACTTGGCGTGAATGAGAGAACGTGGGGTGTGTTTTCTAATTTTAGAAACCATGATCTCAAAAGAGACCACGCTTCTTGTTCGAGCATAGAAGCCCTATTCTCGCCGCTCGCCTATCTCTCTGGACGACATTTCTCTCGTGGTGAAGGAGACTCACGACTTGGAGGAAATTCGGCCAAGCACTTCATCCCTTACACGACAAGGTCACTTGGAGATCCTTGCTAGCACAAGGAGCGTCTAAGGAGCAAGCCGTTGATCATCTTGTGTGCGGCGCTTTGGAGGAGAGCCCTGTCGCCATCTTCTTCCTAGACGCCAATCGAACCAATGGCAATGGTATGAATCCATACTCGAACAAGTTGATCATATATTTGCGAAAGATCTATTGAAACCCATGCTTCCGCTTGCAAAATTTTATGCGCCACCTATCTGGGTTTCGCCCCCTAGTTACAGGGGAACCTTTCACCAAGCCCTAGATCTCCTTGCGCCAAGAGGAAAGGAGGAAGAGGCTTGCGGTTATGGAAGAAAGAAGATGCGCCCTTGCTCCAAGCACTCGCCCCTCTTCTTGTGTTCACGCCTTCAAGGATTGATCACACACAAGAGGGGGCGACTAGGGTCACATTTATAGGGCAAGAGGCGGTTAGGGTAATGGCTAGGATCATGACAAGTGTAGGGCTAGGATGAGGAGGTTTGAGACAAGGAAAGTCTCCAAGACATTTCCATAATTCTCATTCAACCATTCCTTATTGTGCCCCACGCCTTTCCTTGTGCGCCAAGGCCTTGCCTTGCGCCCCAAGCAATGCCATAGAGGCATGCATTCCATCCTAGGAAGAGAGGGGAGGCGCCCTTTACTTCCATAATGAAGCAAAGGCACCAACATGACCCCATTATGCCCCTAGGCGCTTAATGGTTCATGTTTCTCCCCATTATACCCTTTTAGCCTCTCATCTCTTCATGAGAACTTGTTATTGGGCCTCATTGAATAATGAGCTAGCCCAAACTTCATTACATGGGTTGATTAAGCACTTGGATTCAATCCAATGCAACCCTAATCCAAATGTGAACAACTATGGTCAAATACGGGTCAACCTGCCAAAAATGAAGTTTGGCTCCAATAACATTCTTCCATCTCATCAGGCCCATTGGCGCTGATGAAATCTCCCAATTAGATCCGAGTTATCCAATAACTCGATCATAAGGCTTCCTGATCAATACGAGAACTCAAGTATCAAGGTGTGCGACCCTATAGGTTCCTCTGACGCTGGCAGTGCTGACCAAAGGTCATCACTGAAAGAAACCCTTATTAAGGGGGTGAAACCCTAAACATGCGCATCTAGCATGCATGACGGAAAGAGGGTTTCTAAAAGATCGTATATGACAACCATATGATCAACTTGAAGCTATGAGTTTAGATCTATACCATAGCCATAGATTGGAGGTCGGCTTGGAAGAAGAGAGCAACTTTGATCTCCTCCAAAAGTTCACACACAAAGGCGATGAAGACTCCCAACTTGCGCACCTCTTGTGCTAGCAAAAGTGCCAAGATGTCAATGATCGAGTGTAGGGAAGAGATGAAGACTTCCTTTTGCTTGGCCGGTTCCTCCTCTTCTCGTCAACACCCTCACTTGCTCGAGAGCAAAAACTCGTTTCCACCAAGCAACAAGAGAGAGATGTAACCGAAAAACATTAGGGAGACTTCAAGCCATGAACGCATATGCGTTTTCATTTTGGAACTTTCCAAAAATGGCAACCATTAAGAGTATGCGTTCATGCGTTCATGTCTCCATGAACCAAACGCAACTCCTTCTCCCTCTTGAACCATGCGCTCAACCCATGAGCCGGTTCAATACCCTTGGTTCAATAGCGAAACCAAATCAGCCCAAGCATTAAGTCTAGATCAAATTAGACCCCAAAGTCCAAGATCTGACCATTCATCATCTGACGCTTCTGATCGCATCGATCTAGCATCATCTCTCTCGATCGAAGCTTACCGATCTAAAGCCCTAATCAATCAAACATGATCAGACCAGATCTCACTTACAATCAGAGATTAAATCCCTTTAAACTGAACCGAAACAATTCAGTCCACACGATCTGACTTAAGCAAGCCATATCACCAAATTGTGCGACCCTAAGGGTTTCCTTTAAATGTCGGTAACGATAACTTTCGTTATCACGATCAGTGAGGGGTATCTAGCAACACATCACTGTCTCCCGATATAAAGGAAAGAGTCTTCCAAGACTACACCCAAACCATAGCACAAGTGTGAATCAAACTCACGAGGCATGCATGTTTCCTTTGCCACTGGATGTTCTTATTGGACAAGCATGTCAAGCCTGTAACTCCAATACGATGAGCATGATTAGATCAGATGAACATAGTCATCTGGGTATGGCCATACACTATCTCAATCTTCTCATACAGGGGGGGCCCTTTAGAACATCACACTCCTTAAACAAGGAGACGGCAATCCTTTATCTATCACAAGTGCCCTAACCTGACTCAAGCTCACCATCCAAGATAGTCTATAATCATTATGTTTCAAATGATATTGAACTACCTCAAAACAATGACAATCATCATTTAGAAACACAAGTGATCTCAAGTCAAAGGACATGTGCCACTTGCTGCTTACAAGGATCATTCACATTGTGACAAGCAATGGAATATCCCAGTAGGGTCTGTCCAGTACATCCAATGTACCCATGAGTCTACATCTTATTCCATGCTCGAAGCATCCTATAAGATTAGCACACATATTAGTCTCAATCATATCAAGGCTGTCTCATGTTCACCAAGATATCTCGACTAAGGACATATAGCCTGTCAGCCTAGCTGAACAGCTTTGAGACATTATTCAGAAGTACACTTATTATAGCAGACAAGGTAACAACCTGAATAATAACCATGCCTTTATAAACACAAGAGTTTATTACATGATACTTATTACAATCCCAAAGGCCTCAAACATTAGCCTTAAGGGCATACCCCAACAATCTCCCACTTGCACTTAATCTAATGGTTGAGAAATCTCAAACCCATATTATTACAGTGCTGCTCATGCTTCTGCTGCGCCAGAGGCTTGGTAAGCGGGTCTGCCAGATTGTCATCTGTATGAACCTTGCATATTTTGATCTCGCCTCGATCAATGATCTCCCGGATCAAGTGAAACCGTCTCTGTATGTGCTTGGACTTCTGGTGCGACCGTGGTTCCTTTGCTTGTGCGATTGCTCCAGTGTTATCACAGAAGATAACCAAAGGATCAGCACTCGAAGGAACGACACCAAGTTCTCTCACGAACTTACGAATCCACACTGCCTCCTTGGATGCTTCCGAGGCTGCAACATACTCGGCTTCTGTTGTGGAATCAGCAACAGTTGACTGTTTGAAACTCTTCCACACCACTGCTCCACCATTCAAGCTAAAAACATAGCCTGATTGCGATCGGAAATCATCCTGGTCCGACTGGAACGAAGCGTCAGTATATCCCTCTATACTGAGTTCTTCCTGACCACCATATATCAAGAACATATCTTTGGTCCTCCGCAGATATTTTATAATGTTCTTGACTGCAATCCAGTGCGCCAAACCTGGATTACTTTGGAATCGACTGGTCACGCTTAACCCGTAAGCGACGTCTGGGCGAGTACATAACATCGCATACATGATGGACCCAATAGCCGAAGCATAAGGCGTATTGTCCATTTCATCTTTCTCAGTCTGTGTTTGTGGACACTGACTCTTCGAAAGATTCAGACCATGTCTGACTGGAAGATATCCACGTTTAGAATTCTCTAAATGGAATCTCTCCAGGACCTTATCGATGTAAGTACTCTGGCACAGCCCGAGAAGCCTCTTAGATCTATCCCGGTAGATCTTCACACCTAACACATAGGCTGCTTCTCCTAGATCTTTCATCTAGAAACATTTTCCTAACCATGCTTTAACAGCATGCAGTTCAGGAATATCATTTCCAATGATCTAGATATCATCGACGTAGAGGATTAGGAATGTAATTACGCTCCCACTAAACCTCTTATAAACACACGGGTCATCCTCGTTCTTGATGAAACCAAACTCAGAGATTGATTCATCAAAACGAATATTCCAGCTCCTAGATGCTTGTTTCAATCCATAAATGGATTTCTTTAACTTGCATATTTTATGACGATCTGCTGGATTAGTGAAACCCTCAGGTTGTGTCATATACACATCCTCATCCAGATTTCCATTAAGGAAAGCTGTTTTCACATCCATCTGCCAGATCTCATAATCATAATATGCTGCTATCGCGAAAAGAATCCGAATAGACTTGAACATAGCTACAGGTGAGAAAGTTTCATCATAATCTATCCCGTAGATTTGTTTGAAACCTTTCGCAACTAGCCTGTCTTTATAGGTAACCACGTTACCATCCATGTCAATCTTCTTCTTGAAGATCCATTTACAGCCTATAGGGATTACTCCCGGAGGCGGATCAACCAAATCCCAGACTTGGTTATCTGACATGGAGTCCATCTCAGCTCGCATAGCATCAAGCCATCTAGCTGACTCCGGTCCACTGACCGCATCCGCATAAGTTAGGGGTTCATCATTATCAATGATGTAGACTCCGTCATAGCGCTCAGGCTGTCGACGGATCCTTCCCGATCTTCGCGGTTCCCGTGTTATCTGAGCCTCAGGTTGTTCAATAACCTGATCTACCGGCTTAGGCTCATCCAACTGTGCTTGACTACTTTGTCCTTCCTCTGGATTTTCATCCAGCTTTATTTCTCTCCCACTGGCCTCTTGCAGAAGAAACTCCTTCTCAAGGAATATGGCCGTCCGAGCAACAAAAACTTTGTTCTCCTTGGGATCGTAGAAATAATAACCCTTAGTTTCCTTAGGGTAACCGACAAAGATGCATTTGTCAGATCTGCTCTCTAGTTTCCCAGAGGCGAGCTTTTTGACATAAGCCTCGCAACCCCAGATCCTGATAAATGTCAAGCTTGGCTGTTTCCCATACCATAATTCATATGGCGTCATTGAAACTGCCTTAGATGGCACTCGGTTTAGTACCTTTGCAGCTGTTTCCAGTGCAAAACCCCAAAAGGAGTATGGAAGAGTGGCCTGACTCATCATAGAACGAACCATATCAAGTAACGTTCTATTTCTCCTCTCAGACACACCATTCCATTGCGGTGTTCCTGGCGGAGTGAGCTGTGAGATAATCCCACACTCCTTCAGATAGTCAGTAAATGCATGACTTAGGTATTCTCCACCTCGATCTGAGCGAAGTGCCTTGATATTTCGGCCTAGCTGATTTTGTACTTCATTCTTGAACTCTTTGAACTTGTCAAAAGATTCACTTTTATGTCTCATCAGATAGACATACCCATACCTACTGAAATCATCAGTAAAGGTAATGAAGTACTGATAGCCACCTCTGGCATGTTTACTAAATGGCCCACACACATCACTGTGTATAAGGTCAAGTAAACCTGAAGCCCTTTGACCTTTCTTAGAAAAAGGTGACTTCGTCATTTTACCCATTAAACAAGCTTTGCATGTATCAATCTCCTTATAGGAGAATGATCCCAGCAGTCCATGATCATGCAACCGCTTAATGCGCTTCTCGTTTATATGGCCTAAACGACTGTGCCATAGCAAGGTGCTGTCATCAGCATACTTGGCTTTCTTATTATCAATGTTTTGTATAGAATATTCCATGTCCAACATGAATAACCCATTGTTGATTGAACCAGTTGCATACACAATATTATCATAAGATAAAACACACTTTGAAATTTTGCATTCAAAGGCAAATCCTTTCCTGACAAGAGCAGGAATAGAGATAATATTCTTCGTGATACTTGGTACAAAATAACAATTGTTTAATTCCAATACAATGCCAGATGGTAAAGAAATGAAATAGTCTCCTACAGCAACAGCAGCAACCCGTGCCCCGTTTCCAACTCGTAGGTCTACCTCATGCTGTCCCACCTGCCTTCTTCTCTTGAGTTCCTGTACATTTGAACAAATGTGAACTCCACATGCAGTGTCCAACACCCATGATATTGAAGAAGATGAAAACATGACTTCAATCACGAATATACCTGAGCCAGAAGCGATGCTTCCCCTCTTATCTCCTTGGAGCGCTTTACAGTCCTTTTTCCAGTGACCCAGCTGGCCACAGTGGAAACACCTGTTATCCTTCGACCGCTTCACCTTCTGTTTCAGAGCCTTGCTGTAATTCTTGACAGGGGCCTTGCCCTTCTTCCCCTTCTTCTTGTTCCTAGAAGGAACCATCAAGACAGAGGTTGAAGGCTTACCCTTCAGAGTTTCCTCAGTTGTCAAGAGCATATTCAGCAGCTCTGCCGGCGTGCAATCGATTTTGTTCATATTAAAATTAATGATGAACGCATCGAAAGAGGGCGGGAGAGACTGCAGAATAATATCAACAGCAAGCTCCTGGTTGACGGTATGCCCCAGTTTCTCCAGAGCCTCCTTGTGCCCAATCATTTTGAGCACGTGAGCTCCCACTGGGCTCCCCTCAGCCAGTTTGCTCTGAAAGAAGAGCTTTGTCAGATTATAGCGTTCTGTCCTCGCCTGTGCAGCATACAGCATCTTGAGGTTCGCTATAATCTCTATAGCCGACATATCCTCATGCTGACGCTGCAGCGGTGGCGTCATAGACGCTAGCATCAGGCAAGCGACATCAATGCTATCATTGACGTGCTTTTCATAGGCATCCCGAACCGCCCTTGCGGCGTTCGGAGCGGGCTGCGGCGGTATCGCCGTCTCGAGGACATACAGTTTCCTCTCTGCCTTAAGAACGATCTTAAGGTGTCCGAACCAGTCAGAGAAGTTCGGCCCAGCAAACTTCTCCCTTTCCAGTAGGGATCGCACATTGAAGCTCATGGTGTTCGTTGCTGCAGTTATCTACAACAATGCAAGAACAGCAAGGTTAGTATCAATGTTCAGAATCAATCCAGGACTTAAGAAAGATTCTTTTCTCACTATTTTGTCTGACTGAAAAATCCAGTAAACAGTCCGAAAGAGTAACACTCTTTTAGTGAGATGGGATCCAGATTTCATACTTGGTCTCCGCGTCCCGCTCAGGCGAGATAAGATGCACAGAGAGGACAAGCACTAATTTCTGGTAGGCTGTCCCAGCCAATCGCCAACCCGTGCGATTCCCCTTCATCTGGGCAATCCAGCAGACTGTGCCAACTGAGTTGGTACAACACAGTCTCTGATCCCACAGATGGCTGCCTCCATGTGCTACCATATGCGCCACATATGTAGCCTACATGGTCAAGCTGACCTAACCTACTCCCTGGACCACCACGTGCTATGCTGAGCAACGAGAAGGGATAAATCCCTACTTTGTAACACGCAGGTGTAATCCCGCACCGTCTGAAGATAGATGGACGTGCCCACTGAGTGGGTTCAACACGGCTCCAACGATAGTCAGAACAGTGAGGTTTCGCGTCAGAAGGCTTACGAGCTTGATATGTTAGCGTTGGATTTTAACGGTCTTTTATCTTCTTACTATCAGGCATATCCTATGGCTATAGCAGAAGATAAACACATGCAATTCTAATTATATAAGCAATAAATAGAAAGCATGATCTTATGTGGTAAAAGCCCATGAACCCTAGAAAGACCTTAATTTTACTTAAGTCTTCACTTGAGCTCTTTTGCATCTCATCTGGTCCAACCCAGGGCCCTAGCGCCAAGAGCACCTCAGGTGCGCCACCAGGTGAATGCCCCTCTAGGATGTGTGCCTTTATGCTCTTGTCTAATCAAAAACATTTTGATCTATCTAGACAAGCTTTGACTCGCAGGTCAATTATACAATAAATTAATAAAAAAAATGTGATTCGCAGATCACAATAATATTAACTTGTAATTTACCAGGCACGCAGGCCCCAGCACAGCACACATTAGGGCAACCCACATAAGATTAAATAAACAAGCATATGGTATCAAAACAACATGTGATCCATTCATGAAATTAAATTTTTGAAAAACCCCATGGTATCAATTTTAATTTCCTTATGTGCTCTACAACCTTACAATGGTCCATTGATAGGGATCCACTCATCCATCTAGTCAGATCCTCTGCCCTTGCATGCACCGAGTCCTAACTGACCCGTGTTGACCTAATGGTCAACCATGCATGCGCCAAGGGCTGAACCACCCTCATGAGTTTTGGCAAGCGGGTGTGACCCCGGGCCTAACTCATGTGTGTTCAGTAGTTGTCTCAACCAGACCTCGCTACACGCCCTGGATGCAGTCGACCTATAGCCACCTCGTGCTTGCGCACAGGTGCTATCTGGTCAACCCATCTAGGCTGTCAGATGGTCTGATCAGACTAGTTGGATCTAACCTAGAAGATGCTTTCAACCCCATCAACCCATCTAAGGATTTATAGTAGGGGCACCTTAGATCTAAGTAGGCGCGCAAGATGTAAGTTTTATAAAACATCTAGAACATGCGCAAACAAACAAAACAACATGCTTCACTTGAGAACATAAGATATATCTCATATCTAGCATATTGATAACCCTTAGATCTAAGGGGAGTCCCCTTCAAGGGGGAGCGCAAACTTTAGGGGGTCCCCTTCAAGGGGGAGCGCAAACTTCATGTAACCATGATACAAGCGCAAACATAGCCAATGCAAAACCATGCATCATGAAAACAAAGCATCAAGTAAGCGCAACATGTATGGATCACAAACACTTCAAAGCAATCATATAGATCATATCGAAAGCCTAGCTCTGATACCATGTGAAAGAAACCCTTATTAAGGGGGTGAAACCCTAAACATGCGCATCTAGCATGCATGACGGAAAGAGGGTTTCTAAAAGATCGTATATGACAACCATATGATCAACTTGAAGCTATGAGTTTAGATCTATACCATAGCCATAGATTGGAGGTCGGCTTGGAAGAAGAGAGCAACTTTGATCTCCTCCAAAAGTTCACACACAAAGGCGATGAAGACTCCCAACTTGCGCACCTCTTGTGCTAGCAAAAGTGCCAAGATGTCAAT
Source organism: Costus lasius (assembly GCA_027563935.2). Lineage (NCBI taxonomy): Eukaryota > Viridiplantae > Streptophyta > Magnoliopsida > Zingiberales > Costaceae > Costus > Costus lasius. The sequence goes on from CM050446.2 coordinate 88,803,228, forward strand.
GATCGAGTGTAGGGAAGAGATGAAGACTTCCTTTTGCTTGGCCGGTTCCTCCTCTTCTCGTCAACACCCTCACTTGCTCGAGAGCAAAAACTCGTTTCCACCAAGCAACAAGAGAGAGATGTAACCGAAAAACATTAGGGAGACTTCAAGCCATGAACGCATATGCGTTTTCATTTTGGAACTTTCCAAAAATGGCAACCATTAAGAGTATGCGTTCATGCGTTCATGTCTCCATGAACCAAACGCAACTCCTTCTCCCTCTTGAACCATGCGCTCAACCCATGAGCTGGTTCAATACCCTTGGTTCAATAGCGAAACCAAATCAGCCCAAGCATTAAGTCTAGATCAAATTAGACCCCAAAGTCCAAGATCTGACCATTCATCATCTGACGCTTCTGATCGCATCGATCTAGCATCATCTCTCTCGATCGAAGCTTACCGATCTAAAGCCCTAATCAATCAAACATGATCAGACCAGATCTCACTTACAATCAGAGATTAAATCCCTTTAAACTGAACCGAAACAATTCAGTCCACACGATCTGACTTAAGCAAGCCATATCACCAAATTGTGCGACCCTAAGGGTTTCCTTTAAATGTCGGTAACGATAACTTTCGTTATCACGATCAGTGAGGGGTATCTAGCAACACATCACTGTCTCCCGATATAAAGGAAAGAGTCTTCCAAGACTACACCCAAACCATAGCACAAGTGTGAATCAAACTCACGAGGCATGCATGTTTCCTTTGCCACTGGATGTTCTTATTGGACAAGCATGTCAAGCCTGTAACTCCAATACGATGAGCATGATTAGATCAGATGAACATAGTCATCTGGGTATGGCCATACACTATCTCAATCTTCTCATACAGGGGGGGCCCTTTAGAACATCACACTCCTTAAACAAGGAGACGGCAATCCTTTATCTATCACAAGTGCCCTAACCTGACTCAAGCTCACCATCCAAGATAGTCTATAATCATTATGTTTCAAATGATATTGAACTACCTCAAAACAATGACAATCATCATTTAGAAACACAAGTGATCTCAAGTCAAAGGACATGTGCCACTTGCTGCTTACAAGGATCATTCACATTGTGACAAGCAATGGAATATCCCAGTAGGGTCTGTCCAGTACATCCAATGTACCCATGAGTCTACATATTATTCCATGCTCGAAGCATCCTATAAGATTAGCACACATATTAGTCTCAATCATATCAAGGCTGTCTCATGTTCACCAAGATATCTCGACTAAGGACATATAGCCTGTCAGCCTAGCTGAACAGCTTTGAGACATTATTCAGAAGTACACTTATTATAACAGACAAGGTAACAACCTGAATAATAACCATGCCTTTATAAACACAAGAGTTTATTACATGATACTTATTACAATCCCAAAGGCCTCAAACATTAGCCTTAAGGGCATACCCCAACAATCACAAGCAGTGAGTGGCACCTAGCAGTGCATCGCTGCTACCCAGGTCATTGGAATGGATATCGACATCGACATCCCCATCATCGCAACTAGGTACAGATGCATTACAGTCTCTTTGCCGAACTGATATCCGATTGGACAAGTGTGTCACCACTTGTTTTCATCCAATCACCTGGCTATGACTAAAACAGGTTCTCACCTGGGTATGGCCATACGCTCTCAGTCATAGAACCATAAGGGAGCTCCATGGATATCATACTTCCCTAGGGAAGGGGCAAATCCTATGTCTGTCCATTGATCTTCTCATATGGGTCATGACATGCTCAATAACAACCGTTATGACCTCCCAGCTACGGCAAGGTGTTAGGTTGTATCAAAGCAAGTCCCTAACCACATAGAATGATCAATGACCTCAAGTCAAGGGATCAATGCATCTCCTGTCACTTATGAGGATAACTCATGACACCAAGTCATAGTCTCATAGCGGGTCTATCCAGTATATCCTCCAATGATATACCCATGTGTCTGCGTTAGCACCACGTGCCTAACCTACCCACATACCAGTCTCTCAAGTACCAGAGCTGTCCCATATCCACTCAGGTACATCGACTGGGGACAATTATTTGAGCACAGATCCAATCTGTCTCCAGGGACATTATCATGTAAGTACACAATCGCAGGTGTAGTCAAACAATGATAACGACAATGCCAGAATGATATATAAATATCAATGTCAAGTAGTACATAAGTTGACCAAAACTAGGTCCTAGGGCATATACACCAACAGTCTCCCACTTGCACTAAGACCTAGAAGTTGAGGAATCTCAACCCCATATCTCTAGCGTGACCATCATGCTTTTGCTGCGCCAAAGCCTTGGTCAATGGGTCTGCCAGATTATTCTCTGTGTCTACTCTGCTAATCTTGACATCACCTCTGTCAATGATCTCTCTGATCAGGTGAAATCTTCTGAGTATGTGTTTGGATCTTTGATGAGACCGTGGTTCCTTGGCTTATGCAATTGCTCCATTGTTGTCACAGTAGAGTTTAATGGGATCCATTGCACTAGGTACCACTTGAAGATCACATAAGAACTTCCTTATCCAAACAGCTTCCTTGGCTGCCTCAGAAGCAGCCACATACTCAGCTTCGGTTGTAGAATCTGCTATGGTGGATTGCTTGAAGCTCTTCCAACATACAGCGCCTCCATTTATCTTGAACACATAGCCGGCCTGCGATCTAAAGTCGTCAGGGTCAGACTAGAACGATGCATCAGTATAGCCCTGAATACTGAGCTCTTCCTGTCCCCCACAGACCAAGAACAGATCCTTAGTTCTTCTCAGATACTTTAGGATGTTCTTTACAGCCACCCAGTGCTGTAGACCTGGATTGGATTGGTATCGGCTGGTTATGCTCACAGCATATGCCACATCTAGTCTAGTACATAACATTGCATACATGATCGATCCTACTGCCGAAGCATAAGGAATTCGACTCATGTCATCCCTCTCAGCCTGTGTTGTAGGACACTGGCTCTTTGAGAGAGTAAGGCCATGTCTCACTGGAAGGTATCCTTTCTTGGATTGCTCCATGTAGAACCTCTCCAGTACCTTATCAATGTAAGTACTTTGACTAAGGGCCAGAAGCCTCTTGGATCTATCCCGGTAGATCCTCACGCCTAGAATATAGGCGGTCTCCCCTAAGTCTTTCATCTCGAAACACTTCCCCAACCATGTCTTCACAGCTTGAAGACTAGGGATGTCGTTTCCGATGAGCAGTATGTCATCAATATACAAGACCAGAAAAATCACCAAGCTCCCACTGAATTTTCTGTATACACAGGCGTCATCTTCGCTTTTGATAAAGCCATAATCTCTCACGGCCTCATCAAATCGAAGATTCCAACTTCGAGATGCTTGTTTTAATCCATAAATGGATCTCTTCAGCCTGCATACCTTACTAGCCTCTACAGGATGGATGAAGCCATCAGGTTGTGTCATATACACATCCTCAGTCAGCTTCCCGTTAAGGAACGCTGTCTTCACATCCATCTGCCATATCTCGTAGTCATGATATGCAGCTATAGCAAGCAGAATTCGAATGGATTTAATCATGGCAACCGGCGAGAAGGTTTCATCATAGTCCACTCCGTGGACTTGTTTAAATCCTTTAGCCACTAGTCTACCCTTGTAGGTAACTATATTGCCATCCATGTCTGTCTTCCTCTTGAAGACCCATTTACACCCTATGGGTTTTACCCCATCAGGCAGCTCAATCAAATCCCAGACTTGGTTAGCCGACATGGAATCCATCTCGGATCACATGGCGTCAAGCCATTTCTCGGAGTCCAGTCCACTGACCGCCTCATCATAGGTTCTAGGTTCATCCTCAATGATGAAGATCCCATCGTGTTGGGTCGGTAGCGACCCATACCTTTCAGGTGCACGACGAATTCTCCCAGACCTACGCGGGACCTGTGTCTGAGCCTCAGGTTGCCTAGCAACCGGTGCAGGTGGCTCAGATTCCATCTCTTTATCTTGTGCTTGCACTTGGACCTCATCCAAGTCAAACTTCCTCCCACTAACTTCTTTCATAAGAAATTTTTTCTCTAGAAAGACAGCACCCCGAGCAACAAAAACTTTGTTCTCGGTTGGGACATAGAAGTAGTATCCTTTAGTTTCCTTATGATACCCCACAAATACACACTTATCAGATCTAGGTTCTAGCTTGCTAGAATCCTGACGTTTGACATAAGCCTCATATCCCCAGATCCTGATAAACGCGAGATTAGGGTGTCTCCCACTCCACATCTCGTATGGTATTTTGGAGACACTCTTAGATGGAACATTATTCAGTATCAGAGAAGCTGTTTCTAGTGCATGCCCCCAGAATGAAGAAGGTAGAGTTGCGTGACTCATCATGGATCGAACCATATCCAATAAAGTTCGATTTCTCCTTTCAGACACACCATTCCATTGAGGTGTTCCAGGAGGAGTGAGTTGGGATATGATCCCACACTCTCTCAGATAGTCAAAGAACTCACCGCTCAGGTATTCTCCACCTCGATCTGATCGAAGAGCTTTAATGGATCTTCCAAGCTGGTTCTCTACTTCATTCTTGAACTCCTTGAATTTCTCAAAGGATTCAGATTTATGTCTCATTAAGTAGACATAGCCATACCTACTGAAGTCATCAGTGAAGGTAATGAAGTAGTTGTACCCTCCTCTGGCTTGTTTATTGAAGGGCCCACACACATTAGTATGTATGAGATCCAATAAACCTTCTGCCCTCTCACCAATCTTGGTGAAGGGCGCCTTTGTCATTTTCCCTAATAAACAGGGTTCACAAGTATTAAATTCCTCCAAGGAACTTGAATCTAACAATCCATTTGCATGGAGTTGTTGGATGCGATTCTTGTTTATATGGGCTAATCGACAGTGCCATAGGAAAGCACCAACTGAACCACTCAGTTTGGTCCTCTTATTGCTTATGTTACAAATAGAACTTTCCATATCCAAGATATATAGACCATTGCACAAAGTACCCTTCCCATAGAATATATTTGCAAATGAAAAAGAACAGGAGTTCTTATTTATTTCAAATTTAAATCCTTTCCTTGCTAAGCAAGGAATGGATACAATGTTCTTTGTAAGTGAAGGTACACAAAAGCAATTATCTAGTTCTAATTGAAGTCCAAAAGGCAAGGAGAGAGTCAAAACGCCTACAGCAACAGCAGCAACCTGTGCCCCATTTCCAACGCGTAGGTCAATCTCTCCAAGCCGCACCGATCTACTTTTCTTGAGCCCCTGCATATTTGTACAAATATGAGCTCCACATGCGGTATCCAATACCCATGACATAGAAGTAGAAAGATTGACTTCTGTAACATAGATACCTGAGCTAGAAGTTAAGGCCAAGCCTTTCTTCTCCTCATTCTGAAGTCGTACTATGTCCTTTATCATGTGAGGTGGTCCTCCACATGAGTAGCACTTATTATTCCTGACTCTTTCCATCTTTGTTTTCAATGTATTAGTTAAGCCTTTAGGCTTAACACACTGAATGTCTACTTTAGGAGGGTTGAGCTCAACCAATGCATCAAAGAGCTGCCTTAGATTAGAAATAATTTCAGAGGCACTCTTAGATTCATATTGCCCTCTTAGCTCGGGCGACATGTTGGTTAGCATCAATTGTGCAATCTCCAAAGTATCAGCTTGATGCTTATCATAAGCATCCTTCTCAGCCGCTGAGGCCAAGCATGGAAGTGGCTCAGGAATTGGCTTCTCAAGGACATATAACTTCCTCTCGAGCTTGAGCACAATTCTCAAGTTCATATACCAATCCTTTAAGTTGGATCCAACCAACTTATCCCTTTCCAGGGTAGATCGCAGTGACCATCCGCCATTGTTCATAGCCATTATTCTACAACAACCAAGAAACAGCAGATTAGTACTACTTCGAATCATTTAAACTGGACTTGTTTTAAATGATTTCTGCTCTCACTATTCTAAATTCGAATTGACAACCCACAAAGTCATTCGGGAAGTTTAAGACTTCCTAGTGAGATGGGATCCTTATTTCACATGAGGCTTCGCGTCCCACGAGGGTGGGATGAGATGCACAAAGTAACCCATGTTTCCTAAGGTGGGCGCGCCGGCCGATTGCTCCAAGCAACTCCCCTTGTCGAGACAGTCTGGGCATTTCATGTCCAGCGAGGGCTGGATACAACATGAAACCTTTACCTCTCAACGATGCCTCTAGATTTTCACCATGCGCCCAGCACATGTGAACTTCTAGTCAAGTCCATTCCTAACCGTTATGCCCAGGGCCAACGAGTTTCCTTGCGAAGGCACGCCCAGGTTAAAACTGGACTGGAGAAACCATTGCCACCTCGCACTTTCTAAAGATAAGTAGGTGTGTCCCACGAGGGTGGGAAATAGTTCACAACTCTACTGATCGATAGCTTAGTGAGGGCTACGCGTTAGAAGGCTACCAGACTTGATATTTTAATTGAGGGTTTCTGTTTAAGGTCTCATCATCTCAGTTTTATCTTATGTCTATCATTACAGGCATGCAATCCTATGGTGATAACATAATGATAAAACATTTCAGGCATGCTTCTTCAGATAATGATGAAAGTAGTAAAGAATGATGTGATCATATCCTATACAAGACATTGAACCAATCCATGCCATGAAATGGGTTCAACTCTTGTCCTAGAACTCAAGCCCCAAAAACTAGACCTAGCCTAGCCGACCTCTAGCTTGAACTTCAAGGTTGGCTCCAAGGTCCTTCTCTCGTGGCTTAGCTCTCAAACCGTAGAGGTACACTTTAAAAGTTCCCCATAGGTTCGGCCAATGCCATGGTCTTGCGCCACTAAGCAGGCTTGCGCCTCTTGCTTGTTGCATCACCATCCAAGGTATGCATGCGCTAAGCTCCAAGCACATGCGCCACCCTAATCTTCTTCTTAGTCAAAAGCAAAAAGAAAAGCGGCACGCAGGCCTCACGAGGATACATCGCAGGCATGCAAAGGGGGCTTGATTAATGATCACAACATCATGCACAATCAAGGTATTTACTCATGCAATTCTACATGCTCATGAAAAACATAAAATTTGAAATTTTACTTTTTCATAAAACTAGTCTCTTTTTCTCATCTTCTTCTCACAAATCTTTTGGTTTATTGCGATTTATTTTTCATGATGATTTCAGAGATCCTTTCGGCTGGCAATTTTGTCAGATCAAGAGACTTGGCCAGTCCGAAGACACAATGCCCGTCCTACTTGACAAAATTACGTGCGCCTTTGATCTTTAAATCAAACAAGAAAAATAGTCCAAAAATTCCAAAAGAGATTGAGAGGATGATAGAAACAAGAAACCTCAATTTTTCCTACTTAGAAAAATTGTTTGCCATGCATCATGCTATTTACGAAAATAGAGATATGGCATGTGAGCATGAAAGAAAAGCATAAAACATCGTTCGAGTCTTGCAAGTCGCTCTGATACCACTGTTGGGAAACCCTGGGACCATTTTATAATTTTTAGAGTTATAGACATACATTTTTCGCAGTGGAAGAATGTCCCCGAAACAGGCCGGTCCCAAAAACCCAGTGAAGATCGCAAGCAAGGGAGTCGACACGATGAGTTAGTAAATACCTTAAGAGCAATGTGGAGCGATGCCGATGTAGGCGTCCAAGTGTGCGCCCTCTGCAGTCTCGCACACACGGATCTCTTGAGTTCTCTTCTTCCACGCCCGGTGCTAGCCTCGGGAAGAAGATCCAAGCCTTAGGGAGATACTCTACCTCACTTGCGCCACCTAGAGAAAAGATGCGCCAAGTGAAGAGGGAAACTATCCAAGCCGCCAAGCCCTAGATCTCCTTGCACCAAGAGGAAAGGAGGAAGAGGCTTGCGGTTATGGAAGAAAGAAGATGCGCCCTTGCTCCAAGCACTCGCCCCTCTTCTTGTGTTCACGCCTTCAAGGATTGATCACACACAAGAGGGGGCGACTAGGGTCACATTTATAGGGCAAGAGGCGGTTAGGGTAATGGCTAGGATCATGACAAGTGTAGGGCTAGGATGAGGAGGTTTGAGACAAGGAAAGTCTCCAAGACATTTCCATAATTCTCATTCAACCATTCCTTATTGTGCCCCACGCCTTTCCTTGTGCACCAAGGCCTTGCCTTGCACCCCAAGCAATGCCATAGAGGCATGCATTCCATCCTAGGAAGAGAGGGGAGGCGCCCTTTACTTCCATAATGAAGCAAAGGCGCCAACATGACCCCATTATGCCCCTAGGCGCTTAATGGTTCATGTTTCTCCCCATTATACCCTTTTAGCCTCTCATCTCTTCATGAGAACTTGTTATTGGGCCTCATTGAATAATGAGCTAGCCCAAACTTCATTACATGGGTTGATTAAGCACTTGGATTCAATCCAATGCAACCCTAATCCAAATGTGACCAACTAAGGTCAAATACGGGTCAACCTGCCAAAAATGAAGTTTGGCTCCAATAACATTCTTCCATCTCATCAGGCCCATTAGCGCTGATGAAATATCCCAATTAGATTCGAGTTATCCAATAACTCGATCATAAGGCTTCCCGATCAATACGAGAACTCAAGTATCAAGGTGTGCGACCCTGTAGGTTCCTCTGACGCTGGCAGTGCTGACCAAAGGTCATCACAAGCAGTGAGTGGCACCTAGCAGTGCATCGCTGCTACCCAGGTCATTGGAATGGATATCGACATCGACATCCCCATCATCGCAACTAGGTACAGATGCATTACAGTCTCTTTGCCGAACTGATATCTGATTGGACAAGTGTGTCCCCACTTGTTTTCATCCAATCACATGGCTATGACTAAAACAGGTTCTCACCTAGGTATGGCCATACACTCTCAGTCATAGAACCATAAGGGAGCTCCATGGATATCATACTTCCCTAGGGAAGGGGCAAATCCTATGTCTGTCCATTGATCTTCTCATATGGGTCATGACATGCTCAATAACAACCGTTATGACCTCCCAGCTACGGCAAGGTGTTAGGTTGTATCAAAGCAAGTCCCTAACCATATAGAATGATCAATGACCTCAAGTCAAGGGATCAATGCATCTCCTATCACTTATGAGGATAACTCATGACACCAAGTCATAGCCTCATAGCGGGTCTATCCAGTATATCCTCCAATGATATACCCATGTGTCTGCGTTAGCACCACGTGCCTAACCAGCCCACATACCAGTCTCTCAAATACCAGAGCTGTCCCATATCCACTCAGGTACATCGACTAGGGACAATTATTTGAGCACAGATCCAATCTGTCTCCAGGGACATTATCATGTAAGTACACAATCGCAGGTGTAGTCAAACAATGATAACGACAATGCCAGAATGATATATAAATATCAATGTCAAGTAGTACATAAGTTGACCAAAACTAGGTCCTAGGGCATATACACCAACAAGACAGCACCCTGAGCAACAAAAACTTTGTTCTCGGTGGGAACATAGAAGTAGTAACCCTTAGTCTCCTTAGGGTACCCCACAAACATACACTTATCAGATCTAGGTTCTAGCTTGCTAGAATCCTGATGTTTGACATAAGCCTCACATCCCCAAATCTTGATAAAAGTGAGATTAGGGCATCTCCCACTCCATACCTCGTATGGAATCTTTGAGACACTCTTAGATGGAACATTATTCAGTATTAGAAAAGTTGTCTCAAGTGCATGTCCCCATAATGAGGGAGGTAGAGTTGCATGACTCATCATAGATCGAACTATGTCCAACATAGTTCGATTTATCCTTTCAGACACACCATTCCATTGAGGTGTTTCAGGAGGAGCGAGTTGGGATATGATCCCACACTCTCTCAGATAGTTAAAGAACTCACCGCTCAGGTACTCTCCACCACGATCTGATCGAAGAGCCTTAATGGATCTACCAAGCTGGTTCTCTACTTCATGTCTAAACTCCTTAAATTTCTCAAAGGATTCAGACTTATGTCTCATCAGATAGACATAACCATATCTACTGAAGTCATCAGTAAACGTGATGAAGTAGTTGTACCCTCCTCTGGCTTGTTTATTGAAAGGCCCACACACATCAGTATGTATGAGATCTAATAAACCTCCTACCCTCTCACCAGTCTTGGTGAAGGGTGCCTTTGTCATTTTCCCTAATAAACAAGGCTCACATGTATTAAGTTCCTCCAAGGAACTCGAATCTAACAACCCATTTGCATGGAGTTGTCGAATGCGATTCTTGTTTATATGGGCTAATCGACAATGCCGTAGGAAAGCACCAACTGAACTACTCAGTTTGGTCCTTTTATTATTTATGTTACAAATAGAGCTATCCATGTCCAAGACATGCGGACCATTGCACAAAGTACCCTTCCCATAAAACATGTTTGCAAAAAAAAAAGAACATAAGTTCTCTTTTATTTCAAACTTAAATCCTTTCTTTGCCAAGCAAGGAGTGGATACAATGTTTTGGTAAGGGAAGGTACATAATAGCAATTGTCTAGCTTTAACTGAAGTCCAGAAGGTAGGGAGAGAAACTCCTACAGCAACAGTAGCAACTTGTGCCCTGTTACCTATCCGTCGGTCAATCTCTCTAGGCCTTACCGATCTACCCTTTTTGAGCCCTTGCATATTTGTACAAATATGAGCTCCACATGCGGTATCCAATACCCATGTCATAGGAGTAGAAAGGTTGACTTCGGTAACATAAATACCTGAGCATGAAGACAAGGCCTTGCCTTTCTTCTCCTCATTCTGAAGTTGCAACATGTCCTTCAACATGTGAGGTGGCCCTCCACATGAATAGCACCTATTATTCCTGATCATATCCATCTTTAATTTCAGTTCCTTGGTCAAGCCTTTCGGCTCAACACACTGAATATCAACTTTAGGAGGATTGAGCTCAACCAATTCATCAAAGAGCTGCCTTACATTAGAAATAATCTCAGAGGCACTCTTCGATTCATATCACCCTCTAAATTCAGGTGACATGTTGGTTAGCAACCTCCAAAGGATCAACCTGATGCTTATCATAAGCATCCCTCTTAGCTGCTGAGGCCGAGCATGGAAGTGGCTCAGGAAAAGGACACTCAAGGACACTCAAGGACATAAAGCTTCCTTTCGAGCTTGAGCACGATTCTCAAGTTCATATACCAATCCAGTAAGTTGGATCCAACCAACTTATCCCTTTCCAGGGTAGATCGCAGTGACCAACTGCTATTGTTCATAGCCATTGTTCTACAACAACCAAGAAACAGCAGATTAGTACTACTTCGAGTCATTTAAACTGGACTTGTTTTAAATGACCATGACTCCCACTATTTTTAATCGAATTGGCAACCCACAAAGTCAATCGAGAAATCCAAGATTTCCTAGTGAGATTAGATCCTCATACCACACAGGGCTTCGCGTCCCACGAGGGTGGGATGAGATGCACAAAGTGACCCATGTTTCCTAAGGTGGGCGCGCTGGCCGATTGCTCCAAGCAATTCCCCTTATTGAGACAGTCCAGGCATTTCATGTCCAGTGAGGGCTGGATACAGCATGAAACCCTAACCTCTCAACGATGCCTCTAGAGTTTCATCATGTGCCTAGCACACATGAAAATCTAGTCAAGTCCATTCCTAACTGTTATGCCCAGGGCCAACGAGTTTCCTTGCGAAGGCACGCCCAGGTTAAAACTGGACTGGGGAAATCATTGTCACCACGCACTTTCTAAAGATAAGTGGGTGTATCCCACGAGGGTGGGAAACAGTTCACAACTCCACTGATCGATAGCTTGGTGAGGGCTACGCGTTAGAAGGCTACTAGACTTGATATTTTAATTGAGGATTTTTGTTTAAGGTCTCAACATCTCAGTTTTATCTTATGTCTATCATTACAGGCATGCAATCCTATTGTGATAACATAGCGATAAAACATTACAGGCATGCTTCTGCAGATAATAATAAAAGCAGTAAAGAATGATGTGATCATATCCTATTCAAGACATTGAACCAACCCATGCCATGAAAGAGGTTCAACTCTTGTCCTAGAACTCAAGCCCCAAAAACTAGACCTAGCCTAGCCGACCTCTAGCTTGAACTTCAAGGTTGGCTCCAAGGTCCTTCTCTCATGGTTTAGCTCTCAAACCCTAGAGGTACACTTTAAAAGTTCCCCATAGGTTCGGCCAATGCCATGGTCTTCCTCCAAGGAAGGTGTGCCACCATGCAAGGGGCCAAGATAGCTAGCTCTTAAACCAAAAGAGGTTTGGCCAAGCCTTCTTGCGCCACCAAGCAACCATGCACCAATTTGCATGCGCCACCTTGCATGCACCACCTTGCATGCTTGCGCCATCAAGCAAGATGCGAGCATCAAGGTCCAAGAAGGATGCGCCCACCCCTTTATATTAATTTTTACAAAAATAATGAAAAAGATGGCACGCAGGCCGCACAAGGATACATCACAGGCCTGCAAAAGGGGCTTGACTCATGATCACAACATTATGCACAATCAAGGTATTTACACAAGCAATTCTATATGCTCATGAAAACATAAAATCTGAAATTTTACTTTTTCATGAAACTAGTCTCTTTTTCTCATCTTCTTCTCACAAATCCTTTGGTTATTTGCGATTAACTTTTCATGATGATTTTAGAGATCCTTTCGGCTGGCAACTTTGTCAGATCAAGGGACCCGGCCAGTCCGAAGACACAATGCCCGTCCTACTTGACAAAATCACGTGCACCTTTGATCTTTAAATCAAGCAAAAAAAAATAACCCAAAAATCCAAAAGAGATTGAAAAGATGATAGAAACAAGAAACCTTAATTTTTCTACTTTTAGAAAAGTCATTTGCCATGCATCATGCTATTTACGAAAATAGAGATATGGCATGTGAGCATGAAAGAAAAGCATAAAACATCGTTCGAGTCTTGCAAGTCGCTCTGATACCACTGTTGGGAAACCCCGGGGATATTTTACAATCATTAGAGATAGAGATTACAAAATACATTGCACAGTGGAAGTAATGTCCCCGAAACAGGCCAGTCCCAAAAACCCAGTGAAGATCGCAAGCAAGAGAGTCGACACGATGAGTTAGGAAATACCTTAGAGCAAGATGAGGTCGATGTCGAGATAGGCGCCCAAGCGTACGCCCTCTGCAGTCTCACACACACGGATTCCTCAAGTCCTCTTCTTCCACGCCCGGTGCTAGCCTCGGGAAGAAGATCCAAGCCTTGTGCTCCTTCTTCAAAATATGCGCCACATCCAAGGTAGATGCGCCAAAGATGAAGAAGGATGAGGGAGAGAGAAACCGCCAAGCACCAAGTTCCTTGCGTCAAGAGAGAAGGAAGTGGCTTGCGGCTAGGGTTTGGAAGGAAGAAGAAGATGCGCCACTTCTTGGTGTTGTCGCCCTTCAAGCCCTTGCTTTTGCCCGTCCTCTTGTTGTCACGCCTCTAAGGAATATGCATCATCATAAGAGGGGGCGGCTAGGGTCACTTATAAAGAGCTAGAGGCGGTTAGGGCAAGGGTTGAGATCATGACAAGTGTATGGCTTGGATGAGAAGGTTTGAGGTAAGTAAAGTCCCCAAGACTTTACCATAAACCTCATTCAACCTTTCCATAAGCTACCAAGCCTTGCCTTGTGCGCCAAGGCCTAGCCTTGCGCCCCAAGCAATGCCTTAATGCATTCACACTATCAATGGGAGAGGGCTAGGCGCATAAAGCTTCCTTAATGAAGCAAATTTGCCATCCAAACCCCATTATGCCCCTTAGGCGCCAATGGGCTTGGCTTCCTCCCCATTATACCCTTTTAGCCTATTGCCTCTTCATGACAACTTATTATTGGGCCTAATTGGATAATGAGCTAGCCCAAACTTCATTACATGGCTTGATTAAGCACTTGGATCCAATCCAATGCAACCCTAATCCAAATGTGGCCAACCATGGTCAATTTCAGGTCAACCTGCCATAAATGGAGTTTGGCTACAATAACATCCTTCCATCTCATCAGGCCCATTGGCGCTGATGAAATCTCCAAAATAGATCCGAGTTATCCAATAACTCGATCATAAGGCTTCCCGATCAATACGAGAACTCGACTATCAAGGTGTGCGACCCTATAGGTCCCTCTGACGTTGGCAGTGCTGACCAAATGCCACCACAAGCAGTGAGTGACACCTAGCAGTGCATCGCTGCTACCCAAGTCATCGGAATGGATATTGACATCGATATCCCCATCATTGCAACAAGGTACAGATGCATTACAGTCTCTTTGCCGAACTAATATCCAATTGGACAAGTGTGTCACCACTTGTTTTCACCCAATCACATGGTTATGACTAAATCAGGTTCTCACCTGGGTATGGCCATACACTTTCAGTCATAGAACCATAGAGGAGCTCCATGGATATCATACTTCCGTTAGGAAGGGGCAAATCCTATGTCTGTCCATTGACCTTCTCAGATGGGTCGTGACATGCTCAATGACAATCGTTATTACCTCCCAACTATGGCGAGGTGTTAGGTTGTATCAAAGCAAGTCCCTAACCATATAGAATGGTCAATGACCTCAAGTCAAGGGATCAATGCATCTCCTGTCACTTGTGAGGATAACTCATGACACCAAGTCATAGCCTCACAGCGGGTCGGTCTAGTATATCCACCACTGATATACCCATATGTTTGTGTTAGCACCTCGTGCCTAACCAGTCCATATACCAGTCTCACAAGTACCAGAGCTGTCCCGTATCCACTCAGGTACATCGACTGGGGACAATCATTTGAGCACAGATCTAATCTGTCTCCATGGACATTATCATGTAAGTACACAATCGCAGGTGTAGACAAACAATGATAATGACAATGCCAAAAAGATATATATGAATATCAGAGTCAAGTAGTACAAAGATGGACCAAAACTAGGTCCTAGGGCATATACACCAACACTATTCATGCTCTGCATTTCTGAAGACGATGCCGAACTCGTTTGGCGGAGATGCATAAGCTTGGGGCTGCCGAGCAGAATGGCGTGCCGGGTTTCTGGAAGAGGAGGGTCGCGCCGGCTGACTAGCAGGAGTGGCTTGTGGCAGCGGAGGTTGTCCATGCGGGACGAAGTCATCGTCGTCAGTAGAAGATTTAGATACAGGTTGCAGATCACGGCGACAGAAGGCAAGCACCTTGCGTCTTGGTGCCATTAGGTCAGATTGCAAGAGAAGATCCAAAAACCCATAGAGATTTGCACGGAAACAAGATGGCAGCCAATCGAGGGGGCGAAAGCAGAGAAATCGGCGAGCAGGGAAAACTAGAATACTAACAGCGGGGAGCGGATCGGGTTGTTGCGAACCTCACCAGAAGTGCAGATCGAGAAGAAGGGGGGTCCGTCGAAGACTTGAGGGCGTGAAATCATCGGGGGAATCAGGGATCTAGAGCAGATGGAGCAATGGCGGTGTGAAGTCGCGAGCCCTACCCGTGGTTTAGGGCAAACACGGGTAATGTTCCAATAGAAACACGAGTGAACCCAGCCAGGTTCACCTTAATCATGAAGCACACTTTAGGGACGCGCCTAGTCAGATTCAGTTGTCTTCACGAGTGAACCCCATGGGGTTCACCTAGCCGTGAAGTGCTCGGTAAGTTGATGAAAATCCAGGAATAATATGCACTACTTGATATGGCCGGCTCCATCTTTATTTAAAAAAAATACTCTTCGAAAAACTGCTCGTCAAGATGCAAAGTGTACTTCATGGGTGAACCCCGCCGGGTTCACCTGGCCGTGAAGTGCACTGAGCTGCAGTAAAAATCCAGCAAAAATCTACTATCCGCATAGCGCATCTGCATCACAAGAATAAAACTCCAGTCAGTGTATATCAAGATCAAGATTTCCTATAATAAACTCGATAAGCTAGAGAGTAGAGTACTCAACGATGATAAACTAAAAACTAAATGATAACCAATGCAAATAAAAGGAAAACAACGAGAAAACTTGGGTTGCCTCCCAAGAGCGCTTGTTTTAGGTCAATAGCTCAACCGTAGAGTCATCAGGTCGTCAAATCAGGGGGGGGGGGGGTTAAAAGCGGCGAGAACTTCCCTTCGTTTGACTAGTCCATCTTCAAAACGGTGTTCGAGGCGGTGTCCATTGTCTTCCAAACTTCTAGCGCGCTTAAGTACACCCACGTTGTAACATATACCTGCAAGAGAAGGTTTTTTGAGAGAGTTAGACAGATCAAATTGAATAACATTGCCACCGATGTTTAAATCCAGTTTTCCATTTTTAACATCGATAACAACACCAGCTGTAGCAAGAAAAGGTCTTCCTAAGATAATAGGAAGTCTGCCATCCCCATCATTGTCTAATACAACAAAGTCAGCAGGAATAAAATAGTCCCCTACTTTAATAGGGACATCTTCTAAAATACCCACTGGACTTCGAACTGATCTATCAGCAAGCTGCAAAGAAATATTAGTCGATTTTAAATCACCCAAATCCAGCTTTTTACACAATGATAGCGGCATGATGCTGACACTCGCTCCTAAATCGCACAGTGCTCTCTGAAAGGTCATCTCTCCTATCTGGCACGGTATGGAAAAGCTGCTAGGGTCCTTGAGTTTTTGTGAAAGCTTGTTTTGCAAAATCGCACTGCACTCCTCAGTGAGTGCTACGGTCCCTTGGTCTTCTAGCTTCCGTTTATTTGAGAGGATGTCCTTCAGGAACTTCGCATAGGTCGGCATCTATGAAAGGGCATCAACAAAGGGAATGTTAATATATAGTTTTTTCAATATTTCTAGAAACTTACTGAATTGCTTGTCTAGCTTGGCTTTGACAAGCCTCTGAGGGAAAGGTATCGGCGGCTAGTAGGCTGGCGGCCCAACATAGGGTCGCTCTTCCTCTGTTCACTTAGGTTCCGCCGGTGTTGAATCTGCGTGTGGCTCCTCAGGATTCGGTGTCACTTCATCCCTTGTTTCATTGGTCGGCATCTTAGGGTCTTCAAGTTGCTTGCCGCTCTGAGTGGAGATTGCATTGCAATACTCTCTCGGGTTAACTTCTGGTTGTGATGGAAGCTTCCCTGGCACTCTAGAGGATGAACTAGCCTGCTGCGCAAGCTAGCTCTCCAACATTTTGTTTTGCGTATCTAAGGAGTCCATCCTTGTCATCATCAGTTTCATCATTTCAGTCAGCCCTTCTATCTGCTTACTCAGTTGAGAGTCTTGGGCCGGTCTTGGGGTTGGATTGTAATTTGCTTATTGAGGGGGAGGATTGTAGTTTCTCTGTTGGAACCCAGGTAGCTATATGTAATTTTCTTGTTGTGACGGCCTGAAGTTCCCTTGCTAAGGTTGAACTTGTGGTGGCGCTTGCCATGGCTGTATAGGCTGTGTTGTCCTGTAGAAGAAGTTCGGGTGGTTGCGTCAGCCAGGGTTGTAATAGTTGGAGTAAGGGTTGTTCATGGGGTTTGCATTTCCAACTGCATTTATATGTTCAGGCTGACTTTGGACCACTTGTCCATCTCCCACTCGGCACTCAGCACCTGCATGTCCTGCAACACCACACAACTCACAAGATAATGAATTAGTGTCTAGAGAATTAACAGACCATGAATCAAATTTCTTAGTCAGGTTGTCTACCTTCGCAGTAAGAGCAGTTAATGAATCAAGATCGAATTTATCTGCTTTTCTAGAAGGTGTACCTCGCTCTGGATTCCATTGATGATAGTTTAGTGCCATGTCCTCCAGGAGGCTTATAGCATCTTCAGGTACTTTGCTCATTAACCCCGATCCTCCAGCAGCAGCATCGACTGTGAGTCTAGTATTATATTCCAATCCCATGTAGAACATGTGTACTAGGACCCAAGTCTCAATCCCATGGTGCGGACATAATCTTTGAAGCTCTTTAAATCTTTCCCAGGCTTCGTACAAAGACTCTCCATCCTTTTGCATGAAGCTCGTTATCTGATTTCTGAGATGGATTGTCTTCGAGGGAGGGAAATACTTCAAGAGGAAAGCTTGAGACAGTTCATACCATGCCCGTATTGAAGCTGAGGGGATCATGTGGAGCCATGCCCTTCCTCTGTCCCTTAAGGAGAAGGGAAACAAACGCAACCTAATAGCTTTAGAAGTAGCTCCATTAATCTTTAATATATCACAATATTTCAAAAATATAGACAAATGCATATTGGGGTCCTCAAGAGGAGAACCACCAAATTGATTTTGTTGTATCATGGAAAGTAAAGCAGGTTTAATTTTGAAATTATTGGCCTCGATACTAGGCCTAACGATTCCTAATTGAAACCCATGTGAAAAAGGCGCTGCATATTCTCGCAGTGTTCTAGCATTGTTGTTGTTTGCAGGTTGAGGCGCTGGTTCGTTCTCCATGTCAATGTGAAGGTTTTCCATCTGTTTTTGATTCTCCTTTTTCAGATCTTGTTTAAACTTCCTTCTTTGTCTGAAGGTTCGTTCTATTTTGAGATCGATTTCCAAGAGTGCTCCTGCCTTGGAACTTCTTTGCATAAAAATTTGTTAGACTCAATTAAGAAGTTCAAAGCAATTAACACAAGCAGAAAGTAGTGTGAAACATAATAAAGAAAGAAAAGAACACTAACTAAAACTTAGTCTACGAGTCCTTAGAAGTATACTGATATCAACCGTTGTCTCCCGGCAACAGCGCCAAAAACTTGACACTATCCGCAAGTGCACGGAAATGTTGAAGTAATACAAAAGATATCGAATCCCATAGAGAACAAGGTGAGTACCAAAAAATCTAATTCTTGGAATCTAAGCTGATCAAATCGTGGTTTTTGAAACTTTAAAACTAAAACTAAGAGAAATCGTAAGCAAGA
The DNA here is from genome assembly GCA_027563935.2 of Costus lasius. NCBI lineage: Eukaryota > Viridiplantae > Streptophyta > Magnoliopsida > Zingiberales > Costaceae > Costus > Costus lasius. Next base: position 88,822,000 of record CM050446.2, read on the forward strand.
AATCAAACAACTATGGCAGGGAAAATATATGAGAGAGAATATCAGGGCTTGGGTTTCCACCACTCTGACAATTTCAATTGCGCTAAGAAATAAATATCTTTTACAAGGATTTACAAATATGCATAAGGAATCTACCCTATGGTACAAGGTGCCCTCTTTCGAGTGTGCACCCTGGTATTTATCCAGAACGTCTCCTACTTTCGCGGTGGATCGCTCTAGACAAACCCAATGGGTTCCGTGGTAGATTATGGACCCTCGAGCGAAGAACAAGCACTTTCGTGTCGAGCCTTCGCAAGATTCACAAAGAGGTTCCGTCATTACAATCCTACTTTCGTTTTGAACTGTAATAACTATGACATGATAATACTTGGCTAGAGTAAATATCAACAAATAAATACTTCAAGTGAAATATGCTGAGAATATGATCCAAATAACAAAGTTAATACATGAATTGCAAATAGAAATCATCAGAGGGCTTCAACCTAGCCCTGAAATAAAGTTTATGCTACAACCATCGTCGAAACATTAAAAGATCTCTCTTTGTACATAGGAAAATCACAGGAAAAGGTTTCTAAGAGGGAGGAGACGATGAACCGAATGAAATAACCAAGGATTGCTGAGTTCCGACGCTCGAATCTCCAAAAATCACCCCAAAGTTGCCTATTCACCGTGTCCGTCCACCCTAGCGGCTTCATCGCAAGATTACTTGATCATTAGGTCATAGAAATTAGGGCTTTTATATTCTTTCTCTTCGTATCCAAGTTCGCTTTCCAAAAAGTCCTCACTTGCTAAATTTGGACTTGAATCGGGCCCGAAATCGATGAAAAACCGGGTGAAGGTCGGGCTGCCCATGTTGAAGACGTTGAAGACGGGGTGGATGCCCATGTCCTCAGGTAGGTCCAGTACATAGGCGTTGGAGCCGATCCGCCACACCACCACATATGGGCCCATGTATCATGGCTGAAGCTTAAAATGTGCTCGGTGTGGAACACGCTCGGGGTGGATGCGCACCCTTACCAGCTCACCTACAGAAAAGTGTTATGGCCTACGGTGTTCGTTGGCCCTCAGAGCATTACGAGTATTGCCCAAAAAGATTCTATGTCGAACTTCCTCATGCAAGCTAACTATATGCTGAGCAAAAGAGTATGTTTGCTCGGAAAGATGAGACTCCATGGGCAGGTCATGCAAGTCAATGGGTTTACGTGGCTGATGGCCGGAAACCACTTGGAAGGGACTAAGACCCGTAGACCTATTGGCGGCACTATTATACGCGAATTCTGCCATAGGAAGGATGGTGTCCCAAGACCTCGGGTGGTCGCCAATGAGGCACCGGAGCAAATTGCCCAAACTACGATTAACGACTTCGGTTTGGCCGTCGGTTTGAGGGTGGTAAGCTGTGGAGAGCTTCAGAGTGGTGCCCAAGAGGGCCCAAAGTGAGCGCCAGAAGTGGCTCACAAAGCGCGTGTCACGATCGGACATGATGGTCTTAGGGAGGCCATGGAGACGGACAATCTCCTTGAAAAAGAGATGTGCTACGTGGGATGCGTCCGCTGTCCACGAACAGGGGATAAAGTGGGCCATCTTCGAGAACCGATCTACAACCACGTAGATGGAATCGAAGCGTGAGGCGGTCCAGGGCAGCCCCAGGACAAAGTCCATGCTGTGGTCGTGCCGTGGAGCATCGGCCATAGGTAGAGGTGTGTAGAGACCCGTATTTGGAGGACAAGGCTTGGCCGATTGACACGTGCCACAATGGCGCACAATGTGCTCTACATCCCTACGAAGGGATGGCCAAAAGAGGCGTTCCTCGGCCATCTCAAAGGTCTTGTTGTGGCCATGGTGGCCGGCGATGCCACCCGTGTGTAACTCGAGGAGCAGGTGGTCGCGAAGGGATGACCGGGGAATGCACAGACGATTCCCAAGGAAGAGATAGCCCTCACAGAGCTGATACGACAACTCGGGGTCAGGTGACACAGTCAAGGCGGCATACATGGTGCCGAAATTGGGACAGGTGGCGTACTCATCCTTAACGTGGTCAAAAGTATTGACTCGGGCACGCATAACACACAGAAGGTTCCGGACGTGACTCAGAGCGTCCGCAATAATGTTTTCTTTACCCGCCTTGTGATTGATCACGAAGGAGTACTGTTGCAAGTACTCGACCCACTTGGCATAGCGGGCGCTCAACTTCTTTTGGGCATTTAGAAATAACAAGGCCTAGTGGTCGCTATACAAGATGAACTCTCGATGGAGGAGATAGTTCCTCGACTGCCGAAGTGACTGAACTATGGCGTAAAACTCCCTGTTGTAGGTCAAATAACGCTGGCGAGCAGCATTCAGTTTCTCACTGAAGAAGGCAACCGGGTGACCTTCTTGACTAAGGCAACCCCCGATACCAGTACTGGAGGCGTCACACGCGACCTCGAAGACTTTGGCGATGTCAGGGAGGCACAGGACAGGGGCAGTGGTGATGGCATCCTTAAGGGACTCAAAGGCACGTTGAGTGGCCGTAGTCCACTCGAAGTCATCCTTAGACAGCCGTTGGATCAGCGGGGTCGCAAGTGTGCTGAACCCACGAATGAAGCGGCATTAAAAACCTGCAAGACCCAGTTGCCACGGATATCAGAGACAGTGCGAGGCTCGGGCCAGTGCCAGATGGCCTCGACCTTAGCGGGGTCGACATAAAGGCCCTCGTCGGAGATGATGTAGCCCAAGAAGTGGACTCGGTTGGTCATGAAGGAGCACATCTTCGTGTTAAGGAAGAGGCGCTTCTTGCGCAGGAGGTCAAACGTAGCGCGAAGGTGGTCCAAATGGGCCTCTTGGGTCCGGCTAAAAATCAGGATGTCGTCAAAGGAGATGACTAAGAATTTGCCCATCTAGGGCTTTAGGACTTGGCTCATAAGCCGCATGAAGGTGGACGGGGCGTTAGACAACCCAAACGGCATTACAAGCCACTCATAGAGACCTTCCTTGGTCTTGAATGCGGTTCTCCACACGTCGCCCTCACGAATGCGGACTTGGTGATATCCGCTTCGGAGGTCTAGTTTGGAAAATCAGGTCACACTGGAGACTAGGTCTAGCATGTCGTCAAGTCGCGGTATAGGGAACCTATACTTGACGGTGATCCGGTTGATGGCACGGCTGTCAACTCACATGCGCCATGACCCATCCTTCTTGGGCGTGAGCAAGGCTGAGATAGCGCAAGGACTCAAGCTCTCGCGAATGTACCCCTTAGTGAGGAGGTCATTGACTTGACGTTGCAATTCAGCATGTTCGGTCGGGTTGAGACGATGGTGTGGCAGGTTGGGGTGGGGTGCTCCTGGGAGAAGGTCAATCGCATGTTGGATCTCCCTAGCTAGGGGAAGTGAAAGGTTCCCACAAGGGGGCGAAACCCTAAATCATAGGCGCATATGAAGAATGAAAGCAACGGAAAGGGGGTTTCTAGATCTTGCATGGTATTATGATTAACAAAACCGATTGTATAGTAGTGATAGAACCATACCATAGCCATTTCTAGATGGCATCTTGGAAGCTAGAGAACAAGAGAGGTCTCCTCCAAATTGTCGCACACAAGATGAGGTATAGCGTCTTCTTGTCGTCCCTTGTGCTAGCAAGGATCGTCCAAGTATCCTTCTCGTATGGAAGGGATGAGATCTTCTTGGCTTGGCGAAAAACTTCCTTCTCCTTTCGTCAACACCACATGCACTCTCGAATGAGCAAGCGACGAGAGGAAGGAGCGACAATAGGCGTGAGAGAGGAGTAACGTGAGGCGATGTCACGTTTAGGAGTCATGGTTTCTAAAAATAGAAACACTCCAACGTTCATGCACTCATGCGACCATGGGTTTACCCCAAGCGCAAACTTCTCTTCACCCTTGAACCATGCACTCATTCATGAGCCGGTTCACTTTGGTTCGGTTCAATAACCAAATAAGCCAAGCATTCAGTCCAGACCATAATAAACACTTAGGTTCTTGATCTGACCGTCAATCTCTTGATGCTCCTGATCTGACCAATCTAGCATCCAATCTCTCGATCGAAGCTTACCGATCTGAAGCCCTAATCAATCAAACATGATCAGACCAGATCTCACTCACAATCAGAGATTAAATCCCTTTAAACTGAACTCAAACAATTCAGTCCACACGATCTGACTTAAGTAAGCCATATCATCAAATTGTGCGACCCTAAGGGTTTCCTTTAAATGTCGGTAACGATAACTCACGTCATCACGATCAGTGAGGGGTATCTAGCAACACATCACTGTCTCCCAATATAAAGGAAAGAGTCTTCCAAGACTACACCCAAAAACAACACAAGTGTGAATCAACTCACAAAGCATACATATTTCCTTTGCCACTGGATGTTCTTATTGGACAAGCGTGTCAAGCTTGTAACTCCAATATGATGAGCATGATTAGATCAGATGAACATAGTCACCTGGGTATGGCCATACACTTTCTCAATCATCTCATCCAGGGGGCCCCTTTAGAACATCACACTCCTTAAACAAGGAGACGGCAATCCTATGTCTATCACTAGTGCCCTAACCTGACTCAAGCTCATCATCCAAGATAGTCTACAACCATTATGTTTCAAATGATATTGAACTACCTCAAAACAATGACAATCATCATTTAGAAAACACAAGTGATCTCAAGTCAGAGGAAATGTGCCACTTGTTACATTCAAGGATTATTCACATTGTGACAAACAATTGAATATCCTAGTAGGGTCTGTCCAGTACATCCAATGTACCCATGAGTCTACATCTTATTTCATGCTCGAAGCATCCTATAAGATTAGAACACATATTAGTCTTAACCATATCAAGGCTGTCTCATGTTCACCAAGATATATCGACTAAGGACTTTATTGCCTGTCAGCCTAGCTGAACAGCTTTGAGACATTATTCAGAAGAACATATATTGCAGCAGACAATGTAGCTAACTGAATAATAACCATGCCTTTATAAACATAACAGTTTATTACATGATACTGATACAAACCCAAGGCCTCAAACATTAGCCTTAAGGGCATACCCCAACAATCTCCCACTTGCACTTAATCTAATGGTTGAGAAATCTCAAACCCATGTTATTACAGTGCTTCTCATGCTTCTGCTGCGCCAGAGGCTTGGTAAGCGGGTCTGCCAGATTGTCATCTGTATGAACCTTGCAGATTTTGATCTCGCCACGATCTATGATCTCCCTGATCAAGTGAAACCGTCTCTGTATGTGCTTGGACTTCTGGTGCGACCGTGGTTCCTTTGCTTGTGCGATTGCTCTAGTGTTATCACAGAAGATAACCAAAGGATCTGCACTCGAAGGAACAACACCAAGTTCTCTCACGAACTTACGAATCCACACTGCCTCCTTGGATGCTTCCGAGGCTGCAACATACTCGGCTTCTGTTGTGGAATCAGCAACAGTTGACTGTTTGAAACTCTTCCACACCACTGCTCCTCCATTCAAGCTAAAAACATAGCCTGATTGCGATCGGAAATCATCCTGGTCAGACTGGAACGAAGCATCAGTATATCCTTCAATACTGAGTTCTTCCTGACCACCATATATCAAGAACATATCTTTGGTCCTCCGAAGATATTTTAAGATATTCTTGACTGCAATCCAGTGTGCCTGACCTGGATTACTTTGGAACCGACTGGTCACGCTTAACCCGTAAGCGACGTCTGGGCGAGTACACAACATCGCATACATAATGGAACCAATAGCCGAAGCATAAGGCGTATTGTCCATTTCATCTTTCTCAGTCTGTGTTTGTGGACACTGACTCTTCGAAAGATTCAGACCATGTCTGACTGGAAGATATCCTCGTTTAGAATTCTCTAAATGAAATCTCTCCAGGACTTTATCGATGTAAGTACTCTGGCACATCCCGAGAAGCCTCTTAGATCTATCCCTGTAGATCTTCACACCTAATATATAGGCTGCTTCTCCTAAATCTTTCATCTGGAAACATTTCCTTAACCATGCCTTAACTGCATGCATTTCAGGAATGTCATTTCCAATGATCAAGATATCATCGACGTAGAGGACTAGGAAAGTAATCACGCTCCCACTAAACCTCTTATATACACACGGGTCATCCTCGTTCTTGATGAAACCAAATTCAGTGACTGATTCATCAAAACGAATGTTCCAGCTTCTTGATGCTTGCTTAAGTCCATAAATAGACTTCTTTAACTTGCATATCTTATGACGATCTGATGGATCAGTGAAACCCTCAGGTTGTGTCATGTACACATCCTCATCCAGATTTCCATTAAGGAAAGCTGTTTTCACATCCATTTGCCAGATCTCATAATCATAATATGCAGCTATCGCGAAAAGAATCCGAATAGACTTAAACATGGCTACAGGTGAGAAAGTTTCATCATAATCTATCCCGTAGATTTGTTTGAAACCTTTCGCAACAAGCCTGCCTTTATAAGTAACTACGTTACCATCCATGTCAATCTTCTTCTTGAAGATCCATTTACAGCCTATAGGGATTACTCCCGGAGGCGGATCAACCAAATCCCAAACTTGGTTATCTGACATGGAGTCCATCTCGGCGCGCATAGCTTCAAGCCATCTCGCTGACTCCGGTCCACTGACCGCATCCGCATAAGTGAGGGGTTCATCATTATCAATGATGTAGACTCCGTCATAGCGCTCAGGCTGTCGACGGATCCTTCCCGATCTTCGCGGTTCCCGTGATATCTGAGCCTCAGGTTGTTCAATAACCTGTTCTACCGGCTCAGGCTCATCCAACTCTGCTTGATCACTTTGTCCTTCCTCTGGATTCTCATCCAGCTTTATTTCTCTCCCACTGGCCTCTTGCAGAAGAAACTCCTTCTCAAGAAATATGGCCGTCCGAGCAACAAAAACCTTGTTCTCTTTGGGATCGTAGAAATAATAACCCTTAGTTTCCTTAGGGTAACCGACAAAGATGCATTTGTCAGATCTGCTCTCTAGTTTCCCAGAGGCGAGCTTTTTGACATAAGCCTCGCAGCCCCAGATCCTTATAAACGTCAAGCTTGGCTATTTCCCATACCATAATTCATATGGCGTTTTTGAAACAGCCTTGGATGGCACTCGGTTTAGTACCTTTGCAGCTGTTTCCAGTGCAAAACCCCAAAAGGAGTAAGATAGAGTAGCCTGACTCATCATAGAACGAACCATATCAAGTAACGTTCTATTTCTCCTCTCGGACACACCATTCCATTGCGGTGTTCCTGGCGGAGTGAGCTGTGAGATAATCCCACACTCCTTTAAATAGTCAGTAAACGCATGACTTAGGTATTCTCCACCTCGATCTGAGCGAAGTGCCTTGATATTTCGGCCTAGCTGATTTTGTACTTCATTCTTTAACTCTTTGAACTTGTCAAAAGATTCACTTTTATGTCTCATTAAATAGACATACCCATATCTACTGAAATCATCAGTAAAGGTAATGAAGTACTGATAGCCACCTCTGGCATGTTTACTAAATGGCCCACACACATCACTATGTATAAGGTCAAGTAAACCTGAAGCCCTTTGACCTTTGTGAGGAAAAGGTGACTTCGTCATTTTACCCATCAAACAAGCTTTGCATGTATCAATCTCCTTATAGGAGAATGATCCCAGCAGTCCATGATCATGCAACCGCTTAATGCGTTTCTCGTTAATATGGCCTAAACGACTATGCCATAGCAAGGTGCTGTCATCAGCATACTTGGCTTTCTTATTATCAATATTTTGTATAGAACATTCCATGTCCAACATGTATAACCCATTGTTAATTGAACCAGTTGCATAAACAATATTATCAAAAGATAAAACACACTTTGAAATGTTGCATTCAAAGGAAAATCCCTTCCTGACAAGAGCAGGAATGGAGATAATATTTTTAGTAATACTGGGAACAAAATAACAATTGTCTAGTTCCAATACAATTCCAGATGGTAAAGAAATGAAATAGTCTCCTACAGCAACAGCAGCAACCCGTGCCCCGTTTCCAACGCGTAGGTCCACCTCATGCTGTCCCACCTGTCTTCTTCTCTTGAGTTCCTGCACATTTGAATAAATGTGAACTCCACATGCAGTGTCCAACACCCATGATATAGAAGAAGAAAACATGACCTTAGTCACATAAATACCTGAGCCAGAAGCGAAGCTTCCCCTCTTATCTCCTTGGAGCACTTTACAGTCCTTTTTCCAGTGACCCAGCTGGCCACAGTGGAAACACCTGTATTCCTTGGACCGCTTCACCTTCTGCTTCAGAGCCTTGCTGTAGCTCTTGACAGGGGCTTTGCCCTTCTTCCCCTTCTTCTTGTTCCTGGAAGGAACCATTAAGACAGAGGTCGAAGGCTTTCCCTTCAGAGTCTCCTCAGTAGTGAGGAGCATATTCAGCAGCTCTGCCGGAGTACAATCGATTTTGTTCATATTAAAATTAATAATGAACGCATCGAAAGAGGGCGGGAGAGACTGCAGAATAATATCTACAGCAAGCTCCTGATTGATGGTATGCCCCAGTTTCTCTAGAGCCTCCTTGTGCCCAATCATCTTGAGCACGTGAGCTCCCACTGGGCTCCCTTCAGCCAGTTTGCTCTAAAAGAACAGCTTTGTCAAATTATAGCGTTCTGTCCTCGCCTGTGCAGCATACAACATCTTGAGGTTCGCTATAATCTCTATAGCCGACATATCCTCATGCTGACGCTGCAGCGGTGGCGTCATAGACGCTAACATCAGGCAAGCGACATCAATGCTATCATTGACGTGCTTTTCATAGGCTTCCCGAACCGCCCTTGCGGCGTTCGGAGCGGGCTGAGGCGGTATAGCCGTCTCGAGGACATACAGTTTCCTCTCTGCCTTAAGAACAATCTTAAGGTGTCCAAACCAGTCAAAGAAGTTCGGTCCAGCAAACTTCTCCCTTTCCAGTAGGGATCGCACATTGAAGTTCATGGTGTTCGTTGCTGCAGGTATCTACAACAATGCAAGAACAGCAAGGTCAGTATCAATGTTAAGAATCAATCAGGACTTAAGAAAGATTCTTTTTCTCACTATTTTATCTGACTAAAAAATCCATTAAACAGTCCGAAAGAGTAAACACTCTTTTAGTGAGATGGGATCCAGATTTCATACTTGGTCTCCGCGTCCCGCTCAGGCGAGATAAGATGCACAGAGAGTACAAGCACTAATCTCTGGTAGGCTGTCCCAGCCAATCGCCAACCCGTGCGATTCCCCTTCATCTGGGCAGTCCAGCAGACTGTGCCAACTGAGTTGGTACAACACAATCTCTGACCCCACAGATGGCTGCCCCCATGTGCTACCATATGCCCCACATATGTAGCCTACATGGTCAAGCTGACCCGACCTACTCCCTGGACCACCATGTGCTATGCTGAGCAACGAGAAGGGATAAATCCCTACTCTGTAACACGCAGGTGTAATCCCGCACCGTCTGAAGATAGATGGACGTGCCCACTGAGTGGGTACAACACGGCTCCAACGATAGTCAGAACAGTGAGGTTTCGCGTCAGAAGGCTTACGAGCTTGATATTTTAGCGTTGGATTTTAACGGTCTTTTATCTTCCTCACTATCATGCAATTCCTATGGTGATAGCAGAAGATAAATTAAAACATGCTGTTCTACTTATATAAGCAATAAAAGAAAGCATGGATCTTATGTGGTAAAAGCCCATAGCCTAAGTAAGACCTTAACCTAACTTAAGTCTTCACTTGCTTTTGCTTCATGGGGCTTTTGCTGCTCATCTGGCCCAAACCAGGGCCCAAGCGCCATTTGCAGCTGAGGTGCGCCCACCAGGTAAACGCGCCTGGTCCCAGAGTCGAACCCTGGACCTCCCACCTGGTCTAGCCACTGCTGCATGCGCCTCTGCCAAGTGTGCTCTGTGCTCTTGTCTAATTAAATTACAAATTTAACTATCTAGACAAGATTGACACGCAGGTCAATTACATTTTATAAATTAAAAGCAATGTGATTCGCAGATCACAATCTAAAATTAATTTACAAAATTAATACAGGCACGCAGGCCCCAGCACAGCACAGAATTAACATGGGCAGCCCACATAAGAATAAATAGACAAACACATGGCATCAATCATCATGTGATCCAGTCATTAAAATAAAATTTTCGAAAAACCCCATGGGCATCAATTTTATTTTGCTTATATGCCCTACAACCTTACAATGGTCCATTACTAGGGATCCACTCATCCAACCTAGTCAGATCCACTGCCCTTACATGCACCAAGTCCTAACTGACTTGAGTCGACCATAAGGTCAACCATGCATGCGCCAGGGCTGAACAACCACAATGAGGTCTGGCAAGCGGGTGTGAGCCCGGGCCTAACTCATGTGCGTTCATAGGTTGTCTCAATCAGACATCGCTACACGCCTGTCTGCAGCCGACCTATAGCCACCACGTGCTTGCGCACAGGTGCTACCTGGTCAACCCATCAAGGCTGTCAGATGGTCTGATTAGACTTTTGGATCTAACCTAGGGGGTGACTTCAACCCTAATAACCCGTCTAAGGATTTAATGCAAGGCCTTAGATCTAGTGATTCGCGCATGTTATAATAGTTTTGATAAAACAACAACAATTAAAATGCGCCAACATACATGCGCCAAGACAAACATACAAGTTTCGATTATGACAACTTAACATGTATTTGCGCATGTAATCAAGATCTAAGCGTTATTCACAAACAAGGATCACAAAAGGGCTTAAGCAATCATAAAACATGCGTTAACCCGGCTCTGAAACCATTTGAAAGGTTCCCACAAGGGGGCGAAACCCTAAATCATAGGCGCATATGAAGAATGAAAGCAACGGAAAGGGGGTTTCTAGATCTTGCATGGTATTATGATTAACAAAACCGATTGTATAGTAGTGATAGAACCATACCATAGCCATTTCTAGATGGCGTCTTGGAAGCTAGAGAACAAGAGAGGTCTCCTCCAAATTGTCGCACACAAGATGAGGTATAGCTTCTTCTTGTCGTCCCTTGTGCTAGCAAGGATCGTCCAAGTATCCTTCTCGTATGGAAGGGATGAGATCTTCTTGGCTTGGCGAAAAACTTCCTTCTCCTTTCGTCAACACCACATGCACTCTCGAATGAGCAAGCGACGAGAGGAAGGAGCGACAATAGGCGTGAGAGAGGAGTAACGTGAGGCGATGTCACGTTTAGGAGTCATGGTTTCTAAAAATAGAAACACTCCAACGTTCATGCACTCATGCGACCATGGGTTTACCCCAAGCGCAAACTTCTCTTCACCCTTGAACCATGCGCTCATTCATGAGCCGGTTCACTTTGGTTCGGTTCAATAACCAAATAAGCCAAGCATTCAGTCCAGACCATAATAAACACTTAGGTTCTTGATCTGACCGTCAATCTCTTGATGCTCCTGATCTGACCAATCTAGCATCCAATCTCTCGATCGAAGCTTACCGATCTGAAGCCCTAATCAATCAAACATGATCAGACCAGATCTCACTCACAATCAGAGATTAAATCCCTTTAAACTGAACTCAAACAATTCAGTCCACACGATCTGACTTAAGTAAGCCATATCATCAAATTGTGCGACCCTAAGGGTTTCCTTTAAATGTCGGTAACGATAACTCACGTCATCACGATCAGTGAGGGGTATCTAGCAACACATCACTGTCTCCCAATATAAAGGAAAGAGTCTTCCAAGACTACACCCAAAAACAACACAAGTGTGAATCAACTCACAAAGCATACATATTTCCTTTGCCACTGGATGTTCTTATTGGACAAGCGTGTCAAGCTTGTAACTCCAATATGATGAGCATGATTAGATCAGATGAACATAGTCACCTGGGTATGGCCATACACTTTCTCAATCATCTCATCCAGGGGGCCCCTTTAGAACATCACACTCCTTAAACAAGGAGACGGCAATCCTATGTCTATCACTAGTGCCCTAACCTGACTCAAGCTCATCATCCAAGATAGTCTACAACCATTATGTTTCAAATGATATTGAACTACCTCAAAACAATGACAATCATCATTTAGAAAACACAAGTGATCTCAAGTCAGAGTAAATGTGCCACTTGTTACATTCAAGGATTATTCACATTGTGACAAACAATTGAATATCCTAGTAGGGTCTGTCCAGTACATCCAATGTACCCATGAGTCTACATCTTATTTCATGCTCGAAGCATCCTGTAAGATTAGAACACATATTAGTCTTAACCATATCAAGGCTGTCTCATGTTCACCAAGATATATCGACTAAGGACTTTATTGCCTGTCAGCCTAGCTGAACAGCTTTGAGACATTATTCAGAAGAACATATATTGCAGCAGACAATGTAGCTAACTGAATAATAACCATGCCTTTATAAACATAACAGTTTATTACATGATACTGATACAAACCCAAGGCCTCAAACATTAGCCTTAAGGGCATACCCCAACAGGAAGACCATGGGGCAAGTCCTCAGGGCTAATGTCGGAGAATTTGGAGAGGAGGGCAGACATCTCAGCCGGAGGCGTCGTGCCCGCGGACGCAACGGGATCCTGTGCTTCACGAATCATGAGCGCGTACATGACCTGAACTCGTGGGCCTCGCGCACAAGTGCGGGGGCACGCATGAGGGTCACTCTAGCGGGGGTCGGAGGGGTAGGCACCGATGGAGTAATCAGTCCCTTAGATGTGGACGCGTGATGCTCCTTGGGCGGAGCTGGGATCAAGTGGATTTTCTAGTCATTGTGGTCAAACACGTAAGTGTTCGACCGGCCATAGTGGGTCACATCCCTTTTGTAGAGGCAAGGACGTCCTAAGAGGATGTGGGTGACATCCATAGTCGCCATGTCACACCACACCTTCTCACGATAGGCCCCAAAAGCGATGGATACTTGACACTGGTGGATGACCGGAAGACTCTACGTGTCCACCCACGCGATGGAGTAGGGCTTGGGGTGGGGTTCAAGGAGAAGACTGTTGTGTCCGCAAGTGCACAGAAACTTCAAAGTAATAAAAATATCAAACCATAGAGACCTACGTGTTAAGTACCAAATAGATGTTTTCTCACTAGCTAAGCAAACTAAATATGATGGAAGTAAACTATGCAGAAAAGTATGCTAAAAAGATAATCAGAGAGAAATAACTGGGACTAGGGTTTCATCCTCCTTGATTCTAATGACTAGACATAAATAAAAGGTTGCCAGACTAATCTTATCATGATAAAGACTTAATTTACTTCATAAAGGGATCATCTCACTTTTGTGCAGACAATCATGCAGGGACCAATCCTCACTTTCGCGCAAGATCTATCCCAGTCTAATGATAAGTAAATAATCAATCAAAGAATTCAAAGATCACTTTCGTGCAACCAAATTCTAAGTTGATTGTCTCAAGTGGAATCGCAAGGATCACTTTCGTGCATCCGAGACTCAACACAAGTTCTACTTATGGTTCTCCAATGTTCCGATCCTCACTTTCGTGCAAGATCTCCACTTTTGACAACTCGACTCTACCCTAGATTTAGATTATCATCATGGCAATAAGATCACTAAAATCAAATAATTAAGAACTAACCTAAGAGAGTTCCTAACATGCAATTCTAGGGTTCCAAGTTCTCAAGCAAGTCACCTTTCAGTCCTTATTGCGAGAACTCTAAACATGAATAATAACATCAATCTATGGAGAATCAAAGACAAACAATCACATAAGTAGAATCATCATAATAAAACTATTCTGACGAAGGTAAAAAGTTATCTAATCATTAAAAATCAAGGAGGATTACACCCCATATCCCAAAAAGTGTTTAAGCATGCATGGAAGAAGAGGTACAATAGTCCATGGTGTAGGAAATCAAAATAGAGGGAGAGAACAAATTACGGTACGCCGTAATAGTGATTACGGTCGTAATCTGGGACAAAAAATGCCAGTGATGCTCCTTTGTTGATTTCTCCCTCGTCTAAGATCCTTTTGCTCTGAAACTTCTGGTATGTCCTCTCCACCTCTAAACGAATCTTCTGTGTAAAAATCGCGGCAAGAGGTCCCTTCTACGCCTCTCGGTGCGAGGCCAAACCCTAACCTCCTCTCTATCGATTGCTCCTTCGATACTGGATCAAAATTTGTTATTTCACTTCGTGTGTCGTCTCCTCTTAAATATGAGTCCACAGCATCTTTCGGATCTCAATTTGGAGGTCTGAATCAAAAGTTATGGTCCACACAATATTCGGACCCGTAAAAATCGTGTTTTTGAAATGAAATTACGGCCGTAAAAGAAATTACGGCAGTGCCATAATTTTGGCTCTGTGAAGTATTTGTCAAGATTACGGCCCGTAAAAATGTTTACGGCCATTCCGTATTTGCTTTTGTATGTTTCTGGACCAAAATACGGCCCGTAAAGATCATTACGGCAGTGCCGTAATTTCTGAAATCTCTCGGGTGGAAAATCATCTAGCATTACGTCACCGTAAAGATTGTTACGGCGGTGCCGTAATCGCCATGAAAACTCTGGTCAAAATCTTCTCAAATTACGGCACCTCTCAGGGATTTCGGCTGTACCATAATTCTGTGGTGTAATTACAAAACCGTAAAATCCATTACGGGGGTGCCGTAATATGCTATGAAGCTCTGATTCTCCTGAAATTTGACGCATGACTTCGTTTTGATGTCTGGAATCCATTGTTGTGCTCGAATCCTTCAAAATCCATCAAACTATAGCACTTTTTACCTGAAATTCAGGAAAAACAAGAAATTGTGTTTATTCCGTGATATTTAACAAATAATGCTTAAAAACAAGCAAAAGTTCATAAATATGACATGAAAAGATATATAAAATGGCATGAAATTTACTATAAATTTTGGTGTCATCAAACACATAAGGCTCAAACTTTGCTTGTCCTCAAGCAAATAGATAGAATAAAGAACTCTACTATGGAAAATATTCCTTTTCATGAAAAATAAATTTCTAAAATATAATCACTCATGAAATTTTCCACTAACTTTTTGTACAAAATTTCAGATAAATACATCATTCTCTAAATTTAGTCTTTAAGATTCACAGCTTTGATCGAATAAAACTTCGCAACTCGCATAATAAACAGAATCTCAGTCTCATGAATGTTGGGGTATGCCCTTAAGGCTAATGTTTGAGGCCTTGGGATTATATCAGTATCATGTATAAACTCTATGTTTATAAAGGCAATGGTTGTTATTCAGGTTGTTACATCATCTGCTGCAATATGTATACTTCTGAATAATGTCTCAATGCTGTTCAGCTTGGCTGACATGCAGTTTTGTCCTTAGTCGAGATATCTTGGTAAACATGATACAGCCTTGATATGATTGAGACTAATATGTGTTCTAATCTTATAGGATGCTTCGAGCATGGAATAAGATGTAGACTCATGGGTACATTGGATGTACTGGACAGACCCTACTTAGGATATTCAATTGCTTGTCACAATGTGAATAATCCTTATATGCAAACAAGTGGCATATTTCCTCTGACTTGAGATCACTTGTGTTTCTAAATGATGATTGGCATTTTTTTGAGGTAGTTCAATATCATTTGAAACATAATGGTTATAGACTATCTTGGATAGTGAGCATGAGTCATGTTAGGGCACTAGTGATAGATATAGGATTGCCGTCTCCTTAATTGGAGTGTGATGTTCTATAGGGGCCCCCTGGATGAGATGATTGAGAAAGTGTATGGCCATACCCAGATGACTATGTTCATCTGATCTAATCATTCTCATCATATTGGAATTACAGGCTTGACACGCTTGTCCAATAAGAACATCTAGTGGCAAAGGAAACACATATGTCAAGTGACTTGGGTTCACACTTGTGCTGTGGTTTGGGTGTAGTCTTGGAAGACTCTTTCCTTTATATCGGGAGACAGTGATGTGTTGCTAGATACCCCTCACTGATCGTGATAACGTGAGTTATCGTTACCGACATTTAAAGGAAACCCTTAGGGTCGCACAATTTGATGATATAGCTTACTTGAGTCAGATCGTGTGGACTGAATTATTTTGGTTCAGTTTAATGGGATTTAAACTCTGATTGTAAGTGAGATCTGGTCTGATCATGTTTGATTGATTAGGGCTTGAGATCGGTAAGCTTCGATCGAGAGATTGGATGCTAGATCGGTGAGATCAAGAGCATCAAGAGATGAATGGTCAGATCTTGAGCCTTTTGGTTTAATGTGATCTGGATCAAGGCTTGGCTTAATTTGGTCCTTGAACCAAATGAAATGAACCGGCTCATCAAGTGAGCGCATGGTTCAAGGGGAGAGGAAATTGCGATCGTTCACTTGGTGTGAACACATGATCGCATCTGGTGGCTTGCTATTTTTAGAAGCCATGATCTCAAAAATGAGACCACGCCTCATGTTCGAAGAGGTCTCCCTATTCTCGCCTCTCGCCCCCCTTTTGCTCACGGCGACTCACTCTCGTGTGTGAGTGTTGACGACAAGAGAAGGATTCGACCAAGCAAGAAAGATCATCTCTTCTCCCTTCATTCGATCAGGAGATCTTGGATCCTTGCTAGCACAAGGAGCAACAAGAAAGTAGGCGATCTATCACCTTGTGTGCACACGCTTTGGAGGAGAACCACTTTGTTCTCTGCTTCCAAGACGCCATCCAAGAAATGGCATCGGTATGAATTTTCTTCTGTATACAAGTTTTTAAGAAGTTGATCATATGACATGCATGCGATTCTTTTAGAAACCCTTGCTTCCGCCCATGAAATATTTATATGCGCATGTCTAGGGTTTCCCTCCCCCTTAGGGAACGTTCAATTGGTATCAGAGGCATGGTTCCTTGTATGTTTCATATGATTGCTTATTGTGATCCTTGTTTGCGCCTAAGATTAGATCTAATGGTCATCTTCATGCGAAACTACATGCTCTTGTTAACATTAGATGTTTGTTGGCGCATGTCTCTATGATTGGCGCTTGTTGTATGGTTTTTCTCAAAACATGACTTGCGCGCTCCTCATTAGATCTAAGCGCCTGTTGTAAAACCTTAGACGGGTTATTAGGGTTGAAGTCATCATCTAGTATAGACCCAACAGTCTGATCAGACTATCTGACAGCCTAGATGGGTCGACCAGATGGCACCTATGCGCAAGCATGAGGTGGCTATTGGTCGACTGCTGAAAGGGGTGTAGCGATGTCTGATTGAGACAACCGATGAACGCTCATGATTAAGGCCCAGGGTCACACCCGCTTACCAGAACTAATGAGGGACGTTCAGCCCTTCACGCATGCATTGTTGACCATGAGGTTGACTCAAGTCGGTTATGACTTGGTGCATGCAAGGGCAGTGGGTCTGACTAGGTCTGATGAGTGGATCCCTATTAATGGACCATTGTAAGGTAGTAGGGCACATAAGGAAATAAAATGAAGCCAATGGGTTTTTCGAAAAAAAAAAAAAATTTATTTTCTTGGATGGATCACATGATGTTTGTATAACATGAGGAATGATTGTTTATTTAATCTTATGTGGGCTGCCCAATTTAATGTGTGCTGTGCTGGGGCCTGCGTGCCTGGATTATTATTGTAAATTATTATTGTGATCTGCGCATCACATTTTAATTAATTTATAGAGTGTAATTGACCTGCGTGTCAATCATGTCTAGATAGATTAAATTGTAATTTAATCAGACATGAGCTCAAAGCACACATGGCAGAGGCGCATGCAGCAAGTGGCTTCACCAGTGGGAGGTCTAGGGTTCGACTCTAGGACAAGCGCATTATACCTGGTGGGCGCACCTGAGCTGCAGTGGGCGCTTGGGCCCGGGTTGGGCCAGAGGAAATGCTAAAGACCCATGAAGAGCTCAAGTGAAGACTTAAGTTTATTAAGGTCTTACTTAGGCTTAATGGGCTTTTACCACATAAGATCATCATGCTTTCAATTTACTGTTTAAGTAATTTTGTCACTGCATGATTTATTCTTCTGCTATCACCATAGGATTTGAATGATAGTAAGAAGATAAAAGGACCGTTAAAATCCAACGTTAAATATCAAGCACGATAGCCTTCTGACGCGAAACCTCACTGTTCTGACTATCGTTGGGGCCGTGTTGTACCCACTCAGTGGGCACGCCCATCTATCTTCAGACGGTGTGTGATTACACCTGCGTGTTACAGAGAAGGGATTTATCGCTTCTCGTTGCTCAGCATAGCACGTGGTGGTCCAGGGAGTAGGTCGGGTCAGCTTGACCATGTAGGCTACATATTGAGCATATGGTAGCTATATGGAGGCAGCCATCTGTGGGATCAGAGACTGTGTTGTACCAACTCAGTTGGCACAGTCTGCTGGATTGCCCAGATGAAGGGGAATCGCACGGGTTGGCGATTGGCAGGGATTGCCTACCAGAGATTAGTGCTTGTACTCTCTGTGCATCTTATCTCGCCTGAGCGGGACGCGGAGACCAAGTATGAAATCTGGATCCCATCTCACTAAAAGAGTTTTACTCTTTCGGACTGTTTTACTGGATTTTTCAGTTAGATAAAATAGTGAGAAAAGAATCATTCTTAAGTCCTGAATTGATTCTAACATTGATACTGACCTTGCTGTTCTTGCATTGTTGTAGATTACTGCAGCAACGAACACCACAGCGTTCAATGTGCGATCCCTACTGGAAGGGGAGAAGTTTGCTGAGCCAAACTTCTCAGACTGGTACGGACACCTTAAGATTGTTCTTAAGGCTGAGAGAAAACTGTATGTCCTCGAGACGGTTATACCGCCTCAACCCGCTGCGAACGCCGCAAGGGCGGTTCGGGAAGCTTATGAAAAGCATGTCAATGATAGCATTGACGTCGCTTGCCTTATGCTAGCGTCTATGACGCCACAGCTGCAGCGTCAGCATGAGGATTTATCTGCTATAGAAATTATAGCAAACCTCAAGATGCTGTATGCAGCACAGGCAAGGACTGAACGCTATAACTTGACTAAACTTTTCTTTCAGAGCAAACTGACTGAAGGGAGTCCAGTTGGAGCTCACGTAGTCAAGATGATTGGGTATAAGGAGGCTCTAGAGAAACTGGGACACACCATCAATCAGGAGCTTGTTGTAGACATCATTCTGCAGTCTCTCCCGGCCTCTTTCGATCCGTTCATCATTAATTTTAATATGAACAAGATCGACTGTACGCCTGCAGAGTTACTGAACATGCTCTTGACTACTGAGCAGACTCAGTCTTGTGAGAAGGGAACGCCTTCATCCTCTGTCCCAATCGTTCCTTCTAGGAACAAGAAGAAGGGGAAGAAGGGCAAAGCCCCTGTCAAGAGCTACAACAAGGCACTGAAACAAAAGGTAAAGCGGTCAAAGGAATACAGATGTTTCCATAGTGGCCAGCTAGGTCACTGGAAAAAGGACTGTAAAGCGCTCCAAGGAGATAAGAAGGGAAGCAACTCTTTCGCTTCTGGCTCAGGTATTTACGTGACTGAAGTTATGTTATCTTCTTCTATTTCATGGGTGTTAGACACTGCATGTGGAGTTCACATTTGTTCAAATGTACAGGAACTCAAGAGAAGAAGACAGGTGGGACAGCATGAGGTGGACCTACGAGTAGGAAACGGGGCACGGGTTGCTGCTGTTGCTGTAGGAGTTTATCACATCTCTTTACCATCTGGTCTTGTATTAGAACTGGACAATTGTTATTTTGTACCAAGCATAACTAAGAATATTATCTCTATTCCTACTCTTGTCAGGAAAGGGTTTTCCTTTGAATGCAAGATTTCAAAGTGTTATATTTCTTTTGATAATATTGTTTATGCTACTGGGTCAATTAACAATGGGTTATTCATGTTGGACATGGAATGTTCTATACAGCAGATTGATATTAAGAAAGCCAAGTATGCTGATGACAGCACCTTGCTATGGCATAGTCGTTTAGGCCATATTAACAAGAAGCGCATTAAGCGGTTGCATGACCATGGACTGCTGGGATCATTCTCCTATGAGGAGTTTGATACATGCAAAGCTTGTTTAATGGGTAAAATGACGAAGTCTTCTTTTTCCAACAAAGGTCAAAGGGCTTCAGGTTTACTTGATCTCATTCACAGTGATGTGTGTGGGCCATTTAGTAAACATGCCAGAGGTGGCTATTCATACTTCATTACCTTTACTGATGATTTCAGTAGGTATGGTTATGTCTATCTAATGAGACATAAAAGTGAATCTTTTGACAAGTTCAAAGAGTTCAAAAATGAAGTACAAAATCAGCTAGGCCGAAATATCAAGGCACTTCGTTCAGATCGAGGTGGAGAATACTTGAGTCATGAGTTTACTGATTATCTGAAGGAGTGTGGGATTATCTCACAGCTCACTCCGCCAGGAACACCGCAATGGAATGGTGTGTCCGAGAGGAGAAATAGAACCTTACTGGATATGGTTCGTTCTATGATGAGTCAGGCTACTCTACCTTACTCCTTTTGGGGATTTGCACTGGAAACAGCTGCAAAGGTACCAAACCGAGTACCATCCAAGGCCGTTTCAAAGACTCCATATGAGTTATGGTATGGGAAACAGCCGAGCTTGACATTTATTAAGATCTGGGGTTGCGAGGCTTATGTCAAAAAGCTCGTCTCTGGGAAACTAGAGAGCAAATCTGAGAAATGTATCTTTCTCGGTTACCCTAAGGAAACTAAGGGTTATTATTTCTACGATCCCAAAGAGAACAAAGTATTTGTTGCTCGGACGGCTATTTTTCTTGAGAAAGAATTTCTTCTGCAAGAAGCCAGTGGGAGAGAAATAAAGCTGGATGAGAATCCAGAAGAAGGACAAAGTAGTCAAGCACAATTGGATGAGCCTGAGCCAGTAGATCAAGTTACTGAACAACCTGAGGCTCAGATATCACGGGAACCGCAAAGATCGGGATGGATCCGTCGACAGCCTGAGCGCTATGACGGAGTCGACATCATTGATGATAAACCCCTCACTTATGCGGATGCGGCCAGTGGACTGGAATCAGCGAGATGGCTTGAAGCTATGCGAGCCGAGATGGACTCCATGTCAGATAACCAAGTTTGGGATTTGGTTGATCCGCCTCCGGGAGTAATCCCTATAGGCTGTAAATGGATCTTCAAGAAGAAGATTGACATGGATGGTAACGTGGTTACCTATAAAGGCAGGCTAGTTGCGAAAGGTTTCAAACAAGTCTACGGAATAGATTATGATGAAACTTTCTCTCCTGTAGCCATGTTCAAGTCTATTCGGATTATTCTCGCGATAGCGGCATATTATGATTATGAGATCTGGCAAATGGATATGAAGACCGCTTTCCTTAATGGAAAATTAGAAGAGGATGTGTATATGACACAACCTGAAGGTTTCACTAATCCATCGGATCGTCATAAAATATGCAAATTAAAGAAGTCCATTTATGGACTTAAACAAGCATCAAGAAGCTGGAATATTCGTTTTGATGAAGCAATCTGTAAGTTTGGTTTCATCAAGAATGAAGATGACCCGTGTGTATATAAGAGGTTTAGTGGGAGCGTGATTACTTTCCTAGTCCTCTACGTCGATGATATCTTAATCATTGGAAATGATATTCCTGAACTACATGCGGTTAAGGCATGGTTAAGAAAATGTTTCCAGATGAAAGATTTAGGAGAAGCAGCCTATGTATTAGGTGTGAAGATCTACAGAGATAGATCTAAGAGGCTTGTCGGGCTGTGCCAGAGTACTTACATCGATAAAGTCCTGGAGAGATTCCATTTAGAAAATTCTAAAAGAGGATATCTTCCAGTCAGACATGGTCTGAATCTTTCAAAGAGTCAGTGTCCACAAACACAGACTGAGAAAGATGAAATGGACAATACGCCTTATGCTTCGGCTATTGGGTCCATTATGTATGCGATGTTGTGTACTCGCCCAGACGTTGCTTACGGGTTAAGCGTGACCAGTTGATTCCAAAGTAATCTAGGGAAGGCACACTGGATTGCAGTCAAGAACATTTTGAAATATCTTCGGAGGACCAAAGATATGTTCTTGATATATGGAGGTCAGGAGGAACTCAGTATTGAAGGATATACTGACGCTTCGTTCCAATCTGACCAGGATGATTTCCGATCGCAATCAGGCTATGTTTTTAGCTTGAATGGAGGTGCAGTGGTGTGGAAAAGTTTCAAACAGTCAATTGTTGCTGATTCCACAACAGAAGCTGAGTATGTTGCAGCCTCAGAAGCATCCAAGGAGGCAGTGTGGATTCGTAAGTTCATTTAGGAACTTGGTGTTGTTCCTTCGAGTGCAGATCCTTTGGTTATCTTCTGTGATAACACTGGAGCAATAGCACAAGCAAAGGAACCACGGTCGCACCAGAAGTCCAAGCACATACAGAGAAGGTTTCACTTGATCCGGGAGATCATTGATCGTGGCGAGATCAAAGTCTGCAAGGTTCGTACAGATGACAATCTAGCTGACCCGCTTACAAAGCCTCTGGCGCAGCAGAAGCATGTGGAGCACTGTAATAATATGGGTTTGAGATTTCTCAACCATTAGATTAAGTGCAAGTGGGAGATTGTTGGGGTATGCCCTTAAGGCTAATGTTTGAGGCCTTGGGATTATATCAGTATCATCTATAAACTCTATGTTTATAAAGGCAATGGTTGTTATTCAGGTTGTTACATCATCTGCTGCAATATGTATACTTCTGAATAATGTCTCAATGCTGTTCAGCTTGGCTGACATGCAGTTTTGTCCTTAGTCGAGATATCTTGGTAAACATGAGACAGCCTTGATATGATTGAGACTAATATGTGTTCTAATCTTATAGGATGCTTCAAGCATGGAATAAGATGTAGACTCATAGGTACATTGGATGTACTGGACAGACCCTACTTAGGATATTCAATTGCTTGTCACAATGTGAATAATCCTTATATGCAAACAAGTGGCATATTTCCTCTGACTTGAGATCACTTGTGTTTCTAAATGATGATTGGCATTGTTTTGAGGTAGTTCAATATCATTTGAAACATAATGGTTATAGACTATCTTGGATAGTGAGCATGAGTCATGTTAGGGCACTAGTGATAGATATAGGATTGCCGTCTCCTTGATTGGAGTGTGATGTTCTATAGGGGCCCCCTGGATGAGATGATTGAGAAAGTGTATGGCCATACCTAGATGACTATGTTCATCTGATCTAATCATTCTCATCATATTGGAATTACATGCTTGACACGCTTGTCCAATAAGAACATCCAGTGGCAAAGGAAACACATATGTCAAGTGACTTGGGTTCACACTTGTGCTGTGGTTTGGGTGTAGTCTTGGAAGACTCTTTTCTTTATATCAGGAGACAGTGATGTGTTGCTAGATACCCGTCACTGATCGTGATAACGTGAGTTATCGTTACCGACATTTAAAGGAAACCCTTAGGGTCGCACAATTTGATGATATAGCTTACTTGAGTCAGATCGTGTGGACTGAATTGTTTTGGTTCAGTTTAATGGGATTTAAACTCTGATTGTAAGTGAGATCTGGTCTGATCATGTTTGATTGATTAGGGATTGAGATCGGTAAGCTTCGATCGAGAGATTGGATGCTAGATCGGTGAGATCAAGAGCATCAAGAGATGAATGGTCAGATCTTGAGCCTTTTGGTTTAATGTGATCTGGATCAAGGCTTGGCTTAATTTGGTCCTTGAACCAAATGAAATGAACCGGCTCATCAAGTGAGCGCATGGTTCAAGGGGAGAGGAAATTGCGATCGTTCACTTGGTGTGAACACATGATCGCATCTGGTGGCTTGCTATTTTTAGAAGCCATGATCTCAAAAATGAGACCACGCCTCACGTTCGAGGAGGTCTCCCTATTCTCGCCTCTCGCCCGCCTTTTGCTCACGGCGACTCACTCTCGTGTGTGAGTGTTGACGACAAGTGAAGGATTCGACCAAGCAAGAAAGATCATCTCTTCTCCCTTCATTCGATCAGGAGATCTTGGATCCTTGCTAGCACAAGGAGCAACAAGAAAGTAGGCGATCTATCACCTTGTGTGCGCACGCTTTGGAGGAGAACCACTTTGTTCTCTGCTTCCAAGACGCCATCCAAGAAATGGCATCGGTATGAATTTTCTTCTGTATACAAGTTTTTAAGAAGTTGATCATATGACATGCATGCGATTCTTTTAGAAACCCTTGCTTCCGCCCATGAAATATTTATATGCGCATGTCTAGGGTTTCCCTCCCCCTTAGGGAACGTTCATTGAATTCACCAAACTTTCAGTTTAAATATATCAAACCTTTGTTTACAGGAATAAAGTCTCCTAGATCTTTTTCCACACAGAATCTTTCTTTTCTTCCCCCTCTCTTTTTTGTTTTATTTTTTTAATTTTTGCATAGATAGCATATACTCACATAGATACATACTTTTTATTTTAGACTTCAACTCTTGTCTTCGGTACCACTGTCAATTTTTCACAGTGCCAAGTAGAGGAGTCATTTTCTTTTTCTCTCAATCTCTCCTTCTTTTTTTTTGTTTTTTTTTTCACAGACTTCAACCCATGTCTTAGGTACCACTGTCAATTTTACACAGTGCCAAGTAGGGGAGTCTCTCACTATCTTTGGATTTTTTCTTCCCAACAAATAATAAAATAGACTAAACATCAACTAGGTTAATCAATTGACATCAATTCAAAAATTACACTCATATGCTCATTTTATTTAAGAAAGATGCTTCAATCAATGAAGAATTTCAACAAGTAGATATATATTGAAGAAATAAATTGAGCATAATAGGTATATTTCCATTCATAGGCATGCATTATCATAGAAAAATTCACACATCCCTGTAAAAGAATGTGAAACATTAAATCCAAATAGTCATGAGGTGTAAAGTGATAGATCTGTGTAATCACATAAGGCTCAAACAATGCAAAGGGTGTAAAGTGATAGAATTTTGAGGAGAAGAAAACGTGTAGATAATCAAATCAAATAAAATAATCACTAGAAAGTGCAAACAATACTCGCAAAATAATATACCGAAAATACATAAGGCTCAGTATAAAAATATTGTCGGGGCAGATGCTACAAGGTTCAAAGATGTGCCTTTTGAAAATTTTACCTGCACAATTTAGGGTACATAAGGCTCAGTCTGAAAATAGTCTCAAAAATAATAATGATAAAAACAATTCTCTCAATGGAGAATCAGAGATGTCGCCAGAGGTCTGAAGAGGATGCCGGTGGAAAAAGCTGATGCAGCTGAGAAGTAGAGGGTGAACAAAGGCTAGCTGAAAAGCTGCTAGCAATGATGGTGATGGTGCCGACAGTAGAGTCAGTAATCTCTAGTGGCCTGCTAGAGAATACAGTCCTGGAGGTGAGATCGTCGGCCGGTGGGTGTGAGAGATAGCACTGCAGAGAAAAGAAATCAGTCACTAATAAAGAGTCTGCTGCATAAATAAATCAAATAAATGGAAACAGAGATAGTAGAAGAAGTAAGAGTCTGCTGATGGTATAATCTAGTGTTGACGGCTGGAAACAGTGATGTCAGAGGCAGATGCAGTGGTAGCTAGAGGTGGAAGACAGTTGCTTTTGAAGATTTCTGGATCTGGAGGCAGAAGAAGCAATAACAGGTAGAAAGCAAACAGTACAGTTTTTGAATTTTTTTATGAAAAGTAGCCATACCCTAGAATAAAATTTAATGATCCAAATAGAAAATCGACAAAACCAAGTTGTAGAATAAGATTTGTTCTTTTCAGACGTATGAAAATCAAAGGATCAAAATCTGTCAGGAATTTAGGGTATCAACAGAAAGAAGGCTACTCAGATTACAAAACTGCAAAAACTGCACAAAAGTTAATCAGATTAAAAAAGTTGCCATGTGTCCTAGAATGATCAGAAAATATTTTCATGAAAACAATTAATCCACAAGATAGAACAACATACGAACTTCATATTCCATGTGAAAAATCAGGTTTTTAAGTCATCGAAACATCTTAAAATGTGGCAGCAAAAGTGCTAATTAGATTAGTCAGAAAAAACTAATGGAGAAATTTATCAGAATCGAAAAGTTGCTATGGGTTTTAGAATGATCCATGGACTTTATGAAAGAGTCCCCTTCAAGGGGGAGCGAAACCCTAGATAGGCGCATAACAAAATTCGAGCGGAAGCAAGGGTTTCTTTAGATCTTTTGCATGTCATATGATCAACTTTCATGAATTAGTATAGATCAGAAGAGATTCATACCATGGCCATCGCTTTGATGGAGCTTTGGAAGAAGATCGCAAAAAGCTTTCCTCCGAAGGTACCGCACACAAGAAGATAGATGGCGCCTCCTTGTTGATCCTTGTGCTAGCAAAGATCTTCAAGTCTCCTTGTCGAGTGGAAGGGAGGAGATGTTTTTCCTTGGCCGAGAGCTCCTTGTTGTCAACCCCTCAATCACACGAGAGTGTATTCGTCAAGAGGAAGGAGCGACAATTCGTGAGGAGTGGTGAACGTGAGGCGTTGAGAAGCTATTTTGGAAACCGCCACTTCCAAAAATAGTAAGCCTTCACTTCATGCGTTGATGCGTTCACCCAAGTGAACCGAACGCATATGCATCTCCCCTTTGAACCATGCGCTCACATATGAGCCGGTTCATATTGGTTTGGTTCAAAACCAATCAAGCCAAGCCTTTAGTCCAGATCAAATTAAACCCTAAGGTTCCAGATCTGACCGTTCATCTCTTGATGCTCCTGATCTCACCGATCTAGCATCCAATCTCTCGATCGAAGCTTACCGATCTCAAGCCCCAATCAATCAAACATGATCAGACCAGATCTCACTTACAATCAGAGTTTAAATCCCTTTAAACTGAACCAAAACAATTCAGTCCACACGATCTGACATGAGTAAGCCATATCATCAAATTGTGCGACCCTAAGGGTTTCCTTTAAATGTCGGTAACGATAACTTACGTTATCACGATCAGTGAGGGGTATCTAGCAACACATCACTGTCTCCCGATATAAAGAAAAGAGTCTTCCAAGACTACACCCAAACCACAGCACAAGTGTGAATCCACTTCACGAGGCATACATATTTCCTTTGCCACTGGATGTTCTTATTGGACAAGCGAGTCAAGCCTGTAACTCCAATATGATGAGCATGATTAGATCAGATGAACATAGTCACCTGGGTATGGCCATACACTTTCTCAATCATCTCATCCAGGGGGGCCCCCAGTAGAACATCACACTCCTTAAACAAGGAGACGGCAATCCTTTATCTATCACTAGTGCCCTAACCTGACTCATGATCATTATCCAAGATAGTCTATAACCATTATGTTTCAAATGATATTGAACTACCTCAAAACAATGACAATCATCATTTAGAAACACAAGTGATCTCAAGTCAGAGGATATGTGCCACTTGTTGCATACAAGGATTATTCACATTGTGACAAGCAATTGAATATCCTAGTAGGGTCTGTCCAGTACATCCAATGTACCCATGAGTCTACATCTTATTCCATGCTCGAAGCATCCTATAAGATTAGAACACATATTAGTCTCAATCATATCAAGGCTGTCTCATGTTCACCAAGATATCTCGACTAAGGACATTGAGCATGTCAGCCTAGCTGAACAGCATTGAGACATTATTCAGAAGTACACTTATTGCAGCAGACAATGTAACAAACTGAATAACAACCATTGCCTTTATAAACATAAGAGTTTGTACATGATACTGAAAGAATCCCAAGGCCTCAAACATTAGCCTTAAGGGCATACCCCAACACTTTAAATTCAGAAAAAATATCCAGATGATAGGCAAAGATGAGTACTTCGTGATGGTGCCAAAGATCAAAAATTTTCGTGACCCAGATTCTTAAAATCGCAGCGAGAAAACACCTACTCGGATAAGCAGAAAGCAGTTCAAAAATTACGGGCGTAATGTTCTTTACGGCAGTGCCATAATTGACACAAATTCTCGGATCAGATTATACAAGAAATATGGTACCGTAATAATTTTTATGGTACTGCCGTAAAATCAGTCAGAAATGTTTTTTTTGAAAAATTCAAAAATTCAAAAATTACGGTACCGTAAAAACCAATACCGTACCGCCGTAATAGACTAAAACTCTCGGGATGAACTCAGATCAATATTATGACACCGTAAAGATGATTACGACAGTGCCGTATTTTGTGCAAAAATTAATTTTTCTTGCAAAAAGAAAAGAAAAATTAATTCTAAAAATAAACTAAAATATAAGAAACAAAGCTAAGTAAAAATGCTTGGGTTGCCTCCTAAGAAGCGCTAATTTTAGGTTCATAGCTTGACCAGAAATCAAATCTCATGGTGAAGTAGGTGAATCAGTACCAAAGTAGATAGCATGTAATTTTCTACATTTCCTTTGTCCAAAAATTTTAGCCACTAATCCAAATATCCAAAATTGCATATGAATCACAATCAATGTGGCTTTCTTAAACATGCAAAAATTAAAATCAGAACTTTCAATGATCTTCCTATGTTTATTAGAGAGCAAAATCATAAGTCCTTTCTTCAAATTTTTATCTTCAATTGGAATAGGACTTTGATCAAAAAATTTAAGGAGTGGATCATCAAAATAATTTTTGTCTTTCATTAGATTCCTCAATAAAGCATAGATTTTCAATGAAATCAGAAGATTCAACATTAGATATGGGCAAAACATCATAGTGAATTTCATCAATGTTTGTAATATTCAAGTCATTTTCAATTTCCTCATGCTCACAATTAAATAATTTATTAATTTCAAAATTATCATCCAAATCGAAGTGAGATTTGTCAAAATCAATTTCCTCATGCTTTTCCACAAATAATTCATCATTAGAATCAGAGTCAAATTCATCAAATTTCACAAAAGAATTAATTTGAGAATCAATTTTATCATATCTATCAATAAATAGCTTATCATCAATTTCAAAATTTTCACCCAAATCATATTGAGGTACATAAATATCACAATTTTCAAACTCATCAGATTTAACCATAAATGATATATCATCAAAAGCATCAATTTCATCAAAAGAGGGTTTTTCAAAATCAATTTCCTCAACCTTTTCCAATAATACATTATTAAAAGAATCAAATTCAGAATTATCAAAATCAGATTGAGATGCATTAATGTCCACATAAGGCTCAATCTCAAAACGATCATAATCAGAGGGAGAATTTTCTAAATCAAGTTATTCAGTTTCAAACTCAAATAAACATGCTTGTTGTGCTAACTGGGTTTCCAAAATTTCTGAATCAGCAGTTAAAGATTCTACTTGAGAAGCAAGCTGACCAATTATTCCCTTAAGATCTTCAATTTCTTTACTTCTATTTGTCATGATTTGGTTTTGATTTGTCATGAATTTTTCAAGCATGGATTCTAACCTAGATTCCTTAGTGTCCTCAAAGTATGGTTCAGAAACATGATCAGAGCAATCATCATAAAAAGAATATTGATTTTCCCAACTAAGATAATAATAATCATCTTGATAACATGGTAAATTGGGATTTGCATTATTTCTAAATTGACATTCATAAGCATAATGATCATTACATTTACAAATATTGCATCTAGTAGAAGGAATAGAGTGTAATTTCAATATGTCCGCAAGAGTGCATTGTGAATCATCTTCATGCTTACCTTGTGGCATGTATACGTTACTTCTTTGAGATGCCCATGAATTGTGATGAAAAGACATATTTATCAAACCTATCAAGATCAGAAAGATAATCCAACACCAATCAAAAGATAAAACCTTTTTTTTAGAATAAAAAAACAAAAAATATAAAACACAAGTAAATTCAAAGATTTTAGAAATACAAGCTCTGTCACAACTTGTGAAAATCCAAAACTTGCAAAAACAGAAAAAAAAGTTCAATCTAAAACAAATAAACTTAGTCTAGCAATACTAACAACTATTTTGATATTAACAAAATTAAGGTACCCGGCAACGGCGCCAAAAACTTGATGTATCCCAAGTTATTTGGCGTGTACCTAGGACTAATCCTCGGCAACGACGCCAAAAACTTGTAGTGTCTGCAAGTGCACGGATACTTCGAAGTAATAAAAAAATCGAACCACAGAGACCTACGTGTTAAGTACCAAATAGATATTTTCTCACTAGCTAAGCAAGCTGAATATGATGGAAGTAAACTATGCAGAAAAGTATGCTAAAAAGATAATCAAAGAGAAATAACTGGGACTAGGGTTTCATCCTCCTTGATTCTAATGACTAGACATAATAAAAGGTCACCAGACTAATCTTATCATGATAAAGACTTAATTTACTTCATAAAGGGATCATCTCATTTTCGTGCAGACAATCATGCAGGGACCAATCCTCGCTTTCGCGCAAGATCTATCCTAGGCTAATGATAAGTAAATCATTAATCAAAGAATTCAAAGATCACTTTCATGCATCCGAATTCTAAGTTAATTGTCTTAAGTGGAATCTCAAGGATCACTTTCGTGCATCCGAGACTCAACACAAGTTCTACTTATGGTTTTCCAACGTTCCGATCCTTACTTTCGTGAAAGATCTCCATGTTTGACAACTTGACTCTACCCTAGATTTAGACTATCATCATGGCAATAAGATCACTAAAATCAAATAATTAAGAACTAACCTAAGAGAGTTCCTAACATGCAATTCTAGGGTTCCAAGTTCTCAAGCAAGTCACCTTTCGGTCCTTATTGTGAGAACTCTAAAACATGAATAATAACATCAATCTATGGAGAATCAAAGACAAACAATAACATAAGTAGAATCATCATAATAAAACTATTCTTACGAAGGTAAAAAGTTATCTAATCATTAAAAATCTAGGGATATTACACCCCATGTCCCAAAAAGTGTTTAAGAATGCATCGAAGAAGAGGCACAATAATCCATGGTGTAGGAAATCAAAACAGAGGGAGAGAACATATTACGGTACGACCATAATAGTGATTACGGCCGTAATCTGGGATGAACAGTGCTGGTGACTCTCCTTTGTTGATTTCTCCCTCGTCTGAGATCCTTTTGCTCTAAAACTTCTGGTATGTCCTCTCCACCTCCAAATGAAGCTTCTGTGTAAAAATCGCGGCGAGAGGTGCCCTCTACGCCTCACGGTACGAGGCCAAACCCTAACCGCCTCTCTATCGATTGCTCCTTCGATATTGGATCAAAATTTGTTCTTTCACTTCGTGTGTCTTCTCCTCTTAAAGACGAGTCCGTAGCATCTTTCAGGTCTCAATTTAGAGGTCTAGATCAAAAGATCCGCACAAGATTTGGACCCGTAAAAATCGTGTTTTTGAAATGAAATTACGGCCGTAGAAGAAATTATGGCAGTGCCGTAATTTTGACTCTATGAAGTAATTGTCAAGATTATGGCCCGTAATAATGTTTACGGCCATGCCGTATTTGCTTCTGTATGTTTCTGGACCAAAATACGTCCCGTAAAGATCATTACGGCAGTGCCGTAATTTCTGAAATCTCTCGGGTGGAAAATCATCTAGCATTACGGCACCATAAAGATTGTTACGACGGTGCCGTAATCGCCATGAAAACTCTGGTCAAAATCTTCCCAAATTACGACACCTCTCAGGGATTACGGCCGTACCGTAATTCTATGGTGGAATTACGGTACCGTAAAATCCATTACGGGGGTGCCGTAATTTGCTATGAAGCTCTGATTCTCCTGAAATTGTTGTGATGTCTGGAATCCATTGTTGTGCTCGAATCCTTCAAAATCCATCAAAATATAGCACTTTTTACATGAAATTCATGAAAAACAAGAAATTGTGTAGATTCCGTGATATTTAACAAATAATGCTTAAAAACAAGCAAAAGTTCATAAATATGACATGAAAAGATATATAAAATGGCATGAAATTTACTATAAATTTCGGTGTCACCAAAGACCAAAGCGCGCAATCGCAGTCCGCGAGACCACGTTCAGGCTACTACCCCCATCAATGACGATCTTACACGAGTGTCCATTACACTTGATGTAAGTCATGAAGCTACTAGAGCACCTCCAACCCTCGGAGGGTGGGGTTTGGACAAGGGTGCACCGCACAACCGCAAGCGTGGGGTGACCCGACTCATCGCCACTCGTGTAGCAATCGGCCTCTACATCGTGCTCTGCAGGCTCACAAGTGATAGTGGCGACACAGGCAGGGGTCTTGTCTGCAGTGGCGAACTTCTTAGGGCAGTCACTAGACAGATGGCCCGGCTATAGGCAGTTGTAGCAATTGACACGACTAGTCGGGCCGACAAGTGGGGCCTTCCCCTTATCCTCCCAACTGGGGCAAGAAGATGGGGCATCGGGGGCTGAATGTCTAGGGGAGTGATGGGCCGCAGGCATGGGCCGTGGGTCGGAATGAGGCTCGTGGCACTCGGGTCTAGAGTGGGCATGAGGAGGCCCGCTCAAATGAGGGCGCCAAGGGGGTCCGGACTCGTTGCGCCTATTCGCAGCCCTAAGGTCATGCTTGATATCATGAGTGCGCTGGAAGGTTTGGTCGTAAGTTTCTGAGCTATACGTGGGTAGGGCGCGACGGATATCCGCGTGGAGACCATTCCTAAACTTCAACAAAACTAACTCGGGGTCCTCCTGAAAGGAAACCTAGGTAACATGCATTTTGAAAATTTTGCATAGGCGGAAAAACTAGGTTTCATGGATCGCTTGACTTGAAATATAATCAACCATGAAAGGATAAGTTGAAGCATTACCATGGCCATAGTTTGTGTGGCGGCTTGGAAGAAGAAAGGGAAAGGCTCCTCTTCTCCAAAGGAATCACATGTTGGGGTATGCCCTTAAGGCTAATGTTTGACGCCTTGGGTTATTATCAGTTTCATGTATAAACTATGTTTATAAAGGCAATGGTTGTTATTCAGATTGTTGCATTATCTGCTGCTGTATGTATACTTCTAAATAATGTCTCAAAGATGTTCAGCTTAGCTGACATGCAGTATAGTCCTTAGTCGAGATATCTTGGTGAACATGAGACAGCCTTGATATGATTGAGACTAATATGTGTTCTAATCTTATAGGATGCTTCGAGCATGGAATAAGATGTAGACTCATAGGTGCATTGGATGTACTGGACTGACCCTACTTAGGATGTTCAGTTGTTTGTCACAATGT
Organism: Costus lasius; assembly: GCA_027563935.2. NCBI lineage: Eukaryota > Viridiplantae > Streptophyta > Magnoliopsida > Zingiberales > Costaceae > Costus > Costus lasius. Next base: position 88,855,106 of record CM050446.2, read on the forward strand.
GAATAATCCTTGTATGAAAGCAAGTGGCATATTTCCTCTGACTTGAGATCACTTGTGTTTCTAAATGATGATTGGCATTGTCTTGAGATAGTTCAATATCATTTGAAATATAATGGTTAAGGATTATCTTGGGTAATGGGCAAGAGTCATGTTAGGGCACTAGTGATAGATATAGGATTGCCTCTCCTTGTTGGAGTGTGATGTTCTATAGGGGCCCCCTGGATGAGATGGTTGAGAAAGTGTATGGCCATACCCAGATGACTATGTTCATCTGATCTAACCATTCTCATCATGTTGGAGTTACAAGCTTGACACACTTGTCCAACGAGAACATCTAGTCTTGGAAGACTCTTTCCTTCATATTGGGAGACAGTGATGTGTTGCTAGATACCCCTCTCTGGTCGTGATAACGTAAGTTATCGTTACCGACATTGAAGGAAACCCTCAGGGTCGCACAATTTGATGATATGGCTTACTTATGTCAGATCGTGTGGACTGAATTGTTTTGGTCCAGTTTAAAGCAATTTAAACTCTGATTGGAAGTGAGATCTGGTCTGATCATGTTTGATTGATTAGGGCTAGTGATCGGTAAGCTTCGATCGGGAGAATTGATGCTTGATCGATGAGATCAAGAGGATCAAGAGATGTGTGGTTAGATCTTGAGCCATCTGGTTCAAAGAGATCTAAACCATGGCTGGTTTGATTTGGTCTTTGAACCAAATAGAAATGAACCAAATGGAATAGAACCGGTTCACTTTGGTGAACGTATGGTTCGATTGAGAGATGAGTTTCGATGGTTACGTGGGAGTTAAAGTAAGAGTAAAACACTTACTATATTTGGAAGGCATGATTCCTTTTGGAAACCCCCCACGGTTTCGAACGTTGAGACGCTCTCTCTCTCGCCCCCTTCCTCTCGTGCGTGTCTTGCCTCCACGAAAGGGAAGAAGTTTTGCCAGCCAAAGGGGTGAACACATCTCCTCATACACGATCAGGATACCTTGGCGTTTTTGCTAGCACAAGGGACGCGCAAGGAAGCAAGTTCCATCACCTTGTGTGCGACTTCTTTGGAGGAGAGCCACTCGCCCTCTATCTTCTTCCAAGCCGCCACTCATGGCCATGGTAACATCTTCACTTGTTTTAAGCAAGTTTTAATATTGATCATATGATTAAGCCATACGATCATGAAACCTAAAATTTCCGCTGCCTATGAAAATTTTATATGCGCCTATGACCTAGGTTTCGCCACTTTCAATTGGTATCAGAGCGAGGTTTTGGCTTCATGCATTTGATTGCTTTTGTTGTGATCCATGTTTGTTATAAGCTTATGGTAGATCTACTACATGCGCATCTTTTGGGCATCATGCGAAAATATAGTTCATGGTTTAGAACTACATGTATCTTGTTTTCTTCCAAGCTGGCGCATGTATGATCCATGTTTGCGCATAGGGAGAAGTTTTTATCAAAAACTTATTGTCCTGCGCGCCCCTCACCTAGATCTCTATAAGCATCTACTTTAAATTCTTAGACGGGTTGATAGGTTTGAAGTCGGCAGTCAAGTCTGGACCCAACAGCCTGATCAGACCATCTGACAGCCTAGATGGGTCGGTCAGATAGCACCTGTGCGCAAGCAATACAGGTGGCTATAGGCCGACTGCAGAAGGGTGTGTAGCGATGTCTAATTGAGGCGCCTGGTGAACGATCATGATTAAGGCCCGGGGTCACACCCGCTTGCCAGAAATCATGTGGGACGTTCAGCCCTTAAGGCATGCATAGTTGACCATAAGGTCGACGCAAGTCAGTTATGACTGGGTGCTTGCAAGGGCAGTGGGTCTGACTTGGTCTGATGAGTGGATACCTATTAATGGACCGTTGTAAGGTAGTAGGGCACATAAGGAAATAAAATTGATGCCATGGGTTTTTCAAAAATTTTATTTTCTGTTTGGATCACATGTATGCTTTTTAACATGGTGAATGAGTGTCTATTTAATCTTATGTGGGCTGCCCTTTTATTTGTGTGCTGTGCTGGGGCCTGCGTGCCTGGAATTAATTTTATAAATTTTATTGTGATCTGCGAATCACATTTCAATTTATGAAAAATGTATAATTGACCTGCGTGTCAAACCATGTCTAGATAGATTAAAATGTAATTTGATTAGACATGAGCACAGAGCACACATGGCAGAGGCGCTTGCAGCAAGTGGCTTCACCAGGTGGGAGGTCTAGAGTTCGACTCTAGAACAGGCGCAACCAGTCTGGTGGGCGCATGCATTTGGACTGCAGAGGGCGCTTGGGCCCGTGCTGGGCCAGATGAAGTGAAAGAGACCCATAAAGAGCTCAAGTGAAGACTTGTGTAAAACTAGGGTTTTACTTAGGCTTAATGGGCATTTACCACATAAGATAATTGTGCTTTCAATTTACTGTTTTAAGTAACATTAGCACATGCATGATTTATTCTTTTGCTATCACCATAGATATTGCATGATAGTAAGAAGATTAAATGGACCGTTAAAATCCAACGTAAAATATCAAGCTCGATAGCCTTCTGACGCGAAACCTCGCTGTTCTGACTATCGTTGGGGCCGTGTTGTACCCACTCAGTGGGCACGCCCAGCTATCTTCAGACGGTGTGTGATTACACCTACATGCTACAGAGAAGGGATTTATCGCTTCTCGTTGCTCAGCATAGCACATGGTGGTCTAGAGAGTAGGTCAGGTCAGCTTGACCATATAGGCTACATATTGAGCATATGTTAGCTATATGGAGGCAGCCATCTGTGGAATCAGAGACTGTGTTGTACCAACTCAGTTGGCACAGTCTGCAGGATTGCCTAGATGAAGGGGAATCGCACGGGTTGGCGATTGGTATGGATAGCCTACTAGTGATTAGTACTTGAACTCTCTGTGTATCTTATCTCGCCTGAGCGGGACGCGGAGACCAAGTATGAAATCTGGATCCCATCTCACTAAAAGAGTTTCACTCTTTCGGACTATTTTATTGGATTTTTCAGTCAGATAAAATAGTGAGAAAAGAATCACTCTTAAGTCCTGGATTGATTCTAACATGGATACTGACCTTGTTGTTCTTGCTATGTTGTAGATTTCTGCAGCAACGAACTGTTAGGGTATGCCCTTAAGGCTAATGTTTGAGGCCTTGGGATTGTAAAAGTATCATGCAATAAACTCTTGTGTTTATAAAGGCAATGGTTATTATTCAGTTTGTTACATTGTCTGCTGCAATAACTGTGCTTCTGAATAATGTCTCAAAGCTGTTCAGCTAGGCTGACATGCATATGTCCTTAGTCGAGATATCTTGGTGAACATGAGACAGCCTTGATATAATTGAGACTAATATGTGTTCTAATCTTATAGGATGCTTCGAGCATGGAATAAGATGTAGACTCATGGGTACATTGGATGTACTGGACAGACCCTACTAGGATATTCAATTGCTTGTCACAATGTGAATAATCCTTGTTTGCATCAAGTGGCACATGTCCTCTGACTTGAGATCACTTGTGTTTCTAGATGATGATTGTCATTGTTTTGAGGTAGTTCAATATCATTTGAAACATAATGATTATAGACTATCTTGGATAATGATCATGAGTCAGGTTAGGACACTAGTGATAGATAAAGGATTGCCGTCTCCTTGTTCAAGGAGTGTGGTGTTCTAAAGGGGCCCCCCTGAATGAGATGATTGAGAAAGTGTATGGCCATACCCAGGTGACTATGTTCATCTGATCTAATCATGCTCATCATATTGGAGTCACAGGCTTGACACGCTTGTCCAATAAGAACATCCAGTGGCAAAGGAAACATGTATGCCTAGTGAAGTGCATTCACCCTTGTGCTGTGTTTTGGGAGTAGTCTTGGAAGACTCTTTCCTTTATATCGGGAGACAGTGATGTGTTGCTAGATACCCCTCACTGATCGTGATAACGAAAGTTATCGTTACCGACATTTAAAGGAAACCCTCAGGGTCGCACAATTTGATGATATGGCTTACTTGAGTCAGATCGTGTGGACTGAATTGTTTGGGTTCAGTTTAAAGGGATTTAATCTCTGATTGTAAGTGAGATCTGGTCTGATCATGTTTGATTGATTAGGGCTTGAGATCGGTAAGCTTCGATCGAGAGAGGTGATGCTAGATCGGTGAGATCAGGAGCATCAGGAGATGAACGGTTAGATCTTGAACCTTAGGGTTTGATATGATCTAGACCAAAGGGGGCTTGGGCTTATTTGATTTGGTTTATTGAACCAAATGCAATTGAACCAAAAGAGAACCGGTTCACTTATGTGAACGCATGGTTCGAAAGGGTGAAGGCGTTTTGGTCGTTTATGAGTGCATGCTTCCATTTATGGTAAGTCATCAAGGCCTCTTCTTCAAAACGCCTAACGCCAAGCCGTTCACCACTTGACTTCACTTCGCTTGGCTTCTTGCAATTAGCATGTGGAGAAGAGGTGGACGAACGTGTGGAGCTCTCGCCCAAGCAAGATCTCGTCTCCCATCCCTTCCATTCGGCAAGGACACTTGAAGATCTTTGCTAGCACAAAGATCAACAAGAAGAAGCCATCTCTCTTCTTGTGTGCGTCACTTGTGGAGAAGATCTCTCTTGGTCTTTGCTTCCAAGCCGCCTCCTTCTCATGGCCATGGTAACGCATCTTTCACTTGATGTTTAAGTTAATCATATGAATGTATAGCATGCGATCAAATGTGAAACCCTAATTCCGCTGCTAAAACAAAGAAAGGTCACTTGCGCCCCCCTCTTGAAAGGGGTACTCACCTTAGGGTTTCTCGCTCCCCCTTGAAGGGGACCCTAACAATTGGTATCAGAGCGGTTAATATATGTTCATATGATTGCTTTGTTTGTTTTGTGATCCTTGTTAGTATAGATCTATTTCACATGCGCAACCACATGCTAGGTTTTAGGTGTTTGGCGCATGTGTGATGTTCATGTTTATGCATGTTCTTGTTGGCGCATGTTAAGTATGTTGAATGGTATTTCATCAAAACTTATATCTACTTGCGCGCAAACATTTAGATCTATATGCACTTACTATAAACCCTTAGACGGGTTGATGGGGTTGAAGTCACCCTCTAGGTTAGATCCACATAGTCTGATCAGACCATCTGACAGCCTAGATGGATCGACCAGATGGCACCTGTGCACAGGCACGAGGTGGCTATAGGTCGATTGCATCACAGGCATGTAGCGAGGTCTGGTTGAGACAACCAGTGAACACACATGAGCTAGGCCCGGGGTCACACCCGCTTGCCAGAACTCATGTTGGTTGTTCAGCCCTTGGCGCATGCATGGTTGACCATTAGGTCAACTCGAGTCAGTTAGGACTTGGTGCATGAAAGGGCATGGATCTAACTAGATTGTTGAGTGGATCCCTATCAATGGACCGTTGTAAGGTTGTAGGGCACATAAGAAAATTAAAATTGATGCCAATGGGTTTTCAAAACTTTTATTTTCTTTATAATGGATCACATGTTGATTGCATGATGCCATGATGTTTGTTTATTTAATCTTATGTGGGATGCCCAATTTAATGTGTGCTGTGCTGGGGCCTGCGAGCCTGGAATTAAACTTGTAAATTAATTTTTATTGTGATCTGCGAATCACATTTTTAATTAATTTGTATAATTGACCTGCGAGTCAAGCTTGTCTAGATAGATCAAAATGTATTTGATTAGACAAGAGCACAAAAGCACACATCGCAGAGGCGCATTCAGCTGGTGGGCGCACCTGAGCTGCATTGAGCGCTAGGTCCCTGGGTTGGACCAGATGAGATGCAAAAGACCCAAGAAAAGCAAGTGAAGACTTAAGTTAATTAAGGTCTTACTTAGGCTATGGGCTTTTACCACATAAGATCCATGCTTTCTTTTATTGTTTAATAATTAGAATTGCATGAGTTATTTATCTTCTGCTATAGCCATAGGATTTGCCTGATAGTAAGAAGATAAAAGACCGTTAAAATCCAAACGCTAAAATATCAAGCACGTAATGCCTTCTGACGCGAAACCTCACTGTTCTGACTATCGTTGGAGCCGTGTTGTACCCACTCAGTGGGCACGTCCATCTATCTTCAGACGGTGCGGGATTACACCTGCGTGTTACAGAGAAGGGATTTATCGCTTCTCGTTGCTCAGCATAGCACGTGGTGGTCCAGGGAGTAGGTCGGGTCAGCTTGACCATGTAGGCTACATATGTGGCGCATATGGTAGCGCATGGAGGCAGCCATCTGAGGGATCAGAGACTGTGTTGTACCAACTCTGTTGGCACAGTCTGCTGGATTGCCCAGGTGAAGGGGAATCGCATGGGTTGGCGATTGGCTGGGACAGCCTACCAGAAATTAGTGCTTGTCATCTCTGTGCATCTTATCTCGCCTGAGCGGGACGCGGAGACCAAGTATGAAATCTGGATCCCATCTCACTAAAAGAGTTCTACTCTTTTGGGCTGTTTTGCTGGATTTTTCAGCCAGATAAAATAGTGAGAAAAAGAATCATTCTTAAGTCCTGATTGATTCTTAACATTGATACTGACCTTGCTGTTCTTGCATTGTTGTAGATTCCTGCAGCAACGAACACCATGAGCTTCAATGTGCGATCCCTACTGGAAAGGGAGAAGTTTGCTGGGCCAAACTTCTCAGACTGGTTCGGACACCTTAAGATCGTTCTTAAGGCAGAGAGGAAACTGTATGTCCTCGAGACGGCTGTGCCGCCTCAACCCGCTGCGAACGCCGCAAGGGCGGTTCGTGATGCCTATGAAAAGCATGTCAATGATAGCATTGATGTCGCTTGCCTGATGCTAGCGTCTATGACGCCACCGCTGCAGCGTCAGCATGAGGATATGTCGGCTATAGAGATTATAGCGAACCTCAAGATGCTGTATGCTGCACAGGCGAAGACAGAACGCTATAATCTGACAAAGCTTTTCTTTCAGAGCAAACTGGCTGAAGGGAGCCCAGTGGGAGCTCACGTGCTCAAGATGATTGGGCACAAGGAGGCTCTGGAGAAACTGGGGCATACCATCAACCAGGAGCTTGCTGTAGACATTATTCTGCAGTCTCTCCCGCCCTCTTTCGATTCGTTCATTATTAACTTTAATATGAACAAAATCGATTGTACTCCGGCAGAGCTGCTGAATATGCTCTTGACTACTGAGGAGACTCTGAAGGGAAAGCCTTCAACCTCTGTCTTAATGGTTCCTTCCAGGAACAAGAAGAAGGGGAAGAAGGGCAAAGCCCCTGTCAAGAGTTACAGCAAGGCTCTGAAACAGAAGGTAAAGCGGTCAAAAGACAACAGGTGTTTCCACTATGGCCAGCTGGGTCACTGGAAAAAGGACTGTAAAGCGCTCCAAGGAGATAAGAGGGGAAGCATTGCTTCTGGCTTAGGTATATATGTGACTGAGGTCATGTTATCTTCTTCTTCCATTTCATGGGTGTTGGACACTGCATGTGGAGTTCACATTTGTTCAAATGTGCAGGAACTCAAGAGAAGAAGACAGGTGGGACAGCATGAGGTGGACCTACGAGTTGGAAACGGGGCACGGGTTGCTGCTGTTGCTGTAGGGGATTATTACATCTCATTACCATCTGGCATTGTATTAGAATTAAACAATTGTTATTTTGTACCCAGTATTACCAAAAATATTATCTCTATTCCTGCTCTTGTCAGGAAAGGGTTTTCCTTTGAATGCAAGATTTCAAAGTGTTATATTACTCTTGATAATATTGTTTATGCTACTGGTTCAATTAACAATGGGTTATTCATGTTGGACATGGAATATTCTATACAAAACATTGATAATAAGAAAGCCAAGTATGCTGATGACAGCACCTTGCTATGGCATAGTCGTTTAGGCCATATTAACAAGAAGCGCATTAAGCGGTTGCATGATCATGGACTGCTGGGATCATTCTCCTATGAGGAGATTGATACATGCAAAGCTTGTTTAATGGGTAAAATGACGAAGTCTCCTTTTCCTCACAAAGGTCAAAGGGCTTCAGGTTTACTTGACCTTATACACAGTGATGTGTGTGGGCCATTTAGTAAACATGCCAGAGGTGGCTATCAGTACTTCATTACCTTTACTGATGATTTCAGTAGATATGGGTATGTCTATTTAATGAGACATAAAAGTGAATCTTTTGACAAGTTCAAAGAGTTCAAAAATGAAGTACAGAATCAGCTAGGCCGAAATATCAAGGCACTTCATTCTGATCGAGGTGGAGAATACTTGAGTCATGCGTTTACTGACTATCTGAAGGAGTGTGGGATTATCTCACAGCTCACTCCACCAGGAACACCGCAATGGAATGGTGTGTCCGAGAGGAGAAATAGAACGTTACTTGATATGGTTCGTTCTATGATGAGTCAGGCTACTCTTCCATACTCCTTTTGGGGATTTGCACTGGAAACAGCTGCAAAGGTACTAAACCGAGTGCCATCCAAGGCAGTTTCAAAGACTCCATACGAGTTATGGTATGGGAAACAGCCGAGCTTGACATTTATCAGGATCTGGGGTTGCGAGGCTTATGTCAAAAAGCTCGCCTCTGGGAAACTGGAGAGCAGATCTGAGAAATGTATCTTTGTCGGTTACCCTAAGGAAACTAAGGGTTATTATTTCTACGATCCCAAAGAGAACAAGGTATTTGTTGCTCGGACGGCCATTTTTCTTGAGAAGGAGTTTCTTCTGCAAGAAGCCAGTGGGAGAGAAATAAAGCTAGATGAGAATCCAGAGGAAGGACAAAGTAGTCAAGCACAGTTGGATGAGCCTGAGCCGGTAGAACAGGTTACTGAACAACCTGAGGCTCAGATATCACGGGAACCGCGAAGATCGGGAAGGATCCGTCGACAGCCTGAGCGCTATGACGGAGTCTACATCATTGATAATGATGAACCCCTGACTTATGCGGATGCGGTCAGTGGACCGGAGTCAGCTAGATGGCTTGAAGCTATGCGAGCCGAGATGGACTCCATGTCAGATAACCAAGTCTGGGATTTGGTTGATCCGCCTCCGGGAGTTATCCCTATAGGCTGTAAATGGATCTTCAAGAAGAAGATTGACATGGATGGTAACGTGGTTACCTATAAAGGCAGGTTTGTTGCGAAAGGTTTCAAACAAATCTACGGGATAGATTATGATGAAACTTTCTCTCCTGTAGCCATGTTTAAGTCTATTCGGATTCTTTTCGCGATAGCAGCATATTACGATTATGAGATCTGGCAGATGGATGTGAAGACCGCTTTCCTTAATGGAAATCTGGATGAGGATGTGTATATGACACAACCTGAAGGTTTCACTAATCCATCAGATCGTCATAAAATATGCAAGTTAAAGAAGTCCATTTATGGACTAAAACAAGCATCTAGAAGCTGGAATATTCGTTTTGATGAATCAATCTCTGAGTTTGGTTTCATCAAGAACGAGGATGACCCGTGTGTATATAAGAGGTTTAGTGGGAGCGTGATTACTTTCCTAGTCCTCTACGTCGATGATATCTTAATCATTGGAAACGATTTTCCTGAAATGCATGCTGTTAAAGCATGGCTAAGGAAATGTTTCCAGATGAAAGATCTAGGAGAAGCAGCCTATGTATTAGGTGTGAAGATCTACAGGGATAGATCTAAGAGGCTTCTCGGGCTGTGCCAGAGTACTTACATCGATAAAGTCCTGGAGAGATTTCATTTAGAGAATTCTAAACGAGGATATCTTCCAGTCAGACATGGTCTGAATCTTTCGAAGAGTCAGTGTCCACAAACACAGACTGAGAAAGATGAAATGGATAATACGCCTTATGCTTCGGCTATTGGGTCCATTATGTATGCGATGTTGTGTACTCGCCCAGACGTCGCTTACGGGTTAAGCGTGACCAGTCGATTCCAAAGTAATCCAAGTATGGCGCACTGGATTGCAGTCAAGAACATTTTAAAATATCTGCGGAGGACCAAAGATATGTTCTTGATATATGGTGGTCAGGAAGAACTCAGTATAGAAGGATATACTGACGCTTCGTTCCAGTCGGACCAGGATGATTTCCGATCGCAATCAGGCTATGTTTTTAGCTTGAATGGTGGAGCAGTGGTGTGGAAGAGTTTCAAACTGTCTACTGTTGCTGATTCCACAACAGAAGCCGAGTATGTTGCAGCCTCGGAAGCATCCAAGGAGGCAGTGTGGATTCGTAAGTTCGTGAGAGAACTTGGTGTTGTTCCTTCGAGTGCAGATCCTTTGGTTATCTTCTGTGATAACACTGGAGCCATTGCACAAGCAAAGGAACCACGGTCGCACCAGAAGTCCAAGCACATACAGAGACGGTTTCACTTGATCCGGGAGATCATTGATCGTGGCGAGATCAAAATATGCAAGGTTCATACAGACGACAATCTGGCTGACCCGCTTACCAAGCCTCTGGCGCAGCAGAAGCATGAGAAGCACTGTAATAATATGGGTTTGAGATTTCTCAACCATTAGATTAAGTGCAAGTGGGAGATTGTTAGGGTATGCCCTTAAGGCTAATGTTTGAGGCCTTGGGATTGTAAAAGTATCATGCAATAAACTCTTGTGTTTATAAAGGCAATGGTTATTATTCAGTTTGTTACATTGTCTGCTGCAATAACTGTGCTTCTGAATAATGTCTCAAAGCTGTTCAGCTAGGCTGACATGCATATGTCCTTAGTCGAGATATCTTGGTGAACATGAGACAGCCTTGATATGATTGAGACTAATATGTGTTCTAATCTTATAGGATGCTTCGAGCATGGAATAAGATGTAGACTCATGGGTACATTGGATGTACTGGACAGACCCTACTAGGATATTCAATTGCTTGTCACAATGTGAATAATCCTTGTTTGCATCAAGTGGCACATGTCCTCTGACTTGAGATCACTTGTGTTTCTAGATGATGATTGTCATTGTTTTGAGGTAGTTCAATATCATTTGAAACATAATGATTATAGACTATCTTGGATAATGATCATGAGTCAGGTTAGGACACTAGTGATAGATAAAGGATTGCCGTCTCCTTGTTCAAGGAGTGTGGTGTTCTAAAGGGGCCCCCCTGAATGAGATGATTGAGAAAGTGTATGGCCATACCCAGGTGACTATGTTCATCTGATCTAATCATGCTCATCATATTGGAGTCACAGGCTTGACACGCTTGTCCAATAAGAACATCCAGTGGCAAAGGAAACATGTATGCCTAGTGAAGTGCATTCACCCTTGTGCTGTGTTTTGGGAGTAGTCTTGGAAGACTCTTTCCTTTATATTGGGAGACAGTGATGTGTTGCTAGATACCCCTCACTGATCGTGATAACGAAAGTTATCGTTACCGACATTTAAAGGAAACCCTCAGGGTCGCACAATTTGATGATATGGCTTACTTGAGTCAGATCGTGTGGACTGAATTGTTTGGGTTCAGTTTAAAGGGATTTAATCTCTGATTATAAGTGAGATCTGGTCTGATCATGTTTGATTGATTAGGGCTTGAGATTGGTAAGCTTCGATCGAGAGATGTGATTCTAGATCGGTGAGATCAGGAGCATCAGGAGATGAACGGTTAGATCTTGAACCTTAGGGTTTGATATGATCTAGACCAAAGGGGGCTTGGGCTTATTTGATTTGGTTTGTTGAACCAAATGCAATTGAACCAAAAGAGAACCGGTTCACTTATGTGAACGCATGGTTCGAAAGGGTGAAGGCGTTTTGGTCGTTTATGAGTGCATGCTTCCATTTATGGTAAGTCATCAAGGCCTCTTCTTCAAAACGCCTAACGCCAAGCCGTTCACCACTTGACTTCACTTCGCTTGGCTTCTTGCAATTAGCGTGTGGAGAAGAGGTGGACGAACGTGTGGAGCTCTCGCCCAAGCAAGATCTCGTCTCCCATCCCTTCCATTCGGCAAGGACACTTGAAGATCTTTGCTAGCACAAAGATCAACAAGAAGAAGCCATCTCTCTTCTTGTGTGCGTCACTTGTGGAGAAGATCTCTCTTGGTCTTTGCTTCCAAGCCGCCTCCTTCTCATGGCCATGGTAACGCATCTTTCACTTGATGTTTAAGTTAATCATATGAATGTATAGCATGCGATCAAATGTGAAACCCTAATTCCGCTGCTAAAACAAAGAAAGGTCACTTGCGCCCCCCTCTTGAAAGGGGTACTCACCTTAGGGTTTCTCGCTCCCCCTTGAAGGGGACCCTAACACGAACACCACAGGGCTCAATTTGCGATCCATACTGGAAAGGGAGAAGTTTGCTGGGCCAAACTTCTCAGACTGGTACAGACAGCTTAAGATTGTTCTTAAGGCTGAGAGGAAACTGTATGTCCTTGAGACGGCAATACCGCCTCAACCCGCTGCGAACGCCGCAAGGGCGGTTCGGGATGCTTATGAGAAGCACGTTAGTGATAGTACTGATGTCGCTTGCCTTATGCTTGCGTCAAAGACGCCAGAGCTCCAGCGTCAGCATGAGGATTTGTCTGCTATTGATATTATAGCAAATCTCAAGATGCTGTATGCTGCACAGGCAAGGATAGAACGCTATAACTTGACAAAACTTTTCTTTCAGAGCAAACTGACTGAAGGGAGTCCAGTCGGAGCTCACGTACTCAAGATGATTGGGTACAAGGAGGCTCTAGAGAAACTGGGACACACCATCAATCAGGAACTTGTTGTAGATATTATCCTGCAGTCTCTCCCGGCCTCTTTCGATCCGTTCATCATTAATTTTAATATGAACAAGATCGACTGTACTCCGGCAGAGTTACTGAATATACTCTGCACCACAGAGCAGACTCTTGAGAAGGGAAAGCCTTCATCCTCTGTCTTGATGATTCCTTCAAGGAATAAGAAGAAGGGGAAGAAGGGCAAAACCCCTATTAAGAGCTACAACAAGGCTTTGAAACAAAAGATGAAGCGGTCAAAGGATAACAGATGTTTCCATTGTGGCCAGCTGGGTCACTGGAAGAAGGACTGTAAAGCGCTCCAAGGAGAGAAGAGGGAAGCAAGCCTTTCACTTCTGGCTCAGGTATTTACGTGACTGAAGTCATGGTAGCTTCTTCTATTTCATGGGTGTTGGACACTGCATGTGGAGTTCACATTTGTTCAAATGTACAGGAACTCAAGAGAAGAAGACAGGTGGGACAGCATGAGGTGGACCTACGAGTTGGAAACGGGGCATGGGTTGCTGTTGTTGCTGTAGGAGAATATCACATCTCTTTACCATCTGGTCTTGTATTAGAACTTGACAATTGTTATTTTGTATCGAGCATAACCAAGAATATTATCTCTATTCCGGCTCTTGTCAGGAAAGGTTTTTCTTTTGAATGCAAAACTTTAAAGTGTTGTATTTCATATGATAATATTGTTTATGCTACTGGGTCGATTAATAATGGGTTATTCATGTTGGACATGGAATGTTCTGTACAACAAATTGATAATAAGAAAGCCAAGTATGCTGATGACAGCACCTTGCTATGGCATAGTCGTTTAGGCCATATTAACAAGAAGTGCATTAAGCGGTTGCATGACCATGGACTGCTGGGATCATTCTCCTATAAGGAGCTTGATACATGCAAAGCTTGTTTAATGGGTAAAATGACGAAGACTCCTTTTTCTAATAAAGGTCAAAGGGCTTCAGGTTTACTTGACCTTATTCACAGTGATGTGTGTGGGCCATTTAGTAAACATGCCAGAGGTGGCTATTTATACTTCATTACTTTTACTGATGATTTCAGTAGGTATGGCTATGTCTATCTTATGAGACATAAGAGTGAATCCTTTGACAAGTTCAAAGAGTTCAAAAATGAAGTACAAAATCAGTTAGGCCGAAATATCAAGGCACTTCGATCAGATCGAGGTGGAGAATACTTGAGTCATGAGTTTACTGACTATCTGAAGGAGTGTGGGATTATCTCACAGCTCACTCCGCCAGGAACACCGCAATGGAATGGTGTGTCCGAGAGGAGAAATAGAACCTTATTGGATATGGTTCGTTCTATGATGAGTCAGGCTAGTTTACCTTACTCCTTTTGGGGATTTGCACTGGAAACAGCTGCAAAGGTACTAAACCGAGTGCCATCCAAGGCCGTTTCAAAGACACCATTTGAGTTATGGTATGGGAAACAGCCAAGCTTGACATTTATGAAAATCTGGGGTTGCGAGGCCTATGTCAAAATGCTCGCCTCTGGGAAACTGGAGAGCAGATCTTATAAATGTATCTTTGTCGGTTACCCTAAAGAAACTAAGGGTTATTATTTCTATGATCCCAAAGAGAACAAAGTATTTGTTGCTCGAACGGCTATTTTTCTTGAGAAGGAATTTCTTCTGCAAGAGGCCAGTGGGAGGGAAATAAAGTTGGATGAAAATCCAGAAGAGGGACAAAGTAGTCAAGCTCAGTTGGATGAGCCTGAGCCAATAGATCAGGTTGATGTTCAACCTGAGGCTCAGATATCACGGGAACCGCATAGATCGGGAAGGATCCGTCGTCAGCCTGAGCGCTATGACGGAGTCTACATCATTAATGATGAACCCCTCACTTATGCGGATGCGGTCAGTGGACCGGAGTCAGCTAGATGGCTTGAAGCTATGCGAGCCGAGATGGACTCCATGTCAGATAACCAAGTCTGGGATTTGGTTGATCCGCCTCCGGGAGTAATTCCTATAGGTTGTAAGTGGATCTTCAAGGAGAAGAAAGACATGGATGGTAACGTGGTTACCTATAAGGGCAGGCTAGTTGCGAAAGGTTTCAAACAAATCTACGGAATAGATTATGATGAAACTTTCTCTCCTGTAGCCATGTTCAAGTCCATTCGAATTATTCTCGCGATAGCAGCATATTATGATTATGAGATCTGGCAAATGGATGTGAAGACCGCTTTCCTTAATGGAAAACTGGAAGAGGATGTGTATATGACACAGCCTGAAGGTTTCATCAATCCATCAGAACGTTATAAAATATGCAAATTAAAGAAGTCAATTTATGGACTTAAACAAGCATCGAGAAGCTGGAATATTCGTTTTGATGAATCAGTTTGTGAATTTGGTTTCATCAAAAATGAAGATGACCCGTGTGTATATAAGAGGTTTAGTGGGAGCATGATTACTTTCCTAGTCCTCTACGTCGATGATATCTTGATCATTGGAAACGATATTCCTGAACTGCATGCAGTCAAAGCATGGTTAAGAAAATGTTTCCAGATGAAAGATTTGGGAGAAGCAGCCTATGTACTAGGCGTGAAGATCTATAGAGATAGATCTAATAGGCTTCTCGGGCTGTGCCAGAGTACTTACATCGATAAAGTCCTGGAGAGATTCCATTTAGAAAATTCTAAAAGAGGATATCTTCCAGTCAGACATGGTCTGAATCTTTCAAAGAGCCAGTGTCCTCAAACACAGTCTGAGAAAGATGAAATGGACAATACGCCTTATGTTTCGGCTATTGGGTCCATCATGTATGCGATGTTGTGTACTCGCCCAGATGTCGCTTACGGGTTAAGCGTGACCAGTTGATTCCAAAGTAATCCAGGGAAGGCACACTGGATTGCAGTCAAGAACATTTTGAAATATCTTCGGAGGACCAAAGATATGTTCTTGATTTATGGAGGTCAGGAAGAACTCAGTATTGAAGGATATACTGACGCTTCGTTCCAATCTGACCAAGATGATTTCCTATCGCAATCAGGCTATATTTTTAGCTTGAATGGAGGAGCAGTGGTGTGGAAAAGTTTCAAACAATCAATTGTTGTTGATTCCACAACAGAAGCCGAGTATGTTGCAGCCTCGGAAGCATCCAAGGAGGCAGTGTGGATTTGTAAGTTCGTTCAAGAACTTGGTGTTGTTCCTTCGAGTGCAGATCCATTGGTTATCTTCTGTGATAACACTGGAGCGATAGCACAAGCAAAGGAACCACGGTCACACCAGAAGTCCAAGCACATACAGAGAAGGTTTCATTTGATCCGTGAGATCATAGATCGAGGAGAGATCAAGATGTGCAAGGTTCATACAGATGACAATCTAGCTGACCCGCTTACAAAGCCTCTGGCACAGCAGAAGCATGTGAAGCACTGTAATAATATGGGTTTGAGATTACTCAACCATTAGTTTAAGTGCAAGTGGGAGATTGTTGGGGTATGCCCTTAAGGCTAATGTTTGAGGCCTTGGGTTATTATCAGTTTCATGTATAAACTATGTTTATAAAGGCAATGGTTGTTATTCAGATTGTTGCATTATCTGCTGCTGTATGTATACTTCTGAATAATGTCTCAAAGATGTTCAGCTTAGCTGACATGCAGTATAGTCCTTAGTCGAGATATCTTGGTGAACATGAGACAGCCTTGATATGATTGAGACTAATATGTGTTCTAATCTTATAGGATGCTTCGAGCATGGAATAAGATGTAGACTCATAGGTGCATTGGATGTACTGGACTGACCCTACTTAGGATATTCAGTTGTTTGTCACAATGTGAATAATCCTTGTATGCAAGCAAGTGGCATATTTCCTCTGACTTGAGATCACTTGTGTTTCTAAATGATGATTGGCATTGTCTTGAGATAGTTCAATATCATTTGAAATATAATGGTTAAGGATTATCTTGGGTAATGGGCATGAGTCATGTTAGGGCACTAGTGATAGATATAGGATTGCCTCTCCTTGTTGGAGTGTGATGTTCTATAGGGGCCCCCTGGATGAGATGGTTGAGAAAGTGTATGGCCATACCCAGATGACTATGTTCATCTGATCTAACCATTCTCATCATGTTGGAGGTACAAGCTTGACACACTTGTCCAACGAGAATATCTAGTGGCAAAGGAAACATATATGTCAAGTGAATTGGATTCACACTTGTGCTGTGGTTTGGGTGTAGTCTTGGAAGACTCTTTCCTTCATATTGGGAGACAGTGATGTGTTGCTAGATACCCCTCTCTGGTCGTGATAACGTAAGTTATCGTTACCGACATTGAAGGAAACTCTCAGGGTCGCACAATTTGATGATATGGCTTACTTATGTCAAATCGTGTGGACTGAATTGTTTTGGTCCAGTTTAAAGCAATTTAAACTCTGATTGGAAGTGAGATCTGGTCTGATCATGTTTGATTGATTAGGGCTAGTGATCGGTAAGCTTCGATCGGGAGAATTGATGCTTGATCGATGAGATCAAGAGGATCAAGAGATGTGTGGTTAGATCTTGAGCCATCTGGTTCAAAGAGATCTAAACCATGGCTGGTTTGATTTGGTCTTTGAACCAAATAGAAATGAACCAAATGGAATAGAACCGGTTCACTTTGGTGAACGTATGGTTCGATTGACAGATGAGTTTCGATGGTTACGTGGGAGTTAAAGTAAGAGTAAAACACTTACTATATTTGGAAGGCATGATTCCTTTTGGAAACCCCCCACGGTTTCGAACGTTGAGACGCTCTCTCTCTCGCCCCCCTTCCTCTCGTGCATGTCTTGCCTCCACGAAAGGGAAGAAGTTTCGCCAGCCAAAGGGGTGAACACATCTCCTCATACACGATCAGGATACCTTGGCGTTTTTGCTAGCACAAGGGACGCGCAAGGAAGCAAGTTCCATCACCTTGTGTACGACTTCTTTGGAGGAGAGCCACTCGCCCTCTATCTTCTTCCAAGCCGCCACTCATGGCCATGGTAACATCTTCACTTGTTTTAAGCAAGTTTTAATGTTGATCATATGATTAAGCCATACGATCATGAAACCTAAAATTTCCGCTGCCTATGAAAATTTTATATGCGCCTATGACCTAGGTTTCGCCACTTTCATCACACACAAGATGTTGATGGCTTCTTCCTTGTGCTCTTTGTGCTAGCAAGGCACTAAGGAGTCCTTGATCGAAACTTGGAGAGGAGATGTCCTTTTTCTTTGTTGACCGAACTCCTTTCCTTTTGTTGTTCTTGAAGATGATCAAACAACCACACAAAAGAGGAGGCGAGAGAGCAAGCTTCGAAAACGTGAGAGACCAAGATGGAAAGATTCGGTTACCACTTATGGTAATAACCAAAAATGTAACTCCCTCTCTTAACTCCCATGCGTTCACCCTAAGTGAACCAACCGAAACTTCCCTCTTTAATTGAACCATGCGCTCACACTAAGTGAACCGGTTCAATTTTATTTGGTTCAAGGACCAAATCAAACCAACCCTGGTTTTGATCTTATTGAACCAAGTGGCTCAAGATCCAACCACACATCTCTTGACGCTCTTGATCTCTTCGATCAAGCATCAATTCTCCCGATCGAAGCTTACCGATCATATGTCCTAATCAATCAAACATGATCAGACCAGATATCACTTCCAATCAGAGTTTAAATTGCTTTAAACTGAACTAGAATAATTCCAGTCCACACGATCTAACATAAGTAAGCCATATCATCAAATTGTGCGACCCTGAGGGTTTCCTTCAATGTCGGTAACGATAACTTACGTTATCACGATCAGAGAGGGGTATCTAGCAACACATCACTGTCTCCCGATATGAATGAAAGAGTCTTCCAAGACCACTCCCAAACGACAGCACAAGTGTGAATCCAATTCACTCCCTTTGCCACTGGATGTTCTCTTTAGACAAGCGTGTCAAGCCTGTAATTCCAACACGATGAGAATGGTTAGATCAGATGAACATAGTCATCTGGGTATGGCCATACACTTTCTCAACCATCTCATCCAGGGGGCCCCTTTAGAACATCACACTCCAACTAGGAGAGGCAATCCTATATCTATCACTAGTGTCCTAACATGACTCATGCCCACTATCCAAGATAATCCTTAACCATTATCTTTCAAATGATATTGAAGTACCTCAAGACAATGCCAATCATCACTTAGTAACACAAGTGATCTCAAGTCAGAGGGAATATACCACTTGCTTGCTTATAAGGATTTATTCACATTGTGACAAACAATTGAATATCTTAAGTAGGGTCAGTCCAGTACATCCAATGCACCTATGTGTCTAAATCTTATTCCACGCTCGTAGCATCCTATAAGACCAGAACACATATTAGTCTCAATCATATCAAGGCTGTCTCATGTTCACCAAGATATCTCGACTAAGGACAACTCTGAATGTCAGCAAAGCTGAACATCATTGAGACATTACTCAGAGGTATACATACAGCAGCAGACAATGCAACAATCTGAATAACAACAATTGCCTTTATAAACATATACTCAGTTTATACATGATACTGATAATAACCCAAGGCCTCAAACATTAGCCTTAAGGGCATACCCCAACAATCTCCCACTTGCACTTAAACTAATGGTTGAGAAATCTCAAACCCATATTATTACAGTGCTTCTCATGCTTCTGCTGCGCCAGAGGCTTTGTAAGTGGGTCAGCTAGATTGTCATCTGTATGTACCTTGCAGATCTTGATCTCTCCTCGATCTATGATCTCACGGATCAAATGAAAACTTCTCTGTATATGCTTGGACTTCTGGTGTGACCGTGGTTCCTTTGCTTGAGCAATCGCTCCAGTGTTATCACAGAAGATAACCAATGGGTTTGCACTTGAAGGAACAACACCAAGTTCTTGAATGAACTTACGAATCCATACTGCCTCCTTTGATGCTTCTGAGGCTGCAACATACTCGGCTTCTGTTGTAGAATCAGCAACAATTGATTGTTTGAAACTCTTCCACACCACTGCTCCTCCATTCAAGCTAAAAACATAGCCTGATTGCGATCGGAAATCGTCTTGGTCTGATTGGAACGAAGCGTCAGTATATCCTTCAATACTGAGTTCTTCCTGACCTCCATAAATCAAGAACATATCTTTGGTTCTCCGAAGATATTTCAAAATATTCTTGACTGCAATCCAGTGTGCCTTCCCTGGATTATTTTGGAACCAACTGGTCACGCTTAACCCGTAAGTGACGTCTGGGCGAGTACACAACATCACATACATGATGGACCCAATAGCCGAAGCATAAGGCGTATTGTCCATCTCATCTTTCTCAGACTGTGTTTGAGGACACTGGCTCTTTGAAAGATTCAGACCATGTCTGACTGGAAGATATCCTCTTTTAGAATTTTCTAAATGGAATCTCTCCAGGACCTTATCGATGTAAGTACTCTGGCACAGCCCGAGAAGCCTATTAGATCTATCTCTGTAGATCTCCACACCTAATACATAGGCTGCTTCTCCCAAATCTTTCATCTGGAAACATTTTCTTAACCATGCCTTGACTGCATGTAGTTCAGGAATATCGTTTCCAATGATTAAAATATCATCGACGTAGAGGACTAAGAAAGTAATCACGCTCCCACTAAACCTCTTATATACACACGGGTCATCTTCATTTTTGATGAAACCAAATTCATAGACTGATTCATCAAAACGAATATTCCAGCTTCTCGATGCTTGTTTTACTCCATAAATGGACTTCTTTAATTTGCATATCTTATGACGTTCTGATGGATTGATGAAACCTTCAGGCTGTGTCATATACACATCCTCTTCCAGTTTTCCATTAAGGAAAGCGGTCTTCACATCCATTTGCCAGATCTCATAATCATAATATGCTGCTATCGCGAGAATAATTCGAATGGACTTGAACATGGCTACAGGAGAGAAAGTTTCATCATAATCTATCTCGTAGATTTGTTTGAAACCTTTCGCAACTAGCCTGCCCTTATAAGTAAATACGTTACCATCCATGTCTTTCTTCTTCTTGAAGATCCACTTACAGCCTATAGGGATTACTCCCGGAGGTGGATCAACCAAATCCCAGACTTGGTTGTCTGACATGGAGTCCATCTCGGCTCGCATAGCTTCAAGCCATCTTGCTGATTCCGGTCCACTGACCGCGTCCGCATAAGTGAGGGGTTCATCATTAATGATGTAGACTCCGTCATAGCGCTCAGGCTGACGACGGATCCTTCACGATCTACGCGGTTCCCGTGATATCTGAGCCTCAGGTTGAACATTAACCTGATCTATTGGCTCAGGCTCATCCAACTGAGCTTGACTACTTTGTCCCTCTTCTGGAATTTCATCCAGCTTTATTTCTCTCCCACTGGCCTCTTGCAGAAGAAATTCCTTCTCAAGAAAAATAGCCGTTCGAGCAACAAATACTTTGTTCTCTTTGGGATCGTAGAAATAATAACCCTTAGTTTCTTTTGGGTAACCGACAAAGATACATTTATCTGATCTGCTCTCCAGTTTCCCAGAGACGAGCTTTTTGACATAAGCCTCGCAACCCCAGATTTTGATAAATGTCAAGCTCGGCTGCTTCCCATACCATAACTCATATGGAGACTTTGAAACGGCCTTGGATGGCACTCAGTTTAGCACCTTTGCAGCTGTTTCCAGTGCAAATCCCCAAAAGGAGTAAGGTAGAGTAGCCTGACTCATCATAGAACGAACCATATCCAATAAGGTTCTATTTCTCCTTTCAGACACACCATTCCATTGCGGTGTTCCTGGTGGAGTGAGCTGTGAGATGATCCCACACTCCTTCAGGTAGTCAGTAAATTCTCGACTCAAGTATTCTCCACCTCGATCTGAACGAAGTGCCTTGATATTTCGGCCTAACTGATTCTGTACTTCATTTTTGAATTCTTTGAACTTGTCAAAAGATTCACTTTTATGCCTCATTAGATAGACATAACCATACCTACTGAAATCATCAGTAAAAGTAATGAAGTATGAATAGCCACCTCTGGCATGTTTACTAAACGGCCCACACACATCACTGTGAATAAGGTCAAGTAAACATGAAGCCCTTTCACCTTTATTAGTAAAAGGATTCTTTGTCATTTTACCCATCAAACAAGCTTTGCATGTATCAAATTCCTCATAGGAGAATGATCCCAGCAGTCCATGGTCATGCAACCGCTTAATGCGCTTCTTGTTAATATGGCCTAAACGACTATGCCATAACATGGTGCTGTCATCAGCATACTTGGCTTTCTTGTTATCAATTTGTTGTACAGAACATTCCATGTCCAACATGTATAACCCATTGTTAATCGATCCAGTTGCATAAACAATATTATCATATGAAATACAACACTGTGAAGTTTTGCATTCAAAAGAAAAGCCTTTCCTGACAAGAGCAGGAATAGAGATAATATTCTTAGTTATGCTTGGTACAAAATTGTTGGGGTATGCCCTTAAGGCTAATGTTTGAGGCCTTGGGATTCTATCAGTATCATGTATATAAACTCTTATGTTTATAAAGGCAATGGTTGTTATTCAGTATGTTACATTGTCTGCTGCAATAAGTGTGCTTCTGAATAATGTCTCAATGCTGTTCAGCTAGGCTGACATGCTGTAATGTCCTTAGTCGAGATATCTTGGTGAACATGAGACAGCCTTGATATGATTGAGACTAATATGTGTTCTAATCTTATAGGATGCTTCGAGCATGGAATAAGATGTAGACTCATGGGTACATTGGATGTACTGGACAGACCCTACTAGGATATTCAATTGTTTGTCACAATGTGAATAATCCTTGTTTGCATCAAGTGGCACATGTCCTCTGACTTGAGATCACTTGTGTTTCTAAATGATGATTGTCATTGTTTTGAGGTAGTTCAATATCATTTGAAACATAATGGTTATAGACTATCTTGGATGATGATCATGAGTCAGGTTAGGGCACTAGTGATAGATATAGGATTGCCGTCTCCTTGTTTGGAGAGTGATGTTCTGAAGGGGCCCCCCTTGCATGAGATGATTGAGAAAGTGTATGGCCATACCCTGATGACTATGTTCATCTGATCAAGTCATGCTCATCATATTGGAATAACAAGCTTGACACACTTGTCCAATAAGAACATCCAGTGGCAAAGGAATCATGTATGCCTAGTGAGTTGATTCACACTTGTGCTGTGGTTTGGGTGTAGTTTGGAAGACTCTTTCCTTTATATCGGGAGACAGTGATGTGTTGCTAGATACCCCTCACTGATCGTGATAACGTAAGTTATCATTACCGACATTTAAAGGAAACCCTTAGGGTCGCACAATTTGGTGATATGGCTTACATAAGTCAGATCGTGTGGACTGAATTGTTTTGGTTCAGTTTTAAAGGAGTTTAAACTCTGATTGTAAGTGAGATCTGATCTGATCATGTTTGATTGATTAGGGATTGAGATCGGTAAGCTTCGATCGAGAGAAGTGATGCTAGATCAGTGAGATCAGAAGCATCAAGAGATCAACGGTTAGATCTTGAACCATTTTGGTTCAGAGAGAGATCTAGACCATGGCTTGGGTTGTTTTCGGTTTGGTCTTTGAACCAAAAGCATTAGACCGAATTCCATTGAACCGGTTCACATATGTGCGAACGGTTGGTTCAAGGTGAAAGCGTTTTAGGGCGGTTTGCTTTGAGTGGGCGATAGCTTCATGACTTTCCATATTGGGAAATCATGTAACGCCTCATCTAAAAAAATGCCTCAACGCATGTTGTCTTCTTGCTTGGTCGTCTATCCATTCGGGTAGAGGTTGGTCTCGACGACAAGAAGGAGAGCTTCATCGCCCTAGCCGAAAGTGTATTTCCATCTCCTTCATACGACAAGAGCCTTGAAGCCTTGCTAGCACAAGGAACACAAGGAGTAGCCATCATCTTCTTGTGTGCGCCACCTTTGGAGGAAAGCCCTTTCGCAATCTTACTTCCAAGGCACCATCCAATCTAATGGCATTGGTATGAACTTCCTCTTGATCCATTCAATCATTTGAAGTTGATCATAAGAATATATTACATGCGATTTTGTTGAAACCCTAGCATCCCATGCGAAAATGTTATATGCGCCACACTTAGGGTTTCACCCCCTTGCGCTCCCCCTTGAAGGGGACTCTACAAAAATAACAATTGTCAAGTTCTAATACAAGTCCAGATGGTAAAGAGATGTTATATTCTCCTACAGCAACAGCAGCAACCCGTGCCCCGTTTCTAACTCGTAGGTCCACCTCATGCTGTCCCACCTGTCTTCTTCTCTTGAGTTCTTGCACATTTGAACAAATTTGAACTCCACATGCAGTGTCCAACACCCATGATATAGAAGAAGCAACCATGACTTCAGTCACGTAAATACCTGAGCCAGAAGTGAAAGGCTTACTTCCCTTCTTCTCTCCTTGGAGCGCTCTACTGTCCTTCTTCCAGTGACCTAGCTGGCCACAATGGAAGCATCTGTTGTCCTTTGACCGCTTCACCTTTTGTTTCAAAGCCTTGTTATAGCTCTTGATAGGGGTTTTGCCCTTCTTCCCCTTCTTCTTATTCCTTGAAGGAACCATTAAGACAGAGGATGAAGGCTTTCCTTTCTCAAGAGTCTGCTCTGTGGTGCAGAGCATGTTCAGTAACTCTGCCGGAGTACAGTCGATTTTGTTCATATTAAAATTAACGATGAACGGATCGAAAGAAGCCGGGAGAGACTGCAAAATAATGTCTACAACAAGTTCTTGATTGATGGTATGTCCCAGTTTCTCTAGAGCCTCCTTATACCCAATCATCTTGAGTACGTGAGCTCCTACTGGACTCCCTTCAGTCAGTTTGATATGAAAGAAAAGTTTTGTCAAGTTATAGCATTCTGTCCTTGCCTGTGCAGCATACAACATTTTGAGATTTGCTATAATATCAATAGCTGACAAATCCTCATGCTGACGCTAGAGCTCAGGCATCATTGACGCAAGCATAAGGCAAGCGACATCAGTACTATCACTGACGTGCTTTTCATAAGCATCTCGAACCGCCCTTGCGGCGTTCGCAGCGGGTTGAGCCGGTATTGCCGACTCAAGGACATACAGCTTCCTCTCAGCTTTGAGAACAATCTTAAGCTGTCTGTACCAGTCTGAGAAGTTTGGCCCAGCAAACTTCTCTCTTTCCAATATGGATCGCAAATTGAGCCCTGTGGTGTTCGTTGCTGCAGGAATCTACAACATAGCAAGAACAACAAGGTCAGTATGCATGTTAGAATCAATCCAGGACTTAAGAATGATTCTTTTCTCACTATTTTATCTGACTGAAAAATCCAATAAAACAGCCCGAAAGAGTGAAACTCTTTTAGTGAGATGGGATCCAGATTTCATACTTGATCTCCGCGTCCCGCTCAGGCGAGATAAGATACACAGAGAGTTCAAGCACTAGTCACTAGTAGGCTATCCATGCCAATCGCCATCCCGTGCGATTCCTCTTCATCTAGGCAATCCAGAAGACTGTGCCAACTGAGTTGGTACAACACGGTCTTTGATTCCTCATATGGCTGCCTCCATCTAGCTATCATATGCTCAATATGTAGCCTATATGGTCAAGCTGACCTGACCTACTTCCTGGACCACCACGTGCTATGCTGAGCAACGAGAAGCGATAAATCCCTTCTCTATAGCATGTAGGTGTAATCACGCACCGTCTGAAGATAGCTGGGCGTGCCCACTGAGTGGGTACAACACGGCCCCAACGATAGTCAGAACAGTGAGGTTTCGCGTCAGAAGGCAATCGAGCTTGATATTAACGTTGGATTTATTTTCGGTCTTTTATCTTATTACTATCATGCAAATTCTATAGTGATAGCAGAAGAATAAAACATGCTTGTGCTAATATTACTTAAAACAGTAAATGAAAGCACCATTATCTTATGTGGTAAACGCCCATAAATGCCTAAGTAAAACCCTAGTTTCACAAAAGTCTTCACTTGAGCTCTTTATGGGACTCTTGTACTTCATCTGGCCCAGCCCGGGTACAAATGCCCTCCAGGCAGTATGCGCCTGCTCTAGAGTCGAACTCTAGACCTCCCACCTGGTGAAGCCACTGACTGCGCGCCTCTGCCATGTGTGCTCATGTGCTCATGTCTGATCAAATTACATTTTAATCTATCTAGACATGGTTTGACATGCAGGTCAATTATACATTTTCATAAATTAAAGTGTGATTCGCAGATCACAGCAAAATTTATATTTAATTCCAGGCACTCAGGCCCCAGCACAGCACACAAGATAAGGGCAGCCCACATAAGATTAAATAAACACCCATTCAACATGTTAAACATGCATACGTGTGATCCAAATCGAAATAAAAGTTTTGAAAAAACCCATGGCATCAATTTTATTTCCTTATGTGCCCTACTACCTTAGAACGGTCCATTAACAGGTATCCACTCGTTAGACCAAGTCAGACCTACTGCCCTTGCATGCACCCAGTCATAACTGACTTGCGTCGACCACATGGTCAACTATGCATGCCTTAAGGGCTGAACGTCCCACATGATTTCTAGCAAGTGGGTGTGACCCCGTGCCTTAATCATGATAGTTCACTAGGCGCCTCAATCAGACATCGCTACACGCCCTTCTGCAGTCGGCCTATAGCCACCTGTATTGCTTGCGCACAGGTGCTATCCGGCCGACCCATCTAGGCTGTCAGATGGTCTGATTAGGCTATTGGGTCCAGACTTGACTGACGACTTCAACATTGTTAACCCGTCTAAGTATTTGAAGTAGGCTTTTAGATAGATCTATGTGAGGGTCGCGCATGATGATAAATTTTGATTGAAAACTTCTATAACAAGCGCAAACAAACATCACATGCGCAAGCTTAAATGAAAAATTCATGTAGATCTAACATGTGGTATGAACACATGGCATGTATTTTCGCATGATAACAAAAGCATGCGCATCTAGTAGATCTATCCAAAGCATAAAATCAAACATGGAACACAAGATGGCAATCATATATATCAAGCCAAAAACCAGCCCTCTGATACCACTGAAAGGAAACCTAGGTAACATGCATTTTGAAAATTTTGCATAGGCGGAAAAACTAGGTTTCATGGATCGCTTGACTTGAAATATAATCAACCATGAAAGGATAAGTTGAAGCATTACCATGGCCATAGTTTGTGTGGCGGCTTGGAAGAAGAAAGGGAAAGGCTCCTCTTCTCCAAAGGAATCACACACAAGATGTTGATGGCTTCTTCCTTGTGCTCTTTGTGCTAGCAAGGCACTAAGGAGTCCTTGATCGAAACTTGGAGAGAAGATGATCAAACAACCACACAAAAGAGGAGGCGAGAGAGCAAGCTTTGAAAACGTGAGAGACCAAGATGGAAAGATTCGGTTACCACTTATGGTAATAAACAAAAATGTAACTCCCTCTCTTAACTCCCATGCGTTCACCCTAAGTGAACCAACCGAAACTTCCCTCTTTAATTGAACCATGCGCTCACACTAAGTGAACCGGTTCAATTTTATTTGGTTCAAGGACCAAATCAAACCAACCCTGGTTTTGATCTTATTGAACCAAGTGGCTCAAGATCCAACCACACATCTCTTGACGCTCTTGATCTCTTCGATCAAGCATCAATTCTCCCGATCGAAGCTTACCGATCATATGTCCTAATCAATCAAACATGATCAGACCAGATCTCACTTCCAATCAGAGTTTAAATTGCTTTAAACTGAACTAGAATAATTCCAGTCCACACGATCTGACATAAGTAAGCCATATCATCAAATTGTGCGACCCTGAGGGTTTCCTTCAATGTCGGTAACGGTAACTTACGTTATCACGATTAGAGAGGGGTATCTAGCAACACATCACTGTCTCCCGATATGAAGGAAAGGGTCTTCCAAGACCACTCCCAAACGACAGCACAAGTGTGAATCCAATTCACTCAGTATACATGTTCCCTTTGCCACTGGATGTTCTCGTTGGACAAGCGTGTCAAGCCTGTAATTCCAACACGATGAGAATGGTTAGATCAGATGAACATAGTCATCTGGGTATGGCCATACACTTTCTCAACCATCTCATCCAGGGGGCCCCTTTAGAACATCACACTCCAACTAGGAGAGGCAATCCTATATCTATCACTAGTGTCCTAACATGACTCATGCCCACTATCCAAGATAATCCTTAACCATTATCTTTCAAATGATATTGAAGTACCTCAAGACAATGCCAATCATCACTTAGTAACACAAGTGATCTCAAGTCAGAGGGAATATACCACTTGCTTGCTTATAAGGATTTATTCACATTGTGACAAACAATTGAATATCCTAAGTAGGGTCAGTCCAGTACATCCAATGCACCTATGTGTCTAAATCTTATTCCACGCTCGTAGCATCCTATAAGACCAGAACACATATTAGTCTCAATCATATCAAGGCTGTCTCATGTTAACCAAGATATCTCGACTAAGGACAACTCTGAATGTCAACAAAGCTGAACATCATTGAGACATTACTCAGAGGTATACATACAGCAGCAGACAATGCAACAATCTGAATAACAACAATTGCCTTTATAAACATATACTCAGTTTATACATGATACTGATAATAACCCAAGGCCTCAAACATTAGCCTTAAGGGCATACCCCAACACCTCCTGTAAGTTACACCGGAGTTGTAGTGTCTCAAAGGTGAGGCGATATTCCTCGACGGTACCCGATCCTTAGTGTAGGCTACTATACTGATCAAGGAGACACTGCCTATAGGAGGGGGGGGGGGTATGTATAGCTATCGAAGGCGATACCTCATTTCTTTCCAAGTGGTGATGGGAGGAAGGGCTTGCTGCACATTTTAGCGCTCCACATTTGCCCAATGCAAACGCGCAGGGCCTTCGAGCTGGTACGTACATACCTAACGCGTGATTCGGGAGGCCAGTTACTAAGGTCAAAGTAAGAGTCGATAGACACGACCCAGTCAAGGAATTGGGATGGGTCGAGACCACCCGCAAAAGGCATGGGGGTGTTCCGAATGTAGCGGTGGAAGTCATCATTCAAGCGAGGGCGCTCTACATGGTGTCCAGTTGGGCCCCTTTGCCCAGCCCAAGCGTGCCCAAAACGACCATTAGGTTGGGGCCCTTGTGCGGCCCACACGTCATCCTCATCCAAGGGTTCATGCCCATAACCGAGGTCCCCCTGGACCTCATGAGGTCGCAGGTGACCAGACTCATCCTCAAGGACTCGCGGCCACAGGGGCGCGGTGATCGGAGGCAACTCTCTAGTCGGTGGTGTCACGCCCCTAGAGTATGATAATTTCATAATATAAAAAAAAAAATTGGCAATATTGTACCCAGGATCAAAACACTATAACCTGATCAACATAACTTATAAAATTTGTCTTTCCATCATCTAGGAGGTAACAACAATTCAAATAACCATTCAAAATTTCTCATTCTATTAATCAAAATCTTTATCATATCATAAAAACTATACATCCAATTCCAAATCCATAATATTTCTTCACTATAACTCACACTTATTTTACAAACATCAAAATGAACATCATACATGAGTCATTTAACTTTACATGCTCAATAATTTACAAACATAATATCTCACTCAGAAGTCATGGATCTTCTCACACTTATCAAACAAACATACTAACAACTTCATACATTAGTCATTAATGTTTACATACTCAAAACATAAAACCATACTCATTATCTTCTTTAAACTGTCCACATAAACTTGTTGCCCAAAGCTAACCTGTAAAGAGGTTATAATACAAGGATTGAGCAAGAATGCTCAACAAGTAATTAAGATGCCAAAAGGAGAAGTATTCCTAATAGATCTCCACATGGTTTCACAAGTAATATCAAATGGAAACATAATAGTGACATGGTAAGCAATTGTGTCATGATAGGCATAATACCATGGTAAGCGATAGTGACATGATAAGCAATGGTGACATGGTATGCATATCACAAGGTAGCAATACAAAGAGGCATATAATTACGCGGTAAGCAATATTGACATGATAAGCATAATATCATGGTAAGCAGAAAGATCACAAGGATATTCAACATAATAACAAATGAGTGTCAAATGTCAAAAGTCTCAATCAAAGCATCATACAAAGAATAGTGTAGAATATCTACTCAAGCATAGGAGCGATGGTAAGTTCATGATCTCATGGTATTCAAAACAAAGTGCCATAATAGAAATATATAAAGAATAGTGAGAACCAAAGCAAACAAAAATCTGTCCAAGCAAACAAAATCCTTCCAAACAAAGTCCTTCCAAACAAAGTCCTTCCAAATAAAGTCCTTCCAAGCAAAAGCCGACAAAAGGGCTCGCCATGGCCCAACCAAATGAGAGTGGAGGGAACTTAGTTCCACTCCCATAGCCAAATGTGAGTGGAGGGAACTTGGTTCCACCTCCATAGCCAAATTCCCATAATTGGGATCAAATCATTTTCCCACTATAAGATGTAAGGGCCAAAGAACAATGGTTTTATAACAAAGTCAAAGTAACAAAATGGCATTATTGCCTTCAAACAATTGCCCTCACAACATGATCATAGATACAAGTGTCAAATGTAACAATCAAAGGTACATTATCAATCTCATTTGGTCAATCAAAGGTGTATATCAAAGTCATAGAAACATTTGGTCATCTTCCAATACAATGGTAGTATGGATCAAATAATAAGTCATCAGCATCGAGTGTAGCACAAGGAGTATAACATGTTGTACCATATACTAAGACCAGAACATGTCAAACATGACCCATTATTGTAGGCAACTGAATCATAGGAAAATGCTATAGATAGTCATACAAAAGAGGTATCATTGGAAATATAATTGAATCTAGTTTCTATAGAA
Source organism: Costus lasius (assembly GCA_027563935.2). Lineage (NCBI taxonomy): Eukaryota > Viridiplantae > Streptophyta > Magnoliopsida > Zingiberales > Costaceae > Costus > Costus lasius. Next base: position 88,885,675 of record CM050446.2, read on the forward strand.
TCTGATTTTGTGTAATACAACGAAGTATACGAAAAGTTATAGCATCTCAAGTGTCAAAAGGTCAGACTGCCCATGATCAGGTTACAAAATCAATGAGTCAAAAATTATTGTTTGTTTCAAGCTATGTACTGTATAAACTATATGCAATATATGACTCAATGGAAAGGTATTTTAGTCTTCTTTCATTCAAACAAAATATCATATCTAACTAATCTGTAAATCCATACATACAAGACAATTACTACAAAGAGGTCAGCCCTATGTTCCAAAAACATATATCGACTATTGTTATCTGTTTGATACCAAAATCAGAGGTTATACTATGAAATATATGGTCCGTTGGTAATCTCTTTGAATCCTCTTTCGTGTAAAATAAGAATCACTCAAAACCGAATTGTCAATCAAAAGTTATAAGTTAAATACCACAAGTATGTCAGTCTGGTATTACAGCAATGAGATCCTGTATATGGCTACATATTTGATATCCTAAATCAAATGAAGTATACGAAATATTGGAGGCGTTTGAAAGATCTTCATGTCTTATTTTACACAAATCAAGTTTCAATGAATGATCATTGCGTAGACAAAGTTACATCCCAAAAATCGCCACAAGATCTGATTTGCATGAGTCATAAGTCCATACTTACTTGCTCTTGAACATACTCTACAATATGATAGTAATTTCTCCAAAAATTCCTTTGATCTTAGTAAAATATAGATCCATTAATCATAATCACACGTTTTACAAAATTATCATAATTTTAAGAGCATAAATGTAGAGTAAAGGGTAGAAACTTGCCTTAGCAGACTTTTTCTTCTTTTCAATTTACCGGGTCAGAATGAATTGACATAACAGGGTCGATAACCTATTCGAAGGTATTCAATATCTGACTCAAACGAAATATAATTGAGTCTTCTTTCCAATGACTCTAATTTCATACGATTTGGATTAGGGAGTCCAAAGTTATGATGATTTGAATGAAGAAAGGTCAGCTTTACTTTACATACGGATTCATAGTTATAATCATAACATTGATCATTCTTCCAAGGGTCGAATTTACCAAAAAAAATCATGGAAAATCAGAACCAAATTGAAGGCATACATGAAGTACAAGATCATTGAAGTCAAAGGCATACAATTACAAAGGAAGGTTGAGAACCTGCCTTAGAAGATTACTCTCCACTTCTTTTCTCCCCTTTTCTTTCCTTTCTCCTTCCCTTTGCTTAGGGTTCGTTTTTCCTTAGGGTTCGTTTTAGCTTCTCATGCAAGAAACAATGAGGTGGAAGCAAGTGGTAACTCAAGTACCATAAGGTGGCAAGGAGCTTGTCTTCTCATGCAAGCCATTAGGTGGCAACACTTGGGGCTTGGCTTCTCATGCAAGCCATCAGGTGGCATCACTCTATTAACTCCCTCATCATGAAATCATAAGCTGGTTTAGCTCTTCTCCCATCAACTATGAAAGCATAACTTAGCTACTTCATCATTTATTACCAAATTCCTAAGTGGTTTATCAAATGATAAAATTACCGTTTTGCCCAATTCTTTTCACAAAATTCCCAATGAGTCCTAGTATGAATCTTGAGTTATACCATTATAAAAGGAACCTTGAATATCACACTTAGCTACAATTTAAATTCAAGAGTTCAAACAAACAAAATGACTTAGTAGGTTTAGGCTTCATGCCTTATGGTACCACTTGTTTTATTTGTCAAAGCAACTTTGATTCTATTACAAAATGATAATAGTGATTTTAAAGCATGGGTGTCACAGGTGGGGCTAGGTTTGCAGACGGAGGTGGGTTAACCAGGTTGGAGCATCTATGCTCCGATGCCTCAGGGCGACTTGTGCGGACATGAATCCCAGCCATGATTTGCTGAAACATCGCGCTTGTATTCCCTTCGTGGGATTCCAAGCGCGCGGACAACGCATCCAACTTGGTGTCTACATGCGCTTCAAGCGCAGCCAAAGATTCTAAATGGGTTCTACTCCCTTTCGAGGGTGGGACCGACACTTGGGTTTCAGGTATAGTTTTCGGGAATTGGGACGACATAACTTGCGACCTGGTGGTCACCATGCACAAACAAGGCCGAAAATGACTATGTGTAGGATGCTGAAAACGCGAAAACAGTGCTGAAACATGCTATGCAATGGTCGGACCGTGCGAAAGATAAGAATCTAACGCGCAACGTCCTATGATACCAAAATGATGTAGAGACTATAGGAGGGTTGGTCCTTAGTGCAGTACTCTACGGTGTTTACATAATACACAGAAATCGTGGGAGGGTCTTGAGACGAGGGAAGTCAAATTGCTCGGAAAGTATATCAAGAAACACGGGAAATCAGCATGAATTCATTTCGAGGCAATACTAATGCGAGAGAAATCCAATTACTGAAATTCACTCAGTAACCTCTAGAGCAATTTTAAGCACAGCACGAACGTGGTTTGGAATCGCGAGGTCAGCTCACGCGCCTATGCACCTGCGAACAAACCAACAAACAGGGAAACCGTCCATGACTCCGACGCTCGGATGCTTGTGGGTGAGAGGGTGAAAGAAACTCAACACGGAAATAGAATCTAGAAACAGGTGAAACTGACCCACCCAGAACGGTGGGATTTACTTCTCGAAAAGCAGGAAACACAAGCTAGAAACACTTCGAGTCGAGACACCGGTCGCCGACCCTTATAAACTCTAAAGACGAAGCTACTTTGTCTTCCACACAAGCTAGAGGCACTCTTGTTCACCAAGAGAACTCTACCTCTAAGAGAACTAAGGAACACAACACCCGAGCCTCCTCTTCTATAGAACAAGAGGGTAGGGAACAAGACAAAGCAGAAAAGATAAACAACTTTAACAACTAACTACTCATGCAGGCCACAAAGGTGGTCAAGCTGCTACTACAAGACAAAGCAAAATAAACTTCTACCTAATATTCTATGAAGCTGGCGCATGGTCTTTTGGTCTTCGTACGGAGGCGGTTGGGCGGTCAGATGCGTTCGGAGCATACTACGACAAAGCAGCAAAATTTGGACGTCGTGGGTTGGGTTACAATGGATGTGGTGCGCTCTTGGGCTGTGTTGCTAAGATGATTGCGCGGCCCCTCAGGTGTTGGGCCTTCCGGTGGACAGCCGCCGAGGCCCTTGAGCGGAAGGGTCTTGGTGTGGATCGATAATGGGCTGATCACTCCTGCAAAATGGTCCGGCGGTCGAGAAGTGCGTTGAGATTGCTGTACCTCCACCTTGTTGGGCTCCTTCGGACCCTCCATGGAGGGTTCAATGTGGTACAGAGGGTTGTGGACGTCAAAACAGGGTCGTCGGGGTAGTTCGGCGACTTCTTCGGGTAGTTGTCCGCAAGACTCACGGGGCGAGGTTTTCGTCGCTGGGTACCCCGAAGAACATTCTATGGAAAATTTAACTTGCGCATGTGAAGCCACTGCTGAATCGGGTAGCTGTCCGCAGGACCCACGGGGCGAGGTTTTCATCGCTGGGTACCCCGAGGAACTTTATGTGGAAAATCTGACTCGTGCACCCCGTAGTTGTCCGCAGGACCCACGGGGCATGGTTTTTATTTCTGGGTACCCCGAGGAACTTTCTGTGGAAAATCTGACTTGTGCACCCGGTAGTTGTGTTGGGGTATGCCCTTAAGGCTAATGTTTGAGGCCTTGGGATTGTATCAGTATCATGTAATAAACTGTTATGTTTATAAAGGCATGGTTATTATTCAGTTAGCTACATTGTCTGCTGCAATATATGTTCTTCTGAATAATGTCTCAAAGCTGTTCAGCTAGGCTGACAGGCAATAAAGTCCTTAGTCGATATATCTTGGTGAACATGAGACAGCCTTGATATGGTTAAGACTAATATGTGTTCTAATCTTATAGGATGCTTCGAGCATGAAATAAGATGTAGACTCATGGGTACATTGGATGTACTGGACAGACCCTACTAGGATATTCAATTGTTTGTCACAATGTGAATAATCCTTGAATGTAACAAGTGGCACATTTCCTCTGACTTGAGATCACTTGTGTTTTCTAAATGATGATTGTCATTGTTTTGAGGTAGTTCAATATCATTTGAAACATAATGGTTGTAGACTATCTTGGATGATGAGCTTGAGTCAGGTTAGGGCACTAGTGATAGACATAGGATTGCCGTCTCCTTGTTTAAGGAGTGTGATGTTCTAAAGGGGCCCCCTGGATGAGATGATTGAGAAAGTGTATGGCCATACCCAGGTGACTATGTTCATCTGATCTAATCATGCTCATCATATTGGAGTTACAAGCTTGACACGCTTGTCCAATAAGAACATCCAGTGGCAAAGGAAATATGTATGCTTTGTGAGTTGATTCACACTTGTGTTGTTTTTGGGTGTAGTCTTGGAAGACTCTTTCCTTTATATTGGGAGACAGTGATGTGTTGCTAGATACCCCTCACTGATCGTGATGACGTGAGTTATCGTTACCGACATTTAAAGGAAACCCTCAGGGTCGCACAATTTGATGATATGGCTTACTTAAGTCAGATCGTGTGGACTGAATTGTTTGAGTTCAGTTTAAAGGGATTTAATCTCTGATTGTGAGTGAGATTTGGTCTGATCATGTTTGATTGATTAGGGCTTCAGATCGGTAAGCTTCGATCGAGAGATTGGATGCTAGATTGGTCAGATCAGGAGCATCAAGAGATTGACGGTCAGATCAAGAACCTAAGTGTTTATTATGGTCTGGACTGAATGCTTGGCTTATTTGGTTATTGAACCGAACCAAAGTGAACCGGCTCATGAATGAGCACATGGTTCAAGGGTGAAGAGAAGTTTGCGCTTGGGGTAAACCCATGGTCGCATGAGTGCATGAACGTTGGAGTGTTTCTATTTTTAGAAACCATGACTCCTAAACGTGACATCGCCTCACGTTACTCCTCTCTCACGCCTATTGTCGCTCCTTCCTCTCGTCGCTTGCTCATTCGAGAGTGCATGTGGTGTTGACGAAAGGAGAAGGAAGTTTTTCGCCAAGCCAAGAAGATCTCATCCCTTCCATACGAGAAGGATACTTGGACGATCCTTGCTAGCACAAGGGACGACAAGAAGAAGCTATACCTCATCTTGTGTGCGACAATTTGGAGGAGACCTCTCTTGTTCTCTAGCTTCCAAGACGCCATCTAGAAATGGCTATGGTATGGTTCTATCACTACTATACAATCGGTTTTGTTAATCATAATACCATGCAAGATCTAGAAACCCCCTTTCCGTTGCTTTCATTCTTCATATGCGCCTATGATTTAGGGTTTCGCCCCCTTGTGGGAACCTTTCAAATGGTATCAGAGGCATGGTTAACGCATGTTTTATGATTGCTTAAGCCCTTTTGTGATCCTTGTTTGTGAATAACGCTTAGATCTTGATTACATGCGCAAATACATGTTAAGTTGTCATAATCGAAACTTGTATGTTTGTCTTGGCGCATGTATGTTGGCGCATTTTAATTGTTGTTGTTTTATCAAAACTATTATAACATGCGCGACTCACTAGATCTAAGGCCTTGCATTAAACCCTTAGACGGGTTATTAGGGTTGAAGTCACCCCCTAGGTTAGATCCAAAAGTCTAATCAGACCATCTGACAGCCTTGATGGGTTGACCAGGTAGCACCTGTGCGCAAGCACGTGGTGGCTACAGGTCGGCTGCAGACAGGCGTGTAGCGATGTCTGATTGAGACAACCTATGAACGCACATGAGTTAGGCCCGGGCTCACACCCGCTTGCCAGACCTCATTGTGGTTGTTCAGCCCTGGCGCATGCATGGTTGACCTTATGGTCGACTCAAGTCAGTTAGGACTTGGTGCATGTAAGGGCAGTGGATCTGACTAGGTTGGATGAGTGGATCCCTAGTAATGGACCGTTGTAAAGTTGTAGGGCATATAAGCAAAATAAAATTGATGCCCATGGGGTTTTTCGAAAATTTTATTTTAATGACTGGATCACATGATGATTGATGCCATGTGTTTGTCTATTTATTCTTATGTGGGCTGCCCATGTTAATTCTGTGCTGTGCTGGGGCCTGCGTGCCTGTATTAATTTTGTAAATTAATTTTAGATTGTGATCTGCGAATCACATTGCTTTTAATTTATAAAATGTAATTGACCTGCGTGTCAATCTTGTCTAGATAGTTAAATTTGTAATTTAATTAGACAAGAGCACAGAGCACACTTGGCAGAGGCGCATGCAGCAGTGGCTAGACTAGGTGGGAGGTCCAGGGTTCGACTCTGGGACCAGGTGCGTTTACCTGGTGGGCGCACCTCAGCTGCAAATGGCGCTTGGGCCCTGGTTTGGGCCAGATGAGCAGCAAAAGCCCCATGAAGCAAAAGCAAGTGAAGACTTAAGTTAGGTTAAGGTCTTACTTAGGCTATGGGCTTTTACCACATAAGATCCATGCTTTCTTTTATTGCTTATATAAGTAGAACAGCATGTTTTAATTTATCTTCTGCTATCACCATAGGAATTGCATGATAGTGAGGAAGATAAAAAACCGTTAAAATCCAACGCTAAAATATCAAGCTCGTAAGCCTTCTGACGCGAAACCTCACTGTTCTGACTATCGTTGGAGCCGTGTTGTACCCACTCAGTGGGCACGTCCATCTATCTTCAGACGGTGCGGGATTACACCTGCGTGTTACAGAGTAGGGATTTATCCCTTCTCGTTGCTCAGCATAGCACGTGGTGGTCCAGGGAGTAGGTCGGGTCAGCTTGACCATGTAGGCTACATATGTGGCGCATATGGTAGCACATGGGGGCAGCCATCTGTGGGGTCAGAGATTGTGTTGTACCAACTCAGTTGGCACAGTCTGCTGGACTGCCCAGATGAAGGGGAATCGCACGGGTTGGCGATTGGCTGGGACAGCCTACCAGAGATTAGTGCTTGTACTCTCTGTGCATCTTATCTCGCCTGAGCGGGACGCGGAGACCAAGTATGAAATCTGGATCCCATCTCACTAAAAGAGTGTTTACTCTTTCGGACTGTTTAATGGATTTTTCAGTCAGATAAAATAGTGAGAAAAAGAATCTTTCTTAAGTCCTGATTGATTCTTAACATTCATACTGACCTTGCTGTTCTTGCATTGTTGTAGATACCTGCAGCAACGAACACCATGAACTTCAATGTGCGATCCCTACTGGAAAGGGAGAAGTTTGCTGGGCCGAACTTCTCTGACTGGTTTGGACACCTTAAGATTGTTCTTAAGGCAGAGAGGAAACTGTATGTCCTCGAGACGGCTATACCGCCTCAGCCCGCTCCGAACGCCGCAAGGGCGGTTCGGGAAGCCTATGAAAAGCACGTCAATGATAGCATTGATGTCGCTTGCCTGATGTTAGCGTCTATGACGCCACCACTGCAGCGTCAGCATGAGGATATGTCGGCTATAGAGATTATAGTGAACCTCAAGATGCTGTATGCTGCACAGGCGAGGACAGAACGCTATAATTTGACAAAGCTGTTCTTTCAGAGCAAACTGGCTGAAGGGAGCCCAGTGGGAGCTCACGTGCTCAAGATGATTGGGCACAAGGAGGCTCTAGAGAAACTGGGGCATACCATCAATCAGGAGCTTGCTGTAGATATTATTCTGCAGTCTCTCCCGCCCTCTTTCGATGCGTTCATTATTAATTTTAATATGAACAAAATCGATTGTACTCCGGCAGAGCTGCTGAATATGCTCCTCACTACTGAGGAGACTCTGAAGGGAAAGCCTTCGACCTCTGTCTTACTGGTTCCTTCCAGGAACAAGAAGAAGGGGAAGAAGGGCAAAGCCCCTGTCAAGAGCTACAGCAAGGCTCTGAAGCAGAAGGTTAAGCGGTCCAAGGAATACAGGTGTTTCCACTGTGGCCAGCTGGGTCACTGGAAAAAGGACTGTAAAGCGCTCCAAGGAGATAAGAGAGGAAGCTTCGCTTCTGGCTCAGGTATTTATGTGACTGAGGTCATGTTTTCTTCTTCTATATCATGGGTGTTGGACACTGCATGTGGAGTTCACATTTGTTCAAATGTGCAGGAACTCAAGAGAAGAAGACAGGTGGGATAGCATGAGGTGGACCTACGCGTTGGAAACGGGGCACGGGTTGCTGCTGTTGCTGTAGGAGACTATTTCATTTCTTTACCATCTGGAATTGTATTGGAACTAGACAATTGTTATTTTGTTCCCAGTATTACTAAAAATATTATCTCCATTCCTGCTCTTGTCAGGAAGGGATTTTCCTTTGAATGCAACATTTCAAAGTGTGTTTTATCTTTTGATAATATTGTTTATGCAACTGGTTCAATTAACAATGGGTTATACATGTTGGACATGGAATGTTCTATACAAAATATTGATAATAAGAAAGCCAAGTATGCTGATGACAGCACCTTGCTATGGCATAGTCGTTTAGTCCATATTAACGAGAAACGCATTAAGCGGTTGCATGATCATGGACTGCTGGGATCATTCTCCTATAAGGAGATTGATACATGCAAAGCTTGTTTGATGGGTAAAATGACGAAGTCACCTTTTCCTCACAAAGGTCAAAGGGCTTCAGGTTTACTTGACCTTATACACAGTGATGTGTGTGGGCCATTTAGTAAACATGCCAGAGGTGGCTATCAGTACTTCATTACCTTTACTGATGATTTCAGTAGATATGGGTATGTCTATTTAATGAGACATAAAAGTGAATCTTTTGACAAGTTCAAAGAGTTCAAGAATGAAGTACAAAATCAGCTAGGCCGAAATATCAAGGCACTTCGCTCAGATCGAGGTGGAGAATACCTAAGTCATGCGTTTACTGACTATTTAAAGGAGTGTGGGATTATCTCACAGCTCACTCCGCCAGGAACACCGCAATGGAATGGTGTGTCCGAGAGGAGAAATAGAACGTTACTTGATATGGTTCGTTCTATGATGAGTCAGGCTACTCTATCTTACTCCTTTTGGGGTTTTGCACTGGAAACAGCTGCAAAAGTACTAAACCGAGTGCCATCCAAGGCCGTTTCAAAAACGCCATATGAATTATGGTATGGGAAACAGCCAAGCTTGACGTTTATAAGGATCTGGGGCTGCGAGGCTTATGTCAAAAAGCTCGCCTCTGGGAAACTAGAGAGCAGATCTGACAAATGCATCTTTGTCGGTTACCCTAAGGAAACTAAGGGTTATTATTTCTACGATCCCAAAGAGAACAAGGTTTTTGTTGCTCGGACGGCCATATTTCTTGAGAAGGAGTTTCTTCTGCAAGAGGCCAGTGGGAGAGAAATAAAGCTGGATGAGAATCCAGAGGAAGGACAAAGTGATCAAGCAGAGTTGGATGAGCCTGAGCCGGTAGAACAGGTTATTGAACAACCTGAGGCTCAGATATCACGGGAACCACGAAGATCGGGAAGGATCCGTCGACAGCCTGAGCGCTATGACGGAGTCTACATCATTGATAATGATGAACCCCTCACTTATGCGGATGCGGTCAGTGGACTGGAGTCAGCGAGATGGCTTGAAGCTATGCGCGCCGATATGGACTCCATGTCAGATAACCAAGTTTGGGATTTGGTTGATCCGCCTCTGGGAGTTATCCCTATAGGCTGTAAATGGATCTTCAAGAAGAAGATTGACATGGATGGTAACGTAGTTACTTATAAAGGCAGGCTTGTTGCGAAAGGTTTCAAACAAATCTACGGGATAGATTATGATGAAACTTTCTCACCTGTAGCCATGTTTAAGTCTATTCGGATTCTTTTCGCGATAGCTGCATATTATGATTATGAGATCTGGCAAATGGATGTGAATACAGCTTTCCTTAATGGAAATCTGGATGAGGATGTGTACATGACACAACCTGAGGGTTTCACTGATCCATCAGATCGTCATAAGATATGCAAGTTAAAGAAGTCTATTTATGGACTTAAGCAAGCATCAAGAAGCTGGAACATTCGTTTTGATGAATCAGTCACTGAATTTGGTTTCATCAAGAACGAGGATGACCCGTGTGTATATAAGAGGTTTAGTGGGAGCGTGATTACTTTCCTAGTCCTCTACGTCGATGATATCTTGATCATTGGAAATGACATTCCTGAAATGCATGCAGTTAAGGCATGGTTAAGGAAATGTTTCCAGATGAAAGATTTAGGAGAAGCAGCCTATATATTAGGTGTGAAGATCTACAGGGATAGATCTAAGAGGCTTCTCGGGCTGTGCCAGAGTACTTACATCGATAAAGTCCTGGAGAGATTTCATTTAGAGAATTCTAAACGAGGATATCTTCCAGTCAGACATGGTCTGAATCTTTCGAAGAGTCAGTGTCCACAAACACAGACTGAGAAAGATGAAATGGACAATACGCCTTATGCTTCGGCTATTGGTTCCATTATGTATGCGATGTTGTGTACTCGCCCAGACGTCGCTTACGGGTTAAGCGTGACCAGTCGGTTCCAAAGTAATCCAGGTCAGGCACACTGGATTGCAGTCAAGAATATCTTAAAATATCTTCGGAGGACCAAAGATATGTTCTTGATATATGGTGGTCAGGAAGAACTCAGTATTGAAGGATATACTGATGCTTCGTTCCAGTCTGACCAGGATGATTTCCGATCGCAATCAGGCTATGTTTTTAGCTTGAATGGAGGAGCAGTGGTGTGGAAGAGTTTCAAACAGTCAACTATTGCTGATTCCACAACAGAAGCCGAGTATGTTGCAGCCTCGGAAGCATCCAAGGAGGCAGTGTGGATTCGTAAGTTCGTGAGAGAACTTGGTGTTGTTCCTTCGAGTGCAGATCCTTTGGTTATCTTCTGTGATAACACTGGAGCAATCGCACAAGCAAAGGAACCACGGTCGCACCAGAAGTCCAAGCACATACAGAGACGGTTTCACTTGATCAGGGAGATCATAGATCGTGGCGAGATCAAAATCTGCAAGGTTCATACAGATGACAATCTGGCAGACCCGCTTACCAAGCCTCTGGCGCAGCAGAAGCATGAGAAGCACTGTAATAACATGGGTTTGAGATTTCTCAACCATTAGATTAAGTGCAAGTGGGAGATTGTTGGGGTATGCCCTTAAGGCTAATGTTTGAGGCCTTGGGATTGTATCAGTATCATGTAATAAACTGTTATGTTTATAAAGGCATGGTTATTATTCAGTTAGCTACATTGTCTGCTGCAATATATGTTCTTCTGAATAATGTCTCAAAGCTGTTCAGCTAGGCTGACAGGCAATAAAGTCCTTAGTCGATATATCTTGGTGAACATGAGACAGCCTTGATATGGTTAAGACTAATATGTGTTCTAATCTTATAGGATGCTTCGAGCATGAAATAAGATGTAGACTCATGGGTACATTGGATGTACTGGACAGACCCTACTAGGATATTCAATTGTTTGTCACAATGTGAATAATCCTTGAATGTAACAAGTGGCACATTTCCTCTGACTTGAGATCACTTGTGTTTTCTAAATGATGATTGTCATTGTTTTGAGGTAGTTCAATATCATTTGAAACATAATGGTTGTAGACTATCTTGGATGATGAGCTTGAGTCAGGTTAGGGCACTAGTGATAGACATAGGATTGCCGTCTCCTTGTTTAAGGAGTGTGATGTTCTAAAGGGGCCCCCTGGATGAGATGATTGAGAAAGTGTATGGCCATACCCAGGTGACTATGTTCATCTAATCTAATCATGCTCATCATATTAGAGTTACAAGCTTGACACGCTTGTCCAATAAGAACATCCAGTGGCAAAGGAAATATGTATGCTTTGTGAGTTGATTCACACTTGTGTTGTTTTTGGGTGTAGTCTTGGAAGACTCTTTCCTTTATATTGGGAGACAGTGATGTGTTGCTAGATACCCCTCACTGATCGTGATGACGTGAGTTATCGTTACCGACATTTAAAGGAAACCCTCAGGGTCGCACAATTTGATGATATGGCTTACTTAAGTCAGATCGTGTGGACTGAATTGTTTGAGTTCAGTTTAAAGGGATTTAATCTCTGATTGTGAGTGAGATCTGGTCTGATCATGTTTGATTGATTAGGGCTTCAGATCGGTAAGCTTCGATCGAGAGATTGGATGCTAGATTGGTCAGATCAGGAGCATCAAGAGATTGACGGTCAGATCAAGAACCTAAGTGTTTATTATGGTCTGGACTGAATGCTTGGCTTATTTGGTTATTGAACCGAACCAAAGTGAACCGGCTCATGAATGAGCGCATGGTTCAAGGGTGAAGAGAAGTTTGCGCTTGGGGTAAACCCATGGTCGCATGAGTGCATGAACGTTGGAGTGTTTCTATTTTTAGAAACCATGACTCCTAAACGTGACATCGCCTCACGTTACTCCTCTCTCACGCCTATTGTCGCTCCTTCCTCTCGTCGCTTGCTCATTCGAGAGTGCATGTGGTGTTGACGAAAGGAGAAGGAAGTTTTTCGCCAAGCCAAGAAGATCTCATCCCTTCCATACGAGAAGGATACTTGGACAATCCTTGCTAGCACAAGGGACGACAAGAAGAAGCTATACCTCATCTTGTGTGCGACAATTTGGAGGAGACCTTTCTTGTTCTCTAGCTTCCAAGACGCCATCTAGAAATGGCTATGGTATGGTTCTATCACTACTATACAATCGGTTTTGTTAATCATAATACCATGCAAGATCTAGAAACCCCCTTTCCGTTGCTTTCATTCTTCATATGCGCCTATGATTTAGGGTTTCGCCCCCTTGTGGGAACCTTTCAAGTTGTTCACAGGACTCACGGGGCGTGGTCTTCGTCGCGGGGTAGCCCGAGGAACTTTATGTGGAAAATTTGACTTGTGCATGTGAAGCCGCTCTTGAGTCGGGGAGTTGTCCGGAAGACTCACGGGGCGTGACTTCCATCGCTGGGTACCCCGAGGAACTTTCTGTGGAAAATTTTTCAGGTGTAGTTGGGCCCAACTTTGTTCCTTCTTCCAAGCTAGTCTGGTCGCTGAATTCCATAGAAAACACTAGGTGTGATTCTGGTCGGTGGGTGCGCCGTGATTCTTGCTGTGTTGCTCCTGCATCAACAAGTGTGTCACCACTTGTTTATACCCAATCTCACGGTTATGACTAAATCAGGTTCTCACCTGGGTATGGTCATACACTTTTAGTTATAGAACCATAGGGGGGCCCCATGGATATCAAGCTTCCCTAAGGAAGGGGAAAATCCTATATTTGTCCATTGATCTTCTCACATGGGTCGTGAAATACTCAATGACAACCGTTATGACCTCCCAACTCGGTGAGGTGTTAGGTTGTATTAAAGTATGTCCCTAACCATATCGAAGAGCCAATGACCTGAAGTCAAAGGATCAATGCATCTCTTGTCACTTGTGAGGTTAACTCATGACACCAAGTTAGAGCCTCACAGTGGGTCGGTCTAGTATATCCACCACTGATATACCCATATATTTGTGTTAGCATCTCGTGCCTAACTAGCCCAAATACCAGTCTCACATGTACTAGAGCTAACTAATGCCTTGGTTTTTGATAATAATTTCTAGTATTATTTTATCTCAAAACTACGCTAATTTTAATTTTTTACGCTCTATTTAGGCTTATTTACTTATTTGCTTCAGAATCTTAACTTTTTCTCGTCTTTGTGAAATTTCTAGTAAAATCACTCAATTTTAGAGTTTTTTTTTGAGATTTTAGAGTCATGAGTGATTTCCTAGGAGAAGAAGAGTCTACACAGTAAATTTGGGCTCAAACAGAGTTTCTTTGAAGATCACGGCCAGGTGAACACTGCGGGGTTCAGTCGTGATTCACCTTATTTGAAGATCACGGCCAGGCCAGGTGAAGATCACGGCCTGCCCATGATCTTGCTATTCGGCTATGATTCTAACGGAGACAACTTATGCAGAAACGAACAGAGGACTTCACGGCCGGGTGAACACGGAGTGATTCTTACTTGGCGGAACTTCATAGTGTACTTCACAGGTGGGTGAACACGACGGAGTTCACCCGTGATCATGTTTCTGAGTCTGAGTTTGTTCTATCCCAACAAGTAGGGAGACAAACTTATCTATGGTGGCGTAGCCAAAAACTTGTTGTGTCCCCAAACTTGTTGTGTCCGCAAGTGCACGGATACTCGATGTAATAAAAAGATATCGAACCCAGAGAGACCTATGTGTTAAGTACTAAATAATTGTTTTCTCACTAGCTAAGCGAACTGAATTTGATAGAAGTAACTATGCGGAGAATATGCTAAAGAGATAATCAAAGAGAAACATTGGGACTAGGGTTTCATCTTCCTTAATTCCAATGACTAGATTTAAATAAAAGGTTATCAGTCTAATTTCATCATGATAAAGATGTAATTTACTTTATAAAAGTATTATCTCACTTTTGTGCAAACAATTATGCAGAGACCAATCCTTGCTTTCACGCAAGATCTATCCCAACGCTGAAAATAAGTAAACTATCAACAAAGAACTCAATGATCACTTTCGTGCATCTGAATTATAAGTTGATTATCTCAAGTGGAATCTCAAGGATCACTTTCGTGCATCCGAGTCTCAACACAGGTTCTACTTAAGGTTCTCCGATGACTCAATCCTCACTTTCATGCAAGATCAAATCAAGTCTAACACAATAAGTCATCCTAGATTCAATTTATCAACATGACAATAAAATCACTAAAAATCAGAATTCAAAAAACAAACCTAATTTCTTACGATAAGTTCCAAACTCAATGATTTTTAGGGTTCCAAATTTCACAATCAACCTTTCAATCTATTTCGCAAAATTCTAAAACATGAAAAAAATATGAAACTATGGAGAATTAAAGACAAGTCATCACAAAAGCATAATTATCATGATAAAACTATCTTAACAAAGTAAAAGTCATCTAGTCATATAAAATCAAGGGAAATTACTCCCCCATGTCCCAAAATAAGATTAAGCTTGCAGGGAAAAAGAAATACAATAAACCATAGTATCAAAGTGTCAGAAATCAAAGAAAGAGGGAGAATTAACGTTGCAATACGGCTGTAATAGAAATTACAGCCGTAAATTGCTTGCAAACCCGTGGTGAATAGTGCCAGCGATGCTCCTTTGTTGATTTCTCCTCTGTCTGAGATCCTTTGGCTCTGAAACTTCTGTGGTGTCCCCTCCTCCTCCAGGCGGAGCTTCAGTGTAAAAATTGTGGCCTGAGGTGACCTCCACGCCTCTCGGCGTGAAGCCATGCCCTAAGAACCTCTCTGCCGATTGCTCCCTTGACTCCTTCTAAAAATTGGGGCTTTCAGTACCTTTGTATTCTCCTCATTGAGATGAGTCTGCAGCATCTTTTGGATCTCAATTTGGATGTCTGGATCTCAGGATATGGTCTGCGCAAGAATCGGGCCCAAAAAACTCACATGTCTAGGAAAAAATTACGGCCGTGTTTTATTTTACGGCAGTGCCGTATTTTGGTTTTGTGTGTTCTGGATCAAAATTACGGCCCATAAAATTTATTATGGTAGTGCTGTAAAATCAAATGAACTCTCTGGTCGGAATTGTTTGGAAATTACGGCCCGTGAAATGGCTTATGGCAGTGTCGTAATTTTAGTGAATATTTCTGGTTTGAAAGCGCTCCAAAATACGGCACCGTGTAATTGTTTACGGCAGTGCCGTAAAATCAGAAAAATTCTCTAGTGGAAAACTCCCCAAATTACGGCAGTGCTATGATATTACGGTAGCGTACGAAAATACGGTACCGTAATATATATTACGGCCCTACCGTATTTTGGTTCGTGGTTTCATTTTGCTTGAAATTTGTCATGTATCCTCTTCTTGATGATGACAATTCTTCCATGTCTTTGATTTTACTTGAAAACGCCTAAAAATAGTGCCTTTTTACCTAAAAATCATCAAAAACTAAAATAGAAGTAGATTTTGCAATATTTGATAAATTTGACACAAAAATAAGCAAAAGAGCTTCAATTTAGCATGAAAAGATATATAAAATGATATAAAATATACTATATATTTTGGTGTCATCAAAATACATAAGGCTCAAACTTTGCTTGTCCCCAAGCAAAAATAAAAAATTGATTAAAATATAAACTTTTCCATGCTCAATAAATTTCTAAAATATAATTATCAATGAAAAATTCCATCAATTGTTTCACAAAACTTCAAATAAACATATCATTCTTAGAACTCAACCCTCTAGATCTACATCTCAATCAAATAAAACTCTGCAACTTATATAATAAATAGAATTTTTAATCTCATGATTTCACCCAATTTTCAGTTCAAATCTATCATACTTTTGTTTACAGGAATTAGGTCTCCAAGATCTTTTTCCACATATATTTTTTATTCATTTTTTTTTCTTTTTCATGTATTTTGTTGTTTTTGCACAGATGACATGTACCCACTTAGATACACACTTTTTATTTTGACTTCAACTCTTATCTTCGGTACCACTATGAATTTTGCATAGTGCCAAGTGTTGGGGTATGCCCTTAAGGCTAATGTTTGAGGCCTTTGGGATTGTATAAGTATCATGTAATAAACTCTTGTGTTTATAAAAGGCATGGTTATTATTCAGGTTGTTACCTTGTCTGCTGTAATAAGTGTACTTCTGAATAATGTCTCAAAGCTGTTCAGCTAGGCTGACAGGCTATATGTCCTTAGTCGAGATATCTTGGTGAACTTGAGACAGCCTTGATATGATTGAGACTAATATGAGTGCTAATCTTATAGGATGCTTCGAGCATGGAATAAGATGTAGACTCATGGGTACATTGGATGTACTGGACAGACCCTACTCGGATATTCCATTGCTTGTCACAATGTGAATGATCCTTGTGAGCACTAAGTGGCACATGTCCTTTGACTTGAGATCACTTGTGTTTCTAAATGATGATTGTCATTGTTTTGAGGTAGTTCAATATCATTTGAAACATAATGATTATAGACTATCTTGGATGGTGAGCTTGAATCAGGTTAGAGCACTAGTGATAGACATAGGATT
The DNA here is from genome assembly GCA_027563935.2 of Costus lasius. Lineage (NCBI taxonomy): Eukaryota > Viridiplantae > Streptophyta > Magnoliopsida > Zingiberales > Costaceae > Costus > Costus lasius. Next base: position 88,902,639 of record CM050446.2, read on the forward strand.
GCCGTCTCCTTGTTTAAGGAGTGTGATGTTCTAATGGGCCCCCTATATGAGATGATTGAGATAGTGTATGGCCATGCCCAGATGACAATGTGCATCTGATCTAATCATGCTCATCGTATTGGAATTACAAGCTTGACCCGCTTGTCCAATAAGAACATCCAGTGGCAAAGGACACATGTATGCCTTGTGAATGGAGTCACACTTGTGCAATGGTTTGGGAGTAGTCTTGGAAGACTCTTTCCTTTATATCGGGAGACAGTGATGTGTTGCTAGATACCCCTCACTGATCGTGATAACGTAAGTTATCGTTACCGACATTTAGAGGAAACCCTCAGGGTCGCACAATTTGATGATATGGCTTACTTGAGTCAGATCGAATGGACTGGATTCTTTGAGTTCAGATTAAAGGGATTTTATCTCTGATTGTAAGTGAGATCTGGTCTGATCATGTTTGATTGATTAAGGCTTGAGATCGGTAAGCTTCGATCAAGAGAGATGATGCTAGATCGGAAGGATCAGGGGCATCAGGTGATGAATGGTTAGATCATGAGCCTTGGGGTTCAATATGGTCTAGACCACATGGCTTGAGCCATTTCGGTTTGGTTCATGAACCAAAGTTGAATCGAACGGTTTAGCTTGAACCGGTTCACAATTGTGAACGCATGGTTCAATGCTCAAATGCGTTTGGGTTATGGCTTGAGCGCATGCTTTGATGAGCTTCCATTTATGGAAAGTCATCAAAGGGGGCCGGTTTCACTTAACGCCAAAAACGCTTATGCGTTGGAACTCTTCTCATCAACGCCTTGGACATTGGTTGAGGTGTGGTTGACGACGAGAAGGAGAGCTTGGGCAAAGTGGAACTCTCGGCAACAAGGAAGTTCATCATCCCTTCCATTCGACAAGTGAAGATTCCTTGAGTGACTTGCTAGCACAAGCGACCCCAAGGAGTGAGCCAACTTCATCTTGTGTGTGGCACACTTTGGAGGAGACCTATCTTGATCTCTTCTTCCAAGCCGAGATCCAAGTCCATGGCATTGGTATGATTTCTAGTTTCAAGTTGATCATATTGCTTCATATCCGATCTTGACTTGAAGCCCTCTTTCCGCTATGCATGATAGATGAGCATGCTTAGGGTTTCTTCCCCCTTAGTTAGGGGTTCCTTCAATTGGTATCAGAGCTAGGCTCATGATATGATCGATATGATTGCTTTAAGTATTGGTGATCCATACATGATGTTGCGCTTACTGTTTCCTTGAGGCATGCTTTGTTTTCATGATGTTGCGCTTATATGTTCATGATGTTGCGCTTGTATCATATGTTCATGATGTTGCGCTTATATGTTCATGATGTTGCGCTTGTATCATATGTTCATGATGTTGCGCTTATATGTTCATGATGTTGCGCTTGTATCATATGTTCATGATGTTGCGCTTATATGTTCATGATGTTGCGCTTGTATCATATGTTCCTGAAGTATGCGCTCCCCCTTGAAGGGGACCTCCTAAAGTATGCGCTCCCCCTTGAAGGGGACCCCCTTAGATCTAAGGGTTATCAAGCATGTTGTTTGTTTGTAACATTGCGCATGTTATAAAAGTTTTCTAAAACTTACCTCTTGCGCGCTTCATTAGATCTAAGGTGCCACTACATTAAACCCTTAGATGGGTTGATGAGGTTGAAGTCACCACTAGGTTGGATCCAAGTCTGATCAGACCATCTGACAGCTCAGATGGGTTGACCCAATAGCACCTATGCGCAAGCACAAGGTGGCTATAGGTTGACTGCATCTAGGGCGTGTAGCGAGGTCTGGTTGAGACAACTACTGAACACACTTGAGTTAGGCCCGGGGTCACACCCGCTTGCCAAAACTCATGGGGTGGTTCAGCCCTTGGGGCATGCATGGTTGACCATTAGGTCAACTCGGGTCAGTTAGGACTCGGTGCATGCAAGGGCAAAGGATCTAGCTAGATGGATGAGTGGATCCCCATCAATGGACCATTGTAAGGTTGTAGGGCTCATAAGGAAATTAAATTGATGCCATGGGTTTTTTCCAAAATTTAATTTCTTGAATGGATCACATGTTGATTGAATCATATGCTTGTTTATTTAGTCTTATGTGGGTTGCCCTATTGTGTGCTGTGCTGGGGCCTGCGAGCCTGGATAAGTTGTAAATTAATTTGTGATCTGCGAATCACATTGTACTTAATTTATAATATGTAGTTGACCTGCGAGTCAACCTTGTCTAGATAGATCAAATGTACTTTGATTAGACAAGTGCACACATCCAAGAGGGGCATTCATCTGGTGGTGCACCTGAGGTGCTCTTGGCGCTAGGGCACTGGGTTGGACCAGATGAGATGCAAGGAGCTCAAGTGAAGACTTAAGTAAATTAAGGTCTTACTAGGGTTCATGGGCTTTTACCACATAAGATCATGCTTTCTTCTTATTGCTTATAATTAGAATTGCATGTTTAAGTTTATCTTCTGCTATCACCATAGGACTTGTATGATAGTAAGAAGATAAAAGACCGCTAAAATCCAACGCTAACATATCAAGCTCGTAAGCCTTCTGACGCGAAACCTCACCTTTCTGATTATCGTTGGAGCCGTGTTGAACCCACTCAGTGGGCACGTCCACCTATCTTCAGACGGTGCTGGATTTCACCTGCGTGTTACAGAGTTGGGATTTATCCCTTCTCGTTGCTCAGCATAGCACGTGGTGGTCCAGGGAGTAGGTCAGGTCAGCTTGACCATGTTGGCTACATATGTGGCGCATATGGTAGCACATGGAGGCAGCCATCTCTGGGATCAGAGACTGTGTTGTACCAACTCAGTTGGCACAGTCTGCTGGATTGCCAAGATGAAGGGGAATCGCACGGGTTGGCGATTGGCTGGCACAGCCTACCAGAAATTAGTACTTGTCATCTCTGTGCATCTTATCTCGCCTGAGCGGGACGCGGAGACCAAGTATGAAATCTGGATCCCATCTCACTAAAAGAGTGTTACTCTTTCGGACTGTTTACTGGATTTTTCAGTCAGACAAAATAGTGAGAAAAGAATCTTTCTTAAGTCCTGGATTGATTCTGAAACATTGATACTAACCTTGCTGTTCTCGCTTGTTGTAGATTCCTGCAGCAACGAACACCATGAGCTTCAATGTGCGATCCCTACTGGAAAGGGAGAAGTTTGCTGGGCCGAACTTCTCTGACTGGTTCGGACACCTTAAGATTGTTCTTAAGGCAGAGAGGAAACTGTATGTCCTCGAGACGGCGATACCGCCGCAGCCCGCTCCGAACGCCGCAAGGGCGGTTCGGGATGCCTACGAAAAGCACGTCAATGATAGCATTGATGTCGCTTGCCTGATGCTAGCGTCTATGACGCCACCGCTGCAGCGTCAGCATGAGGATATGTCAGCTATAGAGATTATAGCAAACCTCAAAATGCTGTATGCTGCACAGGCGAGGACTGAACGCTATAATCTGACGAAGCTCTTCTTTCAGAGCAAACTGGCTGAGGGGAGCCCAGTGGGAGCTCACGTGCTCAAGATGATTGGGCACAAGGAGGCTCTGGAGAAACTGGGGCATACCATCAACCAGGAGCTTGCTGTAGATATTATTCTGCAGTCTCTCCCGCCTTCTTTCGATGCGTTCATTATTAACTTTAATATGAACAAGATCGATTGTACGCCGGCAGAGCTGCTGAATATGCTCTTGACAACTGAGGAAACTCTGAAGGGTAAGCCTTCAACCTCTGTCTTGATGGTTCCTTCTAGGAACAAGAAGAAGGGGAAGAAGGGCAAGGCCCCTGTCAAGAATTACAGTAAGGCCCTGAAACAGAAGGTGAAGCGGTCGAAGGACAACAGGTGTTTCCACTGTGGCCAGCTGGGTCACTGGAAAAAGGACTGTAAAGCGCTCCAAGGAGATAAGAGGGGAAGCATTGCTTCTGGCTCAGGTATATACGTGACGGAAGTCATGGTTTCATCTTCTTCTATATCATGGGTGTTAGACACTGCATGTGGAGTTCACATTTGTTCAAATGTGCAGGAACTCAAGAGAAGAAGGCAGGTGGGACAGCATGAGGTAGACCTACGAGTTGGAAACGGGGCACGGGTTGCTGCTGTTGCTGTAGGAGACTATTTCATTACTTTACCATCTGGCATTGTATTAGAATTAAACAATTGTTATTTTGTACCCAGTATTACCAAGAATATTATCTCCATTCCTGCTCTTGTCAGGAAAGGATTTGCCTTTGAATGCAAGATTTCAAAGTGTGTTTTAACTTATGATAATATTGTGTATGCAACTGGTTCAATTAACAATGGGTTATACATGTTGGACATGGAAAATTCTATACAAAACATTGATAATAAGAAAGCCAAGTATGCTGATGACAGCACCTTGCTATGGCATAGTCGTTTAGGCCATATAAACGAGAAGCGCATTAAGCGGTTGCATGAACATGGACTGCTGGGATCATTCTCCTATGAGGAGATTGAGACATGCAAAGCTTGTTTAATGGGTAAAATGACGAAGTCTCCTTTTCCTCACAAAGGTCAAAGGACTTCAGGTTTACTGGACCTTATACACAGTGATGTGTGTGGGCCTTTCAGTAAACATGCCAGAGGTGGCTATCAGTACTTCATTACCTTCACTGATGATTTCAGTAGGTATGGGTATGTCTATTTAATGAGACATAAAAATGAATCTTTTGACAAGTTCAAAGAGTTCAAGAATGAAGTACAGAATCAGTTAGGCCGAAATATCAAGGCACTTCGTTCTGATCGAGGTGGTGAATACCTGAGTCATGCGTTTACTGACTATCTGAAGGAGTGTGGGATTATCTCACAGCTCACTCCGCCAGGAACACCGCAATGGAATGGTGTGTCCGAGAGGAGAAATAGAACGCTACTTGATATGGTTCGTTCTATGATGAGTCAGGCTACTCTTCCATATTCCTTTTGGGGTTTTGCACTGGAAACAGCTGCAAAGGTACTAAACCGAGTGCCATCCAAGGCAGTTTCAAAGACGCCATATGAGTTATGGTATGGGAAACAGCCTAGCTTGACATTTATCAGGATCTGGGGTTGCGAGGCTTATGTCAAAAAGCTCGCCTCTGGGAAACTAGAGAGCAGATCTGACAAATGTATCTTTGTCGGTTACCCTAAGGAAACTAAGGGTTATTATTTCTACGATCCCAAAGAGAACAAGGTTTTTGTTGCTCGGACGGCCATATTTCTTGAGAAGGAGTTTCTTCTGCAAGAGGCCAGTGGGAGAGAAATAAAGCTGGATGAGAATCCAGAGGAAGGACAAAGTAGTCAAGCACAGTTGGATGTGCCTGAGCCAGTAGATCAGGTTATTGAACAACCTGAGGCTCAGATATCACGGGAACCGCGAAGATCGGGTAGGATCCGTCGACAGCCTGAGCGCTATGACGGAGTCTACATCATTGATAATGATGAACCCCTAACTTATGCGGATGCGGTCAGTGGACCGGAGTCAGCTAGATGGCTTGAAGCTATGCGAGCCGAGATGGACTCCATGTCAGATAACCAAGTCTGGGATTTGGTTGATCCGCCTCCGGGAGTAATCCCTATAGGCTGTAAATGGATCTTCAAGAAGAAGATTGACATGGATGGTAACGTGGTTACCTATAAAGGCAGGCTAGTTGCGAAAGGTTTCAAACAAATCTACGGGATAGATTATGATGAAACTTTCTCACCAGTAGCCATGTTTAAGTCTATTCGGATTCTTTTCGCGATAGCTGCATATTACGATTATGAGATCTGGCAGATGGATGTGAAGACAGCTTTCCTCAATGGAAATCTGGATGAGGATGTGTATATGACACAACCTGAGGGTTTCACTAATCCATCAGATCGTCATAAAATATGCAAGTTAAAGAAATCCATTTATGGATTGAAGCAAGCATCAAGAAGCTGGAATATTCGTTTTGATGAATCAATCTCTGAGTTTGGTTTCATCAAGAACGAAGATGACCCGTGTGTATATAAGAGGTTTAGTGGGAGCGTGATTACATTCCTAATCCTCTACGTCGATGATATCTTGATCATTGGAAACGATATTCCTGAACTGCATGCTGTTAAGGCATGGTTAGGAAAATGTTTTCAGATGAAAGATCTAGGAGAAGCAGCCTATGTATTAGGTGTGAAGATCTACCGGGATAGATCTAAGAGGCTTCTCGGGTTGTGCCAGAGTACCTACATCGATAAGGTCCTGGAGAGATTCCATTTAGAGAATTCTAAACGTGGATATCTTCCAGTCAGACATGGTCTGAATCTTTCGAAGAGTCAGTGTCCACAAACACAGACTGAGAAAGATGAAATGGACAATACGCCTTATGCTTCGGCTATTGGGTCCATTATGTATGCGATGTTGTGTACTCGCCCAGACGTCGCTTACGGGTTAAGCGTGACCAGTCGATTCCAAAGTAATCCAGGTTTGGCGCACTGGATTGCGGTCAAGAACATCTTAAAATATCTGCGGAGGACCAAAGATATGTTCTTGATATATGGTGGTCAGGAAGAACTCAGTATAGAGGGATATACTGACGCTTCGTTCCAGTCGGACCAGGATGATTTCCGATCGCAATCAGGCTATGTTTTTAGCTTGAATGGAGGTGCTGTGGTGTGGAAAAGTTTCAAACAGTCAACTGTTGCTGATTCCACAACAGAAGCCGAGTATGTTGCAGCCTCGGAAGCATCCAAGGAGGCAGTGTGGATTCGTAAGTTCGTGAGAGAACTTGGTGTCGTTCCTTCGAGTGCAGATCCTTTGGTTATCTTCTGTGATAACACTGGAGCTATAGCACAAGCAAAGGAACCGCGGTCACACCAGAAGTCCAAGCACATACAAAGACGTTTTCACTTGATCCGGGAGATCATTGATCGTGGCGAGATCAAGATTTGCAAGGTTCATACAGATGACAATCTGGCAGACCCGCTTACCAAGCCTCTGGCGCAGCAGAAGCATGAGAAGCACTGTAATAATATGGGTTTGAGATTTCTCAACCATTAGATTAAGTGCAAGTGGGAGATTGTTGGGGTATGCCCTTAAGGCTAATGTTTGAGGCCTTTGGGATTGTATAAGTATCATGTAATAAACTCTTGTGTTTATAAAAGGCATGGTTATTATTCAGGTTGTTACCTTGTCTGCTGTAATAAGTGTACTTCTGAATAATGTCTCAAAGCTGTTCAGCTAGGCTGACAGGCTATATGTCCTTAGTCGAGATATCTTGGTGAACTTGAGACAGCCTTGATATGATTGAGACTAATATGAGTGCTAATCTTATAGGATGCTTCGAGCATGGAATAAGATGTAGACTCATGGGTACATTGGATGTACTGGACAGACCCTACTCGGATATTCCATTGCTTGTCACAATGTGAATGATCCTTGTGAGCACTAAGTGGCACATGTCCTTTGACTTGAGATCACTTGTGTTTCTAAATGATGATTGTCATTGTTTTGAGGTAGTTCAATATCATTTGAAACATAATGATTATAGACTATCTTGGATGGTGAGCTTGAATCAGGTTAGAGCACTAGTGATAGACATAGGATTGCCGTCTCCTTGTTTAAGGAGTGTGATGTTCTAATGGGCCCCCTATATGAGATGATTGAGATAGTGTATGGCCATGCCCAGATGACAATGTGCATCTGATCTAATCATGCTCATCGTATTGGAATTACAAGCTTGACCCGCTTGTCCAATAAGAACATCCAGTGGCAAAGGACACATGTATGCCTTGTGAATGGAGTCACACTTGTGCAATGGTTTGGGAGTAGTCTTGGAAGACTCTTTCCTTTATATCGGGAGACAGTGATGTGTTGCTAGATACCCCTCACTGATCGTGATAACGTAAGTTATCGTTACCGACATTTAGAGGAAACCCTCAGGGTCGCACAATTTGATGATATGGCTTACTTGAGTCAGATCGAATGGACTGGATTCTTTGAGTTCAGATTAAAGGGATTTTATCTCTGATTGTAAGTGAGATCTGGTCTGATCATGTTTGATTGATTAAGGCTTGAGATCGGTAAGCTTCGATCAAGAGAGATGATGCTAGATCGGAAGGATCAGGGGCATCAGGTGATGAATGGTTAGATCATGAGCCTTGGGGTTCAATATGGTCTAGACCACATGGCTTGAGCCATTTCGGTTTGGTTCATGAACCAAAGTTGAATCGAACGGTTTAGCTTGAACCGGTTCACAATTGTGAACGCATGGTTCAATGCTCAAATGCGTTTGGGTTATGGCTTGAGCGCATGCTTTGATGAGCTTCCATTTATGGAAAGTCATCAAAGGGGGCCGGTTTCACTTAACGCCAAAAACGCTTATGCGTTGGAACTCTTCTCATCAACGCCTTGGACATTGGTTGAGGTGTGGTTGACGACGAGAAGGAGAGCTTGGGCAAAGTGGAACTCTCGGCAACAAGGAAGTTCATCATCCCTTCCATTCGACAAGTGAAGATTCCTTGAGTGACTTGCTAGCACAAGCGACCCCAAGGAGTGAGCCAACTTCATCTTGTGTGTGGCACACTTTGGAGGAGACCTATCTTGATCTCTTCTTCCAAGCCGAGATCCAAGTCCATGGCATTGGTATGATTTCTAGTTTCAAGTTGATCATATTGCTTCATATCCGATCTTGACTTGAAGCCCTCTTTCCGCTATGCATGATAGATGAGCATGCTTAGGGTTTCTTCCCCCTTAGTTAGGGGTTCCTTCACCAAGTAGAGGAGTGTCTCATTATCTTTTGGACATAGACTTTAACTCATGTCTTAGGTACCACTATCAATTTTACATAATGCCATGTAAGGGAGTCTCTCACTATTTTTATGGATCTTGGATTCTTCCTTCCCAACAAATTGCAAAATAGACTAAACATCTACTAGGTCGATCAATTGATATCAATTCAGTAATCATACTCATATGCATTGAAGAAATAAATCTAACATGATAGGTTTCTTTCTAATCATGAATAGAGGTTTATTCATCATCAAGGATGATATTTATCAATGAAAATCTTTTAAAAATAGAATCACACCACAAGATAGTAGAAAGTGGATCATGAACAATCATATCATCATACAACCATATCAAAAAAATATCAGTGAGTGATACATCTAAAGCAAATCAAAGATGCAACGATATGAAAAAATCATGAATACAAGAGAGTGCAAACGATACTCACAAAACTATATAGCAAGCTCTGACCAAAAATACATAAGGCTCCGACCAAAAATAGTGTCGGGGCAGATGCTGTTAGGTCCATAGATGTGCCTTTTGAAAATTTTTTCTACACAAATTAAGATACATAAGGCTCAGTCTAAAAATAGTCTCTAAAAAAAATAATTTTCTCAAGGGAGAATCAGATATATCATCAATGGTCCAGAAGAGTCCTGGTGGAAAGAGCTGATGCAGGCAAGAAGCAGAGGTGGAACAGAGGCTGGCTGAAAAGCTGCTAGCAATGATGGTGATGGTGCCAACAGTAGAGTGAGTAATCTCTAGTGGCCTACTAGAGAATATTGTCCTGGAGGTGAGATTGTCGGCAGGTGGGTGTCAGAAATAATGCTGCATAGATAAAAAAAAACCAGTCACTAATGAAGAGTCTGCTGCATAAATAAATCATATAAATGGAAATAGAGGCAGTAGAAGAAGAAAGAGTCTGCTGATGGTATAATCTAGTGTCGACGGCTAGAAACAGTGATGTCAGAGGCAGATGCAGTGGTAGCTAGAGGTGGAAGACAGTTGCTCTTAAAGATTTCTGGATCTGGAGGCAAAAGAAACTATAACAGGTAGAAAGCTAACAAAGCATCTACTGAATTTTTTATGAAAAGTAGCCATACCCAAGAATAAGATTTAATGATCCAAAAGGAAAATGGACAGAACCATGTAATAGAATAAAACTCGTTCTTATCAGATGTATGAAAATCAAAGGATCAAAATCTATCAGGAATTTAGGGTATTAACAGAAAGAAGGCTAATCAGATGATAAAATAAAAAACTGCACAAAAGTTAATCAGATTCGAAAAGTTACTATGCTTCCTAGAATTATTAGAAAATATTTTCATGAAAATAATTAATCCACAAGATAAATGAAACATGTTCTTCCAATTCCATGTGAAAGATCAGGGTTTCAACTCATTAAGGCATCTTAAAAACTTGCAATAAAAGTGTTAATCAGATTAGTCAAGAGAAAATTGCTGCAGAAATTAATCAGAATCGAAAAGATGCAATGTGTTTTAGGACGATCCATGGACTTTAAAATTCAGCAAAAATATCCAAATAATAGACAAAGATTAGTACTTCCATGTCGTGCCAAAGATAAAAAATTTTTGCAACGAGTTTCTTAAAATCACTACGAGAAAACACCTACTCAGATGAACAGAATGCAGAGTTGAAATTACGGGCGTAATATCCCTTACGGTAGTGCCGTAATGTTTGCAAAAGTCTCGGATCAAAAATACCCAAAAATATGGTACTGTAAAAACTAATATGGTACCGCCGTAAAATGCTAAAAACTCTCTGATGAAATCGGATCAAGATTACGACACCATAAAGCAGATTACGGCAGTGCCGTATTTTGCGCAAAATTTTATTTTCTCTGCAAAAAGAAAAGAAAATTTAATTTCAAAAAAATAAACTAAAATAATAGAAACTAAACTAAGGTAAGAATGCTTGGGTTTCCTCCCAATAAGAGCTAATTTTAGGTCCATAGCTTGACCAAAAATCAAACATCATGGTGAAGCAGGTGGATTAGTACTATAGTAAATAGCATGTAATTTTCTGCATTTTCTTTGTCCTAAAAGCTTGGTCACTAATCCAAATATCCAAAATTTCATAAAAATCAAGATTGACATGGCTTTCTCAAATATGCGGAAATCAAAATCAATATTTTCAATTCCAATCAAAGGACATTCAATGATCTTCCTAAATTTATCAGAAAGCAAAATAATAAGTCCTTTCTTCAGATTTATATTTTCAATTGCAATAGAACTTTGATTAAAAGATATAAGCATTGAATCATCAAAATAATTTTTATGTCTCATATTAGGTTCCTCAATAAAACATAATTTTTCAAATAAATTAGAAGATTGAACAATAGATATGGGAAAAGCATCAGAGTGAGATTCAACAATGTTTGTAATTTTCAAATCATTTTCAAGTTCCTCATGTTCATCATCAAATAATTTGTCAATTTCAAAATTATAATTAGAGTAAGAATTTTCTAATTTAGTCCCCTCATATCCTTTATGAGAATTAACCATAAGCAATATATTATCAAAAGAATCAATTTCATCAAAAGAGGGTTTTTCAATTTTAATTTCCTCAAATTTTTCCACAAATAAATTATCAAAGGAATCTATTTCAAAATCATAGTGAGATGCATTAATATCCACATAAGGCTCAATCTCAAAACAATCATAATCAGAGGTGGAATTTTCTACATCAATTTCTTCAGTTTCCAAATCAAACTCAAGTAAACAAGCTTGTTGTGTTATCTGTGTTTGTAAAATCAACTGAACTCTCTGGTCAGAATTGTCTGGAAATTACGGCCCGTTAAATAGCTTACGACAGTGCCGTAATTTCAGTGAATATCTCTGGTTTGAAAGTGTTCCAAAATACGGCACCGTGTAATTGTTTACAGCAGTGCCGTAAAATCAGGAAAATTCTCTAGTGGAAAACACCCCAAATTACGGCAGTGCTCTAATATTACGGTAGCGTACGAAAATATGGTACCGTAATATATATTATGGCCTTGCTGTATTTTGGTTCGTGGCTCCATTTTGCTTGAAATTTGTCATGTATCCTCTTCTTGATGATGACAACTCATCCATGTATTTGATTTTGCTTAAAAATGCCTAAAAATAGTGCCTTTTTACCTGAAAATCATCAAAAACCAAAATAGAAGTAGATATTGTAATATTTGATTGGCACAAAAATAAGCAAAAGAGCTTCAATTTAGCATGAAAAGATATATAAAATGATACAAAATATACTATATATTTTGGTGTCATTAGAGTTCCATGAGGTTTTTCTTCGATTTTGGGCTCAAGAAAAATCCAAAAAAGGCAAGAAAATACGTTTTAGGAAGCTAAAAAGGAGGCAAATTAAAGGAATGTAAAAGTCTTCTTTCTTGTTGCCAAAAGGAGGAGAAATCAATGGACGAAGTGGCTAGGGTGAATGGAACAGGCGACAGAGATTTTGGAGGTGATTTCGAGAGCTTTAGATGGCGGATCTTCACGATTCTTGGAGGTTTCATTCGGTTCATCATCTCCTTCCTCTCTTCGATGATTGCTTTTAATTTATTTGTATTATATTGTAAACCTTATTCGGGACTTAGGTTGAGGCACTTTGATGAATTTTATCTTATGATTTAATCGTATCTTGTTATTTCGAATGATTGTATGAACACATCTTATTTAGTTGCACTTATTTCATGATATTACTTTGACCACGTAGTATTATGCATCTGTCAACACGATGCTGACCGCAAGGAGGATCGTGTTGGCAGATCTCTTAATTAGGACTTGTGAACTTCTAACACGAAGGTAGTTAGGGTTGTTGGGAAACCCCAGGGATTTTAAAATTTTTAATTACATACAGCGGAAGCAAATCCCCGAAATAGGCCGGTCCCAAAAACCCAATAGAATGATGCTTCCGAGGGGGTCAACACGATGAGATGAGAAAGTTCCTCAAAGCAATATGGAGCGATGTTGATGTAGGCGCCTAACCATGCACCTTCTGCAGTCTCACACACAATGGATCCTCGAGTCCTCTTCTTCCACACCCGGTGCTAGCCTCGAGAAGAAGATCCAAGCCTTAGAGAGTTCTTCACTTCACTTGCGCCAGCTTCTAGGGAAGTTGTGCCAAGGAGAAAGAAGGATGAAGGGAAGCCCCCAAGCACTAGAGCCGTTTGCGCGAAGAGGAGACGGAGAAGAAGAGTTGTGGCTTGATGGAAGATAACTTGCGCCAATGTGACTCTTGTTCTCGCCCTTGATTGATCACGCCAATTTGTGGAAGAGCTCTCACGTATTATATGTGTATATTAGGAAGGGGGTGGCTAGACAAGTCATATAGGTGCAAATCCAATGAGAGATGCGGCTAGGGTTAAGAGGGATAGTAATTAGGGTTAGAGGTAAGGAAAGTCTCCTAGACCTTTCCATAAACCTCTACACATCAGCCATATGCACTTGGCACTTGCCAAAACAAGTCCAAGAAGCCATATGCGCCCCAAGCCTTGCCTTAGAGGCAAGGTTTCCATCCAAGGAAGAAGGGGGAGGCGTCAAAAGCTTCCTAATGAGGCATTAGGCGCCTACTCCTCCCCATTATACCCTTATGTGCCAATGGGGATAGTTTTCTACCCATTATACCCTTATGCCTTCTTATCTCTTCATGATAACTTATTATTGGGCCTCATTGGGTAAAGAGCTAGCCCAAACTTCATTACACAAGTTGATTAAGCCATTGGATCCAATCCAATGCAACCCAAAGTCAAATGGACCAACCATGATCAATTTTGGATCAACCTGCCAAAAATGAAGTTTGGCTCTAATAAGTCTCTTCCATCTCAACAAGCCCATTGGCGCTGATGAAATCTCCCAAATAGATTCGAGTTATCCAATAACTCGATCATAAGGTTACCCAATCAATACGAGAACTCTAGTATCATATTGTACGACCCTGTAGGTTCCTCTGACGTTAGCAGTGATGAACTAAGGTCATCACAAGCAGTGAGTGGCACCTAGTAGTGCATCGCTGCTACCCAAGTCATCAGAATGAATATCGACATCGACATCCCCATTATCGCAACAAGGTACTGGTGCATTACAGTCTATTTGCCAAACTGATATCCGATTGGACAAGTGTGTCACTACTTGTTTTCACCCAATCTCATGGTCATGACTAAATCAGGCTTTCACCTAAGTATGGCCGTACACTTTCAATCATAGAACCATAGGGGGGCCCCATAGATATCAAGCTTCCTTTAGGAAAGGGCAAATCCTCTGTCTGTCCATTGACATTCTCATATGGGTAGTGACATACTCAATGACAACTGTTATAACCTGCCAACTACGGCGAGGTGTTAGGTTGTATCAAAGCATGTCCCTAACCATATAGAATAGTCAATGACCTCAAGTCAAGGGATCAATGCATCTCCTGTCACTTGTGAGGATAACTCATAACACCAAGTCATTGCCTCACAGCGGGTCGGTCTAGTATATCCACCACTAATATACTCATATGTCTGCGTTAGCACCTCGTGCCTAACCAGCCCATATACTAGTCTCACAAGTACCATAGCTGTCCCATATCTACTAAGGTACATTGACTGGGGACAAGAGTTTGAACACAGGTCCAATCTATCTCCAGTGACATTATATATATATATATATATATATATATATATATATATATATATATATATATATATATATATATGAAATATTAGTGTCAAGTAGTACAAAAGATATACCAATAATAGGTCTTAGGGCATAAACACCAATAATCTCCCCCTGCACTTAGACCTGAAGGTTGAGGAATCTCAACCCCATGTCCCTCGTATGACCATTATGCTTCTGCTGTGCCAAAGCCTTGGTTAGTGGGTCTGCTAGATTGTTCTCTACGTCAACTTTGCTAATCTTGACATCACCTCGGTCAATGATCTCTCTGATCAGGTGAAATCTCCTAAGTCTGTGTTTGGACCTTTGATGAGACCATGTTTCCTTTATCTTGAAACACTTCCCAATTATATCTTCATAGACTGAAGACCAGGGTTGTCATTTTCGATGAGTAGTATGGCATCGACATACAAGAGTAGAAAAGTCACCAAGCTCCCACTGAATTTTCTATACACACAGGTTGATGTGATTTGAAAGGACACACTTTTAAATACAAGTAGGTAAACTAATTTAAGGAGTCGCAGCCAAAACTTGTTTGGTGCACAGGGATCTGTCACCCCCTGATACGGCTCCAAAAACTTGTTGTCCCTAAACTTGTAGTGTCCGCAAGTGCACGGATACTCAAAGTGATAAAGAAAATATCATTCCCACATAGACCTACGTGTTAAGTACCAAATAGTTGTATTCTTACTAGCTAAGCTGGGACTGGGACTAGGGTTTCATCCACCTTAATTTCAATGATTAGATATAATAAAAGGTCGTCAATCAAATCCTATCATGATAAAGACTTAATTTACTTTATAAAAGGATTATCTCACTTTCGTGTAGACAATCATGCAGGGACCAATCCTCGCTTTCACGCAAGATTTATCCCAACGCTATAAATAAGTAAACCATCAATCAAAGAACTCAGGATCACTTTCGTGCATCCGAGTTCTTTGTTGATCATCACAAGTGGAATCTCAAGGATCACTTTCGTGCATCCGAGTCTCAACACAGATTCTACCTAGGGTTTTCCAATAGACCGATCTTCACTTTCGTGCAAGATCTATCAATGTTTAACACAATAACTCAACCCTAGATTCATATTATCAAGCATGGCAATAAGACTACTAAAATCAAGAAATAAGATTCTTGGGTTCCAAGTTCTCAAGCAAATCACCTTTCAGTCTCATTGCAAAAACTCTAAAACATGCATGATAGTAAAATCTAAGGAGAATTAAAGACAATTCATCACATAAGTAGAATTATCGCAACAAGGATTATCATGACGAAAATAATAGTTTATTTAATCATTAAAAATCAAGGGGATTCACCCCCATGTCCCAAAGTATGTTTAAGCATGCATGGAAAAAGAGGTATAATAATCCATGGTGTATGAAATCAAAACATAGGTAGAGAACAAATTACGGTACAGCCGTAAAGGTTTTTACGGCCGTAATCTGCGACGAACAGCAGCAGCGCACGGTGTTTTGTTAATTTCTCCTCCGATTGAACTCCTTTTGCTCTAAAATTTCTGGTATGTCCTCCTCTCCTCTAGGTGAAGCTTTTGCATGAAAATCACATCCTGAGGTGCCCTCTACGCCTCTCGGCATGAGGCCAAACCCTAGATGCCTCTCTGTTGAGTGCTCCCTTGATAGTTGATAAAAATTCCCACTTCCACTTCGTTTGTCTTCGCCTCTTAAAGACAAGTCTGTAGCATCTTTTGGATCTCAATTTGGAGGTCTGGATCAAAAATTATGGTCTGCGCAAGAATTTGACTTGTAATTACGACCGTAATGCATATTACGGCAGTGCCATAATGTGGGCAGCGAGCTCTCGGGTGAAAATCTTTTGCCATTACGGTACCGTGAAACGCTTTACGGTAGTGTCGTAATCTTTGAAATCTCTCGGGTTAAAAATGAAAGTAACCCTAGGTCACATATGCATATAAAATTTTCGCATGACTAGGTCCAAAATCGAATGACTTAAACATATGATCAACATATGAAGACTTGTATAGAACAAGTGAGGATGTTACCATGGCCATGAGAGGCGGCTTGGAAGAAAAAGGGCGAGCGGCTCTTCTCCAAAGGAATCACACACAAGATGGATTTTCGCTTCTTCCTTGTAATCCTTGTGCTAGCAAAGATCCAAAGAGTCTATGATCGTGTGAGGAGATGTCCTCTTCTTGCTGGCCGCACTACTCCCTCTCTTGGCGTGAAGACGAACCAAAAACCCGAGAGGAGCAAGGGGCGAGAGGGGCGTTCATAAGTTCGAAAACGTGGGACGTTTCTCAAGAGAAAAATCGGCTTCCAAATATAGTAAGTGTTTAACTCCCCATGAAGCCATCGAAACTCCTCTCCCCTTTGAACCATGCGTTCACTTAAGTGAACCGGTTCAATTCCATTTGGTTCAAGGACCAAATCGAACCAGCCATGGTCTTGATCTCTTTGAACCTCATGGTTCAAGATCTAACCACACATCTCAATGAACCTCTTGATCTCTATGATTAAGCATCAATTTTCCCGATCGAAGCTTACTGATCATATGTCCTAATCAATCAAACATGATCAGACTAGATCTTACTTCCGATCAGAGTTTAAATTGCTTTAAACTGAACTAGAATAATTCCAGTCCACACGATCTGACATAAGAAGCAATATCATCAAATTGTGCGACCCTGAGGGTTTCCTTCAATGTCGGTAACGACAACTTACGTTATCACGATCAGAGAGGGGTATCTAGCAACACATCACTGTCTCCCGATATGAAGGAAAGAGTCTTCCAAGACTACTCCCAAACCACAGCACAAGTGTGAATCCAATTCACTCAGTATACATGTTCCCTTTGCCACTGGATGTTCTCGTTGGACAAGCATGTCAAGCCTGTAATTCCAACACGATGAGAATGGTTAGATCAGATGAACATAGTCATCTGGGTATGGCCATACACTTTCTCAACCATCTCATCCAGGGGGCCCCTTTAGAACATCACACTCCAACTAGGAGAGGCAATCCTATATCTATCACTAGTGTCCTAACATGATTCATGCCCACTATCCAAGATAATCCTTAACCATTATCTTTCAAATGATATTGAACTACCTCAAGACAATGCCAATCATCACTTAGAAACACAAGTGATCTCAAGTCAAAGGGAATATACCACTTGCTTGCTTATAAGGATTTATTCACATTGTGACAAACAATTGAATATCCTAAGTAGGGTCAGTCCAGTACATCCAATGCACCTATGTGTCTAAATCTTATTCCATGCTCGAAGCACCCTATAAGATCAGAACACATATTAGTCTCAATCATATCAAGGCTGTCTCATGTTCACCAAGATATCTCGACTAAGGACAACTCTGAATGTCAGCAAAGCTGAACATCATTGAGACATTACTCAGAGGTATACATACAGCAGCAGATAATGCAACAATCTGAATAACAACAATTGCCTTTATAAACATGTACTCAGTTTATACATGATACTGATAATAACCCAAGGCCTCAAACATTAGCCTTAAGGGCATACCCCAACAGAAAACCATCCGTAATTATGGTACTGTAAACGCCTTTACGGTAGTACTGTAAACTTCATCAAATCTCTGGTTAGAATCACACCCACATTACGGCACCGTAAAGATGTTTCCTGAGGTGCCGTAATATCGCGAATTTCCCTGTTCTAGAAAACTGCAAATTACGGCAAGGCTCTCCCAATTACGGTATTGAAATTATGGTATGTAATGCATATTACGGCCCTACTGTAATTTGGGTTCTTGCTTGGATTTGCGCAAAATGTGCCCAGTATCTTCTTCTTGATGATGGGAAATCTTCTATGTATCTGAAATTGCTTGAAAACACCCTAAAATTGTGCCTTTTTACCTGAAAATCATGAAAAACCAAAATAGAAGTAGACTTTGCAATATTTGATAATTATAGCATGAAAACAAGTAAAAGATCCTCAATTTAGCATGAAAAGTTATATAAAATAATACAAAATATACTATATATTTTGGTGTCATCAAAATACATAAGGCTCAAACTTTGCTTGTCCTCAAGCAAAAATCAAAACTTGATTAAAAGAATAACCTTTTCATGCTCAATAAATTTCTAAAATACAATCATCAATGAAAAATTCCATCAATTGCTTCACAAAACTTCAAATAAATATATCATTCTTAGAATTCAACCATCTAGATCCACAACTCAATCAAATAAAATTTTGCAACTTGTATAAGAAATAGAATTTTCAATTTCATGATTTCACACAGTTTTCAGTTCAAATCTATCATGCTTTTGTTTACAGGAATTAGGTTTCCAAGATCTTTTTCCACACATAATTTTTTTTTTTTTGTATTTTATTTGTTTTTGTAAAGATGGCATGTACCCACATAGATACATAGTTTTTATTTTTGACTTCAACTCTTTTCTTCGGTACCACTTTAAATTTTACACAGTGCCAAGTAGAGGAGTCTTATTCTTTTTATCTCTCATTATTTTTCATGCATAGACTTCAACCCATGTCTTAGGTACCACTATCAATTTTACATAGTGCCAAGTAGGGGAGTCTCTCACTATTTTTATGGATCTTGGATTTTTATTTCCCAACAAATAGCAAAATAGACTAAACATCTACCAGGTTTATCAATCGATATCAATTTAGTAATCATATTCATATGCTCATTTTATTTAAAGGAGTAGTTTCACCTTTAGATCTTATTCCTCAAATAACATATCTACCCAAAATTTCATGCATCAACCAATGTCAAATTTCAAAAGATAGATATGTATTAGAGAAATAAATTCAACACAATAGGTCTAGTCCTAATCACATGCATCAACGCATTCATCATCAAAGAAAATTCACACACCTCTCATCACATGAATTCAAGTTATAAAAATTTTTAAACATCTAAATATGTCAAAATCAATGCAAAAGGTGTGATGCATCAAACTCAAAAAATTATAATATGTAAAATGATATATCCGTATAGTTACATAAGGCTCGAACAATGCAAAGGATGTAAAGTGATAGATCTAAAAGAAGAAAAGTGTAGATAATCATATCAAATCAAATAATCACAAGAAAGTGTAAGCAATACTCACAAAACTATATGGCAAGCTCTGACTGAAAATACATAAGGCTCAGACCAAAAATAGTGTCGGGGCAAATACTGCAAAGTCCAAAGGTATGCCTTTTAAAAATTTTACCTGCACAATTTAAGATACATAAGGCTCAGTCTAAAAATAGTCCCTAACAAAAATAATGATAAAAATAATTTTCTCAAAGAAGAATCAGAGATATCATCAATGGTCTAGAAGATTGCTAGTGGAAAAAGTTAATGCAGCTGAGAAGCAGAGGTGGAACAGATGCTAGCTGAAAAGCTGGTAGCAATGATGATGCTGGTGCCGACATAAGGGTGAGTAATCTCTAGTGGCCTGCTAGAGACTACAGTCCTGAAGGTGAGATCGTCGACTGGTGGGTGCCAGAAATAATGCTGCATAAAAAAAAATTAGTCACTAATGAAGAGTCTGCTGCATAAATAAAATCAATAGAATAAGAGGCAGCAGAAAAAGTAAGAATCTGCTGATGGTATAATCCAGTGTCAATGGCGGGAAATAGTGATGTCAGAGGCAAATGCAGCGGTGGCTAGAGGTGGAAGACAGTTACTCTTGAAGATTTCTAGATCTGGAGGCTAAAGAAGTAATAACAAGTGGAAAGCAAACCAAGCAGTTTTTGAATTTTTTTATGAAAAGTAGTCATACCGTAGAATAAAATTTAATGATCGAAATAGAAAATGAACAGAACCAAGTTGTAGAATAAGATATGTTATTTTCAGACATATGAGAATTAAAGGATAAAAATCTATCAGGAATTTAGGGTATCAACAGAAAGAAGGCTACTCAGATTACAAAACTGCAAAAACTGCAAAAAAAGTTAATCAGATTTGAAAAGTTGCCATGTGTCCTAAAATGATCAGAAAATAAAATCATGAAAATAACTAATGCACGAGATAGAACGACACATGTTCTTCATCTTCCATGTGAAAAATCTGGGTTTCAAGTTATTTAAGCATCTTAAAAACTTGCAAAAAAAGTGCTAATTAGAATAGTCAAAAGAAACTGTTGCAGAAATTTATCAGAATCAAAAAATTGCTATGGGTTTTAGAACGATCCATGGACTTTAAAATTCAGCAAAAATATCCAGATGATAGACAAAGATGAGTACTTCAATGTTGTGCCGAAGATCAAAAATTTTCCCAACCCAGTTTCTTAAAATTAATGCGAGAAAACACCTAGTCAGATAAGCAAACTGCAGTTAAATAATTACGGGTGTAATGTTCTTTATGGCAGTGCAGTAATTGACACAAATTCTTGGGCTAGAAATATGCATGCATTACGGTACCATAAACATGGTTACGGTACTGCCGTAAAATCAGTCAAAGAATTTTTTTTCAAAATTTGAAAAATTCAAAATTCAAAAATTTAAAATTTAAAAAATTCAAAAATTACGGCACCGTATACAAATTTACGGTACGGTCGTAAAATGACTTAACTCTCGGGAGGATGTTGTCACAAAATACGGTACCGTAAAGAAATTCACGGCGGTACCGTAATTGGGTTAAAACTCTCTAGTTAAGAATAACTAGGATTACGGTACCGTAAAGAATATTACAGTAGTGCCGTAATTTCACGCCAAATCTCGATTCCTACAGAAAAAATTGTAAAAATTAGTCCTAAAAGAAAATTAAAATAAAGGAAAGTATGCTAAGTGTTAATGTTTGGGTTGCCTCCCAAGAAGCGCTAATTTTAGGTCTATAGCTTGACCAAAACTCAAAAATCATGGTGAAATAGGTGAACAAAGTAAAGAGCAAATAATTTTCTGCATTTCCTTTGTCCAAAAATTTTAGCCACTAATCCAAAAATCCAGAATTGCATATAAATCACAATCAAAGTGGCTTTCTCAAATGTGCAGAAATTAAAATCATACTTCTCAAATCCACTCAAAGAAATCTTTATGATCTTCCTATGTTTATCAAAAAGCAAAATCATGAGTCCTTTCTTCAAATTAATATTTTCAATAGCAATAAGAAAAGGACTTTGATCAAAAGAATCAAACATTGGATCATCAAAATATTTTTTATGTCTTTCATTGGATTCCTCAATAAAACACAATTTTTCAATAAAATCAGAAGAGTGAACAGTAGATATGGGCAAAACATCAGAGTGAGATTCATTCATATTTATAAACTTCAAATCCTTTTCAAATTCCTCATGCACATCATCGAATAATTTCTCAATTTCAAAATCATCATCAAAATCAAGATGAGATTCTACAAAATCAGTTTTCTCATGCCTCCCCACAAATAATTCATCATCAGAAGAGTCAAAATCAAAATAATATAAAAAATCATAATGAGATTTATCAATGTTCACAAAAGAATTAATAGAATCAGAGTTAACTACAAAAGATTTATCATTAATTTCAGCAATATCACCAAAATCAAAGTGGGGCTCATCAATGTCTGTAATTTTCAACCCTTTATCGAACTCATCGGATTTAACCATAAATGATACAACATCAAAAGAATCAATTTCATCAAAAGAGGTTTTTTCAATTTCAATTTCCTCAACCTTTTCCTCAAATAAATTATCAAATAAATTAATTTCACAATTATCAAAATCAGAGTGAGATGCATTAATATTCACATAAGGCTCAATCTCAAAACAATCATAATCAGAGGGGGATTTTTCTAAATCAAGTTCTTCAGTTTCAAACTCAAATAAACATGCTTGTTGTGCTAACTAGGTTTCCAAAATTTCAGAATTAGCAGTTAAAGGTTCTACCCGAGAAGCAAGTTGACTTATTATTCCCTTAAGATCCTCAATTTCTATATTTTGACTTGTCATAAATTGGTTTTGATTTGACATGAATTTTTCAAGCATAGTTTCTAACTTAAATTCTTCAGTGTCCTCGAAATAAGGTTCAGAAACATGATTAGAGCAATTATCATAAAAAGAAGTTTGGTATTCCCCTCTATAATAAAATTGATCAGAATCGTTCCATGATAAATTGGGATTTAAAAATTGGCAATCAGAGGAATAATGACAAAATATCCACAAATATCACATCTAATAGAAGAATAAGATGTTATAGCCAGTTGCTTATAAGAGTCTAAAAGTTGATTTAACGTATCTTGAATAGTGCATGATGAATCATCTTTGTATGGCATGTATTCCTCTCTCCTTTCAGTTGCCCAAGAGTTGTAATTAAAAGACATCTTCAAATCTATCAAGGACAGAAAGATAATCCAATACCAATCAAATAAAACTAATTTTTTTTAGAATATAAAAAAAAATAGAAAATATAAAACACAAGCAAACTCACAAATTTTAGAAAATCTCAGTTCTGTCATAACTTCTGAAATTCCAAAACCTGGAAAAACAAAAAAACAAAGTTAAATCTAAATCAAATAAAACCTAGTCTAGCAATACTAACAACTATTTTGATATTAACAAAACTAAGGTCCCCGGAAACGACGCCAAAAACTTGATGTGATCCGGAAGGACACACTTTTAAATACAAGTAAGTAGACTAATTTAAGGAGTCGCAACCAAAACTTGTTTGGTGCACAGGGATCTGTCACCCCCAGATACGGCTCCAAAAACTTGTTGTCCCTAAACTTGTAGTGTCCGCAAGTGCACGGATACTTGAAGTAATAAAGAAAATATCGATCCCACAAAGACCTACGTGTTAAGTACCAAATAGTCGTATTCTTACTAGCTAAGCAAACCGAGTATGATGCGAACAAACAATAAACACACGGGAAAATAATCAGAGAGATAAACTGGGACTAGGGTTTCATCCACCTTAATTTCAATGCTTAGATATAATAAAAGGTCGTCAATCAAATCCTATCATGATAAAGACTTAATTTACTTCATAAAAGGATTATCTCACTTTTGTGCATACAATCATGCCGGGACCAATCCTCGCTTTCGCGCAAGATTTATCCCAACGCTGTAAATAAGTAAACCATCAATCAAAGAACTCAGGATCACTTTCGCGCATCCGAGTTCTTTGTTGATCATCACAAATGGAATCTCAAGGATCACTTTCGTGCATCCGAGTCTCAACACAGGTTCTACCTAGGGTTTTCCAACAGACCGATCTTCACTTTTGTGCAAGATCTATCAATGTTTAACACAATAACTCAACCCTAGATTCATATTATCAAGCATGACAATAAGACTACTAAAATCAAGAAATAAGATTCTAGGGTTCCAAGTTCTCAAGCAAATCACCTTTTAGTTTCATTGTGAAAACTCTAAAACATGCATGATAGTAAAATATAAGGAGAATTAAAGACAATTCATCACATAAGTAGAATTATCGCAACAAGGATTATCATGACGAAAATAATAGTTTATCTAATCATTAAAAATCAAGGGGATTACACTCCCATGTCCCAAAGTATGTTTAAGCGTGCATGGAAGAAGAGGTACAATAATCCATGGTGTATGAAATCAAAACAGAGGTAGAGAACAAATTACGGTACGGCCGTAAAGGTTTTTACGACCGTAATCTGCGACAAACAGCAGCTGCGCATGGTGTTTTGTTGATTTCTCCTCTGATTGAACTCCTTTTGCTCTAAAACTTCTGGTGTGTCCTCCTCTCCTCCAGTCGAAGCTGCTACGTAAGAATCACAGGCCTGAGGTGCCCTCTACGCCTCTCGGTGTGAGGCCAAACCCTAGATGCCTCTCTGTTGATTGCTCCCTCTATAGTGGATAAAAATTTCCTCTTCTACTTCGTGTGTCTTCACCTCTTAAAGACGAGTCCGCAGTATCTTTCGGATCTCAATTTGGAGGTATGGATCAAAAGTTATGGTCTGCGCAAGAATCAGGTCCGTAAAACTCGCGAATTTGACTTGTAATTACGGCCGTAATGCGTATTACGGCTGTGCCGTAATGTGGGCAGCGAGCTCTCGGGTGAAAATCTTCTGGCATTATGGTACCGTGAAATGCTTTATGGTGGCACCGTAATCTCTGAAATCTCTCGGGTTGAAAACCATCCGTAATTACGGTACCGTAAACTTCATCAAAGCTCTGGTCAGAATCACACCCACATTACGGCACTGTAGAGATGTTTCTGACAGTGCCGTAATATCGTGAATTTCCCTGTTCTGGAAAACTCCAAATTACGGCAGGGTTCTCCCAATTACAGTATTGAAATTACGGTACCGTAATGGATATTATGGCCCTACCATAATTTGGGTTCTTGTTTGGATTTACACGAAATGTGCCCAGTATCTTCTTCTTGATGATGGGAAATCTTCTATGTATCTGAAATTGCTTGAAAATGCCCTAAAATTGTGCCTTTTTACCTGAAAATCATGAAAAACCAAAATAGAAGTAGACTTTGCAATATTTGATAATTCTAGCATGAAAACAAGTAAAAGATCCTCAATTTAGCATGAAAAATTATATAAAATGATACAAAATATACTATATATTTTGGTGTCATCACAGGTGTCATCTTCACTTTTGATAAAATCGTAATCTCTTACTGCCTCATCAAATCAAAGATTCATGATTTCTTTAGCCTGTAGACCTTGTGGGCCTATACAGGATGGATGAAGCCATCGGGCTGTGTCATATACACATCATCTATTAGCTTCCCATTAAGGAACACTATCTTAACATCCATCTGTCATATTTCATAGTCATGATATGTAGCTATAGCAAGAAGATTCTAAATGGATTTATTCATGGCAACTGGCGAGAAGGTTTCATCATAATCCACCCCGTGGACCTGTCTAAATCCTTTAGCCACTAGTCTACCCTTATAGGTAACTATGTTGCCATCCATGTCGGTCTTCCATTTGAAGACCCATTTACAGCCTATGGGTTTTACCCCATCAGGCCGCTGAACTAAATCTCATACTTGGTTAGCCGACATGGAGTCCACCTCGGATCTCATGTTCTCAAGCCATCTCTTAGAATCTGATCCAGCAACCACCTCATCATAGGTCCTGGGTTCATCTTCAATGATGAAGATCCTGTCGTGTTGGGTCGGCAGCGACCCATTGATGACACCAAAATTTATAGTAAATTTCATGCCATTTTATATATCTTTTCATGTCATATTTATGAACTTTTGCTTGTTTTTAAGCATTATTTGTTAAATATCACGGAATCTACACAATTTCTTGTTTTTTCATGAATTTCAGGAAAAAAAAAGTGCTATATTTTGATGGATTTTAAAGGATTCGAGCACAACAATGGATTCCAGACATCAAAACGAAGTCACACATCAAATTTCAGGAGAATCAGAGCTTCATAGCAAATTACAGCACCACCGTAATGGATTTTACAGTACCGTAATTACACCACAGAATTACGGTACAGCCGTAATCCCTGAGAGGTGCCCTAATTTGGAAGATTTCGACCAGAGAATTTCATGAGATTACGGCACCGCCGTAACAATCTTTACGGTGCCATAATGATAGATGATTTTCCACCCGAGAGATTTCAGAGATTATGACACTGTCGTAATGATCTTTACGGGTCGTATTTTGGTCCAGAAACATACAGAAGCAAATATGGCATGGCCGTAAATATTTTTACAAGCCGTAATCTTGACAAATACTTCAGAAAGCCAAAATTATGGCATTGCCATAATATTCATTACGGTACCGTAATTTCATTTCAAAAACATAATTTTTATAGGTCCAAATTTTGCGCGAACCATATCTTTTGATCCAGACCTCCAAATTGAGATCCGAAAGATGCTGCAGACTCATCATTAAGAAAAGAAGACACACGAAGTAAAAGAATGAATTTTGATATAGTATCGGAGGAGCAATCGACAGAGAGTCGGTTAGGGTTTGGCCTCACGCTGAGAGGCGTAGAGGGCACCTCTCGCAGCAATTTTTACATAGAAGCTTCAATTGGAGGTGGAGAGGGCATACCAAAAGTTTCAAAGCAAAAGGATCTCAGACGAGGGAGAAATCAACAAAAGAGCGTCACCAGCACTGTTTGTCCGAGATTATGGCCGTAATCACTATTACGGCCGTATCGTAATTTGTTCTCTCCCTCTGTTTTGATTTCCTACACCATGGATTATTGTACCTCTTCTTCCATGCACGCTTAAACACTTTTTGGGACATGGGGTGTAATCCCCCTTGATTTTTAATGATTAGATAACTTTTTACCTTCGTCAGAATAGTTTTATTATGATGATTCTGCTTTTGTGATTGTTTGTCTTTGATTCTCCATAGATTGATGTTATTATTCATGTTTTAGAGTTCTCGCATTAAGGACCAAAAGGTGACTTGTTTGAGAACTTGGAACCCTAGAATTGCATGTTAGGAACTCTCTTAGGTTAGTTCTTAATTATTTGATTTTAGTGATCTTATTGCCATGATGATAATTTAAATCTAGGGTAGAGTCGAGTTGTCAAACGTGGAGATCTTGCACGAACGTGAGGATCGGAATGTTGGAGAACCATAAGTAGAATTTGTGTTGAGTCTCGGATGCACGAAACTGATCCTTGAGATTCCACTTGAGACAATCAACTTAGAATTCGGATGCACGAAAGTGATCTTTGAATTCTTTGATTGATGATTTACTTATCATTAGCTTGGGATAGATCTTGCGCGAAAGCGAGGATTGGTCCCTGCATGATTATCTGCACGAAAGTGAGATGATCCCTCTATGAAGTAAATTAAGTCTTTATCATGATAAGCCCTTTATGAAGTAAATTAAGTCTTTATCATGATAAGATTAGTCTGGCGATCTTTTATCTATGTCTAGTCATTAGAATCAAGGAGGATGAAACCCTAGTCCCAGTTATTTCTCTCTGATTATCTTTTTAGCATACTTTTCTGCATAGTTTACTTCCATCATATTCGGTTTGCTTAGCTAGTGAGAAAATATCTATTTGGTACTTAACACGTAGGTCTCTGTGGTTTGATATTTTATTACTTCGAAGTATCCATGCACTTGCAGATCACAACAAGTTTTTGGCGCCGTTGCCGGGGATTAGTCCAAGGTACACGCCAAACAACTTGGGATACAACAAGTTTTTGGCGCCGTTGCCGGGGATTAGTCCTAGGTACATGCCAAACTACTTAGGATACAATATGTTTTTGGCGCCGTTGCCGGGGACCTTAGTTTTGTTAATATCAAAATAGTTGTTAGTATTGCTAGACTAGGTTTTATTTGTTTTAGATCTAAGTTTGTTTTTTGTTTTTGTAGGTTTTGGATTTTCAGAAGTTATGACATAACTGAGATTTTCTAAAATTTTTGAATTTGCTTGTGTTTTATATTTTCTATTTTTTTTATATTCTGAAAAAAAACAAAATTTTGATTGATTGGTGTCGGATTATCTTTCTGTTCTTGATAGATTTGATAAATATGTCTTTTCATCACAATCCATGGGCATCTCAAGGAAGTAAGTATACATTCCACAAGGTAAGCATGAAGATGATTCACGATGCACTCTTGCGGACATATTGAAATTACACTCTATTCCTTCTATTAGATTCAATATCTATAAATGTAATGATGATTATGCTTATGAATGTCAATTTAGAAATCATGCAAATCCCAATTTACCATGTTATCAAGATGATTATTATTATCCTTGTTGGGAAAATCAATATTCTTTTTATTATTATCCATGTTATCAAGGTAACCATACTTTGAGGACACTGAGGAATCTAGGTTAGAATCCATGCTTGAAAAATTTATGACAAATCAAAACCAAATCATGACAAATAGAAGTAAAGAAATTGAAGATCTTAAGGGAATAATTGGTCAGCTTGCTTCTCAAGTAGAATCTTTAACTGCTGATTCTGAAATTTTGGAAACCCAGTTAGCACAACAAGCATGTTTATTTGAGTTTGAAACTGAAGAACTTGATTTAGAAAATTCTCCCTCTGATCATGATTGTTTTGAGATTGAGCCTTATGTGGACATTAATGCATCTCACTCTGATTTTGATAATTCTGAATTTGATTCATTTGATAATTTATTATTGGAAAAGGTTGAGGAAATTGATTTTGAAAAACCCTCTTTTGATGAAATTGATGCTTTTGATAATATATCATTTATGGTTAAATTTGATGAGTTTGAAAATTGTGATATTCATCTACCTCAATCTGATTTGGGTGAAATTTTTGAAATTGATGATAAGCTATTTATTGATAGATATGAGGAAATTGATTCTCAAATTAATTCTTTTGTGAAATTTGATGAATTTGACTCTGATTTTGATGATGAATTATTTGTGGAAAGGTATGAGTGGACTGATTTTGAAAAATCTCACTCTGATCTTGATGATGATTTTGGAATTAATAAATTATTTGATTGTGGGCATGATGAACTTGAAACAGATTTGCATATTACAAATATTGATGAACCTCATGATGGTACTTTACCCATATCTGATATTCACTCTTCTGATGTATTTGAAAATTTATGCTTTATTGAGGAACTTAATTTGAGACATAGACATTATTTTGATGATCCAATGCTTATATCTGTTGATGAAAGTCATATGGCAATTGAAGATTTAAATTTGAAGAAAGGACTTATGATTTTGCTCACTGACAAACATAGGAAGATCATTGAAAATTTTGATTTTGATTTCTGCATATTTAAGAAAGCCTCTTTGATTGTGATTTATATGCAATTATGGAATTTTGGATTAGTGGCTAAAATTTTTGGACAAAGAAAATGCAGAAAATTGTTTGTTCTTTACTTTGGTACTGATTCACCTACTTCACCATGATTTTTGGTTTTGGTCAATCTATGGACCTAAAATTAGCGCTTCTTGGGAGGCAACCCAAGCATTATTACTTAGTTTAGTTGCTTTTATTTTACTTTATTTTTATAATTAATTTTTCTTTTCTTTTTGCAGGTAAAATTGATTTTTGCACAAAATACGGCACTACCATAATCTTCTTTACGGTGCCGTAATCATGATCTGAGTTCATCCCGAGAGTTTTAGTCTATTAGATCGAACCATGTTCAACAAAGTTTGATTTTTCCTCTTAGACACACCAATCTATTGAGGTGTTCCAGAAGGAGTGAGTTGGGATAGGATCCCACACTCTCTAAGATAGTTAAAGAACTCATCACTCAGGTACTCTCCACGATGATCTAATCGAAGAATTTTGATAGATCTACCAAACTGGTTCTCTACTTCATGTTTGAACTCCTTAAATTTCTCAAAGGATTCAGATTTATGTCTCATCAAATAGACATAACCATATCTATTGAAGTCATCAGTAAATGTGATGAAGTAGTTGTACCCTTCTTTGGCTTGTTTATTAAATGGCCCACACATATCACTGTGTATAAGATCCAATAAACCTCCTTCCCTCTCACTAGTCTTGGTGAATGGCGCTCTTGTCCTCTTCCCTAATAAATAAGGCTCACAAGTATCAAACTCCTCCAAGGAGGTTGAGTCTACCAACCCATTTGCATGGAGTTGTTGAATGTGATTCTTATTTATATGAGCTAATCGACAATGCCAAAGGAAAGCACCAACTGAACTACTCAGTTTGATCCTTCTTTTATTTATGTTACATATAGAGTTATCCATGTCCAAAACATATAAACCATTGCACAAAGTACCCTTCCCATAAAACATATTTGCAAATTAAAAAGAACAAGTGTTCTCTTTTATTTTAAAATTAAATCCTTTGTTTGCCAAGAAAGGAATGGATACAATGTTTTTAGTAAGCGAAGGTACATAATAGCAATGATCTAACTCTAATTGAAGTCCGGAAGGCTAGGAGTGCGTCAAAATTCCTATAGCAATAGCAGCAACCTGTGCCCCGTTTCCAACTCGTAGGTCAATCTCTCCTGGTCACACCGATCTACTTTTCTTAAGCCCCTGCATATTTGTACAAATATGAGCTCTGCATGTAGTATCAAATACCCATGACATAGAAGTAGAAAGGTTGACTTTGGTAACATAAATACCTGAGCTAGAAGACAAGGTCTTGCTTTTCTTCTCCTTGTTTTGAAGTTGCTTGCAGTCCCTCCTCTAGTGACCCTGCTCGCCACAGTGGAAGCACCTTTGTTCCTTTATCCTCCTGGCCTTCCTTTTCAGTGCTTTGGTTGGACCCTTGGCATTGCCCTTAGCATGTGCCTTACCCTTCTTTTTCATCTTCTTGGTTATAGGAACCAAAAGAACAGAGTTGGGTTTGGTCTTAACCCTTTCTTGCTAGATCATCTGGAGCTATTCAACAGTTCCTCCCTAGTGCACTCAATCCGGTTCATGTTAAAATTTATGATAAATGGACTAAAGCTAGAGGGCAAGGACTGCAGAATAAGGTCCGTGGCCAGCTCGTTATTAATGGTGTGTCCTAGTCTCTTGAGATGATCCAGATACCCAATTACCTTGAGTACATGGGGTCCCATTAGTGCACCCTCAGATAAATTGCACCGAAAGACTGCTTTGGCAATGTCATATTTCTCAGTTCTAGCCTGAGCCTCGAACATCTGTTTCAAATGAGTTATCATCTGAAAAGCGTTCTGCTCTTCATATTGCACTTGAAAGTCAGGTGA
This sequence comes from Costus lasius, assembly GCA_027563935.2. Classification (NCBI taxonomy): domain Eukaryota; kingdom Viridiplantae; phylum Streptophyta; class Magnoliopsida; order Zingiberales; family Costaceae; genus Costus; species Costus lasius. The sequence continues at coordinate 88,933,625 of CM050446.2, forward strand.
TAGTCGCTAGCATGAGACACGCCACTTCTAGAGAGTCATCCTAATGCTTTCTAAAAGCATCACTGTCTACCACTCGGGCATTTGGCACAGGAGGCCGAGGAAGAGGCTGCTCAAGGACATATAGCTTCTTCTCAGCTTCTTCTCGAGCTTGAGAGCTATCATCAAGTTCCGATGCCAGTCCATAAAGTTGGATCCAACCAACTTATCCTTCTCAAGAAGGGATCGTAGTGATAACCCGCTATTGTTCTTTGCCATTTGATCTACAACAAAAAAAAAAAATAGATTAGTACTACATCAAATCATTTAATCTGGACTTGTATAAAATAATCATGGCTCCCACTATTTTAATCGAATTGACAACCCACAAAGTCAATATGGAAATTTGAGATTTCCTAGTGAGATGGGATCCTTATTCCACATGAGACTTTGCGTCCTACGAGGGTGGGATGAGATGCACAAAGTAACCCATGCTTCTTAAGGTGGGTACGCCGGCCAATTGCTCTTGGCAATTCTCCTTGTTGAGACAGTCTAGGCATTTCATGTCCAGCGAGAGCTAGATACAGCATGAAATCCTAACCTCTCAACGATGCCTCTAGAGTTCCATCATATGGCCATCACATGTGAAAACCTAGTTAAGTCTATTCCTAACCGTTATGCCTAGGGTCAACGAGTTTCCTTGCGAAGGCACGTCCAAGTTAAAATTGGACTGGAAAACCATTGCCACCATGCGCCTTCTAAAGATAAGTAGGTGTGTCCCATGAGAGTGAAAAACAGTGCACAACACCACTGATTGATAGCTTGATGAGGGCTATAAGTTAGAAGGATATTCAGACTTGATATTTTATTTTAAGGGTTTTTGATGTCTCATCCTCTTAGTTTTATCTTTTGTGTAACATTGCAGGCATGAAATCCTATAGCGATAACAAGAAGATAAAATATCACAGGCATGCTTTAGCAGATAAGAAAAGCACTAAAGATGATGTGGTCATAGACTAATCAACACATTGAACCAACACATGCGAAAGGTGGGTTCAATGCTTGACCTAGGAGACAAGCCCCAACAAGACCTAACCTAACCGCCCTCTAGCTTGATTCTTCAAGGTTGGCTCCAAGGTCGTCCTTACCATGGTGTAGCTCTCAAACCCTAGAGGTGCCACTAGGGTTCGGCCAATTCCAAGGTGACTCCTCCAAGGCTGATGCGCCACTATGCAAGCACCAAGAGGGATAACACACAAGCCCTAAGGCTCGGCCAAACCCCCTTTGCGCCACCAAGCATACATGCGCCACCAATGTTGAAGCATGTTGTGACACCAAGCAAGGTGCGCAAGCTTCAAGCATGTGCCAAAGCTTTAAGTGAAATGTGCCCCTAATCTTCTTATTGTAATTTAGAAAACAAAAGGAAAAAGGCGACAGGCAGTCCTCACAAGAATACATCACAGGTATGCTAGGAGCTTGACTTATGACCACAACATCATGCATAATCAAGGCACTGTAAGTCCCCTAACCTAAGGGGGGGGGGGGGGAAACCCTAATGGTGGCGCATAACAATATTTTCGCATGGGAAGCTAGGGTTTCAAGAGATCTTTATATGTCATATAATTAACTTTTAAATGATTGAATGGATGAAGAAGAACTCATACCATAGCCATCGGTTTGATGGTGCCTTGGAAGCAAAGGCGCAAATGAACCTTCTCCAAAGTTGACGCACACAAGAAGATCGATGCGCTCACTCCTTTGAAGCCTTTGTGCTAGCAAAGCCCTTCAAAGGGTCCTTGTCGAATGAAAGGGATGGAGATGTTGATCTTTCTTGGCCGAATCCTCCTCCTCAGTGGCTTCAAGCGCCGCCACACACAAAAGTGTCGAGAGAGAGAAGTCACGATAGGGAGCCGAGCGAGAATAGGATTATCCCTATTCGAACATGAGAGATCTCCAAGTGGAGATCATGGTTTCTAAAAATAGAAACCACAATTCGCTCACACGTTCACGCCAAGTGAACGAATCACCACGCCATCTCCCTTTGAACCATGCGCTCATATAATGAGCCGGTTCAATTTGGTTCGGTTCAAGAACCAACCAAGCCAAGCGATCCAGTCTAGATCTTAATTAAACCCTAAGGCTCCAGATCTAACCGTTCATCTCTTGATGCTCCTGATCTCACCGATCTAGCATCCAATCTCTCGATCAAAGCTTACCGATCTCAAGCCCTAATCAATCAAACATGATCAGACCAGATCTCACTTACAATCAGAGATTAAATCCCTTTAAACTGAACCCAAACAATTCAGTCCACACGATCTGACTTAAGTAAGCCATATCATCAAATTGTGCGACCCTAAGGGTTTCCTTTAAATGTCGGTAACGATAACTTATGTCATCACGATCAGTGAGGGGTATCTAGCAACACATCACTGTCTCCCGATATAAAGGAAAGAGTCTTCCAAGACTACACCCAAACCACAGCACAAGTGTGAATCCAATTCACAAGGCATGCATATTTCCTTTGCCACTGGATGTTCTTATTGGACAAGCGTGTCAAGCTTGTAGCTCCAATATGATGAGCATGATTAGATCAGATGAACATAGTCATCTGGGTATGGCCATACACTTTCTCAATCATCTCATCCAGGGGGGCCCTTTAGAACATCACACTCCACTTAAGGAGACGGCAATCCTATATCTATCACTAGTGCCCTAACCTGATTCAAGCTCACCATCCAAGATAGTCTATAATCATTATGTTTCAAATGATATTGAACTACCTCAAAACGATGACAATCATCATTTAGAAAACACAAGTGATCTCAAGTCAGAGGAAATGTGCCACTTGTCGCATTCAAGGATTATTCATATTGTGACAACCAATTGAATATCCTAGTAGGGTCTGTCCAGTACATCCAAAGTACTCATGAGTCTACATCTTATTCCATGCTCGAAGCATCCTATAAGATTAGAGCACATATTAGTCTCAATCATATCAAGGCTGTCTCATGTTCACCAAGATATCTCGACTAAGGACTTAACTGCATGTCATCCTAGCTGAACAGCATTTGAGACATTATTCAGAAGTACACTTATTGCAGCAGACAATGTAACAAACTGAATAACAACCATGCCTTTATAAACATAAGAGTTTATTACATGATACTGATACATTCCCAAGGCCTCAAACATTAGCCTTAAGGGCATACCCCAACAGGCACTATCTCATGCAATTCTATATGATCATGAAAAAAAAATACAAAATCTGAAATTTTAGTTTTTCATTAAAACATGTCTCTCTTCCTTCACCTCTTATCACAAATCTTTGGTTCTTTGTTTCTCTCAGGAGTCTACAAGAGGCATACCCGTTGCCCTCCTTGCAATCCCTAACTTGCTGAGATTAGGGTAATCACCTAGTCCATGCCCTGCATAATCTCAACAAGTCTCTTATGATGGGTCTATCCCACCATGAGATGATAAATTATTTCTTCCACATATTGATCTATCCCACCATGTTAAGAAAGCAAAGATCCACAAGAAATTGAAGAGAGGTAAGGAAAAAAAGACTTACAATTTTCTACTCTAGAAAAAAAGGCATGCGCATGTCACATGATTTTCGAAAACTAGCTGGCATGTGAGCATACAAAAAGCATAGAAACATCGTTCGAGGCTCGCAAGTCCCTCTGATACCATTATTGGAAAATCCCGGGGATTTTAAAATTTTTAATTACATATAGCGGAAGCTGATGCCTTGCATTTTATTAGTAATTTTTATTGATATTCCATGATAAATCTAGGCCTATTTTGACATTTTTATGCCCTTTCAAGACTTATTTGCTTAAAAGCTTCAGAATCTTCACTTTTTCTTGTCTTTATGAAATTTCAGGTGAAATCACCCAATTTTGATGTGTTTTGAAGTTTTTAAGGTCATGGGGTGATTCCTCACGTGAAAATGAAGCTGCCCATCAAATTTGGGCTCAATCAGAGTCAACCAGAAAAATACGACCAGGTGAACCCCACGGGGTTCACCGTGATTCTCTCTGCTGCGACAGCACCAAGAAGCGTCCAGAGCACATCACAGGCTGGTGAACCCGGCGGGGTTCACCCATGCTTCTCTCAACCTGAACAGTCCAGAACGCTTCACGGGCAGGTGAACCCGGCGGGGTTCACCCGTGATTCTGACCTGAGCAAACGAGCGTCCGACATCTAATCGGACTTTCCATGATTTCTTACCCGTTTGGAGTCCAAATTTGGCAAGGGAGGATTATATGGAAAGCTGATTCGAAGGAGAATGCGTGGAATATAAAATCCCTAAATTCTATGCCCTAATCATGGAGAAATCAGGCAAAAGGTAGCAAGGGTAGACGAACGGTGGCGGAACTCAGTTTTCACGGTGATTTGGCGAGATTCAATCATCAAAACATCCGGATTCCTAGAGATCAGCAGTGGTTTAGCATCTCTTCCCCCTTTAGAAATAATTTCTTGTAGTTTTCCTATGCTTATGGAGAGATTTTTCAGTGACTCTATGTACTCCATAGCGTAAAACCCTTTTTGGGGCTCGGTTGAAGCCCGTCGACATTCGATGTTTGCGATTTCTTAATTAAAATGATTATTTGGATACTTGTGATAGCATATTTTACTTTGGTTGAATATTTCATGATTTTACCTTGGCTACGTATTTTCATGTGTTAGCCGGCACGATTCATACCGAGAGGAGAATCGTGACGGTGGATCTTCTCTGTAAAACTTGTGAATGTTGGGAAACCCCGGGGATATTTTACAATTTTCAGAAATAGAGATTACAACATACATTGCACAGCAGAAGCAATATCCCCGAAACAGGCCGGTCCCAAAAACCCAGTGAAGATCGCAAGCAAGAGAGTCGACACGATGAGTTAGGAAATACCTTAGAGCAAGATGAGGTCGATGTCGTGATAGGCGCCCAAGCGTGCGCCCTCTGCAGTTTCACACACACGGATGCCTCGAGTTCTCTTCTTCCACGCCCGGTGCTAGCCTCGGGAAGAAGATCCAAGCCTTAGTTCTCTTCTTGAATGCTTGTGCCACCTCCAAGGTAGAAGCGCCAATTGATGAAGAAGAGAGGAGAAGGGAGAATGCCGCCAAGCCTTTACTTCTCTTGCGCCAAAGGAGGAAGAAAGGAAGAAGCTTGCGGCTAGGGTTTGATGGAAGAAGATGGTTGCGCCAATGCCCCTTACTCTCGCCCTCTTGATGTGTTCACGCCTCCAAGGAAGAACACTTGTAAGAGGGGGCGGCTAGGGTCACATATATAGGGCAAGAGGCGGTTAGGGTAAGGGCTAGGATCATGACAAGTGTAGGACTAGGATGAGGAGGTTTGAGACAAGGAAAGTCTCCAAGACTTTACCATAAACTCCATTCAACCTATCCATAATTGCCGAAGTACCATATCAGCCCAAGACATGCGATAGAGGCATGCATTCCATCCAAGGAAGAGAGGGGAGGCGCCCTTTACTTCCATAATGAAGCAAAGGCGCCAACATGACCCCATTATGCCCCTAGGCGCTTAATGGTTCATGTTTCTCCCCATTATACCCTTTTAGCCTCTCATCTCTTCATGAGAACTTGTTATTGGGCCTCATTGGATAATGAGCTAGCCCAAACTTCATCACATGGGTTGATTAAGCATTTGGATCCAATCCAATGCAACCCTAATCCAAATGTGACCAAGCATGGTCAAATACGGGTCAACCTGCCAAAAATGAAGTTTGGCTCCAATAACATTCTTCCATCTCATCAGGCCCATTGGCGCTGATGAAATCTCCTAATTAGATCCGAGTTATCCAATAACTCAATTATAAGGCTTCCCGATCAATACGAGAACTCGAGTATCAAGGTGTGCGACCCTGTAGGTCCCTCTGACGTTGGCAGTGCTGACCAAATGTCACCACAAGCAGTGAGTGGCACCTAGCAGTGCATCGCTGCTACCCAAGTCATCGGAATGGATATCGACATCGACATCCCCATCATTGCAACAAGGTACAGATGCATTATAGTCTCTTTGCCGAACTGATATCCAATTGGACAAGTGTGTCACCACTTGTTTTCACCCAATCACATGGTTATGACTAAATCAGGTTCTCACCTGGGTATGGCCATACACTTTCAGTCATAGAACCATAGAGGAGCTCCATGGATATCATGCTTCCCTAAGGAAGGGGCAAATCCTATGTCTGTCCATTGACCTTCTCATATAGGTCGTGACATGCTCAATGACAACCGTTATGACCTCCCAACTACGGCGAGGTGTTAGGTTGTTGTTGGTGTATATGCCCTAGGACCTAGTTTTGGTCAACTTATGTACTACTTGACATTGATATTTATATATCATTCTGGCATTGTAGTTATCATTGTTTGTCTACACCTACGATTGTGTACTTACATGATAATGTCCCTGGAGACAGATTGGATCTGTGCTCAAATAATTGTCCCCAGTCAATGTACCTGAGCGGATATGGGATAGCTCTGGTACTTGTGAGACTAGTATGTGGGCTGGTTAGGCACGTGGTGCTAACGCAGACACATGGGTATATCATTGGAGGATATACTGGATAGACCCGCTATGAGGCTATGACTTGGTGTCATGAGTTATCCTCATAAGTGACAGGAGATGCATTGATCCCTTGACTTGAGGTCATTGATCATTCTATATGGTTAGGGACTTGCTTTGATACAACCTAACACCTTGCCATAGTTGGGAGGTTATAACGGTTGTCATTGAGCATGTCACGACCCATATGAGAAGATCAATGGACAGACATAGGATTTGCCCCTTCCTTAGGGAAGTATGATATCCATGGAGCTCCTTTATGGTTCTATGACTGAGAGTGTATGGCCATACCCAGGTGAGAACCTGTTTTAGTCATAGCCATGTGATTGGATGAAAACAAGTGGTGACACACTTGTCCAATCGGATATCAGTTCGGCAAAGAGAATGTAATGCATATATACCTAGTTGCGATGATGGGGATGTCGATGTCGATATCCAATCCAATGACCTGGGTAGCAGCGATGCACTGCTAGGTGCCACTCACTACTTGTGATGACCTTTGGTCAGCACTGCCAGCGTCAGAGGAACCTACAGGGTCGCACACCTTGATACTTGAGTTCTCGTATTGATCGGGAAGCCTTATGATCGAGTTATTGGATAACTCAGATCTAATTAGGAGATTTCATCAGCGCCAATGGGCCTGATGAGATGGAAGAATATTATTGGAGCCAAACTTCATTTTTGGCAGGTTGACCCGTATTTGACCATGGTTGGTCACATTTGGATTAGGGTTGCATTGGATTGGATCCAAGTGCTTAATCAACCCATGTAATGAAGTTTGGGCTAGCTCATTATCCAATGAGGCCCAATAATAAGTTGTCATGAAGAGAAGAAAGGCTAAAAGGGTATAATGGGGACAAATCTTCTCCCCTAGGCGCCTATGGGCATAATGGGGAGAAGTGGCGCAATTTGCTTCATAAGGAAGCAATTGGCGCCTCCCCCTTAATCCCTTATGGTATGAATGCCTCTATGGCATTACTTGGGGTGCAAGGCAAGGCCTTGGCGCACAAAGAAAGACATGGGCCCTAAAAGGAATGGTTGAATGAGAATTATGGAAATGTCTTGGAGACTTTCCTTGTCTCAAACCTTCTCATCCTAGCCACCCACTTGTTTTCATCCTTGCCTTTCATAAATCGCCTCTTGCCCTATAAAAGAGCACCTAGCCGAGCCCTCTTGAGAGTGATCAATCCTTGAAGGCGTGAACACAAGAAGAGGGGCGAGTGCTAGGAGCAAGGGCGCATCTTCCTTCTCCCATAACCGCAAGCCTCTTCCTCCTTTCCTCTTGGCGCAAGGAACTTTAGTGCTTGGCGGTTTGGGTAGTCTTCCTTCTTCTCTTGGTGCATCATCTCTCTTGGTGGCATAAGTGAAGTAGAGCATCTCCCTAAGGCTTGGATCTTCTTCCCGAGGCTAGCACCGGGAGTGGAAGAAGAGAACTCAAGAGATCCGTGTGTGTGAGACTGCAGAGGGTGCACACTTGGGCGCCTACATCGGCATCGCTCTACATTGCTCTTAAGGTATTTCCTAACTCATCGTGTCGACTCCCTTGCTTGCGATCTTCACTGGGTTTTTGGGACCGGCCTGTTTCGGGGACATTCTTCCGCTGTGTAAAATGTATGTCCGTGACTCTGAAAATTGTAAAATGTCCCCGGGGTTTCCCAACAGTTGTATCAAAGCAAGTCCCTAACCATATAGAATGGTCAATGACCTCAAGTCAAGGGATCAATGCATCTCCTGTCACTTGTGAGGATAACTCATGACACCAAGTCATAGCCTCACAGCGGGTCGGTCCAGTATATCCACCACTGATATACCTATATGTCTGCGTCAGCACCTCGTGCCTAACCAGCCCATATACCAGTCTCACAAGTACCAGAGCTATCCCATATCTACTCAGGTACATCGACTGGGGACAATCATTTGAGCACAGATCCAATCTGTCTCCAGGGACATTATCATGTAAGTACACAATCGCAGGTGTAGACAAACAATGATAACGACAATGCCAGAAAGATATATGAATATCAGAGTCAAGTAGTATAAAGATGGACCAAAACTAGGTCCTAGGGCATATACACCAATAATCTCCCACTTGCACTAAGACCTAGAGGTTGAGCAACCTCAACCCCATATCTCTAGTACGACCATCATGCTTCTGCTGCGCCAAAGCCTTGGTCAGTGGGTCTGCTAGATTGCTCTCTGTGTCAATTCTGCTAATCCTGACATCACCTCTATCAATGATCTCTCTGATCAGGTGAAATCTCCTGAGTATGTGTTTGGACCTTTGATGAGACCGTGGTTCCTTAACATGTGCAGTTCCCATTGTTGTCATAGTAGAGCTCAATGGGATCCATTGCACTTGTAACCACCTGAAGTTCAGAAAAGAACTTCCTGATCCAAACGGCTTCATTGGCTGCCTTAGAAGCAACCACATACTCAGCTTCGGTTGTAGAATTAGCTATGGTGGATTGCTTGAAGCTCTTCCAGCATACAGCATCTCTAACCATCTTAAACAAATAGCCGGTCTGCGATCTGAAGTCGTCAGGATCAGACTGGAATGACTCATCAGTGAAGCCCTGCACACTGAGCTCTTCCAGTCCCCGTAGACCATATAGAATAAATCCTTAGTCCTTTTCAGGATACTCAAGGATATTCTTTACAGCCACCTAGTGTTGCAGACTTGGATTGGATTGGTATCGTCTGGTTATGCTTATAGCATAATCGACATCTGGTCTAGTACACAACATTGCATACATGATTGATCCCACTGCCGAAGCATAGGGAATTTGACTCATGTTATCCCTCTCAGCCTGTGTTGTAGGACACTGGCTTTTTGAGAGAGTAAGACCATCTCTCACTGGAAGGTATCCTTTCTTGGATTGCTCCAAGTTGAACCTCTCCAGGACCTTATCAATGTGGGTACTCTGACTAAGGGCCAAGAGCCTCTTGGATCTATCTGTTGGGGTATGCCCTTAAGGCTAATGTTTGAGGCCTTGAGATAATTTCAGTATCATGTATAAACTATGTTTTATAAAGGCAATTGTTGTTATTCAGATTGTTACATTATCTGCTGCTGTATGTATACTTCTGAATAATGTCTCATTGGTGTTTCAGCTTGGCTGACATGCAGTATTGTCCTTAGTCGAGATATCTTGGTGAACATGAGACAGCCTTGATATGATTGAGACTAATATGTGTTCTAATCTTATAGGATGCTTCGAGCATGGAATAAGATTTAGACGCATAGGTGCATTGGATGTACTGGACTGACCCTACTTAGGATATTCAGTTTTTGTCACAATGTGAATAATCCTTATAAACTAGCAAGTGGTATACTCCCTCTGACTTGAGATCACTTGTGTTTCTAAATGATGATTGGCATTGTTTTGAGGTAGTTCAATATCATTTGAAAGATAATGGTTAAGGATTATCTTGGATGGTGGGCATGACTCATGTTAGGACACTGGTGATAGATATAGGATTGCCTCTCCTAGTTGGAGTGTGATGTTCTAAAGGGCCCCCTGGATGAGATGGTTGAGAAAGTGTATGGCCATACCCAGATGACTATGTTCATCTGATCTAACCATTCTCATCATGTTGGAGTTACAAGCTTGACACACTTGTCCAACGAGAACATCTAGTGGCAAAGGAAACATATATGTCAAGTGAATTGGATTCACACTTGTGCTGTGGTTTGGGTGTAGTCTTGGAAGACTCTTTCCTTCATATTGGGAGACAGTGATGTGTTGCTAGATACCCCTCTCTGGTCGTGATAACGTAAGTTATCGTTACCGACATTGAAGGAAACCCTCAGGGTCGCACAATTTGATGATATGGCTTACTTATGTCAGATCGTGTGGACTGAATTGTTTTGGTCCAGTTTAAAGCAATTTAAACTCTGATTGGAAGTGAGATCTGGTCTGATCATGTTTGATTGATTAGGGCTAGTGATCGGTAAGCTTCGATCGGGAGAATTGATGCTTGATCGATGAGATCAAGAGGATCAAGAGATGTGTGGTTAGATCTTGAGCCATCTGGTTCAAAGAGATCTAAACCATGGCTGGTTTGATTTGGTCTTTGAACCAAATAGAAATGAACCAAATGGAATAGAACCGGTTCACTTTGGTGAACGTATGGTTCGATTGAGAGATGAGTTTCGATGGTTACGTGGGAGTTAAAGTAAGAGTAAAACACTTACTATATTTGGAAGGCATGATTCCTTTGAAAGTGTCGAAACCTAAGTCACATGCTCTTCTAAAATTTTTTCGCATGGGCGGAAACTTGGTTTCATGAAGATCGCATGGCTTATAATATAATCAACTATGAAACAAGAGGGGATGTTACCATGGCCATTGCTTGAATGGCGACTTGGAAGAAGATAGAGGGCGAGCGGCTCTCCTCCAAAGAAGTTGCACACAAGACGTTGAAGGCTTACTCCCTTGTGCTCTTTGTGCTAGCAAAGATCCAAGGAGTCCCCTGATCGTGCAAGAGAAGCTGTGTTTCTCTACTCGCTGGCTGAATTTTCTCCTTGGCGTGAAGAAGCTTCACCACGAGAGGAGCAAGAGGAGAAGATGGGGTGAGCGGCGTTACAACGTGGAGGCGTTTTTCCAATTTGGAAAACCAACTTCCAAATATAGTAAGTGCTCAATGTCTCATGCGTTCACTCCAAGTGAACCATCGAAACCTTCCTTCTCCCTTTGAACCAAGCGTTCACATAGTGAACCGGTTCTATTTCATTCGGTTCAATTGTATTTGGTTCAAAGACCAAATCAAACCAAGCCATGGTCTAGATCTCATCTGAACCAGATGGCTCAAGATCTAACCACACATCTCTTGATGCTCTTGATCTCATCGATCAAGCATCAATTCTCCCGATCGAAGCTTACCGATCTCAAGCCCTAATCAATCAAACATGATCAGACCAGATCTCACTTCCAATCAGAGTTTAAACTCTTTTAAACTGAACTAGAACAATTCAGTCCACACGATCTGACATAAGTAAGCCATATCATCAAATTGTGCGACCCTAAGGGTTTCCTTCAACGTCGGTAACGATAACTTACGTTATCACGATCAGAGAGGGGTATCTAGCAACACTTCACTGTCTCCCGATATGAAGGAAAGAGTCTTCCAAGACTACACCCAAACCATAGCACAAGTGTGAATCCAATTCACTTGACATACATGTTTCCTTTGCCACTGGATGTTCTCGTTGGACAAGCGTGTCAAGCCTGTAACTCCAACATGATGAGAGTGGATAGATCAGATGAACATAGTCATCTGGGTATGGCCATACACTTTCTCAACCATCTCATCCAGGGGGCCCCTGAAAGTCCCCTAACAAGGGGGGAGCGAAACCCTAATAGGCGCATATGGAGGTTTACATGCAGCGGAAGGGGTTTCTAGGGATCGAATGCATGATATATGATCAACTTTAAAATCAACCGAAATAGAATGATATATGCGCCAAAGCCTTGGTCAGTGGGTCTGCTAGATTGCTCTCTGTGTCAATTCTGCTAATCCTGACATCACCTCTATCAATGATCTCTCTGATCAGGTGAAATCTCCTGAGTATGTGTTTGGACCTTTGATGAGACCGTGGTTCCTTAACATGTGCAGTTCCCATTGTTGTCATAGTAGAGCTCAATGGGATCCATTGCACTTGTAACCACCTGAAGTTCAGAAAAGAACTTCCTGATCCAAACGGCTTCATTGGCTGCCTTAGAAGCAACCACATACTCAGCTTCGGTTGTAGAATTAGCTATGGTGGATTGCTTGAAGCTCTTCCAGCATACAGCATCTCTAACCATCTTAAACAAATAGCCGGTCTGCGATCTGAAGTCGTCAGGATCAGACTGGAATGACTCATCAGTGAAGCCCTGCACACTGAGCTCTTCCAGTCCCCGTAGACCATATAGAATAAATCCTTAGTCCTTTTCAGGATACTCAAGGATATTCTTTACAGCCACCTAGTGCTGCAGACTTGGATTGGATTGGTATCGTCTGGTTATGCTTATAGCATAATCGACATCTGGTCTAGTACACAACATTGCATACATGATTGATCCCACTGCCGAAGCATAGGGAATTTGACTCATGTTATCCCTCTCAGCCTGTGTTGTAGGACACTGGCTTTTTGAGAGAGTAAGACCATCTCTCACTGGAAGGTATCCTTTCTTGGATTGCTCCAAGTTGAACCTCTCCAGGACCTTATCAATGTGGGTACTCTGACTAAGGGCCAAGAGCCTCTTGGATCTATCTGTTGGGGTATGCCCTTAAGGCTAATGTTTGAGGCCTTGAGATAATTTCAGTATCATGTATAAACTATGTTTTATAAAGGCAATTGTTGTTATTCAGATTGTTACATTATCTGCTGCTGTATGTATACTTCTGAATAATGTCTCATTGGTGTTTCAGCTTGGCTGACATGCAGTATTGTCCTTAGTCGAGATATCTTGGTGAACATGAGACAGCCTTGATATGATTGAGACTAATATGTGTTCTAATCTTATAGGATGCTTCGAGCATGGAATAAGATTTAGACGCATAGGTGCATTGGATGTACTGGACTGACCCTACTTAGGATATTCAGTTTTTGTCACAATGTGAATAATCCTTATAAACTAGCAAGTGGTATACTCCCTCTGACTTGAGATCACTTGTGTTTCTAAATGATGATTGGCATTGTTTTGAGGTAGTTCAATATCATTTGAAAGATAATGGTTAAGGATTATCTTGGATGGTGGGCATGACTCATGTTAGGACACTGGTGATAGATATAGGATTGCCTCTCCTAGTTGGAGTGTGATGTTCTAAAGGGCCCCCTGGATGAGATGGTTGAGAAAGTGTATGGCCATACCCAGATGACTATGTTCATCTGATCTAACCATTCTCATCATGTTGGAATTACAGGCTTGACAGGCTTGTCCAATGAGAACGTCCAGTGGCAAAGGGAACATGTATGCCGAGTGAATTGGATTCACACTTGTGCTATGGTTTGGGTGTAGTCTTGGAAGACTCTTTCCTTCATATCGGGAGACAGTGATGTGTTGCTAGATACCCCTCTCTGATCGTGATAACGTAAGTTATCATTACCGACATTGAAGGAAACCCTTAGGGTCGCACAATTTGATGATATGGCTTACTTATGTCAGATCGTGTGGACTGAATTGTTCTGGTTCAGTTTAAAGGAATTTAAACTCTGATTGGAAGTGAGATCTGGTCTGATCATGTTTGATTGATTAGGGCTTGAGATCGGTAAGTTTCGATCGAGAGAATTGATGCTTGATCATAGAGATCAAGAGGGTCGAGAGATGTGTGGTTAGATCTTGAACCATTTGGTTCAAAGAGATCAAGACCATGGTGGGTTCGGTTTGGTCTTTGAACCAAATAGAATTGAACCGGTTCACTTGGTGAACGCATGGTTCAATTGAGAGAGGAGTTATCGATGGCTTCAAGTGGAGTTAAACATGGAGTTATGCACTTACTATTTTTGGAAGCCGTTTTCTTTGAGAAAACGCCCCCATGTTCGAACGCCTATCTCTCTCTCTCGCCCCCTCTCCTCTCGTGTGGATGATCTTCACGACAAGAGGAAGTTCGGCCAGCAAAAAGGAAAAAGACATCTCCTCATACACGATCTAGGACTCCTTGGATCTTTGCTAGCACAAGGAATACAAGGAAGAAGTCATCATCTTCTTGTGTGCGATTTCCTTTGGAGAAGAGCCGCTCGCCCTTTCTTCTTCCAAGTCGCCACTCAATCAATGGCAATGGTAACGCATCATTTTATCCTCTTTTAGGGTTGCTCATATTATCTTGCCTCTCGATCCTATCAAACCTAGTTTTTCGCCTATGCAAGATCTTATAGATGCGCATGTGTACTAGGGTTTGACTTTCACTATCCCAGTAGATCCTCACGCCCAGAATGTAGGCGGCCTCCCCTAAGTCCTTCATCTCGAAACACTTCCCTAACCATGTCTTCATAGCTTGAAGACTAGGGATGTCATTTCCGATGAGCAGTATGTCATCGACATACATGACCAGAAAAGTCACCAAGCTCCCACTGAATTTTCTGTATACACAGGCGTCATCTTCACTTTTGATAAAGCCATAATCTCTCACAGCTTCATCAAACTGAAGATTCCAACTTTGAGATGCTTGCTTTAATCCATAAATGGATTTCTTTAGCCTGCAGACCTTACTAGCATCTGCAGGATGGATGAAGCCATCAGGTTGTGCCATATACACATCCTTAGTCAGCTTCCCATTAAGGAACGCTGTTTCCATGTCCATCTGCCATATCTCATAGTCATGATATGCAGCTATAGCAAGTAGAATCCGAATGGATTTGATCATGGCAACTGGCGAGAAGATTTCATCATAGTCCACCCCGTGGACTTGTTTAAATCCTTTAGCCACTAGTCTACCCTTATAGGTAACTATATTGCCATCCATGTCTATCTTCCTCTTGAAGACCCATCTACTGTTGGGGTATGCCCTTAAGGCTAATGTTTGAGGCCATGGGATTGTAACAGTATCATGTATAAACCCTTATGTTTATAAAGGCAATGGTTATTATTCAGTTTGTTACATTGTCTGCTGCAATAACTGTGCTTCTGAATAATGTCTCAATGCTGTTCAGCTAGGCTGACATGCTATATGTCCTTAGTCGAGATATCTTGGTGAACATGAGACAGCCTTGATATGGTTAAGACTAATGTGTGTTCTAATCTTATAGGATGCTTCGAGCATGGAATAAGATGTAGACTCATGGGTACATTGGATGTACTGGATAGACCCTACTAGGATATTCAATTGCTTGTCACAATGTGAATAATCCTTGTATGCAACAAGTGGCATACTTCCTCTGACTTGAGATCACTTGTGTTTCTAAATGATGATTGTCATTGTTTTGAGGTAGTTCAATATCATTTGAAACATAATGGTTATAGACTATCTTGGATAATGATCATGAGTCAGGTTAGGGCACTGGTGATAGATATAGGATTGCCGTCTCTTTGTTTAAGGAGCATGATGTTCTATGGGCCCCCCCTGGATGAGATGATTGAGAAAGTGTATGGCCATACCCAGGTGACTATGTTCATCTGATCTAATCATGCTCATCATATTGGAGTTACAGGCTTGACACGCTTGTCCAATGAGAACATCCAGTGGCAAAGGAAACTTGTATGCCTTGTGAAATGGATTCACACTTGTGCTGTGGTTTGGGTGTAGTCTTGGAAGACTCTTTCCTTTATATCGGGAGACAGTGATGTGTTACTAGATACCCCTCACTGATCGTGATAATGTGAGTTATCGTTACCGACATTTAAAGGAAACCCTCAGGGTCGCACAATTTGATGATATGGCTTACTTAAGTCAGATCGTATGGACTGAATTGATTAAGTTCAGTTTAAAGGGATTTAGACTCTGATTGTAAGTGAGATCTGGTCTGATCATGTTTGATTGATTAGGGCTTGAGATCGGTAAGCTTCGATCGAGAGAATTGATGCTAGATCGGTGAGATCAAAAGCATCACGAGATGAACGGTTAGATCAGGAACCTTAGGTTTTAAGACGATCTAGACCAAATGACTTGGGCTGTTTTGATTTGGTCTTTGAACCAAATTGAGTTGGGTCAATTAGATTAAACTGGTTCAAGAGAATGAACGCATGGTTCAATCTTTGAAGCGTTATTGTCGGTTATGAAGAAGTGGGCGCATGCTCTTCATGGTTTGCTATTTTTAGTAAGTCTTCATGCGCCACCTCTCTCGAACGCCAATACGTTTTGACTCTTGCTCTCGACGCTCTCTCGCGGGTGAAAAGCTTCCTTCACGTCTTGGAGAGGTCTTGGCCAAGTGGAAGAAGACATCTCATCCCTTTGATTCGATCAAAGACCCTTGAAGAACCTTGCTAGCACAAGGATCTCAGGGAGTAGGCGGCATCACCTTGTGTGCGCACCTTTTGGAGGAGTTTCATTCGAATCTCTTCTTCCTTGACGCCATCCAATAGAAATGGCTATGGTATGATTCCTAACTATAAGAGGTTGATCATATAAACATATATGCGATTATTGTTGAAACCCTAGCTTCCCATGCGAAAACTTTCTTTTGCGCCACCCTTAGGGTTTCGGCCCCCCTTAGATTTAGGGGTCTTTCAATTGGTATCAGAGCATGCGGTTATTATATGTCTATATGATTGCTTCATGTTGTGTGATCCTTGTTTGCATTGCTTAGATCTACTTTATCACATGCGAAAATACATACTATGCTATTAGATGTTGGCGCATGTGTGATGTGCATGTTATATTGTGTTGGCGCTTGTTAGGTTTTTGTTTGTCAAAAATTATATCATCTTGCGCGCTTCACTTAGATCTAAGCGCCTACTGTAAACCCTTAGACGGGTTGATGGGGTTGAAATCATCCTCTAGGTTGGATCCAAATAGTCTGATCAGACCATCTGACATCCTAGATGGGTCGACCAGATGGCACCTCTGCGCAAGCATGAGGTGGCTATAGGTCGACTGCATCACAGGCATGTAGCGAGGTCTGGTTGAGACAACCAGTGAACACACATGAGTTAGGCCCGGGGTCACACCCACTTGCCAGAACTCATGTTGGTTGTTCAGCCCTTGCCGCATGCATGGTTGACCATTAGGTCAACGCAAGTCAGTTAAGACTTGGTGCATGCAAGGGCATGGATCTAACTAGACATGATGAGTGGATCCCTATCAATGGACCGTTGTAAGGTTGTAGGGCACATAAGAAAAGTAAAATTGATGCCAATGGGTTTTCAAAATTTTATTTTCTTTGTAATCGATCACATGTTGATTGATGCCATATGCTTGTTTATTTCATCTTATGTGGGTTGCCCTTTAATGTGTGCTGTGCTGGGGCCTGCGTGCCTGGTTAATTATAAAATTAATATTTATTTGTGATCTGCGAATCACATTGTATTAAATTTATAAGATGTAATTGACCTGCGAGTCAATCTTGTCTAGATAGATTGAAATGTAATTTAATCAGACATGAGCACAGAGCACACTTGGCAGAGGCGCATGCAGCAGTGGCTTGACCAGGTGGGAGGTCTAGGGTTCGACCCTAGGACAGGCGCATTCACCTGGTGGACGCACCTGAGCTGCAATGGGCGCTAGGGTCCTGGGCTGGACCAGATGAGAAGCAAAAGTCCCATGAAGAAAAGCAAGTGAAGACTTAAGTGAATTAAGGTCTTACCTAGGCTTAATGGGCTTTTACCACATAAGATCAGCTTGCATTCTTTTATTGTTTAAATAATTAGAATTGCATGAGTTATTTATCTTCTGCTATAGCCATAGGTTTTGCCTCATAGTAAGAAGATAAAAGACCGTTAAAATCCAACGCTAAAATATCAAGCACGTAATGCCTTCTGGCGCGAAACCTCACTGTTCTGACTATCGTTGGGGCCGTGTTGTACCCACTCAGTGGGCACGCCCATATATCTTCAGACGGTGTGTGATTTCACCTGCGTGTTACAGAGAAGGGATTTATCGCTTCTCGTTGCTCAGCATAGCACGTGGTGGTCCAGGGAGTAGGTCAGGTCAGCTTGACCATGTAGGCTACATATGGGGCATATGTTAGCCATATGGAGGCAGCCATCTGTGGGATCAGAGACTGTGTTGTACCAACTCAGTTGGCACAGTCTGCTGGATTGCCCAGATGAAGGGGAATCGCACGGGTTGGCGATTGGCAGGGACTGCCTACCAGAGATTAGTACTTGTACTCTCTGTGCATCTTATCTCGCCTGAGCGGGACGCGGAGACCAAGTATAAAATCTGGATCCCATCTCACTAAAAGAGTGTTACTCTTTCGGACTGTTTTAATGGATTTTTCAGTCAGATAAAATAGTGAGAAAAGAATCTTTCTTAAGTCCTGGATTGATTCTAAACATTGATACTGACCTTGCTGTTCTTGCATTGTTGTAGATTCCTGCAGCAACGAACACCATGAGCTTCAATGTCCGATCCCTACTGGAAAGGGAGAAGTTTGCTGGGCCAAACTTCTCGGACTGGTACGGACACCTTAAGATTGTTCTTAAGGCAGAGAGGAAACTGTATGTCCTCGAGACGGCTGTGCCGCCTCAACCCGCTGCGAACGCCGCAAGGGCGGTTCGTGAAGCCTATGAAAAGCATGTCAATGATAGCATTGATGTCGCTTGCCTGATGCTAGCGTCTATGACGCCACCGCTGCAGCGTCAGCATGAGGATATGTCTGCTATAGAAATTATAGCAAACCTCAAGATGTTGTATGCTGCACAGGCGAGGACTGAACGCTATAATTTGACCAAGCTTTTCTTTCAGAGCAAACTGGCTGAAGGGAGCCCAGTGGGAGCTCACGTGCTCAAGATGATTGGGCACAAGGAGGCTCTGGAGAAACTGGGGCATAACATCAATCAGGAGCTTGCTGTAGACATTATTCTGCAGTCTCTCCCGCCTTCTTTCGATGCGTTCATTATTAACTTTAATATGAACAAAATCGATTGTACTCCGGCAGAGTTGCTGAATATGCTCTTGACTACTGAGGAAACTCTGAAGGGAAAGCCTTCAACCTCTGTCTTAATGGTTCCTTCCAGGAACAAGAAGAAGGGGAAGAAGGGCAAAGCCCCAGTCAAGAACTACAACAAGGCTCTGAAACAGAAGGTTAAGCGGTCGAAGGAATACAGATGTTTCCACTGTGGCCAGCTAGGTCACTGGAAAAAGGACTGTAAAGCGCTCCAAGGAGACAAGAAGGGAAGCATCGCTTCTGGCTCAGGTATATTTGTGACTGAAGTCATGATATCCTCTTCTTCTATTTCATGGGTGTTGGACACTGCATGTGGAGTTCACATTTGTTCAAATGTACAGGAACTCAAGAGAAGAAGACAGGTGGGACAGCATGAGGTGGACCTACGAGTTGGAAACGGGGCACGGGTTGCTGCTGTTGCTGTAGGGGATTATTACATCTCATTACCATCTGGCATTGTATTAGAATTAAACAATTGTTACTTTGTACCCAGTATTACCAAAAATATTATCTCTATTCCTGCTCTTGTCAGGAAAGGGTTTTCCTTTGAATGCAAGATTTCAAAGTGTTATCTTACTCTTGATAATATTATTTATGCTACTGGTTCAATTAACAATGGGTTATTCATGTTGGACATGGAATATTCTATACAAAACATTGATAATAAGAAAGCCAAGTATGCTGATGACAGCACCTTGCTATGGCATAGTCGTTTAGGCCATATTAACAAGAAGCGCATTAAGCGGTTGCATGATCATGGACTGCTGGGATCATTCTCCTATGAGGAGATTGATACATGCAAAGCTTGTTTAATGGGTAAAATGACGAAGTCTCCTTTTCTTAACAAAGGTCAAAGGGCTTCAGGTTTACTTGACCTTATACACAGTGATGTGTGTGGGCCATTTAGTAAACATGCCAGAGGTGGCTATCAGTACTTCATTACCTTTACTGATGATTTCAGTAGATATGGTTATGTCTATCTTATGAGACATAAGAGTGAATCTTTTGACAAGTTCAAAGAGTTCAAAAATGAAGTACAAAATCAGCTAGGCCGAAATATCAAGGCACTTCGTTCTGATCGAGGTGGAGAATACTTGAGTCATGCGTTTACTGACTATCTAAAAGAGTGTGGGATTATCTCACAGCTCACTCCGCCAGGAACACCGCAATGGAATGGTGTGTCCGAGAGGAGAAATAGAACGTTACTTGATATGGTTCGTTCTATGATGAGTCAGGCTACTCTACCTTACTCCTTTTGGGGATTTGCACTGGAAACAGCTGCAAAGGTACTAAACCGAGTGCCATCCAAGGCAGTTTCAAAGACTCCATATGAATTATGGTATGGGAAACAGCCGAGCTTGACATTTATCAAGATCTGGGGTTGCGAGGCTTATGTTAAAAACCTCGCCTCTAGGAAACTGGAGAGCAGATCTGAGAAATGTATCTTTGTCGGTTACCCTAAGGAAACTAAGGGTTATTATTTCTACGATCCCAAGGAGAACAAAGTATTTGTTGCTCGGACGGCCATTTTTCTTGAGAAGGAGTTTCTTCTGCAAGAGGCCAGTGGGAGAGAAATAAAGCTGGATGGAAATCCAGAGGAAGGACAAAGTAGTCAAGCTCAGTTGGATGAGCCTGAGTCAGTGGATCAGGTTATTGAACAACCTGAGGCTCAGATATCACGGGAACCGCGAAGATCGGGAAGGATCCGTCGTCAGCCTGAGCGCTATGACGGAGTCTACATCATTGATAATGATAAACCCCTCACTTATGCGGATGCGGTCAGTGGACCGGAGTCAGCTAGATGGCTTGAAGCTATGCGAGCCGAGATGGACTCCATGTCAGATAACCAAGTCTGGGATTTGGTTGATCTGCCTCCGGGAGTAATCCCTATAGGCTGTAAATGGATCTTCAAAAGGAAGATTGACATGGATGGTAACGTAGTTACCTATAAAGGCAGGCTAGTTGCGAAAGGTTTCAAACAAATCTACGGGATAGATTATGATGAAACTTTCTCACCTGTAGCTATGTTTAAGTCTATTCGGATTCTTTTCGCGATAGCTGCATATTATGATTATGAGATCTGGCAGATGGATGTGAAAACGGCTTTCCTTAATGGAAAACTGGATGAGGATGTGTATATGACACAACCTGAAGGTTTCACTAATCCATCAGATCGTCATAAAATATGCAAGTTAAAGAAGTCCATTTATGGACTGAAACAAGCATCTAGAAGCTGGAATATTCGTTTTGATGAATCAATCAGTGAATTTGGTTTCATCAAGAATGAGGATGACCCGTGTGTATATAAGAGGTTTAGTGGGAGCGTGATTACTTTCCTAATCCTCTACGTCGATGATATCTTAATCATTGGAAACGATATTCCTGAAATGCATGCTGTTAAAGCATGGCTAAGGAAATGTTTCCAGATGAAAGATTTAGGAGAAGCAGCCTATGTATTAGGTGTGAAGATCTACAGGGATATATCTAAGAGGCTTCTCGGGCTGTGCCAGAGTACTTACATCGATAAAGTCCTGGAGAGATTCCATTTAGAGAATTCTAAAAGAGGATATCTTCCAGTCAGACATGGTCTGAATCTTTCAAAGAGTCAGTGTCCACAAACACAGACTGAGAAAGATAAAATGGACAATACGCCTTATGCTTCGGCTATTGGATCCATTATGTATGCGATGTTGTGTACTCGCCCAGACGTCGCTTACGGGTTAAGCGTGACCACTCGGTTCCAAAGTAATCCAGGTATGGCGCACTGGATTGCAGTCAAGAACATTTTAAAATATCTTCGGAGGACCAAAGATATGTTCTTGATATATGGAGGTCAGGAAGAACTCAGTATTGAAGGATATACTGACGCTTCATTCCAGTCTGACCAGGATGATTTCCGATCGCAATCAGGCTATGTTTTTAGCTTGAATGGAGGAGCAGTGGTGTGGAAGAGTTTCAAACAATCTATCGTTGCTGATTCCACAACAGAAGCCGAGTATATTGCAGCCTCGGAAGCATCTAAGGAGGCAGTTTGGATTCGTAAGTTCATTCAGGAACTTGGTGTTGTTCCTTCGAGTGCAGATCCTTTGGTTATCTTCTGTGATAACACTGGAGCAATAGCACAAGCAAAGGAACCACGGTCGCACCAGAAGTCCAAGCACATACAGAGACGGTTTCACTTGATCCGGGAGATCATTGATCGTGGCGAGATCAAAATCTGCAAGGTTCATACAGATGACAATCTGGCTGACCCGCTTACCAAGCCTCTGGCGTAGCAGAAGCATGAGAAGCACTGTAATAATATGGGTTTGAGATTTCTCAACCATTAGATTAAGTGCAAGTGGGAGATTGTTGGGGTATGCCCTTAAGGCTAATGTTTGAGGCCATGGGATTGTAACAGTATCATGTATAAACCCTTATGTTTATAAAGGCAATGGTTATTATTCAGTTTGTTACATTGTCTGCTGCAATAACTGTGCTTCTGAATAATGTCTCAATGCTGTTCAGCTAGGCTGACATGCTATATGTCCTTAGTCGAGATATCTTGGTGAACATGAGACAGCCTTGATATGGTTAAGACTAATGTGTGTTCTAATCTTATAGGATGCTTCG
This sequence comes from Costus lasius, assembly GCA_027563935.2. Classification (NCBI taxonomy): domain Eukaryota; kingdom Viridiplantae; phylum Streptophyta; class Magnoliopsida; order Zingiberales; family Costaceae; genus Costus; species Costus lasius. Next base: position 88,956,328 of record CM050446.2, read on the forward strand.
AGCATGGAATAAGATGTAGACTCATGGGTACATTGGATGTACTGGACAGACCCTACTAGGATATTCAATTGCTTGTCACAATGTGAATAATCCTTGTATGCAACAAGTGGCATACTTCCTCTGACTTGAGATCACTTGTGTTTCTAAATGATGATTGTCATTGTTTTGAGGTAGTTCAATATCATTTGAAACATAATGGTTATAGACTATCTTGGATAATGATCATGAGTCAGGTTAGGGCACTGGTGATAGATATAGGATTGCCGTCTCTTTGTTTAAGGAGCATGATGTTCTATGGGGCCCCCCCTGGATGAGATGATTGAGAAAGTGTATGGCCATACCCAGGTGACTATGTTCATCTGATCTAATCATGCTCATCATATTGGAGTTACAGGCTTGACACGCTTGTCCAATGAGAACATCCAGTGGCAAAGGAAACTTGTATGCCTTGTGAAATGGATTCACACTTGTGCTGTGGTTTGGGTGTAGTCTTGGAAGACTCTTTCCTTTATATCGGGAGACAGTGATGTGTTGCTAGATACCCCTCACTGATCGTGATAATGTGAGTTATCGTTACCGACATTTAAAGGAAACCCTCAGGGTCGCACAATTTGATGATATGGCTTACTTAAGCCAGATCGTATGGACTGAATTGATTAAATACAGTTTAAAGGGATTTAGACTCTGATTGTAAGTGAGATCTGGTCTGATCATGTTTGATTGATTAGGGCTTGAGATCGGTAAGCTTCGATCGAGAGAATTGATGCTAGATCGGTGAGATCAAAAGCATCACGAGATGAACGGTTAGATCAGGAACCTTAGGTTTTAAGACGATCTAGACCAAATGACTTGGGCTGTTTTGATTTGGTCTTTGAACCAAATTGAGTTGGGTCAATTAGATTAAACCAGTTCAAGAGAATGAACGCATGGTTCAATCTTTGAAGCGTTAAGCAATGGCAATGGTATGAATCCTTTTCATCTATATAAGGTATTGAAAGTTGATCATATGATATATATAAATCGATCTATGAAACCCTAACATCCCTTGCGAAACTTTGACATACGCCCCCTTTGGGTTTCACCCCCTTTAAAAAGGGACTTTCAATTGGTATCAGAGCATAGGTTTTATGTATGTTCATATGATTTCTTTGTGATCCATGTTAGCGCTTAAGTATAGTTCTATATGTAAGTTTTCATTAAGTTTACGCATGTTAACTTAGATGAAGCTTTCTTACACTGTTGCGCATGTTGAAAGTTGTTTTTACCTAAAAACTTAACATCTTGCGCGCATCCATCTAGATCTATAAAGCGACTACTGTAAAACCTTAGACGGGTTATTAGGGTTGAAGTCATCCTCTAGTTAAGATCCAAATAGTCTGATCAGACCATCTGACAGCCTAGATGGGTCGACCAGATGGCACCTGTGCGCTAGCACGAGGTGGCTATAGGTCGACTGCAGACAGGCGTGTAGCGATGTCTGGTTGAGACAACAAGTGAACGCTCTTGAGTTAGGCCCGGGGTCACACCCGCTTGCCAGAACTCATGAAGGTTGTTCAGCCCTTAGCGCATGCACAGTTGACCATTAGGTCGACTCAAGTCAGTTAGGACTTGGTGCATGCAAAGGCAGTGGATTGGACCAGACATGATGAGTGGATCCCTATTAATGTACCGTTGTAAGGTAGTAGGGCAAATAAGGAAAATAAAATTAATCCCAATGGGTTTTTGAAACTCTTATTTCCTTATTATTGGATCACATGTTGATAGTATACCATGTTGAGTGTTTATTTCATCTTATGTGGGCTGCCCAAATTTAATTGTAAATTATTTTTATTGTGATCTGCGCATCACATTTTAATTAATTTATACAATGTAATTGACCTGCGTGTCAATCTTGTCTAGATAGATTAAATTGTATTTTAATCAGACAAGAGCACAGAGCACACATGGCAGAGGTGCATGCAGCTTGAGGCTTGACCAGGTGGAAGGTCTAGAGTTCGACTCTAGGACAAGCGGATTTACCTGGTGGGCGCACCTGAGCTGCAGTGGGTGCTTGGGCCCTGGGTTGGGCCAGATGTGATGCAAATGACCCATGACGAGCTCAAGTGAAGACTTAAGTTGAATTAAGGTCTTACTTAGGCTTAATGGGCGTTTACCACATAAGATCATCATGCTTTCATTTATTGTTTTCAATAATTAGAATTGCATGATTTAATCTTCTGCTATCACCATAGGGTTTGCATGATAGTTAAGAAGATAAAAGACCGTTAAAATCCAACGTTAAGTATCAAGCACGTAAGCCTTCTGACGCGAAACCTCACTGTTCTGATTATCGTTGGGGCCGTGTTGTACCCACTCAGTGGGCACGCCCATCTATCTTCAGACGGTGTGTGATTACACCTGCGTGTTACAGAGAAGGGATTTATCGCTTCTCGTTGCTCAGCATAACACGTGGTGGTCCAGGGAGTAGGTCGGGCCAGCTTGACCATGTAGGCTACATATGTGGCGCATATGGTAGCCATATGGAGGCAGCCATCTGTGGGATCAGAGACTGTGTTGTACCAACTCAGTTGGCACAGTCTGCTGGATTGCCCAGATGAAGGGGAATCGCACGGGTTGGCGATTGGCAAGGATTGCCTACCAGAGATTAGTGCTTGTACTCTCTGTGTATCTTATCTCGCCTGAGCGGGACGCGAAGACCAAGTATGAAATCTGGATCTCATCTCACTAAAAGAGTGTTACTCTTTCGGACTGTTTAATGGATTTTTCAGTCAGATAAAATAGTGAGAAAAGAATCATTCTTAAGTCCTGAATTGATTCTAACATTGATACTGACCTTGCTGTTCTTGCATTGTTGTAGATTTCTGCAGCAACGAACACCACGAATTTCAATGTGCGATCCCTACTGGAAAGGGAGAAGTTTGCTGGGCCAAACTTCTCAGACTGGCACGGACACCTTAAGATTGTTCTTAAGGCAGAGAGGAAGCTGTATGTCCTCGAGACAGCTATACCGCCTCAACCCGCTGCGAACGCCGCAAGGGCGGTTCGCGAAGCTTATGAAAAGCATGTCAATGATAGCATTGATGTCGCTTGCCTGATGCTTGCGTCTATGACGCCAGAGCTGCAGCGTCAGCATGAGGATCTATCTGCTATAGAAATTATAGCAAACCTCAAGATGCTGTATGCTGCACAGGCTAGGACTGAACGCTATAATTTGACTAAGCTTTTCTTTCAGAGCAAACTGGCTGAAGGGAGTCCAGTGGGAGCTCACGTACTCAAGATGATTGGGTACAAGGAGGCTCTAGAGAAACTGGGACATACCATCAATCAGGAGCTTGCTGTAGACATAATCCTGCAGTCTCTTCCGGCTACTTACGATCCGTTCATCATTAATTTTAATATGAACAAGATCGACTGTACCCCGGCAGAGTTGCTGAACATGCTCTTGACTACAGAGTTGACTCTAAAGGGAAAGCCTTCATCCTCTGTCTTGATGGTTCCTTCAAGGAACAAGAAGAAAGGGAAGAAGGGAAAAGCCCCTGTCAAGAACTACAACAAGGCTCTGAAACAAAAGGTTAAGCGGTCGAAGGAATACAGATGTTTCCACTGTGGCCAGCTGGGTCACTGGAAAAAGGATTGTAAAGCGCTCCAAGGAGACAAGAAGGGAAGCAATCCTTTCGCTTCTGGCTCAGGTATTTTCGTGACTGAAGTCATGGTATCTTCTTCTTCTATTTCATGGGTGTTGGACACTGCATGTGGAGTTCACATTTGTTCTAATGTACAGGAACTTAAGAGAAGAAGACAGGTGGGACAGCATGAGGTGGACCTACGAGTTGGAAATGGGGCACGGGTTGCTGCTGTTGCTGTAGGAGTTTATTACATCTCATTATCATCTGGACTTGTATTGGAACTGGACAATTGTTATTTTGTACCAAGCATAACGAAAAATATTATCTCTATTCCTGCTCTTGTCAGGAAAGGGTTTTCCTTTGAATGCATGATTTCAAAGTGTTATCTTTCTTTTGATAATATTGTTTATGCTACTGGATCGATTAACAATGGGTTATTCATGTTGGACATGGAATGTTCTATACAAAATATTGATATTAAGAAAGCCAAGTTTGCTGATGACAGCACCTTGCTATGGCATAGTCGTTTAGGCCATATTAACAAGAAACGCATTAAGCGGTTGCATGATCATGGACTGCTGGGATCATTCTCCTGTGAGGAGCTTGATACATGCAAAGCTTGTTTAATGGGTAAAATGACGAAGGCCCCTTTTTCTAACAAAGGTCAAAGGGCTTCAGGTTTACTTGACCTCATTCACAGTGATGTGTGTGGGCCTTTTAGTAAACATGCCAGAGGTGGCTATGCATACTTCATTACCTTTACTGATGATTTTAGTAGGTATGGTTATGTCTATCTTATGAGACATAAAAGTGAATCTTTTGACAAGTTCAAAGAGTTCAAAAATGAAGTACAGAATCAGTTAGGCCGAAATATCAAATCACTCCGCATAGATCGAGGTGGAGAATACTTGAGTCATGAGTTTACTGACTATCTGAAGGAGTGTGGGATTGTCTCACAGCTCACTCCACCAGGAACACCGCAATGGAATGGTGTGTCCGAGAGGAGAAATAGAACCTTACTTGATATGGTTCGCTCTATGATGAGTCAGGCTACTCTACCTTACTCCTTTTGGGGATTTGCACTGGAAACAGCTGCAAAGGTACTAAACCGAGTGCCATCCAAGGCAGTTTCAAAGACTCCATATGAATTATGGTATGGGAAACAGCCGAGCTTGACATTTATTAAGATCTGGGGTTGCGAGGCTTATGTCAAAAAGCTCGCCTCTGGGAAACTGGAGAGCAGATCTGAGAAATGTATCTTTGTCGGTTACCCTAAGGAAACTAAGGGTTATTATTTCTATGATCCCAAAGAGAACAAAGTTTTTGTTGCTCGGACGGCTATTTTTCTTGAGAAGGAATTTCTTCTGCAAGAGGCCAGTGGGAGAGAAATAAAGCTGGATGAGAATCTAGAAGAAGGACAAAGTAGTCAAGCACAGTTGGATGTGCATGAGCCAGTAGAACAGGTTATTGAACAACCTGAGGCTCAGATATCACGGGAACCGCGTAGATTGGGAAGGATCCGTCGACAGCCTGAGCGCTATGACGGAGTCTACATCATTAATGATGAACCCTTCACTTATGCGGATGCGGTCAGTGGACCGGAATCAGCGAGATGGCTTGAAGCTATGCGAGCCGAGATGGACTCCATGTCAGATAACCAAGTCTGGGATTTGGTTGATCCGCCTCTGGGAGTAATCCCTATAGGCTGTAAATGGATCTTCAAAAAGAAGATTGACATGGATGGTAACGTTGTTACCTATAAAGGCAGGCTAGTTGCGAAAGGTTTCAAACAAATCTACGGGATAGATTATGATGAAACTTTCTCTCCTGTAGCTATGTTCAAGTCTATTCGGATTATTCTTGCGATAGCAGCATATTATGATTATGAGATCTGGCAAATGGATGTGAAGACCGCTTTCCTTAATGGAAAACTAGACGAGGATGTGTATATGACACAACCTGAAGGTTTCATCAATCCATCAGATCGTCATAAAATATGCAAGTTAAAGAAGTCCATTTATGGACTTAAGCAAGCATCAAGAAGCTGGAATATTCGTTTTGATGAATCAATCTGCGAGTTTGGTTTCATCAAGAATGAAGATGACCCGTGTGTATATAAGAGGTTTAGTGGGAGCGTGATTACTTTCCTAGTCCTCTACGTCGATGATATCATAATCATTGGAAACGATATTCCTGAACTACATGCTGTCAAGGCATGGTTAAGAAAATGTTTCCAGATGAAAGATTTGGGAGAAGCAGCCTATGTATTAGGTGTGAAGATCTACAGAGATAGATCTAAGAGGCTTCTCGGGCTGTGCCAGAGTACTTACATCGATAAAGTCCTGGAGAGATTTCATTTAGAAAATTCTAAAAGACGATATCTTCTAGTCAGACATGGTCTGAATCTTTCAAATAGTCAATGTCCACAAACAAAGACTGAGAAAGATGAAATGGATAATACGCCTTATGCTTCGACTATTGGGTCCATTATGTATGCGATGTTGTGTACTCGCCCAGACGTCGCTTACGGGTTAAGCATGACCAGTCGATTCCAAAGTAATCCAGGTCAGGCACACTGGATTGCAGTCAAGAACATTTTGAAATATCTTCGGAGGACCAAAGATATGTTTTTGATTTATGGAGGTCAGGAAGAACTCAGTATTGAAGGATATACTGACGCTTCGTTCCAATCTGACCAGGATGATTTCCGATCGCAATCAGGCTATGTTTTTAGCTTGAATGGAAGTGCAGTGGTGTGGAAAAGTTTTAAACAGTCAATTGTTGCTGATTCCACAACAGAAGCCGAGTATGTTGCAGCCTCGGAAGCATCCAAGGAGGCAGTGTGGATTCGTAAGTTCGTTCAGGAACTTGGTGTTGTTCCTTCGAGTGTAGATCCATTGGTTATCTTCTGTGATAACACTGGAGCAATAGCACAAGCAAAGGAACCACGGTCGCACTAGAAGTCCAAGCACATACAGAGAAGGTTTCACTTGATCCGGGAGATCATTGATCGTGGCGAGATCAAAGTCTGCAAGGTTCATACAGACGACAATCTGGCTGACCCGCTTACAAAGCCTCTGGCGCAGCAGAAGCATGAGAAGCACTGTAATAATATGGGTTTGAGATTTCTCAACCATTAGATTAAGTGCAAGTGGGAGATTGTTGGGGTATGCCCTTAAGGCTAATGTTTGAGGCCTTGGGATTATTTCAGTATCATGTATAAACTCTATGTTTATAAAGGCAATGGTTGTTATTCAGGTTGTTACATTATCTGCTGCAATGTGTATACTTCTGAATAATGTCTCGATGCTGTTCAGCTAGGCTGATATGCAGTATTGTCCTTAGTCGAGATATCTTGGTGAACATGAGACAGCCTTGATATGATTGAGACTAATATGTGTTCTAATCTTATAGGATGCTTTGAGCATGGAATAAGATGTAGACTCATGGGTACATTGGATGTACTGGACAGACCCTACTAGGATATTCAATTGTTTGTCACAATGTGAATAATCCTTGTATGCAAACAAGTAGCATGTGTCCTCTGACTTGAGATCACTTGTGTTTCTAAATGATGATTGGCATTGTTTTGATGTAGTTCAATATCATTTGAAACATAATGATTATAGACTATTTTGGATAATGAGCATGAGTCATGTTAGGGCACTAGTGATAGATATAGGATTGCCGTCTCCTTGTTTTAGGAGTGTGATGTTCTGAAGGGGCCCCCTAGATGAGATGGTTGAGAAAGTGTATGGCCATACCCAGATGACTATGTTCATCTGATCTGATCACTCTCATCATATTGGAGTTACAGGCTTGACACGCTTGTCCAATAAGAACATCCAGTGGCAAAGGAAACATGTATGCCTAGTGAAGTGGATTCACACTTGTGCTGTTGTTTGGGTGTAGTCTTGGAAGACTCTTTCCTTTATATCGGGAGACAGTGATGTGTTGCTAGATACCCCTCACTGATCGTGATAACGTGAGTTATCGTTTCCGACATTTGAAGGAAACCCTTAGGGTCGCACAATTTGATGATATGGCTTACTTAAGTCAGATCGTGTGGACTGAATTGTTTTGGTTCAGTTTAAAGGGATTTAAACTCTGATTGTAAGTGAGATCAGGTCTGATCATGTTTGATTGATTAGGGTTTGAGATCGGTAAGCTTCGATCGAGAGTGTTGATGCTAGATCGGTGAGATCAAGAACATCAAGAGATGAACGGTTAGATCTTGAACCATTTGGTTCAATGAGATCTAGACCATGGCTTGGGCTGATTTGATTTGGTTTTTGAACCAAAGGCAATTGGATCGAATTGATTTGAACCGGTTCACATGAGTGAACGCATGGTTCAAAGCTTGTAGGCGTTTTGGTCGGTTTTGATGTCGTGGGCGCATGGCTACATGTCTTTCTATTTTTGGAAAGTCATAAACGCCACTTCCCTCAACGCCTCAACGCCTCAACGCTCGCTTCTTCCTCTTGACGCCCCCTCTCTCGTGTAGAGAAGGTCTTCACGCCTTGAAGAGGATTCGGCCAAGCTAGAGCTCTCATCCTATTCCCTTCCATTCGACAAGGATACTTTGAAGAGCTTTGCTAGCACAAAGGATTCAAAGGAGCAAGTCATCTTCACCTTGTGTGCGTCACTTTTGGAGAAGAAGCACACGCATCTTTCTCTTCCAAGTCACCATCTAAGCAATGGCAATGGTATGAATCCTTTTCATCTATATAAGGTATTGAAAGTTGATCATATGATATATATAAATCGATCTATGAAACCCTAACATCCCTTGCGAAACTTTGACATGCGCCCCCTTTGGGTTTCACCCCCTTTGAAAAGGGACTTTCATTTTGTTACTCAAGGTATGACAACTTTAGAGGACTAAAGTTTTTTTTTAAGGGAGGAGGAAATTTAATACCCTCAAAATTAAAGGAAAAATAAAAAAAATTGCCATTTGTACTTTTTGTGGTTAATGGTATGTAATATGATCTTTTTATTGTAGTGCTTCACCATATGGAAGAACTTGGGTACTAAGTGTTGAAAATGAAAGAGGATTTGCGAAGTTAGGGGGAGAGTAAGAGGTGAAGAAATATATTTGTGATATTAGGAGAAATTGAATTAAAAACACAAAAGGGCATAAGGGAAAATTGAGCTAAAAACAAAGGGCAAAAGGGTTAGCACCTTGCCACCTTATGGTACTTGACTTTACCATATGCCTCCACCTCATCCCTTCAAGCATAAATAGATAAATATGAAAACTAAATGAGGATTTTCACCCTTTTGGTCGTGCATATGCTGAGAAAAAACGAATCCTAAGGAAAGGGAAGGAGAAAGAAAAGAAAAGGGGAGAAGAGAAGTGGAGAGTAAACTTCTTAGGCAAGTTCTTCTTTCTTTGGTAATATTTTGCCTATTGCTTTAAATTTTTGAGAACTCGTCTTTTCTTCTTTCGTGAATTCAAGTTGCTCTGATTTCTATGATTTTTGGTAAATTCGACCCTTGGAAGAATCATCAATGTTATGTTAATAACTATGAATCCGTATGTAAAGTAAATCTGACCTTTTTTTCATTCAAATGCTCATAACCTTTGCCTCTATTATCCAAATCATATAAAATCAGATTCATTGTAAATAAGACTTAATTATCTTTCTTTTGGGTCAGCTATTGAGTATTTTAGGAGTGGTTATCGACCTTGTTTCCTCAGCCCAATCTGACCCAGAAAATCTGCTTTTGCTCTTTGGACCTTTATCTAGTGAGTGAGCTATATGTCCAGATTTTGTGTTAGTAGTGCTACCAAAGTTTCATTTGTATATCAAGTACACTGATTAACCTACACCTGGAGCCTTTATTTGCAAGATTTAGATCTGAAATGAAATTATACTAGATTTTTGAACTTAACCCTTTAAATCTGGAAATATCATTGTCCTGATTCTGACCTCTTGCTACTTCAAAGCTCATAACTTCATGTATTGCACTCCATTTTATGTCAAATTTGTTTTTCTGAAAACTAGATTCGAAAACCTTTGTTTTGACACAAATATCATACCAAATGGTATCTTATGAAGAATGTAATGCTCGTGGTAAACAAGTTGTAACTTTCTGATTTTGGGTTACATGACCATTCCTATATGTATCTTCCATATATGGTCTTCTATGTGGAGCTTATTGATACTTATGTCTCTTCCATTTGGAAATGATTATATCAGCAACATGTATCTCATGTATGAACTTTAAGGTTCAAAACTTTGAGGGTCTGATAGATATATCAATAAACCCATTTTGGTATGTTTCCATTTGTTAATGCACGAATGCTAGTGGGAATAACATTATGAGCCCAAAAATGGGAAGAGATTGATAGTTGTGGAACAAAGTGCTACATGGAATAAAGTGCCTCATTAGCAATAATGGGGGCCACCTCTTGAATCTATGGGAGCCCCCTCTTGAATCCCACTATCTCTGATTATTAGCCCGAAAGGGAAAAGACTATGAGCCCAGAAATAGGAAGAGATTGATAGTTGTGGAACAAAGTGCCACATTAGCAATAATGGGGGCCACCTCTTGAATCCATGGGAGCCACCTTTTGAATCCCACTATCTCTGATATGGGGAGCCATGACAGCTCCAGCCGGCATATGTTTGAGTTTCACCTTGACGAGGGTGGAATATGCTTCCAGACGTGGAACATTTATGTTATTTGTGATTTCCCACTATGCTCACTATGCTGTGTTTGATATGTATCTTTGGGTTGATTTATCTTTGTGATCTTTCTACTTACCATGTAAGTATATGCTTCTTTGGATTGCTATCTTGTGATATGCTTACCATGGTATTATGTTTATCGTGTCACTATTGTTGCTTACCATGTCACTGTTGCTTATTATGTCACTATTATGTTTTCATTTGATATTACTTATGGAACCATGTGGAGATCTATTATGAATACTTCTCCTTTTTGGCATCTTAATTACTTGTTGAGCATTCTTGCTCAATCCTTGCATTCTAACCTCTTTACAGGTTAGCTTTGGGGTACAAGTTTATGTGGACGGTTTAAAGAAGATAATGAGTTGTGGCTTTATGTTTTAAGCATGTAAACATTAATGACTAATGTATGAAGTTGTTAGTATGTTTGTATGATAAGTGTGAGAAGATCCATGACTTCTGTGTGAGATAATATGGTTGTGAAATATTGAGCATGTAAAGTTCAATGACTCATGTATGATATTCATTTTGATGTTTGTAATTTAAGTGTGAAACTCTAGTCCCAACTTTTCTCTCTAATATTTCCATTTTAGTTTCTGATTGCTAATTTACACTGTTTCGATCAACCTAGATAGTAAGAAATCGATTATTCGGTACTCGACAACATAGGTCTCTATGGGATCGATACTTTTCTTTATTACTTCGAGTATCCGTTCACTTGCAGACACTACAAGTCTAGGGACAACAAGTTTTTGGAGCCATGTTAGGGAGTGACAATAGCCCTGTATGCCAACACTTAGGTTTTGGCCGCGACACCTAAAATTGTAGGGTCGAAACCTAAGTCAGATGCGCTTCTAAAATTTTGCATAAGCGGAAAAACTAGGTTTCATGAAGATCGCATGGCTTGTAAGTATAACCAACCATAAGAGGATGAATGAAGCATTACCATGGCCATTGCTTGAGTGATGACTTGGAAGAAGAAAGGGCGATCGGCTCTTCTCCAAAGAGGTCACACACAAGATGTTGAAGGCTTACTCCCTTGTGCTCTTTGTGCTAGCAAAGATCCAAGGAGACCTTGATCGTGTACAAGGAGATGTTTTTCCTCTCGGCTGTTCGAACTCTCTTCCTTGGCGTGAAGACTCACTACCACACGAGAGGAACAGGAGGAGAAGAGGGGGCGAGCCACGTTACAATCGTGGAGGCGTTTTTCCAAAATGGAAAACCGACTTCCAAATATAGTAAGTGCTTAATACTCATGCGTTCACTCAAAGTGAACCATCGAAACTTCCTTCTCCTTTGAACCAAGCGTTCACTAAGTGAACCGGTTCAATTCTATTTGGTTCAAAGACCAAATCGAACCAGCCATGGTTTAGATCTCTTTGAACCAAATGGCTCAAGATCTAACCACACATCTCTTGATCTTCTTGATCTCATCGATCAAGCATCAATTCTCCCGATCGAAGCTTACCGATCTCAAGCCCTAATCAATCAAACATGATCAGACCAGATCTCACTTCAAATCAGAGTTTAAATTCCTTTAAACTGGACTAAAACAATTCAATCCACACGATCTGATATAAGTAAGCCATATCATCAAATTGTGCGACCCTAAAGGTTTCCTTCAACGTCGGTAACGATAACTTACATTATCACGATCAGAGAGGGGTATCTAGCAACACATCACTGTCTCCCGGTATGAAGGAAAGAGTCTTCCAAGACTACACCCAAACCACAGCACAAGTGTGAATCCAATTCACTTGGCATACATGTTTCCTTTGCTACTGGATGTTCTCGTTGGACAAGCGTGTCAAGCGTGTAACTCCAACATGAAGAGAATGGTTAGATCAGATGAACATAGTCATCTGGGTATGGCCATACACTTTCTCAACCATCTCATCCAGGGGGCCCCTATGAAAGTTCCCTTGAGGGGCGAAACCCTAAAGCATGCGCATATAAAATTTTGCATGGGCGGAATCTAGGGTTTCCTAGGATCGCATGCATGTCATATGATCAACTTAAGAGTTTGTATAGATCAACAGAGAGATCATACCAGTGCCATTTCTTGGATGGCATCTTGGAAGAAGAGGGCGATGTGGCTCTCCTCCAAAGGTGGCGCACACAAGATGGGTGATCGCCTACTCCTTGTCGATCCTTGTGCTAGCAAGGCTCCAAGGTCTCCTGATCGCGTGAAGGAGAAGAGATGATCTTTTGCTTGGTCGAATCCTTCTCTTGTCGTCAACACTCACACACACGAGAGAGTCGTCGTGAGCAAGGGGCGAGAATAGAGAGAGCTCTTCGAACGTGAGGCGTGGTCTCATTTTGAGATCATGGCTTCTAAAAATAGCAAGCCACCACATGCGATCATGTGTTCACACCAAGTGAACGATCGCAATTTCCTCCCCTTTGAACCATGCGCTCACTTGATGAACCGGTTCATTTCATTTGGTTCAAGGACCAAATTAAGCCAAACCTTGATACAGATCACATTAAACCAAAAGGCTCAAGATCTGACCATTCATCTCTTGATGCTCTTGATCTCACCGATCTAGCATCCAATCTCTCGATCGAAGCTTACCGATCTCAAGCCCTAATCAATCAAACATGATCAGACCAGATCTCACTTACAATCAGAGTTTAAATCCCATTAAACAGAACCAAAACAATTCAGTCCACACGATCTGACTTAAGTAAGCCATATCATCAAATTGTGCGACCCTAAGGGTTTCCTTTAAATGTCGGTAACGATAACTCACGTTATCACGATCAGTGAGGGGTATCTAGCAACACATCACTGTCTCCCGATATAAAGGAAAGAGTCTTCCAAGACTACACCCAAACCACAGCACAAGTGTGAACCCAAGTCACTTGACATATGTGTTTCCTTTGCCACTGGATGTTCTTATTGGACAAGCGTGTCAAACCTGTAATTCAAATATGATGAGAATGATTAGATCAGATGAAACATAGTCATCTGGGTATGGCCATACACTTTCTCAATCATCTCATACAGGGGGCCCCTATAGAACATCACACTCCAATCAAGGAGACGGCAATCCTATATCTATCACTAGTGCCCTAACATGACTCATGTTCATTATCCAAGATAGTCTATAACCATTATGTTTCAAATGATATTGAACTACCTCAAAACAATGCCAATCATCATTTAGAAACACAAGTGATCTCAAGTCAGAGGAAATATGCCACTTGTTCGCATATAAGGATTATTCACATTGTGACAAGCAATTGAATATCCTAAGTAGGGTCTGTCCAGTACATCCAATGTACCCATGAGTCTACATCTTATTCCATGCTCGAAGGATCCTATAAGACTAGAACACATATTAGTCTCAATCATATCAAGGCTGTCTCATGTTCACCAAGATATCTCGACTAAGGACAATACTGCATGTCAGCCAAGCTGAACAGCATTGAGACATTATTCAGAAGTATACATATTGCAGCAGATACTGTAACAACCTGAATAACAACCATTGCCTTTATAAACATAGAGTTTATACATGATACTGAAATAATCCCAAGGCCTCAAACATTAGCCTTAAGGGCATACCCCAACAATCTCCCACTTGCACTTAATCTAATGGTTGAGAAATCTCAAACCCATATTATTACAATGCTTCTCATGCTTCTGCTGCGCCAGAGGCTTTGTAAGCGGGTCAGCTAGATTGTCATCTGTATGAACCTTGCAGACTTTGATCTCGCCACGATCAATGATCTCCCGGATCAAGTGAAACCTTCTCTGTATGTGCTTGGACTTCTGGTGCGACCGTGGTTCCTTTGCTTGTGCTATTGCTCCAGTGTTATCACAGAAGATAACCAAAGGATCTGCACTCGAAGGAACAACACCAAGTTCCTAAACGAACTTACGAATCCACACTGCCTCCTTGGATGCTTCTAAGGCTGCAACATACTCGGCTTCTGTTGTGGAATCAGCAACAATTGACTGTTTGAAACTTTTCCACACCACTGCCCCTCCATTCAAGCTAAAAACATAGCCTGATTGCGATCGGAAATCATCCTGGTCAGATTGGAATGAGGCGTCAGTATATCCTTCAATACTGAGTTCTTCCTGACCTCCATATATCCAGAACATATCTTTGGTCCTCCGAAGATATTTCAAAATGTTCTTGACCGCAATCCAGTGTGCCTGCCCTGGATTACTTTGGAATCGACTGGTCACGCTTAACCCGTAAGCAACGTCTGGGCGAGTACACAACATCGCATACATAATGGACCGAATAGTCGAAGCATAAGGCGTATTGTCCATTTCATCTTTCTCAGTCTGTGTTTGTGGACACTGACTCTTTGAAAGATTCAGACCATGTCTGACTGGAAGATATCCTCTTTTAGAATTTTCTAAATGGAATCTCTCCAGGACTTTATCGATGTAAGTACTCTGGCACAGCCCGAGAAGCCTCTTTGATCTATCTCTGTAGATCTTCACACCTAACACATAGGCTGCTTCTCCTAAATCTTTCATCTGGAAACATTTCCTTAACCATGCCTTAAGCGCATGTAGTTTAGGAATATCGTTTCCAATGATTAAGATATCATCGACGTAGAGGACTAGAAAAGTAATCACGCTCCCACTAAACTTCTTATATACACACGGGTCATCTTCATTCTTGATGAAACCAAATTCACAGATTGATTCATCAAAACGAATATTCCAGCTTCTTGATGCTTGTTTAAGTCCATAAATGGACTTCTTTAATTTGCATATTTTATGACGATCTGATGGATTAGTGAAACCTTCAGGTTGTGTCATATACACATCCTCTTCTAATTTTCCATTAAGGAAAGCGGTCTTCACATCCATATGCCAGATCTCATAATCATAATATGCCGCTATCGCGAGAATAATCCGAATAGACTTGAACATGGCTACAGGAGAGAAAGTTTCATCATAATCTATCCCGTAGATTTGTTTGAAACCTTTCGCAACTAGCCTGCCTTTATAGGTAACCACGTTACCATCCATGTCAATCTTCTTCTTGAAGATCCACTTACAGCCTATAGGGATTACTCCCGGAGGCGGATCAACCAAATCCCAAACTTGGTTATCTGACATGGAGTCCATTTCGGCTCGCATAGCTTCAAGCCATCTCGCTGATTCCGGTCCACTGACCGCATCCGCATAAGTGAGGGGTTCATCATCAATGATGTAGACTCCGTCATAGCGCTCAGGCTGTCGACGGATCCTTCCCGATCTTCGCGGTTCCCGTGATATCTGAGCCTCAGGTTGTTCAGTAACCTGATCTACTGGCTCAGGCTCATCCAACTGTACTTGACTACTTTGTCCTTCTTCTGGATTCTCATCCAGCTTTATTTCTCTCCCACTAGCCTCTTGCAGAAGAAATTCCTTCTCAAGAAAAATAGCCGTCCGAGCAACAAATACTTTGTTCTCTTTGGGATCGTAGAAATAATAACCCTTAGTTTCCTTAGGGTAACCGACAAAGATACATTTCTCAGATCTGCTCTCCAGTTTCCCAGAGGCGAGCTTTTTGACATAAGCCTCGCAACCCCAGATCTTAATGAATGTCAAGCTCGGCTGTTTCCCATACCATAACTCATATGGAGTCTTTGAAACGGCCTTGGATGGCACTCGGTTTAGTACCTTTGCAGCAGTTTCCAGTGCAAATCCCCAAAAGGAGTAAGGTAGAGTAGCCTGACTCATCATAGAACGAACCATATCCAGTAAAGTTCTATTTCTCCTCTCGGACACACCATTCCATTGCGGTGTTCCTGGCGGAGTGAGCTGTGAGATAATCCTACACTCCTTCAGATAGTCAGTAAACTCATGACTCAAGTATTCTCCACCTCGATCTGAATGAAGTGCCTTGATATTTCGGCCTAACTGATTCTGTACTTCATTTTTGAACTCTTTGAACTTGTCAAAAGATTCACTTTTATGTCTCATAAGATAGACATAACCATACCTACTGAAATCATCAGTAAAGGTAATGAAGTATGAATAGCCACCTCTGGCATGTTTACTAAATGGCCCACACACATCACTGTGAATGAGGTCAAGTAAACCTGAAGCCCTTTGACCTTTGTTGGAAAAAGGAGACTTCGACATTTTGCCCATCAAACAAGCTTTGCATGTATCAAGCTCCTCATAGGAGAATGATCCCAGCAGTCCATAGTCATGCAACCACTTAATGCGCTTCTTGTTAATATGGCCTAAACGACTATGCCATAGCAAGGTGCTGTCATCAGCATACTTGGCTTTCTTAATATCAATTTGTTGTATAGAACATTCCATGTCCAACATGAATAACCCATTGTTAATTGACCCAGTAGCATAAACAATATTATCAAAAGAAATATAACACTTTGAAATCTTGCATTCAAAGGAAAACCCTTTCCTGACAAGAGCAGGAATAGAGATAATATTCTTAGTTACGCTCGGTACAAAATAACAATTGTCCAGTTCTAATACAAGACCAGATGGTAAAGAGATGTGATAAACTCCTACAGCAACAGCAGCAACCCGTGCCCCGTTTCCTACTCGTAGGTCCACCTCATGCTGTCCCACCTGTCTTCTTCTCTTGAGTTCCTGTACATTTGAACAAATGTGAACTCCACATGCAGTGTCTAACACCCATGAAATAGAAGAAGAAACCATGACTTCAGTCACGAAAATACCTGAGCCAGAAGCGAAAGAGTTGCTTCCCTTCTTATCTCCTTGGAGCGCTTTACAGTCCTTTTTCCAGTGACCCAGCTGGCCACAATGGAAACATCTGTATTCCTTTGACCGCTTTACCTTTTGTTTCAGTGCCTTGTTGTAGCTCTTGACAGGGGCTTTGCCCTTCTTCCCCTTCTTCTTGTTCCTAGAAGGAACCATGAGGACAGAGGATGAAGGCGTTCCCTTCTCACGAGACTGAGTCTGCTCAGTTGTCAAGAGCATATTCAGTAACTCTGCAGGCGTACAGTCGATCTTGTTCATATTAAAATTAATGATGAATGGATCGAAAGAGGCCGGGAGAGACTGCAGGATGATGTCTACAACAAGATCCTGATTGATGGTGTGTCCCAGTTTCTCTAGAGCCTCCTTGTACCCAATCATCTTGAGTACGTGAGCTCCCACTGGACTCCCTTCAGTCAGTTTGCTCTGAAAGAAAAGTTTAGTCAAATTATAGCGTTCAGACCTTGCCTGTGCTGCATACAGCATCTTGAGGTTTGCTATAATTTCTATAGCAGATAAATCCTCATGCTGACGTTGCAGCTGTGGCGTCATAGACGCTAGCATAAGGCAAGCGACGTCAATGCTATCATTGACATGCTTTTCATAAGCATCCCGAACCGCCCTTGCGGCGTTCGGAGCGGGTTGAGGCGGTATAGCCGTCTCGAGGACATACAGTTTCCTCTCAGCCTTAAGAACAATCTTAAGGTGTCCGTACCAGTCTGAGAAGTTTAGCCCAGCAAACTTCTCCCTTTCCAATAGGGATCGCACATTGAAGGCTGTGGTGTTCGTTGCTGCAGTAATCTACAACAATGCAAGAACAGCAAGGTCAGTATCAATGTTAGAATCAATTCAGGACTTAAGAATGATTCTTTTCTCACTATTTTATCTGGCTGAAAAATCCAGCAAAACAGCCCGAAAGAGTGAAACTCTTTTAGTGAGATGGGATCCAGATTTCATACTTGGTCTCCGCGTCCCGCTCAGGCGAGATAAGATGCACAGAGAGTACAAGCATTAATTTCTGGTAGGCAATCCCTGCCAATCGCCAACCCGTGCGATTCCCCTTCATCTGGGCAATCCAGCAGCCTGTGCCAACTGAGTTGGTACAACACAGTCTCTGATCCCACAGATGGCTGCCTCCATATGGCTACCATATGCTCAATATGTAGCCTACATGGTCAAGCTGACCCGACCTACTCCCTGGACCACCACGTGCTATGCTGAGCAACGAGAAGCGATAAATCCCTTCTCTGTAACACGCAGGTGTAATCACACACCGTCTGAAGATAGATGGGCGTGCCCACTGAGTGGGTACAACACGGCCCCAACGATAGTCAGAACAGTGAGGTTTCGCGTCAGAAGGCTATCGTGCTTGATATTTAACGTTGGATTTTAACGGTCCTTTTATCTTCTTACTATCATTCAAACCCTATGGTGATAGCAGAAGAATAAATCATGCAGTTATTAAATTACTTAAACAGTAAATTAAAAGCATGATGATCTTATGTGGTAAAAGCCCATTAAGCCTAAGTAAGACCTTAATTAACTTAAGTCTTCACTAGAGCTCTTTTTGGGTCTTTTGCATTTCCTCTGGCCCAACCCGGGCCCAAGCGCCCACTGCAGCTCAGGTGCGCCCACCAGGTAAAATGCGCCTGTCCTAGAGTCGAACCCTAGACATCCCACTGGTGAAGCCACTTGCTGCATGCGCCTCTGCCAAGTGTGCTCTGTGCTCATGTCTGATTAAATTACAATTTAATCTATCTAGACACGATTGACTCGCAGGTCAATTACATTTTATAAATTAATTAAAATGTGATGCGCAGATCACAATAATAATTTACAATAATACATCCAGGCACGTAGGCCCCAGCACAACACACATTAAATTGGGCAGCCCACATAAGATTAAATAGACAAACATCACATTATACAAACATCATGTGATCCAATCAAGAAAATAAAATTTTCGAAGAACCCATTGGCTTCATTTTATTTCCTTATGTGCCCTACTACCTTACAACGGTCCATTAATAGGGATCCACTCATCAGACCTAGTCAGACCCACTGCCCTTGCATGCACCAAGTCATAACCGACTTGAGTCGACCTCATGGTCAACAATGCATGCGTGAAGGGCTGAACATCCCTCATGAGTTTAGGCAAGCGGGTGTGACCCCGGGCCTTAATCATGGGCGTTCATCTGGTTGTCTCCATCAGACATCGCTACACGCCTTTCAGCAGTCGACCTATAGCCACCTCATGCTTGCGCATAGGTGCCATCTGGTCAACCCATCTAGGCTGTCAGATGGTCTAATTAGACTGTCGGGTCTAGACTGGACGATGACTTCAACCCTAATAACCCGTCTAAGTTTTTACAGTAGGCGCTTAGATCTAATGAGAGGCGCGCAAGTAAGTTTTGAGAAAACAACAACAAGCGCCAACTTTCATGCATGCGCCAATGTAAAACATACATTAAATTTTCGCGTGCTGTTTTAGATCTACTAATAGGCGCAAACATGGATCACAATAAGCAATCATATGAAACATACAAGGAACTAGCTCTGATACCAATTGAAAGTTCCCTTGAGGGGCAAAACCCTAAAGCATGCGCATATAAAATTTTGCATGGGCGGAATCTAGGGTTTCCTAGGATCGCATGCATGTCATATGATCAACTTAAGAGTTTGTATAGATCAACAGAGAGATCATACCAGTGCCATTTCTTGGATGGCGTCTTGGAAGAAGAGGGCGATGTGGCTCTCCTCCAAAGGTGGCGCACACAAGAAGGGTGATCGCCTACTGTAACGCCCCCTCAGGATAAATCCCAAACATATGCAGAAACCGCGGAAGATAGGGAACGTCACACACAAAACAACAAGACAAATGCTAGAGAATAATAGCTTACAGAAACGATTCGAAAAATTTCGGCAGCATGTCCCCAGAATTATTAAGGAAATTCCTGTACATGCTCCATAAACACAGCGGGACATACCATTTCGAAAACAAGATTCACAATCCTTATCACAACATCCAACTAATAAATCACATTAATCAAATAACACTAAACAGAACAGAATTCACCGAAAATAGGCTTAAGCCCTCGGTTTAACACGCGTATCAAAACCAAATGCCAACCCGGCAACAATAACACAGTAATCGAGAAAGAAACAGCCACATCCGGCCAACATGTCCATGAACCAAAAATCATAAAACCTTGGCCACATCCGGCCCTCAAAATAGCACAGGCTCGCAGGCCCCAAAATATCAAGTCAGTAAACTAACATCCGCTCAGGCTGTAGGCTCCTGCCCTGTATTTGAAAATATTGGTGGGATGAGCTACACGGCTCAGTGAGTAGATAGTCTCATACGACCATCCACGCATATACAATCAAAAATAGATGCAGATATCTTTTCAAAACTTTAACGGAAGATATCAAGTATGATACACAATAAAACCGAAATCATAAATCACAATCATTATCAGAAAACAATACGCCCACAATCCCGGGCAACAAGATCACAAATTGGCCTATCCGGCTAAACAGACTACGACTCACACAACTATTGTCCAGTGATTACAGAATTGACCCCGTGGGTCCAACCCGGCCCTCGTCAAGGCACTGAGAGTAACCTGCAGCAACGAATATCGGTGAGGTGTAGATTCAAGAGGTGGCCCCCGCCAGGTCACGACGTGGCACTTTGCTCTACGACACTCAACCACCCCCTTATCCGGGAACACAAACCGAACAGAACGGGAGGTGAATGAATTCAAGAGGTGGCCCCCGTCTGACCAAGACGTGGCACTTTGCTTCAAACACCCAACTCTCAAAAGGTTTATCACTTGGACAAAATACCCTTAACACAAACCGGAAACCTGAACCTCTAACCTGGTCACTAGACTCTAGAACAGTCCCTCCATTACCGAAAACATATCAGAATAGGATGGGTGGATTCTCCAACCAAAAATCAGAATGACTGTTCACTGAGTGCTCTAGTTAACCCTTAGGTTCAGTCCACACAAGTCTAGGACTCTTATCCTCAATCATACAACACGAACATTATCTTAGACATCACATCAATCGAGTTCAGGAAAGGTCCTTAGATTTCATGCAAGTATGGTTTAACCTTTTCTAAGTTATCATCAAAAGTTATCAATCAATATTTCATGTCATTACTTTCTACATACACCATTCAACTAAAAATACATATTAATGCAGAAAATACACCAAATTTCATCCACAGATAACATACATACAGAATATTACAGATTCATAGTTTTCTCCTAGTTCTTATAACAAAAGACAGAAATGCCCCTAGTTCAAAGTTTAAGTCATGCAGGAAAAGTTATCCAAAAATTTCATAAAAATAGTCATTATGTCCCTCATGATCCCTTGATTCGTAATTTCAAGTTTTTCCCCAATTTAACTAGAAAATTTACCGAATTACCCCTCGGTCAATGTCAGTCAACAGAAATTTTTATTTCCAAAAATTCCCAAAAAAAAAACTATAGAATCCTCATATACCCAATATCATGAAAATCAGGTTTGCCCCAATTTTTACCCATACGTTTAGGCGTAATTTCATGATGAAGGGGCGAAATTCTCATTCAAGCCCTAATCTTCATGCAATTGAAAAATCCAAAGTTACATACATGTTCAATCAAGGTCTAATTGATGATTAGAAGTCTCAAAAATGAAAAGCCCTAATTTTCATGCAACTAGGGTTTCGAAATTTTTGGGGGAAAGCAAGAAAACGTGTACAACTTTTGCAAGCATGAGTTCATATCATATTTCTAGACATTAATCCTCTCTAAATCATGCAACACCTTCAATATGCGTGAACTAGGTGGAGAGAAAATCCACTCACCTTGATTTCGTTCTTCCAAGCCTCACGTCTTCACGCCTCCTCTCACGCCAACACGTCGCCGGAGCACTCAAGAGTTCGCCTGAAGCCGCCTCCACCACCTCTCACCGCCGGCCACAAGAGAAGGAGAAGAGGGAAGAAGGAGAGAGCAAGCCGCCACCTTCACCAAGAACCGTGAGCAAGAGGGAAAATCGTGAGAGGGAAAAAGGATCCCTCAAATTTTAGTTTTCTACCCACAATCCTCCAAAGATCCAATAACCCTATAACTTAAACATAAGTGGAAGATCCAATAACCCTTTAGTATAAGTTATTCTCCACTTCACCCTTATCAAGGGCTCTTCCCCTTTTCTAACAGAAAGACACCACTAGCCTAGTGGCGTGCAGCACACACTCTACACCTTAAGTCGCAGGTTCGAATCCTCTCCGCGACACATATTTTTACATAGCAGGAAAATACACAAATCGATACATTATCTCATATAAAAATTCCATAAAAATGCTAGATAACCAAAACTTTATTTTTCTTACCTGCTAATAAATTTCCGGATCTTACATTCCTCCCCCCTTAAAAAGCTTTAGTCCTCTAAAGCTTACCATCCAAATCATCGAACAGCTGAGGGAACTCTCTTCGCATATCTGGCTCTGTCTCCCAAGTAGCTTCTTCGACTGACTGATTTCCCCAGATAACTTTTACAAGCGGTATTGTCTTGTTCCTTAGGACTTTGTCTTTCCTATCCACAATCCTCAGTGGTCTCTCTACAAAAGTCAGATCACTCTGGATCTGCAGGGGAGCAGAATCAAGCACATGTGATGGATCTGCACAGTATTTCCTCAGAACTGACACATGAAATACATTATGAAGATGCTCCAGAGATGGTGGCAGAGCTAGTCTGTAAGCTACAGGACCAACCCTCTCTACAATATCATAAGGTCCAACAAACCTCGGGCTCAGCTTTCCCTTCTTGCCAAACCGCATGACACCCTTGGTTGGTGAAACCTTCATAAACACATGATCCCCCACCATAAACTCTAAGGGACGACGGTGATCATCAGCATAACTCTTCTGCCTGTCCCGAGCAACCTTCAGTTTTTTTCCTGGATAATTCTGACTCTATCTGTAGCCTCCTGTACAGCCTCTGATCTCAGAATCATCCGGTCCCCCGATTCCTCCCAACTCAGAGGTGACCTGCACTTCCTGCCATACAGAGCCTCGTACGGAGCCATCTGAATACTGGAGTGAAAGCTGTTATTGTAGGTGAACTCTATCAGAGATAAATCACTGTCCCACTCAGAGCTCCAATCTACTACATAAGCCCTCAGTAAATCCTCCAAAGTCTGTATAGTAAGCTCTGACTGACCATCTGACTGTGGATGGTAGGCGGTACTAAAACTCAACTTAGTGCCAAGACCCTCATGCAAGCTCTTCCAGAATCTAGAAAGGAATCTGGAATCGCGGTCTGATACAATATCCACAGGCACTCCGTGTAATCTGACTATCTCATCGATGTACAGTTTAGCCAGCCGATCAAGTGGATAAGTCATCCGAATAGGCAAAAAGTGTGCAGCCTTCGTGAGCCTGTCTACAATGACCCAAACCGCATCATGCCCTCTCCTGGTCCGAGGCAACCCACAAACAAAATCCATACTAATGCACTCCCACTTCCACTGCGGAATAGGGAGCTGCTGCAATAATCCCCCAGGCCTCTGGTGTTCAGCCTTCACAGTCTGACAGGTCAAACACCGAGATACGAACACCGCGACCTCCTTCTTCATGCCCGGCCACCAGAAATCTTTCTTCAAATCCTGATACATTTTTGTGACTCCTGGATGCAAGGAATACTTGGAGTTATGACCCTCCTCCAAGATCTCTCTCCTCAGACTAGGTTCCTCAGGGACACACACCCTTCCACGGAACCGCAGAATACTATCACCAGATAAGCTGAAATCCTCCACTGGCCCGGCAGCCAACCTCTCTCTGATCTGAACTAGACTCGGATCTACCAGCTGCTGATCCTTGATCCTCTGTAGTAAAGCAGACTGAACCCGGAGAAAAGCCACATATCCAGACTGAACTCTGGGAGACACCTCAACCCTGAGCTCTCGGAACTCCTGCAGTAACTGCCACTCACTGACCCTCAGTGCGGCTACAGAAGTAACTGGGTGTCTGCTCAATGCATCAGCTACCACATTGGCTTTCCCGGCCTGATACTGAATAGAGAAATCATAATCCTTTATTAGCTCCATCCACCTTCTCTGCCTCATATTCAAATCCTTCTGAGTGAAAATGTACTTGAGACTCTGATGATCAGTAAATAAGTCAAACTCCTGTCCCAATAGATAGTGGCGCCATATTTTCAGTGCAAAAACCACTGCCGCCAACTCCAAATCATGGGTGGGGTAGTTTAACTCATACTCCTTCAATTGCCGCGAAGCATAAGCTACTACGGCCCCTTTCTGCATCAGGACGCAGCCCAGTCCTTTGCCTGAGGCATCAGTATAAACAGTAAACCTCTCCCCATCAGTAGGAATGATAAGGATGGGCGTACTGGTCAATCTCCTTTTTAACTCCTGGAAGCTTTCCCCACACTTCTCGTCCCAAACAAACTTAGCCTCTTTCCTGGTCAGCTTGGTTAAGGGACCCGCCAGCTTAGAGAACCCCTCCACAAACCTCCTGTAATATCCTGCTAATCCCAGAAAGCTCCGGATCTCTGTGGCACTAGTTGGTCTTCCCCAGTTCAGGATAGCCTGTACCTTCACTGGATCCACGGACACGCCCTTACCAGATATCACATGCCCCAAAAAGCTGATCTGATCCAACCAAAATTCGCACTTGCTGGCCTTAGCATACAACTGGTGCTTCCTCAGAATCGCTAGTACCCTACGCAAGTCCCTAGCGTGATCCTGAGAAGTACGGGAGTATACCAGTATATCATCTATGAACACCACCACACAAGTGTCTAACAGCTCATGAAACACCCTGTTCATCAGATCCATAAAAACAGCAGGTGCATTGGTCAGTCCAAAAGGCATAACTACAAACTCGTAATGCCCATACCTGGTCCTGAAAGTAGTCTTCAGGATATCCTCATCCTTGACCCTGAGCTGATGGTATTCTGACCTCAGATCGATCTTGGAGAACACAGTGGCACCCTGCAACTGATCGAACAGGTCATCTATCCTCGGAAGAGGATACTTATTCTTTACCGTCACCTGATTTAACTGGCGGTAATCTATGCACATTCTCAGTGTTCCGTCCTTCTTCTTTACAAACAAGACTGGCGCTCCCCAGGGTGAAGCACTCGGTCTGATATAGCCTTTTTCAAGCAGTTCCTCTAACTGCTTCTTCAACTCAGCTAACTCTGAGGTGGCCATACGATAAGGAGCCTTTGATATTGGAGCTGTACCAGGCATCAGCTCAATACCAAACTCCACATCCCTGTGGGGAGGCAAACCTGAAAACTCATCTGAGAATATATCAGGAAACTCACAAACTACCTCTATCTGAGCTAAGTCTGGATCTGAGTCTTCTTGCACCTTAACATGTGCAAGGTATCCTTTGCACCCACTGGCTAGCAACTTGCTGGCATGCACAAATGATATCATATGTGGCCCTTGATCAGACACCAGGCCCCTTACTAGCAGATGACTCCCATCAAGCAGATGCAGAGTAACAATCTTCTCAAAGCAATCCACTGTAGCGTGGTGAGAAGATAGCCAATCCATGCCTAGGATCAAATCATAATCCTGCATGCCTAACAGTATCAAATTAACTAAAAATTGGTACTGCTCTACGTGAATAACACAGTCAGGGTAGACTATGTCAGTGGATAAACTATCCCCCAAGGGTGTACATACTGAAACTGTGTAATCTAGTACTCTAGGTGAGACAGGTAGTCTAGAAGCAAAATTAGCAGACACAAAGGACAAATTGGACCCCGGATCAAACAAAATACGAGCTAACTGATCAAAAACATGTAAAGTACCTTCCACGACGGATCGGGAAGCTCGAGTGTCCTTCTCTACTATAGCGTAGACTCTGGCCTGGACAGCTGGTCTATCGGTACCCCCGGATCTGTGGCCCAGGCGCCTTGCAATCTTTGATCCTATGCCCCACTTTTCCGCACTTGAAGCACGCCCCGGACTTCTTGTGGCAGTCCGCCCTCAGGTGACCCTTGGCCCCACAATGGTAGCAGACTCTGTCCTCTACCCGGCCATCAGTACCCTGCTGCTGTGGCTGAGATGTCTGCTGCGGTCTCTGAGTTCCCTTCCCCTGGTAAGGTCTGTATCGGCCCCTTTTCTGGTCCTTCCCCTTATGGTATTTCCTACTGCCTCCACCAGTCTGCTGGGAACCCGGTGCCTCAGCTATAGGGGCTACAACTAGGGCCGTCTCGGCCTGCTCCTCCAGGATGTACTTCTCCGCGGTGCGGGCACGATCCAGCATCTCAGCATAAGTCTCCAAGCGCTGCAATCCTACCTTCTGTCTGATATCCCTTCTGAGACCCCTAAGAAATTTCTTAGCTCGCCTATCCTCAGTATTTATCAAATGTGGAGCATACTTCCTAAGCTTTGAGAACATCAGGTCATATTGATCCACTGTCATGTCTCCTTGTTCCAAGTGGATAAACTCCACCTCCCTATCCTCAACCATGCTAGTGGGAAAGAATTTCTCATTGAACCGGGACAAGAAGTATTGCCACGTCACCGGTTCAGATCTGTCCACCGCGAGTCTTAGCTCACTCTTCCACCACACATCCGCGTCACCACGCATCATATAAGCAGCCAAACATAGTCTGTCCTCATCTGAACATCGCATCACTTGGAAGATCTTCTCCAAGCCGGAAAGCCAGTCCTCTGCCGTCCTGTAGTCTGGACTCCCATAAAAAGAGCTAGGGCCCAACCGCTGGAATTCACCCACAAGCAAGGCATAGCGCCTATGGGTGTCCTCCGGCAAGCTAACCCCCGGGCCCGAGTCAGACTCAGACCCCCGCCCCATACTGGCTCAAAAAAATACACACAAATCAAAACTTACAATCAAGTCAGTTCTCAAACAAGGTTCCTAGCTGTCTAGCAATACACAAGCAAGGTTTTCCACCCCCAAAACAGCTATTATTAGCTAGCTCATTGCTCTGATACCATTCTGTAACGCCCCCTCAGGATAAATCCCAAACATATGCAGAAACCGCGGAAGATAGGGAACGTCACACACAAAACAATAAGACAAATGCTAGAGAATAATAGCTTACAGAAATGATTCGAAATATTTCGGCAGCATGTCCCCAGAATTATTAAGGAAATTCCTGTACATGCTCCATAAACACAGCGGGACATACCATTTCGAAAACAAGATTCACAATCCTTTTCACAACATCCAACTAATAAATCACATTAATCAAATAACACTGAACAGAACAGAATTCACCGAAAACAGGCTTAAGCCCTCGGTTTAACACGCGTATCAAAACCAAATGCCAACCCGGCAACAATATCACAGTAATCGAGAAAGAAACAGCCACATCCGGCCAACATGTCCATGAACCAAAAATAATAAAACCTTGGCCACATCCGGCCCTCAAAATAGCACAGGCTCGCAGGCCCCAAAATATCAAGTCAGTAAACTAACATCCGCTCAGGCTGTAGGCTCCTGCCCTGTATTTGAAAATATTGGTGGGATGAGCTACACGGCTCAGTGAGTAGATAGTCTCATACGACCATCCACGCATATACAATCAAAAATAGATGCAGATATCTTTTCAAAACTTTAACGGAAGATATCAAGTATGATACATAATAAAACCGAAATCATAAATCACAATCATTATCAGAAAACAATACGCCCACAATCCCGGGCAACAAGATCACAAATTGGCCTATCCGGCTAAACAGACTACGACTCACACAACTATTGTCCAGTGATTACAGAATTGACCCCGTGGGTCCAACCCGGCCCTCGTCAAGGCACTGAGAGTAACCTGCAACAACGAATATCGGTGAGGTGTAGATTCAAGAGGTGGCCCCCGCCAGGTCACGACGTGGCACTTTGCTCTACGACACTCAACCACCCCCTTACCGGGAACACAAACAGAACAGAACGGGAGGTGAATGAATTCAAGAGGTGGCCCCCGTCTGACCAAGACGTGGCACTTTGCTTCAAACACCCAACTCTCAAAAGGTTTATCACTTGGACAAAATACCCTTAACACAAACCGGAAACCTGAACCTCTAACCTGGTCACTAGACTCTAGAACAGTCCCTCCATTACCGGAAACATATCAGAATAGGATGGGTGGATTCTCCAACCCCAAATCAGAATGACTGTTCACTGAGTGCTCTAGTTAACCCTTAGGTTTAGTCCACACAAGTCTAGGACTCTTATCCTCAATCATACAACACGAACATTATCTTAGACATCACATCAATCGAGTTCAGGAAAGGTCCTTAGATTTCATGCAAGTATGGTTTAACCTTTTCTAAGTTATCATCAAAGGTTATCAATCAATATTTCATGTCATTACTTTCTACATACACCATTCAACTAAAAATACATATTAATGCAGAAAATACACCAAATTTCATCCACAGATAACATACATACAGAATATTACAGATTCATAGTTTTCTCCTAGTTCTTATAACAAAAGACAGAAATGCCCCTAGTTCAAAGTTTAAGTCATGCAGGAAAAGTTATCCAAAAATTTCATAAAAATAGTCATTACGTCCCTCATGATCCCTTGATTCGTAATTTCAAGTTTTTCCCCAATTTAACTAGAAAATTTACCGAATTACCCCTCGGTCAATGTCAGTCAACAGAAATTTTTATTTCCAAAAATTCCCAAAAAAAAACTATAGAATCCTCATATACCCAATATCATGAAAATCAGGTTTGCCCCAATTTTACCCATACGTTTAGGCGTAATTTCATGATGAAGGGGCGAAATTCTCATTCAAGCCCTAATCTTCATGCAATTGAAAAATCCAAAGTTACATACATGTTCAATCAAGGTCTAATTGATGATTAGAAGTCTCAAAAATGAAAAGCCCTAATTTTCATGCAACTAGGGTTTCAAAATTTTTGGGGGAAAGCAAGAAAACGTGTACAACTTTTGCAAGCATGAGTTCATATCATATTTCTAGACATTAATCCTCTCTAAATCATGCAACACCTTCAATATGCGTGAACTAGGTGGAGAGAAAATCCACTCACCTTGATTTCGTTCTTCCAAGCCTCACGTCTTCACGCCTCCTCTCACGCCAACACGTCGCCGGAGCACTCAAGAGTTCGCCTGAAGCCGCCTCCACCACCTCTCACCGCCGGCCACAAGAGAAGGAGAAGAGGGAAGAAGGAGAGAGCAAGCCGCCACCTTCACCAAGAAACGTGAGCAAGAGGGAAAATCGTGAGAGGGAAAAAGGATCCCTCAAATTTTAGTTTTCTACCCACAATCCTCCAAAGATCCAATAACCCTATAACTTAAACATAAGTGGAAGATCCAATAACCCTTTAGTATAAGTTATTCTCCACTTCACCCTTATCAAGGGCTCTTCCCCTTTTCTAACAGAAAGACACCACTAGCCTAGTGGCGTGCAGCACACACTCTACACCTTAAGTCGCAGGTTCGAATCCTCTCCGCGACACATATTTTTACATAGCAGGAAAATACACAAATCGATACATTATCTCATATAAAAATTCCATAAAAATGCTAGATAACCAAAACTTTATTTTTCTTACCTGCTAATAAATTTCCGGATCTTACACCTACTCCTTGTCGATCCTTGTGCTAGCAAGGCTCCAAGGTCTCCTGATCGCGTGAAGGAGAAGAGATGATCTTTTGCTTGGTCGAATCCTTCTCTTGTCGTCAACACTCACACACACGAGAGAGTCGTCGTGAGCAAGGGGCGAGAATAGAGAGAGCTCTTCGAACGTGAGGCGTGGTCTCATTTTGAGATCATGGCTTCTAAAAATAGCAAGCCACCACATGCGATCATGTGTTCACACCAAGTGAACGATCGCAATTTCCTCCCCTTTGAACCATGCGCTCACTTGATGAGCCGGTTCATTTCATTTGGTTCAAGGACCAAATTAAGCCAAGCCTTGATACAGATCACATTAAACCAAAAGGCTCAAGATCTGAACATTCATCTCTTGATGCTCTTGATCTCACCGATCTAGCATCCAATCTCTCGATCGAAGCTTACCGATCTCAAGCCCTAATCAATCAAACATGATCAGACCAGATCTCACTTACAATCAGAGTTTAAATCCCATTAAACAGAACCAAAACAATTCAGTCCACACGATCTGACTTAAGTAAGCCATATCATCAAATTGTGCGACCCTAAGGGTTTCCTTTAAATGTCGGTAACGATAACTCACGTTATCACGATCAGTGAGGGGTATCTAGCAACACATCACTGTCTCCCGATATAAAGGAAAGAGTCTTCCAAGACTACACCCAAACCACAGCACAAGTGTGAACCCAAGTCACTTGACATATGTGTTTCCTTTGCCACTGGATGTTCTTATTGGACAAGCGTGTCAAGCCTGTAATTCCAATATGATGAGAATGATTAGATCAGATGAAACATAGTCATCTGGGTATGGCCATACACTTTCTCAATCAACTCATACAGGGGGCCCCTATAGAACATCACACTCCAATCAAGGAGACGGCAATCCTATATCTATCACTAGTGCCCTAACATGACTCATGTTCATTATCCAAGATAGTCTATAACCATTATGTTTCAAATGATATTGAACTACCTCAAAACAATGCCAATCATCATTTAGAAACACAAGTGATCTCAAGTCAGAGGAAATATGCCACTTGTTCGCATATAAGGATTATTCACATTGTGACAAGCAATTGAATATCCTAAGTAGGGTCTGTCCAGTACATCCAATGTACCCATGAGTCTACATCTTATTCCATGCTCGAAGCATCCTATAAGACTAGAACACATATTAGTCTCAATCATATCAAGGCTGTCTCATGTTCACCAAGATATCTCGACTAAGGACAATACTGCATGTCAGCCAAGCTGAACAGCATTGAGACATTATTCAGAAGTATACATATTGCAGCAGATACTGTAACAACCTGAATAACAACCATTTCCTTTATAAACATAGAGTTTATACATGATACTGAAATAATCCCAAGGCCTCAAACATTAGCCTTAAGGGCATACCCCAACACCCTATAGAACATCACACTCCAACAAGGAGAGGCAATCCTTTATCTATCACTAGTGCCCTAACATGACTCATGCCCATTATCCAAGATAATCCTTAACCATTATTTTCTCAAATGATATTGAACTACCTCAAGATAATGCCAATCATCATTTAGAAACAGAAGTGATCTCAAGTCAGAGGAAATATGCCATTTGCTTGCATATAAGGATTATTCACATTGTGACAAACAATTGAACATCCTAAGTAGGGTCAGTCCAGTACATCCAATGCACCTATGTGTCTAAATCTTATTCCATGCTCGAAGCATCCTATAAGATCAGAACACATATTAGTCTCAATCATATCAAGGCTGTCTCATGTTCACCAAGATATCTCGACTAAGGACAATACTGCATGTCAGCCAAGCTGAACACCATTGAGACATTATTCAGAAGTATACATAACAGCAGCAGATAATGTAACAACCTGAATAACAACAATTGCCTTTATAAAACATAGTTTATACATGATACTGATAATAACCCAAGGCCTCAAACATTAGCCTTAAGGGCATACCCCAACAAAAATAAGTCTACCTACTTGTATTCATAAGTGTGTCCTTTCGGATCACAATAGACACTGAGATGGAACCTGAGCCACCTGCACCAGTTGCTGGGCAACTAGAGGCTTAGACACAGGTCCCACATAGATCTGGGAGGATTTGTCATGCACCTGAGAGGTATGGGTCACTACCGACCCAACACGATGGGATTTTCATCATTTAGGATGAACCCAAGACATATGATGAGGTGGTCAGTAGACCAGACTCCGAGAGATGGCTTAAGGCCATGCGATCTGAGATTAATTCCAAGTCGGCTAACCAAGTTTGGGATTTCGTTGAGATGCCTGATGGGGTAAAACCCATAGGCTGTAAATGGGTCTTCAATAGGAATACTGACATGGATGGAAACATAGTTACCTATAAGGGTAGACTACTGGCTAAAGGATTTAGACAAATCTACAGGGTGGACTATGATGAAACCTTCTCGCCAGTTGCCATGATCAAATTCATTTAGATTCTGCTTGCTATAGCTGCATATCATGATTATGAGATATGGCAGA
This sequence comes from Costus lasius, assembly GCA_027563935.2. NCBI lineage: Eukaryota > Viridiplantae > Streptophyta > Magnoliopsida > Zingiberales > Costaceae > Costus > Costus lasius. The sequence continues at coordinate 88,988,516 of CM050446.2, forward strand.
TGGATGTCAAGACAGTGTTCCTTAACAGGAAGCTAACAGTGGATGTGTTTATGACACAGCCTGATAGCTTCATCCATCCTGCAGAGGACACATGGTTTGCAGGCTAAAGAAATCCATTATGGATTAAAGCAAGTATCTCAAAGTTGGAATCTTTGGTTTGATGAAATAGTAAGAGATTGCAGCTTTATCAAAAGCAAACAAGACACCTGTGTGTACAGAAAATTCAGTGGGAGCTTGGTGATTTTTCTGGTCTTGTATGTCGATGACATACTACTTATCAGAAATGACATCCCTGGTCTTTAGTCTGTGAAGACATGGTTGGGGAAGTGTTTTGAGATGAAGGACATAGGGGAATGATGAATTGTATTTTGGTAGTATTTTCTAATATTATTTATCTCAAAACTAGGCATATTCTAGTGCTTTTATGTAATTTTTATGCTTATTAACTTGCTTTATTCGCAATATTCACTTTTCCTTGTGTTTATGCAATTTGAGGTAAAATCACTCCTTTTTGGTGCATTTTGGAGATTCTAAAGTCATGAAGTGATTTCTTATGAGGAGACAAGTCTACACAACAAATTTGAGATCAATCGGATTCATTTGAAAAACACGGCCAGCTGAACACATCGGGGTTCACTCGTGATTCACAAGTTTCACAGCCATCCCAAGATTTTAGCATTCGGGCATGATTCCACTAAAGGCACTTTTTGTCAGAACTGAATATTAAGCTTCATCGATGATTCATACATTGTAGAACTTCATAGAACACTTCACAGGCGGGTGAACACGCTGGGGTTCACCCATGATCGCGCTGCTGCCTGTTGACCTTCCTTACGTGTTTTTACTTGATTGATGGCTCTAAAAAAATTAGAAAAATCTGAAAAAAATATGTTTTGGATACCTAAGAGGCAGGCGGAACTTTTGGGTATAAAAGCCCTCTTTTTCATGCCATATTTGGAGAGTAATTGACCGATGAAGTGGCTAGGGTGAGTAGACCGACGACAAGGGCTTCCGAATAGGATTTTGGGGCGATTTCACGACGAATCTTCACCAAATCAGGAGGAAACATTTGCATCATCTTCTCCTACCTCTCGTTAGTCTTTGTTTCTAGTTTTCTTTATCGATTTGAGAGATTTGTGCAGATTTGTATGGCTTTTGTAGCGTAAACCTTTAATCGGGACTCAGTTGAAGCTCGTTGACTTTATCTATCATGTGAACTAAGCATATTTTACTTAGTTGTGCTTATTTCATAATATTGCCTTGATCACGTAGTATTGTGTGCTAGTCGACATGATCCTGACCGAGAGGAGGATCGTGTTGGTGGATTTCCTAAGTAGAACTTGTGAACTTCTAATATGAGAGTAGTTAGGATGCACTCGAGGTTAACATAATCTTTCATAGAACCCAATGGATTTATCTAAAATGATTTACCGCGAGAGTAGGAGGTTGTTTTAGGCAGATACTAGGTTGTACCGACCGAAAGGAGGCAACCTGTACTATAGGAGAGATTCCTTATGCAAAATGATAAGCTCATGCATCAACTAAATTCTAGTTTAGATAGTTCAGTCAATGTAGTGAATTCCATAGTCCTGATATCTCTCAATTAGAGACCCTTCATGTTTCTATCGCTGCTTTTCCTATTTTATTTATAGTTGAATTTGTTAACCTTATTTTCAAAACACAAAAATTGGATTGCTTAGCTTCTACATATTAGAATAGTTGGTGCTTGACTCGATAATGTCGTGCGCGTGCGGTGCGTATTAGGGAGGCCATCTATATCATAGGCGTGAGGATCTACCGGGATAGATCCAAGAGGCTCCTGGCCCTTAGTCAGAGTACCTATATAGATAAGGTCCTAAAGAGGTACAACTTGGAGCAACCTAAGAAGAGATACCTTCTAGTGAGACATGGCCTTACCCTCTCAAAGAGCCAGTGTCCCACCACACAGACTGAGAGGGATGACATGAGTCGAGTGCCCTATGCTTCGGCAGTAGGATTGATCATGTATATAATGTTATGTACTAGACCAACTGTGGCTTAAGCTGTGAGCATAACCAGCCGATACCAATCCAATCCAGGTCTATAGCACTAGGTGGCTGTAAAGAACATCCTAAAGTATCTGAGAAGAACTAAGGATTTGTTCTTAGTCTATGGGGGACAAGAAGAAATCGGTGTTCAGGACTACACTGATGTGTCATTCCAGTTTGATCCTGATGACTTCAGATTGCAGGCAGGCTATGTGTTTAAGATGAATAGAGGCGCTATTTGCTAGAAAAGCTTCAAGCAATCCACCATTGCTGACCCTACAATCGAGGCTGATTATGTGGCCACTTTTGAGGTAGCCAAAGAAGTCGTTTGGATAAGAAAGTTCATTTTTGATCTTCAGGTGTAACGCCCTCGAGTTTCTGAATTACGATTTAAGGTTAGAAATTCTGTTTCTGTATTTTTATCTGTTAAAGTTTTGGGATTTTTGCCTAATTGTAGGACTTTTTCCTACAGGGCAAAAATAATTATTTTGGTTGGGGCTTCGAACCCTCAACCTTGACTCTTTGCTCCTGGAATTCTTCCACCATGGTGGCGTATATTTCTGTGTTATTGGAGTGGCGCATGGTGGTTAAGCCCAGGTGAGCCCTTAAAACCGATTTTCACTTAAGTTAACTGGGTTATTGGATCTTGGATCCGTTTGGAGTGGGAGAAAAAGAGAAATATCATGAGAGCTCCTCTCCCTCACGATTTTTGTTGTTTTCTTGCCCTAGCCGCCTGTGGTTGTCCCCCCTTACTGTGTTTGGCGCCTCCTGCAAATTTCTGACGCTGGTGGTGGCAGACTGGTGGTGGACGAAGTTCCTGGAGATCCCTGACCCTCTGTTGTGGCGTTTTTTTTTTCTGTGGGCGATTTTCGGTGAGTAATTCGATCCTAAGGAGTCTAATCCTATTTGCAATAATTATCTGTATGAACCAAAAATCTGCAAGTAGATCCTGTGTTTTTCTATTCTATAGGTCGGATCTGAATATGCATGATGATTCAGAAATTTTGTCTTGCTGAAAATTGTAGTCGCCAATCTGACCTTACTGTGCTTTAACCTCAATATCTCATGATCTATAGATCCAAATCACACGAAACAAATTTTGTATGAAACTAGATTCGCTCAGCTTTGATTCTTATGTAATATCGACCACATCTGAACTATATTCGTGTTGCAATCGGCATTGTTATATAACTTACGAAATCTGTTTTCTGAAAATCTAGAATCTTGACCCTTTTGTGTTCGAACTCTCGTATCTCCCTAGGTATAGCTCGAAATCCTGTGAAACCAGTTTTATTAGACCGTAGGCTTGAAGAGCTTCATTTTGACTCCCATAACGCCTATTTTCGATTAGTTATTGGATCTGAAATATATGTCGTAATTCTGATATATGAATCTGTTTTCTTGAAATCTGAAATTCTGACCCACCTATGTTCGAACCCTTATATCTTCCTGCCTACAATTCGAAATTTTGTGAAACCAGTTTTATTGGAAACTAGATTCAGAGAGCTTCAGTTTGAATATAATATTGACTAGCTTTGTTTTGAAATTGGACCAAAAATATATGTTGCAATCTGACAATATAAATCTGCTATGTTTTGGTTAGACGAATATTCCATTGTGAGAAAAATTTAGCCTGTATGGTTTAATCTCTTAAATTGTGGTCTGTAGTTCTTCTAAAATTTATTTGCTTGATGAGAAATTTTAGAGAAAACAAAATTGGGGATTTAACTAAGAACTTAGGAATTTTCAAAAATCATGGTTCGAGCCAATTTTGGGACTTTTGTCAATTTTCTTCACGAACGTGTAATTAAAATTATCTATAGTGGGGGACTGAAATTATTTACATGAAATTTGTACGTTCTGTTAAGGTTCTGAAACTGGCGCCCCTTACAGTAATTTTATAGCTCACGGTTTTAGGAATTTTGAGGAAATTATTTCATGAATAGTTTCTGTTCTATGTTTAATTGTTTGTTATGTGAATATTTTCTGTTCTGTTTATATGTTGTGAATTTTCTGAAAACTTTGAATGTGTTATAACCTTTGTGAGAACATAGACTGGTCTGACATGAATTAAGGATAGTTGCATGAAATCTAAGGAATTCACTCATATATTACTTCTGGTTGATGGTAAAAATTATGAAGTGTGTTCAGCTTTGATTTTCTGCAAATTGTAATTTGTTAAGGACTGGATATTGGGGTGTGTCATTTTCTGGTTTGTCAGACTTTGGGCATGATGTAAGAATTAAGTAGTGGTTGGTCCTACTCCTCCGTTTCAGTATAATCTATTCTGTAAAATTATGCCCTAGTGTAGCACTCTTCTGTGTTCTTACCCTCCTTCTGTGGCGCTGTAATGGTGCTGATAGTCTACTACGACCCTTGAGACACTATTTCTGTTCCGTTATAGGTATTGGAGGCCAGAGTGCCACGTCCTGACAAGACGGGGGCCACCCACTGATACCTCCTCTACCATTCTGTTCTGGGTATTAGAGACCAGAGTGCCACGTCCTGACAAGACGGGGGCCACCCACTGATACCTCCTCTACCATTCTGTTCTGGGTATTGGAGACCAGAGTGCCACGTCCTGACAAGACGGGGGCCACCCACTGATACCTCCTCTACCATTCTGTTCTGGGTATTGGAGACCAGAGTGCCACGTCCTGACAAGACGGGGGCCACCCACTGATACCTCCTCTACCATTCTGTTCTGGGTTTTGGAGGCCAGAGTGCCACGTCCTGACAAGACGGGGGCCACCCACTGATACCTCCTCTACCATTCTGTTTCTGATATGCATGCATGTCTCGTCCTCGGCAGAGGTGGGGTCAGACCTTCTGTGGTCATCAGGCCTTCTGTGGCCTTTCTGTTTCCGATGTAGACTATCCGTTTGGATTCTGAAAATTCTGATTTTCTGTCTGTCAGTTCTGATTTCTGTAGTTTTATTTCGATCTGTATTATAGATGTGTTAGGCAGTGTGTTTAGTAGGGAGGGGTTGGTATACTTATATCCTACTTCATGCTTGATGCCTAATGTTATAAGTATCTGTATTTGATTATGTTTTGTTTCTGATATGAGTGTGCATGTTAAGTTGATTTATCTTATCTGTTACAAAAATGTATTTCAACTTATGCATGATATTTTTGATGTGTACTATGGATGGCTTTTAGTGTCTTTTACTCACTGAGCTTTTTAGCTCACCCCCGTTGTTTAAATATTTTCAGGTGAGACATTGGGACAGTGATCGCTACAGCTAATTCACGAATTTACTATGATGCTAATGTTTTATTTAATTTCTAAGAGTTGTCTTCTAAAAAATCTGTCAGGCCTGCGTGCCTAACTTAATTATATGATACATTTTATCTCCTTAGGGCTTATGCCTGTTTTCAGGATATTATATTATAGTTGTCTCGTTTTAATTGTTAGATACGAGTTTTGGATTCGTGAGATTTGAAATTATTCTTATTCTGAAATGTCCGATTTGAGAGTTATTGTTCTTATTCCGCAATATATCTGAATTTGTGTTTTCCACATATGTGTAGTGTGGACATCTGTTTTATTCCAGGATATGCGTGTCTGTGCAGCAGTAAATTATTATACTTGCTGTCGGATTTTCTGGATTTCTGGATTTCTATTTCCTAGTAAATCGATCCTATTCAGTTCTGTGCGGTTTTCAGTTCCGTAGTAATGTCCTTCGATGCCGCTTTCTTCTTGTGTTTTAATGGAAGAGTAAAAATTTTTGAAACCCCGTATTTTACTTGTATGCGTGTGGGGTGTGATTCTGAGGGATGTTACAGATGGTATCAGAGCAATATTACTAGCAATTAGAAACTCCGGGGAAGGAAAACTTTGTTTGTGTATTGCTAGAAACCAAGTTAGGATCTGATTTGTGATTGAATATTGGTTGTTATTCTACTGTGTTATGTGATGCAGGTAAAAATGGTGCGACCAAAAGCTAGCAGTAGCAACGGTGATCAACAGTCTGACCTGAGGCAGACCATGGAGGTTATGACTGCTATGATGCAACAACAAAACGCATTCATCCAGCAGCAAACTCAGATGATGTAGCAGCAGCAGGCGCAGCACATGGAGGTTCAGCAACAGTTATTGCAGCGGCTGTCGCAGACACAGTCTCAGTCACAGGCACAACCGGCTGGACACGGTGTGGGTGGCGCTGGTTCTTCTCTGGGTGATGGCGCACATCAACGATATGCTCGGTTGGTTCGAGAGTTTCAGCACCTGAACCCAACTGCATTTTATGGTAGTCCGGGGCCCAGAGCAGCTGAGGATTGGCTTTTAACACTGGAAAAGATTTTCCAGGTTTTGCGCTGTGATGATGCAGACAAGCTATGTTTGTCTGTCTTCATGTTGCGTGGAGATGCCGAAGATTGGTGGAAGGGAGTTGTCAGACTGGCGGCAACTGAATCCAGAGTTGTTGACTGGCAGTATTTCATGATGAAGTTCAATGCCAAGTTTTTCCCCTCTAGCTTATCTGAGGAGCGCGAGGTGGAGTTTATTCATCTTGAGCAGGGTGACCTGACGGTGGATCAGTATGAGGCCACATTCGCTCGGTTGTCGGGGTATGCTCCTCACTTAGTCAACACCGAGGAAAGAAGAGCCAAGAAGTTTCAGCGGGGTTTGAGGAAAGATATCAGGACAAGGGTAGCTATGCTACACTTGGAATCTTATGCTGAAGTGGTAGACAGGGCTCGCACTGCTGAGGGGTGCATTGCTGAGATGGCTGCAGATACTATTCCAGTCACTGCACCCGCCCCTACTTCTGTGACTTACGCACCCACTCTGGGTGGTAAGGATAAGAAGAATTTCAAGAATAAGAAGAAAGACAGTAAGGGCAGATACCAACCTTATCAGAAACCAGTCAGCACAGTTTCTCATAATGGCAGGAAGTGTCTCCACTGCGGGAGCACTAAACATCAGGATAATGAGTGCTACAGGAAGACTGGCGCTTGCTTCAGATGTGGTAAGGTGGGACATATGATTAAGGACTGTCCTATGCCAGATGCTAGAGGACAGGGTGAGAAGCCTACGGTGCAGACTCGCGTGTATGCCATCGCGGAGAGGGATGCTTCGGCTTCGAAGTCCGTGGTGGAAGCATTCTTTTTGATCCTGGTGCCAATTTATCTTTTGTGTCTGCATGTTTTGCACCATGTCTGCCTGTGTTGCCTAGGATACTTGATTTCTGTATTTCTGTTCATACACCTATGGGTGAGGCCGTATCTACAGATATAACATATCCTGACTGTTTGATTAAGGTTGAAGGATATGATTTTCCTATTGATTTGATTAGTCTTCCTATGAAAGACTATGACATCATTCTGGGCATGGATTGGCTGTCTGCCTATCATGCTACTTTAGATTGTTTTGAAAAGTTAATTACTCTGCATCTAAGTGATGGACAGCAACTGGTTATCCAAGGCCGGATTTCAGAACAGGAGCCTTTGGTGATATCTCATCTGCAGGCCAGGAAGCTTTTAGCCCAGGGCTGCAAAGGGTACCTGGCGCATGTCAAGGTGCAGACTGAGCCTGATTTGGATCTGGCTAAAATTCCTGTGGTAAGAGAGTTTGCTGACGTCTTCTCTGATGATTTATCTGGGTTACCACCCAGCAGAGAAGTTGAGTTTGGTATCGAGTTGTTGCCAGGCACGGCACCGATATCTAAAGCTCCTTACAGGATGGCAACTTCAGAACTGACAGAGCTGAAGAAGCAACTGGAAGAACTATTAGAGAAGGGGTATATTCGACCCAGTGTTTCTCCATGGGGAGCACCTGTGTTATTTGTGAAGAAGAAGGATGGTACTTTGCGCATGTGCATCGATTACCGTCAACTCAATCAAGTGACTGTTAGGAATAAGTACCCATTACCCCGTATTGATGATCTCTTTGATCAGTTGCAGGGTGCTACTGTATTCTCTAAAATTGACCTGAGGTCTGGCTATCATCAGTTGAGAGTTCAGGAGGAGGATGTACCTAAAACTGCATTCAGGACCAGGTATGGGCACTATGAGTTTCTTGTTATGCCTTTTGGACTGACAAATGCCCCTGCAGTGTTTATGGATCTGATGAACAGAGTATTTCATGAACTTCTGGACAAATGTGTGGTCGTCTTCATAGATGATATTCTGATCTACTCCAAGAATGCGCAAGATCACACTCGGGATTTGCGCAAGGTGCTGGAGATTCTGCGGCTGAAGCAGCTGTATGCTAAGGCCAGCAAATGTGAGTTCTGGTTACATCAGATTGGCTTTCTGGGACACATTATTTCTGACCAGGGTGTGTCTGTGGATCCAGTGAAGGTGGAGGCCATTCTTCACTGGGGAAGACCAACTACAGCGACTGAGGTCAGAAGTTTTCTGGGCTTAGCTGGATACTACCGCCGTTTTGTGGAGGGTTTTTCCAAGCTGGCTGGTCCTCTGACTAAGCTAACTAGAAAGAATTTGAAGTTTGAGTGGTCTGATGATTGTGAGTCTAGTTTTCAGGAACTGAAAAAGAGACTGACCAGTGCTCCTATCCTCATCATTCCCTGTGATGGAGAGAAGTTCACTGTTTACACTGATGCCTCTGGTAAGGGTCTGGGTGCTGTACTGATGCAGCAAGGAAAAGTAGTTGCTTATGCTTCAAGGCAACTCAAAGACTACGAGGTAAACTACCCCACTCATGATCTGGAGTTGGCAGCTGTAGTTTTTGCCTTGAAAATCTGGAGGCACTATCTGTTTGGACAGACATTTGAATTGTTTATAGATCACCAGAGCTTGAAGTATATCTTCACTCAGAAGAGCTGTATTCGTATTTCAATCTATATTTCAATCTAGCATACAGATGGCTCCGTATGAGGCCCTATATGGGAGGAAATGTAGAACACCAATATGCTGGGAGGAAACTGGGGACAGAACAGTGCTAAGGTCTGATGCTGTTCAGGAAGCCACTGAGAAGATTAGAGAAATTCAGAGAAAGATGAAGATTGCTCAGGATAGACAGAAGAGTTATGCTGATGTGAGGCGGCGTCCTCTTGAGTTTTTGGTGGGAGAGCATGTTTTCCTAAAGGTCTCACCTATGAAAGGGGTGATGAGATTTGGGAAGAGGGGAAAATTGAGTCCCAGGTACATTGGTCCCTTTGATATCATTGAGAGGGTTGGACCTGTGGCATACCGACTTGCTCTGCCCCCATCACTGGAACACCTCCATAATGTGTTCCATGTATCTGCACTCAGAAAATATTGTTCTGATCCTTCTCATGTTCTAGAGTTGGAACCTCTTCAGCTTGAAGAGAACATGACTTTTGTGGTGAAACCTCTCAGAATTGAAGATAGAAAAGAGAAGGTGCTGAGAAATAAGGTTATTCCACTTGTGAAAGTCATCTGGGGAAATCAGTCTGTTGAAGAAGCCTCTTGGGAGGTTGAAGCAGATATGAGAAAGGAGCATCCTCATCTGTTCAGTGACGGGCTTGGTCAGCTTTAGAGGACTAAAGCTCTATAAGGGGGGGAGGATGTAACGCCCTCGAGTTTCTGAATTACGATTTAAGGTTAGAAATTCTGTTTCTGTATTTTTATCTGTTAAAGTTTTGGGATTTTTGCCTAATTGTAGGACTTTTTCCTACAGGGCAAAAATAATTATTTTGGTTGGGGCTTCGAACCCTCAACCTTGACTCTTTGCTCCTGGAATTCTTCCACCATGGTGGCGCATATTTCTGTGTTATTGGAGTGGCGCATGGTGGTTAAGCCCAGGTGAGCCCTTAAAACCGATTTTCACTTAAGTTAACTGGGTTATTGGATCTTGGATCCGTTTGGAGTGGGAGAAAAAGAGAAATATCGTGAGAGCTCCTCTCCCTCACGATTTTTGTTGTTTTCTTGCCCTAGCCGCCTGTGGTTATCGCCCCTTACTGTGTTTGGTGCCTCCTGCAAATTTCTGACGCTGGTGGTGGCAGACTGGTGGTGGACGAAGTTCCTGGAGATCCCTGACCCTCTGTTGTGGCATTTTTTTTTCTGTGGGCGATTTTCGGTGAGTAATTCGATCCTAAGGAGTCTAATCCTATTTGCAATAATTATCTGTATGAACCAAAAATCTGCAAGTAGATCCTGTGTTTTTCTATTCTATAGGTCGGATCTGAATATGCATGATGATTCAGAAATTGTCTTGCTGAAAATTGTAGTCGCCAATCTGACCTTACTGTGCTTTAACCTCAATATCTCATGATCTATAGATCCAAATCACACGAAACAAATTTTGTATGAAACTAGATTCGCTCAGCTTTGATTCTTATGTAATATCGACCACATCTGAACTATATTCGTGTTGCAATAGGCATTGTTATATAACTTACAAAATCTGTTTTCTGAAAATCTAGAATCTTGACCCTTTTGTGTTCGAACTCTCGTATCTCCCTAGGTATAGCTCGAAATCCTGTGAAACCAGTTTTATTAGACCGTAGGCTTGAAGAGCTTCATTTTGACTCCCATAACGCCTATTTTCGATTAGTTATTGGATCTGAAATATATGTCGTAATTCTGATATATGAATCTGTTTTCTTGAAATCTGAAATTCTGACCCACCTATGTTCGAACCCTTATATCTTCCTGCCTACAATTCGAAATTTTGCGAAACCAGTTTTATTGGAAACTAGATTCAGAGAGCTTCATTTTTAATATAATATTGACTAGCTTTAGTTCGAAATTGGACCAAAAATATATGTTGCAATCTAACAATATAAATCTGCTATGTTTTGGTTAGACGAATATTCCATTGTGAGAAAAATTTAGCCTGTATGGTTTAATCTCTTAAATTGTGGTCTGTAGTTCTTCTAAAATTTATTTGCTTGATGAGAAATTTTAGAGAAAACAAAATTGGGAATTTAACTAAGAACTTAGGAATTTTCGAAAATCATGGTTCGAGCCAATTTTGGGACTTTTGTCAATTTTCTTCACGAACGTGTAATTAAAATTATCTGTAGTGGGGGACTGAAATTATTTACATGAAATTTGTACGTTCTGTTAAGGTTCTGAAACTGGCGCCCCTTACAGTAATTTTATAGCTCACGGTTTTAGGAATTTTGAGGAAATTATTTCATGAATAGTTTCTGTTCTATGTTTAATTGTTTGTTATGTGAATATTTTCTGTTCTGTTTATATGTTGTGAATTTTCTGAAAACTTTGAATGTGTTATAACCTTTGTGAGAACATAGACTGGTCTGACATTAATTAAGGATAGTTGCATGAAATCTAAGGAATTCACTCATATATTACTTCTGGTTGATGGTAAAAATTATGAAGTGTGTTCAGCTTTGATTTTCTGCAAATTGTAATTTGTTAAGGACTGGATATTGGGGTGTGTCATTTTCTGGTTTGTCAGACTTTGGGCATGATGTAAGAATTAAGTAGTGGTTGGTCCTACTCCTCCGTTTCAGTATAATCTGTTCTGTAAAATTATGCCCTAGTGTAGCACTCTTCTATGTTCTTACCCTCCTTCTGTGGCGCTGTAATGGTGCTGATAGTCTACTACGACCCTTGAGACACTATTTCTGTTCCGTTATAGGTATTGGAGGCCAGAGTGCCACGTCCTGACAAGACGGGGGCCACCCACTGATACCTCCTCTACCATTCTGTTCTGGGTATTGGAGACCAGAGTGCCACGTCCTGACAAGACGGGGCCACCCACTGATACCTCCTCTACCATTCTGTTCTGGGTATTGGAGACCAGAGTGCCACGTCCTGACAAGACGGGGGCCACCCACTGATACCTCCTCTACCATTCTGTTTTGGGTATTGGAGACCAGAGTGCCACGTCCTGACAAGACGGGGGCCACCCACTGATACCTCCTCTACCATTCTGTTCTGGGTTTTGGAGGCCAGAGTGCCACGTCCTGACAAGACGGGGGCCACCCACTGATACCTCCTCTACCATTCTGTTTCTGATATGCATGCATGTCTCGTCCTCGGCAGAGGTGGGGTCAGACCTTCTGTGGTCATCAGGCCTTCTGTGGCCTTTCTGTTTCCGATGTAGACTATCCGTTTGGATTCTGAAAATTCTGATTTTCTGTCTGTCAGTTCTGATTTCTGTAGTTCTGTTTCGATCTGTATTATAGATGTGTTAGGCAGTGTGTTTAGTAGGGTGGGGTTGGTATACTTATATCCTACTTCATGCTTGATGCCTAATGTTATAAGTATCTGTATTTGATTATGTTTTGTTTCTGATATGAGTGTGCATGTTAAGTTGATTTATCTTATCTGTTACAAAAATGTATTTCAACTTATGCATGATATTTTTGATGTGTACTATGGATGGCTTTTAGTGTCTTTTACTCACTGAGCTTTTTAGCTCACCCCCGTTGTTTAAATATTTTCAGGTGAGACATTGGGACAGTGATCGCTATAGCTAATTCACGAATTTACTATGATGCTAATGTTTTATTTAATTTCTAAGAGTTGTCTTCTAAAAAATCTGTCAGGCCTGCGTGCCTAACTTAATTATATGATACGTTTTATCTCCTGAGGGCTTATGCCTGTTTTCAGGATATTATATTATAGTTGTCTCGTTTTAATTGTTAGATACGAGTTTTGGATTCGTGAGATTTGAAATTATTCTTATTCTGAAATGTCCGATTTGAGAGTTATTGTTCTTATTCCGCAATATATCTGAATTTGTGTTTTCCACATATGTGTAGTGTGGACATCTGTTTTATTCCAGGATATGCGTGTCTGTGCAACAGTAAATTATTATACTTGCTGTCGGATTTTCTGGATTTCTGGATTTCTATTTCCTAGTAAATCGATCCTATTCAGTTCTGTGCGGTTTTCAGTTCCGTAGTAATGTCCTTCGATGCCGCTTTCTTCTTGTGTTTTAATGGAAGAGTAAAAATTTTTGAAACCCCGTATTTTACTTGTATGCGTGTGGGGTGTGATTCTGAGGGATGTTACATCAGGTGGTTCCAACTGCTGTGGATCCCATTGAGCTCTATTGTGACAACAAAGGGGCTATTGCACAGGCAAAGAAACCACAGTCTCATCAAAGATCCCAACACATACTCAGAAGATTTCACTTGATTAGAGAGATCATTGACCGAGGTGATGTCAAGATTAGCATAGTTGACACAGAGAACAATCTAGCAGACCCACTGACTAAGGCTTTGACACAACAGAAGCATGATGGTGATAGGAGGGACATGGGGTTGAGATTCCTCAACCTTTAGGTCTAAGTGCAAGTGCGATATTGTTGGTGTTTATGCCCTAAGACCTATTATTGGTCTATCTTTTGTACTACTTGACATTGATATTTCTTATATATATCATTATGGCATTGTCATTGTTATGCTTTGTTTACATCTGCGATTGTGTACTTGCATGATAATGTCGTAGGTTCATTTTTGGTCATGTTTAAATATGATTGACCTTTTCAAATTCACCTTAAATTAATAAGGCTTTTTGTTTAATGGGTTATGGCTTCCAATGAGGGCAAGCACTCATTATTATTTACCCCTAAGATTAGGGTACTTTTGATTAAGAGATCTATAAGAATAAACAATATTCCACACATTGGAGGATAAAGTATTTTATAAATGTCATATCAATACATTGCTCATGAGCAACTTAAAATTTAAAGCTGTCTTCGCTAGTCAAGGAAAGACTTATCGGTGGATGTCTGATTTTTTTAAGAACATGTGAGTATTTGAATACTCAGCCTTGATGGCATATGAGTATCTAAGACTGGGTATGCACTCGGCCTTGATGGCTTGTGAGTATTTAAACTTGAGATACTTGGTCTTGATAACTTATGAACATTTGAACATGATTTTTGCTCGGCCTTGATGACTTATGAGCATTTGAATTTGATTTGTGCTTGGCTTTCATGGCTTGTGAGCATTTGAATTTAATTTGTGCTCGGTCTTAATGGCCTATGAGCATTTGATTTGATATGTACTCGGCCTTGGTGGCTTATGAGCATTTGGACTTAGATTTATGCTTGGCCTTGATGGTTTATGAGCATTTAAACTTGATATATGCTCGGCCTTGATGGCTTATGAGCATTTGGATTTAGTTTATGTGCTCGGTCTTGATAGCTTGCGAGCATTTGAACTTGATTTGCACTCGGTCTTGATGGCTTATGAATATTTGAACTTAACTTACACTCAGCCTTGATGGCTTATAAGCATTTGAGTTTGGCATGTGTTCAGTCTTGATAGCTTATGAGCATTTGAATTTAATTTGCGCTCAGCCATGATGGCTTATGAGCATTTGAATTGTGCTCTGCCTTGATGGCTTATGAGCATTCGAGTTTGATATGTACTTAGCCTTGATGGCTTATGAGTATTTGATTTGCGCTCGGCTTTGAAGGCTTGTGAGCATTTGAATTTGATTTGCGCTCGGCCTTGATGGCTTATGAGCATTTGAACTTCATATGTGCTCTGCCTTAATGGCTTGTGAGCATTTGATTTGGAATGTACTTGGCCTTGATAGCTTTTTAGCATTTGGATTTAGACATGTGCTCGGCCTTAATGGCTTGTGAGCGTTTGGACTTGATTTGTACTCAGCTTCAATAGCTTGTGAGTATTTGGATTTGATTTGTACTCGGCTTCAATAGCTTGTGAGTATTTAGACTTGATATGTACTCGGCCTTAGTGGCTTATGAGTATTTGGATTTGGTGAGTACTAGGCTTCAATAGCTTGTGAGTATTTAGACTTGATGTGTACTCGGCCTTAGTGGCTTGTGAGTATTTGGATTTGATTTATGCTTTGTCTTGTTGGCTTGTGAGCATTTGAACTTGATTTATGCTCGGCCTTGATGGCTTACGAGCATTTGAATTTGATTTATGCTCGGCCTTAGTGGCTTGTGAGCATTTGATTTTGGAAAGAATTTAGCTTTTGTGGTCTCGGAATTTTGTAGACGCTTGCTTAGCATTAACACAATGCTGTATTGAGGAGCTATTCCCCGATGGCAAGCATCGACGTACACATCTCCCAAACAATACTACACCATGGCATACTAAGATTTAGCATTTCAGGATCAAATAAATATCCAGCATGGACACTTAGGTCAATATTTTATTTCAATGATGTTTATATTTGAAAGAATAATGGTTTACGATTCAAGACATCTCTGTATATATGTATCTCTTTCATTTATTATTTTTATCATTTTTTTCTTTTTTTTTTCTCTTGAATCTGCATTTGCGCAGATGGCTGAAATCTAAACAAAATCTGATAGCCAAACTTAAGTAAACCGTTTATGAGGGATTACATCAGACTAGTTGGCAAACTTGATCAATTAAGATGATGTTAAATATGGACTTTTGCAGCTGATTTAAATTGATAAATATTGTTGGCTTTTAAAGATTCTGACTTAAAGTCTGTAATGGGTCGGACTCATTTGAAAATTGCATTTGCTACCCGAAAGTGGGTCAGGATTCAAGAGTCTTGATTTTCAGCTTAACGGTAGCACTCTTCATCATAGCGACAAACTTGGTGTAGGGGAGAAATTAGGGTGACTAGCAATAGTGCTCTTTGTCGTAGTGACAAATTACATGTGGGAGAGAAATATGGACTGACGATTGTGGCGAATCACTTATAGGGAGGATTTATTAAAGTAAACATCGCTCAAAAAATGAGAATGGCTAAAAGAATCAACCATTTTTTTGTGATGGGTTGATTGTTTGCTGCTTGGACCAAATGGCAAGAGTTCTTTTATTGAGGGTGGTGTTCATTCACACCGAGGAAGAATGTTTTTGGGTTGCAAAATTCAGAGCCGGGGGCTTAAAGGAAGTAGGAGCTAGACCTTATGGATTCAAATTTGGGTGTATTAAATGATCGGAATGAAATTTGGGACGGAATTAGATTCAGACTGAAGTTCTAGCAATCAAAGCAGTGCAGACAGCTGCGATTCCAAAATTTCTTTCTCCTTTTCGAAAAGTTTAGGGAATCTAGGATCAAGGTAATCTTTTGTTTTATTTTATTTTCTTACTTTCTCCTCCCTTCGTACTTTTACATCTCCTGCCTTGATTTTTTTTGCTTGTGATCCAAAATGATCCAATTTGGTTTTAAATATTTATCTTATTTGACCAAAAAAATGAATATTTTGTCACATTACTGGAGAGTTTTGTCTGGTGTGGTGGCTAAACACACCTTAACCCCAAACACACGTATACAAAAGAGTAACTTTACCCTTTTGATTTTGTCTTCTCTGTCCAATGGGAAGCTAGGAATAGGGGCAGTCAGGCGATCAGCAATGCTGAGCTTGACTATGAATTCATCACTTGATTTGAGTCTCAGGAAGGGCAACCGACGGATGTGATGGTTTGGCTACTACGATCCCAAGAGAAAGCGCTGGTCCAGCTGCTGTTTTTCTGCTAGAGACGCTGGCGAGTTGGGTGTAGAGTCTTCGAATGCGTTCGTGCCGAAGGAGCTTAGATGGTGGGAGTTCATGAGGGAAGCGGAACAACAGTGTAGGCTTCCGATGGTGCTGCTGAGTCCCTGGTGGCGCTGATAAGCTTCTAATGGATAGCTAGATGGCGCCAAGCTTTTCGTCGGAGTTCCCACTGGATCGATGGCGAGACTTCGATCAAAAAGTCAATTTTCTTTCCGTTGAAGACTGGATTTCTGCGGTTGGAGTTGCTATACCGAATCTGTGGATTTCGTGTTGATGCAAAGAATTCCAGGCATTCATAATCTTCGTTGCTTGCAGTACCTTTATAGTGGTAAGTTTCTATATTTAATTTCTTCATGTAATGTCTCGATCTCCTTCTCTTTGTTTTTTACTTACTTTCCCCATAGTTTTCAAAAATCTATCTCCCTTTTCATCGCTTGCAGATTTTTGTTCGGCAATTTTTACTACAACAGCAAGGCGATAGCAATTCCTTTTTCCCTTTTCTTTTACTCTAGCAGTAGCTTTAGAGAACCAGGTAATTCTTTCTTTTTACATCTAGATACAAAATCCAGCAATCCCAGCATAATAGAAATCCGAGTAGAATTTTTTTTAGGATATAAACATCCTAGCAATATTTTAGGTTAAAATTCCTAGTAGAGTTTTGGATATAAAATCCTAGAATAATATTTTGTTCTTCCCCTTGTTGCTTTCTTTTCACCCGCAATAGAACATAATCACTTTTTTATTTATTTTTTACTAAGAGCTTCCTTCTAGCGCCCCCTCCTATTATTTGTTTTCATGCTTATTCCCTGCCGAGACCTCCTTCAACCGAGAACCCCTCTTCAATTTTTATTTTTGCCGGGAACACTGCAGCAGCATCCTCTTTACCTCTTTATTGCCGTCAGATTCTCCCAACTGCCCTCTCTTCTAAGGTATAAGGTATATGAATCCCAAAAAAACGTGGGATATAGGAATCCTAGAAACTATACGATATGCAAATCTTGAAATCCTTAAATCCTAACAAACTATGCTCCCTCTTTTTACCTCTTCTTCTCTTCCTTTTTTTTTTTGCCGAGAGCTTCTTTATTTCTCTCTCTTCTTCTCTTCACTTCTTCCAGCCTCCTCCCTTTGCCGAGACCTTCTTCAACACATCTCTTCCCCTATGTTTTTTTTTTGCTCCCCTGAGAACAGCCTCTGCCCTCCTCTGCCTTCTTTAGTTGTTGAGAGATTTGTGCTTGTCTCTTCTCTTTTTTTGTATTGCAGTGTCCGATGACAATGGTAACAAATACAAAGAACCAAATCTTCATCTCTATAGCCTTCTTGCCAAGGAATTTTGTTTTATTAGAACAACGAATTTCCTTGCTGCAAACAACATCATAACACTAAAGAGTTGTGCCCCGATATCATATGATATCGACGTATGCACCTCCCAAACAATGGATGGTGTTGACTGATGACACCAAAATATATAGTATATTTTGTATCATTCCAGATATCTTTTCATGCTAAATTGAGGATCTTTTACTTGTTTTCATGCTAAATTCATTGAATATTGCAAAGTCTACTTCTATTTTGGTTTTTCATGATTTTCAGGTAAAAAGGCACTATTTCAAGGCGTTTTCAAGCAAAATCAAACACATAGAAGAGTTACCATCATCAAGAGGAGATCACCCAAGAAATTTCACGCAAAACAGAGCAAGTCAGCAAATTACGGTAGTGCCGTAACCTATTTTACGGTACCGTATTTTCATACACTACCATAAAATCCAAGCCACTGCCGTATTTTGACGAGTTTCCGAACATAAGGATTTTTGGATTTTACGGCACGGCCGTAAACTATTACACGGTACCGTATTGCAGAGCGCTTCAGAACAAAAACTTTGCTTGATTTTACGACACCACCGTAAAGGATTACACAGGCCGTATTTTCCAGTCACTTTCGAACAGAGAGTTCAGACGATTTTACGGCAGTACCGTAAACCATATTACAGTGCCGTATTTCCCAGACGACATCAGATCAGAAAACTCGATCGATTTTACGGCACTGCCGTGAACTATTACACTGCCGTGATTCTCATTCTGAACGTGACTCCGAGGTCAATCCCGACGCCCGATTCTTACGGAGTTGATTGCGGACGATCGAAGGCTCTATGTTCAAAGCCGTAAGAAACAATGGGGGACGGGGGGACGAGGGGATTAGACACACACCAAAAGCCCCAATTTTCATCGACTGTTAAGATAGAAATTAGGATTCACGCCGCCGCATAGGGTTCCGCCGCCACGATCAATCCAGACCACCTCCGGCCGTGATTTTCATACTGAAGCCTCGTCTGAAGGAGGAGCGGACACGCCAGAAGTTTCAGATCGAAAGGAGATCAATTGGAAGAGGAATCGAAGAAAGAAGAGGCGCCGACACTATTCATCGCCTCAAATTGCAAATTACAGCTGTGTTTTATTTCACAGTCGTGCTGTATTTTCTTAAACTCTTCTTTTTCCTTGATTTTCGATCATCTGAAACCATGACTTATTGTAATTCCTTCACGATGCTAGCTTAAACTGAGAGTCCCCTTCAAGGGGGAGCGAAACCCTAAAGTGGCGCATGTAAATTCTTTTCGGCAGCGGAATTAGGGTTTTATAAGGATCTTTTGCATGCCATATGATCAACATCAACAGCTTATCTAGATGAAAAGGATTCATACCATAGCTATTAGTTCGAATGTCGTCTTGGAAGAAGAGATCGAAAGGGGTCTCCTCCACAAGATGCGCACACAAGATGAGAAGTAGCTTTCTTCTTGTCGCTCCTTGTGCTAGCAAGGATCTCCAAGTGCCCCTTGTCGCGTGAAGGAGATTTAGAGAGAGGACCTTGCTGGCCGAATTTTTCTCTTGGCGTGAAGAGCACCCAAGAAGAGAGAGGAAGAGGCTAGAGAGGCGTTCGAACGTGGGAGCGTTTTCCTCTAGCAAAACGCCTTCCCAAAATAGCAAGTTTTAAGTTCACTTAAAACCTCCTCTTAAACCATCGAAAACTCCTCTTGCCTTTGAACCATACGTTCACATAAGTGAACCGGTTCAAATCAATTCGGTTTAGATGCATTTGGTTCAAAGACCAAATCAAACCAGCCCAAGCCTTGGCCTAGATCTCATTGAACCAATGGTTCAAGATCTAACCGTTGATCTCTTGATGCTTTTGATCTCACCGATCTAGCATCACTACTCTCGATCGAAGCTTACCGATCTCAAGCCCTAATCAATCAAACATGATCAGACCAGATCTCACTTACAATCAGAGTTTAAACTCCTTTAAACTGAACCAAAACAATTCAGTCCACACGATCTGACTTAAGTAAGCCATATCATCAAATTGTGCGACCCTGAGGGTTTCCTTTAAATGTCGGTAACGATAACTTACGTTATCACGATCAGTGAGGGGTATCTAGCAACACATCACTGTCTCCCGATATAAAGGAAAGAGTCTTCCAAGACTACACCCAAACCACAGCACAAGTGTGAATCCACTTCACTAGGCATACATGTTTCCTTTGCCACTGGATGTTCTTATTGGACAAGCGTGTCAAGCCTGTAACTCCAATATGATGAGCATGATTAGATCAGATGAACATAGTCACCTGGGTATGGCCATACACTTTCTCAATCACCTCATCCAGGGGGGCCCCTTTAGAACATCACACTCCAAACAAGGAGACGGCAATCCTATATCTATCACTAGTGTCCTAACCTGACTCATGATCATTATCCAAGATAGTCTATAACCATTATGTTTCAAATGATATTGAACTACCTCAAAACAATGACAATCATGATTTAGAAACACAAGTGATCTCAAGTCAGAGGACATGTGCCACTTGTTGCAAACAAGGATTATTCACATTGTGACAAGCAATTGAATATCCTAGTAGGGTCTGTCCAGTACATCCAATGTACCCATGAGTCTACATCTTATTCCATGCTCGAAGCATCCTATAAGATTAGAACACATATTAGTCTCAATCATATCAAGGCTGTCTCATGTTCACCAAGATATCTCGACTAAGGACATTACAGCATGTCAGCCAAGCTGAACAGCATTGAGACATTATTCAGAAGCACACTTATTGCAGCAGACAATGTAACAAACTGAATAACAACCATTGCCTTTATAAACATAAGAGTTTATACATGATACTGAAAGAATCCCAAGGCCTCAAACATTAGCCTTAAGGGCATACCCCAACATAAACTACTTTTGGGACATGGGGGAGTAATTCCCTTTGATTTTCTTAATGACTAGATTATTTTTATTTTTATCAAGATTGTTCTACTTTGATAATTTTGCCTATGTGATTATTGCTCTAAGATTCTCTTAAGTTTATTTTTTGTCATCATGATTTTTCCTATGTGATTATTGCTCTAAGATTCTCTTAAGTTTTTTTTTTGTCATCATGATTTAGAGTTTTCGCAATAAGGACCGAAAGGTGACTTGCTTGAGAACTTGGAACCCTAGAACTGTACGATAGGAATTTTCTTAGGATTGTTCTTATTATTTAATTTTAGTGATTTGTATTGCCATGATAACAATTACAAACTTAGGATTGAGTTATTGCGTCAAACGTGGAGATCTTGCACGAAAGTAAGGATCAGAACGTTAGAGAACCATAGGCAAAACTTGTGTTGAGACTCGGATGCACGACGGTGATCATTGAGTTTCCGCTTGAGAAGATCAACTTAGAATACGGATGCACAAAAGTGATCCTCGAGTTCTTCGATTGATGATTTACCTATCATTAGCTTCGGATGAATCTTGCGCGAAAGTGAGGATTTATTCTTGCATGGTTATCTGCACGAGAGTGAGATAATCTCTTTTTAGGTAAATTATGTCTTTATCAAAATAGAATTTGATTGATGAACTTCTTTGTACATCTAGTCTTGAAAATCTAAGTGAATGAAACCCTAGTCCTAGTTTTCTCTCTCTGATAGTATCTTTCTGTGTGTTTGCGATATTTACTTGACTTTCATTGGATTACCTAGATAGTGAAAAATCAATTGATCAGTATTTGACAACATAGGTCTCTGTGGGTTCGATATATTTTATTACTTCGAGTATCCATACACTTGCGGATCACAACAAGTTTTTGGCACCATTGTCGGGGACCTTAGTTTTGTCAATATTGAAAATATTGAGATTATTGCTAGACTAGGATTAATTCATGTTTTATCTATCTATTCTTCTCTATTTACTTGAGTTACTTAATATGTCTGCTTTAGACTATACAGGAAATTTAAATCCAATGGCAGGACAGAGATTACTTAGGGACTATGTTGTCCCTAGGCCACGAGAAATACACTCTAGTATTATCAAACCCAACATTAAAGCCGATAATTTCGAGATTAATCCTGCCTTCTTGACCATGATCCAGCAGAATCAATTTGGAGGAGATCTAATTGAAGATCCCTATCAACACTTACATCTTTTTCTTGAATATTGTGATACCATTAAGATTAGTGGAGTTTCAGATGATGCATTAAAACTGAGATTATTTCCTTTTTCTCTTAGGGACCGGGCGAAATCATAGCTATAATCACAACCTACTGGAACCTTCACAACTTGGAATCAACTTTCAAATTCCTTCTTGACAAAGTACTTCCCTCCAAGCAAGACAATTTGACTAAGAAATCAAATTATAAGCTTTCAACAAAAAGATGGGGAGTCATTCAGTGAGGCATGAGAGAGATTTAATGAATTGCAACGGAAGTGCCCGCACCATAGCCTTGAAAATTGGACTTTACTTCATACATTTTATTATGGCTTACTTGATGATACCCATCTAATTGTTGATACTTCTGCAGGAGGAGCCGTTATGAGTAAGACCGTGGAAGATGCTTTTGCAATATTTGAGGAAATATCCCTGAACCATAACCAATGGAATCCTAAGGAAAGAATGTTACATGGTCATCATCATGGTAAGAGTAAGAATGAGGAATTGCAAACTCCAACTGAAGAGGTAAATTCTTTCAGTATAGAATCCTGGCTTGACAAGTTTATGACTCATCAAACTCAATTTATGTAAAATCAAAACGAAGCAATTGAAAATCTTAAGGGAATGGTTAACCAAATTGCTTCTCAAGTAGAATCTTTAACTGCTCACGAGAACTTCATAAAAAATCAGATGCCTAATGAACATTGCAATGTTGTTGTCACTAGAAGTGGAAAGAAGCTAGGAGAACTTAACAGGAAGGTTGAACTTAAAGAAAAAGAGTCTTACTGTGATCATGATGAAGAATTAGAATTAGAAAATTCCTCTAAACATGAACAAACCCTACCTAGTTTAACACCTCAAAAGGGTGATGAACCAAAAGGGGATGTGCCATGTAAAGAAGATAATTCTAAATCTGATTTGCCTCCACCCTATAGACCCCCAATACCTTTTCCTCAAAGGTTAGTACAGGAAAAACTAGACAAACAATTTGGGAAATTTTTAGATATTTTGAAAAAGCTTTACATTAACATTCCATTTACTGAAGCATTATTGCAAATGCCTACATATGCTAAATGTTTAAAAGAAATTCTATCTAATAAGAGGAAAATAGAAGGCTTTGGTACTGTGGCTCTAACCGAGGAATGTAGTGCTATTATTCAAAACAATTTGCCACCTAAGTTGAAGGATCCAGATAGTTTCTCTATCCCTTGTTTTATTGGTAGTATGGCTTTTGACCGAGCCTCATGTGATTTGGGAGCTAGTGTGAGTTTAATACCATTATCTGTTTGCAGGAGGCTGGACATGGGAGAGCTTAAACCAACTTCAATATCTTTGTAGCTCGCTGATCATTCAGTTAAATATCCTGTGGGGATTCTTGAAGATGTGCCTGTTCAAATAGGCAAGTATTTTGTCCCAGCCGATTTTGTAATTCTTGAGATGGAGGAAGATGCAAAAATCCCCATAATACTTGGTAGACCATTTTTAGCCACAGCAGGTGCACTCATTGATGTAAAAAATGGTAAGCTTTCATGTAACATTGGGGGTGAAAAGATCGAGTATGATTTGCATGAAGCCATGAAAAATCCTTCAAATTCTGAATATTGTTGTAGTGTACATGATAGGGATGACATTATTTATGATCTTAATGATTTATTTGCTGAAACCCCTGAATATAATTCTGATTTTATTCTTAAGGAAGGAACCAATTCTGAATGTAATGAATTTCTAGATTGCAATACTTGTGATGAAAAAGAACAAAGTCCAAAAATAGTGCTCAAAGCTTTACCTGATAACCTTCGTTATGAGTTTCTTGGTCCTAATTCTACTTATCCTGTTATAGTTGATGCACAGCTTGGAAAAAGGGAAATGGAGTTGCTTCTCAAGGAATTAAGGATTCATAGAAAGGTAATTGGGTATTCTATTGATGACCTGAAAGGAAATAATCCTTCTTTTTGTATGCACAGGATCTTGATGGAAGAAGAGCACAAGCCACATGCAGATTTCCAAAGAAGGTTGAACCCCTCCGTGAAAGAAGATGTAAATAAGGAAGTTCTGAAATTACTTGATGCAGGTATTATCTATCCTATCTCTGATAGCAAATGGGTAAGTCCTGTACATTGTGTTCCTATGAAGGGAGGGGTAACTGTCATGAAAAACAAAGATAATGAACTAATTACTGTTAGAACTGTTACTAGTTGGCGAATGTGCATAGATTATAGAAAACTGAATGCTGCTACTAGAAAAGACCACTTCTCTTTACCCTTTATTGATCAGATGGTTGAAAGATTAGCAAACCACTCTCATTTTTGTTTTTTAGATGGATATTTTGGTTTTTTTTTCAAATTCCTATACATCCTGATGATCAAGATAAAACCACTTTCACATGCCCATATGGAACTTTTGCATATAGGAGAATGCCCTTTGGTTTATGTAATGCTCCTGCTACATTTCAAATATGCATGATGGCTATTTTTTCTAATTTGATTGAAGATTTTATGGATGATTTTTCTATATATCTTTTGATGTGTGTTTAGCTAATTTATCTCGGGTATTGCAGAGATGGGAGGAAACTAACCTTGTGCTTAATTGGGAAAAATGTCATTTCATGGTTAAGCAAGGTATAGTTTTGGGACACTTAATCTCGGAAAGAGGAATTGAAGTTGACAAGGCAAAAATTGAGGTGATGGAGAAATTGGAACCACCCACAACTGTGAAGGAGATCTGAAGTTTCCTAGGACATGCAGGATTCTACTGACGATTCATCAAGGATTTCTCTAAACTTGCTAGACCTCTTACAAATTTGCTTTGTAAAGACGTAAAATTTTCTTTTGATGAAAGTTGTTTATCTGCTTTTCAAGAATAGAAGAAGGCTTTGGTCTCAGCACCTATCATTCAACCCCCAGATTGGGATTTACCTTTTGAACTCATGTGCGATGCTAGTGATTATGCAATTGGAGCAGTTTTAGGGCAAAGGAAGGATAAAAAGCCATATGTTATCCATTATGCTAGCAGGACCTTGGATGAAACACAAAGGAATTACACTACCACTGAAAAGGAACTTTTGGCTATTGTATTTGCTTTTGACAAATTTAGATCATACTTGATTAACTCCAAAGTGGTAGTATACACAGACTATGCAGCTGTGAAATACTTAATGCAGAAAAAAGACAGCAAACCACGATTGCTCAGATGGATATTACTTTTACAAGAATTTGATTTGGAAATTAAAGATAAAAAGGGAAAAGAAAACTTTGTTACAGATTATCTTTCAAGGATAATGGTGGATACTGAAAAGCACGATGAAATCAATGATTCCTTCCCCGAAGAACAGCTCTTAACCATTGAACAGATCAGAACCCCCTAGTATGCTGACATAGTGAATTACCTTGTTGCTAATGTTTTTCCTCCTGATTTGAACTACCAAAAAAGGAAGAAATTCTTGGCTGAAGCAAAACACTATTTTTGGGATGACCCTTATGTGTTTAGAAGATGTACAGACGGTATTTATAGACGATGTGTGCCTGAAGAAGAGATCACAGATATATTATGCCAATGTTATGGATCCTCTTATAGCGGTCATGCTAGTACTGAAAATACTGTTTATAAAGTGTTACAATTAGGATTTTATTGGCGCACCATTTTCAAGGATGCTAGAAACTTTGTGTTATCTTGTGATAGATGTCAAAGAACGGGGAACATCAGTAGAAGACAAGAGATGCCATTGTCCAACATTCTTGAAGTTGAAATATTTGATGTTTGGGGGATAGACTTTATGGGACCTTTCCCATCTTCAGGAGGTAACAAGTACATTCTGGTAGCAGTTGACTATGTTTCAAAATGGGTTGAAGCTCTTGCTTCACCTACCAATGATTCAAGAGTTATTGCTAAATTTTTCAAAAAGATCATATTTCCACGGTATGGGACCCCGCGGGTAGTAATCAGTGATGGGAGCTCACATTTCATAGAACACAAATTTTCAGCCTTACTTAGAAAATATGGGGTGAATCATAGAGTGGCAACGCCTTATCATCCTCAAACAAGTGGACAAGTGGACAAGTGGACAAGTGGAGATATCAAACAGAGAAATCAAAGGAATTTTAGAGAAGACAGTGTCACGCACTAGGAAAGATTGGGCATTCAAACTTGATGATGCCTTGTGGGCATACCGGACTGCTTTTAAAACACCAATAGGAATGTCTCCATTTCAATTGATTTATGGAAAATCATGTCATTTGTCTGTAGAACTTGAGCATAAAACATACTGGGCAATCAAGATGCTGAATTTCGACCTGAAGAGTGCGGGAGAAAAACGAAGATTACAATTAAATGAGCAAGATGAAATTAGACTCTCTGCGTATTAATGCAAAATTTTACAAGGAGAGGACAAAAAGATGGCACGATCGACAGATTTTCAGGAGAGATTTCCAACCAGGTGACTTTGTTCTTTTATTCAATTCTAGATTGAGACTTTTTCCTAGAAAACTTAAATCTCGATGGTCCGGACCTTTTCAGGTGAAGAAAATTTATCCCTACGGAGCTGTGGACATATGGAGTAAAGATACAGGAGAATTTAAAGTTAATGGACAAAGATTGAAACACTATTATCAAGAAGAATTGATTGAAGAAAAGGAGAGCTTTTACCTCGACGAACCAAGATCAAATCTGAGTGCAGAACGGTCAAGCTAATGACCTTTAAATTAGCGCTTCTTGGAAGGCAACCCAAGCTTTCTAACCTCTATTTTGTTTTCTTTAACTTAATACTAATTTTTCCTTTATTTTTGTAGGAAAAGCATGATTTGGTGCAACCTATTCTTTTGGATAGATGTATTATTTGAGGGATAAAATCTAAAAGTGAACCTATTCTTTTGAATAAAATGAGCATATGAGTATGATTTGACAATTGAGATCAATTGATCAACCTAGTAGATTCTTAGTCTATTTGGCTATTTGTTGGGAAGGAAGAATCCAAGATCCACAAAAACAATGAAAGACTCCCCTACTTGGCACTGTGGGAAAGCGTAGTGGTACCGAAGGTCATGGGTTAAAGTAATGAATAGAAAAAGTATGTATCTATGTGGGTACATGCCATGAGAGAGATCATTTCACACAAACTCCGCTATCCTTGGTAAATTCTTTCCAAATTAGAGGATATGAGTTCTATTGCATTGATTATGTGATCCGTGCACTCTAATCTCGTCACCAAAAAAAAAGTGGTAATCGAATTGGAGAATGTGAATAATGAAAAATAAAAAATAATGATGAGTGGAAAAAGATCTTGGGAACCTAATTCCTATAAACAAAAGCATGATAGATTTGAACTGAAAATTGGGTGAAATCATGAGATTGAAAATTCTATTTATTGTACATGTTGCGAAGTTTTATTTGATTGAATTGTAGATCTAGAGGATTGAGTTCTAAGGATGATATGTTTATTTGAAGTTTTATAAATCAATTGATAGAGTTTTTCATTGATGAGTTGTATTTTAGAAATTTATTAAGCATGAAAAGGTTATTCTTTTAATCAATCTTTGATTTCAAATTTTGATTTTTGCCTGAGGACAAGGAAAGTTTGAGCCTTATGTATTTTGATGACACCAAAATATATAGTATATTTTGTATCATTCCAGATATCTTTTCATGCTAAATTGAGGATCTTTTACTTGTTTTCATGCTAAATTCATTGAATATTGTAAAGTCTACTTCTATTTTGGTTTTTCATGATTTTCAGGTAAAAAGGCACTATTTCAAGGCATTTTCAAGCAAAATCAAACACATAGAAGAGTTACCATCATCAAGAGGAGACCACCCAAGAAATTTTACGCAAAACGGAGCAAGTCAGCAAATTACGGTAGTGCCGTAACCTATTTTACGGTATCGTATTTTCATACGCTACCATAAAATCTGAGCCACTGCCGTATTTTGACGAGTTTCCGAACATAAGGATTTTTGGATTTTACAGCACGGCCGTAACTATTACACGGTACCGTATTGCAGAGCGCTATAGAACATAAACTTTGCTTGATTTTACGGCACCACCGTAAAGGATTACACGGGCCGTATTTTCCAATCACTTCCGAACAGAGAGTTCAGACGATTTTACGGTAGTACCGTAAACCATATTATGGTGCCGTATTTCCCAGACGACATCAAATCAGAAAACTCGACCGATTTTATGGCACTGTCGTGAACTATTACACTGCCGTAATTCTCATTCTGAACGCGACTCTGAGTTCAATCCCGACGCCCGATTCTTGCGGAGATGATTGCGGACGATCCAAGGCTCTATGTTCAAAGCCGTAAGAAACAATGGGGGACGGGGGGACGAGAGGATTAGACACACACCGAAAGCCCCAATTTTCATCAACTGTCAAGAGAGAAATCAGGATTCATGCCGCCGCCTAGGGTTCCGCCGCCGCGATCAATCCAGACCACCTCCAGCCATGATTTCCATACTGAAGCTTCGTCTGAAGGAGGAGTGGACACGCCAGAAGTTTTAGATCGAAAGGACATCAATTGGAAGAGGAATCGAAGAAAGAAGAGGCGTCGACACTGTTCATCGCCTCAAATTGCAAATTACAACTGTGTTTTATTTCACAGCCGTGCTATATTTTCTTAAACTCTTCTTTTTCCTTGATTTTCGATCTTCTGAAACCATGACTTATTGTAATTCCTTCACGATGCTAGCTTAAACTACTTTTGGGACATGGGGGAGTAATTCCCTTTGATTTTCTTAATGACTAGATTATTTTTATTTTCATCATGATTGTTCTACTTTGATAATTTTGCCTATGAGATTATTGCTCTAAGATTCTCTTAAGTTTATTTTTGTCTTCATGATTTAGAGTTCTCGCAATAAGGACCGAAAGGTGACTTGCTTGAGAACTTAGAACCCTAGAACTGTATGATAGGAATTTTCTTAGGATTGTTCTTATTATTTTATTTTAGTGATTTGTATTGTCATGATAACAATTACAAACTTAGGATTGAGTTATTGTGTCAAACGTGGAGATCTTGCACAAAAGTGAGGAACGGAACGTTAGAGAACCATAGGCAAAACTTGTGTTGAGACTCGGATGCACGACGGTGTTCATTGAATTTTCGCTTGAGACGATCAACTTAGAATACGGATGCACGAAAGTGATCCTCGAGTTCTTCGATTGATGATTTACCTATCATTAGCTTGGGATGAATCTTGCGCGAAAGTGAGGATTTATTCTTGCATGGTTATCTACACGAGAGTGAGATAATCCCTTTTTAGGTAAATTATATCTTTATCAAAATAGAATTTGATTGATGAACATCTTTGTACATCTAGTCATCAAAATCTAAGTGAATGAAACACTAGTCCCAATTTTCTCTCTCTGATAGTATCTTTCCGTGTGTTTGCGATATTTACCTGACTTTCATTCGATTACCTAGATAGTGAAAAATCAATTGATCAGTATTTGACAACATAGGTCTCTGTGGGTTCGATATCTTTTATTACTTCGAGTATCCGTACACTTACGGATCACAACATTGACACAGCTAGAAGTTAATTCCTCTCTTTCTCCTGCGTGGTCTTCTTTTTCTTTTTACCCTCTTCTTTGTTTTTTTTACGATAGCTTTTTCCAGATGTTTCATTTGCCCAGCCCTTTCTCTTTTTTTTTTTTACCGAGCCTCTTCCTATTCTCTTCTCCGTCTTGCTGATATCCGTTCCGCAAGTATACGGACTATCGAAGTAATATAAATGTATTGATCCCACAAGGACCAAATACCAAGTACCGACTGATTTAATTGTCACAAGCTAGATGATCGTTCAATGGGTGTAAAATGGTTGTTAAAGTAAAACTGAAGAGTAAAGTAACTAAAGAGGAAAGCAACGTGATTGCACGACGAAAGGTCTAAGGATGCGCGGAATCAGGGCTAGGGTCCACCACCTTGACGCGTTATGCATGGATGAAAGTGCATGTTGTCCTCTCTCGAGGATGCAACTAGGTGCTTACCCTGCTAAACGTCTACCATTGTAGTACGCTTAGTCGAGTAAACCCAATGAGCCCCGGATTGTGCACACCATCTCATCATTTGTACAAGCCGTCCCCTCTCGAGGATGCAACGAGGTATTTATACGCATAAACATCTACCGTCGTAGGACGCCTACCCGAATAAACCCAATGAGTGCAAAATGGTATACACTATCCGTAACCAATCAACTACTCTCGTACGATGATTGAAATACTCCTGCCTAGGGTTTCTAACATCCAGACGTGCCTCTCGACAATACCAGATATCCAGAATATGAAGAAAGCAAGACAATAATCTCCGATCATGAGGTGCAACTAGGCAAGATAGAACAATCTTGGGTTTATGAAATAAAGTTATCATCCACGCATAAAACATTCAAGGGGCTTTCCCTAGCCCCGAAACAAGGTTTAAGCTACAATATTCATGTTCCAAAGCAAAGCATAAGTTAATCCCGTCATTACATCCATGTATAATAAAGAGCGATCAAATAAATAAGAAAACGGAAAACAAGACTCCCTCAAGGAGGAAGAAGCCACTTGGAGAAGCCTTCCTCTTCCTCTGATCGGTCGTCCGTGTTGGGGTATGCCCTTAAGGCTAATGTTTGAGGCCTTGGGATTGTATAAGTATCATGTAATACATTCTTGTGTTTATAAAGGCAATGGTTATTATTCAGGTTGTTACATCATCTGCTGCAATGTGTGTTCTTCTGAATAATGTCTCAATGCTGTTCAGCTAGGCTGACATGCTAAATGTCCTTAGTCGATATATCTTGGTGAACATGAGACAGCCTTGATATGATTGAGACTAATATGTGTTCTAATCTTATAGGATGCTTCGAGCATGGAATAAGATGTAGACTCATGGGTACATTGGATGTACTGGACAGACCCTACTAGGACATTCAATTGCTTGTCACAATGTGAATGATCCTTGATTGCAACAAGTGGCACATGTCCTCTGACTTGAGATCACTTGTGTTTCTAAATGATGATTGTCATTGTTTTGAGGTAGTTCAATATCATTTGAAACATAATGGTTATAGACTATCTTGGATAATGATCATGAGTCAGGTTAGGGCACTATTGATAGATAGAGGATTGCCGTCTCCTTGTTGAAGGAGTGTGGTGTTCTATAGGGGCCCCCTAGATGAGATGATTGAGAAAGTGTATGGCCATACCCAGGTGACTATGTGCATCTGATCTAATCATGCTCATCATATTGGAGCTACAGGCTTGACACGCTTGTCCAATAAGAACATCCAGTGGCAAAGGAAACATGCATGCCTTGTGAAGTGGATTCACACTTGTGCTGTGGTTTGGGTGTAGTCTTGGAAGACTCTTTCCTTTATATCGGGAGACAGTGATGTGTTGCTAGATACCCCTCACTGATCGTGATAACGTAAGTTATCGTTACCGACATTTAAAGGAAACCCTCAGGGTCGCACAATTTGGTGATATGGCTTACTTGAGTCAGATCGTGTGGACTGAATTGTTTGGGTTCAGTTTAAAGGGATTTAATCTCTGATTGTAAGTGAGATCTGGTCTGATCATGTTTGATTGATTAGGGCTTGAGATCGGTAAGCTTCGATCGAGAGAGATGATGCTAGATCGGTAAGATCAGGAGCATCAGGAGATGAACGGTTAGATCTGGAACCTATTGGTTCAATGAGGTCTAGACCATGGCTTGGGCTGATTTGATTTGGTTTTTTGGACCAAAGTCAATTGGATCGATTGAGCATGAACCGGTTCACATGTGTGTGAACGCTTGGTTCAATGCTTAAGCGTTTTGGTCGGTTTTCAAAGCATTACTTCATGTCATTCCATTTTTGGAAAGTCATCAAGGCGACTTTGTAAAAACGCCTCAACGCTTCTCTTGGATGATGACCGCTTGCAATCTCGTGGAGAGGAGAGTGTGTTGACGACAAGAGGAGGCATTCGGCCGAGAAAAGCCATCTCTATCCTCTCCTTCACGCGACAAGGTCCCATTGAAGCACTTTGCTAGCACAAAGGATTCAAAGGAGCAAGCCATCTTCACTTGTTGTGTGCGTCACCTTTGGAGAAGGAGCACTTGCGTCTTTGCTTCCAAGGCACCAACCAAACCGATGGCATTGGTATGATCTACTCTTGATCTATTCAATCTATGATAGTTGATCATATGGCATGCAAAAGATCATCAAACCCTTGCTTCCGCTTGCAAAATTTTATTTGCGCCATGCTTAGGGTTTTCGCCCCCCTCTCGAAAGGGGTTTCATCAATTGGTATCAAAGCTGGCTTTATGCATGCTATTATGTTTGCTCGTGTGATCCATGTTTACACTTATGCTTAGATCTATGGTTGGTTACATGCGCAAGCTCATGAAAATTATGATGCGAAAACAACATGCATGATGTTTATTGCTCTTAGCCGCATGTATTGGTGCTTGTTGTTGTTTTTGTCAAAGTTGCGCCCCCCCTTGAAGGGGACTCTACAAGTGTTATGGATGGCGCATGTTTGTTGGCGCTTCTTACATGTTGTTTTTGACAAAACAAAAGATCTTGCGTGCCTCATCTAGATCTAAGGCCCTACTTTAAACCCTTAGATGGGTTGATGGGGTTGAAAGCATCATCTAGTATAGATCAACTAAGTCTGATCAGACCATCTGACAGCCTAGATGGGTTGACCAGATAGCACCTGTGCGCAAGCACGAGGTGGCTATAGGTTAACTGCATCAAAGGCGTGTAGCGAGGTCTGGTTGAGACAACCAGTGAACACACATAAGTTAGGCCCGGGGTCACACCCGCTTGCCAGAACTCATGTTGGCTGTTCAGCCCTTGGCGCATGCATGGTTGACCAATAGGTCAACTCGAGTCAGTTAGGACTTGGTGCATGTAAGGGCATGGATCTAACTAGATTGATGAGTGGATCCCTATCAATGGACCATTGTAAGGTTGTAAGGCACATAAGAAAATTAAAATTGATGCCAATGGGTTTTCAAAATTTTATTTTCTTGTAATGGATCACATGTTGATTGAATGATGCCATGATGTTTGTTTATTTAATCTTATGTGGGTTGCCCTTTTAATGTGTGCTGTGCTGGGGCCTGCGAGCCTGGTAAATTATTATTTTTGTGATCTGCGAATCACATTTTAATGAATTTATTGTATAATTGACCTGCGAGTCAAGCTTGTCTAGATAGATTAAAATGTATTTTAATTAGACAAGAGCACAAAAGCACACATCGCAGAGGCGCATTCAGCTGGTGGGTGCACCTGAGCTGCATTGAGTGCTAGGGCCCTGGGTTGGACCAGATGAGATGCAAAAGACCCAAGAAGAGCAAGTGAAGACTTAAGTTGATTTAAGGTCTTACTTAGGCTCTATGGGCTTTTACCACATAAGATCCATGCTTTCTGTTATTGTTTATATAAGTAGAACAGCATGATTTATTTATCTTCTGCTATAGCCATTGGATTTGCCTGATAGTAAGAAGATAAAAGACCGTTAAAATCCAAACGCTAAAATATCAAGCACGTAATGCCTTCTGACGCGAAACCTCACTGTTCTGACTATCGTTGGAGCCGTGTTGTACCCACTCAGTGGGCACGTCCATCTATCTTCAGACGGTGCTGGATTACACCTGCGTGTTACAGAGAAGGGATTTATCGCTTCTCGTTGCTCAGCATAGCACGTGGTGGTCCAGGGAGTAGGTCGGGTCAGCTTGACCATGTAGGCTACATATGTGGCGCATATGGTAGCACATGGAGGCAGCCATCTGTGGGGTCAGAGATTGTGTTGTACCAACTCAGTTGGCACAGTCTGCTGGATTGCCCAGATGAAGGGGAATCGCACGGGTTGGCGATTGGCAGGGACTGCCTACTAGAGATTAGTGCTTGTACTCTCTGTGCATCTTATCTCGCCTGAGCGGGACGCGGAGACCAAGTATGAAATCTGGATCCCATCTCACTAAAAGAGTGTTACTCTTTCGGACTGTTTTAATGGATTTTTCAGTCAGATAAAATAGTGAGAAAAGAATCTTTCTTAAGTCCTGGATTGATTCTAAACATTGATACTGACCTTGCTGTTCTTGCATTGTTGTAGATTCCTGCAGCAACGAACACCATGAGCTTCAATGTGCGATCCCTACTGGAAAGGGAGAAGTTTGCTGGGCCAAACTTCTCAGACTGGTTCGGACACCTTAAGATTGTTCTTAAGGCAGAGAGGAAACTGTATGTCCTCGAGACGGCTGTGCCGCCTCAACCCGCTGCGAACGCTGCAAGGGCGGTTCGTGATGCCTATGAAAAGCACGTCAATGATAGCATTGATGTCACTTGCCTGATGCTAGCGTCTATGACGCCACCGCTGCAGCGTCAGCATGAGGATATGTCGGCTATAGAAATTATAGCGAACCTCAAGATGCTGTATGCTGCACAGGCGAGGACAGAACGCTATAATCTGACAAAGCTTTTCTTTTAGAGCAAACTGGCTGAAGGGAGCCCAGTGGGAGCTCACGTGCTCAAGATGATTGGGCACAAGGAGGCTCTGGAGAAACTGGGGCATACCATCAACCAGGAGCTTGCTGTAGATATTATTCTGCAGTCTCTTCCGCCTTCTTTCGATGCGTTCATTATTAACTTTAATATGAACAAAATCGATTGTACTCCGGCAGAGCTGCTGAATATGCTCTTGACAACTGAGGAGACTCTGAAGGGAAAGCCTTCAACCTCTGTCTTAATGGTTCCTTCCAGGAACAAGAAGAAGGGGAAGAAGGGCAAGGCCCCTGTCAAGAGTTACAGCAAGGCTCTGAAACTGAAGGTTAAGCGGTCAAAGGACAACAGGTGTTTCCACTGTGGCCAGCTGGGTCACTGGGAAAAGGACTGTAAAGCGCTCCAAGGAGATAAGAGGGGAAGCATCGCTTCTGGCTCAGGTATATACGTGACGGAAGTCATGGTTTCATCTTCTTCTATTTCATGGGTGTTGGACACTGCATGTGGAGTTCACATTTGTTCAAATGTACAGGGACTCAAGAGAAGAAGACAGGTGGGACAGCATGAGGTAGACCTACGCGTTGGAAACGGGGCACGGGTTGCTGCTGTTGCTGTAGGAGACTATTTCATTTCTTTACCATCTGGCATTGTATTGGAATTAAACAATTGTTACTTTGTTCCCAGTATCACTAAAAATATTATCTCCATTCCTACTCTTGTCAGGATAGGATTTGCCTTTGAATGCAATATTTCAAAGTGTGTTTTGTCTTTAGATAATATTGTTTATGCAACTGGTTCAATTAACAATGGGTTATACATGTTGGACATGGAAAGTTCTATACAAAGTGTTGATATTAAGAAAGCCAAGTATGCTGAAGACAGCACCTTGTTATGGCATAGTCGTTTAGGCCATATTAACAAGAAGCGCATTAAGCGGTTGCATGATCATGGACTGCTGGGATCTTTCTCCTATGAGGAGATTGATACATGCAAAGCTTGTTTGATGGGTAAAATGACGAAGTCACCTTTTCCTCACAAAGGTCAAAGGGCTTCAGGTTTACTTGACCTTATACACAGTGATGTGTGTGGGCCATTTAGTAAACATGCCAGAGGTGGCTATTCGTACTTCATTACCTTTACTGATGATTTCAGTAGGTATGGGTATGTCTATCTAATGAGACATAAGAGTGAATCTTTTGACAAGTTCAAAGAGTTAAAAAATGAAGTACAGAATCAGCTAGGGAGAAATATCAAGGCACTTCGTTCTGATCGAGGTGGAGAATACTTGAGTCATGCGTTTACTGACTATCTAAAAGAGTGTGGGATTATCTCACAGCTCACTCCGCCAGGAACACCACAATGGAATGGTGTGTCCGAGAGGAGAAATAGAACGTTACTTGATATGGTTCGTTCTATGATGAGTCAGGCTACTCTTCCATATTCCTTTTGGGGATTTGCACTGGAAACAGCTGCAAAGGTACTAAACCGAGTGCCATCCAAGGCCGTTTCAAAGACGCCATATGAATTATGGTATGGGAAACAGCCGAGCTTGACATTTATCTGGATCTGGGGTTGCGTGAAGGGTCCCCTTCAAGGGGGAGCGCAAGCATGAAAAACCCCTTTCAAGAGGGGGGCAAACCCTAGAACATGCGGAAATGTATTCTTCTAGAGTTTCGGCAAAAATCGTTTGCATGAACTCATGTAAATGATCAACTTTATAATTAACCAAAGATCAAGTTTGAGATCTTTTACCATAGCCATGTAAGGGTGGCGGCTTGGAAGCTAGAGGCCGAAGAGGGCTCTCCTCCAAAGAAGACACACACAAAGGATGAAGGCTTACTTCTTGCGCAACTTGATGTGCTAGCAACAATTGCCAAGGTGCCCTTTGGTGTTGAGGAGATGAGATGTTCTTCCTTGTCGCCGAGAGCTCTTCTCCAAGATCGTCCACACACCACCCACGAGAGAGAGCTTCGAAAGACACAAGGAACATTAAGCTTTTGCGTTATTTGGCGTTAGGCGTTTTCAAGACTTCCCATTAAGGAAAGTCATCAAGACATGCGTTCATGTCTTGTGAACTTATCCCCAACGCCAATTCAATTGAACCAATCGAACACAAATGTGAACCGGATCAATTGAATTCGGTTCAATTCCAATTGGTCCAAAGACCAAAAGAACCAACCCAAGCCATGGTCTAAATCTCTATGAACCATGAAGATTCAAGATCTAACCGTACATCTCATGATGCTCTTGATCTCACCGATCTAGCATCCATACTCTCGATCGAAGCTTACCGATCTCAAGCCCTAATCAATCAAACATGATCAGACTGGATCTCACTTACAATCAGAGTTTAAACTCCTTTAAACTGAATCAAAACAATCCAGTCCACACGATCTGACTCAAGTAAGCCATATCACCAAATTGTGCGACCCTAAGGGTTTCCTTTAAATGTCGGTAACGATAACTCTCGTTATCACAATCAGTGAGGGGTATCTAGCAACACATCACTATCTCCCGATATAAAGGAAAGAGTCTTCCAAGACTACACCCAAATCACAGCACAAGGTGAATCAACATCACAAGGCATACAAGCATCCTTTGCCACTGGATGTTCTTATTGGACAAGCGAGTCAAGCTTGTTACTCCAATACAATGAGCATGATTAGATCAGATCAACATAGTCATCTGGGTATGGCCATACACTTTCTCAATCATCTCATATAAGGGGGGCCCTTTAGAACATCACACTCCTTAAACAAGGAGACGGCAATCCTATGTCTATCACTAGTGCCCTAACATGATTCAAGCTCACCATCCAAGATAGTCTATAATCATTATGTTTCAAATGATATTGAACTACCTCAAGACAATGACAATCATCATTTAGAAACACAAATGATCTCAAGTCAGAGGACATGTGCCACTTAGTGCTTACAAGGAATATTCACATTGTGACAAGCAATGGAATATCCTAGTAGGGTCTGTCCAGTACATCCAATGTACCCATGAGTCTACATCTTATTCCATGCTCGAAGCATCCTATAAGATTAGCACTCATATTAGTCTCAATCATATCAAGGCTGTCTCATGTTCACCAAGATATCTCGACTAAGGACATAGAGCATGTCAGCCAAGCTGAACAGCTTTGAGACATTATTCAGTAGTACACTTATTACAGCAGACAAGGTAACAACCTGAATAATAACCATGCCTTTATAAACACAAAAGTTTATTACATGATACTTATACAATCCCAAAGGCCTCAAACATTAGCCTTAAGGGCATACCCCAACAATCTCCCACTTGCACTTAATCTAATGGTTGAGAAATCTCAAACCCATATTATTACAGTGCTTCTCATGCTTCTGCTGCGCCAGAGGCTTGGTAAGCGGGTCTGCCAGATTGTCATCTGTATGAACCTTGCAAATTTTGATCTCGCCTCGATCAATGATCTCCCGGATCAAGTGAAACCGTCTCTGTATGTGCTTGGACTTCTGGTGCGACCGTGGTTCCTTTGCTTGTGCGATGGCTCCAGTGTTATCACAGAAGATAACCAAAGGATCAGCACTCGAAGGAACGACACCAAGTTCTCTCACGAACTTACGAATCCACACTGCCTCCTTGGATGCTTCCGAGGCTGCAACATACTCGGCTTCTGTTGTGGAATCAGCAACAGTTGACTGTTTGAAACTCTTCCACACCACTGCTCCACCATTCAAGCTAAAAATATAGCCTGATTGCGATCGGAAATCATCCTGGTCCGACTGGAACGAAGCGTCAGTATATCCCTCTATACTGAGTTCTTCCTGACCACCATATAACAAGAACATATCTTTGGTCCTCCGCAGATATTTTAAGATGTTCTTGACCGCAATCCAGTGCGCCACACCTGGATTACTTTGGAACCGACTGGTCACGCTTAACCCGTAAGCGACGTCTGGGCGAGTACACAACATCGCATACATAATGGACCCAATAGCCGAAGCATAAGGCCTATTGTCCATTTCATCTTTCTCAGTCTGTGTTTGTGGACACTGACTCTTTGAAAGACTCAGACCATGTCTGACTGGAAGATATCCACGTTTAGAATTTTCTAAATGGAATCTCTCCATGACTTTATCGATGTAAGTACTCTGGCATAGCCCGAGAAGCCTCTTAGATCTATCCCGGTAGATCTTCACACCTAATACATAGGCTGCTTCTCCTAGATCTTTCATCTGGAAACATTTTCCTAACCATGCTTTAACCGCATGCAGTTCAGGAATATCATTTCCAATGATCAAGATATCATCGACGTAGAGGATTAGGAATGTAATCACGCTCCCACTAAACCTCTTATATACACAAGGGTCATCCTCGTTCTTGATGAAACCAAACTCAGAGATTGATTCATCAAAACGAATATTCCAGCTTCTTGATGCTTGCTTAAGTCCATAAATGGACTTCTTTAACTTGCATATCTTATGACGATCTGATGGATTAGTGAAACCCTCAGGTTGTGTCATATACACATCCTCATCCAGATTTCCATTAAGGAAAGCTGTCTTCACATCCATCTGCCAGATCTCATAGTCGTAATATGCAGCTATCGCGAAAAGAATCCGAATAGACTTAAACATGGCTACAGGAGAGAAAGTTTCATCATAATCTATCCCGTAGATTTGTTTGAAACCTTTCGCAACTAGCCTGCCTTTATAGGTAACCACGTTACCATCCATGTCAATCTTCTTCTTGAAGATCCATTTACAGCCTATAGGGATTACTCCCGGAGGCGGATCAACCAAATCCCAGACTTGGTTATCTGACATGGAGTCCATTTCGGCTCGCATAGCTTCAAGCCATCTAGCTGACTCCGGTCCACTGACCGCATCCGCATAAGTAAGGGGTTCATCATTGTTAATGATGTAGACTCCGTCATAGCGCTCAGGCTGTCGACGGATCCTTCCCGATCTTCGCGGTTCCCGTGATATCTGAGCCTCAGGTTGTTCAATAACCGGCTCAGGCTCATCCAACTGCGCTTGACTACTTTGTCCTTCCTCTGGATTCTCATCCAGCTTTATTTCTCTCCCACTGGCCTCTTGCAGAAGAAACTCCTTCTCAAGAAATATGGCCGTCCGAGCAACAAATATCTTGTTCTCTTTGGGATCGTAGAAATAATAACCCTTAGTTTCCTTAGGGTAACCGACAAAAATACATTTCTCAGATCTGCTCTCCAGTTTCCCAGAGGCGAGCTTTTTGACATAAGCCTCGCAACCCCAGATCCTGATAAATGTCAAGCTAGGCTGTTTCCCATACCATAACTCATATGGCGTCTTTGAAACTGCCTTGGATGGCACTCGGTTTAGTACCTTTGCAGCTGTTTCCAGTGCAAAACCCCAAAAGGAATATGGAAGAGTAGCCTGACTCATCATAGAACGAACCATATCAAGTAACGTTCTATTTCTCCTCTCGGACACACCATTCCATTGCGGTGTTCCTGGCGGAGTGAGCTGTGAGATAATCCCATACTCCTTTAGATAGTCAGTAAATTCTCGACTTAGGTATTCACCACCTCGATCAGAACGAAGTGCCTTGATATTTCGGCCTAGCTGATTTTGTACTTCATTTTTGAACTCTTTGAACTTGTCAAAAGATTCACTTTTATGTCTCATTAGATAGACATACCCATACCTACTGAAATCATCAGTAAAGGTAATGAAGTACAGATAGCCACCTCTGGCATGTTTACTAAATGGTCCACACACATCACTGTGTATAAGGTCCAGTAAACCTGAAGCCCTTTGACCTTTATGAGGAAAAGGTGACTTCGTCATTTTACCCATCAAACAAGCTTTGCATGTATCAATCTCCTCGTAGGAGAATGATCCCAGCAGTCCATTATCATGCAACCGCTTAATGCGCTTCTCGTTTATATGGCCTAAACGACTATGCCAAAGCAAGGTGCTGTCATCAGCATACTTGGCTTTCTTATTATCAATGTTTTGTACAGAATTTTCCATGTCCAACATGAATAACCCATTGTTAATTGAACCAGTTGCATACACAATATTATCATAAGATAA
Source organism: Costus lasius (assembly GCA_027563935.2). Taxonomy (NCBI): domain Eukaryota; kingdom Viridiplantae; phylum Streptophyta; class Magnoliopsida; order Zingiberales; family Costaceae; genus Costus; species Costus lasius. Next base: position 89,028,898 of record CM050446.2, read on the forward strand.
AACACACTTTGAAATCTTGCATTCAAAGGCAAATCCTTTCCTGACAAGAGCAGGAATAGAGATAATATTCTTGGTAATACTGGGTACAAAATAACAATTGTTTAATTCTAATACAATGCCAGATGGTAAAGAAATGAAATAGTCTCCTACAGCAACAGCAGCAACCCGTGCCCCGTTTCCAACGCGTAGGTCTACCTCATGCTGTCCCACCTGCCTTCTTCTCTTGAGTTCCTGCACATTTGAACAAATGTGAACTCCACATGCGGTGTCCAACACCCATGAAATGGTAGAAGAAGATAACATGACCTCAGTCACATATATACCTGAGCCAGAAGCGATGCTTCCCCTCTTATCTCCTTGGAGCGCTTTACAGTCCTTTTTCCAGTGACCTAGCTGGCCACAGTGGAAACACCTGTTGTCCTTCGACCGCTTCACCTTCTGTTTCAGCGCCTTACTGTAGTTCTTGACAGGGGCCTTGCCCTTCTTCCCCTTCTTCTTGTTCCTGGAAGGAACCATTAAGACAGAGGTTGAAGGCTTTCCCTTCAGAGTTTCCTCAGTAGTCAAGAGCATATTCAGCAGCTCTGCCGGCGTACAATCGATTTTGTTCATATTAAAATTAATAATGAACGCATCGAAAGAAGGCGGAAGAGACTGTAGAATAATATCTACAGCAAGCTCCTGGTTGACGGTATGCCCCAGTTTCTCTAGAGCCTCCTTGTGCCCAATCATCTTGAGCACGTGAGCTCCCACTGGGCTCCCCTCAGCCAGTTTGCTCTGAAAGAAGAGCTTCGTCAGATTATAGCGTTCTGTCCTCGCCTGTGCAGCATACAGCATCTTGAGGTTCGCTATAATTTCTATAGCCGACATATCCTCATGCTGACGCTGCAGCGGTGGCGTCATAGACGCTAGCATCAGGCAAGCGACATCAATGCTATCATTGACGTGCTTTTCGTAGGCATCCCGAACCGCCCTTGCGGCGTTCGGAGCGGGCTGCGGCGGTATCGCCGTCTCGAGGACATACAGTTTCCTCTCTGCCTTAAGAACGATCTTAAGGTGTCCGAACCAGTCAGAGAAGTTCGGCCCAGCAAACTTCTCCCTTTCCAGTAGGGATCGCACATTGAAGTTCATGGTGTTCGTTGCTGCAGGAATCTACAACAAGCAAGAACAGCAAGGTCAGTATCAATGTTCAGAATCAATCCAGGACTTAAGAAAGATTCTTTTCTCACTATTTTGTCTGACTGAAAAATCCAGTAAACAGTCCGAAAGAGTAACACTCTTTTAGTGAGATGGGATCCAGATTTCATACTTGGTCTTCGCGTCCCGCTCAGGCGAGATAAGATGCACAAAGATGACAAGCACTAATTTCTGGTAGGCTGTCCCAGCCAATCGCCAACCCGTGCGATTCCCCTTCATCTGGGCAATCCAGCAGACTGTGCCAACTGAGTTGGTACAACACAGTCTCTGATCCCTCAGATGGCTGCCTCCATGTGCTACCATATGCGCCACATATGTAGCCTACATGGTCAAGCTGACCCGACCTACTCCCTGGACCACCACGTGCTATGCTGAGCAACGAGCAGGGATAAATCCCTACTCTGTAACACGCAGGTGAAATCCAGCACCGTCTGAAGATAGATGGACGTGCCCACTGAGTGGGTACAACACGGCTCCAACGATAGTCAGAACGGTGAGGTTTCGCGTCAGAAGGCTTACGAGCTTGATATGTTAGCGTTGGATTTTAACGGTCTTTTATCTTCTTGACTATCATGCAAGTCCTATGGTGATAGCAGAAGATAAACACATGCGATTCTTCTTATATAAGCAATAAGCAATAAAAGAAAGCATGCTGATCTTATGTGGTAAATGCCCATGAACCCTAAGTAAGACCTTAATTTTACTTAAGTCTTCACTTGAGCTCCATTTGCATCTCATCTGGTCCAACCCAGGGCCCTAGCGCCAAGAGCACCTCAGGTGCGCCACCAGCTAAATGCCCCTTTGGGATGTGTGCATTTGTGCTCTTGTCTAATCAAATACAATTTGATCTATCTAGACAAGCTTTGACTCGCAGGTCAATTATACAATAGATTAAAAAATGTGATTCGCAGATCACAATAATATTATCTTACAAGTATAATCCCAGGCTCGCAGGCCCCAGCACAGCACACAATTAACATGGGCGGCCCACATAAGAATAAATAAACAAGCACATGGCATCAAACATTCCACATGTGATCCAATTAAAAGAAAATAAATTTTTGAAAAACCCCATTGGCATCAATTTTAATTTTCTTATCAGTCCTACAACCTTACAATGGTCCATTGATAGGGATCCACTCATACATCTAGTCAGATCCACTGCCCTTGCATGCACCGAGTCCTAACTGACCCGAGTTGACCTAATGGTCAACCATGCATCCGCCAAGGGCTGAACCACCTTCAAGAGTTTTGGCAAGCGGGTGTGACCCCGGGCCTAACTCAAGAGTGTTCATTGGTTGTCTCAACCAGACCTCGTTACACGCCCTTGATGCAGTCAACCTATAGCCACCCAGTGCATGCGCATAGGTGCTATCAGGTCAACCCATCTGAGCTGTCAGATGGTCTGATCAGACTTGGATCTATTTAGATTATGCTTTCAACCCTACCAACCCATCTAAGGGATTATAGTAGACGCTTTAGATCTAATGGGTGCGCAAGATAAGGCTTTTCCTTTTCAAAACATGAACAAGCGCTTACCATAACATTATACATGCGCAATTCAAAGATAAACCTACATCTAAGAGTTTTAAACTAGCATGTAGTTTATTCGGCATGTACATAGATCTAAACATTGCAAGCGCAAACAAGGATCACTTAAAGCAACCACATGATTCATGCATAACCTGCTCTGATACCAATTGAAGGGTCCCCTTCAAGGGGGAGCGCAAGCATGAAAAACCCCTTTCAAGAGGGGGGCAAACCCTAGAACATGCGGAAATGTATTCTTCTAGAGTTTCGGCAAAAATCGTTTGCATGAACTCATGTAAATGATCAACTTTATAATTAACCAAAGATCAAGTTTGAGATCTTTTACCATAGCCATGTAAGGGTGGCGGCTTGGAAGCTAGAGGCCGAAGAGGGCTCTCCTCCAAAGAAGACACACACAAAGGATGAAGGCTTACTTCTTGCGCAACTTGATGTGCTAGCAACAATTGCCAAGGTGCCCTTTGGTGTTGAGGAGATGAGATGTTCTTCCTTGTCGCCGAGAGCTCTTCTCCAAGATCGTCCACACACCACCCACGAGAGAGAGCTTCGAAAGACACAAGGAACATTAAGCTTTTGCGTTATTTGGCGTTAGGCGTTTTCAAGACTTCCCATTAAGGAAAGTCATCAAGACATGCGTTCATGTCTTGTGAACTTATCCCCAACGCCAATTCAATTGAACCAATCGAACACAAATGTGAACCGGATCAATTGAATTCGGTTCAATTCCAATTGGTCCAAAGACCAAAAGAACCAACCCAAGCCATGGTCTAAATCTCTATGAACCATGAAGATTCAAGATCTAACCGTACATCTCATGATGCTCTTGATCTCACCGATCTAGCATCCATACTCTCGATCGAAGCTTACCGATCTCAAGCCCTAATCAATCAAACATGATCAGACTGGATCTCACTTACAATCAGAGTTTAAACTCCTTTAAACTGAATCAAAACAATCCAGTCCACACGATCTGACTCAAGTAAGCCATATCACCAAATTGTGCGACCCTAAGGGTTTCCTTTAAATGTCGGTAACGATAACTCTCGTTATCACAATCAGTGAGGGGTATCTAGCAACACATCACTGTCTCCCGATATAAAGGAAAGAGTCTTCCAAGACTACACCCAAATCACAGCACAAGGTGAATCAACATCACAAGGCATACAAGCATCCTTTGCCACTGGATGTTCTTATTGGACAAGCGAGTCAAGCTTGTTACTCCAATACAATGAGCATGATTAGATCAGATCAACATAGTCATCTGGGTATGGCCATACACTTTCTCAATCATCTCATATAAGGGGGGCCCTTTAGAACATCACACTCCTTAAACAAGGAGACGGCAATCCTATGTCTATCACTAGTGCCCTAACATGATTCAAGCTCACCATCCAAGATAGTCTATAATCATTATGTTTCAAATGATATTGAACTACCTCAAGACAATGACAATCATCATTTAGAAACACAAATGATCTCAAGTCAGAGGACATGTGCCACTTAGTGCTTACAAGGAATATTCACATTGTGACAAGCAATGGAATATCCTAGTAGGGTCTGTCCAGTACATCCAATGTACCCATGAGTCTACATCTTATTCCATGCTCGAAGCATCCTATAAGATTAGCACTCATATTAGTCTCAATCATATCAATGCTGTCTCATGTTCACCAAGATATCTCGACTAAGGACATAGAGCATGTCAGCCAAGCTGAACAGCTTTGAGACATTATTCAGTAGTACACTTATTACAGCAGACAAGGTAACAACCTGAATAATAACCATGCCTTTATAAACACAAAAGTTTATTACATGATACTTATACAATCCCAAAGGCCTCAAACATTAGCCTTAAGGGCATACCCCAACATTGCGAGGCTTATGTCAAAAAGCTCGCCTCTGGGAAACTAGAGAACAGATCTGAGAAATGCATCTTTGTCGGTTACCCTAAGGAAACTAAGGGTTATTATTTCTTCGATCCCAAAGAGAACAAAGTATTTGTTGCTCGGACGGGCATATTTCTTGAGAAGGAGTTTCTTCTGCAAGAAGCCAGTGGGAGAGAAATAAAACTGGATGAGAATCCAGAGGAAGGACAAAGTAGTCAAGCACAGTTGGATGAGCCTGAGCCGGTAGAACAGGTTATTGTGCAACCTGAGGCTCAGATATCGCGGGAACCGCGTAGATCGGGAAGGATCCGTCGACAGCCTGAGCGCTATGACGGAGTCTACATCATTGATAATGATGAACCCCTTACTTATGCGGATGCGGTCAGTGGACCGGAGTCAGCTAGATGGCTTGAAGCTATGCGAGCCGAGATGGACTCCATGTCAGATAACCAAGTCTAGGATTTGGTTGATCCGCCTCCGGGAGTAATCCCTATAGGCTGTAAATGGATCTTCAAGAAGAAGATTGACATGGATGGTAACGTAGTTACCTATAAAGGCAGGCTAGTTGCAAAAGGTTTCAAACAAATCTACGGGATAGATTATGATGAAACTTTCTCTCCTGTAGCCATGTTCAAGTCTATTCGGATTCTTTTCGCGATAGCAGCATATTACGATTATGAGATCTGGCAGATGGATGTGAAGACAGCTTTCCTTAATGGAAATCTGGATGAGGATGTGTATATGACACAACCTGAAGGTTTCACTAATCCAGCAGATCGTCATAAAATATGCAAGTTAAAAAGGTCCATTTATGGACTTAAACAAGCATCTAGAAGCTGGAATATTCGTTTTGATGAATCAATCTCTGAGTTTGGTTTCATCAAGAACGAAGATGACCCGTGCGTATATAAGAGGTTTAGTGGGAGCGTGATTACTTTTCTAGTCCTCTACGTTGATGATATCTTAATCATTGGAAACGATATTCCTGAACTGCATGCTGTTAAGGCATGGCTAAGGAAATGTTTCCAGATGAAAGATCTGTAGGAACCCCTAATCATAAGGGGGCAAAACCCTAAGCATGGCGCTAATGTAAAATATGCAAGCGGAAGCAAGGGTTCAAGATCATTTGCATGCCATATGTTCAACTATAATCGATTGAATAGATTGAGATAAAAATCATACCAACGCCATATGCTTGGAAGTCGGCTTGGATAAAGAGAACAAAGTAGATCTCCTCCACAAGTTCACACACAAGGTGAAGATGCTTACTCCTTGCGGTCTCTTGTGCTAGCAAGACACCCAAGCCTTCAAGTGTCGAATGGAAGGGGATGATGAACCTCTTGGCCGAGAGCTCCTCTTGCTCAACGTCTCCTTCTCTTCGTCAATCACCACCCAACCAAAGTCGAATGCGTTGAAGAGAAGAGAGCAAACGCATATGCGTTTTTGGCATTGAAGTGAGTGAAACCGGCCCTTGATGACTTTCCATAAATGGAAGCTCATCAAGTCCATGCGCTCAACTCAACCCAAACGCATTTTAGGATTGAACCATGCGTTCACCATTGTGAACCGGTTCAAGCCAAAATGTCAAATCGGCTTTGGTTCAACAAACCAAACCGAAATAGCTCTAGCCACTTGGTCTAGACCAAATTGAACCCCCAAGGCTCATGATCTAACCATTCATCATCTGATGCCCTTGATCTCTCCGATCTAGCATCACCTCTCTCGATCGAAGCTTACCGATCTCAAGTCCTAATCAATCAAACATGATCAGACCAGATCTCACTTACAATCAGAGATTAAATCCCTTTAATCTGAACTCAAAGAATCCAGTCCATACGATCTGACTCAAGTAAGCCATATCACCAAATTGTGCGACCCTGAGGGTTTCCTCTAAATGTCGGTAACGATAACTTACGTTATCACGATCAGTGAGGGGTATCTAGCAACACATCACTGTCTCCCGATATAAAGGAAAGAGTCTTCCAAGACTACTCCCAAACCATAGCACAAGTGTGACTCAATTCACAAGGCATACATGTGTCCTTTGCCACTGGATGTTCTTATTGGACAAGCGGGTCAAGCTTGTAACTCCAATACGATGAGCATGATTAGATCAGATGCACATAGTCATCTGGGTATGGCCATACACTATCTCAATCATCTCATATAGGGGGGCCCTTAGAACACCACACTCCTTAAACAAGGAGACGGCAATCCTATGTCTATCACTAGTGCCCTAACCTGATTCAAGCTCACCATCCAAGATAGTCTATAATCATTATATTTCAAATGATATTGAACTACCTCAAGACAATGACAATCATCATTTAGAAACACAAGTGATCTCAAGTCAGAGGACATGTGCCACTTGCTGCTTACAGGGATCATTCATATTGTGACAAGCAATGCAATATCCCAGTAGGGTCTGTCCAGTACATCCAATGTACCCATGAGTCTACATCTTATTCCATGCTCGAAGCATCCTATAAGATTAGCACTCATATTAGTCTCCATCATATCAAGGCTGTCTCATGTTCACCAAGATATCTCGACTAAGGACATATAGCCTGTCAGCCTAGCTGAACAGCTTTGAGACATTATTCAGAAGTACACTTATTACAGCAGACAAGGTAACAACCTGAATAACAACCATGCCTTATTATAAACTTAAGAGTTTATTACATGATACTTATACAATCCCAAGGCCTCAAACATTAGCCTTAAGGGCATACCCCAACAATCTCCCACTTGCACTTAATCTAATGGTTGAGAAATCTCAAACCCATATTATTACAGTGCTTCTCATGCTTCTGCTGCGCCAGAGGCTTGGTAAGCGGGTCTGCCAGATTGTCATCTGTATGAACCTTGCATATTTTGATCTCGCCACGATCAATGATCTCCCGGATCAAGTGAAACCGTCTCTGTATGTGCTTGGACTTCTGGTGCGACCGTGGTTCCTTTGCTTGTGCTATAGCACCAGTGTTATCACAGAAGATAACCAAAGGATCTGCACTCGAAGGAACGACACCAAGTTCTCTCACGAACTTACGAATCCACACTGCCTCCTTGGATGCTTCCGAGGCTGCAACATACTCGGCTTCTGTTGTGGAATCAGCAACAGTTGACTGTTTGAAGCTCTTCCACACCACTGCTCCACCATTCAAGCTAAAAACATAGCCTGATTGCGATCGGAAATCATCCTGGTCCGACTGGAACGAAGCGTCAGTATATCCCTCTATACTGAGTTCTTCCTGACCACCATATATCAAGAACATATCTTTGGTCCTCCGCAGATATTTTAAGATGTTCTTGACTGCAATCCAGTGCGCCAATCCTGGATTACTTTGGAATCGACTGGTCACGCTTAACCCGTAAGCGACGTCTGGGCGAGTACACAACATCGCATACATAATGGACCCAATAGCCGAAGCATAAGGCGTATTGTCCATTTCATCTTTCTCAGTCTGTGTTTGTGGACACTGACTCTTTGAAAGATTCAGACCATGTCTGACTGGAAGATATCCACGTTTAGAATTCTCTAAATGGAATCTCTCCAGGACTTTATCGATGTAAGTACTCTAGCACAGCCCGAGAAGCCTCTTAGATCTATCCCGGTAGATCTTGACACCTAATACATAGGCTGCTTCTCCTAGATCTTTCATCTGGAAACATTTTCCTAACCATGCCTTAACAGCATGCAGTTCAGGAATATCATTTCCAATGATTAAGATATCATCGACGTAGAGGATTAGGAATGTAATCACGCTCCCACTAAACCTCTTATATACACACGGGTCATCTTCGTTCTTGATGAAACCAAACTCAGAGATTGATTCATCAAAACGAATATTCCATCTTCTTGATGCTTGTTTAAGTCCATAAATGGACTTCTTTAACTTGCATATTTTATGACGATCTGCTGGATTAGTGAAACCTTCCGGTTGTGTCATATACACATCCTCATCCAGATTTCCATTAAGGAAAGCTGTCTTCACATCCATTTGCCAGATCTCATAGTCGTAATATGCTGCTATCGCGAAAAGAATCCGAATAGACTTAAACATGGCTACAGGAGAGAAAGTTTCATCATAATCTATCCCGTAGATTTGTTTGAAACCTTTCGCAACTAGCCTGCCTTTATAGGTAACCACGTTACCGTCCATGTCAATCTTCTTCTTGAAGATCCATTTACAGCCTATAGGGATTACTCCCGGAGGCGGATCAACCAAATCCCAGACTTGGTTATCTGACATGGAGTCCATCTCGGCTCGCATAGCTTCAAGCCATCTAGCTGATTCCGGTCCACTGACCGCATCCGCATAAGTTAGGGGTTCATCATTATCAATGATGTAGACTCCGTCATAGCGCTCAGGCTGTCGACGGATCCTACCCGATCTTCGCGGTTCCCGTGATATCTGAGCCTCAGGTTGTTCAGTAACCTGATCTACCAGCTCAGGCACATCCAACTCTGCTTGACTACTTTGTCCTTCCTCTGAATTCTCATCCAGCTTTATTTCTCTCCCACTGGCCTCTTGCAGAAGAAACTCCTTCTCAAGAAATATGGCCGTCCGAGCAACAAAAACCTTGTTCTCTTTGGGATCGTAGAAATAATAACCCTTAGTTTCCTTAGGGTAACCGACAAAGATACATTTCTCAGATCTGCTCTCCAGTTTCCCAGAGGCGAGCTTTTTGACATAAGCCTCGCAACCCCAGATCCTGATAAATGTCAAGCTAGGCTGTTTTCCATACCATAACTCATATGGCGTCTTTAAAACTGCCTTGGATGGCACTCGGTTTAGTACCTTTGCAGCTGTTTCCAGTGCAAAACCCCAAAAGGAATATGGAAGAGTGGCCTGACTCATCATAGAACGAACCATGTCTAGTAACGTTCTATTTCTCCTCTCGGACACACCATTCCATTGCGGTGTTCCTGGCGGAGTGAGCTGTGAGATAATCCCACACTCCTTCAGATAGTCAGTAAATGCATGACTCAGGTATTCACCACCTCGATCAGAACGAAGTGCCTTGATATTTCGGCCTAGCTGATTTTGTACTTCATTTTTGAACTCTTTGAATTTGTCAAAAGATTCACTTTTATGTCTCATTAAATAGACATACCCATACCTACTGAAATCATCAGTAAAGGTAATGAAGTACTGATAGCCACCTCTGGCATGTTTACTAAAAGGCCCACACACATCACTGTGTATAAGGTCAAGTAAACCCGAAGCCCTTTGACCTTTGTGAGGAAAAGGAGACTTCGTCATTTTACCCATCAAACAAGCTTTGCATGTATCAATCTCCTCATAGGAGAATGATCCCAGCAGTCCATGTTCATGCAACCGCTTAATGCGCTTCTCGTTTATATGGCCTAAACGACTATGCCATAACAAGGTGCTGTCATCAGCATACTTGGCTTTCTTATTATCAATGTTTTGTATAGAATTTTCCATGTCCAACATGTATAACCCATTGTTAATTGAACCAGTTGCATACACAATATTATCATGAGATAAAACACACTTTGAAATATTGCATTCAAAGGCAAATCCTTTCCTGACAAGAGCAGGAATAGAGATAATATTCTTGGTAATACTCGGTACAAAATAACAATTGTTTAATTCTAATACAACGCCAGATGGTAAAGAAATGAAATAGTCTCCTACAGCAACAGCAGCAACCCGTGCCCCGTTTCCAACTCGTAGGTCTACCTCATGCTGTCCCACCTGCCTTCTTCTCTTGAGTTCCTGCACATTTGAACAAATGTGAACTCCACATGCAGTGTCCAACACCCATGATATAGTAGAAGAAGATAACATGACCTCAGTCACATATATACCTGAGCCAGAAGCGATGCTTCCCCTCTTATCTCCTTGGAGCGCTTTACAGTCCTTTTTCCAGTGACCCAGCTGGCCACAGTGGAAACACCTGTTGTCCTTCGACCGCTTCACCTTCTGTTTCAGGGCCTTGCTGTAATTCTTGACAGGGGCCTTGCCCTTCTTCCCCTTCTTCTTGTTCCTAGAAGGAACCATCAAGACAGAGGTTGAAGGCTTACCCTTCAGAGTTTCCTCAGTGGTTAAGAGCATATTCAGCAGCTCTGCCGGCGTACAATCGATCTTGTTCATATTAAAGTTAATAATGAACGCATCGAAAGAGGGCGGAAGAGACTGCAGAATAATGTCCACAGCAAGCTCCTGGTTGATGGTATGCCCCAGTTTCTCCAGAGCCTCCTTGTGCCCAATCATCTTGAGCACGTGAGCTCCCACTGGGCTCCCCTCAGCCAGTTTGCTCTGAAAGAAGAGCTTCGTCAGATTATAGCGCTCAGTCCTCGCCTGTGCAGCATACAGCATCTTGAGGTTCGCTATAATTTCTATAGCCGACATATCCTCATGCTGACGCTGCAGCGGTGGCGTCATAGACGCTAGCATCAGGCAAGCGACATCAATGCTATCATTGACGTGCTTTTCGTAGGCATCCCGAACCGCCCTTGCGGCGTTCGGAGCGGGCTGCGGCGGTATCGCCGTCTCGAGGACATACAGTTTCCTCTCTGCCTTAAGAACAATCTTAAGGTGTCCGAACCAGTCAGAGAAGTTCGGCCCAGCAAACTTCTCCCTTTCCAGTAGGGATCGCACATTGAAGCTCATGGTGTTCGTTGCTGCAGGAATCTACAACAAGCAAGAACAGCAAGGTCAGTATCAATGTTTCAGAATCAATCCAGGACTTAAGAAAGATTCTTTTCTCACTATTTTGTCTGACTGAAAAATCCAGTAAACAGTCCGAAAGAGTAAACACTCTTTTAGTGAGATGGGATCCAGATTTCATACTTGGTCTCCGCGTCCCGCTCAGGCGAGATAAGATGCACAGAGATGACAAGCACTAGTTTCTGGTAGGCTGTCCCAGCCAATCGCCAACCCGTGCGATTCCCCTTCATCTTGGCAATCCAGCAGACTGTGCCAACTGAGTTGGTGCAACACAGTCTCTGATCCCAGAGATGGCTGCCTCCATGTGCTACCATATGCGCCACATATGTAGTCTACATGGTCAAGCTGACCTGACCTACTCCCTGGACCACCACGTGCTATGCTGAGCAACGAGAGGGGATAAATCCCAACTCTGTAACACGCAGGTGAAATCCAGCACCGTCTGAAGATAGATGGACGTGCCCACTGAGTGGGTTCAACACGGCTCCAACGATAGTCAGAAAGGTGAGGTTTCGCGTCAGAAGGCTTACGAGCTTGATATGTTAGCGTTGGATTTTAACGGTCTTTTATCTTCTTACTATCAGGCATGTCCTATGGCTATAGCAGAAGATAAACATAAATATGCAATTCTAATTATTAGCAATAAGTAGAAAGCATGATCTTATGTGGTAAAAGCCCATGAACCCTAGTAAGACCTTAATATAACTTAAGTCTTCACTTGAGCTTCATTGCATCTCATCTGGTCCAACCCAGTGCCCTAGCGCCAAGAGCACCTCAGGTGCACCACCAGGTGAATACCCCTCTTGGATGTGTGCCTTTGTTCTTGTCTAATCAAAGTACATTTGATCTATCTAGACAAGGTTGACTCGCAGGTCAACAACATATTATAAATTAAGTACAATGTGATTCGCAGATCACAAATTAATTTACAATTTTTAAGTCCAAGCACGCAGGCCCCAGCACAGCACACAATTGGGCAACCCACATAAGACTAAATAAACAAGCATATGGTTCAATCAACATGTGATCCAATCATCTTGAAATTAAAAGTTTTGAAAACCCCATGGCATCAATTTTAATTTCCTTATGAGCCCTACAACCTTACAATGGTCCATTGATGGGGATCCACTCATCCATCTAGTTAGATCCTTTGCCCTTGCATGCACCGAGTCCTAACTGACCCGAGTTGACCTAATGGTCAACCATGCATGCGCCAAGGGCTGAACTACCCCCATGAGTTTTGGCAAGCGGGTGTGACCCCGGGCCTAACTCAAGTGTGTTCAGTAGTGTCTCAACCAGACCTCGCTACACGCCCTAGATGCAGTCAACCTATAGCCACCTTGTGCTTGCGCATAGGTGCTATCAGGTTAACCCATCTGAGCTGTCAGATGGTCTGATCAGACTTGGATCTAACCTAGTGGTGACTTCAACCTCATCAACCCATCTAAGGGTTTAATGTAGTGGCACCTTAGATCTAATCAAGCGCGCAAGATGTAAGTTTTAGAAAAACCTTAGAACATGCGCAATCATACAAACAAACAACATGCTTGCATATAACCCTTAGATCTAAGGGGGTCCCCTTCAAGGGGGAGCGCAAACTTTAGGGGGTCCCCTTCAAGGGGGAGCGCATACTTCATATAAGCAAAGCATGATACAAGCGCAACTTCATGTAAGCAAAGCATGATATAAGCGCAACTTCATGTAAGCAAAGCATGATACAAGCGCAACTTCATGTAAGCAAAGCATGCCTCAAGTAAAAGTAAGCGCAACATGAGGATCACATCAGCAAACATAATAGCATGCATAGAGCCTAGCTCTGATACCAATTGTAGGAACCCCTAATCATAAGGGGGCAAAACCCTAAGCATGGCGCTAATGTAAAATATGCAAGCGGAAGCAAGGGTTCAAGATCATTTGCATGCCATATGTTCAACTATAATCGATTGAATAGATTGAGATAAAAATCATACCAACGCCATATGCTTGGAAGTCGGCTTGGATAAAGAGAACAAAGTAGATCTCCTCCACAAGTTCACACACAAGGTGAAGATGCTTACTCCTTGCGGTCTCTTGTGCTAGCAAGACACCCAAGCCTTCAAGTGTCGAATGGAAGGGGATGATGAACCTCTTGGCCGAGAGCTCCTCTTGCTCAACGTCTCCTTCTCTTCGTCAATCACCACCCAACCAAAGTCGAATGCGTTGAAGAGAAGAGAGCAAACGCATATGCGTTTTTGGCATTGAAGTGAGTGAAACCGGCCCTTGATGACTTTCCATAAATGGAAGCTCATCAAGTCCATGCGCTCAACTCAACCCAAACGCATTTTAGGATTGAACCATGCGTTCACCATTGTGAACCGGTTCAAGCCAAAATGTCAAATCGGCTTTGGTTCAACAAACCAAACCGAAATAGCTCTAGCCACTTGGTCTAGACCAAATTGAACCCCCAAGGCTCATGATCTAACCATTCATCATCTGATGCCCTTGATCTCTCCGATCTAGCATCACCTCTCTCGATCGAAGCTTACCGATCTCAAGTCCTAATCAATCAAACATGATCAGACCAGATCTCACTTACAATCAGAGATTAAATCCCTTTAATCTGAACTCAAAGAATCCAGTCCATACGATCTGACTCAAGTAAGCCATATCACCAAATTGTGCGACCCTGAGGGTTTCCTCTAAATGTCGGTAACGATAACTTACGTTATCACGATCAGTGAGGGGTATCTAGCAACACATCACTGTCTCCCGATATAAAGGAAAGAGTCTTCCAAGACTACTCCCAAACCATAGCACAAGTGTGACTCAATTCACAAGGCATACATGTGTCCTTTGCCACTGGATGTTCTTATTGGACAAGCGGGTCAAGCTTGTAACTCCAATACGATGAGCATGATTAGATCAGATGCACATAGTCATCTGGGTATGGCCATACACTATCTCAATCATCTCATATAGGGGGGCCCTTAGAACACCACACTCCTTAAACAAGGAGACGGCAATCCTATGTCTATCACTAGTGCCCTAACCTGATTCAAGCTCACCATCCAAGATAGTCTATAATCATTATATTTCAAATGATATTGAACTACCTCAAGACAATGACAATCATCATTTAGAAACACAAGTGATCTCAAGTCAGAGGACATGTGCCACTTGCTGCTTACAGGGATCATTCATATTGTGACAAGCAATGCAATATCCCAGTAGGGTCTGTCCAGTACATCCAATGTACCCATGAGTCTACATCTTATTCCATGCTCGAAGCATCCTATAAGATTAGCACTCATATTAGTCTCCATCATATCAAGGCTGTCTCATGTTCACCAAGATATCTCGACTAAGGACATATAGCCTGTCAGCCTAGCTGAACAGCTTTGAGACATTATTCAGAAGTACACTTATTACAGCAGACAAGGTAACAACCTGAATAACAACCATGCCTTATTATAAACTTAAGAGTTTATTACATGATACTTATACAATCCCAAGGCCTCAAACATTAGCCTTAAGGGCATACCCCAACAAGATCTAGGAGAAGCTGCCTATGTTTTAGGTGTGAAGATCTACAGGGATAGATCTAAGAGGCTTCTCGGGCTGTGCCAGAGTACTTACATCGAGAAAGTCCTGGAGAGATTCCATTTAGAGAATTCTAAAAGAGGATATCTTCCAGTCAGACATGGTCTGAATCTTTCGAAGAGTCAGTGTCCACAAACACAGACTGAGAAAGATGAAATGGACAATACGCCTTATGCTTCGGCTATTGGGTCCATAATGTATGCGATGTTGTGTACTCGCCCTGACGTCGCTTACGGGTTAAGCGTGACCAGTCGGTTCCAAAGTAATCCAGGTATGGCGCACTGGATTGCAGTCAAGAACATTTTAAAATATCTGCGGAGGACCAAAGATATGTTCTTGATATATGGTGGTCAGGAAGAACTCAGTATAGAAGGATATACTGACGCTTCGTTCCAGTCGGACCAGGATGATTTCCGATCGCAATCAGGCTATGTTTTTAGCTTGAATGGTGGAGCGGTGGTGTGGAAAAGTTTCAAACAGTCAACTGTTGCTGATTCCACAACAGAAGCCGAGTATGTTGCAGCCTCGGAAGCATCCAAGGAGGCAGTGTGGATTCGTAAGTTCGTGAGAGAACTTGGTGTTGTTCCTTCGAGTGCAGATCCTTTGGTTATCTTTTGTGAAAACACTGGAGCAATCGCACAAGCAAAGGAACCACGGTCGCACCAGAAGTCCAAGCACATACAGAGACGGTTTCACTTGATCCGGGAGATCATTGATCGTGGCGAGATCAAAGTCTGCAAGGTTCATACAGACGACAATCTGGCTGACCCGCTTACCAAGCCTCTGGCGCAACAGAAGCATGAGAAGCACTGTAATAACATGGGTTTGAGATTTCTCAACCATTAGATTAAGTGCAAGTGGGAGATTGTTGGGGTATGCCCTTAAGGCTAATGTTTGAGGCCTTGGGATTGTATAAGTATCATGTAATACATTCTTGTGTTTATAAAGGCAATGGTTATTATTCAGGTTGTTACATCATCTGCTGCAATGTGTGTTCTTCTGAATAATGTCTCAATGCTGTTCAGCTAGGCTGACATGCTAAATGTCCTTAGTCGATATATCTTGGTGAACATGAGACAGCCTTGATATGATTGAGACTAATATGTGTTCTAATCTTATAGGATGCTTCGAGCATGGAATAAGATGTAGACTCATGGGTACTTTGGATGTACTGGACAGACCCTACTAGGACATTCAATTGCTTGTCACAATGTGAATGATCCTTGATTGCAACAAGTGGCACATGTCCTCTGACTTGAGATCACTTGTGTTTCTAAATGATGATTGTCATTGTTTTGAGGTAGTTCAATATCATTTGAAACATAATGGTTATAGACTATCTTGGATAATGATCATGAGTCAGGTTAGGGCACTATTGATAGATAGAGGATTGCCGTCTCCTTGTTGAAGGAGTGTGGTGTTCTATAGGGGCCCCCTAGATGAGATGATTGAGAAAGTGTATGGCCATACCCAGGTGACTATGTGCATCTGATCTAATCATGCTCATCATATTGGAGCTACAGGCTTGACACGCTTGTCCAATAAGAACATCCAGTGGCAAAGGAAACATGCATGCCTTGTGAAGTGGATTCACACTTGTGCTGTGGTTTGGGTGTAGTCTTGGAAGACTCTTTCCTTTATATCGGGAGACAGTGATGTGTTGCTAGATACCCCTCACTGATCGTGATAACGTAAGTTATCGTTACCGACATTTAAAGGAAACCCTCAGGGTCGCACAATTTGGTGATATGGCTTACTTGAGTCAGATCGTGTGGACTGAATTGTTTGGGTTCAGTTTAAAGGGATTTAATCTCTGATTGTAAGTGAGATCTGGTCTGATCATGTTTGATTGATTAGGGCTTGAGATCGGTAAGCTTCGATCGAGAGAGATGATGCTAGATCGGTAAGATCAGGAGCATCAGGAGATGAACGGTTAGATCTGGAACCTATTGGTTCAATGAGGTCTAGACCATGGCTTGGGCTGATTTGATTTGGTTTTTTGGACCAAAGTCAATTGGATCGATTGAGCATGAACCGGTTCACATGTGTGTGAACGCTTGGTTCAATGCTTAAGCGTTTTGGTCAGTTTTCAAAGCATTACTTCATGTCATTCCATTTTTGGAAAGTCATCAAGGCGACTTTGTAAAAACGCCTCAACGCTTCTCTTGGATGATGACCGCTTGCAATCTCGTGGAGAGGAGAGTGTGTTGACGACAAGAGGAGGCATTCGGCCGAGAAAAGCCATCTCTATCCTCTCCTTCACGCGACAAGGTCCCATTGAAGCACTTTGCTAGCACAAAGGATTCAAAGGAGCAAGCCATCTTCACTTGTTGTGTGCGTCACCTTTGGAGAAGGAGCACTTGCGTCTTTGCTTCCAAGGCACCAACCAAACCGATGGCATTGGTATGATCTACTCTTGATCTATTCAATCTATGATAGTTGATCATATGGCATGCAAAAGATCATCAAACCCTTGCTTCCGCTTGCAAAATTTTATTTGCGCCATGCTTAGGGTTTTCGCCCCCCTCTCGAAAGGGGTTTCATCAGTCCGTCTCCTTCACGCTCTCGCGGTGAAGGGTTTTCTTCCTTCTCTCGCTGCTCAGCCGCCGCCTCTATTCTTTTTCGTGCGTGTGTCCACCCATCCAAGAATAGGGCTTTTTTGTTTTTTTTTCCTCCCTGGATTGATCGAATTCCTCTTTTGCCCTTTCGAAGCCTTCTATCTGACGTGGAGAAGGCGAGGGGTAAAGTCTGAAAAATCAGAATCAGGCGACACAGAAGCCACGGGGCGTGATTCTGGTCGCTGGGCAGGTCGTGGTTCTTTCTGAGAATATTGATCCAGCCGAAAACGGTCGCATTCCCTCGCTTTTTACCTAAAATGAGGCAAAAACACCAAGGAGTGTAGATTCTGAAGATATTGCGATAATTCCATGTAAATCAGGTGTAAATTCTAGAATAGTGAAGATATAATAGTAAAAATCGCATAGAAATGACTATATAAAAATGACTTAACAACTCTCCCCAGACAAAAACTCTTGCTTGTCCTCAAGCAAAGATAAAATGAAGCTGAGCTGTACAGATGAACCATAAGACTTGAATCCAAACCCCTCTAGGATAATGCTAACACCCATCCATGTAATGGTCAAACACCCCACTAGTGACAGACTCCTATCGGATATCGAATGGTAAGCATTGCAGCCCGAAGTAAATGCGTTCCACACGTAGTTTCCACGCCCAATAATCAATGTTCTGGTTCCTCCCCTTACATAGTATGAGTCCTCCAAGTGGTTTGAGATGAAGGTGGAAAGGGAAACATCAAGATTTTCTACAAATGGTGAGTGATATGAGAGGATCTTTGTCCTCTTTTTTTTTTTTGAGAGGATGTTTGCCATCTTTTTTTTTTTGTCTCTAGACTTTGCTAGAGAATCTTTTCTACATATTTTTTTTTTGGTTTTGACGAAAATGGAGAATGGAGGATGTTTCACATATATAATTGACAAGGGGGAGGAGGAACCAGTCAATATCACAATGAGTATGGAATACTAGTAGCGTCCCACAGTTTAAGTAGGTGCGCAGCTTAACAAGAGTCAATCTTCTAGTTATCAGTCGCAAGGGGATGAATCGCACACAATAGATTGATGTAAGCAAAATCGATAGAGGTGCAGGATCACACATATGAATCAAGCTAACAGCAAAGAACAACTTAACCTCATGCCGAAAGACAAGCAAGATATACTATAAAATTCTAGAACAAGGAGAGACAGTTAAGTGACTGAGTAATAATTCACAAAAATCAGGGGAAACTAAATAGGCTTAACAAAGTAAGTATCAAGTGGTGAAACCGAATGAAGTATCATGTCAAAAATACAAAAGTACCCTGATGGGGGCAGAGACCACAGGCCAAGAAGGCACAAGTGGAGTCTACGAGTGCCATAGACGAAGGCTCGAAGGCTCACAAATAAGCTAGCATGGTCACTTTCAAAGCTAGCTCAATAAATAAGTATTTCAAGTTATGCTCAAGACACCTTCCAAATAAAAGTTGCTGCATACTCAAATCAATTCCACAATCATGACAAGCGTTCACGCCAAGCAATGGAGGAGAGAATCTTAGCTGCAAATCAGCTAATCAAGCACAACGCTTATCTCATCAAGCCAACGCTACAAAGAAAGGAAAGCTCAACGTCTCCTTACATCCACCTTCGCTCAGCCCACAAGGAAAGCTTCAACGTCTCCATGCTGCCCAAGAAAGGAAGTTGCAACGTTCACCAGCAACGTCTCCAAGCTTCAACATTCACAAATATCACCTATATGTAACTCTCGCTCGCACCATTGTAAAGCAGATTTTGTTGAATGAAATAGTTCTTCGTCCATGGCATCGGATGTCTCTTTTCTTCTCCTCTGAGGCGCTTGTGTCACCTACCTTCATCTCTTCTTCTTCTAGGGCTGAGCCCCTCCTTCTTCCTCTCTTAACCCTAAGGATTTTAGTGATTGGGTAACAAAACTTGAGCATTATTTTTATTCAACTGCCATGCCTGAACATTGCAAAGTTAGGTTCACCCGTTGTCTCCTAGAAGGCACAGCTAAATTATATTGGATCAGTGTAGAAAGAAACCTAGAGATGTTTGGACGCCTCCCTATTGAAAAATGGGATGAGATGCTTTATAAAATAGAAGAAAAAATATGATTCTCCATTTCTCCATAAAAATTTTTGTGACCAATTTTTTAGCCTTACACAGAAAAATATGACAGTGCCTGAATATATATTCAAGTTTAATGCTCTCCGCTATAGGAGTAGAATTAGAGAAACTCCTAGGGTTATACTTAATAGGTTTATGAATGGTCTTAGATATGATATTTGGAAAGGTCTCATTTACTACCCCATACACACTTTAGAAGAAGCTTTCAAAATAGCTAGTGAGGTAGAACAAAATCTTAAAGCAACACATAGGAGGAAACTTGACCTACCTACAACCATTCTGAACATACCCCTAGATGAGTGTAAATCCAATACTAGGGAACCTTTAGTTGACTTATTTGATATTCAACCCAACCCTAAGTCGCCTTTAGAGACCGCTTTAGAGCTTAGAAACCAAATCTCTGAACCTACTTTAGAGCCTAACTCATGTCTTGATGAAATCATTGAACTTGAAGAAGCAAGTCATGAAGAACCAAACCTTCCAGTAGAACCCATACCTCAACCTTCAATTTTAGGGCCCATACCCACAGGTCCTCAACTTGATTCTAGCAATCTAGCTAAAGAACCTATAGTTGACTTGTCTGAGAGTCAAACTACCCCTGAGTTGCCCATTGTAGACTTGTCTCTACCTAAGTGTCAAAGAGAGCCATTACCTTCAATTTTAGGACCCATCCCCACAGGTTCTCAACTTGACCTTAGCACTACCTCTAGCGAACCTAAAGATGACTTACCTAAAAATCTAGTTGAACTCAAACCCATAGGCCTTCTTGAACCATGTCTTGAACCTAAGTTAGAACCATTTGAGCTAGACCTGGATCCTAATCCTCAACCTCTAGGTCAACCCCAAGACTTAGAAAATCTCTTCCAGGACCCTATGATCCTTGAATCTTGTCTTTTAGGTCCTTCTACCCACACCCTTAAGCCTCCATTAGTATCAACAAAACATAATGAACTCAAGCATGCTTTGCAATTTGCTCTTATTGAAATTGAGTATATTGATTTCATCAATCCTTGTTCTTTCAAGGTCCTGTGATTTTCTATGACAATTTTACTAATGAGTACGGCCGAGAAAGGATATTCAATGCAGGTAACCTTGACATGCAGCTTGGACCGTGGACATGGAACAACCAGATAAGATTGTACGATGCTCACAACATTTTAAAGCTTCGGACCCTTATGGAGCTACTGATTTCCGCCCCTCCAGAACTTCTCCATCCACGCAAGAACAATTCTTCAGAGAAGAATTTTTTTCACCCGGGGAGAAATGATGGGGGCAGAGACCACAGGCCAAGAAGGCACAAGTGGAGCCTACGAGTGCCATAGACAAAGGCTCGAAGGCTCACAAATAAGCTAGCATGGTCACTTTCAAAGCTAGCTCAATAAATAAGTATTTCAAGTTATGCTCAAGACACCTTCCAAATAAAAGTTGCTGCATACTCAAATCAATTCCACAATCATGACAAGCGTTCACGCCAAGAAATGGAGGAGAGAATCTCAGCTGCAAATCAGCCAATCAAGCACAACACTTATCTCATCAAGCCAACACTGCAAAGAAAGGAAAGCTCAACATCTCCTTGCATCCACCTTCGCTCAGCCCACAAGGAAAGCTTCAACGTCTCCATGCTGCCCAAGAAAGGAAGTTGCAACGTTCACCAGCAACGTCTCCAAGCTTCAACATTCACAAATATCACCTATATGTAACTATCGCTCGCACCATTGTAAAGCAGATTTTGTTGAATGAAATAGTTCTTCGTCCATGGCATCGGATGTCTCTTTTCTTCTCCTCTGAGGCGCTTGTCTCGCCTACCTTCGTCTCTCCTTCTTCTAGGGCTGAGGCCCTCCTTCTTCCTCTCTTCTCTAATCCTTCTTCCTCCCGAAACCAAATTCTCCAAAATCATGAGTGTTCCCATAATCTTCCGAAACTCTGTGAGCACACCGCCGACGATCCTCCGGTCTGATCCTCACAAAACTTCGGGCATCATTCCTCCTCACCAAGATGAACATTCAGCCATCGGCATCTGCCCATCCCTTGTTCCGATCGCCAGAATCGAAAGCCGACTTCGATCCCCTGTTTCCGCCCTGCTTGCGACCTAGTCCCACCTTCTAGCACCGATCTCCTCTGCGAAGCATCCGTTCATCTCGAAACTCGGTACACCTCCTCACCATCATCATAAGAACTTCCAATCGTAGCAGGTTCGCCATCCGTGCACCACTGGCCGTCCGGCGACGAATCCTGTTCCAGTGCGACGTCCCCTATTTCTGCCCTAGCATGACGCTTCCGCGTGATTCTCATCCGACCTGCCACCGTCCACCTCCAAACTCCGCCCACAACGTCACAACAACCTCAACGACCTCCAGTTATAGCAGTTTTGGGTTTGGTCCATCACCGGCCGAACGCTAACGACCCTTGCCCTCTTATGCAATTTCCCCTGTTTCTAGAATGTCCCGTGCCTTCTGTTTCGAGTCCTGGTAATTCTAATCTGACTAAGCTTCTGCTTGCAGGTATCTTAAGCAAACGGCGCAACAAAATTCCAGAACTCTAGCACGAATAGAAAGACCAAATCTTGTTCTATCATACGGACCAGTTGGACTGAATCCAGATTCCTCAGATCAACCAAGGATACTTAGCAACTTTTAATATTTGATTAACTCCTGCAATTGTTCTGAAAACTAATCTGATTAGCCTTGTTCTTGCAGGTATTCAACGTGTTTAGACTTGATAGAACCTCTTATCTCTCACATGAGCATGAAGAACAGGTTTCACTCTACAGATCTGATAACTTGGTTCCACTAAAAGAATCACCAGATCAACTTGGGAAGCATTGCAAAAGTCAAGACTGATAAGATTCTGCACTGCTTTAAATTGAATAATCTGACTTGCTATATTGTTGCAAACGTTATAAATTGTTGACAACTCTTCATCATCTATTTTTCATGTCATTCAAAAGAACTAGTGTTGTTCTAGAACTTTGTTTAATTGGTTCAATTTTTGGATCACTGGATCCTCCTACAACATATAGTTACTTTTCTTAAATAATAATTTTCTGTAGCACTAAATTTTGGGTTGTTTGTGAAATTTGATATTTTCTAAAAATTCAAAAAAAAATAAATAATTGAGTTTTGCATCACTAGTTTTACTACACGCTTCCCCCCTACATCATACCCCCACCCACATGGTAAAATGAGGCATCGCCCCCGATGCCAAAATAGAAAAGCAATAACGCTAACAAAAATCAGGGGGGCATGGAGGACTCACGAAGCTAGTCGTGGGGATCATACCCCGCGTCCCTGAGATCGTCGGAAGAAGCATCAGAAGAGTCCGAAGAAGTCACATCAGTTGCCGCCTGGCGCTGATAAGGGGCGGTGCTCCGAAAACTGGGGAAATGCGAACGGAGGAAGGCGTACATGCACTATACATTTTCCATCACAGTGCTAATCTGGTTCCCCTGGGTTTGAAGCTGTTGGAGTATTGTTTGCAAGAGTTCATGGGTCGAGGGCTCATGAGGAGCTCGCGGCAGGGGTCCGGATGTGAAAGGAGCTGGGCGACCCATGGAGCGAGCAGGATCATCAGTATCTGTAGCTGTGAGGTTCCAGTTCTCACGGCAGCGAATAGAGGTACGCGCTATGTTGGGCAGCGGTATGGTTTGAAGGCTCCCTCGCATAGTGAGATGGTACATATCGCCTCGGGCGGAAGATCATTTTCATCGTGATGCAAGCCTCGATATCGAGGCGCTGGCTGCCAGTGGCTTCGGGAGTGCCGTAAGGGTTATGCCCCAAGTGAAGCGCCAGCGGAGTACGCAAGCCACCAATTGCGATAGTCCCCTTTGAAGTGCGGCCAACATGTTCCAAATCTTTTGCCAGATGATAACTAGAGTTCAGGGGGAACTGATTCAGCATTGCCCAAAGGTAGATGAGTTCGATGTGGCGCAGCATGCAGTCACCGTCATCACGAGCGAAAACCATGTTGGATAGCAGCCGATGGGCGTATCGGAGACATGGGTTGGAGATGGCGCTTGCTCGCACGTTCTTCGAAGAGTAGTGAGCTTCGGATGAAATGGAGTGCCAGAGTTCATCTTCCCAAGTTCCACAGGGTTTCTGAAGCTTGACATCCGGTGGAAAGCCGTAGATGGCGTTGAAGTCCTCAAGAGGGAGGTGATACTCAATATTGTTCAGTCGGAAGCAAATCAGGAAGATTTCATTGTTGGTTCTAGACCGCCGAGTGGAGAAAGAACTAAGTACCTCAAGGGTGAGTGAAGTAGAATAAATCCCCAAGAATTTCCTAAGGTAATGAGCTCTGAACTATGACAGGAATAGGCATGCGCAATGGTTTGATCAGTGAAAGAAAAGGATGAACATCTAGCATGCGGCATGCACCCTAAAGGTATTAAACTACTTGGTTAGAGTTTACCAGATGTCCCCCTTTAGGGAAGGGGGCCTAAACCCCTTTCTCTGACTCCCCCCGGCTCCTGAATCTTGGCGTTGAAGCTTAGAATAGGATTGTTAAATGATCTATAATCAAACCAAAGGGAGCAAGAGGTGTTGGACTGTATACAAACTCCAAGCACCCTAAACTATTACAAAGGTCCTTAAGAAAGTTCTTGATCAGGTCTTCAGCTCCTAGCCGTGGGCTTCAAGAGGCTTCAGCCTTACTTCTTCAATCCTCACGCACTTCCAAAGGTTGCACACGTGAGAGGTGGAAGGAAGGAGAAAGATGAAGTCTCGGTAAGAAGAAGTGGGAGAGAGGGAGGAAGAGAGCTGGGCTCTCGGTCACAACACACAGCAGGATTTTCAAATATATTTTTTTTTTGCATGAAAGATAAGATGGTCCTCCCACCCAATGTACAAAGTCTTTTAACCTTGCCCTCCAACGTTCACTTCCCACTTGGCTGCGGTTGTGTTCAAAATTGGCTGAGGTAAGCGGCTGTAGCATGTGCAGGTTTGCTTCTTTAAGGTAAACAATTGTCCCTGATGAATGCTGCCTTGGGCTGGAATTCCTCTTGCGTATGTAAAGCTGGACTTTCCTTGTTTAGACAAGCACACTAGCTTGCGTGTCATCCTTCCTGAGCAGGTTCCTTGCCTCATAATAATCCTTGTCGCATAGTGAGTCTTTGGCAATTGTCTTTGGCTGAACGTTGGCTAAAATGTTGGCTGACATGTGGGCTGGAATGTTGACTAAAATGTTGACCATTTGGACCCGCCTATTGCTGTTGATTTGTGTTGAAGCTGGGCAGCAAAGGTGTGGGCCTTGGGCTGGTCACTTGGGCCGGTTGTAGGGCCCCATGTGGGTTGCTTCAAGTGGGCTGGTGGAGGGAGGAAGGTGCTTCGTACAAGTACACACTCAATCGTAACTAATGCAACCTACTACATCCACTACAAAAGTAAATACTGAAAATAAAAACAAAATGCCTAGGCTACCCTTCCTAAACTACCCCTAGGCACCTGTGGTGCTACAAAAGTTCTATCTTGCAAAACATGAATCAAGAGAGACTTACAAAACAACATCATGGCTCGCGAATCATTTAGAGGCCCCGTATTGCTATTGATTTGTGTTGAAGCTGGGAAGCAAAGGTGTGGGCCTTGGGCTGGTCACTTGAGCCGGTTGTAGGGCCCCATGTGGGTTGCTTCAAGTGGGCTGGTGGAGGGAGGAAGGTGCTTCGTACAAGTACACACTCAATCCTAGCTAATGCAACCTATTACATCCACTACAAAAGTAAATACTGAAAATAAAAACAAAATGCCTAGGCTACCCTTCCTAAACTACCCCTAGGCACCTGTGGTGCTACAAAAGTGTTGTCTTGCAAAACATGAATCAAGACAAACTTACAAAAGAACATCATGGCTCGCGGATCATTTAGAGGCTCCGTATCTGTCTGGGAGCTTCCTGCTTCTCTTGGATCTTCTGATGGGTGCTCCTGCATCAGTGAGCCTGATGTGTGTTGGAGATGCTTGATTCAGAAATTTCTCCCAGCCAAGGTTCCGGAAAAGCCATAGGATGTCGTCAAAAAGTCCCAGCTATATCTGCGTCGGAGCGTCCATGTACTGGGTATTGATGACTCGCCGCCTGGAGAGGGCAAAATAGTGGGCCTCGTGGGCGGCGTCGCGAAAGCGGATGGTATGCCCTTCAGTTGTAGGTGTTGGGGTATGCCCTTAAGGCTAATGTTTGAGGCCTTGGGATTATATCAGTATCATGTATAAACTCTTTGTTTATAAAGGCAATGGTTATTATTCAGGTTGTTACATCATCTGCTGCAATATGTATACTTCTGAATAATGTCTCAATGCTGTTCAACTAGGCTGACATGCAGTTAAGTCCTTAGTCGAGATATCTTGGTGAACTTGAGACAGCCTTGATATGATTGAGACTAATATGTGTTCTAATCTTATAGGATGCTTCGAGCATGGAATAAGATGTAGACTCATGGGTACATTGGATGTACTGGACAGACCCTACTAGGATATTCAATTGTTTGTCACAATGTGAATAATCCTTGTATGCAAACAAGTGGCATATGTCCTCTGACTTGAGATCACTTGTGTTTCTAAATGATGATTGTCATTGTTTTGAGGTAGTTCGATATCATTTAAAACATAATGGTTATAGACTATCTTGGATAATGATCATGAGTCAGGTTAGGACACTAGTGATAGATATAGGATTGCCGTCTCCTTGATAGGAGTGTGATGTTCTAATGGGGCCCCCCTGGATGAGATGATTGAGAAAGTGTATGGCCATACCCAGATGACTATGTTCATCTGATCTAATCATTCTCATCATATTGGAGTTAGAGGCTTGACACGCTTGTCCAATAAGAACATCCAGTGGCAAAGGAATCAAGTATGCCTAGTGAAGTGGATTCACACTTGTGCTGTGGTTTGGGTGTAGTCTTGGAAGACTCTTTCCTTTATATTGGGAGACAGTGATGTGTTGCTAGATACCCCTCGCTGATCATGATAACGTAAGTTATGTTGGGGTATGCCCTTAAGGCTAATGTTTGAGGCCTTGGGATTGTATCAGTATCATGTATAAACTCTTATGTTTATAAAGGCAATGGTTGTTATTCAGGTTGATATATTATCTGCTGCAATACATATACTTCTGAATAATGTCTCAATGCTGTTCAGCTAGGCTGACATGCACTTTTGTCCTTAGTCGAGATATCTTGGTGAACATGAGACAGCCTTGATATGATTGAGACTAATATGTATTCTAATCTTATAGGATGCTTCGAGCATGGAATAAGATGTAGACTCATGGGTACATTGGATGTACTGGACAGACCCTACTAGGATATTCAATTGCTTGTCACAATGTGAATAATCCTTGATTGCAACAAGTGGCACATTTCCTCTGACTTGAGATCACTTGTGTTTCTAAATGATGATTGTCATTGTTTTGAGGTAGTTCAATATCATTTGAAACATAATGGTTATAGACTATCTTGGATGGTGAGCTTGAGTCATGTTAGGGCACTAGTGATAGATAAAGGATCGCCGTCTCCTTCATTGGAGTGTGATGTTCTAAAGGGCCCCCTTGGATGACATGATTGAGAAAGTGTATGGCCATACCCAGGTGACTATGTTCATCTGATCTAATCATGCTCATCATATTGGAGTTACAAGCTTGACAAGCTTGTCCAATAAGAACATCCAGTGGCAAAGGAAACATGTATGCCTAGTGAGTTGATTCACACTTGTGCTGTGGTTTTGTAACATCCCACATTCTGAACCCCAAGCAAGTAACACAATCGCAAAAGTAATAGGATGTTTCATATAAGATCGATCAAATGCTAGGTAAAACCGAGTTCAAGAAAGACCCGATCTGAAAATTTTCAAAACTCCAAACACATAAAATCTTCGAATCACAAATCTCATAAATCACATAAAGGTACCTGCCACCACGCAATACGTGCACTAGACATATGCACGTTACAGTTGTATCAAAACCGATTGCAAAAATACACATCAACTTCAATTTCAAAACAAATCCACAAAATCGATTTTATAAACTAATACCAAACACCGAAACCGGGCCGAAGCCCGCGGTGACACAAAAATCCAACTCAGTTGATTGCCACCATCTGGCAACACAAATTCACATAGTTCACATTGTTCACATCACATGGTTCACATAGTTCATATAAATCATAAGTTTTAGCCACAACCGGCATCATAAGCATAAACACATTAAGCATAATTCACAGCATCCATATAATGCTAACTGCGCCCCTGCTCTACACCTGAAAATAGTGAGGGGTGAGCTACACAGCCCAGTGAGTGGATAGTCTAATTGACCATCCATAACATACTCTCAAAAACATATGCAGATTATTTTAAAAATCTTTAACAGGATATCATGTCAACACATAATAACAAATTCAATGTAAAAGTCATATAAGCAGTCAAAAATATACACACCAACATATAATAACCTCAGGTTCTAGAGTTATACTCTAAACCAACCGAACACACATATTCTAAACCAACTAAACACACCATACTTAATTAACCTAGTTGTCCAGCATATTCACAAAGTGACCAATATGGTCTAACCCGGCTTGGCCAAAGCACTGGGAGCTGCAAATCACATGCAACACAAACATGGACAGTGAATAGAATCAGGAGGTGGCCCCCGTCAGGTCACGACGTGGCACGCTGGTCTATCACGCCATAACATAAAACGAGAATGATGACATCAAGAGGTGGCCCCTGTCTGATCAGGACATGGCACTTTGCCTCTTATATCATTCCCAACACATATAAGAGTAATGACATCAAGAGGTGGCCCCTGTCTGATCAAGACATGGCACTTTGCGTCTTATATTACCCCATCACATAAAAGAGTAGTGACATCAAGAGGTGGCCCCTGTCTGACCAAGACATGGCACTTTGCGTCAAAACCCGTTCTCCCAAAAGGTTCCTACTGGACAACAGACACATCTTATTTCATATTTCACAAGGGTGAACATATTTCACAAAGGTCACATAAACGGACTCCTAAGTGTCAACTAGACTCTAGGATAGTCATCACAAAAATCACATCGGGCAGGCTGAGCATCAACCCCCATCACAATAATCATAATAGGCAGGCTGATCATCAACCCCCTCACATATCACAATACAGGGCTGAAATTCAGACCCTTAACATATCACATAAGGACTATCCCCTTGAGTTCATAGTTACACCTAGCCTTAGTCCTAACCATCACATGATCATCACAGATAATATTCGAAAACCCCATATCAACATAATTTTCGAAATTCACATAATCACATAATATTCATATTTCACATAATCACATAATGATCAACATAAAATTCCAAAGGTCACATAAACACTTAATATTTAACAATCACCTAATTACATAATATTAACAATCATATAATATGGTGTGGTCCTTAGATTTCATGCTGATTAGTTCAATCAAAACTTACTATGTTATCACCCAAATTTTCCAAACAATTTCTCAACATTGCATAAATACATAACCATATATATATCATGTATCAAGCATCCATAAAATCAACTTAAAATTTAAATCATGTGTTCTTATAATTTACTTTACAAATTACCACAATTACCACCAATTACCACATGTAAACATGTTAACTAAAATCATCAAATTTACAATTAACAAGGTTTCGGCTACAACAATCATTGGCTTAATATTACCCAAAATTCTCTATAAAATATCTAATTAACAAGAAATTCATGCTCAAAATTCAATAATCTAAAGCTACCAAAAATCCCTATAAAAATACCTTAAATTTCATGCCACAATTTTTGGTTTTCATGAGATATACACCTTTACAAAATTTCAGTTTTCATGAAGAACAAGAATATTTTGAATTCGGTTTCAAGGAAAATACTCTAAATTTCCAACTTAAATTAAACCTTAGTAAACAAGAATCTTATGAACAAATATTCTAAATTCGGTTTTCATACCTTAAATACACTTTGCATAATTTCGGTTTTAACATGGAAATTTTCCAAGAATTCAAGTGTATTATTTAACATAAACACAACTAAATGGATAGATCAAACAAGACATTCCACTCACCTCTTAACCGAGAACACAAGGTAAAAACTCCACAATAAATCGTCAAGCTTTGCAATGCTCCTAGGAAGATGCCAACAATGGAGGAGAAACACCACCACTCACTCAAAAATTTCGGCCAAGGGAAGAAGGAAGAAGAAAATCGCCTCCAAATCTCCAAGAATCGCCAAGTTCCTTCAAGCCATCGCCCACAATTTTCCTCAAGCCAAAATCGCCAAAAACCCTTACCCTAAGCGCAAATTCCCTCTTAACAATTCGATTTTAAGTTTTTAATCCATTAACCAAATAATCCCAATAGGGTTTAACCCATTAACTAATAATTCCGAATTTTCAAACCCAATTAGCTAATCCGATTAGGACTTAATCCATTTAACTAATAATTTGACTTTTAAATCTAACATCCAATTAATTATTTCACTTAAACACAAATCCAATAAGGATTTAATTAATATCCAATAAGGATTTAATTAATTAACCAATAAGGTCTAATTAATTAACTTACAATTTACAACCATAAATCCTAATTAATTTAACATGAACAACCAATAATAATTTATCATAAAATATCAGCCAACAAACAAATAAATAATCTCTAATTAATTTACAATAAATTAACAACCAAATAACCTCAAATCAATTAATTACAAATTAACAATCAATAAGCCAATTAATTAGCACTCAACAATTTTATTTAAATCATAATACAATATCACAGCTAATGATTTTATTTAAATCCAAATAATTTATCATAATTTATCATAGAAAATAATGCTTACCAGAACTTAAGATCCTTGGATCTTACATTCCTCCCTCCTTATAAAGCTTTAGTCCTCTAAAGCTCAGCATCCATATCATCAAAGAGGTAAGCATAATTTTTCCTCATATCAGCTTCAGTCTCCCATGTTGCTTCTTCAACTGATTGATTTCCCCAGATAACCTTTACCAAAGGTATAGTCTTGTTCCTCAGAACTTTATCTTTTCTATCCACAATCCGGAGAGGTCTTTCCTCAAAAGTCAAGTCATTCTGAATCTGAAGAGGTTCCAACTCCAACACATGAGATGGATCAGGATGATATTTCCTCAAAGCAGAGACATGGAATACATTATGTACATGGTCCATAGCAGGAGGTAAAGCTAAACGGTAAGCCACTGGACCAACTCTCTCAATAATATCAAAAGGACCTACAAACCTAGGGCTCAACTTGCCCTTTTTGCCAAACCTCATAACACCCTTAGTAGGCGACACCTTCAAGAACACATGGTCTCCTACCATAAACTCCAAAGGACGACGACGATCATCAGCATAACTCTTCTGTCTGTCCCGAGCAATTTTCAGTTTATCCTGAATCTCTCTGACCTTATCAGTAGTCTCCTGTACTGCATCAGATCTCAAAATCATCCTGTCACCAGTTTCCTCCCAACACAAGGGAGTCCTGCACCTTCTTCCATACAAAGCCTCATAAGGAGCCATCTGAATACTGGAGTGGAAACTATTATTATAAGTGAACTCTATCAAAGATAGGTCCCGGTTCCACTCAGAACTCCAATCGACCACATAGGCTCTCAACAAATCTTCTAGAGTCTGTATAGTACGCTCCGTCTGGCCATCAGACTGAGGATGGTATGCGGTACTAAAACTCAACTTAGTACCCAAACCCTCCTGTAAACTCCTCCAAAATCTGGACAAAAATCGAGAATCCCTATCAGACACAATATCAACTGGCATTCCATGCAGTCTGACTATCTCATCAATGTACAATCTGGCCAGTCTCTCTAAAGAATAAGTCATTTTAATCGGAAGAAAATGGGCTGATTTAGTGAGTCTATCAACAATCACCCAAATAGCATCATGACCCGATCTGGTTCTTGGCAAACCACACACAAAATCCATACTGATGCATTCCCACTTCCACTCAGGAATAGGAAGAGGTTGCAACAAACCACCAGGCTTCTGATGTTCAGCCTTTATAGTCTGACAGGTCAAAAACCTAGAGACAAAATCAAACACTTCTTTCTTCATACCCGGCCACCAAAAATTTTTCTTGATATCCTGATACATCTTAGTCACACCAGGATGTAGAGAATATTTGGAGTTATGGCTGTCCTCCAATATTTCTTTCCTCAAGCTCGGTTCCTCAGGGACACATACCCTTCCACGAAACCGCAGAATACCATCATCAGACAGGCTAAAATCCTGAACTGCGCCACCAACCAGATTATCCCTGATCTGAACCAATTTCGGATCCACAGACTGCTGATCTCTGATCTTCTGCAATAAGGCAGACTGTACTCTGAGAAAAGCCACATACCCAGTCTGAATTCTAGGAGAAACACTGATCCTGAGATCTCTGAACTCCTGCAGTAACTGCCACTCACTGACCCGCAAAGCAGCTACTGAAGTAACTGGATGTCTACTCAGTGCATCCGCCACCACATTGGCCTTTCCAGCCTGATACTGAATAGAGAAGTCATAATCTTTGATCAACTCCATCCATCTTCTCTGTCTCATGTTCAACTCCTTCTGAGTGAAGATATACTTGAGACTCTGGTGATCAGTGAACAGATCAAATTCCTGACCCAACAAATAGTGACGCCATATCTTCAAAGCAAATACTACGGCCGCCAACTCTAAATCATGAGTAGGGTAGTTTAATTCATACTCTTTCAGTTGTCTCGAAGCATAGGCTACCACAGAACCATTCTGCATCAAGACACAACCCAGTCCTTTGCCTGAAGCATCTGTATAAACAGTAAACCTTTCCCCATCACTAGGAATAATGAGGATCGGTGTACTAGTTAACCTTCTCTTCAGCTCCTGAAAACTCTCTTCACACTTATCATCCCAAATAAACTTGGCTTCCTTTCTGGTCAATTTAGTTAAAGGACCCGCCAGCTTGGAGAATCCCTCAACAAACCTCCGGTAATAACCTGCCAAACCCAGAAAACTCCTGATCTCAGTAGCCCTAGTCGGTCTTCCCCAATCAAGAATGGCTTGCACTTTAACTGGATCCACAGACACCCCCTGACCAGAAATCACATGTCCAAGAAAACTGATCTTCTCTAGCCAAAATTCACACTTACTAGCTTTGGCATATAACCGGTTCTTCCTCAAGACCTCCAGCACTCTGCGCAAGTCACTGACATGATCTGAAGTAGTCCGTGAGTATACCAAAATATCGTCTATAAAGACCACCACACAAGAGTCAAGCAACTCATGGAATACCCTGTTCATCAAATCCATGAAGACAGCAGGTGCATTCGTCAGTCCAAAAGGCATAACCAGAAATTCAAAATGCCCATACCTGGTCCTGAATGCAGTCTTAAATATATCCTCATCCTTGACTCTAAGCTGATAATACCCTGATCTCAGATCAATCTTAGAGAACACTGTAGCTCCCTGTAATTGATCAAATAGATCATCAATTCTGGGAAGAGGATACTTATTCTTGATGGTCACTTGGTTCAACTGCCTGTAGTCTATACACATCCTCAGGGTTCCATCTTTCTTCTTCACAAATAGCACTGGCGCTCCCCAAGGTGAAGCACTAGGCCGAATGTACCCTTTCTCTAACAATTCCTCCAGTTGTTTCTTAAGCTCGGCCAACTCTGAAGTAGCCATACGATAAGGAGCTCTGGAGATAGGTGCCGTACCTGGCGCCAACTCAATGCCAAATTCCACTTCTCTAACTGGTGGCAAACCTGAAAATTCCTCAGAGAACACATCAGGAAATTCTTTCACCACCGCCATCTGAGTCAGATCAGAAGTAGAATCATCCTGCACCTTAACATGTGCAAGATAACCCTTGCAACCACTGGCAAGTAACTTCCTGGCCTGCAGGAAAGATATCACATGTGGTCCTTGGTCTGACACTAGACCTCTCACAAAAAGCCGATTCCCATCAAACATACTCAAAGTGATTACTTTCTCAAAGCAATCCACCGAGGCATGATGCGAAGACAACCAGTCCATTCCTAAGATGACATCATAATCTTGCATGTCTAAGAGAATTAAGTCTACCAGAAACTCATAACCCTCTACATGCACTACACAATCAGCACATACAGTGTCTGTAGACAATGACTTTCCTAAAGGAGTACTGACAGACACAGCATAATCTAGCATCTTAGGTACAACAGGTAAACATGCAGCAAACTTAACAGAGACAAAAGACAAATTTGCACCAGGGTCAAATAGAATGCGAGCTAACTGATCAAATACAAATAATGTACCTTCCACAACGGATCGGGATGCTCGTGTATCCTTCTCAGCCACAGCATACACTCTGGTCTGGACTGTAGGCTTATCTGTGCCTCTAGGCTGTATCTCAGGCTCTTTGCAGTCCTTGGCCATGTGCCCGGGTTTCTTACACCTGAAGCATACACCATTCTTCCTATGGCAGTCTTTCACTAGATGTCCTTTGAGCCCACAATGACTACAAGTGATAACGTTTCTTGCATCCCTGGCATCCCTAAACTGCTGCGGTGCATCCCTGGACTGCTGCGGTGCCTTGTAGGAGTAAGGCTTATACCTGCTCTTCTTATAATCTTTATGCCTAGGGTACTTCTTACCCTTGCCGCCACTGCCATACTGAGGAACCGCCGCCTCAGCTGCAGGAACTACTGTCACCGTAGCATGAGAACTCCTCTCAGATATATACCTCTCTATAGTGCGTGCTCGCCCAACTGTCTCGACATAGGTCTCCAAGTGCTGAGCACCAACCTGCTCTCGAATATCCCATCTGAGACCTCTCAGAAACTTGGTAGCTCTCCTCTTTTCAGTGTTTATCAGGTGAGGAGCATACTTTCCCAATTTCGTGAACTGTAGCTCATACTGGTCCACTGTCATATCACCCTGCTCCAGGTGAATAAATTCCACCTCTCGGTCCTCAACCAAGCTATCTGGGAAGTACTTCTCGTTGAATCGAGACAAGAAGTAAGGCCAATCTACAGCCTCATGTCTTTCTTCGGCAAGTCTCACCACGCCTTTCCACCACTCATCTGCGTCAGCACGCATCATATAGGTGGCCAGACATAACTTGTCTTCGTCCGATCAACGCATAACTTGAAAAATCTTTTCCAAGCACAACTGCCAATTCTCGGCATTACTGGATTCTGAGCCTCCATAAAATGAGCTAGGACCCAGTTTCTGGAATTCACTCACAAGTGAAGCATAGCGCCTGTGAGCGCCCTCCTGAGAGTCATCCCCCACTGCTCGAGTAGTAGTCTGGGGTCTCTCTCGAGTCAGCTGCTGCAAAAGCTGCTGTTGTGCTTCTTGGTGCTGAGTCTGCTGCTGCTGCAGCATCTGAGCTTGTCTCTCTATCATAGCACCTTGTTGCTGAACCATGCCAGTCAGAGCCTCAATAGTTCTCGTGAGGTTCGGGGTCTGCTCGCCCTCATCACTAGCATTTCCTCTGGTTCGTACCATCTTAAATGCCTACACACGCATATCATAGTCACACACATATCATAGTCAGGCAAACAATCATAAACCTATTAGGTGTCTAGCAATACACAAACATGTTTTCCCCCAAACTAAGTTTTAGCTAGCCAACTCCTCTGATACCATTCTGTAACATCCCACATTCTGAACCCCAAGCAAGTAACACAATCGCAAAAGTAATAGGATGTTTCATATAAGATCGATCAAATGCTAGGTAAAACCGAGTTCAAGAAAGACCCGATCTGAAAATTTTCAAAACTCCAAACACATAAAATCTTCGAATCACAAATCTCATAAATCACATAAAGGTACCTGCCACCACGCA
This sequence comes from Costus lasius, assembly GCA_027563935.2. Taxonomy (NCBI): domain Eukaryota; kingdom Viridiplantae; phylum Streptophyta; class Magnoliopsida; order Zingiberales; family Costaceae; genus Costus; species Costus lasius. The sequence goes on from CM050446.2 coordinate 89,064,319, forward strand.
ATACGTGCACTAGACATATGCACGTTACAGTTGTATCAAAACCGATTGCAAAAATACACATCAACTTCAATTTCAAAACAAATCCACAAAATCGATTTTATAAACTAATACCAAACACCGAAACCGGGCCGAAGCCCGCGGTGACACAAAAATCCAACTCAGTTGATTGCCACCATCTGGCAACACAAATTCACATAGTTCACATTGTTCACATCACATGGTTCACATAGTTCATATAAATCATAAGTTTTAGCCACAACCGGCATCATAAGCATAAACACATTAAGCATAATTCACAGCATCCATATAATGCTAACTGCGCCCCTGCTCTACACCTGAAAATAGTGAGGGGTGAGCTACACAGCCCAGTGAGTGGATAGTCTAATTGACCATCCATAACATACTCTCAAAAACATATGCAGATTATTTTAAAAATCTTTAACAGGATATCATGTCAACACATAATAACAAATTCAATGTAAAAGTCATATAAGCAGTCAAAAATATACACACCAACATATAATAACCTCAGGTTCTAGAGTTATACTCTAAACCAACCGAACACACATATTCTAAACCAACTAAACACACCATACTTAATTAACCTAGTTGTCCAGCATATTCACAAAGTGACCAATATGGTCTAACCCGGCTTGGCCAAAGCACTGGGAGCTGCAAATCACATGCAACACAAACATGGACAGTGAATAGAATCAGGAGGTGGCCCCCGTCAGGTCACGACGTGGCACGCTGGTCTATCACGCCATAACATAAAACGAGAATGATGACATCAAGAGGTGGCCCCTGTCTGATCAGGACATGGCACTTTGCGTCTTATATCATTCCCAACACATATAAGAGTAATGACATCAAGAGGTGGCCCCTGTCTGATCAAGACATGGCACTTTGCGTCTTATATTACCCCATCACATAAAAGAGTAGTGACATCAAGAGGTGGCCCCTGTCTGACCAAGACATGGCACTTTGCGTCAAAACCCGTTCTCCCAAAAGGTTCCTACTGGACAACAGACACATCTTATTTCATATTTCACAAGGGTGAACATATTTCACAAAGGTCACATAAACGGACTCCTAAGTGTCAACTAGACTCTAGGATAGTCATCACAAAAATCACATCGGGCAGGCTGAGCATCAACCCCCATCACAATAATCATAATAGGCAGGCTGATCATCAACCCCCTCACATATCACAATACAGGGCTGAAATTCAGACCCTTAACATATCACATAAGGACTATCCCCTTGAGTTCATAGTTACACCTAGCCTTAGTCCTAACCATCACATGATCATCACAGATAATATTCGAAAACCCCATATCAACATAATTTTCGAAATTCACATAATCACATAATATTCATATTTCACATAATCACATAATGATCAACATAAAATTCCAAAGGTCACATAAACACTTAATATTTAACAATCACCTAATTACATAATATTAACAATCATATAATATGGTGTGGTCCTTAGATTTCATGCTGATTAGTTCAATCAAAACTTACTATGTTATCACCCAAATTTTCCAAACAATTTCTCAACATTGCATAAATACATAACCATATATATATCATGTATCAAGCATCCATAAAATCAACTTAAAATTTAAATCATGTGTTCTTATAATTTACTTTACAAATTACCACAATTACCACCAATTACCACATGTAAACATGTTAACTAAAATCATCAAATTTACAATTAACAAGGTTTCGGCTACAACAATCATTGGCTTAATATTACCCAAAATTCTCTATAAAATATCTAATTAACAAGAAATTCATGCTCAAAATTCAATAATCTAAAGCTACCAAAAATCCCTATAAAAATACCTTAAATTTCATGCCACAATTTTTGGTTTTCATGAGATATACACCTTTACAAAATTTCGGTTTTCATGAAGAACAAGAATATTTTGAATTCGGTTTCAAGGAAAATACTCTAAATTTCCAACTTAAATTAAACCTTAGTAAACAAGAATCTTATGAACAAATATTCTAAATTCGGTTTTCATACCTTAAATACACTTTGCATAATTTCGGTTTTAACATGGAAATTTTCCAAGAATTCAAGTGTATTATTTAACATAAACACAACTAAATGGATAGATCAAACAAGACATTCCACTCACCTCTTAACCGAGAACACAAGGTAAAAACTCCACAATAAATCGTCAAGCTTTGCAATGCTCCTAGGAAGATGCCAACAATGGAGGAGAAACACCACCACTCACTCAAAAATTTCGGCCAAGGGAAGAAGGAAGAAGAAAATCGCCTCCAAATCTCCAAGAATCGCCAAGTTCCTTCAAGCCATCGCCCACAATTTTCCTCAAGCCAAAATCGCCAAAAACCCTTACCCTAAGCGCAAATTCCCTCTTAACAATTCGATTTTAAGTTTTTAATCCATTAACCAAATAATCCCAATAGGGTTTAACCCATTAACTAATAATTCCGAATTTTCAAACCCAATTAGCTAATCCGATTAGGACTTAATCCATTTAACTAATAATTTGACTTTTAAATCTAACATCCAATTAATTATTTCACTTAAACACAAATCCAATAAGGATTTAATTAATATCCAATAAGGATTTAATTAATTAACCAATAAGGTCTAATTAATTAACTTACAATTTACAACCATAAATCCTAATTAATTTAACATGAACAACCAATAATAATTTATCATAAAATATCAGCCAACAAACAAATAAATAATCTCTAATTAATTTACAATAAATTAACAACCAAATAACCTCAAATCAATTAATTACAAATTAACAATCAATAAGCCAATTAATTAGCACTCAACAATTTTATTTAAATCATAATACAATATCACAGCTAATGATTTTATTTAAATCCAAATAATTTATCATAATTTATCATAGAAAATAATGCTTACCAGAACTTAAGATCCTTGGATCTTACAGGTTTGGGTGTAGTCTTGGAAGACTCTTTCCTTTATATCGGGAGACAGTGATGTGTTGCTAGATACCCCTCGCTGATCGTGATGACGTAAGTTATCGTTACCGACATTTAAAGGAAACCCTTAGGGTCGCACAATTTGATGATATGGCTTACTTAAGTCAGATCGTGTGGACTGAATTGTTTAGGTTCAGTTTAAAGGGATTTAATCTCTGATTGTAAGTGAGATCTGGTCTGATCATGTTTAATTGATTAGGGCTTAAGATCGGTAAGCTTCGATTGAGAGAATGGATGCTAGATCGGTGAGATCAGGAGCATCGAGAGATCAACGGTCAGATCTTAAGCCTCAGGGGTTTATTGTAATCTGGACTAATGGCTTGGGTTGTTTGGTTTCTTGAACCAAACCGAATTGAACCAGCTCATTGGATGAGCGCATGGTTCAAATGAAGAGGCATTTTGCGATTGGGGTAAGTTGTGGTCGCATGAACGTTGAGACTTTTCTATTTTTAGAAAGCATGTCTCTAAACGTGACCATGACTCTCACGTTCTCAATGCTCACGCTCTCTTGACGCCTCTTTGGTTTTTTCGACACTTGCATCTCTTGCGTGTGAGGGAGTGGACGAAAAAAGGAGCTCTCGCCAAGCATAGGATTTCTCATCTCTTCCCTTCCATTCGGTTAGGATACTTGGACGATCCTTGCTAGCACAAGGGGCGACAAGGAGGAGCCAAGACTCATCTTGTGTGCGTCATCTCTGGAGAAGATCCATTTCGATCTTTGCTTCCAAGACGCCATCTAGAAATGGCATCGGTATGATTTCTTCTCTTGTATGTAATCATTTTAACGTTGATCGTAAAGCATGCAATAGATCTAGAAACCCTCTTCCGCTGTTTAAATCCCTTACATGTGCCTATTAGGGTTTCATCCCCTTGTCTAGGGGACCTTCAAGTTATCGTTACCGACATTTAAAGGAAACCCTTAGGGTCTCACAATTTGATGATATGGCTTACTTAAGTCAGATCGTGTGGACTGAATTGTTTTGGTTCAGTTTAAAGGAGTTTAAACTCTGATTGTAAGTGAGATCTGGTCTGATCATGTTTGATTGATTAGGGCTTGAGATCGGTAAGCTTCGATCGAGAGTATTGATTCTAGATCGGTGAGATCAAGAGCATCAAGAGATGAACGGTTAGAACTTGAACCATTCGGTTCAAAGAGATCTAGACCGTGGTTTAAGCTGATTTGGTTCGATCTTTGAACCAAATGCATTGGACCGAATTGGATTGAACCGGTTCACACATGTGTGATCGCATGGTTCAATATGAAAGCGTTTTGGGCGGTTTGCATTGAGTGGGCGCATGGCTTCATGACTTTCCATATTTGGAAGTCATGTAACGCCACATCTCTACATAACGCCTCAACGCATCTTCGGTTCTTGTCTTGTCGCCTATCCACTCTTGCGTTGTCTTGTCTTCACGAAAAGGAGGAAGAAGAGCTTCATCGCCCTAGCCGCAAGAGATCTCATCTCCTCCACACAAAGGACTCCTTGAAGCTTTGCTAGCACAAAGACGCCAAGGGAGTAGCCATCTCTCATCTTGTGTGCGGGACTTTGGAGGAGAGCCAATTCGCCCTCTTGCTTCCAAGGCACCATCCAAGCGATGGCTATGGTATGATCCATTGTTGTTCTACACAAGTCCATGAAAGTTAATCATATGACATGCATTCGATCTTCGAAACCCTAATATCCGCTTGCAAAATCATCATATGCGCCCCCTTAGGGTTTCGCCCCCCTTAGATTTAGGGGATTTACAATTGGTATCAGAGCATGGTTGTTTATGTATGTTCATATGCTTGCTTTGTGATCCTTTGTTGCGCTTGTTTGCATAGATCTAAATTACATGCGAGTTTCCATGATAGTTTTTCATGCCGAAAACAACATGTTGAATGTTTTTATGTTGGCGCATGTATGTTGGCGCTTGCATGTTAAAGCATGTTGAATGTTTTGATCAAAACTTACATCTTGCGCGCTCCATTAGATCTAAGCAGCGCCTGCTATAAGTCCTTAGACGGGTTGATAGGGTTGATATCATCATCTAGTTAAGATCCAAATAGTCTGATCAGACCATCTGACAGCCTAGATGGGTCGACCAGATGGCACCTGTGCGCAAGCACGAGGTGGCTATAGGTCGACTGCAGACAGGCGTGTAGCGATGTCTGGTTGAGACAACCAATGAACGCGCATGAGTTAGGCCCGGGGTCACACCCGCTTGCCAGAACTCATGAAGGTTGTTCAGCCCTTAACGCATGCATGGTTGACCGTTAGGTCGACTCAAGTCAGTTAGGACTTGGTGCATGTAAGGGCAGTGGATCTGACTAGACATGATGAGTGGATCCCTATTAATGGACCGTTGTAAGGTTGTAGGGCACATAAGAAAATAAAATTGATGCCAATGGGTTTTCAAAAATTTTATTTCTTGTTATTGGATCACATGTTGGTTGAATACCATGATGCTTGTTTATTTCATCTTATGTGGGTTGCCCTTTTAATGTGTGCTGTGCTGGGGCCTGCGAGCCTGGATTAAAATTGTAAATTAATTTTTATTGTGATCTGCGCATCACATGTTATTTAATTTATAAAGTGTAATTGACCTGCGAGTCAATCTTGTTTAGATAGATTAAATTGTAATTTAATCAGACAAGAGCACAGAGCACACTTGGCAGAGGCGCATGCAGCAGTGGCTTGACCCGGTGGGAGGTCCAGGGTTCGACTCTGGGACAGGCGAATTTACCTGGTGGGCGCACCTGAGCTGCAGTGGGCGCTTGGGCCCTGGGTTGGGCCAGATGAGATGCAAAAGACCCATGAAGAGCTCAAGTGAAGACTTAAGTTAAATTAAGGTCTTACTTAGGTTTAATGGGCTTTTACCACATAAGATCAGCATGCTTTCTACTTATTGTTTATATAATTAGAACTGCATGATTTAATCTTCTGCTATCGCCATAGGTTATGCATGATAGTTAAGAAGATAAAAGACCGTTAAAATCCAACGTTAAAATATCAAGCATGTAAGCCTTCTGATGAGAAACCTCACTGTTCTGACTATCGTTGGGGCCGTGTTGTACCCACTCAGTGGGCACGCCCATCTATCTTCAGACGGTGTGTGATTACACCTGCGTGTTACAGAGAAGGGATTTATCGCTTCTCGTTGCTCAACATAGCACGTGGTGGTCCAGGGAGTAGGTCAGGTCAGCTTGACCATGTAGGCTACATACTGAGCATATGTGAGCTATATGGAGGCAGCCATCTGTGGGATCAGAGACTGTGTTGTACCAACTCAGTTGGCACAGTTTGCTGGATTGCCCAGATGAAGGGGAATCGCACGGGTTGGCGATTGGCAGGCATTGCCTACCAGAAATTAGTGCTTGTACTCTCTGTGCATCTTATCTCGCCTGAGCGGGACGCGGAGACCAAGTATGAAATCTGGATCCCATCTCACTAAAAGAGTGTTACTCTTTCGGACTGTTTAATGGATTTTTCAGTCAGATAAAATAGTGAGAAAAGAATCTTTCTTAAGTCCTGGATTGATTCTAAACATTGATACTGACCTTGCTGTTCTTGCATTGTTGTAGATTACTGCAGCAACGAACACCACGAATTTCAATGTGCGATCCCTACTGGAAAGGGAGAAGTTTGCTGGGCCAAACTTCTCAGACTGGTACGGACACCTTAAGATTGTTCTTAAGGCAGAGAGGAAACTGTATGTCCTCGAGACGGCTATACCGCCTCAACCCGCTGCGAACGCCGCAAGGGCGGTTCGGGATGCCTATGAAAAGCATGTCAATGATAGCATTGATGTCGCTTGCCTGATGCTTGCGTCTATGACGCCAGAGCTGCAATGTCAGCATGAGGATCTGTCTGCTATACAGATTATAGCAAACCTCAAGATGTTGTATGCTGCACAGGCTAGGACTGAACGCTACAATTTGACTAAGCTTTTCTTTCAGAGCAAACTGGCTGAAGGGAGTCCAGTGGGAGCTCACGTACTCAAGATGATTGGGTACAAGGAGGCTCTAGAGAAACTGGGACATACCATCAATCAGGAGCTTGCTGTAGACATCATTCTTCAGTCTCTCCCGGCCTCTTTCGATCCGTTCATTATTAATTTTAATATGAACAAGATCGACTGTACCCCGGCAGAGTTACTGAACATGCTCTTGACTACAGAATTGACTCTAAAGGGAAAGCCTTCAACCTCTGTCTTGATGGTTCCTTCCAGGAACAAGAAGAAGGGGAAGAAGGGCAAAGCCCCTGTTAAGAGTTACAGCAAGGCTCTGAAACAAAAGGTTAAGCGGTCGAAGGACAACAGATGTTTCCATTGTGGCCAGCTGGGTGACTGGAAAAAGGACTGTAAAGCGCTCCAAGGAGACAAGAAGGGAAGCATCGCTTCTGACTCAGGTATTTTGTGACTGAGGTCATGATATCTTCTTCTTCTATTTCATGGGTGTTGGACACTGCATGTGGAGTTCACATTTGTTCAAATGTACAGGAACTCAAGAGAAGAAGACAGGTGGGACAGCATGAGGTGGACCTACGAGTTGGAAACGGGGCACGGGTTGCTGCTGTTGCTGTAGGAGAATATCACATCTCATTACCATCTGGACTTGTATTAGAATTGGACAGTTGTTATTTTGTCCTAGCATAACGAAAAATATTATCTCTATTCCTGCTCTTGTCAGGAAAGGGTTTTCCTTTGAATGCAATATTTCAAAGTGTGTTATTTCTTATGATAATATTGTTTATGCTACTGGATCAATTAACAATGGGTTATTCATGTTGGACATGGAATATTCTATACAAAATATTGATAATAAGAAAGCCTGTTGGGGTATGCCCTTAAGGCTAATGTTTGAGGCCTTGGGATTGTATAAGTATCATGTAATAAACTCTTAAGTTTATAATAAGGCATGGTTGTTATTCAGGTTGTTACCTTGTCTGCTGTAATAAGTGTACTTCTGAATAATGTCTCAAAGCTGTTCAGCTAGGCTGACAGGCTATATGTCCTTAGTCGAGATATCTTGGTGAACATGAGACAGCCTTGATATGATGGAGACTAATATGAGTGCTAATCTTATAGGATGCTTCGAGCATGGAATAAGATGTAGACTCATGGGTACATTGGATGTACTGGACAGACCCTACTGGGATATTGCATTGCTTGTCACAATATGAATGATCCCTGTAAGCAGCAAGTGGCACATGTCCTCTGACTTGAGATCACTTGTGTTTCTAAATGATGATTGTCATTGTCTTGAGGTAGTTCAATATCATTTGAAATATAATGATTATAGACTATCTTGGATGGTGAGCTTGAATCAGGTTAGGGCACTAGTGATAGACATAGGATTGCCGTCTCCTTGTTTAAGGAGTGTGGTGTTCTAAGGGCCCCCCTATATGAGATGATTGAGATAGTGTATGGCCATACCCAGATGACTATGTGCATCTGATCTAATCATGCTCATCGTATTGGAGTTACAAGCTTGACCCGCTTGTCCAATAAGAACATCCAGTGGCAAAGGACACATGTATGCCTTGTGAATTGAGTCACACTTGTGCTATGGTTTGGGAGTAGTCTTGGAAGACTCTTTCCTTTATATCGGGAGACAGTGATGTGTTGCTAGATACCCCTCACTGATCGTGATAACGTAAGTTATCGTTACCGACATTTAGAGGAAACCCTCAGGGTCGCACAATTTGGTGATATGGCTTACTTGAGTCAGATCGTATGGACTGGATTCTTTGAGTTCAGATTAAAGGGATTTAATCTCTGATTGTAAGTGAGATCTGGTCTGATCATGTTTGATTGATTAGGACTTGAGATCGGTAAGCTTCGATCGAGAGAGGTGATGCTAGATCGGAGAGATCAAGGGCATCAGATGATGAATGGTTAGATCATGAGCCTTGGGGGTTCAATTTGGTCTAGACCAAGTGGCTAGAGCTATTTCGGTTTGGTTTGTTGAACCAAAGCCGATTTGACATTTTGGCTTGAACCGGTTCACAATGGTGAACGCATGGTTCAATCCTAAAATGCGTTTGGGTTGAGTTGAGCGCATGGACTTGATGAGCTTCCATTTATGGAAAGTCATCAAGGGCCGGTTTCACTCACTTCAATGCCAAAAACGCATATGCGTTTGCTCTCTTCTCTTCAACGCATTCGACTTTGGTTGGGTGGTGATTGACGAAGAGAAGGAGACGTTGAGCAAGAGGAGCTCTCGGCCAAGAGGTTCATCATCCCCTTCCATTCGACACTTGAAGGCTTGGGTGTCTTGCTAGCACAAGTGACCGCAAGGAGTAAGCATCTTCACCTTGTGTGTGAACTTGTGGAGGAGATCTACTTTGTTCTCTTTATCCAAGCCGACTTCCAAGCATATGGCGTTGGTATGATTTTTATCTCAATCTATTCAATCGATTATAGTTGAACATATGGCATGCAAATGATCTTGAACCCTTGCTTCCGCTTGCATATTTTACATTAGCGCCATGCTTAGGGTTTTGCCCCCTTATGATTAGGGGTTCCTACAAAGCCAAGTATGCTGATGAAAGCACCTTGCTATGGCATAGTCGTTTAGGCCATATTAACAAGAAACGCATTAAGCGGTTGCAAGATCATGGACTGCTGGGATCATTCTCCTATGAGGAGCTTGATACATGCAAAGCTTGTTTAATGGGTAAAATGACGAAGGCTCCTTTTCCTAACAAAGGTCAAAGGGCTTCAGGTTTACTTGACCTTATACACAGTGATGTGTGTGGGCCATTTAGTAAACATGCCAGAGGTGGCTATTCATACTTCATTACCTTTACTGATGATTTCAGTAGATACGGGTATGTCTATCTAATGAGACATAAGAGTGAATCTTTTGACAAGTTCAAAGAGTTCAAAAATGAAGTTCAAAATCAGCTAGGCCGAAATATCAAGGCACTTCGCTCAGATCGAGGTGGAGAATACCTAAGTCGAGAGTTTACTGACTATCTGAAGTAGTGTGGGATTATCTCACAGCTTACTCCGCCAGAAACACCGCAATGGAATGGTGTGTCCGAGAGGAGGAACAGAACCTTATTGGATATGGTTCGTTCAATGATGAGTCAGGCTAATCTACCTTACTCCTTTTGGGGATTTGCACTGGAAACAGCCGCAAAGGTACTAAACCGAGTGCCATCCAAGGCAGTTTCAAAGACTCCATATGAGTTATGGTATGGGAAACAGCCGAGCTTGACATTTATTAAGATCTAGGGTTGCGAGGCTTATGTCAAAAAGCTTGCCTCTGGGAAACTAGAGAGCAGATCTGAGAAATGCATCTTTGTCGGTTACCCTAAGGAAACTAAGGGTTATTATTTCTACGATCCCAAAGAGAACAAAGTAATTGTTGCTCGGACGGCCATTTTTCTTGAGAAGGAATTTCTTCTGCATGAGGCCAGTGGGAGAGAAATAAAGCTGGATGAGAATCCAGAGGAAGGACAAAGTAGTCAAGCACAGTTGGATGAGCATGAGCCAGTTGATCAGGTTATTGAACAACCTGAGGCTCAGATATCACGGGAACCGCGAAGATCGGGAAGGATCCGTCGACAGCCTGAGCACTATGATGGAGTCTACATCATTGATCATGATGAACCCCTCACTTATGCGGATGCGGTCAGTGGACCGGAATCAGCGAGATGGCTTGAAGCTATGCGAGCCGAGATGGACTCCATGTCAGAGAACCAAGTCTGGGATTTGGTTGATCCGCCTCCGGGAATTATCCCTATAGGGTGTAAATGGATCTTCAAGAAGAAGATTGACATGGATGGTAACGTGGTTACCTATAAAGGCAGGCTAGTTGCGAAAGGTTTCAAACAAATCTACGGGATAGATTATGATGAAACTTTCTCTCCTGTAGCCATGTTCAAGTCTATTCGGATTATTCTTGCAATAGCAGCATATTATGATTATGAGATCTGGCAGATGGATGTGAAGACCGCTTTCCTTAATGGAAATCTGGATCAGGATGTGTATATGACACAACCTGAAGGTTTCACTAATCCATCAGATCGTCATAAAATATGCAAGTTAAAGAAGTCCATTTATGGACTTAAGCAAGCATCAATAAGCTGGAATATTCGTTTTGATGAATCAATCTGTGAGTTTGGTTTCATCAAGAATGAAGATGACCCGTGTGTATATAAGAGGTTTAATGGGAGCGTAATCACTTTCCTAGTCCTCTACGTCGATGATATCTTAATCATTGGAAACGATATTCCTGAACTACATGCGGTTAAGGCATGGTTAAGAAAATGTTTCCAGACGAAAGATCTAGGAGAAGCAGCCTATATATTAGGTGTGAAGATCTACAGAGATAGATCTAAGAGGCTTCTCGGGCTGTGCCAGAGTACTTACATCGATAAAGTCCTGGAGAGATTCCATTTAGAGAATTCTAAAAGAGGATATCTTCCAGTCAGACATGGTCTGAATCTTTCAAAGAGTCAGTGTCCGCAAACACAGACTGAGAAAGATGAAATGGACAAAACGCCTTATGCTTCGGCTATTGGGTCCATTATGTATGCGATGTTGTGTACTCACCCAGACGTCGCTTACGGGTTAAGCGTAACCAGTCGATTCCAAAGTAATCCAGGTCAGGCACACTGGATTGCAGTCAAGAATATTTTAAAATATCTGCGGAGGACCAAAGATATGTTCTTGATGTATGGTGGTCAGGAAGAACTCAGTATTGAAGGATATACTGACGCTTCGTTCCAATCTGACCAGGATGATTTCCGATCGCAATCAGGCTATGTTTTTAGCTTGAATGGAGGTGTGGAAAAGTTTCAAACAATCTATTGTTGCTGATTCTACAACAGAAGCCGAGTATGTTGCAGCCTCAGAAGCATCTAAGGAGGCAGTGTGGATTCGTAAGTTCATTCAGGAACTTGGTGTTGTTCCTTCGAGTGCAGATCCTTTGGTTATCTTCTGTGATAACACTGGAGCAATAGCACAGGCAAAGGAACCACGGTCACACCAGAAGTCCAAGCACATACAGAGACGGTTTCACTTGATCCGGGAGATCATTGATCGAGGCGAGATCAAAATCTGCAAGGTTCATACAGATGACAATCTGGCAGACCCGCTTACAAAGCCTCTGGCGCAGCAGAAGCATGAAAAGCACTGTAATAATATGGGTTTGAGATTTCTCAACCATTAGATTAAGTGCAAGTGGGAGATTGTTGGGGTATGCCCTTAAGGCTAATGTTTGAGGCCTTGGGATTATATCAGTATCATGTATAAACTCTTTGTTTATAAAGGCAATGGTTATTATTCAGGTTGTTACATCATCTGCTGCAATATGTATACTTCTGAATAATGTCTCAATGCTGTTCAACTAGGCTGACATGCAGTTAAGTCCTTAGTCGAGATATCTTGGTGAACTTGAGACAGCCTTGATATGATTGAGATTAATATGTGTTCTAATCTTATAGGATGCTTCGAGCATGGAATAAGATGTAGACTCATGGGTACATTGGATGTACTGGACAGACCCTACTAGGATATTCGATTGTTTGTCACAATGTGAATAATCCTTGTATGCAAACAAGTGGCATATGTCCTCTGACTTGAGATCACTTGTGTTTCTAAATGATGATTGTCATTGTTTTAAGGTAGTTCGATATCATTTGAAACATAATGGTTATAGACTATCTTGGATAATGATCATGAGTCAGGTTAGGACACTAGTGATAGATATAGGATTGCCGTCTCCTTAATAGGAGTGTGATGTTCTAATGGGCCCCCCCCTGGATGAGATGATTGAGAAAGTGTATGGCCTGTTGGGGTATGCCCTTAAGGCTAATGTTTGAGGCCTTGGGATTGTATCAGTATCATGTAATAAACTCTTATGTTTATAAAGGCATGGTTGTTATTCAGTTTGTTACATTATCTGCTGCAATAAGTGTACTTCTGAATAATGTCTCAAAGTTGTTCAGCTGGGCTGACATGCTGTAAAGTCCTTAGTCGAGATATCTTGGTGAACATGAGACAGCCTTGATATGATTGAGACTAATATGTGCTCTAATCTTATAGGATGCTTCGAGCATGGAATAAGATGTAGACTCATGGGTACATTGGATGTACTGGACAGACCCTACTAGGATATTCAATTGGTTGTCACAATATGAATAATCCTTGAATGTAACAAGTGGCACATTTCCTCTGACTTGAGATCACTTGTGTTTTCTAAATGATGATTGTCATTGTTTTGAGGTAGTTCAATATCATTTGAAACATAATGGTTATAGACTATCTTGGATGGTGAGCTTGAATCAGGTTAGGGCACTAGTGATAGATATAGGATTGCCGTCTCCTTAATTGGAGTGTGATGTTCTAAAGGGGCCCCCTGGATGAGATGATTGAGAAAGTGTATGGCCATACCCAGGTGACTGTGTTCATCTGTTCTAATCTTGCTCATCATATTGGAACTACAAGCTTGACACGCTTGTCCAATAAGAACATCCAGTGGCAAAGGAAATATGCATGCCTTGTGAGTTGGATTCACACTTGTGCTGTGGTTTGGGTGTAGTCTTGGAAGACTCTTTCCTTTATATCGGGAGACAGTGATGTGTTGCTAGATACCCCTCACTGATCGTGATAATGTAAGTTATCGTTACCGATATTTAAAGGAAACCCTTAGGGTCGCACAATTTGATGATATGGCTTACTTAAGTCAGATCGTGTGGACTGAATTATTTGGGTTCAGTTTAAAGGGATTTAATCTCTGATTGTGAGTGAGATCTGGTCTAATCATGTTTGATTGATTAGGGCTTGAGATCGGTAAGCTTCGATCGAGAGAATGGATGCTAGATCAGTGAGATCAGGAGCATCAAGAGATCAACGGTCAGATCAAGAGCCTTAGGGTTTAATGTGATCTGGACTAATTGCTTGGGTTAATTGGTCTATGAACCAGACCTAGTTGAACCGGCTCATGATATGAGCGCTTGGTTCAAAGAGGGGAGAGGAAAATGCGATTGGTTCATGAGCGCATGAACACATGATCGCATGAAAGAGTAAGGTTGGCTATTTTTAGCAACCACGCCTCCATGTTTTGGGTAGAGCGCATCTCTTGTCGCCTCACTCCTATTCCCGTCGCCTCCTCTCGTGGAAGTTTCTCTTCACGCTTTGGAGAGTCGAGGACTGAGAAAGCAAGACGTTCTTCTTCCCTTCTCACACGAACAAAGACACCAAGGAACTTTGCTAGCACAAGGTGTACCGAAGGGAGTAAGCGCATAGATCTTCTTGTGTGCGAACCGTTTGGAGGAAAGCGACTTCACTTTCTTCTTCCTAGACGCCATCCAACAAATGGCATTGGTATGGTTCTATCTCTTATATACAATCGATTTAAGTTGATTATATTACATGCATTGAAAAGATCCCAAGAAACCCCCTTTCCGCTGCTTGAAATATAACATGCGCCTATCTAGGGTTTCGCCCCCTTGTCTAAGGGAACCTTCAATTGGTATCAGAGCCGGTTGTTTGCATGTTTCTATGATTGCTTAAGACTTTGTGATCCATATATGTGAAAGTATGAGTATGCTTAGATCTATAACATGCGCATATTAGATGTTTCATGCGAAAAATATTTCATGCTACATTTTTATGTTGGCGCATGTTCTTGGCGCTTGTTTCATTGTGTTTTCAAAACAAAACTTGCGCGACTCTCATTAGATCTAAGAGGCGCCTGCTTTAAACCCTTAGACGGGTTATTAGGGTTGAAGTCATCCCCTAGGTTAGATCCAAACAGTCTGATCAGACTATCTGACAGCCTTGATGGGTCGACCAGATAGCATCTGTGCGCAAGCACGAGATGGCTATAGGTCGACTGCAGACAGGCGTGTAGCGATGTCTGATTGAGACGACTAGTGAACACACATGAGTTAGGCCCGGGGTCACACCCGCTTGCCAGAACTCATGAGGGTTGTTCAGCCCTGGCGCATGCATGGTTGACCATTAGGTCGACTCAAGTCAGTTACGACTTGGAGCATGCAAGGGCAATGGATCTGACTAGGTTTGATGAGTGGATCCCTTGTAATGGACCGTCGTAAGGCAGCAGGGCAAATAAGGAAATTAAAATTGATGCCAATGGGTTTTTCAAAAATTTATTTTCTTATTGGATCACATGCTGATTAGATGCCATATGTATGTTTATTTAATCTTATGTGGGCTGCCCGTTTAATGTGTGCTGTGCTGGGGCCTGCGTGCCTGGAATTTTATTGTAAATTAATTCTTATTTTTGTGATCTGCGAATCACAGTTTAATTAATTTATAAAATGTAATTGACCTGCGAGTCAATCTTGTCTAGATAGATTAATTTGTAAATTAATCAGACAAGAGCACAGAGCACACTTGGCAGAGGCGCTTGCAGCAGAGGCTTGACCAGGTGGGAGGTCCAGGGTTCGACTCTGGGACCAGGCGCATTTTCCCTGGTAGGCGCACCTGAGCTGCAGATGGCGCTTGGGCCCTGGTTTGGGCCAGATGAGCAGCAAAAGACCCATGAAGAAAAGCAAGTGAAGACTTAAGTTTAATTTAAGGTCTAACTTAGGCTTAATGGGCTTTTACCACATAAGATCAGCATGCTTTCTATTTATTGCTTTTATAATTAGAATTGCATGAGTTTATCTTCTGCTATCACCATAGGAATTGCATGATAGTTAAGAAGATAAAAGACCGTTAAAATCCAACGCTAAAATATCAAGCTCGTAAGCCTTCTGACGCGAAACCTCACTGTTCTGACTATCGTTGGAGCCGTGTTGTACCCACTCAGTGGGCACGTCCATCTATCTTCAGACGGTGCCGGATTACACCTGCGTGTTACAGAGAAGGGATTTATCGCTTCTCGTTGCTCAGCATAGCACGTGGTGGTCCAGGGAGTAGGTCGGGTTAGCTTGACCATGTAGGCTACATATGTGGCGCATATGGTAGCACATGGACGCAGCCATCTGTGGGGTCAGAGATTGTGTTGTACCAACTCAGTTGGCACAGTCTGCTGGATTGCCCAGATGAAGGGGAATCGCACGGGTTGGCGATTGGCAGGGATTGCCTACCAGAGATTAGTGCTTGTACTCTCTGTGCATCTTATCTCGCCTGAGCGGGACGCGGAGACCAAGTATGAAATCTGGATCCCATCTCACTAAAAGAGTTCTACTCTTTCGGGCTGTTTTGCTGGATTTTTCAGCCAGATAAAATAGTGAGAAAAAGAATCATTCTTATGTCCTGATTGATTCTTAACATTGATACTGACCTTGCTGTTCTTGCATTGTTGTAGATTCCTGCAGCAACGAACACCATGAGCTTCAGTGTGCGATCCCTACTGGAAAGGGAGAAGTTTGCTGGGCCGAACTTCTCAGACTGGTACGGACACCTTAAGATTGTTCTTAAGGCAGAGAGGAAACTGTATGTCCTCGAGACGGCAATACCGCCTCTGTTGGGGTATGCCCTTAAGGCTAATGTTTGAGGCCTATGGGAATGTATTTGTATCATGTAATAAACTGTTATGTTTATAAAGGCATGGTTGTTATTCAGTTAGCTACATTGTCTGCTGCAATATATGTTCTTCTGAATAATGTCTCAAAGCTGTTCAGCTCGGCTGACATGCTATTATGTCCTTAGTCGATATATCTTGGTGAACATGAGACAGCCTTGATATGATTGAGACTAATATGTGTTCTAATCTTATAGGATGCTTCGAGCATGGAATAAGATGTAGACTCATGGGTACATTGGATGTACTGGACAGACCCTACTAGGATGTTCAATTGTTTGTCACAATGTGAATATTCCTTGATTAAGACAAGTGGCACATTTCCTCTGACTTGAGATCACTTGTGTTTTCTAAATGATGATTGTCATTGTTTTGAGGTAGTTCAATATCATTTGAAACATAATGATTATAGACTATCTTGGATGGTGAGCTTGAGTCAGGTTAGAGCACTAGTGATAGACATAGGATTGCCGTCTCCTTGTTTAAGGAGTGTGATGTTCTAAAGGGGCCCCCTGGATGAGATGATTGAGAAAGTGTATGGCCATACCCAGGTGACAGTGTTCATCTGTTCTAATCATGCTCATCATATTGGAGTTACGAGCTTGACAGGCTTGTCCAATAAGAACATCCAGTGGCAAAGGAAATATGTATGCTTTGTGATTTGATTCACACTTGTGCTGTTTTTGGGTGTAGTCTTGGAAGACTCATTTCTTTATATCGGGAGATAGTGATGTGTTGCTAGATACCCCTCACTGATCGTGATAATGAGAATTATCGTTACCGACATTTAAAGGAAACCCTTAGGGTCGCACAATTTGATGATATGGCTTACTTAAGTCAGATCGTGTGGACTGAATTGTTTGGGTTCAGTTTAAAGGGAATTAGTCTCTGATTGTAAGTGAGATCTGGTCTGATCATGTTTGATTGATTAGGGCTTAAGATCGGTAAGCTTCGATCGAGAGAATAGATGCCAGATCGGTCAGATCAGGGGCATCGAGGAGATCGACGGTTAGATCGGGAACCTTAGGGTTTATTTAAGATCTAGACTAGATCATTGGCTTGATTGGTTCTTAAACCGAACCAAAGTGAACCGGCTCACTTGATGAGCGCATGGTTCAAGGGGAGAGGAGTTGGCGACAAGTTCACTTGGCGTGAACGTTGGGGTGAGGAGTGGTTACTATTTTTAGTAACCATGATCTCCACTTGGTGGGTGCTCTCGTCCGAATAGAGTATTCTCTATTTTCGCCACTTCAACTTATTTTCCTCTCGCCCATATTCCTCTCGAGATTATTGTGTGAGTGTGGCGACGCTTGACGCTTGACGCTTGAGGAGGATTCGGCCAAGAAAGATTGACATCTCATTTTCCCTTCACTCGTCAAAGGACCTCTTGGAACCTTGCTAGCACAAGGAGCACCAAGAGAGATAGCAACATCATCTTGTGTGTGACGACAAGGAGAAGATCTCGTTTGATCTTTGCTTCCAAGCCGCCATCTAGAAATGGCAATGGTATGGATCGAATCACCTCTTATGCATTCGGGTTTTCTTTAAGTTGATTATATAAGGTGCATGCGATTCTTAGAGACCCTATCCGCTGCTTGAAAACTGAATATGCGCCATGCTGGGTTTCGCCCCCCTCTAGAAAGGGGTTCCAACAACTGGTATCAGAGCAGTTTTCTATGCATCTTTGTATGATTGCTTAAGCTTATGTGATCCATGTTTGCGTGTACAAGCTTAGATCTAGTTAACATGCGTTTTTTTTTTTCTTTAAGTTTTTGTACATGCGAAACTTGAAGTATGTTATCATTGGCGCATGTTGTTCTTGGCGCATGCTTAGTGTTTTTCTTAAAAACCCTAATTAACATGCGCGACTCACTCTAGATCTAAGGCTCTACTATAAACCCTTAAACGGGTTATTAGGGTTGAAGTCACCCCTAGTTTAGATCCAACAGTCTGATCAGACTATCTGACAGCCTGAATGGGTCGACCAGATAGCACCTTGGCGCAAGCCTATGGTGGCTATAGGTCGACTGCAGACAGGTGTGTAGCGAAGTCTGATTGAGACGATTAATGAACGCACCTGAGTTAGGCCCGGGGTCACGCCCGCTTGCCAGACCTCAGTGTGGTCGTTCAGCCCTGACGCATGCATGGTTGACCTTATGGTCGACTCAAGTCAGTTAGGACTTGGTGCATGCAAGGGCAGTGGATCTGACTAGGTTGGATGAGTGGATCCCTAGTAATGGATCGTTGTAAGGTTGTAGGGCAAATAAGGAAAAATTAAAATTGATCCCAAGGGGTTTTCGAAAATTTTAATTTTTATGATGGATCACTTGATTGCTGATTGGATGCATGTGTTTGTCTATTTAGTCTTATGTGGGCTGCCCATGTTAAATCTGTGCTGTGCTGGGGCCTGCGTGCCTGGATTTAAAATTGTAAATTAATTATTGTGATCTGCGCATCACATTGTTTTAATTTATAAAATGTAAGTGACCTGCGTGTCACTCTTGTCTAGATAGTTAAATTTGTAATTTAATTTGACAAGAGCACAGTGCACACTTGGCAGAGGCGCATGCAGCAAGTGGCTGGACCAGGTGGGAGGTCTAGGGTTCGACCCTAGGACCTGGCGCATATTCCTGGTGGGCGCACCTGTGCTGCAGATGGCGCTTGGGCCCAGGTTTGGGCCAGATGAGCAGCAAAAGACCCATGAAGAGCAAATGAAGACTTAAGTTAGGTTAAGGTCTTCTAGGGCTATGGGCTTTTACCACATAAGATACATGCTTTCTTTTATTGTATAATATTAGAATTGCATGTTTAAGTTTATCTTCTGCTATCACCATAGGAATTGCATGATAGTGAAGAAGATAAAAGACCGTTAAAATCCAACGCTAAAATATCAAGCTCGTAAGCCTTCTGACGCGAAACCTCACTGTTCTGATTATCGTTGGAGCCGTGTTGTACCCACTCAGTGGGCACGTCCATCTATCTTCAGACGGTGCGGGATTACACCTGCGTGTTACAGAGTAGGGATTTATCCCTTCTCGTTGCTCAGCATAGCACGTGGTGGTCCAGGGAGTAGGTCGGGTCAGCTTGACCGTGTAGGCTACATATGTGGCGCATATGGTAGCACATGGAGGCAGCCATCTGTGGGGTCAGAGATTGTGTTGTACCAACTCAGTTGGCACAGTCTGCTGGATTGCCCAGATGAAGGGGAATCGCACGGGTTGGCGATCGGCAGGGACTGCCTACCAGAAACTAGTGCTTGTACTCTCTGTGCATCTTATCTCGCCTGAGCGGGACGCGGAGACCAAGTATGAAATCTGGATCCCATCTCACTAAAAGAGTTCTACTCTTTCGGGCTGTTTTGCTGGATTTTTCACGCCTGATAAAATAGTGAGAAAAAGAATCTTTCTTAAGTCCTGATCGATTCTTATACATTGATACTGACCTTGCTGTTCTTGCATTGTTGTAGATACCTGCAGCAACGAACACCATGAACTTCAATGTGCGATCCCTACTGGAAAGGGAGAAGTTTGCTGGGCCGAACTTCTCTGACTGGTTTGGACACCTTAAGATCATTCTTAAGGCAGAGAGGAAACTGTATGTCCTCGAGACGGCGATACCGCCGCAGCCCGCTCCGAACGCCGCAAGGGCGGTTCGGGAAGCCTATGAAAAGCACGTCAATGATAGCATTGATGTCGCTTGCCTGATGCTAGCGTCTATGACGCCACCGCTGCAGCGTCAGCATGAGGATATGTCAGCTATACAGATTATAGCAAACCTCAAGATGTTGTATGCTGCACAGGCGAGGACTGAACGCTATAATTTGACTAAGCTCTTCTTTCAGAGCAAACTGGCTGAGGGGAGCCCAGTGGGAGCTCACGTGCTCAAGATGATTGGGCACAAGGAGGCTCTGGAGAAACTGGGGCACACCATCAACCAGGAGCTTGCTGTGGACATTATTCTGCAGTCTCTCCCGCCATCATTCGACGCGTTCATTATTAATTTTAATATGAACAAAATCGATTGTACTCCGGCAGAGCTGCTGAATATGCTCTTGACCACTGAGGAGACTCTGAAGGGTAAGCCTTCGACCTCTGTCTTGATGGTTCCTTCAAGGAACAAGAAGAAGGGGAAGAAGGGCAAGGCCCTGGTCAAGAATTACAGCAAGGCTCTGAAGCAGAAGGTGAAGCGGTCCAAGGAATACAGGTGTTTCCACTGTGGCCAGCTGGGTCACTGGAAAAAGGACTGTAAAGCGCTCCAAGGAGATAAGAGGGGAAGCATCGCTTCTGGCTCAGGTATATTCGTGACTGAGGTCATGTTTTCTTCTTCTATATCATGGGTGTTGGACACTGCATGTGGAGTTCACATTTGTTCAAATGTACAGGAACTCAAGAGAAGAAGGCAGGTGGGACAGCATGAGGTGGACCTACGAGTTGGAAACGGGGCACGGGTTGCTGCTGTTGCTGTAGGAGACTACTTCATTCCTTTACCATCTGGCATTGTATTGGAACTAGACAATTGTTATTTTGTTCCCAGTATAACTAAAAATATTATCTCCATTCCTGCTCTTGTCAGGAAGGGGTTTTCCTTTGAATGCAATATTTCAAAGTGTATTTTGTCTTATGATAATATTGTTTATGCAACTGGTTCAATTAACAATGGGTTATTCATGTTGGACATGGAAAGTTCTATACAAAATGTTGATATTAAGAAAGCCAAGTATGCTGATGACAGCACCTTGCTGTGGCATAGTCGTTTAGGCCATATAAACGAGAAACGCATTAAGCGGTTGCATGATCATGGACTGCTGGGATCATTCTCCTATAAGGAGATTGATACATGCAAAGCTTGTTTGATGGGTAAAATGACGAAGTCACCTTTTCCTCACAAAGGTCAAAGGGCTTCAGGTTTACTTGACCTTATACACAGTGATGTGTGTGGGCCATTTAGTAAACATGCCAGAGGTGGCTATCAGTACTTCATTACCTTTACTGATGATTTCAGTAGATACGGGTATGTCTATCTGATGAGACATAAAAGTGAATCTTTTGACAAGTTCAAAGAGTTCAAGAATGAAGTACAAAATCAGCTAGGCCGAAATATCAAGGCACTTCGCTCAGATCGAGGTGGTGAATACCTAAGTCATACGTTTACTGACTATCTAAAGGAGTGTGGGATTATCTCACAGCTCACTCCGCCAGGAACACCGCAATGGAATGGTGTGTCCGAGAGGAGAAATAGAACGCTACTTGATATGGTTCGTTCTATGATGAGTCAGGCTACTCTTCCATACTCCTTTTGGGGTTTTGCGCTGGAAACAGCTGCAAAGGTACTAAACCGAGTGCCATCCAAAGCAGTTTCTAAAACTCCATATGAGTTATGGTATGGGAAACAGCCAAGCTTGACATTTATCAGGATCTGGGGCTGCGAGGCTTATGTCAAAAAGCTCGCCTCTGGGAAACTAGAGAGCAGATCTGACAAATGTATCTTTGTCGGTTACCCTAAGGAAACTAAGGGTTATTATTTCTACGATCCCAAGGAGAACAAGGTTTTTGTTGCTCGGACGGCCATATTTCTTGAGAAGGAGTTTCTTCTGCAAGAGGCCAGTGGGAGAGAAATAAAACTGGATGAGAATCCAGAGGAAGGACAAAGTAGTCAAGCACAGTTGGATGAGCCTGAGCCGGTAGAACAGGTTATTGAACAACCTGAGGCTCAAATATCACGGGAACCGCGAAGATCGGGTAGGATCCGTCGACAGCCTGAGCGCTATGACGGAGTCTACATCATTGACAATGATGAACCCCTTACTTATGCGGATGCGGTCAGTGGACCGGAGTCAGCGAGATGGCTTGAGGCTATGCGCGCCGAGATGGACTCCATGTCAGATAACCAAGTCTGGGATTTGGTTGATCCGCCTTCGGGAGTTATCCCTATAGGCTGTAAATGGATCTTCAAGAAGAAGATTGACATGGATGGTAACGTGGTTACCTATAAAGGCAGGCTAGTTGCGAAAGGTTTCAAACAAATCTACGGGATAGATTATGATGAAACTTTCTCACCTGTAGCCATGTTTAAGTCTATTCGGATTCTTTTCGCGATAGCTGCATATTATGATTATGAGATTTGGCAGATGGATGTGAAAACAGCTTTCCTTAATGGAAATCTGGATGAGGATGTGTATATGACACAACCTGAGGGTTTCACTAATCCAGCAGATCGTCATAAGATATGCAAGTTAAAGAAGTCTATTTATGGACTTAAGCAAGCATCTAGAAGCTGGAATATTCGTTTTGATGAATCAGTTACTGAATTTGGTTTCATCAAGAACGAGGATGACCCGTGTGTATATAAGAGGTTTAGTGGGAGCGTGATTACTTTCCTAGTCCTCTACGTCGATGACATCTTGATCATTGGAAATGACATTCCTGAAATGCATGCTGTTAAAGCATGGCTGAGGAAGTGTTTCCAGATGAAAGATCTAGGAGAAGCAGCCTATGTGTTAGGTGTGAAGATCTACAGGGATAGATCTAAGAGGCTTCTCGGGCTGTGCCAGAGTACTTACATCGATAAGGTCCTGGAGAGATTTCATTTAGAGAATTCTAAACGTGGATATCTTCCAGTCAGACATGGTCTGAGTCTTTCGAAGAGTCAGTGTCCACAAACACAGACTGAGAAAGATGAAATGGACAATACGCCTTATGCTTCGGCTATTGGTTCCATTATGTATGCGATGTTGTGTACTCGCCCAGACGTCGCTTACGGGTTAAGCGTAACCAGTCGTTTCCAAAGTAATCCAGGTATGGCGCACTGGATTGCAGTCAAGAACATTTTAAAATATCTGCGGAGGACCAAAGATATGTTCTTGATATATGGTGGTCAGGAAGAACTCAGTATTGAAGGATATACTGACGCTTCGTTCCAGTCGGACCAGGATGATTTCCGATCGCAATCAGGCTATGTTTTTAGCTTGAATGGAGGTGCAGTGGTGTGGAAGAGTTTCAAATAGTCAACTGTTGCTGATTCCACAACAGAAGCCGAGTATGTTGCAGCCTCGGAAGCATCCAAGGAGGCAGTCTGGATTCGTAAGTTCGTGAGAGAACTTGGTGTTGTTCCTTCGAGTGTCGATCCTTTGGTTATCTTCTGTGATAACACTGGAGCAATCGCACAAGCAAAGGAACCACGGTCGCACCAGAAGTCCAAGCACATACTGAGACGGTTTCACTTGATCAGGGAGATCATAGATCGTGGCGAGATCAAAATCTGCAAGGTTCATACAGATGACAATCTGGCAGACCCGCTTACCAAGCCTCTGGCGCAGCAGAAGCATGAGAAGCACTGTAATAATATGGGTTTGAGATTTCTCAACCATTAGATTAAGTGCAAGTGGGAGATTGTTGGGGTATGCCCTTAAGGCTAATGTTTGAGGCCTATGGGAATGTATTTGTATCATGTAATAAACTGTTATGTTTATAAAGGCATGGTTGTTATTCAGTTAGCTACATTGTCTGCTGCAATATATGTTCTTCTGAATAATGTCTCAAAGCTGTTCAGCTCGGCTGACATGCTATTATGTCCTTAGTCGATATATCTTGGTGAACATGAGACAGCCTTGATATGATTGAGACTAATATGTGTTCTAATCTTATAGGATGCTTCGAGCATGGAATAAGATGTAGACTCATGGGTACATTGGATGTACTGGACAGACCCTACTAGGATGTTCAATTGTTTGTCACAATGTGAATATTCCTTGATTAAGACAAGTGGCACATTTCCTCTGACTTGAGATCACTTGTGTTTTCTAAATGATGATTGTCATTGTTTTGAGGTAGTTCAATATCATTTGAAA
Source organism: Costus lasius (assembly GCA_027563935.2). NCBI lineage: Eukaryota > Viridiplantae > Streptophyta > Magnoliopsida > Zingiberales > Costaceae > Costus > Costus lasius. Next base: position 89,088,666 of record CM050446.2, read on the forward strand.
CATAATGATTATAGACTATCTTGGATGGTGAGCTTGAGTCAGGTTAGAGCACTAGTGATAGACATAGGATTGCCGTCTCCTTGTTTAAGGAGTGTGATGTTCTAAAGGGGCCCCCTGGATGAGATGATTGAGAAAGTGTATGGCCATACCCAGGTGACAGTGTTCATCTGTTCTAATCATGCTCATCATATTGGAGTTACGAGCTTGACAGGCTTGTCCAATAAGAACATCCAGTGGCAAAGGAAATATGTATGCTTTGTGATTTGATTCACACTTGTGCTGTTTTTGGGTGTAGTCTTGGAAGACTCATTTCTTTATATCGGGAGATAGTGATGTGTTGCTAGATACCCCTCACTGATCGTGATAATGAGAATTATCGTTACCGACATTTAAAGGAAACCCTTAGGGTCGCACAATTTGATGATATGGCTTACTTAAGTCAGATCGTGTGGACTGAATTGTTTGGGTTCAGTTTAAAGGGAATTAGTCTCTGATTGTAAGTGAGATCTGGTCTGATCATGTTTGATTGATTAGGGCTTAAGATCGGTAAGCTTCGATCGAGAGAATAGATGCCAGATCGGTCAGATCAGGGGCATCGAGGAGATCGACGGTTAGATCGGGAACCTTAGGGTTTATTTAAGATCTAGACTAGATCATTGGCTTGATTGGTTCTTAAACCGAACCAAAGTGAACCGGCTCACTTGATGAGCGCATGGTTCAAGGGGAGAGGAGTTGGCGACAAGTTCACTTGGCGTGAACGTTGGGGTGAGGAGTGGTTACTATTTTTAGTAACCATGATCTCCACTTGGTGGGTGCTCTCGTCCGAATAGAGTATTCTCTATTTTCGCCACTTCAACTTATTTTCCTCTCGCCCATATTCCTCTCGAGATTATTGTGTGAGTGTGGCGATGCTTGACGCTTGACGCTTGAGGAGGATTCGGCCAAGAAAGATTGACATCTCATTTTCCCTTCACTCGTCAAAGGACCTCTTGGAACCTTGCTAGCACAAGGAGCACCAAGAGAGATAGCGACATCATCTTGTGTGTGACGACAAGGAGAAGATCTCGTTTGATCTTTGCTTCCAAGCCGCCATCTAGAAATGGCAATGGTATGGATCGAATCACCTCTTATGCATTCGGGTTTTCTTTAAGTTGATTATATAAGGTGCATGCGATTCTTAGAGACCCTATCCGCTGCTTGAAAACTGAATATGCGCCATGCTGGGTTTCGCCCCCCTCTAGAAAGGGGTTCCAACAGCCTCAACCCGCTCCGAACGCCGCAAGGGCGGTTCGGGATGCCTATGAAAAGCATGTCAATGATAGCATTGATGTCGCTTGCCTGATGCTAGCGTCTATGACGCCACCGCTGCAGCGTCAGCATGAGGATATGTCTGCTATAGAGATTATAGCGAACCTCAAGATGCTGTATGCTGCACAGGCGAGGACAGAACGCTATAATCTGACAAAGCTATTCTTTCAGAGCAAACTGGCTGAAGGGAGCCCAGTGGGAGCTCACGTGCTCAAGATGATTGGGCACAAGGAGGCTCTAGAGAAACTGGGGCATACCATCAATCAGGAGCTTGCTGTAGACATTATTCTGCAGTCTCTCCCGCCCTCTTTCGATGCGTTCATCATTAACTTTAATATGAACAAAATCGACTGTACTCCGGCAGAGCTGCTGAATATGCTCTTGACTACTGAGGAGACTCTGAAGGGAAAGCCTTCGACCTCTGTCTTAATGGTTCCTTCTAGGAACAAGAAGAAGGGGAAGAAGGGCAAGGCCCCTGTCAAGAGTTACAGCAAGGCTCTGAAGCAAAAAGTTAAGCGATCAAAGGAATACAGATGTTTCCACTGTGGCCAGCTGGGTCACTAGAAAAAGGACTGTAAAGCGCTCCAAGGAGATAAGAGGGGAAGCTTTGCTTCTGGCTCAGGTATTTATGTGACGGAAGTCATGATATCCTCTTCTTCTATTTCATGGGTGTTGGACACTGCATGTGGAGTTCACATTTGTTCAAATGTACAGGAACTCAAGAGAAGAAGGCAGGTGGGACAGCATGAGGTGGACCTACGAGTTGGAAACGGGGCACGGGTTGCTGCTGTTGCTGTAGGAGACTATTTCATCTCATTACCATCTGGACTTGTATTAGAACTGAACAATTGTTACTTTGTTCCCAGCATTACTAAAAATATTATCTCCATTCCTGCTCTTGTTAGGAAGGGATTTTCCTTTGAATGCAATATTTCAAAGTGTGTTCTTTCTTTAGATAATATTGTTTATGCTACTGGTTCAATTAACAATGGGTTATTCATGTTGGACATGGAATGTTCTATACAAAACATTGATAATAAGAAAGCCAAGTATGCTGATGACAGCACCTTGCTATGGCATAGTCGTTTAGGCCATATTAACAAGAAGCGCATTAAGCGGTTGCATGATCATGGACTGCTGGGATCATTCTCCTATGAGGAGATTGATACATGCAAAGCTTGTTTGATGGGCAAAATGATGAAGTCACCTTTTCCTCATAAAGGTCAAAGGACTTCAGGTTTACTTGACCTTATACACAGTGATGTGTGTGGGCCTTTTAGTAAACATGCCAGAGGTGGCTATCAGTACTTCATTACCTTCACTGATGATTTCAGTAGGTATGGGTATGTCTATCTTATGAGACACAAAAGTGAATCCTTTGACAAGTTCAAAGAGTTCAAGAATGAAGTACAGAATCAGCTTGGCCGAAATATCAAGGCACTTCGTTCTGATCGAGGTGGAGAATACTTGAGTCATGCGTTTACTGACTATCTGAAGGAGTGTGGGATTATCTCACAGCTCACTCCGCCAGGAACACCGCAATGGAATGGTGTGTCCGAGAGGAGAAATAGAACGTTACTTGATATGGTTCGTTCTATGATGAGTCAGGCTACTCTTCCATATTCCTTTTGGGGATTTGCACTGGAAACAGCTGCAAAGGTACTAAACCGAGTGTCATCCAAGGCAGTTTCAAAGACTCCATATGAGTTATGGTATGGGAAACAGCCGAGCTTGACATTTATCAGGATCTGGGGCTGCGAGGCTTATGTCAAAAAGCTCGCCTCAGGGAAACTAGAGAGCAGATCTGAGAAATGTATCTTTGTCGGTTACCCTAAGGAAACTAAGGGTTATTATTTCTACGATCCCAAAGAGAACAAGGTATTTGTTGCTCGGACGGCCATATTTCTTGAGAAGGAGTTTCTTCTGCAAGAAGCCAGTGGGAGAGAGATAAAGCTGGATGAGAATCCAGAGGAAGGACAAAGTAGTCAAGCACAGTTGGATGAGCCTGAGCCGGTGGATCAGGTTACTGAACAACCTGAGGCTCAGATATCACGGGAACCGCGAAGATCGGGAAGGATCCGTCGACAGCCTGAGCGCTATGACGGAGTCTACATCATTGATAATGATGAACCCCTCACTTATGCGGATGCGGTCAGTGGACCGGAGTCAGCGAGATGGCTTGAAGCTATGCGAGCCGAGATGGACTCCATGTCAGATAACCAAGTCTGGGATTTGGTTGATCCGCCTCTGGGAGTAATCCCGATAGGCTGCAAATGGATCTTCAAGAAGAAGATTGACATGGATGGTAACTGAAGGTACCCCTAAAGGGGGCGAAACCCTAAAGCATTGGCGCATATGGAAGATGCAAGCAGCGGAAAGGGGGTTTCTAGATCTTGCATGCTATATGATTAACAAAAAGAACCCGATTGCATATAGAGAAGGATCATACCATAGCCATTTCTAGATGGCGCCTTGGAAACAAAGATCGAACTGGATCTTCTCCAGAGGTGACGCACACAATTGATGTCGCCTACTCCTCCTTGCGATCCTTGTGCTAGCAAGGTCCAAAGATGTCTTTGTCGAGTGAAAGGGAAGAAGAACTTCTTGGCTTGGCGACTTTTTCCTTGTCGTCTATTCCTCTCCTTCACGCAAGAATGCCCCAAGAGCCAAAGACGAATTGGCGACAAAGCGTGAAGGCGTGAAGAGGGAAAACGTGAATCGTGGTCACGTTGAGAAGTGCTATCCAAAAATAGCATGCCACTTCTCCACATGCGATCTTGGGTTTACCCCAATCGCAAACTCCACTTCACCTTTGAACCATGCGCTCATTCATGAGCCGGTTCACTTGAATTTGGTTCAATAACCAAATAAACCAAGCCATAAGTCCAGATCACATTAAAACCCTAAGGTATTTGATCTGACCGTTCATCTCTTTGATGCTCCTGATCTCACCGATCCAGCATCCATTCTCTCAATCGAAGCTTACCGATCTCAAGCCCTAATCAATCAAACATAATCAGACCAGATCTCACTTACACTCAGAGATTAAATCCCTTTAAACTGAACCTGAATAATTCAGTCCACACGATCTGACTTAAGTAAGCCATATCATCAAATTGTGCGACCCTGAGGGTTTCCTTTAAATGTCGGTAACGATAACTCATGTTATCACGATCAGTGAGGGGTATCTAGCAACACATCACTGTCTCCTGATATAAAGAAAAGAGTCTTCCAAGACTACACTCAAAAACAGCACAAGTGTGAATCCAACTCACAAGGCATGCATATTTCCTTTGCCACTGGATGTTCTTATTGGACAAGCGTGTCAAGCTTGTAGCTCCAATATGATAAGTATGATTAGAACAGATGAACACAGTCACCTGGGTATGGCCATACACTTTCTCAATCATCTCATCCAGGGGGCCCCTTTAGAACATCACACTCCTTAAACAAGGAGACGGCAATCCTATATCTATCACTAGTGCCCTAACCTGATTCAAGCTCACCATCCAAGATAGTCTATAATCATTATGTTTCAAATGATATTGAACTACCTCAAAACAATGACAATCATCATTTAGAAAACACAAGTGATCTGAAGTCAGAGGAAATGTGCCACTTGTCGCAATCAAGGATTATTCACATTGTGACAGACAATTGAATATCCTAGTAGGGTCTGTCCAGTACATCCAATGTACCCATGAGTCTACATCTTATTCCATGCTCGAAGCATCCTATAAGATTAGAACACATATTAGTCTTAACCATATCAAGGCTGTCTCATGTTCACCAAGATATCTCGACTAAGGACAAAACTGCATGTCAGCCTAGCTGAACAGCTTTGAGACATTATTCAGAAGTACAATTATTGCAGCAGACAATATAACAACCTGAATAACAACCATGCCTTTATAAACATAAGAGTTTATACATGATACTGATACAATCCCAAGGCCTCAAACATTAGCCTTAAGGGCATACCCCAACAATCTCCCACTTGCACTTAATCTAATGGTTGAGAAATCTCAAACCCATATTATTACAGTGCTTCTCATGCTTCTGCTGCGCCAGAGGCTTAGTAAGCGGGTCTGCCAGATTGTCATCTGTATGAACCTTGCCGACTTTGATCTCGCCACGATCAATGATCTCCCGGATCAAGTGAAACCGTCTCTGTATGTGCTTGGACTTCTGGTGCGACCATGGTTCCTTTGCCTGTGCGATTGCTCCAGTGTTATCACAGAAGATAACCAAAGGATCTGCACTCGAAGGAACAACACCAAGTTCTCTCACGAACTTACGAATCCATACTGCCTCCTTGGATGCTTCCGAGGCTGCAACATACTCGGCCTCTGTTGTGGAATCAGCAACAGTTGACTATTTGAAACTCTTCCACACCACTGCTCCTCCATTCAAGCTAAAAACATAGCCTGATTGCGATCGGAAATCATCCTGGTCCGACTGGAACGAAGCGTCAGTATATCCTTCAATACTGAGTTCTTCCTGACCACCATATATCAAGAACATATCTTTGGTCCTCCGCAGATATTTTAAAATGTTCTTGACTGCAATCCAGTGCGCCATACCTGGATTACTTTGGAACCGACTGGTCACGCTTAACCCGTAAGCGACGTCTGGGCGAGTACACAACATCGCATACATTATGGACCCAATAGCTGAAGCATAAGGCGTATTGTCCATTTCATCTTTCTCAGTCTGTGTTTGTGGACACTGACTCTTCGAAAGATTCAGACCATGTCTGACTGGAAGATATCCTCTCTTAGAATTCTCTAAGTGGAATCTCTCCAGGACTTTATCGATGTAAGTACTCTGGCACAGCCCGAGAAGCCTCTTAGATCTATCCCTGTAGATCTTCACACCTAACACATAGGCTGCTTCTCCTAGATCTTTCATCTGGAAACATTTCCTTAACCATGCCTTAACCGCATGCATTTCAGGAATGTCATTTCCAATGATTAAGATATCATCGACATAGAGGACTAAGAAAGTAATCACGCTCCCACTAAACCTCTTATATACACACGGGTCATCTTCGTTCTTGATGAAACCAAACTCAGAGATTGATTCATCAAAACGAATATTCCAGCTTCTTGATGCTTGTTTAAGTCCATAAATAGACTTCTTTAACTTGCATATCTTATGACGATCTGATGGATTAGTGAAACCTTCTGGTTGTGTCATGTACACATCCTCATCCAGATTTCCATTCAGGAAAGCTGTCTTCACATCCATTTGCCAAATCTCATAATCATAATATGCAGCTATCGCGAAAAGAATCCGAATAGACTTAAACATGGCTACAGGTGAGAAAGTTTCATCATAATCTATCCCGTAGATTTGTTTGAAACCTTTCGCAACTAGCCTGCCTTTATAGGTAACCACGTTACCATCCATGTCAATCTTCTTCTTGAAGATCCATTTACAGCCTATAGGGACAACTCCCGGAGGCGGATCAACCAAATCCCAGACTTGGTTATCTGACATGGAGTCCATCTCGGCGCGCATAGCATCAAGCCATCTCGCTGACTCCGGTCCACTGACTGCATCCGCATAAGTGAGGGGTTCATCATTATCAATGATGTAGACTCCGTCATAGCGCTCAGGCTGTCGACGGATCCTTCCCGATCTTCGCGGTTCCCGTGATATCTGAGCCTCAGGTAGTTCAATAACCTGATCTACCGGCTCAGGCTCATCCAACTGTGCTTGACTACTTTGTCCTTCCTCTGGATTCTCATCCAGCATTATTTCTCTCCCACTGGCCTCTTGCAGAAGATACTCCTTCTCAAGAAATATGGCCGTCCGAGCAACAAATACCTTGTTCTCTTTGGGATCATAGAAATAATAACCCTTAGTTTCCTTAGGGTAACCGACAAAGATACATTTCTCAGATTTGCTCTCTAGTTTCCCAGAGACGAGCTTTTTGACATAAGCCTCGCAGCCCCAGATCCTGATAAATGTCAAGCTCGGCTGTTTCCCATACCATAACTCATATGGCGTCTTTGAAACTGCCTTGGATGGCACTCGGTTTAGTACCTTTGCAGCTGTTTCTAGTGCAAATCCCCAAAAGGAGTAAGGTAGAGTAGCCTGACTCATCATAGAACGAACCATATCAAGTAATGTTCTATTTCTCCTCTCTGACACACCATTCCATTGCGGTGTTCCTGGCGGAGTAAGCTGTGAGATAATCCCACACTCCTTCAGATAGTCAGTAAATTCTCGACTTAGGTATTCTCCACCTCGATCAGAACGAAGTGCCTTGATATTTCGGCCTAGCTGATTCTGTACTTCATTTTTGAACTCTTTGAACTTGTCAAAAGATTCACTTTTATGTCTCATCAAATAGACATACCCATACCTACTGAAATCATCAGTAAAGGTAATGAAGTACTGATAGCCACCTCTGGCATGTTTACTAAATGGCCCGCACACATCACTGTGTATAAGGTCAAGTAAACCTGAAGCCCTTTGACCTTTGTTAGGAAAAGGTGACTTCGTCATTTTACCCATTAAACAAGCTTTGCATGTATCAATCTCCTCATAGGAGAATGATCCCAGCAGTCCATGATCATGCAACCGCTTAATGCATTTCTTGTTAATATGGCCTAAACGACTATGCCATAGCAAGGTGCTGTCATCAGCATACTTGGCTTTCTTAATATCAATACTTTGTATAGAACATTCCATGTCCAACATGAATAACCCATTGTTAATTGAACCAGTTGCATAAACAATATTATCTAAAGATAAAACACACTTTGAAATATTGCATTCAAAGGAAAATCCCTTCCTGACAAGAGCAGGAATAGAGATAATATTTTTAGTAATACTGGGAACAAAGTAACAATTGTCTAGTTCCAATACAAGTCCATATGGTAAAGAAATGAAATAGTCTCCTACAGCAACAGCAGCAACCTGTGCCCCGTTTCCAACTCGTAGGTCCACCTCATGCTGTCCCACCTGCCTTCTTCTCTTGAGTTCCTGTACATTTGAACAAATGTGAACTCCACATGCAGTGTCCAACACCCATGATATAGAAGAAGATGAAAACATGACTTCAGTCACATAAATACCTGAGCCAGAAGCGATGCTTCCCCTCTTATCTCCTTGGAGCGCTTTACAGTCCTTTTTCCAGTGACCTAGCTGGCCACAGTGGAAACATCTGTATTCCTTTGACCGCTTAACTTTTTGCTTCAGAGCCTTGCTGTAACTCTTGACAGGGGTCTTGCCCTTCTTCCCCTTCTTCTTGTTGTTCCTTGAAGGAACCATTAAGACAGAGGTCGAAGGCTTTCCCTTCAGAGTTTCCTCAGTAGTCAAGAGCATATTCAGCAGCTCTGCCGGAGTACAGTCGATTTTGTTCATATTAAAATTAATAATGAACGCATCGAAAGAGGGCGGGAGAGACTGCAGAATAATGTCTACAGCAAGCTCCTGATTGATGGTATGCCCCAGTTTTTCTAGAGCCTCCTTGTGCCCAATCATCTTGAGCACGTGAGCTCCCACTGGGCTCCCTTCAGCCAGTTTGCTCTGAAAGAAAAGCTTTGTCAGATTATAGCGTTCTGTCCTCGCCTGTGCAGCATACAGCATCTTGAGGTTTGCTATCATGTCTATAGCAGACATATCCTCATGCTGACGCTGCAGCGGTGGCGTCATAGACGCTAGCATCAGGCAAGCGACATCAATGCTATCATTGACGTGCTTTTCATAAGCTTCCCGAACCGCCCTTGCGGCGTTCGGTGCGGGTTGAGGCGGTATCGCCGTCTCGAGGACATACAGTTTCCTCTCTGCCTTAAGAACAATCTTAAGGTGTCCGAACCAGTCTGAGAAGTTCGGCCCAGCAAACTTCTCTCTTTCCAGTAGGGATCGCACATTGAAGCTCATGGTGTTCGTTGCTGCAGGTATCTACAACAATGCAAGAACAGCAAGGTCAGTATCAATGTTAAGAATCAATCAGGACTTAAGAAAGATTCTTTTTCTCACTATTTTATCTGGCTGAAAAATCCAGCAAAACAGCCCGAAAGAGTAGAACTCTTTTAGTGAGATGGGATCTAGATTTCATACTTGGTCTCCGCGTCCCGCTCAGGCGAGATAAGATGCACAGAGAGTACAAGCACTAATCTCTGGTAGGCAGTCCCTGCCAATCGCCAACCCGTGCGATTCCCCTTCATCTGGGCAATCCAGCAGACTGTGCCAACTGAGTTGGTACAACACAATCTCTGACCCCACAGATGGCTGCCTCCATGCGCTACCATATGCGCCACATATGTAGCCTACATGGTCAAGCTGACCCGACCTACTCCCTGGACCACCACGTGCTATGCTGAGCAACGAGAAGCGATAAATCCCTTCTCTGTAACACGCAGGTGTAATCCCGCACCGTCTGAAGATAGATGGACGTGCCCACTGAGTGGGTACAACACGGCTCCAACGATAATCAGAACAGTGAGGTTTCGCGTCAGAAGGCATACGAGCTTGATATTTTAGCGTTGGATTTTAACAGTCTTTTATCTTCTTCACTATCATGCAATGGTGATAGCAGAAGATAAATAAATCATGCTATTCTACTTATTTAAACAATAAAAGAAAGCATGGATCTTATGTGGTAAAAGCCCATAGCCTAAGTAAGACCTTAATTACTTAAGTCTTCACTTGCTTTTCTTCATGGGTCTTTTGCCTGCTCATCTGGCCCAAACCAGGGCCCGAGCGCCATCTGCAGCTCAGGTGCGCCCACCAGGTAAATGCGCCTGTCCCAGAGTCGAACCCTAGACCTCCCACCTGGTCAAGCCACTGCTGCATGCGCCTCTGCCAAGTGTGCTCTGTGCTCTTGTCTGATTAATTTACAAATTAATCTATCTAGACAAGATTGACACGCAGGTCAATTACACTTTATAAATTAAATACAATGTGATACCGCAGATCACAATAATTAATTTACAACTTTAATTTCCAGGCACGCAGGCCCCAGCACAGCACACATTTAATATGGGCAGCCCACATAAGAATAAATAAACAAACATAGGCATCATCCAAGATGTGATCCAGTCAAGAAAATTAAATTGTTTTGAAAAACCCCATAGGCATCAATTTTAATTTCCTTATCTGCCCTACATCCTTACAACGGTCCATTACTAGGGATCCACTCATCCAACCTAGTCAGATCCTCTGCCCTTGCATGCACCAAGTCCTAACTGACTTGAGTCGACCAAAAGGTCAACCATGCATGCGCCAGGGCTGAACAACCACAATGAGGTCTGGCAAACGGGTGTGACCCCGGGCCTAACTCATGTGCGTTCATAGGTTGTCTCAATCAGACATCGCTACACACGCCTGTCTGCAGTCGACCTATAGCGACCAGGTGCTTGCGCACAGGTGCTATCTGGTCAACCCATCAAGGCTGTCAGATGGTCTGATCAGACTGTCTGGATCTAACCTAGGGGATGACTTCAACCCTAGTAACCGTCTAAGGGTTTACAGTAAGGCCTTAGATCTAGTGTGAGTCGCGCAAGTATTTAAGTTTTAAGAAAACCAACAACATACAAGCGCCAACTGAAGGTAACCTCATACATGCGACTTAAACAAAATACAAGTTTCGCCTATGATAACTTAACATGTATTTTCGCATGTAATAAAGATCTAAGCATTGTTCGCAAACAAGGATCACAAAATGGCTTGCAATCATAAAACATGCATGAAACTTGGCTCTGATACCAATTGAAGGTACCCCTAAAGGGGGCGAAACCCTAAAGCATTGGCGCATATGGAAGATGCAAGCAGCGGAAAGGGGGTTTCTAGATCTTGCATGCTATATGATTAACAAAAAGAACCCGATTGCATATAGAGAAGGATCATACCATAGCCATTTCTAGATGGCGCCTTGGAAACAAAGATCGAACTGGATCTTCTCCAGAGGTGACGCACACAATTGATGTCGCCTACTCCTCCTTGCGATCCTTGTGCTAGCAAGGTCCAAAGATGTCTTTGTCGAGTGAAAGGGAAGAAGAACTTCTTGGCTTGGCGACTTTTTCCTTGTCGTCTATTCCTCTCCTTCACGCAAGAATGCCCCAAGAGCCAAAGACGAATTGGCGACAAAGCGTGAAGGCGTGAAGAGGGAAAACGTGAATCGTGGTCACGTTGAGAAGTGCTATCCAAAAATAGCATGCCACTTCTCCACATGCGATCTTGGGTTTACCCCAATCGCAAATTCCACTTCACCTTTGAACCATGCGCTCATTCATGAGCCGGTTCACTTGAATTTGGTTCAATAACCAAATAAACCAAGCCATAAGTCCAGATCACATTAAAACCCTAAGGTATTTGATCTGACCGTTCATCTCTTTGATGCTCCTGATCTCACCGATCCAGCATCCATTCTCTCAATCGAAGCTTACCGATCTCAAGCCCTAATCAATCAAACATAATCAGACCAGATCTCACTTACAATCAGAGATTAAATCCCTTTAAACTGAACCTGAACAATTCAGATCCACACGATCTGACTTAAGTAAGCCATATCATCAAATTGTGCGACCCTGAGGGTTTCCTTTAAATGTCGGTAACGATAAACTCATGTTATCACGATCAGTGAGGGGTATCTAGCAACACATCACTGTCTCCCGATATAAAGAAAAGAGTCTTCCAAGACTACACCCAAAAACAGCACAAGTGTGAATCCAACTCACAAGGCATGCATATTTCCTTTGCCACTGGATGTTCTTATTGGACAAGCGTGTCAAGCTTGTAGCTCCAATATGATAAGTATGATTAGAACAGATGAACACAGTCACCTGGGTATGGCCATACACTTTCTCAATCATCTCATCCAGGGGGCCCCTTTAGAACATCACACTCCTTAAACAAGGAGACGGCAATCCTATATCTATCACTAGTGCCCTAACCTGATTCAAGCTCACCATCCAAGATAGTCTATAATCATTATGTTTCAAATGATATTGAACTACCTCAAAACAATGACAATCATCATTTAGAAAACACAAGTGATCTCAAGTCAGAGGAAATGTGCCACTTGTCGCAATCAAGGATTATTCACATTGTGACAGACAATTGAATATCCTAGTAGGGTCTGTCCACATCCAATGTACCCATGAGTCTACATCTTATTCCATGCTCGAAGCATCCTATAAGATTAGAACACATATTAGTCTTAACCATATCAAGGCTGTCTCATGTTCACCAAGATATCTCGACTAAGGACAAAACTGCATGTCAGCCTAGCTGAACAGCTTTGAGACATTATTCAGAAGTACAATTATTGCAGCAGACAATATAACAACCTGAATAACAACCATGCCTTTATAAACATAAGAGTTTATACATGATACTGATACAATCCCAAGGCCTCAAACATTAGCCTTAAGGGCATACCCCAACAGTAACTTGGTTACCTATAAAGGCAGGCTAGTTGCGAAAGGTTTCAAACAAATCTACGGGATAGATTATGATGAAACTTTCTCACCTGTAGCTATGTTTAAGTCTATTCGGATTCTTTTCGCGATAACAGCATATTATGATTATGAGATCTGGCAAATGGATGTGAAGACAGCTTTCCTTAATGGAAATCTGGAAGAGGATGTGTATATGACACAACCTGAAGGTTTCACTAATCCATCAGATCGTCATAAAATATGCAAATTAAAGAAGTCTATTTATGGACTTAAACAAGCATCGAGAAGCTGGAATATTCGTTTTGATGAATCAGTCAGTGAATTTGGTTTCATCAAGAACGAGGATGACCCGTGTGTATATAAGAGGTTTAGTGGGAGCGTGATTACTTTCCTAGTCCTCTACGTCGATGACATCTTGATCATTGGAAATGACATTCCTGAAATGCATGCGGTTAAGGCATGGTTAAGGAAATGTTTCCAGATGAAAGATTTAGGAGAAGCAGCCTATGTATTAGGTGTGAAGATCTACAGGGATAGATCTAAGAGGCTTCTCGGGCTGTGCCAGAGTACTTACATCGATAAAGTCCTGGAAAGATTTCATTTAGAGAATTCTAAAAGAGGATATCTTCCAGTCAGACATGGTCTGAATCTTTCAAAGAGTCAGTGTCCACAAACACAGACTGAGAAAGATGAAATGGACAATACGCCTTATGCTTCGGCTATTGGGTCCATTATGTATGCGATGTTGTGTACTCGCCCAGACGTCGCTTACGGGTTAAGCGTGACCAGTCGGTTCCAAAGTAATCCAGGTATGGCGCACTGGATTGCAGTCAAGAACATTTTAAAATATCTGCGGAGGACCAAAGATATGTTCTTGATATATGGTGGTCAGGAAGAACTCAGTATTGAAGGATATACTGACGCTTCGTTCCAGTCTGACCAGGATGATTTCCGATCGCAATCAGGCTATGTTTTTAGCTTGAATGGAGGAGCGGTGGTGTGGAAGAGTTTCAAACAGTCAACTGTTGCTGATTCCACAACAGAAGCCGAGTATGTTGCAGCCTCGGAAGCATCCAAGGAGGCAGTGTGGATTCGTAAGTTCGTGAGAGAACTTGGTGTTGTTCCTTCGAGTGCAGATCCTTTGGTTATCTTTTGTGATAACACTGGAGCAATCGCACAAGCAAAGGAACCACGGTCGCACCAGAAGTCCAAGCACATACAGAGACGGTTTCATTTGATCAGGGAGATCATTGATCGTGGCGAGATCAAAGTCTGCAAGGTTCATACAGATGACAATCTGGCAGACCCGCTTACTAAGCCTCTGGCGCAGCAGAAGCATGAGAAGCACTGTAATAACATGGGTTTGAGATTTCTCAACCATTAGATTAAGTGCAAGTGGGAGATTGTTGGGGTATGCCCTTAAGGCTAATGTTTGGGGCCTTGGGATTGTATCAGTATCATGTAATAAACTCTTATGTTTATAAAGGCATGGTTGTTATTCAGTTTGTTACATTATCTGCTGCAATAAGTGTACTTCTGAATAATGTCTCAAAGCTGTTCAGCTGGGTTGACATGCTGTAAAGTCCTTAGTTGAGATATCTTGGTGAACATGAGACAGCCTTGATATGATTGAGACTAATATGTGCTCTAATCTTATAGGATGCTTCGAGCATGGAATAAGATGTAGACTCATGGGTACATTGGATGTACTGGACAGACCCTACTAGGATATTCAATTGGTTGTCACAATATGAATAATCCTTGAATGTAACAAGTGGCACATTTCCTCTGACTTGAGATCACTTGTGTTTTCTAAATGATGATTGTCATTGTTTTGAGGTAGTTCAATATCATTTGAAACATAATGGTTATAGACTATCTTGGATGGTGAGCTTGAATCAGGTTAGGGCACTAGTGATAGATATAGGATTGCCGTCTCCTTAATTGGAGTGTGATGTTCTAAAGGGGCCCCCTGGATGAGATGATTGAGAAAGTGTATGGCCATACCCAGGTGACTGTGTTCATCTGTTCTAATCATGCTCATCATATTGGAACTACAAGCTTGACACGCTTGTCCAATAAGAACATCCAGTGGCAAAGGAAATATGCATGCCTTGTGAGTTGGATTCACACTTGTGCTGTGGTTTGGGTGTAGTCTTGGAAGACTCTTTCCTTTATATCGGGAGACAGTGATGTGTTGCTATATACCCCTCACTGATCGTGATAACGTAAGTTATCGTTACCGACATTTAAAGGAAACCCTTAGGGTCGCACAATTTGATGATATGGCTTACTTAAGTCAGATCGTGTGGACTGAATTATTTGGGTTCAGTTTAAAGGGATTTAATCTCTGATTGTGAGTGAGATCTGGTCTAATCATGTTTGATTGATTAGGGCTTGAGATCGGTAAGCTTCGATCGAGAGAATGGATGCTAGATCAGTGAGATCAGGAGCATCAAGAGATCAACGGTCAGATCAAGAGCCTTAGGGTTTAATGTGATCTGGACTAATTGCTTGGGTTAATTGGTCTATGAACCAGACCTAGTTGAACCGGCTCATGATATGAGCGCTTGGTTCAAAGAGGGGAGAGGAAAATGCGATTGGTTCATGAGCGCATGAACACATGATCGCATGAAAGAGTAAGGTTGGCTATTTTTAGCAACCACGCCTCCATGTTTTGGGTAGAGCGCATCTCTTGTCGCCTCACTCCTATTCCCGTCGCCTCCTCTCGTGGAAGTTTCTCTTCACGCTTTGGAGAGTCGAGGACTGAGCAAGCAAGACGTTCTTCTTCCCTTCTCACACGAACAAAGACACCAAGGAACTTTGCTAGCACAAGGTGTACCGAAGGGAGTAAGCGCATAGATCTTCTTGTGTGCGAACCGTTTGGAGGAAAGCGACTTCACTTTCTTCTTCCTAGACGCCATCCAACAAATGGCATTGGTATGGTTCTATCTCTTATATACAATCGATTTAAGTTGATTATATTACATGCATTGAAAAGATCCCAAGAAACCCCCTTTCCGCTGCTTGAAATATAACATGCGCCTATCTAGGGTTTCGCCCCCTTGTCTAAGGGAACCTTCATGGCCATACCCAGATGACTATGTTCATCTGATCTAATCATTCTCATCATATTGGAGTTACAGGCTTGACACGCTTGTCCAATAAGAACATCCAGTGGCAAAGGAATCAAGTATGCCTAGTGAAGTGGATTCACACTTGTGCTGTGGTTTGGGTGTAGTCTTGGAAGACTCTTTCCTTTATATTGGGAGACAGTGATGTGTTGCTAGATACCCCTCGCTGATCGTGATAACGTAAGTTATCGTTACCGACATTTAAAGGAAACCCTTAGGGTCGCACAATTTGATGATATGGCTTACATAAGTCAGATCGTGTGGACTGAATTGTTTTGGTTCAGTTTAAAGGAGTTTAAACTCTGATTGTAAGTGAGATCTGGTCTGATCATGTTTGATTGATTAGGGCTTGAGATCGGTAAGCTTCGATCGAGAGTATTGATTCTAGATCGGTGAGATCAAGAGCATCAAGAGATGAACGGTTAGAACTTGAACCATTTGGTTCAAAGAGATCTAGACCGTGGTTTAGGCTGATTTGGTTCGATCTTTGAACCAAATGCATTGGACCGAATTGGATTGAACCGGTTCACACATGTGTGATCGCATGGTTCAATATGAAAGCGTTTTGGGCGGTTTGCATTGAGTGGGCGCATGGCTTCATGACTTTCCATATTTGGAAGTCATGTAACGCCACATCTCTACACAACGCCTCAACGCGTCTTCGGTTCTTGTCTTGTCGCCTATCCACTCTTGCATTGTCTTGTCTTCACGAAAAGGAGGAAGAAGAGCTTCATCGCCCTAGCCGCAAGAGATCTCATCTCCTCCACACAAAGGACTCCTTGAAGCTTTGCTAGCACAAAGACGCCAAGGGAGTAGCCATCTCTCATCTTGTGTGCGGGACTTTGGAGGAGAGCCAATTCGCCCTCTTGCTTCCAAGGCACCATCCAAGCGATGGCTATGGTATGATCCATTGTTGTTCTACACAAGTCCATGAAAGTTAATCATATGACATGCATTCGATCTTCGAAACCCTAATATCCGCTTGCAAAATCATGATATGCGCCCCCTTAGGGTTTCGCCCCCCTTAGATTTAGGGGATTTACAGTAGGGTGGAAGGCCGGGTTGTGTGGTGAAGGAGGGGATGGAGAGCGAGCAAGTTGCTTCCCTGCCCGACGCCGGTGATATGTGGCAGAGGGTTCAGGATCGCTTAGAGGGGCCTGCGTGGGAGCAGGAGTAGGAGGAGGGGGAACCTGTGCGCGTGGATGCTTGCTGGTGGAGGCTTTGTGGGCGCACACCTTGCGAGGCGCCATGGAGAGGGAGAAGGGAAAGGACTCTGGTGAGGGTGTAGAAATGAAGAGAAGGGGCGACGAAAGGGGTGAAGGCCGAGCTAAGGTTTTCACGGGGCGAGAAAGGATTGGGGCAGTGAAGTGAGGGGAATGCGGGCGGATGTAGGGTATAAGCAGAGGGAAATTTGAAGTTAAGTGAAGGGCCCCACCGAAAACCTCGGGGTGTGGTTGTCATCGCTGGGTGCCCCGAGATACATTCTATATCAAATTGGAACTCCAAAGATTTGTGCTGCGGAACTGCCTCCGGAACCCACGGGCTGAGATTTCGGTCACTAGGTGCCCCAAGGAAGTTTCTGTGCAAAAACAAGGGTTTCATGTCTTCCTCTACGAGATTTGCCTCTCGGAACCATAGCCTAAGGTTTGAATCGCCTTGTCCCCTGAGGAACTTTTTGTGGAGAACTTTATTTGTGCTGAAGAGTCGCCTCTAGGGTTCGAAATTCCGCAGGCTGAGGTTTCGATCGCTGGGCGGCCCCAAGGAACTTTCTGTGGAGAACGGAACTCGTAATATGAAATGCAGCTGCAGGAACCTCAGGTCGACCCCTATCGCTGGGTCGACTATAGAATTCCATAAATGATGTGATTGGCCCCCAATTGCTCCCAAATCTTCCCTGAGCAATGATAAACACGTAATTAGACTCCACAAAGTAATCAAAATAGAGCAAAAGCAAATACCATCACAACACCATCCCAATATCATCAATGGACAATGCTAAGTGTAAATATCATGGAATACATCCCCTAAAACATCAGCAAAGTAAACACACCACTCAATAAGCTACATGAAGTGAGTAAAAGTAGGCAAGTAGTCAATAACTCATCGTGGAGGAACGGTAAGCAAGTGATCTAAAAATTGAAATACCGCCATACCAAGCAATTTAAATTAATCAAAGGAGAGTAAAACTGGTGAGTGACAAACAGCATCAGAATACCATCACACATCACCCAAGCGCAACAAATGTAAGCAACAAGCGGAAATACCACTACAGGTAAGCAAGTGATCACTGCAGGCAAGTGATCAACAATTCATTAGAAAATCAGCACAATACCATTTCAGCTCAGCAAATGAAAGTAGCAAGCGAAAATACCATGGTATTAGCTACAGGGAGGACTAGCGAAGTAGATACACGGTTGAGTAGGTGGTCTATAAGTCAAAATACCACTGCAGCCTAGCAAATGAAGATACCAAATAGCTAACTACTAAAAAATGAAAATACCATTAAGCAAGTTACTAAAAGAACTAGCTAGATAAAGAAGAGAGCTTGGGTCGCCTCCCAAGAAGCGTCATTTTAAGGTCTTTGGCTTGACCCTTGTGCCATGTCAAGGTGGTTTGAGCCACTCCTCATCAGCAATTTGCTGGTATGCTCAAGAAGCACCTAGTGCCCTATTTATAATTACCCCAGGACTAGGACATTGTGACCTTCCCACAGGGATGATGACGTAGCAACTAATAGGTGAGGGGGTCCTTAAGCCATACTCTAGGGTTTTACACAATGCTCAATAAAATGGGAGAGGGTCGTGAGATGAGGGAAGAGAAATCGCGTCGAAAAAGTGCAGGTAATCTGGTAGAAAGCACGACGAAACAACGACGAGTTCGATTAGGGCAACACGAATGCGAGTGAAGTGAATGGCGCCCAACTAAATAATACAGCGCACTAATCTCGTAGCAAATTTATCGAATTTCTGAATATCTCTTAGCGTGTTTTAAGTGTGCTTGTGTTGGGGGACTGGCTTTGCAGAGTTCAGCTCGTGCGTCTACGCAGCTGAAACAAACCAAGGACAAGAGATACCACACCTCCGATGAACAGACAGCTGTGGGTGAAGAAGAAAGGAGAAAGCCAACTCGGTATCAAAGCAAGCAAATAGAAAAACAAGCGAACCTAAACCACTGGAGGGTGGGATTTACTTCTTATAAAGCTGGAAACCAAGCTGAGTAGAGACACCAGTCGCCGACTCTTACAACTCTGAAGGCGAAGCAACTTCACCTTCCACACAAGCTGGAAGCTCACTCTAGCTCACCAGGAGATCCCTATCACTAAGAGAACTACTCAACACTTAGCCGGGTCGCCGACATCTGACTCGGTTGCAAACAGTTGTAGCAGGTAATACAGCCAGAGGCTCCGACCACTGGGCCTTGCCTTTCTCCTCCCAAGTGGGCCGAGAAGGTGGGGCCTCAAGGGGCAGGCATCTAGGGGACTGATGGGTTGGGGGCGCGGGTCGCGGGTCCGGACGAGGCTCCGGACGCTCAAGTCATGGGACGGGCGGCAGCGGACTGCCCGCATGGGGATGCCTATGGGGGCCAAGGTCGATGCATCGGGCAACGACGTGAAGGTCTTGCTCGATGTCTCGAGCGCGCTGAAAAGTTTGGTCAAAGGTCTCCGATCCATATGTGGGCAAGGCTTGGAGGATATCCGCACGGAGCCCATTATTAAATTTCGACAATACTAACTTGGGGTCTTCC
The DNA here is from genome assembly GCA_027563935.2 of Costus lasius. Lineage (NCBI taxonomy): Eukaryota > Viridiplantae > Streptophyta > Magnoliopsida > Zingiberales > Costaceae > Costus > Costus lasius. Next base: position 89,108,269 of record CM050446.2, read on the forward strand.
TACAGGTTACAACGGAGTTGCAACGTCTCGAAGGTGAGACGGTACTCGATGGTACCCGACCCTTGGTGTAGGCTACTTAATTGATCAAGAAGGCGCTGCCTATACGAAGGGGGTACGTATCGCTCGCGGAGGCGATATTGCATCTCCGCCCACTCGGTGACCGGGGGAAGAGCCTGCTGCGCGTTTTGGCGCTCCACGTTTTCCGAATGTAAATGTGCAGGCCCCTCAAGTAAGATGTGCACATACCAGACTCGTGAGTGCGGAGGCCAATCGCTAAGCTCAAAATATGCATCAACAGATGCAACCCAATCTAAGAACTGTGTGGGGTCAAGACCACCTGTGAATGGAGCAGGGGTGTTACGAATGAAACGACGGAAATCATCGTCCACCCGAGGGCGCTCAATGCGGGCATGGGCTGGGGTTCGAGGTGCGGCCCAAGCGTGGCTAAAACGACCACCGGGCTGGGGCCCTTGTGCGGCCCAAACATCATCCTCATTGAGGGGATCTTGACGGTAACTCGGGTTCCTAGGGACCTCATGTGGTCGCGAGTGACCCCATTCATCCTCGTGGACACGCCGCCGTGTGGGCGCGACCATCGGGGGCAACTCTCTAGTGGGGGCTGGGTTTGCGGACACTGGAGGGTTAACCAAGTTCGGGCAACCATGCTCCACAGACCCGGGTTGACCAATAAGGTGTTGGATCCCAGCCAAAATCTGCTGGACCAAGGCATGTGTGCTTGCTTGTTGAGCGTCGCATCAAGCTTCGCATCAATCCGCGCCTCAAGCGCAACCGTAGACTCTAACCGGGTGTTAGCCCCTTCCAAAGGCTAAACCGACTCTTGGGTTTCGGGGATGGTTTCCGGGTATTGGGATGACATAATTTGTGACCGCGTAGTCACCATGCACAAACAAGGGGGAGACGACTTAGGTAAAATGCTGAAAACACCGAACGGATGCAGAAATATGCAATGCGATGTTGAGGGATCGTGCGAACGATGAGAATCGAATGCGCAACGTCCTCTGATACCAGAATTGACGTAGCAACTAATAGGTGAGGGGGTCCTTAAGCCGTACTCCAGGGTTTTACACAATGCTCGATAAAATGGGAGAGGGTCGTGAGACGAGGGAAGAGAAAACACGTCTGAAACGTGCAGGTAATCCGGTAGAAAGCACGATAAAACAGCGACGAGTTCGATTAGGGCAACACGAATGCGAATGAAGCGAACGGCACCCAACTAAATAATACAGCGCACTAACCTCGTAGCAAATTTAGCGAATTTCTGCAGCTCTCTTAGCGTGTTTTAAGCTTAGCGTCTGTTGGGGGATTGCTGTTAGGGAATACCGGGTGTAATTTAAAATTTTGCAGTCCCAGGATGCAGCGGAAGAATCATTATTCCCGAAACATATTCCGGTCCCAAGGATCCATGCGAGAGAGAAGACACAAGGATGTGTTAGACATGTACCTCTTTTGCTTGTCTAGTTGCCGAAGCCATGTTGAAGGCGCCTAAGTGTTCGCCCTCTACAAGTATCCACGCGTCGACCGTCTTAACGTTGCTCCCTTCCACGCTTGGTGCTAGCCTCGGGAAGAGAATCAAGCCTTAGGGTTACTTCACTTCAATTGCGCCACCTCCAAGGATCATGCGCCGAGTGCAAGGAAGAAGCCGCCAACTCCTTATCCTCTTCGCTCCAATAGAAGAGGGAGAAGAAGAGTTTCGGCCCTTAGGAAGAGTAAGAGGAAGTGACGCCACCAAGTCCTTCTCCAAGTCACACCAAGAGGAGATGAAGGAGAAGACTTGCGGCCACTAGTAGGAAGAAGGGTTGCGTCACCTTGATGTTGTCGCCCTTTGCCCTTGCTTACGCCTCTCTATATATGTTCATGCCTCCAAGCATTCGAACATTGAGAGGGGACGACTAGGGTCCCTTTTATAAGCTAAGAGGCGGTTTGGGGTGGGCCAAAATCATGCCAAGTGGGCGGCTAGGATGAGAGGGGTTTGTGGTAAGGAAATCTCCAAGACTTTTGCCATAAACCTCATTCAACCTATCCTTATTTGCCCAATAGCCATATCAGCCCAAGACATGCCTTAGAGGCATTCTTTCCATCCAAGGAGAAGGGCTTGGCGCAACAAGCAAGGGGTATTCGGCTAGGGTAAGACATTGGGTGCAAGTAGGGTTTATGAGATAAGGAAAGTCTCCAAGACTTTACCATAAACCTCTCCCTACTTCTCATATGCGCCCAAGCTCTTTCCAAAGAGTCCTCAAGCCATATCAGCCCCAACACTTACCATAGAGACAAGATACCATCAAAGGATGAAGGGGGAGGCGCCACTTCCTTCCAAAGGAAGCAATTTATGCCACCCAGACCCCATTATGTCCCTAGGCGCCAATGGGGTTGGGTTTCTTCCCATTATACCCTTTTAAGCCAATTCCCTCTTCATGACAACTTATTATTGGGCCTCATTGGGCAATGAGCTAGCCCAAAATTTATTGCATAGGTTGATTAAGCCATTGGATCTAATCCAATGCAACCCTAATCCAAATGTGACCAATCTTGGTCAATTTCCGGTCAACCTGCCAAAAATGAAGTTTGGCTCCAATAACCTTCTTCCAACTCATCGGGCCCTTTGGCGCTGATGAAATCTTCCAAATTGATCCAAGTTATCCAATAACTTGATCATAAGGCTTCTGATTAAAGCAACGTCAAGAGTCTATTGCGTGTGACCTCGTAGGATCCTAATGAGATGGCAATGATGTAAACATCATAAGTAGTGAGGGGTATCTAGCAACACATCACTACTACCCATGTCATAGGACTTAAGTCATTATGGCAACAACTCCTAACAAGCAACGAGGATTCCCATGCATTATAGATCCCTTTGCCTAAACTGATATCCTGCCATTGGATTAGTCTCAAGTTTAATAATCCAATCCATTGGTCATGACTCAATCAGTGTGGCCACACATTCCTGTCATGCACCAATGCGGTGGGGCGCCCCAAAGTGGATATCATGCTTCCTCTGAAGGAAGGGGCAAATCCTACTGTTGGTCATCCATGTCTCTACATGACTTATGACATGCCCAATGACAATCATTTTAGTCTCCCAATTACGGAGAGATGTAAGATTGTATCAAAGCATACCCATCATCAAATCTAGACATGAATACCTCAAGTCTAAGGATCAATGCAAAACTCTTGCATGTGAGATTGACCTGTTGACTAGACAAGTCAATCCTCACGGTGGATCACTCCAGTGCATCCAATGCACCTGTATGCCTGCGTTACTGTGCCCCGCACTTAACCAGCCCATACACCAGTCTCACATGTACCAAAGCCATGCCATATCTACTAAGGTACCTTGACTGGGGATAGCTTATGAGAATGGATCCAATCCAAACTCCTGGGACATTATTTATGCAACTCTATACATCAACGCAGGTAGAGAAGTCTGCATAATAACGACCATGCCTCTATAAAGAATAACAATTCCATCAAAGTACATTTAAACAATGCCCGACCATGTCCATACATTGGTCTGTAGGGCATAAACACCAACAATCTCCCACTTTCACTAAGACCAAGGGCAACTGATGTTTAGTCAGTTCCCATGTCTCTAGTATGACCCATTTAGCTTCTACTGCGCCAGAGGCTATGTCAGTGGGTTTTTCTAGATTGCTATCTGTGTTTATTTTAACAAATTTATTCATCATCCTTATCCATGATCTCTAAGATCAGATGATATGCTGCAGTACATACTTGAGAACTAAGTTCCTTTACTTATGCTATGGCCCTAGTAAGAACTATACTGGACCATCAAGCACCAAGAACTAAATCAAGTTCAAATGAAGCTGCTTCCTTGGCTGCCACAAGAAGCTGCATTGTACTCAGCCTTAATTGTAGAATTTACCATTGTGATTTGCATAGTGCTCTTCCAGCACACAACACCACAACAAGGCAAAGCGCAAATCCTGGCAGTGGTCATTAGACTGGAATAAAATATTAGTGTACCCATGTATACAAAATTCTTCCTGTCTGTCATAGACTAGACCTCAATCCTCTATACTTCCCAAGTATATATATAAGGATTGCTTCCACAGCTGTCCAGTGTCAAACACTAGGATCTGATTGAAACTCGCTGGCTATGCTCCAAGCATTTGCCACAAATGGTCTTGTTCACTTTGCATAAAACATGATCTATCTTGTACCCAATGTATCAAGATTATAGACCCATGTTACTACTCTCCACCTGTGTCATAGGACATAGCATCCCTGTGAGAGTCTAACCATATCTCTCTGGAAGGTATCAATATTTGGAATCATCCAATATAAGCCTCTCCAGACACTCTTGGATGAATATAGATTGACTAAAGGGCAATGACTTTCTTAGATCCTTATCTATAGATCCTCATGCCTAGGATATAGGCACCATTCCCTATATCATTCTTCTCAAAATACTTCCCAAGCCTTGACTTTACTGCGTGAAGATCTGGGATGTCATTTCATGTGAGGAGAATATCATCAATCATCTATAACAAGAAATACTATTAAGGTGCTCCCACTGATCTTCTTGTAAACACAGGTTCTTTTCAACATGCTTGTATAAGACCATGCATATCCTTACGGCCTTTGTATGAAAACCTTTCAGCTATTTCCACATGGACATACTCTTGTAGACATCCATTAGGAAAAGCAATTTTTAACATGCCATAACAGAGAATGCAACAAGCAGATACCTAATGGACTCAAACAAAGCTTCTGGTGAAAAATTTCTTCACTATCCACCTAGTGGATTTGCTTGAAATTTTTGTTCACTAGCTTGCCTTTATGGTAACAATGTTACATTCCATGTCTATCTTCCTAGAAGATCCATTTACAGCCTGTGGGTATAACCCCTTTGGCGGCTCATCCAAGTCCCAGACTTGATCAGCAGACATGGAGTCCATTACGGTTCTCATGTCGCTTAGCCATGTCCTAGAATCTGGTCCACTGACCTCTTCCATTTCATCATAAGTCTTAGGTTCATCCCAGATGAAAAATTCGTCATGCCCAGCATTTCGAATCCATCCAGACTTATGTCGTTCCTGTGTTACTTGAACCTCTCGTTGACTTTCAACCTGTATGTGAGATTCTACTCTCCATTTGTGTCTAAATGTATTGTGGTTGATTCTGGATCTTGTCCCAATCAAATCTAATCCCACTAGCTTCTTTCAAAGAAGTATCTCCTTAAGAAAGATAGCAGTATCGAGCAACAAATATTTTGTTCTCCCTGGGATAGAAATAGCACCCTTCAGTGCCCCACAAACATATACTTTTGAGATCACTGCATATTACATTCCCAATCCTTCGAAGAAATGGGATATTTGCAGTTCACAACTAAAAAGCTAACTTAGACACTTTCTTATGGAGTGGCAGTACATCTGTTTGCATGGCGTCATAGTAGTATATTTGCATGACTATTCAAAAAATGGAACCACATCCAATGTGTTCCTCTTTCTTTCTTTGAAATTCACCACACAGTGGCATTCCAAGTATGCTGTGAGATAACCCCACACTCTTTAGGACAGTCATCAAATTCTCCACTAATCACTTTGATCCAATCAAAGTGCTTTAATAGATCTACCAATTTGATTCAAAACTCCATTTGTGAACTTCTTGGATTTCTCCAAAGTTCTTGGATATGGCATACCCACACCTAATGAAGTACACAACACCTCTTAGTGCTTGTTTACATGGGTCCACACACATTGCTGTGTAATAGATCCAACAAGCCACTTACCCTTCAACCCTTTTGGTGAAGGCAGCATCTGTTACTTTGTTCCTTTGAACAAGGCTCACATTTATCATAATCCTAAAAGGATAATGATCCTAATAGTCCATGGACCTTTGGATGTGACCATTGTTCTATGGTTTAAGAGACAATGCTATAAGAGGGTGTTTATTTAATCATTAGATCTGATCTTGTGTTACATATAGAACCACAAACTATTATCAACTGTATCACTTCAATAGAACATCTCATATTTAAAGAAAAACATCATTTATTATTTCAAACTGAAATCCTTTCCAAAAGGAATGATGTTCTAATACAGAAGTTGATACATAATAGCAAAGTTCTATGATAAAGTCTTCAAGGCAGTGAGATGATATCAACAGCAGCATCCAATGCTCCGTCCCTGACCCGAGAGTCGATCCCATCATGCCTCATCGTCCTACTTCTTTTGAGCTCCTACATATGAAAAACATATGTAAGCTCCACATGCTGTACCCAGTACCCATGAATAAGAAGTAGACAAAAGACCTCAGTAACACAATACCTGAAGCGGATGGATTACATCCCCTCTTCTTTGCCATGCTATTCTTAGCCATTAATCCTCTTCGAAATACCCATGCATTCCCAGTCTTCCAAAGTATTAGCTTCAAAGATACAGAACCATGGTCATTCTCAGATTTGGGCATACATTCTGAAGATCCAACAGAACTCTCATGATCATTGTCTATAGAGCACGATGTGAAGAGACCCTTGAGATGTATGATAAGATCATAAATCCCCATCTCATCGCACTCAACCTTGACCTCTGGGGTCATGCACTCTAAGACAAGAACAGTGTACTGTTCGTTATCTTCACAATGTTCAAGATAGATATTCCATTCCCACTCAGTAGTGAAATACACACTGGGCTGGGATGGAGGTCTTTCAAGAAGATGCACATTATTCTCTTGTTCTAGTATCTTGGACAAAATCTTGAACCACTTTGTCCAATTTGTCCCATCCAGTTTGTTTTTATAAAGTTTCAATCTTAGATCAGGAGATGCTATCTACAATAAGCAAATAAGTAAAATAAGTACTATGATAAAGCATTTAATAAGAACTTTAACTTAAATGCTATGCTCCCACTATTTCCAAGAACAAGTTGAGAACTCTCAAACTCAATATAGAAATAAGTGAGTAGGATCCTAATTTCACATGAGGTCTCCGCGACTCACGAGGGTGAGTTGGGATGCACAGAGAGTCCCATGCTTCCTTAGGTAGGCATGCCAGCCAATTGTGTCGTGCACAACTCCTCTTAGTTAAGACAGACTAGGTGCCCTGTGTCCAGCGAGGGCTGGATACAACACAGAACCCTATCCTCTCAATAGCTGCCTCTAGTGATTCATCATGCCAGTGACATATGAAAAACTAGTCAAGTCTGGTCCTAACCGTTATGCCCAGGGCCAACGAATTCCTTGCGAAGGCACACCCAGGTTAAAAATGGACTGGGGAAATCATTGTCACCTCACACCTTCTAAGGATAAGTGGGTGTGTCCCACGAGGGTGGGAAATAGTTCACAACACCACCGATCGATAGCTTGATGAGGGCTACGCGTTAGAAGGCTATTGACTTGATATTGTATTGAGAGTTTTGCATGTTGATTTTATTCTTTTCTAGCATGCAGTTTTCCTATGGTTATGGCAGCAAAGGTAAAAACATCACAGGCATGCTATGGAAAAAATAATAAACCATCACAGGCATGCAAGTTTGGTCGATATGGTCATAGCCCTTTTCATACACATAACTTGTCACGAGCCATGTGACATGTTATCATGCATACAAGGGTTGCGAGTCCCTTTAGCAGATTAGCCCATGCCAGAAGCCGAAAGCATGTGTCCTTCCTTCAGCCGCAAGCCCATCACCACCTTCCAAAGCTGGCGCCAATTTTAACTCCGGTTGAAGAAGACTCCTTGTTGTCAAGATGAAGCCTTAACCTATCTTATAATTCTACATCTATTCTAAACAAGATGAAAAATTCTTTACACCAAGATAGGCAGAGAACCACACGCAGGTCGAAAGATATTTTACAAGCATTCATCATAAGTGGAAACATGCTTCCACATCACAACACAGGAGGGCACTCGCTATGACCATATCAACCCAATCAAGTGGCGCATGTAAAATTTGAAAATCCAGAAAAATCAAATTTTAGCACCTTATGCGCCAACATCATCCTAAGCACTCTCTTAACCAAATTTATGCTAAAATTTAGATCAAGTTCCATGATGATTTCATATACCCTATCGGCTGGCAGTTTTGTTAGATCAAGAGACCCGGCCAGTCCGAAGACACAATGCCCGTCCTACTTGACAAAACCATGTGCGCCTTTGGTCTTAAATCAATCATAAACAAAATCCAAATTTTGGCCACAAAGATGAGAAGAGAGGTTTGGATGAAAACGCTTTCTACGTGAAATGCGCATGGATAGAAGAAAAATTTTCCAAATATTTTTCACACAAGCAAACGTACACCTTGTCTTACTCGCAAGTACCTCTGATACCACTGTTAGGGAATACCAGGTGTAATTTAAAATTTTGCAGTCCTAGGACGTAGCGGAAGAATCATTACACCCGAAACATATTCCGGTCCCAAGGATCCATGCGAGAGAGAAGACTCAAGGATGTGTTAGAGATGTACCTCTTTTGCTTGTCTAGTTGCCGAAGCCATGTTTAAGGCGCCCAAGTGTTCGCCCTCTACAAGTATCCACGCGTCGACCGTCTCAACGTTGCACCCTTCCACGCTTGGTGCTAGCCTCGGGAAGAGAATCAAGCCTTAGGGTTCCTTCACTTCAATTGCGCCACCTCCAGGGATCATGAGCCAAGTGCAAGGAAGAAGCCGCCAACTCCTTATCCTCTTCGCTCCAATAGAAGAGGGAGAAGAAGAGTTTCGGCCCTTAGGAAGAGTAAGAGGAAGTGGCGCCACCAAGTCCTTCTCCAAGTCACGCCAAGAGGAGATGAAGGAGAAGACTTGCGGCCACTAGTAGGATGAAGGGTTGCGTCACCTTGATGTTATCGCCCTTTGCCCTTGCTTACGCCTCTCTATATATGTTCACGCCTACAAGCATTCGAACATTGAGAGGGGACGACTAGTGTCCCTTTTATAAGCTAAGAGGCGGTTTGGGGAGGGCCAAGATCATGCCAAGTGGGCGGCTAGGATGAGAGGGGTTTGTGGTAAGGAAAGTCTCCAAGACTTTTGCCATAAACCTCATTCAACCTATCCTTATTTGCCCAATAGCCATATCAGCCCAAGACATGCCTTAGAGGCATTCTTTCCATCCAAGGAGAAGGGCTAGGCGCAACAAGCAAGAGGTATTTGGCTAGGGTAAGACGTTGGGTGCATGTAGGGTTTATGAGATAAGGAAAGTCTCCAAGACTTTACCATAAACCTCTCCCTACTTCTCATATGCGCCCAAGCTCTTTCCAAAGAGTCCTCAAGCCATATCAGCCCCAACACTTACCATAGAGACAAGATACCATCAAAGGATGAAGGGGGCGGCACCACTTCCTTCCAAAGGAAGCAATTTATGCCACCCACACCCCATTATGTCCCTAGGCGCCAATGGGGTTGGGTTTCTCCCCATTATACCCTTTTAAGCCAATTCCCTCTTCATGACAACTTATTATTGGGCCTCATTGGGCAATGAGCTAGCCCAAACTTTATTGCATAGGTTGATTAAGCCATTGGATCCAATCCAATGCAACCCTAATCCAAATGTGACCAATCTAGGTCAATTTTCGGTCAACCTGCCAAAAATGAAGTTTGGCTCCAATAACCTTCTTCCAACTCATCAGGCCCTTTGGCGCTGATGAAATCTTCCAAATTGATCCAAGTTATCCAATAACTTGATCATAAGGTTTCTGATTAAAGCAACGTCAAGAGTCTATTGCGTGTGACCCCGTAGGATCCTAATGAGATGGCAATGATGTAAACATCATAAGTAGTGAGGGGTATCTAGCAACACATCACTACTACCCATGTCATTGGACTTAAGTCATTATGGCAACAACTCATAACAAGCAACGAGGATTCCCATGCATTATAGATCCCTTTGCCTAAACTGATATCCTGCCATTGGATTAGTCTCAAGTTTAATAATCCAATCCATTGGTCATAACTCAATTAGTGAGGCCACATATTCCTGTCATGCACCAATGAGGTGGGGCGCCCCAAAGTGGATATCATGCTTCCTCTGAATGAAGGGGCAAATCCTACTGTTGGTCATCCATGTCTCTACATGACTTATGACATGCCCAATGACAATCGTTTTGGTCTCCCAATTACGGAGAGATGTAAGATTGTCTCAAAGCATACCCATCATCAAATCTAGACATGAATACCTCAAGTCTAAGGATCAATGCAAAACTCTTGCATGTGAGATTGACCTGTTGATTAGACAAGTCAATCCTCATGGTGGATCACTCCAGTGCATCCAATGCACCTGTATGCCTGCGTTACTATGCCCCATGTTAGGGAATGCCGGGTGTAATTTAAAATTTTGCAGTCCCAGGATGCAGCAGAAGAAGCATTACACCCGAAACACATTCCAGTCCCAAGGATCCATGCGAGAGAGAAGACACAAAGATGTGTTAGAGATGTACCTCTTTTTCTTGTCTAGATGTCGAAGCCATGTTGAAGGCGCCCATGTGTTCGCCCTCAACAAGTATCCACGCGTCGACTCCTTGATCGTTGCTCCCTTCCACGCTCGGTGCTAGCCTCGGGAAGAGAATCAAGCCTTCACTCCACTTGCGCCACCTTCAAGAGAAGTTGCGCCAAGGAGGGAATAGGGAAGATGCCGCCAAGAACTTCCCTCTTCTTCTTTGCTTGCGCCAACTTCAAGCAAGATGCGCTAATGGCTATGAGAGGGAGAGGGCTTGCGACAATAGAAAGAGAAGCCACCAAGCCCAATTTCTCTTTGCGCCAAGAAGAGGAGAAGAAGAAAGGATATCTTTCGGCCACTTGGAAGAAGGTTACGCCAAGCCTTTGTTGTTGTCACCCTTTGCCCTTGCTCACGCCTCTCTATGTATGTTCACGCCTCCTTAAAGTCGAACATTGGAAGTGGCGGTAAGGGGTCCTATAAATAGGACAAGAGGCGGCAAGGACAATGGCTAGGATCATGCCAAGTGGGCGGCTAGGATAAAGGGATCTTGAGGTAAGGAAAGTCTCCAAGACTTTACCATAAACCTCATTCAACCTATCCTAATTTGCCCAATGGCCATATCAGCCTAAGACATGCCTTAGAGGCATTCTTTCCATCCAAGGAGAAGGGCTAGGCGCAACATGAAGAATTCGGCTAGGGCAAGAGTTTGGGTACATGTAGGGTTCATAAGGAAAGTCTCCAAGACTTTACCATAAACATCTTCCTACTTCTCATATGCACCCAAGTTCTTTCCAAAAGAGTCCTCAAGCCATATCAGCCCCAAGACTTGCCTTAGAAGCAAGTATTCCATCCAAGGAAGAAGGGCTAGGCGCCCTTTACTTCCATAATGAAGCAAAGGCACCTCCCTCATGAAAGTCCCCTTGACAAGGGGGGGGGGGGGCGAAACCCTACTGGCGCATATGGAGGTTTTAAAGCAGCGGAATGGATTTCTAGGGATCGATTGCATGAGATATGATCAACTACAAAAAACCCCGATTGCAAATATAAGAAGGATCATACCATCGCCATCCTTTGGATGGTGCCTTGGAAGCAAAGATCGAAAGGGATCTTCTCCAAAAGTGACGCACACAAGGTGATGCCGCCTACTCTTTGTTGATCCTTGTGCTAGCAAGGTTCTTCAAAGGTCTTTGTCGTATGAAAGGGAAGAGAAGATTTTCCTTGCTTGGCGAGACCTCTCCCTTGTCGTCAAGAAACTCTACCACACGAATGTGTCAAGAACCAAAAGCCAACCGGCGACAAGAGGGCGAGAGGGAGGCGTGAAGAGAGGCGACGTGAGATGTGGTCACGTAAGTGACATGCTATCTAAAAATAGCAAAACCACTTCTCATCATGAAATGCGCTCATGAACAAATCGCAAATCTCTTCTCCCATGAACCATGCGCTCACTTGATGAGCTGGTTCAATTTGGTTTGGTTCAAAGACCAATTAACCCAAGCCATTTGGTCTAGATCACAATAAACCCTAAAGGTTCAAGATCTAACCGTTCATCTCTTGATGCTCTTGATCTCACCGATCTAGCATCCATTCTCTCAATCAAAGCTTACCGATCTTAAGCCCTAATCAATCAAACATGATCAGACCAGATCTCACTTACAATCAGAGATTAAATCCCTTTAAACTGAACCCAAACAATTCAGTCCACACGATCTGACTTAAGTAAGCCATATCATCAAATTGTGCGACCCTAAGGGTTTCCTTTAAATGTCGATAACGATAACTTACGTTATCACGATCAGTGAGGGGTATCTAGCAACACATCACTGTCTCCCGATATAAAGGAAAGAGTCTTCCAAGACTACACCCAAACCACAGCACAAGTGTGAATCCACTTCACTAGGCATACAAGTTTCCTTTGCCACTTGATGTTCTTATTGGACAAGCGTGTCAAGCCTGTAGCTCCAATATGATGAGCATGATTAGATCAGATGAACATAGTCACCTGGGTATGGCCATACACTTTCTCAATCATCTCATTCAGGGGGGGCCCCTTTAGAACATCACACTCCAATTAAGGAGACGGCAATCCTATATCTATCACTAGTGCCCTAACATGACTCATGATCATTATCCAAGATAGTCTATAACCATTATGTTTCAAATGATATTGAACTACCTCAAAACAATGACAATCATCATTTAGAAACACAAGTGATCTCAAGTCAGAGGAAATGTGCCACTTGTTGCAAACAAGGATTATTCACATTGTGACAAGCAATTGAATATCCTAGTAGGGTCTGTCCAGTACATCCAATGCACCCATGAGTCTACATCTTATTCCATGCTCGAAGCATCCTATAAGATTAGAACACATATTAGTCTCAATCATATCAAGGCTGTCTCATGTTCACCAAGATATCTCGACTAAGGACATATAGCATGTCAGCCTAGCTGAACAGCATTGAGACATTATTCAGAAGTACACTTATTGCAGCAGACAATGTAACAACCTGAATAACAACCATTGCCTTTATAAACATAAGAGTTTATACATGATACTGAAAGAATCCCAAGGCCTCAAACATTAGCCTTAAGGGCATACCCCAACAATCTCCCACTTGCACTTAATCTAATGGTTGAGAAATCTCAAACCCATATTATTACAGTGCTTCTCATGCTTCTGCTGCGCCAGAGGCTTGGTAAGCGGGTCAGCCAGATTGTCATCTGTATGAACCTTGCAGATTTTGATCTCACCACGATCAATGATCTCCCGGATCAAGTGAAACCGTCTCTATATGTGCTTAGACTTTTGGTGTGACCGTGGTTCCTTTGCTTGTGCGATTGCTCCAGTGTTATCGCAGAAGATAACCAAAGGATCAGCACTCGAAGGAACAACACCAAGTTCTTGAACGAACTTACAAATCCACACTGCCTCCTTGGATGCTTCCGAGGCTGCAACATACTCGGCTTCTGTTGTGGAATCAGCAACGATAGACTGTTTGAAACTCTTCCACACCACTGCTCCTCCATTCAAGCTAAAAACATAGCCTGATTGCGATCGGAAATCATCCTGGTCAGATTGGAACGAAGCGTCAGTATATCCTTCAATACTGAGTTCTTCCTGACCTCCATATATCAAGAACATATCTTTGGTCCTCCGCAGATATTTCAAAATGTTCTTGACCGCAATCCAGTGTGCCTTACCTGGATTACTTTGGAATCGACTGGTCACGCTTAACCCGTAAGCGACGTCTGGGCGAGTACACAACATCGCATACATAATGGACCCAATAGCCGAAGCATAAGGCGTATTGTCCATTTCATCTTTCTCAGTCTGTGTTTGTGGACACTGACTCTTTGAAAGATTCAGACCATGTCTGACTGGAAGATATCCTCTTTTAGAATTCTCTAAATGGAATCTCTCCAGGACTTTATCGATGTAAGTACTCTGGCACAGCCCGAGAAGCCTCTTAGATCTATCTCTGTAGATCTTCACACCTAATACATAGGCTGCTTCTCCTAGATCTTTCATCTGGAAACATTTTCTCAACCATGCTTTTACAGCATGCAGTTCAGGAATATCGTTTCCAATGATCAAGATATCATCGACGTAGAGTGTAAGATCCAGAAATTTATTAGCAGGTAAGAAAAATAAAGCTTTGATTATCTGATTTTTATGTGGACGTTTTCTTTGAGATAATGTATCGATTTGTGCATTTTTTCCTGCTATGTAAAAATGTGTCGCGGAGAGGATTCGAACCCACGACTTAAGGCGTAGAGTGTGTGCTGCACACCACTAGGCTAGTGGTGTCTTTCTATTAGAAAAGGGTAAGAGCTCTTGTTAAAGGTGAGGTGGAAAAATAACTTATGCTAAAAGGGTTATTGGATCTTCCACTTAAGGTTGCTATTGGGTTTGGATTCGTTAGAGGCTTGGAAAAAACGAAAATTTGGGGGAAATCGTGTTCACCCTCGTTTTTCTCTTGCTCACGTTTTTCCTCTTTGCTCTTTGCTCACGGTTCTTGGGGAAGGTGGCGGCTTGCTCTCTCTTCTTCTTCTCCTCCTTTGGTGGCCGGCGGCGAGTGGTGTTGGGGCGACTTCCGGCGAGTCCTTGAACGTTTCCGGCGACGTGGTGGTGTGAGGGAAGGCGCAAAGGGTGAGGTTTGGGAAGAACCGAAACTAAGTGAGTGGATTTTCTCCTTCACCTAGTTCATGAATTTTGGATGTATTGTTTGTTTTAGAGAAGTTTGATGCCTAGAAACATGACATGAACCTTGATTGCAAGTTGTATACGTTTTTCTTTGCTTTTCCCTAAAATTCGAAACCCTAGGTTGCATGACAATTAGGGCTTTTCATTTTTAAGGCTTCTAATCATCAATTAGACCTTGTTTAAGCATGTATGTAGCTTTAGTTTTTCAATTGCATGAAATTTAGGGTTTGAATGAGAATTTCGACCCTTCTTCTCGAAATTACGCCCAAATGCATGGGTAAAAATTGGGGAAAACTTGATATTCATGAAATTAGGTATATGAGGATTCTACTGTATTTTTTTGGGAATTTTTAGAAATAAAAGTTTCTGTTGACTGAAATTGACCTAGGGGTAATTCGGTAAATTTCCTAGTTAAAATTGGGGAAAACTTGAAATTACGAATCTAGGGATCATGAGGGACGTAATGAATATTTTTACGAAATTTTTGGATAACTTTTCTTGTATGACTTAAACTTTGAACTAGGGGTATTTCTGTCTTTTGTTATCAGAACTAGTAGAAAACTATGAATACGTGATATTCTGCATTTATGTTAATTGTGAACGAAATTTAGTGAATTTTCTGTATTATTATGTATTTTTAATTGAATGGTGTATGCAGAAAGTAATGACATGAAATATTGATTGATACCTTGGGTGATAACATAGCAAGGTTACACTGAACTGACCAGCCTGAAACTTAAGGATTACACTATGTTATGTGATTTTTAAATATTATGTGATTTGTGATTTTTGGAATGTAAAGTGATCTTTGAATATGTGAATATTATGTGGTTATGTGAATTTCGAAAATTATGTTGATATGGGATTTTCGAATATTATCTGTTGTGATCATGTGTTGGTTAGGACTAAGGCTAAGTGTAGCTGTGTACTCATAGGATAGTCCTTATGTGTTATGTTAAGGGTTTGAATTTCAGCCCTGTATTGTGATATGTGAGGAGGTTGATGATCAGCCTGCCTATTATGATTATTGTGATGGGGGTTGATGTTCAGCCTGCCCGATATGATTTGTGTGATGACTATCCTAGAGTCTAGTTTACACTTAGGAGTCCACCTTTGTGAAATATGTCCACCTTTGTGAAATATGAAATAAGATATGTCTGTTGTCCAGTAGTAACCTTTTGGGAGAACGGGTTTTGACCCAAAGTGCCATGTCTTGGTCAGACAGGGGCCACCTCTTGATGTCATTACTCTTTTATGTGTTGGGAATGATATAAGACCCAAAGTGCCATGTCTTGGTCAGACAGGGGCCACCTCTTGATGTCATCATTCTCGTTTTATGTTATGGCGTGATAGACCAGCGTGCCACGTCGTGACCTGACGGGGGCCACCTCCTGATTCTATTCTCATTTTATGTTATGGCGTGATAGACCAGCGTGCCACGTCGTGACCTGACGGGGGCCACCTCCTGATTCTATTCTCGTTTTATGTTATGGCGTGATAGACCAGCGTGCCACGTCGTGACCTGACGGGGGCCACCTCCTGATTCTATTCACTGTCCATGTTTATGTGTTGCACGAGATTTTGCAGCTCCCAGTGCTTTGGCCAAGCCGGGTTAGACCATATTGGTCACTTTGTGAATATGCTGAACAACTAGGTTATAAGTGTGTTGGTATGTTTAGTTGGTTTAGAATATATGTGTTCGGTTGGTTTATAGTATAACTCTAGAACCTAAGTTGTTATATGTTGGTGTGTACATCTGGATATCTATATGACTTCTGTTTCTTTATGTTGTTATATCTTGACATAATATCCTGTTAAAGATTTTTAAAACAATTTGCCTATGTTTTTGAGTGTATGTTATGGATGGTCAATTAGACTATCCACTCACTGGGCTGTGTAGCTCACCCCTCACTATTTTCAGGTGTAGAGCAGGGGCGCAGTTAGCATTACATGGATGCTGTGATTTATGCTTAATGAACTTATGATGCCGGTTGTGGCTAAACCCTGTGAATTATATGCATTATGTGAACCATGTGATATGAATGATGTGAACTACGTGAACTTGTGATGCCAGATTGTGGCGTTTTACGAGTCTGATTTTTGTGTCACCGCGGGCTTTGGCCTGGTTTCGGTGTTTGGTATTGGTTTATATAATCGATTTTGTGGATTTGTTTTGAAATTGAAGTTGATGTGTATTTTTGCAATCGGTTTTGAGATAACTGTAACGTGCATATGTCTAGTGCACGTATTGCGTGGTGGCAGGTACCTTTATGTGATTTATGAGATTTGTGATTCGAAGATTTTATGTGTTTGGAGATTTGAAAATTTTCAGATCGTGTTTTTCTTGAACTCGGTTTTACCTAGCATTTGATCGATCTTATATGAAACATCCTATTACTTTTGCGATTGTGTTATTTGCTTGGGGTTAAGTATGTGGGATGTTACATAGAGGACTAGGAAAGTAATCACGCTCCCACTAAACCTCTTATATACACACGGGTCATCTTCATTCTTGATGAAACCAAATTCACATATTGATTCATCAAAACGAATATTCCAGCTTCTTGATGCTTGTTTAAGTCCATAAATGGACTTCTTTAACTTGCATATTTTATGACAATCTGATGGATTAGTGAAACCTTCAGGTTGTGTCATATATACATCCTCATCCAGTTTTCCATTAAGGAAAGCGGTCTTCACATCCATTTGCCAGATCTCATAATCGTAATACGCTGCTATCGCGAAAAGAATCCGAATAGACTTGAACATAGCTACAGGAGAGAAAGTTTCATCATAATCTATCCCGTAGATTTGTTTGAAACCTTTCGCAACTAGCCTGCCTTTATAGGTAACCACGTTACCATCCATGTCAATTTTCTTCTTGAAGATCCATTTACAGCCTATAGGGATTACTCCCGGAGGCGGATCAACCAAATCCCAGACTTGATTATCTGACATGGAGTCCATCTCGGCTCGCATAGCTTCAAGCCATCTAGCTGACTCTGGTCCACTGACCGCATCCGCATAAGTGAGGGGTTCATCATGATCAATGATGTAGATTCCGTCATAGCACTCAGGCTGTCGACGGATCCTTCCCGATCTATGCGGTTCCCGTGATATCTGAGCCTCAGCTTGTTCAATAACCTGTTCTACCGGCTCAAGCTCATCCAACTGTGCTTGACTACTTTGTCCTTCCTCTGGATTCTCATCCAGTTTTATTTCTCTCCCACTGGCCTCTTGCAGAAGAAACTCCTTCTCAAGAAAAATGGCCGTCCGAGCAACAAATACCTTGTTCTCTTTGGGATCGTAGAAATAATAACCCTTAGTTTCCTTAGGGTAACAGACAAAGATACATTTCTCAGATCTACTCTCTAGTTTCCCAGAGGCGAGCTTTTTGACATAAGCCTCGCAACCCCAGATCTTAATAAATGTCAAGCTCGGCTGTTTCCCATACCATAACTCATATGGAGTCTTTGAAACTGCCTTGGATGGCACTCGGTTTAGTACTTTTGCAGCTATTTCCAGTGCAAATCCCCAAAAGGAGTAAGGTAGAGTAGCCTGACTCATCATAGAACGTACCATATCCAATAAGGTTCTATTTCTCCTCTCGGACACACCATTCCATTGCGGTGTTCCTGGCGGAGTGAGCTGTGAGATAATCCCACACTCCTTCAGATAGTCAGTAAATTCTCGACTTAGGTATTCTCCACCTCGATCTGAGCGAAGTGCCTTGATATTTCGGCCTAGCTGATTCTGTACTTCATTTTTGAACTCTTTGAACTTGTCAAAAGATTCACTTTTATGTCTCATTAGATAGACATACCCGTATCTACTGAAATCATCAGTAAAGGTAATGAAGTATGAATAGCCACCTCTGGCATGTTTACTAAATGGCCCACACACATCACTGTGTATAAGGTCAAGTAAACCTGAAGCCCTTTGACCTTTATGAGGAAAAGGAGACTCCGTCATTTTACCCATTAAACAAGCTTTGCATGTATCAATCTCCTCATAGGAGAATGATCCCAGCAGTCCATGATCATGCAATCGCTTAATGCGCTTCTTATTTATATGGCCTAAACGACTATGCCATAGCAAGGTGCTGTCATCAGCATACTTGGCTTTCTTAATATCAATTTGCTGTATAGAACATTCCATGTCCAACATGAATAACCCATTGTTAATTGACCCAGTAGCATAAACAATATTATCATAAGAAATAACACACTTTGAAATATTGCATTCAAAGGAAAACCCTTTCCTGACAAGAGCAGGAATAGAGATAATATTTTTCGTAATACTCAGAACAAAATAACAATTGTCCAGTTCTAATACAAGTCCAGATGGTAATGAGATGTAATAAACCCCTACAGCAACAGCAGCAACCCGTGCCCCGTTTCCAACTCGTAGGTCCACCTCATGCTGTCCCACCTGTCTTCTTCTCTTGAGTTCCTGCACATTTGAACAAATGTGAACTCCACATGCAGTGTCCAACACCCATGAAATAGAAGAAGAAAACATGACCTCAGTCACAAAAATACCTGAGCCAGAAGCGATGCTTCCCTTCTTATCTCCTTGGAGCGCTTTACAGTCCTTTTTCCAGTGACCCAGCTGGCCACAATGGAAACATCTGTATTCCTTCGACCGCTTAACCTTTTGTTTCAGAGCCTTGTTGTAATTCTTGACAGGGGCTTTGCCCTTCTTCCCCTTCTTCTTGTTCCTAGACGGAAACATCAAGACAGAGGTTGAAGGCTTTCCCTTTAGAGTCTCCTCTGTAGTCAAGAGCATATTCAGCAACTCTGCCGGAGTATAGTCGATCTTGTTCATATTAAAATTAATAATGAACGGATCGAAAGAGGCCGGGAGGGACTGCAGAATAATGTCTACAGCAAGCTCCTGATTGATGGTATGCCCCAGTTTCTCTAGAGCCTCTTTATGCCCAATCATCTTGAGCACGTGAGCTCCCACTGGACTCCCTTCAGCCAGTTTGCTCTGAAAGAAAAGCTTGGTCAAATTATAGCGTTCAGTCCTCGCCTGTGCAGCATACAGCATTTTGAGGTTTGCTATAATTTCTATAGCAGACATATCCTCATGCTGACGCTGCAGCTGTGGCGTCATAGACGCTAGCATCAGGCAAGCGACATCAATGCTATCATTGACATGCTTTTCATAGGCTTCCCGAACCGCCCTTGCGGCGTTCGGAGCGGGTTGAGGCGGTATAGCCGTCTCGAGGACATACAGCTTCCTCTCTGCCTTAAGAACAATCTTAAGGTGTCCATACCAGTCTGAGAAGTTTGGTCCAGCAAACTTCTCCCTTTCCAGTAGGGATCGCACATTGAAGCTCATGGTGTTCGTTGCTACAGGAATCTACAACAATGCAAGAACAGCAAGGTCAGTATCAATGTTTAGAATCAATCCAGGACTTTAAGAAAGATTCTTTTCTCACAATTTTTTCTGACTGAAAAATCCATTAAAACAGTCCGAAAGAGTAAGACTCTTTTAGTGAGATAAGATCCAGATTTCATACTTGGTCTCCGCGTCCCGCTCAGGCGAGATAAGATGCACAGAGAGTACAAGCACTAATTTCTGGTAGGCAGTCCCTGCCAATCGCCAACCCGTGCGATTCCCCTTCATCTGGGCAATCCAGCCGACTGTGCCAACTGAGTTGGTACAACACAGTCTCTGATCCCACAGATGGCTGCCTCCATATAGCTACCATATGCTCCACATATGTAGCCTACATGGTCAAGCTGACCCGACCTACTCCCTGGACCACCACGTGCTATGCTGAGCAACGAGAAGCGATAAATCCCTTCTCTGTAACACGCAGGTGTAATCACACACCGTCTGAAGATAGATGGGCGTGCCCACTGAGTGGGTACAACACGGCCCCAACGATAGTCAGAACAGTGAGGTTTCGCGTCAGAAGGCTTACGAGCTTGATATTTAGCGTTGGATTTTAATGGTCCTTTTATCTTCTCAACTATCATGCAATTCCTATGGTGATAGCAGAAGATTAAATCATGCAACTCTAATTATTTAAACAATAAATAGAAAGCATGCTGATCTTATGTGGTAAAAGCCCAATAAGCCTAGGTAAGACCTTAATTTAACTTAAGTCTTCACTTGAGCTCTCCATGGGTCTTTTGCATCTAATCTGGCCCAACCCAGGGCCCATGCGCCCTCTGCAGCTCAGGTGCGCCCACCAGGTAAAAATGCGCCTGTCCCAGAGTCGAACCCTGGACCTCCCACCTGGTCAAGCCACTGCTGCATGCGCCTCTGCCATGTGTGCTCATGTGCTCATGTCTGATTAAACTTACAATTTAATCTATCTAGACATGATTGACTCGCAGGTCAATTACACAATAAATTAATTAAAATGTGATGCGCAGATCACAATAAATAATTTACATTTTTATTAACCAGGCACGCAGGCCCCAGCACAGCACACATTAACACGGGCAGCCCACATAAGATTAAATAAACAAGCATATGCTTACAATCAACATGTGATCCAATAAGAAAATAAAATTTTGAAAAACCCCATTGGCATCATTTTATTTTTCCTTATGTGCCCTACTACCTTACAACGGTCCATTATTAGGGATCCACTCATCAGACCTAGTCAGATCCACTGCCCTTGCATGCACCAAGTCCTAACTGACTTGAGTCGACCAAATGGTCAATCATGCATGCGCCAAGGGCTGAACGACCTCATGAGTTCTGGCAAGCGGGTGTGACCCCGGGCCTAAACCATGTGCGTTCACAGGTTGTCTCAACCAGACATCGCTACACGCCTGTCCGCAGTCGACCTATAGCCACCTCGTGCTTGCGCACAGGTGTCATCTGGTCGACCCATCTAGGCTGTCAGATAGTCTGATCAGACTGGTTGGATCTTGACTAGACTGTGACTTCAACCCTAATAACCCGTCTAAGGGTTTAAAGTAGGCGCCACTTAGATCTAATGGTAAGCGCGCAAGTCATTAAGTTTTGAGAAAAACATCAACAACAATATGAAAGAAGCGCTACCTTCATACATGCGCCAAGATTAATATACAACATGTAAGTTTTCGCATGTAACCTATAGATCTAGCAATATGGCGCAAACATGGATCACAAAACAAACATAGCAATCATATTAACATGCATAAGAACCTGGCTCTGATACCAGTTGAAAGTCCCCTAGACAAGGGGGGGGGGGCGAAACCCTACTGGCGCATATGGAGGTTTTAAAGCAGCGGAATAGATTTCTAGGGATCGATTGCATGAGATATGATCAACTACAAAAAACCCCGATTGCAAATATAAGAAGGATCATACCATCGCCATCCTTTGGATGGTGCCTTGGAAGCAAAGATCGAAAGGGATCTTCTCCAAAAGTGACGCACACAAGGTGATGCCACCTACTCTTTGTTGATCCTTGTGCTAGCAAGGTTCTTCAAAGGTCTTTGTCGTATGAAAGGGAAGAGAAGATTTTCCTTGCTTGGCGAGACCTCTCCCTTGTCGTCAAGAAACTCTACCACACGAATGTGTCAAGAACCAAAAGCCAACCGGCGACAAGAGGGCGAGAGGGAGGCGTGAAGAGAGGCGACGTGAGATGTGGTCACGTAAGTGACATGCTATCTAAAAATAGCAAAACCACTTCTCATCATGAAATGCGCTCATGAACAAATCGCAAATCTCTTCTCCCATGAACCATGCGCTCACTTGATGAGCTGGTTCAATTTGGTTAGGTTCAAAGACCAATTAACCCAAGCCATTTGGTCTAGATCACAATAAACCCTAAAGGTTCAAGATCTAACCGTTCATCTCTTGATGCTCTTGATCTCACCGATCTAGCATCCATTCTCTCAATCAAAGCTTACCGATCTTAAGCCCTAATCAATCAAACATGATCAGACCAGATCTCACTTACAATCAAAGATTAAATCCCTTTAAACTGAACCCAAACAATTCAGTCCACACGATCTGACTTAAGTAAGCCATATCATCAAATTGTGCGACCCTAAGGGTTTCCTTTAAATGTCGGTAACGATAAATTACGTTATCACGATCAGTGAGGGGTATCTAGCAACACATCACTGTCTCCCGATATAAAGGAAAGAGTCTTCCAAGACTACACCCAAACCACAGCACAAGTGTGAATCCACTTCACTAGGCATACAAGTTTCCTTTGCCACTTGATGTTCTTATTGGACAAGCGTGTCAAGCCTGTAGCTCCAATATGATGAGCATGATTAGATCAGATGAACATAGTCACCTGGGTATGGCCATACACTTTCTCAATCATCTCATTCAGGGGGGGCCCCTTTAGAACATCACACTCCAATTAAGGAGACGGCAATCCTATATCTATCACTAGTGCCCTAACATGACTCATGATCATTATCCAAGATAGTCTATAACCATTATGTTTCAAATGATATTGAACTACCTCAAAACAATGACAATCATCATTTAGAAACACAAGTGATCTCAAGTCAGAGGAAATGTGCCACTTGTTGCAAACAAGGATTATTCACATTGTGACAAGCAATTGAATATCCTAGTAGGGTCTGTCCAGTACATCCAATGCACCCATGAGTCTACATATTATTCCATGCTCGAAGCATCCTATAAGATTAGAACACATATTAGTCTCAATCATATCAAGGCTGTCTCATGTTCACCAAGATATCTCAACTAAGGACATATAGCATGTCAGCCTAGCTGAACAGCATTGAGACATTATTCAGAAGTACACTTATTGCAGCAGACAATGTAACAACCTGAATAACAACCATTGCCTTTATAAACATAAGAGTTTATACATGATACTGAAAGAATCCCAAGGCCTCAAACATTAGCCTTAAGGGCATACCCCAACACCTCAGCCCATTATGCCCCTAGGCGCCAATGGGGTGAGATTTCTCCCCATTATACTCTTTTAAGCCAATTCCTCTTCATGACAACTAATTATTGAGCCTCATTGGATAATGAGCTAGCCCAAACTTCATGGCGTGGGTTGATTAAGCCATTGGATCTAATCCAATGCCACCCTAATCCAAATGTGACCAATCTAGGTCAATATCGGGTCAACCTGCCAAAAATGAAGTTTGGCTCCAATAACTTTCTTCCAACTCATCAGGCCCATTGGCGCTGATGAAATCTTCCAAATGGATCCAAGTTATCCAATAACTTGATCCTAAGGCTTCTGAATAAAGCAACGTCAAGAGTCTATTGCGTGTGACCCCGTAGGATCCATATGACGATGGCAATGATGTAAACATCATAAGCAGTGAGGGGTATCTAGCAACACATCACTACTACCCATGTCATAGGACTTAAGTCATTATGGCAACAACTCCTAACAAGCAACGAGGATTCCTAGTGCATTACAGATCCCTTTGCCTAAGCTGATATCCTGCCATTGGATTAGTCTCAAGTTTATTATCCAATGCATTGGTCATGACTCAACAAGTGTGGCCACACTTTCCTATCATGCACCAATAAGGTGGGGCGCCCCGAGGTGGATATCATACTTCCAATAAGGAAGGGGCAAATCCTACTATTGGTCATCCATGTCTCTACATGACTTATGAAATGCTCAATGACAGTCGTTTTGATCTCCCAATTACGGAGAGACGTAAGACTATATTAAAGCATACCCATCATCAAGCCTAGACATGAATACCTCAAGTCTAAGGATCAATGCAAACCTCTTGCATGTGAGATTGACTTGTTGACTGGACAAGTCAATCCTCACGGTGGATCACTCTAGTGCATCCAATGCACCTGTATGTCTGCGTTACTGTGCCCCGCACCTAACCAGCCCATACACCAGTCTCACATGTACCAAAGCTGTCCCATATCTGCTAAGGTACCTTGTCTGGGGATAGCTTATGAGAATGGATCCAATCCAAACACCTGGGACATTATTTATTCAACTTAATACATCAACGCAGGTAGAGAAGTCTGCATAATAACGACCATGCCTATGAAAGGAGTAATAGTTCTATCAAAGTACATTCAACCAATGCCTGACCATGTCCATACACTGGTCTTTAGGGCATATACACCAACAATCTCCCACTTGCACTAAGACCAAGGACAACTGGTGTTTACTCAGTTCCAATGTCTCTAGTATGACCCTTTTAGCTTCCGCTGCGCCAGAGGCTAGGTCAGTGGGTTTTTCCATATTGCTGTCTGTGTTTATTTTAACAAATTTGATCATCATCCTTATCCATGATCTCTAAGATCAGATGATATGCTGCAGTACATACTTGAGCATTAAGTTCATTCGCCTATGCTATGGTCCCAGTAAGAACTATACTGGACCATCAAGCACTATGAACTAGATCAAGTTCAAATGAATGAAGCTGCCTCCTTGGCTGCCACAAGGGGCTGCAATGTACTCAGCCTTATTTGTAGAATCTTGCCACTTTGGTTTGCATAATTCTCTTTCAGCATGCAACACCTTAACAAGGCAAAGCGCAACTCCTGGCTATGATCAATAGTCACTAGATTGGAACGAAGTGTCAGTGTACCCCTGTACACAAAATTCTTTCCTGTCTATCATAGACTAGACTTCAATCCTTTATACTTCCCAAGTATACATATAAGGATTGCCTTCACAGCTATCTAGTGTTAAACACTAAGATCTGATTGAAACTTGCTGGCTATGCTCCAAGCATTTGCCACAAATGGTCTTGAGTATGATATTCAAATCATGATCCATCCCACACACCATGTATCAGGATTTTAGATCCATGTTATTACTCTCCATCTGTGTCAAAGGACACAAGATCTTTGAGAGAATCAGACCATATCTTTCTGGAAGGTATTAATATTTGGAATCATCCAAAATAAACCTCTCCAGAAACTCTTGGATGAACATAGATTGACTAAAGGGCAATGACTTTCTTGGATCTCTATCTATAGATCCTCATGCCTAGGATGCAGGCATCAATCCCTAGATCATTCTTCTCGAAATACATATCTTTCTCTTCTTCACTATGTGAAGAGCTGAGATGTCATTCCATGTGAGGAGAATATCATCAATCGTCTAGAACAAGAAATACTATTAAGGTGCTCCCACTGATCTTCTTGTAAACACAAGCTATTTCAAACATGCTTGCATCATGCATATCTATATGGCCTTGATATGAAAACTTTCTGGCTATTTCTTTATAGATATCTTTTCAGATGTCCATGCAAGAAAAGCAGTTATCATAACAACATGCCATAATTGATCATGCAATTATAACAAGCAGATCCGTAATGGACTTAAAGCTCAGCTATTGGTGAAAATTTCATCATTATCCACCCAGTGGATTTGCCTGAAATTATTGTTCACTAGCTTGCCTTTTAAGGTAACAATGTTACCTTCCATGTCTATCTTCCCAGAAGATTTATTTTACAGCCTGTGGGAGTTACCCCTTTTGGCAGCTCATCCAAGTCCCAGACTTGATTAGCAGACATGGAGTCCATTATGGTTCTCATGGCCCTTAGCCATTTCTTGGAATCTGGTCCACCGACCGCTTCCATTTCCTCATAAGTCTTAGGTTCATGCTTGATGAAAAATTCGTCATGCCCAGCATATCGAATCGATCCAGGCTTATGTTATTCCTGTGTTAATTGAACCTCAGGTTGACTTTCAACCTGTATGTGAGATTTTGCTATCCATCTGTCACTAATTATATCGTGGTTGATTCTGGATCTCTTCCAAATCAAATCTACTCCCACTAGCTTCTTTCAAAAGAAATACTTTCTCAAGAGAGACAACATTTTGAGCAACAAATGTTTTGTTCTCCATGGGATAGAATTAGCACTCTATAGTGCATCAGAAATACATACTTTTGAATCACTGCATATTACATTCCCAATTCCATTGAAGAAATGGGATATTTGCATTTCGCAACTCAAAAGCTAACTTAGACATTTTCTTATGGAGTAGCAGTACATCTGTTTGCATGGCATTATAGTAGTATATTTGCATGACTATTCAAAGTTGGAACCACATCCAATGTGTTCCTTTTTCTTTCTTTGAAATTTACCACGCAGTGGTGTACTAAGTAAGCTGTGAGATAACTACACACTTCTTAGGACAGTCATCAAATTCTCCACTAATCATCTTGATCCAATCAAGGTGCTTTGATAGATCCTTCAATTTGACTCAATACTTCATTTATGAACTTCTTGGATTTTTCCAAAGTTCTTGGGTTGCGTGAGAAATACCCATACCTAATGAAGTATATATAAAACTCCTTTTAGTGCTTGTTTACATGGGTCCACTCACATTGCTGTGTCATAGATCCAACAAGTCACTTATTCCTTCCATCTTTTCCGGTGAAGGCAGCATCTGTCACATTGTTCCTTTGAACTAGGCTCACATGTATCATAGTCCTGAGAGGACAATGACCCCAATAGTCCATAGACCTTTGGATGTGACCATTGTTCTATGGTTTAAGAGACAATGCTATAAGAGGATGTTTTATTGAATCATTAGATCTTATCTTGTGTTACATATAGAACCACAAACTATTGTCAACTGTATCACTTTCTATAGAACATCTCATATTTAAAAATATTATTTATTATTTCAAACCAGAGTCCTTTCCAAAAGGAATGATGTTCCAATACAAAAGCTGATACATAATAGCAAAGCTCTATATAGAGTCTTCAAGGCAGTGAGATAACATCAACAGCAGCATCCAATGCTCCGTCCCTGACCCGAAAGTCGATCCCATCAAGCCTCTTCATCCTACTTCTTTTGAGCTTCTGCACATGTAAAACATATGTGAGCCTCTCATACGGTACCCAGTACCCATGAATAAGAAGTAGACAAAAGACCTCGGTAACACAATACCTGAAGCGGATGGATTACATCCCTTCTTCTTTGCCATGCTCTTCTTGGCCATTAATCCTCTTCGAAATACCCATGCATTCCCAGTCTTCCGAAGTATTAGCTTCGAAGATACAGAACCATGGTCTTTCTCAGATTCAGGCACACATTCTGAAGATCCAACAGAACTCTCCTGATCATTGTCTATAGAGCATGGTGTGAAGAGACCTTTGAGATGTATGATTAGATCATAGATCCCCATCTCATCACATTCAACCTTGACCTCTGGGGTCATGCACTCTAAGACAAGAGCAGTGTACTGTTCGTTATCTTCACAATGTTCAAGATAGACATTCCACTCCCAGTCATTAGTGAAATATACACTGGGCTGGGATGGAGGTCTTTCAAGAAGATGCACCTTATTTTCTTGTTCCAGTATCTTGGACAAAATCTTGAACCATTTTGTCCAATTTGTCCCATCTAGTTTATGTTTATAAAGTTTCAATCTTAGATCAGGAGATGCCTTCTACAATAAGCAAATAAGTAAAGTAAGTACAATGATAAAGCATTTAACAAGGACTTTAAATTAAATGCTATGCTCCCACTACTTCCATAACAAGTTGAGAACTCTCTAACTCAACATAGAAATAAGTCAGTAGGATCCTAATTTCACATAAGGTCTCCGCGACTCACGAGGGTGAGTTGAGATGCACAGAGAGTCTCATGCTTCCTTAGGTAGGCATGCCAGCCAATTGTGCCATGCACAATTCCTCTTAGTTAAGACAGACTAGGTGCCCTGTGTCCAGCAAGGGCTGGATACAACACAAAACCCTATCCTCTCAACAGCTGCCTATAGTATTTCATCATGTCAATGACATATGAAAAACCAGTCAAGTCTGGTCCTAACCGTTATGCCCAGGGCCAACAAATTTCCTTGCGAAGGCACGCCCAGGTTAAAAAACTGGACTGGGGAAATTATTGTCACCACACACCTTCTAAAGATAAGTGGGTGTGTCCCACGAGGGTGGGAAACAGTTCACAACACCACCGATCGATAGTTTGATGAGGGCTACGCGTTAGAAGGCTATCGACTTGATATTGTATTGAGAGTTTTTTGCATGTTTTATTCTTTTCTAGCATGCAATTTTCCTATGGTTCAGGAAGCAAAGGAAAAGCATCACAAGCATGCTATGGACAAAATAATAAACCATCACAGGCATGCTAGTTTGGTCAATATGGTCATAGCCCTTTTCATACACATAACTTGTCACGAGCCATGTGACATGTTATCGTGCATCCAAGGGTTGCGAGTCCCTAAAGCAGATCGGCCCATGCCAGAAGCCGAAAGCATGTGTCGTTCCTTCAGCCGCAAGTCCATCACCATGCTTCCAAAGCTGGCGCCACTTCTGACTCCGATTGAAGAAGACTCCTTGTTGTCAAGATGAAGCCTTTACCTATCATATAACTCTACATCTATTCTAAACAAGATGAAAAATTCTTTTACAACAAGATAGGGAGAGAACCACATGCAGGTGGAAAGGGATTTTACAAGCATTCATCACAAGTGGAAACATGCTTCCACATCACAACACAGGAGGGCACTCGCTATGACCATATTAACCCAATCAAGTGGCACATGTAAAATTTGAAAATCCGGAAAAGTCAAATTTTAGCACCTTATGCGCCAACATCATCCAAAGCACTCTCTTAACCAATTTCATGCCAAAATTTAGATCAAGTTCCATGATGATTTCATAGACCCTATCGGCAGGCAGTTTTGTCAGATCAAGAGACCCGGCCAGTCCGAAGACACAATGCCCGTCCTACTTGACAAAACCTACGTGCGCCTTTGGTCTTAAATCAAGCATAAACAAGATTCAAGTTTCGGCCATAAAGTTGAGAAGAGAAGATTGGATGAAAAACGCTTTCTAAGTGAAACGCGCAGGGATAGAAGAAAAATTTTCCAAAAATTTTTCACACAAGCAAATGTACACCTTGTGTTTCTCGCAAGTACCTCTGATACCACTGTTAGGGAATGCCGGGTGTAATTTAAAATTTTGCAGTCCCAGGAAGCAGTGGAAGAAGCATTACACCCGAAACCCATTCCAGTCCCAAGGATCCATGCGAGAGAGAAGACACAAAGATGTGTTAGAGATGTACCTCTTTTGCTTGTCTAGAAGTCGAAGCCATGTTGAAGGCGCCCATGTGTTCGCCCTCTACAAGTATCCACGCGTCGACTCCTTGATCGTTTCTCCCTTCCACGCTCGGTGCTAGCCTTGGGAAGAGAATCAAGCCTTCACTCCACTTGCACCACCTTCAAGAGAAGTTGCGCCAAGGAGGGAATAGGGAAGATGCTGCCAAGAACTTCCCTCTTCTTCTTTGCTTCCGCCAACTTCAAGCAAGATGCGCTAATGGCTATGAGAGGGAGAGGGCTTGCGACAATAGAAAGAGAAGCCACCAAGCCCAATTTCTCTTTGCGCCAAGAAGAGGAGAAGAAGAAAGGATATCTTTCGGCCACTTGGAAGAAGGTTGCGCCATGCCTTTGTTGTTGTCACCCTTTGCCCTTGCTCATGCCTCTCTATGTATGTTCACGCCTCCTTAAAGTCGAACATTGGAAGGGGCGGTAAGGGGTCCTATAAATAGGACAAGAGGCGGCAAGGACAATGGCTAGGATCATGCCAAGTGGGCGGCTAGGATAAAGGGATCTTGAGGTAAGGAATGTCTCCAAGACTTTACCATAAACCTCATTCAACCTATCCTAATTTGCCCAATGGCCATATCAGCCTAAGACATGCCTTAGAGGCATTCTTTCCATCCAAGGAGAAGGGCTAGGCGCAACATGAAGAATTCGGCTAGGGCAAGAGTTTGGGTACATGTAGGGTTCATAAGGAAAGTCTCCAAGACTTTACCATAAACATCTTCCTACTTCTCATATGCGCCCAAGTTCTTTCCAAAAGAGTCCTCAAGCCATATCAGCCCCAAGACTTGCCTTAGAAGCAAGTATTCCATCCAAGGAAGAAGGGCTAGGTGCCCTTTACTTCCATAATGAAGCAAAGGCGCCTCCCTCACCCCATTATGCCCCTAGGCGCCAATGGGGTGAGATTTCTCCCCATTATACCCTTTTAAGCCAATTCCTCTTCATGACAACTAATTATTGGGCCTCATTGGATAATGAGCTAGCCCAAACTTCATGGCGTGGGTTGATTAAGCCATTGGATCTAATCCAATGCAACCCTAATCCAAATGTGACCAATCTAGGTCA
Source organism: Costus lasius (assembly GCA_027563935.2). Classification (NCBI taxonomy): domain Eukaryota; kingdom Viridiplantae; phylum Streptophyta; class Magnoliopsida; order Zingiberales; family Costaceae; genus Costus; species Costus lasius. Next base: position 89,138,959 of record CM050446.2, read on the forward strand.
ATATCGGGTCAACCTGCCAAAAATGAAGTTTGGCTCCAATAACTTTCTTCCAACTCATCAGGCCCATTGGCGCTGATGAAATCTTCCAAATGGATCCAAGTTATCCAATAACTTGATCTTAAGGCTTCTGAATAAAGCAACGTCAAGAGTCTATTGCGTGTGACCCCGTAGGATCCATATGACGATGGCAATGATGTAAACATCATAAGCAGTGAGGGGTATCTAGCAACACATCACTACTACCCATGTCATAGGACTTAAGTCATTATGGCAACAACTCCTAACAAGCAACGAGGATTCCTATTGCATTACAGATCCCTCTGCCTAAGCTGATATCCTGCCATTGGATTAGTCTCAAGTTTATTATCCAATGCATTGGTCATGACTCAACAAGTGTGGCCACACTTTCCTGTCATGCACCAATAAGGTGGGGCGCCCCGAGGTGGATATCATACTTCCAATAAGGAAGGGGCAAATCCTACTATTGGTCATCCATGTCTCTACATGACTTATGAAATGCCCAATGACAGTCGTTTTGATCTCCCAATTACGGAGAGACGTAAGACTGTATTAAAGCATACCCATCATCAAGTCTAGACATGAATACCTCAAGTCTAAGGATCAATGCAAACCTCTTGCATGTGAGATTGACTTGTTGACTGGACAAGTCAATCCTCACGGTGGATCACTCCAGTGCATCCAATGCACCTGTATGTCTGCGTTACTGTGCCCTGCACCTAACCAGCCCATACACCAGTCTCACATGTACCAAAGCTGTCCCATATCTGCTAAGGTACCTTGTCTGGGGATAGCTTATGAGAATGGATCCAATCCAAACACCAGGGACATTATTTATGCAACTTAATACATCAACGCAGGTAGAGAAGTCTGCATAATAACGACCATGCCTATAAAATGAGTAATAGTTCTATCAAAGTACATTCAACCAATGCCTGACCATGTCCATACACTGGTCTTTAGGGCATATACACCAACAACTGTTAGGGAATGCCGGGTGTAATTTAAAATTTTGCAGTCCCAGGACGCAGCGGAAGAAGCATTACACCTTAAACACATTCCAGTCCCAAGGATCCATGCGAGAGAGAAGACACAAGGATGTGTCAGAGATGTACCTCTTTTGCTTATCTAGATGTCGAAGCCATGTTGAAGGCGCCCATGTGTTCGCCCTCTACAAGTATCCACGCGTCGACTCCTTGATCGTTGCTCCCTTTCACGCTCGGTGCTAGCCTCGGGAAGAGAATCAAACCTTCATTCCACTTGCGCCACCTTCAAGAGAAGTTGCGCCAAGGAGGGAATAGGGAAGATGCCGCCAAGAACTTCCCTCTTCTTCTTTGCTTGCGCCAACTTCAAGCAAGATGCCCTTATGGCTATGAGAGGGAGAGGGCTTGCGACAATAGAAAGAGAAGCCACCAAGCCTAATTTCTCTTTGCGCCAAGAAGAGGAGAAGAAGAAAGGATATCTTTCGGCCACTTGGAAGAAGGTTGCGCCAAGCCTTTGTTGTTGTCACCCTTTGCCCTTGCTCACGCCTCTCTATGTATGTTCACGCCTCCTTGAAGTCGAACATTGGAAGGGGCGGTAAGGGGTCCTATAAATAGGACAAGAGGCGGCAAGGACAATGGCTAGGATCATGCCAAGTGGGCGGCTAGGATAAAGGGATCTTGAGGTAGGAAAGTCTCCAAGACTTTACCATAAACCTCATTCAACCTATCCTAATTTTCCCAATGGCCATATCAGCCTAAGACATGCCTTAGAGGCATTCTTTCCATCCAAGGAGAAGGGCTAGGAGCAACATGAAGAATTCGGCTAGGGCAAGAGTTTGGGTACATGTAGGGTTCATAAGGAAAGTCTCCAAGACTTTACCATAAACATCTTCCTACTTCTCATATGCGCCCAAGTTCTTTCCAAAAGAGTCCTCAAGCCATATCAGCCCCAAGACTTGCCTTAGAAGCAAGTATTCCATCCAAGGAAGAAGGGCTAGGCGCCCTTTACTTCCATAATTGATGTAGGGGTGATTCACAAAGCATGCAAACAACTATTTTCGAAAAATAGTTTTTTTGTAGTTTTATAAAGTAGAGAAACCGACTTATACTAACGAGGTTTGAAAATAATGTTTTTGTAGTTTTTAAATAAGAAAACCGAATTAAACTACTTGCAAGAAAGAAAATGCTACTTGCTTCAAAGTAAATGACAATAAATGAAAAGAAGACTTACAGTGCGGCCCTTGAGCATAGAAGGACCGTCCTTCCCGTTCTTCACCGGTCCTACTCTGATGGAAGGTGTAGGTTACACACAGGGCAATCAGCAATCCCACACAGGCGTGGGTGAGTTATAAAGCAGATTAAAATAACTACACAATCAAATGTCAAGAGGGAGGCTAGTCCTCCAAATTCTCTTGCTAACACAAATATTGGACTAACTAAGAGGGGGGGAAAGAAAAGGGGAAGAGGGATGCGCCAAGCTCCTTTCCTTGCGCCAACTCCTACAAATCCGAGAAAAGTGTAGTAAGATGCTCTTAGATAATATGAAAAGAGAACACAAGAGGTTAGAACACTTAACTTATAGAATGGTCTTGAAGAGATCAAAGGATGCTTCCATGTTCTATGCGCCACTTGAGTTGTGTTCTTGCTTTGATGTTGAATGCTCTCGGTTTGACTTGGATGAAGTGATGAGGAAGAGAAGAGGAGAGGAGTCTCGGCTCTTGGAGAAGTAGGGGGAAGATGAGGGGGTTTGGGCGACACAAGCACCCTAAGGAGAAGAAGTAGGCGACACAAGCACCTAGGCGACACAAGCACCTTTCTTTGGCTAGGAAACTAGTCAACAATTTTATTTCAACAATGCTTAATGCACATGATGCGATGGGGACATATTTATAGGTGGCTAGGGATGAGGATAAGGTGAGGGCAAGGTGGTCATTGGCCCCTTGCGCCCCTTACATAAGTGGGAGATTTCGAAATTAATTACAAGGCAATTAATGCAATTAATGGGCTGATATTGTTGTCTTCTTTGGAGAGTCTTCAAAGGAAAGCATTTGAATTTCGAATTTGCTTTCTTCCTTGTGTTGATGTCGCATGGATGGAGAGTTGACTTGAATTTGAATTCCTTCCAAGTTGGTTTGGGCGGCAATGAGATGAAGGAAAGGATTCACCATGATTTGTGGATCTAGATTAGGCGCCCCTTGATTTGTGGATCTAGAGTGGCGCCCCTTGATTGATGGATCTAGATTGAGCCTTTGCATTCATTTGTTGCTTGAGGGTGGCGCAAATGAATCCATGGGTTTGGTATCTTCTTCAATTGGAAAGGGCCTTGAAGTGGGGCTTTGAAGTGGAGTTGAGTTGGAAGTCCCCTTTGAGCTAGTTTGAAGTGAACCTTCCAAAATGGGAACTAGCTCCATGGAGTAGAGTGAGCTAGCTAGCTTGTATCCCTTGAGCCATCTTTAAATGTGTCCAACTACATGCACTAACCTACCATGATATTACAATGCACAACCTACCAACAACATTCATAAAAATAAACTACATGGTAGACTTTTGGGTGGAACTAACCTATCATGCCATGCAATGCAAATATGGAAAGTACTAAAAAGGAAAGTGGACTCTAAGTGAAGCCATACCTGATGGGCTTCCTCCGAGCCCTAGTGGATCTTCTAGGAGCTGTGTTAGGCCCTCCATCAATTCTCCCCGGGTTGGAAAAATTCTCCTCAGGAGAATTATCCTTGAATCCTTGGAGCAAATCTGGAGCAGCCAGGGCTAGCTCTGCCTCGGGGAGCCATGCCTCCTCACCGTTAGAGAACTTAACGCGGTAAAACAGTTGTACCTCGTCAGGGGTGAGTCGGGTCTGGTCCTCAAGGATATCCACTATCTCTGGATCGAAGGGGGCCTCTGGTTCTTTGAGTGAGAGAGGCTCCTTGTATGCCGTGAGATCCTCCACGTTAACAGTGGTGGGGATCCCCAAATCTGGAGGCAGATCAAGCACGTATGCATTGTTGTTGATCTTGCCCACGATGGTGAAGGGTCCCAATCCCTTTGCATCCAGCTTGCGTCCGTGTCCTTGGATACGCTCCTCGCGGACTCGCAAAATCACCTGATCGCCTACATTGAATAACCTTTCTCGGCGTTTCTTGTTAGCAGCTTCGCAATATGAAATAGTAGAGTCTAGAATTTTTCTAAGAATCTCATGGTGCATTTGCGAAATATTGAAAGCATAATCACGAGCTGATAAAGAAGGCTTTAAACTCTTGGGTAAGGCAATCAGATCAATAGGTTTCTTAGGCTGATACCCTAAGTTTGCCTGAAAGGGGGAGAGACCTGTAGTCCTATTGACAACACTATTGTAGGAGAACTCGGCGGTGGGCAAGAGTTTGTCCCAAGTGCCGGGGTGTTCACCTACAAGGCTTCTAAGGATGTTCCCTAGTGATCGGTTGACCACTTCAGTCTGACCATCCGTTTGGGGATGATAGGCTGTAGAGAATTTCAGTTTGGTACCTAGTAAGGTCCACAAGGTCTTCCAGAAATAACTGACAAATCGGGTGTCCCTATCAGAAACTATGGTAAGGGGGGTACCATGTAGCCTAACAACTTCTTTAAAGAATAGCTTGGCTATGTGAGAGGCATCAGAAGTTTTATAGCAAGGGATGAAATGGGCCATCTTAGTGAATCTATCTACTACTACAAAGATGGAGTCATGCTTGCTAGATGTTCTGGGCAGCCCTAAGATAAAGTCCATGCTCAAGTCTTGCCATGGGGCTTGGGGAATGGGTAGCGGGGTGTAGAGTCCAGCACTATGCTTATGGGTCTTAGTTACTTGGCATGTCCTACAGTGGCTAACCACCTTAGCAACATCCCTGTTGAGGTTCGGCCAATAAAACCTCTCCTCAACCAAGGTTTGGGTTTTATCCCGACCATGGTGACCTGCAGACCCTCCTCCGTGTAATTCCCAAATAAGGAATTCTCGAATTGAGGTCTTAGGGACACAAAGTATAGGTCCAAGAAATAAGAACCCATCCCTAAGGGTGTACAAAGGATGACTTAGGGGGTCAACACTAAGTTCAGCATGTATAGAAGCAAAATCAGGAGAATCAAGATATGCAGTTTTCATATTTTCAAAGCCAGTAACTTGAACATGTAAAGTTTGCATAAGTAAAGTAACCCTACTTAAAGCATCAGCTACTTTGTTTTCCTTTCCTGATTTGTGTTTTAGGACAAAGGTATACTGCTGGATATACTCTACCCATTTGGCATGCCTAAAATTCAACTTCTTTTGAGCACTAAGGTATGACAAAGCCTGGTGGTCACTATTAAGGATAAACTCATTATGAATCAAGTAGTGCCTCCAATATCTAAGAGATTGAACTACAGCATAAAATTCCTTGTCATAAGTTGAATATTTCTGTTTTGCCTCATTGAGTTTTTCACTTAAAAAGGCAACAGGGTGACCTTCTTGACTGAGGGTCCCTCCTATGCCAATCCCAGAGGCATCACAGTCAACCTCGAAGACTTTGCTGAAGTCAGGGAGTCTGAGGACTGGGGCTGTGGTCATCCTTACTTTAAGTTCACTAAAGGCTCGGCTAGCAGGTTTAGTCCAAGCAAAATCGCCTAGTTTCAAACAACTAGTGATAGGGGCAACAATAGTACTGAAGTTTCTAATAAACCTTCGGTAGAAGGTAGCTAAGCCATGGAAGCTCCTAACTTCAGTTAAAGTTTTGGGTTCGGGCCAGTCTAGGATAGCTTGGACCTTAGAGGGGTCAGCTTGAAGGCCCTGCTCAGACACTATGAACCCTAGAAAGACAACACTGCTAGAGAGGAAAGAACATTTCTTTAAGTTAACATAAAGCTTCTCTTTCCTAAGTAGTTCAAGGGTTTTCCTGAGATGATCTAGGTGAGCTTCCTTAGTTTTGCTAAAGATTAATATATCATCGAAATAAACAACTAGGAATCTACCTATGTAAGGTTTCAGGACCTGTGTCATAAGCCTCATAAAAGTAGAAGGGGCGTTAGTTAAGCCAAAGGGCATCACTAACCACTCATATAAACCATCTTTCGTTTTGAAAGCGGTTTTCCATTCATCCCCTTCTCTAACTCTAACTTGGTGGTATCCACTCCTAAGATCAAGTTTGGTGAACCATCTAGACCCAACTAGCATGTCTAACATATCATCCAGCCTAGGAATAGGGAATCTGTACTTTACAGTTATCTTATTGATGGCACGGCAGTCTATGCACATGCGCCAGCTGCCATCCTTCTTGGGAGTCAAGAGGGCTGGAACAGCACATGGACTAAGACTTTCCCTAATATAACCCTTGGCTAAGAGATCATCTACCTGTCTCTTAAGTTCAGTGTGTTCTGTAGGGTTCATCCTATAATGGGGAAGGTTGGGTAAAGTGGATCCAGGGACAAGATCTATAACATGCTGGATATCCCTAAGTGGTGGTAGACCATTGGGTAAGTCTTCTGGGATAAGTTCACTATAGTCTTCTAGGATACTTTCTACCTCAGGAGGGGTTTTGGTTTTAGTTTCAGGGGTGGTCTCCTTAATGATAAGGGTATAGAGAGGTTGGTCTTCTAAGCATTCCTTAGCAAAGGTTTGGGGTTGGATAAGTTGGATGGTTGGCTTTGGTTGTTTGGGTTCTTCTATCTTACCTTTGCTAGTGGAGGCTCTAAGTTCCTTAGGTAAGGATGGCTTAAGCCTAATTTTCTGTCCATTGTGATTGAAGACATAAGTGTTTGTCCTACCGTAGTGGACAACATCCATGTCAAAAATCCAAGGACGGCCTAGGAGAATTTGGGCGACATCCATTGTGATGACGTCACACCATATTGATCCTTGGTAGGCACCAAAAGTGAGTGGGACAAGGCACCTATGGGAGACAGGAACGCTAGTCTGGTTGACCCAGGAAATACTATAAGGCTTAGGGTGAGGTTCTGCCTTAAGGTTGAGTTTAGTGACTGCTACTTGAGAGACGGCATTCAAACTGCTCCCTCCATCAATTACTACTTTGCACATGTGACCATGGCATTTTGAGTAAGTGTGGAAGATGCTGGTTCTTCGCCAGTCTTCAGTAGGGGTGGGGTTGATCAGGGTGCACCTGACTACTCCCAGAGTGTTGAGGAAAAAATCCTCCTCACTACCACAGTCATTAATTTCAACATTACAGCAGTTAGGGTCTTGATCTAAGTTTTCCTCAGTTTCTACTTCTGGTTCTACATGTTCCTCAGTCATAACCATTATCTTTCTAGGACAGTCCCTTATGAGGTGACCTGGTTGTTTACAGTTATGGCAGACAACTGTGGTTTGGTTTGGCTTGGGTTTAGGGGTTGAGGAGTTAGGGTGTGAACTACTGGGAGAAGGCCTATAGGTTGGTTTAGAGGTCAAAACTTCCTTTCTAATCTTAAGTTGTTGTTGAACTTCAAGGGCTCTTTGGTAAGCTTCCTCTATGGTATCTATTTGGTAAAAGGCAAGTCCTCTCTTAATTTCTGGTTTGAGACCATTCTTGAACCTACTCAGGGTAAACATTGGGGTTTCATCCATTTCACTCCTCAATAACAGTTCATCAAACTCTACCATATATTCTTCTACGGTTGAGTTTGCTTGGGTAAGACCACTAGTTTGGTCAAGAAGCTTACTATGAAAGTTCAGGGGAACATACTTTTCTCTCAGTCTAGTGTTCATCTCTTCCCATCTTGTAATGGGGGGTTGTCTAGACCTTTGTAGGCTTCTTTCTACATTACTCCAGTAGAGTCTAGCAGAACCTTCAAGCAGACACTTGGTGAACCTAACCTTAGAGTGCTCGGGCATCATACTCCATTCGAAGTATTGCTCGAGTTTGGTTGCCCAGTCTAGGTAAACTCTAGGATCAAGGGATCCATTAAAAGTGGGCGGGTTAAGCTTCACAACATGGGCATAGTCATCCCTAGGTCGAGGGTTGTGATGATTTTGGACAGGGTGTCCTTCCCAATCAAAGCCTTGGGGAGTGTTCCTAGGGTTGTTCCTTGGGGTTTGCTGCCTTTGCACAGGTTCCCTAGAGTGATGTTCACTTGGGGGTTGGCTATGAGATCTAGTCCTATTAGACTCTTCTATCTCTTGCACCTTATCATTGAGTTGGTGTAGATTTGTGTCCACATCGTCTATCCTATGGTTTAAGGCTGCAATCATTTCAGCTAAGGTTTCCAAAGTTATGGGTTGGGAGCTTTGAGCCTTAGATCTAGTCTGCATGTTTGATTTTTGAAAAGAGGATTTTTATAGAGAAAATAATAATAGAGCTAGTAGCCAATTATGAAAATCCTTTGTCTCAAATAACCTAGTTCCAAAAATCGCCTAGAAGTTAGAAAATAAGTTTGAAGGCTTGAAATTTCTAATCTAGGAGCCTAAGCTCTGATACCAAGATGATGTAGGGGTGATTCACAAAGCATGCAAACAACGATTTTCGAAAAATAGTTTTTTTGTAGTTTTATAAAGTAGAGAAACCGACTTATACTAACGAGGTTTGAAAATAATGTTTTTGTAGTTTTTAAATAAGAAAACCGAATTAAACTACTTGCAAGAAAGAAAATGCTACTTGCTTCAAAGTAAATGACAATAAATGAAAAGAAGACTTACAGTGCGGCCCTTGAGCATAGAAGGACCGTCCTTCCCGTTCTTCACCGGTCCTACTCTGATGGAAGGTGTAGGTTACACACAGGGCAATCAGCAATCCCACACAGGCGTGGGTGAGTTATAAAGCAGATTAAAATAACTACACAATCAAATGTCAAGAGGGAGGCTAGTCCTCCAAATTCTCTTGCTAACACAAATATTGGACTAACTAAGAGGGGGGGAAAGAAAAGGGGAAGAGGGATGCGCCAAGCTCCTTTCCTTGCGCCAACTCCTACAAATCCGAGGGAAGTGTAGTAAGATGCTCTTAGATAATATGAAAAGAGAACACAAGAGGTTAGAACACTTAACTTATAGAATGGTCTTGAAGAGATCAAAGGATGCTTCCATGTTCTATGCGCCACTTGAGTTGTGTTCTTGCTTTGATGTTGAATGCTCTCGGTTTGACTTGGATGAAGTGATGAGGAAGAGAAGAGGAGAGGAGTCTCGGCTCTTGGAGAAGTAGGGGGAAGATGAGGGGGTTTGGGCGACACAAGCACCCTAAGGAGAAGAAGTAGGCGACACAAGCACCTAGGCGACACAAGCACCTTTCTTTGGCTAGGAAACTAGTCAACAATTTTATTTCAACAATGCTTAATGCACATGATGCGATGGGGACATATTTATAGGTGGCTAGGGATGAGGATAAGGTGAGGGCAAGGTGGTCATTGGCCCCTTGCGCCCCTTACATAAGTGGGAGATTTCGAAATTAATTACAAGGCAATTAATGCAATTAATGGGCTGATATTGTTGTCTTCTTTGGAGAGTCTTCAAAGGAAAGCATTTGAATTTCGAATTTGCTTTCTTCCTTGTGTTGATGTCGCATGGATGGAGAGTTGACTTGAATTTGAATTCCTTCCAAGTTGGTTTGGGCGGCAATGAGATGAAGGAAAGGATTCACCATGATTTGTGGATCTAGATTAGGCGCCCCTTGATTTGTGGATCTAGAGTGGCGCCCCTTGATTGATGGATCTAGATTGAGCCTTTGCATTCATTTGTTGCTTGACGGTGGCGCAAATGAATCCATGGGTTTGGTATCTTCTTCAATTGGAAAGGGCCTTGAAGTGGGGCTTTGAAGTGGAGTTGAGTTGGAAGTCCCCTTTGAGCTAGTTTGAAGTGAACCTTCCAAAATGGGAACTAGCTCCATGGAGTAGAGTGAGCTAGCTAGCTTGTATCCCTTGAGCCATCTTTAAATCTGTCCAACTACATGCACTAACCTACCATGATATTACAATGCACAACCTACCAACAACATTCATAAAAATAAACTACATGGTAGACTTTTGGGTGGAACTAACCTATCATGCCATGCAATGCAAATATGGAAAGTACTAAAAAGGAAAGTGGACTCTAAGTGAAGCCATACCTGATGGGCTTCCTCCGAGCCCTAGTGGATCTTCTAGGAGCTGTGTTAGGCCCTCCATCAATAATGAAGCAAAGGCGCCTCCCTCACCCCATTATGCCCCTAGGCGCCAATGGGGTGAGATTTCTCCCCATTATACCCTTTTAAGCCAATTCCTCTTCATGACAACTAATTATTGGGCCTCATTGGATAATGAGCTAGCCCAAACTTCATGGCGTGGGTTGATTAAGCCATTGGATCTAATCCAATGCAACCCTAATCCAAATGTGACCAATCTAGGTCAATATCGGGTCAACCTGCCAAAAATGAAGTTTGGCTCCAATAACTTTCTTCCAACTCATCAGGCCCATTGGCGCTGATGAAATCTTCCAAATGGATCCAAGTTATCCAATAACTTGATCCTAAGGCTTCTGAATAAAGCAACGTCAAGAGTCTATTACGTGTGACCCCGTAGGATCCATATGACGATGGCAATGATGTAAACATCATAAGCAGTGAGGGGTATCTAGCAACACATCACTACTACCCATGTCATAGGACTTAAGTCATTATGGTAACAACTCCTAACAAGCAACGAGGATTCCTATTGCATTACAGATCCCTTTGCCTAAGCTGATATCCTGCCATTGGATTAGTCTCAAGTTTATTATCCAATGCATTGGTCATGACTCAACAAGTGTGGCCACACTTTCCTGTCATGCACCAATAAGGTGGGGCGCCCCGAGGTGGATATCATACTTCCAATAAGGAAGGAGCAAATCCTACTATTGGTCTGTTGGGGTATGCCCTTAAGGCTAATGTTTGAGGCCTATGGGAATGTATTTGTATCATGTAATAAACTGTTATGTTTATAAAGGCATGGTTGTTATTCAGTTAGCTACATTGTCTGCTGCAATATATGTTCTTCTGAATAATGTCTCAAAGCTGTTCAGCTCGGCTGACATGCTATTATGTCCTTAGTCGATATATCTTGGTGAACATGAGACAGCCTTGATATGATTGAGACTAATATGTGTTCTAATCTTATAGGATGCTTCGAGCATGGAATAAGATGTAGACTCATGGGTACATTGGATGTACTGGACAGACCCTACTAGGATGTTCAATTGTTTGTCACAATGTGAATATTCCTTGATTAAGACAAGTGGCACATTTCCTCTGACTTGAGATCACTTGTGTTTTCTAAATGATGATTGTCATTGTTTTGAGGTAGTTCAATATCATTTGAAACATAATGATTATAGACTATCTTGGATGGTGAGCTTGAGTCAGGTTAGAGCACTAGTGATAGACATAGGATTGCCGTCTCCTTGTTTAAGGAGTGTGATGTTCTAAAGGGGCCCCCTGGATGAGATGATTGAGAAAGTGTATGGCCATACCCAGGTGACAGTGTTCATCTGTTCTAATCATGCTCATCATATTGGAGTTACGAGCTTGACAGGCTTGTCCAATAAGAACATCCAGTGGCAAAGGAAATATGTATGCTTTGTGATTTGATTCACACTTGTGCTGTTTTTGGGTGTAGTCTTGGAAGACTCATTTCTTTATATCGGGAGATAGTGATGTGTTGCTAGATACCCCTCACTGATCGTGATAATGAGAATTATCGTTACCGACATTTAAAGGAAACCCTTAGGGTCGCACAATTTGATGATATGGCTTACTTAAGTCAGATCGTGTGGACTGAATTGTTTGGGTTCAGTTTAAAGGGAATTAGTCTCTGATTGTAAGTGAGATCTGGTCTGATCATGTTTGATTGATTAGGGCTTAAGATCGGTAAGCTTCGATCGAGAGAATAGATGCCAGATCGGTCAAATCAGGGGCATCGAGGAGATCGACGGTTAGATCGGGAACCTTAGGGTTTATTTAAGATCTAGACTAGATCATTGGCTTGATTGGTTCTTAAACCGAACCAAAGTGAACCGGCTCACTTGATGAGCGCATGGTTCAAGGGGAGAGGAGTTGGCGACAAGTTCACTTGGCGTGAACGTTGGGGTGAGGAGTGGTTACTATTTTTAGTAACCATGATCTCCACTTGGTGGGTGCTCTCGTCCGAATAGAGTATTCTCTATTTTCGCCACTTCAACTTATTTTCCTCTCGCCCATATTCCTCTCGAGATTATTGTGTGAGTGTGGCGACGCTTGACGCTTGACGCTTGAGGAGGATTCGGCCAAGAAAGATTGACATCTCATTTTCCCTTCACTCGTCAAAGGACCTCTTGGAACCTTGCTAGCACAAGGAGCACCAAGAGAGATAGCGACATCATCTTGTGTGTGACGACAAGGAGAAGATCTCGTTTGATCTTTGCTTCCAAGCCGCCATCTAGAAATGGCAATGGTATGGATCGAATCACCTCTTATGCATTCGGGTTTTCTTTAAGTTGATTATATAAGGTGCATGCGATTCTTAGAGACCCTATCCGCTGCTTGAAAACTGAATATGCGCCATGCTGGGTTTCGCCCCCCTCTAGAAAGGGGTTCCAACAACTGGTATCAGAGGAGTTTTCTATGCATCTTTGTATGATTGCTTAAGCTTATGTGATCCATGTTTGCGTGTACAAGCTTAGATCTAGTTAACATGCGTTTTTTTTTTTCTTTAAGTTTTTGTACATGCGAAACTTGAAGTATGTTATCATTGGCGCATGTTGTTCTTGGCGCATGCTTAGTGTTTTTCTTAAAAACCCTAATTAACATGCGCGACTCACTCTAGATCTAAGGCTCTACTATAAACCCTTAAACGGGTTATTAGGGTTGAAGTCACCCCTAGTTTAGATCCAACAGTCTGATCAGACTATCTGACAGCCTGAATGGGTCGACCAGATAGCACCTTGGCGCAAGCCTATGGTGGCTATAGGTCGACTGCAGACAGGTGTGTAGCGAAGTCTGATTGAGACGATTAATGAACGCACCTGAGTTAGGCCCGGGGTCACGCCCGCTTGCCAGACCTCAGTGTGGTCGTTCAGCCCTGACGCATGCATGGTTGACCTTATGGTCGACTCAAGTCAGTTAGGACTTGGTGCATGCAAGGGCAGTGGATCTGACTAGGTTGGATGAGTGGATCCCTAGTAATGGATCGTTGTAAGGTTGTAGGGCAAATAAGGAAAAATTAAAATTGATCCCAAGGGGTTTTCGAAAATTTTAATTTTTATGATGGATCACTTGATTGCTGATTGGATGCATGTGTTTGTCTATTTAGTCTTATGTGGGCTGCCCATGTTAAATCTGTGCTGTGCTGGGGCCTGCGTGCCTGGATTTAAAAATTGTAAATTAATTATTGTGATCTGCGCATCACATTGTTTTAATTTATAAAATGTAAGTGACCTGCGTGTCACTCTTGTCTAGATAGTTAAATTTGTAATTTAATTTGACAAGAGCACAGTGCACACTTGGCAGAGGCGCATGCAGCAAGTGGCTGGACTAGGTGGGAGGTCTAGGGTTCGACCCTAGGACCTGGCGCATATTCCTGGTGGGCGCACCTGTGCTGCAGATGGCGCTTGGGCCCAGGTTTGGGCCAGATGAGCAGCAAAAGACCCATGAAGAGCAAATGAAGACTTAAGTTAGGTTAAGGTCTTCTAGGGCTATGGGCTTTTACCACATAAGATACATGCTTTCTTTTATTGTATAATATTAGAATTGCATGTTTAAGTTTATCTTCTGCTATCACCATAGGAATTGCATGATAGTGAAGAAGATAAAAGACCGTTAAAATCCAACGCTAAAATATCAAGCTCGTAAGCCTTCTGACGCGAAACCTCACTGTTCTGATTATCGTTGGAGCCGTGTTGTACCCACTCAGTGGGCACGTCCATCTATCTTCAGACGGTGCGGGATTACACCTGCGTGTTACAGAGTAGGGATTTATCCCTTCTCGTTGCTCAGCATAGCACGTGGTGGTCCAGGGAGTAGGTCGGGTCAGCTTGACCGTGTAGGCTACATATGTGGCGCATATGGTAGCACATGGAGGCAGCCATCTGTGGGGTCAGAGATTGTGTTGTACCAACTCAGTTGGCACAGTCTGCTGGATTGCCCAGATGAAGGGGAATCGCACGGGTTGGCGATCGGCAGGGACTGCCTACCAGAAACTAGTGCTTGTACTCTCTGTGCATCTTATCTCGCCTGAGCGGGACGCGGAGACCAAGTATGAAATCTGGATCCCATCTCACTAAAAGAGTTCTACTCTTTCGGGCTGTTTTGCTGGATTTTTCACGCCTGATAAAATAGTGAGAAAAAGAATCTTTCTTAAGTCCTGATCGATTCTTATACATTGATACTGACCTTGCTGTTCTTGCATTGTTGTAGATACCTGCAGCAACGAACACCATGAACTTCAATGTGCGATCCCTACTGGAAAGGGAGAAGTTTGCTGGGCCGAACTTCTCTGACTGGTTTGGACACCTTAAGATCATTCTTAAGGCAGAGAGGAAACTGTATGTCCTCGAGACGGCGATACCGCCGCAGCCCGCTCCGAACGCCGCAAGGGCGGTTCGGGAAGCCTATGAAAAGCACGTCAATGATAGCATTGATGTCGCTTGCCTGATGCTAGCGTCTATGACGCCACCGCTGCAGCGTCAGCATGAGGATATGTCAGCTATACAGATTATAGCAAACCTCAAGATGTTGTATGCTGCACAGGCGAGGACTGAACGCTATAATTTGACTAAGCTCTTCTTTCAGAGCAAACTGGCTGAGGGGAGCCCAGTGGGAGCTCACGTGCTCAAGATGATTGGGCACAAGGAGGCTCTGGAGAAACTGGGGCACACCATCAACCAGGAGCTTGCTGTGGACATTATTCTGCAGTCTCTCCCGCCATCATTCGACGCGTTCATTATTAATTTTAATATGAACAAAATCGATTGTACTCCGGCAGAGCTGCTGAATATGCTCTTGACCACTGAGGAGACTCTGAAGGGTAAGCCTTCGACCTCTGTCTTGATGGTTCCTTCAAGGAACAAGAAGAAGGGGAAGAAGGGCAAGGCCCCGGTCAAGAATTACAGCAAGGCTCTGAAGCAGAAGGTGAAGCGGTCCAAGGAATACAGGTGTTTCCACTGTGGCCAGCTGGGTCACTGGAAAAAGGACTGTAAAGCGCTCCAAGGAGATAAGAGGGGAAGCATCGCTTCTGGCTCAGGTATATTCGTGACTGAGGTCATGTTTTCTTCTTCTATATCATGGGTGTTGGACACTGCATGTGGAGTTCACATTTGTTCAAATGTACAGGAACTCAAGAGAAGAAGGCAGGTGGGACAGCATGAGGTGGACCTACGAGTTGGAAACGGGGCACGGGTTGCTGCTGTTGCTGTAGGAGACTACTTCATTCCTTTACCATCTGGCATTGTATTGGAACTAGACAATTGTTATTTTGTTCCCAGTATAACTAAAAATATTATCTCCATTCCTGCTCTTGTCAGGAAGGGGTTTTCCTTTGAATGCAATATTTCAAAGTGTATTTTGTCTTATGATAATATTGTTTATGCAACTGGTTCAATTAACAATGGGTTATTCATGTTGGACATGGAAAGTTCTATACAAAATGTTGATATTAAGAAAGCCAAGTATGCTGATGACAGCACCTTGCTGTGGCATAGTCGTTTAGGCCATATAAACGAGAAACGCATTAAGCGGTTGCATGATCATGGACTGCTGGGATCATTCTCCTATAAGGAGATTGATACATGCAAAGCTTGTTTGATGGGTAAAATGACGAAGTCACCTTTTCCTCACAAAGGTCAAAGGGCTTCAGGTTTACTTGACCTTATACACAGTGATGTGTGTGGGCCATTTAGTAAACATGCCAGAGGTGGCTATCAGTACTTCATTACCTTTACTGATGATTTCAGTAGATACGGGTATGTCTATCTGATGAGACATAAAAGTGAATCTTTTGACAAGTTCAAAGAGTTCAAGAATGAAGTACAAAATCAGCTAGGCCGAAATATCAAGGCACTTCGCTCAGATCGAGGTGGTGAATACCTAAGTCATACGTTTATTGACTATCTAAAGGAGTGTGGGATTATCTCACAGCTCACTCCGCCAGGAACACCGCAATGGAATGGTGTGTCCGAGAGGAGAAATAGAACGCTACTTGATATGGTTCGTTCTATGATGAGTCAGGCTACTCTTCCATACTCCTTTTGGGGTTTTGCGCTGGAAACAGCTGCAAAGGTACTAAACCGAGTGCCATCCAAAGCAGTTTCTAAAACTCCATATGAGTTATGGTATGGGAAACAGCCAAGCTTGACATTTATCAGGATCTGGGGCTGCGAGGCTTATGTCAAAAAGCTCGCCTCTGGGAAACTAGAGAGCAGATCTGACAAATGTATCTTTGTCGGTTACCCTAAGGAAACTAAGGGTTATTATTTCTACGATCCCAAGGAGAACAAGGTTTTTGTTGCTCGGACGGCCATATTTCTTGAGAAGGAGTTTCTTCTGCAAGAGGCCAGTGGGAGAGAAATAAAACTGGATGAGAATCCAGAGGAAGGACAAAGTGATCAAGCACAGTTGGATGAGCCTGAGCCGGTAGAACAAGTTATTGAACAACCTGAGGCTCAAATATCACGGGAACCGCGAAGATCGGGTAGGATCCGTCGACAGCCTGAGCGCTATGACGGAGTCTACATCATTGACAATGATGAACCCCTTACTTATGCGGATGCGGTCAGTGGACCGGAGTCAGCGAGATGGCTTGAGGCTATGCGCGCCGAGATGGACTCCATGTCAGATAACCAAGTCTGGGATTTGGTTGATCCGCCTTCGGGAGTTATCCCTATAGGCTGTAAATGGATCTTCAAGAAGAAGATTGACATGGATGGTAACGTGGTTACCTATAAAGGCAGGCTAGTTGCGAAAGGTTTCAAACAAATCTACGGGATAGATTATGATGAAACTTTCTCACCTGTAGCCATGTTTAAGTCTATTCGGATTCTTTTCGCGATAGCTGCATATTATGATTATGAGATTTGGCAGATGGATGTGAAAACAGCTTTCCTTAATGGAAATCTGGATGAGGATGTGTATATGACACAACCTGAGGGTTTCACTAATCCAGCAGATCGTCATAAGATATGCAAGTTAAAGAAGTCTATTTATGGACTTAAACAAGCATCGAGAAGCTGGAATATTCGTTTTGATGAATCAGCTACTGAATTTGGTTTCATCAAGAACGAGGATGACCCGTGTGTATATAAGAGGTTTAGTGGGAGCGTGATTACTTTCCTAGTCCTCTACGTCGATGACATCTTGATCATTGGAAATGACATTCCTGAAATGCATGCTGTTAAAGCATGGCTGAGGAAGTGTTTCCAGATGAAAGATCTAGGAGAAGCAGCCTATGTGTTAGGTGTGAAGATCTACAGGGATAGATCTAAGAGGCTTCTCGGGCTGTGCCAGAGTACTTACATCGATAAGGTCCTGGAGAGATTTCATTTAGAGAATTCTAAACGTGGATATCTTCCAGTCAGACATGGTCTGAGTCTTTCGAAGAGTCAGTGTCCACAAACACAGACTGAGAAAGATGAAATGGACAATACGCCTTATGCTTCGGCTATTGGTTCCATTATGTATGCGATGTTGTGTACTCGCCCAGACGTCGCTTACGGGTTAAGCGTAACCAGTCGTTTCCAAAGTAATCCAGGTATGGCGCACTGGATTGCAGTCAAGAACATTTTAAAATATCTGCGGAGGACCAAAGATATGTTCTTGATATATGGTGGTCAGGAAGAACTCAGTATTGAAGGATATACTGACGCTTCGTTCCAGTCGGACCAGGATGATTTCCGATCGCAATCAGGCTATGTTTTTAGCTTGAATGGAGGTGCAGTGGTGTGGAAGAGTTTCAAACAGTCAACTGTTGCTGATTCCACAACAGAAGCCGAGTATGTTGCAGCCTCGGAAGCATCCAAGGAGGCAGTCTGGATTCGTAAGTTCGTGAGAGAACTTGGTGTTGTTCCTTCGAGTGTCGATCCTTTGGTTATCTTCTGTGATAACACTGGAGCAATCGCACAAGCAAAGGAACCACGGTCGCACCAGAAGTCCAAGCACATACTGAGACGGTTTCACTTGATCAGGGAGATCATAGATCGTGGCGAGATCAAAATCTGCAAGGTTCATACAGATGACAATCTGGCAGACCCGCTTACCAAGCCTCTGGCGCAGCAGAAGCATGACAAGCACTGTAATAATATGGGTTTGAGATTTCTCAACCATTAGATTAAGTGCAAGTGGGAGATTGTTGGGGTATGCCCTTAAGGCTAATGTTTGAGGCCTATGGGAATGTATTTGTATCATGTAATAAACTGTTATGTTTATAAAGGCATGGTTGTTATTCAGTTAGCTACATTGTCTGCTGCAATATATGTTCTTCTGAATAATGTCTCAAAGCTGTTCAGCTCGGCTGACATGCTATTATGTCCTTAGTCGATATATCTTGGTGAACATGAGACAGCCTTGATATGATTGAGACTAATATGTGTTCTAATCTTATAGGATGCTTCGAGCATGGAATAAGATGTAGACTCATGGGTACATTGGATGTACTGGACAGACCCTACTAGGATGTTCAATTGTTTGTCACAATGTGAATATTCCTTGATTAAGACAAGTGGCACATTTCCTCTGACTTGAGATCACTTGTGTTTTCTAAATGATGATTGTCATTGTTTTGAGGTAGTTCAATATCATTTGAAACATAATGATTATAGACTATCTTGGATGGTGAGCTTGAGTCAGGTTAGAGCACTAGTGATAGACATAGGATTGCCGTCTCCTTGTTTAAGGAGTGTGATGTTCTAAAGGGGCCCCCTGGATGAGATGATTGAGAAAGTGTATGGCCATACCCAGGTGACAGTGTTCATCTGTTCTAATCATGCTCATCATATTGGAGTTACGAGCTTGACAGGCTTGTCCAATAAGAACATCCAGTGGCAAAGGAAATATGTATGCTTTGTGATTTGATTCACACTTGTGCTGTTTTTGGGTGTAGTCTTGGAAGACTCATTTCTTTATATCGGGAGATAGTGATGTGTTGCTAGATACCCCTCACTGATCGTGATAATGAGAATTATCGTTACCGACATTTAAAGGAAACCCTTAGGGTCGCACAATTTGATGATATGGCTTACTTAAGTCAGATCGTGTGGACTGAATTGTTTGGGTTCAGTTTAAAGGGAATTAGTCTCTGATTGTAAGTGAGATCTGGTCTAATCATGTTTGATTGATTAGGGCTTAAGATCGGTAAGCTTCGATCGAGAGAATAGATGCCAGATCGGTCAGATCAGGGGCATCGAGGAGATCGACGGTTAGATCGGGAACCTTAGGGTTTATTTAAGATCTAGACTAGATCATTGGCTTGATTGGTTCTTAAACCGAACCAAAGTGAACCGGCTCACTTGATGAGCGCATGGTTCAAGGGGAGAGGAGTTGTCGACAAGTTCACTTGGCGTGAACGTTGGGGTGAGGAGTGGTTACTATTTTTAGTAACCATGATCTCCACTTGGTGGGTGCTCTCGTCCGAATAGAGTATTCTCTATTTTCGCCACTTCAACTTATTTTCCTCTCGCCCATATTCCTCTCGAGATTATTGTGTGAGTGTGGCGACGCTTGACGCTTGACGCTTGAGGAGGATTCGGCCAAGAAAGATTGACATCTCATTTTCCCTTCACTCGTCAAAGGACCTCTTGGAACCTTGCTAGCACAAGGAGCACCAAGAGAGATAGCGACATCATCTTGTGTGTGACGACAAGGAGAAGATCTCGTTTGATCTTTGCTTCCAAGCCGCCATCTAGAAATGGCAATGGTATGGATCGAATCACCTCTTATGCATTCGGGTTTTCTTTAAGTTGATTATATAAGGTGCATGCGATTCTTAGAGACCCTATCCGCTGCTTGAAAACTGAATATGCGCCATGCTGGGTTTCGCCCCCCTCTAGAAAGGGGTTCCAACATGGTCATCCATGTCTCTACATGACTTATGAAATGCCCAATGACAGTCGTTTTGATCTCCTAATTACGGAGAGACGTAAGACTGTATTAAAGCATACCCATCATCAAGTCTAGACATGAATACCTCAAGTCTAAGGATCAATGCAAACCTCTTGCATGTGAGATTGACTTGTTGACTAGACAAGTCAATCCTCACGGTGGATCACTCCAGTGCATCCAATGCACCTGTATGTCTGCGTTACTGTGCCCCGCACCTAACCAGCCCATACACCAGTCTCACATGTACCAAAGCTGTCCCATATCTACTAAGGTACCTTATCTGGGGATAGCTTATGAGAATGGATCCAATCCAAACTCCTGGGACATTATTTATGCAACTTAATACATCAACGCAGGTAGAGAAGTCTGCATAATAACGACCATGCCTATAAAAGGAGTAATAGTTCTATCAAAGTACATTCAACCAATGCCTGACCATGTCCATACACTGGTCTTTAGGGCATATACACCAACACTTAACCAGCCCATACACCAGTCTCACATGTACCAAAGCCGTCCCATATCTGCTAAGGTACCTTGACTGGGGATAGCTTATGAGAATGGATCCAATCCAAACTCCTGGGACATTATTTATGCAACTCTATACATCAACGCAGGTAGAGAAGTATGCATAATAACGACCATGCCTCTATAAAGAATAACAATTCCATCAAAGTACATTTAAACAATGCCCGACCATGTCCATACATTAGTCTGCAGGGCATAAACACCAACAACTGCGGCTTTGCGGGGTTCAGCTTGCGCGTCTACGCAGTTGAAACAAACCAAGGACAAGAGATACCACGCCTCCGATGAACGGACAGCCGTGGGTGAAGAAGAAAGGAGAAAGCCAACTTGGTATCAAAGCAAGCAAATAGAAAAACAGGCAAACCTGACCCACCGAAGGGTGGGATTTACTTCTTATAAAGCTGGAAACCAAGCTAAGTCGAGACACCGGTCGCCGACTCTTACAACTCTGAAGGCGAAGCAACTTCACCTTCCACATAAGCTGGAATCTCACTCTAGCTCACCAGGAGATCCCTATCACTAAGAGAACTACTCGACACTTAGCCCTACCTCCTCTTTTATATAATAAGAGGGTGGGCGGGGGGGGGGGGGGAGATAAACAAAATACACAAGAGACACTCTACTTTAACCACCTGCCAACTATTGCAGGCCACAAAAGTGGTCAAGCTGCAACTACAAGACGAAAATTAACAAACTAGTACCTAATATTCTTCGAAGCTGGTAGCACGATCCTGCATCTTCGTACGGGGGCGATTTAGACATGCTCCGAGCACACGGCGACAAAATAGCAGAACTTCGATGTTGTTGGCTAGGTCACCACCGTCGCGGTTCGGTCTTGAGACGTGTTGCTAATCAGATTACACGGCCCACTTGGAGTTGGATCTTCAGGGGGCTGGCTCGTAGTGCCCTTGGGTTGCGCCACTTCGGCATGGATGGAAAGAGGGCTAATGACGCCCAAGAAACGGTCCGGGGGCTTACTCTGGCGTTGGGATCGCTGGATTTCCACCTTGTTGGGCTCCTTTGGGTCGTCATGGGGTGGAGCAACATGGAAGGGAGGGCGGTGCACATCGAAGTGGGGTAATCGGGGCTGCAACACATCTCCAGGGGCGGACACGGCCTGGCCGTGATGGTGAGCATGGCCGTGTTCGGAGTGGGCGAAGTCCAAAGAATTGGGCATGGCTTGCCCGTGACCAGGAGCACGCCCGTGTTCGGTGTGGCTGAAATCCACTGAGCTGAGCACAGCTTGCTCGTGATCAGGAGCACGCCCGTGTTCGGTGTGGCCGAAATCCACAGAGCCGGACACGGCTTGCCCGTGATCAGGAGCACGGCTGTGATGGGAGTTGCTGAAATCCACAGAGACAGGCACGGCTTGCCCGTGACCAGAAGCACGCCCGTGTTCGGTGTGGCCGAAATGCACAAAATTGGGCACGGCTTGCCCGTGACCAGGACCACGCCCATGTTAGGCGTTCGCGTCTTCGGGCGACCATGTCACGGCCGTGATGGGGTGCACGGCCAGGCCGTGTCGGGGTCTAGGGAACTCTGACTAAGGTAAAAATTCTAGGGAAAATTCTTGGGGTCCTGGGGAGTCTCCCCAAATATCTTTTGGAGGGATTGGACCGCCCTCAAGTGTGTTCATGGACCCGTGTGCTCCTGCATCAGCTTCCGCTACATGATCTGAAGAGTTCTCCTCTGGAGAACTAAGGGGCAGCGGATCGTCGGGGTCAAATGTGTACTCCAAAGGGCCGTCGAAGGGGAGGAGGTCCGCTACGTTGAAGATGGGGTGGATCCCCATGTCCTCGAGCAAGTCTGGAATGTAGGTGTTGGAGCCGATCCGCCGCATCACCACATAAGGTCCCATGTAACGCGACTGAAGCATAAAATGCACCCTGTTGGATAGACGCTCGGGGTGGATACGCACCCGCACCAGCTCACCTACAGAGAAATGACGTGTCCTACGATGCTCGTTGGCCTTCATTGCATTATGAATGTTGTCCGAAAAGATACGATGACGGACCTCATCATGCAAACAAGCAATATGCTGGGCAAAGGAATATGCATGCGGGGAGAGATGAGACTCCATGGGAAGGTCATGCAGGTCTATAGGTTTACGCAGTTGATGGCCTGAAACGATCTGGAAGCGACTAAGACCCGTAGACCTATTAGAAGCACTATTGTTTGCGAACTCGACCATGGGTAGGACGGAATCCCAAGACCTCGGATGGTCCCCGATGAGACAATAGAGAAGATTGCCCAAAAATGGTTAACGACCTCGGTTTACCCATCGGTTTGGGGATGATAGGCCATGGAGAATTTCAGAGTGGTGCCCAAGAGGGCCCACAGTGAGCACCAGAAGTGGCTCACAAAACGCGTGTCGCGGTCCGACACGATGGTGGAGGGAAGACCATGGAGATGCACTACCTCTCAGACAAAAAGATGTGCGACGTGAGAAGCGTCCGCTGTGTGCGAACAAGGGATAAAATGGGCCATCTTCGAAAACCGATCAACAACGACATAGATCGAATCGAAGCGGGAGGCGGTCTGAGGCAACCCAAGGACAAAGTCCATGCTCAGGTCATGCCATGGACCGCTGGCCACCGGCAAAGAGGTGTAGAGACCCGTGTTCAAAGGGCGGGGCTTGGACAACTGACACGTACCGCAATAGTGCACAATGCGCTCAACGTCCTTACGGAGGGAAGGCCAAAAGAGGCATTCCTCCACCATCTCAAGGGTCTTGTCATGGCCATGATGGCTGGTGACGCCACCCACATGAAGCTCGAGCAAAAGATGATCTCGAAGCGAAGAACGGGGAATGCACAACCGATTCCCCAAGAAGTGGTAACCCTCGCAAAATTGGTAGGGGGAGTCAGGGTCGGTGGACTCGGTCAAAGCGGCGTAGATGGTGCCAAAATCAGGGCAAGTGGCGTACTCTTCTTTGACATGGTCAAAGGTATTGATGCAAGTGTGCATCACGCATAAGAGGGTCCGGACGCAACTCAAGGCATCCGCAATGACGGTCTCCTTACCCCCCTTTGTGATTGATCACAAAGGAATACTGTTGTAGGTACTCGACCCACTTAGCATGGCGGACGCCCAACTTCTTTTGGGCATTAAGGAAGGAGAGGGCCTGATGGTTGCTATATAACACGAACTCACGGTGGAGGAGGTAATGCCTTCACTGCTGGTGGGACTGAACGATCGCGTAGAACTCCTTGTCGTACGTGGAGTAATTCTGTCGAACCGCATTCAGTTTTTCGCTAAAGAAAGCCATGAGATGGCCTTCTTGACTAAGGGATCCTCCGATGCCGGACCCGGAGGCATCACTCGCTACCTCGAAGACTTTTGAGAAATCAGGGAGGCGCAAGACAGGAGCAGTGGTCAGGGCGTCCTTAAGCGCGTCAAAAGCCCGTTGAGAGGCAGGGATCCACTCAAAGTCGTCCTTAGAGAGGCGCTTGATTAAGGGGGTGGCAATGGTGCTGAACCCACAGATGAACCTACGATAAAACCTGGCAAGACCCAAGAAACTACAGACCTCAGTCACGGTGCGAGGCTTGGGCCAATGCAGGATTGCCTCAACCTTCGCAGGATCAACGGACAGACCTTGGTCGGACACAATGTATCCAAGGAAATACACGCTGTTGGTCAGGAAGGCGCACTTCTTCGTGTTAAGGAAGAGGCGCTCCTTGCGCAGGAGGTCAAAAGTGGAGTGAAGATGCTCCAAGTGTTCATCGCAGGTCCGACTAAAGATCAGAATGTCGTTGAAGTAGATGACCAAAAACTTGCCCATGTATGGCTTGAGGCCCTGACTCATCAAACGCATAAAGATAGACGGGGCATTGGACAACCCAAATGGCATGACAAGCCATTCATAAAGACCATCCTTGGTCTTGAACGACGTCTTCCACTCATCGCCCTCGCGAATGCGGACTTGGTGATATCCGCTCTGGAGGTCGAGCTTGGAAAACCATGACGCGCCGGATATTTTAACTTCTGTGCAGTTTTTGATTGAATAATCTGAGTAGCCTTCTTTCTGTTGATACCCTAAATTCCCGAAAGATTTTGATCCTTTGATTTTCATACATCTGAAAAGAACATATCTTATTCTAAAACTTGGTTTTGTCCATTTTCTTTTTGGATCATTAAATCTTATTCTTGGGTATGGTTCCTTTTCATAAAAAAATTAGTGGATGCTTTGTTTGCTTGCAACCTGTTATTGCTTCTTTTGCCTCCAGATCCAGAAAACTTCAAGAACAACTATCTGCCTCTAACACCACTATTTCCAGCCGTCGACACTGGATTATACCACCAACAGACTCTTATTTCTTCTGCTGCCTCTAATTCCATGATTTTATTTATTTTTGTAGTAGGATCTTTATTATTGACTCTAATTTTTTTTATGCAGTGCTATCTATTGCACTGGCTGACGATCTCACCTCCAGGACTGTAGTCTTTAGCTGGCCACTAGAGATTACTCACTCTACGGTCGGCACCACCATCATTTCTAGCAGCTTTTCAGCTAGCATCTATTCCACCTCTGCTACTCAGCTACATCAACACTTTCCACCAGCACTATTCAGACCTCCGAGGACATCTCTGATTTCCTTTTGAGAAAAAAAATTTATTTTTTTAGTAAGAGACTAGTTTTAGAGCTGAGCCTTATGTACTTAAAAATTTTGCAGGAAACTTTTCAGAAAGCACATCTTTGGACCTAACCGCATCTACCCCGACTCTATACCCCGGATGATGATTGAGCTTGCTATATAGTTTTGTGAGTATTGCTTACACTTTCTTGTGATCTGATTATTTGATTTGATATGATTGTCTAAACTTTTCTTCTCTTAAAATTT
Organism: Costus lasius; assembly: GCA_027563935.2. Lineage (NCBI taxonomy): Eukaryota > Viridiplantae > Streptophyta > Magnoliopsida > Zingiberales > Costaceae > Costus > Costus lasius. The sequence goes on from CM050446.2 coordinate 89,164,312, forward strand.
CTATCACTTTACACCCTTTACATTGTTTGAGCCTTATGTGATTATACAGATCTATCACTTTACATCTTTTGACTATATGAGTTTGAGCTTCACGTCTTTTACATTGATATTGAGATTTTTGATGTTTAAAAATTTTTATGACTTGAATCCATGTGTTAAGAGATGTGTAGATTAAATATTGATTACGAATGTTCATGCATGCAATGTCTATGAATGGAGATATACCTATTATGTTGAATTTATTGATTCAATATATATCTACTAGTTGAAATCCTACATTGATTGATGCATAAGGTTTTTGGGTAGGTATGTTGTTTGATTAATGCAATCTAAGAGCGAAGCATCTTTCTTGAATAAAATGAGCATATGAGTGTAATTTTTGAATTGATGTCAATTGATTAACCTATTTGATGTTTAGTCTATTTTATTATTTGTTGGGAAGAAAGAATCCAAGATCCAAAAAGAGTGAGAGACTCCCCTACTTGGCACAGTGTAAAATTGATAGTGGTACTTAAGATATGGGTTGAAGTCTGTAAAAAAAAAGATTGAGAGAAAAAAAAATGACTCCTCTACTTGGCGCTGTGTAAAATTGACAGTGGTACCGAAGATAAGAGTTGAAGTCCACATAAAAAGTGTGTATCTATGTGGGTACATGCCATAAAAAATAATAAAAAGAGAGAGAGAGAGGAAAAGAGACTTGGGTGAATTCATGAGATTGAGATTCTTTTTATTATGCGAGTTGCAAAATTTTATTTGTTCAAAGTTGTGAATCTTAAAGATTAATTTCAAAGGACGATGTATTTATTTGAAATTTTGTGCAAAAAGTTGGTGGAGTATTTCACGAGTGATTATATTTTAGAAATTTATTTTTCATAAAAAAACATATTTTCCATACTTTGTATTGTTCTTATTTATTTGCTTGAGGACAAGCAAAGTTTGAGCCTTATGTGTTTGATGACACCAAAATTCATAGTATATTTTGTGTCATTTCATTGGTCTTTTTGTGTCATATTTATGCTCTTTTGTTTGAATTTAAGCCTTATTTGTCAAATATTGTAGAATCTACATCATTTCTTGTTTTTCATCATTTTCAGGTAAAAAAATACCATATTTTGATGGATTTTGGAAGATTTGAGCATACTAATGGATTCCAGACGTCGAAACGAAGCTACCCATCAATTTTCATGAAAGTTAGAGCCAATTTGCAAAAATATGGCACTACCATATTTTTGGGTAAAACTATGACGGTACCGTATTTTTGGAGGATTTTAACCAGAAAGTTTTTGAGTTTTTGAGCAAAATACGGCACTACCATATTTTTATTACGGTACCGTATTTTTGGCTCAGTTTCCCGATTTTTTTGCCGCAAACTTAAAAAAACCATATCTTGAGATTTAGGGCACCAAATTGAGATCTGAAAGAAGTGGCGAACTCGTCTCAATGAGGAGAAGATAAAGGGACCAATAGCCCCAATTTTTAGGAACAACCCAGAGAGTAATTGAGGGAGGAATCCTTAGGGTTTGGCCTCAGACCGAGAGGCATGGAGAGCACTTCAGGCGGTGAAATTTACACTGAAGCTTCACCTGGTGAAGGAGAAGATACCCCAGAAGTTTCAGATCAAAAGGAGTCCGATCGAGGGAGAAATCAACAAAACAGTGGGCGCCACCACTGTTCACCATGTTCATCAAGTATTACGGTTTACAGCATCATGTTTTGTAACTTTTCTTCCCGTTTTTGATTCTTATCATCTGAAATTATGGTGTATTGATCTTTCACTATGCTAGCTTAATCTTCTTATGGGACATGGGGGTGTAATCCCCTTGATTTTATGTGACTAGAGATTGATTATTTTTGTCATAATAATATTGTTATGATAATTCTGCTTATGTGATAACTTTCCTTTAATTCTCATTAGTTTTATAAATATCAGCATGTTTTAGAATTTTATGAAGTAGACTGAGAGGTTGATTGTGAAATTTGGAACCTTAAAAAATTATTGAGTTTGGAACTTATCGTAAGAGAATATGTTTGTTCTTTGAATTCTGATTTTTAGTGTCTTTATTGCCATGTTGATTTTCTAATTCTTTAGATTGAGTTAATGTGTTGACGTGTAGATCCTGCACGAGAGTGAAGATCGGAACGTTGGAAAACCTTAAGTAGAACTTGTGATGAGTTTCAGGATGGACGAGAGTGATCCTTGAGTTTCCGCATGAGATGTTTGACTTAGAATTCGGATGCACGAGAGTGATCCTTGAGTTCTTTGTTCAATGATTTACTTATTTTCAGCATTGGATAGATCTTGCACGAGAGTGAGGATTCATCCTTTGTATGATTGTCTGCGCGAGAGCGAGATGATCCTTTTACGAAGTAAATTAAATCTTTATCGTAATAAAATTTGACTGACAACCTTTATTTCCTTCTGGTCATTAGAATTAAGGTGGATGAACCCCTAGGCCCAGTTTCACTCTTAGATATTTAGTTTACTTTCCGTTTGTGCTTTCATAATATTCAATTTGCGTAGCTAGTGAGAAAACAATTATTTGGTACTTAACACGTAGGACTCTGTGGTTCGATAACTATTTTATTACTTCGAGTATCCGTGCACTTGCGGACTACAACTGTAATCACAAAGGTGTACTGCTAGAGAAACTCAACCCACTTCACATGGCGAGGTATGAGTTTCTTCTGGGCATTGAGGAAGGAGAGGGCCTGGTGGTCACTAAAGAGAATGAACTCCTTATGTAGGAGATAGTGATGCCATTGCCGAGGGAACTGAATGATGGCGTAAAACTCCTTGTCGTATGTGGAGTATCGTTGGCGCACCTCATTCAGCTTCTCGCTGAAGAAGGTGACCGGGTGTCCTTCTTAGCTAAGGGTACTACCAATACCCGTGCCGGACGCATCGTAGGCCACCTCGAAGACCTTTGAGAAGTCTGGGAGGCGAAGGACCGGGGCTGTGGTCAAGAGGTTCTTGAGGGCTAGGAAGGAGCGGCTAGCCGCGGGGGTCCATAAGAAGGCCTCGTGTTTGGTGCAGGACGTCATAGGGGTCGCGATGGTGCTGAACCCCTTGATGAAATGGCGGTAGAAGGCCGCGAGGCTGAGAAAACTGTTGGGAATCCCTGGACCTCAGAAAAACTATAAAACATAGCGGAAGTAGAGGTCCGAAATAGAATTCCAAAAACACCAGAATCCCTTACAGGAGAAAACCGAAGGAAGTGAAGAGAAGAACCTTATCAAACAACTTTAGTATAAGTAAACCTAGTTAAGAAGCGACTAAAACAAAACTTGCATCAGAAAAACTAGGAATCCCAAGAATCGCTTATCACGAGCATATGATCAACCTTTTTTCAAACTCGTATAGAACAAGTAAAAGCATTACCTGTGCCATGATATGAGAGGCAGCTTGGAAGAGAAAAAGGGGCGAGTGCCTCTTCTCCAAAGAAATCACACACAAGATGGAGTAGACTTCCTCCCTTGCGTCCCTTGTGCTAGCAAAGACGCCAAGGAGTCCTGATCGTCCCTTGGAAGGAAGATGTGTGTCTTGGCTGGTCTGCCTTTTCTTGGGTGGAGACGATCCACACAAGAGGAAGAAGAGGAGTTCTCTATTGAATACGTGGGTGATCAACGAGAGGTATATTCGGCCACCAAAATAGTGAAACCAAAAAACATAACTATCTCCATAACTCCCACTTAAACCATCGAAACCTCCATCTTAAATTGAACCATGCGTTCACAAGTGAACCGGTTCAAACACCATATGGTCCAAACACAAAATCGAACCAACCCTGGCTAAAATCTCTTTGAACCGAATGGCTCAAGATCTAACCACACATCACATTGAACCCCTGATCAATACGATCAGTATCAATCCCCGATCAAAGCTTACCGATCACATGCCCTAATCAATCAAACATGATTAGACTAGATCTTACTTCCAATCAGAGTTTAAATTCCTTTAAACTGAACTAGAATAATTTCAGTCCACACGATCTGACATAGGTAAGCCATATCATCAAATTGTGCGACCCTAAGGGTTTCCTTCAATGTCGGTAACGATAACTTACGTTATCACGATCAGAGAGAGGTATCTAGCAACACATCACTATCTCCCGATATGAAGGAAAGAGTCTTCCAAGACTACTCCCAAACCACAGCACAAGTGCGAATCTAATTCACTTGGCATACATGTTTCCCTTTGCCACTGGATGTTCCCGTTGGACAAGCGTGTCAAGCCTGCGATTCCAACATGATGAAAATGGTTAGATCAGATGAACATAGTCGTCTGGGTATGGCCATACACATTCTCAACCATTTCATCCAAGGGTCCCTTAGAACATCACACTCCAACTAGGAGAGGCAATCCTATATCTATCACAAGTGCCCTAGCATGACTCATGCCCACTATCCAAGATAATCCTTAACCATTATCTTTCAAATGATATTGAACTACCTCAAGAAAATGCCAATCATCACTTAGAAACACAAGTGATCTCAAGTCAGAGGGAATATACCACTTGGTTGCATACAAGGATTATTCACATTGTGACAAACAATTGAATATCCAAAGAAGGGTCAGTCCAGTACATCCAATGCACCTATGTGTCTAATCTTATTCCACGCTCGAAGCATCCCACAAGATTAGAGCACACATTAGTCTCAATCATATCAAGGCTGTCTCATGTTCACTGAGATATCTTGACTAAGGACAATACTGAATGTCAGCTAAGCTGAACATCATTGAGACATTACTCAGAAGTATACATACAGCAGCAGATAATGTAACAATCTGAATAACAACAATTGCCTTTATAAAACATATATATTGTTTATACATGATACTGAAAATAGCCCAAAGCCTCAAACATTGGCCTTAAGGGCATACCCTAACAATCTCCCACTTGCACTTAAACTAATGGTTGAGGTATCTCAAACCCATATTGTTACAGTGCTTCTCATGCTTCTGCTGCGCCAGAGGCTTTGTAAGCGGGTCAGCTAGATTGTCATCTGTATGAACCTTGCAGAGCTTGATGTCTCCTCGATTAATGATCTCACGGATCAGGTGAAACCTTCTCTGTATGTGCTTGGACTTCTGGTGTGTCTGTGGTTCCTTCGCTTGTGCAATCGCTCCAGTGTTATCACAGAAGATAACTAATGGATCCGCACTCGAAGGAACGACACCCATTTCCTGAACGAATTTACGAATCCAAACTGCCTCCTTTGATGCCTCTGAGGCTGCAACATACTCGGCTTCTATTATGGAATCAGCAACAGTTGATTGCTTGAAACTCTTCCACACCACTGCTCCTCCATTCAAGCTAAAAACATAGCCTTATTGCGATCGGAAATGGTCTTGGTCAGACTGGAACGAAGCATCAGTATATCCTTCAATACTGAGCTCTTCTTGACCTCCATAAATCAAGAACATATTTTTGTTCGGCGAAGATATTTCAAAATGTTATTGACTGCAATCTAGTGTGCCTTCCCTGGATTACCTTGGAACCGACTGGTCACGCTTAACCCGTAAGCGACGTCTGGGCGAGTACACAACATCGCATACATGATGGACCCAATAGCCGAAGCATAAGGCGTATTGTCCATCTCATCTTTCTCAAACTGTGTTTGAGGACACTGGCTCTTTGAAAGATTCAGACCATGTCTGACTGGAAGATAACCTCTTTTAGAATTTTCTAAATGGAATCTTTCCAGGACCTTATCGATGTAAGTACTCTGGCACAGCCCGAGAAGCCTATTAGATCTATCTCTATAGATCTCCACGCCTAGTATATAGGCTGCTTCTCCTAAATCTTTCATTTGGAAACATTTTCTTAACCATGCCTTGACTGCATGCAGTTCAGGAATATCGTTTCCAATGATTAAAATATCATCAACGTAGAGGACTAGGAAAGTAATCACGCTCCCACTAAACCTTTTATATATACATGGGTCATCTTCATTTTTGATGATACCAAATTCAGAAACTGATTCATCAAAACGAATATTCCAGCTTCTCGATGCTTGTTTTAGTCCATAAATGGACTTCTTTAATTTGCATATTTTATGACCTTCTGACGGGTTGATGAAACCTTCAGGTTGTGTCATATACACATCCTCTTCTAGTTTTCCGTTAAGGAAAGCGGTTTTCACATCCATTTGCCAGATCTCATAATCAAAATATGCTGCTATCGCGAGAATAATTCGAATGGACATGAACATGGCTACAGGAGAGAAAGTTTCATCATAATCTATCCCATAGATTTGTTTGAAACCTTTCGCAACTAGTCTGCCCTTATAGGTAACTACGTTACCATCCTTGTCTTTCTTCTTTTTGAAGATCCACTTACAGCCTACAGGGATTACTCCCGGAGGCGGATCAACCAAATCCCAGACTTGGTTATCTGACATGGAGTCCATCTCGGCTCGCATAGCTTCAATCCATTTTGTTGACTCCGGTCCACTGACCGCATCCGCATAAGTGAGGGGTTCATCATTAATGATGTAGACTCCGTCATAGCGCTCAGGCTGACGACGAATCCTTCCCGATCTACGCGGTTCCCGTGATGTCTGAGCCTCAGGTTGAACATTAACCTAATCTATTGGCTCAGGCTTATCCAACTGTGCTTGACTACTTTGTCCCTCTTCTGGAATTTCATCCAGCTTTATTTCTCTCCCACTGGCCTCTTGCAGAAGAAACTCCTTCTCAAGAAAAATAGCCGTTCGAGCAATAAATACTTTATTCTCCTTGGGATTGTAGAAATAATAAACCTTAGTTTCTTTAGGGTATCCGACAAATATGCATTTATCAGATCTGCTCTCCAGTTTCCCTGAGGCAAGCTTTTTGACATAAGCCTCGCAACCCCAGATTTTGATAAATGTCAAGCTCGGCTGTTTCCCATACCATAACTCATATGGTGTCTTTGAAACGGTCTTGGATGGCACTCGGTTTAGTATCTTTGCAGTTGTTTCCAGTGCAAATCCCCAAAAGGAGTAAGGTAGAGTAGCCTGACTCATCATAGAACGAACCATATCGAATAAGGTTCGATTCCTCCTCTCGGACACACCATTCCATTGCGGTGTTCCTGGCGGAATGAGCTGTGAGATGATCCCACACTCCTTCAGATAGTCAGTAAACTCACGACTCAAGTATTCTCCACCTCGATCTGATCGAAGTGCTTTGATATTTCGGCCTAACTGATTCTGTATTTCATTTTTGAATTCTTTGAACTTGTCAAAAGATTCACTCTTATGTCTCATTAAATAGACATAACCATACCTACTGAAATCATCAGTAAAAGTAATGAAGTATGAATAGCCACCTCTGGCATGTTTACTAAATGGCCCACACACATCACTATGAATAAGGTCAAGTAAACCTGAAGCCCTTTCACCTTTATTAGTAAAACGAGTCTTCATCATCTTACCCATTAAACAAGCTTTGCATGTGTCAAGCTCCTCATAGGAGAATGATCCCAGCAGTCCATGGTCATGCAACCGCTTAATGCGCTTCTTGTTAATATGGCCTAGACGACTATGCCATAACAAGGTGCTGTCATCAGCATGCTTGGCTTTCTTATTATCAATTTATTGTACAGAACATTCCATGTCCAACACGTATAACCCATTGATAATCGACCTAGTTGCATAAACAATACTATCAAATGAAATACAGCACTGTGAAGTTTTGCATTCAAATAAAAAACCTTTCCTGACAAGAGCAGGAATAGAGATAATATTCTTTGTTATGCTTGGTACAAAATTACAATTGTCAAGTTCTAATACAAATCCAGATGGTAAAGAGATGTGATATTCTCCTACAGCAACAGCAGCAACTCGTGCCCCGTTTCCAACTCGTAGGTCCACCTCATGCTGTCCCACCTGTCTTCTTCTCTTGAGTTCCTGCACATTTGAACAAATGTGAACTCCACATGCAGTGTCCAACACCCATGAAATAGAAGAAGCAACCATGACTTCAGTCACGAAAATACCTGAGCCAGAAGTGGAAGGCTTGCTTCCCTTCTTCTCTCCTCAGAGCGCTCTACAGTCCTTCTTCCAGTGACCCAGCTGGCCACAATGGAAGCATCTGTTGTCCTTTGACCGCTTCATCTTTTGTTTCAAAGCCTTGTTGTAGCTCTTGATAGGGGTTTTGCCCTTCTTCCCCTTCTTCTTATTCCCAGAAGGAACCATCAAGACAGAGGATGAAGGCTTTCCCTTCTCAAGAGTCTGCTCTATAGTGCAGAGCATATTCAATAATTCTGCCGGAGTACAGTCGATTTTGTTCATATTGAAATTAATGATGAACGCATCGAAAGAAGCCGGAAGACACTGCAAGATGATGTCTACAACAAGTTCTTGATTGATGGTATGACCCAGTTTCTCTAGAGCTTCTTTGTACCCTATTATCTTGAGCACGTGAGCTCCGACTGGACTCCCTTCAGCCAGCTTGCTATGAAAGAAAAGTTTCGTCAAGTTATAGCGTTCTGTCCTTGCCTGAGCAGCATACAGCAATTTCAGATTTGCTATAATATCAATAGCAGACAAATCCTCATGTTGATGCTGGGGCTCGGGCGTCATTGACGCAAGCATAAGGCAAGCGACATCAGTACTATCACTGACGTGCTTTTCATAAGCATCTCAAACCGCCCTTATGGCGTTCGCAGCGGGTTGAGCCGGTATTGCCGACTCAAGGACGTACAGCTTCCTCTCAGCTTTAAGGACAATCCTCAGCTGTCTATACCAGTCTGAGAAGTTTGGCCCAGCAAACTTCTCTTTTTCCAATATGGATCGCAAGTTGAGCCCTGTGGTGTTCGTTGCTGCAGGAATCTACAACATAGCAAGAACAACAAGGTCAGCAACCATGTTAGAATCATTCCAGGACTTAAGAGTGATTCCTTTTCTCACTATTTTATCTAACTGAAAATCTAATAAAAAGCCCGAAAGAGTGAAACTCTTTTAGTGAGATGGGATCCAGATTTCACACTTGATCTCCGCGTCCCGCTCAGGCGAGATAAGATGCACAGAGAGCCCAAGCACTAATCACTAGTAGGCAATCCATGCCACTCGCCAACCCGTGCGATTCCCCTTCATCTAGGTAATCCAGAAGACTGTGCCAACTGAGTTGGAACAACACAATCTCTGATTCCTCAGATGGCTGCCTCCATATAGCTATCCTATGCTCAACATGTAGCCTATATGGTCAAGCTGACCTGACCGACTTCCTGGACCACCACGTTGTAACATCCCTCAGAATCACACCCCACACGCATACAAGTAAAATATGGGGTTTTCAAAAATTTTTACTCTTCCATTAAAACACAAGAAGAAAGCGGCATCGAAGGACATTACTACGGAACTGAAAACCGCACAGAACTGAGTAGGATCGATTACTAGGAAATAGAAAATCCGGAAATCCAGAAGAAAATCCGGCAGCAAGTATACTAAATTACTGCTGCACAGATCCACATATCAAGGAACAAAACAGATGTCCCCACTACACGTATGTGGAGTACACAAATTTCAGAAATATTGCAAAAACTAATTATTCAGATACCAATTACAACAATAACTCGGTTCACATCTCAAGGTACTTCGAATACAGTAACGCGGTTACACATTTCAGAATAAGAACAATTGTATTTTCATGACTCCAAAACTCGTATCCAACAATAAAACGAGACAACTATAATATAATATCCTGAAAACAGGCATAAGCCCTCAGGAGACAAAACGTGTCATATAAGTAAGTTAGGCACGCAGGCCTGATAAATCTTTAGAAGACAACTCTTAGAAATTTTATAAAACATTAGCATCATAACAAATTAAGTAGCTGTAGCAATCACTGTCTTGATGTCTCACCTGAAAATAATTAAACAACGGGGGTGAGCTAAAAAGCTCAGTGAGTAAAAGACACTAAAAGCCATCCATAGTACACATCAAAAAAAATATCATGCTTGCAGATAAGACACTTAACATGCACACTCATATCAGAAATAAAACATAATCAAATACAGACACTTATAACAATAGGCATCAAGCATGAAGTAGGATATCAGTCTACCAACCCATTCCAACTAATCACACCGCCCAACACATCTATAATACAGATCAGAACAGAACTACAGAAAATCAGAGCTGACAGGCAGAACAGATCGAAACAGAACTACAGAAATCAGAGCTGACAGACAGAAAATCAGAATTTTCAGAATCCAAACGGATAGTCTACATCGGAAACAGAAAGGCCACAGAAGGCCTGAAGACCACAGAAGGTCTGATGACCACAGAAGGTCTGACCCCACCTCTGCCGAGGACGAGACATGCATGCATATCAGAAACAGAATGGTAGAGGAGGTATCAGTGGGTGGCCCCCGTCTTGTCAGGATGTGGCACTCTGGCCTCCAATACTGGTAGAGGAGGTATCAGTGGGTGGCCCCCGTCTTGTCAGGACGTGGCACTCTGGCCTCCAATACCCAGAACAGAACAGAAATAGTGGAGGGAGAACGGAAGGTGAGACCAGCTCACATCTACCCTTCACTAGTGTCTCAAGGGTCGTAGTAGACTATCAGCACCATTACAGCGCCACAGAAGGAGGGTAAGGACACGGAAGAGTGCTACACTAGGGCATAAATTTTACAGAACAGGTCATGCTGAAACGGAGGAGTAGGACTAACCACCACTCAATTCTCACGTCATGCCCAAAGTGTCTCACAAACCAGGAAATGACACACCCTAATATCCAGTCCTTAACAAAATTACAAATTTGCAGAAAATCAAAGCTGAACACACTTCATAATTTTTTTTTTACCATCAACCAGAAGTAATATACGAGTGCATTCCTTGAATTCCTTAGATTTCATGTAACTATCCTTAATTCATGTCAAACCATTCTATGTTCTCACAAAGGTTATAACACATTCAAAGTTTCAGAATTTTCACAACATATATATACAGAATAGAAATTTTTCACATAACAAACAATTAAACAGATGTTTCAGAAAAAAAAACAGATTAATATATCATACTTGCAACAGATGTTTCAGACCGAGTAATTAATCTAAAATAGGCAATATGATATTCACAATGAATCTATTTGAATCTACTTTCCAATAGAACTAAATCCGTCGAATTTGGAGTTATAACCGGGGAGGTATGGGTGTTCGAGCATAGAAAGGTCGGGATTTCAGAATTCCAGAAAACAGATTCGTATATCAGAATTGCGACACAAATTTCAGATCCAATAACTAACAGAAAATAGGCGACATGGTAGTAAAAATAAATCCCTTCGAGTCTACTTTCAATTAAAACTGATTTGACAAGATTTCGAGCTATACCTAGGGAGATATGATGGTTTGAACACATAAAGGTCGAAATCCAGATTTCCAGAAAACTGATTTTGTACAGCTAGATTGCAATACAGATTGAAATACGAATACAGCTCGGATATGGTCGATATTATATTCAAATTAAAGCCGAATGTATCTAGTTTCATACAAAATTTATTTCGTGCGAATTGGATATATAGGCCATGAGATATTGGGTTTATAGTACACGAAGGTCAGATTAGAGAATGCAGATTTCAGCAGAACAGGATTTTAAAACTCTATAAATATTTGAATTCGACCCCATACGGTTAATCATTGCAAATAACGAATTTTAATAGAATGATAATCTACAATTTAGCGGATTAGACTCCTTAGGATCGAATTACTCACAAGAAAAATCATCCACAGAGAAAAAACGCCAAGACAGAGGATCACCAGGAAATTCGTCCACCACCAGTCTGCCACCACCAGCGTCAGAAATTTCAGGAGGCGCCAAGCACAGTGAGGGGCGACAACCACAGACGGCTAGGGCAAGAAAATCAACCAAAGTCGTGAGGGAGAGGAGCCCTCACGCAATTCCCCTTTTTTTTTTTTTTCCACCCTAAACGGATCCAAGATCCAATAACCCAGTTAACTTAAGTGAAGAATCGGTTTTATGGGTTTACCTGGGCTTAACCACCCTGTGCCACCCCAATAACATCAGAAACATGCGCCACCCTGGTGGAAGAAATTCCAGGAGCAAAGAATCAAGGTTGAGGGTTTAAATCCCCAACCAAAATAATTATTTTTGCCCTGTAGGAAAATTCCTACACTTAGGCAAAAATCCCAAAATTTTAACAGATAAAAATACAGAAACAGAATTTCTAACCTTAAATCATAATTCAGAAAAATCGAGGGCGTTACATCCTCCCCCCCTTATAGAGCTTTAGTCCTCTAAAGCTGACCAAGCCCGTCACTGAACAGGTGAGGATGCTCCTTTCTCATATCTGCTTCAACCTCCCAAGAGGCTTCTTCAACAGACTGATTTCCCCAGATGACTTTCACAAGTGAAATAACTTTATTTCTCAGAACTTTCTCTTTTCTATCTTCAATTCTGAGAGGTTTCACCACAAAAGTCATGTTCTCTTCAAGCTGAAGAGGTTCCAACTCTAGAACATGAGAAGGATCAGAACAATATTTTCTGAGTGCAGAAACATAGAACACATTATGGAGGTGTTCCAGTGATGGGGGCAGAGCGAGTCGGTATGCCACAGGTCCAACCCTCTCAATGATATCAAAGGGACCAATGTACCTGGGACTTAATTTTCCCCTCTTCCCAAATCTCATCACCCCTTTCATAGGTGAGGCCTTTAGGAAAACATGCTCTCCCACCAAAAACTCAAGAGGACGCCGCCTCACATCAGCATAACTCTTCTGTCTATCCTGAGCAATCTTCATTTTTCTCTGAATTTCTCTGATCTTCTCAGTGGCTTCCTGAACAGCATCAGACCTTAGCACTGTTCTGTCCCCAGTTTCCTCCCAGCATATAGGTGTTCTGCATTTCCTCCCATATAGGGCCTCATACGGAGCCATCTGTATACTAGAGTGAAAGCTATTGTTGTAGGTGAACTCTATCAGTGATAAGTCCAGATCCCACTCAACAGACCAGTCAACCACATAAGATCTCAGAAGATCCTCAAGTGTCTGGATAGTTCTCTCTGTCTGACCATCAGATTGAGGATGATATGCAGTGCTGAAACTCAGATTAGTCCCCAAATCTTCCTGTAATTTCTTCCAAAACCTGGACAGAAATCGAGGATCACGGTCAGAGACAATGTCCAAGGGAACTCCATGCAATCTGACAATCTCATCGATGTACAGTTTTGCTAACCGATCCAAACTGTAAGTCATTTTGATCGGTAAGAAGTGAGCTGACTTCGTGAGTCTATCCACAATCACCCATACTGCATCATGATTCCTTCTGGTATTGGGCAGTCCACACACAAAGTCCATACTGATATGCTCCCACTTCCACTGAGGAATAGGGAGAGACTGCATCAAGCCGCCCGGCCTCTGATGCTCAGCCTTCACGGTTTGGCAGGTCAAACATCTGGACACAAACAAATGCACATCCTTCTTCATACCTTGCCACCAGAAAGTCTTTTTCAGATCCTGATACATCTTGGTACTACCAGGATGAACGGTATACTTAGTGCAATGGCTTTCCTTAAGAATTTCATTTCTCAACTCAGGGTCCTCAGGGACACAGACTCTTCCACGGAATCTGAGGAGACCATCATCCGACATACTGAAATTCTCAACCCAGCCTTGCTCAGACCTCTCTTTCCACCGTAAAATATCCGGATCTGACTGCTGCCCTGATCTCAGTCTCTGCAGTAAATCTGACTGAACCCTGAGAGAAGCTAGAAGACCGCCTCTCTCACCCGGAGTCACACTCAGATGCATGTCACTGAACTCCCGCAATAGTCGCCACTCCTGGACTCGCAGTGCAGCTATCTGAGTCATAGGATACCGACTAAGAGCATCAGCCACCACATTGGCTTTACCAGACTGATATTGGATGGTGAAGTCATAATCCTTTATCAATTCAAGCCATCGCCTCTGTCTCATATTCAGCTCTTTCTGAGTGAAGATATACTTCAAGCTCTGATGATCTGTAAACAATTCAAATGTCTGTCCAAACAGATAGTGCCTCCAGATCTTCAAGGCAAAAACTACAGCTGCCAACTCCAGATCATGAGTGGGGTAATTTACCTCATAGTCTTTGAGTTGCCTTGAAGCATAAGCAACTACCTTTCCTTGCTGCATCAGTACAGCGCCCAGACCCTTACCAGAGGCATCAGTGTACACAGTGAACTTCTCTCCATCACAGGGAATGATGAGGATAGGAGCACTGGTCAGTCTCCTTTTCAGTTCCTGAAAACTAGACTCACAATTATCAGACCACTCAAACTTCAAATTCTTTCTAGTTAGCTTAGTCAGAGGACCAGCCAGCTTGGAAAAAACCCTCCACAAAGCGGCGGTAGTATCCAGCTAAGCCCAGAAAACTTCTGACCTCAGTTGCTGTAGTTGGTCTTCCCCAGTGAAGAATGGCCTCCACCTTCACTGGATCCACAGACACACCCTGGCCAGAAATAATGTGCCCCAGAAAGCCAATCTAATATAGCCAGAACTCACATTTGCTGGCCTTAGCATACAGCTGCTTCAGCCGCAGAATCTCCAGCACCTTGCGCAAATCCTGAGAGTGATCTTGCGCATTCTTGGAGTAGATCAGAATATCATCAATGAAGACAACTACACATTTGTCCAGAAGCTCATGAAATACCCTGTTCATCAGATCCATAAACACCGCAGGGGCATTTGTCAGTCCAAAGGGCATAACAAGAAACTCATAGTGCCCATACCTGGTCCTGAATGCAGTTTTAGGTACATCCTCCTCCTGAACTCTCAGCTGATGATAGCCAGACCTCAGGTCAATTTTAGAGAATACAGTAGCACCCTGCAACTGATCAAAGAGATCATCGATACGGGGTAATGGGTACTTATTCCTAACAGTCACTTGATTGAGTTGACGGTAATCGATGCACATGCGCAAAGTACCATCCTTCTTCTTCACAAATAACACAGGTGCTCCCCATGGAGAAACACTGGGTCGAATATACCCCTTCTCTAATAGTTCTCCCAGTTGCTTCTTCAGCTCTGTCAGTTCTGAAGTTGCCATCCTGTAAGGAGCTTTAGATATCGGTGCCGTGCCTGGCAACAACTCGATACCAAACTCAACTTCTCTGCTGGGTGGTAACCCAGATAAATCATCAGAGAAAACATCAGTAAACTCCCTTACCACAGGAATTTTAGCCAGATCCAAATCAGGCTCAGTCTGCACCTTGACATGCGCCAGATACCCCTTGCAGCCCTGGGCTAAAAGCTTCCTGGCCTGCAGATGAGATATCACCAAAGGCTCCTGTTCTGAAATCCGGCCTTGGATAACCAGTTGCTGTCCATCACTTAAATGCAGAGTAATTAACTTTTCAAAACAATCTAAAGTAGCATGATAGGCAGATAGCCAATCCATGCCCAGAATGATGTCATAGTCCTTCATAGGAAGACTAATCAAATCAATAGGTAAATCATATCCTTCAACCTTAATCAAACAGTCAGGATATGCTATATCTGTAGATACGGCCTCACCCATAGGTGTATGAACAGAAATACAGAAATCAAGTATCCTAGGCAACACATGCAGACATGGTGCAAAACATGCAGACACAAAGGATAAATTGGCACCAGGATCAAAAATAATGCGTGCCAAATAACTAAACACATAAAGTGTACCTTCTACCCCGGACTTCGAAGCCGAAGCATCCCTCTCCGCGATGACATACACGCGAGTCTGCACAGTAGGCTTCTCACCCTGTCCTCTAGCATCCGGCATAGGACAGTCCTTAATCATATGCCCCACCTTACCACATCTGAAGCAAGCGCCAGTCTTCCTGTAGCACTCATTATCCTGATGTTTAGTGCTCCTGCAGTGGAGACACTTCTTGCCATTCTGAGAAACTGTGCTGGCTGGCTTCTGATAAGGTTTGTATCTGCCCTTATTGTCTTTCTTCTTATCCATGAAATTCTTCTTATCCTTACCACCCAGAGTGGGTGCGTAAGTCACAGAAGTAGGGGCGGATGCAGTGACTAAAATAGTATCAGCAGCCATCTCAGCAATGCACCTCTCAGCAGTGCGAGCCATGTCTACCACTTCAGCATAAGCCTCCAAGTGTAGCATAGCTACCCTTGTTCTGATGTCTTTCCTCAAACCCCGCTGAAACTTCTTGGCTCTTCTTTCCTCGGTGTTGACTAAGTGAGGAGCATACCCCGACAACCGAGCGAATGTGGCCTCATACTGATCCACCGTCAGGTCGCCCTGCTCAAGATGAATAAACTCCACCTCGCGCTCCTCAGATAAGCTAGAGGGGAAAAACTTGGCATTGAACTTCATCATGAAGTACTGCCAATCAACAACTCTGGATTCAGTTGCCGCCAGTCTGACGACTCCCTTCCACCAGTCTTCGGCATCTCCACGCAACATGAAGACTGACAAACATAGCTTGTCTGCATCATCACAGCGCAAAACCTGAAAAATCTTTTCCAGTGCCAAAAGCCAATCCTCAGCCGCTCTGGGCCCCGGACTACCATAAAATGCAGTCGGGTTCAGGTGCTGAAACTCTCGAACCAACCGAGCATATCGCTGATGTGCGCCATCACCCAGAGGAGAACCAGCGCCACAGTGTCCAGCCGGTTGTGACTGTGACTGACGCTGTGTCTGCGACAGCCGCTGCAATAACTGTTGCTGAACCTCCATGTGCTGCGCCTGCTGTTGCTGCATCATCTGAGTTTGCTGCTGGATGAATGCGTTCTGTTGTTGCATCATAGCAGTCATAGCCTCCATGGCCTGCCTCAGATCCGACTGTTGATCACTGTTGCTACTGCTAGATCTTAGTCGCACCATTTTTACCTGCATCACATAACACGGTAGAATAACAACCAATATTCAATCACGGATCAGATCCTATATTGGTTTCTAGCAATACACAAACAGAGTTTTCCTTCCCCGGAGTTTCTAATTGCTAGTAACATGCTCTGATACCATCTGTAACATCCCTCAAAATCACACCCCACATGCATACAAGTAAAATATGGGGTTTTCAAAAATTTTTACTCTTCCATTAAAACACAAGAAGAAAGCGGCATCGAAGGACATTACTACGGAACTGAAAACCGCACAGAACTGAGTAGGATCGATTACTAGGAAATAGAAAATCCGGAAATCCAGAAGAAAATACGGCAGCAAGTATACTAAATTACTGCTGCACAGATCCACATATCAAGGAACAAAACAGATGTCCCCACTACACGTATGTGGAGTACACAAATTTCAGAAATATTGCAAAAACTAATTATTCAGATACCAATTACAACAATAACTCGGTTCACATCTCAAGGTACTTCGAATACAGTAACGCGGTTACACATTTCAGAATAAGAACAATTGTATTTTCATGACTCCAAAACTCGTATCCAACAATAAAATGAGACAACTATAATATAATATCCTGAAAACAGGCATAAGCCCTCAGGAGACAAAACGTGTCATATAAGTAAGTTAGGCACGCAGGCCTGATAAATCTTTAGAAGACAACTCTTAGAAATTTTATAAAACATTAGCATCATAACAAATTAAGTAGCTGTAGCAATCACTGTCTTGATGTCTCACCTGAAAATAATTAAACAACGGGGGTGAGCTAAAAAGCTCAGTGAGTAAAAGACACTAAAAGCCATCCATAGTACACATCAAAAAAAATATCATGCTTGCAGATAAGACACTTAACATGCACACTCATATCAGAAACAAAACATAATCAAATACAGACACTTATAACAATAGGCATCAAGCATGAAGTAGGATATCAGTCTACCAACCCATTCGAACTAATCACACCGCCCAACACATCTATAATACAGATCGGAACAGAACTACAGAAAATCAGAGCTGACAGACAGAACAGATCGAAACAGAACTACAGAAATCAGAGCTGACAGACAGAAAATCAGAATTTTCAGAATCCAAACGGATAGTCTACATCGGAAACAGAAAGGCCACAGAAGGCCTGAAGACCACAGAAGGTCTGATGACCACAGAAGGTCTGACCCCACCACTGCCGAGGACGAGACATGCATGCATATCAGAAACAGAATGGTAGAGGAGGTATCAGTGGGTGGCCCCCGTCTTGTCAGGACGTGGCACTCTGGCCTCCAATACTGGTAGAGGAGGTATCAGTGGGTGGCCCCCGTCTTGTCAGGACGTGGCACTCTGGCCTCCAATACCCAGAACAGAACAGAAATAGTGGAGGGAGAACGGAAGGTGAGACCAGCTCACATCTACCCTTCACTAGTGTCTCAAGGGTCGTAGTAGACTATCAGCACCATTACAGTGCCGCAGAAGGAGGGTAAGGACACGGAAGAGTGCTACACTAGGGCATAAATTTTACGGAACAGGTCATGCTGAAACGGAGGAGTAGGACTAACCACCACTCAATTCTCACGTCATGCCCAAAGTGTCTCACAAACCAGGAAATGACACACCCCAATATCCAGTCCTTAACAAAATTACAAATTTGCAGAAAATCAAAGCTGAACACACTTCATAATTTTTTTTTACCATCAACCAGAAGTAATATACGAGTGCATTCCTTGAATTCCTTAGATTTCATGTAACTATCCTTAATTCATGTCAAACCATTCTATGTTCTCACAAAGGTTATAACACATTCAAAGTTTCAGAAATTTCACAACATATATATACAGAATAGAAATTTTTCACATAACAAACAGTTAAACAGATGTTTCAGAAAAAAAAATAGATTAATATATCATACTTGCAACAGATGTTTCAGACCGAGTAAGTAATCTAAAATAGGCAATATGATATTCACAATGAAGCTATTTGAATCTACTTTCCCATAGAACTAAATCCGTCGAATTTGGAGTTATAACCGGGGAGGTATGGGTGTTTGAGCATAGAAAGGTCGGGATTTCAGAATTCCAGAAAACAGATTCGTATATCAGAATTGCGACACAAATTTCAGATCCAATAACTAACAGAAAATAGGCGACATGGTAGTCAAAATAAATCCCTTCGAGTCTACTTTCAATTAAAACTGATTTGACAAGATTTCGAGCTATACCTAGGGAGATATGATGGTTCGAACACATAAAGGTCGAAATCCAGATTTCCAGAAAACTGATTTTGTACAGCCAGATTGCAATACAGATTGAAACACGAATACAGCTCGGATATGGTCGATATCATATTCAAATTAAAGCCGAATGTATCTAGTTTCATACAAAATTTATTTCGTGCGAATTGGATATATAGGCCATGAGATATTGGGTTTATAGTACACGAAGGTCAGATTAGAGAATGCAGATTTCAGCAGAACAGGATTTTAAAACTCTATAAATATTTGAATTCGACCCCATACGGTTAATCATTGCAAATAACGAATTTTAATAGAATGATAATCTACAATTTAGCGGATTAGACTCCTTAGGATCGAATTACTCACAAGAAAAATCATCCACAGAGAAAAAACGCCAAGACAGAGGATCACCAGGAAATTCGTCCACCACCAGTCTGCCACCACCAGCGTCAGAAATTTCAGGAGGCGCCAAGCACAGTGAGGGGCGACAACCACAGACGGCTAGGGCAAGAAAATCAACCAAAGTCGTGAGGGAGAGGAGCCCTCACGCAATTCCCCTTTTTTTTTTTTTTCCACCCTAAACGGATCCAAGATCCAATAACCCAGTTAACTTAAGTGAAGAATCGGTTTTATGGGTTTACCTGGGCTTAACCACCCTGCGCCACCCCAATAACATCAGAAACATGCGCCACCCTGGTGGAAGAAATTCCAGGAGCAAAGAATCAAGGTTGAGGGTTCAAATCCCCAACCAAAATAATTATTTTTGCCCTGTAGGAAAATTCCTACACTTAGGCAAAAATCCCAAAATTTTAACAGATAAAAATACAGAAACAGAATTTCTAACCTTAAATCATAATTCAGAAAAATCGAGGGCGTTACACACGTGCTATGCTGAGCAACGAGAAGCAATAAATCCCTTCTCTGTAGCATGTAGGTGTAATCTCGCACCATCTGAAGATAGCTGGGCGTGCCCACTAAGTGGGTACAACACGGCCCCAACGATAGTCAGAACAGCGAGGTTTCGCGTCAGAAGGCAATTGAAAACTTGATATTGACGTTGGATTTTATCGGTCTTTTATCTTCGTACTATCATGCAAAGCCTATAGTGATAGCAGAAGAATAAAACATACATGTGCTAATATTACTTAAAACAGTAAATAGAAAGCACAATTATCTTATGTGGTAAACGCCCATAAAAATATAAGTAAAACCCTAGTTTGACTTTTAGAAACAAGCAAAAGTCTTCACTTGAGCTCTTTATGGCATTCTTGTACCTCATGCGGCCCAAACGCCATCTGTAGCCTAAATGCGCCCACCAGACAGAATGCGCCTGTTCTAGAGTCGAACTCTAAACCACCCACCTAGTGAAGCCAATTGCTGCAAACGCTTCTGCCATATGTGCTGTGTGCTCATGTCTGATGAAATTACATTTAAAAAAAAGTATCTAGACATGGATTGACACGCAGGTCATTTATACATTCAAATAAATCAAATGTGACTCGCAGATCACATCAAATATATTAATTTCCAGGCTCGCAGGCCCCAGCACAGCATACAAAAAGGGCAGCCCACATAAGATTAAATAAACACTCAAATTTACTCGACTCGAGTCCAATCATTCATGGCAACATGTAAAACATGTACAACACGTGAAAGAAAAAAAATATATGGCATCAATTTTATTTCCTTATGTGCCCTACTACCTTACAACGGTCCATTAACAGGTATCCACTCGTCAGAACAAGTCAGACCCACTGTCCTTGCATGTACCCAGTCGTAACTGACTAGCGTCGACCCAATGATCGACTATGCATGCCTTAAGGGCTGACCGTCCTACATGAATCCCGGCAAGCGGGTGCGACCCCGGGCCATTATCATGATCGTTCATCTTTTTGCCTCAAACAGACATCACTACACGCCCTTCCGCAGTCGGCTTATAGCCACCTATACGTCTTGCGCACAAGTGCTATCCAGCCGCCCATCCAGGCTGTCAGATAGTCTGGTTAGGCTGTTGGGTTCAGACTTGACAAACGATTTCAAAACTGCTAACCCGTCTAAGTATTTAAAATAGGCGCACAGAAAAATCTAATGGAGTCGCGCATGAAGGTAAGTTTTTGTGAAAACAACTATAATATGCGCAAGCTATGTAATGTAAACATACATCTAACACAAGGTATGAATTACATTGCATCATTTATTCGCATGAGAACAGAAACATGCGCATCAATATTAGATCTACCCAAGCATGGATCACAAGAAGGCAATCATATGCATCAAGCCAGTAACCTGGCTCTGATACCACTATAAGTAAACCTAGTTAACAATGTTGGGGTATGCCCTTAAGGCTAATGTTTGAGGCCTGTGGGAATGTATCTGTATCATGTAATAAACTCTTAAGTTTATAAAGGCATGGTTGTTATTCAGTTAGCTACATTGTCTGCTGCAATATATGTTCTTCTGAATAATGTCTCAAAGCTGTTCAGCTGGGCTGACAAGCTATTATGTCCTTAGTCGATATATCTTGGTGAACATGAGACAGCCTTGATATGGTTAAGACTAATATGTGTTCTAATCTTATAGGATGCTTCGAGCATGGAATAAGATGTAGACTCATGGGTACATTGGATGTACTGGACAGACCCTACGAGGATGTTCAATTGTTTGTCACAATGTGAATATTCCTTGGATATGACAAGTGGCACATTTCCTCTGACTTGAGATCACTTGTGTTTTCTAAATGATGATTGTCATTGTTTTGAGGTAGTTCAATATCATTTGAAACATAATGATTATAGACTATCTTGGATGGTGAGCTTGAGTCAGGTTAGAGCACTAGTGATAGACATAGGATTGCCGTCTCCTTATTGAAGGAGTGTGATGTTCTAAAGGGGCCCCCTGGATGAGATGATTGAGAGAGTGTATGGCCATACCCAGGTGACAGTGTTCATCTGATCTAATCATGCTCATCATATTGGAGCTACAAGCTTGACAGGCTTGTCCAATAAGAACATCCAGTGGCAAAGGAAATATGTATGCTTTGTGAATTGATTCACACTTGTGCTGTTTTTGGGTGAAGTCTTGGAAGACTCTTTCCTTTATATCGGGAGACAGTGATGTGTTGCTAGATACCCCTCACTGGTCGTGATAACGTGAGTTATCGTTACCGACATTTAAAGGAAACCCTCAGGGTCGCACAATTTGATGATATGGCTTACTTAAGTCAGATCGTGTGGACTGAATTGTTTGGGTTCAGTTTAATGGGATTAAATCTCTGATTGTGAGTGAGATCTGGTCTGATCATGTTTGATTGATTAGGGCTTGAGATCGGTAAGCTTCGATCGAGAGAATGAATGCTAGATCAGTCAGATCAGAAGCATTGAGAGATTGACGGTCAGATTGAGAGCCTTAGGGTTTATTTTGATCTGCACTTATTTCTTGGTTTATTTGGTTAGCGGACCAAATCGCTTTGAACCAGCTCTTGAATGAGCGCATGGTTCAATGCTGATGTGGCATTTGCGATTGGGGTGAATCCTAAGATCGCACGTAGAGATGTGGCATGCTATTTTTGGATAGCACCTCTCGAACGTTGCCATGATCTCACGTCGCTCCTCTTTGGTCTCTTCACGCCTTTCTCGCCTCTTGGGGTTGGTTTGGAAGTGGCATTCTCGTGTGGAGAAAGAAAAAGGCGACAAGAGAAAAACGCCAAGAAGAAATCTCTCCTTTCCCTTTGCAATCGATCAAAGACACTCTTGGAGCCTTGCTAGCACAAGGAGCACCAAGATAGTAAGCGCTTCCTCATCTTGTGTGCGCGTCCTAAGGAGGAGATCTTCGTTGCTCTCTTAGATCCAAGGCGTCATCTTCAAATGGCATTGGTATGAATCGCATCTTTCATTCAATCATAGTTTTAAGTTGATCATTCAATCATACATGCGATCCTTAACCCTACTTCCGCTCATGCAAAGCATTGAAGTGCATGGTATTAGGGTTTGCGCTCCCCCTAGAAGGGGACCCCCCATGTTAAGGGGTACTTTCAAACAAGCGACTAAAACAAAACTTGCATCAGAAAAACTAGGAATCCCAAGAATCGCTTATCACGAGCATATGATCAACCTTTTTTCAAACTCGTATAGAACAAGTAAAAGCATTACCTGTGCCATGATATGAGAGGCAGCTTGGAAGAGAAAAAGGGGCGAGTGCCTCTTCTCCAAAGAAATCACACACAAGATGAAGTAGACTTCCTCCCTTGCGTCCCTTGTGCTAGCAAAGACGCCAAGGAGTCCTGATCGTCCCTTGCAAGGAAGATGTGTGTCTTGGCTGGTCTGCCTTTTCTTGGGTGGAGACGATCCACACAAGAGGAAGAAGAGGAGTTCTCTATTGAATACGTGGGTGATCAACGAGAGGTATATTCGGCCACCAAAATAGTGAAACCAAAAAACATAACTATCTCCATAACTCCCACTTAAACCATCGAAACCTCCATCTTAAATTGAACCATGCGTTCACAAGTGAACCGGTTCAAACACCATTTGGTCCAAACACAAAATCGAACCAACCCTGGCTAAAATCTCTTTGAACCGAATGGCTCAAGATCTAACCACACATCACATTGAACCCCTGATCAATACGATCAAGTATCAATCCCCGATCAAAGCTTACCGATCACATGCCCTAATCAATCAAACATGATTAGACTAGATCTCACTTCCAATCAGAGTTTAAATTCCTTTAAACTGAACTAGAATAATTCCAGTCCACACGATCTGACATAAGTAAGCCATATCATCAAATTGTGCAACCCTAAGGGTTTCCTTCAATGTCGGTAACGATAACTTACGTTATCACGATCAGAGAGAGGTATCTAGCAACACATCACTGTCTCCCGATATGAAGGAAAGAGTCTTCCAAGACTACTCCCAAACCACAGCACAAATGCGAATCTAATTCACTTGGCATACATGTTTCCCTTTGCCACTGGATGTTCCCGTTGGACAAGCGTGTCAAGCCTGCGATTCCAACATGATGAAAATGGTTAGACCAGATGAACATAGTCGTCTGGGTATGGCCATACACATTCTCAACCATTTCATCCAAGGGCCCCTTAGAACATCACACTCCAACCAGGAGAGGCAATCCTATATCTATCACAAGTGCCCTAGCATGACTCATGCCCACTATCCAAGATAATCCTTAACCATTATCTTTCAAATGATATTGAACTACCTCAAGACAATGCCAATCATCACTTAGAAACACAAGTGATCTCAAGTCAGAGGGAATATACCAGTTGCTTGCATACAAGGATTATTCACATTGTGACAAACAATTGAATATCCAAAGAAGGGTCAGTCCAGTACATCCAATGCACCTATGTGTCTAATCTTATTCCACGCTCGAAGCATCCCACAAGATTAGAGCACACATTAGTCTCAATCATATCAAGGCTGTCTCATGTTCACCGAGATATCTCGACTAAGGACAATACTGAATGTCAGCTAAGCTGAACATCATTGAGACATTACTCAGAAGTATACATACAGCAGCAGATAATGTAACAATCTGAATAACAGCAATTGCCTTTATAAATCATATATATTGTTTATACATGATACTGAAAATAGCCCAAAGCCTCAAACATTGGCCTTAAGGGCATACCCTAACATTTAGGAGCTGCCGATGATGAAGACGCGCAAGGGCCCGTTCTTTGCAATCGCGCACATAGGGACTGTCCCGAGATTCCTCCGCTCCACGCACGTACTAGCTTCGGCAGAGGAGATCCACGCCTCTTGATCTTCTCAACTTGCGCTAATGCCAAGGAGAGGAAGGGGTGTTGGAGACAAGGAGTGGGTAGCACTACCACTTGTCCCTACCCTTGATGCAAAAAAAAAACCTTTTATTGTTATCACCTCAAAAACCCTCACGCCAAGTAGCAGAAGGGAGGCGACAATAAGAGACAAGAGAAGAGTCTGGTGCAACAATGTCCTAGGTGGACCTCTCTATTTATAATAGTAGAGCCAGATCAGCCTTGGAGATTTTTCCCATGTGTGATAATGCATATAGGCGCCAATTCACAATTAACCAGATCAGCGTCACGGGATCGAATCCCCGCAGACGCTATTAATTGTAAATTGCGCCCAAGCCTATTAATTAGCCAAGAGAAAAATTCTCTTGCCAATTAATAATTTTATTTTATTCATGTGACTAAAGTGCCAAGCCTAAACTTGCACCAAGACCCTTGTTTGACCCATTTTGACAACACAGGTCAACAGAGGTCAAACGTGGCCCACTAGAGTCAACCAGTGGTCAAACATGAACTAAAATAAAATATCATCTACTCTGTAAAAGTCTCAATGCATCAGTTCCCCAAATGATCCGAATCACAAAATGATTCGATCAGAGGCTAAACGATTAGTATGGAATCTCTGACGTCTAGGTGTGCGACCCTATAGGTTCTTCAAACATTGGTAGTGATGACTAAACCATCACAAGCAATGAGTGGCACCCAGCATTACATCATTGCTACCCAAGTCATCAGAATGGTGTCATCATCGACATCCCCTAAAACTGCGACAAAGTACAAGTGCAGCTTTGTCCTTTTGCCAACTGATGTCCAGATTGGGCAAGTGTGTCACACTTGTTAATCCCAATAATATGGCATGAGTAAATCAGGTTCTCACTTGGGTATGGTGATACACTTTCAGTCATCTATATAGGGGCGCCATGGACAATCAAGCTTCCCTGCAAGGAAGGGGCAAATCCTCTATATGCACATTGAATCTCTCATACGGCTTGCGACATACCCAATGACAACCGTTATGACTCCCCTTTTAAAGCGAAGCGTTAGGTTGCATCAAAGTACATCAATCACTATGTAGAGATACCAATGCCCTCAAGTCTACGACAAGCGCAACTCTGTCACTGTGATATTCATCTCGTGATACCAAGATGAATCCTCATAGCGGGTCCATCTAGTATATCTCCCTTAATATACCCATATGCCTGCGTTAGCAACTTGTGCTTAACCAGCGCATATACCAGTCTCAAGTTAATCATAGCTATCCAATATCCACTATGATTCTCGACCAGGGATAAACACAGAGACTAGATAAAATCTTTCTCTTAGGGACATTGTATGTGCAAATGTACAAATACACAGATGTATAAACTTGCATAACAACGACAATGCCAGGATAACTCATCTATCAACTAGATGTGATACACATATCCCACTAGACCATCCTGAGCTCCTAGGGCATAAACACTAATAAAAACTGCAGACCTCGATGATGGATGTGGGTTCTGGCCATTGTCGAATGGCCTCAACCTTGGAGGGGTCGACCAAAAGGCCCTGGTCAGACACAATGAATCCTAGGAATTGGACCTGGGGCTCGAGGAAGGAACATTTCTTACTGTTAAGGAACAAGCGTCCCTTAGGCAAGATATCGAATGTCAAGCGCAGGTGCTCGAGGTGGTCGGCACGGGTGCGACTATAAATGAGAGTGTCGTCGAAGTAGATGACCAGAAAATTCCCCATGTAGGGGCGGAGGACTTGACTCATGAGACGCATGAATGTGGATGGGGCGTTGGTGAGGCCAAAGGGCATGACCAGCCACTTGTAGAGTCCATCCTTCGTCTTGAATGCCGTCTTCCACTCGTCACTCTCGCGTATGCAAACCTGGTGGTAACCGCTCTGGAAATCCAGCTTGCTGAACAAATAGCGCCGGAAATGAGGTCTAACATATCATCGAGGTGCAGGATGGGGAAGCGGTACATGACAGTGATGCGATTGATCGCGTGGCAATCAATGCACATCCACCAGGAACCATCGTTCTTGGGCGCAAGAAGGGTAGGGATGGCACAAGGGTTGAGGCTCTCTCGGATGAAACCCTTGGCAAGAAGGTCATCAACCTACCGTTTGAGCTCCGTGTGCTCGATGGGGTTGAGACGGTGATGGGGCAGATTGGGTAAGGGCGCACCAGGGATGAGATCGATGACATGCTGGATGTCGCGATCTAGGGGAAGGCCAATAGGGAGATCGACCGAGGAGATGTCGGTGAACTCGTCTAAGCGGGAAGCAACTTCCACCGTGGGGTACTTCGTGCACCATGAGGGTGTTGGGGTATGCCCTTAAGGCTAATGTTTGAGGCCTTGGGTTATTATCAGTTTCATGTATAAACTATGTTTATAAAGGCAATGGTTGTTATTCAGATTGTTGCATTATCTGCTGCTGTATGTATACTTCTGAATAATGTCTCAAAGATGTTCAGCTTAGCTGACATGCAGTATAGTCCTTAGTCGAGATATCTTGGTGAACATGAGACAGCCTTGATATGATTGAGACTAATATGTGTTCTAATCTTATAGGATGCTTCGAGCATGGAATAAGATGTAGACTCATAGGTGCATTGGATGTACTGGACTGACCCTACTTAGGATGTTCAGTTGTTTGTCACAATGTGAATAATCCTTATATGCAAGCAAGTGGCATATTTCCTCTAACTTGAGATCACTTGTGTTTCTAAATGATGATTAGCATTGTCTTGAGATAGTTCAATATCATTTGAAATATAATGGTTAAGGATTATCTTGGGTAATGGGCATGAGTCATGTTAGGGCACTAGTGATAGATATAGGATTGCCTCTCCTTGTTGGAGTGTGATGTTCTATAGGGGCCCCCTGGATGAGATGGTTGAGAAAGTGTATGGCCATACCCAGATGACTATGTTCATCTGATCTAACCATTCTCATCATGTTGGAGTTACAAGCTTGACACACTTGTCCAACGAGAACATCTAGTGGCAAAGGAAACATATATGTCAAGTGAATTGGATTCACACTTGTGCTGTGGTTTGGGTGTAGTCTTGGAAGACTCTTTCCTTCATATTGGGAGACAGTGATGTGTTGCTAGATACCCCTCTCTGGTCGTGATAACGTAAGTTATCGTTACCGACATTGAAGGAAACCCTCAGGGTCGCACAATTTGATGATATGGCTTACTTATGTCAGATCGTGTGGACTGAATTGTTTTGGTCCAGTTTAAAGCAATTTAAACTCTGATTGGAAGTGAGATCTGGTCTGATCATGTTTGATTGATTAGGGCTAGTGATCGGTAAGCTTCGATCGGGAAAATTGATGCTTGATCGATGAGATCAAGAGGATCAAGAGATGTGTGGTTAGATCTTGAGCCATCTGGTTCAAAGAGATCTAAACCATGGCTGGTTTGATTTGGTCTTTGAACCAAATAGAAATGAACCAAATGGAATAGAACCGGTTCACTTTGGTGAACGTATGGTTCGATTGAGAGATGAGTTTCGATGGTTACGTGGGAGTTAAAGTAAGAGTAAAACACTTACTATATTTGGAAGGCATGATTCCTTTGAAAGTGTCGAAACCTAAGTCACATGCTCTTCTAAAATTTTTTCGCATGGGCGGAAACTTGGTTTCATGAAGATCGCATGGCTTATAATATAATCAACTATGAAACAAGAGGGGATGTTACCATGGCCATTGCTTGAATGGCGACTTGGAAGAAGATAGAGGGCGAGCGGCTCTCCTCCAAAGAAGTTGCACACAAGACGTTGAAGGCTTACTCCCTTGTGCTCTTTGTGCTAGCAAAGATCCAAGGAGTCCCCTGATCGTGCAAGAGAAGCTGTGTTTCTCTACTCGCTGGCTGAATTTTCTCCTTGGCGTGAAGAAGCTTCACCACGAGAGGAGCAAGAGGAGAAGATGGGATGAGCGGCGTTACAACGTGGAGGCGTTTTTCCAATTTGGAAAACCAACTTCCAAATATAGTAAGTGCTCAATGTCTCATGCGTTCACTCCAAGTGAACCATCGAAACCTTCCTTCTCCCTTTGAACCAAGCGTTCACATAGTGAACCGGTTCTATTTCATTCGGTTCAATTGTATTTGGTTCAAAGACCAAATCAAACCAAGCCATGGTCTAGATCTCATCTGAACCAGATGGCTCAAGATCTAACCACACATCTCTTGATGCTCTTGATCTCATCGATCAAGCATCAATTCTCCCGATCGAAGCTTACCGATCTCAAGCCCTAATCAATCAAACAAGATCAGACCAGATCTCACTTCCAATCAGAGTTTAAACTCTTTTAAACTGAACTAGAACAATTCAGTCCACACGATCTGACATAAGTAAGCCATATCATCAAATTGTGCGACCCTAAGGGTTTCCTTCAACGTCGGTAACGATAACTTACGTTATCACGATCAGAGAGGGGTATCTAGCAACACTTCACTGTCTCCCGATATGAAGGAAAGAGTCTTCCAAGACTACACCCAAACCATAGCACAAGTGTGAATCCAATTCACTTGACATACATGTTTCCTTTGCCACTGGATGTTCTCGTTGGACAAGCGTGTCAAGCCTGTAACTCCAACATGATGAGAGTGGATAGATCAGATGAACATAGTCATCTGGGTATGGCCATACACTTTCTCAACCATCTCATCCAGGGGGCCCCTGAAAGTCCCCTAACAAGGGGGGAGCGAAACCCTAATAGGCGCATATGGAGGTTTACATGCAGCGGAAGGGGTTTCTAGGGATCGAATGCATGATATATGATCAACTTTAAAATCAACCGAAATAGAATGGTAGCGACTCATACCATGGCCATCGCTTAGATGGTGTCTAGGAAGAAGAGAGAACGATGGGGTTCTCCTCCAAAGCGCCACACACAAGATGATCGATGGCTTGCTCCTTGGACGCTCCTTGTGCTAGCAAGGTTCTCCAAGTGACCTTGTCGTGTGAGAAGGGATGAAGAAGATGAGATCCACTGCTTGGCGATTCTTCCTTGTCGTCAAAAACTCTTCCACGAGAATGCCCCCAAGCAAACACACGAGAAGAGAGGGACGACAACAATAGGCATGAAGAGGTGAGGCGTGGTCACGTATGTGATCATGCTTTCTAAAAATAGAAAGCCACTCCTCAACATGCGATCAAGGGTTTTTCCCAATCGCATATTTCTCTTAACTTGAACCGTGAGCTCACATGATGAGCTGGTTCAATTTTGGTTTGGTTCAAAGACCAATTAACCCAAGCCATTAGTCCAGATCACATTAAACCCTAAGGTTCTTGATCTGACCGTTGATCTCTTGATGCTCCTGATCTCACCGATCTAGCATCCATTCTCTCAATCGAAGATTACCGATCTCAAGCCCTAATCAATCAAACATGATCAGACCAGATCTCACTCACAATCAGAGATTAAATCCCTTTAAACTGAACCTAAACAATTCAGTCCACACGATCTGACTTAAGTAAGCCATATCATCAAATTGTGCGACCCTAAGGGTTTCCTTTAAATGTCGGTAACGATAACTTATGTCATCACGATCAGTGAGGGGTATCTAGAAACACATCACTGTCTCCCGATATAAAGGAAAGAGTCTTCCAAGACTACACCCAAACCACAGCACAAGTGTGAATCCACTTCACCAGGCATACATGATTCCTTTGCCACTGGATGTTCTTATTGGACAAGCCTGTCAAGCTTGTAACTCCAATATGATGAGCATGATTAGATCAGATGAACATAGTCACCTGGGTATGGCCATACACTTTCTCAATCATCTCATCCAAGGGGGGCCCCTTTAGAACATCACACTCCTTAAACAAGGAGACGGCAATCCTATATCTATCACTAGTGCCCTAACCTGACTCATGATCATTATCCAAGATAGTCTGTAATCATTATGTTTCAAATGATATTGAACTACCTCAAAACAATGACAATCATCATTTAGAAACACAAGTGATCTCAAGGCAGAGGACATGTGCCACTTGTTGCAAACAAGGATTATTCACATTGTGACAAGCAATTGAATATCCTAGTAGGGTCTGTCCAGTACATCCAATGTACCTATGAGTCTACATCTTATTTCATGCTCGAAGCATCCTATAAGATTAGAATACATATTAGTCTCAAGCATATCAAGGCTGTCTCATGTTCACCAAGATATCTCGACTAAGGACATAAAGCATGTCAGCCTAGCTGAACAGCATTGAGACATTATTCAGAAGTACAATTATTGCAGCAGACAATGTAACAACCTGAATAACAACCATTGCCTTTATAAACATAAGAGTTTATACATGATACTGATACAATCCCAAGGCCTCAAACATTAGCCTTAAGGGCATACCCCAACAATCTCCCACTTGCACTTAATCTAATGGTTGAGAAATCTCAAACCCATATTATTACAGTGCTTCTCATGCTTCTGCTGCGCCAGAGGCTTGGTAAGCGGGTCAGCCAGATTGTCATCTGTATGAACCTTGCAGACTTTGATCTCGCCACGATCAATGATCTCCCGGATCAAGTGAAACCGTCTCTGTATGTGCTTGGACTTCTGGTGCGACCGTGGTTCCTTTGCTTGTGCGATTGCTCCAGTGTTATCACAGAAGATAACCAAAGGATCTGCACTCGAAGGAACAACACCAAGTTCCTGAACGAACTTACGAATCCATACTGCCTCCTTAGATGCTTCTGAGGCTGCAACATACTCGGCTTCTGTTGTGGAATCAGCAACGATAGACTGTTTGAAACTTTTCCACACCACTGCTCCTCCATTCAAGCTAAAAACATAGCCTGATTGCGATCGAAAATCATCCTGGTCAGATTGGAACGAAGCGTCAGTATATCCTTCAATACTGAGTTCTTCCTGACCTCCATATATCAAGAACATATCTTTGGTCCTCCGCAGATATTTTAAGATGTTCTTGACTGCAATCCAGTGTGCCTGACCTGGATTACTTTGGAATCGACTGGTCACGCTTAACCCGTAAGCGACGTCTGGGCGAGTACACAACATCGCATACATAATGGACCCAATAGCCGAAGCATAAGGCGTATTGTCCATTTCATCTTTCTCAGTCTGTGTTTGAGGACACTGACTCTTTGAAAGATTCAGACCATGTCTGACTGGAAGATATCCTCTTTTAGAATTCTCTAAATGAAATCTCTCCAGGACTTTATCGATGTAATTACTCTGGCACAGCCCGAGAAGCCTCTTAGATCTATCCCTGTAGATCTTCACACCTAATATATAGGCTGCTTCTCCTAAATCTTTCATCTAGAAACATTTTCTTAACCATGCTTTAACAGCATGCATTTCAGGAATATCATTTCCAATGATTAAGATATCATCGACGTAGAGGACTAGGAAAGTAATCACGCTCCCACTAAACCTCTTATATACACACGGGTCGTCTTCATTCTTGATGAAACCAAATTCACAGATTGATTCATCAAAACGAATATCCAGCTTCTTGATGCTTGCTTAAGTCCATAAATGGACTTCTTTAACTTGCATATTTTATGACGATCTGATGGATTTGTGAAACCTTCAGGTTGTGTCATATACACATCCTCCTGCAATTTTCCATTAAGGAAAGCAGTCTTCACATCCATTTGCCAGATCTCATAATCGAAATATGCTGCTACCGCGAAAAGAATCCGAATAGACTTAAACATAGCTACAGGTGAGAAAGTTTCATCATAATCTATCCCATAGATTTGTTTGAAACCTTTCGCAACTAACCTGCCTTTATAGGTAACCACGTTACCATCCATGTCAATCTTCTTCTTGAAGATCCATTTACAGCCTATAGGGATAACTCCCGGAGGCGGATCAACCAAATCCCAAACTTGGTTATCTGACATGGAGTCCATCTTGGCTCGCATAGCTTCAAGCCATCTAGCTGAGTCCGGTCCACTGACCGCATCCGCATAAGTAAGGGGTTCATCATTATCAATGATGTAGACTCCGTCATAGCGCTCAGGCTGTCGACGAATCCTTCCCGATCTTCGCGGTTCCCGTGATATCTGAGCCTCAGGTTGTTCAATAACCTGTTCTACCTGCTCTGGCTCATCCAACTGTGCTTGACTACTTTGTCCTTTCTCTGGATTCTCATCCAGCTTTATTTCTCTCCCACTGGCTTCTTGCAGAAGAAACTCCTTCTCAAGAAAAACGGCCGTCCGAGCAACAAATACCTTGTTCTCTTTGGGATTGTAGAAATAATAACCCTTAGTTTCCTTAGGGTAACCGACAAAGATACATTTCTCAGATCTGTTCTCTAGTTTCCCAGAGGCGAGCTTTTTGACATAAGCCTCGCAGCCCCAGATCCTGATAAATGTCAAGCACGGCTGTTTCCCATACCATAACTCATATGGGGTCTTTGAAACTGCCTTGGATGGCACTCGGTTTAGTACCTTTGCAGCTGTTTCCAGTGCAAATCCCCAAAAGGAGTAAGGTAGAGTAGCCTAACTCATCATAGAACGAACCATATCAAGTAACGTTCTATTTCTCCTCTCGGACACACCATTCCATTGCGGTGTTCCTGGCGGAGTGAGCTGTGAGATAATCCCACACTCCTTCAGATAGTCAGTAAACGCATGACTCAAGTATTCTCCACCTCGATCAGAACGAAGTGCCTTGATATTTCGGCCTAGCTGATTCTGTACTTCATTCTTGAACTCTTTGAACTTGTCAAAAGATTCACTCTTATGTCTCATTAAATAGACATACCCATATCTACTGAAATCATCAGTAAAGGTAATGAAGTACGAATAGCCACCTCTGGCATGTTTACTAAATGGCCCACACACATCACTGTGTATAAGGTCAAGTAAACCTGAAGCCCTTTGACCTTTGTGAGGAAAAGGAGCCTTCGTCATTTTACCCATTAAACAAGCTTTGCATGTATCAATCTCCTCATAGGAGAATGATCCCAGCAGTCCATGATCATGCAACCGCTTAATGCGTTTCTCGTTAATATGGCCTAAACGACTATGCCATAGCAAGGTGCTGTCATCAGCATACTTGGCTTTCTTATTATCAACATTTTGTATAGAACATTCCATGTCCAACATGAATAACCCATTGTTAATTGATCCAGAAGCATAAACAATATTATCATAAGAAATTACACACTTTGAAATATTGCATTCAAAGGAAAATCCTTTCCTGACAAGAGCAGGAATAGAGATAATATTTTTGGTAATGCTAGGAACAAAATAACAATTGTTCAGTTCTAATACAAGTCCAGATGGTAATCAGATGTAATATTCTCCTACAGCAACAGCAGCAACCCGTGCCCCGTTTCCAACTCGTAGGTCCACCTCATGCTGTCCCACCTGTCTTCTTCTCTTGAGTTCCTGTACATTTGAACAAATGTGAACTCCACATGCAGTGTCCAACACCCATGATATAGAAGAAGAAAACATGACCTCAGTCACATAAATACCTGAGCCAGAAGCGATGCTTCCCTTCTTGTCTCCTTGGAGCGCTTTACAGTCCTTTTTCCAGTGACCCAGCTGGCCACAGTGGAAACATCTGTATTCCTTCGACCGCTTAACCTTTTGTTTCAGTGCCTTGTTGTAGTTCTTGACTGGGGCTTTGCCCTTCTTCCCCTTCTTCTTGTTCCTAGAAGGAACCATTAAGACAGAGGTTGAAGGCTTTCCCTTTAGAGTCTCCTCTGTAGTCAAGAGCATATTCAGCAACTCTGCCGGGGTACAATCGATTTTGTTCATATTAAAGTTAATAATGAACGGATCGAAAGAAGGCGGGAGAGACTGCAGAATAATGTCTATAGCAAGCTCCTGATTGATGGTGTGTCCCAGTTTCTCTAGAGCCTCCTTGTGCCCAATCATCTTGAGCACGTGAGCTCCCACTGGACTCCCTTCAGCCAGTTTGCTCTGAAAGAACAGCTTAGTCAAATTGTAGCGCTCAGTCCTCGCCTGTGCAGCATACAACATCTTGAGGTTTGCTATAATTTATATAGCCGACATATCCTCATGCTGATGCTGCAGCGGTGGCGTCATAGACGCTAGCATCAGGCAAGACATCAATGCTATCATTGACATGCTTTTCATAGGCTTCACGAACCGCCCTTGCGGCGTTCGCTGTGGGTTGAGGCGGTATTGCCGTCTCGAGGACATACAGTTTCCTCTCTACCTTAAGAACAATCTTAAGGTGTCCGTACCAGTCTGAGAAGTTTGGCCCAGCAAACTTCTCCCTTTCCAGTAGGGATCGCACATTGAAGTTCATGGTGTTCGTTTCTGCAGGAATCTACAACAATGCAAGAACAGCAAGGTCAGTATCAATGTTTAGAATCAATCCAGGACTTAAGAAAGATTCTTTTCTCACTATTTTATCTGACTGAAAAATCCATGAAAACAGTCCGAAAGAGTAACACTCTTTTAGTGAGATGGGATCCAGATTTCATACTTGGTCTCCGCGTCCCGCTCAGGCGAGATAAGATGCACAGAGAGTACAAGCACTAATTTCTGGTAGGCAGTCCCTGCCAATCGCCAACCCGTGCGATTCCCCTTCATCTGGGCAATCCAGCAGACTGTGCCAACTGAGTTGGTACAACACAGTCTCTGATGCCACAGATGGCTGCCTCCATGTGCTACCATATGCGCCACATATGTAGCCTACATGGTCAAGCTGACTTGACCTACTCCCTGGACCACCACGTGCTATGCTGAGCAACGAGAAGCGATAAATCCCTTCTCTGTAACACGCAGGTGTAATCCCGCACAGTCTGAAGATAGATGGACGTGCCCACTGAGTGGGTACAACACGGCTACAACGATAGTCAGAACAGTGAGGTTTCGCGTCAGAAGGCTTACGAGCTTGATATTTAACGTTGGATTTTAACGGTCTTTTATCTTCTGAACTATCATACAATTCCTATGGTGATAGCAGAAGATAAATAAATCATGCATTTCTAATTATATAAACAATAAATAGAAAGCATGCTGATCTTATGTGGTAAAAGCCCATTAAGCCTAAGTAAGACCTTAACCTAACTTAAGTCTTCACTTGCTTTTCTTCATGGGGCTTTTGCTTCTTATCTGGCCCAACCTAGGGCCCAAGCGCCAATTGCAGCTCAGGTGCGCCCACCAGGGAAAATGCGCCTATCCCAGAGTCGAACCCTTGACCTCCCACCTGGTCAAGCCACTGCTGCATGCGCCTCTGCCAAGTGTGCTCTATGCTCTTGTCTGATTAAATTACAAATTAATCTATCTAGACAAGATTGACTCGCAGGTCAATTACACTTTATAAATTAAATAAAATGTGATGCGCAGATCACAATAAATATTAATTTACATTTAAATTCTAGGCTCGCAGGCCCCAGCACAGCACACATTAATTAGGCGTCCCACATAAGATTAAATAAACAAGCATATGCTTACAATCAACATGTGATCCATTCATGAAAATAAAATTTTCAAAAAACCCATTGGCTTCAATTTTATTTTCCTTATGTGCCCTACTACCTTACAACGGTCCATTAATAGGGATCCACTCATCAGACCTAGTCAGATCCACTGCCCTTGCATGCACCAAGTCCTAACTGACTTGAGTCAACCCAGTGATCAACTATGCATGCGCTAGGGCTGAACAACCTATATGAGTTTTGGCAAGCGGGTGTGACCCCGGGCCTAACTCATGCGTGTTCACTGGTTGTCTCAACCAGACCTCGCTTCACGCCTTTGATGCAGTCGACCTATAGCCACCATATGCTTGCGCATAGGTGCCATCTGGTCGACCCATCTAGGCTGTCAGATGGTCTAATCAGACTAGTTGGATCTTAACTAGAGATGACTTCAACCCTACTAACCCGTCTAAGGACTTATAGCAGGCGCCACTTAGATCTAAGGTGAGTCGCGCAAGTAAAGAAGTTTTTGAGAAAAACTAAATGGATGCGCCAACTAGATACATGCGCTAATGATAAAAATCATACATCATGTAGTTTTCGCATGAATAACTTTCGCATGTAGTTTAGATCTAAGGTGTTGCGCAAACATGGATCACTAAAGTTAAGCAATCATACAAACATGCATATAAACTTTCCTCTGATACCAATTGAAAGTCCCCTAACAAGGGGGGAGCGAAACCCTAATAGGCGCATATGGAGGTTTACATGCAGCGGAAGGGGTTTCTAGGGATCGAATGCATGATATATGATCAACTTTAAAATCAACCGAAATAGAATGGTAGCGACTCATACCATGGCCATCGCTTAGATGGTGTCTAGGAAGAAGAGAGAACGATGGGGTTCTCCTCCAAAGCGCCACACACAAGATGATCGATGGCTTGCTCCTTGGACGCTCCTTGTGCTAGCAAGGTTCTCCAAGTGACCTTGTCGTGTGAGAAGGGATGAAGAAGATGAGATCCACTGCTTGGCGATTCTTCCTTGTCGTCAAAAACTCTTCCACGAGAATGCCCCCAAGCAAACACACGAGAAGAGAGGGACGACAACAATAGGCGTGAAGAGGTGAGGCGTGGTCACGTATGTGATCATGCTTTCTAAAAATATAAAGCCACTCCTCAACATGCGATCAAGGGTTTTTCCCAATCGCATATTTCTCTTAACTTGAACCGTGCACTCACATGATGAGCTGGTTCAATTTTGGTTTGGTTCAAAGACCAATTAACCCAAGCCATTAGTCCAGATCACATTAAACCCTAAGGTTCTTGATCTGACCGTTGATCTCTTGATGCTCCTGATCTCACCGATCTAGCATCCATTCTCTCAATCGAAGATTACCGATCTCAAGCCCTAATCAATCAAACATGATCAGACTGTTGGGGTATGCCCTTAAGGCTAATGTTTGAGGCCTTGGGATTGTAATAGTATCATTGTATAAACTCTTAAGTTTATAAAGGCAATGGTTGTTATTCAGGTTGTTACCTTGTCTGCTGTAATAAGTGTACTACTGAATAATGTCTCAAAGCTGTTCAGCTAGGCTGACATGCAGTAATGTCCTTAGTCGATATATCTTGGTGAACATGAGACAGCCTTGATATGGTTAAGACTAATATGTGTTCTAATCTTATAGGATGCTTCGAGCATGGAATAAGATGTAGACTCATGGGTACATTGGATGTACTGGACAGACCCTACTAGGATATTCAATTGCTTGTCACAATGTGAATAATCCTTGTATGCTACAAGTGGCACATGTCCTTTGACTTGAGATCACTTGTGTTTCTAAATGATGAATGTCATTGTTTTGAGGTAGTTCAATATCATTTGAAATATAATGGTTATAGACTATCTTGGATAATGATCATGAGTCAGGTTAGGACACTAGTGATAGATAAAGGATTGCCGTCTCCTTGTTTAAGGAGTGTGATGTTCTAAGGCCCCCCTATATGAGATGATTGAGAAAGTGTATGGCCATACCCAGATGACTATGTTCATCTGATCTAATCATGCTCATCGTATTGGAGTTACAGGCTTGACATGCTTGTCCAATAAGAACATCCAGTGGCAAAGGAAACATGTATGCCTCGTGAAATGGATTCACACTTGTGCTGTGATTTGGGTGTAGTCTTGGAAGACTCTTTCCTTTATATCGGGAGACAGTGATGTGTTGCTAGATACCCCTCACTGATCGTGATAACGTAAGTTGTCGTTACCGACATTTAAAGGAAACCCTTAGGGTCGCACAATTTGATGACATGGCTTACTCAAGTCAGATCGTGTGGACTGAATTGTTTGGATTCAGTTTAAAGGAGTTTAGACTCTGATTGTAAGTGAGATCTGGTCTGATCATGTTTGATTGATTAGGGCTTGAGATCGGTAAGCTTCGATCGAGAGTGTGGATGCTAGATCAGAGAGATCAAGAGCATCCAGAGATGAACGGTTGGATCTTGAACCATTTGGTTCAAAGAGATCTAGACCATGGCTTGGGCTGGTTTGATTTGGTTTTTTTGAACCGAATTGAGTTGAACCTAATTGGCTTGAACCAGTTCACATGGGTGAACGTATGGTTCAAGGATTGAAGGCATTTTGGGCGGTTTTTCTTCAAGTGGTCGCATGGCTTCATAACCTTCCATATTTGGAAGTGTAACGCCATCACTTGAATGAAAGCCTTAACGCCATTTGCCCAATTACTCTCTTGTCATCTTCATTCGACAAGAAAGAAAAGAAAGGGGAACTCTTGTACAACGAAGCTCTCGGCCAAGCACCTCTCTCCATCTACACACGACAAGGAAGTTTTGGAGATCCCTTGCTAGCACAAGGAACATCCGAAAGGGTAGCCATCTCTCATCTAGTGTGCGTTATCTTTGGAGGAGTGCTTACTTGCCCTCTTGCTTCCAAGTCGCCACCCTTTATCATGGCTATGGTAAGAGATCTTCTCTTTATCTTTATAAGCAAACAAAGTTA
This sequence comes from Costus lasius, assembly GCA_027563935.2. NCBI lineage: Eukaryota > Viridiplantae > Streptophyta > Magnoliopsida > Zingiberales > Costaceae > Costus > Costus lasius. The sequence continues at coordinate 89,203,579 of CM050446.2, forward strand.
ATCTTATAGATATACAACATGCGATCTATGGAAACCCTAATTCCGCCCATGCAATTGAGATTTGTGCATGCTTAGGGTTTTGCGCTCCCCCTTGAAGGGGACCTACAATTGGTATCAGAGCATAGGGTTTTTCAGTATCATCTATATGATTGCTTTGCTGAGGTTGTGATCCATTCATGATGCCATATTGCGCTCACTTCATGCTTTGTTTTCTTGCGCTTACATGATGTTGTGTGCACATAAGTTTGTTTGCGCTTGTATCATGGCTTGGAGAAGTTTGCGCTTATGCCTAGATCTTTGGTTTATCAACATGCAAAGAATGACATGCTAGATATTTGATGTATCTTGTTTATCAAAGTGGCGCATGTTACTTGTTTGCGCTTGTTGTAGTTGTTTTTCAAAGAAAAACCTTACATCTTGCGCGCCTATCACCATAGATCTAAGTGGCGCCTGCTATAATCCCTTAGACGGGTTAGTAGGGTTGAAGGCATCCTCTAGGGAAGATCCAACTAGTCTGATCAGACCATCTGACAGCCTAGATGGGTTGACCTGATAGCACCTGTGCGCAAGCACGAGGTGGCTATAGGTTGACTGCATCAAGGGCGTGTAGCGAGGTCTGGTTGAGACGACTAATGAACACACATGAGTTAGGCCCGGGGTCACACCCGCTTGCCAAAACTCATGAGGGTTGTTCAGCCCTTGTAGCATGCATGGTTGACCATTAGGTCAACTCGAGTCAGTTAGGACTTGGTGCATGCAAGGGCAAAGGATCTGACTAGCTGGATGAGTGGATCCCTATTAATGGACCGTTGTAAGGTAGTAGGGCTCATAAGAAAATTAAAATTGATGCCAATGGGGTTTTCAAAATTTTATTTTCTTTGTAATGGATCACATGTTGATTGAATGATGCCATGATGCTTGTTTATTTATTCTTATGTGGGCTGCCCATGTTAAATGTGTGCTGTGCTGGGGCCTGCGTGCCTGGACTTAAACTTGTAAATTAATTTTTATTGTGATCTGCGAATCACTTTTTAATTAATTTATTGTATATTTGACCTGCGAGTCAACCTTGTCTAGATAGATCAAAATGTATTTGATTAGACAAGAGCACAAAAGCACACATTAAAGAGGCGCATTCAGCTGGTGGGCACACCTGAGCCGAACTTGGCGCAAGGGCCCTGGGATGGACCTGATGAGATAAAAGACCCATGAAAAGAAAGTGAAGACTTAAGTAAAATTAAGGTCTTACTTAGGCTATGGGCTTTTACCACATAAGATCAGCATGCTTTCTATTTATTGCTTTTATAATTAGAATTGCATGAGTTTATCTTCTGCTATCACCATAGGACTTACATGATAGGTATGAAGATAAAAGACCGTTAAAATCCAAACGCTAACATATCAAGCTCGTAAGCCTTCTGACGCGAAACCTCACTGTTCTGACTATCGTTGGAGCCGTGTTGTACCCACTCAGTGGGCACGTCCATCTATCTTCAGACGGTGCGGGATTACACCTGCGTGTTACAGAGTAGGGATTTATCCCTTCTCGTTGCTCAGCATAGCACGTGGTGGTCCAGGGAGTAGGTCGGGTCAGCTTGACCATGTAGGCTACATATGTGGCGCATATGGTAGCACATGGAGGCAGCCATCTGTGGGGTCAGAGACTGTGTTGTACCAACTCAGTTGGCATAGTCTGCTGGATTGCCCAGATGAAGGGGAATCGCACGGGTTGGCGATTGGCTGGGACAGCCTACCAGAGATTAGTGCTTGTACTCTCTGTGCATCTTATCTCGCCTGAGCGGGACGCGGAGACCAAGTATGAAATCTGGATCCCATCTCACTAAAAGAGTTCTACTCTTTCGGGCTGTTTTGCTGGATTTTTCAGCCAAATAAAATAGTGAGAAAAAGAATCTTTCTTAAGTCCTGGATTGATTCTAAACATTGATACTAACCTTGCTGTTCTTGCATTGTTGTAGATTCCTGCAGCAACGAACACCATGAGCTTCAATGTGCGATCCCTACTGGAAAGGGAGAAGTTTGCTGGGCCAAACTTCTCAGACTGGTTCGGACACCTTAAGATCATTCTTAAGGCTGAGAGGAAACTGTATGTCCTCGAGACGGCTGTGCCGCCTCAACCCGCTGCGAACGCCGCAAGGGCGGTTCGCGAAGCCTATGAAAAGCATGTCAATGATAGCATTGATGTCGCTTGCCTGATGCTAGCGTCTATGACGCCACCGCTGCAGCGTCAGCATGAGGATATGTCGGCTATAGAGATTATAGCGAACCTCAAGATGCTGTATGCTGCACAGGCGAGGACAGAACGCTATAATCTGACCAAGCTTTTCTTTCAGAGCAAACTGGCTGAAGGGAGCCCAGTGGGAGCTCACATGCTCAAGATGATTGGGCACAAGGAGGCTCTAGAGAAACTGGGGCATACCATCAACCAGGAGCTTGCTGTAGACATAATTTTGCAGTCTCTCCCGCCCTCTTTCGATGCGTTCATTATTAATTTTAATATGAACAAGATCGATTGTACTCCGGCAGAGCTGCTCAATATGCTCTTGACTACTGAGGAAACTCTGAAGGGAAAGCCTTCAACCTCTGTCTTGATGGTTCCTTCGAGGAACAAGAAGAAGGGGAAGAAGGGCAAGGCCCCTGTCAAGAACTACAGTAAGGCTCTGAAACAAAAGGTGAAGCGGGCGAAGGACAACAGGTGTTTCCACTGTGGCCAGCTGGGTCACTGGAAAAAGGACTGTAAAGCGCTCCAAGGAGATAAGAGGGGAAGCATCGCTTCTGGCTCAGGTATATTTGTGACTGAGGTCATGATATCATCTTCTTCTATTTCATGGGTGTTGGACACTGCATGTGGAGTTCACATTTGTTCAAATGTACAGGAACTCAAGAGAAGAAGGCAGGTGGGACAGCATGAGGTGGACCTACGCGTTGGAAACGGGGCACGGGTTGCTGCTGTTGCTGTAGGAGACTATTTCATCTCATTACCATCTGGCATTGTATTAGAACTAAACAGTTGTTACTTTGTTCCCAGTATTACTAAAAATATTGTCTCTATTCCTGCTCTTGTCAGGAAAGGATTTGCCTTTGAATGCAATATTTCAAAGTGTGTTTTATCTTTAGATAATATTGTTTATGCAACTGGTTCAATTAACAATGGGTTATACATGTTGGACATGGAAAGTTCTATACAAAGTGTTGATATTAAGAAAGCCAAGTATGCTGAAGACAGCACCTTGTTATGGTATAGTCGTTTAGGCCATATTAACAAGAAGCGCATTAAGCGGTTGCATGATCATGGACTGCTGGGATCATTCTCCTATGAGGAGATTGATACATGCAAAGCTTGTTTAATGGGTAAAATGATGAAGTCTCCTTTTCCTAACAAAGGTCAAAGGGCTTCAGGTTTACTTGATCTTATACACAGTGATGTGTGTGGGCCATTTAGTAAACATGCCAGAGGTGGCTATCAGTACTTCATTACCTTTACTGATGATTTCAGTAGGTATGGTTATGTCTATCTTATGAGACATAAGAGTGAATCTTTTGACAAGTTCAAAGAGTTCAAAAATGAAGTACAGAATCAGCTAGGCCGAAATATCAAGGCACTTCGTTCTGATCGAGGTGGAGAATACCTAAGTCGAGAGTTTACTGACTATCTAAAGGAGTGTGGGATTATCTCACAGCTCACTCCGCCAGGAACACCACAATGGAATGGTGTGTCCGAGAGGAGAAATAGAACGTTACTTGATATGGTTCGTTCTATGATGAGTCAGGCTACTCTTCCATATTCCTTTTGGGGATTTGCACTGGAAACAGCTGCAAAGGTACTAAACCGAGTGCCATCCAAGGCCGTTTCAAAGACGCCATATGAACTATGGTATGGGAAACAGCCGAGCTTGACATTTATCAGGATCTGGGGTTGCGAGGCTTATGTCAAAAAGCTCGCCTCTGGGAAACTGGAGAGCAGATCTGAGAAATGTATCTTTGTCGGTTACCCTAAGGAAACTAAGGGTTATTATTTCTTCGATCCCAAAGAGAACAAAGTATTTGTTGCTCGGACGGCCATATTTCTTGAGAAGGAGTTTCTTCTGCAAGAGGCCAGTGGGAGAGAAATAAAGCTGGATGAGAATCCAGAGGAAGGACAAAGTAGTCAAGCACAGTTGGATGTGCATGAGCCAGTGGATCAGGTTATTGAACAACCTGAGGCTCAGATATCACGGGAACCGCGAAGATCGGGTAGGATCCGTAGACAGCCTGAGCGCTATGACGGAGTCTACATCATTGATAATGATGAACCCCTTACTTATGCGGATGCGGTCAGTGGACCGGAGTCAGCTAGATGGCTTGAAGCTATGCGAGCCGAGATAGACTCCATGTCAGATAACCAAGTCTGGGATTTGGTTGATCCGCCTCCGGGAGTAATCCCTATAGGCTGTAAATGGATCTTCAAGAAGAAGATTGACATGGATGGTAACGTGGTTACCTATAAAGGCAGGCTAGTTGCGAAAGGTTTCAAACAAATCTACGGGATAGATTATGATGAAACTTTCTCTCCTGTAGCTATGTTCAAGTCTATTCGGATTCTTTTCGCGATAGCAGCATATTACGATTATGAGATCTGGCAGATGGATGTGAAAACAGCTTTCCTTAATGGAAATCTGGATGAGGATGTGTATATGACACAACCTGAAGGTTTCACTAATCCATCAGATCGTCATAAAATATGCAAGTTAAAGAAGTCCATTTATGGACTGAAACAAGCATCAAGAAGCTGGAATATTCGTTTTGATGAATCAATCTCTGAGTTTGGTTTCATCAAGAACGAAGATGACCCGTGTGAGTATAAGAGGTTTAGTGGGAGCGTGATTACATTCCTAATCCTCTACGTTGATGATATCTTAATCATTGGAAACGATATTCCTGAAATGCATGCTGTTAAAGCATGGCTAAGGAAATGTTTCCAGATGAAAGATCTAGGAGAAGCAGCCTATGTATTAGGTGTGAAGATCTACAGGGATAGATCTAAGAGGCTTCTCCGGCTGTGCCAGAGTACTTACATCGATAAAGTTCTGGAGAGATTCCATTTAGAGAATTCTAAAAGTGGATATCTTCCAGTCAGACATGGTCTGAATCTTTCGAAGAGTCAGTGTCCACAAACACAGACTGAGAAAGATGAAATGGACAATACGCCTTATGCTTCGGCTATTGGGTCCATTATGTATGCGATGTTATGTACTCGCCCAGACGTTGCTTACGGGTTAAGCGTGACCAGTCGTTTCCAAAGTAATCCAGGTCAGGCACTCTGGATTGCAGTCAAGAACATTTTAAAATATCTGCGGAGGACCAAAGATATGTTCTTGATATATGGTGGTCAGGAAGAACTCAGTATAGAAGGATATACTGACGCTTCGTTCCAGTCGGACCAGGATGATTTCCGATCGCAATCAGGCTATGTTTTTAGCTTGAATGGTGGAGCAGTGGTGTGGAAGAGTTTCAAACAGTCAACTGTTGCTGATTCCACAACAGAAGCCGAGTATGTTGCAGCCTCGGAAGCATCCAAGGAGGCAGTGTGGATTCGTAAGTTCGTGAGAGAACTTGGTGTTGTTCCTTCGAGTGTCGATCCTTTGGTTATCTTCTGTGATAACACTGGAGCCATCGCACAAGCAAAGGAACCACGGTCGCACCAGAAATCCAAGCACATACAGAGACGGTTTCACTTGATCCGGGAGATCATAGATCGTGGCGAGATCAAAATATGCAAGGTTCATACAGATGACAATCTGGCAGACCCGCTTACCAAGCCTCTGGCGCAGCAGAAGCATGAGAAGCACTGTAATAATATGGGTTTGAGGTTTCTCAACCATTAGATTAAGTGCAAGTGGGAGATTGTTGGGGTATGCCCTTAAGGCTAATGTTTGAGGCCTTGGGATTGTAATAGTATCATTGTATAAACTCTTAAGTTTATAAAGGCAATGGTTGTTATTCAGGTTGTTACCTTGTCTTCTGTAATAAGTGTACTACTGAATAATGTCTCAAAGCTGTTCAGCTAGGCTGACATGCAGTAATGTCCTTAGTCGATATATCTTGGTGAACATGAGACAGCCTTGATATGGTTAAGACTAATATGTGTTCTAATCTTATAGGATGCTTCGAGCATGGAATAAGATGTAGACTCATGGGTACATTGGATGTACTGGACAGACCCTACTATGATATTCAATTGCTTGTCACAATGTGAATAATCCTTGTATGCTACAAGTGGCACATGTCCTTTGACTTGAGATCACTTGTGTTTCTAAATGATGAATGTCATTGTTTTGAGGTAGTTCAATATCATTTGAAATATAATGGTTATAGACTATCTTGGATAATGATCATGAGTCAGGTTAGGACACTAGTGATAGATAAAGGATTGCCGTCTCCTTGTTTAAGGAGTGTGATGTTCTAAGGCCCCCCTATATGAGATGATTGAGAAAGTGTATGGCCATACCCAGATGACTATGTTCATCTGATCTAATCATGCTCATCGTATTAGAGTTACAGGCTTGACATGCTTGTCCAATAAGAACATCCAGTGGCAAAGGAAACATGTATGCCTCGTGAAATGGATTCACACTTGTGCTGTGATTTGGGTGTAGTCTTGGAAGACTCTTTCCTTTATATCGGGAGACAGTGATGTGTTGCTAGATACCCCTCACTGATCGTGATAACGTAAGTTGTCGTTACCGACATTTAAAGGAAACCCTTAGGGTCGCACAATTTGATGACATGGCTTACTCAAGTCAGATCGTGTGGACTGAATTGTTTGGATTCAGTTTAAAGGAGTTTAGACTCTGATTGTAAGTGAGATCTGGTCTGATCATGTTTGATTGATTAGGGCTTGAGATCGGTAAGCTTCGATCGAGAGTGTGGATGCTAGATCGGAGAGATCAAGAGCATCCAGAGATGAACGGTTGGATCTTGAACCATTTGGTTCAAAGAGATCTAGACCATGGCTTGGGCTGGTTTGATTTGGTTTTTTGAACCGAATTGAGTTGAACCTAATGGGCTTGAACCGGTTCACATGGGTGAATGTATGGTTCAAGGATTGAAGGCATTTTGGGCGGTTTTTCTTCAAGTGGTCGCATGGCTTCATAACCTTCCATATTTGGAAGTGTAACGCCATCACTTGAATGAAAGCCTTAACGCCATTTGCCCAATTACTCTCTTGTCATCTTCATTCGACAAGAAAGAAAAGAAAGGGGAACTCTTGTACAACGAAGCTCTCGGCCAAGCACCTCTCTTCATCTACACACGACAAGGAAGTTTTGGAGATCCCTTGCTAGCACAAGGAACATCCGAAAGGGTAGCCATCTCTCATCTAGTGTGCGTTATCTTTGGAGGAGTGCTTACTTGCCCTCTTGCTTCCAAGTCGCCACCCTTTATCATGGCTATGGTAAGAGATCTTCTCTTGATCTTTATAAGCAAACAAAGTTAATCTTATAGATATACAACATGCGATCTATGGAAACCCTAATTCCGCCCATGCAATTGAGATTTGTGCATGCTTAGGGTTTTGCGCTCCCCCTTGAAGGGGACCTACACAGACCAGATCTCACTCACAATCAGAGATTAAATCCCTTTAAACTGAACCTAAACAATTCAGTCCACACGATCTGACTTAAGTAAGCCATATCATCAAATTGTGCGACCCTAAGGGTTTCCTTTAAATGTCGGTAACGATAACTTTTGTCATCACGATCAGTGAGGGGTATCTAGCAACACATCACTGTCTCCCGATATAAAGGAAAGAGTCTTCCAAGACTACACCCAAACCACAGCACAAGTGTGAATCCACTTCACCAGGCATACATGATTCCTTTGCCACTAGATGTTCTTATTGGACAAGCCTGTCAAGCTTGTAACTCCAATATGATAAGCATGATTAGATCAGATGAACATAGTCACCTGGGTATGGCCATACACTTTCTCAATCATCTCATCCATGGGGGGCCCCTTTAGAACATCACACTCCTTAAACAAGGAGACGGCAATCCTGTATCTATCACTAGTGCCCTAACCTGACTCATGATCATTATCCAAGATAGTCTATAATCATTATGTTTCAAATGATATTGAACTACCTCAAAACAATGACAATCATCATTTAGAAACACAAGTGATCTCAAGTTAGAGGACATGTGCCACTTGTTGCAAACAAGGATTATTCACATTGTGACAAGCAATTGAATATCCTAGTAGGGTCTGTCCAGTACATCCAATGTACCCATGAGTCTACATCTTATTTCATGCTCGAAGCATCCTATAAGATTAGAACACATATTAGTCTCAAGCATATCAAGGCTGTCTCATGTTCACCAAGATATCTCGACTAAGGACATAAAGCATGTCAGCCTAGCTGAACAGCATTGAGACATTATTCAGAAGTACAATTATTGCAGCAGACAATGTAACAACCTGAATAACAACCATTGCCTTTATAAACATAAGAGTTTATACATGATACTGATACAATTCCAAGGCCTCAAACATTAGCCTTAAGGGCATACCCCAACAGCCCCAATAGAACATCACACTCCAACAAGGAGAGGCAATCCTATATCTATCACTAATGCCCTAACATGACTCATGCCCATTATCCAAGATAATCTATAACCATTATATTTCAAATGATATTGAACTACCTCAAGACAATGCCAATCATCATTTAGAACCACAAGTGATCTCAAGTCAGAGGAAATATGCCACTTGCTTGCATATAAGGATTATTCACATTGTGACAAACAATTGAACATCCTAAGTAGGGTCTGTCCAGTACATTCAATGCACCTATGAGTCTACATCTTATTCCATGCTCGAAGCACCCTATAAGATTAGAAACATATTAGTCTCAATCATATTAAGGCTGTCTCATGTTCACCAAGATATCTCGACTAAGGACAATGTTAATGTCAGCCAAGCTGAATACCATTGAGACATTATTCAGAAGTATACATAACAGCAGCAGATAATGTAACAACCTGAATAACAACCATTGCCTTTATAAACATAGTTTATACATGATACTGAAACAATCCCAAAGGCCTCAAACATTAGCCTTAAGGGCATACCCCAACATCCTTTTGGAAACCCCCCACGGTTTCGAACGTTGAGACGCTCTCTCTCTCGCCCCCTTCCTCTCGTGCGTGTCTTGCCTCCACAAAAGGGAAGAAGTTTCGCCAGCCAAAGGGGTGAACACATCTCCTCATACACGATCAGGATACCTTGGCGTTTTTGCTAGCACAAGGGACGCGCAAGGAAGCAAGTTCCATCACCTTGTGTGCGACTTCTTTGGAGGAGAGCCACTCGCCCTCTATCTTCTTCCAAGCCGCCACTCATGGCCATGGTAACATCTTCACTTTTTTTAAGCAAGTTTTAATGTTGATCATATGATTAAGCCATACGATCATGAAACCTAAAATTTTCGCTGCCTATGAAAATTTTATATGCGCCTATGACCTAGGTTTCGCCACTTTCAGAGGGCATAGACCACCTCGGTCTCACAGGCCTCATGGACAAGGGAGCTAGGTCGGACCAAGGCGACTGCCTTAGGTGCGGACTGGACCAGCGGCGAGGGTGTGACTATACCCTTGGATGTAGAGGCGCGTAACTCCTTAGGCGGAGCCGGGGTCAAACAGATCTTACGCCCCCCGTGCTGGAAGACGTAAGTGTTGGAGCAACCATAGTGGATAACATCATGGTCATAGAGCCATGGTCGGCCAAGAAGAACATGGGTGACGTCCATCGAGGTGACGTCACACCATACCCGCTCCGTGTAGTCACCGAAGTAAATGGGGACCTGACACCGGTGTGTGATGGGGAGGCTAGATGCATCGACCCATGCGATCGAGTAGGGTCGTGGGTGCGGCTCGAGGGTGAGGCCGAAGCGGGTGATCACCGTCCGTGACACGACGTTGAGGCTGCTACCTCCGTCGATAACAATCTTACACGAGTGTCCATTACACTTAATATAAGTGTAGAAGATACTCGTGCGCTTCCAGTCCTCGAACGGAGGAGGGGTGTGGACGATGGGTGCAGCACACCACGGCCATGGTGGGACGCAGGCTCGACTCCTCATCGGAGTAGCATTGTGGGCCGACCTCTTGGGCCAGCGGGGGCCCCTGAGGTGCGACAGGAAGTGGGTGAGGGTCGCGTGGGGCAGTCGCGATGTGTAGGGAACAACGAGGGCAATCTCGGTTGAAGTGGCTGGTTTGACCGCAATGATGACAAGGGCCGGGCGGAATAGCCGAGACAGGCGTCTTGTCCCTCTCGTCCTAGGTCAAGCGAGGTGGTGGAGCATCGCACGGGGGTCGACGGGGACCCCTCGTGTGGTTCGGACGAGGGGGGGGGGGCGGATCGACACGAGGAGGTGGGGCTGGCGCCGTTGGCACGTAGGCAACGCGACGTGGGGAACCCGACTCCACACGAGTCCATGCAGAATGTAGGTCTTGCTTGATGTCTCAAGCATGGTGAAGGGTCAGGACAATTGAGTCAAGTCCATGGGAGGGTAGCATGTGACGGATCTCATCACGGAGGCCATGCTTGAAGCGGGACAGGGTAAAGGCCGGGTCCTCCTTAAGGTTGCACCTAATGCCGAGCTCATCGAAGTGAGTGTGGTACTCGTCAACGGAGTCGGAGCCTTGGTGATGCAGGCGCAAAGGGGCCCATGAACAACTTGAGGGCGGCCCAATCCCTCCAAAAGACACATGGGGAGACTCCCCAGGACCCCAGGAATTTTTCCTGGAATTTTCACCTCAGTCAGAGCTCCCCAGACCCCGACACAGCCGTGACACGATCGCCCAAAGATGCGAGAGCCAAACACGGCCGTGCTCCTGATCACGGGCAAGCCGTGCCCGGTTCTGTGGATTTTAGCCACACTGAACACAGCCGTGCTTCTGGTCACGAGCAGGCCGTGCTCGACTCTGTGGATTTTGACAATGCCAAGCACGGGTGTGATTGCAAGCATGGGAGTGATTCCAAGCACGGGCAGGTCGTGCTCGACTCTGTGGATTTCGACAACGCCAAGCACGGACGTGATTCCAAGCATGGGCAGGCCGTGCTCGACTCTGTGGATTTCGACAACGCCAAGCACGGGCGTGATCCCAAGCACAGGAAGGCCGTGCTCGATTCTGTGGATCGCGTCGACTTTGAACACGGCCGTGCTCACTATCACGTGCCAGGCCGTGTTCGACCCTAAAGGCACTTTGCAGCCCTGACAACCACACTTCGATGTGCACCGCCACCCCCCCCCCCACCCTACCATGTTGCTCCACCCCATGAGACCTAAAGGAGCCCAACACGGTGGAAATCCGGCGATCCCAACGCCAAAGTAAGCCCTCGGACTGTTTCTTGGGCGTCATTAGTCCTCTTTCCATCCATACCGAAGTGGCATAGCCCAAGGGCACTACGAGCCGACCCCCTGAAGATCCAACCCCAAGTGGGCCGCGTAATCTGATTAGCAACACGGCCCAAGAACGAGCCGCGACGGTGGTGACCCAGCCTACAACATCGAAGTTCTGCTATTTTGTTGTCGTATGCTCGGAGCACGTCTAAACCACCCCGTACAAGGACGCAGAATCATGCGACCAGCTTCGGAGAATATTAGGTTGTTGTTATTCCTTTTCTTGTAGTTGCAGCTTGACCACTTTTTTTTCAGCTGCGTAGGCGCGCGAGCTGGACCCTGCACAACCGCAATCCCCCAACGCAGGCTAAGCTTAAAAAGCGCTAAGAGAGCTGCAGGAATTAGCTAAATTTGCTACGAGGTTAGTGCACTGTATTATTTAGTTGGGTGCCGTTCTCTTCATTCGCATTCGTGTTGCCCTAATCGAACTCGTCGCTATCTTTGTCGTGTTTTCTACCAGCTTCCCTGCACCTTTCCGACGCGTTTTCTCTTCCCTCATCTCACGACCCTCTCCTGTTTTATCGAGCATTGTGTAAAGCCCTAGAGTACGGCTTAAGTACCTCCACACCTATTAGTTGCTACATCAATTCTGGTATCAAAGGACGTTGCACGTTCAATTCTTATCGTTCGCACGATCCCTCAGCATCGCATTGCATATTTCCGCATCCGTTCGGTGTTTTCAGCATTTTATCTTAGTCGTCTCCCCCTTGTTTGTGCATGATGACTACGCGGTCACAAATTATGTCGTCCCAATACCCGAAAACCATCCCCGAAACCCAAGAGTCGGTTCAGCCTTCGGAAGGGGCTAACACCCGGTTAGAGTCTATGGTTGCGCTTGAGGCGTGGATCGATGCGAAGCTTGATGCACTGTCCGTGCGAGTGGATGCTCAACAAGCAAGCACACATGCCATGGTCCAGCAGATTTTGGCTGGGATTCAACACCTTATTGGCCAACCTGGGTCCGCGTAGCATGGTCGCCCAAACTCGGTTAACCCTCCGATGTCCGCAAACCCAGCCCCCACTAGAGAGTTACCCCCGATGGCCGTGCCCACATGGTGGCGAACCCACGAGGATGAATGGGGTCACTCGTGACCTCATGAGGTCCCTAGGAACCCAAGTTATGGTGATGACCCCCTCGATAAGGACGATGTTTGGGCCGCACAAGGGCCCCAGCCCGGTGGCCGTTTTGGCCACGCTTGGGCCGCACCTCGAACCCCAGCCCATACCCACGTTGAGCGCCCTCGGGTGGATGATGATTTCTGTCGTTTCATTTGTAAAACCCCCGCACCATTCACAGGTGGTCTTGACCCCACACAATTCTTAGATTGGGTCGCGTCCGTTGACGCATATTTGATCTTAGCAATTGGCCTCCGCACTCGCGGGTTCGGTATGTGAGCACCTTACTTGAGGGGCCTGCACGTTTGCATTGGGAAAATGTGGAGCGCCAAAACACGGAGCAGGCTCTTCCCCCTACACCAAGGGTCAGGTACTGTCGAGGAGTACCGACTCACCTTCGAGATGTTGCAACTCTGTTGCAATTTCCAGGAGGACCCTGAGTTAGTTTTGTCAAAATTGAAGAATGGGCTCCATGCGGATATCCGCCGAGCCTTACCTGCTTATGGATCGGAGACCCTTCACCAGACTTTTCAGTGTGCTCGAGACATGGAGCAAGACCTTCGCGTCGCTGCAAGGCGCTATGACCTTGGCCCCCATAGGCGTCCTCATGCGGGCGGTCCCTCGCAACCCCACCCGTGACTTGAGCGTCCGGACCCGCGACCCGCACCGCCGACCCTTCAACCCCTTAGACGCCCACCCACTGTGGCTTCGCCTTCTCGGCCCACTTGGGAGGAGAAGGGCATGGCCCCAGCGGTCAGAGCCTCTGGCCATATTACCTGCTACAACTGTTTGCAGCTGGGTCACATGTCGTGTGAATGTCCTAAGAAGCCCGCTCGAGCCGACACAGGTCCAGCTCGCGTAGCCACCATAACCCCCGCTGAGCACGATGTTGAGGCGGAGTGTTACACTAGTGGCGAGGAGTTGGGCCCGTCCACACTTGTTGTTCGTTGCAACCTTGTGCAGTCCGCGCCTACCGAGGATTGGAGGCGCTCGGGCATTTTCATGACTTACATTAAGTGCAATGGGCACTCGTGTAAAATCGTCATTGACGGTGGTAGTAGCCTGAATGTGGTCTCTCAAACCGCGGTCACGCATTTTGGCCTTTCCCTGGAACCCCACCCGAGACCTTACTCTTGTTGGGAAACCCCGGGGATATTTTACAATTTTCAGAGATAGAAATTACACAAAACATTGCACAGCCCCATATCTATGTCAACTCTGCTAATCTTGACATCACCTCTATCGATGATCTCCCTGATAAAGTGAAATCTTCTGAGTATATGTTTGGATCTTTGATGAGATCGTGGTTCCTTGGCTTGTGCAATTGCTCCATTGTTATCACAGTAGATTTCAATGGGATCCATTGCACTGGGAACCACCTGAAGTTCAGAAATGAACTTCCTTATCCAAACAGCTTCTTTGGCTGCCTCAGAAGCGGCCACATACTCAGCTTCGGTTGTAGAATCAGCTATGGTGGATTGCTTGAAGCACTTCCAGCATACAGCGCCTCCATTCATCTTGAACACATAGCCAGCCTGCGATCTGAAGTCATCAGGGTCAGACTGGAAAGACGCATCAGTGTAGCCCTGCATACTGAGCTCTTCCTATGCCCCATAGTCTAGGAACAAATCCTTAGTTCTTCTCAGATACTTCAGGATGTTCTTTACAGCTAAAAGGAAACCTAGTTTACAAGCAACTAAAAACAAACTTGCATCGAAAACTAGGAATCTCAAGAATCGCTTATGCTAAGCATATGATCAACCTTTTAGACTCGTATACAACAAGTAAAAGCATTAACTGTGCCATGATATGAGAGGCGGCTTGGAAGAAGAAAGGTGCGAGTGCCTCTTCTCCAAAGAGATCACACAAAAGATGAAGTAGACTTTCTCCCTTGCGTCCCTTGTGCTAGCAAAGATATCAAGGAGTCCTGATCGTCCCTTGTGATGAAGATGTGTGTCTCGGCTGGGATTTTTCTTGGGTGGAGACGATGCGCTTTAGAGGAAGTAGACGAGTCCCATTCTCGAATTCGTGGGGAGACCATCCCAAAAAGGTATCTTCGGCCACCTTATGGTAAAAACCGAAAAACAATAACTACCTCCATAACTTCCATTTAAACCATCGAAACCTCCATCTTTAATTGAACCATGCGTTCACAAGTGAACCGGTTCAAATACCATTTGGTCCAAGCACAAAATCGAACCAACCCTGGCTAACATCTCTTTGAACCGAATTGCTCAAGATCCAACCACACATCACATTGAACCCTTGATCAATACGATCAAGTATCAATCGCCGATCAAAGCTTACCGATCACATGTCCTAATCAATCAAACATGATTAGACTAGATCTCACTTTCAATCAGAGTTTAAATTCCTTTAAACTGAACTAGAATAATTCAAGTCCACACGATCTGACATAAGTAAGCCATATCATCAAATTGTGCGACCCTAAGGGTTTCCTTCAATGTCGGTAACGATAACTTACGTTATCACGATCAGAGAGAGGTATCTAGCAACACATCACTGTCTCCCGATATGAAGGAAAGAGTCTTCCAAGACTTCTCCCAAACCACAGCACAAGTGCGAATCTAATTCACTTGGGACACATGTTTCCCTTTGCCACTGGATGTTCCCGTTGGACAAGCGTGTCAAGCTTGCGATTCCAACTTGATGAAAATGGTTAGATCAGATGAACATAGTCGTCTGGGTATGGCCATACACATTCTCAACCATTTCATCCAAGGGCCCCCTTTAGAACATCACACTCCAAACAGGAGAGACAATCCTATATCTATCACAAGTGCTCTAGCATGACTCATGCCCACTATCCAAGATAATCCCTAACCATTATGTTTCAAATGATATTGAACTATCTCAAGACAATACCAATCATCACGTAGAAACACAAGTGATCTCAAGTCAGAGGGAATATACCACTTGCTTGCATACAAGGATTATTCACATTGTGACAAACAATTAAATATCCAAGGAAGGGTCAGTCCAGTACATCCAATGTACCTATGTGTCTAATCTTATTCCACGCTCGAAGCATCCCACAAGATTAGAACACACATTAGTCTCAATCACATCAAGGCTGTCTCATGTTCACCAAGATATCTCGACTAAGGACAACACTGAATGTCAGCTAAGCTGAACATCATTGAGACATTACTCAGAAGTATACAAACAGCAGCAGATAATGTAACAATCTGAATAACAACAATTGCCTTTATAAATCATATATATCGTTTATACATGATATTGAAAATAGCCCAAAGCCTCAAGCATTGACCTTAAGGGCATACCCTAACAATCTCCCACTTGCACTTAATCTAATGGTTGAGGTATCTCAAACCCATATTGTTACAGTGCTTCTCATGCTTCTGCTGCGCCAGAGGCTTTGTAAGCAGGTCAACTAGATTGTTATCTGTATGAACCGTGCAGAGCTTGATGTCTCCTCGATTAATGATCTCACGGATCAGGTGAAACCTTCTCTGTATGTGCTTGGACTTCTGGTGTGACCGTGGTTCCTTTGCTTGTGCAATCGCTCCAATGTTATCACAGAAGATAACCAATGGATCTGCACTCGAAGGAACGACACCAAGTTCCTGAACGAATTTATGAATCCAAACTGCCTCCTTTGATGCCTCTGAGGCTGCAACATACTCGGCTTCTGCTGTGGAATCAGCAACAATTGATTGCTTGAAACTCTTCCACACCACTGCTCCTCCATTCAAGCTAAAAACATAGCCTGATTGCGATCGGAAATCGTCTTGGTCAGACTGGAACGAAGCATCAGTATAACCTTCAATACTAAGCTCTTCCTGACCTCCATAAATCAAGAACATATTTTTGGTTCTGCGAAGATATTTTAAAATGTTCTTGACTGCAATCCAGTGCGCCTTCCCTGGATTACCTTGGAACCGACTGGTCACGCTTAACCCGTAAGCGACGTCTGGGCGAGTACACAACATCGCATACATGATGGACCCAATAGCTGAAGCATAAGGCGTATTGTCCATCTCATCTTTCTCAGACTGTGTTTGAGGACACTGGCTCTTTGAAAGATTCAGACCATGTCTGACTGGAAGATAACCTCTTTTAGAATTTTCTAAATGGAATCTTTCCAGGATCTTATCGATGTAAGTACTCTGGCACATCCCGAGAAGCCTATTAGATCTATCTCTATAGATCTCCACACCTAGTATATAGGCTGCTTCTCCCAAATCTTTCATTTGGAAACATTTTGTTAACCATGCCTTAACTGCATGCAGTTTAGGAATATCGTTTCCAATGATTAAAATATCATCGACGTAGAGGACTAGGAAAGTAATTACGCTCCCACTAAACCTTTTATATACACACGGGTCATCTTCATTTTTGATGAAACCATATTGAGAAACTGATTCATCAAAACGAATATTCCAGCTTCGCGATGCTTGTTTTAGTCCATAAATGGACTTCTTTAATTTGCATACTTTATGACGTTCTGACGAGTTGATGAAACCTTCAGGTTGTGTCATATACACATCCTCTTCCAGTTTTCCATTAAGGAAAGCGGTTTTCACATCCATTTGCCATATCTCATAATCAAAATATGCTGCTATCGCGAGAATAATTCGAATAGACTTGAACATGGCTACAGGAGAGAAAGTTTCATCATAATCTATCCCGTAGATTTGTTTGAAACCCTTCGCAACTAGTCTGCCCTTATAGGTAACTACGTTACCATCCATGTCTTTCTTCTTTTGAAGATCCACTTACAGCCTATAGGGATTACTCCCGGAGGCGGATCAACCAAATCCCAGACTTGGTTATCTGACATGGAGTCCATCTCGGCTCGCATAGCTTCAATCCATTTTGTTGACTCCGGTCCACTGACCGCATCCGCATAGGTGAGGGGTTCATCATTAATGATGTAGATTCCGTCATAGCGTTCAGGCTGACGACGAATCCTTCCCGATCTACGTGGTTCCCGTGATGTCTGAGCCTCAGGTTGAACATTAACTATTAGCTCTGGCTCATCCATCTGTGCTTGACTAATTTGTCCCTCTACTGGAATTTCATCCAGCTTTATTTCTCTCCCACTGGCCTCTTGCAGAAGAAACTCCTTCTCAAGAAAAATAGCCGTTCGAGCAACAAATACTTTATTCTTATTGGGATTGTAGAAATAATAACCCTTAGTTTCTTTAGGGTATCCGACAAAGATGCATTTATCAGATCTGCTCTCTAATTTCCTTGAGGCGAGCTTTTTGACATAAGCCTCGCAACCCCAGATTTTGATAAATGTCAAGCTCGGCTGTTTCCCATACCATAACTCATATGGTGTCTTTGAAACAGTCTTGGATGGCACTCAGTTTAGTATCTTTGCAGCTGTTTCCAGTGCAAATAGCCAAAAGGAGTAAGGTAGAGTAGCCTGACTCATCATAGAACGAACCATATCCAATAAGGTTCAATTCCTCCTCTCGGACACACCATTCCATTGCGGTGTCCCTGGCGGAGTGAGCTGTGAGATAATCCCACACGCCTTTAGATAGTCAGCAAACTCACGACTCAAGTATTCTCCACCTCGATCTGATCGAAGTGCTTTGATATTTCGGCCTAACTGATTTTGTACTTCATTTTTGAATTCTTTGAACTTGTCAAAAGATTCACTCTTATGTCTCATTAAATAGACATAACCATACCTACTGAAATCATCAGTAAAAGTAATGAAGTATGAATAGCCACCTCTGGCATGTTTACTAAATGGCCCACACACATCACTGTGAATAAGGTCAAGTAAACCTAAAGCCCTTTCACCTTTATTAGTAAAAGGAGTCTTCGTCATCTTACCCATTAAACAAGCTTTGCATGTATCAAGCTCCTCACAGGAGAATGATCCCAGCAGTCCATAGTCATGCAACCGCTTAATGCGCTTCTTGTTAATATGGCCTAGATGACTATGCCATAACAAGGTGCTGTCATCAGCATGCTTGGCTTTCTAATTATCAATTTGTTGTACAAAACATTCCATGTCCAACATGTATAACCTATTAATAATCGACCCAGTTGCATAAACAATACTATCAAATGAAATACAGCACTGCGAAGTTTTGCATTCAAATGAAAAACCTTTCCTGACAAGAGCAGGAATAGAGATAATATTCTTTGTTATGCTTGGTACAAAATAATAATTTTCAAGTTCTAATACAAGTCCAGATGGTAAAGAGATGTGATATTCTCCTACAGCAACAGCAGCAACTCGTGCCCCGTTTCCAACTCGTAGGTCCACCTCATGCTGTCCCACCTGTCTTCTTCTCTTGAGTTCCTGCACATTCGAACAAATGTGAACTCCACATGCAGTGTCCAACACCCATGAAATAGAAGAAGCAACCATGACTTCAGTCACGAAAATACCTAAGCCAAAAGTGGAAGGCTTGCTTCCCTTCTTCTCTCCTTGCAGCGCTCTACAGTCCTTCTTCTAGTGACCCAGCTGGCCACAATGGAAGCATCTGTTGTCCTTTGACCGCTTTATCTTTTGTTTCAAAGCCTTGTTGTAGCTCTTGATAGGGGTTTTGCCCTTCTTCCCCTTCCTCTTATTCCTAGAAGGAACCATCAAGACAGAGGATGAAGGCTTTCCCTTCTCAAGAGTCTGCTCTGTGGTGCAGAGCATATTCAATAATTCTGCCGGAGTACAGTCGATTTTGTTCATATTGAAATTTATGATGAACGCATCGAAAGATGCCGGAAGAGACTGCAAGATGATGTCTACAACAAGTTCCTGATTGATGGTATGACCCAGTTTCTCTAGAGCTTCTTTGTACCCAATCATCTTGAGCACGTGAGCTCCGACTGGACTCCCTTCAGCCAGCTTGCTATGAAAGAAAAGTTTCGTCAAGTTATAGCGTTCTGTCCTTGCCTGAGCAGCATACAGCAATTTCAGATTTGCTATAATATCAATAGCAGACAAATCCTCATGCTGACGCTGGAGCTCGGGCGTCATTGACGCAAGCATAAGGCAAGAGACATCAGTACTATCACTGACGTGCTTCTCATAAGCATCTCGAACCGCCCTTACGGCGTTCGCAGCGGGTTGAGCCGGCATTGCCGTCTCAAGGACGTACAGCTTCCTCTCAGCTTTAAGGACAATCCTCAGCTGTCTGTACCAGTCTGAGAAGTTTGGCCCAGCAAACTTCTCCTTTTCCAATATGGATCGCAGGTTGAGCCCTGTGGTGTTCGTTGCTGCAGGAATCTACAACATAGCAAGAACAACAAGGTCAGCAACCATGTAAGAATCATTCCAGGACTTAAGAGTGATTCTTTTCTCACTATTTTATTTGACTGAAAATCCAATAAAAAGTCCGAAAGAGTGAAACTCTTTTAGTGAGATGGGATCCAGATTTCATACTTGATCTCCGCGTCTCGCTCAGGCGAGATAAGATGCACAGAGAGCCCAAGCACTAATCGCTGGTAGGCAATGCATGCCAATCTCCAATCCGTGCGATTCCCCTTCATCTTGGTAATCCAGAAGACTGTGCCAACTGAGTTGGTACAACACAATCTCTTATTCCTCAGATGGCTGCCTCCATATAGCTATCATGTGCTCAACATGTAGCCTATATGGTCAAGCTGACCTGACCGACTTCCTGGACCACCACGTGCTATGCTGAGCAACGAGAAGCGATAAATCCCTTCTCTGTAGCATGTAGGTGTAATCTCGCACCGTCTGAAGATAGCTGGGCGTGCCCACTGAGTGGGTACAACACGACCCCAACGATAGTCAGAACAGTGAGGTTTCGCGTCAGAAGGCAATTGAAAGCTTGATATTAACGTTGGATTTTAACGGTCTTTTATCTTCTTACTATCATGCAAAGCCTATAGTGATAGCAGAAGAATAAACATACATGTGCTAATGTTACTTAAAACAGTAAATAGAAAGCACAAAGATCTTATGTGGTAAACGCCCATAAAAATATAAGTAAAACCCTTGTTTGACTTAAATCTTCACTTGAGCTCCTTATGGCATTCTTGTACCTCATGTGGCCCAAACGCCATCTGTAGCCTTAATGCGCCCACTAGACAGAATGCGTCTGTTCTAGAGTCGAACTCTAGACCTCCCAACTAGTGAAGCCAATTCTTGCAAACGCTTCTGCCATGTGTGCTGTGTGCTCATGTCTAATGAAATTACATTTAAAAACTATCTAGACATATATTGACACGCAGGTCATTTATACATTCAAATAAATCAAATGTGACTCGCAGATCACATCAAATATAATAATTTCCAGGCTCGCAGGCCCCAGCACAGCATACAAAAAAGGGCAGCCCACATAAGATTAAATAAACAGTTAAATTTACTCGACTCGAGTCGAATCATTCATGGCAA
The DNA here is from genome assembly GCA_027563935.2 of Costus lasius. Classification (NCBI taxonomy): domain Eukaryota; kingdom Viridiplantae; phylum Streptophyta; class Magnoliopsida; order Zingiberales; family Costaceae; genus Costus; species Costus lasius. The sequence goes on from CM050446.2 coordinate 89,224,518, forward strand.
ATATGTAAAACATGTACAGCAAGTGATCCAAACAAAAACCCATGGCATCAATTTTATTTCCTTATGTACCCTACTACCTTACAACGGTCCATTAACAGATATCCACTCGTCAGAACAAGTCAGACCCACTGCCCTTGGATGCACCCAGTCGTAACTGACTAGCGTCGACCCAATGATCGACTATGCATCCTTAAGGGCTGAACGTCCTACATGATTTCCTGGCAAGCGGGTGCGACCCCGGGCCATTATCATGATCGTTCATCTTGTTGCCTCAAATAGACAGCACTACACGCCCTTCCGCAGTCGGCTTATAGCCACCTGTACATCTTGCGCACAAGTGCTAATGCAGCCGACCATCCAGGCTGTCAGATAGTCTAGTAGGCTATTGGGTGGGTTCATACTTGACAAACGATTTCAAACCTGCTAACCCGTCTAAGTATTTAAAATAGGCACACAGAACAATCTAATGGAGTCGCGCATGAAGATAAGTATTTGTGAAAACAACTTAACATGCGCAAGCTATGAAATGTAAACATCTATCATACATTCGCATGAGAACAGAAACATGCGCATCAATATGAAGCATGGATCACAAGATAGCAATCATATGCATCAAGCCAGTAACCTCGCTCTGATACCACTGAAAGGAAACCTAGTTTACAAGCAACTAAAAACAAACATGTATCGAAAACTAGGAATCTCAAGAATCGCTTATGCTAAGCATATGATCAACCTTTTAGACTCGTATACAACAAGTAAAAGCATTACCTGTGCCATGATATGAGAGGCAGCTTGGAAGAAGAAAGGTGCGAGTGCCTCTTCTCCAAAGAGATCACACACAAGATGAAGTAGACTTTCTCCCTTGCGTCCCTTGTGCTAGCAAAGATATCAAGGAGTCCTGATCGTCCCTTGTGATGAAGATGTGTGTCTCGGCTGGGATTTTTCTTGGGTGGAGACGATGCGCTTTAGAGGAAGTAGACGAGTCCCATTCTCGAATTCGTGGGGAGACCATCCCAAAAAGGTATCTTCGGCCACCTTATGGTAAAAACCGAAAAACAATAACTACCTCCATAACTTCCATTTAAACCATCGAAACCTCCATCTTTAATTGAACCATGCGTTCACAAGTGAACCGGTTCAAATACCATTTGGTCCAAGCACAAAATCGAACCAACCTTGGCTAACATCTCTTTGAACCGAATGGCTCAAGATCCAACCACACATCACATTGAACCCTTGATCAATACGATCAAGTATCAATCGCCGATCAAAGCTTACCGATCACATGTCCTAATCAATCAAACATGATTAGACTAGATCTCACTTTCAATCAGAGTTTAAATTCCTTTAAACTGAACTAGAATAATTCCAGTCCACACGATCTGACATAAGTAAGCCATATCATCAAATTGTGTGACCCTAAGGGTTTCCTTCAATGTCGGTAATGATAACTTACATTATCACGATCAGAGAGAGGTATCTAGCAACACATCACTATCTCCCGATATGAAGGAAAGAGTCTTCCAAGACTTCTCCCAAACCACAGCACAAGTGCGAATCTAATTCACTTGGGATACATGTTTCCCTTTGCCACTGGATGTTCCCGTTGGACAAGCGTGACAAGCTTGCGATTCCAACATGATGAAAATGGTTAGATCAGATGAACATAGTCGTCTGGGTATGGCCATACACATTCTCAACCATTTCATCCAAGGGCCCCCTTTAGAACATCACACTCCAAACAGGAGAGGCAATCCTATATCTATCACAAGTGCTCTAGCATGACTCATGCCCACTATCCAAGATAATCCCTAACCATTATGTTTCAAATGATATTGAACTATCTCAAGACAATACCAATCATCACTTAGAAACACAAGTGATCTCAAGTCAGAGGGAATATACCACTTGCTTGCATACAAGGATTATTCACATTGTGACAAACAATTGAATATCCAAGGAAGGGTCAGTCCAGTACATCCAATGTACCTATGTGTCTAATCTTATTCCACGCTCGAAGCATCCCACAAGATTAGAACACACATTAGTCTCAATCACATCAAGGCTGTCTCATGTTCACCAAGATATCTCGACTAAGGACAACACTGAATGTCAGCTAAGCTGAACATCATTGAGACATTACTCATAAGTATACAAACAGCAGCAGATAATGTAACAATCTGAATAATAACAATTGCCTTTATAAATCATATATATCGTTTATACATGATACTGAAAATAGCCCAAAGCCTCAAGCATTGACCTTAAGGGCATACCCTAACAACAGCCACCCAGTGCTGCACTCCAGGATTGGATTGGTATCGGCTGGTTATGCTCACAGCATAAGCCACATCTAGTCTAGTACACAACATTGCATACATGGTCGAACCTACTGCCGAAGCATAGGGTACTCGACTCATGTCATCCCTCTCAGCCTATGTGGTGGGACTCTAGCTCTTTGAGAGAGTAAGGCCATATCTCACTGGAAGGTACCCTTTCTTGGATTGCTCCAAGCTAAACCTCTACAGGACTTTATCAATGTAAGTACTTTGACTATGGACTAGGAGCTTCTTGGATCTATCCCTGTAGATCCTCATGCCTAGGATATAGGTGGCCTCTCCTAAGTCCTTCATCTCAAAAAACTTCCCTAACCATGTCTTCATAGCTTGAAGACTAGGGATGTCATTTCCGATGAGTAGTATGTCATTGACATACAAGACCAGAAAAGTCACCAAGCTCCCACTGAATTTTCTGTATACACAGGCGTCATCTTTGCTTTTGATAAAGCCATAATCTCTCACAGTTTCATCAAATCAAAGATTCCAACTTCGAGATGCTTGCTTTAATCCATAGATGGATCTCTTTAGCCTGCGGACCTTATTGGCCATTATAGGATGGATGAAGCCATCAGGTTGTGTCATATACACATCCTCGGTTAGCATCCCATTAAGAAATGTTGTTTTTACTTCCATCTGCCATATCTCATAGTCATGATATGCAGCTATAGCAAGCAGAATCCGAATGGATTTGAACATAGCAACTGGCGAAAAGGTTTCATCATAGTCCACCCCGTGGACTTGTTTGAATCCCTTAGCCACTAGTCTACCTTTATAGGTAACCACATTGCCATCCATGTCTGTCTTCTTCTTGAAAACCCATTTACACCCTATGAGTTTTACCCCATCAGGAAACTCAACCAAATCCTAGACTTGGTTAGCTAACATGGAATCCATTTCGGATCTCATGGCGTCAAGCCATTTCTCAGAGTCCGGTCCACTAACCGCCTCATCATAGGTCCTGGGTTCATCTTCAACAATGATGATACCGTCATGTTGGGTCAGCAGTGACCCATACCTCTCAGGTACACAGCGAACCCTCCCAGACCTACGCGGGGCCTATGTCTGAGCCTCAGGTTGCCCAGCAACTGGTGCAGTTGGCTCAGGTTCCATCTCTGTGTCTTGTGGTTGCACATGGACCTCATCCAAGTCAAACTTCCTCCCACTAACTTCTTTCATGAGAAATTATTTCTCTAGAAAGACAGCACCCCGAGCAACAAAAACTTTGTTCTCGGTGGGAACATAGAAGTAGTAACTCTTAGTTTCCTTATGGTACCCCACAAACACGCATTTATCATATCTAGGTTCTAGCTTGCTACAATCCTGACGTTTGACATAAGCCTCACCTCCCCAGATCCTGATAAAAGTGAGATTAGGGCGTCTCCCACTCCATACCTCGTATGGAATCTTTGAGACACTCTTAGATGGAACATTATTCAGTATTAGAGAAGATGTCTCTAGTGCATGTCCTCAAAATGAGGGAGGTAGAGTTGCATGACTCATCATACATCGTACCATGTCCAACAAAGTTCAATTTCTCCTTTCAGACACACCATTCCATTGGGGTATTCCAGGTGGAGTGAGATGGGATAAAATCTCACACTCTCTCATATACTCAAGAAACTCACCACTCAGGTACTCTCCACCACGATCTGATCGAAGTGCCTTAATGGATCTACCAAGCTGGTTCTCTACTTCATGTCTGAATTCTTTGAATTTCTCAAACGATTCAGACTTATGTCTCATTAGGTAGACATAACCATATCTACTGAAATCATCAGTAAATGTGATGAAATAGTTGTGGCCTCCTTTGGCTTGCTTATTGAATGGCCCACACACATCGCTATGTATGAGATCCAACAAACATCCTGGCCTTTCACTAGTCTTGGTGTAAGGCGCCTATGTCATCTTCCCTAACAAACAAGGCTCACATGTATCAAATTCCTCCAAGGAACTTGAATCTAACAACCCATTTGCATGGAGTTGTTGAATGCGATTCTTGTTTATATAGGCTAATCGACAATGCCATAGGAAAGCACCAACTGAACCACTCAGTTTGGTCCTTTTATTATTTATGTTGCAAATAGAGTTATCCATGTCTAACACATATAGACCATTGTTGGTGTATATGCCCTAGGACCTAGTTTTGGTCAACTTATGTACTACTTGACATTGATATTTATATATCATTCTGGCATTGTCGTTATCATTGTTTGTCTACACTTGCGATTGTGTACTTACATGATAATGTCCCTGGAGACAGATTGGATCTGTGCTCAAATAATTGTCCCTAGTCGATGTACCTGAGTGGATATGGGACAACTCTGGTACTTGTGAGACTGGTATGTGGGCTGGTTAGGCACGTGGTGCTAACGCAGACACATGGGTATATCATTGGAGGATATACTGGATAGACCCGCTATGAGGCTATGACTTGGTGTCATGAGTTATCCTCATAAGTGACAGGAGATGCATTGATCCCTTGACTTGAGGTCATTGATCATTCTATATGGTTAGAGACATGCTTTGATACAACCTAACACCTTGCCGTAGCTGGGAGGTCATAACGGTTGTTATTGAGCATGTCACGACCCATATGAGAAGATCAATGGACAGACATAGGATTTGCCCCTTCCCTAGGGAAGTATGATATCCATGGAGCTCCTTTTATGGCTCTATGACTGAGAGTGTATGGCCATACCCAGGTGAGAACCTGATTTAGTCATAGCCATGTGATTGGATGAAAACAAGTGGTGACACACTTGTCCAATCGGATATCAGTTCGGCAAAGAGACTGTAATGCATCTGTACCTAGTTGCGATGATGGGGATGTCGATGTCGATATCCATTCCAATGACCTGGGTAGCAGCGATGCACTGCTAGGTGCCACTCACTGTTTGTGATTACCTTTGGTCAGCACTGCCAGCGTCAGAGGAACCTACAGGGTCGCACACCTTGATACTTGAGTTCTCGTATTGATCGGAAGCCTTATGATCGAGTTATTGGATAACTCAGATCTAATTGGGAGATTTCATCAGCGCCAATGGGCCTGATGAGATGGAAGAATATTATTGGAGCCAAACTTCATTTTTGGCAGGTTGACCCGTATTTGACCATGGTTGGTCACATTTGGATTAGGGTTACATTGGATTGGATCCAAGTGCTTAATCAACCCATGTAATGAAGTTTGGGCTAGCTCATTATCCAATGAGGCCCAACAATAAGTTGTCATGAAGAGAAGAAAGGATAAAAGGGTATAATGGGGACAAATCTTCTCCCCTAGGCGCCTATGGGCATAATGGGGAGAAGTGGCGCAATTTGCTTCATAAGGAAGCAATTGGCGCCTCCCCCTTAATCCCTTATGGTATGAATGCCTCTATGGCATTACTTGGGGCGCAAGGCAAGGCCTTGGTGCACAAAGAAAGACATGGGCCCTAAAAGGAATGGTTGAATGAGAATTATGGAAATGTCTTGGAGACTTTCCTTGTCTCAAACCTTCTCATCCTAGCCGCCCACTTGTTTTCATCCTTGCCTTTCATAAATCGCCTCTTGCCCTATAAAAGAGCACCTAGCCGAGCCCTCTTGAGAGTGATCAATCCTTGAAGGCGTGAACACAAGAAGAGGGGCGAGTGCTAGGAGCAAGGGCGCATCTTCCTTCTTCCATAACCGCAAGCCTCTTCCTCCTTTCCTCTTGGCGCAAGGAACTTTAGTGCTTGGCGGTTTGGGTAGTCTTCCTTCTTCTCTTGGCGCATCATCTCTCTTGGTGGCGCAAGTGAAGTAGAGCATCTCCCTAAGGCTTGGATCTTCTTCCCGAGGCTAGCACCGGGCGTGGAAGAAGAGAACTCAAGAGATCCGTGTGTGTGAGGCTGCAGAGGGCGCACACTTGGGCGCCTACGATCTTCTCTGGGTTTTTGGGACCGGCCTGTTTCGGGGACATTCTTCTGCTGTGTAAAATGTATGTCCATGACTTTGAAAATTGTAAAATGTCCCCGGGGTTTCCCAACAGTGGTATCAGAGCAACTTGCAAGACTCGAACGATGTTTTATGCTTTTCTTTCATGCTCACATGCCATATCTCTATTTTCGTAAATAGCATGATGCATGGCAAATAATTTTTCTAAGTAGGAAAAATTGAGGTTTCTTGTTTCTATCATCCTCTCAATCTCTTTTGGAATTTTGGACTATTTTTCTTGTTTGATTTAAAGATCAAAGGCGCACGTAATTTTGTCAAGTAGGACGGGCATTGTGTCTTCGGACTGGCCAAGTCTCTTGATCTGACAAAATTGCCAGCCGAAAGGATCTCTGAAATCATCATGAAAAATAAATAGCAATAAACCAAAAGATTTGTGAGAAGAAGATGAGAAAAAGAGACTAGTTTTATGAAAAAGTAAAATTTCAGATTTTATGTTTTTCATGAGCATGTAGAATTGCATGAGTAAATACCTTGATTGTGCATAGTATTGTGATCATTAGTCAAGCCCCCCTTTGCATGCTTGCGATGTATCCTCGTGAGGCCTGCGTGCCACTTTTCTTTTTGCTTTTGACTAAGAAGAAGATTAGGGTGGCGCATGTACTTGGAGCTTAGCGCATGTATACCTTGGGTGGTGGTGCAACAAGCAAGAGGCGCAAGCCTGCTTAGTGGCGCAAGACCATGGCATTGGCCGAACCTATGGGAACATTGAAAGTATTCCTCTACTGTTTGAGAGCTAAGCCATGAGAGAAGGACCTTGGAGCCAACCTTGAAGTTCAAGCTAGAGGTCGGCTAGGCTAGGTCTAGTTTTTGGGGCTTGAGTTCTAGGACAAGAGTTGAACCTATTTTATGGCATGGATTGGTTCAATGTCTTGTATAGGATATGATCACATCATTCTTTACTGCTTTTATTATCTGCAAAAGCATGCCTGAAATGTTTTACCGTTATGTTATCACCATAGGATTGTATGCCTGTAATGATAGACATAAGATAAAACTGAGATGATGAGACCTTAAACAAAAACCCTCAAGTAAAATATCAAGTCTGGTAGCCTTCTAACGCGTAGCCCTCACTAAGCTATCGATCAGTGGAGTTGTGAATTGTTTCCCACCCTCGTGGGACACACCCACTTATCTTTAGAAAGTGCGTGGTGGCAATGGTTTCCCTAGTCCAGTTTTAACCTGGGCGTGCCTTCGCAAGGAAACTCGTTGGCCCTGGGCATAACGGTTAGGAATGGACTTGACTAGAAGTTCACATGTGCTGGGCATATGGTGAAAGTCTAGAGGAATCATTGAGAGGTAAAGGTTTCATGTTGTATCCAGCCCTCGCTGGACATGAAATGCCCAGACTGTCTCGACAAGGGGAGTTGCTTGGAGCAACCGGCCGGTGCGCCCACCTTAGGAAACATGGGTTACTTTGTGCATCTCATCCCACCCTCGTGGGACGCAAAGCCTCATGTGAAATAAGGATCCCATCTCACTAGGAAGTTTTAAACTTCCCGATTGACTTTGTGGGTTGTCAATTCGAATTTAAAATAGTGAGAGTAGTAATCATTTAAAAAAAGTCCAGTTTAAATGATTAGGAGTAGTACTAATCTGCTGTTTCTTGGTTGTTGTAGAACAATGGCTGTGAACAATGGCAGATGGTCACTGCGATCTACCCTGGAAAGGGATAAGTTGGTTGGATCCAACTTAAAGGATTGGTATATGAACTTGAGAATTGTGCTCAAGCTCGAGAGGAAGCTATATGTCCTTGAGAAGCCAATTCCTGAGCCACTTCCATGCTTGGCCTCTGCGGCTGAGAAGGATGCTTATGATAAGCATCAAGCAGATACTTTGGAGGTTGCATAATTGATGCTACCAACATGTCGCCCGAGCTTAGAGGGCAATATGAATCTAAGAGTGCCTCTGAAATTATTTCTAATCTAAGGCAGCTCTTTGATGCATTGGTTGAGCTCAACCCTCCTAAAGTAGACATTCAGTATGTTGAGCCCAAAGGCTTAACTAATACATTGAAAACAAAGATGGAAAGAGTCAGGAATAATAAGTGCTACTCATGTGGAGGACCACCTCACATGATAAAGGACATAGTACGACTTCAGAATGAGAAGAAGAGAGGCAAGGCTTCGTCTTCATACTCAGGTATCTATGTTACAGAAGTCAATCTTTCTACTTCTATGTCATGGGTATTGGATACCGCATGTGGAGCTCATATTTGTACAAATATGCAGGGGCTCAAGAAAAGTAGATCGGTGCGGCTTGCAGAGATTGACCTACGTGTTGGAAACGGGGCACAGGTTGCTGCTGTTGCTGTAGGCGTTTTGACTCTCCCCTTGCCTTCTGGACTTCAATTAGAACTAGATAATTGCTTTTGTGTACCTTCACTTACAAAGAACATTGTATCCATTCCTTGCTTAGCAAGAAAAGGATTTAAATTTGAAATAAATAAGAACTCCTATTCTTTTTCATTTGCAAATATGTTCTATGGGAAGGGTACTTTGTGCAATGGTCTATATATCTTGGATATGGAAAGTTCTATTTGTAATATAAGCAATAAAGGGACCAAACTGAGTGGTTCAGTTGGTGCTTTCCTTTGGCACTGTCGATTAGCCCATATAAACAAGAATCGCATCCAACAACTCCATGCAAATGGATTGTTAGATTCAAGTTCCTTGGAGGAATTTGATACTTGTGAACCTTGTTTATTGGGGAAAATGATAAAGGCGCCCTTCACCAAGATTGGTGAGAGGGCAGAAGGTTTATTAGATCTCATACATACTGATGTGTGTGGGCCCTTCAATAAACAAGCCAGAGGAGGGTACAACTACTTCATTACCTTCACTGATGACTTCAGTAGGTATGGCTATGTCTACTTAATGAGACATAAATCTGAATCCTTTGAGAAATTCAAGGAGTTCAAGAATGAAGTAGAGAACCAGCTTGGAAGATCCATTAAAGCTCTTCGATCAGATCAAGGTGGAGAATACCTGAGCGGTGAGTTCTTTGACTATCTGAGAGAGTGTGGGATCATATCCCAACTCACTCCTCCTGGAACACCTCAATGGAATGGTGTGTCTGAAAGGAGAAATCAAACCTTATTGGATATGGTTCGATCCATGATGAGTCATGCAACTCTACCTTCATCATTCTGGGGGCATGCACTAGAAACAGCTTCTCTGATACTGAATAATGTTCCATCTAAGAGTGTCTCCAAAATACCATACGAGATGTGGAGTGGGAGACGCCCTAATCTCACGTTTATCAGGATCTGGGGATGTGAGGCTTATGTCAAATGTCAGGATTCTAGCAAGCTAGAACCTAGATCTGATAATTGTGTGTTTGTGGGGTATCCTAAGGAAACTAAAGGATACTACTTCTATGTCCCAACCGAGAACAAAGTTTTTGTTGCTCGGGGTGCTGTCTTTCTAGAGAAAGAATTTCTTATGAAAGAAATTAGTGGGAGGAAGTTTGACTTGGATGAGGTCCAAGTGCAAGCACAAGACAAAGAGATGGAATCTGAGCCACCTGCACCGGTTGCTAGGCAACCTGAGGCTCAGACATAGGTCCCGCGTAGGTCTGGGAGAATTCGTCGTGCACTTGAAAGGTATGGGTCGCTACCGACCCAACATGATGGGATCTTCATCATTGAGGATGAACCCAGAACCTATGATGAGGCGGTCAGTGGACCGGACTCCGAGAAACGGCTTGAAGCCATGCGATCCAAGATGGATTCCATGTCGGCTAACCAAGTCTGGGATTTGGTTGAGCTGTCTGATGGGGTAAAACCCATAGGATGTAAATGGGTCTTCAAGAGGAAGACAGACATGGATGGCAAAATAGTTACCTATAAGGGTAGACTAGTGGCTAAAGGATTTAAACAAGTCCACGGGGTGGACTATGATGAAACCTTCTCGCCAGTTGCCATGATTAAATCCATTTGGATTCTGCTTGCTATAGCTGCATATCATGACTATGAGATATGACAGATGGATGTGAAGACAGCGTTCCTTAACAGGAAGCTGACTAAGGATGTGTATATGTCACAACCTGATGGCTTCATCCATCCTGTAGAGGCTAATAAGGTCTGCAGGCTAAAGAGGTCCATTTACGGATTGAAGCAAGCATCTCGAAGTTGGAATCTTCGATTTGATGAAGCCGTGAGAGATTATGGCTTTATCAAAAGTGAAGATGACGCCTGTGTATACAGAAAATTCAGTGGGAGCTTGGTGATTTTTCTGGTCTTGTATGTTGATGACATACTGCTCATCGAAAATGACATCCCTAGTCTTCAAGCTGTGAAGACATGGTTGGGGAAGTGTTTCGAGATGAAAGACTTAGGGGAGGCCGCCTATATTCTAGGCCGCCCATGGTTGTACGATAGAGACGTAGTCCACTATGGCCGGTCGAACACTTATGTGTTCGACCACGATGAGCAGAAGATCTGCCTGATCCCAGCTCCGCCTAAGGAGCTTCATGTGTCAACCTCCAAGGGCCTGATTATGCCCTCGGCACCTAACCCTCTGCCTTCCCCCATGGTCTCCCTCATGCGCACCCCCTGCATTGGTTCGCGAGGCTCATGCGGCCAAGACCGTCTACGCACTCATGGTGCGTGAAGTGCAGGACCCTGTCCCTTGCCCTGATCCGGCACTTCCTGTTGAGGTGTCCGCCCTCCTTGCCGAGTTTAGTGATATCAGCCCCGAGGATTTGCCTCATGGCCTTCCCTCGGAAAGGAAAATTCAGCACGTGATTGACCTCCTCCCGGGGGCACCCCTCCCTAACCTGCCCCATCATCGCCTTAACCCTGCAGAACACGCTGAGTTACAACATCAGGTTGATGATCTCCTCACTAAGGGGTACATCCGTGAAAGTCTCAGCCCTTGCGCTGTTCCCCGCGCTCCTCATGCCCAAAAAGGACGGGTCGTGGCGCATGTGTGTTGATAGCCGCGCTATCAATCGGATCACTGTCAAGTATCGGTTTCCCATTCCTCGGCTTGATGACATGCTGGATTTGATATCCGGTGCATCATGGTTTTCCAAGCTTGACCTCCGAAGCAGATATCACCAAGTCCGCATTCGCGAGGGCGACGAATGGAAGACGACATTTAAGACCAAGCATGGTCTTTACGAATGGCTTGTCATGCCATTCGGGTTGTCCAATGCCCCATCTACGTTCATGCACTTGATGAGTCAGGTCCTCAGGCCATACATGGGCAAGTTTTTGGTCATCTACTTCGATGACATTTTGATCTTTAGTCGGACCCACGATGAACACTTGGGGCATCTTCGCTCCACTTTTGACCTACTGCGCAAGGAATGTCTCTTCCTTAACACGAAGAAGTGTGCCTTCCTAACCAATAGCGTGTATTTCCTTAGATACATTATGTCCGACCAAGGTCTGTCTGTTGACCCTACGAAGGTTGAGGCCATCCGGCATTGGCCCGAGCCTCGCACCGTGACTGAGGTCCATAGTTTCTTGGGTCTTGCGGGGTTTTATCGCAGGTTCATCCGTGGGTTCAGCACCATTGCCACCCCCTTAACCCAGTGCCTCTCTAAGGATGACTTTGAGTGGACCCCTACTGCTTAACGGGCTTTTGACGCGCTTAAGGACGCCCTGACCACCACTCCTGTCTTGCGCCTCCCTGATTTCTCAAAAGTCTTCGAGGTAGATTGCGATGCCTCCGGGTCCAGCATCGGAGGGTGATGTAGGACGGAAGCGTGTGACAAAACTACTAAATTAAAATTCAGTTATTTATTTTTTTTAATTTTCAGAAAACAGCATATTCATAAAAGCAGCTAGAATTCTAGGAGTTCAGAAAATTATTATTTAGCAAATGTGGCAATGTCATAGAGGGGGTTCCAATCATTCAATATTCAAACTAAATGAACTGCATTGTAGAACTAAATTAGTTCTTTGCATGCGTATCAAAATGGAGAGTAGACTCCTACTCGAGCATATAGATTTAGTGCAACCAATATAGCTATTCAGATTGGTAAATTAACATAGCACAGAAATGTTTCAGATTTGCAAATTTTACAATGCCTGCTAGATTGAATTGTTGAACCTGGGCTTGCATCAACTAGTTCAAATGAAAGTACAAGGTGTGTGCTTCAATATCTAACCAAAGTTCAAGATACTTGTTGCACCAATTGCTTAGAGCACCTGCACAAATAACACTATTCAGATTAGTTGTGAAAATGAATGCAGAGTTAAATCATTCATCAAACGTTGCTATGTCTTGTAGCATGTTCTGGTCCATCTGGATTCGTCGCCATTGATTGGAATGATAGAAGATGTTCTGGTCTTTCAATTAGTTCCAAGGATCAGAATTTTTGTTGCGCTGATTGCTTAAAGATACCTGCAAGAAGAAGCTTATTCAGATTAGAATTAGTAGAACACAAAACAGTAGACACGGGGAATTCCGGGAAACAGGGGAAATGGCGTAAGGGGCGGAAGTCGTCGGTGTTCGTCCGGTAGTGTACGACCGCCGGACCTGTTACGACTGGGGGGTTCGTATGTTCATGGAGAAGAGTTGGCCGGAGTTTGGAGACAGGCGGTGGCTGGCCGGAGGAGAACCATGATGAGGAGCAGATCGAGGGCGGAATCTGGAGAAACAGGGGGAAACACGAGCGCCGAGCGGAGTTGGTCGGTGTTCGTCCAGTGGCCGACGGTCGCCGGACCTGTTACGATGGGAGGTCCCTATGACTATGGCGAAGTGGTGGCCGGAGTTTGAGGTCGAATGGTGGCCGGTCGGAGGAGGGCGACGAGGAAAGGCGGAGCTAGGGCGGAAGACTGGCGAAAGCAGGGGAAATGCAAAGAAGAACAGGGTGCGTCGCCGGACGGCCGGTAGTGCACGGACGCCGAAACTGCTACTACTGGAGGTTGGTATGGTCGTGGTGACGAGGTGGCCGGAGTTTCGGGGCGGACGGTGGCCGGTCGGAGGCGGACGACGATGAAAGGCGGAAGTGGGACGGAAGGCTGGCGAGAACAGAGGATTCGAATGGAAGTTTGATTCCGGTGATCGGAGAGTCGGAAGGATGGATGCCTGTGGCTGTGGCTTCGTCTTGGGGAGGGGGAGTGGTGGCCGAAGTCTCGTGGAGATCCGGCCGGTGGATCGTCGGCGGCGAACTCGGAAAATTCTGAAAATCTGGAAACTGGAACTGTGACTGAATTGATTTCTGGAGGAAGAAGAGAACGGAGGAGAGGGGAAGAGAGGAGCAAGGGGCTCGGCCCTAGAAGGAGAAGGAAGAGCACATCCGATAGAAGAGGAAGATACTAGAAAACTACTTCATACGATTCAATTTCAACAACTTTTTCTCTGTTCGTAACAAGGTTGTAAACATGATACAAATAGGGTGAAGCTTGGAAACGAACGTTGCTGGGTGAACGTTGCAATTTCCTTCTTCGTCAGCAAAGAGACGTTGGAGGAGTTTCCTTGTGGGCTGAGCGAAGGTGGCTGGAGACGTTGGTGTTTCCATTCTTTGGAGCGTTGAAGTCTAGCGTTGATTTGGCTGCAAGGAGATCCTAAATTGGCTGATTTGAACGTTATTGCTTGCTTTGTTTCCTTTGGCGTGGATGCAGGTCACAACTGGAGTATGCAGCAACTTGTTATTTGGAAAGTGTCTTGAGCTTCACTTGAAGTATTTGATGGTAGTTCTTTCCCCATTATTGTGCTAGCATTAGGATTGAGCTTGCTAGCTTATTTGAGAGCTTCCGAGCCTTTGATTAGGGTAGTCGTAGGCTCCACTTGTATCTTCGAGGCCTGTGATCCCTGCCTCCATCAGAGGGTCCCTTAGTCAAGAAGGCCATCCCGTGGCCTTCTTTAGCGAAAAACTGAACGCGGTTCGACAGCGTTACTCCACGTAAGATAAGGAGTTCTACGCGATCGTTCAGTCCCTCCGGCAGTGGAGGCATTACCTCCTCCACCGCAAGTTCGTGTTGTATAGCGACTATCAAGCCCTCTCCTTCCTTAATGCCCAAAAGAAGTTGGGCGCCCGCCATGCTAAGTGGGTCGAGTACCTACAGCAGTATTCCTTCGTGATCAATCTGTTGGGGTATGCCCTTAAGGCTAATGTTTGAGGCCTTGGGATTATATCAGTATCATGTATAAACTCTATGTTTATAAAGGCAATGGTTGTTATTCAGGTTGTTATATTATCTGATGCAATACATATACTTCTGAATAATGTCTCAATGCTGTTCAGCTTGGCTGACATGCACTTTTGTCCTTAGTCGAGATATCTTGGTGAACATGAGACAGCCTTGATATGATTGAGACTAATATGTGTTCTAATCTTATAGGATGCTTCGAGCATGGAATAAGATGTAGACTCATGGGTACATTGGATGTACTGGAGAGACCCTACTAGGATATTCAATTGCTTGTCACAATGTGAATAATCCTTGTATGCAAACAAGTGGCATACTTCCTCTGACTTGAGATCACTTGTGTTTCTAAATGATGATTGGCATTGTTTTGAGGTAGTTCAATATCATTTGAAACATAATGGTTATAGACTATCTTGGATGATGAGCATGAGTCATGTTAGGGTGCTAGTGATAGATAAAGGATTGCTGTCTCCTAGTTTGGAGTGTGATGTTCTATAGGGGCCCCCTGGATGAGATGATTGAGAAAGTGTATGGCCATACCCAGGTGACTATGTTCATCTGATCTAATCATTCTCATCATATTGGAGCTACAGGCTTGACACGCTTGTCCAATAAGAACATCCAGTGGCAAAGGAAACATGTATGCCTAGTGAAGTGGATTCACACTTGTGCTGTGGTTTGGGTGTAGTCTTGGAAGACTCTTTCCTTTATATCGGGAGACAGTGATGTGTTGCTAGATACCCCTCACTGATCGTGATAACGTGAGTTGTCGTTACCGACATTTAAAGGAAACCCTTAGGGTCGCACAATTTGATGATATGGCTTACTTAAGTCAGATCGTGTGGACTGAATTGTTTGGGTTCAGTTTAAAGGGATTTAAACTCTGATTGTAAGTGAGATCTGGTCTGATCATGTTTGATTGATTAGGGCTTGAGATCGGTAAGCTTTGATCGAGAGAATGGATGCTAGATCAGTGAGATCAGGAGCATCAAGAGATGAACGGTTAGATCTGGAGCCTTAGGGTTTATTGTGATCTAGACCAAATTGCTTGGGTTAATTGGTCTTTGAATCAGACCAAATTGAACCGGCTCATCAAGTGAGCACATGGTTCAAGAGGAGAGGAATTTGCGATTGGGGAAAACCCATGGTCGCATCACAAGTTGAGATTTTTCTATTTTTAGAAAACATGTCTCTAAACGTGTGCACGCCTCACGTTCTCTCTTTCACGCCTCTTGTCGCCTCTTTGGCTTGGTCTCTACACACATTCTCGAAAGGAGAAGTTGAGATGACAAAGGAGAGGTTTCGCCAAGCAAAGTTGTCTTCTCTTCCCTTCCATACGACAAGGACCTTTGGAGAACCTTGCTAGCACAAGGATCAAAAAGGAGTAGGCGACATCACCTTGTGTGCGCACCATTTGGAGGAGAAGCATTCGACTCTCTTCTTCCTAGACGCCATCCAAGAAATGGCATTGGTAAGAATCGATCCTCATGTATATGAAAATTTAAAGTTGATCATACTGCATGCATCGATCTAGAAACCTATTCCGCTGCGTTAAATCCTCTACATGCGCCTATTAGGGTTTCGCCCCCATGTTAGGGGACTTTCAATTGGTATCAGAGCATGTTTTATGCATGTTTTTATGATTGCTTGATGCTTTTGTGATCCATGTTTGCTTAACATAGATAGATCTATATGTTACATGCGAAAAATTACATGTTGTATATTCATGTTGGCGCATGTATGAAGGTGGCGCATGTTTCATAATGTGGTTGACTGTTTTTCGTTAAAACAAAATCATCTGCGCGCTTACCATTAGATCTAAGCGGCGCCTGCTATAAAACCTTAGACGGGTTATTAGGGTTGAAGTCATCATCTAGTTAAGATCCAAACAGTCTGATCAGACTATCTGACAGCCTAGATGGGTCGACCAGATGGCACCTGTGCGCAAGCACGAGGTGGCTATAGGTCGACTGCAGACAGGCGTGTAGCGATGTCTGGTTGAGACAACCTGTGAATGCGCATGAGTTAGGCCCGGGGTCACACCCGCTTGCCAGAACTCATGAGGTCGTTCAGCCCTTGGCGCATGCATGGTTGACCATTTGGTCGACTCAAGTCAATTAGGACTTGGTGCATGTAAGGGCAGTGGATCTAACTAGGACTGATGAGTGGATCCCTAGTAATGGACCGTTGTAAGGTAGTAGGGCACATAAGGAAAATAAAATTGATGCCAATGGGGTTTTCAAAAATTTTATTTTCATGTTTGGATCACATGTTGATTGTATACATGATGAATGTTTATTTAATCTTATGTGGGCTGCCCGTTTTAATGTGTGCTGTGCTGGGGCCTGCGTGCCTGGTTAATAAATGTAAATTATTTACTGTGATCTGCGCATCACATTTTATTTAATTTATAAAGTGTAATTGACCTGCGTGTCAATCATGTCTAGATAGATTAAAGTGTAATTTTAATCAGACATGAGCACAGAGCACACTTGGCAGAGGCGCATGCAGTAGAGGCTTGACCAGGTGGGAGGTCTAGGGTTCGACTCTAGGACAGGCGCATTTACCTGGTGGGTGCACCTGAGCTGCAGTGAGCGCTTGGGCCGGAAGAATGCAAAAGACCCATGAACAGCTCATGTGAAGACTTAAGTTAAATTAAGGTCTTACCTAGGCTTGTTGGGCTTTTACCACATAAGATCAGCATGCTTTCTATTTATTGTTTAAATAATTAGAACTGCATGATTTAATCTTCTCCTATCACCATAGGATTTGTATGATAGTTGAGAAGATAAAAGGACCGTTAAAATCCAACGCTAAAATATCAACTCGTAAGCCTTCTGACGCGAAACCTCACTGTTCTGACTATCGTTGGGGCCGTGTTGTACCCACTCAGTGGGCACGCCCATCTATCTTCAGACGGTGTGGGATTACACCTGCGTGTTACAGGGAAGGGATTTATCGCTTCTCGTTGCTCAGCATAGCACGTGGTGGTCCATGGAGTAGGTTGGGTCAGCTTGACCATGTAGGCTACATATGGCGCATATGTTAGCTATATGGAGGCAGCCATCTGTGGGGTCAGAGATTGTGTTGTACCAACTCAGTTGGCACAGTCGGCTGGATCGCCCAGATGAAGAGGAATCGCACGGGTTGACGATTGGCTGGGATTGCCTACCAGAAATTAGTGTTTGTACTCTCTGTGCAACTTATCTCGCCTGAGCGGGACGCAGAGACCAAGTATGAAATCTGGATCCCATCTCACTAAAAGATATTTACTCTTTCGGGCTGTTTTGCTGGATTTTTCAGCCAGATAAAATAGTGAGAAAAGAATCTTCCTTAAGTCCTGGATTGATTCTAACATTGATACTGACCTTGCTGTTCTTGCATTGTTGTAGATACCTGCAGCAACGAACACCACGAATTTCAATGTGCGATCCCTACTGGAAAGGGAGAAGTTTGCTGGGCCAAACTTCTCAGACTGGTACGGACACCTTAAGATTGTTCTTAAGGCTGAGAGGAAACTGTATGTCCTCTAGACGGCTATACCACCTCAACCCGCTCCGAACACCGCAAGGGCGGTTCGCGAAGCTTATGAGAAGCATGTCAATGATAGCATTGATGTTGCTTGCTTGATGCTTGCGTCTATGACGCCACAGCTGCAGCGTCAGCATGAGGATCTCTCTGCTATAGAAATTATAGCAAACCTCAAGTTGCTGTATGCTGCACAGGCGAGGACTGAACGCTACAATTTGACTAAACTTTTCTTTCAGAGCAAACTGGCTGAAGGGAGTCCAGTGGGAGCTCATGTGCTCAAGATGATTGGGCACAAAGAGGCTCTAGAGAAACTGGGACACACCATCAATCAGGAGCTTGCTGTAGATATTATTTTTTAGTCTCTCCCGGCTTCTTTCGATCCGTTCATCATTAATTTTAATATGAACAAGATCGACTGTATGCCGGCAGAGTTGCTGAATATGCTCTTGACTACAGAGGAGACTCTAAAGGGAAAGCCTTCATCTTCTGTCTTGATGATTCCTGCAAGGAACAAAAGGAAGGGGAAGAAGGGCAAAGCCCCTGTCAAGAACTACAACAAGGCTCTGAAGCAAAAGGTTAAGCGGTCGAAGGAATACAGATGTTTCCACTGTGGCCAGCTGGGTCACTGGAAAAAGGACTGTAAAGCGCTCCAAGGAGATAAGAAGGGAAGCAATTCTTTCTCTTCTGGCTCAGGTATTTTTGTGACTGAGGTCATGTTTTCTTCTTCTATATCATGGGTGTTGGACACTGCATGTGGAGTTCACATTTGTTCAAATGTACAGGAACTCAAGAGAAGAAGACAGGTGGGACAGCATGAGGTGGACCTACGAGTTGGAAACGGGGCACGGGTTGCTGCTGTTGCTGTAGGAGTTTATTACATCTCTTTACCATCTGGACTTGTATTAGAACTGGACAATTGTTATTTTGTTCCGAGTATTACGAAAAATATTATCTCTATTCCTGCTCTTGTCAGGAAAGGATTTTCCTTTGAATGCAATATTTCAAAGTGTGTTATTTCTTTTGATAATATTGTTTATGCTACTGGGTCAATTAACAATGGGTTATTCATGTTGGACATGGAATGTTCTATACAGCAAATTGATAATAAGAAAGCCAAGTATGCTGATAACAGCACCTTGTTATGGCATAGTCGTTTAGGCCATATAAACAAGAAGCGCATTAAGCGGTTGCATGATCATGGACTGCTGGGATCATTCTCCTGTGAGGAGCTTGATACATGCAAAGCTTGTTTAATGGGCAAAATGACAAAAGCTCAAAGTTTCTAATAAAGGTCAAAGGGCTTCAGATTTACTTGACCTTATACACAGTGATGTGTGTGGGCCATTTAGTAAACATGCCAGAGGTGGCTATCTATACTTCATTACCTTTACTGATGATTTCAGTAGATACGGGTATGTCTATTTAATGAGACATAAAAGTGAATCTTTTGACAAGTTCAAAGAGTTCAAGAATGAAGTACAGAATCAGTTAGGCCGAAATATCAAGGCACTTTGCTCAGATCGAGGTGGAGAATACTTGAGTCATGAGTTTACTGACTATCTGAAGGAGTGTGGGATTATCTCACAGCTCACTCCGCCAGGAACACCGCAATGGAATGGTGTGTCCGAAAGGAGAAATAGAACCTTACTGGATATGGTACGTTCTATGATGAGTCAGGCTACTTTACCTTACTCCTTTTGGGGATTTGCACTGGAAACAGCTGCAAAGGTACTAAACCGAGTGCCATCCAAGGCAGTTTCAAAGACTCCATATGAGTTATGGTATGGGAAAACAGCCGAGCTTGACATTTATTAAGATCTGGGGTTGCGAGGCTTATGTCAAAAAGCTCGCCTCTGGGAAACTAGAGAGCAGATCTAAGAAATGTATCTTTGTTGGTTACCCTAAGGAAACTAAGGGTTATTATTTCTACGATCCCAAAGAGAACAAAGTATTTGTTGCTCGGACGGCTATTTTTCTTGAGAAGGAATTTCTTCTGCAAGAGGCCAGTGGGAGAGAAATAAAGCTGGATGAGAATCCAGAAGAAGGACAAAGTAGTCAAGCACAGTTGGATGAGCCTGAGCCAGTAGATCAGGTTACTGAACAACCTGAGGCTCAGATATCACGGGAACCGCGTAGATCGGGAAGGATCCGTCGACAGCCTGAGCGCTATGACGGAGTCTACATCATTGATGATGAACCCCTCACTTATGCGGATGCGGTCAGTGGACCGGAATTAGCGAGATGGCTTGAAGCTATGCGCGCCGAGATGGACTCCATGTCAGATAACCATGTTTGGGATTTGGTTGATCCGCCTCCGGGAGTAATCCCTATAGGGTGTAAGTGGATCTTCAAGAAGAAGATTGACATGGATGGTAACGTGGTTACCTATAAAGCCAGGCTAGTTGCGAAAGGTTTCAAACAAATCTACGGGATAGATTATGATGAAACTTTCTCTCCTGTAGCTATGTTCAAGTCTATTCGGATTATTCTTGCGATAGCAGCATATTATGATTATGAGATCTGGCAGATGGATGTGAAGACCGCTTTCCTTAATGGAAAACTGGATGAGGATGTGTATATGACACAACCTGAAGGTTTCACAAATCCATCAGATCGTCATAAAATATGCAAATTAAAGAAGTCCATTTATGGACTTAAACAAGCATCAAGAAGCTGGAATATTCGTTTTGATAAATCAATCAGTGAATTTGGTTTCATCAAGAATGAAGATGACCCGTGTGTATATAAGAGGTTTAGTGGGAGCGTGATTACTTTCCTAGTCCTCTACGTCGATGACATCTTGATCATTGGAAACGACATTCCTGAACTGCATGCTGTCAAGGCATGGTTAAGAAAATGTTTCCAGATGAAAGATTTAGGAGAAGCAGCCTATGTATTAGGTGTGAAGATCTACAGGGATAGATCTAAGAGGCTTCTCGGGCTGTGCCAGAGTACTTACATCGATAAAGTCCTGGAGAGATTCCATTTAGAGAATTCTAAAAGAGGATATCTTCCAGTCAGACATGGTCTGAATCTTTCAAAGAGTCAGTGTCCACAAACACAGACTGAGAAAGATGAAATGGACAATACACCTTATGCTTCGGCTATTGGGTCCATTATGTATACGATGTTGTGTACTTGCCCAGACGTTGCTTACGGGTTAAGCGTGACCAGTCGATTCCAAAGTAGTCCAGGTAAGGCACACTGGATTGCAGTCAAGAACATTTTAAATATCTGCGGAGGACCAAAGATATGTTCTTGGTGTATGGTGGTCAGGAAGAACTCAGTATTGAAGGATATACTGACGCTTCGTTCCAATCTGACCAGGATGATTTTCGATCGCAATCAGGCTATGTTTTTAGCTTGAATGGAGGAGCAGTGGTGTGGAAAAGTTTCAAACAGTCTATTATTGCTGATTCCACAACAGAAGCCGAGTATGTTGCAGCCTCAGAAGCATCCAAGGAGGCAGTGTGGATTCGTAAGTTCGTTCAGGAACTTGGTGTTGTTCCTTCGAGTGCTAATCCATTGGTTATCTTCTGTGATAACACTGGAGCAATCGCACAAGCAAAGGAACCACGGTCGCACCAGAAGTCCAAGCACATACAGAGACGGTTTCATTTGATCCGGGAGATCATTGATCGTGGCGAGATCAAAGTCTGCAAGGTTCATACAGACGACAATCTGGCTGACCCGCTTACAAAGCCTCTGGCGCAGCAGAAGCATGAGAAGCACTGTAATAATATGGGTTTGAGATTTCTCAACCATTAGATTAAGTGCAAGTGGGAGATTGTTGGGGTATGCCCTTAAGGCTAATGTTTGAGGCCTTGGGATTATATCAGTATCATGTATAAACTCTATGTTTATAAAGGCAATGGTTGTTATTCAGGTTGTTATATTATCTGCTGCAATACATATACTTCTGAATAATGTCTCAATGCTGTTCAGCTTGGCTGACATGCACTTTTGTCCTTAGTCGAGATATCTTGGTGAACATGAGACAGCCTTGATATGATTGAGACTAATATGTGTTCTAATCTTATAGGATGCTTCGAGCATGGAATAATATGTAGACTCATGGGTACATTGGATGTACTGGATAGACCCTACTAGGATATTCAATTGCTTGTCACAATGTGAATAATCCTTGTATGCAAACAAGTGGCATACTTCCTCTGACTTGAGATCACTTGTGTTTCTAAATGATGATTGGCATTGTTTTGAGGTAGTTCAATATCATTTGAAACATAATGGTTATAGACTATCTTGGATGATGAGCATGAGTCATGTTAGGGTGCTAGTGATAGATAAAGGATTGCCGTCTCCTAGTTTGGAGTGTGATGTTCTATTGGGGCCCCCTGGATGAGATGATTGAGAAAGTGTATGGCCATACCCAGGTGACTATGTTCATCTGATCTAATCATTCTCATCATATTGGAGCTACAGGCTTGACACGCTTGTCCAATAAGAACATCCAGTGGCAAAGGAAACATGTATGCCTAGTGAAGTGGATTCACACTTGTGCTGTGGTTTGGGTGTAGTCTTGGAAGACTCTTTCCTTTATATCGGGAGACAGTGATGTGTTGCTAGATACCCCTCACTGATCGTGATAACGTGAGTTGTCGTTACCGACATTTAAAGGAAACCCTTAGGGTCGCACAATTTGATGATATGGCTTACTTAAGTCAGATCGTGTGGACTGAATTGTTTGGGTTCAGTTTAAAGGGATTTAAACTCTGATTGTAAGTGAGATCTGGTCTGATCATGTTTGATTGATTAGGGCTTGAGATCGGTAAGCTTTGATCGAGAGAATGGATGCTAGATCAGTGAGATCAGGAGCATCAAGAGATGAACGGTTAGATCTGGAGCCTTAGGGTTTATTGTGATCTAGACCAAATTGCTTGGGTTAATTGGTCTTTGAACCAGACCAAATTGAACCGGCTCATCAAGTGAGCGCATGGTTCAAGAGGAGAGGAATTTGAGATTGGGGAAAACCCATGGTCGCATCACAAGTTGAGATTTTTCTATTTTTAGAAAACATGTCTCTAAACGTGTGCACGCCTCACGTTCTCTCTTTCACGCCTCTTGTCGCCTCTTTGGCTTGGTCTCTACACACATTCTCGAAAGGAGAAGTTGAGACGACAAAGGAGAGGTTTCGCCAAGCAAAGTTGTCTTCTCTTCCCTTCCATACGACAAGGACCTTTGGAGAACCTTGCTAGCACAAGGATCAAAAAGGAGTAGGCGACATCACCTTGTGTGCGCACCATTTGGAGGAGAAGCATTCGACTCTCTTCTTCCTAGACGCCATCCAAGAAATGGCATTGGTAAGAATCGATCCTCATGTATATGAAAATTTAAAGTTGATCATACTGCATGCATCGATCTAGAAACCTATTCCGCTGCGTTAAATCCTCTACATGCGCCTATTAGGGTTTCGCCCCCATGTTAGGGGACTTTCACAATCACAAGGCGGGTAAGGAGAATGTCATCGCAGATGCCTTGAGTCGTGTCCGCACCCTCTTATTCGTGATGCGCACTCGCGTCAATACCTTTGACCAAGTCAAAGAAGAGTACGCCACTTGCTCTGATTTTGGCGCCATCTACGCTGCCTTGACCGAGTCCACCGACCCCGACTCTCCCTACCAATTTTGTGAGGGTTACCTCTTCTTGGGGAATCAGTTGTTCATTCCCCGTTCTTCGCTTCGAGATCATCTTTTGCTAGAGCTTCATGTGGGTGGCGTCGCCGGCCATCATGGCCGCGACAAGACCCTTGAGATGGCGGAGGAACGCCTCTTTTGGCCTTCCCTCCGTAAGGATGTTGAGCGCATTGTGCGCCATTGCGGTACGTGTCAGTTGTCCAAGCCCCACCCTTCGAACACGGGTCTCTACACCCCTTTGCAAATGGCCAACGGCCCATGGCGCGACCTGAGGATGCACTTTGTCCTTGGGTTGCCTCGAACCGCCTCCCGCTTCGATTTGCTCTACGTCGTTGTTGATCGGTTTTTGAAGATGGCCCACTTTATCCCTTCTTCGCGCACAGCGGACGCTTCCCACGTCGCACATCTTTTTGTCCGAGAGATCGTGCATCTCCTTGGCCTTCCCTCCACCATTGTGTCCGACCGTGACACGCATTTTGTGAGCCACTTCTGGCGCTCACTGTGGGCCCTCTTGGGTACCACTCTGAAATTCTCTATGGCCTATTATCCCCAAACCGATGGGCAAAGTGAGGTCATTAACCACAGTTTGGGCAATCTTCTCCGTTGTCTCATCGGGGACCATCCGAGGTCGTGGGATTCCATCCTACCCATGCTTGAGTTCATGTACAATAGTGCTTCTAATAGGTCTATGGGTCTCAGCCCCTTCCAGATCGTTTTGGGCCATCAGCCACGTAAACCTATAGACCTGCATGACCTTCCCATGGAGTCTCACCTCTCCCCACATGTATATTCCTTTGCTCAGCATATTGCTAGTTTGCATGATGAGGTCCAGCGTCGTATCTTTTTGGGCAACATTCATAATGCAATGAAGGCCAACGAGCATCGTAGGCCACGTCATTTCTCTGTAGGTGAGCGGGTGAGGGTGCGTATCCACCCCGAGTGTCTACCCAACAGGGCGCATTTTAAGCTTCAGCCGCGATACATGGGACCTTATGTGGTGATGCGGCGGATCAGCTCCAACGCCTACGTTCATGACTTGCCCGAGGACATGGGGATCCACCCCGTCTTCAACGTGGCGGACCTCCTCCCCTTCTATGGCCCTTTGGAGGGCCCATCTGACACCGATGACCCGCTCCCTCCTAGTTCTCCGGAGGAGAACTCATTAGATCACGCAGCGGAAGCTGATGTAGGGGCAAACGGGCCCATGAACACACTTGAGGGCGGCCCAATCCCTCCAAAAGACACTTGGGGAGACTCCCCAGGACCCCAGGAATTTTCTGTTGGGGTATGCCCTTAAGGCTAATGTTTGAGGCCTTGGGTTGTTATCAGTATCATGTATAAACTCTATGTTTATAAAGGCAATGGTTGTTATTCAGGTTGTTGCATTATCTGCTTCTATATGTATACTTCTGAATAATGTCTCAATGGTGTTCAGTTTGGCTGACATGCAGTATTGTCCTTAGTCGAGATATCTTGGTGAACATGAGACAGCCTTGATATGATTGAGACTAATATGTGTTCTAATCTTATAGGATGCTTCGAGCATGGAATAAGATGTAGACTCATAGGTACATTGGATGTACTGGACTGACCCTACTTAGGATATTCAATTGTTTGTCACAATGTGAATAATCCTTGTATGCAAACAAGTGGCATATTTCCTCTGACTTGAGATCACTTGTGTTTCTAAATGATGATTGGCATTGTCTTGAGGTAGTTCAATATCATTTGAAATATAATGGTTATAAATTATCTTGGATAATGAACATGAGTCATGTTAGGGCACTAGTGATAGATATAGGATTGCCTTCTCCTTGTTTGGAGTGTAATGTTCTAAAGGGGCCCCCTGGATGAGATGGTTGAGAAAGTGTATGGCCATACCCAGATGACTATGTTCATCTGATCTAACCACTCTCATCATATTGGAATTACAGGCTTGACACGCTGATGGGGACACCAAGCATGCAACATTCAAACAACGCGCTTCGAAGACATTTTGATAATTAAGTATAGCTTCATAAACCCCTTAAGCTAACGTAGTTTGAAATTAGTTTGATTATGGTATATAGTAGAGAAAACCGAAACTATTTATCAAGTGAATCCTAGCATGCACTTCTAGATAAGATGAAATTGACAAAGCTTAGCATGCGGTTCTACAACATCAAATAGACCTAAGCATGCGATTCTACCATAAATAATAGAGCTACTCTAAGGGAGGAACTCACCTTGCACCCTTTGAGAATAGAAAGGGTGACCTTCCCGTTCTTCACCGGTCCAATGGTGGAATCTCACGAAGTAGGGCCCTATGAGCTTACACACATGGCATTGCAGCATTCCCACACATGCGTGGGTGAGTAGTGACAAATATTAAGAGGCCTTTTACAATCACAACCAAGGGGGAGACTAGTTCTCCAAGTTCCCTTGCTAACAATCTAGAGACTAGCTATTAGAGGGGGAGAGGGGGGGGGGGGGGGGGGGAAATGACGCCTTGCATATCTTCTGAGCTTTGCGCAACCTTCATGGAATAGATGTATATAAGTGTAGATGGATGCTCAAGAACATCAAGACAAACAACAACCAAAGAAGAAGGGAGGAACTTAGCTAACTCGGGTGGATGTTTGCTCTTGACATGGTGGTTGACACCTTCTTGAGTCTCGGTCGTGTCCTGCACCTCTTCTTGGCTGAGAACTCTCCAAGGCTAAAGGGAGGAAGTGGCGTGAGCTCCAATCTTCATGACAAGCGCAAATGGTGGAGGAAGGTTGAAGAGCATGAGGGATGGAAGGGAACTCTCGGCAATGAGGGGAGGGAAAGGTGACACACACCTTGAGAAGACTAACTTCTGAAATTTGAAATTGTATTCAACTCTCTAACTTGAGGTTTACAAGAGGTTACAACATATAGGAGACTTCCAACGGTTGTCTCCCTTCTCTAAGCGCAAAGACAAGTCACAAAAGTCAGCAGGATGTAGACAACTCAATGGGCTGATTTCTTTCCTCAAATGGGCAGATTGCTTTGAGGTTTAGTTTGAAGTTTTCTTCAGGATGGCAGGTTCAAACGCTGAGGTGATGATGGACTGAAGAGGCTGCAAAAGGCTGGCATTTGTGCAGGCTGCAGATTGGTATGGGCGGCTGGCACTTGAAGGGACTGAAGTTGCTGCAAAGGCTGACATAGTTCAGCTGCTCCTTGACCTTGGTGGCTGGCGCATGGTGGACTGAAATGGGACATTGTGCAGCTGCCTCTTGACTTTGGTGGCTGGCGCATGATGGGCTGAAGTAGGACTTTGTGCAGGCTGCTTCTTGTCTTGGTTGGAGATGAAGGCAAGCTCAACATGGCTGCCAACTAGGATGGTGGAAGTTGAGGTACTTGTGGTGTTGCTCCATTAGGTTGGGGTGGGCTGATTTCCTCATGAGTTGGGCTGATGGCCCATGGCATCTCTTGGAGTTGTCTTGACCTGATTTTGACTTGCATCCCAAAAATGGAGTTGACCTATACTATTACATCAATTTCATGCACTAACCTACTATACATAAGTGGCGGATCCTAGGCATGTAACTACATGGTGTAATTAGTGGGTGGATCTAACCTACCATATGATGCAAGTTATGCTAGGAGGTCTAACTTAAAGGATGCATGCAATGCAAGGAATGAAAATCTAACTTAAAGATGCATGCAATGCAAGAGATGGAAATAACTTAAAGGATGCATGCAATGCAAGGAATGAAAATCTAACTTAAAGATGCATGCAATGCAAGAGATGGAAATTTAGGTGCCCTAGCTAGGGTAACCTTAAACTCCATTTGTATTTCCGTGGGTCATGTCGCCTCCCCACATCAGCTCTCCCCGGGTGAGAAAAATTCTTCTCCGAAGAATTATCCTTATCCATGAGGAGCTTTGAGGTAGTAAGGGTGAGTTCTTCCTCGGGGAGCCAACCCTCTTCACCATGGTCATATCCAACTAAGTAGAGTAACGCTACCTCATTACGGGTGAAATGGGTTTGGTCCTCAAGGATGGACTCAATCATATGCTCACAAGTGGGGTCATAGTATGGGGTGGAATGATGCTTATGCAATATGAAGTCATCCACATCAAAAGTGATGGGGGTCCAAAAATCAGTGTCAACAGCATCACAGCAATCAATCTCTTTATCCCAATCTTCATGCTCCTTAAATTCAGGGTCTCCTACACAGAATGTCCTTTCTCGGCCATATTCATTAGTATGTTTGTGGTATACAGGCCTACTAAAAGATTCAGGTATAACAAAATCAAAGTGTTCAAGTTCTGGGAGGGAAAGCAAATCATTATTCAATTGAATTTTCTTTAACCCTGGAGTACTAAGGCTAGACTCAAGGTCTAAAGGAGAGATGGGTGATGTTGCCAACTCAGACAAGTTAGGTTCTAAATCATATCCTAGCATGGGAAACTCAAGAGGATCTAAAGTAAATTCTTCTTCATATTCAGGTGAGCTAATGTCTAACTCAAGAAGGGTGAGGGGCGCCTCTAGGATTGGGCTTCCTAAGGAAAAAAGAAATGGCTCTCCCATATCTGGAGTAAGATCCTCGAAGCTAAACTGGGGGAGCTCTATCATGTCATAAGGAGAAGGTTGATATAGGTCAGTCCCTATAGGGTCAACTTGAGTAGGGTCATCCCTAGAGTCTTGGGTTATAAGCCCATGTTCAATTGGTCCTAAATGTGGCTTAGGAGTGTGGGTGGCAAGACCTAAGAGATATGTTTCATGGGTCATTGGATCAAAGGTCAAGTCTTCTAGGCCTTGAAGTTGAGGTTCTCCTAATGTTTGGGACTTAGGATCTTGGTCAATGATAAAAAGATCTAGCATGGGTTCCATCTTAGGCAAAGTAAGGGATCTTAACTCATGTTGGTTGATATCGAAAGGTGAAGGATCCTCTATTTCTAAAAGTTTTGGTTCTAGGGGTGGGTTTAGGCCTAAGTTGTAAAGTTTAGTGCTAGATGGCTCAGAAGTGGTCAAAGAAGGGCCTAGACAAGATGGTATGTCTACCTTAATCTCTAAATATGGTTGTGTAAGGTACTTAGGCAGATCATCCATAGAGAAAGGTTCAAACTTAGGTTGAGTCAAGCCTAAAGTGTGATGGTCCTCTAATTGAAGGTGTTGGATTTCTAAAGTGTCTAGAGGCTCATCTAAACTTTCACTAAGGTCAAGTGGCTTGGAACCTAAGTGTTCACAACCTATTGAAGAGTTCTCTAAAGTTTTCCCTATGTCATGAAGAGTAGGTTCACATGGTTCAAGCACTTGATCTAAACATGGGAGCCCTAAAGGGTGAGGCAAACTAGTCTCATAGGTCACTAAGGGTAGGATAGCTTCCACTAAGTCCAGCCTAATATGATTGGGTTCAAGTTCTTCCATAGGCTTAGGTGAGATTGTTCTTAAAGGTGTGGACTTAGTATGACCTATGTGGATGTCAAGAGAGTTTTCCTTAAGTTGGTTGAGTTCTTGTTTGGGTTTTATGGACAACATGATTTGGCATGGAGGTAAGTCTTCAATGGGTTCCCTAGACTTGATTTGAGATTGGCTTTGGGAGGGTAGCTTTGGTTCTAAGGCTTGATTGAGCTCCATGGTTTGATTGACTACCTTAGGGGCTTTGGGTCTTGGATGGTCAATTTTCCTTTTATAAAATCTCTTAAGATTTTGCTCCACCTCACTAGCTATTTGAAAAGCATCTTCTATTGTGTATATGGGGTAGTAGGTGAGACCTCTCTTAATCTCAAAGCTAAGACCATCTCTAAACCGGTTAAGCATAACCCTAGGGGCTTCTCTAGTACTATGGTAGAGGGTTTTGAACCTTAGTATATATTCAGCTACATTCATGTTCTCTTGCGTAAGCAATTTTTCATTGAGAGATGTAGGGTCATATATTTCTTTTATCATGTCATCCCATCTCTTGATGGGTTGTCTATTGCCTCTTAGGGGATTGAATCTAGTAGTCATTTTCGAAATGAGTAAGGTTTTGAAAAGAAACCCTAAGGTGATAAAATATAGCTAATCAAATTCTTTCAAGCACCTAGGTCCAAAAATCGCCTTAGTAGTAGGAAAATAAAGTTTTGGTCTTATAAAATCCTACTCTAAGAGCCTAAGCTCTGATACCAAGATGAGTGGGGACACCAAGCATGCAACATTCAAACAACGCGCTTCGAAGACATTTTGATAATTAAGTATAGCTTCATAAACCCCTTAAGCTAACGTAGTTTGAAATTAGTTTGATTATGGTATATAGTAGAGAAAACCGAAACTATTTATCAAGTGAATCCTAGCATGCACTTCTAGATAAGATGAAATTGACAAAGCTTAGCATGCGGTTCTACAACATCAAATAGACCTAAGCATGCGATTCTACCATAAATAATAGAGCTACTCTAAGGGAGGAACTCACCTTGCACCCTTTGAGAATAGAAAGGGTGACCTTCCCGTTCTTCACCGGTCCAATGGTGGAATCTCACGAAGTAGGGCCCTATGAGCTTACACACATGGCATTGCAGCATTCCCACACATGCGTGGGTGAGTAGTGACAAATATTAAGAGGCCTTTTACAATCACAACCAAGGGGGAGACTAGTTCTCCAAGTTCCCTTGCTAACAATCTAGAGACTAGCTATTAGAGGGGGAGAGGGGGGGGGGGGTCAAGTGAAAGTACCCCTTAAACTAAGGGGGGTCCCCTTCTAGGGGGAGCGAAAACCCTAGGCAGTGGCGCATAAAATTTTGGGCAGCGGATTAGGGTTTCAAGAATCGGTTCATGTGATATGATCAACCAAATGGAAACGATTGCATGTAAGAGATAACACTCATACCATAGCCATTTCGAATGGCGCCTAGGAAGCAAAGATCAAAGCAGATCTTCTCCAGAGGTGACGCACACAGTTGATGTCGCCTACTCCTCTTTGCGATCCTTGTGCTAGCAAGATCCAAAGAAGTCTTTGATCGAAAATGAGAAAGGGATGAAGAGATCTTTTCTTTGCCGATTTCTCCTCCAAATCCAAGGCGTCGTCACCCACGGAAAAACCAAGAGGAATGCGTTCAAGTGGCGAGAATAGAGAGAGCACTCTCTTTCGAACGTGAGTGTCTCCAAGTGGAGATCATGGTTGCTAAAAATAGCACCACTAACCGCCCAACATGTTCACGCCAAGTGAACTTGTCGCCAATGCTTGAACCATTTTGGTTTAATTTAATTTTGGTTCAATTACCAAATAAACCAAACGACATGGCCTAGATCATATTAAAACCCTAAGGTTCCAGATCTAGCCGTTGATCTCTATGATGCTCCTGATCTGACCGATCTAGCATCTCTTCTCTCGATCGAAGCTTACCGATCTCAAGCCCTAATCAATCAAACATGATCAGACCAGATCTCACTCACAATCAGAGATTAAATCCCTTTAAACTGAACCCGAAACAATTCAGTCCACACGATCTGACTTAAGTAAGCCATATCATCAATTGTGCGACCCTGAGGGTTTCCTTAAAACATCGGTAACGATAATTTACATTATCACAACCAGTGAGGGGTATCTAGCAACACATCACTGTCTCCCGATATCAAGGAAAGAGTCTTCCAAGACTTCACCCAAAAACAGCACAAGTGTGAATCAATTCACAAAGCATACATATTTCCTTTGCCACTGGATGTTCTTATTGGACAAGCCTGTCAAGCTCGTAACTCCAATATGATGAGCATGATTAGAACAGATGAGCACTGTCACCTGGGTATGGCCATACACTCTCTCAATCATCTCATCCAGGGGGCCCCTTTAGAACATCACACTCCTTAAACAAGGAGACGGCAATCCTATGTCTATCACTAGTGCTCTAACCTGATTCAAGCTCACCATCCAAGATAGTCTATAATCATTATGTTTCAAATGATATTGAACTACCTCAAAACAATGACAATCATCATTTAGAAAACACAAGTGATCTCAAGTCAGAGGAAATGTGCCACTTGTCTTAATCAAGGAATATTCACATTGTGACAAACAATTGAACATCCTAGTAGGGTCTGTCCAGTACATCCCATGTACCCATGAGTCTACATCTTATTCCATGCTCGAAGCATCCTATAAGATTAGAACACATATTAGTCTTAACCATATCGAGGCTGTCTCATGTTTACCAAGATATATCGACTAAGGACATAATAGCATGTCAGCCCAGCTGAACAGCTTTGAGACATTATTCAGAAGAACATATATTGCAGCAGACAATGTAGCTAACTGAATAACAACCATGCCTTTATAAACACATAGAGTTTATTACATGATACTTGTTACATTCCCATAGGCCTCAAACATTAGCCTTAAGGGCATACCCCAACAATCTCCCACTTGCACTTAATCTAATGGTTGAGAAATCTCAAACCCATATTATTACAGTGCTTCTCATGCTTCTGCTGCGCCAGAGGCTTGGTAAGCGGGTCTGCCAGATTGTCATCTGTATGAACCTTGCATACTTTGATCTCGCCACGATCTATGATCTCCCTGATCAAATGAAACCGTCTCTGTATGTGCTTGGACTTCTGGTGCGACCGTGGTTCCTTTGCCTGTGCGATTGCTCCAGTGTTATCACAGAAGATAACCAAAGGATCTGCACACGAAGGAACGACACCAAGTTCTCTCACGAACTTACGAATCCACACTGCCTCCTTGGATGCTTCCGAGGCTGCAACATACTCGGCTTCTGTTGTGGAATCAGCAACAGTTGACTGTTTGAAACTTTTCCACACCACTGCACCTCCATTCAAGCTAAAAACATAGCCTGATTGCGATCGGAAATCATCCTGGTCAGACTGGAACGAAGCGTCAGTATATCCTTCAATACTGAGTTCTTCTTGACCACCATATATCAAGAACATATCTTTGGTCCTCCGCAGATATTTTAAAATGTTCTTGACTGCAATCCAGTGCGCCATACCTGGATTACTCTGGTAACGACTGGTTACGCTTAACCCGTAAGCAACGTCTAGGCGAGTACACAACATCGCATACATTATAGAACCAATAGCCGAAGCATAAGGCGTATTGTTCATTTCATCTTTCTCAGTCTGTGTTTGTGGACACTGACTCTTAGAAAGATTCAGACCATGTCTGACTGGAAGATATCCTCGCTTAGAATTCTCTAAGTGAAATCTCTCCAGGACCTTATCGATGTAAGTACTCTGGCACAGCCCGAGAAGCCTCTTAGATCTATCCCTGTAGATCTTCACACCTAACACATAGGCTGCTTCTCCTAGATCTTTCATCTGGAAACATTTCCTCAGCCATGCCTTAACAGCATGCATTTCAGGAATGTCGTTTCCAATGATCAAGATATCATCGACGTAGAGGACTAGGAAAGTAATCACGCTCCCACTAAACCTCTTATATACACACGGGTCATCCTCGTTCTTGATGAAACCAAATTCAGTAACTGATTCATCAAAACGAATATTCCAGCTTCTTGATGCTTGTTTAAGTCCATAAATGGACTTCTTTAACTTGCATATTTTATGACGATCTGCTGGATTAGTGAAACCTTCTGGTTGTGTCATATACACATCCTCATCCAGATTTCCATTAAGGAAAGCTGTTTTCACATCCATCTGCCAAATCTCATAATCATAATATGCAGCTATCGCGAAAAGAATCCGAATAGACTTAAACATGGCTACAGGTGAGAAAGTTTCATCATAATCTATCCCGTAGATTTGTTTGAAACCTTTCGCAACTAGCCTGCCTTTATAGGTAACTACGTTACCATCCATGTCAATCTTCTTCTTGAAGATCCATTTACAGCCTATAGGGATAACTCCCGGAGGCGGATCAACCAAATCCCAGACTTGGTTATCTGACATGGAGTCCATCTCGGCGCGCATAGCCTCAAGCCATCTCGCTGACTCTGGTCCACTGACCGCATCCGCATAAGTAAGGGGTTCATCATTGTCAATGATGTAGACTCCGTCATAGCGCTCAGGCTGTCGACGAATCCTACCCGATCTTCGCGGTTCCCGTGATGTCTGAGCCTCAGGTTGTTCAATAACCTGTTCTACCGGCTCAGGCTCATCCAACTGTGCTTGATCACTTTGTCCTTCTTCTGGATTCTCATCCAGCTTTATTTCTCTCCCACTGGCCTCTTGCAGAAGAAACTCCTTCTCAAGAAATATGGCCGTCCGAGCAACAAAAACCTTGTTCTCATTGGGATCGAAGAAATAATAACCCTTAGTTTCCTTAGGGTAACCGACAAAGATACATTTGTCAGATCTGCTCTCTAGTTTCCCAGAGGCGAGCTTTTTAACATAAGCCCCGCAACCCCAGATCCTGATAAATGTCAAGCTCGGCTGTTTCCCATACCATAACTCATATGGCGTCTTTGAAACTGCCTTGGATGGCACTCGGTTTAGTACCTTTGCAGCTGTTTCCAGCGCAAAACCCCAAAAGGAGTATGGAAGAGTAGCCTGACTCATCATAGAACGAACCATATCAAGTAACGTTCTATTTCTCCTCTCGGACACACCATTCCATTGCGGTGTTCCTGGTGGAGTGAGCTGTGAGATAATCCCACACTCCTTTAGATAGTCAGTAAATGCATGACTTAGGTATTCACCACCTCGATCTGAGCGAAGTGCCTTGATATTACGGCCTAGCTGATTTTGTACTTCATTCTTGAACTCTTTGAACTTGTCAAAAGATTCACTCTTATGTCTCATCAGATAGACATACCCATATCTACTGAAATCATCAGTAAATGTAATGAAGTACTGATAGCCACCTCTGGCATGTTTACTAAATGGCCCACACACATCACTGTGTATGAGGTCAAGTAAACCTGAAGCCCTTTGACCTTTATTAGGAAAAGGTGACTTCGTCATTTTACCCATCAAACAAGCTTTGCATGTATCAATCTCCTTATAGGAGAATGATCCCAGCAGTCCATGATCATGCAACCGCTTAATGCGTTTCTCGTTAATATGGCCTAAACGACTATGCCATAGCAAGGTGCTGTCATCAGCATACTTGGCTTTCTTAATATCAACATTCTGTATAGAACTTTCCATGTCCAACATGAATAACCCATTATTAATTGAACCAGTTGCATAAACAATATTATCATATGACAAAACACACTTTGAAATATTGCATTCAAAGGAAAACCCCTTCCTTACAAGAGCAGGAATGGAGATAATATTTTTAGTTATACTGGGAACAAAATAACAACTGTTTAGTTCCAATACAATTCCAGATGGTAAAGTAATGAAGTAGTCTCCTACAGCAACAGCAGCAACCCGTGCCCCGTTTCCAACGCGTAGGTCCACCTCATGCTGTCCCACCTGCCTTCTTCTCTTGAGTTCCTGCACATTTGAACAAATGTGAACTCCACATGCAGTGTCCAACACCCATGATACAGAAGAAGAATACATGACCTCAGTCACGAATATACCTGAGCCAGAAGCAAAGCTTCCCCTCTTATCTCCTTGGAGCGCTTTACAGTCCTTTTTCCAGTGACCCAGCTGGCCACAGTGGAAACACCTGTATTCCTTAGACCGCTTCACCTTCTGCTTCAGAGCCTTGCTGTAATTCTTGACCGGGGCCTTGCCCTTCTTCCCCTTCTTCTTGTTCCTGGAAGGAACCATCAAGACAGAGGTTGAAGGCTTACCCTTCAGAGTTTCCTCAGTGGTCAAGAGCATATTCAGCAGCTCTGCCGGAGTACAATCGATTTTGTTCATATTAAAATTAATAATGAACGCGTCGAATGATGGCGGGAGAGACTGCAGAATAATGTCCACAGCAAGCTCCTGGTTGATGGTATGCCCCAGTTTCTCTAGAGCCTCCTTGTGCCCAATCATCTTGAGCACGTGAGCTCCCACTGGGCTCCCTTCAGCCAGTTTGCTCTGAAAGAAGAGCTTCGTCAAATTATAGCGTTCAGTCCTCGCCTGTGCAGCATACAACATCTTGAGGTTTGTAATCATGTCTCTAGCCGACATGTCCTCATGCTGACGCTGCAGCGGTGGCGTCATAGACGCTAACATCAGGCAAGCGACATCAATGCTATCATTGACGTGCTTTTCATAGGCTTCCCGAACCGCCCTTGCGGCGTTCGGAGCGGGCTGCGGCGGTATCGCCGTCTCGAGGACATACAGTTTCCTCTCTGCCTTAAGAACGATCTTAAGGTGTCCAAACCAGTCAGAGAAGTTCGGCCCAGCAAACTTCTCTCTTTCCAGTAGGGATCGCACATTGAAGTTCATGGTGTTCGTTGCTGCAGGTATCTACAACAATGCAAGAACAGCAAGGTCAGTATCAATGTATAAGAATCAATCAGGACTTAAGAAAGATTCTTTTTCTCACTATTTTATCAGGCGTGAAAAATCCAGCAAAACAGCCCGAAAGAGTAGAACTCTTTTAGTGAGATGGGATCCAGATTTCATACTTGGTCTCCGCGTCCCGCTCAGGCGAGATAAGATGCACAGAGAGTACAAGCACTAGTTTCTGGTAGGCAGTCCCTGCCGATCGCCAACCCGTGCGATTCCCCTTCATCTGGGCAGTCCAGCAGACTGTGCCAACTGAGTTGGTACAACACAATCTCTGACCCCACAGATGGCTGCCTCCATGTGCTACCATATGCGCCACATATGTAGCCTACACGGTCAAGCTGACCCGACCTACTCCCTGGACCACCATGTGCTATGCTGAGCAACGAGAAGGGATAAATCCCTGCTCTGTAACACACAGGTGTAATCCCGCACCGTCTGAAGATAGATGGACGTGCCCACTGAGTGGGTACAACACGGCTCCAACGATAATCAGAACAGTGAGGTTTCGCGTCAGAAGGCTTACGAGCTTGATATTTAATCGTTGGATTTTAACGGTCTTTTATCTTCTTGCCTATCATGAATTTTCGCCAACTTAGATAATCGCATGTAACCTATAGATCTATTATAATGCGCATACATGGATCATATGACATATCATGGCAATCATAAACAAGCATGAAACATCTGGCTCTGATACCAATTTGAAAGTACCCCTTAAACTAAGGGGGGTCCCCTTCTAGGGGGAGCGAAAACCCTAGGCAGTGGCGCATAAAATTTTGGGCAGCGGATTAGGGTTTCAAGAATCGGTTCATGTGATATGATCAACCAAATGGAAACGATTGCATGTAAGAGATAAAACTCATACCATAGCCATTTCGAATGGCGCCTAGGAAGCAAAGATCAAAGCAGATCTTCTCCAGAGGTGACGCACACAGTTGATGTCGCCTACTCCTCTTTGCGATCCTTGTGCTAGCAAGATCCAAAGAAGTCTTTGATCGAAAATGAGAAAGGGATGAAGAGATCTTTTCTTTGCCGATTTCTCCTCCAAATCCAAGGCGTCGTCACCCACGGAAAAACCAAGAGGAATGCGTTCAAGTGGCGAGAATAGAGAGAGCACTCTCTTTCAAACGTGAGTGTCTCCAAGTGGAGATCATGGTTGCTAAAAATAGCACCACTAACCGCCCAACATGTTCACGCCAAGTGAACTTGTCGCCAATGCTTGAACCATTTTGGTTTAATTTAATTTTGGTTCAATTACCAAATAAACCAAACGACATGGCCTAGATCATATTAAAACCCTAAGGTTCCAGATCTAGCCGTTGATCTCTATGATGCTCCTGATCTGACCGATCTAGCATCTCTTCTCTCGATCGAAGCTTACCGATCTCAAGCCCTAATCAATCAAACATGATCAGACCAGATCTCACTCACAATCAGAGATTAAATCCCTTTAAACTGAACCCGAAACAATTCAGTCCACACGATCTGACTTAAGTAAGCCATATCATCAATTGTGCGACCCTGAGGGTTTCCTTAAAACATCGGTAACGATAATTTACATTATCACAACCAGTGAGGGGTATCTAGCAACACATCACTGTCTCCCGATATCAAGGAAAGAGTCTTCCAAGACTTCACCCAAAAACAGCACAAGTGTGAATCAATTCACAAAGCATACATATTTCCTTTGCCACTGGATGTTCTTATTGGACAAGCCTGTCAAGCTCGTAACTCCAATATGATGAGCATGATTAGAACAGATGAGCACTGTCACCTGGGTATGGCCATACACTCTCTCAATCATCTCATCCAGGGGGCCCCTTTAGAACATCACACTCCTTAAACAAGGAGACGGCAATCCTATGTCTATCACTAGTGCTCTAACCTGATTCAAGCTCACCATCCAAGATAGTCTATAATCATTATGTTTCAAATGATATTGAACTACCTCAAAACAATGACAATCATCATTTAGAAAACACAAGTGATCTCAAGTCAGAGGAAATGTGCCACTTGTCTTAATCAAGGAATATTCACATTGTGACAAACAATTGAACATCCTAGTAGGGTCTGTCCAGTACATCCCATGTACCCATGAGTCTACATCTTATTCCATGCTCGAAGCATCCTATAAGATTAGAACACATATTAGTCTTAACCATATCGAGGCTGTCTCATGTTTACCAAGATATATCGACTAAGGACATAATAGCATGTCAGCCCAGCTGAACAGCTTTGAGACATTATTCAGAAGAACATATATTGCAGCAGACAATGTAGCTAACTGAATAACAACCATGCCTTTATAAACACATAGAGTTTATTACATGATACTTGTTACATTCCCATAGGCCTCAAACATTAGCCTTAAGGGCATACCCCAACATCAAGAACATCAAGACAAACAACAACCAAAGAAGAAGGGAGGAACTTAGCTAACTCGGGTGGATGTTTGCTCTTGACATGGTGGTTGACACCTTCTTGAGTCTCGGTCGTGTCCTGCACCTCTTCTTGGCTGAGAACTCTCCAAGGCTAAAGGGAGGAAGTGGCGTGAGCTCCAATCTTCATGACAAGCGCAAATGGTGGAGGAAGGTTGAAGAGCATGAGGGATGGAAGGGAACTCTCGGCAATGAGGGGAGGGAAAGGTGACACACACCTTGAGAAGACTAACTTCTGAAATTTGAAATTGTATTCAACTCTCTAACTTGAGGTTTACAAGAGGTTACAACATATAGGAGACTTCCAACGGTTGTCTCCCTTCTCTAAGCGCAAAGACAAGTCACAAAAGTCAGCAGGATGTAGACAACTCAATGGGCTGATTTCTTTCCTCAAATGGGCAGATTGCTTTGAGGTTTAGTTTGAAGTTTTCTTCAGGATGGCAGGTTCAAACGCTGAGGTGATGATGGACTGAAGAGGCTGCAAAAGGCTGGCATTTGTTCAGGCTGCAGATTGGTATGGGCGGCTGGCACTTGAAGGGACTGAAGTTGCTGCAAAGGCTGACATAGTTCAGCTGCTCCTTGACCTTGGTGGCTGGCGCATGGTGGACTGAAATGGGACATTGTGCAGCTGCCTCTTGACTTTGGTGGCTGGCGCATGATGGGCTGAAGTAGGACTTTGTGCAGGCTGCTTCTTGTCTTGGTTGGAGATGAAGGCAAGCTCCACATGGCTGCCAACTAGGATGGTGGAAGTTGAGGTACTTGTGGTGTTGCTCCATTAGGTTGGGGTGGGCTGATTTCCTCATGAGTTGGGCTGATGGCCCATGGCATCTCTTGGAGTTGTCTTGACCTGATTTTGACTTGCATCCCAAAAATGGAGTTGACCTATACTATTACATCAATTTCATGCACTAACCTACTATACATAAGTGGCGGATCCTAGGCATGTAACTACATGGTGTAATTAGTGGGTGGATCTAACCTACCATATGATGCAAGTTATGCTAGGAGGTCTAACTTAAAGGATGCATGCAATGCAAGGAATGAAAATCTAACTTAAAGATGCATGCAATGCAAGAGATGGAAATAACTTAAAGGATGCATGCAATGCAAGGAATGAAAATCTAACTTAAAGATGCATGCAATGCAAGAGATGGAAATTTAGGTGCCCTAGCTAGGGTAACCTTAAACTCCATTTGTATTTCCGTGGGTCATGTCGCCTCCCCACATCACACGCTTGTCTAATAAGAACATCCAGTGGCAAAGGAAACACATATGTCATGTGACTTGGGTTCACACTTGTGCTATGGTTTGGGTGTAGTCTTGGAAGACTCTTTCCTTTATATCGGGAGACAGTGATGTGTTGCTAGATACCCCTCTCTATTCGTGATAACGTAAGTTATCGTTACCGACATTTAAAGGAAACCCTTAGGGTCGCACAATTTGATGATATGGCTTACTTATGTCAGATCGTGTGGACTGAATTGTTTTGGTTCAGTTTATAGGAGTTTAAACTCTGATTGGAAGTGAGATCTGGTCTGATCATGTTTGATTGATTAGGGCTTGAGATCGGTAAGCTTCGATCGAGAGAATTGATGCTTGATCGGTGAGATCAAGAGCATCAAGAGATGTGTGGTTAGATCTTGAGCCTTTTTGGTTTAATGAGATCTAGACCATGTCTTGGTTTGATTTGGTCTTTGAACCAAAGTCAATTGAACCGGTTCACTTATGTGAACGCATGGTTCAATTAACGGGGCATTTTGATTGGTTCACTAAGCGTGAACGTATGAAGTCATGACTTACTATTTTTGGAAGCCATGACACTTCCCACGAATAGAAACCGCCTCAACGCCTCTCTCGCCTTAATCTCTCTCGTGTGTCTCGTCTCCACGAGGGTGAAAAGAAGGTATTCGGCCAGCCAAGAAAACATCTGATCTCCTGCATGCGACTAGGACACTTTGGAGAGCTTTGCTAGCACAAGGTTCACGCCAAGGGAGGAAGCCACCACCATCTTGTGTGTGATTGCTTTGGAGGAGAGCCGCTCGCCCTCTTGCTTCCAAGACGCCATCCAAGCAATGGCTATGGTAAGATCACAACTTGATCTTTGCAAGTTTTAAGTTGATCATATAGTCATGCCTTATGCGATCTTCATGAAACCCTAGAAAAATTTTTATATGCGCCTGCTTAGGGTTTCGCCCCACTTTCAATTGGTATCAGAGCAGGTTCTGGTATGATCTATATGATTGCAAAATTGATGGAGGGGCCAGCCCTGCCCCAAGAAGGTCTGGAAGGACTAGGAGGAAGCCCCTCAGATATGGCTTTTCATCCTAGGTCACCTTTCTTTCCTTATTTGTAGTTTCCTTATTTGCCTTGAATAAAAGCCCTAGTGCATTGTGTAGTTTCCTTATTTGGTCATGCATTACTTCCTAGAATAGTTTACTGGCTTTTGTGTCAATAATTGGGCAGGTTATAGCCCAGCTCAAGGGAAGCTAGGAAGCTCAAGCCAAGTCACTCAAGTAGAGCTCCAAATATGGAAGGAGGCACTTCAACTAGAGACTTCAAGTTGAAGGGGCTTACATTGAATGCAACCCCACCTTCCAAATCAACCAAGGCGCCACCCAACATGATGAAGAATTCGAATGATATAAACCAGCCCACAAATTGCCAAGTGAAGAGCCATCAATGCGCCTAGCCATCAAGAATCAATCTAGATCCACAAATCAAGGGATCACCATCTAGATCCCCAATTTGTGGAATCACCTTTGGAAGCCTCTTAGCCGCCCATGCATCTTGAAGGAAGGTTTTCGAATTCAAATGAGTCCAATGCAAGAAGCGCCATCTCATCCAAGCAAAGAAGGAAGGAGCCCAAGAGAATTCGGCTACAAGAAAGAAAGAATTTGAAATTCAAAATTGAGGATGGAATTGTATTAATTGAGCATTAATTTCCTCCATAATGTTGTGATTTGCGCCTAGGGTGAATTGTCACCCTTGCCCATGGCTTGTTGAGCCTATAAATTGTAACCTCCCCTCTCTTTGTCTATTAGTTGCCTAGTGAAAAAAATCCTTGTGTTAGCATTGGTGCTTGTGTCGCTTAAAGAAGTTTTCTACCTCCCCTCTCCTCTAAAGGGCCGAGCCCTTTCCCTTCTCCCCCCCCCCCCTTCTTCTCAAGCTCTCAACGCATCCAACCTTTGAAGGACTTTGCTTACTCTTGGCGAGGCTCTAAAGGATCTCATCCACCTTGATCTCGGCAAGCAACAAAGACTCTTCATAGTTCTTTCACTTTCGGCTAGCATGAAGGCAACACCAACAAGACTTCAATATCGGCTAAGTTCTTTCCCCTCTTTCATCTATGGTTTCTAGAACTTGTCCCTACACTAATCTGAATTTTATCTAAAGGTGACGCAAGGAATTGGAGGAATCTTTCCCTAAGCGCAAGGCTTCCTTCTTTCCCCCTCTTTCTCTTAGTTAAAGTGTTAAGGGAACTTGTGAGGCTTAACCTCCCCCTTAGTTTGGCTTTGTAATATGAATCCGTGGTGTGT
Source organism: Costus lasius (assembly GCA_027563935.2). Taxonomy (NCBI): domain Eukaryota; kingdom Viridiplantae; phylum Streptophyta; class Magnoliopsida; order Zingiberales; family Costaceae; genus Costus; species Costus lasius. Next base: position 89,266,396 of record CM050446.2, read on the forward strand.
GCGGATCTCGTTTGTCTGTGTTTGTTTGTAATGATGCAATACCTTCCATCAGAGAAGGACCGTTGAAGATCGGGACGATACGATCCTTCTATGCTCAAGGATCGCACTGTGAGTATTCCTACTAGTCTTTCAATTTGTAGTTTAATTGCAATTTCTTTTGGTAGTCTAAATAGTTTAGTGTCGTTTTCTTCTATTTTTAAAATACAAAAAATATTTTACAACTTCGTTAGAGTAAATTCGGGTTTTATCTAAAATACAAAAAAAATTATTTTCCTAAAGCGTTGTTTGAATGCACCCTTATTTGTGAGTGATCCCACCTCCATCAGTTTGGTATCAGAGCCCTATCTTAGAATAGAATTTTAGCCTCAAAACTATTTTTCAACTTCTAAGACTTTTCTTGGACCTAGGTGTTTTAAAGAAGTGGTTCTTCATAATCTACTACTATACTTATCATACTACCTTTAGTAGCCTTATTTTTCAAAACTACTCTTTTCAAAACTACTACCACCATGACTACTAGATCAGGAGCAAATTATAATAACCACCCTGAATCCAATGATATTACTAGACAAGCTGAACCTAATGACATGGCTAGACTCTTTAACATGATAGCGTCCTTCCAAGAGGAACTTAGGGATATTAGAGCTAGGCTCCCAAATCCTAAAAATCTTAGGGATGATAGACCCCCTAGTCGGCCCTCAAGTGAACCCATCCTAGGTGAACATCCCCAAAACAATAGGAACCATAATAGGAGAGTCCAAGAACCTGAATGGGAAGAGCCACATGCTCGACCTTATCAAAGACCTAGGGAGGACCAAGAACCTGAGTGGAATGAGCCACGTGCTCAACCCTACCACAGACCTAGGGAGGATGAAGTGCAACACAACATCAAACTTTCACCCCCAACCTTTAGTGGTTCCCTTGACCCGAGAGAGTTCCTAGATTGGGTAGACAAACTTGAACGGTATTTTGACTGGAGCATGATGCCAAGTCAATCCAAGGTTAGGTTCACCCGATGTCTCTTAGAAGGTACTGCTAGATTATACTGGACAAGCATAGAGAAGAACATAGAGTTGTTTAGGCGCCCTCCTATTGAGAGATGGGAAGACATGCGAGACAAACTTAGGGAAAAATATGTCCCTCCCTATTTCCAACTTAAGATTATTGATGAAGCCATGAGCCTAGTCCAAGGTAGCCTAAATGTCACCGAATACACCACTAGGTTTGATGAACTCCTTTTGAGGAGTGGCATCCATGAGGAACCCCATGTCTCCCTTAGTAGGTACAAGAATGGACTTAGACCCGAGATCAAAAGGGGAATGACCTATTTCCAAATAGAGTCTAGGGAAGTCGCCTACCAAAGAGCCTTAGAGGTAGAGGAAAACATAAAGAGAGCCTTTAGGAGAGAGTTAAGTTCCCCTAGAACTTACCCTAAGGCGCCCTCCTCAAGTCCCTCTAGCTCTCAACCCAAAGCCCCAACACCAACACCCTCTAGACCTAGGACTATCCAAGAACCTAGAGTCACTTGCCATGCTTGCAACCAAGTAGGACACTATATGAAAGACTGCCCCAAGAGAGTCCTGTACTTAGGTGAGGAAAAACGTGAAGAAACCTATGAGGAAAACCATGAGGAAATCCATAACCCTGACTCTGGTTGTACGGTTTGGGAAGAACTAGCTTATGATAGTGGTGAAGAACAAACCCACGACACATTAGGAGTGGTTAGGTGCACCCTAATCAAACCTACCCCAACCGAGGACTGGCGTAGGACCAGTATTTTCCACACCTACACGAAATGCAATGGCAACATGTGCAAAGTAGTGATAGATGGGGGAAGTAGTCTGAACGCGGTCTCTCATACAGCCTTAGTAAAATTCAACCTTAAGGCAGAACCGCACCCCAATCCCTATAGCATATCCTGGGTCAATCAATCTAGCGTCCCAGTCACCCATAGGTGCTTAGTGCCCCTTCAGTTTGCCATCTACCAAGGCAAGATTTGGTGTGACGTCATAACCATGGATGTCGCCCAAGTCTTACTCGGTCGCCTGTGGTTATACGATATGGATGTTATCCACTACGGTCGGACTAACACCAATGTCTTTAGCCATGACGGGCAAAAGATCAAACTGAAGCCTTCCATGCCTAAGGAACTTAAGGCTGCCACCAACAAGGGTAGGATAGAGGAACCTAAGGAGCCTAAACCGACCATCCAACTCATAAGGTCCCATGCCTTTACTCAAGACTGCTTAGAGTCCAAGCAAGTGTACTCCTTAGTCATTAAGGAAACCAACCCAGATGAGGAGTCACCCATACCCAAAGAAGTTGAGACCCTACTCTCAGGGTACTCTGAGCTCACCAGGGAAGAACTTCCCAATGGATTACCACCCCTTAGAGAAATCCAACATGCCATAGACCTTGTCCCGGGTTCTACTCTACCACACTTACCCCACTATAGGATGAACCCTACTGAGCATCAAGAGCTCAAAAGGCAAGTAGATGAACTGTTAGACAAGGGTTTCATTAGGGAAAGCCTTAGCCCGTGTGCAGTACCCGCCCTTCTTACCCCAAAGAAGGATGGAAGCTAGCGCATGTGTATAGACTGTAGGGCCATGAACAGGATAACCATCAAGTATAGATTTCCCATCCCAAGATTAGATGACATGCTTGACATGCTGGTAGGTTCTAAGTGGTTTAGCAAGCTAGACCTTAGAAGTGGATACCACCAAGTTAGGATCAAACTTGGGGATGAGTGGAAGACAGCTTTTAAGACTAAGGATGGTTTATATGAGTGGCTAGTCATGCCCTTTGGTCTCTCTAATGCCCCCTCAACATTTATGAGGTTAATGAACCAAGTCTTGAAGCCTTACATAGGAAGATTCTTAGTAGTTTACTTTGATGACATCCTAATCTATAGCAAGACCCGAGAAGAACACATGGAACACCTTAGAAAAATCCTAGACTTACTTCAGGAAGAAAAACTATACCTAAACCTGAAAAAGTGTTCTTTCCTTTCCCCTAGGGTTGTCTTTTTAGGCTTCATAGTTTCAGACCAAGGACTTCAAGCTGACCCTAGCAAAATCCAAGCCATCTTCGACTGGCCTGAACCCAAGACTTTGACTGAGATTAGGAGCTTCCATGGTCTAGCTGCCTTTTATAGGAGATTCATTAGAAACTTTAGCACCATAGTAGCCCCTATAACTAACTGTATGAAGCAAGGTGAGTTTAGCTGGCCTAAGTCTGCTGGTAGAGCTTTTGTGGAGCTTAAGTCTAGAATGACCACTGCCCCAGTCCTGAAATTGCCTGACTTTTCTAAAGTTTTTATAGTGGACTGTGATGCCTCAGGAGTAGGAATAGGAGGTACCCTTAGTCAGGAAGGACACCCCATAGCCTACTTTAGTGAGAAATTAAATGAGGCCAAGCAAAGGTATACCACCTATGATAAGGAATTCTATGCTGTAGTCCAATCTTTAAGGCACTGGAGACACTATCTGATACACAACGAATTTATTCTAAATAGTGATCACCAAGCTTTATCTTTTCTAAATGCTCAAAAGAAATTAAATACTAGGCATGCTAAATGGGTAGAGTACCTTCAACAGTATACTTTTGTTTTGAAACATAAATCTGGAACTGAAAATAAAGTTGCTGATGCTTTGAGTAGAGTAGTTTTACTTATGCAAACTTTATCTGTTGAAGTAGTTGGATTTGATCGTATGAAGCATGAATACCTAGGATGCCCTGATTTTTCAAGCATTTATTCTGAGCTTAGCATAGATCCTTTGAGTCATCCCCTCTATACCCTAAGGGATGAGTTTCTATTTCTTGGGCCAAAGTTGTGCATTCCCAAGACCTCAATCCGAGACTTCCTTGTTTGGGAGATCCACAGAGGAGGGTCTGCCGGGCACCATGGCCGGGACAAGACTCAAGCCTTAGTGGAGGAACGGTTCTTCTGGCCGAACCTCAATAGGGATGTAGCTAAGATTGTCAAACATTGTAGGACCTGCCAGACCAGAAAAACTCAGAAACATAACTATGGTCTGTACACACCCCTACCCATCCCTCAAGCACCATGGCAAGATCTTAGCATGGACTTCATCTTAGGTTTACCAAGGACTCCCTCCAGACATGACTCTATTTTTGTCGTAGTGGATAGGTTTACCAAGATGGCACACTTTATACCTTGCTACAAAACCACAGATGCATCACATGTAGCTAGGTTGTTTTTTAAAGAGGTTGTTAAACATAGAGGTACCCCTCTGACTATAGTTTCTGATAGGGATTCCAGGTTTGTTGGACATTTCTGGAAAACCCTGTGGGCTATGTTGGGAACCAAGCTCAAATTCTCCACGGCCTATCATCCTTAGACAGATGGACAGACCGAAGTGGTCAATCGATCACTGGGGAGCATTTTGAGGAGTTTGGTAGGAGAGCACCCAGGCACATGGGATAAGCTGTTGCCCATTGCCGAGTTCTCCTATAATAGTGTTGTCAACAAAACCACAGGATTGTCCCCTTTTCAGGCCAACTTAGGGTACCAACCCAGAAAACCTGTTGATTTATTTCCTTTACCCAGGCACTCTCATATTTCTATGTCTGCTAAAGAATTTGCTACTCACATGTCCCATTTACATCATGAAATACATTGTCAAATGCTTGATTGTAAGATCCAAGGATCTTAAGTCCTGGTAAGCATTATTTGGATTTAAATAAAATCATTAGCTGTGATATTTTATTATGATTTAAATAAAATTATTGGATGCTAATTAACTGGCTTATTGATTGTTAAATTGTAATTATTTGATTTGTGATTTATATTGGTTGTTAATTTATGGTAAATTAATTAGAGATTAATGGTTGATTATGGGTTGTAAATTGTAAGTAATTAATTAGACCTTATTGGTTAATTAAACCTTATTGGATATTAATTAAATCCTTAATGGATTTCGTTAAGTGAATGGTTAGTGGATGTTAAATTTAATTAGTTAACTAGCTTATTGGATGTTAGTTTAACCCTTATTGGACTTTCACTTAAACCATGGGTTATTGGGTTTAAAATTCAAATTTAGTTAGTTAAATGGTTAAACCCTATTTGAATTAATGGGTTAATGGGTTAAGAGTTAAAACCGAAAATTCAAATTGATATTTCGGTTAGGGTAGAGTTTTGGCGATTTTTTTGGCTTGGAGAAATCTTGGGCGACGGCTTGAAGAACTTGGCGACTTCTAGGCGATTCTTGAAGAGTTCTTGAGGCGATTTTGGTGATTTCTCCATCTCTTTCCCTTTGGCGAATTATTCCTTGGTGTTTGGTAGCATCTTTCAAAGCCTTAGACGAATTTTTGGAAAGGTTTTTCACCTTGTGTTCTTGGTTCAAGGTGAGTGGGTTGTCTAATTGATTTCCATCTATTTGTTTGTGTTAATTGATGAGTTAGATGATATATTCGCTTGTTGGAAATCTTACCATGCTAAAACCGAATTTTGTAAAGTTGATTATATGATGAAAACCGAATTTTGTAAGGTTGATTATATCATGAAAACCGAATTTTTCAAAGGTGATTATATGATGATTATTTAACCGAAAAGTTGTATGAAATTTAAGGTATTTTTATAGGAATTTTGGTAGCATTAAATCATTGAATTTTGAGTATGAAATTCTTGTTAATTATAGTTAAACCGAAATCAATTTTGGTAACATTAAATCAATGATGTTTGTAGTTAACATGAAAACCGAAATCTTGATGTTCTTGATAATTGTTTATGAAAACCGAAATTGATGTTTGTAGTTAACATGAAAACCGAAACCTTGATGACCTTGATAATTGTCTATGAAAACCGAATTTTGGTGTTTGTAGTTAATATGTTACTTGTGGTAATTTGTAAAGTAATTTATATGAATACTTGTTTTAAATTTTAAGTTGATTTTATGGATGCTTGATATGACTGTTTCTTGGTGTGTGTAATATGTTAAATAATTATGGTGTTATATTTATGGCTAAGTATCTGTATTTGAGAAACTTGAGTGACAACATAGCAAGGTTTGATTAAACTAATCAGCATGAAATTTAAGGACTACACTATATTCGGTGATATTCGAATATAAAATATTATGTGTTATGTTATATAATTTTGAACAATATGTGTGATCATGTGAATTTTGAACATTATGTGTGATCTTGTGAATTTTGAACAATATGTGTGATTATGTGAATTTGGAAAATTATGGGTTATGTGAATTTGGAAAATTATGTGATTATGTGATGGTTAGGACTAAGGCTAGGTGTAACTATGAACTCAAGGGGATAGTCCTTATGTGTTATGTTAAGGGTTTGAATTTCAGCCCTGTATTGTGATATGTGAGGAGGTTGATGTTCAGCCTGCCTATTATGATTATTGTGATGGGGGTTGATGTTCAGCCTGCCCGATATGATTTTTGTGATGACTATCCTAGAGTCTAGTTGACACTTAGGAGTCCACCTTTGTGAAATATGAACTAAGATATGTCTGTTGTCCAGTAGGAACCTTTTGGGAGAACGGGTTTTGACGCAAAGTGCCATGTCTTGGTCAGACAGGGGCCACCTCTTGATGTCATTACTCTTTTATGTGATGGGGTAATATAAGACGCAAAGTGCCATGTCTTGATCAGACAGGGGCCACCTCTTGATGTCATTACTCTTTTATGTGACGGGGTGATATAAGACGCAAAGTGCCATGTCTTGATCAGACAGGGGCCACCTCTTGATGTCATCACTCTGATGTGTTATGGGGTGATAGAGCAAAGTGCCACGTCGTGACCTGACGGGGGCCACCTCTTGATTCTACTCACTATCCATGTTTATGTGTTGCACGAGATTTTGCAGCTCCCAGTGCTTTGGCCAAGCCGGGTTAGACCATATTGGTCACTACTGAATATGCTGGACAACTAGGTTAATTAAGTATGGTGTGTTTAGTTGGTTTAGAATATATGTGTTTAATTGGGTTAGAGTAAAACTCTAGAACCTGAATTTGTTATATACTAGTGTGTACATTTAACTGTCTATATGACTTCTGTTTCTTTATTTTGTTATATGTTGGCATAATGTTCTGTTAAATATTTTTAAAAATAATCTGCCTATATTTTTGAATGTATGTTATGGATGGTCAATTTAGACTATCCACTCACTGGGCTGTGTAGCTCACCCCTCACTATTTTCAGGCATAGAGCAGGGGCGCATGTCTTGAGTGCATTGGCGTGGATAATTATGCTGTTTGCTGTTTTAAGAATTTTTATGCTTAATTCTTGGGGCCGGTTGTGGCCTTAACATAACTATATGAACTATGTGAATCATGAGACTATGTGAACTATGTGAAGTATGTTGCCAGTTATGGCAGTCTTATGAGTTTGATTTTTGTGTCACCGCGGGCTTCAGCCTGGTTTCGGTGTTTGGTATGAGTTTATAAAATCGATTTTGTGATTTTGTTTTGAATTTCGGCTTGTTGTATATTCTGTGCAATCGGTTTTGATATACCCTGTAACTTGCATATGTCTAGTGCAAGTATTGCCTGGTGGCAGGTACCTTTATGGATTTTATGAATTGGAATCGGTTTTGATATAACTATTGCCTTGCATATGTCTAGTGCAAGGATTGCGTGGTGGCAGGTACCCTTATGAGATTTATGAGATTTGAGTTTTGTGAATTTGTGTGTATGGATTTATGGAAATTTTTCAGATCGTGTTTTCTTGAACTCAGTTTTACCTAGCATATGATCGATCTTATATGAAACATCCTGTATCATTTGTGAATTGTGCCATTTGTTTGGGGTTAAGAATGTGGGATGTTACAGAATGGTATCAGAGCAGTTGGCTAGCTAAAACTTAGTTTGGGGGAAAACATGTTTGTGTATTGCTAGACACCTAATAGGTTTATGATTGTTTTCCTGACTATGATATGTGTGTGACTATGATATGCGTGTGTAGGCATTTAAGATGGTGCGAACCAGAGGAAATGCTAGTGATGAGGGCGAGCAGACCCCGAACCTCACGAGAACTATTGAGGCTCTGACTGGCATGGTTCAGCAACAAGGTGCTATGATAGAGAGGCAAGCTCAGATGCTGCAGCAGCAGCAGACTCAGCACCAAGAAGCACAACAGCAGCTTTTGCAGCAGCTGACTCGAGAGAGACCCCAGACTACTACTCGAGCGGTGGGGGATGACTCTCAGGAGGGCGCTCACAGGCGCTATGCTTCACTTGTGAGTGAATTCCTGAAACTGGGTCCTAGTTCTTTTTACGGGGGCTCAGAATCCAGTAATGCAGAGAACTGGCAGTTGTGCTTGGAAAAGATTTTCCAAGTCATGCGCTGCTCAGATGAGGATAAGTTATGTCTGGCCACCTATATGATGCGTGCTGACGCAGATGAGTGGTGGAAGGGCGTAGTGAGACTTGCCGAAGAAAGACATGAGACTGTAGATTGGCCTTACTTCTTGTCTCGATTTAACGAGAAGTACTTCCCAGATAGCTTGGTTGAGGACCGAGAAGTGGAATTTATTCATCTGGAGCAGGGTGATATGACAGTGGACCAGTATGAATTACAGTTCACGAAATTGGGAAAGTATGCTCCTCACCTGATAAACACTGAAAAGAGGAGAGCTACCAAGTTTCTCAGAGGTCTCAGATGGGACATTAGAGAGCAGGTTGGTGCTCAACACTTGGAGACCTATGTTGAAACTGTTGGGCGAGCGCGCACCATTGAGAGATACATAGCTGAGAGGAGTTCTCATGTTGCCGTGGCAGTGGTTCCTGCAGCTGAGGCGGCGGTTCCTCAGTATGGCAGTGGCGGCAAGGGTAAGAAGTACCCTAAACATAAGGACTACAAAAAGAGCAAGTATAAGCCTTACTCCTACAAGGCACCGCAGCAGTCCAGGGATGCACCGCAGCAGTTCAGGGATGCCAGGGATGCAAGAAACAGTATCACTTGTAGTCATTGTGGGCTCAAGGGACATCTAGTGAAAGACTGCCATAGGAAGAATGGTGTATGCTTCAGGTGTAAGAAACCAGGGCACATGGCTAAGGACTGCAGAGAACCTGAGATGCAACCTAGAGGCGCAGATAAGCCTACAGTCCAGACTAGAGTTTATGCTGTGGCTGAGAAGGATACACGAGCTTCCCGATCCGTCGTGGAAGGTACTTTATTCGTATTTGATCAGTTAGCCCGCATATTATTTGACCCTGGTGCAAATTTATCTTTTGTATCTGTTAAGTTTGCTGCATGTTTACCTGTGTTACCTAAGGTGATGAATTATGCTGTGTCTGTGAGTACTCCCTTAGGAAAATCGTTATCTACAGATACTGTTGTGCTGACTGTGTAGTACATGTAGAGGGTTATGAGTTTCTGGTAGATCTAATCCTCTTAGACATGCAAGATTATGATATCATCTTAGGAATGGATTGGTTGTCTTCCCATCATGCCTCTGTGGATTGCTTTGAGAAAGTAATCACTTTGAATTTGTTAGATGGGAATCGACTTTTTGTGAGAGGTCTAGTGTCAGACCAAGGACCGCATGTGATATCTTTCCTACAGGCCAGGAAATTACTGGCTAGTGGATGCAAGGGTTATCTTGCGCATGTTAAGGTGCAGGATGATTCTACTTCTGATTTGACTCAGATGGCGGTGGTGAAAGAATTTCCTGATGTGTTCTCTGAAGAATTTTCAGGCTTGCCACCAATTAGAGAAGTGGAGTTTGGCATTGAGTTGGCGCCAGGTACGGCACCTATCTCCAGAGCTCCTTATCGTATGGCTACTTCAGAGTTGGCCGAGCTTAAGAAACAACTGGAGGAATTGCTAGAGAAAGGATATATTCGGCCTAGTGCTTCTCCTTGGGGAGCGCCAGTGTTATTTGTGAAGAAAAAAGATGGAACCCTGAGGATGTGTATAGACTACAGGCAGCTTAACCAAGTGACTATCAAGAATAAGTATCCTCTTCCCAGAATTGATGATCTATTTGATCAATTACAGGGAGCGACAGTGTTCTCTAAGATTGATCTGAGATCAGGGTATTATCAGCTTAGGGTCAAGGATGAGGATATATTTAAGACTGCTTTCAGGACCAGGTATGGGCATTTCGAATTTTTAGTTATGCCTTTTGGACTGACGAATGCACCTGCTGTCTTCATGGATTTGATGAACAGGGTATTCCATGAGTTGCTTGACTCTTGTGTGGTGGTCTTTATAGACGATATATTGGTGTACTCTCAGACTACCTCAGATCATGTCAGTGATTTGCGCAGAGTATTGGAGATCTTGAGGAAGAACCGATTATATGCCAAGGCTAGTAAGTGTGAGTTCTGGCTAGAAAAGATCAGTTTTCTGGGACATGTGATTTCTGGTCAGGGGGTGTCTGTGGATCCAGTTAAAGTGCAAGCCATTCTTAATTGGGGAAGACCGACTAGTGCTACTGAGATCAGGAGTTTTCTGGGTTTGGCAGGTTACTACCGGCGATTTGTTGAGGGATTCTCCAAGTTGGCGGGTCCTTTAACTAAATTAACCAGAAAGGAAGCCAAGTTTATTTGGGATGACAAGTGTGAAGAAAGCTTTCAAGAGCTGAAGAGAAGGTTGACTAGTACACCAATCCTCATTATTCCTAGTGATGGGGAAAGGTTTACTGTTTATACGGATGCTTCTGGCAAAGGGTTGGGTTGTGTCTTGATGCAGAAGGGTTCTGTGGTAGCCTATGCTTCGAGACAACTAAAGGAGTATGAATTGAACTACCCTACTCATGATTTAGAGTTGGCGGCCGTAGTCTTTGCTTTGAAGATATGGCGTCACTATTTGTTGGGTCAAGAGTTTGATCTATTCACTGATCACCAGAGTCTCAAGTATATCTTCACTCAGAAGGAGTTGAACATGAGACAGAGGAGATGGATGGAGTTGATCAAAGATTATAACTTCTCTATTCAGTATCAGGCTGGAAAGGCCAATGTAGTAGCGGATGCACTGAGCAGACATCCAGTTACTTCAGTAGCTGCACTGCGGGTCAGTGAGTGGCAGTTACTGCAGGAGTTCAGAGATCTCAGGATCAGTGTTTCTCCTAGAGTTCAGACTGGTTATGTGGCTTTTCTCAGAGTACAGTCTGCTTTGTTGCAGAAGATCAGAGATCAGCAGTCTATGGATCCGAAATTAGTTCAGATCAGGGATAGTCTGGTTGATGGCGCAGTTCAGGATTTTAGCCTGTCTGATGATGGTATTCTTCGGTTTCATGGAAGGGTATGTGTCCCTGAGGAACCGAGCTTGAGGAAAGAAATATTGGAGGACAGCCATAACTCCAAATATTCTCTACATCCTGGCGTGACTAAGATGTATCAGGACCTCAAGAAGAGTTTTTGGTGGCCGGGCATGAAGAAAGAGGTATATGATTTTGTCTCTAGGTGTTTAACCTGTCAGACTGTGAAGGCTGAACACCAGAAGCCTGGTGGTTTGTTACAGCCCCTTCCTATTCCTGAGTGGAAGTGGGAATGCATCAGTATGGATTTTGTATGTGGTTTGCCCAGAACCAGATTGGGTCATGATGCTATTTGGGTGATTGTTGATAGACTCACTAAATCAGCCCATTTTCTTCCGATTAAGATGACTTATTCTCTAGAGAGGCTGGCTAGATTGTACATTGATGAGATAGTCAGACTGCATGGAGTGCCTGTTGATATCGTGTCTGATAGGGACTCTCGATTTCTGTCCAGATTTTGGAAGAGCTTACAGGAAGGTTTGGGTACTAAGTTGAGTTTTAGTACAGCATATCATCCTCAGTCTGATGGCCAGACGGAGCGTACTATACAGACTCTAGAAGACTTGTTGAGAGCTTATGTGGTCGATTGGAGTTCTGAGTGGAACCGGGATCTATCTTTGATAGAGTTTACTTATAATAATAGCTTCCACTCCAGTATTCAGATGGCTCCTTATGAGGCTTTGTATGGGAGAAGGTGTAGGACTCCCTTGTGTTGGGAGGAAACTGGTGACAGAATGATTTTGAGATCTGATGCAGTACAGGAGACTACTGATAAGGTCAGAGAGATCCGGGACAAACTGAAAATTGCTCGGGACAGACAGAAGAGTTATGCTGACGACCGTCGTCGTTCCCTGGAGTTTATGGTAGGGGATCATGTTTTCTTAAAGGTGTCACCTACTAAGGGTGTTATGAGGTTTGGCAAAAAGGGCAAGTTGAGCCCTAGGTTTGTAGGCCCTTTTGATATTATTGAGAGAGTTGGTCCAGTGGCTTACCGATTGGCTTTACCTCCTGCCATGGATCATGTGCATAATGTATTCCATGTCTCTGCTTTGAGGAAATATCATCCTGATCCATCTCATGTGTTGGAGTTGGAACCTCTTCAGATTCAGAGTGACTTGACATTTGAGGAAAGACTGAAAGTACCCCCTTAACCTAAGGGGGGTCCCCTTCTAGGGGGAGCAAAAACCCTAGACATATGGCGCATAAAACTTTTGCAGCGGAATTAAGGGTTTGAAAGAATCTATTGCATGATATATGATCAACTTAAGTAAACTTGAATTCATACCATAGCCATATGCGTTGGATGAAAACTTGGAAGGAAAGGCGCAAGCGAGCCTTCTCCTAAGGTGACGCACACAATTGGTGTCGCCTACTTTCCTTGGTGCTCCTTGTGCTAGCAAGGTTCCAAGAAGCCTTTGTCGAATGGAAGGGAGAAGAGATCGCCTTGCTTGAGTGAGTTTTTCTCTCTTGTCGTCCTCCTCTTCTCTAGCCGAGATGTTGTCTCGTCTAAGCCAAGCGTTGGCGACGAACAAAGAGAAGGGGGGGCGTGAAGTGTGGCAATCGTGAGTCATGGCCACGATTAGTAGAAGTGCTATCCAAAAATAGCATCCACTTCTCAACGTGCGCTCTTGGGTTTACCCAATCGCAAATGCCACATCACTTGAACCATGCGCTCAACCAATGAGCCAGTTCACATCGGTTTGGTCCAAGACCAATTAACCCAAGCAATATGGTCTAGATCTTACTTAAACCCTAAGGCTTCAGATCTAACCGTCAATCTCTTCGATGCTCTTGATCTGACCGATCTGGCATCTATTCTCCCGATCGAAGCTTACCGATCTCAAGCCCTAATCAATCAAACATGATCAGACTAGATCTCACTCACAATCAGAGATTAAATCCCTTTAAACTGAACCTGAACAATTCAGTCCACACGATCTGACTTAAGTAAGCCATATCATCAAATTGTGCGACCCTGAGGGTTTCCTTTAAATGTCGGTAACGATAATTCACATTATCACGATCAGTGAGGGGTATCTAGCAACACATCACTGTCTCCCGATATAAAGGAAAGAGTCTTCCAAGACTACACCCAAACCACAGCACAAGTGTGAATCATTTCACAAAGCATACATATTTCCTTTGCCACTGGATGTTCTTATTGGACAAGCCTGTCAAGCTCGTAACTCCAATATGATGAGCATGATCAGAACAGATGAACATAGTCACCTGGGTATGGCCATACACTTTTCTCAATCATCTCATCCAGGGGGCCCCTTTAGAACATCAGACTCCTTCAACAAGGAGACGGCAATCCTATGTCTATCACTAGTGCTCTAACCTGACTCAAGCTCACCATCCAAGATAGTCTATAATCATTATGTTTCAAATGATATTGAACCATCTCAAAACAATGACAATCATCATTTAGAAAACACAAGTGATCTCAAGTCAGAGGAAATGTGCCACTTGTCTTAATCAAGGAACATTCACATTGTGACAAACAATTGAACATCCTAGTAGGGTCTGTCCAGTACATCCAATGTACCCATGAGTCTACATCTTATTCCATGCTCGAAGCATCCTATAAGATTAGAACACATATTAGTCTTAACAATATCAAGGCTGTCTCATGTTCACCAAGATATATCGACTAAGGACATAATAGCATGTCAGCCGAGCTGAACAGCTTTGAGACATTATTCAGAAGAACATATATATTGCAGCAGACAATGTAGCTAACTGAATAACAACCATGCCTTTATAAACATAACAGTTTATTACATGATACAAATACATTCCCATAGGCCTCAAACATTAGCCTTAAGGGCATACCCCAACAATCTCCCACTTGCACTTAATCTAATGGTTGAGGAATCTCAAACCCATATTATTACAGTGCTTCTCATGCTTCTGCTGCGCCAGAGGCTTGGTAAGCGGGTCTGCCAGATTGTCATCTGTATGAACCTTGCATACTTTGATCTCGCCACGATCTATGATCTCCCTGATCAAATGAAACCGTCTCTGTATGTGCTTGGACTTCTGGTGCGACCGTGGTTCCTTTGCTTGTGCGATTGCTCCAGTGTTATCACAAAAGATAACCAAAGGATCTGCACTCGAAGGAACAACACCAAGTTCTCTCACGAACTTACGAATCCACACTGCCTCCTTGGATGCTTCCGAGGCTGCAACATACTCGGCTTCTGTTGTGGAATCAGCAACAATTGACTGTTTGAAACTCTTCCACACCACTGCACCTCCATTCAAGCTAAAAACATAGCCTGATTGCGATCGGAAATCATCCTGGTCCGACTGGAATGAAGCGTCAGTATATCCTTCAATACTGAGTTCTTCCTGACCACCATATATCAAGAACATATCTTTGGTCCTCCGCAGATATTTTAAGATGTTCTTGACTGCAATCCAGTGCGCCATACCTGGATTACTTTGGTAACGACTGGTCACGCTTAACCCGTAAGCGACGTCTGGGCGAGTACACAACATCGCATACATAATGGAACCAATAGCCGAAGCATAAGGCGTATTGTTCATTTCATCTTTCTCAGTCTGTGTTTGTGGACACTGACTCTTTGAAAGATTCAGACCATGTCTGACTAGAAGATATCCTTTCTTAGAATTCTCTAAGTGAAATCTCTCCAGGACCTTATCGATGTAAGTACTCTGGCACAGCCCGAGAAGCCTCTTAGATCTATCCCTGTAGATCTTCACACCTAACACATAGGCTGCTTCTCCTAAATCTTTCATCTGGAAACATTTCCTCAGCCATGCCTTCACAGCATGCATTTCAGGAATGTCATTTCCAATGATCAAGATGTCATCGACGTAGAGGACTAGGAAAGTAATCACGCTCCCACTAAACCTCTTATATACACACGGGTCATCCTCGTTCTTGATGAAACCAAATTCAGTGACTGATTCATCAAAACGAATATTCCAGCTTCTAGATGCTTGCTTAAGTCCATAAATGGACTTCTTTAACTTGCATATCTTATGACGATCTGCTGGATTAGTGAAACCCTCTGGTTGTGTCATGTACACATCCTCATCCAGATTTCCATTAAGGAAAGCTGTTTTCACATCCATCTGCCAAATCTCATAATCATAATATGCAGCTATCGCGAAAAGAATCCGAATAGACTTAAACATGGCTACAGGTGAGAAAGTTTCATCATAATCTATCCCGTAGATTTGTTTGAAACCTTTCGCAACTAGCCTGCCTTTATAGGTAACCACGTTACCATCCATGTCAATCTTCTTCTTGAAGATCCATTTACAGCCTATAGGGATAACTCCCGAAGGCGGATCAACCAAATCCCAAACTTGGTTATCTGACATGGAGTCCATCTCGGCGCGCATAGCCTCAAGCCATCTCGCTGACTCCGGTCCACTGACCCCATCCGCATAAGTGAGGGGTTCATCATTATCAATGATGTAGACTCCGTCATAGCGCTCAGGCTGTCGACGGATCCTACCCGATCTTCGCGGTTCCCGTGATATCTGAGCCTCAGGTTGTTCAATAACCTGTTCTACCGGCTCAGGCTCATCCAACTGTGCTTGGTCACTTTGTCCTTCTTCTGGATTCTCATCCAGTTTTATTTCTCTCCCACTGGCCTCTTGCAGAAGAAACTCCTTCTCAAGAAATATGGCCGTCCGAGCAACAAAAACCTTGTTCTCCTTGGGATCGTAGAAATAATAACCCTTAGTTTCCTTAGGGTAACCGACAAAGATACATTTGTCAGATCTGCTGTCTAGTTTCCCAGAGGCGAGCTTTTTGACATAAGCCTCGCAGCCCCAGATCCTGATAAATGTCAAGCTCGGCTGTTTCCCATACCATAACTCATATGGTGTCTTAGAAACTGCCTTGGATGGCACTCGGTTTAGTACCTTTGCAGCTGTTTCCAACGCAAAACCCCAAAAGGAGTATGGAAGAGTAGCCTGACTCATCATAGAACGAACCATATCAAGTAACGTTCTATTTCTCCTCTCGGACACACCATTCCATTGCGGTGTTCCTGGCGGAGTGAGCTGTGAGATAATCCCACACTCCTTTAGATAGTCAGTAAATGCATGACTTAGGTATTCTCCACCTCGATCTGAGCGAAGTGCCTTGATATTTCGGCCTAGCTGATTCTGTACTTCATTCTTGAACTCTTTGAACTTGTCAAAAGATTCACTCTTATGTCTCATCAGATAGACATACCCATATCTACTGAAATCATCAGTAAAGGTAATGAAGTACTGATAGCCACCTCTGGCATATTTACTAAATGGCCCACACACATCACTGTGTATAAGGTCAAGTAAACCTGAAGCCCTTTGACCTTTGTGAGGAAAAGGTGACTTCGTCATTTTACCCATTAAACAAGCTTTGCATGTATCAATCTCCTTATAGGAGAATGATCCCAGCAGTCCATGATCATGCAACCGCTTAATGCGTTTCTCGTTAATATGGCCTAAACGACTATGCCATAGCAAGGTGCTGTCATCAGCATACTTGGCTTTCTTAATATCAATTTGCTGTATCGAACATTCCATGTCCAACATGTATAACCCATTGTTAATTGAACCAGTTGCAAAAACAATATTATCAAAAGACAAAATACACTTTGAAATATTGCATTCAAAGGAAAATCCCTTCCTGACAAGAGCAGGAATGGAGATAATATTTTTAGTTATACTGGGAACAAAGTAACAACTGTTTAGTTCCAATACAAGTCCAGATGGTAAAGAAATAAAGTAGTCTCCTACAGCAACAGCAGCAACCCGTGCCCCGTTTCCAACTCGTAGGTCCACCTCATGCTGTCCCACCTGTCTTCTTCTCTTGAGTTCCTGTACATTTGAACAAATGTGAACTCCACATGCAGTGTCCAACACCCATGATATAGAAGAAGAAAACATGACCTCAGTCACGAATATACCTGAGCCAGAAGCGAAGCTTCCCCTCTTATCTCCTTGGAGCGCTTTACAGTCCTTTTTCCAGTGACCCAGCTGGCCACAGTGGAAACACCTGTATTCCTTGGACCGCTTCACCTTCTGCTTCAGAGCCTTGCTGTAATTCTTGACCGGGGCCTTGCCCTTCTTCCCCTTCTTCTTGTTCCTTGAAGGAACCATCAAGACAGAGGTCGAAGGCTTACCCTTCAGAGTCTCCTCAGTGGTCAAGAGCATATTCAGCAGCTCTGCCGGAGTACAATCGATTTTGTTCATATTAAAATTAATAATGAACGCGTCGAATGATGGCGGGAGAGACTGCAGAATAATGTCCACAGCAAGCTCCTGGTTGATGGTGTGCCCCAGTTTCTCCAGAGCCTCCTTGTGCCCAATCATCTTGAGCACGTGAGCTCCCACTGGGCTCCCTTCAGCCAGTTTGCTCTGAAAGAAGAGCTTAGTCAAATTATAGCGTTCAGTCCTCGCCTGTGCAGCATACAGCATCTTGAGGTTTGCTATAATCTGTATAGCTGACATATCCTCATGCTGACGCTGCAGCGGTGGCGTCATAGACGCTAGCATTAGGCAAGCGACATCAATGCTATCATTGACGTGCTTTTCATAGGCTTCCCGAACCGCCCTTGCGGCGTTCGGAGCGGGCTGCGGCGGTATCGCCGTCTCGAGGACATACAGTTTCCTCTCTGCCTTAAGAACGATCTTAAGGTGTCCAAACCAGTCAGAGAAGTTCGGCCCAGCAAACTTCTCTCTTTCCAGTAGGGATCGCACATTGAAGTTCATGGTGTTCGTTGCTGCAGGTATCTACAACAATGCAAGAACAGCAAGGTCAGTATCAATGTATAAGAATCAATCAGGACTTAAGAAAGATTCTTTTTCTCACTATTTTATCAGGCGTGAAAAATCCAGCAAAACAGCCCGAAAGAGTAGAACTCTTTTAGTGAGATGGGATCCAGATTTCATACTTGGTCTCCGCGTCCCGCTTAGGCGAGATAAGATGCACAGAGAGTACAAGCACTAGTTTCTGGTAGGCAGTCCCTGCCGATCGCCAACCCGTGCGATTCCCCTTCATCTGGGCAGTCCAGCAGACTGTGCCAACTGAGTTGGTACAACACAATCTCTGACCCCACAGATGGCTGCCTCCATGTGCTACCATATGCGCCACATATGTAGCCTACACGGTCAAGCTGACCCGACCTACTCCCTGGACCACCACGTGCTATGCTGAGCAACGAGAAGGGATAAATCCCTACTCTGTAACACGCAGGTGTAATCCCGCACCGTCTGAAGATAGATGGACGTGCCCACTGAGTGGGTACAACACGGCTCCAACGATAATCAGAACAGTGAGGTTTCGCGTCAGAAGGCTTACGAGCTTGATATTTTAGCGTTGGATTTTAACGGTCTTTTATCTTCTTGCCTATCATGCAATTTCTATGGTGATAGCAGAAGATAATTTAATCATGCAATTCTAATATTAAGCAATAAAAGAAAGCATGAATCTTATGTGGTAAAAGCCCATAGCCCTAGAAGACCTTAACCTAACTTAAGTCTTCATTTGCTCTTCATGGGTCTTTTGCTGCTCATCTGGCCCAAACCTGGGCCCAAGCGCCATCTGCAGCACAGGTGCGCCCACCAGGAATATGCGCCAGGTCCTAGGGTCGAACCCTAGACCTCCCACCTGGTCCAGCCACTTGCTGCATGCGCCTATGCCAAGTGTGCACTGTGCTCTTGTCAAATTAAATTACAAATTTAACTATCTAGACAAGAGTGACACGCAGGTCACTAACATTTTATAAATTAAAACAATGTGATGCGCAGATCACAATAATTAATTTACAATTTTTAATACAGGCACGCAGGCCCCAGCACAGCACACAATTAATATGGGCAGCCCACATAAGAAGAAATAAACAAGCATATGCAACATTCAAACATGTGATCCAACCAAGAAAATTAAATTTCGAAAACCCATAGGTATCAATTTTAATTTCCTTATTCGCCCTTACTACCTTACAACGGTCCATTACTAGGGATCCACTCATCCAACCTAGTCAAATCCACTGCCCTTGCACGCACCAAGTCCTAACTGACTTGCGTCGACCATAAGGTCAACTATGCATGCGCCAGGGCTGAACGACCACACTGAGGTCTGGCAAACGGGCGTGACCCCGGGCCTAACTCAGGTGCGTTCATTAGTTGTCTCAATCAGACATCGCTACACACCTGTCTGCAGTCGACCTATAGCCACCATAGGCTTGCGCCAAGGTGCTATCTGATCGACCCATTCAGGTTGTCAGATGATCTGATCAGACATTCTGGATCTAACCTAGGGGGTGACTTCAACCCTAGTAACCCGTCTAAGGGTTTAAAGTATGGGCTTAGATCTATTTGGAGCGCGCATGTAATAAGGATTTTAGATAAAACCTGAAAGCGCCAACAAGCAAAATAACATAGAAGGTGTAGGACTATACAGACTCTAGAAGACTTGTTGAGAGCTTATGTGGTCGATTGGAGTTCTGAGTGGAACCGGGATCTATCTTTGATAGAGTTTACTTATAATAATAGCTTCCACTCCAGTATTCAGATGGCTCCTTATGAGGCTTTGTATGGGAGAAGGTGTAGGACTCCCTTGTGTTGGGAGGAAACTGGTGACAGAATGATTTTGAGATCTGATGCAGTACAGGAGACTACTGATAAGGTCAGAGAGATCCGGGACAAACTGAAAATTGCTCGGGACAGACAGAAGAGTTATGCTGACGACCGTCGTCGTTCCCTGGAGTTTATGGTAGGGGATCATGTTTTCTTAAAGGTGTCACCTACTAAGGGTGTTATGAGGTTTGGCAAAAAGGGCAAGTTGAGCCCTAGGTTTGTAGGCCCTTTTGATATTATTGAGAGAGTTGGTCCAGTGGCTTACCGATTGGCTTTACCTCCTGCCATGGATCATGTGCATAATGTATTCCATGTCTCTGCTTTGAGGAAATATCATCCTGATCCATCTCATGTGTTGGAGTTGGAACCTCTTCAGATTCAGAGTGACTTGACATTTGAGGAAAGACTGAAAGTACCCCCTTAACCTAAGGGGGGTCCCCTTCTAGGGGGAGCAAAAACCCTAGACATATGGCGCATAAAACTTTTGCAGCGGAATTAAGGGTTTGAAAGAATCTATTGCATGATATATGATCAACTTAAGTAAACTTGAATTCATACCATAGCCATATGCGTTGGATGAAAACTTGGAAGGAAAGGCGCAAGCGAGCCTTCTCCTAAGGTGACGCACACAATTGGTGTCGCCTACTTTCCTTGGTGCTCCTTGTGCTAGCAAGGTTCCAAGAAGCCTTTGTCGAATGGAAGGGAGAAGAGATCGCCTTGCTTGAGTGAGTTTTTCTCTCTTGTCGTCCTCCTCTTCTCTAGCCGAGATGTTGTCTCGTCTAAGCCAAGCGTTGGCGACGAACAAAGAGAAGGGGGGGCGTGAAGTGTGGCAATCGTGAGTCATGGCCACGATTAGTAGAAGTGCTATCCAAAAATAGCATCCACTTCTCAACGTGCGCTCTTGGGTTTACCCAATCGCAAATGCCACATCACTTGAACCATGCGCTCAACCAATGAGCCAGTTCACATCGGTTTGGTCCAAGACCAATTAACCCAAGCAATATGGTCTAGATCTTACTTAAACCCTAAGGCTTCAGATCTAACCGTCAATCTCTTCGATGCTCTTGATCTGACCGATCTGGCATCTATTCTCCCGATCGAAGCTTACCGATCTCAAGCCCTAATCAATCAAACATGATCAGACCAGATCTCACTCACAATCAGAGATTAAATCCCTTTAAACTGAACCTGAACAATTCAGTCCACACGATCTGACTTAAGTAAGCCATATCATCAAATTGTGCGACCCTGAGGGTTTCCTTTAAATGTCGGTAACGATAATTCACATTATCACGATCAGTGAGGGGTATCTAGCAACACATCACTGTCTCCCGATATAAAGGAAAGAGTCTTCCAAGACTACACCCAAACCACAGCACAAGTGTGAATCATTTCACAAAGCATACATATTTCCTTTGCCACTGGATGTTCTTATTGGACAAGCCTGTCAAGCTCGTAACTCCAATATGATGAGCATGATCAGAACAGATGAACATAGTCACCTGGGTATGGCCATACACTTTTCTCAATCATCTCATCCAGGGGGCCCCTTTAGAACATCAGACTCCTTCAACAAGGAGACGGCAATCCTATGTCTATCACTAGTGCTCTAACCTGACTCAAGCTCACCATCCAAGATAGTCTATAATCATTATGTTTCAAATGATATTGAACCATCTCAAAACAATGACAATCATCATTTAGAAAACACAAGTGATCTCAAGTCAGAGGAAATGTGCCACTTGTCTTAATCAAGGAACATTCACATTGTGACAAACAATTGAACATCCTAGTAGGGTCTGTCCAGTACATCCAATGTACCCATGAGTCTACATCTTATTCCATGCTCGAAGCATCCTATAAGATTAGAACACATATTAGTCTTAACAATATCAAGGCTGTCTCATGTTCACCAAGATATATCGACTAAGGACATAATAGCATGTCAGCCGAGCTGAACAGCTTTGAGACATTATTCAGAAGAACATATATATTGCAGCAGACAATGTAGCTAACTGAATAACAACCATGCCTTTATAAACATAACAGTTTATTACATGATACAAATACATTCCCATAGGCCTCAAACATTAGCCTTAAGGGCATACCCCAACAAAGACCTCTTCGGATTGTGGATAGAAAGGATAAAGTTCTGAGGAACAAGACTATACCTTTGGTAAAGGTTATCTGGGGAAATCAGTCAGTTGAGGAGGCGACATGGGAGACTGAAGCTGATATGAGGAAATTTTATGCTTACCTCTTTGATGATATGGATGCTGAGCTTTAGAGGACTAAAGCTTTATAAGGAGGGAGGGATGTAAGATCCAAGGATCTTAAGTCCTGGTAAGCATTATTTGGATTTAAATAAAATCATTAGCTGTGATATTTTATTATGATTTAAATAAAATTATTGGATGCTAATTAACTGGCTTATTGATTGTTAAATTGTAATTATTTGATTTGTGATTTATATTGGTTGTTAATTTATGGTAAATTAATTAGAGATTAATGGTTGATTATGGGTTGTAAATTGTAAGTAATTAATTAGACCTTATTGGTTAATTAAACCTTATTGGATATTAATTAAATCCTTAATGGATTTCGTTAAGTGAATGGTTAGTGGATGTTAAATTTAATTAGTTAACTAGCTTATTGGATGTTAGTTTAACCCTTATTGGACTTTCACTTAAACCATGGGTTATTGGGTTTAAAATTCAAATTTAGTTAGTTAAATGGTTAAACCCTATTTGAATTAATGGGTTAATGGGTTAAGAGTTAAAACCGAAAATTCAAATTGATATTTCGGTTAGGGTAGAGTTTTGGCGATTTTTTTGGCTTGGAGAAATCTTGGGCGACGGCTTGAAGAACTTGGTGACTTCTAGGCGATTCTTGAAGAGTTCTTGAGGCGATTTTGGTGATTTCTCCATCTCTTTCCCTTTGGCGAATTATTCCTTGGTGTTTGGTAGCATCTTTCAAAGCCTTAGACGAATTTTTGGAAAGGTTTTTCACCTTGTGTTCTCGGTTCAAGGTGAGTGGGTTGTCTAATTGATTTCCATCTATTTGTTTGTGTTAATTGATGAGTTAGATGATATATTCGCTTGTTGGAAATCTTACCATGCTAAAACCGAATTTTGTAAAGTTGATTATATGATGAAAACCGAATTTTGTAAGGTTGATTATATCATGAAAACCGAATTTTTCAAAGGTGATTATATGATGATTATTTAACCGAAAAGTTGTATGAAATTTAAGGTATTTTTATAGGAATTTTGGTAGCATTAAATCATTGAATTTTGAGTATGAAATTCTTGTTAATTATAGTTAAACCGAAATCAATTTTGGTAACATTAAATCAATGATGTTTGTAGTTAACATGAAAACCGAAATCTTGATGTTCTTGATAATTGTTTATGAAAACCGAAATTGATGTTTGTAGTTAACATGAAAACCGAAACCTTGATGACCTTGATAATTGTCTATGAAAACCGAATTTTGGTGTTTGTAGTTAATATGTTACTTGTGGTAATTTGTAAAGTAATTTATATGAATACTTGTTTTAAATTTTAAGTTGATTTTATGGATGCTTGATATGACTGTTTCTTGGTGTGTGTAATATGTTAAATAATTATGGTGTTATATTTATGGCTAAGTATCTGTATTTGAGAAACTTGAGTGACAACATAGCAAGGTTTGATTAAACTAATCAGCATGAAATTTAAGGACTACACTATATTCGGTGATATTCGAATATAAAATATTATGTGTTATGTTATATAATTTTGAACAATATGTGTGATCATGTGAATTTTGAACATTATGTGTGATCTTGTGAATTTTGAACAATATGTGTGATTATGTGAATTTGGAAAATTATGGGTTATGTGAATTTGGAAAATTATGTGATTATGTGATGGTTAGGACTAAGGCTAGGTGTAACTATGAACTCAAGGGGATAGTCCTTATGTGTTATGTTAAGGGTTTGAATTTCAGCCCTGTATTGTGATATGTGAGGAGGTTGATGTTCAGGCTGCCTATTATGATTATTGTGATGGGGGTTGATGTTCAGCCTGCCCGATATGATTTTTGTGATGACTATCCTAGAGTCTAGTTGACACTTAGGAGTCCACCTTTGTGAAATATGAACTAAGATATGTCTGTTGTCCAGTAGGAACCTTTTGGGAGAACGGGTTTTGACGCAAAGTGCCATGTCTTGGTCAGATAGGGGCCACCTCTTGATGTCATTACTCTTTTATGTGATGGGGTAATATAAGACGCAAAGTGCCATGTCTTGATCAGACAGGGGCCACCTCTTGATGTCATTACTCTTTTATGTGACGGGGTGATATAAGACGCAAAGTGCCATGTCTTGATCAGACAGGGGCCACCTCTTGATGTCATCACTCTGATGTGTTATGGGGTGATAGAGCAAAGTGCCACGTCGTGACCTGACGGGGGCCACCTCTTGATTCTACTCACTATCCATGTTTATGTGTTGCACGAGATTTTGCAGCTCCCAGTGCTTTGGCCAAGCCGGGTTAGACCATATTGGTCACTACTGAATATGCTGGACAACTAGGTTAATTAAGTATGGTGTGTTTAGTTGGTTTAGAATATATGTGTTTAATTGGGTTAGAGTAAAACTCTAGAACCTGAATTTGTTATATACTAGTGTGTACATTTAACTGTCTATATGACTTCTGTTTCTTTATTTTGTTATATGTTGGCATAATGTTCTGTTAAATATTTTTAAAAATAATCTGCCTATATTTTTGAATGTATGTTATGGATGGTCGATTTAGACTATCCACTCACTGGGCTGTGTAGCTCACCCCTCACTATTTTCAGGCATAGAGCAGGGGCGCATGTCTTGAGTGCATTGGCGTGGATAATTATGCTGTTTGCTGTTTTAAGAATTTTTATGCTTAATTCTTGGGGCCGGTTGTGGCCTTAACATAAACTATATGAACTATGTGAATCATGAGACTATGTGAACTATGTGAAGTATGTTGCCAGTTAAGGCAGTCTTATGAGTTTGATTTTTGTGTCACCGCAGGCTTCAGCCTGGTTTCGGTGTTTGGTATGAGTTTATAAAATCGATTTTGTGATTTTGTTTTGAATTTCGGCTTGTTGTATATTCTGTGCAATCGGTTTTGATATACCCTGTAACTTGCATATGTCTAGTGCAAGTATTGCCTGGTGGCAGGTACCTTTATGGATTTTATGAATTGGAATCGGTTTTGATATAACTATTGCCTTGCATATGTCTAGTGCAAGGATTGCGTGGTGGCAGGTACCCTTATGAGATTTATGAGATTTGAGTTTTGTGAATTTGTGTGTATGGATTTATGGAAATTTTTCAGATCGTGTTTTCTTGAACTCGGTTTTACCTAGCATATGATCGATCTTATATGAAACATCCTGTATCATTTGTGAATTGTGCCATTTGTTTGGGGTTAAGAATGTGGGATGTTACATTGATGCTGTAAATTCCTATCGCAAGAGTGCTAACAAGAAACGCCGAGAAAGGAAATTCTCTGTAGGTGAACAGGTTATATTGCGGGTCAGGGAGGAGCGCATCCATGGATCTGGCTGCAAGTTGGACGCCAAGGGACTCGGACCATACACCATCATAGAAAAGATCAACGATAACGCTTACATCTTGGATCTACCACCGGACTTGGGGATCCCCACCACTGTCAATGTGGAGGATCTCACGCACTATGAGGAGCCGGTGCACATCGAGGAGTTGACTGACAGGCCTGAGTTACAGAGCATACTTGAAGATCAGACCCGACTCACCCCAGATAAGGTACAAGTGTTTTACCGTGTTAAATTTACGTCGGGTGAGGAGGCTTGGCTTCCCGAAGAAGAGTTGGCACAGGCCGCTCCGGAATTACTCCAAGGGTACAAGGATAATTCTCCAGAGGAGAATTCTTCCCACCCGGGGAGAAATGATGGAGGGGCCAGCCCTGCCCCAAGAAGGTCTGGAAGGACTAGGAGGAAGCCCCTCAGATATGGCTTTTCATCCTAGGTCACCTTTCTTTCCTTATTTGTAGTTTCCTTATTTGCCTTGAATAAAAGCCCTAGTGCATTGTGTAGTTTCCTTATTTGGTCATGCATTACTTCCTAGAATAGTCTACTGGCTTTTGTGTCAATAATTGGGCAGGTTATAGCCCAGCTCAAGGGAAGCTAGGAAGCTCAAGCCAAGTCACTCAAGTAGAGCTCCAAATATGGAAGGAGGCACTTCAACTAGAGACTTCAAGTTGAAGGGGCTTACATTGAATGCAACCCCACCTTCCAAATCAACCAAGGCGCCACCCAACATGATGAAGAATTCGAATGATATAAACCAGCCCACAAATTGCCAAGTGAAGAGCCATCAATGCGCCTAGCCATCAAGAATCAATCTAGATCCACAAATCAAGGGATCACCATCTAGATCCCCAATTTGTGGAATCACCTTTGGAAGCCTCTTAGCCGCCCATGCATCTTGAAGGAAGGTTTTCGAATTCAAATGACTCCAATGCAAGAAGCGCCATCTCATCCAAGCAAAGAAGGAAGGAGCCCAAGAGAATTCGGCTACAAGAAAGAAAGAATTTGAAATTCAAAATTGAGGATGGAATTGTATTAATTGAGCATTAATTTCCTCCATAATGTTGTGATTTGCGCCTAGGGTGAATTGTCACCCTTGCCCATGGCTTGTTGAGCCTATAAATTGTAACCTCCCCTCTCTTTGTCTATTAGTTGCCTAGTGAAAAAAATCCTTGTGTTAGCATTGGTGCTTGTGTCGCCTAAAGAAGTTTTCTACCTCCCCTCTCCTCTAAAGGGCCGAGCCCTTTCCCTTCTCCCCCCCCTTCTTCTCAAGCTCTCAACGCATCCAACCTTTGAAGGACTTTGCTTACTCTTGGCGAGGCTCTAAAGGATCTCATCCACCTTGATCTCGGCAAGCAACAAAGACTCTTCATAGTTCTTTCACTTTCGGCTAGCATGAAGGCAACACCAACAAGACTTCAATATCCGCTAAGTTCTTTCCCCTCTTTCATCTATGGTTTCTAGAACTTGTCCCTACACTAATCTGAATTTTATCTAAAGGTGACGCAAGGAATTAGAGGAATCTTTCCCTAAGCGCAAGGCTTCCTTCTTTCCCCCTCTTTCTCTTAGTTAAAGTGTTAAGGGAACTTGTGAGGCTTAACCTCCCCCTTAGTTTGGCTTTGTAATATGAATCCGTGGTGTGTGCGGATCTCGTTTGTCTGTGTTTGTTTGTAATGATGCAATACCTTCCATCAGAGTAGGACCGTTGAAGATCGGGACGATACGATCCTTCTATGCTCAAGGATCGCACTGTGAGTATTCCTACTAGTCTTTCAATTTGTAGTTTAATTGCTATTTCTTTTGGTAGTCTAAATAGTTTAGTGTCGTTTTCTTCTATTTTTAAAATACAAAAAATATTTTACAACTTCGTTAGAGTAAATTCGGGTTTTATCTAAAATACAAAAAAAATTATTTTCCTAAAGCGTTGTTTGAATGCACCCTTATTTGTGAGTGATCCCACCTCCATCAAAAATTTGTGTGATCCATGCTTGCGTTGAGTAGATCTAAATCTTATGATCATGCGAAAAATACATGCTATGAGATAGATGTATGTTTTTATTTTTGCTTGCGCATGATGCTTGTTGGCGCATGTTGAAGAGGTTTTTGTCAAAACTCATAATCTTGCGCGACTCCACTTAGATCTAAAAGCGCCTACTTGTAATACTTAGACGGGTTACTAGGGTTGAAGTCGTCGTCCAGTCTAGACCCAACAGCTTGATCAGACCATCTGACAGCCTAGATGGGTCAACCAGATAGCACCTATGCGCAAGCAAGAGGTGGCTATAGGTCGACTACAGAAAGGCGTGTAGCGATGTCTGATTGAGGCAACCAATGAACGCTCATGATTAAGGCCCAGGGTCACACCCGCTTGCCATAAATCGTGTGGGACGTTCAGCCCTTAAGGCATGCATTGTTGGCCATGAGGTCGACTCAAGTCGGTTATGACTTGGTGCATGCAAGGGCAAGTGGGTCTGACTAGGTCTGATGAGTGGATCCCTATTAATGGACCGTTGTAAGGTAGTAGGGCACATAAGGAAATAAAATTGTTGCCAATGGGATTTTCAAAAATTTTATTTTCTTGTTTGGATAACATGTTGCTTGTCTAACCATGTTGGGTGTCTATTTCATCTTATGTGGGCTGCCCTAATTGTATGCTGTGCTGGGGCCTGCATGCCTGGATTAATTGTAAATTATTTTTGTGATCTGCGAATCACATTTCAATTTATATTAATGTGTAATTGACCTGCGAGTCAAATCATGTCTAGATAGATTTAAATGTAAATTAATCAGACATGAGCACAGAGCATACATGGCAGAGGCGCATGCAGCAAGTGGTTTCACCAGTGGGAGGCCTAGAGTTCGACTCTAGTACAAGCGCATGCTACCTGGTGGGCGCATCTGAGCTGCAGAGGGCGCTTGGGCCCGGGCTGGGCCAGATGAAGTGCAAAAGACCCATGAAGAGCTCAAGTGAAGACTTATATTAAACTAAGGTCTTACTTAGGCTTAATGGGCATTTACTGAAAGTCCCTAAGGGGGGGGGGGGGGGGGGGCGAAACCCTAATAGGCGCATATGTATAATTTGTCGCAAAGCGGAATCTAGGGTTTCTAAGATCGCATGCATGAACATAAGATCAACTTGTTAAAAGATTGCAAAGATCGACAAGGGATCATACCATAGCCATTGCTTGGATGGTGCCTTGGAAGCTAGAGGGCAATGTGGCTCTCCTCCAAAGGTGCCGCACACAAGATGAGAAATGGCTTTCTCCTTGTCGTTCCTTGTGCTAGGAAGGATCTCCAAGTCTCCTGATCGCTTGAAGGGAAGATGAGATGATCTCTTGGCTAGGCCGAATCCACCTTGAGCGTCAAGACTCACCACACGAGAGGAGAGAGGCGACAAAAGGAAGATGCGAGCGAGAATAGAGCAATGCTCTCGAACGTGAGGCGTGTTTTCTATTTTGGAAACATAACTTCCAAAAATAGTAAACCCTCAATGTGTTCAACCGTTCACGCCAAGTGAACAAGTCGCAACATTCTCCTCTTTGAACCAAGCGTTCACTTGATGAACCGGTTCAATCTCATTTGGTCTAAAGACCAAATCAAACCAAGCATTGGTCTAGATCATATTAAACCATAAGGCTCAAGATCTAACCATTCATCTCTTGATGCTCTTGATCTCATCGATCTAGCATCAATTCTCTCGATCAAAGCTTACCGATCTCAAGCCCTAATCAATCAAACATGATCAGACCAGATCTCACTTACAATCAGAGTTTAAATCCCTTTAAACTGAACCAAAACAATTCAGTCCACACGATCTGACTTAAGTAAGCCATATCATCAAATTGTGCGACCCTAAGGGTTTCCTTTAAATGTCGGTAACGATAACTTACGTTATCACGATCAGTGAGGGGTATCTAGCAACACATCACTGTCTCACAATATAAAGGAAAGAGTCTTCCAAGACTACACCCAAACCACAGCACAAGTGTGAACCCAAGTCACTTGACATATGTGTTTCCTTTGCCACTGGATGTTCTTATTGGACAAGCGTGTCAAGCCTGTAATTCCAATATGATGAGAATGATTAGATCAGATGAACATAGTCATCTGGGTATGGCCATACACTTTCTCAATCATCTCATCCAGGGGGCCCCAACAGAACATCACACTCCAAAAAGGAGATGGCAATCCTATATCTATCACTAGTGCCCTAACATGACTCATGCTCATTATCCAAGATAGTCTATAACCATTATGTTTCAAATGATATTGAACTACCTCAAAACAATGCCAATCATCATTTAGAAACACAAGTGATCTCAAGTCAGAGGAAATATGCCACTTGTTTGCATATAAGGATTATTCACATTGTGACAAGCAATCGAATATCCTAAGTAGGGTCTGTCCAGTACATCCAATGTACCCATGAGTCTACATCTTATTCCATGCTCGAAGCATCCTATAAGATTAGAACACATATTAGTCTCAATCATATCAAGGTTGTCTCATGTTCACGAAGATATCTCGACTAAGGACAATACTGCATGTCAGCCAAGCTAAACACCATTGAGACATTATTCAGAAGTATACATATTGCAGTAGATAATGCAACAACCTGAATAACAACCATTGCCTTTATAAACATAGAGTTTATACATGATACTGATACAATCCCAAGGCCTCAAACATTAGCCTTAAGGGCATACCCCAACAATCTCCCACTTGCACTTAATCTAATGGTTGAGAAATCTCAAACCCATATTATTACAGTGCTTCTCATGCTTCTGCTGCGCCAGAGGCTTTGTAAGCGGGTTAGCTAGATTGTCATCTGTATGAACCTTACAGATCTTGATCTCTCCTCGATCAATGATCTCCCGGATCAAGTGAAACCTTCTCTGTATGTGCTTGGACTTCTGGTGCGACCGTGGTTCCTTTGCTTGTGCTATTGCTCCAGTGTTATCACAGAAGATAACCAAAGGATCTGCACTTGAAGGAACAACACCAAGTTCCTGAACGAACTTACGAATCCACACTGCCTCCTTGGATACTTCTGAGGCTGCAACATACTCGGCTTCTGTTGTGGAATCAGCAACAATTGATTGTTTGAAACTCTTCCACACCACTGCTCCTCCATTCAAGCTAAAAACATAGCCTGATTGCGATCGGAAATCATCCTGGTCAGATTGGAACGAAGTGTCAGTATATCCTTCAATACTGAGTTCTTCCTGACCTCCATAAATCAAGAACATATCTTTGGTTCTCCGAAGATATTTCAAAATGTTCTTGACCGCAATCCAGTGTGCCTTCCCTGGATTACTTTGGAATCGACTGGTCACGCTTAACCCGTAAGCGACGTCTGGGCGAGTACACAACATCACATACATAATGGACCCAATAGCCGAAGCATAAGGCGTATTGTCCATTTCATCTTTCTCAGTCTGTGTTTATGGACACTGACTCTTTGAAAGCTTCAGACCATGTCTGACTGGAAGATATCCTCTTTTACAATTTTCTAAATGGAATCTCTCCAGGACTTTATCGATGTAAGTACTCTAGCACAGCCCGAGAAGCCTCTTAGATCTATCTCTGTAGATCTTCACACCTAATACATAGGCTGCTTCTCCTAAATTTTTCATCTGGAAACATTTTCTTAACCATGCTTTGACGGCATGCAGTTCAGGAATATCGTTTCCAATGATCAAGATATCATCGACGTAGAGGACTAGGAAAGTAATCACGCTCCCACTAAACCTCTTATATACACACGGGTCATCTTCATTTTTGATGAAACCAAATTTACAGATTGATTCATCAAAACGAATATTCCAGCTTCTCGATGCTTGTTTAAGTCCATAAATGGACTTCTTTAATTTGCATATTCTATGACGATCTGATGGATTGATGAAACCTTCAGGTTGTGTCATATACACATCCTCTTCTAGTTTTCCATTAAGGAAAGCGGTCTTCACATCCATTTGCCAGATCTCATAATCATAATATGCCGCTATCGCGAGAATAATCCGAATAGACTTAAACATGGCTACAGGAGAGAAAGTTTCATCATAATCTATCCCGTAGATTTGTTTGAAACCTTTCGCAACTAGCCTGCCTTTATAGGTAACCACGTTACCATCCATGTCAATCTTCTTCTTGAAGATCCACTTACAGCCTATAGGGATTACTCCCGGAGGCGGATCAACCAAATCCCAGACTTGGCTATCTGACATGGAGTCCATCTCGGCGGATCAACCAATTTACTGTTTTAAGTAATTTTAGCACCTGCATGATTTATCTTTCTGCTATCGCCATAGGATATGCATGATAGTAAGAAGATAAAAGGACCGTTAAAATCCAATGTTAAATATCAAGCACGTAAGCCTTCTGACGTGAAACCTCACTGTTCTGACTATCGTTGGGGCCGTGTTGTACCCACTCAGTGGGCACGCCCATCTATCTTCAGACGGTGTGTGATTACACCTGCGTGTTACAGAGAAGGGATTTATCGCTTCTCGTTGCTCAGCATAGCACGTGGTGGTCCAGGGAGTAGGTCAGGTCAGCTTGACCATGTGGGCTACATATTGAGCATATGTTAGCTATATGGAGGCAGCCATCTGTGGAATCAGAGACTGTGTTGTACCAACTCAGTTGGCACAGTCTTCTGGATTGCCTAGATGAAGGGGAATCGCAAGGGTTGGCGATTGGCATGGATAGCCTACCGGTGATTAGTGCTTGTACTCTCTGTGCATCTTATCACACCTGAGCGGGACGCGGAGACCAAGTATGAAATCTGGATCCCATCTCACTAAAAGAGTGTTACTCTTTCGGACTGTTTTAATGGATTTTTCAGTCAGATAAAATAGTGAGAAAAGAATCATTCTTAAGTCCTGGATTGATTCTAACATTGATACTGACCTTGTTGTTCTTGCAATGTTGTAGATTACTGCAGCAACGAACACCACAGCGTTCAATGTGCGATCCTTACTGGAAAGGGAGAAGTTTGCTGGGCCAAACTTCTCAGACTGGTACGGACACCTTAAGATTGTTCTTAAGACTGAGAGGAAACTGTATGTCCTTGAGACGGCAATACCGCCTCAACCCGCTGCGAACGCCGCAAGGGCGGTTCGGGATGCTTATGAGAAGCATGTCAATGATAGCATTGATGTCGCTTGCCTTATGCTTGCGTCTATGACGCCAGAGCTTCAGCGTCAGCATGAGGATTTATCTGCTATTGAAATTATAGCAAATCTCAAGATGCTGTATGCTGCACAGGCAAGGACTGAACGCTATAAATTGACAAAACTTTTCTTTCAGAGCAAACTGACTGAAGGGAGTCCAGTGGGAGCTCACTTACTCAAGATGATTGGGTACAAATAGGCTCTAGAGAAACTGGGACACACCATCAATCAGGAGCTTGTTGTAGACATTATCCTGTAGTCTCTCCCGGCCTCTTTCGATCCGTTCATCATTAATTTTAATATGAACAAGATCGACTGTACCCCGGCAAAGTTACTGAACATGCTCTATACTACAGAGCAGACTCTTGAAAAGGGAAAGCCTTCATCCTCTGTCTTGATGATTCCTTCAAGGAACAAGAAGAAGGGGAAGAAGGGCAAAGCCCCTGTCAAGAGCTACAACAAGGCTCTGAAACAAAAGATCAAGCGGTCGAAGGAATACAGATGTTTCCATTGTGGCCAGCTGGGTCACTGGAAGAAGGACTGTAAAGCGCTCCAAGGAGATAAGAAGGGAAGCAAGCCTTTCACTTCTAGCTCAGGTATTTTTGTGACTGAAGTCATGATATCTTCTTCTTCTTCTATTTCATGGGTGTTGGACACTGCATGTGGAGTTCACATTTGTTCAAATGTACAGGAACTCAAGAGAAGAAGACAGGTGGGATAGCATGAGGTGGACCTACGAGTTGGAAACGGGGCACGGGTTGCTGCTGTTGCTGTAGGACAATATTACATCTCTTTACCATCTGGTTATGTATTAGAACTGGACAATTGTAATTTTGTACCGAGCATAACTAAGAATATTATCTCTATTCCTGCTCTTGTCAGGAAAGGGTTTTTCTTTGAATGCAAAACTTTAAAGTGTTGTATTTCTTTAGATAATATTGTTTATGCTACTGGGTCAATTAACAATGGGTTATTCATGTTGGACATGGAATGTTCTGTACAACAGATTGATAATAAGAAAGCCAAGTATGCTGATGATAGCACCTTGCTATGGCATAGTCGTTTAGGCCATATTAACAAGAAGCGCATTAAGCGGTTGCATGACCATGGACTGGTGGGATCATTCTCCTATGAGGAGCTTGATACATGCAAAGCTTGTTTAATGGGTAAAATGACGAAGTCTCCTTTTTCTAATAAAGGTCAAAGGGCTTCAGGTTTACTTGACCTCATTCACAGTGATGTGTGTGGGCCATTTAGTAAACATGCCAGAGGTGGCTACTTATACTTCATTACTTTTACTGATGATTTCAGTAGATACGGTTATGTCTATCTGATGAGACATAAAAGTGAATCTTTTGACAAGTTCAAAGAGTTCAAAAATGAAGTACAGAATCAATTAGGCCGAAATATCAAGGCACTTCGCTCAGATCAAGGTGTAGAATACTTGAGTCGAGAGTTTACTGACTATCTGAAGGAGTGTGGGATTATCTCACAGCTCACTCCGCCAGGAACACCGCAATGGAATGGTGTGTCCGAGAGGAGAAATAGAACCTTATTGGATATGGTTCGTTCTATGATGAGTCAGGCTACTCTACCTTACTCCTTTTGGGGATTTGCACTGGAAACAGCTGCAAATGTACTAAACCGAGTGCCATCCAAGGCCGTTTCAAAGACTCCATATGAGTTATGGTATGGGAAACAGCCGAGCTTGACATTTATCAAAATCTGGGGTTGCGAGGCTTATGTCAAAAAGCTCGCCTCTGGGAAACTGGAGAGCAGATCTGATAAATGTATCTTTGTCGGTTACCCTAAAGAAACTAAGGGTTATTATTTCTATGATCCCAAGGAGAACAAAGTATTTGTTGCTCGTACGGCTATTTTTCTTGAGAAGGAATTTCTTCTGCAAGAGGCCAGTGGGAGAGAAATAAAGCTGGATGAAAATCCAGAAGAAGGACAAAGTAGTCAAACTCAGTTGGATGAGCCTGAGCCAATAGTACAGGTTATTGAACAACCAGAGGCTCAAATATCACGGGAACCGCGTAGATCGGGAAGGATCCGTCGACAGCCTGAGCGCTATGACGGAGTCTACATCATTGATGATGAACCCCTCACTTATGCGGATGCGGACAGTGGACCGGAATCAGCAAGATGGCTTGAAGCTATGCGAGCCGAGATGGACTCCATGTCAGATAACCAAGTCTGGGATTTGGTTGATCCGCCTCCGGGAGTAATCCCTATAGGCTGTAAGTGGATCTTCAAAAAGAAGATTGACATGGATGGTAACGTGGTTACCTATAAAGGCAGGCTAGTTGCGAAAGGTTTCAAACAAATCTACGGGATAGATTATGATGAAACTTTCTCTCCTGTAGCTATGTTCAAGTCTATTCGGATTATTCTCGCGATAGCTGCATATTATGATTATGAGATCTGGCAGATGGATGTGAAGACCGCTTTCCTTAATGGAAAACTGGAAGAGGATGTGTATATGACACAACCTGAAGGTTTCATCAATCCATCAGATCGTCATAAAATATGCAAATTAAAGAAGTCCATTTATGGACTTAAGCAAGCATCGAGAAGCTGGAATATTCGTTTTGATGAATCAATCTGTGAATTTGGTTTCATCAAAAATGAAGATGACCCGTGTGTATATAAGAGGTTTAGTGGGAGCGTGATTACTTTCCTAGTCCTCTACGTCGATGATATCTTGATCATTGGAAACGATATTCCTGAACTACATGCCGTCAAAGCATGGTTAAGAAAATGTTTCCAGATGAAAGATTTAGGAGAAGCAGCCTATGTATTAGGTGTGTGTTGGGGTATGCCCTTAAGGCTAATGTTTGAGGCCTTGGGATTGTAATAGTATCATTGTATAAACTCTTAAGTTTATAAAGGCAATGGTTGTTATTCAGGTTGTTACCTTGTCTGCTGCAATTAGCGTACTTCTGAATAATGTCTCAAAGCTGTTCAGCTAGGCTGACATGCTATAAAGTCCTTAGTCGAGATATCTTGGTGAACATGAGACAGCCTTGATATGCTTGAGACTAATATGTGTTCTAATCTTATAGGATGCTTCGAGCATGGAATAAGATGTAGACTCATGGGTACATTGGATGTACTGGACAGACCCTACTAGGATATTCAATTGCTTGTCACAATGTGAATGATCCTTGATTGCAACAAGTGGCACATGTCCTCTGACTTGAGATCACTTGTGTTTCTAAATGATGATTGTCATTGTTTTGAGGTAGTTCAATATCATTTGAAACATAATGGTTATAGACTATCTTGGATAATGATCATGAGTCAGGTTAGGGCACTAGTGATAGATAGAGGATTGCCGTCTCCTTGTTGAAGGAGTGTGGTGTTCTATAGGGGCCCCCTAGATGAGATGATTGAGAAAGTGTATGGCCATACCCAGGTGACTATGTGCATCTGATCTAATCATGCTCATCATATTGGAGCTACAGGCTTGACACGCTTGTCCAATAAGAACATCCAGTGGCAAAGGATACATGCATGCCTTGTGAATAGATTCACACTTGTGCTGTGGTTTGGGTGTAGTCTTGGAAGACTCTTTCCTTTATATCGGGAGACAGTGATGTGTTGCTAGATACCCCTCACTGATCGTGATAACGTGAGTTATCGTTACCGACATTTAAAGGAAACCCTCAGGGTCGCACAATTTGATGATATGGCTTACTTGAGTCAGATCGTGTGGACTGAATTGTTTGGGTTCAGTTTAAAGGGGTTTAATCTCTGATTGTAAGTGAGATCTGGTCTGATCATGTTTGATTGATTAGGGCTTGAGATCGGTAAGCTTCGATCGAGAGAGATGATGCTAGATCGGTGAGATCAGGAGCATCAGGAGATGAACGGTTAGATCTTGAGCCTTAGGGTTCAATGTGGTCTAGACCAAGTGGCTTGGCTTAATTGAGATCTTGAACCAAATCTAATAGAACCGGTTCACTATGTGAACGTTTGGTTCAATTAGTGAGAAGTTTCGAGCGTTCACTTGGAGTGAACGCAAGAACCATAAACACTTACCATTTGTGGATGGCGGTTTTCTATGTTGAAAACCAAAACGCCTCCATGTGGTAAATGGGGGTTGATCGAACTTCACTTGGCTTCTTGCAATTTTTGCGTGTGAAAGAAGTGGTGGACGAAGGTGTGGAGCTCTCGGCCAAGCTTGATCTCTCATCATCCCCTTCCATTCGACAAGAAAGCTTGGGTGCCTTGCTAGCACAAGGGACGCCAAGGAAGTAAGCGCTCTTCATCTTGTGTGTGAACTTTTGGAGGAGATCTAAGTTGCTCTCTTCTTCCAAGCCGACCTCCAAGGCAATGGCGTTGGTATGAATCTCCTTCTTGATCCAATCAATAGATCTAAGTTGATTATATGAGCATATATGCGATTGTCTTGATGAAACCCTAGCAAAATGCATGCGCCCCCTGAATTAGGGTTTTTCATCTGCTTGCGCTCCCCGACGAAGGGGACTCTTCAATTGGTATCAGAGCTAGGATCTTATATGTTTCATATGATTGCTTAAGGTGATCCTTGTTTGCGCTTATGATCTAAGTTTTCTCATCATGCGATAATACTAGTTGAAAGTATTTTTTGTGGCGCATATATGAGATTGTTCTGGTGGCGCATGTGTAAGGTTGATTTTGTTGATACATGTATATTGCTTACATTATTGCGCATGTTACATGTTGTTGTTTTATCAAAAACTTTCCTTGCGCGCCTTTGACTAGATCTAAGTTGCGCCTACTGTAAACCCTTAGACGGGTTGATGGGGTTGAAAGCATCATCTAGTTTAGATCAACCTAGTCTGATCAGACCATCTGGCAGCCTAGATGGATCGACCAGATGGCACCTGTGCGCAAGCACAAGGTGGCTATAGGTCGATTGCATCACAGGCGTGTAGCGAGGTCTGGTTGAGACAACCTGTGAACACACATAAGTTAGGCCCGGGGTCACACCCGCTTGCCAGAACTCATGTTGGTTGTTCAACCCTTGGCGCATGCATGGTTGACCATTAGGTCAACTCGAGTCAGTTAGGACTTGGTGCATGCAAGGGTATGGATCTAACTAGATTGTTGAGTGGATCCCTATCAATGGACCGTTGTAAGGTTGTAGGGCACATAAGGAAATTAAAATTGATGCCAATGGGGTTTTCAAAATTTTATTTTCTTTGTAAGGGATCACATGATGATTGATTGATGCCATATGCTTGTTTATTTTATCTTATGTGGAATGCCCATTTTAATGTGTGCTGTGCTGGGGCCTGCGAGCCTGGTAAATTGTAAATTATTATTTTTGTGATCTGCGTATCACTTTAATTAATTTACTGTATAATTGACCTGCGAGTCAATCTTGTCTAGATAGATCAAAATGTATTTTGATTAGACAAGAGCACAAAGGCACACATCCCAGAGGGGCATTCAGCTGGTGGTGCACCTGAGGTGCTCTTGGCGCAAGGGCCCTGGGTTGGACCAGATGATGCTAAAGACCCAAGAAGAGCAAGTGAAGACTTAAGTATCTTAAGGTCTTACTTAGGCTATAGGCTTTTACCACATAAGATCCATGCTTTCTGTTATTGTTTATATAAGTAGAACAGCATGATTTATTTATCTTCTGCTATAGCCATAGGATTTGCCTGATAGTAAGAAGATAAAAGACCGTTAAAATCCAAACGCTAAAATATCAAGCACGTAATGCCTTCTAACGCGAAACCTCACCTTTCTGATTATCGTTGGAGCCGTGTTGTACCCACTCAGTGGGCACGTCCATCTATCTTCAGACGGTGTGTGATTTCACCTGCGTGTTACAGAGAAGGGATTTATCGCTTCTCGTTGCTCAGCATAGCACGTGGTGGTCCAGGGAGTAGGTCGGGTCAGCTTGACCATGTAGGCTACATATTGAGCATATGGTAGCCATATGGAGGCAGCCATCTGTGGGATCAGAGACTGTGTTGTACCAACTCAGTTGGCACAGGCTGCTGGATTGCCCAGGTGAAGGGGAATCGCACAGGTTGGCGATTGGCTGGGACAGCCTACCAGAAATTAATGCTTGTCATCTCTGTGCATCTTATCTCGCCTGAGCGGGACGCGGAGACCAAGTATGAAATCTGGATCCCATCTCACTAAAAGAGTTCTACTCTTTCGGGCTGTTTTGCTGGATTTTTCAGTCAGATAAAATAGTGAGAAAAAGAATCTTTCTTAAGTCCTGGATTGATTCTATACATTGATACTGACCTTGCTGTTCTTGCATTGTTGTAGATTCCTGCAGCAACGAACACCATGAGCTTCAATGTGCGATCCCTACTGGAAAGGGAGAAGTTTGCTGGGCCAAACTTCTCAGACTGGTTCGGACACCTTAAGATCGTTCTTAAGGCAGAGAGGAAACTGTATGTCCTCGAGACAGCTGTGCCGCCTCAACCCGCTGCGAACGCCGCAAGGGCGGTTCGTGATGCTTATGAAAAGCACGTCAATGATAGCATTGATGTCGCTTGCCTGATGCTAGCGTCTATGACGCCACCGCTGCAGCGTCAGCATGAGGATATGTCGGCTATAGAAATTATAGCGAACCTCAAGATGTTGTATGCTGCACAGGCGAGGACAGAACGCTATAATCTGACAAAGCTTTTCTTTCAGAGCAAACTGGCTGAAGGGAGCCCAGTGGGAGCTCACGTGCTCAAGATGATTGGGCACAAGGAGGCTCTGGAGAAACTGGGGCATACCGTAAACCAGGAGCTTGCTGTAGACATTATTCTGCAGTCTCTCCCGCCCTCTTTCGATGCGTTCATTATTAATTTTAATATGAACAAGATCGATTGTACCCCGGCAGAGCTGCTGAATATGCTCTTGACAACTGAGGAGACTCTGAAGGGAAAGCCTTCAACCTCTGTCTTAATGGTTCCTTCTAGGAACAAGAAGAAGGGGAAGAAGGGCAAAGCCCCTGTCAAGAACTACAGTAAGGCTCTGAAACAAAAGGTTAAGCGGTCGAAGGACAACAGGTGTTTCCACTGTGGCCAGCTGGGTCACTGGAAAAAGGACTGTAAAGCGCTCCAAGGAGATAAGAGGGGAAGCATCGCTTCTGGCTCAGGTATATATGTGACTGAGGTCATGTTATCTTCTTCTTCTATTTCATGGGTGTTGGACACTACATGTGGAGTTCACATTTGTTCAAATGTGCAGGAACTCAAGAGAAGAAGGCAGGTGGGACAGCATGAGGTAGACCTACGCGTTGGAAACGGGGCACGGGTTGCTGCTGTTGCTGTAGGAGACTATTTCATTTCTTTACCATCTGGCATTGTATTGGAATTAAACAATTGTTATTTTGTACCCAGTATAACCAAGAATATTATCTCTATTCCTGCTCTTGTCAGGAAAGGATTTGCCTTTGAATGCAATATTTCAAAGTGTGTACTTTCTCTTGATAATATTGTTTATGCTACTGGTTCAATTAACAATGGGTTATTCATGTTGGACATGGAATATTCTATACAAAACAGTGATAATAAGAAAGCCAAGTATGCTGAAGACAGCACCTTGTTATGGCATAGTCGTTTAGGCCATATTAACAAGAAGCGCATTTAGCGGTTGCATGATCATGGACTGCTGGGATCATTCTCCTATGAGGAGATTGATACATGCAAAGCTTGTTTGATGGGTAAAATGACGAAGTCACCTTTTCCTAACAAAGGTCAAAGGGCTTCAGGTTTACTTGACCTTATACACAGTGATGTGTGTGGGCCATTTAGTAAACATGCCAGAGGTGGCTATTGTAACATCCCACATTCTTAACCCCAAACAAATGGCACAATTCACAAATGATACAGGATGTTTCATATAAGATCGATCATATGCTAGGTAAAACCGAGTTCAAGAAAACACGATCTGAAAAATTTCCATAAATTCATACATACAAATTCACAAAACTCAAATCTCATAAATCTCATAAGGGTACCTGCCACCACGCAATCCTTGCACTAGACATATGCAAGGCAACAGTTATATCAAATCCACAGCTATATTAAATCCGTATCAAAACCAAAAAATCCAAAAAGGTACCTGCCACCAGGCAATACTTGCACTAGACATATGCAAGTTACAGATATATCAAAATCGATTACAAAGAATACACCATAAACCGAAATTCACAACAAAATCACAAAATCGATTTTATAAACTCATATCAAACACCGAAACCAGGCTGAAGCCCGCGGTGACACAAAAATC
This sequence comes from Costus lasius, assembly GCA_027563935.2. Lineage (NCBI taxonomy): Eukaryota > Viridiplantae > Streptophyta > Magnoliopsida > Zingiberales > Costaceae > Costus > Costus lasius. The sequence continues at coordinate 89,307,266 of CM050446.2, forward strand.
AAACTCATAAGACTGCCCTAACTGGCAACATACTTCACATAGTTCACATAGTCTCATGATTCACATAGTTCATATAGTTTATGTTAAGGCCACAACCGGCCCCAAGAATTAAGCATAAAAATTCTTAAAACAGCAAACAGCATAATTATCCACGCCAATGCACTCAAGACATGCGCCCCTGCTCTATGCCTGAAAATAGTGAGGGGTGAGCTACACAGCCCAGTGAGTGGATAGTCTAAATCGACCATCCATAACATACATTCAAAAATATAGGCAGATTATTTTTAAAAATATTTAACAGAACATTATGTCAACATATAACAACATAAAGAAACAGAAGTCATATAGACAGTTAAATGTACACACTAGCATATAACAAATTCAGGTTCTAGAGTTTTACTCTAACCCAATTAAACACATATATTCTAAACCAACTAAACACACCATACTTAATTAACCTAGTTGTCCAGCATATTCAGTAGTGACCAATATCTGTAACTTGCATATGTCTAGTGCAAGTATTGCCTGGTGGCAGGTACCTTTTTGGATTTTATGGTTTTGATACGGATTTAATATAGCTGTGGATTTGATATAACTGTTGCCTTGCATATGTCTAGTGCAAGGATTGCGTGGTGGCAGGTACCCTTATGAGATTTATGAGATTTGAGTTTTGTGAATTTGTATGTATGAATTTATGGAAATTTTTCAGATCGTGTTTTCTTGAACTCGGTTTTACCTAGCATATGATCGATCTTATATGAAACATCCTGTATCATTTGTGAATTGTGCCATTTGTTTGGGGTTAAGAATGTGGGATGTTACAGAATGGTATCAGAGGAGTTGGCTAGCTAAAACTTAGTTTGGGGGAAAACATGTTTGTGTATTGCTAGACACCTGTTAGGTTTATGATTGTTTCCTGACTATGATATGATATGTGTGTGTAGGCATTTAAGATGGTGCGGACCAGAGGAAATGCTAGTGATGAGGGCGAGCAGACCCCGAACCTCATGAGAACTATTGAGGCTCTGACTGGCATGGTTCAGCAACAAGGTGCTATGATAGAGAGGCAAGCTCAGATGCTGCAGCAGCAGCAGACTCAGCACCAAGAAGCACAACAGCAGCTTTTGCAGCAGCTGACTCGAGAGAGACCCCAGACTACTACTCGGGCAGTGGGGGATGACTCTCAGGAGGGCGCTCACAGGCGCTATGCTTCACTTGTGAGTGAATTCCAGAAACTGGGTCCTAGCTCATTTTATGGAGGCTCAGAATCCAGTACTGCCGAGAACTGGCAGTTGTGCTTGGAAAAGATTTTCCAAGTTATGCGTTGCTCGGACGAAGACAAGTTATGTCTGACCACCTATATGATGCGTACTGACGCAGATGAGTGGTGGAAAGGCGTGGTGAGACTTGCCGAAGAAAGACATGAGACTGTAGATTGGCCTTACTTCTTGTCTCGATTTAACGAGAAGTACTTCCCAGATAGTTTGGTGGAGGACCGAGAAGTGGCATTTATTCACCTGGAGCAGGGTGATATGACGGTGGACCAATATGAAGTACAGTTCACAAAATTGGGAAAGTATGCTCCTCACCTGATAAACACTGAAAGGAGGAGAGCTACTAAGTTTCTCAGAGGTCTCAGATGGGACATTAGAGAGCAGGTTGGTGCTCAACACTTGGAGACCTATGTTGAAACTGTTGGGCGAGCGCGCACCATTGAGAGGTATATATCTGAGAGGAGTTCTCATGTTGCCGTGACAGTAGTTCCTGCAGCTGAGGCGGCGGTTCCTCAGCATGGCAGTGGCGGCAAGGGTAAGAAGTACCCTAGGCATAAAGATTATAAGAAGAGCGGGTATAAGCCTTACTCCTACAAGGCACCGCAGCAGACCAGGGATGCACCGCAGCAGTTCAGGGATGCCAGGGATGTAAGAAACGGTATCACTTGTAGTTATTGTGGGCTCAAGGGACATTTAGTGAAAGATTGTCATAGGAAGAATGGTATATGCTTCAGGTGTAAGAAACCAGGGCACATGGCTAAGGACTGCAAAGAACCTGAGATGCAACCTAGAGGCGCAGATAAGCCTACAGTCCAGACTAGAGTGTATGCTGTGGCTGAGAAGGATACACGAGCTTCCCGATCCGTCGTGGAAGGTACTTTATTCGTATTTGATCAGTTAGCCCGCATATTATTTGACCCTGGTGCAAATTTATCTTTTGTATCTGTTAAGTTTGCTGCATGTTTACCTGTGTTACCTAAGGTGATGAATTATGCTGTGTCTGTGAGTACTCCCTTAGGAAAATCGTTATCTACAGATACTGTTTGTGCTGACTGTGTAGTACATGTAGAGGGTTATGAGTTTCTGGTAGATCTAATCCTCTTAGACATGCAAGATTATGATATCATCTTAGGAATGGATTGGTTGTCTTCCCATCATGCCTCTGTGGATTGCTTTGAGAAAGTAATCACTTTGAATTTGTTAGATGGGAATCGACTGTTTGTGAGAGGTCTAGTGTCAGACCAAGGACCGCATGTGATATCTTTCCTGCAGGCCAGGAAATTACTTGCTAATGGGTGCAAGGGTTATCTTGCGCATGTTAAGGTGCAGGATGATTCTACTTCTGATCTGACTCAGATGGAGGTGGTGAAAGAATTTCCTGATGTGTTCTCTGAGGAATTTTCAGGCTTGCCACCAATAAGAGAAGTAGAATTTGGCATTGAGTTGGCGCCAGGTACGGCACCTATCTCCAGAGCTCCTTATCGTATGGCTACTTCAGAGTTGGCCGAGCTTAAGAAACAACTGGAGGAATTGTTAGAGAAAGGATATATTCGGCCTAGTGCTTCTCCTTGGGGAGCGCCAGTGTTATTTGTGAAGAAAAAAGATGGAACCCTGAGGATGTGTATAGACTACAGGCAGCTTAACCAAGTGACTATCAAGAATAAGTATCCTCTTCCCAGAATTGATGATCTATTTGATCAATTACAGGGAGCGACAGTGTTCTCTAAGATTGATCTGAGATCAGGGTATTATCAGCTTAGGGTCAAGGATGAGGATATATTTAAGACTGCTTTCAGGACCAGGTATGGGCATTTCGAATTTTTAGTTATGCCTTTTGGACTGACGAATGCACCTGCTGTCTTCATGGATTTGATGAACAGGGTATTCCATGAGTTGCTTGACTCTTGTGTGGTGGTCTTTATAGACGATATATTGGTGTACTCTCAGACTACCTCAGATCATGTCGGTGATTTGCGCAGAGTATTGGAGATCTTGAGGAAGAACCGATTATATGCCAAGGCTAGTAAGTGTGAATTCTGGCTGGAAAAGATTAGTTTCCTTGGGCATGTGATTTCTGGTCAGGGGGTGTCTGTGGATCCAGTTAAAGTGCAAGCCATTCTTAATTGGGGAAGACCGACTAGTGCTACTGAGATCAGGAGTTTTCTGGGTTTGGCAGGTTACTACCGGCGATTTGTTGAGGGATTCTCCAAGCTGGCGGGTCCTTTAACTAAGTTGACCAGAAAGGAAGCTAAGTTTATTTGGGATGACAAGTGTGAAGAGAGCTTCCAAGAGCTGAAGAGAAGGTTGACTAGTACACCGATCCTCATTATACCTAGTGATGGGGAAAGGTTTACTGTTTATACAGATGCTTCTGGCAAAGGGTTGGGTTGTGTCTTGATGCAGAAGGGTTCTGTAGTAGCCTATGCTTCGAGACAACTGAAGGAGTATGAATTGAACTACCCTACTCATGATTTAGAGTTGGCGGCCGTAGTCTTTGCTTTGAAGATATGGCGTCACTATTTGTTGGGTCAGGAGTTTGATCTGTTCACTGATCACCAGAGTCTCAAGTATATCTTCACTCAGAAGGACTTGAACATGAGACAGAGAAGATGGATGGAGTTGATCAAAGACTATGATTTCTCCATTCAGTATCAGGCTGGAAAGGCCAATGTGGTGGCGGATGCTCTGAGCAGACATCCAGTTACTTCAGTAGCTGCTTTACGAGTCAGTGAGTGGCGGTTACTGCAGGAGTTCAGCGATCTCAGGATCAGTGTTACTCCTAGAGTTCAGTCGGGTTATGTGGCTTTTCTCAGAGTACAGTCTGCTTTGTTGCAGAAGATCAGAGATCAGCAGTCTGTGGATCCGAAATTAGTTCAGATCAGGGATAGTTTGGTTGATGGAGCAGTTCAGGATTTTAGCTTGTCTGATGATGGTATTCTTCGGTTTCGTGCAAGGGTATGTGTCCCTGAGGAACCGAGCTTGAGGAAAGAAATATTGGAGGACAGCCATAACTCCAAGTATTCTCTACATCCTGGTGTAACTAAGATGTATCAGGACCTCAAGAAAAGTTTTTGGTGGCCGGGCATGAAGAAAGAGGTATATGATTTTGTCTCTAGGTGTTTAACCTGTCAGACTGTGAAGGCTGAACACCAGAAGCCTGGTGGTTTGTTGCAGCCTCTTCCTATTCCTGAGTGGAAGTGGGAATGTATCAGTATGGATTTTGTATGTGGTTTGCCCAGAACCAGATTGGGTCATGATGCTATTTGGGTGATTGTTGATAGACTCACTAAATCAGCCCATTTTCTTCCGATTAAGATGACTTATTCTCTAGAGAGACTGGCTAGATTATATATTGATGAGATAGTCCGACTGCATGGAGTGCCTGTTGATATCGTGTCTGATAGGGACTCTCGATTTCTGTCCAGATTTTGGAAGAGCTTACAGGAAGGTTTGGGTACTAAGTTGAGTTTTAGTACAGCATATCATCCTCAGTCTGATGGCCAGACGGAGCGTACTATACAAACTCTAGAAGATCTGTTGAGAGCCTATGTGGTTGATTGGAGTTCTGAGTGGAACTGGGATCTATCTTTGATAGAGTTTACTTATAATAATAGCTTCCACTCCAGTATTCAGATGGCTCCTTATGAGGCTTTGTATGGGAGAAGGTGTAGGACTCCCTTGTGTTGGGAGGAAACTGGTGACAGAATGATTTTGAGATCTGATGCAGTACAGGAGACTACTGATAAGGTCAGAGAGATCCAGGATAAACTGAAAATTGCTCGGGACAGACAGAAGAGTTATGCTGACGACCGTCGTCGTTCCTTGGAGTTTATGGTAGGGGACCATGTGTTCTTGAAGGTGTCACCTACTAAGGGTGTTATGAGGTTTGGCAAAAAGGGCAAGTTGAGCCCTAGGTTTGTAGGCCCTTTTGATATTATTGAGAGAGTTGGTCCAGTGGCTTACCGATTGGCTTTACCTCCTGCTATGGATCATGTGCATAATGTATTCCATGTCTCTGCTTTGAGGAAATATCATCCTGATCCATCTCATGTGTTGGAGTTGGAACCTCTTCAGATTCAGAGTGATTTGACTTTTGAGGAAAGACCTCTCCGGATTGTGGATAGAAAAGATAAAGTCCTGAGGAACAAGACTATACCTTTGGTAAAGGTTATCTGGGGAAATCAGTCAGTTGAGGAGGCGACATGGGAGACTGAAGCTGATATGAGGAAATTTTATGCTTACCTCTTTGATGATATGGATGCTGAGCTTTAGAGGACTAAAGCTTTATAAGGAGGGAGGGATGTAAGATCCAAGGATCTTAAGTCCTGGTAAGCATTATTTGGATTTAAATAAAATCATTAGCTGTGATATTTTATTATGATTTAAATAAAATTATTGGATGCTAATTAACTGGCTTATTGATTGTTAATTTGTAATTATTTGATTTGAGTTTATTGGTTGTTAATTTATTGTAAATTAATTAGAGATTATTTATTTGATTATTGGCTGTTAATTTATGATAAATTATTATTGGTTGTTCATGATAAATTAATTAGGATTTATGGGTTGTAATTGTAAGTTAATTAATTAAAGCTTGTAAGTTAATTAATTAGACCCTATTGGTTAATTAAACCCTTATTGGATGTTAATTAGACCTTATTGGATTTTCGTTAAGTTAATGGTTGAATTAATGGGTTTAAACTAATTGGGTTTTAAAATTCAAATTATTAATTAAATGGATTAAACCCGAATTGAATTAATGGGTTAATGGGTTAAGAGTTAAAAACCGAAATTTAAGTAGGTAATTTCGGTTAGGGTAGAGTGTTGGCGATTTTGGCTTGGAGAAAAACATTGGGCGACGGCTTGAGGAACTTAGGCGATTCTTGAAGAGTTCTTGAGGCGATTTTGGTGATTTCTCCATCTCTTTTCCTTTGGCGAATTATTCCTTGGTGTTTGGTAGCATCTTTCAAAGGCTTAGACGAATTTTTGGAAGGGTTTTTCACCTTGTGTTCTCGGTTCAAGGTGAGTGGGATTGTCTAATTGATTTCTATCTATTTGTTTGTGTTAATTGATGAGTTAGATGATATATTCGCTTGTTGGAAATCTTACCATGCTAAAACCGAAATTCAAGACTTCACTATGATGAAAACCGAATTTTGTAAAGTTGAATATATCATGAAAACCGAGTTTTTCAAAGGTGATTATATGATGATTATTTAACCGAAAATTTGTATGAAATTTAAGGTATTTTTATAGGAATTTTGGTAGCATTGAATCATTGAATTTTGGGTATGAAATTCTTGTTAATTATAGTTAAACCGAAATCAATTTTGGTAACATTAAATCAATGATGTTTGTAGTTAACATGAAAACCGAAATCTTGATGTTCTTGATAATTGTTTATGAAAACCGAAATTGATGTTTGTAGTTAACATGAAAACCGAAACCTTGATGACCTTGATAATTGTCTATGAAAACCGAATTTTGGTGTTTGTAGTTAATGTGTTACATGTGGTAATTTGTAAAGTAATTTATATGAATACTTGTTTTAATTTTTGTTAATTTTATGGATAGTTTGTATGACTACATGTTTTAGTTTTATGTTAATTTTATGGATGCTTGTTAACTGCATTATTGAGAAATTGTTTGAGAAATTTGGATGATAACCTAGTAAGGTTTGACTGAACTAATCAGCATGAAACCTAAGGACCACACTACATTATATGATTGTTAATATTATGTAATTATGTGATTTTTAAATATTAGGTGTTTATGTGATTTTTGGAATATTATGTTGTTATGTAAATTGTGAACATTATGTGGTTATGAGATTTTTGAAAATTATGTGATTATGAGAATTTTGAATATTATGTGTTATGTGTTGGTTAGGACTATGGCTAAGTGTAACAGTGTACTCATAGGATAGTCCTTATGTGATATGTGAAGGGTTTGAATTTCAGCCCTGTATTTGATATGTGAGGGGGCTGATGTTCGGCCTGCCTATTATGATTTTTGTGATGGGGGTTGATGTTCAGCCTGCCCGATATGATTTTTGTGATGACTATCCTAGAGTCTAGTTGACACTTAGGAGTCCACCTTTGTGAAATATGAAATAAGATATGTCTGTTGTCCAGTAGGAACCTTTTGGGAGAACAGGTTTTGACGCAAGACATGGCACTTTGCGTCAAAGGTGGACTCCTAAGTGTCAACTAGACTCTAGGATAGTCATCACAAAAATCATATCGGGCAGGCTGAACATCAACCCCCATCACAAAAATCATAATAGGCAGGCCGAACATCAGCCCCCTCACATATCAAATACAGGGCTGAAATTCAAACCCTTCACATATCACATAAGGACTATCCTATGAGTACACTGTTACACTTAGCCATAGTCCTAACCAACACATAACACATAATATTCAAAATTCTCATAATCACATAATTTTCAAAAATCTCATAACCACATAATGTTCACAATTTACATAACAACATAATATTCCAAAAATCACATAAACACCTAATATTTAAAAATCACATAATTACATAATATTAACAATCATATAATGTAGTGTGGTCCTTAGGTTTCATGCTGATTAGTTCAGTCAAACCTTACTAGGTTATCATCCAAATTTCTCAAACAATTTCTCAATAATGCAGTTAACAAGCATCCATAAAATTAACATAAAACTAAAACATGTAGTCATACAAACTATCCATAAAATTAACAAAAATTAAAACAAGTATTCATATAAATTACTTTACAAATTACCACATGTAACACATTAACTACAAACACCAAAATTCGGTTTTCATAGACAATTATCAAGGTCATCAAGGTTTCGGTTTTCATGTTAACTACAAACATCAATTTCGGTTTTCATAAACAATTATCAAGAACATCAAGATTTCGGTTTTCATGTTAACTACAAACATCATTGATTTAATGTTACCAAAATTGATTTCGGTTTAACTATAATTAACAAGAATTTCATACCCAAAATTCAATGATTCAATGCTACCAAAATTCCTATAAAAATACCTTAAATTTCATACAAATTTTCGGTTAAATAATCATCATATAATCACCTTTGAAAAACTCGGTTTTCATGATATATTCAACTTTACAAAATTCGGTTTTCATCATAGTGAAGTCTTGAATTTCGGTTTTAGCATGGTAAGATTTCCAACAAGCGAATATATCATCTAACTCATCAATTAACACAAACAAATAGATAGAAATCAATTAGACAATCCCACTCACCTTGAACCGAGAACACAAGGTGAAAAACCCTTCCAAAAATTCGTCTAAGCCTTTGAAAGATGCTACCAAACACCAAGGAATAATTCGCCAAAGGAAAAGAGATGGAGAAATCACCAAAATCGCCTCAAGAACTCTTCAAGAATCGCCTAAGTTCCTCAAGCCGTCGCCCAATGTTTTTCTCCAAGCCAAAATCGCCAACACTCTACCCTAACCGAAATTACCTACTTAAATTTTGGTTTTTAACTCTTAACCCATTAACCCATTAATTCAATTCGGGTTTAATCCATTTAATTAATAATTTGAATTTTAAAACCCAATTAGTTTAAACCCATTAATTCAACCATTAACTTAACGAAAATCCAATAAGGTCTAATTAACATCCAATAAGGGTTTAATTAACCAATAGGGTCTAATTAATTAACTTACAAGCTTTAATTAATTAACTTACAATTACAACCCATAAATCCTAATTAATTTATCATGAACAACCAATAATAATTTATCATAAATTAACAGCCAATAATCAAATAAATAATCTCTAATTAATTTACAATAAATTAACAACCAATAAACTCAAATCAAATAATTACAAATTAACAATCAATAAGCCAGTTAATTAGCATCCAATAATTTTATTTAAATCATAATAAAATATCACAGCTAATGATTTTATTTAAATCCAAATAATGCTTACCAGGACTTAAGATCCTTGGATCTTACAGCTATCAGTACTTCATTACCTTTACTGATGATTTCAGTAGGTATGGTTATGTCTATCTAATGAGACATAAGAGTGAATCTTTTGACAAGTTCAAAGAGTTCAAAAATGAAGTACAGAATCAGCTAGGGCGAAATATCAAGGCACTTCGTTCTGATCGAGGTGGAGAATACTTGAGTCATGCGTTTACTGACTATCTAAAAGAGTGTGGGATTATCTCACAGCTCACTCCGCCAGGAACACCACAATGGAATGGTGTGTCCGAGAGGAGAAATAGAACGTTACTTGATATGGTTCGTTCTATGATGAGTCAGGCTACTCTTCCATATTCCTTTTGGGGATTTGCACTGGAAACAGCTGCAAAGGTACTAAACCGAGTGCCATCCAAGGCCGTTTCAAAGACGCCATATGAATTATGGTATGGGAAACAGCCGAGCTTGACATTTATCAGGATCTGGGGTTGCGAGGCTTATGTCAAAAAGCTCGCCTCTGGGAAACTGGAGAGCAGATCTGACAAATGTATCTTTGTCGGTTACCCTAAGGAAACTAAGGGTTATTATTTCTACGATCCTAAAGAGAACAAAGTATTTGTTGCTCGGACGGCCATATTTCTTGAGAAGGAGTTTCTTCTGAAAGAGGCCAGTGGGAGAGAAATAAAGCTGGATGAGAATCCAGAGGAAGGACAAAGTAGTCAAGCACAGTTGGATGTGCATGAGCCAGTGGATCAGGTTATTGAACAACCTGAGGCTCAGATATCACGGGAACCGCGAAGATCGGGTAGGATCCGTAGACAGCCTGAGCGCTATGACGGAGTCTACATCATTGATAATGATGAATCCCTTACTTATGCGGATGCGGTCAGTGGACCGGAGTCAGCTAGATGGCTTGAAGCTATGCGAGCCGAGATGGACTCCATGTCAGATAACCAAGTCTGGGATTTGGTTGATCCACCTCCGGGAGTAATCCCTATAGGCTGTAAATGGATCTTCAAGAAGAAGATTGACATGGATGGTAACGTGGTTACCTATAAAGGCAGGCTAGTTGCGAAAGGTTTCAAACAAATCTACGGGATAGATTATGATGAAACTTTCTCTCCTGTAGCTATGTTCAAGTCTATTCGGATTCTTTTCGCGATAAGCAGCATATTACGATTATGAGATCTGGCAGATGGATGTGAAAACAGCTTTCCTTAATGGAAATCTGGATGAGGATGTGTATATGACACAACCTGAAGGTTTCACTAATCCATCAGATCGTCATAAAATATGCAAGTTGAAGAAGTCCATTTATGGACTGAAACAAGCATCAAGAAGCTGGAATATTCGTTTTGATGAATCAATCTCTGAGTTTGGTTTCATCAAGAACGAAGATGACCCGTGTGTATATAAGAGGTTTAGTAGGAGCGTGATTACATTCCTAGTCCTCTACGTCGATGACATCTTGATCATTGGAAATGATATTCCAGAAATGCATGCGGTTAAGGCATGGCTAAGGAAATGTTTCCAGATGAAAGATTTAGGAGAAGCAGCCTATGTGTTAGGTGTGAAGATCTACAGGGATAGATCTAAGAGGCTTCTCGGGCTGTGCCAGAGTACTTACATCGATAAAGTCCTGGAGAGATTCCATTTAGAGAATTCTAAATGAGGATATCTTCCAGTCAGACATGGTCTGAATCTTTCGAAGAGTCAGTGTCCACAAACACTGACTGAGAAAGATGAAATGGACAATACGCCTTATGCTTCGGCTATTGGGTCCATAATGTATGCGATGTTGTGTACTCGCCCTGACGTCGCTTACGGGTTAAGCGTGACCAGTCGGTTCCAAAGTAATCCAGGTATGGCGCACTGGATTGCAGTCAAGAACATTTTAAAATATCTGCGGAGGACCAAAGATATGTTCTTGATATATGGTGGTCAGGAAGAACTCAGTATAGAAGGATATACTGACGCTTCGTTCCAGTCGGACCAGGATGATTTCCGATCGTAATCAGGCTATGTTTTTAGCTTGAATGGTGGAGCAGTGGTGTGGAAGAGTTTCAAACAGTCAACTGTTGCTGATTCCACAACAGAAGCCGAGTATGTTGCAGCCTCGGAAGCATCCAAGGAGGCAGTGTGGATTCGTAAGTTCGTGAGAGAACTTGGTGTTGTTCCTTCGAGTGCAGATCCTTTGGTTATCTTTTGTGATAACACTGGAGCAATCGCACAAGGAAAGGAACCACGGTCGCACCAGAAGTCCAAGCACATACAGAGACGGTTTCACTTGATCCGGGAGATCATTGATCGTGGCGAGATCAAAGTCTGCAAGGTTCATACAGACGACAATCTGGCTGACCCGCTTACCAAGCCTCTGGCGCAGCAGAAGCATGAGAAGCACTGTAATAATATGGGTTTGAGGTTTCTCAACCATTAGATTAAGTGCAAGTGGGAGATTGTTGGGGTATGCCCTTAAGGCTAATGTTTGAGGCCTTGGGATTGTAATAGTATCATTGTATAAACTCTTAAGTTTATAAAGGCAATGGTTGTTATTCAGGTTGTTACCTTGTCTGCTGCAATTAGCGTACTTCTGAATAATGTCTCAAAGCTGTTCAGCTAGGCTGACATGCTATAAAGTCCTTAGTCGAGATATCTTGGTGAACATGAGACAGCCTTGATATGCTTGAGACTAATATGTGTTCTAATCTTATAGGATGCTTCGAGCATGGAATAAGATGTAGACTCATGGGTACATTGGATGTACTGGACAGACCCTACTAGGATATTCAATTGCTTATCACAATGTGAATGATCCTTGATTGCAACAAGTGGCACATGTCCTCTGACTTGAGATCACTTGTGTTTCTAAATGATGATTGTCATTGTTTTGAGGTAGTTCAATATCATTTGAAACATAATGGTTATAGACTATCTTGGATAATGATCATGAGTCAGGTTAGGGCACTAGTGATAGATAGAGGATTGCCGTCTCCTTGTTGAAGGAGTGTGGTGTTCTATAGGGGCCCCCTAGATGAGATGATTGAGAAAGTGTATGGCCATACCCAGGTGACTATGTGCATCTGATCTAATCATGCTCATCATATTGGAGCTACAGGCTTGACACGCTTGTCCAATAAGAACATCCAGTGGCAAAGGATACATGCATGCCTTGTGAATAGATTCACACTTGTGCTGTGGTTTGGGTGTAGTCTTGGAAGACTCTTTCCTTTATATCGGGAGACAGTGATGTGTTGCTAGATACCCCTCACTGATCATGATAACGTGAGTTATCGTTACCGACATTTAAAGGAAACCCTCAGGGTCGCACAATTTGATGATATGGCTTACTTGAGTCAGATCGTGTGGACTGAATTGTTTGGGTTCAGTTTAAAGGGGTTTAATCTCTGATTGTAAGTGAGATCTGGTCTGATCATGTTTGATTGATTAGGGCTTGAGATCGGTAAGCTTCGATCGAGAGAGATGATGCTAGATCGGTGAGATCAGGAGCATCAGGAGATGAACGGTTAGATCTTGAGCCTTAGGGTTCAATGTGGTCTAGACCAAGTGGCTTGGCTTAATTGAGATCTTGAACCAAATCTAATAGAACCGGTTCACTATGTGAACGTTTGGTTCAATTAGTGAGAAGTTTCGAGCGTTCACTTGGAGTGAACGCAAGAACCATAAACACTTACCATTTGTGGATGGCGGTTTTCTATGTTGAAAACCAAAACGCCTCCATGTGGTAAATGGGGGTTGATCGAACTTCACTTGGCTTCTTGCAATTTTTGCGTGTGAAAGAAGTGGTGGACGAAGGTGTGGAGCTCTCGGCCAAGCTTGATCTCTCATCATCCCCTTCCATTCGACAAGAAAGCTTGGGTGCCTTGCTAGCACAAGGGACGCCAAGGAAGTAAGCGCTCTTCATCTTGTGTGTGAACTTTTGGAGGAGATCTAAGTTGCTCTCTTCTTCCAAGCCGACCTCCAAGGCAATGGCGTTGGTATGAATCTCCTTCTTGATCCAATCAATAGATCTAAGTTGATTATATGAGCATATATGCGATTGTCTTGATGAAACCCTAGCAAAATGCATGCGCCCCCTGAATTAGGGTTTTTCATCTGCTTGCGCTCCCCGACGAAGGGGACTCTTCAGTGTGAAGATCTACAGAGATAGATCTAAGAGGCTTCTCGGGCTGTGCCAGAGTACTTACATCGATAAAGTCCTGGAGAGATTCCATTTAGAAAATTCTAAAAGAGGATATCTTCCAGTCAAACATGGTCTGAATCTTTCTAAGAGCCAGTGTCCTCAAACACAATCTGAGAAAGATGAAATGGACAATACGCCTTATGCTTCGGCTATTGGGTCCATTATGTATGCGATGTTGTGTACTCGCCCAGACGTCGCTTACGGGTTAAGCGTGACCAGTCGATTCCAAAGTAATCCAGGGAAGGCACACTGGATTGCGGTCAAGAACATTTTAAAATATCTTCGGAGGACCAAAGATATGTTCTTGATTTATGGAGGTCAGGAAGAACTCAGTATTGAAGGATATACTGACGCTTCGTTCCAATCTGACCAGGATGATTTTCGATCGCAATCAGGCTATGTTTTTAGCTTGAATGGAGGAGCAGTGGTGTGGAAAAGTTTCAAACAATCAATTGTTGCTGATTCCACAACAGAAGCCGAGTATGTTGCAGCCTCGGAAGCATCCAAGGAGGCAGTATGGATTCGTAAGTTCGTTCAGGAACTTGGTGTTATTCCTTCGAGTGCAGATCCTTTGGTTATCTTCTGGGATAACACTGGAGCAATAGCACAAGCAAAGGAACCACGGTCGCACCAGAAGTCCAAGCACATACAGAGAAGGTTTCACTTGATCTGGGAGATCATTGATCGAGGAGAGATCAAGATCTGCAAGGTTCATACAGATGACAATCTAGCTGACCCGCTTACAAAGCCTCTAGTGCAGCAGAAGCATGAGAAGCACTGTAATAATATGGGTTTGAGATTTCTCAACCATTAGATTAAGTGCAAGTGGGAGATTGTTGGGGTATGCCCTTAAGGCTAATGTTTGAGGCCTTGGGTTGTTATCAGTATCATGTATAAACTCTATGTTTATAAAGGCAATGGTTGTTATTCAGGTTGTTGCATTATCTGCTGCTATATGTATACTTCTGAATAATGTCTCAATGGTGTTCAGTTTGGCTGACATGCAGTATTGTCCTTAGTCGAGATATCTTGGTGAACATGAGACAGCCTTGATATGATTGAGACTAATATGTGTTCTAATCTTATAGGATGCTTCGAGCATGGAATAAGATGTAGACTCATAGGTACATTGGATGTACTGGACTGACCCTACTTAGGATATTCAATTGTTTGTCACAATGTGAATAATCCTTGTATGCAAACAAGTGGCATATTTCCTCTGACTTGAGATCACTTGTGTTTCTAAATGATGATTGGCATTGTCTTGAGGTAGTTCAATATCATTTGAAATATAATGGTTATAAATTATCTTGGATAATGAACATGAGTCATGTTAGGGCACTAGTGATAGATATAGGATTGCCTTCTCCTTGTTTGGAGTGTGATGTTCTAAAGGGGCCCCCTGGATGAGATGGTTGAGAAAGTGTATGGCCATACCCAGATGACTATGTTCATCTGATCTAACCACTCTCATCATATTGGAATTACAGGCTTGACACGCTTGTCTAATAAGAACATCCAGTGGCAAAGGAAACACATATGTCATGTGACTTGGGTTCACACTTGTGCTATGGTTTGGGTGTAGTCTTGGAAGACTCTTTCCTTTATATTGGGAGACAGTGATGTGTTGCTAGATACCCCTCTCTGTTTGTGATAACGTAAGTTATCGTTACCGACATTTAAAGGAAACCCTTAGGGTCGCACAATTTGATGATATGGCTTACTTATGTCAGATCGTGTGGACTGAATTGTTTTGGTTCAGTTTATAGGAGTTTAAACTCTGATTGGAAGTGAGATCTGGTCTGATCATGTTTGATTGATTAGGGCTTGAGATCGGTAAGCTTCGATCGAGAGAATTGATGCTTGATCGGTGAGATCAAGAGCATCAAGAGATGTGTGGTTAGATCTTGAGCCTTTTTGGTTTAATGAGATCTAGACCATGTCTTGGTTTGATTTGGTCTTTGAACCAAAGTCAATTGAACCGGTTCACTTATGTGAACGCATGGTTCAATTAAGGGGGCGTTTTGATGTTGGGGTATGCCCTTAAGCCTAATGTTTGAGGCCTTGGGATTGTAACAGTATCGTGTAATAAACTGTTATGTTTATAAAGGCATGGTTATTATTCAGTTAGCTACATTGTCTGCTGCAATATATGTTCTTCTGAATAATGTCTCAAAGCTGTTCAGCTGGGCTGACATGCAGTTAAGTCCTTAGTCGATGTATCTTGGTGAACATGAGACAGCCTTGATATGGTTAAGGCTAATATGTGTTCTAATCTTATAGGATGCTTCGAGCATGGAATAAGATGTAGACTCATGGGTACATTGGATGTGCTGGACAGACCCTACTAGGATATTCAATTGCTTGTCACAATGTGAATATTCCTTGTATATGACAAGTGGCACATTTCCTCTGACTTGAGATCACTTGTGTTTTCTAAATGATGATTGTCATTGTTTTGAGGTAGTTCAATGTCATTTGAAACATAATGATTATAGACTATCTTGGATAATGAGCTTGAGTCAGGTTAGGGCACTAGTGATAGACATAGGATTGCCGTCTCCTTGTTTAAGGAGTGTGATGTTCTAAAGGGGCCCCCTGGATGAGATGATTGAGAAAAGAGTATGGCCATACCCAGATGACAGTGTTCATCTGATCTAATCATGCTCATCATATTGGAATTACAAGCTTGACACGCTTGTCCAATAAGAACAATCCAGTGGCAAAGGAAGTATGCATGCCTTGTGAGTTGATTCACACTTGTGTTATTTTTGGGTGTAGTCTTGGAAGACTTATTTCTTTTATATCGGGAGACGGTGATGTGTTGCTAGATACCCCTCACTGATCGTGATAACGTGAGTTATCGTTACCGACATTTAAAGGAAACCCTCAGGGTCGCACAATTTGATGATATGGCTTACTTAAGTCAGATCGAGTGGACTGAATTGGTTAGGTTCAGTTTAAAAGGTTTTTATCTCTAATTGTAAGTGAGATCTAGTCTGATCATGTTTGATTGATTAGGGCTTGAGATCGGTAAGCTTCGATCGAGAGAATGGATGCTAGATTGGTCAGATCAGAAGCATCAAGAGATGAACGGTTAGATCTGGAGCCTTAGGGTTTATTTGAGATCTAGACTTGATTGCTTGGCTTGATTGGTTCTTAAACCGAACCAAAATTGAACCGGCTCATGAATTGAGCGCATGGTTCAAGGTGTGGCGACATGTTCACTTGGCGTGAACGTTGGGGCGATGCGTGGTTGCTATTTTTAGTAACCATGATCTCCACTTGGAGATGGTTCACGACCGAATAGAGTGCTCTCTATTCTCGCCACTCGGTATTATTCCTCTTAACGTTTTTCGTGTGGGGCGACGCTTTGACGTTGAGGAGGATTCGGCCAAAAGAAGAAATCATCATCTCCTTTCCTTTCCATTCGGCAAGACAACCTTGGAACCTTGCTAGCACAAGGAGCACCAAGGAAGAAGCACATTGTTCATCTTGTGTGCGAGACTTTGGAGAAGAGGCGCTTGCAACTTTTGCTTCCAAGGCGCCATCTTGAAATGGCTATGGTATGAATTCGTTTCTTCTATTCAATCATACTAAAGTTGATTATATGACATATAAAGATCTATTAGAAGCCCTAGATTCCGCTAGAGACATTGTTGCGCCACCTATTAGTGTTTCGACCCCCTTGTCTAGGGGTCCCTTCAATTGGTATCAGAGGTGAGTTTTATATGATCATATGATTGCTGTGTGATCCATGTATTCATTTGTATGCTTAGATCTTCACCATGCGAAAACTTACATGTTAAGTTTGCATATCCGAAACTATATGTATGTTTCCTTGGCGCATGTTGTTGGCGCATGATGTTATGTTTTAAAAACCATTTCACTTGCGCGACATTATTAGATCTAAGGCCTTGCAGTAAACCCTTTGACGGGTTATTAGGGTTGAAGTCACCCCCTAGGTTGGATCCAAAAGTCTGATCAGACCATCTGACAGCCTTGATGGGTTGACCAGGTAGCACCTGTGCGCAAGCACGTGGTGGCTACAGGTCGGCTGCAGACAGGCGTGTAGCGATGTCTGATTGAGGCAACCCATGAACGCACATGAGTTAGGCCCGGGGTCACACCCGCTTGCCAGACCTCATTGTGGTTGTTCAGCCCTGGCGCATGCATGGTTGACCTTATGGTCGACTCAAGTCAGTTAGGACTTGGAGCATGTAAGGGCAGTGGATCTGACTAGGTTGGATGAGTGGATCCCTAGTAATGGACCGTTGTAAGGTTGTAGGGCATATAAGCAAAATAAAATTGATGCCCATGGGGTTTTTCGAAAATTTTATTTTAATGACTGGATCACATGATGATTGATGCCATCTGTATGTCTATTTATTCTTATGTGGGCTGCCCGTTCTTAATGTGTGCTGTGCTGGGGCCTGCGTGCCTGGGAATTAATTGTAAATTAATTTTTATTTTTGTGATCTGCGAATCACAGTTTAATTAATTTATAATGTGTAATTGACCTGCGTATCAATCTTGTCTAGATAGTTAAATTTGTAATTTAATTAGACAAGAGCACAGAGCACACTTGGCAGAGGCGCATGCAGCAGTGGCTAGACCAGGTGGGAGGTCCAGGGTTCCACTCTGGGACCAGGCACATTAAGCGGTTGCATGATCATGGACTGCTGGGATCATTCTCTTACAAGGAGATTGATACATGCAAAGCTTGTTTGATGGGCAAAATGACGAAGTCACCTTTTCTTAACAAAGGTCAAAGGGCTTCAGGTTTACTTGACCTTATACACAGTGATGTGTGTGGGCCATTTAGTAAACATGCTAGAGGTGGCTATCAGTACTTCATTACCTTTACTGATGATTTCAGTAGGTATGGCTATGTCTATCTGATGAGACATAAGAGTGAATCTTTTGACAAGTTCAAAGAGTTCAAGAATGAAGTACAGAATCAGCTAGGCCGAAATATCAAGGCACTTCGCTCAGATCGAGGTGGAGAATACTTGAGTCATACGTTTACTGACTATCTGAAGGAGTGTGGGATTATCTCACAGCTCACTCCGCCAGGAACACCGCAATGGAATGGTGTGTCCGAGAGGAGAAATAGAACGTTACTTGATATGGTTCGTTCTATGATGAGTCAGGCTACTCTTCCATACTCCTTTTGGGGTTTTGCACTGGAAACAGCTGCAAAAGTACTAAACCGAGTGCCATCCAAGGCCGTTTCAAAGACGCCATATGAATTATGGTATGGGAAACAGCCAGGCTTGACATGTTGGGGTATGCCCTTAAGGCTAATGTTTGAAGCCTATGGGAGTGTAACAAGTATCATGTAATAAACTCATATGTTTATAAAGGCATGGTTGTTATTCAGTTAGCTACATTGTCTGCTGCAATATATGTTCTTCTGAATAATGTCTCAAAGCTGTTCAGCTGGGCTGACATGCAATTATGTCCTTGGTCGATGTATCTTGGTGAACATGAGACAGCCTTGATATGGTTAAGACTAATATGTGTTCTAATCTTATAGGATGCTTCGAGCATGGAATAAGATGTAGACTCATGGGTACATGGGATGTACTGGACAGACCCTACTAGGATGTTCAATTGTTTGTCACAATGTGAATATTCCTTGATTGCGACAAGTGGCACATTTCCTCTGACTTGAGATCACTTGTGTTTTCTAAATGATGATTGTCATTGTTTTGAGGTAGTTCAATATCATTTGAAACATAATGATTATAGACTATCTTGGATGATGAGCTTGAGTCAGGTTAGGACACTAGTGATAGACATAGGATTGCCGTCTCCTTGTTTAAGGAGTGTGATGTTCTATAAGGGCCCCCCTGGATGAGATGATTGAGAGAGTGTATGGCCATACCCAGGTGACAGTGTTCATCTGATCTAATCATGCTCATCATATTGGAGTTACAAGCTTGACAGGCTTGTCCAATAAGAACATCAAGTGGCAAAGGAAGTATGCATGCCTAGTGAATTGGATTCACACTTGTGCTGTGGTTTGGGTGAAGTCTTGGAAGACTCTTTCCTTTATATCGGGAGACAGTGATGTGTTGCTAGATACCCCTCACTGATCGTGATAACGTGAGTTATCGTTACCGACATTTAAAGGAAACCCTTAGGGTCGCACAATTTGATGATATGGCTTCTTTAAGTCAGATCGTGTGGACTGAATTGTTTAGTTCAGTTTAAAGGGGTGTTAAACTCTGATTGAGAGTGAGATCTGGTCTGATCATGTTTGATTGATTAGGGCTTTAGATCGGTAAGCTTCGATCGAGAGTTATGATGCTAGATCAGTGAGATCTAGAGCATCGAGAGATCAACGGTGATCTTGAACCTTGTGGTTCAATAAGATCGACCATTGCTTGGGCCGATTTGGTCTTGAACCAAAGTCACTTGAACCGGCTCATGTTATGAGCGCTTGGTTCAAAGGTTCGAATGGGAGAAGAGGGTTGCGGTTCACTTCATGTGAACGCATAACCGAAGTGAGTAATGGGTTACTATTTTTGGATAGCAACGCCCACGTTGATTAGAACGTGTTTACTCCCTTGTCGATCATCAACTTCGGACGACATCTCCTCCCTTCTCGTGTGACAAAAGTCTTGACGAGTGTAGAGGAACTTCTTCTTCGCCAAGCCCAAGGATCTCATCTCCTCCATGCGCAAAGGACCCTTGAAGCTTTGCTAGCACAAAGACGACAAGGAGAGGCCATTCTTCATCGTGTGTGCGTCGACTAGGGAGAAGACCCCTTTCGGTTTTTGCTTCCAACACTTCATCCATAGATGGCGATGGTATGAATCTTATTGGCATTTTGCAATCGATTTTTCATAGTTGATCATATATCATGCTAATGATCCCTAAAACCCTTATTTCCGCTGCGTTGAAACACATGCGCCCATTAGGGTTTTTCGCTCCCCCTTGAAGGGGACCCCCGCAATTGGTATCAGAGCGAGGTTAAATCGCATGATAATATGTTTGCTATGATTTGTGATCCTTGTATGCGCCATCTTGCTAGATCTAGAATACATGCGAACCTTTACTTGTAGTTGACGCATGTTGTAAGGTTGCGCATGATGTAAGTTTATGTGTTACGCATGTATGATGCCTTGGCACTTGTTATAGAGTTTTTATCAAAAACTTATATCTCTTGCGCGTATCACCTTAGATCTAAGCCGCCTACTGTAAACCCTTAGACGGGTTATTAGGGTTGAAGTCACCCCTAGGTTAGATCCAGAATGTCTGATCAGACTATCTGATAGCCTGAATGGGTCGACCAGTTAGCACCTCGGCGCAAGCCTATGGTGGCTATAGGTCGACTGCAGACAGGTGTGTAGCGATGTCTGATTGAGACGACTAATGAACGCACCTGAGTTAGGCCCGGGGTCACGCCCGTTTGCCAGACCTCTGTGTGGTCGTTCAGCCCTGGCGCATGCATGGTTGACCTTATGGTCAACTCAAGTCAGTTAGGACTTGGTGCATGCAAGGGTAGTGGATCTGACTAGGTTGGTTGAGTGGATCCCTAGTAATGGACCGTTGTAAGGTTGTAGGGGAAATAAGGAAAAATTAAAATTGATCCCAAGGGGTTTTCGAAAAATTTTAATTTTTATGTATGGATCACATGATTCTTGATTGATGCATATGTTTGTCTATTTAGTCTTATGTGGGCTGCCCGTTATTAATGTGTGCTGTGCTGGGGCCTGCGAGCCTGGGATTAATTGTTGTAAATTAATTTTATTTTTGTGATCTGCGAATCACAATTTTGATTAATTTATAATGTGAAAGTGACCTGCGTGTCACTCTTGTCTAGATAGTTAAATTGTAATTTAATTAGACAAGAGCACAATGCACACTTGGCAGAAGCGCATGCAGCAGTGGCTGGACCAGGTGGAAGGTCTAGGGTTCGAACCTAGGACCTGGCGCAAATTCCTGGTGGGCGCACCAGTGCTGCAAACGGCGCTAGGGCCCTGCTTGGGCCAGATGAGCAGCAAAAGACCCATGAAGAGCAAGTGTAGACTTAAGCTAGGTTAAGGTCTCACTAGGGCTATGGGCTTTTACCACATAAGATACATGCTTTCTTTTATTTGTTAATATTAGAATTGCATGATTAAATTTATCTTCTGCTATCACCATAGGAATTGTATGATAGAAAAAGAAGATAAAAGACCGTTAAAATCCAATGCTAAAAATATCAAGCTCGAATGCCTTCTGACGCGAAACCTCACTGTTCTGATTATCGTTGGAGCCGTGTTGTACCCACTCAGTGGGCACGTCCATCTATCTTCAGACGGTGCGGGATTACACCTGTGTGTTACAGAGCAGGGATTTATCCCTTCTCGTTGCTCAGCATAGCACATGGTGGTCCAGGGAGTAGGTTGGGTCAGCTTGACCGTGTAGTCTACATATGTGGCGCATATGGTAGCACATGGAGGCAGCCATCTGTGGGGTCAGAGATTGTGTTGTACCAACTCAGTTGGCACAGTCTGCTGGATTGCCCAGATGAAGGGGAATCGCACGGGTTGGCGATCGGCAGGGAATGCCTACCAGAAACTAGTGCTTGTACTCTCTGTGCATCTTATCTCGCCTGAGCGAGACGCGGAGACCAAGTATGAAATCTGGATCCCATCTCACTAAAAGAGTTCTACTCTTTCGGGCTGTTTTGCTGGATTTTTCACGCCTGATAAAATAGTGAGAAAAAGAATCTTTCTTAAGTCCTGATTGATTCTTATACATTGATACTGACCTTGCTGTTCTTGCATTGTTGTAGATACCTGCAGCAACGAACACCATGAACTTCAATGTGCGATCCCTACTGGAAAGGGAGAAGTTTGCTGGGCCAAACTTCTCTGACTGGTTTGGACACCTTAAGATTATTCTTAAGGCAGAGAGGAAACTGTATGTCCTCGAGACGGCGATACCGCCGCAGCCCGCTCCGAACGCCGCAAGGGCGGTTCGGGAAGCCTATGAAAAGCACGTCAATGATAGCATTGATGTCGCTTGCCTGATGCTAGCGTCTATGACGCCACCGCTGCAGCGTCAGCATGAGGATATGTCGGCTATACAGATTATAGCGAACCTCAAGATGCTGTATGCTGCACAGGCGAGGACTGAACGCTATAATTTGACGAAGCTCTTCTTTCAGAGCAAACTGGCTGAAGGGAGCCCAGTGGGAGCTCACGTGCTCAAGATGATTGGGCACAAGGAGGCTCTAGAGAAACTGGGGCATACCATCAACCAGGAGCTTGCTGTGGACATTATTCTGCAGTCTCTCCCGCCTTCATTCGACGCGTTCATTATTAATTTTAATATGAACAAAATCGATTGTACTCCGGCAGAGCTGCTGAATATGCTCTTGACCACTGAGGAGACTCTGAAGGGTAAGCCTTCAACCTCTGTCTTAATGGTTCCTTCAAGGAACAAGAAGAAGGGGAAGAAGGGCAAGGCCCCTGTCAAGAATTACAGCAAGGCTCTGAAGCAGAAGGTCAAGCGGTCTAAGGAATACAGGTGTTTCCACTGTGGCCAGCTGGGTCACTGGAAAAAGGACTGTAAAGCGCTCCAAGGAGACAAGAGGGGAAGCTTTGCTTCTGGCTCAGGTATATTCGTGACTGAAGTCATGTTTTCTTCTTCTATATCATGGGTGTTGGACACTGCATGTGGAGTTCACATTTGTTCAAATGTGCAGGAACTCAAGAGAAGAAGGCAGGTGGGACAGCATGAGGTGGACCTACGCGTTGGAAACGGGGCACGGGTTGCTGCTGTTGCTGTAGGAGACTACTTCATTTCTTTACCATCTGGAATTGTATTAGAACTAAACAGTTGTTACTTTGTTCCCAGTATAACTAAAAATATTATCTCCATTCCTGCTCTTGTCAGGAAGGGATTTTCCTTTGAATGCAATATTTCAAAGTGTGTTTTGTCTTTAGATAATATTGTTTATGCAACTGGTTCAATTAGCAATGGGTTATACATGTTGGACATGGAATGTTCTATACAGAACGTTGATATCAAGAAAGCCAAGTATGCTGATGACAGCACCTTGCTATGGCATAGTCGTTTAGGCCATATTAACGAGAAACGCATTAAGCGGTTGCATCATCATGGACTGCTGGGATCATTCTCCTACAAGGAGATTGATACATGCAAGGCTTGTTTAATGGGTAAAATGACGAAGTCACCTTTTCCTCACAAAGGTCAAAGGGCTTCAGGTTTACTTGACCTTATACACAGTGATGTGTGTGGGCCATTTAGTAAACATGCCAGAGGTGGCTATCAGTACTTCATTACCTTTACTGATGATTTCAGTAGATATGGTTATGTCTATCTGATGAGACATAAAAGTGAATCTTTAGACAAGTTCAAAGAGTTCAAAAATGAAGTACAAAATCAGCTAGGCCGTAATATCAAGGCACTTCGCTCAGATCGAGGTGGTGAATACCTAAGTCATGCATTTACTGACTATCAAAAAGAGTGTGGCATTATCTCACAGCTCACTCCACCAGGAACACCGCAATGGAATGGTGTGTCCGAGAGGAGAAATAGAACGTTACTAGATATGGTTCGTTCTATGATGAGTCAGGCTACTCTTCCATACTCCTTTTGGGGTTTTGCACTGGAAACAGCTGCAAAGGTACTAAACCGGGTGCCATCCAAGGCAGTTTCAAAGACGCCATATGAGTTATGGTATGGGAAACAGCCAAGCTTGACATTTATCAGGATCTGGGGTTGCGAGGCTTATGTCAAAAAGCTCGCCTCTGGGAAACTAGAGAGCAGATCTGACAAATGTATCTTTGTCGGTTACCCTAAGGAAACTAAGGGTTATTATTTCTTCGATCCCAAGGAGAACAAGGTTTTTGTTGCTCGTACGGCCATATTTCTTGAGAAGGAGTTTCTTCTGCAAGAGGCCAGTGGGAGAGAAATAAAACTGGATGAGAATCCAGAGAAAGGACAAAGTGCTCAAGCAGAGTTGGATGAGCCTGAGCCGGTAGAACAGGTTATTGAACAACCTGAGGCTCAGATATCACGGGAACCGCGAAGATCGGGTAGGATCCGTCGACAGCCTGAGCGCTATGACGGAGTCTACATCATTGACAATGATGAACCCCTCACTTATGCGGATGCGGTCAGTGGACCGGAGTCAGCGAGATGGCTTGAAGCTATGCGCGCCGAGATGGACTCCATGTCAGATAACCAAGTCTGGGATTTGGTTGATCCGCCTCCGGGAGTAATCCCTATAGGCTGTAAATGGATCTTCAAGAAGAAGATTGACATGGATGGTAACGTGGTTACCTATAAAGGCAGGCTAGTTGCGAAAGGTTTCAAACAAATCTACGGGATAGATTATGATGAAACTTTCTCACCTGTAGCCATGTTTAAGTCTATTCGGATTCTTTTTGCGATAGCTGCATATTACGATTATGAGATCTGGCAGATGGATGTGAAAACAGCTTTCCTTAATGGAAATCTGGATGAGGATGTGTATATGACACAACCTGAAGGTTTCACTAATCCAGCAGATCGTCATAAAATATGCAAGTTAAAGAAGTCCATTTATGGACTTAAACAAGCATCGAGAAGCTGGAATATTCGTTTTGATGAATCAGTTACTGAATTTGGTTTCATCAAGAACGAGGATGACCCGTGTGTATATAAGAGGTTTAGTGGGAGCGTGATTACTTTCCTAGTCCTCTACGTCGATGACATCTTGATCATTGGAAATGACATTCCTGAAATGCATGCTGTTAAGGCATGGCTGAGGAAATGTTTCCAGATGAAAGATCTAGGAGAAGCAGCCTATGTGTTAGGTGTGAAGATCTACAGGGATAGATCTAAGAGGCTTCTCGGGCTGTGCCAGAGTACTTACATCGATAAAGTCCTGGAAAGATTTCATTTAGAGAATTCTAAATGAGGATATCTTCCAGTCAGACATGGTCTGAGTCTTTCGAAGAGTCAGTGTCCACAAACACAGACTGAGAAAGATGAAATGGACAATACGCCTTATGCTTCGGCTATTGGATCCATTATGTATGCGATGTTGTGTACTCGCCCAGACGTCGCTTACGGATTAAGCGTGACCAGTCGTTACCAGAGTAATCCAGGTGTGGCGCACTGGATTGCAGTCAAGAACATCTTAAAATATCTGCGGAGGACCAAAGATATGTTCTTGATATATGGTGGTCAGGAAGAACTCAGTATTGAAGGATATACTGACGCTTCGTTCCAGTCTGACCAGGATGATTTCCGATCGCAATCAGGCTATGTTTTTAGCTTGAATGGTGGAGCAGTGGTGTGGAAGAGTTTCAAACAGTCAACTGTTGCTGATTCCACAACAGAAGCCGAGTATGTTGCAGCCTCGGAAGCATCCAAGGAGGCAGTGTGGATTCGTAAGTTCGTGAGAGAACTTGGTGTCGTTCCTTCGAGTGCAGATCCTTTGGTTATCTTCTGTGATAACACTGGAGCAATTGCACAAGCAAAGGAACCACGGTCGCACCAGAAGTCCAAGCACATACAGAGACGGTTTCATTTGATCAGGGAGATCATTGATCGTGGTGAGATCAAAGTATGCAAGGTTCATACAGATGACAATCTGGCAGACCCGCTTACCAAGCCTCTGGCGCAGCAGAAGCATGAGAAGCACTGTAATAATATGGGTTTGAGATTCCTCAACCATTAGATTAAGTGCAAGTGGGAGATTGTTGGGGTATGCCCTTAAGGCTAATGTTTGAAGCCTATGGGAGTGTAACAAGTATCATGTAATAAACTCATATGTTTATAAAGGCATGGTTGT
Source organism: Costus lasius (assembly GCA_027563935.2). Lineage (NCBI taxonomy): Eukaryota > Viridiplantae > Streptophyta > Magnoliopsida > Zingiberales > Costaceae > Costus > Costus lasius. The sequence continues at coordinate 89,333,503 of CM050446.2, forward strand.
TATTCAGTTAGCTACATTGTCTGCTGCAATATATGTTCTTCTGAATAATGTCTCAAAGCTGTTCAGCTGGGCTGACATGCAATTATGTCCTTGGTCGATGTATCTTGGTGAACATGAGACAGCCTTGATATGGTTAAGACTAATATGTGTTCTAATCTTATAGGATGCTTCGAGCATGGAATAAGATGTAGACTCATGGGTACATGGGATGTACTGGACAGACCCTACTAGGATGTTCAATTGTTTGTCACAATGTGAATATTCCTTGATTGCGACAAGTGGCACATTTCCTCTGACTTGAGATCACTTGTGTTTTCTAAATGATGATTGTCATTGTTTTGAGGTAGTTCAATATCATTTGAAACATAATGATTATAGACTATCTTGGATGATGAGCTTGAGTCAGGTTAGGACACTAGTGATAGACATAGGATTGCCGTCTCCTTGTTTAAGGAGTGTGATGTTCTATAAGGGCCCCCCTGGATGAGATGATTGAGAGAGTGTATGGCCATACCCAGGTGACAGTGTTCATCTGATCTAATCATGCTCATCATATTGGAGTTACAAGCTTGACAGGCTTGTCCAATAAGAACATCAAGTGGCAAAGGAAGTATGCATGCCTAGTGAATTGGATTCACACTTGTGCTGTGGTTTGGGTGAAGTCTTGGAAGACTCTTTCCTTTATATCGGGAGACAGTGATGTGTTGCTAGATACCCCTCACTGATCGTGATAACGTGAGTTATCGTTACCGACATTTAAAGGAAACCCTTAGGGTCGCACAATTTGATGATATGGCTTCTTTAAGTCAGATCGTGTGGACTGAATTGTTTAGTTCAGTTTAAAGGGGTGTTAAACTCTGATTGAGAGTGAGATCTGGTCTGATCATGTTTGATTGATTAGGGCTTTAGATCGGTAAGCTTCGATCGAGAGTTATGATGCTAGATCAGTGAGATCTAGAGCATCGAGAGATCAACGGTGATCTTGAACCTTGTGGTTCAATAAGATCGACCATTGCTTGGGCCGATTTGGTCTTGAACCAAAGTCACTTGAACCGGCTCATGTTATGTGCGCTTGGTTCAAAGGTTCGAATGGGAGAAGAGGGTTGCGGTTCACTTCATGTGAACGCATAACCGAAGTGAGTAATGGGTTACTATTTTTGGATAGCAACGCCCACGTTGATTAGAACGTGTTTACTCCCTTGTCGATCATCAACTTCGGACGACATCTCCTCCCTTCTCGTGTGACAAAAGTCTTGACGAGTGTAGAGGAACTTCTTCTTCGCCAAGCCCAAGGATCTCATCTCCTCCATGCGCAAAGGACCCTTGAAGCTTTGCTAGCACAAAGACGACAAGGAGAGGCCATTCTTCATCGTGTGTGCGTCGACTAGGGAGAAGACCCCTTTCGGTTTTTGCTTCCAACACTTCATCCATAGATGGCGATGGTATGAATCTTATTGGCATTTTGCAATCGATTTTTCATAGTTGATCATATATCATGCTAATGATCCCTAAAACCCTTATTTCCGCTGCGTTGAAACACATGCGCCCATTAGGGTTTTTCGCTCCCCCTTGAAGGGGACCCCCGCATGACATTTATCAGGATCTGGGGCTGCGAGGCTTATGTCAAAAAGCTCGCCTCTGGGAAACTAGAGAGCAGATCTGACAAATGTATCTTTGTCGGTTACCCTAAGGAAACTAAGGGTTATTATTTCTACGATCCCAAAGAGAACAAGGTATTTGTTGCTCGGACGGCCATTTTTCTTGAGAAGGAGTTTCTTCTGCAAGAGGTCAGTGGGAGAGAAATAAAACTGGATGAGAATCCAGAGGAAGGACAAAGTGCTCAAGCACAGTTGGATGAGCATGAGCCAGTAGATCAGGTTATTGAACAACCTGAGGCTCAGATATCACGGGAACCGCGAAGATCGGGAAGGATTCGTCGACAGCCTGAGCGCTATGACGGAGTCTACATCATTGATAATGATGAACCCCTCACTTATGCGGATGCGGTCAGTGGACCGGAGTCAGCAAGATGGCTTGAAGCTATGCGCGCCGAGATGGACTCCATGTCAGATAACCAAGTTTGGGATTTGGTTGATCCGCCTCCGGGAGTTATCCCTATAGGCTGTAAGTGGATCTTCAAGAAGAAGATTGACATGGATGGTAACGTAGTTACCTATAAAGGCAGGCTAGTTGCGAAAGGTTTCAAACAAATCTACGGGATAGATTATGATGAAACTTTCTCACCTGTAGCTATGTTCAAGTCTATTCGGATTCTTTTCGCGATAGCTGCATATTACGATTATGAGATTTGGCAAATGGATGTGAAAACAGCTTTCCTTAATGGAAATCTGGATGAGGATGTGTATATGACACAACCAGAGGGTTTCACTAATCCATCAGATCGTCATAAGATATGCAAGTTAAAGAAGTCTATTTATGGACTTAAACAAGCATCGAGAAGCTGGAATATTCGTTTTGATGAATCAGTCACTGAATTTGGTTTCATCAAGAACGAAGATGACCCGTGTGTATATAAGAGGTTTAGTGGGAGCGTAATTACTTTCCTAGTCCTCTACGTCGATGATATCTTGATCATTGGAAATGACATTCCTGAAATGCATGCTGTGAAGGCATGGTTAAGGAAATGTTTCCATATGAAAGATTTAGGAGAAGCAGCCTATGTATTAGGTGTGAAGATCTACAGGGATAGATCTAAGAGGCTTCTCGGGCTGTGCCAGAGTACTTACATCGATAAAGTCCTGGAGAGATTTCATTTAGAGAATTCTAAACGAGGATATCTTCCAGTCAGACATGGTCTGAGTCTTTCGAAGAGTCAGTGTCCACAAACACAGACTGAGAAAGATGAAATGGACAATACGCCTTATGCTTCGGCTATTGGATCCATTATGTATGCGATGTTGTGTACTCGCCCAGACGTTGCTTACGGGTTAAGCGTGACCAGTCGTTTCCAAAGTAATCCAGGTCAGGCACACTGGATTGCAGTCAAGAACATCTTAAAATATCTGCGGAGGACCAAAGATATGTTCTTGATATATGGTGGTCAGGAAGAACTCAGTATAGAAGGATATACTGACGCTTCGTTCCAGTCTGACCAGGATGATTTCCGATCGCAATCAGGCTATGTTTTTAGCTTGAATGGAGGAGCAGTGGTGTGGAAGAGTTTCAAACAGTCAACTGTTGCTGATTCCACAACAGAAGCCGAGTATGTTGCAGCCTCGGAAGCATCCAAGGAGGCAGCCTCGGAAGCATCAAAGGAACCACGGTCGCACCAGAAGTCCAAGCACATACAGAGACGGTTTCATTTGATCAGGGAGATCATAGATCGTGGCGAGATCAAAGTCTGCAAGGTTCATACGGATGACAATCTGGCAGACCCGCTTACTAAGCCTCTGGCGCAGCAGAAGCATGAGAAGCACTGTAATAATATGGGTTTGAGAGTTCTCAACCATTAGATTAAGTGCAAGTGGGAGATTGTTGGGGTATGCCCTTAAGCCTAATGTTTGAGGCCTTGGGACTGTAACAGTATCGTGTAATAAACTATTATGTTTATAAAGGCATGGTTATTATTCAGTTAGCTACATTGTCTGCTGCAATATATGTTCTTCTGAATAATGTCTCAAAGCTGTTCAGCTGGGCTGACATGCAGTTAAGTCCTTAGTCGATGTATCTTGGTGAACATGAGACAGCCTTGATATGGTTAAGACTAATATGTGTTCTAATCTTATAGGATGCTTCGAGCATGGAATAAGATGTAGACTCATGGGTACATTGGATGTGCTGGACAGACCCTACTAGGATATTCAATTGCTTGTCACAATGTGAATATTCCTTGTATATGACAAGTGGCACATTTCCTCTGACTTGAGATCACTTGTGTTTTCTAAATGATGATTGTCATTGTTTTGAGGTAGTTCAATGTCATTTGAAACATAATGATTATAGACTATCTTGGATAATGAGCTTGAGTCAGGTTAGGGCACTAGTGATAGACATAGGATTGCCGTCTCCTTGTTTAAGGAGTGTGATGTTCTAAAGGGGCCCCCTGGATGAGATGATTGAGAAAAGAGTATGGCCATACCCAGATGACAGTGTTCATCTGATCTAATCATGCTCATCATATTGGAATTACAAGCTTGACACGCTTGTCCAATAAGAACAATCCAGTGGCAAAGGAAGTATGCATGCCTTGTGAGTTGATTCACACTTGTGTTGTTTTTGGGTGTAGTCTTGGAAGACTTATTTCTTTTATATCGGGAGACGGTGATGTGTTGCTAGATACCCCTCACTGATCGTGATAACGTGAGTTATCGTTACCGACATTTAAAGGAAACCCTCAGGGTCGCACAATTTGATGATATGGCTTACTTAAGTCAGATCGAGTGGACTGAATTGGTTAGGTTCAGTTTAAAAGGTTTTTATCTTTGATTGTAAGTGAGATCTAGTCTGATCATGTTTGATTGATTAGGGCTTGAGATCGGTAAGCTTCGATCAAGAGAATGGATGCTAGATTGGTCAGATCAGAAGCATCAAGAGATGAACGGTTAGATCTGGAGCCTTAGGGTTTATTTGAGATCTAGACTAGATTGCTTGGCTTGATTGGTTCTTAAACCGAACCAAAATTGAACCGGCTCATGAAATGAGCGCATGGTTCAAGGTGTGGCGACATGTTCACTTGGCGTGAACGTTGGGGCGATGCGTGGTTGCTATTTTTAGTAACCATGATCTCCACTTGGAGATGGTTCACGACCGAATAGAGTGCTCTCTATTCTCGCCACTCGGTATTATTCCTCTTAACGTTTTTCGTGTGGGGCGACGCTTTGACGTTGAGGAGGATTCGGCCAAGAGAAGAAATCATCATCTCCTTTCCTTTCCATTCGGCAAGACAACCTTGGAACCTTGCTAGCACAAGGAGCACCAAGGAAGAAGCACATTGTTCATCTTGTGTGCGAGACTTTGGAGAAGAGGCGCTTGCAACTTTTGCTTCCAAGGCGCCATCTTGAAATGGCTATGGTATGAATTCGTTTCTTCTATTCAATCATACTAAAGTTGATTATATGACATATAAAGATCTATTAGAAGCCCTAGATTCCGCTAGAGACATTGTTGCGCCACCTATTAGGGTTTCGACCCCCTTGTCTAGGGGTCCCTTCATTTGATTGGTTCACTAAGCGTGAACGTATGAAGTCTTGACTTACTATTTTTGGAAGCCATGACACTTCCCACGAATAGAAACCGCCTCAACGCCTCTCTCGCCTTAATCTCTCTCGTGTGTCTCGTCTCCACGAGGGTGAAAAGAAGGTATTCGGCCAGCCAAGAAAACATCTGATCTCCTTCATGCGACTAGGACACTTTGGAGAGCTTTGCTAGCACAAGGTTCACGCCAAGGGAGGAAGCCACCACCATCTTGTGTGTGATTGCTTTGGAGGAGAGCCGCTCGCCCTCTTGCTTCCAAGACGCCATCCAAGCAATGGCTATGGTAAGATCACAACTTGATCTTTGCAAGTTTTAAGTTGATCATATATTCATGCCTTATGCGATCTTCATGAAACCCTAGAAAAATTTTTATATGCGCCTGCTTAGGGTTTCGCCCCACTTTCATTTTCCCCAGAATTTTCACCTCAGTCAAAGCACCCCAGACCCCAACATGGCCAGGTCGTGCGCCCCGTCATGGCCGTGACACGATCGCCCGAAGACACGAACGCCGAACACTGTCGTGCTCCTGATCATGGGCAAGCCGTGCCCGGTTCTGTGGATTTCGGCCACACCGAACACGGCCGTGCTTCTGGTCACGGGCAGGCCGTGCTCGACTCTGTGGATTTTGCCAACACCAAGCACGAGCAGGCCATGCTCGACTCTGTGGATTTCGACAACGCCAAGCACGGGTGTGATTCCAAGCACAGGCAGGCCGTGCTTGTAACATCCCACATTCTTAACCCCAAACAAATGGCACAATTCACAAATGATACAGGATGTTTCATATAAGATCGATTCATATGCTAGGTAAAACCGAGTTCTCGAAAAACACGATCTGAAAATTTCCATAAATCCATACATACAAATTCACAAAACACAAATCTCATAAATCACATAAGGGTACCTGCCACCACGCAATCCTTGCACTAGACATATGCAAGGCAACAGTTATATCAAATCCGATGGCATAAATACAATTCGATTCGAAATTCAAAACAAAGCCACAAAGTCAATTTTATAAACTCATACCAAACACCGAAACCAGGCTGAAGCCCGCGGTGACACAAAAATCAAACTCATAAGACTGCCATAACCGGCAACACAATTCACATAATTCACATGGTTCACATAGTTCATATAATTCATGTTAAGGCCACAACCGGCCCCCAAGAATTAAGCACAAAAGTTCTTAAAACAGCAAATAGCATAATTATCCACGCCAATGCACTCAAGAAATGCGCCCCTGCTCTATGCCTGAAAATAGTGAGGGGTGAGCTACACAGCCCAGTGAGTGGATAGTCTAAATCGACCATCCATAACATACATTCAAAAATATAGGCAGATTATTTTTAAAAATATTTAACAGAACATTATGTCAACATATAACAAAATAAAGAAACAGAAGTCATATAGACAGTTAAATGTACACACTAGCATATAACAAATTCAGGTTCTAGAGTTTTACTCTAACCCAATTAAACACATATATTCTAAACCAACTAAACACACCATACTTAATTAACCTAGTTGTCCAGCATATTCAGTAGTGACCAATATGGTCTAACCCGGCTTGGCCAAAGCACTGGGAGCTGCAAAATCTCGTGCAACACATAAACATGGATAGTGAGTAGAATCAAGAGGTGGCCCCCGCCAGGTCACGACGTGGCACTTTGCTCTATCACCCCATAACACATCAGAGTGATGACATCAAGAGGTGGCCCCTGTCTGATCAAGACATGGCACTTTGCGTCTTATATCACCCCGTCACATAAAAGAGTAATGACATCAAGAGGTGGCCCCTGTCTGATCAAGACATGGCACTTTGCGTCTTATATTACCCCATCACATAAAAGAGTAATGACATCAAGAGGTGGCCCCTGTCTGACCAAGACATGGCACTTTGCGTCAAAACCCGTTCTCCCAAAAGGTTCCTACTGGACAACAGACATATCTTATTTCATATTTCACAAAGGTGAACATATTTCACAAAGGTGGACTCCTAAGTGTCAACTAGACTCTAGGATAGTCATCACAAAAATCATATCGGGCAGGCATCAACCCCCATCACAATAATCATAATAGGCAGGCTGAACATCAACCTCCTCACATATCACAATACAGGGCTGAAATTCAAACCCTTCACATATCACATAAGGACTATCCTATGAGTACACTGTTACACTTAGCCATAGTCCTAACCAACACATAACACATAATATTCAAAATTCCCATAATCACATAATTTCCAAAAATCACATAAACACTTAATATTTCAAGAATCACCTAATTACATAATATTAACAATCATATAAAGTAGTGTGGTCCTTAGGTTTCATGCTGATTAGTTCAGTCAAACTTTACTAGGTTATCACCCAAATTTCTCAAACAATTTCTCAACATTGTAGTTAACAAGCATCCATAAAAATTAACATAAAACTAAAACATGAAGTCATACAAACTATCCATAAAATTAACAAAAACTAAAACATGAAGTCATACAAACTATTTTACAAATCTCTACATATAACCCACGGTTAACATATCATATCATCTACTAAAATTCTAAACCTTAGTTAACATGAATATCATGCTCAAAAACATTGGTTTAAAACTTCCTAAATTCCATAAGAGAATACCTTAAATTCCTTATTACAATTTTCGGTTTTCATAAACAATCATCAAGATTATTTCGGTTTAACTACCATCAACAAGGTTTCGGTTTTCATTCATGCTACAAACATCATTGACTTAATGTTACCAAAATTGATTTCGGTTTAACTATAACTAACAAGAGTTTCATACTCAAAATTCAATGATTTAATGCTACCAAAATTCCTATAAAAATACCTTAAATTTCATACAAATTTTCGGTTAAATAATCATCATATAATCACCTTTGAAAAATTCGGTTTTCATGATATAATCAACCTTACAAAATTCGGTTTTCATCATATAATCAACTTTACAAAATTCGGTTTTAGCATGGTAAGATTTCCAACAAGCGAATATATCATCTAACTCATCAATTAACACAAACAAATAGATAGAAATCAATTAGACAACCCACTCACCTTGAACCGAGAACACAAGGTGAAAAACCCTTCCAAAAATTCGTCTAAGCCTTTGAAAGATGCTACCAAACACCAAGGAATAATTCGCCAAAGGAAAAGAGATGGAGAAATCACCAAAATCGCCTCAAGAACTCTTCAAGAATCGCCTAAGTTCCTCAAGAAGTCGCCAAGTTCTTCAAGCCGTCGCCAATCTCTTCAAGCCGTCGCCCAAGATTTCTCCAAGCCAAAAAAAAATCGCCAAAACTCTACCCTAACCGAAATATCAATTTGAATTTTCGGTTTTAACTCTTAACCCATTAACCCATTAATTCAAATAGGGTTTAACCATTTAACTAACTAAATTTGAATTTTAAACCCAATAACCCATAGTTAACCAATTAATTTAATTAACTTACAAATAACCAATCACTTAACCGAAATCCAATAAGGATTTAATTAATATCCAATAAGGATTTAATTAACCAATAAGGTCTAATTAATTAACCAATAAGGTCTAATTAATTAACCAACAAACTGTAATTAATTAACTTACAATTTACAACCCATAAATCCTAATTAATTTATTATGAACAACCAATAATAATTCATCATAAATTAACAGCCAATAATCAAATAAATAATCTCTAATTAATTTACAATAAATTAACAACCAAATAAACTCAAATCAAATAATTACAAATTAACAATCAATAAGCCAGTTAATTAGCATCCAATAATTTTATTTAAATCATAATAAAATATCACAGCTAATGATTTTATTTAAATCCAAATAATGCTTACCAGGACTTAAGATCCTTGGATCTTACATCCCTCCCTCCTTATAAAGCTTTAGTCCTCTAAAGCTCAGCATCCATATCATCAAAGAGGTAAGCATAAAATTTCCTCATATCAGCTTCAGTCTCCCAAGTCGCCTCCTCAACTGACTGATTTCCCCAGATAACCTTTACCAAAGGTATAGTCTTGTTCCTCAGAACTTTATCCTTTCTATCCACAATCCGAAGAGGTCTTTCCTCAAAAGTCAAATCACTCTGAATCTGAAGAGGTTCCAACTCCAACACATGAGATGGATCAGGATGATATTTCCTCAAAGTAGAGACATGGAATACATTATGCACATGATCCATAGCAGGAGGTAAAGCCAATCGGTAAGCCACTGGACCAATTCTCTCAATAATGTCAAAAGGGCCTACAAACCTAGGGCTCAACTTGCCCTTTTTGCCAAACCTCATAACACCCTTAGTAGGTGACACCTTCAAGAACACATGATCCCCTACCATAAACTCCAAGGAACGACGACGGTCATCAGCATAACTCTTCTGTCTGTCCCGAGCAATTTTCAGTTTATCTCGGATCTCTCTGACCTTATCAGTAGTCTCCTGTACTGCATCAGATCTCAAAATCATTCTGTCACCAGTTTCCTCCCAACACAAGGGAGTCCTACACCTTCTCCCATACAAAGCCTCATAAGGAGCCATCTGAATACTGGAGTGGAAGCTATTATTATAAGTAAACTCTATCAAAGATAGATCCCGGTTCCACTCAGAACTCCAATCAACCACATAGGCTCTCAACAGATCTTCTAGAGTCTGTATAGTACGCTCCATCTGGCCATCAGACTGAGGATGATATGCTGTACTAAAACTCAACTTAGTACCCAAACCTTCCTGTAAACTCTTCCAAAATCTGGACAGAAATCGAGAGTCCCTGTCAGACACGATATCAACAGGCACTCCATGCAGTCTGACTATCTCATCAATATATAATCTAGCCAGTCTCTCTAGAGAATAAGTCATCTTAATCGGAAGAAAATGGGCTGATTTAGTGAGTCTATCAACAATCACCCAAATAGCATCATGACCCAATCTGGTTCTGGGCAAACCACATACAAAATCCATACTGATACATTCCCACTTCCACTCAGGAATAGGAAGAGGCTGCAACAAACCACCAGGCTTCTGGTGTTCAGCCTTCACAGTCTGACAGGTTAAACACCTAGAGACAAAATCAAACACTTCTTTCTTCATACCCGGCCACCAAAAACTTTTCTTGAGGTCCTGATACATCTTAGTCACACCAGGATGTAGAGAATATTTGGAGTTATGGCTGTCCTCCAATATTTCTTTCCTCAAGCTTGGTTCCTCAGGGACACATACCCTTCCACGAAACCGAAGAATACCATCATCAGACAGGCTAAAATCCTGAACTGCGCCGTCAACCAGACTAACCCTGATCTGAACTAATCTCGGATCCACAGACTGCTGATCTCTGATCTTCTGCAACAAAGCAGACTGTACTCTGAGAAAAGCCACATAACCAGACTGAACTTTAGGAGAAACACTGATCCTGAGATCGCTGAACTCCTGCAGTAACCGCCACTCACTGACTCGTAAAGCAGCTACTAAAGTAACTGGATGTCTGCTCAGAGCATCCGCCACCACATTGGCCTTTCCAGCCTGATACTGAATGGAGAAGTCATAGTCTTTGATCAACTCCATCCATCTTCTCTGTCTCATGTTCAAGTCCTTCTGAGTGAAGATATACTTGAGACTCTGGTGATCAGTGAACAGATCAAACTCCTGACCCAACAAATAGTGACGCCATATCTTCAAAGCAAAGACTACGGCCGCCAACTCTAAATCATGAGTAGGGTAGTTCAATTCATACTCCTTCAGTTGTCTCGAAGCATAGGCTACTACAGAACCCTTCTGCATCAAGACACAACCCAACCCTTTGCCAGAAGCATCTGTATAAACAGTAAACCTTTCCCCATCACTAGGTATAATGAGGATCGGTGTACTAGTCAATCTCCTTTTCAGCTCTTGAAAACTCTCTTCACACTTATCATCCCAAATAAACTTGGCCTCCTTTCTGGTCAATTTAGTTAGAGGACCCGCCAGCTTGGAGAATCCCTCAACAAATCGCCGGTAGTAACCTGCCAAACCCAGAAAACTCCTGATCTCAGTAGCACTAGTCGGCCTTCCCCAATTAAGGATGGCTTGCACTTTAACTGGATCCACAGATACCCCCTGACCAGAAATCACATGCCCAAGGAAACTAATCTTTTCCAGCCAGAATTCACACTTACTAGCCTTGGCATATAATCGGTTCTTCCTCAAGATCTCCAATACTCTACGCAAATCACTGACATGATCTGAGGTAGTCTGAGAGTACACCAATATATCGTCTATAAAGACCACCACACAAGAGTCAAGCAACTCATGGAATACCCTGTTCATCAAATCCATGAAGACAGCAGGTGCATTCGTCAGTCCAAAAGGCATAACTAAAAATTCGAAATGCCCATACCTGGTCCTGAAAGCAGTCTTAAATATATCCTCATCCTTGACCCTAAGCTGATAATACCCTGATCTCAGATCAATCTTAGAGAACACTGTCGCTCCCTGTAATTGATCAAATAGATCATCAATTCTGGGAAGAGGATACTTATTCTTGATAGTCACTTGGTTAAGCTGCCTGTAGTCTATACACATCCTCAGGGTTCCATCTTTTTTCTTCACAAATAACACTGGCGCTCCCCAAGGAGAAGCACTAGGCCGAATATATCCTTTCTCTAACAATTCCTCCAGTTGTTTCTTAAGCTCGGCCAACTCTGAAGTAGCCATACGATAAGGAGCTCTGGAGATAGGTGCCGTACCTGGCGCCAACTCAATGCCAAACTCCACTTCTCTAATCGGTGGCAAGCCTGAAAATTCTTCAGAGAACACATCAGGAAATTCTTTCACCACCGCCATCTGAGTCAGATCAGAAGTAGAATCATCCTGCACCTTAACATGCGCAAGATAACCCTTGCATCCACTAGCCAGTAATTTCCTGGCCTGCAGGAAAGATATAACATGCGGTCCTTGGTCTGACACTAGACCTCTCACAAACAGTCGATTCCTATCTAACAAATTCAAAGTGATTACTTTCTCAAAGCAATCCACAGAGGCATGATGGGAAGACAACCAATCCATTCCTAAGATGATATCATAATCTTGCATGTCTAAGAGGATTAGATCTACCAGAAACTCATAACCCTCTACATGTACTACACAGTCAGCACAAACAGTATCTGTAGATAACGATTTTCCTAAGGGAGTACTGACAGACACAACATAATCTAGCATCTTAGGTACAACAGGTAAACATGCAGCAAACTTAACAGATACAAAAGATAAATTTGCACCAGGGTCAAATAATATGCGGGCTAACTGATCAAATACGAATAAAGTACCTTCCACGACGGATCGGGAAGCTCGTGTATCCTTCTCAGCCACAGCATACACTCTAGTCTGGACTGTAGGCTTATCTGCGCCTCTAGGTTGCATCTCAGGTTCTCTGCAGTCCTTAGCCATGTGCCCTGGTTTCTTACACTTGAAACATACACCATTCTTCCTATGGCAGTCTTTCACTAGATGTCCCTTGAGCCCACAATGACTACAAGTGATACCGTTTCTTGCATCCCTGGCATCCCTGAACTGCTGCGGTGCATCCCTGGACTGCTGCGGTGCCTTGTAGGAGTAAGGCTTATACCTGCTCTTCTTATAATCTTTATGCCTAGGGTACTTCTTACCCTTGCCGCCACTGCCATGCTGAGGAACCGCCGCCTCAGCTGCAGGAACTACTGTCACGGCAACATGAGAACTCCTCTCAGATATATACCTCTCAATGGTGCGCGCTCGCCCAACAGTTTCAACATAGGTCTCCAAGTGTTGAGCACCAACCTGCTCTCTAATGTCCCATCTGAGACCTCTGAGAAACTTGGTAGCTCTCCTCTTTTCAGTGTTTATCAGGTGAGGAGCATACTTTCCCAATTTCGTGAACTGTAATTCATACTGGTCCACTGTCATATCACCCTGCTCCAGATGAATAAATTCCACCTCTCGGTCCTCAACCAAGCTATCTGGGAAGTACTTCTCGTTAAATCGAGACAAGAAGTAAGGCCAATCTACAGTCTCATGTCTTTCTTCGGCAAGTCTCACTACGCCCTTCCACCACTCATCTGCGTCAGCACGCATCATATAGGTGGCCAGACATAACTTATCCTCATCTGAGCAGCGCATGACTTGGAAAATCTTTTCCAAGCACAACTGCCAGTTCTCTGCATTACTGGATTCTGAGCCCCCATAAAAAGAGCTGGGACCCAGTTTCTGGAATTCACTCACAAGTGAAGCATAGCGCCTGTGAGCGCCCTCCTGAGAGTCATCCCCCACCGCTCGAGTAGTAGTCTGGGGTCTCTCTCGAGTCAGCTGCTGCAAAAGCTGCTGTTGTGCTTCTTGGTGCTGAGTCTGCTGCTGCTGCAGCATCTGAGCTTGCCTCTCTATCATAGCACCTTGTTGCTGAACCATGCCAGTCAAAGCCTCAATAGTTCTCGTGAGGTTCGGGGTCTGTTCGCCCTCATCACTAGCATTTCCTCTGGTTCGTACCATCTTAAATGCCTACACACGCATATCATAGTCACACATATATCATAGTCAGGAAAACAATCATAAACCTATTAGGTGTCTAGCAATACACAAACATGTTTTCCCCCAAACTAAGTTTTAGCTAGCCAACTCCTCTGATACCATTCTGTAACATCCCACATTCTTAACCCCAAACAAATGGCACAATTCACAAATGATACAGGATGTTTCATATAAGATCGATTCATATGCTAGGTAAAACCGAGTTCTCGAAAAACACGATCTGAAAATTTCCATAAATCCATACATACAAATTCACAAAACACAAATCTCATAAATCACATAAGGGTACCTGCCACCACGCAATCCTTGCACTAGACATATGCAAGGCAACAGTTATATCAAATCCGATGGCATAAATACAATTCGATTCGAAATTCAAAACAAAGCCACAAAGTCAATTTTATAAACTCATACCAAACACCGAAACCAGGCTGAAGCCCGCGGTGACACAAAAATCAAACTCATAAGACTGCCATAACCGGCAACACAATTCACATAATTCACATGGTTCACATAGTTCATATAATTCATGTTAAGGCCACAACCGGCCCCCAAGAATTAAGCACAAAAGTTCTTAAAACAGCAAATAGCATAATTATCCACGCCAATGCACTCAAGAAATGCGCCCCTGCTCTATGCCTGAAAATAGTGAGGGGTGAGCTACACAGCCCAGTGAGTGGATAGTCTAAATCGACCATCCATAACATACATTCAAAAATATAGGCAGATTATTTTTAAAAATATTTAACAGAACATTATGTCAACATATAACAAAATAAAGAAACAGAAGTCATATAGACAGTTAAATGTACACACTAGCATATAACAAATTCAGGTTCTAGAGTTTTACTCTAACCCAATTAAACACATATATTCTAAACCAACTAAACACACCATACTTAATTAACCTAGTTGTCCAGCATATTCAGTAGTGACCAATATGGTCTAACCCGGCTTGGCCAAAGCACTGGGAGCTGCAAAATCTCGTGCAACACATAAACATGGATAGTGAGTAGAATCAAGAGGTGGCCCCCGCCAGGTCACGACGTGGCACTTTGCTCTATCACCCCATAACACATCAGAGTGATGACATCAAGAGGTGGCCCCTGTCTGATCAAGACATGGCACTTTGCGTCTTATATCACCCCGTCACATAAAAGAGTAATGACATCAAGAGGTGGCCCCTGTCTGATCAAGACATGGCACTTTGCGTCTTATATTACCCCATCACATAAAAGAGTAATGACATCAAGAGGTGGCCCCTGTCTGACCAAGACATGGCACTTTGCGTCAAAACCCGTTCTCCCAAAAGGTTCCTACTGGACAACAGACATATCTTATTTCATATTTCACAAAGGTGAACATATTTCACAAAGGTGGACTCCTAAGTGTCAACTAGACTCTAGGATAGTCATCACAAAAATCATATCGGGCAGGCATCAACCCCCATCACAATAATCATAATAGGCAGGCTGAACATCAACCTCCTCACATATCACAATACAGGGCTGAAATTCAAACCCTTCACATATCACATAAGGACTATCCTATGAGTACACTGTTACACTTAGCCATAGTCCTAACCAACACATAACACATAATATTCAAAATTCCCATAATCACATAATTTCCAAAAATCACATAAACACTTAATATTTCAAGAATCACCTAATTACATAATATTAACAATCATATAAAGTAGTGTGGTCCTTAGGTTTCATGCTGATTAGTTCAGTCAAACTTTACTAGGTTATCACCCAAATTTCTCAAACAATTTCTCAACATTGTAGTTAACAAGCATCCATAAAAATTAACATAAAACTAAAACATGAAGTCATACAAACTATCCATAAAATTAACAAAAACTAAAACATGAAGTCATACAAACTATTTTACAAATCTCTACATATAACCCACGGTTAACATATCATATCATCTACTAAAATTCTAAACCTTAGTTAACATGAATATCATGCTCAAAAACATTGGTTTAAAACTTCCTAAATTCCATAAGAGAATACCTTAAATTCCTTATTACAATTTTCGGTTTTCATAAACAATCATCAAGATTATTTCGGTTTAACTACCATCAACAAGGTTTCGGTTTTCATTCATGCTACAAACATCATTGACTTAATGTTACCAAAATTGATTTCGGTTTAACTATAACTAACAAGAGTTTCATACTCAAAATTCAATGATTTAATGCTACCAAAATTCCTATAAAAATACCTTAAATTTCATACAAATTTTCGGTTAAATAATCATCATATAATCACCTTTGAAAAATTCGGTTTTCATGATATAATCAACCTTACAAAATTCGGTTTTCATCATATAATCAACTTTACAAAATTCGGTTTTAGCATGGTAAGATTTCCAACAAGCGAATATATCATCTAACTCATCAATTAACACAAACAAATAGATAGAAATCAATTAGACAACCCACTCACCTTGAACCGAGAACACAAGGTGAAAAACCCTTCCAAAAATTCGTCTAAGCCTTTGAAAGATGCTACCAAACACCAAGGAATAATTCGCCAAAGGAAAAGAGATGGAGAAATCACCAAAATCGCCTCAAGAACTCTTCAAGAATCGCCTAAGTTCCTCAAGAAGTCGCCAAGTTCTTCAAGCCGTCGCCAATCTCTTCAAGCCGTCGCCCAAGATTTCTCCAAGCCAAAAAAAAATCGCCAAAACTCTACCCTAACCGAAATATCAATTTGAATTTTCGGTTTTAACTCTTAACCCATTAACCCATTAATTCAAATAGGGTTTAACCATTTAACTAACTAAATTTGAATTTTAAACCCAATAACCCATAGTTAACCAATTAATTTAATTAACTTACAAATAACCAATCACTTAACCGAAATCCAATAAGGATTTAATTAATATCCAATAAGGATTTAATTAACCAATAAGGTCTAATTAATTAACCAATAAGGTCTAATTAATTAACCAACAAACTGTAATTAATTAACTTACAATTTACAACCCATAAATCCTAATTAATTTATTATGAACAACCAATAATAATTCATCATAAATTAACAGCCAATAATCAAATAAATAATCTCTAATTAATTTACAATAAATTAACAACCAAATAAACTCAAATCAAATAATTACAAATTAACAATCAATAAGCCAGTTAATTAGCATCCAATAATTTTATTTAAATCATAATAAAATATCACAGCTAATGATTTTATTTAAATCCAAATAATGCTTACCAGGACTTAAGATCCTTGGATCTTACAGTGCTCGACTCTGTGGATTTCAACAACGCCAAGAACGAGCGTGATTCCAAGCACGGGCAGGCCGTGCTCGACTCTATGGATTTTGACAATGCCAAGCACGGGTAGGCTATGCTCAATTCTGTGGATCGCGTCGACTGTGAACACAGCCGTGCTCACTATCACGGCCAGGCCGTGTTCGACCCTGAAGGCACTTTGTAGCCCCGACAACCCCACTTCGATGTGCACCACCCATGTCGGTGTATATGCCCTTAAGACCAATGTATGGACATGGTCAGGCATTGGTTGAATGTACTTTGATAGAACTACTACTCTTTATATAGGCATGGTCGTTATTATGCAGACTTCTCTACCTGCGTTGATGTATTGAGTTGCATAAATAATGTCCCAGGAGTTTGGATTGGATCCATTCTCATAAGCTATCCCCAGACAAGGTACCTTAGCAGATATGGGACAGCTTTGGTACATGTGAGACTGGTGTATGGGCTGGTTAGGTGCGGGGCACAGTAACGCAGATATACAGGTGCATTGGATGCACTGGAGTGATCCACTGTGAGGATTGACTTGTCTAGTCAACAAGTCAATCTCACATGCAAGAGGTTTGTATTGATCCTTAGACTTGATGTATTCATGTCTAGACTTGATGATGGGTATGCTTTAATACAGTCTTACGTCTCTCCGTAACTGGGAGATCAAAACGACTGTCATTGGGCATGTCATAAGTCATGTAGAGACATGGATGACCAATAGTAGGATTTGCCCCTTCCTTCAGAGGAAGTATGATATCCACCTCGGGGCGCCCCACCTTATTGGTGCATGACAGGAGAGTGTGGCCACACTTGTTGAGTCATGACCAATGCATTGGATAATAAACTTGAGACTAATCCAATGGCAGGATATCAGTTTAGGCAAAGGGATCTATAATACAATAGGAATCCTCGTTGCTTGTTAGGAGTTGTTGCCATAATGACTTTAGTCCTATGACATGGGTAGTAGTGATGTGTTGCTAGATACCCCTCACTACTTATGATGTTTACATCATTGCCATCGTCATATGGATCCTACGGGGTCACACGCAATAGACTCTTGACGTTGCTTTAATCAGAAGCCTTATGATCAAGTTATTGGATAACTTGGATCAATTTGGAAGATTTCATCAGCGCCAATGGGCCTGATGAGTTGGAAGAAAGTTATTGGAGCCAAACTTCATTTTTGGCAGGTTGACCCGAAATTGACCTAGATTGGTCACATTTGGATTAGGGTTGCATTGGATTGGATCCAATGGCTTAATCAACCCATATCATGAAGTTTGGGCTAGCTCATTATCCAATGAGGCCCAATAATAAGTTGTCATGAAGATAGAATTGGCTTAAAGGGTATAATGGGGAGAAACCCAACCCCATTGGCGCCTAGGGGCATAATGGGGTATGGGTGGCATAAATTGCTTCCTTTGGAAGGAAGTGGCGCCTTCCCTTCATCCTTTGATGGTATCTTTGATAGGTCCCCTAAAGACAAGGGGGCGAAACCCTATAGGAGGCGCATATGACAATTTTGATGCAGCGGAAGGGGTTTCAAGGATCTATGCATATAATATGTTCAACTTAAAACGATTCTCACCATTGCCATCGCTTAGATGGTGTCTTGAAAGGAAAGGCGCAAGTGCTCCTTCTCCAAAGGTGACGCACACAATTGGTGTCGCCTACTCTTCCTTGGTGCTCCTTGTGCTAGCAAGGTTCCAAGAAGCCGTTGTCGAATGGAAGGGAAAGATCACTTTGCTTTGGCCGAACTCTTCCTTCTCTTTTTTGTCAACTTCTTCACCACACAAGAGTGCGAGTGCTGAATGCCCAAGTTGGCGACGAGAGTGAGGAGAAACGAGAGATGAGGGCGCCTTAGGCGTGAACGTGAGTAGTGGTCACGTATGTGATCATGCTTTCTAAAAATAGAAAGCCACACACTCACTTGCGATCATGAGTTTACCCCATGCGCAAACTCCTCTCAATTTGAACCACACGCTCACTCAATGAGCTGGTTCAATTTGGTCTGGTTCATAGACCAATCGACCCAAGCCATTAGTCCAGATCACATTAAACCCTAAGGCTCTTGATCTGACCGTCGATCTCTTGATGCTCCTGATCTCACCGATCTAGCATCCAATCTCTCGATCGAAGCTTACCGATCTCAAGCCCTAATCAATCAAACATGATCAGACCAGATCTCACTTACAATCAGAGATTAAATCCCTTTAAACTGAACCCAAACAATTCAGTCCACACGATCTGACTTAAGTAAGCCATATCATCAAATTGTGCGACCCTAAGGGTTTCCTTTAAATGTCGGTAACGATAACTCACGTTATCACGATCAGTGAGGGGTATCTAGCAACACATCACTGTATCCCGATATAAAGAAAATAGTCTTCCAAGACTACACCCAAACCACAGCACAAGTGTGAATCCAACTCACAAGGCATGCATCTTTCCTTTGCCACTGGATGTTCTTATTGGACAAGCGTGTCAAGCTTGTAGCTCCAATATGATAAGCATGATTAGATCAGATGAACATAGTCATCTGGGTATGGCCATACACTATTCTCAATCATCTCATTCAGGGGGCCCCTTTAGAACATCACACTCCTTAAACAAGGAGACGGCAATCCTTTGTCTATCACTAGTGCCCTAACCTGACTCAAGCTCACCATCCAAGATAGTCTATAATCATTATGTTTCAAATGATATTGAACTACCTCAAAACAATGACAATCATCATTTAGAAAACACAAGCGATCTCAAGTCAGAGGAAATGTGCCACTTGTCGCATTCAAGGATTATTCACATTGTGACAAGCAATTGAATATCCTAGTAGGGTCTGTCCAGTACATCCAATGTACCCATGAGTCTACATCTTATTCCATGCTCGAAGCATCCTATAAGATTAGAACACATATTAGTCTCAACCATATCAAGGCTGTCTCATGTTCACC
Source organism: Costus lasius (assembly GCA_027563935.2). NCBI lineage: Eukaryota > Viridiplantae > Streptophyta > Magnoliopsida > Zingiberales > Costaceae > Costus > Costus lasius. The sequence goes on from CM050446.2 coordinate 89,353,496, forward strand.
AAGATATCTCGACTAAGGACAAAACTGCATGTCAGCCCAGCTGAACAGCTTTGAGACATTATTCAGAAGTACAATTATTGCAGCAGACAATATAACAACCTGAATAACAACCATGCCTTTATAAACATAAGAGTTTATTACATGATACTGATACAATCCCAAGGCCTCAAACATTAGCCTTAAGGGCATACCCCAACAATCTCCCACTTGCACTTAATCTAATGTTTGAGAAATCTCAAACCCATATTATTACAGTGCTTCTCATGCTTCTGCTGCGCCAGAGGCTTAGTAAGCGGGTCTGCTAGATTGTCATCTGTATGTACCTTGCAGACTTTGATCTCACCACGATCAATGATCTCCCGGATCAAATGAAACCGTCTCTGTATGTGCTTGGACTTCTGGTGCGACCGTGGTTCCTTTGCCTGTGCGATTGCTCCAGTGTTATCACAGAAGATAACCAAAGGATCTGCACTCGAAGGAACAACACCAAGTTCTCTCACGAACTTACGAATCCATACTGCCTCCTTGGATGCTTCCGAGGCTGCAACATACTCAGCTTCTGTTGTGGAATCAGCAACAGTTGACTGTTTGAAACTCTTCCACACCACTGCTCCACCATTCAAGCTAAAAACATAGCCTGATTGCGATCGGAAATCATCCTGGTCAGACTGGAACGAAGCGTCAGTATATCCTTCAATACTGAGTTCTTCCTGACCACCATATATCAAGAACATATCTTTGGTCCTCCGCAGATATTTTAAGATGTTCTTGACCGCAATCCAGTGCGCCATACCTGGATTACTTTGGAACCGACTGGTCACGCTTAACCCGTAAGCGACGTCTGGGCGAGTACACAACATCGCATACATAATGGACTCAATAGCCGAAGCATAAGGCGTATTGTCCATTTCATCTTTCTCAGTCTGTGTTTGTGGACACTGACTCTTCGAAAGATTCAGACCATGTCTGACTGGAAGATATCCTCTTTTAGAATTCTCTAAATGAAATCTCTCCAGGACTTTATCGATGTAAGTACTCTGGCACAGCCCGAGAAGCCTCTTAGATCTATCCCTGTAGATCTTCACACCTAACACATAGGCTGCTTCTCCTAGATCTTTCATCTGGAAACATTTCCTTAACCATGCCTTTACGGCATGCATTTCAGGAATGTCATTTCCAATGATCAAGATATCATCGACGTAGAGGACTAGGAAAGTAATCACGCTCCCACTAAACCTCTTATATACACACGGGTCATCCTCGTTCTTGATGAAACCAAACTCAGAGATTGATTCATCAAAATGAATATTCCAGCTTCTCGATGCTTGTTTAAGTCCATAAATAGACTTCTTTAACTTGCATATCTTATGACGATCTGATGGATTAGTGAAACCTTCTGGTTGTGTCATATACACATCCTCATCCAGATTTCCATTCAGGAAAGCTGTCTTCACATCCATTTGCCAAATCTCATAATCATAATATGCTGCTATCGCGAAAAGAATCCGAATAGACTTAAACATAGCTACAGGTGAGAAAGTTTCATCATAATCTATCCCGTAGATTTGTTTGAAACCTTTCGCAACTAGCCTGCCTTTATAGGTAACCACGTTACCATCCATGTCAATCTTCTTCTTGAAGATCCATTTACAGCCTATAGGGATAACTCCCGGAGGCGGATCAACCAAATCCCAGACTTGGTTATCTGACATGGAGTCCATCTCGGCTCGCATAGCTTCAAGCCATCTCGCTGACTCCGGTCCACTGACCGCATCCGCATAAGTGAGGGGTTCATCATTATCAATGATGTAGACTCCGTCATAACGCTCAGGCTGTTGACGGATCCTTCCCGATCTTCGCGGTTCCCGTGATATCTGAGCCCCAGGTTGTTTAATAACCTGATCCACCGGCTCAGGCTCACCCAACTGTGCTTGACTACTTTGTCCTTCCTCTGGATTCTCATCCAGCTTTATTTCTCTCCCACTGGCCTCTTGCAGAAGAAACTCCTTCTCAAGAAATATGGCCGTCCGAGCAACAAACACCTTGTTCTCTTTGGGATCGAAGAAATAATAACCCTTAGTTTCCTTAGGGTAACCGACAAAGATACATTTCTCAGATCTGCTCTCTAGTTTCCCAGAGGCGAGCTTTTTGACATAAGCCTCGCAGCCCCAGATCCTGATAAATGTCAAGCTCAGCTGTTTCCCATACCATAACTCATATGGCGTCTTTGAAACTACCTTGGATGGCACTCGGTTTAGTACCTTTGCAGCTGTTTCCAGTGCAAAACCCCAAAAGGAATATGGAAGAGTAGCCTGACTCATCATAGAACGAACCATATCAAGTAACGTTCTATTTCTCCTCTCGGACACACCATTCCATTGCGGTGTTCCTGGCGGAGTGAGCTGTGAGATAATCCCACACTCCTTCAGATAGTCAGTAAATTCTCGACTTAGGTATTCTCCACCTCGATCAGAACGAAGTGCCTTGATACTTCGGCCTAGCTGATTCTGTACTTCATTCTTGAACTCTTTGAACTTGTCAAAAGATTCACTTTTATGTCTCATCAAATAGACATACCCATACCTACTGAAATCATCAGTAAAGGTAATGAAGTACTGATAGCCACCTCTGGCATGTTTACTAAATGGCCCACACACATCACTGTGTATAAGGTCAAGTAAACCTGAAGCCCTTTGACCTTTGTTAGGAAAAGGTGACTTCGTCATTTTACCCATTAAACAAGCCTTGCATGTATCAATCTCCTCATAGGAGAATGATCCCAGCAGTCCATGATCATGCAACCGCTTAATGCGTTTCTTGTTTATATGGCCTAAACGACTATGCCATAGCAAGGTGCTGTCATCAGCATACTTGGCTTTCTTAATATCAATTGCGTGTATAGAACATTCCATGTCCAACATGAATAACCCATTATTAATTGAACCAGTAGCATAAACTATATTATCAAGAGATAAAACACACTTTGAAATATTGCATTCAAAGGAAAATCCCTTCCTGACAAGAGCAGGAATGGAGATAATATTCTTAGTAATGCTGGGAACAAAATAACAACTGTTTAGTTCTAATACAAGCCCAGATGGCAAAGAGATGAAATAGTCTCCTACAGCAACAGCAGCAACCCGTGCCCCGTTTCCAACTCGTAGGTCCACCTCATGCTGTCCCACCTGCCTTCTTCTCTTGAGTTCCTGTACATTTGAACAAATGTGAACTCCACATGCAGTGTCCAACACCCATGATATAGAAGAAGATGAAACCATGACTTTCGTCACGTAAATACCTGAGCCAGAAGCGATGCTTCCCCTCTTGTCTCCTTGGAGCGCTTTACAGTCCTTTTTCCAGTGACCTAGCTGGCCACAATGGAAACACCTGTATTCCTTTGACCGCTTAACTTTTTGCTTCAGAGCCTTACTGTAACTCTTGACTGGGGTCTTGCCCTTCTTCCCCTTCTTCTTGTTGTTCCTAGAAGGAACCATTAAGACAGAGGTTGAAGGCTTTCCCTTCAGAGTTTCCTCAGTAGTCAAGAGCATATTCAGTAGCTCTGCCGGAGTACAATCGATTTTGTTCATATTAAAGTTAATGATGAACGCATCGAAAGAAGGCGGAAGAGACTGCAGAATAATGTCTACAGCAAGCTCCTGGTTGATGGTATGCCCCAGTTTCTCTAGAGCCTCCTTGTGCCCAATCATCTTGAGCATGTGAGCTCCCACTGGGCTCCCTTTAGCCAGTTTGCTCTGAAAGAACAGCTTTGTCAGATTATAGCGTTCTGTCCTCGCCTGTGCAGCATACAGCATCTTGAGGTTTGCTATCATGTCTATAGCAGACATATCCTCATGCTGACGCTGCAGCGGTGGCGTCATAGACGCTAGCATCAGGCAAGCGACATCAATGCTATCATTGACGTGCTTTTCATAAGCTTCCCGAACCGCCCTTGCGGCGTTCGGAGCGGGCTGAGGCGGTATCGCCGTCTCGAGGACATACAGTTTCCTCTCTGCCTTAAGAACAATCTTAAGGTGTCCGAACGAGTCTTAGAAGTTCGGCCCAGCAAACTTCTCCCTTTCCAGTAGGGATCGCACATTGAAGCTCATGGTGTTCGTTGCTGCAGGTATCTACAACAATGCAAGAACAGCAAGGTCAGTATCAATGTTAAGAATCAATCAGGACTTAAGAAAGATTCTTTTTCTCACTATTTTATCTGGCTGAAAAATCCAGCAAAACAGCTCGAAAGAGTAAAACTCTTTTAGTGAGATGGGATCCAGATTTCATACTTGGTCTCCGCGTCCCGCTCAGGCGAGATAAGATGCATAGAGAATACAAGCACTAATTTCTGGTAGGCTGCCTGCCAATTGAAAGTCCCCTGACTAAGGGGGAAAAACCCTAAACTGGCGCAAACAGAAACATGGGCAGCGGATACTAGGGTTTCAAAGAATCGGTGCATGAAGTATGATTAACTTTGATATAACTTGTAAACAAGAATGAATGCGATTCATACCATGGCCATTTCTAGATGGCACCTTGGAAGCAAAGATCAAACGAGATCTTCTCCAAATCGTCACACACAAGATGAGAATGCGCTTCTTCTTGTCGTCCCTTGTGCTAGCAAGGATCGTCCAAGTATCACAATCGTATGAAGGGAAGAGAAAAACTTGCTTAGCGATTTCCTCCTTCTTTTCGTCAAAACTCTTCTTCACGAGAGAGCAAGCCACACGAGAAGAGGCAAGAGGCGAGAGTGATGAGCGACCATAGAGCCAACGTGAGATGTGGTCACGTAAGAGACATGCTATCTAAAAATAGCAAACACGTCTCAACGTTCACAAGTCACAAATCTCTTCTCTAATTTTGAACCACTCGCTCATCCATGAGCCGGTTCATCTTGGTCTGGTTCAAAGACCAAATAAGCCAAGCGACATGGTCTAGATCAAATTAAACCCTAAGGCTCCAGATCTAACCGTCGATCTCTTGATGCTTCTTATCTCACCGATCTAGCATCTATTCTCTCGATCGAAGCTTACCGATCTCAAGCTCTAATCAATCATACATGATCAGACTAGATCTCACTTACAATCAGAGATTAAATCCCTTTAAACTGATCTCAAACAATTCAGTCCACACGATCTGACTTAAGTAAGCCATATCATCAAATTGTGCGACCCTGAGGGTTTCCTTTAAATGTCGGTAACGATAACCCACGTTATCACGATCAGTGAGGGGTATCTAGCAACACATCACTGTCTCCCGGTATAAAGAAAAGAGTCTTCCAAGACTACACCCAAACCACAACACAAGTGTGAATCCAATTCAGAAGGCATGCATACTTCCTTTGCCACTGGATGTTCTTATTGGACAAGCGTGTCAAGCTTGTAGCTCCAATATGATGAGCATGATTAGATCAGATGAACACTGTCACCTGGGTATGGCCATACACTTTCTCAATCATCTCATCCAGGGGGCCCCTTTAGAACATCACACTCCTTAAACAAGGAGACGGCAATCCTATGTCTATCACTAGTGCCCTAACATGACTCAAGCTCATTATCCAAGATAGTCTATAATCATTATTTCTCAAATGATATTGAACTACCTCAAAACAATGACAATCATCATTTAGAAAACACAAGTGATCTCAAGTCAGAGGAAATGTGCCACTTGTTGCACTCAAGGATTATTCACATTGTGACAAGCAACTGAATATCCTAGTAGGGTCTGTCCAGTACATCCAATGTACTCATGAGTCTATATCTTATTCCATGCTCGAAGCATCCTATAAGATTAGAACACATATTAGTCTTAACCATATCAAGGCTGTCTCATGTTCACCAAGACACATCGACTAAGGACATAATAGCATGTCAGCCCAGCTGAACAGCTTTGAGACATTATTCAGAAGTATACTTATTGCAGCAGACAAGGTAACAAACTGAATAATAACCATGCCTTTATAAACACAAGAGTTTATTACATGATACTGTTACAATCCCAAGGCCTCAAACATTAGGCTTAAGGGCATACCCCAACAATCTCCCACTTGCACTTAATCTAATGGTTGAGAAATCTCAAACCCATATTATTACAGTGCTTCTCATGCTTCTGCTGCGCCAGAGGCTTTGTAAGCGGGTCTGCTAGATTGTCATCTGTATGAACCTTGTAGACTTTGATCTCGCCACGATCTATGATCTCCCTGATCAAATGAAACCGTCTCTGTATGTGCTTGGACTTCTGGTGTGACCGTGGTTCCTTTGCTTGTGCGATTGCTCCAGTGTTATCACAGAAGATAACCAAAGGATCTGCACTCGAAGGAACAACACCAAGTTCTCTCACGAACTTACGAATCCACACTGCCTCCTTGGATGCTTCCGAGGCTGCAACATACTCGGCTTCTGTTGTGGAATCAGCAACAGTTGACTGTTTGAAACTCTTCCACACCACTGCTCCTCCATTCAAGCTAAAAACATAGCCTGATTGCGATCGGAAATCATCCTGGTCAGACTGGAACGAAGCGTCAGTATATCCTGCAATACTGAGTTCTTCCTGACCACCATATATCAAGAACATATCTTTGGTCCTCCGCAGATATTTTAAAATGTTCTTGACTGCAATCCAGTGTGCCTGACCTGGATAACTTTGGAACCGACTGGTCACGCTTAACCCGTAAGCGACGTCTGGGCAAGTACACAACATCGCATACATAATGGATCCAATAGCCGAAGCATAAGGCGTATTGTCCATTTCATCTTTCTCAGTCTGTGTTTGTGGACACTGACTCTTCGAAAGATTCAGACCATGTCTGACTGGAAGATATCCTCGTTTAGAATTCTCTAAATGAAATCTCTCCAGGACTTTATCGATGTAAGTACTCTGGCACAGCCCGAGAAGCCTCTTAGATCTATCCCTGTAGATCTTTACACCTAATATATAGGCTGCTTCTCCTAGATCTTTCATCTGGAAACATTTCCTTAACCATGCCTTAACTGCATGCATTTCAGGAATGTCATTTCCAATGATCAAGATGTCATCGACGTAGAGGACTAGGAAAGTAATCACGCTCCCACTAAACCTCTTATATACACACGGGTCATCCTCGTTCTTGATGAAACCAAATTTACTGACTGATTCATCAAAACGAATATTCCAGCTTCTCGAAGCTTGTTTCAGTCCATAAATGGACTTCTTTAACTTGCATATCTTATGACGATCTGATGGATTAGTGAAACCTTCTGGTTGTGTCATATACACATCCTCATCCAGATTTCCATTAAGAAAAGCTGTTTTCACATCCATCTGCCAGATCTCATAATCATAATATGCAGCTATCGCGAAAAGAATCCGAATAGACTTAAACATAGCTACAGGTGAGAAAGTTTCATCATAATCTATCCCGTAGATTTGTTTGAAACCTTTCGCAACTAGCCTGCCTTTATAGGTAACCACGTTACCATCCATGTCAATCTTCTTCTTGAAGATCCATTTACAGCCTATAGGGATAACTCCCGGAGGCGGATCAACCAAATCCCAGACTTGGTTATCTGACATGGAGTCCATCTCGGCGCGCATAGCTTCAAGCCATCTCGCTGACTCCGGTCCACTGACCGCATCCGCATAAGAGAGGGGCTCATCATTATCAATGATGTAGACTCCGTCATAGCGCTCAGGCTGTCGACGGATCCTTCCCGATCTTCGCGGTTCCCGTGATATCTGAGCCTCAGGTTGATCAGAAACCCGTTCTACCGGCTCAGGCTCATCCAACTCTGCTTGCGCACTTTGTCCTTCTTCTGGATTCTCATCCAGCTTTATTTCTCTCCCACTGGCCTCTTGCAGAAGAAATTCCTTCTCAAGAAATATGGCCGTCCGAGCAACAAAAACCTTGTTCTCTTTGGGATCGTAGAAATAATAACCCTTAGTTTCCTTAGGGTAACCGACAAAGATGCATTTGTCAGATCTGCTCTCTAGTTTCCCAGAGGCGAGCTTTTTGACATAAGCCTCGCAGCCCCAGACCCTGATAAATGACAAGCTCGGCTGTTTCCCATACCATAACTCATATGGAGTCTTAGAAACGGCCTTGGATGGCACTCGGTTTAGTACCTTTGCAGCTGTTTCCAATGCAAACCCCCAAAAGGAATATGGAAGAGTAGCCTGACTCATCATAGAACGAACCATATCAAGTAACGTTCTATTTCTCCTTTCGGACACACCATTCCATTGCGGTGTTCCTGGCGGAGTGAGTTGTGAGATAATCCCACACTCCTTTAGATAGTCAGTAAACGCATGACTTAGGTATTCTCCACCTCGATCAGAACGAAGTGCCTTGATATTTCGGCCTAGCTGATTTTGTACTTCATTCTTGAACTCTTTGAACTTGTCAAAAGATTCACTTTTATGTCTCATTAAATAGACATACCCATACCTACTGAAATCATCAGTAAAGGTAATGAAGTACTGATAGCCACCTCTGGCATGTTTACTAAATGGCCCACACACATCACTGTGTATAAGGTCAAGTAAACCTGAAGCCCTTTCACCTTTGTTAGGAAAAGGTGACTTCGTCATTTTACCCATTAAACAAGCCTTGCATGTATCAATCTCCTCATAGGAGAATGATCCCAGCAGCCCATGATCATGCAACCGCTTAATGCGTTTCTTGTTAATATGGCCTAAACGACTATGCCATAGCAAGGTGCTGTCATCAGCATACTTGGCTTTCTTAATATCAATGTTTTGTATAGAACTTTCCATGTCCAACATGAATAACCCATTGTTAATTGAACCAGTTGCATAAACAATATTATCAAAAGATAAAACACACTTTGAAATATTGCATTCAAAGGAAAATCCCTTCCTGACAAGAGCAGGAATAGCGATAATATTTTTAGTAATACTGGGAACAAAGTAACAACTGTTTAGTTCTAATACAAGACCAGATGGTAAAGAAATGAAATAGTCTCCTACAGCAACAGCAGCAACCCGTGCCCCGTTTCCAACGCGTAGGTCCACCTCATGCTGTCCCACCTGCCTTCTTCTCTTGAGTTCCTGTACATTTGAACAAATGTGAACTCCACATGCAGTGTCCAACACCCATGATATAGAAGAAGATGAAACCATGACTTCCGTCACGTAAATACCTGAGCCAGAAGCGAAGCTTCCCCTCTTATCTCCTTGGAGCGCTTTACAGTCCTTTTTCCAGTGACCCAGCTGGCCACAGTGGAAACACCTGTATTCCTTGGACCGCTTAACCTTCTGCTTCAGAACCTTGCTGTAGCTCTTGACAGGGGCCTTGCCCTTCTTCCCCTTCTTCTTGTTCCTGGAAGGAACCATTAAGACAGAGGTCGAAGGCTTACCCTTCAGAGTTTCCTCAGTAGTCAAGAGCATATTCAGCAGCTCTGCCGGAGTACAATCGATTTTGTTCATATTAAAGTTAATAATGAACGCATCGAAAGAGGGCGGGAGAGACTGCAGAATAATATCTACAGCAAGCTCCTGGTTGATGGTATGCCCCAGTTTCTCTAGAGCCTCCTTGTGCCCAATCATCTTGAGCACGTGAGCTCCCACTGGGCTCCCTTCAGCCAGTTTGCTCTGAAAGAAAAGCTTTGTCAGATTATAGCGTTCTGTCCTCGCCTGTGCAGCATACAGCATCTTGACGTTTGCTATCATGTCTATAGCAGACATATCCTCATGCTGACGCTGCAGCGGTGGCATCATAGACGCTAGCATCAGGCAAGCGACATCAATGCTATCATTGACGTGCTTTTCATAAGCTTCCCGAACCGCCCTTGCGGCGTTCGGAGCGGGCTGAGGCGGTATCGCCGTCTCGAGGACATACAGTTTCCTCTCAGCCTTAAGAACGATCTTAAGGTGTCCAAACCAGTCAGAGAAGTTCGGCCCAGCAAACTTCTCCCTTTCCAGTAGGGATCGCACATTGAAGTTCATGGTGTTCGTTGCTGCAGGTATCTACAACAATGCAAGAACAGCAAGGTCAGTATCAATGTTAAGAATCAATCAGGACTTAAGAAAGATTCTTTTTCTCACTATTTTATCTGGCTGAAAAATCCAGCAAAACAGCCCGAAAGAGTAAACACTCTTTTAGTGAGATGGGATCCAGATTTCATACTTGGTCTCTGCGTCCCGCTCAGGCGAGATAAGGTGCACAGAGAGTACAAGCACTAATTTCTGGTAGGCAGTCCCTGCCGATCGCCAACCCGTGCGATTCCCCTTCATCTGGGCAATCCAGCAGACTATGCCAACTGAGTTGGTACAACATAGTCTCTGACCCCACAGATGGCTGCCTCCATGTGCTACCATATGCGCCACATATGTAGCCTACATGGTCAAGCTGACCCGACCTACTCCCTGGACCACCACGTGCTATGCTGAGCAACGAGAAGCGATAAATCCCTTCTCTGTAACACGCAGGTGTAATCCCGCACCGTCTGAAGATAGATGGACGTGCCCACTGAGTGGGTACAACACGGCTCCAACGATAGTCAGAACAGTGAGGTTTCGCGTCAGAAGGCTTACGAGCTTGATATTTAAGCGTTGGATTTTAACGGTCTTTTATCTTCTTGACTATCATGCAATTCCTATGGTGATAGCAGAAGATAAATTAAAACATGCTGTTCTACTTATATAAACAATAAAAGAAAGCATGGATCTTATGTGGTAAAAGCCCATAGCCCTAGTAAGATCTTAATCATAACTTAAGTCTTCACTTGCTCTTGTTCATGGGGCTTTTGCTGCTCATCTGGCCCAAACCAGGGCCTAAGCGCTAGTGCAGCTCAGGTGCGCCCACCAGGGAAAATGCGCCTGGTCCCAGAGTCGAACCCTGGACCTCCCTCCTGGTCAAGCCTCTGCTGCATGCGCCTCTGCCATGTGTGCTCTGTGCTCTTGTCTAATTAAATTACAAATTTAACTATCTAGACAAGATTGACACGCAGGTCAATTACATTTTATAAATTAAAGCAATGTGATGCGCAGATCACAATAATTAATTTACAACTTTAATTTCCAGGCACGCAGGCCCCAGCACAGCAGACATTTAACATGGGCAGCCCACATAAGAATAAATAGACAAGCACATGGCATCATTCAACATGTGATCCAATCTTGAAAATTAAATTTCGAAAACCCCATAGGCATCAATTTTAATTTCCTTATTTGCCCTACAACCTTACAACGGTCCATTACTAGGGATCCACTCATCCATCCTAGTCAGATCCACTGCCCTTGCATGCACCAAGTCCTAACTGACTTGAGTCGACCATAAGGTCAACCATGCATGCGCCAGGGCTGAACAACCACAATGAGGTCTGGCAAGCGGGTGTGACCCCGGGCCTAACTCATGTGCGTTCATCGGTTGTCTCAATCAGACATCGCTACACGCCTGTCTGCAGCCGACCTGTAGCCACCACGTGCTTGCGCACAGGTGCTACCTGGTCAACCCATCAAGGCTGTCAGATGGTCTGATCAGACTTTTGGATCTAACCTAGGGGGTGACTTCAACCCTAATAACCCGTCTAAGGGTTTAATGCAAGGCCTTAGATCTAATGAGGTCGCGCAAGTAATTTAGATTTTGAAAACCTAAGATGCGCCAACACATCAAACATGCGCAAAAGATAGAAACATACATAATAGATGTATTTTCGCAAGATGATAAAAACTATCATAACACTTTCGCATGTCATGTAGATCTAAGCATATGCACAAGTATGGATCAAACATGAAGACCAAGCATTAAGCAATCATAAAAACATGCGTTAACCTTTGCTCTGATACCAATTGAAAGTCCCCTGACTAAGGGGGAAAAACCCTAAACTGGCGCAAACAGAAACATGGGCAGCGGATACTAGGGTTTCAAAGAATCGGTGCATGAAGTATGATTAACTTTGATATAACTTGTAAACAAGAATGAATGCGATTCATACCATGGCCATTTTTAGATGGCGCCTTGGAAGCAAAGATCAAACGAGATCTTCTCCAAATCGTCACACACAAGATGAGAATGCGCTTCTTCTTGTCGTCCCTTGTGCTAGCAAGGATCGTCCAAGTATCACAATCGTATGAAGGGAAGAGAAAAACTTGCTTAGCGATTTCCTCCTTCTTTTCGTCAAAACTCTTCTTCACGAGAGAGCAAGCCACACGAGAAGAGGCAAGAGGCGAGAGTGATGAGCGACCATAGAGCCAACGTGAGATGTGGTCACGTAAGAGACATGCTATCTAAAAATAGCAAACACGTCTCAACGTTCACAAGTCGCAAATCTCTTCTCTTATTTTGAACCACTCGCTCATCCATGAGCCGGTTCATCTTGGTCTGGTTCAAAGACCAAATAAGCCAAGCGACATGGTCTAGATCAAATTAAACCCTAAGGCTCCAGATCTAACCGTCGATCTCTTGATGCTTCTGATCTCACCGATCTAGCATCTATTCTCTCGATCGAAGCTTACCGATCTCAAGCTCTAATTAATCATACATGATCAGACTAGATCTCACTTACAATCAGAGATTAAATCCCTTTAAACTGATCTCAAACAATTCAGTCCACACGATCTGACTTAAGTAAGCCATATCATCAAATTGTGCGACCCTGAGGGTTTCCTTTAAATGTCGGTAATGATAACCCACGTTATCACGATCAGTGAGGGGTATCTAGCAACACATCACTGTCTCCTGGTATAAAGAAAAGAGTCTTCCAAGACTACACCCAAACCACAGCACAAGTGTGAATCCAATTCACAAGGCATGCATACTTCCTTTGCCACTGGATGTTCTTATTGGACAAGCGTGTCAAGCTTGTAGCTCCAATATGATGAGCATGATTAGATCAGATGAACACTGTCACCTGGGTATGGCCATACACTTTCTCAATCATCTCATCCAGGGGGCCCCTTTAGAACATCACACTCCTTAAACAAGGAGACGGCAATCCTATGTCTATCACTAGTGCCCTAACATGACTCAAGCTCATTATCCAAGATAGTCTATAATCATTATTTCTCAAATGATATTGAACTACCTCAAAACAATGACAATCATCATTTAGAAAACACAAGTGATCTCAAGTCAGAGGAAATGTGCCACTTGTTGCACTCAAGGATTATTCACATTGTGACAAGCAACTGAATATCCTAGTAGGATCTGTCCAGTACATCCAATGTACTCATGAGTCTATATCTTATTCCATGCTCGAAGCATCCTATAAGATTAGAACACATATTAGTCTTAACCATATCAAGGCTGTCTCATGTTCACCAAGACACATCGACTAAGGACATAATAGCATGTCAGCCCAGCTGAACAGCTTTGAGACATTATTCAGAAGTATACTTATTGCAGCAGACAAGGTAACAAACTGAATAATAACCATGCCTTTATAAACACAAGAGTTTATTACATGATACTGTTACAATCCCAAGGCCTCAAACATTAGGCTTAAGGGCATACCCCAACACCAATCGCCAACCCGTGCGATTCCCCTTCATCTGGGCAATCCAGCAGACTGTGCCAACTGAGTTGGTACAACACAATCTCTGACCCCACAGATGGCTGCCTCCATGCGCTACCATATGCGCCACATATGTAGCCTACATGCTCAAGCTGACCCGACCTACTCCCTGGACCACCACGTGCTATGCTGAGGAACGAGAAGCGATAAATCCCTTCTCTGTAACACGCAGGTGTAATCCCGCACCGTCTGAAGATAGATGGACGTGCCCACTGAGTGGGTACAACACGGCTCCAACGATAATCAGAACAGTGAGGTTTCGCGTCAGAAGGCATACGAGCTTGATATTTTAGCGTTGGATTTTAACGGTCTTTTATCTTCTTCACTATCATGCAATTCCTATGGTGATAGCAGAAGATAAATAAATCATGCTGTTCTACTTATTTAAACAATAAAAGAAAGCATGAATCTTATGTGGTAAAAGCCCATAGCCTAAGTAAGACCTTAATTAACTTAAGTCTTCACTTGCTTTTCTTCATGGGTCTTTTGCTGCTCATCTGGCCCAAACCAGGGCCCAAGCGCCATTTGCAGCTGAGGTGCGCCCACCAGGGAAAATGCGCCTGGTCCCAGAGTCGAACCCTGGACCTCCCACCTGGTCAAGCCACTACTGCATGCGGCTCTGCCAAGTGTGCTCTGTGCTCTTGTCTAATTAATTTACAAATTAATCTATCTAGACAAGATTGACACGCAGGTCAATTACATTTTATAAATTAAATACAATGTGATACGCAGATCACAATAATTAATTTACAACTTTAAAGTCCAGGCACGCAGGCCCCAGCACAGCACACATTTAACATGGGCAGCCCACATAAGAATAAATAAACAAGCATAGGCATCAACCAACATGTGATCCAATCAAGAAAATTAAATTTTTGAAAAAACCCCATAGGTATCAATTTTAATTTCCTTATTTGCCTTACAACCTTACAACGGTCCATTACTAGGGATCCACTCATCCAACCTAGTCAGATCCACTGCCCTTGCATGCACCAAGTCCTAACTGACTTGAGTCGACCAAAGGTCAACCATGCATGCGCCAAGGGCTGAACGACCACAATGAGGTCTGGCAAGCGGGTGTGACCCCGGGCCTAACTCATGTGCGTTCATAGGTTGTCTCAATCAGACATCGCTACACGCCTGTCTGCAGTCGACCTATAGCCATCTCGTGCTTGCGCACAGATGCTATCTGGTCGACCCATCAAGGCTGTTAGATGGTCTGATCAGACTGTCTGGATCTAACCTAGGGGATGACTTCAACCCTAATAACCCGTCTAAGGGTTTAATGCAGGGCATTAGATCTATAATGAGTCGCGCATGTCATAAGAAGTTTGAGAAAACAAACATATGCGCAAACTCCTCTCAATTTGAACCACACGCTCACTCAATGAGCTGGTTCAATTTGGTCTGGTTCATAGACCAATCGACCTAAGCCATTAGTCCAGATCACATTAAACCCTAAGGCTCTTGATCTGACGGTCGATCTCTTGATGCTCCTGATCTCACCGATCTAGCATCCAATCTCTCGATCGAAGCTTACCGATCTCAAGCCCTAATCAATCAAACATGATCAGACCAGATCTCACATACAATCAGAGATTAAATCCCTTTAAACTGAACCCAAACAATTCAGTCCACACGATCTGACTTAAGTAAGCCATATCATCAAATTGTGCGACCCTAAGGGTTTCCTTTAAATGTCGGTAACGATAACTCACGTTATCACGATCAGTGAGGGGTATCTAGCAACACATCACTGTCTCCCGATATAAAGAAAAGAGTCTTCCAAGACTACACCCAAACCACAGCACAAGTGTGAATCCAACTCACAAGGCATGCATCTTTCCTTTGCCACTGGATGTTCTTATTGGACAAGCGTGTCAAGCTTGTAGCTCCAATATGATAAGCATGATTAGATCAGATGAACATAGTCATCTGGGTATGGCCATACACTATTCTCAATCATCTCATTCAGGGGGCCCCTTTAGAACATCACACTCCTTAAACAAGGAGACGGCAATCCTTTGTCTATCACTAGTGCCCTAACCTGACTCAAGCTCACCATCCAAGATAGTCTATAATCATTATGTTTCAAATGATATTGAACTACCTCAAAACAATGACAATCATCATTTAGAAAACACAAGCGATCTCAAGTCAGAGGAAATGTGCCACTTGTCGCATTCAAGGATTATTCACATTGTGACAAGCAATTGAATATCCTAGTAGGGTCTGTCCAGTACATCCAATGTACCCATGAGTCTACATCTTATTCCATGCTCGAAGCATCCTATAAGATTAGAACACATATTAGTCTCAACCATATCAAGGCTGTCTCATGTTCACCAAGATATCTCGACTAAGGACAAAACTGCATGTCAGCCCAGCTGAACAGCTTTGAGACATTATTCAGAAGTACAATTATTGCAGCAGACAATATAACAACCTGAATAACAACCATGCCTTTATAAACATAAGAGTTTATTACATGATACTGATACAATCCCAAGGCCTCAAACATTAGCCTTAAGGGCATACCCCAACAATCTTGCCTCTAAGGCAAGTCTTGGGGCTGATATGGCTTGATGGCTCTTTTGGAAAGAGCTTGGGCGCATATGGATAGTAGGGTAAGGTATATGGTAATGTCTTGGAGACTTACCTTACCTCAAACCCTAATTTCTCCCAAGACACCACCCTAGTCGAATTCCTCATGCTTTTTGCGCCTAGCCCTTCTCCTTAGATGGAATACATGCCCCTAAGGCATGTCTTGGGCTGATATGGCCATTGGACAAATTAGGATAGGTTGAATGAGGTTTATGGTAAAGTCTTGGAGACTTTCCTTACCTCAAGACTCCTTTATCCTAGCCGCCCACTTGGCATGATCCTAGCCATTGCCCTAGTCGCCTCTAGTCCTATTTATAGGACCCATTGTCGCCCCCTCTTGGGTTGGCTCTCTTGAAGACATGGAGTCTCATACACAAGGAGGCGTGGAGGTTTAAGGAGGCGACAACTTGAGAGCTTGGAGCTCTCCTTCTTCATCTAAGAGCGCAACCTTCTTCCTTCTTGTAACTGCCAGATCTTCTTCTCTATCTCTTCTTTGCGCAAGGAGTCTTTGTGCTTGGTGGCGTTTTCTTGCCACAAGCGCTCTTCGTTCCTTGTGAAAGGGGGGTGAAACCCTAAACGCATGCACTTCTAAAATTTTGCATGGGCGGAAATAAGGATTTCATGAAGATCGCATGTGGCATGAACATATGATCAACTTAATGTCTGCAAAGATCAAGTTGTGATCTTACCATTGCCATTGGTCGGAAGGCGACTTGGAAGCTGTTGGGGTATGCCCTTAAGGCTAATGTTTGAGGCCTTGGGATTGTAAAAGTATCATGTAATAAACTCTTATGTTTATAAAAGGCATGGTTATTATTCAGGTTGTTACCTTGTCTGCTGTAATAAGTGTACTTCTGAATAATGTCTCAAAGCTGTTCAGCTAGGCTGACAGGCTATAAGTCCTTAGTCGAGATATCTTGGTGAACATGAGACAGCCTTGATATGGTTAAGACTAATATGTGTTCTAATCTTATAGGATGCTTCGAGCATGGAATAAGATGTAGACTCATGGGTACATTGGATGTACTGGACAGACCCTTTTAGGATATTCAATTGTTTGTCACAATGTGAATAATCCTTGATAGCAGCAAGTGGCACATTTCCTTTGACTTGAGATCACTTGTGTTTCTAAATGATGATTGTCATTGTTTTGAGGTAGTTCAATATCATTTGAAACATAATGATTATAGACTATCTTGGATGGTGAGCTTGAGTCAGGTTAGGGCACTAGTGATAGATAAAGGATTGCCGTCTCCTTGTTTAAGGAGTGTGATGTTCTAAAGGGGCCCCCCTTATATGAGATGATTGAGAAAGTGTATGGCCATACCCAGATGACTATGTTCATCTGATCTAATCATGCTCATCGTATTGGAGTTACAGGCTTGACATGCTTGTCCAATAAGAACATCCAGTGGCAAAGGAAACATGCATGCCTTGTGAGTTTGATTCACACTTGTGCCATGGTTTGGGTGTAGTCTTGGAAGACTATTTCCTTTATATCGGGAGACAGTGATGTGTTGCTAGATACCCCTCACTGATCGTGATAACGTAAGTTATCGTTACCGACATTTAAAGGAAACCCTCAGGGTCGCACAAATTGATGATATGGCTTTCTTGAGTCAGATCGTGTGGACTGAATTGTTTTGGTTCAGTTTAAAGGAGTTTAAACTCTGATTGTAAGTGAGATCTAGCCTGATCATGTTTGATTGATTAGGGCTTGAGATCGGTAAGCTTCGATCGAGAGTAGTGATGCTAGATCGGTGAGATCAAAGTCATCAAGGGATGTACGGTTAGATCTCAAACCTTCATGGTTCAGATGAGATTTAGACCATTGCTTGGCTTGGTTCAATTTAGTCTTTAAACCGAATTCAATTGGACCGAATTCAATTGAACTGGTTCACATATGTGAACGCATGGTTCAATCGAATTGGCGTTTTGTTTTGGTTCATTAGACATGAACGTTTGAAGTGATGACTTACCATTTTGGGAATGGAGGTTTCGGAAATGGTTCTTCAACGCCTCACTTGGATGAAAAAAAAAACGCTTGTCTCTTCTCAACGATTGCTTCTTGCTTTCGGTGTGGTGAGTTTGGACGAGGACAAGGAAGAGTTCATCCACGCCAAGTTCATCCTTCATCTCCTTCACGCGACAAGTGCACTTGAAGTCCTTGCTAGCACAAGGAGCAACAAGAAGAAAGGCCACTTCTCATCTTGTGTGCGCATCTTGTGGAGGAGACCCCTATTCGATCTCTTCTTCCAAGCCGACCTCCAACTCTATGGCTATGGTATAGATCTAAACTCATTCAAGTTGATCATATGCTCATGCTAAGATCGTTGAAAACACATGCTTCCGCTTGCAATTTTATGCGCCACCCCTTAGTGTTTTCGCCCCCCTCTTGAAAGGGATTGCATCAGGTTTGCGCTCCCCCTTGAAGGGGACCCTATAGAAGCAAGAGGGCGATGCGGCTCTCCTCCAAAGTGGACGCACACAAGATGGCGATGGCTTCCTCCCTTGGCGTGAACCTTGTGCTAGCAAGGCTCTTCAAGGTGTCCTTGATGTGTGAAGGAGATGAGATGATTTCTTTCCTTGGCTGGCCGAAACCCTCCTTCAACACTCGTGGAGGCGAGTCACACGAGAGGAAGAGCAAGAGAGAGGCGAGAGTCTTCGAACGTGGAGGCGTCTTCAATTTGGAAAACCGATTTCCAAATATAGTAAGCGCTCATGCGTTCAAGCGTTCACTCCAAGTGAACTGTTCGCAACTCCTTCTCCCTTTGAACCATGCGCTCATATGATGAACCGGTTCAATTGAATTTGGTTCAAAGACCAAATCAAACCAAGCCTTGGTCTAGACCTTATTAAACCGAAAGGCTCAAGATCTAACCACACATCTCTTGATGCTCTTGATCTCATCGATCTAGCATCAATTCTCTCGATCGAAGCTTACCGATCTCAAGCCCTAATCAATCAATCATGATCAGATCAGATCTCACTTCCAATCAGAGTTTAAATTCCTTTAAACTGAACCAAAATAATTCAGTCCACACGATCTGACATAAGTAAGCCATATCATCAAATTGTGCGACTCTAAGGGTTTCCTTTAATGTCGGTAACGATAACTTACGTTATCACGAACAGAGAGGGGTATCTAGCAACACATCACGGTCTCCCGATATAAAGGAAAGAGTCTTCCAAGACTACTCCCAAACCATTGCACAAGTGTGAACCCAAGTCACTTGACATATGTGTTTCCTTTGCCACTGGATGTTCTCGTTGGACAAGCGTGTCAAGCCTGTAACTCCAACATGATGAGAGTGGTTAGATCAGATGAACATAGTCATCTGGGTATGGCCATACACTTTCTCAACCATCTCATACAGGGGGCCCCTTTAGAACATCACACTCCAACTAGGAGAGGCAATCCTATATCTATCACTAATGCCCTAACATGACTCATGCCCATTATCCAAGATAATCTATAACCATTATATTTCAAATGATATTGAACTACCTCAAGACAATGCCAATCATCATTTAGAAACACAAGTGATCTCAAGTCAGAGGAAATATGCCACTTGTTTGCATATAAGGATTATTCACATTGCGACAAACAATCGAACATCCTTAGTAGGGTCTGTCCAGTACATCCAATGCACCTATGAGTCTACATCTTATTCCATGCTCGAAGCATCCTATAAGATTAGAACACATATTAGTCTCAATCATATCAAGGCTGTCTCATGTTCACCAAGATATCTCGACTAAGGACTTTACTGCATGTCAGCCAAGCTGAACACCAATGAGACATTATTCAGAAGTATACATGTAGTAGCAGATAATGCAACAACCTGAATAACAACCATTGCCTTTATAAACATAGTTTATACATGATACTGATAATAACCCAAGGCCTCAAACATTAGCCTTAAGGGCATACTCCAACAATCTCCCACTTGCACTTAATCTAATGGTTGAGAAATCTCAAACCCATATTATTACAGTGCTTCTCATGCTTCTGCTGCGCCAGAGGCTTTGTAAGCGGGTCAGCCAGATTGTCATCTGTATGAACCTTGCAGATTTTGATCTCGCCACGATCAATGATCTCCCGGATCAAGTGAAACCGTCTCTGTATGTGCTTGGACTTCTGGTGCGACCGTGGTTCCTTTGCTTGTGCTATTGCTCCAGTGTTATCACAGAAGATAACCAATGGATCTGCACTCGAAGGAACAACACCAAGTTCCTGAATGAACTTACGAATCCACACTGCCTCCTTAGATGCTTCTGAGGCTGCAACATACTCGGCTTCTGTTGTAGAATCAGCAACAATAGACTGTTTGAAACTTTTCCACACCACCGCACCTCCATTCAAGCTAAAAACATAGCCTGATTGCGATCGGAAATCATCCTGGTCTGATTGGAACGAAGCGTCAGTATATCCTTCAATACTGAGTTCTTCCTGACCACCATACACCAAGAACATATCTTTGGTCCTCCGCAGATATTTTAAAATGTTCTTGACTGCAATCCAGTGCGCCTGACCTGGATTACTTTGGAATCGACTGGTCACGCTTAACCCGTAAGCGACGTCTGGGCGAGTACACAACATCGCATACATAGTGGACCCAATAGCCGAAGCATAAGGCGTATTGCCCATTTCATCTTTCTCAGTCTGTGTTTGTGGACACTGACTCTTCGAAAGATTCAGACCATGTCTGACTAGAAGATATCCTCTTTTAGAATTCTCTAAATGAAATCTCTCCAGGACTTTATCGATGTAAGTACTCTGGCACAGCCCGAGAAGCCTCTTAGATCTATCTCTGTAGATCTTCACACCTAATACATAGGCTGCTTCTCCTAGATCTTTCATCTGGAAACATTTTCTTAACCATGCCTTAACCGCATGTAGTTCAGGAATATCGTTTCCAATGATCAAGATATCATCGACGTAGAGGACTAGAAAAGTAATCACACTCCCACTAAACCTCTTATATACACACGGGTCATCTTCATTCTTGATGAAACCAAATTCACAGATTGATTCATCAAAACGAATATTCCAGCTTCTAGATGCTTGTTTAAGTCCATAAATGGACTTCTTTAACTTGCATATTTTATGACGATCTGATGGATTAGTGAAACCTTCAGGTTGTGTCATATACACATCCTTTGCCAGATTTCCATTAAGGAAAGCGGTCTTCACATCCATTTGCCAGATCTCATAATCGTAATATGCTGCTATCGCAAGAATGATCCGAATAGACTTGAACATGGCTACAGGAGAGAAAGTTTCATCATAATCTATCCCGTAGATTTGTTTGAAACCTTTCGCAACTAGCCTGCCTTTATAGGTAACCACATTACCATCCATGTCAATCTTCTTCTTGAAGATCCATTTACAGCCTATAGGGATTACTCCCGGAGGCGGATCAACCAAATCCCAGACTTGGTTATCTAACATGGAGTCCATCTCGGCTCGCATAGCTTCAAGCCATCTCGCTGATTCCGGTCCACTGACCGCATCCGCATAAGTTAGGGGTTCATCATGATCAATGATGTAGACTCCGTCATAGCGCTCAGGCTGTCGACGGATCCTTCCCGATCTTCGTGGTTCCCGTGATATATGAGCCTCAGGTTGCTCAATAACCTGATCTACTGGCTCAGGCTCATCCAACTGTGCTTGACTACTTTGTCCTTCCTCTGGATTCTCATCCAGCTTTATTTCTCTCCCACTGGCCTCTTGCAGAAGAAACTCCTTCTCAAGAAAAATGGCCGTCCGAGCAACAAATACCTTGTTCTCTTTGGGATCGTAGAAATAATAACCCTTAGTTTCCTTAGGGTAACCGACAAAGATGCATTTCTCAGATCTGCTCTCTAGTTTCCCAGAGGCGAGCTTTTTGACATAAGCCTCGCAACCCCAGATCTTAATAAATGTCAAGCTCGGCTGTTTCCCATACCATAACTCATATGGAGTCTTTGAAACTGCCTTAGATGGCACTCGGTTTAGTACCTTTGCAGCTGTTTCCAGTGCAAATCCCCAAAAGGAGTAAGGTAGAGTAGCCTGACTCATCATAGAACGAACCATATCCAATAAGGTTCTGTTCCTCCTTTCGGACACACCATTCCATTGCGGTGTTCCTGGCGGAGTAAGCTGTGAGATAATCCCACACTCCTTCAGATAGTCAGTAAACTCACGACTTAGGTATTCTCCACCTCGATCTGAGCGAAGTGCCTTGATATTTCGGCCTAGCTGATTTTGCACTTCATTTTTGAACTCTTTGAACTTGTCAAAAGATTCACTTTTATGTTTCATTAGATAGACATATCCATACCTACTGAAATCATCAGTAAAGGTAATGAAGTATGAATAGCCACCTCTGGCATGTTTACTAAATGGCCCACACACATCACTGTGTATAAGGTCAAGTAAACTCGAAGCCCTTTGACCTTTGTTAGGAAAAGGAGCCTTCGTCATTTTACCCATTAAACAAGCTTTGCATGTATCAATCTCCTCATAGGAGAATGATCCCAGCAGTCCATGATCATGCAACCGCTTAATGCGTTTCTTGTTAATATGGCCTAAATGACTATGCCATAGCAAGGTGCTGTCATCAGCATACTTGGCTTTCTTATTATCAATATTTTGTACAGAACATTCCATGTCCAACATGAATAACCCATTGTTAATTGATCCAGAAGCATAAACAATATTATCATAAGAAATCACACACTTTGAAATATTGCATTCAAAGGAAAACCCTTTCCTGACAAGAGCAGGAATAGAGATAATATTTTTCGTTATGCTAGGTACAAAATAACAATTGTCCAGTTCTAATACAAGACCAGATGGTAATGAGATGTAATAAACTCCTACAGCAACAGCAGCAACCCGTGCCCCGTTTCCAACTCGTAGGTCCACCTCATGCTGTCCCACCTGTCTTCTTCTCTTGAGTTCCTGTACATTTGAACAAATGTGAACTCCACATGCAGTGTCCAACACCCATGAAATAGAAGAAGAAAACATGACCTCAGTCACAAAAATACCTGGGCCAGAAGCAATGCTTCCCTTCTTGTCTCCTTGGAGCGCTTTATAGTCCTTTTTCTAGTGACCTAGCTGGCCACAATGGAAACATCTGTATTCCTTCGACCGCTTAACCTTTTGTTTCAGAGCCTTGTTGTAGCTCTTGACAGGGGCTTTGCCCTTCTTCCCCTTCTTCTTGTTCCTGGAAGGAACCATCAAGACAGAGGTTGAAGGCTTTCCCTTTAGAGTCAACTCTGTAGTCAAGAGCATGTTCAGTAACTCTGCCGGGATACAGTCGATCTTGTTCATATTAAAATTAATAATGAACGGATCGAAAGAGGCCGGGAGAGACTGAAGAATGATGTCTACAGCAAGCTCCTGATTGACGGTATGTCCCAGTTTCTCTAGAGCCTCTTTGTACCCAATCATCTTGAGTACGTGAGCTCCCACTGGACTCCCTTCAGCCAGTTTGCTCTGAAAGAAAAGCTTAGTCAAATTGTAGCGTTCAGTCCTAGCCTGTGCAACATAAAGCATTTTGAGGTTTGCTATAATCTGTATAGTAGATAGATCCTCATGCTGACGCTGCAGCTCTGGCGTCATGGACGCAAGCATCAGGCAAGCGACATCAATGCTATCATTGACATGCTTTTCATAGGCTTCTCGAACCGCCCTCGCGGCGTTCGCAGCGGGTTGAGGCGGTATAGCCGTCTCGAGGACATACAGTTTCCTCTCTGCCTTAAGAACAATCTTAAGGTGTCCGTACCAGTCTGAGAAGTTTGGCCCAGCAAACTTCTCCCTTTCCAGTAGGGATCGCACATTGAAATTCGTGGTGTTCGTTGCTGCAGTAATCTACAACAATGCAAGAACAGCAAGGTCAGTATCAATGTTTAGAATCAATCTAGGACTTAAGAAAGATTCTTTTCTCACTATTTTATCTGACTGAAAAATCCATTAAACAGTCCGAAAGAGTAACACTCTTTTAGTGAGATGGGATCCAGATTTCATACTTGATCTCCGCGTCCCGCTCAGGCGAGATAAGATGCACAAAGAGTACAAGCACTAATTTCTGGTAGGCAGTCCCTACCAATCGCCAACCCGTGCGATTCCCCTTCATCTGGGCAATCCAGTAGACTGTGCCAACTGAGTTGGTACAACACAGTCTCTGATCCCACAGATGGCTGCCTCCATATAGCTCACATATGCTCAGTATGTAGCCTACATGGTCAAGCTGACCCGACCTACTTCCTGGACCACCACGTGCTATGCTGAGCAACGAGAAGCGATAAATCCCTTCTCTGTAACACGCAGGTGTAATCACACACCGTCTGAAGATAGATGGGCGTGCCCACTGAGTGGGTACAACACTGCCCCAACGATAGTCAGAACAGTGAGGTTTCGCGTCAGAAGGCTTACATGTTTGATATTTTAGCGTTGGATTTTAACGGTCTTTTATCTTCTTAACTATCATGCATAACCTATGGCGATAGCAGAAGATTAAATCATGCAGTTCTAATTATATAAGCAATAAGTAGAAAGCATGCTGATCTTATGTGGTAAAAGCCCATTAACCCTAAGTAAGACCTTAATTTAACTTAAGTCTTCACTTGAGCTCTCCATGGGTCTTTTGCATCTCATCTGGCCCAACCCAGGGCCCAAGCGCCCTCTGCAGCTCAGGTGCGCCCACCAGGTAAATGCGCCTGTCCTAGGGTCGAACCCTAGACCTCCCACCTGGTCAAGCTTCAAGCTGCATGCGCTTCTGCCATGTGTGCTCTGTGCTCTTGTCTGATTAAAATTACAATTTAATCTATCTAGACAAGATTGACACGCAGGTCAATTACACAATAAATTAATTAAAATGTGATGCGCATATCACAAAAATAATAATTTATAATTAATCCAGGCTCGCAGGCCCCAGCACAGCACACATTAAAAGGGCAACCCACATAAGATGAAATAGACAAACATCATGGTATACAACCAACATGTGATCCATTACAAGAAAATAAAATTTTTCGAAATCCCATTGGAATCAATTTTATTTTTCTTATTTGCCGTACTACCTTACAACGGTCCATTAATAGGGATCCACTCATCTGACCTAGTCAGATCCACTGCCCTTGCATGCACCAAGTCCTAACTGACTTGAGTTGACCCAGTGGCCAACAATGCATGCAGATGGGCTGAACGACACTCATGAGTTCTGGCAAGCGGGTGTGACCCCGGGCCTAACTCATGCGCGTTCACTGGTTGTCTCAACCAGACATCGCTACACGCCTGTCCGCAGTCGACCTATAGCCACCTCGTGCTTGCGCACAGGTGCCATCTGGTCGACCCATCTAGGCTGTCAGATAGTCTGATCAGACTGGTTGGATCTTGACTAGATGATGACTTCAACCCTATCAACCCGTCTAAGGGTTTATAGCAGGCGCATCTTAGATCTAATGATGGGCGCGCAAGTTAAGTTTTGTACAAAACAACAACATGCGCCAATACATGCGCCAAAGAGTAACATACTTCATACTTGCGCAAATATAAGAAAAACTTGCATGTAATCCTTTCGCATGATGATAACCCTAGATCTATTCAACTCAAACATGAATCACCAAACATTAAGCAATCATAAGCTTCATACCGAAACCAAAAAGCTCTGATACCAATTGAAAAGTCCCCTTAAACCAAGGGGGCGAAACCCTTATAGGTGGCGCATATAGAACTTTTGCAGCGGAAGCAAGGGTTTCATAGGATCGCAAGTAAGAGCATATGATCAACTTAACATATTGATTAGATCTAAAGAGATCATACCATAGCCATTGCGTGGATGGCGACTTAGAATCAAGAGAACAAAGTTGATCTCCTCCAAAAGGCGCGCACACAAGAAGAAAATGGCTTTCTCCCTTGGCGTGAACCTTGTGCTAGCAAAGCTCTTCAAGGTGTCCTGATCTTGTGAAGGGAATTGAGATCTCTTGGCTTGTCCAAAATCTCCAAGGCGTGAAGACCACCTTAGACGACAGGAAGAAGATCACGTCGGCGAGAGAGTGAAGAAAAACTCTTCCACGTTCGAAAACGCTTGGCGTTTTCAACCAAGGAAAACGACTTTCTAATTTTAGAAAGTAATAACTCCAATTCAACTCCCACGTTACCATCACTTAATCAAACCATTCGAACTATGCGTTCACCAAAGTGAACCGGTTCCATTTGGTTTGGTTCTAGTGAATTTGGTTCAATTCAATTTGGTTTAAAGACCAAATCAAAACAGCCCAAGCCATGGTCTAGATCTCATTGAACCAATTGGTTCAGGATCTAACCGTTCATCTCATGATGCTCTTGATCTCACCGATCTAGCATCAACTCTCTCGATCGAAGCTTACCGATCTCAAGCCCTAATCAATCAAACATGATCAGACCAGATCTCACTTACAATCAGAGATTAAATCCCTTTAAACTGAACCAAAACAATTCAGTCCACACGATCTGACTTAAGTAAGCCATATCATCAAATTGTGCGACCCTAAGGGTTTCCTTTAAATGTCGGTAACGATAACTTACGTTATCACGATCAGTGAGGGGTATCTAGCAACACATCACTGTCTCCCGATATAAAGGAAAGAGTCTTCCAAGACTACACCCAAACCACAGCACAATAGTGAATCCACTTCACAAGGCATACATGTTTCCTTTGCCACTAGATGTTCTTATTGGACAAGCGTGTCAAGCCTGTGACTCCAATATGATGAGAATGATTAGATCAGATGAACACAGTCATCTGGGTATGGCCATACACTTTCTGAATCATCTCATCCAAGGGGGGCCCCTATAGAACATCACACTCCAAACTAGGAGACGGCAATCCTTTATCTATCACTAGTGTCCTAACCTGACTCATGATCATTATCCAAGATAGTCTATAACCATTATGTTTCAAATGATATTGAACTACCTCAAAACAATGACAATCATCATTTAGAAACACAAGTGATCTCAAGTCAGAGGACATATGCCACTTGTTTGCATACAAGGATTATTCACATTGTGACAAGCAATTGAATATCCTAGTAGGGTCTGTCCAGTACATCCAATGTACCTATGAGTCTACATCTTATTACATGCTCGAAGCATCCTATAAGATTAGAACACATATTAGACTCAATCATATCAAGGCTGTCTCATGTTCACCAAGATATCTCAACTAAGGACTTTATAGCATGTCAGCCTAGCTGAACAGCATTGAGACATTATTCAGAAGTATACATATTGCTGCAGATGATGTAACAGACTGAATAACAACCATTGCCTTTATAAACATTAGAGTTTATACATGATACTGATACAATCCCGAGGCCTCAAACATTAGCCTTAAGGGCATACCCCAACAATATCCTATGGTGATAGCAGAAGATTAACTCATGCAGGTGCTAATATTACTTAAACAGTAAATAGAAAGCACAATGATCTTATGTGGTAAACGCCCATTAAGCCTAAGTAAAACCCTAGTTTTACACAAGTCTTCACTTGAGCTCTTCATGGGTCTTTTGCACTTCATCTGGCCCAGCCCGGGCCCAAGCGCCCTCTGCAGCTCAGATGCGCCCACCAGGTAGCATGCGCCTGTACTAGAGTCGAACTCTACGCCTCCCACTGGTGAAGCTACTTGCTGCATGCGCCTCTACCATGTATGCTCTGTGCTCATGTCTGATTAATTTACATTTAATCTATCTAGACATGATTTGACTCGCAGGTCAATTACACATTAACATAAATTGAAATGTGATTCGCAGATCACAAAAATAATTTACAATTAATTAATCCAGGCACGCAGGCCCCAGCACAGCATACAAATAGGGCAGCCCACATAAGATGAAATAGACATGCAATCAGGTTAAACAAACAACATGTGATCCAAACAGGAAAGTAAAATTTTTGAAAAACCCCATGGTATCAATTTTATTTCCTTATGTGCCCTACTACCTTACAACGGTCCATTAATAGGGATCCACTCATCAGACCAAGTCAGACCCACTGCCATTGCATGCACCAAGTCATAACTGACTTGCGTCGACCTCATGGTCAACAATGCATGCCTTAAGGGCTGAACATCCCACATGATTTCTGGCAAGCGGGTGTGACCCCGGGCCTTAATCATGATCGTTCACTGGTTGCCTCAATCAGACATCGCTACACGCCCTTCTGCAGTCGACCTATAGCCACCTCATGCTTGCGCATAGGTGCTATCTGGTCGACCCATCTAGGCTCTCAGATGGTCTGATCAGGCTGTTGGGTCCAGACTAGACTGACGACTTCAACCCTAGTAACCCGTCTAAGTATTTCAAGTAGGCGCTTATAGATCTAAGTGGATGGCGTGCAAGATGTTAAGTTTTTGGTAAAAACAACTTTCAACATGCGCCAACATACATCATGCGCAACAATAAGTAAAACCAAAAATACATCTAAAGTCTAGCATGTATTTCCGCATGATGATTTGGCTTAGATCTACTTATAAACCAAGCATGGATCACACAAAGAAGCAATCATATAGATCATACCAGAACACACCTCTGATACCAATTGAAAGGGGGGTGAAACCCTAAACGCATGCACTTCTAAAATTTTGCATTGGCAGAAATAAGGATTTCATGAAGATCGCATGAGGCATGAACATATGATCAACTTAATGTCTGCAAAGATCAAGTTGTGATCTTACCATTGCCATTGGTCGGAAGGCGAGTTGGAAGCAAGAGGGTGATGCGGCTCTCCTCCAAAGTGGACGCACACAAGATGGCGATGGCTTCCTCCCTTGGCGTGAACCTTGTGCTAGCAAGGCTCTTCAAGGTGTCCTTGATGCGTGAAGGAGATGAGATGATTTCTTTCCTTGGCTGGCCGAAACCCTCCTTCAACATTCGTGGAGGCGAGTCACACGAGAGGAAGAGCAAGAGAGAGGCGAGAGTCTTCGAACGTGGAGGCGTCTTCAATTTGGAAAACCGATTTCCAAATATAGTAAGCGCTCATGCGTTCAAGCGTTCACTCCAAGTGAACCGTTCACAACTCCTTCTCCCTTTGAACCATGCGCTCATATGATGAACCGGTTCAATTGAATTTGGTTCAAAGACCAAATCAAACCAAGCCTTGGTCTAGACCTTATTAAACCGAAAGGCTCAAGATCTAACCACACATCTCTTGATGCTCTTGATCTCATCGATCTAGCATCAATTCTCTCGATCGAAGCTTACCGATCTCAAGCCCTAATCAATCAAACATGATCAGATCAGATCTCACTTCCAATCAGAGTTTAAATTCCTTTAAACTGAACCAAAACAATTCAGTCCACACAATCTGACATAAGTAAGCCATATCATCAAATTGTGCGACCCTAAGGGTTTCCTTTAATGTCGGTAACGATAACTTACGTTATCACGAACAGAGAGGGGTATCTAGCAACACATCACTGTCTCCCGATATAAAGGAAAGAGTCTTCCAAGACTACTCCCAAACCATAGCACAAGTGTGAACCCAAGTCACTTGACATATGTGTTTCCTTTGCCACTGGATGTTCTCGTTGGACAAGCGTGTCAAGCCTATAACTCCAACATGATGAGAGTGGTTAGATCAGATGAACATAGTCATCTGGGTATGGCCATACACTTTCTCAACCATCTCATACAGGGGGCCCCTTTAGAACATCACACTCCAACTAGGAGAGGCAATCCTATATCTATCACTAATGCCCTAACATGACTCATGCCCATTATCCAAGATAATCTATAACCATTATATTTCAAATGATATTGAACTACCTCAAGACAATGCCAATCATCATTTAGAAACACAAGTGATCTCAAGTCAAAGGAAATATGCCACTTGTTTGCATATAAGGATTATTCACATTGCGACAAACAATCGAACATCCTTAGTAGGGTCTGTCCAGTACATCCAATGCACCTATGAGTCTACATCTTATTCCATGCTCGAAGCATCCTATAAGATTAGAACACATATTAGTCTCAATCATATCAAGGCTGTCTCATGTTCACCAAGATATCTCTACTATGGACTATACTGCATGTCAGCCAAGCTGAACACCATTGAGACATTATTCAGAAGTATACATGTAATAGCAGATAATGCAACAACCTGAATAACAACCATTGCCTTTATAAACATAGTTTATACATGATACTGATAATAACCCAAGGCCTCAAACATTAGCCTTAAGGGCATACTCCAACACCTTGACCATAGGCGCACCTTGGAGGTGGCGCAAGCAAAGAAGAAAGGGGAAGCCCTTGGCGGCATCTTCCTTATCCCCTCCTTGGCGCAAGTTCTTTTGAAGTGGCGCAAGTGAGGTGAAGGCTTGATTCTCTTCCCGAGGCTAGCACCAAGCGTGGAAGGGAGCAACGATCAAGGAGTCGACGCGTGGATACTTGTAGAGGACGAGCACTTGAGCGTCTTCAACTTGGCACCTTCATCGTAACAAGCAATAGAGGTACTAACCCTAACACATCCTTGTGTTCTCTCTCTCGCATGGATCCTTGGGAAAGGAATGTGTTTCGGGTGTAATGCTTCTTCCGCTGCGTCCTGGGACTGCAAATTTTTAAATTACACCCGGCATTCCCTAACAGTGGTATCAGAGCTACTTGCGAGAAACACAAGGTGTACATTTGCTTGTGTGAAAAATTTTTGGAAAATTTTTTCGTTCATCCATGCGCGTTTCACCTAGAAGGCGCTTTCATCCAAACTTCTTTTATCAATTTTTATGGCCGAAATTTGGATTGTGTTTATGATGGATTTAAGACCAAAGGCGCACGTAGTTTTGTCAAGTAGGACGGGCATTGTGTCTTCGAACTGGCCGGGTCTCTTGATCTGACAAAATTGCCAGCCGATAGGGTCCATGAAATCATCATGAAACTTGATCCCAATTTTAGCATAAATTTGATAAAGAGAGTGCTTTGGATGGAGTTGGCGCATAAGGAGATAAAATTTGATTATTACGGTTTTTCAAATTTTATATATGCGCCACTTGTCTCTTCCATGGGTTGATATGGCCATAGCGAGTGCCCTCCTGTGTTGTGATGTGGAAGCATGTTTCCACCTGTGATGAATGCTTGTAAAATCTTTCTACCACCTGCGTGTGGTTCTCCCCCTTCTTGATGTAAAATTTTCATCTTTCCTTAGAATAGATGTGGAATTGTTTACATGAGATAGGTTAAGGTTCATCAAAGACAACAAGGTGTCTTCTTCAACCGATATCAGAGTGGCGCCAGCTTTGGAAGCGTGGTGATGGACTTGCGGCTGAAGGAAGGACACTTGCTTTCGGCTTCTGGCATGTGCTGATTTGCTTCAGGGACTCGCAACCCTTGGATGCACAATAACATGTCACATGGCTCGTGACAAGTTATGTGTATGAAAAGGGCTATGACCATATCGACCAAAATAGCATGCCTGTGATGGTTTATTATTCTGTCCATAGCATGCCTGTGATGTTTTTCCTTTTGCTGCCATAACTATAGGAAAACTGCATGCTAGAAAAGAATAAAACATGCAAAAACTCTCAATACAATATCAAGTCGATAGCCTTCTAACGCGTAGCCCTCATCAAACTATCGATCGGTGGTGTTGTGAACTGTTTCCCACCCTCGTGGGACACACCCACTTATCTTTAGGAGATGTGTGGTGACAATGATTTCCCCAGTCCAGTTTTAACCTGGGCGTGCCTTCGCAAGGAAATTCGTTGGCCCTGGGCATAACGGTTACGACCAGACTTGACTAGTTTTTCATATGTCACTGACATGATTAATCACTAGAGGCAGCTGTTGAGAGGATAGGGTTATGTGTTGTATCCAGCCCTCGCTGGACACAGGCGCCTAGTCTGTCTTAACTAAGAGGAATTGTGCGTGGCACAATTGGCTGGCATGCCTACCTAAGGAAGCATGGGACTCTCTGTGCATCTCAACTCACCCTCGTGAGTCGCGGAGACCTCGCGTGAAATTAGGATCCTACTCATGTATTTCCAAGTTGAGTTTTGTGAGTTATCAACTTGTTAAGGAAATAGTGGGAGTATAGCATTTAATTTAAAGTCCTTATTAAATGCTTTATCATAGTACTTATTTTGCTTGTTTGCTTATTGTAGATGATTCCATCTCCTGAACCTAGATTGAAACTTCTTAAAAATAAATTGGATGGAACAAATTGGACAAGATGGTTCAGACTTTTGTCCAAACTTCTAGAACATGAGAATATGGTCTATCTTCTTGAAAGACCTCCAACCCAACCCTGTATATATTTTTGTACAAAGTGGGAGTGGAATGTCTATCTTGAACATTGTGTGGATAGTGAACATTACACTACTCTTGTTTTGAGGTGCTTGACCCCTGAGGTCCAGGTTGAGTGTGATGAGATGGGGATCTATGATATGATCATACATCTTCGACGTCTCTTCACACCAGGCACTTCAAATAGTGATCTAGAGAGTGTTGTTGGATCTTCTAGGTGTTTGCCTGAATCTAGGAATGACTATGGTTCCGTATCTTCGAAGCTAAAACTTTGGAAGACTGGGAATGCATGGAAATTTCAGGATGGATTAAGGCCCAGGAAGAGCATGGCACAAAAGAAGGGATGTTATCCATCTGCTTCAGGTATTGTGTTACTGAGGTCTTTATGTCTACTTCTCATTCATGGGTACTGGGTACCGCATGAGGAGCTTACATATGTTTTTCATATGCAGGGGCTCAAAAGAAGTAGGACAATAAGGCTTGGTGGGACCGACTTTCGAGTTAGGGACGGAGCATTGGATGCTGCTGTTGATGTCATCTCACTACCTTCAAAGACTTCAACTAGAACTTTGCTATTATGTACTAGCTTTTGTATTAGAACATTATGTCCATTATTTTAAATGGATTTTCAGTTTGAAATAAATTGGTATTTCCTTAAATCTGGAATGTTCTATAGTAGTGGTACAATTGATAATAGCTTGTAGTTCTGTGTGTAACACTGAATAGATCAAATCCAATGATTCAATCAATACCATCTCTTTGCATTGTCTCTTGGGCCATAAGACAAAGTGTCACATCCAAAAGTCCATGGACTATTGGGATTATTATCCTTTCAAGGTTATGATATATGTGAGCCTTGTCTAATGGACAAAATGACAGATGCTACCTTCATTTAGGAAGGAGAGAGAGGTTAGATGCTTGTTGGATCTAGTGCACAGCAATGTGTGTAGACCCATGGAGACAAGCACTAAGTGGTATACTTCATTAAATTGGGATATGTCATATCCAACATGTAACTTTGGAGAAATCCAAAAGGGTAAGAAATGAAGTATAGAATCGAATTGGAGAATCTATTAAACCCTTTTGATTGGATCAAAATTGGAAGTAAAGAATGTGATGACTATCTTGAGGAGTGTGGGGTTGTCTCACAGCTTACTTGGAACACCACAACTGTGTGGTGAAATTCAAAGAAAGAAAAGGGAACACATTGGATGTAGTTCCATCTTTGAATAGTCATGCAAATTTACTTCCTTTAGAGGCCAGGCAAGCAACTGTTTTGACACTCCACTTTGTGTATTTGTGGGGCACTGAGAGTGCTACTTCTATCCCGATGAGAACAAAAATATTTGTTGCTTAAACTGCTATCTTTCTTGAGGAGATATCTTTTTGAAAGAAGCTGGTGGGAGTAGATTTGATTAGGACAAGGTCCAAAAATCAACCACAATACAGTTAGACACAAATGGAGAGTAGATTCACACATGCAGGTTGAAAGTCAACCTGAGGTTCAAGTAACACAGGAACCACATGAGTCTGAATGGATTCGAAATACTCTCACAGGTTGTGGGCATGACGAATTTTTCATCTAGGATGAACCTAAAGACTTATGAGGAAATGGAAGCGGTCAGTGGACCAGATTCCAAGAAATGGCTGAGCGCCATAAGAACCATAATGGACTCCATGTTTGCTAATCAAGTATGGGACTTGATTGAGCCACCAAAGGGGTAACACCCAGAGGTTGTATGTGGATCTTCTTGGAAGATAGACATGGAAGGTAACATTGTTACATATGATGACAAGTTAGTGAATAAAATTTCAGATAAGTCCACTAGGTGGATAGTGATGAAATTTTTCGCCGATAGCTTTGTTTGAGTCCATTAGGTATCTACTTGTTATAATTGCATGTTCTGTTATAGCGTGTTGTTATGAAAATTGCTTTTCTTAATGGACGTCTGGAAGAGGATGTCTAGATGGAAATAGCCAAAATATTTTCATACAGTCGCCATAAAGATATGTATGGTATTATACAAGTATCCTGTGTTTACAAGAAGATTAGTGGGAGCATCATAATGTTTCTTGTTCTAATTGATTGACGATATTCTCCTCACATGAAATGACATCCCAGCTCTTCACGCGGTGAAGTACAAGCTTGGAATGTATTTCGAGAAGAATGACCTAGGGAATGCATCCTACATTCTAGGCATGTGGATCAAAAGGGATCCAAGAAAGACATTGCCC
Organism: Costus lasius; assembly: GCA_027563935.2. NCBI lineage: Eukaryota > Viridiplantae > Streptophyta > Magnoliopsida > Zingiberales > Costaceae > Costus > Costus lasius. The sequence continues at coordinate 89,388,118 of CM050446.2, forward strand.
TTTAGTCAATCTACGTTCATCCAAGAGATTCTGGAAAGGTTCATAATTGGATCATTCCTGTTGGGGTATGCCCTTAAGGCTAATGTTTGAGGCCTTGGGATTATATCAGTATCATGTATAAACTCTTTGTTTATAAAGGCAATGGTTATTATTCAGGTTGTTACATCATCTGCTGCAATATGTATACTTCTGAATAATGTCTCAATGCTGTTCAGCTTGGCTGACATGCAGTTAAGTCCTTAGTCGAGATATCTTGGTAAACATGAGACAGCCTAGATATGATTGAGACTAATATGTGTTATAATCTTATAGGATGCTTCGAGCATGGAATAAGATGTAGACTCATGGGTACATTGGATGTACTGGACAGACCCTACTAGGATATTCAATTGTTTGTCACAATGTGAATAATCCTTGTATGCAAACAAGTGGCATATGTCCTCTGACTTGAGATCACTTGTGTTTCTAAATGATGATTGTCATTGTTTTGAGGTAGTTCAATATCATTTGAAACATAATGGTTATAGACTATCTTGGATAATGATCATGAGTCAGGTTAGGACACTAGTGATAGATATAGGATTGCGGTCTCCTTGTTTAAGGAGTGTGATGTTCTAATGGGGCCCCCCTTTGGATGAGATGATTGAGAAAGTGTATGGCCATACCCAGATGACTATGTTCATCTGATCTAATCATTCTCATCATATTGGAGTTACAGGCTTGACACGCTTGTCCAATAAGAACATCCAGTCGCAAAGGAAACATGTATGCCTAGTGAAGTGGATTCACACTTGTGCTGTGGTTTGGGTGTAGTCTTGGAAGACTCTTTCCTTTATATTGGGAGACAGTGATGTGTTGCTAGATACCCCTCGCTGATCGTGATAACGTAAGTTATCGTTACCAACATTTAAAGGAAACCCTTAGGGTCGCACAATTTGATGATACGGCTTACTTAAGTCAGATCGTGTGGACTGAATTGTTTTGGTTCAGTTTAAAGGAGTTTAAACTCTGATTGTAAGTGAGATCTGGTCTGATCATGTTTGATTGATTAGGGCTTGAGATCGGTAAGCTTCGATCGAGAGTATTGATGCTAGATCTGTGAGATCAAGAGCATCAAGAGATGAACGGTTAGATCTGGAGCCTTAGGGTTTAATTATGATCTAGACCAAAGGCTTGGCTTAATTGGTCTTTGAACCAAACCAAAAGGAACCCGTTCACATGAGTGAACGCATGGTTCAAAGTGAGGATGCGTTTTGGTTGGTTCGTGAACGCATGAGTGGATGCGTTAAGCGTTTGCTATTTTTGGAAGTTCCAAAAATGAATGCACGCCTCCACGTTCCAAAACGCTTGCCCCTCTTTTGGTCTTGCACTTGTATGGCTCGTCTAAACGAGGTGTAGAGAAGCATTCGGCCAAAGGAGAGAACTACTCTCGCATCTCATCCTCCTTCACACGACAAGGATACTTGAAGCCTTGCTAGCACAAGAAGTAACAAGGAGTAGGCGATCACATCTTGTGTGCGGTGCCTTTGGAGAAGAAGCGTTTGCATCTTTCTCTTCCAAATCGCCATCCAAGCGAAATGGCTATGGTATGAATCCAAACTATATGAAGTTGATCATATATTCTTGCAAAAGATGTTTAGAAACCCTTGCTTCCGCCATGCTAGTTTTATATGCGCCTCCTACTAGGGTTTCGCCCCCTTTATCTGGGGACTTTCAATTGGTATCAGAGCGAGGTTGTTGTATGTTAATATGATTGCTTCATGTTAATGTGTGATCCTTGTTTGCGTAGATCTAATTTTATCACATGCGAAACTACATGCTAGGTTTTAGATGTTGGCGCATGTGTGATATTCATGTTTATGCATGATTATGTTGGCGCTTGTTAAAGCTTTTGTTTTGTCAAAACTTGTATCTTGCGCGCCCCACATTAGAACTAAGTAGCGCCTACTATAAACCCTTAGACGGGTTGATAGGGTTGAAGTCATCATCTAGTTAAGATCCAAACAGTCTGATCAGACCATCTGACAGCCTAGATGGGTCGACCAGATGGCACCTGTGCGCAAGCACGAGGTGGCTATAGGTCGACTGCATACAGGCGTGTAGCGATGTCTGGTTGAGACAACCAGTGAACGCGCATGAGTTGGGCCCGGGGTCACACCCGCTTGCCTGAACTCATGAGTGTCGTTCAGCCCATCTGCATGCATTGTTGGCCACTGGGTCAACTCAAGTCAGTTAGGACTTGGTGCATGCAAGGGCAGTGGATCTGACTAGGTCAGATGAGTGGATCCCTATTGATGGACCGTTGTAAGGCAGTAGGGCACATAAGAAAAATAAAATTGATTCCAATGGGATTTCGAAAAATTTTATTTTCTTGTAATGGATCACATGTTGATTGTATACCATAATGCTTGTCTATTTTATCTTATGTGGGTTGCCCTTTTAATGTGTGCTGTGCTGGGGCCTGCGAGCCTGGATTAAATTGTAAATTATTATAATTGTGATCTGCGCATCACATGTTATTTAATTTATAAAGTGTAATTGACCTGCGAGTCAATCTTGTCTAGATAGATTAAATTGTAATTTAATCAGACAAGAGCACAGAGCACACATGGCAGAAGCGCATGCAGCTTGAGGCTTAACCAGGTGGGAGGTCCAGGGTTCGACTCTGGGACAGGCGCATTTACCTGGTGGGTGCACCTGAGCTGCTGTGGGCGCTTGGGCCTTGGTTTGGGGCCAGATGAGATGCAAAAGACCCAAGATGAGCTCAAGTGAAGACTTAAGTTAATTAAGGTCTTACCTAGGCTTATTGGGCTTTTACCACATAAGATCAGCATGCTTTCTACTTATTGTTTATATAATTAGAACTGCATGATTTAATCTTCTGCTATCGCCATAGGTTATGTATGATAGTTAAGAAGATAAAAGACCGTTAAAATCCAACACTAAAATATCAAGCACCTAAGCCTTCTGACGCGAAACCTCACTATTCTGACTATCGTTGGGGCCGTGTTGTACCCACTCAGTGGGCACGCCCATCTATCTTCAGACGGTGTGTGATTACACCTGCGTGTTACAGAGAAGGGATTTATCGCTTCTCGTTGCTCAGCATAGCACGTGGTGGTCCAGGGAGTAGGTCAGGTCAGCTTCACCATGTAGGCTACATACTGAGCATATGTGAGCTATATGGAGGCAGCCATCTGTGGGATCAGAGACTGTGTTGTACCAACTCAGTTGGCACAGTCTGCTGGATTGCCCAGATGAAGGGGAATCGCACGGGTTGGCGATTGGCAGGCATTGCCTACCAGAAATTAGTGCTTGTACTCTCTGTGCATCTTATCTCGCCTGAGCGGGACGCGGAGACCAAGTATGAAATCTGGATCCCATCTCACTAAAAGAGCATTACTCTTTCGGACTGTTTAATGGATTTTTCAGTCAGATAAAATAGTGAGAAAAGAATCTTTCTTAAGTCCTGGATTGATTCTAAACATTGATACTGACCTTGCTGTTCTTGCATTGTTGTAGATTACTGCAGCAACGAACACCACGAATTTCAATGTGCGATCCCTACTGGAAAGGGAGAAGTTTGCTGGGCCAAACTTCTCAGACTGGTACGGACACCTTAAGATTGTTCTTAAGGCAGAGAGGAAACTGTATGTCCTCGAGACGGCTATACCGCCTCAACCCGCTGCGAACGCCGCAAGGGCGGTTCGCGATGCCTATGAAAAGCATGTCAATGATAGCATTGATGTCGCTTGCCTGATGCTTGCGTCTATGACGCCAGAGCTGCAACGTCAGCATGAGGATCTATCTGCTATACAGATTATAGCAAACCTCAAGATGTTGTATGCTGCACAGGCTAGGACTGAACGCTACAATTTGACTAAGCTTTTCTTTCAGAGCAAACTGGCTGAAGGGAGTCCAGTGGGAGCTCACGTACTCAAGATGATTGGGTACAAGGAGGCTCTAGAGAAACTGGGACATACCATCAATCAGGAGCTTGCTGTAGACATTATTCTTCAGTCTCTCCCGGCTACTTTCGATCCGTTCATCATTAATTTTAATATGAACAAGATCGACTGTACCCCGGCAGAGTTACTGAACATGCTCTTGACTACAGAGTTGACTCTAAAGGGAAAGCCTTCAACCTCTGTCTTGATGTTTCCTTCCAGGAACAAGAAGAAAGGCAAGAAGGGCAAAGCCCCTGTCAAGAGCTACAACAAGGCTCTGAAACAAAAGGTTAAGCGGTCGAAGGAATACAGATGTTTCCATTGTGGCCAGCTGGGTCACTGGAAAAAGGACTGTAAAGCGCTCCAAGGAGACAAGAAGGGAAGCATCGCTTCTGGCTCAGGTATTTTTGTGACTGAGGTCATGATATCTTCTTCTTCTATTTCATGGGTGTTGGACACTGCATGTGGAGTTCACATTTGTTCAAATGTACAGGAACTCAAGAGAAGAAGACAGGTGGGACAGCATGAGGTGGACCTACGAGTTGGAAACGGGGCACGGGTTGCTGCTGTTGCTGTAGGAGTTTATTACATCTCATTACCATCTGGACTTGTATTGGAACTAGACAATTGTTACTTTGTACCTAGCATTACGAAAAATATTATCTCTATTCCTGCTCTTGTCAGGAAAGGGTTTTCCTTTGAATGCAATATTTCAAAGTGTGTTATTTCTTATGATAATATTGTTTATGCTACTGGATCAATTAACAATGGGTTATTCATGTTGGACATGGAATGTTCTATACAGCAAATTGATATTAAGAAAGCCAAGTATGCTGATGACAGCACCTTGCTATGGCATAGTCGTTTAGGCCATATTAACAAGAAGCGCATTAAGCGGTTGCATGATCATGGACTGCTGGGATCATTCTCCTATGAGGAGATTGATACATGCAAAGCTTGTTTAATGGGTAAAATGACGAAGGCTCCTTTTCTTCACAAAGGTCAAAGGGCTTCAGGTTTACTTGACCTTATACACAGTGATGTGTGTGGGCCATTTAGTAAACATGCCAGAGGTGGCTATTCATACTTCATTACCTTTACTGATGATTTCAGTAGATACGGGTATGTCTATCTAATGAGACATAAAAGTGAATCTTTTGACAAGTTCAAAGAGTTCAAAGATGAAGTACAGAATCAGCTAGGCCGAAATATCAAGGCACTTCGCTCAGATCGAGGTGGAGAATACCTAAGTCGAGAGTTTACTGACTATCTGAAGGAGTGTGGGATTATCTCACAGCTCACTTCACCAGGAACACCGCAATGGAATGGTGTGTCCGAGAGAAGAAACAGAACCTTACTGGATATGGTTCATTCTATGATGAGTCAGGCTACTCTACCTTACTCCTTTTGGGGATTTGCACTGGAAACAGCTGCAAAGGTACTAAACCGAGTGCCATCCAAGGCAGTTTCAAAGACTCCATATGAGTTATGGTATGGGAAACAGCCGAGCTTGACATTTATTAAGATCTGGGGTTGCGAGGCTTATGTGAAAAAGCTCGCCTCTGGGAAACTAGAGAGCAGATCTGAGAAATGTATCTTTGTCGGTTACCCTAAGGAAACTAAGGGTTATTATTTCTACGATCCCAAGGAGAACAAAGTATTTGTTGCTCGGACGGCCATTTTTCTTGAGAAGGAATTTCTTCTGCAAGAGGCCAGCGGGAGAGAAATAAAGCTGGATGAGAATCCAGAGGAAGGACAAAGTAGTCAAGCACAGTTGGATGAGCATGAGCCAGTAGAACAGGTTATTGAACAACCTGAGGCTCAGATATCACGGGAACCGCGAAGATCGGGAAGGATCCGTCGATAGCCTGAGCGCTATGACGGAGTCTACATCAATGATCATGATGAACCCCTCACTTATGCGGATGCGGTCAGTGGACCGGAATCAGCGAGATGGCTTGAAGCTATTCGAGCCGAGATGGACTCCATGTCAGATAACCAAGTCTGGGATTTGGTTGATCCGCCTCCGGGAGTAATCCCTATAGGCTGTAAATGGATCTTCAAGAAGAAGATTGACATGGATGGTAACGTGGTTACCTATAAAGGCAGGCTAGTTGCGAAAGGTTTCAAACAAATCTACGGGATAGATTATGATGAAACTTTCTCTCCTGTAGCCATGTTCAAGTCTATTCGGATTATTCTCGCAATAGCAGCATATTATGATTATGAGATCTGGCAAATGGATGTGAAGACCGCTTTCCTTAATGGAAATCTACAAGAGGATGTGTATATGACACAACCTGAAGGTTTCACAAATCCATCAGATCGTGATAAAATATGCAAGTTAAAGAAGTCCATTTATGGACTTAAGCAAGCATCAAGAAGCTGGAATATTCGTTTTGATGAATCAATCTGTGAATTTGGTTTCATCAAGAATGAAGATGACCCGTGTGTATATAAGAGGTTTAGTGGGAGCGTGATTACATTCCTAGTCCTCTACGTCGATGATATCTTGATCATTGGAAACGATATTCCTGAACTACATGCGGTTAAGGCATGGTTAAGAAAATGTTTCCAGATGAAAGATCTAGGAGAAGCAGCCTATGTATTAGGTGTGAAGATCTACAGAGATAGATCTAAGAGGCTTCTCGGGCTGTGCCAGAGTACTTACATCGATAAAGTCCTGGAGAGATTCCATTTAGAGAATTCTAAAAGAGGATATCTTCCAGTCAGACATGGTCTGAATCTTTCGAAGAGTCAGTGTCCGCAAACACAGACTAAGAAAGATGAAATGGACAAAACGCCTTATGCTTCGGCTATTGGGTCCATTATGTATGCGATGTTGTGTACTCGCCCAGACGTCGCTTACGGGTTAAGCGTGACCAGTCGATTCCAAAGTAATCCAGGTCAGGCACACTGGATTGCAGTCAAGAACATTTTAAAATATCTGCGGAGGACCAAAGATATGTTCTTGGTGTATGGTGGTCAGGAAGAACTCAGTATTGAAGGATATACTGACGCTTCGTTCCAATCTGACTAGGATGATTTCCGATCGCAATCAGGCTATGTTTTTAGCTTGAATGGAGGTGTGGTGGTGTGGAAAAGTTTCAAACAGTCTATTGTTGCTGATTCTACAACAGAAGCCGAGTATGTTGCAGCCTCAGAAGCATCTAAGGAGGCAGTGTGGATTCGTAAGTTCATTCAGGAACTTGGTGTTGTTCCTTCGAGTGCTGATCCTTTGGTTATCTTCTGTGATAACACTGGAGCAATCGCACAAGCAAAGGAACCACGGTCGCACCAGAAGTCCAAGCACATACAGAGACGGTTTCACTTGATCCGGGAGATCATTGATCGAGGCGAGATCAAAATCTGCAAGGTTCATACAGATGACAATCTGGCAGACCCGCTTACAAAGCCTCTGGCACAGCAGAAGCATGAAAAGCACTGTAATAATATGGGTTTGAGATTTCTCAACCATTAGATTAAGTGCAAGTGGGAGATTGTTGGGGTATGCCCTTAAGGCTAATGTTTGAGGCCTTGGGATTATATCAGTATCATGTATAAACTCTTTGTTTATAAAGGCAATGGTTATTATTCAGGTTGTTACATCATCTGCTGCAATATGTATACTTCTAAATAATGTCTCAATGTTGTTCAGCTTGGCTGACATGCAGTTAAGTCCTTAGTCGAGATATCTTGGTAAACATGAGACAGCCTAGATATGATTGAGACTAATATGTGTTCTAATCTTATAGGATGCTTCGAGCATGGAATAAGATGTAGACTCATGGGTACATTGGATGTACTGGACAGACCCTACTAGGATATTCAATTGCTTGTCACAATGTGAATAATCCTTGTATGCAAACAAGTGGCATATGTCCTCTGACTTGAGATCACTTGTGTTTCTAAATGATGATTGTCATTGTTTTGAGGTAGTTCAATATCATTTGAAACATAATGGTTATAGACTATCTTGGATAATGATCATGAGTCAGGTTAGGACACTAGTGATAGATATAGGATTGCGGTCTCCTTGTTTAAGGAGTGTGATGTTCTAATGGGGCCCCCCTTTGGATGAGATGATTGAGAAAGTGTATGGCCATACCCAGATGACTATGTTCATCTGATCTAATCATTCTCATCATATTGGAGTTACAGGCTGAAGGGTCCCCTTCAAGGGGGAGCGAAACCCTAAAGGGCGCATTCAAAAATTTTTGCAGCGGAAATGAGGGTTTATTGGGATCAATTGCATGATATATGATCAACTATAAAAACCCGATTGCAATTAACAATGGAGGATCATACCATCGCCATTCTTTGGATGGTGTCTTGGAAGCAAAGATCGAAAGGGATCTTCTCCAAAGTGACGCACACAAGGTGATGTGGCCTACTCCTTGTGATCCTTGTGCTAGCAAGATTCTTCAAGGGTCCTTGCCGTATGGAAGGGAAGAGAGCTTCTTGCTTGGCGAGACCTCCTTCTCTTGTTTGCGTGAATTGATCACCCATGAAAGAGAGAAGCGTTCACAAGAGATGATAGGCGAGAGTGTAACCTTCCACTCTAATGTGGAGGCGTTACTTACATTCAATTTGGAAACCGACTTCCCAAAATGGTAAGTACTCAAAGCCTCATGCGTTCACTCCAAGTGAACCATCGAATCTTCTCTTTGAACCAAGCGTTCACATAGTGAACCGGTTCATTGATTTGGTTCAATTGTATTTGGTTCAAAGACCAAATCAAACCAAGCCAAGCCATGGTCTAGACCTTCTATGAACCAAATGGCTCATGATCTAACCGTTCATCTCCTGATGCTCTTGATCTCACCGATCTAGCATCCAATCTCTCGATCGAAGTTTACCGATCTCAAGCCCTAATCAATCAAACATGATCAGACCAGATCTCACTTACAATCAGAGTTTAAATCCCTTTAAACTGAACCCAAACAATTCAGTCCACACGATCTGACTTAAGTAAGCCATATCATCAAATTGTGCGACCCTGAGGGTTTCCTTTAAATGTCGGTAACGATAACTTACGTTATCACGATCAGTGAGGGGTATCTAGCAACACATCACTGTCTCCCGATATAAAGGAAAGAGTCTTCCAAGACTACACCCAAACCACAGCACAAGTGTGAATCCACTTCACGAGGCATACATATTTCCTTTGCCACTGGATGTTCTTATTGGACAAGCGAGTCAAGCCTGTAACTCCAATATGATGAGCATGATTAGATCAGATGAACATAGTCACCTGGGTATGGCCATACACTTTCTCAATCATCTCATCCAGGGGGGCCCCCAGTAGAACATCACACTCCTTAAACAAGGAGACGGCAATCCTTTATCTATCACTAGTGCCCTAACCTGACTCATGATCATTATCCAAGATAGTCTATAACCATTATGTTTCAAATGATATTGAACTACCTCAAAACAATGACAATCATCATTTAGAAACACAAGTGATCTCAAGTCAGAGGATATGTGCCACTTGTTGCATACAAGGATTATTCACATTGTGACAAGCAATTGAATATCCTAGTAGGGTCTGTCCAGTACATCCAATGTACCCATGAGTCTACATCTTATTCCATGCTCGAAGCATCCTATAAGATTAGAACACATATTAGTCTCAATCATATCAAGGCTGTCTCATGTTCACCAAGATATCTCGACTAAGGACATAGAGCATGTCAGCCTAGCTGAACAGCATTGAGACATTATTCAGAAGTACACTTATTGCAGCAGACAATGTAACAAACTGAATAACAACCATTGCCTTTATAAACATAAGATTTGTACATGATACTGAAAGAATCCCAAGGCCTCAAACATTAGCCTTAAGGGCATACCCCAACACAGGCTTGACACGCTTGTCCAATAAGAACATCCAGTCGCAAAGGAAACATGTATGCCTAGTGAAGTGGATTCACACTTGTGCTGTGGTTTGGGTGTAGTCTTGGAAGACTCTTTCCTTTATATTGGGAGACAGTGATGTGTTGCTAGATACCCCTCGCTGATCGTGATAACGTAAGTTATCGTTACCAACATTTAAAGGAAACCCTTAAGGGCATACCCCAACAATCTCCCACTTGCACTTAATCTAATGGTTGAGAAATCTCAAACCCATATTATTACAGTGCTTCTCATGCTTCTGCTGCGCCAGAGGCTTGGTAAGCGGGTCAGCCAGATTGTCATCTGTATGAACCTTGCAGATTTTGATCTCGCCACGATCAATGATCTCCCGGATCAAATGAAACCGTCTCTGTATGTGCTTGGACTTCTGGTGCGACCGTGGTTCCTTTGCTTGTGCGATTGCTCCAGTGTTATCACAGAAGATAACCAAAGGATCTGCACTCGAAGGAACAACACCAAGTTCCTGAACGAACTTACGAATCCACACTGCCTCCTTAGATGCTTCCGAGGCTGCAACATACTCGGCTTCTGTTGTGGAATCAGCAACAATAGACTATTTGAAACTCTTCCACACCACTGCTCCTCAATTCAAGCTAAAAACATAGCCTGATTGCGATCAGAAATCATCCTGGTCCGATTGGAATGAAGCGTCAGTATATCCTTCAATACTGAGTTCTTCCTGACCACCATATATCAAGAACATATCTTTGGTTCTCCGCAGATATTTTAAAATGTTCTTGACTGCAATCCAGTGCGCCTGACCTGGATTACTTTGGAATCGACTGGTCATGCTTAACCCGTAAGCGACGTCAGGGCGAGTACACAACATCGCATACATAATGGACCCAATAGCCGAAGCATAAGGCGTATTGTCCATTTCATCTTTCTCAGTCTGTGTTTGTGGACACTGACTCTTTGAAAGATTCAGACCATGTCTGACTGAAAGATATCCTCTTTTAGAATTCTCTAAATGAAATCTCTCTAGGACTTTATCGATGTAAGTACTCTGGCACAGCCCGAGAAGCCTCTTAGATCTATCCCTGTAGATCTTCACACCTAATACATAGGCTGCTTCTCCTAGATCTTTCATCTGGAAACATTTCCTTAACCATGCTTTAACAGCATGCAGTTCAGGAATATCGTTTCCAATGATTAAGATATCATCGACGTAGAGGATTAGGAAAGTAATCACGCTCCCACTAAACCTCTTATATACACACGGGTCATCTTCGTTCTTGATGAAACCAAACTCACAGATTGATTCATCAAAACGAATATTCCAGCTTCTAGATGCTTGCTTAAGTCCATAAATAGACTTCTTTAACTTGCATATTTTATGACGATCTGATGGATTGGTGAAACCTTCAGGTTGTGTCATATACACATCCTCATCTAGTTTTCCATTAAGGAAAGCGGTCTTCACATCCATCTGCCAGATCTCATAATCATAATATGCCGCTATTGCGAGAATGATCTGAATAGACTTGAACATGGCTACAGGAGAGAAAGTTTCATCATAATCTATCCCGTAGATTTGTTTGAAACCTTTCGCAACTAGCCTGCCTTTATAGGTAACCACGTTACCATCCATGTCAATCTTCTTCTTGAAGATCCATTTACAGCCTATAGGGATTACTCCCGGAGGCGGATCAACCAAATCCCAGACTTGGTTATCTGACATGGAGTCCATCTCGGCTCGCATAGCTTCAAGCCATCTAGCTGACTCCGGTCCACTGACCGCATCCGCATAAGTGAGGGGTTCATCATGATCAATGATGTAGACTCCGTCATAGCGCTCAGGCTGTCGACGGATCCTTCCCGATCTTCGCAGTTCCCGTGATATCTAAGCCTCAGGTTGTTGAATAACCTGTTCTACTGGCTCAGGCTCATCCAACTGTGCTTGACTACTTTGTCCTTCCTCTGGATATTCATCCAGCTTTATTTCTCTCCCACTGGCCTCTTGCAGAAGAAATTCCTTCTCAAGAAAAATAGCCGTCCGAGCAACAAATACCTTGTTCTCTTTGGGATCGTAGAAATAATAACCCTTAGTTTCCTTAGGGTAACCGACAAAGATGCATTTCTCAGATCTGCTCTCTAGTTTCCCAGAGGCGAGCTTTTTGACATAAGCCTCGCAACCCCAGATCTTAATAAATGTCAAGCTAGGCTGTTTCCCATACCATAACTCATATGGAGTCTTAGAAACTGCCTTGGATGGCACTCGGTTTAGTACCTTTGCAGCTGTCTCCAGTGCAAATCCCCAAAAGGAGTAAGGTAGAGCAGCCTGACTCATCATTGAACGAACCATATCCAGTAAGGTTTGGTTCCTCCTCTCGGACACACCATTCCATTGCGGTGTTCCGGGCGGAGTGAGCTGTGAGATAATCCCACACTCCTTTAGATAGTCAGTAAACTCTCGACTTAGGTATTCTCCACCTCGATCTGAGCGAAGTGCCTTGATATTTCAGCCTAGCTGATTCTGTACTTCATTTTTGAACTCTTTGAACTTGTCAAAAGATTCACTCTTATGTCTCATTAGATAGACATACCCATATCTACTGAAATCATTAGTAAAGGTAATGAAGTATGAATAGCCACCTCTGGCATGTTTACTAAATGGCCCACACACATCACTGTATATCAGGTCAAGTAAACCTGAAGCCCTTTGACCTTTGTTAGGAAAAGGAGCCTTCGTCATTTTACCCAATAAACAAGCTTTGCATGTATCAATCTCCTCATAGGAGAATGATCCCAGCAGTCCATGATCATGCAACCGCTTAATGCGTTTCTTGTTAATATGGCCTAAACGACTATGCCATAACAAGGTGCTGTCATCAGCATACTTGGCTTTCTTATTATCAATGTTTTGTATAGAACATTCCATGTCCAACATGAATAACCCATTGTTAATTGATCCAGTAGCATAAACAATATTATCATAAGTAAGAACACACTTTGAAATATTGCATTCAAAGGAAAATCCTTTCCTGACAAGAGCAGGAATAGAGATAATATTTTTCGTAATACTCGGAACAAAATAACAATTGTCCAGTTCTAATACAAGTCCAGATGGTAATGAGATGTAATAAACCCATACAGCAACAGCAGCAACCCGTGCCCCGTTTCCAACTCGTAGGTCCACCTCATGCTGTCCCACCTGTCTTCTTCTCTTGAGTTCCTGTACATTTGAACAAATGTGAACTCCACATGCAGTGTCCAACACCCATGATATAGAAGAAGAGGATATCATGACTTCAGTCACAAATATACCTGAGCCAGAAGCGATGCTTCCCTTCTTGTCTCCTTGGAGCGCTTTACAGTCCTTTTTCCAGTGACCCAACTGGCCACAATGGAAACATCTGTTGTCCTTCGACCGCTTGACCTTTTGTTTCAGAGCCTTGCTGTAACTCTTGACAGGGGCTTTGCCCTTCTTCCCCTTCTTCTTGTTCCTAGAAGGGAACATCAAGACAGAGGTTGATGGCTTTCCCTTCAGAGTTTCCTCTGTAGTCAAGAGCATATTCAGCAACTCTGCCGGTGTACAGTCGATCTTGTTCATATTAAAATTAATAATGAATGGATCAAAAGAGGCCGGGAGAGACTGCAGAATAATGTCTACAGCAAGCTCCTGATTGATGGTATGCCCCAGTTTCTCTAGAGCCTCTTTGTGCCCAATCATCTTGAGTACATGAGCTCCCACTGGACTCCCTTCAGTCAGTTTGCTCTGAAAGAAAAGCTTAGTCAAATTATAGCGCTCAGTCCTCGCCTGTGCAGCATATAGCATCTTGAGGTTTGCTATGATTTCCATAGCAGACATATCCTCATGCTGACGCTGCAGCGGTGGCGTCATAGACGCTAGCATCAGGCAAGCGACATCAATGCTATCATTGACATGCTTTTCATAGGCATCGCGAACCGCCCTTGCGGCGTTCGCAGCGGGTTGAGGCGGTATAGCCGTCTCGAGGACATACAGTTTCCTCTCAGCCTTAAGAACAATCTTAAGGTGTCCGTACTAGTCTGAGAAGTTTGGCCCAGCAAACTTCTCCCTTTCCAGTAGGGATCGCACATTGAAGCTCATGGTGTTCGTTGCTGCAGGAATCTACAACAATGCAAGAATAGCAAGGTCAGTATCAATGTTTAGAATCAATCCAGGACTTAAGAATGATTCTTTTCTCACTATTTTATCTGACTGAAAAATCCAATAAAACAGTCCGAAAGAGTAACACTCTTTTAGTGAGATGGGATCCAGATTTCATACTTGGTCTCCGCGTCCCGCTCAGGCGAGATAAGATGCACAGAGAGTACAAGCACTAATTTCTGGTAGGCAGTCCCTGCCAATCGCCAACCCGTGCAATTCCCCTTCATCTGGGCGATCCAGCCGACTGTGCCAACTGAGTTGGTACAACACAGTCTCTGATCCCACAGATGGCTGCCTCCATATAGCTATCATATGCCCCATATGTAGCCTACATGTTCAAGCTGACCTGACCTACTCCCTGGACCACCACGTGCTATGCTGAGCAACGAGAAGCGATAAATCCCTTCCCTGTAACACGCAGGTGAAATCACACACCGTCTGAAGATAGATGGACGTGCCCACTGAGTGGGTACAACATGGCTCCAACGATAGTCAGAACAGTGAGGTTTCGCGTCAGAAGGCTATCGAGCTTGATATTTTAGTGTTGGATTTTAACGGTCTTTTATCTTCTTAACTATCATGCAAACCCTATGGTGATAGGAGAAGATAAATAACTCATGCAATTCTACTTATTTAAACAATAAAAGAAAGCATGATGATCTTATGTGGTAAAAGCCCATTGACCCTAAGTAAGACCTTAATTTTTACTTAAGTCTTCACTTGAGCTCTCCATGGGTCTTTTGCATCTCATCTGGCCCAGACCAGGGCCCTTGCATCCACTGCAGCTCAGGTGCGCCCACCAGGTAAATGCACCTGTCCTAGGGTCGAACCCTAGACCTCCCACTGGTGAAGCCACTTGCTGCAAGCGCGTCTGCCGAATGTGCTCTGTGCTCTTGTCTGATTAAAAGTACATTTTAATCTATCTAGACAAGATTGACACGTAGGTCAATTACACAATAAATTAATAAAAAATGTGATGCGCAGATCACAAATATAATAATTTACATTTTTAATACAGGCACGCAGGCCCCAACACAGCACACATTAACACGGGCAGCCCACATAAGATTAAATAAACAAGCATATGCTTACAATCAACATGTGATCCAATAAGAAAATAAAATTTTGAAAAACCCCATTGGCTTCAATTTTATTTTTTTTCTTATATGCCCTACTACCTTACAACGGTCCATTATTAGGGATCCACTCATCAGACCTAGTCAGATCCACTGCCCTTGCATGCACCAAGTCCTAACTGACTTGAGTCAACCAAATGGTCAACCATGCATGTGCCAAGGGCTGAACGACCTCATGAGTTCTGGCAAGCGGGTGTGACCCCGGGCCTAACTCATGTGCGTTCACAGGTTGTCTCAACCAGACATCGCTACATGCCTGTCTGTAGTCGACCTATAGCCACCTCGTGCTTGCGCACAGGTGCCATCTGGTCGACCCATCTAGGCTGTCAGATAGTCTGATCAGACTGGTTGGATCTCAACTAGACTGTGACTTCAACCCTAATAACCCATCTAAGGGTTCAAAGTAGGCGCTACTTAGATTTAATGGTAAGCGCGCAAGTCATTAAGTTTTGAGAAAAACATCAACAACAACATGATAGATGCGCTACCTTCATACATGCGCCAACATGAAAATACAACATGTAAGTTTTCGCATGTAACCTATAGATCTATCAATTTGGCGCAAACATGGATCACAAACATAGCAATCATATTAACATGCATAAGAATCGCCTCTGATACCAGTTGAAGGGTCCCCTTCAAGGGGGAGCGAAACCCTAAAGGGCGCATTCAAAAATTTTTGCAGCGGAAATGAGGGTTTCTTGGGATCAATTGCATGATATATGATCAACTATAAAAACCCGATTGCAATTAACAATGGAGGATCATACCATCGCCATTCTTTGGATGGTGTCTTGGAAGCAAAGATCGAAAGGGATCTTCTCCAAAGTGACGCACACAAGGTGATGTCGCCTACTCCTTGTGATCCTTGTGCTAGCAAGATTCTTCAAGGGTCCTTGCCGTATGGAAGGGAAGAGAGCTTCTTGCTTGGCGAGACCTCCTTCTCTTGTTTGCGTGAATTGATCACCCACGAAAGAGAGAAGCGTTCACAAGAGATGATAGGCGAGAGTGTAACCTTCCACTCTAATGTGGAGGCGTTACTTACATTCAATTTGGAAACCGACTTCCCAAAATGGTAAGTACTCAAAGCCTCATGCGTTCACTCCAAGTGAACCATCGAATCTTCTCTTTGAACCAAGCATTCACATAGTGAACCAGTTCATTGATTTGGTTCAATTGTATTTGGTTCAAAGACCAAATCAAACCAAGCCAAGCCATGGTCTAGACCTTCTATGAACCAATTGGCTCATGATCTAACCGTTCATCTCCTGATGCTCTTGATCTCACCGATCTAGCATCCAATCTCTCGATCGAAGTTTACCGATCTCAAGCCCTAATCAATCAAACATGATCAGACCAGATCTCACTTACAATCAGAGTTTAAATCCCTTTAAACTGAACCCAAACAATTCAGTCCACACGATCTGACTTAAGTAAGCCATATCATCAAATTGTGCGACCCTGAGAGTTTCCTTTAAATGTCGGTAACGATAACTTACGTTATCACGATCAGTGAGGGGTATCTAGCAACACATCACTGTCTCCCGATATAAAGGAAAGAGTCTTCCAAGACTACACCCAAACCACAGCACAAGTGTGAATCCACTTCACGAGGCATACATATTTCCTTTGCCACTGGATGTTCTTATTGGACAAGCGAGTCAAGCCTGTAACTCCAATATGATGAGCATGATTAGATCAGATGAACATAGTCACCTGGGTATGGCCATACACTTTCTCAATCATCTCATCCAGGGGGGCCCCCAGTAGAACATCACACTCCTTAAACAAGGAGACGGCAATCCTTTATCTATCACTAGTGCCCTAACCTGACTCATGATCATTATCCAAGATAGTCTATAACCATTATGTTTTAAATGATATTGAACTACCTCAAAACAATGACAATCATCATTTAGAAACACAAGTGATCTCAAGTCAGAGGATATGTGCCACTTGTTGCATACAAGGATTATTCACATTGTGACAAGCAATTGAATATCCTAGTAGGGTCTGTCCAGTACATCCAATGTACCCATGAGTCTACATCTTATTCCATGCTCGAAGCATCCTATAAGATTAGAACACATATTAGTCTCAATCATATCAAGGCTGTCTCATGTTCACCAAGATATCTCGACTAAGGACATAGAGCATGTCAGCCTAGCTGAACAGCATTGAGACATTATTCAGAAGTACACTTATTGCAGCAGACAATGTAACAAACTGAATAACAACCATTGCCTTTATAAACATAAGAGTTTGTACATGATACTGAAAGAATCCCAAGGCCTCAAACATTAGCCTTAAGGGCATACCCCAACACAGGCTTGACACGCTTGTCCAATAAGAACATCCAGTCGCAAAGGAAACATGTATGCCTAGTGAAGTGGATTCACACTTGTGCTGTGGTTTGGGTGTAGTCTTGGAAGACTCTTTCCTTTATATTGGGAGACAGTGATGTGTTGCTAGATACCCCTCGCTGATCGTGATAACGTAAGTTATCGTTACCAACATTTAAAGGAAACCCTTAGGGTCGCACAATTTGATGATATGGCTTACTTAAGTCAGATCGTGTGGACTGAATTGTTTTGGTTCAGTTTAAAGGAGTTTAAACTCTGATTGTAAGTGAGATCTGGTCTGATTATGTTTGATTGATTAGGGCTTGAGATCGGTAAGCTTCGATCGAGAGTATTGATGCTAGGTTAGATCTGGAGCCTTAGGGTTTAATTATGATCTAGACCAAAGGCTTGGCTTAATTGGTCTTTGAACCAAACCAAAAGGAACCCGTTCACATGAGTGAACTCATGGTTCAAAGTGAGGATGCGTTTTGGTTGGTTCGTGAACGCATGAGTGGATGCGTTGAGCGTTTGCTATTTTTGGAAGTTCCAAAAATGAATGCACGCCTCCACGTTCCAAAACGCTCGCCCCTCTTTTGGTCTTGCACTTGTATGGCTCGTCTAAACGAGGTGTAGAGAAGCATTCGGCCAAAGGAGAGAACTACTCTCGCATCTCATCCTCCTTCACACGACAAGGATACTTGAAGCCTTGCTAGCACAAGAAGCAACAAGGAGTAGGCGATCACATCTTGTGTGCGGTCCCTTTGGAGAAGAAGCGTTTGCATCTTTCTCTTCCAAATCGCCATCCAAGCGAAATGGCTATGGTATGAATCCAAACTATATGAAGTTGATCATATATTCTTGCAAAAGATGTTTAGAAACCCTTGCTTCCGCCATGCTAGTTTTATATGCGCCTCCTACTAGGGTTTCGCCCCCTTTATCTGGGGACTTTCAATTCCAAAGGATGATACCTTCCAAAGAGACATAGTTTGATTCTCTCCATGATGCAATGTTTTTGACACAGCAGGAGAGAGATAACATGAATCTATAATCCTAGTACATTGGGTATATGATAGATCATGTTTTGTGCAACTGGCACAAGACTATGTGTGGCGAATGCTTGGAGCAATGCCAGCAAGTTTCAATCTAATCCTAGTGTTCATACACTGAATAGCTGTGAAACCAACCCTTCGTACTTGGGAAGTATAAAGGATTGAATTTTAGTCTGTGATAGACAGGAAGAACTTTGTGTACAGGGGTACACTGACACTTCGTTTCAGTCTAATGACTATCGTTCACAGCCAGGATTTGCGCTTTGCCTTGATGTGGTGTTGTGTGCTGAAAGAGCATTATGCAAACCATAGTGGCAAAATTCTACAAATAAGGCTGAGTACATTGCAGCTTCTTGTGGCAGCCAAGGAAGCAGCTTCATTCATTTCAACTTGATTTAGTTCCTGGTGCTTGATGGTCCAGTATAGTTCTTACTGGGGCCGTAAGCATGTGTAAAGGAACTTAGCACTCAAGTATGTACTGCAGCGATATCATCTGTGAAAGAACCCCATACAAGGGGGGCGAAAACCCTAACAAGAGGCGCAACAAAAATCTAGCGGAATCTAGGGCTTTCAAATCGCTTAGCATGTATTATGATCAACTTATAAACTCTGCATGAATAAAAATGATTCATACCATAGCCATTTCTAGATGGCGCCTTGGAAGCAAAAGTTGCAAGCGCCTCTTCTCCAAAGTCTCGCACACAAGATGAAGATGTGCTCCTTCCTTGATGCTCCTTGTGCTAGCAAGGATCGTCCAAGGTGTCTTGATCGTTTTAAGGGAAGAGAGAGTTCTTGCTTCCTTGATCCTCGAGTCTCTAAGGCGTGAACAAAAGTTCCACACACGAGAGCGACGAGAATAGGGGGTCTTTTTCGACAAGAGATGCGCTCCACTCAAGACATGGAGGCGTGGTTACTAAAAATAGCCAACCTCTCTTTCATGCGATCATGTGTTCATGCGCTCATGAACCAATCGCATTTTTCTCTCTACTTTGAACCAAGCGCTCATATCTAGAGCCGGTTCAAATAGGTCTGGTTCATAGACCAATTAACCCAAGCAATTAGTCCAGATCACATTAAACCCTAAGGTACTTGATCTGATCGTTGATCTCTCGATGCTCCTGATCTCACCGATCCAGCATCCATTCTCTCGATCGAAGCTTACCGATCTCAAGCCCCAATCAATCAAACATGATCAGACCAGATCTCACTTACAATCAGAGATTAAATCCCTTTAAACTGAACCCAAACAATTCAGTCCACACGATCTGACTTAAGTAAGCCATATCATCAAATTGTGCGACCCTGAGGGTTTCCTTTAAATGTCGGTAACGATAACTCACGTTATCACGATCAGTGAGGGGTATCTAGCAACACATCACTGTCTCCCGATATAAAGGAAAGAGTCTTCCAAGACTACACCCATAAACAGCACAAGTGTGAATCAACTCACAAAGCATACATATTTCCTTTGCCACTGGATGTTCTTATTGGACTAGCGTGTCAAGCTTGTAACTCCAATATGATGAGCATGATTAGATCAGATGAACATAGTCACCTGGGTATGGCCATACACTTTCTCAATCATCTCATCCAGGGGGCCCCTTAAGAACATCACACTCCTTAAACAAGGAGACGGCAATCCTATGTCTATCACTAGTGCCCTAACATGACTCAAGCTCACCATCCAAGATAGTTTATAATCATTATGTTTCAAATGATATTGTACTACCTCAAAACAATGACAATCATCATTTAGAAACATAAGTGATCTCAAGTCAGAGGAAATGTGCCACTTGTCATATTCAAGGATTACTCACATTGTGACAAACAATTGAATATCCTAGTAGGGTCTGTCCAGTACATCTAATGTACCCATGAGTCTACATCTTATTCCATGCTCGAAGCATCCCATAAGACTAGAACACATATTAGTCTTAACCATATCAAGGCTGTCTCATGTTCACCAAGATATATCGACTAAGGACTTTATTGCCTGTCAGCCTAGCTGAACAGCTTTGAGACATTATTCAGAAGAACATATATATTGCAGCAGACAATGTAGCTAACTGAATAATAACCATGCCTTTATAAACATAACAGTTTATTACATGATACTGATACAAACCCAAGGCCTCAAACATTAGCCTTAAGGGCATACCCCAACAATCTGATCTTAGAGATCATGGATAAAGATGATGATTCAAATTAGCTAAAATAAACACAAAAAGCAATCTGGAAAAACCCACTGACATAGCCTCTAGCGCAGCGGAAGCTAAATAGGTCATACTAGAGACATTGGAACTGACTAAGCACCAGTTGTCCTTGGTCTTAGTGCAAGTGGGAGATTGTTGGTGTATATGCCCTTAAGACCAATGTATGGACATGGTCAGGCATTGGTTGAATGTACTTTGATAGAACTATTACTCTTTATATAGGCATGGTCGTTATTATGTAGACTTCTCTACCTGCGTTGATGTATTGAGTTGCATAAATAATGTCCCAGGAGTTTGGATTGGATCCATTCTCATAAGCTATCCCCAGACAAGGTACCTTAGCAGATATGGGACAGCTTTGGTACATGTGAGACTGGTGTATGGGCTGGTTAGGTGTGGGGCACAGTAACGCAGACATACAGGTGCATTGGATGCACTGGAGTGATCCACTGTGAGGATTGACTTGTCTAGTCAACAAGTCAATCTCACATGCAAGAGGTTTGTATTGATCCTTAGACTTGAGGTATTCATGTCTAGACTTGATGATGGGTATGCTTTAACACAGTCTTACATCTCTCCGTAACTGGGAGATCAAAACGACTGTCATTGGGCATGTCATAAGTCATGTAGAGACATGGATGACCAATAGTAGGATTTGCCCCTTCCTTCAGAGGAAGTATGATATCCACCTCGGGGCGCCCCACCTTATTGGTGCATGACAGGAGAGTGTGGCCACACTTGTTGAGTCATGACCAATGCATTGGATAATAAACTTGAGACTAATCCAATGGCAGGATATCAGTTTAGGCAAAGGGATCTATAATGCAATAGGAATCCTCGTTGCTTGTTAGGAGTTGTTGCCATAATGACTTTAGTCCTATGACATGGGTAGTAGTGATGTGTTGCTAGATACCCCTCACTACTTATGATGTTTACATCATTGCCATCGTCATATGGATCCTACGGGGTCACACGCAATAGACTCTTGACGTTGCTTTAATCAGAAGCCTTATGATCAAGTTATTGGATAACTTGGATCAATTTGGAAGATTTCATCAGCGCCAATGGGCCTGATGAGTTGGAAGAAAGTTATTGGAGCCAAACTTCATTTTTGGTAGGTTGACCCGAAATTGACCTAGATTGGTCACATTTGGATTAGGGTTGCATTGGATTGGATCCAATGGCTTAATCAACCCATATCATGAAGTTTGGGCTAGCTCAGTATCCAATGAGGCCCAATAATAAGTTGTCATGAAGAGGGAATTGGCTTAAAGGGTATAATGGGGAGAAACCCAACCCCATTGGCGCCTAGGGGCATAATGGGGTATGGGTGGCATAAATTGCTTCCGTTGGAAGGAAGTGGCGCCTCCCCTTCATCCTTTGATGGTATCTTGCCTCTAAGGCAAGTCTTGGGGCTGATATGGCTTGATGGCTCTTTTGGAAAGAGCTTGGGCGCATATGGATAGTAGGGTAAGGTATATGGTAATGTCTTGGAGACTTACCTTACCTCAAACCCTAATTTCTCCCAAGACACCACCCTAGTCGAATTCCTCATGCTTGTTGCGCCTAGCCCTTCTCCTTAGATGGAATACATGCCCCTAAGGCATGTCTTGGGCTGATATGGCCATTGGGCAAATTAGGATAGGTTGAATGAGGTTTATGGTAAAGTCTTGGAGACTTTCCTTACCTCAAGACTCCTTTATCCTAGCCGCCCACTTGGCATGATCCTAGCCATTGCCCTAGTCGCCTCTAGTCCTATTTATAGGACCCATTGTCGCCCCCTCTTGGGTTCGCTCTCTTGAAGACGTGGAGTCTCATACACAAGGAGGCGTGGAGGTTTAAGGAGGCGACAACTTGAGAGCTTGGAGCTCTCCTTCTTCATCTAAGAGCGCAACCTTCTTCCTTCTTGTAACCGCCAGATCTTCTTCTCTATCTCTTCTTTGCGCAAGGAGTCTTTGTGCTTGGTGGCATTTTCTTGCCACAAGCCCTCTTCGTTCCTTGACCATAGGCGCACCTTGGAGGTGGCGCAAGCAAAGAAGAAAGGGGAAGCCCTTGGCGGCATCTTCCTTATCCCCTCCTTGGCGCAAGTTCTTTTGAAGTGGCGCAAGTGAGGTGAAGGCTTGATTCTCTTCCCGAGGCTAGCACCAAGCGTGGAAGGGAGCAACGATCAAGGAGTCGACGCGTGGATACTTGTAGAGGACGAGCACTTGAGCGTCTTCAACTTGGCACCTTCATCGTAACAAGCAATAGAGGTACTAACCCTAACACATCCTTGTGTTCTCTCTCTCGCATGGATCCTTGGGAAAGGAATGTGTTTCGGGTGTAATGCTTCTTCCGCTGCGTCCTGGGACTACAAATTTTTAAATTACACCCGGCATTCCCTAACAGCCCACCCTACCGTATTGCTCCACCCCATGATGACCCAAAGGAGCCCAACAAGGTGGAAATCCGGCGATCTCAACTCCAAAGTAAGCCCCCGGACCGTTTCTTGGGCGTCATTAGCCCTCTTTCCATCCATATCGAAGTGGCGCAGCCCAAGGGCACTACGAGCCGACCCCCTGAAGATCCAACCCCAAGTGAGCTGCGTAATCTGATTAGCAACATGGCCCAAGAACGAGCCACGACGGTGGTGACCCAGCCCACAACATCGAAGTTCTGCTGTTTTGTTGTCGTATGCTCGGAGTGCGTCTAAACCGCCCCCGTACAAGGACGCAGAATCACGCGACCAGCTTCGGAGAATATTAGGTAGTTGTTATTCCGTGTCTTGTAGTTGCAGCTTGACCACTTTTGTGTCCTGCAAGAGTTGGTAGGTGGTTAGAGTTGAGTGTCTCTTGTGTATTTTGTTTGTTCCCTCCCCTCTTATTCTATAAAAGAGGAGGTAGGGCTAAGTGTTAAGTAGTTCTCTTTGGTGTTTGAGAGATCTCCTGGTGAGCTGAGAGTCGCCAGCGGTTGTGAAGACAAGCCGGAGTCTTGCCTTCATCGTGTTCGGGTCAAAGACGTCTCTTCGATTCCAAGTTGTCCCGCTTTCGGTTTGAAGTAAATCCCACCTTTCTGGTGGGTCAGGTTCGCCTGTTTGTCATTCTCTTGCACGTTTCTTTACTGCGATTTTTCTCCTTTCTCCTTCACCCACGGCTATCCGTCCATCGGAGGCATGGCATCTCTTGTCTTGGTTTGTTTCAGCTGCATAGGCGCGCGAGCTGAACCCCGCACAACCGCAATCCCCCAATGCAGGCTAAGCTTAAAATGCACTAAGAGAGCTGCAGGAATTCGCTAAATTTGCTACAAGGGTAGTGCGCTGTATTATTTAGTTGGGTGCCGTTCTCTTCATTCGCATTCGTGTTGCCCTAATCGAACTCGTCGCTATCTTCGTCGTGTTTTCTACCAGCTTCCCTGCACCTTTCTGATGCATTTTCTCTTCCCTCGTCTCACGACCCTCTCCCGTTTTATCTAGAATTGTGTAAAACCCTAGAGTATGGCTTAAGGACCTCCACACCTATTAGTTGCTACACCACTTAGGTTATTGTTCAATAGGAATCGAGGAGCTGCTGTCTATAGGTAGGGGGCACATACTTCTCCTTAAGCCTATAACACATCTCCTCCCACCGAGTGATGGGGGGAAGATGCTGATCGACAAGTTGACACTCTACGTTGGTCCAATACAACCGAGCGGGGCCGGTTAGTAAAAGATGAACGTAGCTAACCTTAAGGTGATCGGACATGGCACTCCACTCGAAGTAGTTATCCATAGCAGCCGCCCAATCAAGGAAGGCGCGGGGGTCAAGACTACCATTGAAGATCGGTGGGTCAATGCGCGTGAGCCGGTGGACCTCGTCGTCCTCGCAGCTACGCGTAGCAGGGCGTCATGGGGGTGGAGCATCCTCAGCCCACACGGACTCATCACTGAAAGGGTCATAACAGGGGGAGTTGTTAGTGCGCAAGCGCAGCGGGGCCAATGGAGGGGTAACACTAGCAGAGGGCTGGCCCTCGGTGGGCTTAGCACAGAGTTCCATAACCTGGTCTGTTAATGATGTAGTGCCAAGTTACGGGACGGGGAGATCTCCAAGACCGACTCTAGGAAGACATGCGAGCGATGCGAACAATTTGGAAAACACGCGATCAAACATGTGGATTCAAAGAGATCAGATACGTATAAGAGCAACGGATGGCCAAATAGATAACCAAGGCATTCAACTACGAAATAACACTCAAATGAAACTACTAACCATTACAATCGAAGGAGACAAGGTATCAAGACGAGGCCAATGATCATACACCTTGCCTCCAACCTCACTATATTTCCACACGCTTCGCGGAGTCGAGGCACCGACCACTACTCCGGAGTTACAAGACCCTTCGCAGCCCCTTTGCGAAGTTCACCACTTGTAAGCTATCTAAACACTAGGCCCTATCTCCCTTTTATAAGCTAAGGGAGGGCAAACCCACACAACTCACATGAGGGGTGGTTACAACAAATATTCTAACTATTACTCTAGAAAAGCTGGAAGAAGAATGTACATTTGACTGCAAATATTCCAGCAACCAAGTGTGTTTGGGAAGCTAAATGTGAGCCGTCCATTTAAGCATTGATGATATCTTCTGATCTGGGCCTCTGATCGGAGATTTGATGGCATGGATGGATAGATCTAGTTCGGATTAGTTGGGATCGCCACCTGGATCATTCTGAAACTCATCCGATTGGAGTAGATGTGGCTAAAACAATATCCGCCGTCGGTTGTCTATGATATGATCTGACCGTTGGATGAGGCTGAAGAATGACAGCTGTTAGATGGACGACACGGTTCGTCCCTTTCATCGTGTGTGCCAGTCGACGTCTAGGGCAGAGCCGCCGGGCATCGATCTAGGCTCGATCGCCGGTGATGCGTCGGCTAGTGGTGTGTGTGGTGGTGGCGGGCAGCTGGGAAGCTTCCGACGGCCGATCGTGGGGCGTCGAACCGGGAATAGAGCGGACGGTGGCGGAAGCTGGGAATCGGGGGAGTTTTCGATTTCGGCGATCCACCGGCCGGATGGCCAATCGTTTCCGGCTGTGAGTTCGAGGCGACGCCGAGACCCCGTGACCGGAGATTGTTGTCGATCAGTTCTACGGATGGGGCGGAATGGGGAACGACGTCGCCGGCCGTAGAGGCGCTCGTTTCCGGCGATCCGGCCGTCCGATGGCCGGATCCTTTGGATCAGGAGTTCGCACAGAGGAGGGGACGCTGTAGCTGGAGTTCAGTGATGGTCGGAGCCCTGGATGATACTTCCAAAATCCGCGGGCTGAGTGTAGGTCGCCCAGTCCCCCGAGGAACAATTTATGCAGAATTGAGCTTGTGACCTGGAACGCTGCTGCAGAAGCCATGGGGTGAGGTTTCTGTCACTGGGTCGTGTTGTGTCCGCAAGTCCACGGATACTTCAAAGTAATAAAAATATCAAACCACAGAGACCTTATTGTTAAGTACCAAATAGCTGTATTCTTACTAGCTAAGCAAACCAAATATGATGAAAAGCAATGATGGAGAACACACGAAAAAGATAATTAGAGAGAAACTGGGACTAGGGTTTCATCCACCTTAATTCTAATGACTAGAAGGAAATAAAGGTTGTCAGTTTAATTCTATTATGATAAAGACCTAATTCACTTCATAAAGGTATTGTCTCACTCTCATGCAGACAATCATGTAGATAACCGATCCTCACTCTCGTGCAAGATCTATTCTCAATGCTAAAGATAAGTGAATCATTGAACAAAGAACTCAAGGATCACTCTCGTGCATCCGAATTCTAAGTCAACCATCTCAAGTGAAATCTCAAGGATCACTCTCGTGCATCCTGAAACTCAACACAGGTTTTTACTTATGGTTTTCCGACGACTCGATCCTCACTCTCGTGCAAGATCAAATGAAGTCTAACACAATAACTCAATCCAAAGTATCAGAAACTCAACATGGCAATAAAATCACTAAAGATTAGTATTCGAAAAACTACCTAATCTCTCACGATAGTTCCAAACTCAACGATTCCTAGGGTTCCGAATTTCAAACGATCAACCTCTCGGTCTATTTCGCAAAACTCTAAAACATGCTGATATTTATAAAACTAAAGAAAATTAAAGAACAATCAATCACAAAAGTAAAATTATCATATTAAAATTAAACTTGACAAAAATCAATGTTTTCTAGTCAGTAACAAACTAAGTGGATTACACCCCATGTCCCAAAAGAAGATCTAAGATTTCATGGAGAAAGGAGTACAACAAACCATAATTTTAGAGGATTAGAAAGCGAAAAAGGGGAAGAAAAGTTACAAAACAGGGTTGTAACTGAAATACAACCCGTAATTTCGCTTGTGAACAGTGCTAGGAATTATTGAGTTTGGAACTACCGTAAGAGATTAGGCTGTTCTTTGAATTCTGATTTTTAGAGAGCTATAATGCCTTGTTGAATTTCTGATACTTTGGATTGAGTTAATGTGTAGACTTGATTTGATATTGCAAGAGATTGAGTATCGATTCGTTGGAAACCCTAGAGTAAAACTATTGTTGAGACTCGGATGCACAAGAGTGATCTTTGAGTTTCCACTTGAGGTGATCAACCTAGAATTCGGATGCACGAGAGTGATCCTTGAGTTCTTAGCTGATGGTTTACTTATTTTCAGCATTGAATAGATCTTGTGCGAGAGTGGGGATCGGTTCTTTGTATGATTGTCTATGCGAGAGCGAGACAATTTATTTATAAAGTAAATTTTACCTTTACCATAATAGAATTAGATTCACAAATATTTATCTTAATCTAGTCATTAGAAATTAAAGTAGATGAACCCCTAGTCCCGATTTCCTCTCTAATATTTTCTCCGTGTTCTTTTCGATAGTTTGATTCACTATTGTCCGATTGCCTAGCTTGCGAGAAATCGATTATTCAGTACTTGACAACAAGGTCTCTATGGTTCGATATCTATTTTATTACTTCGAGTATCCGTTCACTTGCGGACACAAGAAGTTTTTGGCGTCGTTGCCAGGGACCTTGGTTTTGTCGATATTGAAGATATCGAGATTATTACTAGACTAGGTTTTATTTACTGTTTTTGTTTTTCTTTCTGTTTATTTTCTATTTTCTTGAAATCACTTGATCTATCTACTTTACATGCGCAAGAATCTTAGGTTAGGACCACTTGTACCTTTTGATCCTGAGATAAATAAGACTCTGAGATTGAGATTTGAGGAGACACAAGTTATAGAAGAAAGAGAAGAAGAATCCATCATGGCTGAAAGAAGGACATTGTGCGACTATGCAGCCCCAAATACACAAGGAATTCATTCCAGCATCACTAGGCCTGCTATAGATGCGAACAACTTTGAGATAAAGCCAGCGTTCTTATCGATGATTCAACAGAATCAGTTTGGAGGATCTCCTTTGGAAGATCCAAACCAACACTTATCCCTTTTCCTTGAATTCTGTGACACCATAAAGATTAATGGTGTATCTAACGATGCCCTCAGACTAAGACTGTTTCCTTTTTCTCTCAGGGACAGAGCAAAAGCCTGGCTTCATGCACATCCAACTGGGACATTTACTACTTGGGAGTGCTTGTCAAATGCCTTCTTGCAGAAGTACTTTCCTCCTAGTAAAATGATCCAGTTGAGGAACCAAATCACAAGCTTTGCCCAGAGAGACGGAGAATCAATGAGTGAAGCATGGGAGCGCTTTAATGAGCTCCAACGGAAGTGCCCCCACCACGGAGTGGAAAACTGGGTTTTAATTCAGACTTTCTATAATGGTTTGCTCTACAATACACGCTTAACTGTTGATGCTGCTGCAGGGGGAGCATTAATGAACAAGACTATTGAAGATGCCCATGCCTTGATTGAGGAGATGGCGCTAAATCACAACCAATGGGCTTCCGAGAGAGGAGTGCTTTATCGGCCTCCTCAGGGTAAGAACGATGGTGATGGTTGGCGCTCTCTTGCAGAAAAGGTAGACTCGTTATGTAACCGTTTTGATTCTTTCCAAATGCAAACCGCTGCTATATCTTCTGTTGTTTGTGAGGTTTGTGGGAACAATGGGCACCATGCTAGAGAGTACAAAATCATTATTGATAAGGGTGAGGAACAAGTGAATGAAGTAGGGTATTATAATCAAGGTAGATCAAATGACCCTTACTCCAATACCTACAACCCTGGTTGGTGCAACCATCCTAACCTATCTTGGAAAAGTAACAATCAAACTAGTGGGCAAAATGATAATAGGGGGTATAACCAGAGATAGTCAAACCAGAGTCAACCCTAAAAATCTAGTTTAGAAGAGATGTTTGAGAGATTCATGGGTAATCAGATGAGCAAAAATGATGAGATTACAGAAACCCTTGAGCAGACAAACTCTAGGTTGGATTGTGTTGTTGCTCATAACAAGATGTTAGAAACTCAAATAGCACAATAGGCTAATACACCATATAGACCCCTAGGGAAATTACCTGCAAAACCTGAACCTAACCCTAGGGAATATTGCAATGCTATCACAACTAGGAGTGGGAAACAATTGAAAGATCCTAGGAAAATTTTTGATGATGACCAGGTTGAGCCCAGAATTGAAATTAGCAGTGAACCTATTCTAGAATCACAACCTACAAAAGTGCAGTCCCATCCTAGCTCTCCACCTTTAAAAGATGGTGATTTGCTCTCTAAAGTTGTTGATCCTAAAACTAGTTCACCACCACCATATAGCCCACCTATTCCTTTTCCCCAAAGGATTGTTCAAGCTAAGTTAGATAGGCAGTTAGGGAAATTTTTGGAGGTTTTGAAAAGTTGTATATTAATATTCCTCTCACTGATGCTATTTCTCAAATGCCTACATATGCAAAATTTTTAAAAGAAATTTTATCTAACAAGAGAAAAATAGAAGATTATGGCATTGTTGCTTAATTGAAGAATGTAGTGCCATCATTCAAAACAAGCTGCCACCCAAATTGAAAGATCCAGGTAGTTTTTCTGTCCCTTGTTCTATTGGGAGTGTTACTTTCGACCGAGCCTTATGTGATCTCGGTGCTAGTGTTAGTCTAATACCTTTGTCTGTGTACAGGAAACTGAACATTGGAGAGCTCAAACCTGCAGGAGTCCCCTTCGAGGGGGAGCGAGAAAACCCTAATGGCGCATGTGTTACATCGCAGCGGAAATAGGGGTTTTAGGGATCATTATGCATGATATATATTCAACTATGAAAAACGATTACGAGTGCCAATAAGATTCATACCATCGCCATCTATGGATGAAGTATTGGAAGCAAGGAGCGAAAGGGATCCTCTCCCTAGTCGACGCACACACGATGAAGAATGGCCTCTCCTTGTCGTCTTTGTGCTAGCAAAGCTTCAAGGGTCCTTTGCGCATGGAGGGGATAAGATCCTTGGGCTTGTCGAAGAAGAAGTTTCTCTACCCTCGTCGAGAGAGTTTTTCACACGAGAAGGAAGGAGACTTCGTTCAAGAGTGACGATCGCCAATAGAGTAAACACGTTGTAATGAACGTGGGCGTTGCTATCCAAAAATAGTAACCCATTACTCACTTCGGTTATGCGTTCACATGAAGTGAACCGCAATTCCTTCTCTTCGATTATTTGAACCAAGCGCTCATTACATGAGCTGGTTCAAGTGACTTTGGTCTAAGACCAAATCGGCCCAAGCAATGGTCGATCTTATTGAACCACAAGGTTCAAGATCACCGTTGATCTCTTGATGCTCTAGATCTCACTGATCTAGCATCATAACTCTCGATCGAAGCTTACCGATCTAAAGCCCTAATCAATCAAACATGATCAGACCAGATCTCACTCGCAATCAGAGCTTAACACCCCTTTAAACTGAACTAAACAATTCAGTCCACACGATCTGACTTAAAGAAGCCATATCATCAAATTGTGCGACCCTAAGGGTTTCCTTTAAATGTCGGTAACGATAACTCACGTTATCACGACCAGTGAGGGGTATCTAGCAACACATCACTGTCTCCCGATATAAAGGAAAGAGTCTTCCAAGACTTCACCCAAACCACAGCACAAGTGTGAATCCAATTCACTAGGCATGCATACTTCCTTTGCCACTTGATGTTCTTATTGGACAAGCCTGTCAAGCTTGTAACTCCAATATGATGAGCATGATTAGATCAGATGAACACTGTCACCTGGGTATGGCCATACACTCTCTCAATCATCTCATCCAGGGGGCCCTTATAGAACATCACACTCCTTAAACAAGGAGACGGCAATCCTATGTCTATCACTAGTGTCCTAACCTGACTCAAGCTCACCATCCAAGATAGTCTATAATCATTATGTTTCAAATGATATTGAACTACCTCAAAACAATGACAATCATCATTTAGAAAACACAAGTGATCTCAAGTCAGAGGAAATGTGCCACTTGTCGCAATCAAGGAATATTCACATTGTGACAAACAATTGAACATCCTAGTAGGGTCTGTCCAGTACATCCCATGTACCCATGAGTCTACATCTTATTCCATGCTCGAAGCATCCTATAAGATTAGAACACATATTAGTCTTAACCATATCAAGGCTGTCTCATGTTCACCAAGATATATCGACTAAGGACATAATAGCATGTCAGTCCAGCTGAACAGCTTTGAGACATTATTCAGAGGAACATATATTGCAGCAGACAATGTAGCTAACTGAATAACAACCATGCCTTTATAAACTTAAGAGTTTATTACATGATACAGATACATTCCCACAGGCCTCAAACATTAGCCTTAAGGGCATACCCCAACAATCTCCCACTTGCACTTAATCTAATGGTTGAGAAATCTCAAACCCATATTATTACAGTGCTTCTCATGCTTCTGCTGCGCCAGAGGCTTGGTAAGCGGGTCTGCCAGATTGTCATCTGTATGAACCTTGCATACTTTGATCTCGCCACGATCAATGATCTCCCTGATCAAATGAAACCGTCTCTGTATGTGCTTGGACTTCTGGTGCGACCGTGGTTCCTTTGCTTGTGCGATTGCTCCAGTGTTATCACAAAAGATAACCAAAGGATCTGCACTCGAAGGAACGACACCAAGTTCTCTCACGAACTTACGAATCCACACTGCCTCCTTGGATGCTTCCGAGGCTGCAACATACTCGGCTTCTGTTGTGGAATCAGCAACAGTTGACTGTTTGAAACTTTTCCACACCACTGCTCCTCCATTCAAGCTAAAAACATAGCCTGATTGCGATCGGAAATCATCCTGGTCAGACTGGAACGAAGCGTCAGTATATCCTTCAATACTGAGTTCTTCCTGACCACCATATATCAAGAACATATCTTTGGTCCTCCGCAGATATTTTAAAACGTTCTTGACTGCAATCCAGTGCGCCATACCTGGATTACTCTGGTAACGACTGGTCACGCTTAACCCGTAAGCGACGTCTGGGCGAGTACACAACATCGCATACATAATGGAACCAATAGCCGAAGCATAAGGCGTATTGTCCATTTCATCTTTCTCAGTCTGTGTTTGTGGACACTGACTCTTCGAAAGACTCAGACCATGTCTGACTGGAAGATATCCTCGTTTAGAATTCTCTAAATGAAATCTCTCCAGGACCTTATCGATGTAAGTACTCTGGCACAGCCCGAGAAGCCTCTTAGATCTATCCCTGTAGATCTTCACACCTAACACATAGGCTGCTTCTCCTAAATCTTTCATCTGGAAACATTTCCTCAGCCATGCCTTAACAGCATGCATTTCAGGAATGTCATTTCCAATGATCAAGATGTCATCGACGTAGAGGACTAGGAAAGTAATCACGCTCCCACTAAACCACTTATAAACACACGGGTCATCCTCGTTCTTGATGAAACCAAAATCAGTGACTGATTCATCAAAACGAATATTCCAGCTCCTTGATGCTTGTTTAAGTCCATAAATGGACTTCTTTAACTTGCATATCTTATGACGATCCGCTGGATTAGTGAAACCCTCAGGTTGTGTCATATACACATCCTCATCCAGATTTCCATTAAGGAAAGCTGTTTTCACATCCATTTGCCAGATCTCATAATCGTAATATGCAGCTATCGCAAAAAGAATCCGAATAGACTTAAACATGGCAACAGGTGAGAAAGTTTCATCATAATCTATCCCGTAGATTTGTTTGAAACCTTTCGCAACTAGCCTGCCTTTATAGGTAACCACGTTACCATCCATGTCAATCTTCTTCTTGAAGATCCATTTACAGCCTATAGGGATTATTCCCGGAGGCGGATCAACCAAATCCCAGACTTGGTTATCTGACATGGAGTCCATCTCGGCGCGCATAGCCTCAAGCCATCTCGGTGACTCCGGTCCACTGACCGCATCCGCATAAGTAAGGGGTTCATCATTATCAATGATGTAGACTCCGTCATAGCGCTCAGGCTGTCGACGGATCCTACCCGATCTTCGCGGTTCCCGTGATATCTGAGCCTCAGGTTGTTCAATAACCTGTTCTACCGGCTCAGGCTCATCCAACTGTGCTTGGTCACTTTGTCCTTCTTCTGGACTCTCATCCAGCTTTATTTCTCTCCCACTGGCCTCTTGCAGAAGAAACTCCTTCTCAAGAAATATGGCCGTCCGAGCAACAAAAACCTTGTTCTCCTTGGGATCGAAGAAATAATAACCCTTAGTTTCCTTAGGGTAACCGACAAAGATACATTTGTCAGATCTGCTCTCTAGTTTCCCAGAGGCGAGCTTTTTGACATAAGCCTCGCAGCCCCAGATCCTGATAAATGTCAAGCTCGGCTGTTTCCCATACCATAACTCATATGGCGTCTTAGAAACTGCCTTGGATGGCACTCGGTTTAGTACCTTTGCAGCTGTTTCCAGTGCAAAACCCCAAAAGGAGTATGGAAGAGTAGCCTGACTCATCATAGAACGAACCATATCTAGTAATGTTCTATTTCTCCTTTCGGACACACCATTCCATTGCGGTGTTCCTGGTGGAGTGAGCTGTGAGATAATCCCACACTCTTTTAGATAGTCAGTAAACGCATGACTTAGGTATTCACCACCTCGATCTGAGCGAAGTGTTTTGATATTACGGCCTAGCTGATTTTGTACTTCATTCTTGAACTCTTTGAACTTGTCAAAAGATTCACTCTTATGTCTCATCAGATAGACATACCCATATCTACTGAAATCATCAGTAAAGGTAATGAAGTACTGATAGCCACCTCTGGCATGTTTACTAAATGGCCCACACACATCACTGTGTATAAGGTCAAGTAAACCTGAAGCCCTTTGACCTTTGTGAGGAAAAGGTGACTTCGTCATTTTACCCATTAAACAAGCCTTGCATGTATCAATTTCCTTGTAGGAGAATGATCCCAGCAGTCCATGATGATGCAACCGCTTAATGCGTTTCTCGTTAATATGGCCTAAACGACTATGCCATAGCAAGGTGCTGTCATCAGCATACTTGGCTTTCTTAATATCAATTTGCTGTATCGAACATTCCATGTCCAACATGTATAACCCATTGTTAATTGAACCAGTTGCATAAACAATATTATCTAAAGACAAAATACACTTTGAAATATTGCATTCAAAGGAAAATCCCTTCCTGACAAGAGCAGGAATGGAGATAATATTTTAGTTATACTGGGAACAAAGTAACAACTGTTTAGTTCCAATACAATTCCAGATGGTAAAGAAATGAAGTAGTCTCCTACAGCAACAGCAGCAACCCGTGCCCCGTTTCCAACGCGTAGGTCCACCTCATGCTGTCCCACCTGCCTTCTTCTCTTGAGTTCCTGCACATTTGAACAAATGTGAACTCCACATGCAGTGTCCAACACCCATGATATAGAAGAAGAAAACATGACCTCAGTCACGAATATACCTGAGCCAGAAGCAAAGCTTCCCCTCTTGTCTCCTTGGAGCGCTTTACAGTCCTTTTTCCAGTGACCCAGCTGGCCACAGTGGAAACACCTGTATTCCTTGGACCGCTTCACCTTCTGCTTCAGAGCCTTGCTGTAATTCTTGACCAGGGCCTTGCCCTTCTTCCCCTTCTTCTTGTTCCTAGAAGGAACCATCAAGACAGAGGTTGAAGGCTTACCCTTCAGAGTTTCCTCAGTAGTCAAGAGCATATTCAACAGCTCTGCCGGCGTACAATCGATTTTGTTCATATTAAAGTTAATAATGAACGCGTCGAATGATGGCGGGAGAGACTGCAGAATAATGTCCACAGCAAGCTCCTGGTTGATGGTGTGCCCCAGTTTCTCCAGAGCCTCCTTGTGCCCAATCATCTTGAGCACGTGAGCTCCCACTGGGCTCCCTTCAGCCAGTTTGCTCTGAAAGAAGAGCTTAGTCAAATTATAGCGTTCAGTCCTCGCCTGTGCAGCATACAGCATCTTGAGGTTTGCTATAATCTGTATAGCTGACATATCCTCATGCTGACGCTGCAGCGGTGGCGTCATAGACGCTAGCATCAGGCAAGCGACATCAATGCTATCATTGACGTGCTTTTCATAGGCTTCCCGAACCGCCCTTGCGGCGTTCGGAGCGGGCTGCGGCGGTATCGCCGTCTCGAGGACATACAGTTTCCTCTCTGCCTTAAGAACGATCTTAAGGTGTCCAAACCAGTCAGAGAAGTTCGGCCCAGCAAACTTCTCCCTTTCCAGTAGGGATCGCACATTGAAGTTCATGGTGTTCGTTGCTGCAGGTATCTACAACAATGCAAGAACAGCAAGGTCAGTATCAATGTATAAGAATCGATCAGGACTTAAGAAAGATTCTTTTTCTCACTATTTTATCAGGCGTGAAAAATCCAGCAAAACAGCCCGAAAGAGTAGAACTCTTTTAGTGAGATGGGATCCAGATTTCATACTTGGTCTCCGCGTCCCGCTCAGGCGAGATAAGATGCACAGAGAGTACAAGCACTAGTTTCTGGTAGGCGTCCCAGCCAATCGCCAACCCGTGCGATTCCCCTTCATCTGGGCAATCCAGCAGACTGTGCCAACTGAGTTGGTACAACACAGTCTCTGATCCCACAGATGGCTGCCTCCATGTGCTACCATATGCGCCACATATGTAGCCTACACGGTCAAGCTGACCCGACCTACTCCCTGGACCACCATGTGCTATGCTGAGCAACGAGAAGGGATAAATCCCTACTCTGTAACACACAGGTGTAATCCCACACCCTCTGAAGATAGATGGACGTGCCCACTGAGTGGGTACAACACGGCTCCAACGATAATCAGAACAGTGAGGTTTCGCGTCAGAAGGCTTACGAGCTTGATATTTTAGCGTTGGATTTTAACGGTCTTTTATCTTCTTGCCTATCATGCAATTCCTATGGTGATAGCAGAAGATAATTTGATCATGCAATTCCAATATTTAAGCAATAAAAGAAAGCATGTATCTTATGTGGTAAAAGCCCATAGCCCTAGAAGACCTTAACCTAACTTAAGTCTTCATTTGCTCTTCATGGGTCTTTTGCTGCTCATCTGGCCCAAACCTGGGCCCAAGCGCCATCTGCAGCACAGGTGCGCCCACCAGGAATTTGCGCCTGGTCCCAGAGTCGAACCCTGGACCTCCCACCTGGTCCAGCCACTGCTGCATGCGCCTCTGCCAAGTGTGCTTTGTGCTCTTGTCTAATTAAATTACAAATTTAACTATCTAGACAAGAGTGACACGCAGGTCACTAACATTTATAAATTAAAACACAGTGATGCGCAGATCACAATAATTAATTTACAATTTAATACAGGCACGCAGGCCCCAGCACAGCACACAATTAATATGAGCAGCCCACATAAGACTAAATAGACAAACATATGCATCCAATCAGCATCATGTGATCCATCATAAAAATTAAAATTTTCGAAAACCCCTTGGGATCAATTTTAATTTTTTCCTTATTTCCCCTACAACCTTACAACGGTCCATTACTAGGGATCCACTCAACCAACCTAGTCAAATCCACTGCCCTTGCATGCACCAAGTCCTAACTGACTTGTGTTGACCATAAGGTCAACCATGCATGCGCCAGGGCTGAACGACCACACTGAGGTCTGGCAAGCGGGCGTGACCCCGGGCCTAACTCAGGTGCGTTCATTGGGTGTCTCAATCAGACATCGCTACACACCTGTCTGCAGTCGACCTATAGCCACCATAGGCTTGCGCCAAAGTGCTAACTGGTCGACCCATTCAGGCTGTCAGATGGTCTGATCAGACTGTTTGGATCTAACACAGGGGATGATTTCAACCCTAATAACCCGTCTAAGGGTTTAATGCAGGCGGCACTTAGATCTAATGGTGTGCGCGCAAGTCGTTTGAGTTTTTAAGAAAACATCAACAAGAACATATAGAAGCGCTACCTTACTACATGCGTCAACTACAATACACAACAAGTAAAGGTTCGCATGTAGCCTAGATCTAGCAATATGGCGCATACAAGGATCACAAATCACAGCAAACATATTATCATGCATTTTAACCTGCTCTGATACCAATTGCAGGAGTCCCCTTCGAGGGGGAGCGAGAAAACCCTAATGGCGCATGTGTTACATCGCAGCGGAAATAGGGGTTTTAGGGATCATTATGCATGATATATATTCAACTATGAAAAACGATTACGAGTGCCAATAAGATTCATACCATCGCCATCTATGGATGAAGTATTGGAAGCAAGGAGCGAAAGGGATCCTCTCCCTAGTCGACGCACACACGATGAAGAATGGCCTCTCCTTGTCGTCTTTGTGCTAGCAAAGCTTCAAGGGTCCTTTGCGCATGGAGGGGATAAGATCCTTGGGCTTGTCGAAGAAGAAGTTTCTCTACCCTCGTCGAGAGATTTTTTCACACGAGAAGGAAGGAGACTTCGTTCAAGAGTGACGATCGCCAATAGAGTAAACACGTTGTAATGAACGTGGGCGTTGCTATCCAAAAATAGTAACCCATTACTCACTTCGGTTATGCGTTCACATGAAGTGAACCGCAATTCCTTCTCTTCGATTATTTGAACCAAGCGCTCATTACATGAGCTGGTTCAAGTGACTTTGGTCTAAGACCAAATCGGCCCAAGCAATGGTCGATCTTATTGAACCACAAGGTTCAAGATCACCGTTGATCTCTTGATGCTCTAGATCTCACTGATCTAGCATCATAACTCTCGATCGAAGCTTACCGATCTAAAGCCCTAATCAATCAAACATGATCAGACCAGATCTCACTCGCAATCAGAGCTTAACACCCCTTTAAACTGAACTAAACAATTCAGTCCACACGATCTGACTTAAAGAAGCCATATCATCAAATTGTGCGACCCTAAGGGTTTCCTTTAAATGTCGGTAACGATAACTCACGTTATCACGACCAGTGAGGGGTATCTAGCAACACATCACTGTCTCCCGATATAAAGGAAAGAGTCTTCCAAGACTTCACCCAAACCACAGCACAAGTGTGAATCCAATTCACTAGGCATGCATACTTCCTTTGCCACTTGATGTTCTTATTGGACAAGCCTGTCAAGCTTGTAACTCCAATATGATGAGCATGATTAGATCAGATGAACACTGTCACCTGGGTATGGCCATACACTCTCTCAATCATCTCATCCAGGGGGCCCTTATAGAACATCACACTCCTTAAACAAGGAGACGGCAATCCTATGTCTATCACTAGTGTCCTAACCTGACTCAAGCTCACCATCCAAGATAGTCTATAATCATTATGTTTCAAATGATATTGAACTACCTCAAAACAATGACAATCATCATTTAGAAAACACAAGTGATCTCAAGTCAGAGGAAATGTGCCACTTGTCGCAATCAAGGAATATTCACATTGTGACAAACAATTGAACATCCTAGTAGGGTCTGTCCAGTACATCCCATGTACCCATGAGTCTACATCTTATTCCATGCTCGAAGCATCCTATAAGATTAGAACACATATTAGTCTTAACCATATCAAGGCTGTCTCATGTTCACCAAGATATATCGACTAAGGACATAATAGCATGTCAGTCCAGCTGAACAGCTTTGAGACATTATTCAGAGGAACATATATTGCAGCAGACAATGTAGCTAACTGAATAACAACCATGCCTTTATAAACTTAAGAGTTTATTACATGATACAGATACATTCCCACAGGCCTCAAACATTAGCCTTAAGGGCATACCCCAACAAAACCAACCTCAATGTCTTTGCAACTTGCTGATTCATCACTAAAGCATCCGGTTGGTATTTTAGAAAATGTTCCTGTTCAAATTGGTAAGTTTTTCATACCTGCTGATTTTATAGTGCTGGATATGGAGGAAAATTCAAAAAACCCTATTATACTTGGTAGACCATTTTTGGCCACAACTGGAGCTCGCATTGATGTGAAAAAAGGAAAATTGACATTTGATATTGTGGTGATTTAATTGAATTTGACTTAACTAATTCTTTAAAAAGGGCATCACACTCAAGGACATGTTGTAGCATAGAAACAGTTTATGTGGAGGTTATTTGTGACATGCATATTTTATTTAAAGAACCTTCTGAATTTGATACATTTTCTGGGTGTGCTAATCAAGAATTTCAGGAAAGGGCAGCAAAGAAGAAGAAGAGACGAAGGAGGAAAGGAATATCAAAATTGACTGAAGAAGTAAAAAGGCTCATAAATAAATTTGGATACTATTTCAAGTTTGAGCCT
Organism: Costus lasius; assembly: GCA_027563935.2. NCBI lineage: Eukaryota > Viridiplantae > Streptophyta > Magnoliopsida > Zingiberales > Costaceae > Costus > Costus lasius. The sequence goes on from CM050446.2 coordinate 89,427,524, forward strand.
TATGTTCTTGAAAGCCACGAACAAAACACTGAGCAATCATTATGGTGACTGAAGACACGGTCACGATCAATTCCAAGTGTTCAATGGTCAAGCTAATGACCGTTAAATTAGCGCTTATTGGGAGGCAACCCAAGCACTTTTACTCTAGCTTATTTTTTACTTTATTTTTTTTTTTTTTTTTACTTAACACTAATTTTTCTTTTCTTTTTGTAGGTGAAAATTAATTTTTGTCAAAAAAAAAACTCTAGTGGTGTGAACCCGAAGACACACAGGATGATTGGGTCTGAGACAGACTAATAGACCTTTGTGAGTATTTTCTTCCTACTTATTTGCATTCCATCCTTTATATTTTTCTGATAATCTATGTGTTCAAATGGAAGATGAATACTTCAAACTTCTTGTGCTCACATGCCATGGATCCTCGCCTTTTGATTTTATTGATAGATATTTCGATTTGGTTGTGTTGACACAATATGATGATGATGTGTAGAAGGATTTTTCTGAAAATACTACAAACACCATGCCAAAATTCTTAACGAATTATCATGCATATCAATTTCTGGAAATTGGAAATAGATTTTATATGTTGAATTTATTTCTCTGATATAATCTATTTGTTGGAAATTTTTCATTAATTGATGCATGAAATTCTAGGTAAATGCATTGTTTAGTGAATGCAATCTTGAAGTGAAATAATTCTTTTGAATAAAATGAGCATATTTGCACATATTATTGAGTTGATATCAAGTGATTAATCTAGTTCATCTTTATAATCTTTTATGTTATTTGTTGGGAAAAAAAAATTCAAATCCATGAGAAAGACTGACTCCCCTACTCGGCACTGTATAAAATTAACAGTGGGACCTAAAGACATGGGTTGAAGTCCACAAAAAGAAAAAGAATAACTCCTCTTCTTGGCATTGTGTTCACAATGGTACCTAAGACAAGAGTTGAAGTTCATTGTAAAAGTGTGTATCTATGTAGATGCATGCCAAGAGGGAGCTCCTTTGACATTGACTCCTCTGTCTCAAGAAAATTCTTTCTACCTATGAGATATGAGTTCTATTATGTGTGGTTATGTGACCAACATACTCTAAATTCGTCATTGGAAAAAAGGGTGGTAATCGATTTAGAGAATGTCAAGGACAAATAAAAAGAAAAAAAAATGAGCGGAAAAAGATTTGGAGATCCTATTCCTGTAAACAAAAACATAATAGATGAAAATCTTAAAAACATGATTAATTCATGAGATTGAAATTCTATTGCTAATGCATATCGCGAAATTTTATTTAATTGAATTATTGAGTTTTAAAAATTAATTTCAGAATACCATGTATTTACTTGAAAATTTTGTGTGAGATTGATAAAATTTTCTATGAATGATTATATTCTAGAAATTTATTCGTCATATGAAAATTTATGTTCCAATACTCGGTATTGCTTTCTTTATTTACTTGAGGACAAGCAAAGTTTGAGCCTTATGTGTTTGATGACTCCAAATTTCATAGTGTTTTTCATACTTAATTAGTAGTATTTTGAACCATAAAGTTACTCTTTTGCTTTATTTTTGTACCTTAATTGCCAAATACTTCGGAATCTACACCACTCTTTGTTTTTGATCATTTTTAGGCAAAAAGGTATCATTATCACTGGTTTTCGAGCAATATCAATACATGAACAAGTTCTAAACATCAAGAAGAGTCTACACAACAAATTTCAAGTCAAAATGGTGCTTCTAGCTAAAATACAGCACTACCATATTTTCCAGACGAATTCTCATGGTACCGTATTTCTCAGCGGACATTCTTGGGCGAAATACGGTACTACCGTATTTTCCAAACGATCTTTCACGGTACCGTATTTCGCAACATTTTTGACCAGAAGGTTTCAGCAGAAACACAGCACTGCCGTGGTCGTTTACACGGTGTCGTATATTCCTACATTTTTGACTTGAAACTTTTGGAATAATTACGGTAGTACCGTGATGTTTTCGACGGTGCTGTATTTTGTGCAAACTCTGACCAGGAAGATTTGGCAGAAATACGACACTACCATATTTTGGAGAAAAACTCTCACGGCACCGTAATTTTTGTCCGGAACTCACAGAATGAAATACGGCACTGCCGTATGAATCGTCACGGTGCCGTATTTTGGAACTCAGAATTCTGATTTCTCCGCCCGTTTCTTGCAAAGACCATATCTTTTGATCTAGACCTCCAAATTGAGATCGGAAAGAGGCGGTGGACTCGACTTTAAGAGGAGAAAACACAGAAAGTGAAAAGAACGAATTTTATCATGAATCCACGGAGAAATTGAAGGAGAGGCAGAATTGCTAGGGTTCATTGGTTCTCCACCTACAGACTACCTCTGGCCACGATTTTTGATAGAGAGCTTCGTCTAGTGAAGGATAACACGCACCTCAAGTTCCAGAGCATTCGGAGTTGAATCAAAGAAGAAATCTACACAACAGTGGTGACGGCGCTGTTCAAAGCAAATTACGGGCTGTAATTTCATTACAGCCTGTTTTGTAATCTTTCTTCCCTCTTTTCGATTCCTTATCACTCTGAGAACATGTTTTATTGTAATCCTTTCATCATGGTACCTTAATCTTTTTATGGGAGATGGGGGTGTAATCTCTTTGTTTCTTAATGGCTAGAAAACCCTAATTTTGTCAAACTGATTTTATTATGATAATTTTACTCTTGTGATAGATTGTTCTTTAATTCTCCTTTGTGTCTTAAATATCAGCATGTTTTAGAATTTTGCAAAATAGACCGAGAGGTTGATTGTTTGAAATTCGGAACCCTAGGAATTATTGAGTTTGGAACTACCGTAAGAGATTAGGCTGTTCTTCGAATTATGATTTTTAGAGAGCTATAATGCCTTGTTGAATTTCTGATACTTTGGATTGAGTTAATGTGTAGACTTGATTTGATATTGCAAGAGATTGAGTATCGAGTCATTGGAAACCCTTGGGTAAAACTAGTATTGAGACTCGGATGCACAAGAGTGATCTTTGAGTTTCCACTTGAGGTGATCAACCTAGAATTCGGATGCACGAGAGTGATCCTTGAGTTCTTAGCTGATGGTTTACTTATTTTCAGCATTGAATAGATCTTGCACGAGAGTGGGGATCGGTTCTTTGTATGATTGTCTGCGCGAGAGCGAGACAATTTATTTATAAAGTAAATTTTACCTTTACCATAATAGAATTAGATTGACAAATACTTATCTTATCTAGTCATTAGAAATTAAAGTAGATGAACCCCTAGTCCCGATTTCCTCTCTGATATTTTCTCCATGTTCTTTTCGAAAGTTTGATTCACTATTGTCCGATTGCCTAGCTAGCGAGAAATCGATTATACAGTACTTGACAACAAGGTCTCTGTGGTTCGATACCTATTTTATTACTTCGAGTATCCGTGCACTTGCGGACACAACAACTATTTTTGTGGATCATGGATTCTTCCTTCCCAACAAATAATAAAATAGACCAAACATCAACTAGGCTAATCAATTGACATCACTTCAAAAATTACACTCATATGCTCATTTTATTCAAGAAAGATGCTTCACTCTTAGATTACATTCATCAAACAACATACCTACCCAAAACATATGCATATATCAATGGATAATTTCAACAAGTAGATATATATTGTAGAAATAAATTCAACATAATAGGTATATCTTCATTCACAGGCATTAGCATGAACTTTCATAATCAATGTAGAAAAATCTACCCATCTGAGGAAAACATATCATCAACTTATCAATCTTATCATGTCCATAAAAAATTTCTAATTCAATGCAAAAGGTGTGAAGCATGAAAACTCATATAATCATAGTCAAAAGTGTAACATGATTGGTCCATATAATCACATAAGGCTCAAACAATGCAAAGGGTGTAAAGTGATAACAAATCAAAGATGCAACCATATGAAATAATCATGAATACAAGAGAGTGTAAACAATACTCACAAAACTATATAGCAAGCTCTGACCCAAAGTACATAAGGCTCAGATCAAAAACAGTGTCGGGGCATATGCTGCTAGGTTCAAAGATGTGCCTTTTGAAAATTTTACCTGCAAAATTTAAGGTACATAAGGCTCAGTCTAAAAATATTCTCTAACAATAATAATGATAAAAATAATTTTCTGAAAGAAGAATCAAATATATCATCGATGGTCCAAAAGAGGATGCCGGTAGAAAGAATCGAGCAGAGGTGGAACAGAGGCTAGCTGAAAAGCTGCTAGCAATGATGCTGATGGTGCCGACAGTAGAGTGAGTAATCTCTAGTGGCCTGCTAGAGAATACAGTCATAGAGGTGAGATCGTCGGCTGGTGCAAAAGATAGTACTGCATAAAAAAAATCAGAGTCAATAATAAAGAACTGCTGCAAAAATAAATAAAATCATGGAATAAGAGGCAGCAAAAGAAATAAGAATATGCTGGTGGTATGATCCAGTGTCGACGGCTGGAGACAGTGATGTCAAAGGCAGATGTAGTGGTGGCTAGAGGTGCTGCAAATCTGGAGAATAAGCCGCAGGTGTCTAAGGAGAGCAGTGCAACCGTAAATAATTTTATTTTCCTGCAAAAAAAAAATTAATTCTAAAAATAAACTAAAATAAAAGAAAGTAAACTAAGGCAAAAGTGCTTGGGTTGCCTCCCATGAAGCGCTAATTTTTGGTCCATAGCTTGACCTAAACTCAGTTATCATGGTGAAGTAGGTGAATCAGTACCTAAGTAAAGAGCAAACAATTTTCTGCATTTTCGCTATCCAAAAAGTTTAGCCACTAAATCAAACATCCAAAATTTCATGTAAATCACAATTGAAGTGGCTTTTTTAAATTTGCAGAAATTAAAATCAAAATTTTTAAATCCACTGAAAGAAATCTTTATGATCTCCCTATGTTTGTCAAAAAGCAAAATCATTAGTCCTTTCTTCAAATTAATGTTTTCAATAGCAATAAGAAAAGGACTTTGATCAAAAGATTCAAATATTGGATCATCAAAATAAGTTTTATGTCTTCCATTAGATTCCTTAATAAAGCATGAATTTTCAAATAAATCAAAAGATTCAACAAAAGATATGGGCAAAACATTAGAGTGAGATTCATCAGTGTTTGTATTTTTCAAATCTTTTTCAATTTCCTCATGTTCATCATCAAACAATTTTTCAATATCAAAATTATCAACAAAATCAATATGAGACTCTTTAAAATCAATTTCCTCATGTCTCCCCATAAATAATTCATCATCAGAAGAGTCAAAATCAGAATCATATGAAAAATCATGAGATTTATCAATGTTAGCAAAAGAATTAATAGAACCAGAGTTAGCCACAAAAGATTTATCATTAATCTCAACAATATCATCAAAATCTAATTGAGGTACATGAATATCACAATTTTCAAACTCATAAGATTTAACCATAAATGATATATCATCAAAAGCATCAATTTCATCAAAAGAGGGTTTTTCAATTTCAATTTCCTCAACTTTTTCCAATAATACATTATCAAAGGAATCAATTTCAGAATTATCAAAATCAGAGTGAGATGCATTAATGTCCACATAAGGCTCAATCTCAAAACAATCATAATCAGTGGGGGAAAAATTTTCTAAATCAATCTTTTCAGCTTCCAAATCAAACTCAAATAAACATGCTTGTTGTGCTAATTGGGTTTCTAAAATTTCATTGTGTGCAACCATGTCATCCAACTTAGAATTGATTTGTTTGAGGGTCTCACTCACATCTTGTTTCATGAACTTTTTCACTACGAAACATAATCTCTAGGCTACATTTTTTAGTTTTCTCAAAGCATGGTTCAGAAGTATAGTTTGAGCAATCATCATAAAAAGATCTAGAATCATATTGATTATCTTGATACCATGGTGAATTGGAATTTAAAAATTGACAATTAGAGGAACAATGATCAAAATATCCACAAATTTCACATCTAATAGGAGAAGAAGATTTCTTAACAGAGTGCATAAAACAGTTAAACGTATCTTGAAGAGATCTTACTTGGTGGCATGTATACATCACCTCTTTCAGTTGCCCAGGAGTTGTAATTAAAAGACATATTTTCAAATTTATCAAAAATAGAGAGATAATCCAACACCAATCAATAAGAACTATTTTTTTTTAGAATATAGAAAAATTAAATAAAACACAAGCAAATTTACAAATTTAAGAATTCACAGTTCTGTCACAACTGTGAAATCCAAAACCTGCACCAAAAACCTGCAAAAACAAAAATTAAAGTTAGATCTAAAATAAATAAAACTTAGTCTAGCAATACTAACAACTATTTTGATATTAACAAAACTAAGGTCCCTGGCAACGGCCCCAAAAACTTGTTGTGTCCGCAAGTGCACGGATACTTCGAAGTAATAAAAATATCGAACCACAGAGACCTTATTGTTAAGTACCAAATAGCTGTATTCTTACTAGCTAAGCAAACCGAATATGATGAAAAGCAATGATGGAGAACACACGAAAAAGATAATTAGAGAGAAACTGGGACTAGGGTTTCATCCACCTTAATTCTAAAGACTAGAAGGAAATAAAGGTTGTCAGTTTAATTCTATTATGATAAATACCTAATTCACTTCATAAAGGTATTGTCTCACTCTCGTGCAGACAATCATGCAGATAACCGATCTTCACTCTCGTGCAAGATCTATTCTCAATGCTAAAGATAAGTGAATCATTAAACAAAGAACTCAAGGATCACTCTCGTGCATCCGAATTCTAAGTCAATCATCTCAAGTGGAATCTCAAGGATCACTCTCGTGCATCCTGAAACTCAACACAGGTTTTACTTATGGTTTTTCCGATGACTCGATCCTCACTCTCGTGCAAGATCAAATCAAGTCTAACACAATAACTCAATCCAAAGTATCAGAAACTCAACATGGCAATAAAATCACTAAAGATCAGAATTCGAAAAAACTACCTAATCTCTCACGATAGTTCCAAACTCAACGATTATTAGGGTTCCGAATTTCAAACGATCAACCTCTCGGTCTACTTCGCAAAACTCTAAAACATGCTGATATTTATAAAACTAAAGAGAATTATAGAACAATCAATCACAAAAGTAAAATTATCATATTAAAATTAAACTTGCCAAAAATCAATGTTTTCTAGTCATTAACAAACTAAGGGGATTACACCCCATGTCCCAAAAGAAGATCTAAGCTTTCATGGTGAAAGGATTACAACAAACCATAATTTCAGAGGATTAGAAAGTGAAAAAGGGGAAGAAAAGTTACAAAACAGGGTTGTAATTAAAATACAACCCGTAATTTCGCTTATGAATAGTGCTGTCACCACTTTTTTGATGATTTCTCCCTCGATCTGGACTCCAAACGCTCTGAAACTTCTGGGGCGTGCTCTCTCCTACTCCAGACGAAGCTTTGGTTGTAAAAATCACAATCTGATATGTCGTCTATGCCTCTCGGTGCGAGGAAAAACCCTAACCGCTTCTCTGACAATTTCTCTCTCAATTGGTGATACAAATTGGGGATTTCTATTTGTACGTCTTCTCCTCTTAAAGACGAGTCCGTAGCATCTATCAGATCTCAATTTGGAGCTCTGGATCAAGAGTTATGGTCCGCACAAGATTCGGACCCGAAAAACTCACGAAAAACGACTCACAATACGGGTACCGTTGAAAGTTTTACTATAAAAAACGGCTGTGCCATATTTTTACCCAGAATTCCAAAATTTTTTGTATAAAAATCCTCTAAAAATATAGTACTATGAGATTTTGTCCCACAAATACGGTAGTGCTGTATTTTGCCCAAAATCACTGATTTGAGTCGTCCAAAAATACGGGTACCGGGGGTAGTTTGTCCAGAAAATACGGTAGTGCCGTATTTTTGCAATTTGGCTCCAAATTTCATGAAAATTGATGGGTAGCTTTGTTTTGACGTCTGGAATCCATTGGTGTGCTCAAATCTTCCAAAATCCATCAAAATATGGCACTTTTAACCTGAAAATGATCAAAAATAAGAAATAGTATAGATTCTGCAATATTTGATAAATAAGGCTTAAAACAAGCAAAAGAGCATAAATATGACACAAAAAGACACATGAAATGACACAAAATATACTATGAATTTTGGTGTCATCAGGTCGCCCATGGAACATTTTGTAAAGTCGGAGTCTGAGCAGTAAAGCTGGGTTTGCTTTGTTGGTCCTTCATCAGCTTCCGCTGCGAGCTCTGAGGAATTCTCCTCCGGAGAATTAAATTGCCGTGCGGTAAACTTGGGGGACTCAAAGTTGCCTCACATTTTGGTGGCCTAACATGCACAATGGCCTTCCATTGTACCTACAGTTGCTCAAATAGATCCGATGCAGAAAGTCGACATGCACATCAACACAAGGGAAAACAACTATAAAAGAACTGACTTATAAGGTGTGGGGGACAAGATGAGGGTGGACGCAAACCAACAAAGAGTTTATCACGCTCGGGCAGAGGTCGACCAATGTAACCATCTTTGAGGACGGCATCGTAGTCGTTGGGGACATGTAGGGGTATGCGGGGGAGACGAAACAAAGGAGAATGCACAGGAATTTGCTGTGAATGAGAAGTGGATGAAAGTTCCATTAAAGGGGGGAAAAACCCTAATCATGCAGATATAAAATTTTCTCATGGCGGAATCTAGGGTTTCCTAGGATCGCATGTATGAACATATGATCAACTTAACATTTTGTATAGATCTAGTGAGAGATCATACCATTGCCATTGCTTGGATGGCGACTTGGAAGAAGAGGGCGAGCGGCTCTCCTCCAAAGGTGACGCACACAAGGTGAAGATGACTACTCCCTTGGCGTCTTTGTGCTAGCAAAGCTTCAAGGTCTCCTAATCGCGTGAAGGAGGTTGAGATGATCTCTAGGCTTTGTCAAGTCCTCTCCTTGGCGTCAAGACTCACCACACGAGAGAGGAGAAGCGACAAGAGGAAGATGCGAGCGAGAATAGAGCAATGCTCTCGAACGTGAGGCGTGCTACCTATTTTGGAAAGCATGACTTCCAAAAATAGTAAACCCCTCAATGTGTTCAAGTGTTCACGCTTAGTGAACAAATCGCAATGTTCTCCCCTTTGAACCATGCGCTCACTTGATGAGCCGGTTCAATTATATTTGGTTCAAGGACCAAATCAAACCAAGCCTTGGTCTAGATCAAATTAAACCATAAGGCTCAAGATCTAACCATTCATCTCTTGATGCTCTTAATCTCACCGATCTAGCATCAATTCTCTCGATCGAAGCTTACCGATCTCAAGCCCTAATCAATCAAACATGATCAGACCAGATCTCACTTACAATCAGAGTTTAAACTCCTTTAAACTGAACCAAAACAATTCAGTCCACACGATCTGACTTAAGTAAGCCATATCATCAAATTGTGCGACCCTAAGGGTTTCCTTTAAATGTCGGTAACGATAACTTACATTATCACGATCAGTGAGGGGTATCTAGCAACACATCACTGTCTCCCGATATAAAGGAAAGAGTCTTCCAAGACTACACCCAAACCACAGCACAAGTGTGAACCCAAGTCACTTGACATATGTGTTTCCTTTGCCACTGGATGTTCTTATTGGACAAGCGTGTCAAGCCTGTAATTCCAATATGATGAGAATGGTTAGATCAGATGAACATAGTCATCTGGGTATGGCCATACACTTTCTCAACCATCTCATCCAGGGGGCCCCAACAGAACATCACACTCCAAACAAGGAGACGGCAATCCTATATATATTACTAGTGCCCTAACATGACTCATGCTCATTATCCAAGATAGTCTATAACCATTATGTTTCAAATGATATTGAACTACCTCAAAACAATGGCAATCATCATTTAGAAACACAAGTGATCTCAAGTCAGAGGAAATATGCCACTTGTTTGCATATAAGGATTATTCACATTGTGACAAGCAATCGAATATCCTAAGTAGGGTCTGTCCAGTACATCCAATGTACCCATGAGTCTACATCTTATTCCATGCTCGAAGCATCCTATAAGATTAGAACACATATTAGTCTCAATCATATCAAGGCTGTCTCATGTTCACCAAGATATCTCGACTAAGGACAATACTGCATGTCAGCCAAGCTGAACAGCATTGAGACATTAATCAGAAGTATACATATGACAGCAGATACTGTAACAACCTGAAAAACAACCATTGCCTTTATAAACATAGAGTTTATACATGATACTGAAATAATCCCAAGGCCTCAAACATTAGCCTTAAGGGCATACCCCAACAGTGGACTCCCAACCAAAGATTCGAACAACCCAACAAAGTTGTCCTCATGCCGTTCGAGCAAACATGATGGGACAATGAATTCAATAGAAGGGGGTGAAGGACCGAACCGTATCGGTGGATTCATGGGGTGGGTTCATGGTGACCTCTAGGTGTGTCCTTAGCCTCCACAACTGAAGAGTCCACTGGGAACACATCTTCCTCAACTGTGGGATCAACAAGGGACACATCGGACATAGGTGGGGACTCAACCAAGGAGGGGACTACCAGTTCCTCCTCAACTTCCAACTCGGGAGGAAGAAGACAATGGGCTCAGTAACGAGCCTAGAGGTGCCGGAATTCTGCCTCAACCCATGGCATAGTGTTACTAAGAAGTTCTACTAACATTTCTAGCCCCGTCGGATGCATGGACAGCGTGCCACTGGGTTCAACACCAATGGACTTGTCAACGATATCCACGATCATACATGCACGCACATACAACCGGTCCGCGACGGTTCGGGGACGCAAAGAGTAAAAAGCGTACAACATTCTCAACACAACGCTAAAAATCGATAAAATCCAGCATGTCGATAATAAGAATTACCGACAAACCTGGCTTTGATACCAAATTGATGTAGCGCCAAGTTACGGGACGAGGAGATCTCCTAGACCGACTCTAGGAAGATATGCGAGCAAACATGCGGATTCAAAGAGATCGGATACATATAAGAGCAACGGATGGCCAAATAGATAACCAAGGCATTCAACTACGAAATAGCACTCAAATGAAACTACTAACCATTACAATAGAAGGAGACGAGGCCAAGAATCATACACCATGCCTCCAACCTCACTCTATTTCCACACGCTTCGTGGAGTCGAGGCACCGACCACTACTCCGGAGTTACAAGACCCTTCGTAGCCCCTTTGCGAAGTTCACCACTTGTGAGCTATCTAAACACTAGGCCCTATCTCCCTTTTATAAGCTAAGGGAGGGCAAACCCACACCACTCACATGAGGGGTGGTTACAACAAATATTCTAACTAATACTCTGGAAAAGCTAGAAAAATAAGGTACATTTGACTGGAAATATTCCACCAACCAAGTGTGTTTGGGAAGCTTCAGGTCGCTTTAAATGTGAGCCATCCATTTAAGCATTGATGATATCTTCTGATCTGGGCCTCTGATCGGAAATCTGATGGCATGGATGGATAGAACTGGTTCGGATTAGTGGGGATCGCCACCTGGATCATTCTGAAACTCGCCCGATTGGAGTAGATGTGGCCGAAACAATATCCGCCGTCGGTTGTCTATAATATGATCTTACCGTTGGATGAGGCTGAAGAATGACAGCCATTGGATGGATGACACTGTTCGTCCCTTTCGTCGCGTGTGCCCGTCGACGGCTAGGGTAGAGCCGGTAGGGCGTCGATCCAGGCTCGATCGCCGGTGATGCGTCGGCTGGTGGGTGCGTGTGGCAGTGGAGGGCAGTGTTGGGGTATGCCCTTAAGGCTAATGTTTGAGGCCTTTGGGATTGTATAAGTATCATGTAATAAACTCTTGTGTTTATAAAAGGCATGGTTGTTATTCAGTTTGTTACCTTGTCTGCTGTAATAAGTGTACTTCTGAATAATGTCTCAAAGCTGTTCAGCTAGGCTGACAGTCAATATGTCCTTAGTCGAGATATCTTGGTGAACTTGAGACAGCCTTGATATGGTTAAGACTAATATGTGTTCTAATCTTATAGGATGCTTCGAGCATGGAATAAGATGTAGACTCATGGGTACATTGGATGTACTGGACAGACCCTACTAGGATATTCAATTGCTTGTCACAATGTGAATGATCCTTGTAAGCAGCAAGTGGCACATGTCCTCTGACTTGAGATCACTTGTGTTTCTAAATGATGATTGTCATTGTCTTGAGGTAGTTCAATATCATTTGAAACATAATGATTATAGACTATCTTGGATGGTGAGCTTGAATCAGGTTAGGGCACTAGTGATAGACAAAGGATTGCCGTCTCCTTGTTTAAGGAGTGTGATGTTCTAAAGGGCCCCCCTATATGAGATGATTGAGAAAGTGTATGGCCATACCCAGATGACTATGTTCATCTGATCTAATCATGCTCATCATATTGGAGTTACAAGCTTGACATGCTTGTCCAATAAGAACATCCAGTGGCAAAGGAAACATGTATGCCTTGTGAAGTGGGTTCACACTTGTGCTGTGGTTTGGGTGAAGTCTTGGAAGACTCTTTCCTTTAAATCGGGAGACAGTGATGTGTTGCTAGATACCCCTCACTGATCGTGATAACGAAAGTTATCGTTACCGACATATAAAGGAAACCCTTAGGGTCGCACAATATGGTGATATGGCTTACTTAAGTCAGATCGTGTGGACTGAATTATTTGGGTTCAGTTTAAAGGGCTTTAGTCTCTGATTGTAAGTGAGATCTGGACTGATCATGTTTGATTGATTAGGGCTTGAGATCGGTAAGCTTCGATCGAGAGATTGGATGCTGGATCGTGAGATCTAGAGCATCGGAAGATGAACGGTTAGATCATGAGCCATTTGGTTCATAGAAGGTCTAGATCGTAGCTTGGCTTGATTTGATTTGGTGATTGAACAAAATTCGATTGAACCAAATCAAAGAACCGGTTCAACACTTGGTTCAAAGAGGAGATTCGATGGTTCACTTGGTGTGAACGCATGAGGCTTTGAATACTTACCTTTTTGGGAAATCGGTTTCAAAGATTGAATGCATGTAACGCCTCCACATTAGTGTGGAAGGTTACACACTCAACTCTAGCGAAACTCTCTTTGGTGTCGTGGTGAATTGACGACAAGGTGAAGAGAAGAAAACTCTCTCGCCAAGCAAGAAGTTCTTCCCCTTTTCTCATACGGCAAAGACCCTTGAAGAGGCTTGCTAGCACAAGATTCACAAGGGGTAAGCAACATCACTTTGTGTGCGTCGCTTGTGGAGAAGATCTCGTTTGGTCTTTTGCTTCCAAACCGACATCCACTCTAATGGCATCGGTATGACACCTTGTGATCTCTTTTTCGTTCACATAAGTTAATCATATGACTACATGCGATCTTGATGATGAATCCCCTAAAAACATCTACATGCGCCCCCACCCCCTTATTTAGGGCTTCATCTTGTTTCCGCTCCCCCTTGAAGGGGACTTTGAAATTGCGCTCCCCCTTGAAGGGGACTTTCAAATGGTATCAGAGCAGGATTCATGTAGTATCATATGATTGCTTGCGCATATTGTGATCCTTGTTTGTGTTTGATAAATAGATCTAGTAGGAAGCACTTGCGCATCTACATGTTAAGTAGTGATGAAAATACATGATGTAATTTTTGTACTCCTTTGCGCATGTGTGAAGCATGGTGGCGCATGTTGGTAGTTGTTGTATTTCTTAACAAACTTTATCACTTGCGCGCCTCACTAGATCTAAGTGGCGCCTACTATAAACCCTTAGATGGGTTGATGGGGTTGAAGTCACCTCTATGTTAGATCCAAAGTCTGATCAGACCATCTGACAGCCTAGATGGGTTGACCAGATAGCACCTGTGCGCAAGCACAAGGTGGCTATAGGTTGACTGCATCAAAGGCGTGTAGCGAGGTCTGGTTGAGACAACCAATGAACACTCCTGAGTTAGGCCCGGGGTCACACCCGCTTGCCAAAACTCTTGAAGGTGGTTCAGCCCTTGGCGCATGCATGGTTGACCATTAGGTCAACTCGAGTCAGTTAGGACTCGGTGCATGCAAGGGCAAAGGATCTGACTAGATGGATGAGTGGATCCCTATCAATGGACCATTGTAAGGTTGTAGGGCACATAAGAAAATTAAAAATGGATGCCAATGGGGTTTTCAAAATTTTTATTTTCTTTTAATTGGATCACATGTTGAATGATGCATATGTTTGTTTATTTAGTCTTATGTGGGCTGCCCATGTTAATTGTGTGCTGTGCTGGGGCCTGCGTGCCTAGTTACACCTGTAAATTAATTTTATTGTGATCAGTGAATCACATTTTTAGTTAATTTATTGTATAATAGACCTGTGAGTCTAACTTGTCTAGATAGATCAAATGTATTTGATTAGACAAGAGCAAAGGCACACATCCCAGAGGGGCATTCAGATGGTGGCGCACCTGAGGTGCTCTTGGCGCTAGGGCCCTGGGTTGGACCAGATGAGATGCAAAAGAGCTCAAGTGAAGACTTAAGTAAAATTAAGGTCTTACTAGGGTTCATGGGCTTTTACCACATAAGATGCATGCTTTCTTTTATTGCTTATATAAGTAGAACAGCATGATTTATTTATCTTCTGCTATCACCATAGGAATTGCATGATAGTGAAGAAGATAAAAGACCGTTAAAATCCAACGCTAACATATCAAGCTCGAAAGCCTTCTGACGCGAAACCTCACCGTTCTGACTATCGTTGGAGCCGTGTTGTACCCACTCAGTGGGCACGTCCATCTATCTTCAGACGGTGCTGGATTTCACCTGCGTGTTACAGAGTAGGGATTTATCCCTTCTCGTTGCTCAGCATAGCACGTGGTGGTCCAGGGAGTAAGTCGGGTTAGCTTGACCATGTAGGCTACATATGTGGCGCATATGGTAGCACATGGAGGCAGCCATCTGTGGGATCAGAGACTGTGTTGTACCAACTCAGTTGGCACAGTCTGCTGGATTGCCCAGATGAAGGGGAATCGCACGGGTTGGCGATTGGCTGGGACAGCCTACCAGAAATTAGTGCTTGTCCTCTCTGTGCATCTTATCTCGCCTGTGCGGGACGCGGAGACCAAGTATGAAATCTGGATCCCATCTCACTAAAAGAGTGTTACTCTTTCGGACTGTTTACTGGATTTTTCAGTCAGACAAAATAGTGAGAAAAGAATCTTTCTTAAGTCCTGGATTGATTCTAAACATTGATACTGACCTTGCTGTTCTTGCATTGTTGTAGATTCCTGCAGCAACGAACACCATGAGCTTCAATGTGCGATCCCTACTGGAAAGGGAGAAGTTTGCTGGGCCGAACTTCTCTGACTGGTTCGGACACCTTAAGATCGTTCTTAAGGCAGAGAGGAAACTGTATGTCCTCGAGACGGCAATACCGCCGCAGCCCGCTCCGAACGCCGCAAGGGCGGTTCGGGATGCCTATGAAAAGCACGTCAATGATAGCATTGATGTCGCTTGCCTGATGCTAGCGTCTATGACGCCACCGCTGCAGCGTCAGCATGAGGATATGTCGGCTATAGAGATTATAGCGAACCTCAAGATGCTGTATGTTGCACAGGCGAGGACAGAACGCTATAATCTGACGAAGCTCTTCTTTCAGAGCAAACTGGCTGAGGGGAGCCCAGTGGGAGCTCATGTGCTCAAGATGATTGGGCACAAGGAGGCTCTAGAGAAACTGGGGCATACCATCAACCAGGAGCTTGCTGTAGATATTATTCTGCAGTCTCTTCCGCCTTCTTTCGATGCGTTCATCATTAACTTTAATATGAACAAAATCGATTGTACGCCGGCAGAGCTGCTGAATATGCTCTTGACCACTGAGGAAACTCTGAAGGGAAAGCCTTCAACCTCTGTCTTAATGGTTCCTTCTAGGAACAAGAAGAAGGGGAAGAAGGGCAAGGCCCCTGTCAAGAACTACAGTAAGGCACTGAAACAGAAGGTGAAGCGGTCGAAGGACAACAGGTGTTTCCACTGTGGCCAGCTGGGTCACTGGAAAAAGGACTGTAAAGCGCTCCAAGGAGATAAGAGGGGAAGCATCGCTTCTGGCTCAGGTATATACGTGACGGAAGTCATGGTTTCATCTTCTTCTATTTCATGGGTGTTGGACACTGCATGTGGAGTTCACATTTGTTCAAATGTACAGGAACTCAAGAGAAGAAGGCAGGTGGGACAGCATGAGGTAGACCTACGAGTTGGAAACGGGGCACGGGTTGCTGCTGTTGCTGTAGGAGACTATTTCATTTCTTTACCATCTGGCATTGTATTAGAATTAAACAATTGTTATTTTGTACCCAGTATTACCAAGAATATTATCTCTATTCCTGCTCTTGTCAGGAAAGGATTTGCCTTTGAATGCAAGATTTCAAAGTGTGTTTTAACTTATGATAATATTGTGTATGCGACTGGTTCAATTAACAATGGGTTATTCATGTTGGACATGGAACATTCTATACAAAACGTTGATAACAAGAAAGCCAAGTATGCTGATCACAGCACCTTGCTATGGCATAGTCGTTTAGGCCATATTAACAAGAAACGCATTAAGCGGTTGCATGATCATGGACTGCTGGGATCATTCTCCTGTGAGGAGATTGATACATGCAAAGCTTGTTTGATGGGTAAAATGACGAAGTCACCTTTTCCTAACAAAGGACAAAGGGCTTCAGGTTTACTTGACCTTATACACAGTGATGTGTGTGGGCCTTTCAGTAAACATGCCAGAGGTGGCTATCAGTACTTCATTACCTTTACTGATGATTTCAGTAGGTATGGTTATGTCTTTTTAATGAGACATAAAAGTGAATCTTTTGACAAGTTCAAAGAGTTCAAAAATGAAGTACAAAATTAGTTAGGCCGTAATATCAAGGCACTTCGTTCTGATCGAGGTGGTGAATACCTGAGTCATGCGTTTACTGACTATCTAAAGGAGTGTGGGATTATCTCACAGCTCACTCCGCCAGGAACACCGCAATGGAATGGTGTGTCCGAAAGGAGAAATAGAACGTTACTTGATATGGTTCGTTCTATGATGAGTCAGGCTACTCTTCCATATTCCTTTTGGGGTTTTGCACTGGAAACAGCTGCAAAGGTACTAAACCGAGTGCCATCCAAGGCAGTTTCAAAGACGCCATATGAGTTATGGTATGGGAAACAGCCTAGCTTGACATTTATCAGGATCTGGGGTTGCGAGGCTTATGTCAAAAAGCTCGCCTCTGGGAAACTAGAGAGCAGATCTGAGAGATGTATTTTTGTCGGTTACCCTAAGGAAACTAAGGGTTATTATTTCTACGATCCCAAGGAGAAGAAGGTATTTGTTGCTCGGACAGCCATATTTCTTGAGAAGGAGTTTCTTCTGCAAGAGGCCAGTGGGAGAGAAATAAAACTGGATGAGAATTGATGTGGGGGGCAGACACGTGATGTGCAAACCAGAAAGAAAAGTAATTAAATCCTAAAATCACAATAAGCAGCCATAATTCCAAGCAGTAAGATGATCAGATACTTAGCTGATCTGAGGAATCTGGGTTCAGTCCAACTGATTAGAATAATGGAGGAAGATCAGGTCTTGTTATTGGGTCCAATGATCAGAGCGCGTTCTTCCCCATCGTAGAAAAATCAGGTACATCAGGATCACCCAGCACGTTAATTATCTGCATTACAAAACGCTAATCAAGTTTAAGATTGGGTAAGGAAATAAACAGTTACAGGTGGATGGACTATGTCCTCGTGAAGCAGCGGAGGATCGGGCGCATGAACTGGTCGACGTTGGTGGTTGCAGAGGCGTGGGGAAGGGTGGCTCGAGGCTGTAGGGACGCATTCCGGCGTGATGGCCGGCCGGCGGTGGCGTCTGGGTGCTAGGAGAAGGGCGGCGTCAACAATGCCTTGTTTATGGCGGAAACAGGGGAGGACACGGGATGGGGCAGAGGCTGCCAGCGCTCGTCGGAGACGGTCTGAACTCCCAACCTGCTACAACTGGAAGATCCTCAGGCCACGGCGAACTCGTGGCCGGAGTTTGGGGTCGAACGGGGGCTTGTCGGAGGAGATCGACGGCGATCAGTGGTGAAGGGCGGAAACAGGGGCGTGAGCTGAGGCGTCACCGGGAATCTTCCGATTCCGGCGATCCAGACGTCGGATGGGGCGATCCTACCGGTTGTGGGTTCGACCTGAAAGGGAGGATGTGTGGCTGGAGTTTGAGGACGATCCGTCGGCCGGATCGTCGCCGGCGGTGAGGCGAATGGAGAGTTCCAGGCTGGATTCGGCGGGAAGCAGGGGAGTTTTGCGACAGCGGCGGAAGCTTGTTTAAACGAGGAAGAGGTGGAGAAGAGTGGCGTTCAGCTGGAGAAAAGGGAGAGGAGAGGTGCTCGGCACCTAGAGGAAGAGAGGGGAGAAGGAGACATCCGACAAACGGAGGAAAACTATTTCCATTGATTTCAACTTCAATTCGCATGCTTACAAAAAGGAGATACTCTTTTATATAGAGGGGCTGGTAATAATGCCGTTGCCCCTTTCTTCATCTTCACGCCAGCTGCAACGGGCAGCTTTTCTCTTCGCCTGCTGGAGATTGGTGGCTTTGCTGGCGCGTGGAGCTTGATAGAGATGTGCTTGAATGTTGCTGGCACAAGGTTGACTTCATGTGGACGTTGTGGGTGCAGCCCAGATTTTGCAGGAATTTGTTTGAATAGATGCAGCTGATGATAATTGCTTGGCATGCATTATTGGTAAATGCAATTGGTGGTGGCATTTGATTTGATGATGAGGTTGATTGCGTATTCGGCCTTTCTCCTTGGGCTGAATTCTTCTTTGACTTGGCTGAATTCTTCTTTGACTTGAACTAGCTTGAGCTTAGGAGATGTGACCGTAGCCATTGGACCTCATATTGTCATGGCAAAATAAGATGGATTAGTGCCTCTATAAACATAATTGTTGACTAAGTCTATGAATAATCAAGATTTACAATAATTATGCAAAAATTGACTAAGTCAAAATTAGATCAAATATCATGTGATATGCTCCTGCATCATACACCCCCGGTTCAAATGTTTCTACTCCTGGAGAAACTTAGGTTAATTAAAAAAAGACTAGCAACAATTTAAACTACTAGCATGGAAATTAACAATTTATCACGCTTAGGTGGAGGCCTATAAGTGTATTCATCTTTGAGGATAGATTGGAAGAGAAGTTGATAATACATAGATTTTCTTGGATTGTCTTGTTCTAACCCTAATGTACTTCTCACATGCAAGGAGTAGGATGAAAGAAAATTCAGATTTGGACAAGCAATATTAGCAAGCTCATGTTTTCTATAAAATCCAAGTAAGAGAGAGAAATGAATAACAAAATCATATGCATTCAATGGGAGTTGTGTTGGAGAGAAATTAATACCCATAAAATTAAAATATTGCATGTCATGGTTCATGGGAGGGGTAATCACAAACTCAATTGGCTCTAAAGATTTAGGCATCACAAAGTCAAAATGTTCAAGTTGAGTGGTTTCTATGTGTGCCTTAAATGTGTGGATAGAAGGGTTTAAGATACAAGACTCAAGGCTCATAGGATCTTCAAATTCTAAGGTTTCTCTTAATGGTTTAGAATGAGGGTCTAAGTCAATTTCAAAAGGAGCTAACTTAGGTTTAAAGTGTGGTTCATAAAGATCTATGGACTTGTGTTCAATTTGGCTCTCCAAGTCATCAATGATAAATGTTCCAAACTTAAGTTGTGTTATGCCTAATGGAGTCTCTATGGGCGATTGATTCTCACATAAATTAATAATGGGTTCCTTAGTTGGAATAAATGTGGTAGACTCAAGTTGAGGCATGTTTTCTAAAGAACCTATGGGTATGAGCCCTAAAATTGAAGGTAATGGTACTTCATGATTTATCTCTTCAAATTTAGTGGTTTCATCAAGACATGGTTTAGGTTCTAAAATAGGCTCTAAAGTTGGGTTGAACTCTAGAGGATTAGGACTCTCTTGCTTAACTTGTAAGTGGGGCTTTCTTAATTTCTCCATTGATTGTTGCAACTTTTTCATATGCTCCTTGAACTCTTGTTGCAACTTTTTAGTTTGCTCCCTTAACTCATCATAAGGGTGAATTATGTGTGGCATCCCTTTATGAATAAAACTATAACTCCAAGGGTTGTGAAAATAATGTCCTTGATAATCATGCATGAATTCATTCCCTAATAAGATGTCAAATCCTTCTAAACTCATTACATCACACCAAATTTCAGTTTTCATATTGCCTAATTGAATAGGAACTAAGCATTGAAAGTCAACTAAAGTTGAAGTGAAATCATCCCAAGTTATGCAATAAGGGTTAGGATTTTTTTCTATGGTAAGGCCAAAATTTTCAAGGGATCTAGGAGATATGATATTGTACTTGACAAAATGATCAATAATAGTTTTACATTTAAAACCATTGCACCAATTATGTGTAGTAAAACTATTAGGCCCATGTGTGAGAACCCTACATTTTTGTTTTATAGGACTATTAGGCCTATGTATAAGAGTCATATAGTGTTCCCTAATAGTTATTAATTCTGTTCTAGATATAACTTCCTGTTGAGTAAAATAACGCATGATGATAAACAAGAAAATTAATGCTAGAAATGACTATTGTTTAAGTGCAGAAACTATAAACAAACCTAGCAATAAATCAGAATTGATTGCAGCAAGTTGATGACAACAAAACAAAATTGAGAAATCAAATGCAGAATTTCAGCATCAAATCAATACATCCAAGGTTGCACTTATAGGTGTTTTTAAACAGAAATACGTTGATGGTTTTCCTAGCTGCAATTTGATACAGATTATTGCAGTAAGCAGGTTGAAAATTTCAGATTCGGTAGGCTGAAAACCAGATTTAAAACTCACAAGTCAAGTGCAGAATTTAGCAAATTGAAAACTCAGTTTAGTTGCTTTCAAAGGTGTGCAGTTATTAAATCTTGTGCAGCCAGAGGTTGAAAACAAATCAGGTATCTCAGAAATTTAATGGTTCAGATGTTGCAGGATTTATAAAACTGAGTGGAGATGTGTGCAGATTTTCAATGCAAATTGAGTTCCAGTACAGTAATTAATTTTGCTGCCATGGGCTAATTTCAGATTCGCATGGAACTCAGTCAAGGATGATGCAGCAATTAACTTTGCTGAACCACCCATTCAACAAGTTGAATCAGGGCAACTGTATCCTGCCAAGGTTCAGAGGTATTCAGACTTGAAGAACATGGAGATCCAACCTATTAGCTAAGATGGTTCCCAAATCCTCCCAGCTGAGTTCACTCGGCAGAGAATGCAGGTGGTAAGCTACAGTGAACTCAGAAATTTTCAGCTTCCTCAGAAATTCCAACTCAAATAGCAAGCGTTCTACTGTGGTTTTGGAAATGTGAGATCAAATAAGGAAGGATCAGAGTTCTATCTATGATCTTAGATAGTCTCTAACCCCTCACCTCACTCAATTGCAAGGGAAGATTCAGAATCTGGTAATGAACAGAAGGTCAGAAGTCAGCTGTTCAGAAATCAAACGCAGGGGCTGGGAAGCAGCAATTTGAGGTGCATAGCAAAATCCAGAAATATTATGCAGTTCTATGCATAATTGTTCTCAATGTAAGCATTTTTTTTTTTTGTGCATATAAACTACAACTTAGCAAATAACTTACAAATGCAACTAAATGGAAGAACTAAACATGAAAGCATGTAACATTTTTTTTTTTTTTTTTTTTTTTAAATGCAAAGAGCAAAGCAAGGATCGGTGTGGGCAGACAAGAGTTGCTCACAAACCTGCTCTGATACCAAACTGATGTGGGGGGCAGACACGTGATGTGCAAACCAGAAAGAAAAGTAATTAAATCCTAAAATCACAATAAGCAGCCATAATTCCAAGCAGTAAGATGATCAGATACTTAGCTGATCTGAGGAATCTGGGTTCAGTCCAACTGATTAGAATAATGGAGGAAGATCAGGTCTTGTTATTGGGTCCAATGATCAGAGCGCGTTCTTCCCCATCGTAGAAAAATCAGGTACATCAGGATCACCCAGCACGTTAATTATCTGCATTACAAAACGCTAATCAAGTTTAAGATTGGGTAAGGAAATAAACAGTTACAGGTGGATGGACTGTGTCCTCGTGAAGCAGCGGAGGATCGGGCGCATGAACTGGTCGACGTTGGTGGTTGCAGAGGCGTGGGGAAGGGTGGCTCGAGGCTGTAGGGACGCATTCCGGCGTGATGGCCGGCCGGCGGTGGCGTCTGGGTGCTAGGAGAAGGGCGGCGTCAACAATGCCTTGTTTATGGCGGAAACAGGGGAGGACACGGGATGGGGCAGAGGCTGCCAGCGCTCGTCGGAGACGGTCTGAACTCCCAACCTGCTACAACTGGAAGATCCTCAGGCCACGGAGAACTCGTGGCCGGAGTTTGGGGTCGAACGGGGGCTTGTCGGAGGAGATCGACGGCGATCAGTGGTGAAGGGCGGAAACAGGGGCGTGAGCTGAGGCGTCACCGGAAATCTTCCGATTCCAGCGATCCAGACGTCGGATGGGGCGATCCTGCCGGTTGTGGGTTCGACCTGAAAGGGAGGATGTGTGGCTGGAGTTTGAGGACGATCCGTCGGCCGGATCGTCGCCGGCGGTGAGGCGAATGGAGAGTTCCAGGCTGGATTCGGCGGGAAGCAGGGGAGTTTTGCGACAGCGGCGGAAGCTTGTTTAAACGAGGAAGAGGTGGAGAAGAGTGGCGTTCAGCTGGAGAAAAGGGAGAGGAGAGGTGCTCGGCACCTAGAGGAAGAGAGGGGAGAAGGAGACATCCGACAAACGGAGGAAAACTATTTCCATTGATTTCAACTTCAATTCGCATGCTTACAAAAAGGAGATACTCTTTTATATAGAGGGGCTGGTAATAATGCCGTTGCCCCTTTCTTCATCTTCACGCCAGCTGCAACGGGCAGCTTTTCTCTTCGCCTGCTGGAGATTGGTGGCTTTGCTGGCGCGTGGAGCTTGATAGAGATGTGCTTGAATGTTGCTGGCACAAGGTTGACTTCATGTGGACGTTGTGGGTGCAGCCCAGATTTTGCAGGAATTTGTTTGAATAGATGCAGCTGATGATAATTGCTTGGCATGCATTATTGGTAAATGCAATTGGTGGTGGCATTTGATTTGATGATGAGGTTGATTGCGTATTCGGCCTTTCTCCTTGGGCTGAATTCTTCTTTGACTTGGCTGAATTCTTCTTTGACTTGAACTAGCTTGAGCTTAGGAGATGTGACCGTAGCCATTGGACCTCATATTGTCATGGCAAAATAAGATGGATTAGTGCCTCTATAAACATAATTGTTGACTAAGTCTATGAATAATCAAGATTTACAATAATTATGCAAAAATTGACTAAGTCAAAATTAGATCAAATATCATGTGATATGCTCCTGCATCAAGAATCCAGAAGAAGGACAAAGTGTTCAAGCACAGTTGGATGAGCCTGAGCCAGTAGATCAGGTTATTGAACAACCTGAGGCTCAGATATCACGGGAACCGCGAAGATCGGGAAGGATCCGTCGACAGCCTGAGCGCTATGACGGAGTCTACATCATTGAGAATGATGAACCCCTTACTTATGCGGATGCGGTCAGTGGACCGGAGTCAGCTAGATGGCTTGATGCTATGCGAGCCGAGATGGACTCCATGTCAGATAACCAAGTCTGGGATTTGGTTGATCCGCCTCCGGGAGTAATCCCTATAGGCTGTAAATGGATCTTCAAGAAGAAGATTGACATGGATGGTAACGTGGTTACCTATAAAGGCAGGCTGGTTGCGAAAGGTTTCAAACAAATCTACGGGATAGATTATGATGAAACTTTCTCACCTGTGGCTATGTTTAAGTCTATTCGGATTCTTTTCGCGATAGCTGCATATTACGATTATGAGATCTGGCAGATGGATGTGAAGACAGCTTTCCTTAATGGAAATCTGGATGAGGATGTGTATATGACACAACCTGAGGGTTTCACTAATCCATCAGATCGTCATAAAATATGCAAATTAAAGAAGTCCATTTATGGACTTAAGCAAGCATCTAGAAGCTGGAACATCCGTTTTGATGAATCAATCTCTAAGTTTGGTTTCATCAAGAATGAAGATGACCCGTGTGTATATAAGAGGTTTAGTGGGAGCGTGATTACATTTCTAATCCTCTACGTCGATGATATCTTGATCATTGGAAATGATATTCCTGAACTGCATGCTGTTAAAGCATGGTTAGGAAAATGTTTCCAGATGAAAGATCTAGGAGAAGCAGCCTATGTGTTAGGTGTGAAGATCTACCGGGATAGATCTAAGAGGCTTCTCGGGCTGTGCCAGAGTACTTACATCGATAAGGTCCTGGAGAGATTCCATTTAGAGAATTCTAAACGTGGATATCTTCCAGTCAGACATGGTCTGAATCTTTCAAAGAGTCAGTGTCCACAAACACAGACTGAGAAAGATGAAATGGACAATATGCCTTATGCTTCGGCTATTGGGTCCATTATGTATGCGATGTTGTGTACTCGCCCAGACGTCGCTTACGGGTTAAGCGTGACCAGTCGATTCCAAAGTAATCCAGGTTTGGCGCACTGGATTGCAGTCAAGAACATCTTAAAATATCTGCGGAGGACCAAAGATATGTTCTTGATATATGGTGGTCAGGAAGAACTCAGTATAGAGGGATATACTGACGCTTCGTTCCAGTCGGACCAGGATGATTTCCGATCGCAATCAGGCTATGTTTTTAGCTTGAATGGTGGAGCAGTGGTGTGGAAGAGTTTCAAATAGTCAACTGTTGCTGATTCCACAACAGAAGCCGAGTATGTTGCAGCCTCGGAAGCATCTAAGGAGGCAGTGTGGATTCGTAAGTTCGTGAGAGAACTTGGTGTTGTTCCTTCGAGTGCAGATCCTTTGGTTATCTTCTGTGATAACACTGGAGCAATCGCACAAGCAAAGGAACCACGGTCGCACCAGAAGTCCAAGCACATACAGAGACGGTTTCACTTGATCCGGGAGATCATTGATCGTGGCGAGATCAAAATATGCAAGGTTCATACAGATGACAATCTGGCAGACCCGCTTACCAAGCCTCTGGCGCAGCAGAAGCATGAGAAGCACTGTAATAATATGGGTTTGAGATTTCTCAACCATTAGATTAAGTGCAAGTGGGAGATTGTTGGGGTATGCCCTTAAGGCTAATGTTTGAGGCCTTTGGGATTGTATAAGTATCATGTAATAAACTCTTGTGTTTATAAAAGGCATGGTTGTTATTCAGTTTGTTACCTTGTCTGCTGTAATAAGTGTACTTCTGAATAATGTCTCAAAGCTGTTCAGCTAGGCTGACAGTCAATATGTCCTTAGTCGAGATATCTTGGTGAACTTGAGACAGCCTTGATATGGTTAAGACTAATATGTGTTCTAATCTTATAGGATGCTTCGAGCATGGAATAAGATGTAGACTCATGGGTACATTGGATGTACTGGACAGACCCTACTAGGATATTCAATTGCTTGTCACAATGTGAATGATCCTTGTAAGCAGCAAGTGGCACATGTCCTCTGACTTGAGATCACTTGTGTTTCTAAATGATGATTGTCATTGTCTTGAGGTAGTTCAATATCATTTGAAACATAATGATTATAGACTATCTTGGATGGTGAGCTTGAATCAGGTTAGGGCACTAGTGATAGACAAAGGATTGCCGTCTCCTTGTTTAAGGAGTGTGATGTTCTAAAGGGCCCCCCTATATGAGATGATTGAGAAAGTGTATGGCCATACCCAGATGACTATGTTCATCTGATCTAATCATGCTCATCATATTGGAGTTACAAGCTTGACATGCTTGTCCAATAAGAACATCCAGTGGCAAAGGAAACATGTATGCCTTGTGAAGTGGGTTCACACTTGTGCTGTGGTTTGGGTGAAGTCTTGGAAGACTCTTTCCTTTAAATCGGGAGACAGTGATGTGTTGCTAGATACTGTAAGATCCAAGGATCTTAAGTTCTGGTAAGCATTATTTTCTATGATAAATTATGATAAATTATTTGGATTTAAATAAAATCATTAGCTGTGATATTGTATTATGATTTAAATAAAATTGTTGGGTGCTAATTAATTGGCTAATTGATTGTTAATTTGTAATTAATTGATTTGAGGTTATTTGGTTGTTAATTTATTGTAAATTAATTAGAGATTATTTATTTGTTTATTGACTGTTAATTTATGATAAATTATCATTGGTTGTTTGTGATAAATTAATTAGGGTTTTGGGTTGCAAATTTTAAGTTAATTAATTAGACCTTATTGGTTAATTAATTATACTCTATTGGATAATTAAATCCTTATTGGATGTTAGTTAAATCCTTAATGGATTTTCGTTAAGTGATTGGTTAATGGTTAAGTTAATTAAATAATTAGTTAATTATGAGATATTGGGTTATTGGGTTTAAAATTCGAAATTATTAGTTAAATGGGTTAAACCCTATTGGAATAAATTGGTTAATGGGTTTAAAATTTTAAAACCCAAAGTTTAGGTGATAATATCGATTAGGGTGAGATTAGTGGCGATTTTGGAGTCTTGAGAAAATTGAGGTGGCGGCTTGAAAGAACTTGGCGACTCTTGGAAAGCTTGGAGGCGATTTTTTTTTTTGGTGTTTCTTCTTCATCTTCTTCCTCTTGGCGATCTTCTTGAAGTGAAGAAATTTCCTTGGTGAGTCTTGGAGATCCTTTGGGCGACCCCAAGGCTTTGGACGAAATTTTGGAAGGGTTTTCATCCTGGTGTTCACGGTTTAAGAGGTGAGTGGAGTGTTTTTTTGATTTCTAGTAATTTGGTTGTATTAATTGATGCATGAGATTGATTAGAAATTTGATCATGCTAAATCGAAATTCAAAATCACCATGTTAAATACCGAATTTAAGATCTTCTTATTTTGATGAAAAACCGAAATTTTTACAATGGTAGAACTTCTTATTTTGATGAAAAACCGAATTTATGCAAAGGTATATATATAACATGAAAAACCGAAAGTTTAATGGATGTATATCTCATGTGAAGAATCGAAAATGGCAAGGGGATATTTATAATGAAAACCTAATTTATTCATGATGATTCTTGTTAACTAAGGGTTTGATTTAAGTTGGAAATTTTATCATGCTAACAATGGAATTAAGATGTATTTTTGTGAAAACCGAAATTTGGCAAATGGGTGTATATTTTGAAAACCGAAATTTTGATGATTTTATTTATGAAATCCGAAAGTTAGCAACATGAAAATTAAGGTATTCTTTTATGGAATTTAGGAGGTTTTAAATCAATGATTTTGAGCATGAGATTGATGTTAACTAAGGTTTAAAATTTAGTAAATAATATGTTATGTTAACCGTGGATCACATGTAGTAATTAATATGAATACATGATTTTATGTCAATTTTTGGATGCTTGTTAAATGCAAATCATGAATATTCCTTTATGTGTATTTATGGATTGTTTGATAAATTGTGGTAATTTGTATGTATTACATTTTATGTTGATTTTATGATGAATGCTTGTTGTAATTTTATGTTTCTTTATGAGTGTAGCATGTACCCTTGTTTGAGAAGAATTGGGTGATAACATAGCAAGATTACACTGAACTAATCAGCATGAAATATAAGGACTACACTATGTGATCTTCATTATGTGATTCTTTGATAATTATGTGGAGTTGTGTTTTTGGAAAATTATGTGGTCATGTGATGGTTAGGACTAAGGCTAGGTGTGACTATGAACTCAAGGGGATAGTTCTTATGTGATATGTGAAGGGTTTGAATTTCAGCCCTGTACTGTGATATGTGAGGGGGTTGATGTTCAACCTGCCTATTATGATTATTGTGATGGGGGTTGAAGTTCAGCCTGTCCGATGTGATTTTTGTGATGGCTATCCTAGAGTCAAGTTGACACTTAGGAGTCCACCTTTGTGAAATATGTCCACCTATGTGAAATTATGAAATAAGATATGTGTGTTGTCTAGTAGGAACCTTTTGGGAGAACGGGTTTTGACCCAAAGTGCCATGTCTTGGTCGGACAGGGGCCACCTCTTGATGTCATTACTCTTTTATGTGTTGGGAATGATATAAGACCCAAAGTGCCATGTCTTGGTCAGACAGGGGCCACCTCTTGATGTCATCATTCTCGTTTTATGTTATGGCGTGATAGACCAGCGTGCCACGTCGTGACCTGACGGGGGCCACCTCCTGATTCTATTCTCGTTTTATGTTATGGCGTGATAGACCAGCGTGCCACGTCGTGACCTGACGGGGGCCACCTCCTGATTCTATTCACTGTCCATGTTTATGTGTTGCACGAGATTTTGCAGCTCCCAGTGCTTTGGCCAAGCCGGGTTAGACCATATTGGTCACTTTGTGAATATACTGGACAACTAGGTTATAAGTGTGTTGGTATGTTTAGTTGGTTTAGAATATGTGTGTTCGGTTGGTTTAGAGTATAACTCTAGAACCTGAGGTTATTATATGTTGGTGTGTATATTTTTGGCTGCTTATATGACTTTTGCATTGAATTTGTTATTATGTGTTGACATGATATCCTGTTAAAGATTTTTAAAATAATCTGCATATGTTTTTGAGAGTATGTTATGGATGGTCAATTAGACTATCCACTCACTGGGCTGTGTAGCTCACCCCTCACTATTTTCAGGTGTAGAGCAGGGGCGCAGTTAGCATTATATGGATGCTGTGAATTATGCTTAATGTGTTTATGATTATGATGCCGGTTGTGGCTAAAACTTATGATTTATATGAACTATGTGAACCATGTGATGTGAACAATGTGAACTATGTGAATTTGTGTTGCCAGATGGTGGCAATCAACTGAGTTGGATTTTTGTGTCACCGCGGGCTTCGGCCTGGTTTCGGTGTTTGGTATTAGTTTATAAAATCGATTTTGTGGATTTGTTTTGAAATTGAAGTTGATGTGTATTTTTGCAATCGGTTTTGATACAACTGTAACGTGCATATGTCTAGTGCACGTATTGCGTGGTGGCAGGTACCTTTATGTGATTTATGAGATTTGTGATTCGAAGATTTTATGTGTTTGGAGTTTTAAAAATTTTCAGATCGTGTTTTTCTTGGACTCGGTTTTACCTAGCATTTGATCGATCTTATATGAAACATCCTATTACTTTTGCGATTGTGTTATTTGCTTGGGGTTAAGTATGTGGGATGTTACAGAATGGTATCAGAGGAGTTGGCTAGCTAAAACTTAGTTTGGGGAAAACATGTTTGTGTATTGCTAGACACCTAATAGGTTATGTTGTTTTCCTGACTATGATATGTGTGTGACTATGATATGTGCGTGTAGGAATCTGAATTTAAGATGGTGCGAACCAGAGGTAATGCTCGTGATGAGGGCGAGCAGACCCCGAATCTCACTAGGACTATTGAGGCTTTGACTGGCATGGTACAGCAACAAGGTGCCATGATTGAGAGGCAAGCTCAGATGCTGCAGCAGCAGCAGACTCAGCATCAAGAGGCGCAACAGCAGCTTTTGCAGCAGCTGACTCAGGAGAGACCCCAGACTACTACTAGAGCAGTGGGGGATGACTCTCAGGAGGGTGCTCACAGGCGCTATGCTTCACTTGTGAGTGAATTTCAGAAACTGGGTCCTAGCTCATTTTATGGGGGCTCAGAATCCAGCACTGCTGAGAACTGGCAGTTGTGCTTGGACAAGATTTTCCAAGTTATGCGTTGCTCGGATGAAGACAAGCTGTGTCTGGCCACTTATATGATGCGTGGTGACGCAGACGAGTGGTGGAAAGGTGTGGTGAGGCTAGCAGCAGAAAGACATGAGATAGTGGATTGGCCTTATTTCTTGTCTCAATTTAATGAGAAGTACTTCCCAGACAGCTTGGTGGAGGACCGAGAGGTGGTTTTTATTCATCTGGAGCAGGGTGATATGACAGTGGACCAGTATGAGCTACAGTTCACGAAATTAGGAAAGTATGCTCCTCATCTGATAAATACTGAAAAGAGGAGAGCTACCAAGTTTCTGAGAGGTCTCAGATGGGATATTCGAGAGCAGGTTGGTGCTCAGCACTTGGAGACCTATGTGGAGACAGTTGGGCGAGCACGCACTATAGAGAGGTATATATCTGAGAGGAGTTCTCATGCTACGGTGACAGTAGTTCCTGCAGCTGAGGCGGCGGTTCCTCAGTATGGCAGTGGCGGCAAGGGTAAGAAGTACCCTAGGCATAAAGATTATAAGAAGACCAGGTATAAGCCTTACTCCTACAAGGCACCGCAGCAGTCCAGGGATGCACCGCAGCAGTTCAGGGGTGCCAGGGATGTAAGAAACAGTAACACTGAGAACGGGACTTGCAGCTATTGTGGGCTCAGGGGACATCTAATGAAAGATTGTCATAGGAAGAATGGCGTGTGCTTCAAATGTAAGAAACCTGGGCACATGGCCAGGGACTGCAAAGAGCCTGAGATGCAGCCTAAAGGCGCAGATAAGCCTACAGTCCAGACCCGAGTGTATGCTGTGGCTGAGAAGGATACCCGAGCTTCCCGATCCGTTGTGGAAGGTACATTATTTGTATTTGATCAGTTAGCTCGCATATTATTTGACCCTGGTGCAAATTTATCTTTTGTATCTGTTAAGTTTGCTGCATGTTTACCTGTGATACCTAAGGTGATGAATTATGCTGTGTCTGTTAGTACTCCTTTGGGAAAGTCATTGTCTACAGACACTGTTTGTGCTGACTGTGTAGTACATGTAGAGGGTTATGAGTTTTTGGTAGATCTAATCCTTTTAGACATGCAAGATTATGATGTCATCTTAGGAATGGACTGGTTGTCTTCGCATCATGCCTCGGTGGATTGCTTTGAGAAAGTGATCACTTTGAATATGCTTGATGGGAATCGGATTTTTGTGAGAGGTCTAGTGTCAGACCAAGGACCACATGTGATATCTTTCCTGCAGGCCAGGAAGTTACTTGCTAGTGGATGCAAGGGTTATCTTGCACATGTTAAGGTGCAGGATGATTCTACTTCTGATCTGACTCAGATGGCGGTGGTGAAAGAATTTCCTGATGTGTTCTCTGAGGAATTTTCAGGTTTGCCACCAGTTAGAGAAGTGGAATTTGGCATTGAGTTGGCGCCAGGTACGGCACCTATCTCCAGAGCTCCTTATCGTATGGCTACTTCAGAGTTGGCCGAGCTTAAGAAGCAACTGGAAGAGTTGCTGGAAAAAGGGTACATCCGGCCTAGTGTTTCTCCCTGGGGAGCGCCAGTGTTGTTTGTGAAGAAGAAAGATGGAACCCTGAGGATGTGTATAGACTACAGGCAGCTTAACCAAGTGACTATCAAGAATAAGTATCCTCTTCCCAGAATTGATGATCTATTTGATCAATTACAGGGAGCGACAGTGTTCTCTAAGATTGATCTGAGATCAGGGTATTATCAGCTTAGGGTCAAGGATGAGGATATATTTAAGACTGCTTTCAGGACCAGGTATGGGCATTTCGAATTTTTAGTTATGCCTTTTGGACTGACGAATGCACCTGCTGTCTTCATGGATTTGATGAACAGGGTATTCCATGAGTTGCTTGACTCTTGTGTGGTGGTCTTTATAGACGATATATTGGTGTACTCTCAGACTACCTCAGATCATGTTAGTGATTTGCGCAGAGTATTGGAGATCTTGAGGAAGAATCGGTTATATGCCAAGGCTAGTAAGTGTGAGTTCTGGCTAGAGAAGATCAGTTTTCTTGGACATGTGATTTCTGGTCAGGGGGTGTCTGTGGATCCAGTTAAAGTGCAAGCTATTCTTGATTGGGGAAGACCGACTAGTGCTACTGAGATCAGGAGTTTTCTGGGTTTGGCAGGTTACTACCGGCGATTTGTTGAGGGATTCTCCAAGCTGGCGGGTCCTCTAACTAAATTGACCAGAAAGGAGGCTAAGTTTATTTGGGATGATAAGTGTGAAGAGAGTTTTCAAGAGCTGAAAAGGAGATTGATTAGTACACCGATCCTCATTATTCCTAGTGATGGGGAAAGGTTTACTGTTTATACAGATGCTTCTGGCAAAGGGTTGGGTTGTGTCTTGATGCAGAAGGGTTCTGTAGTAGCCTATGCTTCGAGACAACTGAAGGAGTATGAACTGAATTACCCTACTCATGATTTAGAGTTGGCGGCCGTAGTCTTTGCTTTGAAGATATGGCGTCACTATTTGTTGGGTCAAGAGTTTGATCTGTTCACTGATCACCAGAGTCTCAAGTATATCTTCACTCAGAAGGAGTTGAACATGAGACAGAGAAGATGGATGGAGTTGATCAAAGACTATGACTTCTCCATTCAGTATCAGGCTGGAAAGGCCAATGTGGTGGCGGATGCTCTGAGCAGACATCCAGTTACTTCAGTAGCTGCACTGCGGGTCAGTGAGTGGCAGTTACTGCAGGAGTTCAGAGATCTCAGGATCAGTGTTTCTCCTAGAGTTCAGACTGGTTATGTGGCTTTTCTCAGAGTACAGTCTGCTTTGTGGCAGAAGATCAGAGATCAGCAGTCTGTGGATCCGAGATTAGTTCAGATCAGGGATAGTCTGGTTGATGGCGCAGTTCAGGATTTTAGCCTGTCTGATGATGGTATTCTTCGGTTTCGTGGAAGGGTATGTGTCCCTGAGGAACCGAGCTTGAGGAAAGAAATATTGGAGGACAGCCATAACTCCAAATATTCTCTACATCCTGGCGTGACTAAGATGTATCAGGACCTCAAGAAAATTTTTGGTGGTCGGGCATGAAGAAAGAAGTAACTGATTTTGTCTCTAGGTGTTTGACCTGTCAGACTATAAAGGCTGAACATCAGAAGCCTGGTGGTTTGTTGCAACCTCTTCCTATTCCTGAGTGGAAGTGGGAATGCATCAGTATGGATTTTGTGTGTGGTTTGCCAAGAACCAGATTGGGTCATGATGCTATTTGGGTGATTGTTGATAGGCTCACTAAATCAGCCCATTTTCTTCCAATCAAGATGACTTATTCTTTAGAGAGACTGGCTAGATTGTACATTGATGAGATAGTCAGGCTGCATGGAGTGCCAGTTGATATTGTGTCTGATAGGGATTCTCGATTTTTGTCCAGATTTTGGAGGAGTTTACAGGAGGGTTTGGGTACTAAGTTGAGTTTTAGTACCGCATACCATCCTCAGTCTGATGGCCAGACGGAGCGTACCATACAGACTCTAGAGGATTTGTTGAGAGCCTATGTGGTTGATTGGAGTTCTGAGTGGAACCGGGATCTATCTTTGATAGAATTCACTTATAATAATAGTTTCCACTCCAGTATTCAGATGGCTCCTTATGAGGCCTTGTATGGGAGAAGGTGTAGGACTCCCTTGTGTTGGGAGGAAACTGGTGACAGGATGATTTTGAGATCTGATGCAGTTCAGGAGACTACTGATAAGGTCAGAGAGATTCAGGATAAACTGAAAATTGCTCGGGACAGACAGAAGAGTTATGCTGATGACCGTCGTCGTCCTTTGGAGTTTATGGTAGGAGACCATGTGTTCTTGAAGGTGTCACCTACTAAGGGTGTTATGAGATTTGGCAAAAAGGGCAAGTTGAGCCCTAGGTTTGTAGGCCCTTTTGATATTATTGAGAGAGTTGGTCCAGTAGCTTACCGTTTAGCTTTACCTCCTACTATGGATCATGTACATAATGTATTCCATGTCTCTGCTTTGAGGAAGTATCATCCTGATCCATCTCATGTGTTGGAGTTGGAACCTCTTCAGATTCAGAGTGACTTGACTTTTGAGGAAAGACCTCTCCGGATTGTGGATAGAAAGGATAAAGTTCTGAGGAACAAGACTATACCTTTGGTAAAGGTTATCTGGGGAAATCAATCAGTTGAAGAAGCGACTTGGGAGACTGAAGCTGATATGAGGAAAAATTATGCTTACCTTTTTGATGATATGGATGCTGAGCTTTAGAGGACTAAAGCTTTATAAGGAGGGAGGAATGTAAGATCCAAGGATCTTAAGTTCTGGTAAGCATTATTTTCTATGATAAATTATGATAAATTATTTGGATTTAAATAAAATCATTAGCTGTGATATTGTATTATGATTTAAATAAAATTGTTGGGTGCTAATTAATTGGCTAATTGATTGTTAATTTGTAATTAATTGATTTGAGGTTATTTGGTTGTTAATTTATTGTAAATTAATTAGAGATTATTTATTTGTTTATTGACTGTTAATTTATGATAAATTATCATTGGTTGTTTGTGATAAATTAATTAGGGTTTTGGGTTGCTTATTTTAAGTTAATTAATTAGACCTTATTGGTTAATTAATTATACTCTATTGGATAATTAAATCCTTATTGGATGTTAGTTAAATCCTTAATGGATTTTCGTTAAGTGATTGGTTAATGGTTAAGTTAATTAAATAATTAGTTAATTATGAGATATTGGGTTATTGGGTTTAAAATTCGAAATTATTAGTTAAATGGGTTAAACCCTATTGGAATAAATTGGTTAATGGGTTTAAAATTTTAAAACCCAAAGTTTAGGTGATAATATCGATTAGGGTGAGATTAGTGGCGATTTTGGAGTCTTGAGAAAATTGAGGTGGCGGCTTGAAAGAACTTGGCGACTCTTGGAAAGCTTGGAGGCGATTTTTTTTTTTGGTGTTTCTTCTTCATCTTCTTCCTCTTGGCGATCTTCTTGAAGTGAAGAAATTTCCTTGGTGAGTCTTGGAGATCCTTTGGGCGACCCCAAGGCTTTGGACGAAATTTTGGAAGGGTTTTCATCCTTGTGTTCACGGTTTAAGAGGTGAGTGGAGTGTTTTTTTGATTTCTAGTAATTTGGTTGTATTAATTGATGCATGAGATTGATTAGAAATTTGATCATGCTAAATCGAAATTCAAAATCACCATGTTAAATACCGAATTTAAGATCTTCTTATTTTGATGAAAAACCGAAATTTTTACAATGGTAGAACTTCTTATTTTGATGAAAAACCGAATTTATGCAAAGGTATATATATAACATGAAAAACCGAAAGTTTAATGGATGTATATCTCATGTGAAGAATCGAAAATGGCAAGGGGATATTTATAATGAAAACCTAATTTATTCATGATGATTCTTGTTAACTAAGGGTTTGATTTAAGTTGGAAATTTTATCATGCTAACAATGGAATTAAGATGTATTTTTGTGAAAACCGAAATTTGGCAAATGGGTGTATATTTTGAAAACCGAAATTTTGATGATTTTATTTATGAAATCCGAAAGTTAGCAACATGAAAATTAAGGTATTCTTTTATGGAATTTAGGAGGTTTTAAATCAATGATTTTGAGCATGAGATTGATGTTAACTAAGGTTTAAAATTTAGTAAATAATATGTTATGTTAACCGTGGATCACATGTAGTAATTAATATGAATACATGATTTTATGTCAATTTTTGGATGCTTGTTAAATGCAAATCATGAATATTCCTTTATGTGTATTTATGGATTGTTTGATAAATTGTGGTAATTTGTATGTATTACATTTTATGTTGATTTTATGATGAATGCTTGTTGTAATTTTATGTTTCTTTATGAGTGTAGCATGTACCCTTGTTTGAGAAGAATTGGGTGATAACATAGCAAGATTACACTGAACTAATCAGCATGAAATATAAGGACTACACTATGTGATCTTCATTATGTGATTCTTTGATAATTATGTGGAGTTGTGTTTTTGGAAAATTATGTGGTCATGTGATGGTTAGGACTAAGGCTAGGTGTGACTATGAACTCAAGGGGATAGTTCTTATGTGATATGTGAAGGGTTTGAATTTCAGCCCTGTACTGTGATATGTGAGGGGGTTGATGTTCAACCTGCCTATTATGATTATTGTGATGGGGGTTGAAGTTCAGCCTGTCCGATGTGATTTTTGTGATGGCTATCCTAGAGTCAAGTTGACACTTAGGAGTCCACCTTTGTGAAATATGTCCACCTATGTGAAATTATGAAATAAGATATGTGTGTTGTCCAGTAGGAACCTTTTGGGAGAACGGGTTTTGACCCAAAGTGCCATGTCTTGGTCGGACAGGGGCCACCTCTTGATGTCATTACTCTTTTATGTGTTGGGAATGATATAAGACCCAAAGTGCCATGTCTTGGTCAGACAGGGGCCACCTCTTGATGTCATCATTCTCGTTTTATGTTATGGCGTGATAGACCAGCGTGCCACGTCGTGACCTGACGGGGGCCACCTCCTGATTCTATTCTCGTTTTATGTTATGGCGTGATAGACCAGCGTGCCACGTCGTGACCTGACGGGGGCCACCTCCTGATTCTATTCACTGTCCATGTTTATGTGTTGCACGAGATTTTGCAGCTCCCAGTGCTTTGGCCAAGCCGGGTTAGACCATATTGGTCACTTTGTGAATATACTGGACAACTAGGTTATAAGTGTGTTGGTATGTTTAGTTGGTTTAGAATATGTGTGTTCGGTTGGTTTAGAGTATAACTCTAGAACCTGAGGTTATTATATGTTGGTGTGTATATTTTTGGCTGCTTATATGACTTTTGCATTGAATTTGTTATTATGTGTTGACATGATATCCTGTTAAAGATTTTTAAAATAATCTGCATATGTTTTTGAGAGTATGTTATGGATGGTCAATTAGACTATCCACTCACTGGGCTGTGTAGCTCACCCCTCACTATTTTCAGGTGTAGAGCAGGGGCGCAGTTAGCATTATATGGATGCTGTGAATTATGCTTAATGTGTTTATGATTATGATGCCGGTTGTGGCTAAAACTTATGATTTATATGAACTATGTGAACCATGTGATGTGAACAATGTGAACTATGTGAATTTGTGTTGCCAGATGGTGGCAATCAACTGAGTTGGATTTTTGTGTCACCGCGGGCTTCGGCCTGGTTTCGGTGTTTGGTATTAGTTTATAAAATCGATTTTGTGGATTTGTTTTGAAATTGAAGTTGATGTGTATTTTTGCAATCGGTTTTGATACAACTGTAACGTGCATATGTCTAGTGCACGTATTGCGTGGTGGCAGGTACCTTTATGTGATTTATGAGATTTGTGATTCGAAGATTTTATGTGTTTGGAGTTTTGAAAATTTTCAGATCGTGTTTTTCTTGGACTCGGTTTTACCTAGCATTTGATCGATCTTATATGAAACATCCTATTACTTTTGCGATTGTGTTATTTGCTTGGGGTTAAGTATGTGGGATGTTACAGATACCCCTCACTGATCGTGATAACGAAAGTTATCGTTACCGACATATAAAGGAAACCCTCAGGGTCGCACAATATGGTGATATGGCTTACTTAAGTCAGATCGTGTGGACTGAATTATTTGGGTTCAGTTTAAAGGGCTTTAGTCTCTGATTGTAAGTGAGATCTGGACTGATCATGTTTGATTGATTAGGGCTTGAGATCGGTAAGCTTCGATCGAGAGATTGGATGCTGAATCGTGAGATCTAGAGCATCGGAAGATGAACGGTTAGATCATGAGCCATTTGGTTCATAGAAGGTCTAGATCGTAGCTTGGCTTGATTTGATTTGGTGATTGAACAAAATTCGATTGAACCAAATCAAAGAACCGGTTCAACACTTGGTTCAAAGAGGAGATTCGATGGTTCACTTGGTGTGAACGCATGAGGCTTTGAATACTTACCTTTTTGGGAAATCGGTTTCAAAGATTGAATGCATGTAACGCCTCCACATTAGTGTGGAAGGTTACACACTCACCTCTAGCGAAACTCTCTTTGGTGTCGTGGTGAATTGACGACAAGGTGAAGAGAAGAAAACTCTCTCGCCAAGCAAGAAGTTCTTCCCCTTTTCTCATACGGCAAAGACCCTTGAAGAGGCTTGCTAGCACAAGATTCACAAGGGGTAAGCAACATCACTTTGTGTGCGTCGCTTGTGGAGAAGATCTCGTTTGGTCTTTTGCTTCCAAACCGACATCCACTCTAATGGCATCGGTATGACACCTTGTGATCTCTTTTTCGTTCACATAAGTTAATCATATGACTACATGCGATCTTGATGATGAATCCCCTAAAAACATCTACATGCGCCCCCACCCCCTTATTTAGGGCTTCATCTTGTTTCCGCTCCCCCTTGAAGGGGACTTTGAAATTGCGCTCCCCCTTGAAGGGGACTTTCAGGCAGCTGGGAAGCTACTGGCGGCCGATCGTGGGGTGCCGAACCGGGAATAGAGTGGACGGTGGCGGAAGCTGGGAATCGGGGGAATTTCTGATTCCGGCGATCCACCGGTCGGATGGCCGATCGTTTCCGGCTATGAGTTCGCGGCGACACTGAGATCCCGTGGCCGGAGATTGTTGTCGATCAGTGCTGCGGATGGGGCGGAATGGGGAACGACGTCGCCGGCCGTAGAGGGGCTCGTTTCCGGTGATCCAGCCGTTCGATGGCCGGATCCTTTGGATCAGGAGTTCGCACAGAGGAGAGGACGCTATAGCCGGAGTCTGGTGATGATCGGAGCCCTGGATGATACTTCCAAAATCCGCGGGCTGAGGTGTAGGTCGCCTGGTCCCCCGAGGAATAATCTGTGCAGAATTGAGCTTGTGACCTGGAACGCAGCTGCAGAAGCCACGGGGCGAGGTTTCTATCACTGGGACGCCCGTGGAACATTCTGTAAAGTCGGAGTCTGAGCAGTAAAGCTGGGTTTGTTGTGTTGCTCCTGCATCAGTTAAGTGATGGACCGACACCATAAGACGCTGAAACATGGCTTCCATCGCTTTGAGACGCGTGGACAGCGATTGAACCGATCTACCGTAGGCGGAGTACTTTCTTCGGTCGTAACGGGCACCTGGGTAGTGGGTTGATGGTAAGAGGGTCCTGATCTATTGGTCATGATGCAGGAAATGTGTATGTATGCTGAAATGAAAGCCGAAGAAACCGAATGAGATGCAGCGAAGAGATCGGCAAAGCTAGACATGAGTTAGCTTCAACCTTCCTCTGATACCAAAATTGGCGCAGCGGACTGTAGGTAGGGGTGTCCTTAGTTCAGTACTCTAAGGAGGGGAAGACCATGATGCTAAAAATGGTAGAGGATCTTGAGACGAGGGAAAGAGAAAGCGTGCAATCGGTGACATCCGGGAAAAGCTGATGAGAACCGAAAGATTTACTTGAGCAAGACTCAGTGCAGAGAAAGCCACGGATCGATAACTAATGGAAAACACTCACCTATCTTGCACAGCCAATTTTCCCTTGCATGCACGCACGCGCAAGGCCTCTACGTTGCTACGGAAGGAGGGGAACGCTCGTCCAAGACGTTAAGACGGAGGTGAAAATGCGAAGGACCCGAAGCCCGCAGCAGGTTCTTCGGGTGTTCTGATTGAAAGCAGTAAATAGCACAAGAGTTACACAGGAGGCGAAGGTGTTGGGGTATGCCCTTAAGGCTAATGTTTGAGGCCTTGGGATTGTATCAGTATCATGTAATAAACTCTTATGTTTATAAAGGCATGGTTATTATTCAGGTTGCTACATTGTCTGCTGCAATATATATATATGTTCTTCTGAATAATGTCTCAAAGCTGTTCAGCTAGGCTAACATGCAGTTAAGTCCTTAGTCGAGATATCTTGGTGAACATGAGACAACCTTGATATGATTAAGACTAATATGTGTTCTAATCTTATAGGATGCTTCGAGCATGGAATAAGATGTAGACTCATGGGTACATTGGATGTACTGGACTGACCCTACAAGGATATTCAATTGCTTGTCCCAATGTGAATAATCCTTGATTGTAACAAGTGGCACATTTCCTCTGACTTGAGATCACTTGTGTTTTCTAAATGATGATTGTCATTGTTTTGAGGTAGTTCAATATCATTTGAAACATAATGATTATAGACTATCTTGGATGGTGAGCTTGAGTCAGGTTAGGGGCACTAGTGATAGATAAAGGATTGCCGTCTCCTTGTTTAAGGAGTGTGATGTTCTAATGGGGCCCCCCTATGAGATGATTGAGAAAGTGTATGGCCATACCCAGGTGACTCTGTTCATCTGATCTAATCATGCTCATCATATTGGAGTTACAAGCTTGACAGACTTGTCCAATAAGAACGTCCAGTGGCAAAGGAAACATGTATGCCTTGTGAAGTTGATTCACACTTGTGCTGTGGTTTGGGTGTAGTCTTGGAAGACTCTTTCCTTTATATCGGGAGACAGTGATGTGTTGCTAGATACCCCTCACTGATCGTGATAACGTGAGTTATCGTTACCGACATTTAAAGGAAACCCTCAGGGTCGCACAATTTGATGATATGACTTACTTAAGTCAGATCGTATGGACTGAATTGTTCAGGTTCAGTTTAAAGGGAATTAATCTCTGATTGTAAGCGAGATCTGTAACATCCCACATTCTTAACCCCAAACAAATGGCACAATTCACAAATGATACAGGATGTTTCATATAAGATCGATCATATGCTAGGTAAAACCGAGTTCAAGAAAACACGATCTGAAAATTTTCATAAATTCATACACACAAATTCACAAAACTCAAATCTCATAAGGGTACCTGCCACCACGCAATCCTTGCACTAGACATATGCAAGGCAACAGTTATATCAAAACCGATTCAAATTCATAAAATCCATAAAGGTACCTGCCACCAGGCAATACTTGCACTAGACATATGCAAGTTACAGGGTATATCAAAACCGATTGCACGGAATATACAACAAGCCGAAATTCAAAACAAAATCACAAAATCGATTTTATAAACCCATACCAAACACCGAAACCAGGCTGAAGCCCGCGGTGACACAAAAATCAAACTCAGTTAACTGCCACAATCTGGCAACACAAATTCACATAGTTCACATGGTTCACATCACATAGTTCACATAGTTCATATAAATCATATGGTTTAGCCACAACCGGCTCCAGAAAATTTTAGCATAAAAGTTCTTAAGCAGCAAACATAATATCCATGACAATTATACCATTATAACTTGCGGTTATCACAAGAAGAAGTCTTGAATTTTCGGTTTTTAACATTGCAAATCTCTAATCAATCTCATATGAAACATCTTGTATCATTTGTGAATTGTGCTGGTAGCTCTCCTCTTTTCAGTGTTTATCAGAGGAGTTCGCTAGCTAAAACTTAGTTTGGGGGAAAACATGTTTGTGTATTGCTAGACACCGGATAGGTTTATGTTTGTTTTCCTGACTGTGGTATGTGTGTGTCACAAGCGCTATGCCTCGCTTGTGAGTGAATTCCAGAAACTGGGTCCCAGCTCTTTTTGTGGGGGCTCAGAATCCAGTACTGCCGAGAACTGGCAGTTGTGCTTGGAAAAGATTTTCCAAGTTATGCGTTGCTCGGACGAAGACAAGTTATGTCTGACCACCTATATGATGCGTAGTGACGCAGATGAGTGGTGGAAGGGCGTGGTGAGACTTGCCGAAGAAAGACATGAGACTGTAGATTGGCCTTACTTCTTGTCTCGATTCAACGAGAAGTACTTCCCTGATAGCTTGGTGGAGGACCGAGAGGTGGAATTTATTCACCTGGAGCAGGGTGATATGACTGTGGACCAGTATGAATTACAGTTCACGAAATTGGGAAAGTATGCTCCTCATCTGATAAACACTGAAAAGAGGAGAGCTACCAAGTTTCTCAGAGGTCTCAGATGGGACATTAGAGAGCAGGTTGGTGCTCAACATTTGGAGACCTATGTTGAGACTGTTGGGCGAGCACGCACCATTGAGAGGTATATATCTGAGAGGAGTTCTCATGTTGCCGTGGCAGTGGTTCCTGCAGCTGAGGCGGCGGTTCCTCAGTCTGGTAGTGGCGGCAAGGGTAAGAAGTACCCTAAGCATAAGGACTACAAGAAGAGCAGGTATAAGCCTTACTCTTACAAGGCACCGCAGCAGTTCAGGGATGCACCGCAGCAGTTCAGGGATGCCAGGGATGTAAGAAACAGTATCACAGAGGACCGGACTTGTAGTTATTGTGGGCTCAAGGGACACCTAGTGAAAGACTGTCATAAGAAGAATGGCGTGTGCTTCAGGTGTAAGAAACCTGGGCACATGGTCAGGGACTGCAAAGAGCCTGAGATGCAACCTAGAGGCGCAGATAAGCCTACAGTCCAGACTAGAGTGTATGCTGTGGCTGAGAAGGATACACGAGCTTCCCGATCCGTCGTGGAAGGTACTTTATTCGTATTTGATCAGTTAGCTCGCATTCTATTTGATCCTGGTGCAAATCTGTCTTTTGTATCTGTTAGATTTGCTGCATGTTTACCTGTTGTACCTAAGATGCT
Source organism: Costus lasius (assembly GCA_027563935.2). Taxonomy (NCBI): domain Eukaryota; kingdom Viridiplantae; phylum Streptophyta; class Magnoliopsida; order Zingiberales; family Costaceae; genus Costus; species Costus lasius. The sequence goes on from CM050446.2 coordinate 89,469,855, forward strand.
AGATTATGTTGTGTCTGTCAGTACTCCCTTAGGAAAATCATTATCTACAGACACTGTGTGTGCTGACTGTGTAGTACATGTAGAGGGTTATGAGTTTCTGGTAGATCTAATCCTCTTAGACATGCAAGATTATGATATCATCTTAGGAATGGATTGGTTGTCTTCCCATCATGCCTCTGTGGATTGCTTTGAGAAAGTAATCACTTTGAATTTGTTAGATGGGAATCGGATTTTTGTGAGAGGTCTAGTGTCAGACCAAGGACCGCATGTGATATCTTTCCTGCAGGCCAGGAAATTACTTGCTAATGGGTGCAAGGGTTATCTTGCGCATGTTAAGGTGCAGGATGAGTCTACTTCTGATCTGACTCAGATGGAGGTGGTGAAAGAATTTCCTGATGTGTTCTCCGAGGAATTTTCAGGCTTGCCACCAATAAGAGAAGTAGAATTTGGCATTGAGTTGGCGCCAGGTACGGCACCTATCTCCAGAGCTCCTTATCGTATGGCTACTTCAGAGTTGGCCGAGCTTAAGAAACAACTGGAGGAATTGTTAGAGAAAGGATATATTCGGCCTAGTGCTTCTCCTTGGGGAGCGCCAGTGTTATTTGTGAAGAAGAAAGATGGAACCCTGAGGATGTGTATAGACTACAGGCAGCTTAACCAAGTGACTATCAAGAATAAGTATCCTCTTCCCAGAATTGATGATCTATTTGATCAATTACAAGGAGCTACAGTGTTCTCTAAGATTGATCTGAGATCAGGGTATTATCAGCTTAGGGTCAAGGATGAGGATATATTTAAGACTGCTTACAGGACCAGGTATGGGCATTTCGAATTTTTAGTTATGCCTTTTGGACTGACAAATGCACCTGCTGTCTTCATGGATTTGATGAACAGGGTATTCCATGAGTTGCTTGACTCTTGTGTGGTGGTCTTTATAGACGATATTTTGGTATACTCACGGACTACTTCAGATCATGTCAGTGACTTGCGCAGAGTGCTGGAGATCTTGAGGAAGAACCGGTTATATGCCAAGGCTAGCAAGTGTGAGTTCTGGCTAGAGAAGATCAGTTTTCTGGGTCATGTGATTTCTGGTCAGGGGGTGTCTGTGGATCCAGTTAAAGTGCAAGCCATCCTCAATTGGGGAAGACCGACTAGTGCTACTGAGATCAGGAGTTTTCTGGGTTTAGCAGGTTACTACCGGCGATTTGTTGAGGGATTCTCCAAGCTGGCGGGTCCTTTAACTAAGTTGACCAGAAAGGAAGCTAAGTTTATTTGGGATGACAAGTGTGAAGAGAGCTTCCAAGAGCTGAAGAGAAGGTTGACTAGTACACCGATCCTCATTATACCTAGTGATGGGGAAAGGTTTACTGTTTATACAGATGCTTCTGGCAAAGGGTTGGGTTGTGTCTTGATGCAGAAGGGTTCTGTAGTAGCCTATGCTTCGAGACAACTGAAGGAGTATGAATTGAACTACCCTACTCATGATTTAGAGTTGGCGGCCGTAGTCTTTGCTTTGAAGATATGGCGTCACTATTTGTTGGGTCAGGAGTTTGATCTGTTCACTGATCACCAGAGTCTCAAGTATATCTTCACTCAGAAGGACTTGAACATGAGACAGAGGAGATGGATGGAGTTGATCAAAGACTATGACTTCTCTATTCAGTATCAGGCTGGAAAGGCCAATGTGGTGGCGGATGCTCTGAGCAGACATCCAGTTACTTCAGTAGCGGCACTACGAGTCAGTGAGTGGCGGTTACTGCAGGAGTTCAGCGATCTCAGGATCAGTGTTTCTCCTAGAGTTCAGTCGGGTTATGTGGCTTTTCTCAGAGTACAGTCTGCTTTGTTGCAGAAGATCAGAGATCAGCAGTCTATGGATCCGAAATTAGTTCAGATCAGGGATAGTCTGGTTGATGGCGCAGTTCAGGATTTTAGCCTGTCTGATGATGGTATTCTTCGGTTTCGTGGAAGGGTATGTGTCCCTGAGGAACCAAGCTTGAGGAAAGAAATATTGGAGGACAGCCATAACTCCAAATATTCTCTACATCCTGGCGTGACTAAGATGTATCAGGACCTCAAGAAGAGTTTTTGGTGGCCGGGTATGAAGAAAGAAGTGTTTGATTTTGTCTCTAGGTGTTTAACCTGTCAGACTGTAAAGGCTGAACATCAGAAACCTGGTGGTTTGTTGCAGCCTCTTCCTATTCCTGAGTGGAAGTGGGAATGCATCAGTATGGATTTTGTATGTGGTTTGCCCAGAACCAGATTGGGTCATGATGCTATTTGGGTGATTGTTGATAGACTTACTAAATCAGCCCATTTTCTTCCGATTAAGATGACTTATTCTTTAGAGAGGCTGGCCAGATTGTACATTGATGAGATAGTCAGACTGCATGGAGTGCCTGTTGATATCGTGTCTGATAGGGACTCTCGATTTCTGTCCAGATTTTGGAAGAGCTTACAGGAAGGTTTGGGTACTAAGTTGAGTTTTAGTACAGCATATCATCCTCAGTCTGATGGCCAGACGGAGCGTACTATACAGACTCTAGAAGATTTGTTGAGAGCCTATGTGGTTGATTGGAGTTCTGAGTGGAACCGGGATCTATCTTTGATAGAGTTTACTTATAATAATAGCTTCCACTCTAGTATTCAGATGGCTCCTTATGAGGCCTTGTATGGGAGAAGGTGTAGGACTCCCTTGTGTTGGGAGGAAACTGGTGACAGAATGATTTTGAGATCTGATGCAGTACAGGAGACTACTGATAAGGTCAGAGAGATCCAGGATAAACTGAAAATTGCTCGGGACAGACAGAAGAGTTATGCTGACGACCGTCGTCGTTCCTTGGAGTTTATGGTAGGGGATCATGTGTTCTTGAAGGTGTCACCTACAAAGGGTGTTATGAGGTTTGGCAAAAAGGGCAAGTTGAGCCCTAGGTTTGTAGGCCCTTTTGATATTATTGAGAGAGTTGGTCCAGTGGCTTACCGATTGGCTTTACCTCCTGCTATGGATCATGTGCATAATGTATTCCATGTCTCTGCTTTGAGGAAATATCATCCCGATCCATCTCATGTGTTGGAGTTGGAACCTCTTCAGATTCAGAGTGATTTGACTTTCGAGGAAAGACCTCTCCGGATTGTTGATAGAAAGGATAAAGTTCTGAGGAACAAGACTATACCTTTGGTAAAGGTTATCTGGGGAAATCAGTCAGTTGAGGAGGCGACTTGGGAGACTGAAGCTGATATGAGGAAATTTTATGCTTACCTCTTTGATGATATGGATGCTGAGCTTTAGAGGACTAAAGCTTTATAAGAAGGGAGGGATGTAAGATCCAAGGATCTTGAGTCATGGTAAACATTATTTTTGAATTAAATAAAATTATTGACTGTGATATTTTATTATGATTCAAGTAAAATTTATTGAATGCTAATTAACTAGCTTATTGATTGTTAATTATTTGATTTGTGATTGGTTGTTAATTTATGGTAAATTAATTAGAGATTAATGGTTGATTATTGGTTGTTAATTTAGGATAAATTAATTAAATCCTTATTGGATATTAATTAAATCCTTATTGGATTTCGGTTAAGTGCTTGGTTATTTGTAAGTTAATTAAATTAATTAGTTAACTAGCTTATTGGATGTTAGTTTAACTCTTATTGGACTTTCACTTAAACTAAGGGATTATTGGGTTTTTAAAATTTGAATTATTGGGTTAATGGGTTAAACCTTTTTGAATTAATGGGTTAGAGGGTTAAAACCTTAAAAACCGAAATTTAAATAGGTAATTTCGGTTAGGGTAGAGTTTTGGCGATTTTGGCTTGGAGAAAAACTTTGGGCGACGGCTTGAAGAACTTAGGCGATTCTTGAAGAGTTCTTGAAGCGATTTTGGTGATTTCTCCATCTCTTTCCCTTTGGCGAATTATTCCTTGGTGTTTGGTAGCATCTTTCAAAGCCTTAGACGAATTTTTGGAAGGGTTTTTCTTATTGGTGTTCACGGTTCAAGGTGAGTGGGTTGTCTAATTGATTCTATCTATTTGTTGGTGTTAATTGATGAGTTAGATGATATATTCGCTTGTTGGAAATCTTACTATGCTAAAACCGAATTTTGTAAAGTTGATTATATGATGAAAACCGAATTTTGTAAGGTTGATTATATCCAGAAAACTGAATTTTTCAAAGGTGATTATATGATGAAAACCGAATTTTGTAAGGTTGATTATATCATGAAAACCGAATTTTGTAAGGTTGATTATATGATGAAAACCGAATTTTGTAAGGTTGATTATATCATGAAAACCGAATTTTTCAAAGGTGATTATATGATGATTATTTAACCGAAAATTTGTATGAAATTCAAAGGTATTTTTATAGAAATTTTGGTAGCATTAAATCATTGAATTTTGAGTATGAAACTCTTGTTAGTTATAGTTAAACCGAAATCAACTTTGGTAACATTAAGTCAATGATGTTTGTGGCATGAATGAAAACCGAAACCTTATTGATGGTAGCTAAACCAAAATAATCTTGATGATTGTTTATGGAAACCGAAAATTGTAATAAGGAATTTAAGGTATTCTCCTATGGAATTTAGGAAGCTTTAAACCAATGTTTTTGAGCATGATATTCATGTTAACTAAGGTTTAGAATTTTAGTAGATGATATGATATGTTAACCGTGGGTTATATGTAGAGATTTGTAAAATAAATTGTATGATTTCATGTTTTAGTTTTATGTTAATTTTTATGGATGCTTGTTAACTACAATGTTGAGAAATTGTTTGAGAAATTTGGGTGATAACCTAGTAAAGTTTGACTGAACTAATCAGCATGAAACCTAAGGACCACACTACATTATATGATTGTTAATATTATGTAATTGTGTGATTTTTAAATATTAGGAGTTTATGTGATTTTTGGAATATTATGTTGTTATGTAAATTGTGAACATTATGTGGTTATGAGATTTTTGAAAATTATGTGATTATGAGAATTTTGAATATTATGTGTTATGTGTTGGTTAGGACTAAGGCTAGGTGTAACTATGAACTCAAGGGGATAGTCCTTATGTGTTATGTTAAGGGTTTGAATTTCAGCCCTGTATTGTGATATGTGAGGAGGTTGATGTTCAGCCTGCCTATTATGATTATTGTGATGGGGGTTGATGTTCAGCCTGCCCGATATGATTTTTGTGATGACTATCCTAGAGTCTAGTTGACACTTAGGAGTCCACCTTTGTGAAATATGTTCACCTATGTGAAATATGAAATAAGATGTGTCTGTTGTCCAGTAGGAACCTTTTGGGAGAACGGGTTTTTGACGCAAAGTGCCATGTCTTGGTCGGACAGGGGCCACCTCTTGATGTCATTACTCTTTATGTGACAGGGTGATATAAGACGCAAAGTGCCATGTCTTGATCAGACAGGGGCCACCTCTTGATGTCATCACTCTGATGTGTTATGGGGTGAGGGAGCAAAGTGCCACGTCGTGACCTGGCGGGGGCCACCTCTTGATTCTACTCACTATCCATGTTTATGTGTTGCATGCGGCTCCCAGTGCTTTGGCCAAGCCGGGTTAGACCATATTGGTCACTACTGAATATGCTGGACAACTAGGTTGCTTATGTGTTGGTGTGTTTAGTGGTTTAGAGTATAACTCTAGAACCTGAGTTTGTGAACCTAAGTTGTTATGTGTTTAGTTGGTTTAAAATATATGTGTTTAATTGGGTTAGAGTAAAACTCTAAAACCTGAGTTTGTGAACATGAGTTTGTTATATGCTAGTGTGTACATCTGACTGTCTATATGATTTCTGTTTCTTTATTTTGTTATATGTTGACATAATGTTCTTGTTAAAGATTTTTAAAATAATCTGCCAATATTTTTGAGTGTATGTTATGGATGGTCGATTTAGACTATCCACTCACTGGGCTGTGTAGCTCACCCCTCACTATTTTCAGGCATAGAGCAGGGGCGCATTTCATGAGTAACATTGGCGTGGATATTATGTTTGCTGCTTAAGAACTTTTATGCTAAAATTTTCTGGAGCCGGTTGTGGCTAAACCATATGATTTATATGAACTATGTGAACTATGTGATGTGAACCATGTGAACTATGTGAATTTGTGTTGCCAGATTGTGGCAGTTAACTGAGTTTGATTTTTGTGTCACCGCGGGCTTCAGCCTGGTTTCGGTGTTTGGTATGGGTTTATAAAATCGATTTTGTGATTTTGTTTTGAATTTCGGCTTGTTGTATATTCCGTGCAATCGGTTTTGATATACCCTGTAACTTGCATATGTCTAGTGCAAGTATTGCCTGGTGGCAGGTACCTTTATGGATTTTATGAATTTGAATCGGTTTTGATATAACTGTTGCCTTGCATATGTCTAGTGCAAGGATTGCGTGGTGGCAGGTACCCTTATGAGATTTGAGTTTTGTGAATTTGTGTGTATGAATTTATGAAATTTTTCAGATCGTGTTTTCTTGAACTCGGTTTTACCTAGCATATGATCGATCTTATATGAAACATCCTGTATCATTTGTGAATTGTGCCATTTGTTTGGGGTTAAGAATGTGGGATGTTACAAGATCTGGTCTGATCATGTTTGATTGATTAGGGCTTGAGATCGGTAAGCTTCGATCGAGAGAATGGATGCTAGATCGGTGAGATCAGAAGCATCAAAGAGATGAACGGTCAGATCTGGAGCCTTAGGGTTTAATTGAGATCTAGACCAAGTGGCTTGGGTTATTTGGTATTTGAACCGAATCAAATTAAACCAGCTCATGGATGAGCGCTTGGTTCAAATCTAGAACAAGTTGCGATTGGGGTAAAACTTCATGGTCGCATGAAGAGGTGGTTACTATTTTTAGAAGCCACTTTCACACGCCTCACGTCGCCACATTGCTCTCTCCCTTTCTTGTGCCCCGCCTCTTCCTCTCGAGATAGAACTCTCGGATGCGTGAAGGCGGACGAAAGGAAAGAAGGAGACTCTCGCCAAGCAACTCTCCATCCCTTCCATTCGATCAAGGACGCCTTTGGAACCTTGCTAGCACAAGGAGCACCAAGGAAGTGAGCGCATTCTCATCTTGTGTGCGCATCCTCTGGAGAAGATCTCTTTTGGTCTTTGATTTCAAGACATCGTCCAAGCGATGGCAATGGTGAGAACTTTTCTTATCTATTCAAGTTTTGATAGTTGATCGTATAATGCATGCTATCCGATTCTATGAAACCCTAGTATCCGCTGCCCATATTCCTATTTGCGCCACTTTAGGGTTTCGCCCCCCTTTAGGGGACCTTCAATTGGTATCAGAGCCAGGTTAACGCATGATTTATATGATTGCTATATGTTATGTGATCCTTGATTGCAATGATGCTTAAATCTATGACATGCGAAAGTTACATATTGTATATTCATCTTTGCGCATGTATGAAGGTGGCGCTTAATTTTATTGTTGTTGTTTTTCTCAAAAAAACTTAACGACTTGCGCGCTTCCATTAGATTTAATTGCGCCTGTTGTAAACCCTTAGACGGGTCGTTAGGGTTGAAGTCATCCCCTAGGTTAGATCCAAACAAGTCTAATCAGACTATCTGACAGCCTTGATGGGTCGACTAGATAGCATCTGTGCGCAAGCACAAGATGGCTATAGGTCGACTGCAGACAGGCGTGTAGCGATATCTGATTGAGACAACCTATGAACGCACATGAGTTAGGCCCGGGGTCACACCCGTTTGCCAGACCTCATCGTGGTTGTTCAGCCCTGGCGCATGCATGGTTGACCTTTTGGTCGATACAAGTCAGTTAGGACTTGGTGCATGCAAGGGCAGTGGATCTGACTAGGTCTGATGAGTGGATCCCTAATGATGGACCGTTGTAAGGTAGTAGGGCATATAAGGAAATTAAAAATGATCCCATGGGGTTTTTTCAAAAGTTTTAATTTCTTGATTGGATCACATGCTGATTGATGCCATTTGCTTGTTTATTTAATCTTATGTGGGCTGCCCGTTTTTAATGTGTGCTGTGCTGGGGCCTGCGTGCCTGGTTAATTTTGTAAATTATTTTTATATTGTGATCTGCGTATCACATTGCATTTAATTTATAAAATGTAATTGACCTGCGAGTCAATCTTGTCTAGATAGATTAATTTGTACATTAATCAGACAAGAGCACAGAGCACACTTGGCAGAGGCGCATGCAGCTTGTGGCTTGACCAGGTGGGAGGTCTAGGGTTCGACCCTAGGACCTGGCGCATTTTCATGGTGGGCACACCAGAGCTGCAGATGGCGCTTGGGCCCTGGGTTGGGCCAGATGAGCAGCAAAAGTCCCATGAAGAAAAGCAAGTGAAGACTTAAGTTTAATTTAAGGTCTAACTTAGGCTTTGTTGGGGTATGCCCTTAAGCCTAATGTTTGAGGCCTTGGGATTGTAACAGTATCATTTGTAATAAACCTTTATGTTTATAAAGGCATGGTTATTATTCAGTTAGCTACATTGTCTGCTGCAATATATGTTCTTCTGAATAATGTCTCAAAGCTGTTCAGCTGGGCTGACATGCAGTTAAGTCCTTAGTCGATGTATCTTGGTGAACATGAGACAGCCTTGATATGGTTAAGACTAATATGTGTTCTAGTCTTATAGGATGCTTCGAGCATGGAATAAGATGTAGACTCATGGGTACATTGGATGTACTGGACAGACCCTACTAGGATATTCAATTGTTTGTCGCAATATGAATAATCCTTGTATATGACAAGTGGCACATTTCCTCTGACTTGAGATCACTTGTGTTTTCTAAATGATGATTGTCATTGTTTTGAGGTAGTTCAATATCATTTGAAACACAATGGTTATAGACTATCTTGGATAATGAGCTTGAGTCAGGTTAGGGCACTAGTGATAGACATAGGATTGCCGTCTCCTTGTTTAAGGAGTGTGATGTTCTAAAGGGGCCCCCTGGATGAGATGATTGAGAAAGTGTATGGCCATACCCAGATGACTATGTTCATCTGATCTAATCATGCTCATCATATTGGAGCTACAAGCTTGACACGCTTGTCCAATAAGAACATCCAGTGGCAAAGGAAGTATGCATGCCTAGTGAGTTGATTCACACTTGTGCTGTTTTTGGGTGTAGTCTTGGAAGACTCATTTCTTTTATATCGGGAGACAGTGATGTGTTGCTAGATACCCCTCACTGATCGTGATAACGTGAGTTATCGTTACCGACATTTAAAGGAAACCCTTAGGGTCGCACAATTTGATGATATGGCTTACTTAAGTCAGATCGTGTGGACTGAATTGTTTGGGTTCAGTTTAAAGGGATTTAATCTCTGATTGTGAGTGAGATCTGGTCTGATCATGTTTGATTGATTAGGGCTTGAGATCGGTAAGCTTCGATCGAGAGAATAGATGCTAGATCGGTGAGATCAAGAGCATCAAGAGATGAACGGTCAGATCAGGAGCCTTAGGGTTTATTTGAGATCTGGACTTGATTGCTTGGCTTGATTGGTTTTAAACCAAACCAAATTGAACCGGCTCATGAAATGAGTGCATGGTTCAAGGTGTGGCGACATGTTCACTTGGCGTGAACGTTGGAGCGGTGAGTGGTTGCTATTTTTAGTAACCATGATCTCCAATTGGAGTCACTCACGTTCGAATAGAGTGCTCTCTATTCTCGCCTCTCGCTCTCATTCCTCTCGACTTCCGTGTGTGTGGCGACGCCTTGAAGGTTGAGGAGGATTCGGCCAAGAGAACGACATCTCATCTTTCCCTTCCATTCGGCAAGACAACCTTGGAACCTTGCTAGCACAAGGAGCACCAAGGAAGAAGCACATTGTTCATCTTGTGTGCGAGACTTTGGAGAAGAGGCGCTTGCAACTTTTTCTTCCAAGGCGCCATCTTGAAATGGCTATGGTATGAATCCGTTTCTTCTATTTGCATTCGGGTTATAATGGTTGATCATATCTCATGAAACCGATCTTAAGAAACCCTCTTCCGCTGCTTAAAATTTTAATATGCGCCATACTTAGGGGTTTCGCCCCCTTTAGGGGACTTACAATTGGTATCAGAGCCAATGTTTCATGCGTGTGTTATGATTGCCATGTTATGTTTTATGATCCATGTTTGCGCAAGATAACAGATCTATAGGTCACATGCGAATGCTTATGCTGTAGTTGTAAGTTGGCGAAAATACATGTTTCTTATAGATGTTATTTTCTCCCTGGCGCATGTTGTTGGCGCATGTTTTATTGTGTTTTCAAAACAAATAACTTGCGCGATTCATCTTAGATCTAAAGCACCTACTTTAAACCCTTAGATGGGTTATTAGGGTTGAAGTCACCCCCTAGGTTAGATCCAAAAGTCTGATCAGACTATCTGACAGCCTTGATGGGTTGACCAGGTAGCACCTGTGCGCAAGCACGTGGTGGCTACAGGTCGGCTGCAGACAGGCATGTAGCGATGTCTGATTGAGACAACTGATGAACGCACATGAGTTAGGCCCGGGGTCACACCTGCTTGCCAGACCTCATTGTGGTTGTTCAGCCCTGGCGCATGCATGGTTGACCTTATGGTCGACTCAAGTCAGTTACGACTTGGTGCATGCAAGGGCAGTGGATCTGACTAGGATGGATGAGTGGATCCCTAGTAATAGACCATTGTAAGGCAGTAGGGCAAATAAGGAAAATTAAAATTCATCCCAAGGGGTTTTCGAAATTTAATTTTCATGAATGGATCACATGTTGATTGTTGCATATGTATGTTTATTTAATCTTATGTGGGCTGCCCGTCTTTAATGAGTGCTGTGCTGGGGCCTGCGTGCCTGGTTAATTTTGTAAATTAATTTTATATTGTGATCTGCGCATCACATTGCTTTAATTTATAAAATGTAATTGACCTGCGTGTCAATCTTGTCTAGATAGTTAAATTTGTAATTTAATTAGACAAGAGCACAGAGCACTCTTGGCAGAGGCGCATGCAGCAAGTGGCTTGACTAGGTGGGAGGTCTAGGGTTCGACCCTAGGACCTGGCGCATATTCCTGGTGGGCGCACCAGACCTGCAGATGGCGCTTGGGCCCTGGTTTGGGCCAGATGAGCAGCAAAAGCCCCATGAAGAAAAGCAAGTGAAGACTTAAGTTAATTAAGGTCTTACTAGGGCTATGGGCTTTTACCACATAAGATTCATGCTTTCTTTTATTTATTGTTTAAATATTAGAATTGCATGATTAGTTTATCTTCTGCTATCACCATAGGAATTGCATGATAGTGAAGAAGATAAAAGACCGTTAAAATCCAACGCTAAAATATCAAGCTCGTAAGCCTTCTGACGCGAAACCTCACTGTTCTGATTATCGTTGGAGCCGTGTTGTACCCACTCAGTGGGCACGTCCATCTATCTTCAGACGGTGTGGGATTACACCTGTGTGTTACAGAGTAGGGATTTATCCCTTCTCGTTGCTCAGCATAGCACATGGTTGTCCAGGGAGTAGGTCGGGTCAGCTTGACCATGTAGGCTACATATGTGGCGCATATGGTAGCACATGGAGGCAGCCATCTGTGGGATCAGAGACTGTGTTGTACCAACTCAGTTGGCACAGTCTGCTGGATTGCCCAGATGAAGGGGAATCGCACGGGTTGGCGATAGGCAGGGACTGCCTACCGGAGATTAGTGCTTGTACTCTCTGTGCATCTTATCTCGCCTGAGCGGGACGCGGAGACCAAGTATGAAATCCGGATCCCATCTCACTAAAAGAGTGTCTACTCTTTCGGACTGTTTAATGGATTTTTCAGTCAGATAAAATAGTGGGAAAAAGAATCTTTCTTAAGTCCTGATTGATTCTTAACATTGATACTGACCTTGCTGTTCTTGCATTGTTGTAGATACCTGCAGCAACGAACACCATGAACTTCAATGTGCGATCCCTACTGGAAAGGGAGAAGTTTGCTGGGCCGAACTTCTCTGACTGGTTTGGACACCTTAAGATTGTTCTTAAGGCAGAGAGGAAACTGTATGTCCTCGAGACGGCGATACCGCCTCAGCCCTCTCCGAACGCCGCAAGGGCGGTTCGGGAAGCCTATGAAAAGCACGTCAATGATAGCATTGATGTCGCTTGCCTGATGTTAGCGTCTATGACGCCACCGCTGCAGCGTCAGCATGAGGATATGTCTGCTATAGACATGATAGCGAACCTCAAGATGCTGTATGCTGCACAGGCAAGGACTGAGCGCTACAATTTGACAAAGCTTTTCTTTCAGAGCAAACTGGCTGAAGGGAGCCCAGTGGGAGCTCACGTGCTCAAGATGATTGGGCACAAGGAGGCTCTAGAGAAACTGGGGCATACCATCAACCAGGAGCTTGCTGTGGATATTATTCTGCAGTCTCTCCCGCCTTCATTCGACGCGTTCATTATTAACTTTAATATGAACAAAATCGATTGTACTCCAGCAGAGCTGCTGAATATGCTCTTGACTACTGAGGAGACTCTGAAGGGAAAGCCTTCGACCTCTGTCTTAATGGTTCCTTCGAGGAACAAGAAGAAGGGGAAGAAGGGCAAGACCCCTGTCAAGAGCTACAGCAAGGCTCTGAAGCAGAAGGTGAAGCGGTCCAAGGAATACAGGTGTTTCCACTGTGGCCAGCTCGGTCACTGGAAAAAGGACTGTAAAGCGCTCCAAGGAGATAAGAGGGGAAGCATCGCTTCTGGCTCAGGTATATTCGTGACTGAGGTCATGTTTTCTTCTTCTATATCATGGGTGTTGGACACTGCATGTGGAGTTCACATTTGTTCAAATGTGCAGGAACTCAAGAGAAGAAGGCAGGTGGGACAGCATGAGGTGGACCTACGAGTTGGAAACGGGGCACGGGTTGCTGCTGTTGCTGTAGGAGACTATTTCGTTTCTTTACCATCTGGACTTGTATTGGAACTAAACAGTTGTTATTTTGTTCCCAGTATTACTAAAAATATTATCTCCATTCCTGCTCTTGTCAGGAAGGGTTTTTCCTTTGAATGCAATATTTCAAAGTGTCTTTTATCTTATGATAATATTGTTTATGCAACTGGTTCAATTAGCAATGGATTATTCATGTTGGACATGGAGCGTTCTATACAAAATGTTGATATTAAGAAAGCCAAGTATGCTGATGACAGCACCTTGCTATGGCATAGTCGTTTAGGCCATATTAACGAGAAACGCATTAAGCGGTTGCATGATCATGGACTGCTGGGATCATTCTCCTATAAGGAGATTGATACATGCAAAGCTTGTTTGATGGGTAAAATGACGAAGTCACCTTTTCCTCACAAAGGTCAAAGGGCTTCAGGTTTACTTGACCTTATACACAGTGATGTGTGTGGGCCATTTAGTAAACATGCCAGAGGTGGCTATCAGTACTTCATTACCTTTACTGATGATTTCAGTAGATATGGGTATGTCTATTTAATGAGACATAAAAGTGAATCTTTTGACAAGTTCAAAGAGTTCAAGAATGAAGTACAAAATCAGCTAGGCCGAAATATCAAGGCACTTCGCTCAGATCGAGGTGGAGAATACTTGAGTCATACGTTTACTGACTATCTGAAGGAGTGTGGGATTATCTCACAGCTCACTCCGCCAGGAACACCGCAATGGAATGGTGTGTCCGAGAGGAGAAACAGAACGTTACTTGATATGGTTCGTTCTATGATGAGTCAGGCTACTCTTCCATACTCCTTTTGGGGTTTTGCACTGGAGACAGCTGCAAAGGTACTAAACCGAGTGCCATACAAGGCCGTTTCTAAGACGCCATATGAATTATGGTATGGGAAACAGCCGAGTTTGACATTTATCAGGATCTGGGGCTGCGAGGCTTATGTCAAAAAGCTCGCCTCTGGGAAACTAGAGAGCAGATCTGACAAATGTATCTTTGTCGGTTACCCTAAGGAGACTAAGGGTTATTATTTCTACGATCCCAAAGAGAACAAGGTATTTGTTGCTCGGACGGCCATATTTCTTGAGAAGGAGTTTCTTCTGCAAGAGGCCAGTGGGAGAGAAATAAAGCTGGATGAGAATCCAGAGGAAGGACAAAGTGCTCAAGCAGAGTTGGATGAGCCTGAGCCAGTAGATCAGGTTATTGAACAACCTGAGGCTCAGATATCACGGGAACCGCGAAGATCGGGAAGGATTCGTCGACAACCTGAGCGTTATGACGGAGTCTACATCATTGATAATGATGAACCCCTCACTTATGCGGATGCGGTCAGTGGACCAGAGTCAGCGAGATGGCTTGAAGCTATGCGCGCCGAGATGGACTCCATGTCAGATAACCAAGTCTGGGATTTGGTTGATCCGCCTCCGGGAGTTATCCCTATAGGCTGTAAGTGGATCTTCAAGAAGAAGATTGACATGGATGGTAACGTGGTTACCTATAAAGGCAGGCTAGTTGCGAAAGGTTTCAAACAAATCTACGGGATAGATTATGATGAAACTTTCTCACCTGTAGCTATGTTCAAGTCTATTCGGATTCTTTTCGCGATAGCTGCATATTACGATTATGAGATTTGGCAGATGGATGTGAAAACAGCTTTCCTTAATGGAAATCTGGATGAGGATGTGTATATGACACAACCTGAGGGTTTCACTAATCCATCAGATCGTCATAAAATATGCAAGTTAAAGAAGTCCATTTATGGACTCAAGCAAGCATCAAGAAGCTGGAATATTCGTTTTGATGAATCAGTCACTGAATTTGGTTTCATCAAGAACGAGGATGACCCGTGTGTATATAAGAGGTTTAGTGGGAGCGTAATTACTTTCCTAGTCCTCTACGTCGATGACATCTTGATCATTGGAAATGACATTCCTGAAATGCATGCTGTTAAAGCATGGTTAAAGAAATGTTTCCAGATGAAAGATCTAGGAGAAGCAGCCTATGTATTAGGTGTGAAGATCTACAGGGATAGATCTAAGAGGCTTCTCGGGCTGTGCCAGAGTACTTACATCGAAAAAGTCCTGGAGAGATTTCATTTAGAGAATTCTAAACGAGGATATCTTCCAGTCAGACATGGTCTGAGTCTTTCGAAGAGTCAGTGTCCACAAACACAGACTGAGAAAGATGAAATGGACAATACGCCTTATGCTTCGGCTATTGGATCCATTATGTATGCGATGTTGTGTACTCGCCCAGACGTCGCTTACGGGTTAAGCGTGACCAGTCGTTTCCAAAGTAATCCAGGCTTGGCGCACTGGATTGCAGTCAAGAACATCTTAAAATATCTGCGGAGGACCAAAGATATGTTCTTGATATATGGTGGTCAGGAATAACTCAGTATTGAAGGATATACTGACGCTTCGTTCCAGTCTGACCAGGATGATTTCCGATCACAATCAGGCTATGTTTTTAGCTTGAATGGAGGAGCAGTGGTGTGGAAGAGTTTCAAACAGTCAACTGTTGCTGATTCCACAACAGAAGCCGAGTATGTTGCAGCCTCGGAAGCATCCAAGGAGGCAGTGTGGATTCGTAAGTTCGTGAGAGAACTTGGTGTTGTTCCTTCGAGTGCAGATCCTTTGGTTATCTTCTGTGATAACACTGGAGCAATCGCACAAGCAAAGGAGCCACGGTCGCACCAGAAGTCCAAGCACATACAGAGACGGTTTCATTTGATCAGGGAGATCATAGATCGTGGCGAGATCAAAGTCTGCAAGGTTCATACAGATGACAATCTGGCAGACCCGCTTACCAAGCCTCTGGCGCAGCAGAAGCATGAGAAGCACTGTAATAATATGGGTTTGAGATTTCTCAACCATTAGGTGGGAGATTGTTGGGGTATGCCCTTAAGCCTAATGTTTGAGGCCTTGGGATTGTAACAGTATCATTTGTAATAAACGTTTATGTTTATAAAGGCATGGTTATTATTCAGTTAGCTACATTGTCTGCTGCAATATATGTTCTTCTGAATAATGTCTCAAAGCTGTTCAGCTGGGCTGACATGCAGTTAAGTCCTTAGTCGATGTATCTTGGTGAACATGAGACAGCCTTGATATGGTTAAGACTAATATGTGTTCTAGTCTTATAGGATGCTTCGAGCATGGAATAAGATGTAGACTCATGGGTACATTGGATGTACTGGACAGACCCTACTAGGATATTCAATTGTTTGTCGCAATATGAATAATCCTTGTATATGACAAGTGGCACATTTCCTCTGACTTGAGATCACTTGTGTTTTCTAAATGATGATTGTCATTGTTTTGAGGTAGTTCAATATCATTTGAAACACAATGGTTATAGACTATCTTGGATAATGAGCTTGAGTCAGGTTAGGGCACTAGTGATAGACATAGGATTGCCGTCTCCTTGTTTAAGGAGTGTGATGTTCTAAAGGGGCCCCCTGGATGAGATGATTGAGAAAGTGTATGGCCATACCCAGATGACTATGTTCATCTGATCTAATCATGCTCATCATATTGGAGCTACAATCTTGACACGCTTGTCCAATAAGAACATCCAGTGGCAAAGGAAGTATGCATGCCTAGTGAGTTGATTCACACTTGTGCTATTTTTGGGTGTAGTCTTGGAAGACTCATTTCTTTTATATCGGGAGACAGTGATGTGTTGCTAGATACCCCTCACTGATCGTGATAACGTGAGTTATCGTTACCGACATTTAAAGGAAACCCTTAGGGTCGCACAATTTGATGATATGGCTTACTTAAGTCAGATCGTGTGGACTGAATTGTTTGGGTTCAGTTTAAAGGGATTTAATCTCTGATTGTGAGTGAGATCTGGTCTGATCATGTTTGATTGATTAGGGCTTGAGATCGGTAATCTTCGATCGAGAGAATAGATGCTAGATCGGTGAGATCAAGAGCATCAAGAGATGAACGGTCAGATCAGGAGCCTTAGGGTTTATTTGAGATCTGGACTTGATTGCTTGGCTTGATTGGTTTTAAACCAAACCAAATTGAACCGGCTCATGAAATGAGCGCATGGTTCAAGGTGTGGTGACATGTTCACTTGGCGTGAACGTTGGAGCGGTGAGTGGTTGCTATTTTTAGTAACCATGATCTCCAATTGGAGTCACTCACGTTCGAATAGAGTGCTCTCTATTCTCGCCTCTCGCTCTCATTCCTCTCGACTTCCGTGTGTGTGGCGACACCTTGAAGGTTGAGGAGGATTCGGCCAAGAGAACGACATCTCATCTTTCCCTTCCATTCGGCAAGACAACCTTGGAACCTTGCTAGCACAAGGAGCACCAAGGAAGAAGCACATTGTTCATCTTGTGTGCGAGACTTTGGAGAAGAGGCGCTTGCAACTTTTTCTTCCAAGGCGCCATCTTGAAATGGCTATGGTATGAATCCGTTTCTTCTATTTGCATTCGGGTTATAATGGTTGATCATATCTCATGAAACCGATCTTAAGAAACCCTCTTCCGCTGCTTAAAATTTTAATATGCGCCATACTTAGGGGTTTCGCCCCCTTTAGGGGACTTACAATTGGGCTTTTACCACATAAGATCAGCATGCTTTCTATTTATTGCTTTTATAATTAGAATTGCATGAGTTTATCTTCTGCTATCACCATAGGAATTGCATGATAGTGAAGAAGATAAAAGACCGTTAAAATCCAACGCTAAAATATCAAGCTCGTAAGCCTTCTGACGCGAAACCTCACTGTTCTGACTATCGTTGGAGCCGTGTTGTACCCACTCAGTGGGCACGTCCATCTATCTTCAGACGGTGCGGGATTACACCTGCGTGTTACAGGGAAGGGATTTATCGCTTCTCGTTGCTCAGCATAGCACGTGGTGGTCCAGGGAGTAGGTTGGGTCAGCTTGACCATGTAGGCTACATATGTGGCGCATATGGTAGCACATGGAGGCAGCCATCTGTGGGATCAGAGACTGTGTTGTACCAACTCAGTTGGCACAGTCTGCTAGATTGCCCAGATGAAGGGGAATCACACGGGTTGGCGATTGGCAGGGACTGCCTACCAGAAATTAGTGCTTGTACTCTCTGTGCATCTTATCTCGCCTGAGCGGGACGCGGAGACCAAGTATGAAATCTGGATCCCATCTCACTAAAAGAGTTCTACTCTTTCGGGCTGTTTTGCTGGATTTTTCAGCCAGATAAAATAGTGAGAAAAAGTATCTTTCTTAAGTCCTGATTGATTCTTAACATTGATACTGACCTTGCTGTTCTTGCATTGTTGTAGATACCTGCAGCAACGAACACCATGAGCTTCAATGTGCGATCCCTACTGGAAAGAGAGAAGTTCGCTGGGCCGAACTTCTCAGACTGGTTTGGACACCTTAAGATTGTTCTTAAGGCTGAGAGGAAACTGTATGTCCTCGAGAAGGCTATACCGCCTCAACCCGCACCGAACGCCGCAAGGGCGGTTCGGGAAGCCTATGAAAAGCACGTCAATGATAGCATTGATGTCGCTTGCCTGATGCTAGCGTCTATGACGCCACCGCTGCAGCGTCAGCATGAGGATATGTCTGCTATAGACATGATAGCGAACCTCAAGATGCTGTATGCTGCACAGGCAAGGACTGAGCGCTACAATTTGACAAAGCTTTTCTTTCAGAGCAAACTGGCTGAAGGGAGCCCAGTGGGAGCTCACGTGCTCAAGATGATTGGGCACAAGGAGGCTCTGGAGAAACTGGGGCATACCATCAATCAGGAGCTTGCTGTAGACATTATTCTGCAGTCTCTCCCGCCCTCTTTCGATGCGTTCATTATTAACTTTAATATGAACAAAATCGACTGTACTCCGGCAGAGCTGCTGAATATGCTCTTGACTACTGAGGAAACTCTGAAGGGAAAGCCTTCAACCTCTGTCTTAATGGTTCCTTCGATGAACAAGAAGAAGGGGAAGAAGGGCAAGGCCCCAGTCAAGAACTACAGCAAGGCTCTGAAGCAGAAGGTTAAGCGGTCCAAGGAATATAGGTGTTTCCACTGTGGCCAGTTGGGTCACTGGAAAAAGGACTGTAAAGCGCTCCAAGGAGATAAGAGGGGAAGCATCGCTTCTGGCTCAGGTATTTACGTGACTGAAGTCATGTTTTCATCTTCTTCTATATCATGGGTGTTGGACACTGCATGTGGAGTTCACATTTGTTCAAATGTGCAGGAACTCAAGAGAAGAAGACAGGTGGGACAGCATGAGGTGGACCTACGAGTAGGAAACGGGGCACGGGTTGCTGCTGTTGCTGTAGGAGACTATTTCATCTCATTACCATCTGGAATTGTATTAGAATTAAACAGTTGTTACTTTGTTCCCAGTATTACTAAAAATATTATCTCCATTCCTGCTCTTGTCAGGAAGGGGTTTTCCTTTGAATGCAATATTTCAAAGTGTGTTCTTTCTCTTGATAATATTGTTTATGCAACTGGTTCAATTAACAATGGGTTATTCTTGTTGGACATGGAAAGTTCTATACAAAATATTGATAATAAGAAAGCCAAGCATGCTGATGACAGCACCTTGCTATGGCATAGTCGTTTAGGCCATATTAACGAGAAACGCATTAAGCGGTTGCATGATCATGGACTGCTGGGATCATTCTCCTATGAGGAGATTGATACATGCAAGGCTTGTTTAATGGGCAAAATGACGAAGTCACCTTTTCTTAATAAAGGAAAAAGGGCTTCAGGTTTACTTGACCTTATACACAGTGATGTGTGTGGGCCATTTAGTAAACATGCCAGAGGTGGCTATCAGTACTTCATTACCTTTACTGATGATTTCAGTAGATATGGGTATGTCTATTTAATGAGACATAAAAGTGAATCTTTTGACAAGTTCAAAGAGTTCAAAAATGAAGTACAGAATCAGCTAGGCCGAAATATCAAGGCACTTCGTTCTGATCGAGGTGGAGAATACCTAAGTCATGCGTTTACTGACTATCTGAAGGAGTGTGGGATTATCTCACAGCTCACTCCGCCAGGAACACCGCAATGGAATGGTGTGTCCGAGAGGAGAAATAGAACGTTACTTGATATGGTTCGTTCTATGATGAGTCAGGCTACTCTTCCATATTCCTTTTGGGGTTTTGCACAGGAAACAGCTGCAAAGGTACTAAACCGAGTGCCATCCAAGGCAGTTTCTAAGACTCCATATGAGTAATGGTATGGGAAACAGCCGAGCTTGACATTTATCAGGATCTGGGGCTGCGAGGCTTATGTCAAAAAGCTCGCCTCTGGGAAACTAGAGAGCAGATCTGAGAAATGTATCTTTGTCGGTTACCCTAAGGAAACTAAGGGTTATTATTTCTACGATCCCAAAGAGAACAAGGTATTTGTTGCTCGGACGGCCATATTTCTTGAGAAGGAGTTTCTTCTGCAAGAGGCCAGTGGGAGAGAAATTAAACTGGATGAGAATCCAGAAGAAGGACAAAGTAGTCAAGCACAGTTGGATGAGCCTGAGCCGGTAGATCAGGTTATTGAACAACCTGAGGCTCAGATATCACGGGAACCGCGAAGATCGGGAAGGATCCGTCGACAGCCTGAGCGCTATGACGGAGTCTACATCATTGATAATGATGAACCCCTCACTTATGCGGATGCGGTCAGTGGACCGGAGTCAGCAAGATGGCTTGAAGCTATGCGAGCCGAGATGGACTCCATGTCAGATAACCAAGTCTGGGATTTGGTTGATCCGCCTCCGGGAGTTATCCCTATAGGCTGTAAATGGATCTTCAAGAAGAAGATTGACATGGATGGTAACGTGGTTACCTATAAAGGCAGGCTAGTTGCGAAAGGTTTCAAACAAATCTACGGGATAGATTATGATGAAACTTTCTCACCTGTAGCCATGTTTAAGTCTATTCGGATTCTTTTCGCGATAGCTGCATATTATGATTATGAGATCTGGCAGATGGATGTGAAAACAGCTTTCCTGAATGGAAATCTGGATGAGGATGTGTACATGACACAACCTGAGGGTTTCACTAATCCATCAGATCGTCATAAGATATGCAAGTTAAAGAAGTCCATTTATGGACTTAAGCAAGCATCAAGGAGCTGGAATATTCGTTTTGATGAATCAGTCACTGAATTTGGTTTCATCAAGAACGAAGATGACCCGTGTGTATATAAGAGGTTTAGTGGGAGCATGATTACTTTCCTAGTCCTCTACGTCGATGATATCTTAATCATTGGAAACGATATTCCTGAAATGCATGCGGTTAAGGCATGGTTAAGGAAATGTTTCCAGATGAAAGATCTAGGAGAAGCAGCCTATGTATTAGGTGTGAAGATCTACAGGGATAGATCTAAGAGGCTTCTCGGGCTGTGCCAGAGTACTTACATCGATAAAGTCCTGGAGAGATTCCACTTAGAGAATTCTATGAGAGGATATCTTCCAGTCAGACATGGTCTGAATCTTTCGAAGAGTCAGTGTCCACAAACACAGACTGAGAAAGATGAAATGGACAATACGCCTTATGCTTCGGCTATTGGGTCCATAATGTATGCGATGTTGTGTACTCGCCCAGACGTTGCTTACGGGTTAAGCGTGACCAGTCGGTTCCAAAGTAATCCAGGTCAGGCACACTGGATTGCAGTCAAGAACATCTTAAAATATCTGCGGAGGACCAAAGATATGTTCTTGATATATGGTGGTCAGGAAGAACTCAGTATTGAAGGATATACTGACGCTTCGTTCCAGTCGGACCAGGATGATTTCCGATCGCAATCAGGCTATGTTTTTAGCTTGAATGGAGGAGCAGTGGTGTGGAAGAGTTTCAAACAGTCAACTGTTGCTGATTCCACAACAGAAGCCGAGTATGTTGCAGACTCGGAAGCATCCAAGGAGGCAGTTTGGATTCGTAAGTTCGTGAGAGAACTTGGTGTTGTTCCTTCGAGTGCAGATCCTTTGGTTATCTTCTGTGATAACACTGGAGCAATCGCACAGGCAAAGGAACCACGGTCGCACCAGAAGTCCAAGCACATACAGAGACGGTTTCATTTGATCAAGGCGATCATTGATCGTGGCGAGATCAAAGTCTGCAAGGTTCATACATATGACAATCTGGCAGACCCGCTTACTAAGCCTCTGGCGCAGCAGAAGCATGAGAAGCACTGTAATAATATGGGTTTGAGATTTCTCAACCATTAGATTAAGTGCAAGTGGGAGATTGTTGGGGTATGCCCTTAAGGCTAATGTTTGAGGCCTTGGGATTGTATCAGTATCATGTAATAAACTCTTATGTTTATAAAGGCATGGTTATTATTCAGGTTGCTACATTGTCTGCTGCAATATATATATATGTTCTTCTGAATAATGTCTCAAAGCTGTTCAGCTAGGCTGACATGCAGTTAAGTCCTTAGTCGAGATATCTTGGTGAACATGAGACAGCCTTGATATGATTAAGACTAATATGTGTTCTAATCTTATAGGATGCTTCGAGCATGGAATAAGATGTAGACTCATGGGTACATTGGATGTACTGGACTGACCCTACAAGGATATTCAATTGCTTGTCACAATGTGAATAATCCTTGATTGTAACAAGTGGCACATTTCCTCTGACTTGAGATCACTTGTGTTTTCTAAATGATGATTGTCATTGTTTTGAGGTAGTTCAATATCATTTGAAACATAATGATTATAGACTATCTTGGATGGTGAGCTTGAGTCAGGTTAGGGGCACTAGTGATAGATAAAGGATTGCCGTCTCCTTGTTTAAGGAGTGTGATGTTCTAATGGGGCCCCCCTATGAGATGATTGAGAAAGTGTATGGCCATACCCTGGTGACTCTGTTCATCTGATCTAATCATGCTCATCATATTGGAGTTACAAGCTTGACAGACTTGTCCAATAAGAACGTCCAGTGGCAAAGGAAACATGTATGCCTTGTGAAGTTGATTCACACTTGTGCTGTGGTTTGGGTGTAGTCTTGGAAGACTCTTTCCTTTATATCAGGAGACAGTGATGTGTTGCTAGATACCCCTCACTGATCGTGATAACGTGAGTTATCGTTACCGACATTTAAAGGAAACCCTCAGGGTCGCACAATTTGATGATATGACTTACTTAAGTCAGATCGTATGGACTGAATTGTTCAGGTTCAGTTTAAAGGGAATTAATCTCTGATTGTAAGCGAGATCTGGTCTGATCATGTTTGATTGATTAGGGCTTGAGATCGGTAAGCTTCGATCGAGAGAATGGATGCTAGATCGGTGAGATCAGAAGCATCAAAGAGATGAACGGTCAGATCTGGAGCCTTAGGGTTTAATTGAGATCTAGACCAAGTGGCTTGGGTTATTTGGTATTTGAACCGAATCAAATTAAACCAGCTCATGGATGAGCGCTTGGTTCAAATCTAGAACAAGTTGCGATTGGGGTAAAACTTCATGGTCGCATGAAGAGGTGGTTACTATTTTTAGAAGCCACTTTCACACGCCTCACGTCGCCACATTGCTCTCTCCCTTTCTTGTGCCCCGCCTCTTCCTCTCGAGATAGAACTCTCGGATGCGTGAAGGCGGACGAAACGAAAGAAGGAGACTCTCGCCAAGCAACTCTCCATCCCTTCCATTCGATCAAGGACGCCTTTGGAACCTTGCTAGCACAAGGAGCACCAAGGAAGTGAGCGCATTCTCATCTTGTGTGCGCATCCTCTGGAGAAGATCTCTTTTGGTCTTTGATTTCAAGACATCGTCCAAGCGATGGCAATGGTGAGAACTTTTCTTATCTATTCAAGTTTTGATAGTTGATTGTATAATGCATGCTATCCGATTCTATGAAACCCTAGTATCCGCTGCCCATATTCCTATTTGCGCCACTTTAGGGTTTCGCCCCCCTTTAGGGGACCTTCAGAAGGGACCCTAGATGAGCTCCTCGGAGTTTGCCGGACCTAAGCCTTTGCGCGGGGAAAGGCAGCTACTACAACAAAGCTGAAAACACAAGCCCTTCAGGCCTCTTTTATAGAACAAGAGAGGGAGGGTCACATGAAAACCACATGAGGGAGTTGGAGAAGCCAACCACCCTCCTAACAACCTAAAAGAGGGTCAAGATGCCCTCTAACAACCACTAATAAACTGAAAAGAAACTAACAACTCAGCAGGAAGGTGTGGGCGTGACACAATCCGCAAGTGCACGAAAATGTCAAAGTATTACAAAAGATGTCGAATCCCATAGGGAACAAAGTCGAGTACTAGAAAATCCAATTCTTGATATCTAAGCTGATCAAAATAGGGTTTTAAGAACTTAAAATGAAAACTAAGTGAAACTGCAAACGAAGGAATTAAGCAACAACGGTAAGGAAAATATATGAGAGAGATATCGGGGCTATGGTTTCCACCACACTGACGATCTTAATTGCGTTTAAAAATATCAGTTACAAGGATTTATGATTTTGCACAAGAAATCTAACCCTAGGGTACAAGGTGCCCTCTCTCGAGTGTACACCCCGGTGTTTGCCTAGCATAGTCACCTACTCTCACCGTGGATCATTCTAGACAAACCTAATGAGTTTCATGGTAGATTATGAACCCTCAAGCGAAGACCAAGCACTCTCGTGTCGAGGCTTCGCAAGTTTCACAAAGAGGTTCCGTCGTTACGATCTTACTCTCGTTATGAATCATAACGACTAAGACATGTCAATACTTGGCCAAGGTAAATATCATGAAATAAGTACATCAAGTGAAATATGCTTACAATATAATCCAAATAACAGAATTACAACATGGATTGCAAATAAAAATCGTCAGCTGGCTTCAACCGAGCCCCGAAATATGGTTTACGCTACAATCATCATTGAAACGCTAAAAAATCTCTCTTTAAACATAGGAAAATCCTGGGAAAGAGTTTCTAAGAGGGAGAAGATGATAAACCGAAACAAATAACCAAGAATTGTCGTGTTCCAATGATCAGATCTCCAAAAATTGCCTCAAAGTCACCTATTCACCATGTTCTTCCACCCTAGCCATTTTGTAACATGATTTCTCAATGATTAGGGCATGAAAATTGGGGATTTCATATTCCTTGTAATCTCCTTCGAATCAGCTTTCCAAAGAGTCCTTACTTGCCAAATTTGGACTTGAATCGGGCCCAAAATCATTGAAAATCCGAATAGAGGTCGGGCTATCTAGAAAGCATCACGGGTGAACCCCGCCGGGTTCACCTACCAGTGAAGTTTGCTTTGAAGTTCTGTCGCGAAAGAAGCACCGGTGAACCCCGCCGGGTTCACCAACTAGTGAAGTGCACTGTGAAGTTCTGCGCAAGTTTCCTCGGATAGAATCACGGGTGAACCCCGTGGGGTTCACCTGGCGGTGAAGTCTACTGTGAGTTTCGGATACCTTTCACAACATCGGTGAACCCCACCGGGTTAACCTGGCAGTGAAGTGCGCTGTGGGTTTCATCCTTCGGCAAGATCACTGGTGAACCCCGTGGGGTTCACTTAGCCGTGAAGTCCAGAAAAAGCTCCGATTGAGCTCAAATTTGACAGGCAGCTTCGTCTTCTCATAAGGAATCACCCCATGCCCTTAGATTCTTTAAAAAGATTTTAAAATTGAGTGATTTTACCTGAAATTCCACAAGAGAGACGATAAGTGAAGATTTTGAAGCTTTTAAGTAAATAAGCCTTAGAGGAGTGTAATAACATTAAAATAGGCCTAAATTCATCATGGAATAATAATAAAAATCACTACTAAAATGCAAGGCATCAAATATTCCTCGACTTAAATCTTTGCTTGTCCTCAAGTAATAAAATAAGTTGAAATATATGCTTGGATGCTTGGTATAAGAATAATCTTTTGTGTTGAAGTTCGCACCCAAGTTTAGAATAACACTTTTTAGCAATCCAATATCCAATCAGAAGAAATCAACTAAAAGGGGTGTCTTAAGCATTCACCAGTCTGATCCCATAGTTTTTAGATGTCAATGAATTCAGAAAGCAGTAAACATGGGATTCAATCAAGCATACACAACACTCATTCCATTCCTATTCTTCCAATTCATAATATTGGGGTTAACTCAAATGTTTTATTCAGGATACGATACACTGATCATTGCATTATACTTCAACTCATATCCTTAGGTACCATTGCCAATTTTTCGCAATGCCAAGTAGAGGAGTCTTTTAATGAATTTTGGATTTTAATTCACATTTTTTAGATTTCAACTCATATCATTCGGTACCACTGCCAATTTTTTGCAGTGCCAAGTAGAGGAATCTAAGTGTGATTGATATTTTTTTAACACATATTTCAGAAGTCAACATATCATTTCTTTTAACAAATGCAGTGTCTCCCCAATAATAAAAAGGAATTCAAAGATTGAAAAGAGAATATGTATCCTCATATGAATCGAATGTAAATTGCAAGCCGAAATCAATTGAAGAATCATGAAAACGTTTGACCCACTTAATCAACAACCTAAAATCAATCCAATTAGAAAATTTCTGATTCATGGAACATATTGACATGACTATTGAGTAAATTTCTAACAGGTACTACATTCAACATGTCTTGATAAATTTCAACCAAAGATGCATTTAACATTAAGAATTTTGCAACGCTATCATTGGACAAGACTAGCATGACAGGTCATAATGAATCACTTATCGCAAAATTTGCAATATATGCCTTAAAACAACTTCATGCAAGCTCATTGGACCGCACAACATGTAAAAAGGATTGTAGCATAATACTAAAGCAGAAAAACAAGTGGTTCAAATATGTGTTATACACTGCAGAGGGTGGGGCCTGTAGATGTGGACCAGACCCACGAATAGTGGCATATAGGATACAATGCCAAAATAACATCCATCATAAAGTGTCACAAACCAAAACCATAGAAAGGCAAATGTAACATAAGAAAATCAAGACAACCGCATAAGAAACCGGAGTAAAGACAGCTCACCCGCTCTAAAATGTTGCATAGTCCTCTATGCAATATCGCATACTTGAGAGGAGAAGGTGGCGATGTTGAGTCCGGCAAGAGCTAGTGCCTCTTGCGTGATTTGGAGCTAGAAGCTCAACAGTTCCTGCCCTTACCACGCGAGGTATAATCGGGCTCGTCCTCCTCATCCGAAGAGATGGGAATGTGTTGTAAGTTTTCTTCGTTAAGGAAGGCGAGCCCATCATCCATAGTAGATAGCTTCTCCCAAATCGAGCTGAACATTGGGTGCTGTCGTTGCATCCTAGCTTCATTAGCTTCCCAACGTTTGCTCCTGTCATATAAAGGAGATGGAGGAATTGATGGAGGGGCCAACCCTGCCCCAAGGAGGTCTGGAAGGACTAGGAGGAAGCCCATCAGATATGGCTTTCCCTCCTAGGTCATCTTTCTTACCTTATTTGCACTTTCCTTATTTGCATTGAATAAAGCTCTAGTGCATTGTGTAGTTTCCTTATTTGCTTCTAGAATAGTCTACTGGCCTTTGTGTTAATAATTGGGCAGGTTATAGCCCAGCTCAAGGGAAGCTAGGAAGCTCAAGCTAAAGCCACTCAAGTAGAGCTCCAATTATGGAAGGAGGCACTTCAACTACTTCAACTAAAGACTCCAAGTTGAAGGGGCTTACAATCAATGCAACTCCACCTTCCATATCAACCTAGGCGCCACTCAATATGATGATGATTCGAATGCAAGAAATCAGCCCACAATTTAATGCGCCTAGCCATCAACAATCTAGATCCACAAATCAAGGGATCACCATTTAGATCCACAAATCAAGGGATCATCATCTAGATCCACAATTTGAGGAATCACCCTTGGAAACCTCTTAACCGCCCATGCTCTTGAAGGAAGATTTTCGAATTCAAATAAGTCCAAGGCATGAAGGCGCCATCTCATCCATGCAAACAAGGAAGGAGCTCATAAAGAATTCGGCTACAAGGAAGCTCCATCAAGAAAGAATTCGAAATTCAAAAGGGCTAAAGGAAATGTATTAAATGTCATTAATTTCTTCCTTAAACCTTATGATTGCGCCTAGGGTGAATTGTCACCCTTGCCCATGGCTTGTTGAGCCTATAAATTGTAACCTCCCCTCTCTTTGTCTATTAGTTGCCTAGTGAAAAGAATCCTTGTGTTAGCATTGGTGATTGTCGCCTAAGAGTATTCTATCTCCCCCCTTCTCTAAAGGGCCGAGCCCTTTCCCTTCTCCCCCCTTTCTTCTCAAGTCTTCAACGCAACTCAACCACTTGAAGGATCTTGCGCACCTTTGGAGGGACTCTAAGAAGCTTCATCCTTTGTCCTCGGCAATCAACAAAGACCCTTAGGGGTTCTTCACTTTCGGCTTGCATGAAGGCTACACCAACAAGACTTCAAATTCGGCTAAGTTCTTTCCCCTCTTCCATCTATAGATTCTAGAACTTGTTTTCTACACTAATCTAAACTTTGTTTGAAGGGGCGCAAGGACTTGGAGGACTCTTCACTAAGCGCAAGCTTTCTCCCCTCCCCCTCTCTCTCTTTAGTTAAGTGTTAAGGGAATTTGTGAGGCTTAACCTCCCCCTTAGTTTTGCTTTGTAATATGAATCCGTGGTGTGTGCGGATCTCGTTTGTCTGTGTTTGCTTGTAATGATGCAATACCTTCCATCAGAGTAGGACCGTTGAAGATCGGGACGATACGATCCTTCTATGCTCAAGGATCGCACTGTGAGTATTCCTACTTGTCTTTCAATTTGTAGGTAATTGCTATTTCTTTTAAGTAGTCTAAATAGTTTAGTGTCGTTTTCTTTATTTATAAAAATACAAAACATATTTTCCAACTCCGTTTAGCGTAATTTCGGTTTTTATCAAAAATACAAAAAAATATTTTCTGAAAGCGTTGTTTGAATGCTCCCTTACTTGTGAGTGATCCCACCTCCATCAGGAATCCATCTGATCAATTATCTCTCGCTGTTGAAGCTGCTCCTCCCTCATCTCCTGAAGAATGCCCATCATAGAATCTGAGGAGGAGCCGCCAAAGAAGAATGCGCCTGGGGCCGGTGGTGCAGTGTCTACAGGGTCAGGCTGAGGGTCTGCGATTGGCTTGATGTGCCAATTCTCTCGAACACACACGGTGGTGCGCTCTGGATTAGGCAATGGCAAGCAGAACTGGCTATCCTTGAACGTCATGCAGTAGGAGTCGCCCCAGTGGATGATGAGTCTCATGGAAATGCATGACTCAATCTTGAGCCGGTTGCTTCCACTAGCCTCAGCCATGCCGTAGGGAATGATCCCAAGAGAGACTATAAGTGGAGTAATAAGACCGCCAATGACTATCGCGCCCTTGCAGCAATGCGCGATGCGGCTGAATTGCTTTGACAAGTGAAATCTAGAATCAACCCTGAAAGTGTGAAGCATACACTATAAATAAAACAACTCTGACGGATGTACCATGCCGTCGCTCTCCCCATGCCCGAAGATGGTATGGGCGAGTACGCGGTGGACGTATCAGATGGCTGGATTGCAGATACTTGATGCTCTAGCGACTCTGGCTGAATAGATATGCTCATTTGTGATTGACTCCCAAAAGGCTTGCTCGCTGAACTCCGCCGGTACTTTGCGCGTGCAAGGCTCTGGGAAATCGTAAATATTGCAAAGCTGAGAGAGGGAGAGTGATGCAGGGACTATAGGAGGGTTAGTCCTTAATGCCGTCCTCTACGGTGTTTACACAATGCATAGAAATCGTGAGAGGGTCTTGAGATGAGGGAAGTCAAATCGCTCGGCCAGTATAGCAAGAAACATGAGAAATCGATGCAAATTCGTTTTGAGGCAATACTAGTGCGAGAGAAATCCAACGGCACCCAAAATTACTGAAATTTACTCACTAACCTCTAGAGCAATTTTAAGCAAAGCATGAACAGGGGTTGCGGATCGCGGGGTCAGCTCGCGCGCCTATGCACCTGTGATCAAACCAACGAATAGGGAAACCATCCACGACTCCGACCCTCGGATGCTCGTGGGTGAGAGGGAGAATGAAAACACAACTCGGAAATAATGTGTAAAAACAGGCGAACCTGACCCACCCGGATCGGTGGGATTTACTTCTCAAAAGCAGGAAACACAAGCAGGAAATCGAGTCGAGACACCGGTCGCCGACTCTAACAAACTTCGAAGACGAGGCTACTTCGTCTTCCACACACGCTAGAGGCACATTCGCTCACCAGGAGAACTCTACTTCTAAGAGAACTAAAGAACACAACACCCCAGCCTCCTCTTTTATAGAACAAGAGGGGAGGGAACAAGACAAAGCAAAAAAAGATAAACTACTTTAACAACTAACTACTCTTGCAGCCCACAAAGTAGTCAAGCTGCAACTACAAGACAAAAGCAAAACAAACTTCTACCTAATATTCTATGAAGCTGGCGCATGGTATTCTGGTCTTCGTACGGAGGCGGTTGGGCAGTCAGACGCGTTCGGTGCATACTGCGACAAAGCAGCAGAATTTGGACGTTGGGCTGGGTTACGACGGATGTGGCACGCTCTTGGGCTGTGTTGCTAAGATGATTGTGTGGCCCCTCCAGTGTTGGGCCTTCAGGTGGACATCCGCCCATGCCCTTGGACAGAAGGGCCTCGGTGTGGATCAACAATGGGCTAATAACTCCTACGAAACGATCCGGTGGTCGAGAGGTTCGTTGAGATCGCCATACCTCCACCTTGATGGGCTCCTTTAGGTCTTCAAGAGGTGTAGCAACATGGTAGGGTGGGTTGTATACATCGAAGTGGGGTCGTCGAGGCAGTTCTGCAGCTTCGGGTGGCTGTCTGCAGGAGTCACGGGGTGTGACTTTCGTCACCGGGTGACCCGAGGAACATGCTGTGGAAAATTGTCGGCAGGAGTCACGGGGCGTGACTTTCGTCGCTGGGTGACCCGAGGAACATTCTGTGGGATTTCTGACTTGTGCATGTGGTGCCGCTTCCGATTCGTAATTGCGTCGGGGAGTCGCGCGCAGAAGTCACGGGGCGTGACTTTCGTCGCCGGGTGACCCGAGGAACATTCTGTGGAAAATCGGACTTGAGCACCCGGTGGTTGTCTGCAGGATCCACGGGGCGAGGTTATCGTCGCTGGGTGCCCCGAGGAACTTTCTGTGGAAAATCGGACATGTGCATGTGAAGTCACTACTGATTCGAGCGGCTGTCTGCAGGAGTCACGGGGCGTAACTTTCGTCGCCGGGTGACCTGAGGAACTTTTTGTGGAAAATTTTTTGGGCACCATTGGGGCCAGATCTTCCCCTTCTTTCATGTCGTATGCTCCTGCATCAGCTTCCGCTGCGTGCTCTGAGGAGTTCTCCTCCGGAGAACTAGAGGGTAGAGGCTCGTCGGGGTCCGATGGCTCCTCCAAAGGACCGAAGAAAAGGGAGGAGGTCCGCCACATTGAAGACTGGATGGATGCCTGATGACACCAAAATATATAGTATATTTTGTATCATTTTATGTATCTTTTCATGCTAAATTGAGGATCTTTTTGCTTATTTTTATACTGAATTTATCGAATATTGCAAAGTCTATCTCTATTTTGGTTTTTCATGATTTTCAGGTAAAAAGGCACTATTTTGAGGAGTTTTCAAGCAAAATCAAACACATAGAAGAATCACCATCATCAAGAGGAGATCACCCAAGAAATTTCACACAAAACGGAGCAACTCAGCAAATTACGGTAGTGCCGTAATCCATTTTACGGTACCATAATTCCAGACAGTACCGTAAAATCCGAGCCCTGCCGTATTTTGAGAAGTTTCCAAACAGAAAGATTTTTTGGATTTTACGGCACCTGCTGTAAGCAATATTACGGTACCGTATTTCGGAGAGCTTCAGAACAGAAACTTCACCCAATTTTACGGCACTACCGTAAGAAACTACACGGGCCGTAATTCCCAGACGTTCGCTAATAGAGAGTTCACCCGATTTTACGGCATGACCATAAATGATTCTACGGTACCGTATTTCCTAGGCGATTTAGACCAGAGAACTCAGCCAATATTACTGAAAGTTCCATTAATAGGGGGGGCAAAACCCTAATAGGCGCATATCAGAACTTGCAATAAGAGGAAATTAGGGTTTCTAAGATCGCATGGATGAATATATGATCAACTTTAATAACATGTACAGATCGAGAAGGGGATCATACCAATGCCATTTCTGGATGGCGACTTGGAATCAAAAAGAAGCGTGTGCTTCTTCTTTAAAGGCACCGCACACAAGGTGATAGATCGCTTCCTCCTTGTTGTTCCTTATGCTAGTAAGGATCTCCAAGTCTCCTGATCGCTGAAGGGAATGAGATTATGAGATAAGTTCTCTCCTTGGCCGAATACCTCTCTCCACACTCATTTTTATGAGTCACACGAGAGCAAGAGAGAAAGAGGGGCGAGAATAGGGGCGATCCCTCGAACGTGAGGCGTGCTACCTATTTTGGAAAGCATGACTTCCAAAATAGTAAAAACTCATACGTTCAAGTGTTCACGCTCAGTGAACAAATCGCAATGTTCTCCCCTTTGAACCATGCGCTCACTTGATGAGCCGGTTCAATTACATTTGGTTCAAAGACCAAATCAAACCAAGCATTGGTCTAGATCAAATTAAACCATAAGGCTCAAGATCTAACCATTCATCTCTTGATGCTCTTGATCTCACCGATCTAGCATCATTTCTCTCGATCGAAGCTTACCGATCTCAAGCTCTAATCAATCAAACATGATCAGACCAGATCTCACTTACAATCAGAGTTTAAATCCCTTTAAACTGAACCAAAACAATTCAGTCCACACGATCTGACTTAAGTAAGCCATATCATCAAATTGTGCGACCCTAAGGGTTTCCTTTAAATGTCGGTAATGATAACTTACGTTATCACGATCAGTGAGGGGTATCTAGCAATACATCACTGTCTCCCGATATAAAGGAAAGAGTCTTCCAAGACTACACCCAAACCACAGCACAAGTGTGAACCCAAGTCACTTGACATATGTGTTTCCTTTGCCACTGGATGTTCTTATTGGACAAGCGTGTCAAGCCTGAAATTCCAATATGATGAGAATGATTAGATCAGATGAACATAGTCATCTGGGTATGGCCATACACTTTCTCAACCATCTCATCCAGGGGGGCCCCTTCAGAACATCACACTCCAACAAGGAGACGACAATCCTATATCTATCACTAGTGCCCTAACATGACTCATGCTCATTATCCAAGATAGTCTATAACCATTATGTTTCAAATGATATTGAACTACCTCAAAACAATGCCAATCATCATTTAGAAACACAAGTGATCTCAAGTCAGAGGAAATATGCCACTTGTTTGCATATAAGGATTATTCACATTGTGACAAGCAATCGAATATCCTAAGTAGGGTCTGTCCAGTACATCCAATGTACCCATGAGTCTACATCTTATTCCATGCTCGAAGCATCCTATAAGATTAGAACACATATTAGTCTCAATCATATCAAGGTTGTCACATGTTCACCAAGATATCTCGACTAAGGACAATACTGCATGTCAGCCAAGCTAAACACCATTGAGACATTATTCAGAAGTATACATATTGCAG
Organism: Costus lasius; assembly: GCA_027563935.2. Taxonomy (NCBI): domain Eukaryota; kingdom Viridiplantae; phylum Streptophyta; class Magnoliopsida; order Zingiberales; family Costaceae; genus Costus; species Costus lasius. Next base: position 89,503,289 of record CM050446.2, read on the forward strand.
CAGATAATGCAACAACCTGAATAACAACCATTGCCTTTATAAACATAGAGTTTATACTTGATACTGATACAATCCCAAGGCCTCAAACATTAGCCTTAAGGGCATACCCCAACAATCTCCCACTTGCACTTAATCTAATGGTTGAGAAATCTCAAACCCATATTATTACAGTGCTTCTCATGCTTCTGCTGCGCCAGAGGCTTTGTAAGCGGGTCAGCTAGATTGTCATCTGTATGAACCTTGCAGATCTTGATCTCTCCTCGATCAATGATCTCCCGGATCAAGTGAAACCTTCTCTGTATGTGCTTGGACTTCTGGTGCGACCGTGGTTCCTTTGCTTGTGCTATTGCTCCAGTGTTATCACAGAAGATAACCAAAGGATCTGCACTCGAAGGAACAACACCAAGTTCCTGAACGAACTTATGAATCCACACTGCCTCCTTGGATGCTTCTGAAGCTGCAACATACTCGGATTCTGTTGTGGAATCAGCAACAATTGATTGTTTGAAACTTTTCCACACCACTGCTCCTCCATTCAAGCTAAAAACATAGCCTGATTGCGATCGGAAATCATCCTGGTCAGATTGGAATGAAGCGTCAGTATATCCTTCAATACTGAGTTCTTCCTGACCTCCATAAATCAAGAACATATCTTTGGTCCTCCGAAGATATTTCAAAATGTTCTTGACCGCAATCCAGTGTGCCTTCCCTGGATTACTTTGGAATCGACTGGTCACGCTTAACCCGTAAGCGACGTCTGGGCGAGTACACAACATCGCATACATAATGGACCCAATAGCCGAAGCATAAGGCGTATTGTCCATTTCATCTTTCTCAGTCTGTGTTTGTAGACACTGACTCTTTGAAAGATTCAGACCATGTCTGACTGGAAGATATCCTCTTTTAGAATTTTCTAAATGGAATCTCTCCAAGACTTTATCGATGTAAGTACTCTGGCACAGCCCGAGAAGCCTCTTAGATCTATCTCTGTAGATCTTCACACCTAATACATAGGCTGCTTCTCCTAAATCTTTCATCTGGAAACATTTTCTTTACCATGCTTTGACGGCATGCAGTTCAGGAATATCGTTTCCAATGATCAAGATATCATCGCCGTAGAGGGCTAGGAAAGTAATCACGCTCCCACTAAACCTCTTATATACACACGGGTCATCTTCATTCTTGATGAAACCAAATTCATAGATTGATTCATCAAAACGAATATTCCAGCTTCTTGATGCTTGTTTAAGTCCATAAATGGACTTCTTTAATTTGCATATTTTATGACGATCTGATGGATTAGTGAAACCTTCAGGTTGTGTCATATACACATCCTCTTCTAGTTTTCCATTAAGGAAAGCGGTCTTCACATCCATTTGCCAGATCTCATAATCATAATATGCCGCTATCGCAAGAATAATCCGAATAGACTTGAACATGGCTACAGGAGAGAAAGTTTCATCATAATCTATCCCGTAGATTTGTTTGAAACCTTTCGCAACTAGCCTGCCTTTATAGGTAACCACGTTACCATCCATGTCTATCTTCTTTTTGAAGATCCACTTATAGCCTATAGGGATTACTCCCGGAGGCGGATCAACCAAATCCCAGACTTGGTTATCTGACATGGAGTCCATCTCGGCTCGCATAGCTTCAAGCCATCTTGCTGATTCTGGTCCACTGACCGCATCCGCATAAGTGAGGGGTTCATCATCAATGATGTAGACTCCGTCATAGCGTTCAGGCTGTCGACGGATCCTTCCCGATCTACGCGGTTCCCGTGATATCTGAGCCTCAGGTTGAACATCAACCTGTTCTATTGGCTCAGGCTCATCCAACTGAGTTTGACTACTTTGTCCTTCGTCTGGATTCTCATCCAGCCTTATTTCTCTCCCACTGGCCTCTTGCAGAAGAAATTCTTTCTCAAAAAAAATAGCCGTCCGAGCAACAAATACTTTGTTCTCTTTGGGATCATAGAAATAATAACCCTTAGTTTCCTTAGGGTAACCGACAAAGATACATTTCTCAGATCTGCTCTCTAGTTTCCCAGAGGTGAGCTTTTTGACATAAGCCTCGCAACCCCAGATCTTAATAAATGTCAAGCTCGGCTGTTTTCCATACCATAACTCATATGGCATCTTTGAAACGGCCTTGGATGGCACTCGGTTTAGTACCTTTGCAGCTGTTTCCAGTGCAAATCCCCAAAAGGAGTAAGGTAGAGTAGCCTGACTCATCATAGAACGAACCATATCCAGTAAGGTTCTATTTCTCCTCTCGGACACACCATTCCATTGCGGTGTTCCTGGCGGAGTGAGCTGTGAGATAATCCCACACTCCTTCAGATAGTCAGTAAACTCATGACTCAAGTATTCTCCACCTCGATCTGAATGAAGTGCCTTGATTTTCCGGCCTAGCTGATTCTGTACTTCATTTTTGAACTCTTTGAACTTGTCAAAAGATTCACTTTTATGTCTCATTAGATAGACATAACCATACCTACTGAAATCATCAGTAAAGGTAATGAAGTATGAATAGCCACCTCTGGCATGTTTACTAAATGGCCCACACACATCACTGTGAATGAGGTCAAGTAAACCTGAAGCCCTTTGACCTTTATTAGAAAAAGGGGACTTCGTCATTTTACCCATTAAACAAGCTTTGCATGTATCAAGCTCCTCATAGGAGAATGATCCCAGCAGTCCATGGTCATGCAACCGCTTAATGCGCTTCTTGTTAATGTGGCCTAAACGACTATGCCATAGCAAGGTGCTGTCATCAGCATACTTGGCTTTCTTATTATCAATTTGTTATACAGAATATTCCATGTCCAACATGAATAACCCATTGTTAATCGACCCAGTAGCATAAACAATATTATCAAAAGAAATATAACACTTTGAAGTTTTGCATTCAAAGGAAAACCCTTTCCTGACAAGAGCAGGAATAGAGATAATATTCTTAGTTATGCTTGGTACAAAATAACAATTGTCCAGTTCTAATACAAGACCAGATGGTAAAGAGATGTGATATTCTCCTACAGCAACAGCAGCTACCCGTGCCCCGTTTCCTACTCGTAGGTCCACCTCATGCTGTCCCACCTGTCTTCTTCTCTTGAGTTCCTGTACATTTGAACAAATGTGAACTCCACATGCAGTGTCCAACACCCATGAAATAGAAGAAGAAGATACCATGACTTCAGTCACGAAAATACCTGAGCTAGAAGCGAAAGACTTGCTTCCCTTCTTGTCTCCTTGGAGCACTTTACAGTCCTTCTTCCAGTGACCCAGCTGGCCACAATGGAAACATCTGTATTCCTTCGACCGCTTTATCTTTTGTTTCAGAGCCTTGTTGTAGCACTTGATAGGGGTTTTGCCCTTCTTCCCCTTCTTCTTGTTCCTAGAAGGAATCATCAAGACAGAGGTGTTGGGGTATGCCCTTAAGGCTAATGTTTGAGGCCTTGGGATTATTTCAGTATCATGTATAAACTCTATGTTTATAAAGGCAATGGTTGTTATTCAGGTTGTTACAGTATCTGCTGTCATATGTATACTTCTGATTAATGTCTCAATGCTGTTCAGCTTGGCTGACATGCAGTATTGTCCTTAGTCGAGATATCTTGGTGAACATGAGACAGCCTTGATATGATTGAGACTAATATGTGTTCTAATCTTATAGGATGCTTCGAGCATGGAATAAGATGTAGACTCATGGGTACATTGGATGTACTGGACAGACCCTACTTAGGATATTCGATTGCTTGTCACAATGTGAATAATCCTTATATGCAAACAAGTGGCATATTTCCTCTGACTTGAGATCACTTGTGTTTCTAAATGATGATTGCCATTATTTTGAGGTAGTTCAATATCATTTGAAACATAATGGTCATAGACTATCTTGGATAATGAGCATGAGTCATGTTAGGGCACTAGTAATAGATATAGGATTGCCGTCTCCTTGTTTGGAGTGTGATGTTCTGTTGGGGCCCCCTGGATGAGATGGTTGAGAAAGTGTATGGCCATACCCAGATGACTATGTTCATCTGATCTAACCATTCTCATCATATTGGAATTACAGGCTTGACACGCTTGTCCAATAAGAACATCCAGTGGCAAAGGAAACACATATGTCAAGTGACTTGGGTTCACACTTGTCCTGTGGTTTGGGTGTAGTCTTGGAAGACTCTTTCCTTTATATCGGGAGACAGTGATGTGTTGCTAGATACCCCTCACTGATCGTGATAACGTAAGTTATCGTTACCGACATTTAAAGGAAACCCTTAGGGTCGCACAATTTGATGATATGGCTTACTTAAGTCAGATCGTGTGGACTGAATTGTTTTGGTTCAGTTTAAAGGAGTTTAAACTCTGATTGTAAGTGAGATCTGGTCTGATCATGTTTGATTGATTAGGGCTTGAGATCGGTAAGCTTCGATCGAGAGAATTGATGCTAGATCGGTGAGATCAAGAGCATCAAGAGATGAATGGTTAGATCTTGAGCCTTATGGTTTAATTTGATCTAGACCAAGGCTTGGTTTGATTTGGTCCTTGAACCAAATGTAATTGAACCGGCTCATCAAGTGAGCGCATGGTTCAAAGGGGAGAACATTGCGATTTGTTCACTAAGCGTGAACACTTGAACACATTGAGGGTTTACTATTTTTGGAAGTCATGCTTTCCAAAATAGGTAGCACGCCTCACGTTCGAGAGCATTGCTCTATTCTCGCTCGCATCTTCCTCTTGTCGCTTCTCCTCTCTCGTGTGGTGAGTCTTGACGCCAAGGAGAGGACTTGACAAAGCCTAGAGATCATCTCAACCTCCTTCACGCGATTAGGAGACCTTGAAGCTTTGCTAGCACAAAGACGCCAAGGGAGTAGTCATCTTCACCTTGTGTGCGTCACCTTTGGAGGAGAGCCGCTCGCCCTCTTCTTCCAAGTCTATTACAACCCACTTAGTAAGCAAACTATTTATTAACTTGGTGAGCCGATTTGCAACATGGCCCAATCTATTAAAATGCTTAAGCCCAAGTTAACAATAGCAAGCCCACTAAGCCTTATAAACCACATAATAGTTTCTCCCACTTGCAATGTGGGACTATATTCGGGGTATTACAATCTCCCCCACTTAAGACTTGACGTCCTCGTCAAGCCCAAACCTTAACACATGCCCAAGAATCATCCCTTAGTCGGCAGCATGTGAGGTCAGCCCAAAGGTGGCTCCACCATCCTCGGTAGCCCTTTCCTATTAGAATCTCACCATGCTTAGGACTAAGTTTTGCTCTGATACCATTTTGTCACATCCCGTTATCTTAACCCCAAACAAGCAACACAAGTCATGAAAGATACAGGATGTTATCATACAAGATCGACGCACATGCTAGGTAAAACCAAGTTCAGGAAATCACGATCTGAAAATTTCCAAAATTCATACATACAATCTCCAAGAAACACAAATTTCATAAATGTACCTGCCACCACGCAATCCTTGCACTAGACATATGCAAGGCAACAGTTATATCAAATCCGATGGCATAAATACAATTCGATTCGAAATTCAAAGCAAAGCCACAAAATCGATTTTATAAACTCATACCAAACACTGAAACCAGGCCAAAGCCCGCGGTGACACAAAAAATCAAACTCTTAAAACTGCCACAACCGGCAACATAATATCACATAGTTTAGCCACACTGGCAACACAAGTTCTCATAATTCACACAGTTCACATAGTTCATATAGTTCATATAATTCGTATGGTTCGGCCACAACCGGCCCCAGATAATTAAGCACAAAAATTCTTAAACGGCAGACTAGCATAATATCCACGCCAATGCTAACTCAAGAATTACGCCCCTGCTCTATGCCTGTAAATAGTGAGGGGTGAGCTACACAGCCCAGTGAGTGGATAGTCTAAATCGACCATCCATAACATACACTCAAAAATATATGCAGATTATTTTAAAAACATATAACTTTAAAAAAACATATAACAGAATATTGTGTCAACATATAACAATAATTAAAGCACAGAACTCAACAAAGTTAAAGAACAGACCTCATATAAAACAGTCAGGTGTACACTGCTAAGACATCATTGTCACCATAGGGTAACCAGGGTTCTAGAGCTATACTCTAAACCAACTAAACATACCAACCACTTAATTAACCTAGTTGTCCAGCATATTCAGTAGTGACCATTATGGTCTAACCCGGCTTTGGCCTAAGCACTGGGAGACTGCAAATCACATGCAACATATAGATGGACGGTGTGTAGATTCAAGAGGTGGCCCCCGCCAGGTCACGACGTGGCACTTTGCTCTACGATCACCCCATAACACAAAAATCTAAGCGTCTAAGAGTGATGACATCAAGAGGTGGCCCCTGTCTGACCAAGACATGGCACTTTGCGTCTTATATCACCCGTTCTCCCAAAGGGTTCCTACTGGACAACAATAGACACATCTTATATCTTATTTCACAACGGTGGACTCCTAAGTGTCAACTAGACTCTAGGATAGTCATCACAATAATCACAACAGGCAGGCTGAACAACAACCCCCTCACATATCACAATAATCACATTAGGCAGGCTGAACAACAACCCCCTCACATATCACAATACAGGGCTGAAATTCAAACCCTTAACATATCACATATAGACTATCCCCTTGAGTTTAAGGTAACACTTAGCCTTAGCCCTATCCATTCCATGACCATAATACATAATATTCAAAAATCACATAATATTCAAAAATCACAGAATATTCAAAAATCACATAATGTAGTGTAGTCCTTAGGTTTCATGCTGATCAGTTCAGTGTAGCCTTGCTAAGTTATCACCCAAATTTCTCAAACAAGGACACATAGCTATAAATATATAACCATAAACATATAACATGCTACACTCATGAAGAAACATTCATAAATTGCAATTAACAAGCATCTATAATATCAACATAAAATTAAAACGTGTATTCTTATAAACTACTTTACAATTTGCCACAAGTAAACATGTTAACTACCAATATCAAGATTTCGGTTCTCATAAACAATTATCAAGATTTCGGTTCTCATACATATTATCAAGATTTCGGTTTTTAGGTTTTCATGGAAAATACTCTAAATTCGGTTTTCATGAAGAACATCTTAATTTCTATTTTCATGGAAAAATACCCTAAATTCGGTTTTCACGATAAACACACTTTGCATAATTCGGTTTTAACATGGTAAATTTTCCAAGAATTCAAGTGTATCATTTGATAGATCAAATAAGACATTCCACTCACCTCTTAACCGTGAACACCAAGGTGAAAATCCTCTACAAAGAAATCGTCTAAAGCCTTTAAACCGCCCAAAGAGTCTCCAAGAACTCGCCAAGGAAGTTTCTTCACCTCAAGGAAAATTCGCCAAGGGAAGAAGATGGAGAAAATCGCCTCAAGAACTCTTCAAGAATCGCCACTTCTTCTCAAGCCGTCGCCCAAAATTTCTCCCAAGCCAAAAACACCAATTTCCTACCCTAACCGAGATTACCCATCTAAAATTTTGGTTTATCCAATTTTAAACCCGTTAATCATAATTCAAATAGGGTTTAACCCATTTAACTAACTAATTCGAATTTTAAATCTAATATCCATCTAATTTAAGTGTAACCCAATAACCCATAGTTTAAGTGAAAATCCAATAAGGGTTAAACTAACATCCAATAAGCTAGTTAACTAATTAAATTTAACATCCATTAAGCTAATTAACGTCCAACAAAATTAACAACCAATAATCTCTAATCTAATTAACTATAAATTAACAACCAAAAATCTCTAGTTAATTAACTATAAATTAACAACCAAAAATCTCTAGTTATTTAACTATAAATTAATAACCAATACATAGAAAAATATCACAGTCAATAATTTTATTTAAATCATGAACAAAATATCACAGCCAACGAGTTTATTTAAATCAAAATAATGCTTACCAGGACTTAAGATCCTTGGATCTTACATCCCTCCCTCCTTATAAAGCTTTAGTCCTCTAAAGCTCAATTCATATCATCAAAGAGATAAGCATAAAACTTTCTCATATCAGCTTCAGTCTCCCAAGTCGCCTCCTCAACCGACTGATTTCCCCAGATAACCTTTACCAAAGGTATAGACTTGTTCCTCAGAACTTTATCCTTCCTATCAACAATCCGGAGAGGTCTTTCCTCAAAGGTCAAATCACTCTGAATCTGAAGAGGTTCCAACTCCAACACATGAGATGGATCAGGATGATATTTCCTCAACGCAGAAACATGGAACACATTATGTACATGATCCATAGCAGGAGGTAAAGCTAACCGGTAAGCCATTGGACCAACTCTCTCAATAATGTCAAAAGGTCCTACAAACCTAGGGCTCAGCTTGCCCTTTCTGCCAAACCTCATAACACCCTTAGTAGGTGACACCTTTAAGAAAACATGATCCCCTACCATAAACTCCAAGGGACGACGACGGTCATCAGCATAACTCTTCTGTCTGTCCCGAGAAATCTTCAGTTTATTCTGTATCTCTCTGACCTTATCAGTAGTCTCCTGAACTGCATCAGATCTCAAAATCATTCTGTCACCAGTTTCCTCCCAACACAAGGGAGTCCTACACCTTCTCCCATACAAAGCCTCATAAGGAGCCATCTGAATACTGGAGTGGAAACTATTATTATAAGTAAACTCTATCAAAGATAGATCCCGGTTCCACTCAGAACTCCAATCAACCACATAAGCCCTCAACAGGTCATCTAGAGTCTGTATAGTACGCTCCGTCTGGCCATCAGACTGAGGATGGTATGCTGTACTAAAACTCAACTTAGTACCCAAACCTTCCTGTAAGCTCTTCCAAAATCTGGACAAAAACCGAGAGTCCCTATCAGACACAATATCGACAGGCACTCCATGCAGTCTGACTATCTCATCAATGTACAATCTAGCCAGTCTCTCTAGAGGATAAGTCATCTTGATCGGAAGAAAATGGGCTGATTTAGTGAGTCTATCAACAATCACCCAAATAGCATCATGACCCAATCTGGTTCTGGGCAAACCACACACAAAATCCATACTGATGCATTCCCACTTCCACTCAGGAATAGGAAGGGGCTGCAACAAACCACCAGGCTTCTGGTGTTCAGCCTTTACCGTCTGACAGGTTAAACACCTAGAGACAAAATCAAATACTTCTTTCTTCATACCCGGCCACCAAAAGCTCTTCTTGAGGTCCTGATACATCTTAGTTACACCAGGATGTAGAGAATACTTGGAGTTATGGCTGTCCTCCAATATTTCTTTCCTCAAGCTCGGTTCCTCAGGGACACACACCCTTCCACGAAACCGAAGAACACCATCATCAGACAAGCTAAAATCCTGGACTGTACCCGCAACCAAACTATCCCTGATCTGAACTAATTTCGGATCCACTGACTGCTGATCTCTGATCTTCTGCAACAAAGCAGACTGTACTCTGAGGAAAGCCACATAACCCGACTGAACTTTAGGAGAAACACTGATCCTGAGATCTCTGAACTCCTGCAGTAACTGCCACTCACTGACCCATAAAGCAGCTACTGAAGTAACTGGATGTCTGCTCAGTGCATCAGCCACTACATTGGCCTTTCCAGCCTGATACTGAATAGAGAAGTCATAGTCTTTGATCAACTCCATCCATCTTCTTTGTCTCATGTTCAACTCCTTCTGAGTGAAGATGTACTTGAGACTCTGGTGATCAGTGAACAGATCAAACTCCTGACCCAACAAATAGTGACGCCATATCTTCAGGGCAAAGACTACGGCCGCCAACTCTAAGTCATGAGTAGGGTAGTTCAACTCATACTCCTTCAGTTGTCTCGAAGCATAGGCTACCACAGAACCCTTCTGCATCAAGACACAGCCCAACCCTTTGCCTGAAGCATCCGTATAAACAGTAAACCTTTCCCCATCACTAGGAATAATGAGGATCGGTGTACTAGTCAACCTTCTCTTCAGCTCTTGAAAGCTCTCTTCACACTTGTCATCCCAAATAAACTTGGCCTCCTTTCTGGTCAATTTAGTTAAAGGACCCGCCAGCTTGGAGAATCCCTCAACAAACCTCCGGTAGTAACCTGCTAGACCCAGAAAACTTCTGATCTCAGTAGCACTAGTCGGTCTTCCCCAATCAAGGATGGCTTGCACTTTAACTGGATCCACAGACACCCCCTGACCAGAAATCACATGCCCCAGGAAACTGATCTTTTCTAGCTAGAACTCACACTTACTAGCCTTGGCATATAATCGATTCTTCCTCAGAACCTCCAGCACTCTGCGCAAGTCACTGACATGATCCGAAGTAGTCCGTGAGTATACCAAGATATCATCTATAAAGACTACCACACAAGAGTCAAGCAACTCATGAAATACCCTGTTCATCAAATCCATGAAGACAGCAGGTGCATTCGTCAGTCCAAAAGGCATAACTAGAAATTCAAAATGCCCATACCTGGTCCTGAAAGCAGTCTTAAATATATCCTCATCCTTGACCCTAAGCTGGTAATACCCTGATCTCAGGTCAATCTTAGAGAACACTGTCGCTCCTTGTAATTGATCAAATAGATCATCAATTCTGGGAAGAGGATACTTATTGTTGATAGTCACTTGGTTCAGTTGCCTGTAGTCTATACACATCCTCAGGGTTCCATCTTTCTTCTTTACAAACAGCACTGGCGCTCCCCAGGGAGAAGCACTAGGCCGGATATACCCTTTCTCTAGCAATTCCTCCAGTTGTTTCTTAAGCTCGGCCAACTCTGAAGTAGCCATACGGTAAGGAGCTCTGGAGATAGGTGCCGTACCTGGCGCCAACTCAATGCCAAACTCTACTTCTCTAATTGGTGGCAAGCCTGAAAATTCCTCAGAGAACACATCAGGAAACTCTTTCACCACCGCCATCTAAGTCAAATCAGAAGTAGAATCATCCTACACCTTAACATGTGCAAGATAACCCTTGCACCCACTAGCAAGCAACTTCCTGGCCTGTAGGAAAGATATCACATGTGGTCCTTGGTCTGACACTAGACCTCTCACAAAAATCCGATTTCCATCAAGTAAATTCAGGGTGATTACTTTCTCAAAGCAATCCCCAGTGGCATGATGTGAGGATAACCAATCCATACCTAGGATGACATCATAATCTTGCATGTCTAAAAGGATTAGATCCACAAGAAACTCATAACACTCTACATGCACTACACAATTAGCACAAACAGTGTCTGTAGATAATGATTTTCCTAAGGGAGTACTTACAGACACAACATAATTCATCACCTTAGGCAACACAGGTAAACATGCAGCAAATTTAACAGATACAAAAGATAAATTTGCACCAGGGTCAAATAAGATGCGAGCTAACAGATCAAATACAAATAAGGTACCTTCCACGACGGATCGGGAAGCTCGTGTATCCTTCTCAGCCACAGCATAAACTCGGGTCTGGACTGTAGGCTTATCTGCGCCTCTCTGCTGCATCTCTGGTTCTTTGCAGTCCTTGACCATGTGCCCAGGTTTCTTACACCTGAAGCATACACCATTCTTCTTATAACAGTCCTTCATTAGATGTCCCTTGATCCCACAATAATTGCAAGTTCGGTCCTCTATGTTACTGTTCCTTACATCCCTTGCATCCCTGGACTGCTGCGGTACATCCCTGAACTGCTACGGTGCCTTGTAAGAGTAAGGCTTATACCTGCTCTTCTTGTAGTCCTTATGCTTAGGGTACTTCTTACCCTTGCCGCCATTACCATACTGAGGAACTGTCGCCTCAATTGCAGGAATCACAGTCGCGGCAGCATTAGAACTCCTCTCAGATATATATCTCTCTATGGTGCGTGCTCGCCCAACAGTCTCAACGTAAGTCTCCAAGTGTTGAGCACCAACCTGCTCCCTAATGTCCCATCTGAGACCTCTGAGAAACTTAGTAGCCCTCCTCTTTTCAGTGTTTATCAGGTGAGGGGCATACTTTCCCAACTTAGTGAACCGCAACTCATACTGGTCCACAGTCATATCACCCTGCTCCAGGTGAATAAATTCCACCTCTCGGTCCTCCACCAAGCTATCAGGGAAGTACTTCTCATTAAATCGAGACAAGAAGTAGGGCCAATCCACTGTTTCATGTTTTTCTTCAGCTAGCCTCACAACGCCCTTCCACCACTCATCTGCGTCACCACGCATCATATAGGTGGCCAGACACAGCTTGTCCTCATCCGAGCAATGCATAACTTGGAAAATCTTTTCCAAGACCAACTGCCAGTTCTCTGCAGTACTTGATTCCGAGCCCCCATAAAAAGAACTAGGACCCAGTTTCTGGAATTCACTCACAAGTGAGGCATAGCGCCGGTGAGCTCCCTCCTGAGAGTCATCCCCCACCACCCGGGTAGTAGTCTGGGGTCTCTCCTGAGTCAACTGCTGCAAGAGCTATTGTTGCGCTTCTTGATGCTGAGTCTGTTGCTGCTGCAGCATCTGAGCTTGCCTCTCAATCATGGCACCCTGTTGCTGTACCATGCCTGTCAGAGCCTCAATAGCCCTTGAGAAATTCGGGGTCTGCTCATCCTCGCCGCTAGCATTTCCTCTAGTTCGCACCATCTTAAGTTCCTACACACACATACCACAGTAAGGAAAACAAACATAAACCTATCAGGTGTCTAGCAATACACAAACATGTTTTCCCCCGAACTAAGTTTTAGCTAGTCAACTCCTCTGATACCATTTATTACAACCCACTTAGTAAGCAAACTATTTATTAACTTGGTGAGCCGATTTGCAACATGGCCCAATCTATTAAAATGCTTAAGCCCAAGTTAACAATAGCAAGCCCACTAAGCCTTATAAACCACATAATAGTTTCTCCCACTTGCAATGTGGGACTATATTCGGGGTATTACTGTTGGGGTATGCCCTTAAGGCTAATGTTTGAGGCCTATGGGAATGTATCTGTATCATGTAATAAACTCTTAAGTTTATAAAGGCATGGTTGTTATTCAGTTAGCTACATTGTCTGCTGCAATATATGTTCCTCTGAATAATGTCTCAAAGCTGTTCAGCTGGACTGACATGCTATTATGTCCTTAGTCGATATATCTTGGTGAACATGAGACAGCCTTGATATGGTTAAGACTAATATGTGTTCTAATCTTATAGGATGCTTCGAGCATGGAATAAGATGTAGACTCATGGGTACATGGGATGTACTGGACAGACCCTACTAGGATGTTCAATTGTTTGTCACAATGTGAATATTCCTTGATTGCGACAAGTGGCACATTTCCTCTGACTTGAGATCACTTGTGTTTTCTAAATGATGATTGTCATTGTTTTGAGGTAGTTCAATATCATTTGAAACATAATGATTATAGACTATCTTGGATGGTGAGCTTGAGTCAGGTTAGGACACTAGTGATAGACATAGGATTGCCGTCTCCTTGTTAAAGGAGTGTGATGTTCTATAAGGGCCCCCTGGATGAGATGATTGAGAGAGTGTATGGCCATACCCAGGTGACAGTGTTCATCTGATCTAATCATGCTCATCATATTGGAGTTACAAGCTTGACAGGCTTGTCCAATAAGAACATTAAGTGGCAAAGGAAGTATGCATGCCTAGTGAATTGGATTCACACTTGTGCTGTGGTTTGGGTGAAGTCTTGGAAGACTCTTTCCTTTATATCGGGAGACAGTGATGTGTTGCTAGATACCCCTCACTGGTCGTGATAACGTGAGTTATCGTTACCGACATTTAAAGGAAACCCTTAGGGTCGCACAATTTGATGATATGGCTTCTTTAAGTCAGATCGTGTGGACTGAATTGTTTAGTTCAGTTTAAAGGGGTGTTAAGCTCTGATTGCGAGTGAGATCTGTTCTGATCATGTTTGATTGATTAGGGCTTTAGATCGGTAAGCTTCGATCGAGAGTTATGATGCTTGATCAGTGAGATCTAGAGCATCAAGAGATCAACGGTGATCTTGAACCTTGTGGTTCAATAAGATCGACCATTGCTTGGGCCGATTTGGTCTTAGACCAAAGTCACTTGAACCAGCTCATGTAATGAGCGCTTGGTTCAAATAATCGAAGAGAAGGAATTGCGGTTCACTTCATGTGAACGCATAACCGAAGTGAGTAATGGGTTACTATTTTTGGATAGCAACGCCCACGTTCATTACAAGGTGTTTACTCTATTGGCGATCATCACTCTTGAACGAAGTCTCCTTCCTTCTCGTGTGAAAAACTCTCTCGACGAGGGTAGAGAAACTTCTTCTTCGACAAGCCCAAGGATCTTATCCCCTCCATGCGCAAAGGACCCTTGAAGCTTTGCTAGCACAAAGACGACAAGGAGAGGCCATTCTTCATCGTGTGTGCGTCGACTAGGGAGAGGATCCCTTTCGCTCCTTGCTTCCAATACTTCATCCATAGATGGCGATGGTATGAATCTTATTGGCACTCGTAATCGTTTTTCATAGTTGAATATATATCATGCATAATGATCCCTAAAACCCCTATTTCCGCTGCGATGTAACACATGCGCCATTAGGGTTTTCTCGCTCCCCCTCCAAGGGGACTCCTGCAATTGGTATCAGAGCGAGGTTAAAATGCATGATAATATGTTTGCTGTGATTTGTGATCCTTGTATGCGCCATATTGCTAGATCTAGGCTACATGCGAACCTTTACTTGTTGTGTATTGTAGTTGACGCATGTAGTAAGGTAGCGCTTCTATATGTTCTTGTTGATGTTTTCTTAAAAACTCAAACGACTTGCGCGCACACCATTAGATCTAAGTGCCGCCTGCATTAAACCCTTAGACGGGTTATTAGGGTTGAAATCATCCCCTGTGTTAGATCCAAACAGTCTGATCAGACCATCTGACAGCCTGAATGGGTCGACCAGTTAGCACTTTGGCGCAAGCCTATGGTGGCTATAGGTCGACTGCAGACAGGTGTGTAGCGATGTTTGATTGAGACACCCAATGAACGCACCTGAGTTAGGCCCGGGGTCACGCCCGCTTGCCAGACCTCAGTGTGGTCGTTCAGCCCTGGCGCATGCATGGTTGACCTTATGGTCAACACAAGTCAGTTAGGACTTGGTGCATGCAAGGGCAGTGGATTTGACTAGGTTGGTTGAGTGGATCCCTAGTAATGGACCGTTGTAAGGTTGTAGGGGAAATAAGGAAAAAATTAAAATTGATCCCAAGGGGTTTTCGAAAATTTTAATTTTTATGATGGATCACATGATGCTGATTGGATGCATATGTTTGTCTATTTAGTCTTATGTGGGCTGCTCATATTAATTGTGTGCTGTGCTGGGGCCTGCGTGCCTGTATTAAATTGTAAATTAATTATTGTGATCTGCGCATCACTGTGTTTTAATTTATAAATGTTAGTGACCTGCGTGTCACTCTTGTCTAGATAGTTAAATTTGTAATTTAATTAGACAAGAGCACAAAGCACACTTGGCAGAGGCGCATGCAGCAGTGGCTGGACCAGGTGGGAGGTCCAGGGTTCGACTCTGGGACCAGGCGCAAATTCCTGGTGGGCGCACCTGTGCTGCAGATGGCGCTTGGGCCCAGGTTTGGGCCAGATGAGCAGCAAAAGACCCATGAAGAGCAAATGAAGACTTAAGTTAGGTTAAGGTCTTCTAGGGCTATGGGCTTTTACCACATAAGATACATGCTTTCTTTTATTGCTTAAATATTGGAATTGCATGATCAAATTATCTTCTGCTATCACCATAGGAATTGCATGATAGGCAAGAAGATAAAAGACCGTTAAAATCCAACGCTAAAATATCAAGCTCGTAAGCCTTCTGACGCGAAACCTCACTGTTCTGATTATCGTTGGAGCCGTGTTGTACCCACTCAGTGGGCACGTCCATCTATCTTCAGAGGGTGTGGGATTACACCTGTGTGTTACAGAGTAGGGATTTATCCCTTCTCGTTGCTCAGCATAGCACATGGTGGTCCAGGGAGTAGGTCGGGTCAGCTTGACCGTGTAGGCTACATATGTGGCGCATATGGTAGCACATGGAGGCAGCCATCTGTGGGATCAGAGACTGTGTTGTACCAACTCAGTTGGCACAGTCTGCTGGATTGCCCAGATGAAGGGGAATCGCACGGGTTGGCGATTGGCTGGGACGCCTACCAGAAACTAGTGCTTGTACTCTCTGTGCATCTTATCTCGCCTGAGCGGGACGCGGAGACCAAGTATGAAATCTGGATCCCATCTCACTAAAAGAGTTCTACTCTTTCGGGCTGTTTTGCTGGATTTTTCACGCCTGATAAAATAGTGAGAAAAAGAATCTTTCTTAAGTCCTGATCAATTCTTATACATTGATACTGACCTTGCTGTTCTTGCATTGTTGTAGATACCTGCAGCAACGAACACCATGAACTTCAATGTGCGATCCCTACTGGAAAGGGAGAAGTTTGCTGGGCCGAACTTCTCTGACTGGTTTGGACACCTTAAGATCGTTCTTAAGGCAGAGAGGAAACTGTATGTCCTCGAGACGGCGATACCGCCGCAGCCCGCTCCGAACGCCGCAAGGGCGGTTCGGGAAGCCTATGAAAAGCACGTCAATGATAGCATTGATGTCGCTTGCCTGATGCTAGCGTCTATGACGCCACCGCTGCAGCGTCAGCATGAGGATATGTCAGCTATACAGATTATAGCAAACCTCAAGATGCTGTATGCTGCACAGGCGAGGACTGAACGCTATAATTTGACTAAGCTCTTCTTTCAGAGCAAACTGGCTGAAGGGAGCCCAGTGGGAGCTCACGTGCTCAAGATGATTGGGCACAAGGAGGCTCTGGAGAAACTGGGGCACACCATCAACCAGGAGCTTGCTGTGGACATTATTCTGCAGTCTCTCCCGCCATCATTCGACGCGTTCATTATTAACTTTAATATGAACAAAATCGATTGTACGCCGGCAGAGCTGTTGAATATGCTCTTGACTACTGAGGAAACTCTGAAGGGTAAGCCTTCAACCTCTGTCTTGATGGTTCCTTCTAGGAACAAGAAGAAGGGGAAGAAGGGCAAGGCCCCGGTCAAGAATTACAGCAAGGCTCTGAAGCAGAAGATGAAGCGGTCCAAGGAATACAGGTGTTTCCACTGTGGCCAGCTGGGTCACTGGAAAAAGGACTGTAAAGCGCTCCAAGGAGACAAGAGGGGAAGCTTTGCTTCTGGCTCAGGTATATTCGTGACTGAGGTCATGTTTTCTTCTTCTATATCATGGGTGTTGGACACTGCATGTGGAGTTCACATTTGTTCAAATGTGCAGGAACTCAAGAGAAGAAGGCAGGTGGGACAGCATGAGGTGGACCTACGCGTTGGAAACGGGGCACGGGTTGCTGCTGTTGCTGTAGGAGACTACTTCATTTCTTTACCATCTGGAATTGTATTGGAACTAAACAGTTGTTACTTTGTTCCCAGTATAACTAAAAATATTATCTCCATTCCTGCTCTTGTCAGGAAGGGATTTTCCTTTGAATGCAATATTTCAAAGTGTATTTTGTCTTTAGATAATATTGTTTATGCAACTGGTTCAATTAACAATGGGTTATACATGTTGGACATGGAATGTTCGATACAGCAAATTGATATTAAGAAAGCCAAGTATGCTGATGACAGCACCTTGCTATGGCATAGTCGTTTAGGCCATATTAACGAGAAACGCATTAAGCGGTTGCATCATCATGGACTGCTGGGATCATTCTCCTACAAGGAGATTGATACATGCAAGGCTTGTTTAATGGGTAAAATGACGAAGTCACCTTTTCCTCACAAAGGTCAAAGGGCTTCAGGTTTACTTGACCTTATACACAGTGATGTGTGTGGGCCATTTAGTAAACATGCCAGAGGTGGCTATCAGTACTTCATTACCTTTACTGATGATTTCAGTAGATATGGGTATGTCTATCTGATGAGACATAAGAGTGAATCTTTTGACAAGTTCAAAGAGTTCAAGAATGAAGTACAAAATCAGCTAGGCCTTAATATCAAAACACTTCGCTCAGATCGAGGTGGTGAATACCTAAGTCATGCGTTTACTGACTATCTAAAAGAGTGTGGGATTATCTCACAGCTCACTCCACCAGGAACACCGCAATGGAATGGTGTGTCCGAAAGGAGAAATAGAACATTACTAGATATGGTTCGTTCTATGATGAGTCAGGCTACTCTTCCATACTCCTTTTGGGGTTTTGCACTGGAAACAGCTGCAAAGGTACTAAACCGAGTGCCATCCAAGGCAGTTTCTAAGACGCCATATGAGTTATGGTATGGGAAACAGCCGAGCTTGACATTTATCAGGATCTGGGGCTGCGAGGCTTATGTCAAAAAGCTCGCCTCTGGGAAACTAGAGAGCAGATCTGACAAATGTATCTTTGTCGGTTACCCTAAGGAAACTAAGGGTTATTATTTCTTCGATCCCAAGGAGAACAAGGTTTTTGTTGCTCGGACGGCCATATTTCTTGAGAAGGAGTTTCTTCTGCAAGAGGCCAGTGGGAGAGAAATAAAGCTGGATGAGAGTCCAGAAGAAGGACAAAGTTACCAAGCACAGTTGGATGAGCCTGAGCCGGTAGAACAGGTTATTGAACAACCTGAGGCTCAGATATCACGGGAACCGCGAAGATCGGGTAGGATCCGTCGACAGCCTGAGCGCTATGACGGAGTCTACATCATTGATAATGATGAACCCCTTACTTATGCGGATGCGGTCAGTGGACCGGAGTCAGCGAGATGGCTTGAGGCTATGCGCGCCGAGATGGACTCCATGTCAGATAACCAAGTCTGGGATTTGGTTGATCCGCCTCCGGGAATAATCCCTATAGGCTGTAAATGGATCTTCAAGAAGAAGATTGACATGGATGGTAACGTGGTTACCTATAAAGGCAGGCTAGTTGCGAAAGGTTTCAAACAAATCTACGGGATAGATTATGATGAAACTTTCTCACCTGTTGCCATGTTTAAGTCTATTCGGATTCTTTTTGCGATAGCTGCATATTACGATTATGAGATCTGGCAAATGGATGTGAAAACAGCTTTCCTTAATGGAAATCTGGATGAGGATGTGTATATGACACAACCTGAGGGTTTCACTAATCCAGCGGATCGTCATAAGATATGCAAGTTAAAGAAGTCCATTTATGGACTTAAACAAGCATCAAGAAGCTGGAATATTCGTTTTGATGAATCAGTCACTGATTTTGGTTTCATCAAGAACGAGGATGACCCGTGTGTTTATAAGAGGTTTAGTGGGAGCGTGATTACTTTCCTAGTCCTCTACGTCGATGACATCTTGATCATTGGAAATGACATTCCTGAAATGCATGCTGTTAAGGCATGGCTGAGGAAATGTTTCCAGATGAAAGATTTAGGAGAAGCAGCCTATGTGTTAGGTGTGAAGATCTACAGGGATAGATCTAAGAGGCTTCTCGGGCTGTGCCAGAGTACTTACATCGATAAGGTCCTGGAGAGATTTCATTTAGAGAATTCTAAACGAGGATATCTTCCAGTCAGACATGGTCTGAGTCTTTCGAAGAGTCAGTGTCCACAAACACAGACTGAGAAAGATGAAATGGACAATACGCCTTATGCTTCGGCTATTGGTTCCATTATGTATGCGATGTTGTGTACTCGCCCAGACGTCGCTTACGGGTTAAGCGTGACCAGTCGTTACCAGAGTAATCCAGGTATGGCGCACTGGATTGCAGTCAAGAACGTTTTAAAATATCTGCGGAGGACCAAAGATATGTTCTTGATATATGGTGGTCAGGAAGAACTCAGTATTGAAGGATATACTGACGCTTCGTTCCAGTCTGACCAGGATGATTTCCGATCGCAATCAGGCTATGTTTTTAGCTTGAATGGAGGAGCAGTGGTGTGGAAAAGTTTCAAACAGTCAACTGTTGCTGATTCCACAACAGAAGCCGAGTATGTTGCAGCCTCGGAAGCATCCAAGGAGGCAGTGTGGATTCGTAAGTTCGTGAGAGAACTTGGTGTCGTTCCTTCGAGTGCAGATCCTTTGGTTATCTTTTGTGATAACACTGGAGCAATCGCACAAGCAAAGGAACCACGGTCGCACCAGAAGTCCAAGCACATACAGAGACGGTTTCATTTGATCAGGGAGATCATTGATCGTGGCGAGATCAAAGTATGCAAGGTTCATACAGATGACAATCTGGCAGACCCGCTTACCAAGCCTCTGGCGCAGCAGAAGCATGAGAAGCACTGTAATAATATGGGTTTGAGATTTCTCAACCATTAGATTAAGTGCAAGTGGGAGATTGTTGGGGTATGCCCTTAAGGCTAATGTTTGAGGCCTGTGGGAATGTATCTGTATCATGTAATAAACTCTTAAGTTTATAAAGGCATGGTTGTTATTCAGTTAGCTACATTGTCTGCTGCAATATATGTTCCT
Organism: Costus lasius; assembly: GCA_027563935.2. NCBI lineage: Eukaryota > Viridiplantae > Streptophyta > Magnoliopsida > Zingiberales > Costaceae > Costus > Costus lasius. Next base: position 89,523,741 of record CM050446.2, read on the forward strand.
CTGAATAATGTCTCAAAGCTGTTCAGCTGGACTGACATGCTATTATGTCCTTAGTCGATATATCTTGGTGAACATGAGACAGCCTTGATATGGTTAAGACTAATATGTGTTCTAATCTTATAGGATGCTTCGAGCATGGAATAAGATGTAGACTCATGGGTACATGGGATGTACTGGACAGACCCTACTAGGATGTTCAATTGTTTGTCACAATGTGAATATTCCTTGATTGCGACAAGTGGCACATTTCCTCTGACTTGAGATCACTTGTGTTTTCTAAATGATGATTGTCATTGTTTTGAGGTAGTTCAATATCATTTGAAACATAATGATTATAGACTATCTTGGATGGTGAGCTTGAGTCAGGTTAGGACACTAGTGATAGACATAGGATTGCCGTCTCCTTGTTAAAGGAGTGTGATGTTCTATAAGGGCCCCCTGGATGAGATGATTGAGAGAGTGTATGGCCATACCCAGGTGACAGTGTTCATCTGATCTAATCATGCTCATCATATTGGAGTTACAAGCTTGACAGGCTTGTCCAATAAGAACATCAAGTGGCAAAGGAAGTATGCATGCCTAGTGAATTGGATTCACACTTGTGCTGTGGTTTGGGTGAAGTCTTGGAAGACTCTTTCCTTTATATCGGGAGACAGTGATGTGTTGCTAGATACCCCTCACTGGTCGTGATAACGTGAGTTATCGTTACCGACATTTAAAGGAAACCCTTAGGGTCGCACAATTTGATGATATGGCTTCTTTAAGTCAGATCGTGTGGACTGAATTGTTTAGTTCAGTTTAAAGGGGTGTTAAGCTCTGATTGCGAGTGAGATCTGGTCTGATCATGTTTGATTGATTAGGGCTTTAGATCGGTAAGCTTCGATCGAGAGTTATGATGCTAGATCAGTGAGATCTAGAGCATCAAGAGATCAACGGTGATCTTGAACCTTGTGGTTCAATAAGATCGACCATTGCTTGGGCCGATTTGGTCTTAGACCAAAGTCACTTGAACCAGCTCATGTAATGAGCGCTTGGTTCAAATAATCGAAGAGAAGGAATTGCGGTTCACTTCATGTGAACGCATAACCGAAGTGAGTAATGGGTTACTATTTTTGGATAGCAACGCCCACGTTCATTACAAGGTGTTTACTCTATTGGCGATCATCACTCTTGAACGAAGTCTCCTTCCTTCTCGTGTGAAAAACTCTCTCGACGAGGGTAGAGAAACTTCTTCTTCGACAAGCCCAAGGATCTTATCCCCTCCATGCGCAAAGGACCCTTGAAGCTTTGCTAGCACAAAGACGACAAGGAGAGGCCATTCTTCATCGTGTGTGCGTCGACTAGGGAGAGGATCCCTTTCGCTCCTTGCTTCCAATACTTCATCCATAGATGGCGATGGTATGAATCTTATTGGCACTCGTAATCGTTTTTCATAGTTGAATATATATCATGCATAATGATCCCTAAAACCCCTATTTCCGCTGCGATGTAACACATGCGCCATTAGGGTTTTCTCGCTCCCCCTCGAAGGGGACTCCTGCAATTACAATCGAAAAAATAGCTTGAGGATAGCGGTGGCCAAGCTACGACCCCACATCATGTGCTCGGGTGCAATTCTTAGACAAGCATCTTACCAATGAGTTAGGCAATCATTTTAATAGATTGGGCCATGTTGCAAATCGGCTCACCAAGTTAATAAATAGTTTGCTTACTAAGTGGGTTGTAATAAATGGTATCAGAGCAAAACTTAGTCCTAAGCATGGTGAGATTCTAATAGGAAAGGGCTACCGAGGATGGTGGAGCCACCTTTGGGCTGACCTCACATGCTGCCGACTAAGGGATGATTCTTGGGCATGTGTTAAGGTTTGGGCTTGACGAGGACGTCAAGTCTTAAGTGGGGGAGATTGTAATACCCCGAATATAGTCCCACATTGCAAGTGGGAGAAACTATTATGTGGTTTATAAGGCTTAGTGGGCTTGCTATTGTTAACTTGGGCTTAAGCATTTTAATAGATTGGGCCATGTTGCAAATCGGCTCACCAAGTTAATAAATAGTTTGCTTACTAAGTGGGTTGTAATAAATGGTATCAGAGCAAAACTTAGTCCTAAATTGTAATACCCCGAATATAGTCCCCACATTGCAAGTGGGAGAAACTATTATGTGGTTTATAAGGCTTAGTGGGCTTGCTATTGTTAACTTGGGCTTAAGCATTTTAATAGATTGGGCCATGTTGCAAATCGGCTCACCAAGTTAATAAATAGTTTGCTTACTAAGTGGGTTGTAATAAATGGTATCAGAGCAAAACTTAGTCCTAAGCATGGTGAGATTCTAATAGGAAAGGGCTACCGAGGATGGTGGAGCCACCTTTGGGCTGACCTCACATGCTGCCGACTAAGGGATGATTCTTGGGCATGTGTTAAGGTTTGGGCTTGACGAGGACGTCAAGCTCTAAGTGGGGGAGATTGTAATACCCCGAATATAGTCCCACATTGCAAGTGGGAGAAACTATTATGTGGTTTATAAGGCTTAGTGGGCTTGCTATTGTTAACTTGCGCTTAAGCATTTTAATAAATTGGGCCACGTTGCAAATCGGCTCACCAAGTTAATGAATAGTTTGCTTACTAAGTGGGTCGTAACAAAGTCGCCATCCAAGCAATGGCAATGGTATGATCTCTCACTAGATCTATACAAAATGTTAAGTTGATCATATGTTCATACATGCGATCCTAGGAAACCCTAGATTCCGCCATGAGAAAATTTTATATCTGCATGATTAGGGTTTTTCCCCCTTTAATGGACCTACGGTATGAACCTACGGTAGAAGGTAGCAAGGCCATGGAAACTATTAACTTCAGTAAGGGTCTTGGGCTCTGGCTAGTCTAGTATGGCTTGGACCTTAGATGGATCAGCTTGAAGCCCTAAGTCGGAAACAATGAACCCTAGAAAGACAACTTTGGGAGATAGGAAAGAACACTTCTTTAGGTTGACATAAAGCTTTTCATCTCTAAGAAGGGTTAGGGTTTGCCTTAAGTGCTCTAGGTGCTCCTCTTATGACTTACTATAGATAAGTATGTCATCAAAGTACACAACTAAGAATTTTCCTATGTAGGGTCTAAGCACTTGGGTCATAAGCCTCATAAATGTGGAAGGGGCATTGGTTAGCCCAAAAGGCATGACTAACCACTCATATAGACCGTCTTTGGTTTTGAAAGCAGTCTTCCACTCATCCCCTTCTCTTATCCTGACCTGATGGTATCCACTCCTGAGGTCAAGTTTGGAAAACCATTTGGATCCTACTAACATATCTAGCATGTCATCAAGTCTAGGTATGGGAAACCTATACTTGATAGTAATCTTGTTGATAGCTCTACAATCCATACACATGCGCCAGCTGCCATCCTTCTTTGGGGTAAGAAGGGCTGGGACGGCGCAGGTGTTGGGGTATGCCCTTAAGGCTAATGTTTGAGGCCTTGGGATTGTATCAGTATCATGTAATAAACTCTTATGTTTATAAAGGCATGGTTGTTATTTAGGTTGTTATATTGTCTGCTGCAATAATTGTACTTCTGAATAATGTCTCAAAGCTGTTCAGCTAGGCTGACATGCTGTAATGTCCTTAGTCGAGATATCTTGGTGAACATGAGACAGCCTTGATATGATTGAGACTAATATGTGTTCTAATCTTATAGGATGCTTCGAGCATGGAATAAGATGTAGACTCATGGGTACATTGGATGTACTGGACAGACCCTACTAGGATATTCAATTGGTTGTCACAATGTGAATAATCCTTGATTGCGACAAGTGGCACATTTCCTCTGACTTGAGATCACTTGTGTTTCTAAATGATGATTGTCATTGTTTTGAGGTAGTTCAATATCATTTGAAACATAATGATTATAGACTATCTTGGATGGTGAGCTTGAATCAGGTTAGGGCACTAGTGATAGATAAAGGATTGCCGTCTCCTTGTTTAAGGAGTGAGATGTTCTAAAGGGGCCCCCTGGATGAGATGATTGAGAATAGTGTATGGCCATACCCAGGTGACTATGTTCATCTGATCTAATCATGCTCATCATATTGGAGCTACAAGCTTGACATGCTTGTCCAATAAGAACGTCCAGTGGCAAAGGATATATGCATGCCTTGTGAGTTGGATTCACACTTGTGCTGTGGTTTGGGTGTAGTCTTGGAAGACTCTTTTCTTTATATCGGGAGACAGTGATGTGTTGCTAGATACCCCTCACTGATCGTGATAACGTGAGTTATCGTTACCGACATTTAAAGGAAACCCTCAGGGTCGCACAAATTGATGATATGGCTTACTTAAGTCAGATCGTGTGGACTGAATTATTTGGGTTCAGTTTAAAGGGATTTAATCTCTGATTGTAAGTGAGATCTGGTCTGATCATGTTTGATTGATTAGGGCTTGAGATCGGTAAGCTTTGATCGAGAGATTGGATGCTAGATCGGTGAGATCAGGAGCATCAAGAGATGAACGGTTAGATCTGGAGCCTTAGGGTTTAATTAAGATCTAGACTGGATCGCTTGGCTTGGTTGGTTCTTGAACCGAACCAAATTGAACCGGCTCATTATATGAGCGCATGGTTCAAAGGGAGATGGCGTGGTGATTCGTTCACTTGGCGTGAACGTGTGAGCGAGTTGTGGTTTCTATTTTTAGAAACCATGATCTCCACTTGGAGATCTCTCATGTTCGAATAGGGGATATCCTATTCTCGCTCGGCTCCCTATCGTGACCTCTCTCGCTCTCGACACTTTTGTGTGTGGCGACGCTTGAAGCTATCAAGGAAGAGGACTCGGCCAAGAAGGATCAACATCTCCATCCCTTTCATTCGACAAGGACCCTTTGAAGGGCTTTGCTAGCACAAAGGCTTCAAAGGAGTGAGCGCATCTATCTTCTTGTGTGCGTCTACTTTGGAGAAGGTTCATTTGCGCCTTTGCTTCCAAGGCACCATCAAACCGATGGCTATGGTATGAATTCTTCTTCATCCATTCAATCATTTAAAAGTTAATTATATGACATATAAAGATCTCATGAAACCCTAGCTTCCCATGCGATGATTTTGTTATGCGCCACCATTAGGGTTTTTTCCCCCTTTATCTAGGGGACTTTCAATTGGTATCAGAGCTTGGTTTTATATGTTCATATGATTGCTTTGTGATCCATGTCCCATGTTTGCTTAGATCTTCATAACATGCGTAAAATACATGATAAGTTTTCATATGCGAAAAATACTTGTATTTGTTTGTTTTATGTTCGCGCATGTTGATTGGCGCATAGTTGTTTTCTTCAAAACTACTTCATATGCGCGCCTCTCAATAGATCTAAGGCCTTACTGTAAACCCTTAGATGGGTTATTAGGGTTGAAGTCATCATCTAGGTTAGATCCAAACAGTCTGATCAGACCATCTGACAGCCTAGATGGGTTGACCAGATAGCACCTGTGCGCAAGCATGAGGTGGCTATAGGTCGACTGCAGACAGGCGTGTAGCAATGTCTGATTGAGACAACCTTGAACGCACATGAGTTGGGCCCGGGGTCACACCCGCTTGCCAGACCTCATTGTGGTCGTTCAGCCCTAGCGCATGCATAGTTGACCATTTGGTCGACTCAAGTCAGTTAGGACTTGGTGCATGTAAGGGCAGTGGATCTAACTAGAAATGATGAGTGGATCCCTAGTAATGGACCGTTGTAAGGTAGTAAGGGCAAATAAGGAAATTAAAATTGATGCCTATGGGGTTTTCGAAATTTAATTTCATGATTGGATCACATGTTGATTGATGCCTATGTATGTTTATTTATTCTTATGTGGGCTGCCCATGTTAATTGTGTGCTGTGCTGGGGCCTGCGTGCCTGGAAATTATTTTGTAAATTAATTTTAATTGTGATCTGCGCATCACCTCGTATTTAATTTATAAAATGTAATTGACCTGCGAGTCAAACTTGTCTAGATAGATTAATTTGTAAATTAATCAGACAAGAGCACAGAGCACACATGGCAGAGGCGCATGCAGCAGTGGCTAGACCAGGTGGGAGGTCCAGGGTTCGACTCTGGGACCAGGCGCATTTTCCCTGGTAGGCGCACCTGAGCTGCAGATGGCGCTTGGGCCCTGGGTTGGGCCAGATGAGCAGCAAAAGACCCATGAAGGAAAAGCAAGTGAAGACTTAAGTATCTTAAGGTCTTACTTAGGCTATGGGCTTTTACCACATAAGATCCATGCTTTCTTTTATTGTTTAAATAAGTAGAACAGCATGATTTATTTATCTTCTGCTATCACCATAGGAATTGCATGATAGTGAAGAAGATAAAAGACCGTTAAAATCCAACGCTAAAATATCAAGCTCGTATGCCTTCTGACGCGAAACCTCACTGTTCTGATTATCGTTGGAGCCGTGTTGTACCCACTCAGTGGGCACGTCCATCTATCTTCAGACGGTGCGGGATTACACCTGCATGTTACAGAGAAGGGATTTATCGCTTCTCGTTGCTCAGCATAGCACGTGGTGGTCCAGGGAGTAGGTCGGGTCAGCTTGACCATGTAGCCTACATATGTGGCGCATATGGTAGCGCATGGAGGTAGCCATCTGTGGGGTCAGAGATTGTGTTGTACCAACTCAGTTGGCACAGTCTGCTGGATTGCCCAGATGAAGGGGAATCGCACGGGTTGGCGATTGGCTAGGGCAGCCTACCAGAGATTAGTGCTTGTACTCTCTGTGCATCTTATCTCGCCTGAGCGGGACGCGGAGACCAAGTATGAAATCTGGATCCCATCTCACTAAAAGAGTTCTACTCTTTCGGGCTGTTTTGCTGGATTTTTCAGCCAGATAAAATAGTGAGAAAAAGAATCATTCTTAAGTCCTAAATTGATTCTTTACATTGATACTGACCTTGCTGTTCTTGCATTGTTGTAGATTCCTGCAGCAACGAACACCATGAGCTTCAATGTGCGATCCCTACTAGAAAGGGAGAAGTTTGCTGGGCCGAACTTCTCAGACTGGTTCAGACACCTTAAGATCGTTCTTAAGGCAGAGAGGAAACTGTATGTCCTCGAGACGGCGATACCGCCTCAGCCCGCTCCGAACACCGCAAGGGCGGTTCGGGAAGCTTATGAAAAGCACGTCAATGATAGCATTGATGTCGCTTGCCTGATGCTAGCGTCTATGACGCCACCGCTGCAGCGTCAGCATGAGGATATGTCTGCTATAGACATGATAGCAAACCTCAAGATGCTGTATGCTGCACAGGCGAGGACAGAACGCTATAATCTGACAAAGCTTTTCTTTCAGAGCAGACTGGCTGAAGGGAGCCCAGTGGGAGCTCACGTGCTCAAGATGATTGGGCACAAGGAGGCTCTAGAAAAACTGGGGCATACCATCAACCAGGAGCTTGCTGTAGACATAATTCTGCAGTCTCTCCCGCCCTCTTTCGATGCGTTCATTATTAACTTTAATATGAACAAAATCGATTGTACTCCGGCAGAGCTGCTGAATATGCTCTTGACTACTGAGGAAACTCTGAAGGGTAAGCCTTCAACCTCTGTCTTGATGGTTCCTTCGAGGAACAAGAAGAAGGGGAAGAAGGGCAAGGCCCCTGTCAAGAGTTACAGCAAGGCTCTAAAGCAAAAAGTTAAGCGGTCAAAGGAATACAGATGTTTCCACTGTGGCCAGCTGGGTCACTGGAAAAAGGACTGTAAAGCGCTCCAAGGAGATAAGAGGGGAAGCATCGCTTCTGGCTCAGGTATTTACGTGACTGAAGTCATGTTTTCATCTTCTTCTATTTCATGGGTGTTGGACACTGCATGTGGAGTTCACATTTGTTCAAATGTGCAGGAACTCAAGAGAAGAAGACAGGTGGCACAGCATGAGGTGGACCTACGCGTTGGAAACGGGGCACGGGTTGCTGCTGTTGCTGTAGGAGACTATTTCATCTCTTTGCCATCTGGGCTTGTATTAGAACTGAACAATTGTTACTTTGTTCCCAGCATTACTAAAAATATTATCTCCATTCCTGCTCTTGTCAGGAAGGGATTTTCCTTTGAATGCAATATTTCAAAGTGTGTTTTATCTCTTGATAATATAGTTTATGCTACTGGTTCAATTAATAATGGGTTATTCATGTTGGACATGGAATGTTCTATACACGCAATTGATATTAAGAAAGCCAAGTATGCTGATGACAGCACCTTGCTATGGCATAGTCGTTTAGGCCATATTAACAAGAAACGCAATAAGCGGTTGCATGATCATGGACTGCTGGGATCATTCTCCTATGAGGAGATTGATACATGCAAGGCTTGTTTAATGGGTAAAATGACGAAGTCACCTTTTCCTAACAAAGGTCAAAGGGCTTCAGGTTTACTTGACCTTATACACAGTGATGTGTGTGGGCCACTTAGTAAACATGCCAGAGGTGGCTATCAGTACTTCATTACCTTTACTGATGATTTCAGTAGGTATGGGTATGTCTATTTGATGAGACATAAAAGTGAATCTTTTGACAAGTTCAAAGAGTTCAAGAATGAAGTACAGAATCAGCTAGGCCAAAATATCAAGGCACTTCGTTCTGATCGAGGTGGAGAATACTTGAGTCATGCGTTTACTGACTATCTGAAGGAGTGTGGGATTATCTCACAGCTCACTCCGCCAGGAACACCGCAATGGAATGGTGTGTCCGAGAGGAGAAATAGAACGTTACTTGATATGGTTCGTTCTATGATGAGTCAGGCTACTCTTCCATATTCCTTTTGGGGATTTGCACTGGAGACAGCTGCAAAGGTACTAAACCGAGTGCCATCCAAGGCAGTTTCTAAGACTCCATATGAGTTATGGTATGGGAAACAGCCAAGCTTGACATTTATCAGGATCTGGGGCTGCGAGGCTTATGTCAAAAAGCTCGCCTCTGGGAAACTAGAGAGCAGATCTGAAAAATGTATCTTTGTCGGTTACCCGAAGGAAACTAAGGGTTATTATTTCTACGATCCCAAGGAGAACAAGGTGTTTGTTGCTCGGACGGCCATATTTCTTGAGAAGGAGTTTCTTCTGCAAGAGGCCAGTGGGAGAGAAATAATGCTGGATGAGAATCCAGAGGAAGGACAAAGTAGTCAAGCACAGTTGGATGAGCCTGAGCCGGTGGATCAGGTTATTGAACAATCTGAGGCTCAGATATCACGGGAACCGCGAAGATCGGGAAGAATTCGTCGACAGCCTGAGCGCTATGACGGAGTCTACATCATTGATAATGATGAACCCCTCACTTATGCGGATGCGGTCAGTGGACCTGAGTCAGCGAGATGGCTTGAAGCTATGAGCGCCGAGATGGACTCCATGTCAGATAACCAAGTCTGGGATTTGGTTGATCCGCCTCCGGGTGTTATCCCTATAGGCTGTAAATGGATCTTCAAGAAGAAGATTGATATGGATGGTAACGTGGTTACCTATAAAGGCAGGCTAGTTGCGAAAGGTTTCAAACAAATCTACGGGATAGATTATGATGAAACTTTCTCACCTGTAGCTATGTTTAAGTCTATTCGGATTCTCTTTGCGATAGCTGCATATTACGATTATGAGATTTGGCAAATGGATGTGAAGACAGCTTTCCTTAATGGAAATCTGGATGAGGATGTGTATATGACACAACCTGAAGGTTTCACTAATCCATCAGATCGTCATAAGATATGCAAATTAAAGAAGTCCATTTATGGACTTAAACAAGCATCAAGAAGCTGGAATATTCGTTTTGATGAATCAATCTCTGAATTTGGTTTCATCAAGAACGAGGATGACCCGTGTGTATATAAGAGGTTTAGTGGGAGCGTGATTACTTTCCTAGTCCTCTACGTCGATGATATCTTGGTCATTGGAAATGACATTCCTGAAATGCATGCGGTTAAGGCATGGCTAAGGAAATGTTTCCAGATGAAAGATCTAGGAGAAGCAGCCTATGTACTAGGTGTGAAGATCTACAGGGATAGATCTAAGAGGCTTCTCGGGCTGTGCCAGAGTACTTACATCGATAAAGTCCTGGAGAGATTTCATTTAGAGAATTCTAAAAGAGGATATCTTCCAGTCAGACATGGTCTGAATCTTTTGAAGAGTCAGTGTCCACAAACATAGACTGAGAAAGATGAAATGGACAATACGCCTTATGCTTCGGCTATTGGGTCCATTATGTATGCGATGTTGTGTACTCGCCCAGACGTCGCTTACGGGTTAAGCGTGACCAGTCGGTTCCAAAGTAATCCAGGTCAGGCGCACTGGATTGCAGTCAAGAACATCTTAAAATATCTGCGGAGGACCAAAGATATGTTCTTGATATATGGTGGTTAGGAAGAACTCAGTATTGAAGGATATACTGACGCTTCGTTCCAGTCTGACCAGGATGATTTTCGATTGCAATCAGGCTATGTTTTTAGCTTGAATGGAGGAGCAGTGGTGTGGAAGAGTTTCAAACAGTCAACTGTTGCTGATTCCACAACAGAAGCCGAGTATGTTGCAGCCCTCGGAAGCATCCAAGGAGGCAGTGTGGATTCGTAAGTTCGTGAGAGAACTTGGTGTCGTTCCTTCGAGTGCAGATCCTTTGGTTATCTTTTGTGATAACACTGGAGCAATCGCACAAGCAAAGGAACCACGGTCGCACCAGAAGTCCAAGCACATACAGAGACGGTTTCACTTGATCAGGGAGATCATAGATCGTGGCGAGATCAAAGTCTGCAAGGTACATACAGATGACAATCTGGCAGACCCGCTTACTAAGCCTCTGGCGCAGCAGAAGCATGAGAAGCACTGTAATAATATGGGTTTGAGATTTCTCAACCATTAGATTAAGTGCAAGTGGGAGATTGTTGGGGTATGCCCTTAAGGCTAATGTTTGAGGCCTTGGGATTGTATCAGTATCATGTAATAAACTCTTATGTTTATAAAGGCATGGTTGTTATTCAGGTTGTTATATTGTCTGCTGCAATAATTGTACTTCTGAATAATGTCTCAAAGCTGTTCAGCTAGGCTGACATGCTGTAATGTCCTTAGTCGAGATATCTTGGTGAACATGAGACAGCCTTGATATGATTGAGACTAATATGTGTTCTAATCTTATAGGATGCTTCGAGCATGGAATAAGATGTAGACTCATGGGTACATTGGATGTACTGGACAGACCCTACTAGGATATTCAATTGGTTGTCACAATGTGAATAATCCTTGATTGCGACAAGTGGCACATTTCCTCTGACTTGAGATCACTTGTGTTTCTAAATGATGATTGTCATTGTTTTGAGGTAGTTCAATATCATTAGAAACATAATGATTATAGACTATCTTGGATGGTGAGCTTGAATCAGGTTAGGGCACTAGTGATAGATAAAGGATTGTCGTCTCCTTGTTTAAGGAGTGAGATGTTCTAAAGGGGCCCCCTGGATGAGATGATTGAGAATAGTGTATGGCCATACCCAGGTGACTATGTTCATCTGATCTAATCATGCTCATCATATTGGAGCTACAAGCTTGACATGCTTGTCCAATAAGAACGTCCAGTGGCAAAGGATATATGCATGCCTTGTGAGTTGGATTCACACTTGTGCTGTGGTTTGGGTGTAGTCTTGGAAGACTCTTTTCTTTATATCGGGAGACAGTGATGTGTTGCTAGATACCCCTCACTGATCGTGATAACGTGAGTTATCATTACCGACATTTAAAGGAAACCCTCAGGGTCGCACAAATTGATGATATGGCTTACTTAAGTCAGATCGTGTGGACTGAATTATTTGGGTTCAGTTTAACGGGATTTAATCTCTGATTGTAAGTGAGATCTGGTCTGATCATGTTTGATTGATTAGGGCTTGAGATCGGTAAGCTTTGATCGAGAGATTGGATGCTAGATCGGTGAGATCAGGAGCATCAAGAGATGAACGGTTAGATCTGGAGCCTTAGGGTTTAATTAAGATCTAGACTGGATCGCTTGGCTTGGTTGGTTCTTGAACCGAACCAAATTGAACCGGCTCATTATATGAGCGCATGGTTCAAAGGGAGATGGCGTGGTGATTCGTTCACTTGGCGTGAACGTGTGAGCGAGTTGTGGTTTCTATTTTTAGAAACCATGATCTCCACTTGGAGATCTCTCATGTTCGAATAGGGGATATCCTATTCTCGCTCGGCTCCCTATCGTGACCTCTCTCGCTCTCGACACTTTTGTGTGTGGCGACGCTTGAAGCTATCAAGGAAGAGGACTCGGCCAAGAAGGATCAACATCTCCATCCCTTTCATTCGACAAGGACCCTTTGAAGGGCTTTGCTAGCACAAAGGCTTCAAAGGAGTGAGCGCATCGATCTTCTTGTGTGCGTCTACTTTGGAGAAGGTTCATTTGCGCCTTTGCTTCCAAGGCACCATCAAACCGATGGCTATGGTATGAATTCTTCTTCATCCATTCAATCATTTAAAAGTTAATTATATGACATATAAAGATCTCATGAAACCCTAGCTTCCCATGCGATGATTTTGTTATGCGCCACCATTAGGGTTTTTTCCCCCTTTATCTAGGGGACTTTCAGCAGGGGCTCAGGCTTTCTCTTATGTAACCCTTACACATCAAGTCATCTACTTGTCTCTTAAGCTCCTCATGTTCGGTAGGGTTCATCCTATAGTGGGGTAGGTTGGGAAGAGAGGATCCAGGTACTAAGTCTATGGCATGTTGTATATCCCTAAGGGGTGGCAGTCCTTCAGGGAGATCCTCGGGAGTGAGCTCACTAAATTCTTGGAGCAAGGCTTCTACTTCTGGGGAAGGTTTCTCTTCCACTTCGAGGTTGATTTCTTTGATGACTAAGGTATAAAGGGGTTGATCTTCTATGATCTCCTTAGTGAAGGTTTGGGGCCTTATAAGTTGAACGGTGGGCTGACTCTGCTTGGGTTCTTCTACCTTACCCTTACTAGTTGTAGCTCTAATTTCTTTGGGAAGGGAGCGTTTTAACCTAATCTTTTGGTCCTTATGGTGAAAAACATAGGTGTTAGTCCTACCGTAGTGGACAACATCCATGTCATAGAGCCAAGGGCAGCCTAAAAGGATTTGGGCTACATCCATAGTAAGGACGTCACACCAAACCTTGTCCTCATATGTGCCAAACTGGATAGGCACAAGGCATCTATGGGTCACAGGAACACTAGTTTGGTTGACCTAGGAAATGTTGTAAGGGCTAGGTCGGGGTTCCATTTTGAGATTCAGTTTAGTAGCAGCTATGTGGGAGACAGCATTGAGACTGCTTCCTCCATCAATTACCACCTTGCACATGTGACCATGGCATTTGGTGTAAGTGTGGAAGATGCTGGTCCGACGCCAGTCTTCAGTGGGGGTAGGCTTAACAAGGGTACATCTAACTACCCCTAAGGTGTTGAAGATGTCATCACTACTGTCATAGTCATTGATTTCAATCTCTTGATCAGGGTCTCCCTCAAGGGTGGGTTCAGGGTCTATGTTTTCCTCAGTTAGGACCATGTCCTTCTTAGTGCATTCCTTGGCAAGGTGTCCCCTTTGCCTACAGTTATAACAAGTGATGGTGGAGTTGTCTATAGGTTGAGCAGATCTAGGCTTGGGGGCTGAGCTAGAAGGCTGGTGCATAGGTGTGGGCCTATAGATAGGGCGGGGCGGGAGGGTCTCCTTCCTATTCTTAAGTTCTTGTTCCACCTCTATGGCCCTTTGATAAGCTATCTCTGGGGTATCTAATTGGAAATAGGTCAAGGCCCTCTTAATGTCAGGTCTAAGGCCATTCTTGAATCTACTTAGAATCATACCCTAGTCTTCATTGACCTCACACCTAATGAGAAGCTCTTCTAACTTGGTTTGGTAGGCTTCTATAGTAGAGGATCCTTGACTGTGACTACCGAGTTCATCCTTAAGTTTTTGCATGAAGCCGAGAGGGACATACTTTTGCCTAAGTAGGAGTTTCATCTCATCCCAAGACTCAACGGGTGGCTTACCATCCCTTTCTATGGTTGTCTCAACATGGGTCCAGTAGAGTCTAGCGGGTCCTTCTAGTAAACACTTTGTGAACCTAACCTTACTCTCATTGTGCATAAGACTATAGTGAAAGTATTGATCTAGCTTTGTAGTCCAATCTAGGAATTCCTTAGGGTTAAGGGATCCACCAAAAGTAGGAGGGTTGATCTTGATGGCACGTTGCACATCAAGATCCCTAGGTCTATAATAGGGTGGTTGTTGGGCATGAGGCCCTTCCCATTCGGTTTGAACATGAGTGACTTGAGGGGTTTGAGAGGGAGGTCCTAGGTCATTTGGTTCCCTTGTGTGGGATCCACTACTAGGCCGACTAGTATTTGGGGGATCCATCTTAGAGTTAGACTCTAGGGTGTTAAGCCTATTGTCTATGACACCTATAGAGTGTTGAAGGGATGCTAGGGTGTCTTTAATGGAGGCCATATCAATTGAAAGGGCACTAACCTCATGGTCAAGAGCCTGATTAAGACCATAGGGAGCACCAGATCTAGTAGCCATTTTTGAAAACAAGTAGAGCTTTGAAAGTAGATCATAAGGTGGTAGAATATAGCTAATCAAATTCTTTCAAGCACCTAGGTCCAAAATCGTCTTAGTAGTAGGAAAATAAATTTTTGGTCTTATAAAATCCTACTCTAAGAACTCACTATGATACCAAGATGATGGGGGGGCCAAGCATGCAAGCATTCAAACAACGCGATTTGAAACATTTTGCTAGTTAAATATATATTAATGAAACCCTTTATGCTAACGTAGTTGAAAATAGTTTGTTTTGGTATTTTGTAGGTAAAAGCCGAAACTAAGAGAGTAATAAACTAAAGTTAAATCCTATTATGCAAGTCTAAGACAAGTGATGAAACTGAATTTGAAACCTAGTATGCGATCTAGAGCATGAAACAACACTACTCTAAGGGAGAGGCTCACCTTGCGCCCTTTCAGAATAGAAAGGGCGCACTTCCCGTTCTTCACGGGTCCAATGGTGGAACAACACGAAGTAGGGCCCCTATGAGCTTACATCCATGGCATTACAGCATTCCCACACATGCGTGGGTGAGTGTTTGAAAGAATACTAAGAGGCCCAGTTACAAGAACAATCAAGGGGGAGGCTAATCTCCAAGTTCCATTGCTAACATGTTAAGGACTAACTAGCTTAGAGGGGGAAGGGAGGGGGATGCGCTTGGCATGCTCTTCAAGGGCCTTGCGCCACCTGTGAGAATTCTGTGTGAGTGCAGATGGGTGCTCAAAGAACATCAAGAAAACAACAACCAAGGTAGAGAGGGAACTTAGCTAACTTGGGGTGGATTCTTGGTCTCGGCATGGTGTAGGTGACACCATCTTCAGCCATGGTTTGGTCCAGCTCCTTCTCTTGGGCTGAAGACTCTTCAAGGCTGATGGGAGAAGGTGGCGTGAACTTCCAGCTTCAGGACATGAGCAAGTGGTGGAAGAAGATTGAAGCGGGGAAGAGGAAATGAGCTCTCGGCAAGGTTTAGAAGAGGGGAGAGTTGAGGTGACACACACCACTAGAAGACACACTTCTGAATTTTTCTCAAAATATTCAACTCTAACCTTCCTCAAGAGTGTTTACAAGGTTATAATGCGCAGCCAAAGGGAGAGACAAACCCTTGGCGCATACACAAGTCAAACAAGCCAAAAGAAATTCTGCACATTGAGCTGACGCATTGATGGGGCTGAGCCTTTCTCCATTTGTTGGCTGGCATCCTTGTACTTCTTTTGGAGCCTTCCTCCAAAGGGTAATGGCAAATCCTGAGCTGCTGATGGGGCTGATCTCCTGGTGGCTTCGGTTGAAGATAGTGTCAGGAACTTCCAGAATTAGAGGGGCAACATCCTGCGGTTGTAGTGGTAGAGTGCTGGCTGCTCCTTGCATTGATGGGCTGGCGCAATTACCTTCATGAGGGCTACTGGAAAAGATGAGGATAGCTGGCTTTGTCCCCCTTTACTCCAAAGGGAAAGAGGCGGTTGGAGAGTGAAGACAAATCCCACATGGATGCCAACTAGGATGGTGAGGTTTGGTGTAGTTGTTGTGATGCTCCATAAGGTGGGTGGGCTGATTCTTCCACAAGATGGCTGATGGGCTCTTGGTGCCACTTTGAGTTGTGTTGACCTGATTTGACTTGTGTTCCCCAAAATGGAGTTGACCTAATCTATTACATTAATTGCATGCACTAACATACCATACATAAGTGGCGGAACCTAGAAATGTAACTACATGGTGTAATTTGAGGGTGGATCTAACCTACCACATGATGTACCCTAATCTAAGACAAAATAAGCAAAATGGGGTCCTAAGGAAGCCATGTCTAGTGGCTAGGATAGCCATACCTAGAGGGCTTCTTTCGAACCCGGGCGGACCTCCGAAGGTCCTACTGATGTAGGGGGGGGAGCGTGGGATCTATTCTACTTATTAAAACTATTTTTTTTTATATATATATATTTTTTTATTTTCAGAAAAATCAAAATTCAGAAAAATAACCAAAAATCCAGGGCAATAAAATAATCATTTAGAAAAAATTGCTCTACCCTGTTGAAAAAATCCATATGCCCAAAATTTGAATTGATTATACCAGCAAGTAGAACAACACTAGTTCTTTTGAATGACATGAAAAATAGATGATGAAGAGTTGTCAACAATTTATAATGTTTGCAACAATATAGCAAGTCAGATTATTCAATATAAAGCAGTGCAGAATCTTATCAGTCTTGACTTTTGCAATGTTTCCCAAGTTGATCTGGTGATTCTTTTAGTGGAACCAAGTTATCAGATATGTAGAGTGAAACCTGTTCTTCATGCTCGTGTCAGAGATAAGAGGTTCTATCAAGTCTAAACACGTTGAATACCTACAAGAACAAGGCTAATCAGATTAGTTTTCAGAACAATTGCAGGAGTTATTCAAATATGAAAAGTTGCTAGGTATCCTTGGTTGATCTGAAGAATCTGGATTCAGTCCAACTGGTCCATATGGTAGAACAAGATTTGGTCTTTCTATTCGTTCCAAAGTTCTGGAATTTTGTTGCGCTGATTGCTTAAGATACCTGCATAAAATACGCTAGTCAGATTAAATAAGAAGACTCTGCAGGAGTTAATCAATTTACGAAAAGTTGATGTGTCTTGGAGGATGATCCAGTCGGTTTGCGTTTCTCCCAACTGATCCGAATGATAGAGGAGGATCTGGTCTTGCTAATGGGTCCAATGATCAGAGCTGGGGGCTTCTCTGTGTTGGGGTATGCCCTTAAGGCTAATGTTTGAGGCCTTGGGTTGTTATCAGTATCATGTATAAACTCTATGTTTATAAAGGCAATGGTTGTTATTCAGGTTGTTGCATTATCTGCTGCTATATGTATACTTCTGAGTAATGTCTCAATGGTGTTCAGCTTGGCTGACATGCAGTATTGTCCTTAGTCGAGATATCTTGGTGAACATGAGACAGCCTTGATATGATTGAGACTAATATGTGTTCTAATCTTACAGGATGCTTCGAGCATGGAATAAGATGTAGACTCATAGGTACATTGGATGTACTGGACTGACCCTACTTAGGATATTCAATTGTTTGTCACAATGTGAATAATCCTTATATGCAAACAAGTGGCATATTTCCTCTGACTTGAGATCACTTGTGTTTCTAAATGATGATTGGCGTTGTCTTGAGGTAGTTCAATATCATTTGAAATATAATGGTTATAAATTATCTTGGATAATGAACATGAGTCATGTTAGGGCACTAGTGATAGATATAGGATTGCCTTCTCCTTGTTTGGAGTGTGATGTTCTAAAGGGGCCCCCCCTGGATGAGATGGTTGAGAAAGTGTATGGCCATACCCAGATGACTATGTTCATCTGATCTAACCACTCTCATCATATTGGAATTACAGGTTTGACACGCTTGTCTAATAAGAACATCCAGTGGCAAAGGAAACACATATGTCATGTGACTTGGGTTCACACTTGTGCTATGGTTTGGGTGTAGTCTTGGAAGACTCTTTCCTTTATATCGGGAGACAGTGATGTGTTTCTAGATACCCCTCTCTGTTCGTGATAACGTAAGTTATCGTTACCGACATTTAAAGGAAACCCTTAGGGTCGCACAATTTGATGATATGGCTTACTTATGTCAGATCGTGTGGACTGAATTGTTTTGGTTCAGTTTATAGGAGTTTAAACTCTGATTGGAAGTGAGATCTAGTCTGATCATGTTTGATTGATTAGGGCTTGAGATCGGTAAGCTTCGATCGAGAGAATTGATGCTTGATCGGTGAGATCAAGAGCATCAAGAGATGTGTGGTTAGATCTTGAGCCTTTTGGTTTAATGAGATCTAGACCATGTCTTGGTTTGATTTGGTCTTTGAACCAAAGTCAATTGAACCGGTTCACTTATGTGAACGCATGGTTCAATTAAGGGGGCGTTTTGATTGGTTCACTAAGCGTGAACGTATGAAGTCATGACTTACTATTTTTGGAAGCCATGACACTTCCCACGAATAGAAACCGCCTCAACGCCTCTCTCGCCTTAATCTCTCTCGTGTGTCTCGTCTCCACGAGGGTAAAAAAAAAGAAGGTATTCGGCCAGCCAAGAAAACATCTGATCTCCTTCATGCGACTAGGACACTTTGGAGAGCTTTGCTAGCACAAGGTTCACGCCAAGGGAGGAAGCCACCACCATCTTGTGTGTGATTGCTTTGGAGGAGAGCCGCTCGCCCTCTTGCTTCCAAGACGCCATCCAAGCAATGGCTATGGTAAGATCACAACTTGATCTTTGCAAGTTTTAAGTTGATCATATATTCATGCCTTATGCGATCTTCATGAAACCCTAGAAAAATTTTTATATGCGCCTGCTTAGGGTTTCGCCCCACTTTCACTCTGACCATGCCAAAAACCTGCGACAATAAGGGTAATCAGATTAATATGAAAGAGCAAAACAGAAGACAGCGGCAAGAAGCAAAGTCTGGAAACAAGCAAGGATGGTTTGCGCCATTCAATGATGCCGGAGCTAGTGATTTGTCGGAGACTCTGGTAGAGCAGGTGGTGGAGAAGGTGATGGCGGCGTCAGAGCACTGGCAGCGACGGAGAAACTGCTGTTCAGGCGGAACAGGGTAAGCTGCGAAAAGGAGGCGGCTGTTCGAACAGGATAGGGGAGGTTGGCGAGCATAGCAGGGGTGATCGCAGTTCACCGGATGGTGGACGAAATCAAAACCTGCTTCAAGTGGAGGTTGTCATCAAAGATGAGAAGACATGGCCGGAGTTTGGGGTCGATTGGCGGCCTGTCGGAGTAGAACAACGATGAAGGGATGAAGGCTGCGGAGGCGGAGGGTGTTCTGTTGGAACAGGGCAGTACACGAGTGGAGCAGAGTTCATCGCCGAAAGGCCGGGTGGTGCACGAATTCGGAACCTGCTACAACTGCAGATCCTCGAGATGGTTTTGGAGATGTGGCCGGAGTTTGGAGGCGGACGGTGGCCTGTCGGAGGAGAACGACGCTGGAAAGCGGAACTAGGGCGGAAGGCTGGCGAAAACAGGGGATCTGATCCGGAGTTTGATTCCGGCAATCAGAGCGGCAGATGGGCGGATGCCGGTGGCTGAAGGTTCAACTATGGGAGAGGAAGAGATGTCCAAAGTTTCGTGGAGATCCGACGGTGGGATCGCCGCCGGCGAGCTCTCGAAGTGACGGAAAATCTGCAGGTTTGCTGGGTGTGCGATGTTGTCAGCGGAGCAGGAGAATTGGGGGGAAAAGGAGAGATTAGAGAAGAAAGGAAGAGGGAGGGGCTCAGCCCTAGAAGGAGGAGAAGAGAAAACTAGGTGACAAGCACCTCAGAGAAGGAAGAAGGAGACATCCGATTCATCGGAAGAAGAACCATTTCCATTCAATCATAAAAATCTGTCTATTACAAGGATACATGAGTGTAAGATATAGGGGAAGCTTTGAGAGAGGTTGCACGCGAACGTTGAAGGTGAACGTTGTTCTTTCCATCTCCAGCAAAGAGACGTTGTGCTTCCATTTGCAGCGATGAAGGGAGAGACGTTGAGCCTTCCTTCTTTGCAGTGATCAAGATTTGTGTTGATGTGCGCTGTAATGAAATCCTACTTGGCTGGCTGCTGGCTGAGCATTATCGCAGAATTTGTTTCCTTTACCGTAGATGCAGTCACATGAGAGACGTTGAGCCTTCCTTCTTTGCAGTGATCAAGATTTGTGTTGATGTGCGCTGTAATGAAATCCTACTTGGCTGGCTGCTGGCTGAGCATTATCGCAGAATTTGTTTCCTTTACCGTAGATGCAGTCACATTTTGGATTTTATTGCGGCAACTTATTGAGCTGAAATGTCTTGAAGTCATTGGAGTAATTATTCCCATTATTTTGAGCTAGCTAGAAGTGAGCATGCTAGCTTATTTGTGAGACCTCCAAGTCTCTGGCTAGGGTATTTGTAGACTCCACTTGTACCTTCGTGGCCGGTGGTCTTTGCCCCCATCATTTCTCCCCGGGTGAAAAAAATTCTTCCCCGAAGAATTGTTCTTGTGTAGGTGGAGAAGTTCTGGAGGGGTGGGAGTCAGTTGCTCCTTAAGGGTCCGAAGCTTCCAAGTGTTGTTATCATCATAGCATCCTGTCTTGTTGGTCCTTGTCCACGGTCCTAGCTGCATATCAAGGGTACCTGCATTGGATTCCCTTTCTCGGCCATACTCATTAGTAAAGTTGTCATAGAAAATCATAGGATTTAGCAAAGAACAAGGAATGACAAAATCAATATATTCAACTTCAATAAGTGTAAAGAGAAAATCATGTTTGGGTTTATTATGTTCTTTTGATCCTAATGGTGGCTTAATAGTGTGAGTAGAAGGACCTAAAAGACAAGATTCAAGCATCATAGGGTCCTGGTAGAGATTTGTTGGGGTATGCCCTTAAGGCTAATGTTTGAGGCCTTGGGATTCTATCAGTATCATGTATAAACTCTTATGTTTATAAAGGCAATGGTTGTTATTCAGTTTGTTGTTGGGATATGCCCTTAAGACTAATGTTTGAGGTCTTGGGATTGTAACAGTATCATGTAATAAACTGTTATGTTTATAAAGGCATGGTTGTTATTCAGTTAATTACATTGTCTGCTGCAATATATGTTCTTCTGAATAATGTCTCAAAGTTGTTCAGCTAGGCTGACATGCAGTTAAGTCCTTAGTCGAGATATCTTGGTGAACTTGAGACAGCCTTGATATGCTTGAGACTAATATGTGTTCTAATCTTATAGGATGCTTCGAGCATGGAATAAGATGTAGACTCATGGGTACATTGGATGTACTGGACAGACCCTACTAGGATATTCAATTACTTGTCACAATGTGAATAATCCTTGTTTGCTACAAGTGGCACATCTCCTCTGACTTGAGATCACTTGTGTTTCTAAATGATGATTGTCATTGTTTTGAGGTAGTTCAATATCATTTGAAAGATAATGGTCATAGACTATCTTGGATAATGATCATGAGTCAGGTTAGGGCACTAGTGATAGATATAGGATTGCCGTCTCCTTGTTTAAGGAGTGTGGTGTTCTAAAGGGGCCCCCCCCGGCTGAGATGATTGAGAAAGTGTATGGCCATACCCAGGTGACTGTGTTCATCTGGTCTAATCAAGCTCATCATATTGGAGCTACAAGCTTGACACGCTTGTCCAATAAGAACATCCAGTGGCAAAGGAAATATGTATGCCTAGTGAAGCCTAGTGAAAAGGATTCACACTTGAGCTGTGTTTTGGGTGTAGTCTTGGAAGACTCTTTCCTTTATATCGGGAGACAGTGATGTGTTGCTAGATACCCCTCACTGATCGTGATAACGTAAGTTATCATTACCGACATTTAAAGGAAACCCTCAGGGTCGCACAATTTGATGATATGGCTTACTTAAGTCAGATCGTGTGGACTGAATTGTTTCGGTTCAGTTTAAAGGGATTTAAACTCTGATTGTAAGTGAGATCTGGTCTGATCATGTTTGATTGATTAGGGCTTGAGATCGGTAAGCTTCGATCGAGGGTGTTGATGCTAGATCGATCAGATCAGAAGCATCTGGAGATGAATGGTCAGATCTAGGACCTTAGGGTCTAATTCGATCTAGACTTAATGTTTGGGCTGATTTGGTTTGGTCATTGAACCAAACATCTTGAACCGGCTCATGGGTTGAGCACAAGGTTCAGGTGGGAGAAGAGAGTTATGACGGAGTCTACATCATTGATAATGATGAACCCCTCACTTATGCGGATGGGGTCAGTGGACCGGAGTCAGCTAGATGGCTTGAAGCTATGCGAGCCGAGATGGACTCCATGTCAGATAACCAAGTATGGGATTTGGTTGATCCGCCTCCGGGAGTAATCCCTATAGGCTGCAAATGGATCTTCAAGAAGAAGATTGACATGGATGGTAACGTGGTTACCTATAAAGGCAGGCTTGTTGCGAAAGGTTTCAAACAAATCTACGGGATAGATTATGATGAAACTTTCTCTCCTGTAGCCATGTTTAAGTCTATTCGGATTCTATTCGCTATAGCTGCATATTATGATTATGAGATCTGGCAGATGGATGTGAAAAACAGCTTTCCTTAATGGAAATCTAGATGAGGATGTGTATATGACACAACCTGAAGGTTTCACTAATCCATCAGATCGTCATACGATATGCAAGTTGAAGAAGTCCATTTATGGACTGAAACAAGCATCAAGAAGCTGGAACATTCGTTTTGATGAATCAGTCACTGAATTTGGCTTCATCAAGAACGAGGATGACCCGTGTGTATATAAGAGGTTTAGTGGGAGCGTGATTACTTTCCTAGTCCTCTACGTCGATGACATCTTGATCATTGGAAATGACATTCCTGAAATGCATGCTGTGAAGGCATGGTTAAGGAAATGTTTCCAGATGAAAGATTTAGGAGAAGCAGCCTATGTATTAGGTGTGAAGATCTACAGGGATAGATCTAAGAGGCTTCTCGGGCTGTGCCAGAGTACTTACATCGATAAGGTCCTGGAAAGATTCCATTTAGAGAATTCTAAAAGGGGATATCTTCCAGTCAGACATGGTCTGAATCTTTCAAAGAGTCAGTGTCCACAAACACAGACTGAGAAAGATGAAATGGACAATACGCCTTATGCTTCGGCTATTGGGTCCATTATGTATGCGATGTTGTGTACTCGCCCAGACGTCGCTTACGGGTTAAGCGTGACCAGTCGATTCCAAAGTAATCCAGGTATGGCGCACTGGATTGTAGTCAAGAACATTTTGAAATATCTTCGGAGGACCAAAGATATGTTCTTGATATATGGTGGTCAGGAAGAACTCAGTATTGAAGGATATACTGACGCTTCGTTCCAGTCGGACCAGGATGATTTCCGATCGCAATCAGGCTATGTTTTTAGCTTGAGTGGAGGAGCAGTGGTGTGGAAGAGTTTCAAACAGTCAACTGTTGCTGATTCCACAACAGAAGCCGAGTATGTTGCAGCCTCGGAAGCATCCAAGGAGCCAGTGTGGATTCGTAAGTTCGTGAGAGAACTTGGTGTCGTTCCTTCGAGTGCTGATCCTTTGGTTATCTTCTGTGATAACACTGGAGCAATCGCACAAGCAAAGGAACCACGGTCACACCAGAAGTCCAAGCACATACAGAGACGGTTTCACTTGATCCGGGAGATCATAGATCGTGGCGAGATCAAAGTCTGCAAGGTACATACAGATGACAATCTGGCAGACCCGCTTACCAAGCCTCTAGCGCAGCAGAAGCATGAGAAGTACTGTAATAATATGGGTTTGAGATTTCTCAACCATTAGATTAAGTGCAAGTGGGAGATTGTTGGGATATGCCCTTAAGACTAATGTTTGAGGTCTTGGGATTGTAATAGTATCATGTAATAAACTGTTATGTTTATAAAGGCATGGTTGTTATTCAGTTAATTACATTGTCTGCTGCAATATATGTTCTTCTGAATAATGTCTCAAAGTTGTTCAGCTAGGCTGACATGCAGTTAAGTCCTTAGTCGAGATATCTTGGTGAACTTGAGACAGCCTTGATATGCTTGAGACTAATATGTGTTTTAATCTTATAGGATGCTTCGAGCATGGAATAAGATGTAGACTCATGGGTACATTGGATGTACTGGACAGACCCTACTAGGATATTCAATTGCTTGTCACAATGTGAATAATCCTTGTTTGCTACAAGTGGCACATCTCCTCTGACTTGAGATCACTTGTGTTTCTAAATGATGATTGTCATTGTTTTGAGGTAGTTCAATATCATTTGAAAGATAATGGTCATAGACTATCTTGGATAATGATCATGAGTCAGGTTAGGGCACTAGTGATAGATATAGGATTGCCGTCTCCTTGTTTAAGGAGTGTGGTGTTCTAAAGGGGCCCCCCCGGCTGAGATGATTGAGAAAGTGTATGGCCATACCCAGGTGACTGTGTTCATCTGGTCTAATCATGCTCATCATATTGGAGCTACAAGCTTGACACGCTTGTCCAATAAGAACATCCAGTGGCAAAGGAAATATGTATGCCTAGTGAAGCCTAGTGAAAAGGATTCACACTTGAGCTGTGTTTTGGGTGTAGTCTTGGAAGACTCTTTCCTTTATATCGGGAGACAGTGATGTGTTGCTAGATACCTCTCACTGATCGTGATAACGTAAGTTATCGTTACCGACATTTAAAGGAAACCCTCAGGGTCGCACAATTTGATGATATGGCTTACTTAAGTCAGATCGTGTGGACTGAATTGTTTCGGTTCAGTTTAAAGGGATTTAAACTCTGATTGTAAGTGAGATCTGGTCTGATCATGTTTGATTGATTAGGGCTTGAGATCGGTAAGCTTCGATCGAGGGTGTTGATGCTAGATCGATCAGATCAGAAGCATCTGGAGATGAATGGTCAGATCTAGGACCTTAGGGTCTAATTCGATCTAGACTTAATGTTTGGGCTGATTTGGTTTGGTCATTGAACCAAACATCTTGAACCGGCTCATGGGTTGAGCACAAGGTTCAGGTGGGAGAAGAGAGTTGCGCATGGTTCACTTGGTGAACGCATAACGCATGTAATCAAGGCTTGCTATTTTGGGAACTTTCGGTTTTCAACGTGGGGAACGTTTCCACGTTCACTTGCAACGCCTCCTCTCTATTCCTCTCGCTAATTCGCTCTTGGCATTGGACGACTCACGGCTGGTGGCGTGAAGGTTGACGACAAGAGGATTCGGCCAAGTTTTCATCTCTTCGTCCCTCAAACGATCAAGGAAGCTTTGGAGCATTGCTAGCACAAATCGCCCCAAAGAAGTAGGCCTTCTTCCTCTTGTGTGCGACAACCTTTGGAGGAGATCTCTCTTGCTTTCTTCTTCCAAGATACCATCCAAGAGATGGCGACGGTATGGATCCTTCTCATATCCATCTAAGTTGATCATATGCGATATAAAGATCTATGAAAGCCCTTCTTCCGCTTGCAAAAGGTTTTATGCGCCATCCTAATAGGGTTTTCGCCCCCCTCTTGAAAGGGGTTCCTTCATTTGTTACATTGTCTGCTGCAATAAATGTACTTCTGAATAATGTCTCAATGCTGTTCAGCTAGGCTGACATGCTATATGTCCTTAGTCGAGATATCTTCGTGAACATGAGACAGCCTTGATATGATTGAGACTAATATGTGTTCTAATCTTATAGGATGCTTCGAGCATGGAATAAGATGTAGACTCATGGGTACATTGGATGTACTGGACAGACCCTACTAGGATATTCAATTGCTTGTCACAATGTGAATAATCCTTGTTTGCAACAAGTGGCACATGTCCTCTGACTTGAGATCACTTGTGTTTCTAAATGATGATTGTCATTGTTTTGAGGTAGTTCAATATCATTTGAAACATAATGGTTATAGACTATCTTGGATAATGATCATGAGTCAGGTTAGGACACTAGTGATAGATATAGGATTGCCGTCTCCTTGATTGGAGTGTGATGTTCTAAACGGGCCCCCCTGGATGAGATGATTAAGAAAGTGTATGGCCATACCCAGATGACTATGTTCATCTGATCTAATCATGCTCATCATATTGGAGTTACAGGCTTGACACGCTTGTCCAATAAGAACATCCACTGGCAAAGGAAACATGTATGACTAGTGAAGTGGATTCACACTTGTGCTGTGGTTTGGGTGTAGTCTTGGAAGACTCTTTCCTTTATATCGGGAGACAGTGATGTGTTGCTAGATACCTCTCACTGATCGTGATAACGTAAGTTACCGTTACCGACATTTAAAGGAAACCCTCAGGGTCGCACAATTTGATGATATGGCTTACTTAAGTCATATCGTGTGGACTGAATTGTTTTGGTTCAGTTTAAAGGGATTTAGACTCTGATTGTAAGTGAGATCTGGTCTGATCATGTTTGATTGATTAGGGCTTAAGATCGGTAAGCTTCGATCGAGAGAATTGATGCTAGATCGGTGAGATCAAGAGCATCAAGAGATGAACGGTTAGATCTTGAACCATTTGGTTCAATAAGATCTAGACCATGGCTTGGGCTGGTTTGATTTGGTTTATGAACCAAATTCAATTGGAACGATTTGGCTTGAACCGGTTCACATGGGTGAACGCTTGGTTCAATGCTTGTAGGCGTTTTGGTTGGTTTGTGGGCGCATGGCTTCATGTCTTCTATTTTTGGAATGTCATAACTAGCCACTCCCCTCAACGCCAAATAACGTCTCAACGTTCGCCTCTTCTCACCCCAACGCTTCTCTTTCGGTGTGGAGAGTTTTTGACGAAAGGAGAAGGAAGTTGAGCCTCGCCAAGTTTGATCTCTCATCATCCTCACACGACAAGGACCCTTTGAAGCGCTTTGCTAGCACAAAGGATTCAAAGGAGCAAGCCATCTTCGTTTGTTGTGTGCGTCACCTTTGGAGAAGGAGCATTTGCGTCTTTGCTTCCAAGACACCATCTAATCGATGGCATTGGTATGATCTCCTTCTTGATCTAATCAATCTATACAAGTTGATCATATGAGCATATATGCGATTTTATTGTTGAAACCCTAGCAAATTATCATGCGCCCCCCTTAGGGTTTCGGCCCCCTTTGCTTTAGGGGTTTTACAAGATTTTCTAAGTCTAGGGGTTGACCTAAAGGTTGAGGATTAGGATCTAGGTCAAGCTCAAAAGGTTCTAACTTAGGTTCAAGACATGGTTCAAGAAGACCTATGGGTTTGGGTTCAGCTTTAGGCTCTCTAATAGTAGTGCTAAGATTAAGTTGAGAACCTATGGGTATGGGCCCTAAAATTGAAGGTAAAAGTTTTGGCCCTAAAATTGAAGGTGAAGGCATTGGTTCTACTTGATGGTTTGGCTCTTCGTGTCTTGCTACTTCATTTTCAATGGTTTCATCAAGACATGGATTAATCTCTAATGTAGACTCTAAGGTTTGCTCAAGTTCTAAAGGGGTTGAACTTTCATCTTCTTTTTGCATGGATTGCTCCTTTTGTCTCTTATACTCTTCATGCATTTGTTTAATCTGCTCCCCTAACTTATCAAGACGATCATAGTCCTTTGACTCTAGGCTCTTAGGGTAGATGATATGTTCTAGACCTCTAAATATGATACTATAACACCATGGTTTTCTATAATGATAGGCTTGGAAATAATGAAGGAATTCATCACCTATTAAGTTATCAAAATCATCTAGTCCTATAACATCACACCATATTTTGATTTTCATACCATCTAATTGAATAGGAACTAGACATTGGTGGTCAACTACAGTGATAAACTCATGATTGTCCCAAGTTATGTAGTATGGGTGGTTGTGTTTCTTTAAGATGAGTCCAAATCGTTCAGCAACCCTAAAAGTTACAGCATTAAAGCTAACTTGATGATCTATAACAGTTCTAATCTTATGGCCTTCACACCAAACAAAAGTAGTGAAACTATTAGGTCTAAGGGTGAGTCTTTGATATCCATCTCTAGAAAAGATTAAGTCTCTTTGATTATACCGACGCATGATAAAACAAGAAACTTAGCAAGCAGGAAATGACTATTGTTTGAGTGCAAAAACTATAAACAAACCTAGCAATAAATCAGAATTGATTGCAGCAAGTTGATGACAACAATATGAACAAAACAAAATTCAGAAATCAAATGCAGAATTTCAGCATCAAATCAATACATCCAAGGCTGCACTTATAGGTGTTTTAAACTGAAATACGTTGATGGTTTTCCTAGCTGCAGTTTGATACAGATTATTGTAGTAAGCAGGCTGAAAATTTCAGATTCGGTAGGCTGAAAACCAGATTTAACACTCATAAGTCAAGTGCAGAATTCAGCAAATTGAAAACTCAGTTATAGTGCTTTCAACAGTATGTAGTTTGATTAAATCTTGTGCAGCAAGAGGTTGAAAACAAATCATGAATCTCAACAATTTAATGGTCCAGATGCTGCAGAATTTATAAAACCGAGTGGAGTATCAGGAAAAGCACATGCAGAATTTGACCAACAACTAAGCAACAACATGCAAATAACCTAAAATATGCAAACTAAATAACAAGAAAATAACTAAGCATGAAAGCAAGTAATTTTTTTTTATTATTATTTTTATGCAATGCGCAAAGCAAGGATCGTGCGGGCAGACAAGAGTTGCTCACAACCTTTCCTCTGATACCAAAACTGATGTAGGGGGGGAGCGTGGGATCTATTCTACTTATTAAAACTAATTTTTTTTTATATATATATTTTTTTATTTTCAGAAAAATCAAAATTCAGAAAAATAACCAGAAATCCAGGGCAATAAAATAATCATTTAGAAAAAATTGCTATACCCTGTTGAAAAATCCATATGCCCAAAATTTGAATTGATTATACCAGCAAGTAGAACAACACTAGTTCTTTTGAATGACATGAAACATAGATGATGAAGAGTTGTCAACAATTTATAATGTTTGCAACAATATAGCAAGTCAGATTATTCAATATAAAGCAGTGTAGAATCTTATCAGTCTTGACTTTTGCAATGTTTCCCAAGTTGATCTGGTGATTCTTTTAGTGGAACCAAGTTATCATATATGTAGAGTGAAACCTGTTCTTCATGCTCGTGTCAGAGATAAGAGGTTCTATCAAGTCTAAACACGTTGAATACCTACAAGAACAAGGCTAATCAGATTAGTTTTCAGAACAATTGCAGGAGTTATTCAAATATGAAAAGTTGCTAGGTATCCTTGGTTGATCTGAAGAATCTGGATTCAGTCCAACTGGTCCATATGGTAGAACAAGATTTGGTCTTTCTATTCGTTCCAAAGTTCTGGAATTTTGTTGCGCTGATTGCTTAAGATACCTGCATAAAATACGCTAGTCAGATTAAATAAGAAGACTCTGCAGGAGTTAATCAATTTACGAAAAGTTGATGTGTCTTGGAGGATGATCCAGTCGGTTTGCGTTTCTCCCAACTGATCCGAATGATAGAGGAGGATCTGGTCTTGCTAATGGGTCCAATGATCAGAGCTGGGGGCTTCTCTGACCATGCCAAAAACCTGCGACAATAAGGGTAATCATATTAATATGAAAGAGCAAAACAGAAGACAGCGGCAAGAAGCAGAGTCTGGAAACAGGCAAGGATGGTCTGCGCCATTCAATGATGCCGGAGCTAGTGATTTGTCGGAGACTCTGGTAGAGCAGGTGGTGGAGAAGGTGATGGCGGCGTCAGAGCACTGGCAGCGATGGAGAAACAGCTGTTCAGGCGGAACAGGGTAAGCTGCGAAAAGGAGGCGGCTGTTCGAACAGGACAGGGGAGGTTGGCGAGCATAGCAGGGGTGATCGCAGTTCACCGGATGGTGGACGAAATCAAAACCTGCTTCAAGTGGAGGTTGTCATCATAGATGAGAAGATGTGGCCAGAGTTTGGGGTTGATTGGCGGCCTGTCGGAGTAGAACAACGATGAAGGGCGGAAGGCTGCGGAGGCGGAGGGTGTTCTGTTGGAACAGGGCAGTACGCGAGTGGAGCAGAGTTCGTCGCCGAAAGGCCGGTGGTGCGCGAATTCGGAACTTGCTACAACTGCAGATCCTCGAGATGGTTTCGGAGATGTGGCTGGAGTTTGGAGGCGGACGGTGGCCTGTCGGAGGAGAACGACGCTGGGAAGCGGAACTAGGGCGGAAGGCTGGCGGAAACAGGGGATCTGATCCGGAGTTTGATTCCAGCAATCGGAGCGGCAGATGGGCGGATGCCGGTGGCTGACGGTTCAACTATGGGAGAGGAAGAGATGTCCAAAGTTTCGTGGAGATCCGACGGTGGGATCGCCGCCGGCGAGGTCTCGAAGTGACGGAAAATCTGCAGGTTTGCTGGGTGTGCGATGTTGTCAGCGGAGCAGGAGAATTGGGGGGAAAAGGAGAGATTAGAGAAGAAAGGAAGAGGGAGGGGCTCAGCCCTAGAAGGAGGAGAAGAGAAAACTAGGTGACAAGCACCTCAGAGAAGGAAGAAGGAGACATCTGATTCATCGGAAGAAGAACCATTTCTATTCAATCATAAAAATCTGTCTATTACAAGGATACATGAGTGTAAGATATAGGGGAAGCTTTGAGAGAGGTTGCACGCGAACGTTGAAGGTGAACGTTGTTCTTTCCATCTCCAGCAAAGAGACGTTGTGCTTCCATTTGCAGCGATGAAGGGAGAGACGTTGAGCCTTCCTTCTTTGCAATGATCAAGATTTGTGTTGATGTGCGCTGTAATGAAATCCTACTTGGCTGGCTGCTGGCTGAGCATTATCGCAGAATTTGTTTCCTTTACTGTAGATGCAGTCACATGAGAGACGTTGAGCCTTCCTTCTTTGCAGTGATCAAGATTTGTGTTGATGTGCGCTGTAATGAAATCCTACTTGGTTGGCTGCTGGCTGAGCATTATCGCAGAATTTGTTTCCTTTACCGTAGATGCAGTCACATTTTGGATTTTATTGCGGCAACTTATTGAGCTGAAATGTCTTGAAGTCATTGGAGTAATTCTTCCCATTATTTTGAGCTAGCTAGAAGTGAGCATGCTAGCTTATTTGTGAGACCTCCAAGTCTCTGGCTAGGGTATTTGTAGACTCCACTTGTACCTTCGTGGCCGGTGGTCTTTGTCCCCATCATTTCTCCCCGGGTGAAAAAAATTCTTCCCCGAAGAATTGTTCTTGTGTAGGTGGAGAAGTTCTGGAGGGGTGGGAGTCAGTTGCTCCTTAAGGGTCCGAAGCTTCCAAGTGTTGTTATCATCACAGCATCCTGTCTTGTTGGTCCTTGTCCACGGTCCTAGCTGCATATCAAGGGTACCTGCATTGGATTCCCTTTCTCGGCCATACTCATTAGTAAAGTTGTCATAGAAAATCATAGGATTTAGCAAAGAACAAGGAATGACAAAATCAATATATTCAACTTCAATAAGTGTAAAGAGCAAATAATGTTTGGGTTTATTATGTTCTTTTGATCCT
The DNA here is from genome assembly GCA_027563935.2 of Costus lasius. Classification (NCBI taxonomy): domain Eukaryota; kingdom Viridiplantae; phylum Streptophyta; class Magnoliopsida; order Zingiberales; family Costaceae; genus Costus; species Costus lasius. The sequence continues at coordinate 89,555,208 of CM050446.2, forward strand.
AATGGTGGCTTAATAGTGTGAGTAGAAGGACCTAAAAGACAAGATTCAAGCATCATAGGGTCCTGGTAGAGATTTTCTAAGTCTAGGGGTTGACCTAAAGGTTGAGGATTAGGATCTAGGTCAAGCTCAAAAGGTTCTAACTTAGGTTCAAGACATGGTTCAAGAAGACCTATGGGTTTGGGTTCAGCTTTAGGCTCTCTAATAGTAGTGCTAAGATTAAGTTGAGAACCTATAGGTATGGGCCCTAAAATTGAAGGTAAAAGTTTTAGCCCTAAAATTGAAGGTGAAGGCATTGGTTCTACTTGATGGTTTGGCTCTTCATGTCTTGCTACTTCAATTTCAATGGTTTCATCAAGACATGGATTAATCTCTAATGTAGACTCTAAGGTTTGCTCAAGTTCTAAAGGGGTTGAACTTTCATCTTCTTTTTGCATGGATTGCTCCTTTTGTCTCTTATACTCTTCATGCATTTGTTTAATCTGCTCCCCTAACTTATCAAGACGATCATAGTCCTTTGACTCTAGGCTCTTAGGGTAGATGATATGTTCTAGACCTCTAAATATGATACTATAACACCATGGTTTTCTATAATGATAGGCTTGGAAATAATGAAGGAATTCATCACCTATTAAGATATCAAAATCATCTAGTCCTATAACATCACACCATATTTTGATTTTCATACCATCTAATTGAATAGGAACTAGACATTGGTGGTTAACTATAGTGATAAACTCATGATTGTCCCAAGTTATGTAGTATGGGTGGTTGTGTTTCTTTAAGATGAGTCCAAATTGTTCTGCAACCTTAAGAGTTACAGCATTAAAGCTAACTTGATGATCTATAATAGTTCTAATCTTATGGCCTTCACACCAAACAAAAGTAGTGAAACTATTAGGTCTAAGGGTGAGTCTTTGATATCCATCTCTAGAAAAGATTAAGTCTCTTTGATTATACCGACGCATGATAAAACAAGAAACTTAGCAAGCAGGAAATGACTATTGTTTGAGTGCAAAAACTATAAACAAACCTAGCAATAAATCAGAATTGATTGCAGCAAGTTGATGACAACAATATGAACAAAACAAAATTCAGAAATCAAATGCAGAATTTCAGCATCAAATCAATACATCCAAGGTTGCACTTATAGGTGTTTTAAACTGAAATACGTTGATTGTTGGGGTATGCCCTTAAGGCTAATGTTTGAGGCCTATGGGAATGTATTTGTATCATGTAATAAACTGTTATGTTTATAAAGGCATGGTTGTTATTCAGTTAGCTACATTGTCTGCTGCAATATATGTTCTTCTGAATAATGTCTCAAAGCTGTTCAGCTCGGCTGACATGCTATTATGTCCTTAGTCGATATATCTTGGTGAACATGAGACAGCCTTGATATGATTGAGACTAATATGTGTTCTAATCTTATAGGATGCTTCGAGCATGGAATAAGATGTAGACTCATGGGTACATTGGATGTACTGGACAGACCCTACTAGGATGTTCAATTGTTTGTCACAATGTGAATATTCCTTGATTAAGACAAGTGGCACATTTCCTCTGACTTGAGATCACTTGTGTTTTCTAAATGATGATTGTCATTGTTTTGAGGTAGTTCAATATCATTTGAAACATAATGATTATAGACTATCTTGGATGGTGAGCTTGAGTCAGGTTAGAGCACTAGTGATAGACATAGGATTGCCGTCTCCTTGTTTAAGGAGTGTGATGTTCTAAAGGGGCCCCCTGGATGAGATGATTGAGAAAGTGTATGGCCATACCCAGGTGACAGTGTTCATCTGTTCTAATCATGCTCATCATATTGGAGTTACGAGCTTGACAGGCTTGTCCAATAAGAACATCCAGTGGCAAAGGAAATATGTATGCTTTGTGATTTGATTCACACTTGTGCTGTTTTTGGGTGTAGTCTTGGAAGACTCATTTCTTTATATCGGGAGATAGTGATGTGTTGCTAGATACCCCTCACTGATCGTGATAATGAGAATTATCGTTACCGACATTTAAAGGAAACCCTTAGGGTCGCACAATTTGATGATATGGCTTACTTAAGTCAGATCGTGTGGACTGAATTGTTTGGGTTCAGTTTAAAGGGAATTAGTCTCTGATTGTAAGTGAGATCTGGTCTGATCATGTTTGATTGATTAGGGCTTAAGATCGGTAAGCTTCGATCGAGAGAATAGATGCCAGATCGGTCAGATCAGGGGGCATCGAGGAGATCGACGGTTAGATCGGGAACCTTAGGGTTTATTTAAGATCTAGACTAGATCATTGGCTTGATTGGTTCTTAAACCGAACCAAAGTGAACCGGCTCACTTGATGAGCGCATGGTTCAAGGGGAGAGGAGTTGGCGACAAGTTCACTTGGCGTGAACGTTGGGGTGAGGAGTGGTTACTATTTTTAGTAACCATGATCTCCACTTGGTGGGTGCTCTCGTCCGAATAGAGTATTCTCTATTTTCGCCACTTCAACTTATTTTCCTCTCGCCCATATTCCTCTCGAGATTATTGTGTGAGTGTGGCGACGCTTGACGCTTGACGCTTGAGGAGGATTCGGCCAAGAAAGATTGACATCTCATTTTCCCTTCACTCGTCAAAGGACCTCTTGGAACCTTGCTAGCACAAGGAGCACCAAGAGAGATAGCGACATCATCTTGTGTGTGACGACAAGGAGAAGATCTCGTTTGATCTTTGCTTCCAAGCCGCCATCTAGAAATGGCAATGGTATGGATCGAATCACCTCTTATGCATTCGGGTTTTCTTTAAGTTGATTATATAAGGTGCATGCGATTCTTAGAGACCCTATCCGCTGCTTGAAAACTGAATATGCGCCATGCTGGGTTTCGCCCCCCTCTAGAAAGGGGTTCCTACAACTGGTATCAGAGCCAAGTTTTCTATGCATCTTTGTATGATTGCTTAAGCTTATGTGATCCATGTTTGCGTGTACAAGCTTAGATCTAGTTAACATGCGTTTTTTTTTCTTTAAGTTTTTGTACATGCGAAACTTGAAGTATGTTATCATTGGCGCATGTTGTTCTTGGCGCATGCTTAGTGTTTTTCTTAAAAACCCTAATTAACATGCGCGACTCACTCTAGATCTAAGGCTCTACTATAAACCCTTAAACGGGTTATTAGGGTTGAAGTCACCCCTAGTTTAGATCCAACAGTCTGATCAGACTATCTGACAGCCTGAATGGGTCGACCAGATAGCACCTTGGCGCAAGCCTATGGTGGCTATAGGTCGACTGCAGACAGGTGTGTAGCGAAGTCTGATTGAGACGATTAATGAACGCACCTGAGTTAGGCCCGGGGTCACGCCCGCTTGCCAGACCTCAGTGTGGTCGTTCAGCCCTGACGCATGCATGGTTGACCTTATGGTCGACTCAAGTCAGTTAGGACTTGGTGCATGCAAGGGCAGTGGATCTGACTAGGTTGGATGAGTGGATCCCTAGTAATGGATCGTTGTAAGGTTGTAGGGCAAATAAGGAAAAATTAAAATTGATCCCAAGGGGTTTTCGAAAATTTTAATTTTTATGATGGATCACTTGATTGCTGATTGGATGCATGTGTTTGTCTATTTAGTCTTATGTGGGCTGCCCATGTTAAATCTGTGCTGTGCTGGGGCCTGCGTGCCTGGATTTAAAATTGTAAATTAATTATTGTGATCTGCGCATCACATTGTTTTAATTTATAAAATGTCAGTGACCTGCGTGTCACTCTTGTCTAGATAGTTAAATTTGTAATTTAATTTGACAAGAGCACAGTGCACACTTGGCAGAGGCGCATGCAGCAAGTGGCTGGACCAGGTGGGAGGTCTAGGGTTCGACCCTAGGACCTGGCGCATATTCCTGGTGGGCGCACCTGTGCTGCAGATGGCGCTTGGGCCCAGGTTTGGGCCAGATGAGCAGCAAAAGACCCATGAAGAGCAAATGAAGACTTAAGTTAGGTTAAGGTCTTCTAGGGCTATGGGCTTTTACCACATAAGATACATGCTTTCTTTTATTGTATAATATTAGAATTGCATGTTTAAGTTTATCTTCTGCTATCACCATAGGAATTGCATGATAGTGAAGAAGATAAAAGACCGTTAAAATCCAACGCTAAAATATCAAGCTCGTAAGCCTTCTGACGCGAAACCTCACTGTTCTGATTATCGTTGGAGCCGTGTTGTACCCACTCAGTGGGCACGTCCATCTATCTTCAGACGGTGCGGGATTACACCTGCGTGTTACAGAGTAGGGATTTATCCCTTCTCGTTGCTCAGCATAGCACGTGGTGGTCCAGGGAGTAGGTCGGGTCAGCTTGACCGTGTAGGCTACATATGTGGCACATATGGTAGCACATGGAGGCAGCCATCTGTGGGGTCAGAGATTGTGTTGTACCAACTCAGTTGGCACAGTCTGCTGGATTGCCCAGATGAAGGGGAATCGCACGGGTTGGCGATCGGCAGGGACTGCCTACCAGAAACTAGTGCTTGTACTCTCTGTGCATCTTATCTCGCCTGAGCGGGACGCGGAGACCAAGTATGAAATCTGGATCCCATCTCACTAAAAGAGTTTTACTCTTTCGGGCTGTTTTGCTGGATTTTACACGCCTGATAAAATAGTGAGAAAAAGAATCTTTCTTAAGTCCTGATCGATTCTTATACATTGATACTGACCTTGCTGTTCTTGCATTGTTGTAGATACCTGCAGCAACGAACACCATGAACTTCAATGTGCGATCCCTACTGGAAAGGGAGAAGTTTGCTGGGCCGAACTTCTCTGACTGGTATGGACACCTTAAGATCATTCTTAAGGCAGAGAGGAAACTGTATGTCCTCGAGACGGCGATACCGCCGCAGCCCGCTCCGAATGCCGCAAGGGCGGTTCGGGAAGCCTATGAAAAGCACGTCAATGATAGCATTGATGTCGCTTGCCTGATGCTAGCGTCTATGACGCCACCGCTGCAGCGTCAGCATGAGGATATGTCAGCTATACAGATTATAGCAAACCTCAAGATGTTGTATGCTGCACAGGCGAGGACTGAACGCTATAATTTGACTAAGCTCTTCTTTCAGAGCAAACTGGCTGAGGGGAGCCCAGTGGGAGCTCACGTGCTCAAGATGATTGGGCACAAGGAGGCTCTGGAGAAACTGGGGCACACCATCAACCAGGAGCTTGCTGTGGACATTATTCTGCAGTCTCTCCCGCCATCATTCGACGCGTTCATTATTAATTTTAATATGAACAAAATCGATTGTACTCCGGCAGAGCTGCTGAATATGCTCTTGACCACTGAGGAGACTCTGAAGGGTAAGCCTTCGACCTCTGTCTTGATGGTTCCTTCAAGGAACAAGAAGAAGGGGAAGAAGGGCAAGGCCCCGGTCAAGAATTACAGCAAGGCTCTGAAGCAGAAGGTGAAGCGGTCCAAGGAATACAGGTGTTTCCACTGTGGCCAGCTGGGTCACTGGAAAAAGGACTGTAAAGCGCTCCAAGGAGATAAGAGGGGAAGCATCGCTTCTGGCTCAGGTATATTCGTGACTGAGGTCATGTTTTCTTCTTCTATATCATGGGTGTTGGACACTGCATGTGGAGTTCACATTTGTTCAAATGTACAGGAACTCAAGAGAAGAAGGCAGGTGGGACAGCATGAGGTGGACCTACGAGTTGGAAACGGGGCACGGGTTGCTGCTGTTGCTGTAGGAGACTACTTCATTCCTTTACCATCTGGCATTGTATTGGAACTAGACAATTGTTATTTTGTTCCCAGTATAACTAAAAATATTATCTCCATTCCTGCTTTTGTCAGGAAGGGGTTTTCCTTTGAATGCAATATTTCAAAGTGTATTTTGTCTTATGATAATATTGTTTATGCAACTGGTTCAATTAACAATGGGTTATTCATGTTGGACATGGAAAGTTCTATACAAAATGTTGATATTAAGAAAGCCAAGTATGCTGATGACAGCACCTTGCTGTGGCATAGTCGTTTAGGCCATATAAACGAGAAACGCATTAAGCGGTTGCATGATCATGGACTGCTGGGATCATTCTCCTATAAGGAGATTGATACATGCAAAGCTTGTTTGATGGGTAAAATGACGAAGTCACCTTTTCCTCACAAAGGTCAAAGGGCTTCAGGTTTACTTGACCTTATACACAGTGATGTGTGTGGGCCATTTAGTAAACATGCCAGAGGTGGCTATCAGTACTTCATTACCTTTACTGATGATTTCAGTAGATACGGGTATGTCTATCTGATGAGACATAAAAGTGAATCTTTTGACAAGTTCAAAGAGTTCAAGAATGAAGTACAAAATCAGCTAGGCCGAAATATCAAGGCACTTCGCTCAGATCGAGGTGGTGAATACCTAAGTCATACGTTTACTGACTATCTAAAGGAGTGTGGGATTATCTCACAACTCACTCCGCCAGGAACACCGCAATGGAATGGTGTGTCCGAGAGGAGAAATAGAACGCTACTTGATATGGTTCGTTCTATGATGAGTCAGGCTACTCTTCCATACTCCTTTTGGGGTTTTGCGCTGGAAACAGCTGCAAAGGTACTAAACCGAGTGCCATCCAAAGCAGTTTCTAAAACTCCATATGAGTTATGGTATGGGAAACAGCCAAGCTTGACATTTATCAGGATCTGGGGCTGCGAGGCTTATGTCAAAAAGCTCGCCTCTGGGAAACTAGAGAGCAGATCTGACAAATGTATCTTTGTCGGTTACCCTAAGGAAACTAAGGGTTATTATTTCTACGATCCCAAGGAGAACAAGGTTTTTGTTGCTCGGACGGCCATATTTCTTGAGAAGGAGTTTCTTCTGCAAGAGGCCAGTGGGAGAGAAATAAAACTGGATGAGAATCCAGAGGAAGGACAAAGTGATCAAGCACAGTTGGATGAGCCTGAGCCGGTAGAACAGGTTATTGAACAACCTGAGGCTCAAATATCACGGGAACCGCGAAGATCGGGTAGGATCCGTCGACAGCCTGAGCGCTATGACGGAGTCTACATCATTGACAATGATGAACCCCTCACTTATGCGGATGCGGTCAGTGGACCGGAGTCAGCGAGATGGCTTGAGGCTATGCGCGCCGAGATGGACTCCATGTCAGATAACCAAGTCTGGGATTTGGTTGATCCGCCTTCGGGAGTTATCCCTATAGGCTGTAAATGGATCTTCAAGAAGAAGATTGACATGGATGGTAACGTGGTTACCTATAAAGGCAGGCTAGTTGCGAAAGGTTTCAAACAAATCTACGGGATAGATTATGATGAAACTTTCTCACCTGTAGCCATGTTTAAGTCTATTCGGATTCTTTTCGCGATAGCTGCATATTATGATTATGAGATTTGGCAGATGGATGTGAAAACAGCTTTCCTTAATGGAAATCTGGATGAGGATGTGTATATGACACAACCTGAGGGTTTCACTAATCCAGCAGATCGTCATAAGATATGCAAGTTAAAGAAGTCTATTTATGGACTTAAACAAGCATCGAGAAGCTGGAATATTCGTTTTGATGAATCAGTTACTGAATTTGGTTTCATCAAGAACGAGGATGACCCGTGTGTATATAAGAGGTTTAGTGGGAGCGTGATTACTTTCCTAGTCCTCTACGTCGATGACATCTTGATCATTGGAAATGACATTCCTTAAATGCATGCTGTTAAAGCATGGCTGAGGAAGTGTTTCCAGATGAAAGATCTAGGAGAAGCAGCCTATGTGTTAGGTGTGAAGATCTACAGGGATACATCTAAGAGGCTTCTCGGGCTGTGCCAGAGTACTTACATCGATAAGGTCCTAGAGAGATTTCATTTAGAGAATTCTAAACGTGGATATCTTCCAGTCAGACATGGTCTGAGTCTTTCGAAGAGTCAGTGTCCACAAACACAGACTGAGAAAGATGAAATGGACAATACGCCTTATGCTTCGGCTATTGGTTCCATTATGTATGCGATGTTGTGTACTCGCCCAGACGTCGCTTACGGGTTAAGCGTAACCAGTCGTTTCCAAAGTAATCCAAATATGGCGCACTGGATTGCAGTCAAGAACATTTTAAAATATCTGCGGAGGACCAAAGATATGTTCTTGATATATGGTGGTCAGGAAGAACTCAGTATTGAAGGATATACTGACGCTTCGTTCCAGTCGGACCAGGATGATTTCCGATCGCAATCAGGCTATGTTTTTAGCTTGAATGGAGGTGCAGTGGTGTGGAAGAGTTTCAAACAGTCAACTGTTGCTGATTCCACAACAGAAGCCGAGTACGTTGCAGCCTCGGAAGCATCCAAGGAGGCAGTCTGGATTCGTAAGTTCGTGAGAGAACTTGGTGTTGTTCCTTCGAGTGTCGATCCTTTGGTTATCTTCTGTGATAACACTGGAGCAATCGCACAAGCAAAGGAACCACGGTCGCACCAGAAGTCCAAGCACATACTGAGACGGTTTCACTTGATCAGGGAGATCATAGATCGTGGCGAGATCAAAATCTGCAAGGTTCATACAGATGACAATCTGGCAGACCCGCTTACCAAGCCTCTGGCGCAGCAGAAGCATGAGAAGCACTGTAATAATATGGGTTTGAGATTTCTCAACCATTAGATTAAGTGCAAGTGGGAGATTGTTGGGGTATGCCCTTAAGGCTAATGTTTGAGGCCTATGGGAATGTATTTGTATCATGTAATAAACTGTTATGTTTATAAAGGCATGGTTGTTATTCAGTTAGCTACATTGTCTGCTGCAATATATGTTCTTCTGAATAATGTCTCAAAGCTGTTCAGCTCGGCTGACATGCTATTATGTCCTTAGTCGATATATCTTGGTGAACATGAGACAGCCTTGATATGATTGAGACTAATATGTGTTCTAATCTTATAGGATGCTTCGAGCATGGAATAAGATGTAGACTCATGGGTACATTGGATGTACTGGACAGACCCTACTAGGATGTTCAATTGTTTGTCACAATGTGAATATTCCTTGATTAAGACAAGTGGCACATTTCCTCTGACTTGAGATCACTTGTGTTTTCTAAATGATGATTGTCATTGTTTTGAGGTAGTTCAATATCATTTGAAACATAATGATTATAGACTATCTTGGATGGTGAGCTTGAGTCAGGTTAGAGCACTAGTGATAGACATAGGATTGCCGTCTCCTTGTTTAAGGAGTGTGATGTTCTAAAGGGGCCCCCTGGATGAGATGATTGAGAAAGTGTATGGCCATACCCAGGTGACAGTGTTCATCTGTTCTAATCATGCTCATCATATTGGAGTTACGAGCTTGACAGGCTTGTCCAATAAGAACATCCAGTGGCAAAGGAAATATGTATGCTTTGTGATTTGATTCACACTTGTGCTGTTTTTGGGTGTAGTCTTGGAAGACTCATTTCTTTATATCGGGAGATAGTGATGTGTTGCTAGATACCCCTCACTGATCGTGATAATGAGAATTATCGTTACCGACATTTAAAGGAAACCCTTAGGGTCGCACAATTTGATGATATGGCTTACTTAAGTCAGATCGTGTGGACTGAATTGTTTGGGTTCAGTTTAAAGGGAATTAGTCTCTGATTGTAAGTGAGATCTGGTCTGATCATGTTTGATTGATTAGGGCTTAAGATCGGTAAGCTTCGATCGAGAAAATAGATGCCAGATCGGTCAGATCAGGGGCATCGAGGAGATCGACGGTTAGATCGGGAACCTTAGGGTTTATTTAAGATCTAGACTAGATCATTGGCTTGATTGGTTCTTAAACCGAACCAAAGTGAACCGGCTCACTTGATGAGCGCATGGTTCAAGGGGAGAGGAGTTGGCGACAAGTTCACTTGGCGTGAACGTTGGGGTGAGGAGTGGTTACTATTTTTAGTAACCATGATCTCCACTTGGTGGGTGCTCTCGTCCGAATAGAGTATTCTCTATTTTCGCCACTTCAACTTATTTTCCTCTCGCCCATATTCCTCTCGAGATTATTGTGTGAGTGTGGCGACGCTTGACGCTTGACGCTTGAGGAGGATTCGGCCAAGAAAGATTGACATCTCATTTTCCCTTCACTCGTCAAAGGACCTCTTGGAACCTTGCTAGCACAAGGAGCACCAAGAGAGATAGCGACATCATCTTGTGTGTGACGACAAGGAGAAGATCTCGTTTGATCTTTGCTTCCAAGCCGCCATCTAGAAATGGCAATGGTATGGATCGAATCACCTCTTATGCATTCGGGTTTTCTTTAAGTTGATTATATAAGGTGCATGCGATTCTTAGAGACCCTATCCGCTGCTTGAAAACTGAATATGCGCCATGCTGGGTTTCGCCCCCCTCTAGAAAGGGGTTCCAACATTGATGGTTTTCCTAGCTGCAGTTTGATACAGATTATTGCAGTAAGCAGGCTGAAAATTTCAGATTGGGTAGGCTGAAAACCAGATTTAAAACTCATAAGTCAAGTGCAGAATTCAGCAAATTGAAAACTCAGTTATATTGCTTTCAACAGTATGTAGTTTTATTAAATCATGTGCAGCAAGAGGTTGAAAACAAATCGGGAATCTCAACAATTTAATGGTCCAGATGCTGCAGAATTTATAAAACCGAGTGGAGTATCAGGAAAAGCACATGCAGAATTTGACCAACAACTAAGCAACAACATGCAAATAACCTAAAATATGCAAACTAAATAACAAGAAAATAACTAAGCATGAAAGCAAGTAATTTTTTTATTATTATTTTTATGCAATGAGCAAAGCAAGGATCGTGCGGGCAGACAAGAGTTGCTCACAACCTTTCCTCTGATACCAAAACTGATGTAGGGGGGGAGCGTGGGATCTATTCTACTTATTAAAACTAATTTTTTTTATATATATATTTTTTTTTATTTTCAGAAAAATCAAAATTCAGAAAAATATCCAGAAATCCCGGGCAATAAAATAATCATTTAGAAAAAATTGCTATACCCTGTTGAAAAATCCATATGCCCAAAATTTGAATTGATTATACCAGCAAGTAGAACAACACTAGTTCTTTTGAATGACATGAAAAATAGATGATGAAGAGTTGTCAACAATTTATAATGTTTGCAACAATATAGCAAGTCAGATTATTCAATATAAAGCAGTGCAGAATCTTATCAGTCTTGACTTTTGCAATGTTTCCCAAGTTGATCTGGTGATTCTTTTAGTGGAACCAAGTTATCAGATATGTAGAGTGAAACCTATTCTTCATGCTCGTGTCAGAGATAAGAGGTTCTATCAAGTCTAAACACGTTGAATACCTACAAGAACAAGGCTAATCAGATTAGTTTTCAGAACAATTGCAGGAGTCATTCAAATATGAAAAGTTGCTAGGTATCCTTGGTTGATCTGAAGAATCTGGATTCAGTCCAACTGGTCCATATGGTAGAACAAGATTTGGTCTTTCTATTCGTTCCAAAGTTCTGGAATTTTGTTGCGCTGATTGCTTAAGATACCTGCATAAAATACGCTAGTCAGATTAAATAAGAAGACTCTGCAGGAGTTAATCAATTTACGAAAAGTTGATGTGTCTTGGAGGATGATCCAGTCGGTTTGCGTTTCTCCCAACTGATCCGAATGATAGAGGAGGATCTGGTCTTGCTAATGGGTCCAATGATCAGAGCTGGGGGCTTCTCTGACCATGCCAAAAACCTGCGACAATAAGGGTAATCAGATTAATATGAAAGAGCAAAACAGAAGACAGCGGCAAGAAGCAGAGTCTGGAAATAGGCAAGGATGGTCTGCGCCATTCAATGATGCCGGAGCTAGTGATTTGTCGGAGACTCTGGTAGAGCAGGTGGTGGAGAAGGTGATGGCGGCGTCAGAGCACTGGCAGCGACGGAGAAACAGCTGTTCAGGCGGAACAGGGTAAGCTGCGAAAAGGAGGCGGCTGTTCGAACAGGACAGGGGAGGTTGGCGAGCATAGCAGGGGTGATCGCAGTTCACCGGATGGTGGACGAAATCAAAACCTGCTTCAAGTGGAGGTTGTCATCATAGATGAGAAGATGTGGCCGGAGTTTGGGGTCGATTGGCGGCCTGTCGGAGTAGAACAACGATGAAGGGCGGAAGGCTGCGGAGGCGGAGGGTGTTCTGTTGGAACAGGGCAGTACGCGAGTGTAGCAGAGTTCGTCGCCGAAAGGCCGGTGGTGCGCGAATTCGGAACCTGCTACAACTGTAGATCCTCGAGATGGTTTCGGAGATGTGGCCGGAGTTTGGAGGCGGACGGTGGCCTGTCGGAGGAGAACGACGCTGGGAAGCGGAACTAGGGCGGAAGGCTGGCGGAAACATGGGATCTAATCCGGAGTTTGATTCCGGAAATCAGAGCGGCAGATGGGCGGATGCCGGTGGCTGAAGGTTCAACAATGGGATTGGAAGAGATGTCCAAAGTTTCGTGGAGATCCGACGGTGGGATCGCCGCCGGCGAGCTCTCGAAGTGACGGAAAATCTGCAGGTTTGCTGGGTGTGCGATGTTGTCAGTGGAGCAGGAGAATTGGGGGGGAAAGGAGAGATTAGAGAAGAAAGGAAGAGGGAGGGGCTCAGCCCTAGAAGGAGGAGAAGAGAAAACTAGGTGACAAGCACCTCAGAGAAGGAAGAAGGAGACATCCGATTCATCGGAAGAAGAACCATTTCCATTCAATCATAAAAATCTGTCTATTACAAGGATACATGAGTGTAAGATATAGGGGAAGCTTTGAGAGAGGTTGCACGCGAACGTTGAAGGTGAACGTTGTTCTTTCCATCTCCAGCAAAGAGACGTTGTGCTTCCATTTGCAGCGATGAAGGGAGAGACGTTGAGCCTTTCTTCTTTGCAGTGATCAAGATTTGTGTTGATGTGCGCTGTAATGAAATCCTACTTGGCTGGCTGCTGGCTGAGCATTATCGCAGAATTTGTTTCCTTTACCGTAGATGCAGTCACATGAGAGACGTTGAGCCTTCCTTCTTTGCAGTGATCAAGATTTGTGTTGATGTGCGCTGTAATGAAATCCTACTTGGCTGGCTACTGGTTGAGCATTATCGCAGAATTTGTTTCCTTTACCGTAGATGCAGTCACATTTTGGATTTTATTGCGGCAACTTATTGAGCTGAAATGTCTTGAAGTGATTGGAGTAATTATTCCCATTATTTTGAGCTAGCTAGAAGTGAGCATGCTAGCTTATTTGTGAGACCTCCAAGTCTCTGGCTAGGGTATTTGTAGACTCCACTTGTACCTTCGTGGCCGGTGGTCTTTGCCCCCATCACCTACCTCGGTCCCACATCAGAGGAGGGGCACCCGAGGGCTCGCGCATCATTAAGGCATAGACAACTTTGGACTCGGTGGCCTCATGCATAAGTGCGGAGGCCCGCATGAGGGACACTATAGTTGGGGCCGGAGGGACAACCACACCCTTGGAGGTGGAGGCACGCAGCTCCTTAGGTGGGGTCGGGATCAAATGGATTTTCTGGTCATTGTGGTCAAACACATAGGTGTTCGACCGGCCGTAGTGGATTACATCCCTATCGTATAGCCATGGGCGACCTAAGAGGCGTGGGCGACATCCATAGCCGCCACGTCACACCACACTTTCTTGCGGTAGTCTCCAAAAGCGATGGGCACCTGACATCGGTGGGTGACCGGAAGACTCGACGTGTCAACCCATGCGATCGAGTATGGCTTCGGGTGAGGTTCAAGGGGAAGACTGAAATGGGTGATCGCGGACCGAGAGACCACATTCAAACTACTACCACCGTCGATGACGATCTTACATGAGTGCCCATTGCACTTGATGTAAGTTGTGAAGATGCTCGTACGCCTCCAATCCTCGGAGGGTGGGGTATGGACAAAGGTGCACTGCACAACTGCGAGTGTGGGGTGACCCGACTCTTCACCACTAGTGTAGCACTCGGCCTCAACATCATGCTCCGTAGGCTCGCGAGTGATAGTGGCGACACAAGCAGGGGTCTTGTCCGCGGTGGCAGACTTCTTAGGGCAGTCGCGGGACAGATGGCCCGGCTGCAGGCAGTTGTAACAATTGACGCGACTAGGCGGGCCGACAAGTGGGGCCTTCCCCTTCTCCTCCCAAGTGGGGCGAGAAGGTGGGGCAACCGGGGTTGAACACCTAGGGGAGTGATGGGCCGCAAGCGCGGGCCATGGGTCAGAACGAGGCTTGTGGCGCTCGGGTCAAGGGTGAACATGAGGAGGTCCACCAAATGAGGGCGCCTAGGAGGTCCGGACTCACTGCGCCTAATCATAGCCCTAATGTCATGCTCGATATCGCGAGCGCGCTGGAAGGTCTGGTCGAATGTCTCCGAACTATACGTGGGGAGGGCGTCGGATGTCCACGCAGAGACCATTCCTAAACTTCAAAAAAACTAACTCAGGGTCCTCCTGTAAGTTACACCGGAGTTGTATCGGCTCAAAGGTGAGGCGATACTCCTCATCGGTACCCGATCCTTGGTGTAGGCTACTATACTGATCAAGGAGACACTGCCTATAGGAAGGGGGTACGTATCACTCGTGGAGGCAATATCTCATTTCTTCCCAAGTGGTGATGGGAGGAAGGGCTTGCTGCGCATTTTGGCGCTCCACGTTAGCCCAATGCACACGCGCAGGGCCTTCGAGCAAGGTGCGCACATACCTAACACGTGCGTGGGGAGGCAAGTTACTAAGGTCAAAGTAAGAGTCGACAGACGCGACCCAGTTGAGGAATTGAGACGGGTCAATACCACCTGCAAAGGGCCTGGGGGTGTTCCGAATGTAGCGGTGGAAATCGTCCTCCAAGCGAGGGCGCTCTATATGGTGTCGGGCTAGGCCCCTTTGCCCGGCCCAAGCGTGCCCAAAGCGACCATTAGGTTGGGACCCTTGTGCGGCCCGCACGTCATCCTCATCCAAGGGTTCGTATCCATAACTGAGGTCCCCCTGGACCTCATGAGGTCGTAGGTGATCGGACTCATCCTCAAAGACTCGCGGCCGCGGGGGCGTGGTCATCGGTGGTAACTCTCTAGTAGGTGGGGCTGGGTTTGCGGACGGAGGCGGGTTAACCGGGTTGGAGTGCCTAGGCTCCGATGGCTCAGGGCGACTAGCGAGGGTATGAATCCCAGCCATAATTTGCTGAAACATCGTGCTTGTATTCCCTTCATGGGACTCCAAGCGCGCGGACAGTGCATCCAACTTGGCGTCTACGCACGCTACAAGCGCAGCCAAAGACTCTAAATGGGTTCTACTCCTTTTCCGAGGGTTGGACCAACACTTGAGTTTTAGGGATGGTTGCCGAAAATTGGGACGACATAACTTGCGACCTTGTGGTCACCATGCACAAACAGGGGAAATGCAAGATGCAAAAAATGCTAAAAACGTGCGGAAATATGACTAAATATGGATCGCACGATCTATGAAAATTGGTCGCACAACTTGCTTTGATACCAAAATGATGCAGGGACTATAGGAGGGTTGGTCCTTAATGCCGTCCTCTATGGTGTTTACACAATGCACAGAAATCGTGAGAGGGTCTTGAGACGAGGGAAGTCAAATCGCTCGGACAGTATAGCAAGAAACATGAGAAATCGACGCAAATTCATTTCGAGGCAATACTAATGCGAGATAAATCCACCGGAACCCAAAATTACTGAAATTTACTCACTAACCTCTAGAGCAATTTTAAGCAAAGCACGAACAGGGGTTGTGGATCACGGGGTCAGCTCGTGTGCCTATGCACCTGCAATCAAACCAATGAATAGGGAAACCATCCACGACTCCGATGCTCGGATGCTCGTGGGTGAGAGGGCGAATGAAAATACAACTCGGAAAGAATGTGTAAAAACTGGCGAACCTGACCCACCCGGATCGGTGGGATTTACTTCTCAAAAGCAGGAAACACAAGCAGGAAATCGAGTCGAGACACCGGTCGCCGACTCTAACAAACTTCGAAGACGAGGCTACTTCGTCTTCCACACACGCTGGAGGCACATTCGCTCACCAGGAGAACTCTACTTCTAAGAGAACTAAAGAACACAACACCCCAGCCTCCTCTTTTATAGAACAAGAGGGGAGGGAACAAGACAAAGCAGAAAAAGATAAACTACTTTAACAACTAACTACTCTTGCAGCCCATAAAGTAGTCAAGCTGCAACTACAAGACAAAAGCAAAACAAACTTCCACCTAATATTCTATGAAGCTGGCGCATGGTATTCTGGTCTTTGTACGGAGGCGGTTGGGCGGTCAGACGCGTTCGGAGCATACCGCGACAAAGCAGCAGAATTTGGACGTCGTGGGCTGGGTTACAACGGATGTGGCACGCTCTTGGGCTGTGTTGCTAAGATGATTGTGCGGCCCCTCTAGTGTTGGGCCTTCAGGTGGACATCCGCCCATGCCCTTGGACGGAAGGGCCTCGGTGTGGATCGACAATGGGCTGATAACTCCTACGAAATGATCCGGTGGTCGAGAGGTTCGTTGAGATCGTTGTACCTCCACCTTGATGGGCTCCTTTAGGTCTTCAAGAGGTGGAGCAACATGATAGGTGTTGGTAAACTCTGGGGATATTTTATAAATTTTCAGAGATGCAAACACGTTGCGCAGCGGAAGAATACCCCCGAAACAGGCTAGTCCCAAAAACCCAGTGAAGATCGCATGCGAAAGAGTCGACACGATGAGATAGAAAGTACGTTGATTTAGGTGAGGCCGATGTCGTAGTAGGCGCCCAAGCGTGCGCCCTCTGCAGTCTCACACACACGGATGCCTCGAGCTCTCTTCTTCCACGCCTGGTGCTAGCCTCAGGAAGAAGATCCAAGCCTTGTGCTTATTCCTCTAGCCTTGCGCCACCTCCAAGGTGTATGCGCCAAGAGGAAGATGAGAAGAAGGAAGTCGCCAAACACCACCAAGTTCCTCACGCCAAGAGGAAGGGAAGAAGGTGTGTTGTGGCTAGGGTTGGATGGAAGAATTGCACCACTAGCCTCTTGCTCTCACCCTCAAGAACTCGCCCTCAATTTTGATCACGCCTCAAGGAGAGATTAGTATCATGAGGGGAGGCGTCTATGGCTCTATTTATAGAGCAAGAGGCGGTTGAGTGTGTGGCCACAATTCAATTTGAGTGGGCGGCTAGGAGAGGATTTCGGAGTTCAATTATTTTAGGAATTAACCAAGTCCTAATCCAATTAGGACTCTAATTAATTGTTTAAATAATTAAATCCTAATCTAATTAGGATTCTAATTAATCATGATCAGTCCTAATCCAATTAGGACTCAAGTGGGCGACTTGATCAAGGTTCAAATTAAATTTTGAATCAAGTCCTAATCCAATTAGGACTCTAATTATTTATTTAATTAATTAAATCCTAATCCAATTAGGACTCTAATTAATTCAAATAAATCAGCCCATTTAATCCCACAAAAATAGGACTCTAATTAATTAATTAATTAACCCCTATTTTATCATGATTAATTAAACTCACATGAGGTATAGGCGCTAACCCTAGTCTAACTAGGGTTAAGCATACGCCATCTATTTTCTTCTCCTTAAGCCCATTAAGCCCAACTTTTCAATGGGCCCAGCCCAATGTCCATTATGCATGTTAACCAAGCCCATGGATCCAATCCAATTTAACCCTAGGTCAAATTGGGCTAACCATGGTTAATATGCCGTAAATGGAAGTTGGCTCCAACAAATCTCTTCCATCTCATCAGGCCCATTAGCGCTGATGAAATCTCCAAAATAGATCCGAGTTATCCAATAACTCGATCATAAGGCTTCCCGATCAATACGAGAACTCGAGTATCAAGGTGTGCGACCCTGTAGGTTCCTCTGACATTGGCAATGCTGACCCATGGTCACCACAAGCAGTGAGTGGCACTTAGCAGTGCATCGCTGCTACCCAAGTCATCGGAATGGATATCGACATCGACATCCCCATCATCGCAACCAGGTACAGATGCATTACAGTCTCTTTGTCGAACTGATATCCGATTGGCCAAGTGTGTCACCACTTGTTTCTATCCAATCTCATTGCTATGACTAAATCAGGTCTAACCTGGGTATGGCCATACACTTTCAGTCATAGAACCATAGAGGAGCTCCATTGATATCATGCTTCCCTTAGGAAGGGGCAAATCCTATGTCTGTGCATTGACCTTCTCATATGGGTCGTGACATGCCCAATGACAACCGTTATTACCTCCCAACTACGGCAAGGTGTTAGGTTGTATCAAAGCTTTTCCCTAACCACATAGAATGGCCAATGACCTCATGTCAAGGGATCAATGCATCTCCTATCACTTGTGAGGATAACTCGTGACACCAAGTCATTGCCTCACAGCGGGTCGGTCTAGTATATCTACCACTGATATACCCATATGCCTGCGTTAGCACCTCGTGCATAGCCAGCCCATATACCAGTCTTACAAGTACCATAGCTGTCCCATATCCACTAAGGTACATTGACTAGGGACAATACTTTGAGCACAGATCCAATCTGTCTCCAGGGACATTATCATATAAGTACATGTTTGCATATGTAAACAAAAAATGATAACGACAATGCTAGTATGATATAAATATCAATGTCAAGTAGTACAAGTAACGGACCAGAATTAGGTCCTTAGGGCATATACACCAACAATCTCCCACTTGCACTAAGACCTAGAGGTTGAGAAATCTTAACCCCATATCTCTAGCATGACCATCATGCTTCTGCTGCGCCAAAGCCTTGGTCAATGGGTCTGCTAGATTGTTCTCTGTGTCAACTCTACTAATCTTGACATCACCTCTGTCTATGATCTCTCTGATCGGGTGAAATCTCCTGAGTATGTGTTTGGATTTTTGATGAGACCGTGGTTCCTTGGCTTGTGCAATTGCTGCATTGTTATCACAATAGATTTCAATGGGATCCACTGCACTTGGAACCACCTGAAGTTCGGAAATGAACTTCCTAATCCAAATGGCTTCTTTGGCTGCCTCAGAAGCGGCCACATACTCAGCTTCGGTTGTAGAATCAGCTATGGTGGATTGCTTGAAGCTCTTCCAGCATACAGCACCTCCATTTATCTTGAACACATAGCCGGCCTGCAATCTGAAGTCGTCAGGGTCAGATTGGAAAGACGCATTAGTGTAGCCCTGCATACTGAGCTCTTCCTGTCCCCCATAGACCAAGAACAAATCCTTAGTTCTTCTTAGATACTTTAGGATGTTCTTTATAGCCACCCAGTGTTGTACTCTAGGATTGGATTGGTATCGGCTAGTTATGCTCACAGCATAAGCCACATCTGGTCTAGTACACAACATTGCATACATGATCGATCCTACTACCGAAGCATAGGGCACTCGACTCATGTCATCCCTCTCAGCCTATGTGGTGGGACAGTGGCTCTTTGAGAGAGTAAGGCCATGTCTCACTGGAAGGTACCCTTTCTTGGATTGCCCCAAGCTAAACCTCTCCAGGACCTTATCAATGTATGTACTCTGACTAAGGGCTAGGAGCTTCTTGGATCTATCCCTGTAGATCCTCACGCCTAGGATATAGGCAGCCTCCCCTAAATCCTTCATCTCAAAACACTTCCCTAACCATGTCTTCACAGCTTGAAGACTAGGGATGTCGTTCCCGATGAGCAGTATGTCATCGACATACAAGACCAGAAAAGTCACCAAGCTCCCACTGAATTTTCTGTATACACAGGCGTCATCTTCGCTTTTGATAAAGCCATAATCTCTCACAACTTCATCAAATCGAAGATTCCAACTTCGAGATGCTTGCTTTAATCCATAGATGGATCTCTTTAGCCTACAGAACTTATTGGCCTCTGCAGGATGGACGAAGCCATCAGGTTGTGTCATATACACATCCTCAGTCAGCATTCCATTAAGGAAAGTTGTCTTCACATCCATCTGCCATATCTCATAGTCGTGATATGCAGCTATAGCAAGCAGAATCAGAATGGATTTGAACATGGCAACTGGCGAGAAGGTTTCATCATAATCCACCCCATGGACTTGCTTGAATCCTTTAGCCACTAATCTACCTTTATAGGTAACTATGTTGCCATCCATGTCTGTCTTCTTCTTGAAGACCCATTTACAGCCTATGGGTTTTACCCCATCCGGCAGCTCAACCAAATCCCAGACTTGGTTAGCTGACATGGAATCCATCTTGGATCGCATGGCCTCAAGCCATTTCTCAGAGTCCGATCCACTGACCGCCTCATCATAAGTCCTAGGTTCATCCTCAATGATGAAGATCCCGTCGTGTTGGGTCGGCAGCGACCCATACCTCTCAGGTGCACGACGAATTCTCCCAGACCTACGTGGGGCCTGTGTCTGAGCCTCTGGTTGCCCAGCAACCGGTGCAGGTGGCTCAGGTTCCATCTCTCCTGCTGTGTCTTGTCGTTGACCTTGGACCTCATCCAAGTCAAAGCTTCTCCCACTGTTGCCTTTCAAGAGAAAATCTTTCTCGAGAAATATGGCAGTCTGAGCAACAAAAACTTTGTTCTCGGTGGGATTAAAGAAGTAGTATCCTTTGGTTTCCCTAGGATACCCCACAAACACACATTTATTAGTTTTGGGTTCTAGCTTACTAGAATCCTGACGTTTGACATAAGCCTCACATCCCCAGATCTGCATAAATGATAGCATTGAGCGTCTCCCAGTCCACAACTCATGTAGGGTCTTAGGAACATTCTTTGACGGAACGTTATTCAGTGTCTTGATTGCTATAAGTAATGCAAAACCCCAGAAATACAGAGGTAGAGCTGCGTGACTCATCATAGATCGAACCATGTCCAACAAAGTTTGATTTCTCCTCTCAGACACCCCATTCCACTGAGGTGTTCTAGGAGGAGTGAGTTGGGAAAGAATCCCACACTCTCTAAGATAGTCAACAAACTCATGGCTCAAGTACTCTCCGCCTCAATCAGACCGAAGAGCCTTAATGGATCGTCCAAGCTGGTTTTCCACTTCATTCTTAAACTCCTTAAATTTCTCCAAGGATTCAGATTTATGTCTCATCAAATTGACATAACCATATCTACTGAAGTCATCAGTAAATGTGATGAAGTAGACATACCCACCTCTAGCTTGTTTGTTGAATGGCCCACACACATCACTGTGTATTAGATCCAACAAACCTGTGGCCCTCTCACCATGCTTGGTGAATGGCTCCTTTGTCATTTTGCCCAACAAACAAGGCTCGCATGTGTCGAATTCCTCCAAGGAATATGAATCCAGGAATCCATTTGCATGGAGATTTTGGATGCGATTCTTATTGATGTGCCCTAAACGACAATGCCAAAGATAAGTATTATTTAAACCACTTAACTTGATCCTCTTAGCATTCACGTTGCACACAGAACTTTGCATGTCCAAGACATACAACCCATTGCATAGTGTTCCAGATCCATAGAATATGTTTGCCAATGAAAAAGAACATGTGTTCTCTTTTATCGCAAAACAAAATCCTTTCCTCGCCAGGGCAGGAATGGATATAATATTCTTAGTAAGTGACGGTGCATAGAAGCAATGTTCCAGTTCTAGTTGAAGTCCAGACGACAGCGAGAGAGTGTAGTCTCCTACAGTTACAGCAGCAACCTGTGCCCCGTTACTGACTTGAAGGTCAATCTCTCCTGGTCGCACTGTCCTACTTCGTTTGAGCCCTTGCATACTTGTACAAATATGCACTCCACATTCGGTATCCAATACCCACGTATTTGAAATAGATAGATTGACTTCAACCACGCAAATACTAGAGCCTGAAGATGAAGGTGTAACCCTTCTCCTCTCCTCTTTCTGGTTATGCTTTTTACAGCTTTCGAGCTTGAGGTCACCCCTCGATGTTCGACACCAATCCATCAAGTTGGATCCAACTAACTTGTCATTTTCCAGGATATATCACAGTGACAATCTGCTATTGTTCATAGTCATCGTTTCTACAACAACCAAGATAAGCATATTAGCACTACTTCAAATCATTTAAACTGGACTTGTTTTAAATGATCATGGCTCCCACTATTTTAATCGAATTGACAACCCACAAAGTCAATTGGGAAATTCAAGATTTCCTAGTGAGATGGGATCCTTGTTCCTCACACGGCCTCGCATCCCGCTAGGGCAGGATGTACTGCACGAGGTGACGCATGTATCTCAAGGTAGGCGTGCCAGCCAATTGCAACTTAGCAATTCCTCTTCTCAAGACAGTTCAAGCATTTTGTGCCCAGCTAGGCCTGGAACAACACAAAACCCTAACTTCTTGAGGCTGCCTCTAGAGTTCCATCATGTGGCCATCACATATGAAAAACTAGTCAAGTCTATCCTGACCGTTATGCCTAGGGCCAACAAATTCCTTGCAAAGGCACGTCCAGGATTTTAACTGGACTGGGGAAAACATTGTCACCACTCGCCTCTTAAAGATAGATGGGTGTGTCCACTAGGGTGGAAACAATTCACAGCACCATCGATCGATAGTTTGACGAGGGCTACGCGTCAGAAGGCTACTAGACTTGATATTTGAATGAGGGTTTTGAGGTCTCATCAATTCAGTTTTATCTTATGTCTAGCATTACAGGCATGCAATCCTATAGTGATAACATAAAATAAAACATCATAGGCATGCTTTAGCAGATATGGAAAGTAGTAAAGGGATGATGTGATCATAGCTTATTCAAGACATTGAACTAACCCATGCCAGAAGAGGTTCAACTCTTGACCAAGGACTCAAGCCCCTAAAGACCTAACCTAGCCGACTTCTATCTTGGTCTTCAAGCACGGCTCCAAGGTCCTCCTCACCATGGTTTAGCTCTCAAACCCTAGAGGTAGTTCTAGGGAAACCCTAGAAGCACCCTCATAGGTTTGGCCAATGCCATGGGCTTCCTTCAAGGATGATGCGCCACCAAGTAAGGGCCATCAAGGAGGGGTGCTTCTTGCGCCACCATGCAAGGTGCACAAGCAAGCATGCATGCGCCTATCTTCAGGTGATGTGCTCCATCCTAATCTTCATCTTAATTAAAAGCAAAAAAGAAAAGTGGCACGCAGGCCTCACAAGAGTACATCACAGGCATGGAAAGGGGCTTGACTAATGATCACAACACCATGCACAATCATGGCATTACTCATGCAATTCTACATGCTCATGAAAAACATAAAATTTCAAATTTTACTTTTTCATAAAACCGTTTCTTTTTCTCATCTTCTTCTCACAAATCTTTTAGTTATTCGCAATTAATTTTCATGATGATTTCAAAGATCCTCTCGGCTGATAATTTTGTCAGATCAAGAGACCCGGCCAGTCCGAAGACACAATGCCCGTCCTACTTGACAAAACCATGTGCGCCTTTGATCTTTAAACCATGCAAGAAAAATAACCCAAAAATCCAAAAGAGATTGAAAAGGTGATAGAAACAAGAAACCCTAATTTTCCCTACTTTTAGAAAAAACTTTTGCTATGCAATTTGTAATTTTTGAAAATTGAAATATGGCATGTGAGCATGAAAAATATGAAAAGCATGAAAAACATCGTTCGAGTTTTGCAAGTCGCTCTAATACCACTGTTGGGAAACCCCGGGGATATTTTACAAATTTTCAGAGATGCAAACACATTGCTGTTGGGGTATGCCCTTAAGGCTAATGTTTGAAGCCTATGGGAGTGTAACAAGTATCATGTAATAAACTCATATGTTTATAAAGGCATGGTTGTTATTCAGTTAGCTACATTGTCTGCTGCAATATATGTTCTTCTGAATAATGTCTCAAAGCTGTTCAGCTGGGCTGACATGCTATTATGTCCTTGGTCGATGTATCTTGGTGAACATGAGACAGCCTTGATATGGTTAAGACTAATATGTGTTCTAATCTTATAGGATGCTTCGAGCATGGAATAAGATGTAGACTCATGGGTACATGGGATGTACTGGACAGACCCTACTAGGATGTTCAATTGTTTGTCACAATGTGAATATTCCTTGATTGCGACAAGTGGCACATTTCCTCTGACTTGAGATCACTTGTGTTTTCTAAATGATGATTGTCATTGTTTTGAGGTAGTTCAATATCATTTGAAACATAATGATTATAGACTATCTTGGATGATGAGCTTGAGTCAGGTTAGGACACTAGTGATAGACATAGGATTGCCGTCTCCTTGTTTAAGGAGTGTGATGTTCTATAAGGGCCCCCCTGGATGAGATGATTGAGAGAGTGTATGGCCATACCCAGGTGACAGTGTTCATCTGATCTAATCATGCTCATCATATTGGAGTTACAAGCTTGACAGGCTTGTCCAATAAGAACATCAAGTGGCAAAGGAAGTATGCATGCCTAGTGAATTGGATTCACACTTGTGCTGTGGTTTGGGTGAAGTCTTGGAAGACTCTTTCCTTTATATCGGGAGACAGTGATGTGTTGCTAGATACCCCTCACTGATCGTGATAACGTGAGTTATCGTTACCGACATTTAAAGGAAACCCTTAGGGTCGCACAATTTGATGATATGGCTTCTTTAAGTCAGATCGTGTGGACTGAATTGTTTAGTTCAGTTTAAAGGGGTGTTAAACTCTGATTGAGAGTGAGATCTGGTCTGATCATGTTTGATTGATTAGGGCTTTAGATCGGTAAGCTTCGATCGAGAGTTATGATGCTAGATCAGTGAGATCTAGAGCATCGAGAGATCAACGGTGATCTTGAACCTTGTGGTTCAATAAGATCGACCATTGCTTGGGCCGATTTGGTCTTGAACCAAAGTCACTTGAACCGGCTCATGTTATGAGCGCTTGGTTCAAAGGTTCGAATGGGAGAAGAGGGTTGCGGTTCACTTCATGTGAACGCATAACCGAAGTGAGTAATGGGTTACTATTTTTGGATAGCAACGCCCACGTTGATTAGAACGTGTTTACTCCCTTGTCGATCATCAACTTCGGACGACATCTCCTCCCTTCTCGTGTGACAAAAGTCTTGACGAGTGTAGAGGAACTTCTTCTTCGCCAAGCCCAAGGATCTCATCTCCTCCATGCGCAAAGGACCCTTGAAGCTTTGCTAGCACAAAGACGACAAGGAGAGGCCATTCTTCATCGTGTGTGCGTCGACTAGGGAGAAGACCCCTTTCGGTTTTTGCTTCCAACACTTCATCCATAGATGGCGATGGTATGAATCTTATTGGCATTTTGCAATCGATTTTTCATAGTTGATCATATATCATGCTAATGATCCCTAAAACCCTTATTTCCGCTGCGTTGAAACACATGCGCCCATTAGGGTTTTTCGCTCCCCCTTGAAGGGGACCCCCTGCAATTGGTATCAGAGCAGGCTAAATCGCATGATAATATGTTTGCTATGATTTGTGATCCTTGTATGCGCCATCTTGCTAGATCTAGAATACATGCGAACCTTTACTTGTAGTTGACGCATGTTGTAAGGTTGCGCATGATGTAAGTTTATGTGTTACGCATGTATGATGCCTTGGCACTTGTTATAGAGTTTTTATCAAAAACTTATATCTCTTGCGCGTATCACCTTAGATCTAAGCCGCCTACTGTAAACCCTTAGACGGGTTATTAGGGTTGAAGTCACCCCTAGGTTAGATCCAGAATGTCTGATCAGACTATCTGACAGCCTGAATGGGTCGACCAGTTAGCACCTCGGCGCAAGCCTATGGTGGCTATAGGTCGACTGCAGACAGGTGTGTAGCGATGTCTGATTGAGACGACTAATGAACGCACCTGAGTTAGGCCCGGGGTCACGCCCGCTTGCCAGACCTCTGTGTGGTCGTTCAGCCCTGGCGCATGCATGGTTGACCTTATGGTCAACTCAAGTCAGTTAGGACTTGGTGCATGCAAGGGTAGTGGATCTGACTAGGTTGGTTGAGTGGATCCCTAGTAATGGACCGTTGTAAGGTTGTAGGGGAAATAAGGAAAAATTAAAATTGATCCCAAGGGGTTTTCGAAAAATTTTAATTTTTATGTATGGATCACATGATTCTTGATTGATGCATATGTTTGTCTATTTAGTCTTATGTGGGCTGCCCGTTATTAATGTGTGCTGTGCTGGGGCCTGCGAGCCTGGGATTAATTGTTGTAAATTAATTTTATTTTTGTGATCTGCGAATCACAATTTTGATTAATTTATAATGTGAAAGTGACCTGCGTGTCACTCTTGTCTAGATAGTTAAATTGTAATTTAATTAGACAAGAGCACAATGCACACTTGGCAGAAGCGCATGCAGCAGTGGCTGGACCAGGTGGAAGGTCTAGGGTTCGAACCTAGGACCTGGCGCAAATTCCTGGTGGGCGCACCAGTGCTGCAAACGGCGCTAGGGCCCTGCTTGGGCCAGATGAGCAGCAAAAGACCCATGAAGAGCAAGTGTAGACTTAAGCTAGGTTAAGGTCTCACTAGGGCTATGGGCTTTTACCACATAAGATACATGCTTTCTTTTATTTGTTAATATTAGAATTGCATGATTAAATTTATCTTCTGCTATCACCATAGGAATTGTATGATAGAAAAAGAAGATAAAAGACCGTTAAAATCCAACGCTAAAAATATCAAGCTCGAATGCCTTCTGACGCGAAACCTCACTGTTCTGATTATCGTTGGAGCCGTGTTGTACCCACTCAGTGGGCACGTCCATCTATCTTCAGACGGTGCGGGATTACACCTGTGTGTTACAGAGCAGGGATTTATCCCTTCTCGTTGCTCAGCATAGCACATGGTGGTCCAGGGAGTAGGTTGGGTCAGCTTGACCGTGTAGTCTACATATGTGGCGCATATGGTAGCACATGGGGGCAGCCATCTGTGGGGTCAGAGATTGTGTTGTACCAACTCAGTTGGCACAGTCTGCTGGATTGCCCAGATGAAGGGGAATCGCACGGGTTGGCGATTGGCTGGGATAGCCTACCAGAAACTAGTGCTTGTACTCTCTGTGCATCTTATCTCGCCTGAGCGGGACGCGGAGACCAAGTATGAAATCTGGATCCCATCTCACTAAAAGAGTTCTACTCTTTCGGGCTGTTTTGCTGGATTTTTCACGCCTGATAAAATAGTGAGAAAAAGAATCTTTCTTAAGTCCTGATTGATTCTTATACATTGATACTGACCTTGCTGTTCTTGCATTGTTGTAGATACCTGCAGCAACGAACACCATGAACTTCAATGTGCGATCCCTACTGGAAAGGGAGAAGTTTGCTGGGCCAAACTTCTCTGACTGGTTTGGACACCTTAAGATTATTCTTAAGGCAGAGAGGAAACTGTATGTCCTCGAGACGGCGATACCGCCGCAGCCCGCTCCGAACGCCGCAAGGGCGGTTCGGGAAGCCTATGAAAAGCACGTCAATGATAGCATTGATGTCGCTTGCCTGATGCTAGCGTCTATGACGCCACCGCTGCAGCGTCAGCATGAGGATATGTCGGCTATACAGATTATAGCGAACCTCAAGATGCTGTATGCTGCACAGGCGAGGACTGAACGCTATAATTTGACGAAGCTCTTCTTTCAGAGCAAACTGGCTGAAGGGAGCCCAGTGGGAGCTCACGTGCTCAAGATGATTGGGCACAAGGAGGCTCTAGAGAAACTGGGGCATACCATCAACCAGGAGCTTGCTGTGGACATTATTCTGCAGTCTCTCCCGCCTTCATTCGACGCGTTCATTATTAATTTTAATATGAACAAAATCGATTGTACTCCGGCAGAGCTGCTGAATATGCTCTTGACCACTGAGGAGACTCTGAAGGGTAAGCCTTCAACCTCTGTCTTAATGGTTCCTTCAAGGAACAAGAAGAAGGGGAAGAAGGGCAAGGCCCCTGTCAAGAATTACAGCAAGGCTCTGAAGCAGAAGGTCAAGCGGTCTAAGGAATACAGGTGTTTCCACTGTGGCCAGCTGGGTCACTGGAAAAAGGACTGTAAAGCGCTCCAAGGAGACAAGAGGGGAAGCTTTGCTTCTGGCTCAGGTATATTCGTGACTAAAGTCATGTTTTCTTCTTCTATATCATGGGTGTTGGACACTGCATGTGGAGTTCACATTTGTTCAAATGTGCAGGAACTCAAGAGAAGAAGGCAGGTGGGACAGCATGAGGTGGACCTACGCGTTGGAAACGGGGCACGGGTTGCTGCTGTTGCTGTAGGAGACTACTTCATTTCTTTACCATCTGGAATTGTATTAGAACTAAACAGTTGTTACTTTGTTCCCAGTATAACTAAAAATATTATCTCCATTCCTGCTCTTGTCAGGAAGGGATTTTCCTTTGAATGCAATATTTCAAAGTGTGTTTTGTCTTCAGATAATATTGTTTATGCAACTGGTTCAATTAGCAATGGGTTATACATGTTGGACATGGAATGTTCTATACAGAACGTTGATATCAAGAAAGCCAAGTATGCTGATGACAGCACCTTGCTATGGCATAGTCGTTTAGGCCATATTAACGAGAAACGCATTAAGCGGTTGCATCATCATGGACTGCTGGGATCATTCTCCTACAAGGAGATTGATACATGCAAGGCTTGTTTAATGGGTAAAATGACGAAGTCACCTTTTCCTCACAAAGGTCAAAGGGCTTCAGGTTTACTTGACCTTATACACAGTGATGTGTGTGGGCCATTTAGTAAACATGCCAGAGGTGGCTATCAGTACTTCATTACCTTTACTGATGATTTCAGTAGATATGGGTATGTCTATTTAATGAGACATAAAAGTGAATCTTTTGACAAGTTCAAAGAGTTCAAAAATGAAGTACAAAATCAGCTAGGCCGTAATATCAAGGCACTTCGCTCAGATCGAGGTGGTGAATACCTAAGTCATGCATTTACTGACTATCTAAAAGAGTGTGGCATTATCTCACAGCTCACTCCACCAGGAACACCGCAATGGAATGGTGTGTCCGAGAGGAGAAATAGAACGTTACTAGATATGGTTCGTTCTATGATGAGTCAGGCTACTCTTCCATACTCCTTTTGGGGTTTTGCACTGGAAACAGCTGCAAAGGTACTAAACCGGGTGCCATCCAAGGC
The DNA here is from genome assembly GCA_027563935.2 of Costus lasius. Classification (NCBI taxonomy): domain Eukaryota; kingdom Viridiplantae; phylum Streptophyta; class Magnoliopsida; order Zingiberales; family Costaceae; genus Costus; species Costus lasius. Next base: position 89,584,157 of record CM050446.2, read on the forward strand.
AGTTTCAAAGACGCCATATGAGTTATGGTATGGGAAACAGCCAAGCTTGACATTTATCAGGATCTGGGGTTGCGAGGCTTATGTCAAAAAGCTCGCCTCTGGGAAACTAGAGAGCAGATCTGAGAAATGTATCTTTGTCGGTTACCCTAAGGAAACTAAGGGTTATTATTTCTTCGATCCCAAGGAGAACAAGGTTTTTGTTGCTCGTACGGCCATATTTCTTGAGAAGGAGTTTCTTCTGCAAGAGGCCAGTGGGAGAGAAATAAAACTGGATGAGAATCCAGAGAAAGGACAAAGTGCTCAAGCAGAGTTGGATGAGCCTGAGCCGGTAGAACAGGTTATTGAACAACCTGAGGCTCAGATATCACGGGAACCGCGAAGATCGGGTAGGATCCGTCGACAGCCTGAGCGCTATGACGGAGTCTACATCATTGACAATGATGAACCCCTCACTTATGCGGATGCGGTCAGTGGACCGGAGTCAGCGAGATGGCTTGAAGCTATGCGCGCCGAGATGGACTCCATGTCAGATAACCAAGTCTGGGATTTGGTTGATCCGCCTCCGGGAGTAATCCCTATAGGCTGTAAATGGATCTTCAAGAAGAAGATTGACATGGATGGTAACGTGGTTACCTATAAAGGCAGGCTAGTTGCGAAAGGTTTCAAACAAATCTACGGGATAGATTATGATGAAACTTTCTCACCTGTAGCCATGTTTAAGTCTATTCGGATTCTTTTTGCGATAGCTGCATATTACGATTATGAGATCTGGCAGATGGATGTGAAAACAGCTTTCCTTAATGGAAATCTGGATGAGGATGTGTATATGACACAACCTGAAGGTTTCACTAATCCAGCAGATCGTCATAAAATATGCAAGTTAAAGAAGTCCATTTATGGACTTAAACAAGCATCGAGAAGCTGGAATATTCGTTTTGATGAATCAGTTACTGAATTTGGTTTCATCAAGAACGAGGATGACCCGTGTGTATATAAGAGGTTTAGTGGGAGCGTGATTACTTTCCTAGTCCTCTACGTCGATGACATCTTGATCATTGGAAATGACATTCCTGAAATGCATGCTGTTAAGGCATGGCTGAGGAAATGTTTCCAGATGAAAGATCTAGGAGAAGCAGCCTATGTGTTAGGTGTGAAGATCTACAGGGATAGATCTAAGAGGCTTCTCGGGCTGTGCCAGAGTACTTACATCGATAAAGTCCTGGAAAGATTTCATTTAGAGAATTCTAAACGAGGATATCTTCCAGTCAGACATGGTCTGAGTCTTTCGAAGAGTCTGTGTCCACAAACACAGACTGAGAAAGATGAAATGGACAATACGCCTTATGCTTCGGCTATTGGATCCATTATGTATGCGATGTTGTGTACTCGCCCAGACGTCGCTTACGGATTAAGCGTGACCAGTCGTTACCAGAGTAATCCAGGTATGGCGCACTGGATTGCAGTCAAGAACATCTTAAAATATCTGCGGAGGACCAAAGATATGTTCTTGATATATGGTGGTCAGGAAGAACTCAGTATTGAAGGATATACTGACGCTTCGTTCCAGTCTGACCAGGATGATTTCCGATCGCAATCAGGCTATGTTTTTAGCTTGAATGGTGGAGCAGTGGTGTGGAAGAGTTTCAAACAGTCAACTGTTGCTGATTCCACAACAGAAGCCGAGTATGTTGCAGCCTCGGAAGCATCCAAGGAGGCAGTGTGGATTCGTAAGTTCGTGAAAGAACTTGGTGTCGTTCCTTCGAGTGCAGATCCTTTGGTTATCTTCTGTGATAACACTGGAGCAATTGCACAAGCAAAGGAACCACGGTCGCACCAGAAGTCCAAGCACATACAGAGACGGTTTCATTTGATCAGGGAGATCATTGATCGTGGCGAGATCAAAGTATGCAAGGTTCATACAGATGACAATCTGGCAGACCCGCTTACCAAGCCTCTGGCGCAGCAGAAGCATGAGAAGCACTGTAATAATATGGGTTTGAGATTCCTCAACCATTAGATTAAGTGCAAGTGGGAGATTGTTGGGGTATGCCCTTAAGGCTAATGTTTGAAGCCTATGGGAGTGTAACAAGTATCATGTAATAAACTCATATGTTTATAAAGGCATGGTTGTTATTCAGTTAGCTACATTGTCTGCTGCAATATATGTTCTTCTGAATAATGTCTCAAAGCTGTTCAGCTGGGCTGACATGCTATTATGTCCTTGGTCGATGTATCTTGGTGAACATGAGACAGCCTTGATATGGTTAAGACTAATATGTGTTCTAATCTTATAGGATGCTTCGAGCATGGAATAAGATGTAGACTCATGGGTACATGGGATGTACTGGACAGACCCTACTAGGATGTTCAATTGTTTGTCACAATGTGAATATTCCTTGATTGCGACAAGTGGCACATTTCCTCTGACTTGAGATCACTTGTGTTTTCTAAATGATGATTGTCATTGTTTTGAGGTAGTTCAATATCATTTGAAACATAATGATTATAGACTATCTTGGATGATGAGCTTGAGTCAGGTTAGGACACTAGTGATAGACATAGGATTGCCGTCTCCTTGTTTAAGGAGTGTGATGTTCTATAAGGGCCCCCCTGGATGAGATGATTGAGAGAGTGTATGGCCATACCCAGGTGACAGTGTTCATCTGATCTAATCATGCTCATCATATTGGAGTTACAAGCTTGACAGGCTTGTCCAATAAGAACATCAAGTGGCAAAGGAAGTATGCATGCCTAGTGAATTGGATTCACACTTGTGCTGTGGTTTGGGTGAAGTCTTGGAAGACTCTTTCCTTTATATCGGGAGACAGTGATGTGTTGCTAGATACCCCTCACTGATCGTGATAACGTGAGTTATCGTTACCGACATTTAAAGGAAACCCTTAGGGTCGCACAATTTGATGATATGGCTTCTTTAAGTCAGATCGTGTGGACTGAATTGTTTAGTTCAGTTTAAAGGGGTGTTAAACTCTGATTGAGAGTGAGATCTGGTCTGATCATGTTTGATTGATTAGGGCTTTAGATCGGTAAGCTTCGATCGAGAGTTATGATGCTAGATCAGTGAGATCTAGAGCATCGAGAGATCAACGGTGATCTTGAACCTTGTGGTTCAATAAGATCGACCATTGCTTGGGCCGATTTGGTCTTGAACCAAAGTCACTTGAACCGGCTCATGTTATGAGCGCTTGGTTCAAAGGTTCGAATGGGAGAAGAGGGTTGCGGTTCACTTCATGTGAACGCATAACCGAAGTGAGTAATGGGTTACTATTTTTGGATAGCAACGCCCACGTTGATTAGAACGTGTTTACTCCCTTGTCGATCATCAACTTCGGACGACATCTCCTCCCTTCTCGTGTGACAAAAGTCTTGACGAGTGTAGAGGAACTTCTTCTTCGCCAAGCCCAAGGATCTCATCTCCTCCATGCGCAAAGGACCCTTGAAGCTTTGCTAGCACAAAGACGACAAGGAGAGGCCATTCTTCATCGTGTGTGCGTCGACTAGGGAGAAGACCCCTTTCGGTTTTTGCTTCCAACACTTCATCCATAGATGGCGATGGTATGAATCTTATTGGCATTTTGCAATCGATTTTTCATAGTTGATCATATATCATGCTAATGATCCCTAAAACCCTTATTTCCGCTGCGTTGAAACACATGCGCCCATTAGGGTTTTTCGCTCCCCCTTGAAGGGGACCCCCTGCAATTGGTATCAGAGCAGGCTAAATCGCATGATAATATGTTTGCTATGATTTGTGATCCTTGTATGCGCCATCTTGCTAGATCTAGAATACATGCGAACCTTTACTTGTAGTTGACGCATGTTGTAAGGTTGCGCATGATGTAAGTTTATGTGTTACGCATGTATGATGCCTTGGCACTTGTTATAGAGTTTTTATCAAAAACTTATATCTCTTGCGCGTATCACCTTAGATCTAAGCCGCCTACTGTAAACCCTTAGACGGGTTATTAGGGTTGAAGTCACCCCTAGGTTAGATCCAGAATGTCTGATCAGACTATCTGACAGCCTGAATGGGTCGACCAGTTAGCACCTCGGCGCAAGCCTATGGTGGCTATAGGTCGACTGCAGACAGGTGTGTAGCGATGTCTGATTGAGACGACTAATGAACGCACCTGAGTTAGGCCCGGGGTCACGCCCGCTTGCCAGACCTCTGTGTGGTCGTTCAGCCCTGGCGCATGCATGGTTGACCTTATGGTCAACTCAAGTCAGTTAGGACTTGGTGCATGCAAGGGTAGTGGATCTGACTAGGTTGGTTGAGTGGATCCCTAGTAATGGACCGTTGTAAGGTTGTAGGGGAAATAAGGAAAAATTAAAATTGATCCCAAGGGGTTTTCGAAAAATTTTAATTTTTATGTATGGATCACATGATTCTTGATTGATGCATATGTTTGTCTATTTAGTCTTATGTGGGCTGCCCGTTATTAATGTGTGCTGTGCTGGGGCCTGCGAGCCTGGGATTAATTGTTGTAAATTAATTTTATTTTTGTGATCTGCGAATCACAATTTTGATTAATTTATAATGTGAAAGTGACCTGCGTGTCACTCTTGTCTAGATAGTTAAATTGTAATTTAATTAGACAAGAGCACAATGCACACTTGGCAGAAGCGCATGCAGCAGTGGCTGGACCAGGTGGAAGGTCTAGGGTTCGAACCTAGGACCTGGCGCAAATTCCTGGTGGGCGCACCAGTGCTGCAAACGGCGCTAGGGCCCTGCTTGGGCCAGATGAGCAGCAAAACACGTTGCGCAGCGGAAGAATACCCCCGAAACAGGCTAGTCCCAAAAACCCAGTGAAGATCGCATGCGAAAGAGTCGACACGATGAGATAGAAAGTACGTTGATTTAGGTGAGGCCGATGTCGTAGTAGGCGCCCAAGCGTGCGCCCTCTGCAGTCTCACACACACGGATGCCTCGAGCTCTCTTCTTCCACGCCTGGTGCTAGCCTCAGGAAGAAGATCCAAGCCTTGTGCTTATTCCTCTAGCCTTGCGCCACCTCCAAGGTGTACACGCCAAGAGGAAGATGAGGAGAAGGAAGTTGCCAAACACCACCAAGTTCCTCACGCCAAGAGGAAGGGAAGAAGGTGTGTTGCGGCTAGGGTTAGATGGAAGAATTGCACCACTAGCCTCTTGCTCTCGCCCTCAAGAACTCGCCCTCAATTTTGATCACGCCTCAAGGAGAGATTAGTATCATGAGGGGAGGCATCTATGGCTCTATTTATAGAGCAAGAGGCGGTTGAGTGTGTGGCCATAATTCAATTTGAGTGGGCGGCTAGGAGAGGATTTAGGAGTTCAATTATTTTAGGAATTAACCAAGTCCTAATCCAATTAGGACTCTAATTAATTGTTTAAATAATTAAATCCTAATCTAATTAGGATTCTAATTAATCATGATCAGTCCTAATCCAATTAGGACTCAAGTGGGCGACTTGATCAAGGTTCAAATTAAATTTTGAATCAAGTCCTAATCCAATTAGGACTCTAATTATTTATTTAATTAATTAAATCCTAATCCAATTAGGACTCTAATTAATTCAAATAAATCAACCCATTTAATCCCACAAAAATAGGACTCTAATTAATTAATTAATTAGCCCATATTTTATCATGATTAATGAAACTCACATGAGGTATAGGCGCTAACCCTAGTCTAACTAGGGTTAAGCATACGCCATCTATTTTCTTCTCCTTAAGCCCATTAAGCCCAACTTTTCAATGGGCCCAGCCCAATGTCCATTATGCATGTTAACCAAGCCCATGGATCCAATCCAATTTAACCCTAGGTCAAATTGGGCTAACCATGGTTAATATGCCGTAAATCGAAGTTGGCTCCAACAAATCTCTTCCATCTCATCAGGCCCATTGGAGCTGATGAAATCTCCAGAATAGATCCGAGTTATCCAACAACTCAATCATAAGGCTTCCCGATCAATACGAGAACTCGAGTATCAAGGTGTGAGACCTTGTAGGTTCCTCTGACGTTGGCAATGCTGACCCATGGTCACCACAAGCAGTGAGTAGCACCAAGTAGTGCATCGCTGCTACCCAAGTCATCGGAATGGATATCGACATCGACATCCCCATCATCGCAACTAGGTACAGATGCATTACAGTCTCTTTGCCGAGCTGATATCCGATTGGCCAAGTGTGTCACCACTTGTTTCTATCCAATCTCATGGCTATGACTAAATCAGGTCTAACCTGGGTATGGCCATACACTTTCAGTCATAGAACCATAGAGGAGCTCCATTGAAATCATGCTTCCCTTAGGAAGGGGCAAATCCTATGTCTGTGCATTGACCTTCTCATATGGGTCATGACATGCCCAATGACAACCGTTATTACCTCCCAACTACGGCAAGGTGTTAGGTTGTATCAAAGCATATCCCTAACCACATAGAATGGCCAATGACCTCAAGTCAAGGGATCAATACATCTCCTATCACTTGTGAGGATAACTCGTGACACCAAGTCATTGCCTCACAGCGGGTCGGTCCAATATATATACCACTGATATACCCATATGTCTGCGTTAGCACCTCGTGCCTAACCAGCCCATATACCAGTATTACAAGTACCGTAGCTGTCTCATATCCACTAAGGTACATTGACTAGGGACAATACTTTGAGCACAGATCCAATCTGTCTCCAGGGACATTATCATATAAGTACATGTTCGCAGATGTAAACAAATAATGATAACGATAATGCCAGTATGATATAAATATCAATGTCAAGTAGTACAAGTAACGGACCAGAATTAGGTCCTTAGGGCATATACACCAACAGTAGGGTGGGTTGTATACATCGAAGTGGGGTCGTCAGGGCTGTTCTGCAGCTTCGGGTGGCTGTCTGCAGGAGTCATGTGGCGTGACTTTCGTCGCCGGGTGACCCGAGGAACATTCTGTGGAAAACTGTCCGCAGGAGTCACGGGGCGTGACTTTCGTCACTGGGTGACCCGAGGAACATTCTGTGGGATTTCCAACTTGTGCATGTGGTGCCGCTTCCGATTCTGAAATTTCGTCGGGGAGTCGCCCGCAGAAGTCACGGGGTGTGACTTTCGTTGCCAGGTGACCCGAGGAACATTATGTGGAAAATCGGACTTGAGCACCCGGTGGTTGTCTGCAGGATCGATGGGGCGAGGTTATCGTCGCTGGGTGCCCCGAGGAACTTTCTGTGGAAAATCAGACTTGTGCATGTGAAGTCGCTGCTGATTCGGGTGGCTGTCTGCAGGAGTCACGGGGCGTGACTTTCGTCGCCGGGTGACCCGAGGAACTTTCTGTGGAAAATTTTTGGGGCACCATTAGGGCCAGTTCTTCCCCTTCTTTCATGTCGTATTCTCCTACATCAGAGAGGGAGTGCTAGATATTCCCCATTTGGAAGGAAATGCGCCCTAGATTATCATCAAGCATGACATCAGATTTTACATCTAGGGAGCTAAAAAACTCCAACGTGATTCCGATGTATGTGTGGGCAGCAAGCCTTAGGAATTGCTCCCATCCAATGCTCGAGTACATCTAGGAACCCTAGCATACCAAGAGTCCCTTTGTCCAAATATCTGGTATTGATCACCCGGCGGTGGAGAAGAAGATAATAGTTTTGCTCATGCTCCTCATTCCTAAAGATTATGTCAAACTCATTTGGCGGAGAAACATATGCCTGGGGCTGCTGAGCAGATGGATGTGCTCGCTATCTGGAAGAGGAAGGGTGCGCCGGTTGACCAGCGGAAGTAGCTTGCAGTGGCGGAGATGGTTCATGTGGGACGAACTCGCCGTCCTCTGTGGAAGAATCGTTAGTGGATATCGGACTGCGGCGACGTGAGGCAATAGCTTTGCGCCATGAATGCATTTGTAGAGATCGCCGGAGAAGATGAGAAAACCAGCAGAGATTCACCTGAGCACAAAGTGTAGCAGCCGATCGAGGAGACGGAAATAGAAAACCGGCGAACAGGAAGAATAATGAAATACAGGCGTCTAGGAGTAGATCGAAGCAGTGCTAACCTCACTGGAGATGGGGTTCGTGAGGAGAACAAGACCCATGAAGATCAGAAGACCCTATCCTTAAAGATCAGCTGGAGCAGAACGAGCGGCGGCGGCACGAATTCAGGGAAACCCTACCCGTGATTTAGGGCGAACACGGGCGATGCACTAATAGAAACACGAGTTAACCCAGCCGGGTTCACCTAGCCATGAAGTATTCTGTAGACAAGTGCTCGGTCTGGTCAGTAGGCTTCACGGGTGAACCCCATAGGGTTCACCAAGCCGTGAATTGCACTGTGTCTGAATTCTAGGATGCGATACAGTAGGCTTCACGGGCGAACCCCATGGGGTTCACCAAGCCGAGAAGTGTACTGTAAGATGCTGAAAATACAGGGGTATTCTGCACAACCCAGAATTGCCAGCTCCATCTTAATTCAACGAAAATATCCTTCGAAAATCTACTCGTCAACTTGCACAGTGTACTTCACGGGTGAACCCCATGGGGTTCACCAGGCCATGAAGTGCACTGAGCTTCAGTGAAAATCCAGTAAAAATCTCCTGTTCACATAGCACATCTACATCACAAAAATAAACCTCTAATCAGTGTATATCGAGATCAAAATCTCCTAAAATAAACTAGATAAGCAAAAGAGTAAAATACTCAACAGTGACAAACTAAATGACAACCAATGCAAATTAAGAAACGGGAAAACTTGGGTTGCCTCCCAAGAGCGCTAGTTTTAGGTCAATAGCTCAACCATAGAACTATCAAGTTATCGAGTCAATGGGGTCTGAAAGGGCAAGAACTTCCCCTTGTTTGACCCGTTCATCTTCAAAATACGGCTTGAGGCAGTGCCCATTGACCACAAAACTTCTAGTGCGCTCAGCGCATATCGTGACTGCACCATAAGGTTGAACAGGTTGTACTATGAATGGTCCAGACCACCTCGTGCGGAGCTTCCCTAGAAAGAGGCGAAGTCTCGAGTTGAGGAGCAGCACCTTGTTACCTTCATGAAACTCCTTCTTGAGTATGCGTTTGTCATGACAATGCTTGGTGTGAGCTTTGTAAATCTTGGCATTTTCATAAGCATAGAGGCGCATCTCATCCAACTCATCTAGTTGTAGTCTTCTCCTTTCGTTTGCACTTTTAAAGTCATAATTGATTTGCTTGATGGCCCAGTATGCCCTGTGCTCAAGTTCAACAGGTAAGTGGCAGGATTTTCCATAAATAAGTTGGAAAGGAGACATACTGACGGGTGTCTTGAATGCAGTCCTATAGGCCCATAAAGCATCGGGTAACTTCAATGCCCAATCCTTCCATGATCGAGATACATGAAAGTCCCCTATTACGAGGGGGCGAAACCCTAATAGGCGCATGCAGAGGTTTTAACACAGCGGAAAAGGTTTCTAGATCGATGCATGCAGTATGATCAACTTTATTTTCGTATACATGAGAATCGATCCTTACCGATGCCATTTCTTGGATGGCGTATAGGAAGTAGAGAGTCAAACGCTTCTCCTCCAAATGGTGCGCACACAAGGTGATCAATGCGCCTACTCCCTTAGTGCTCCTTGTGCTAGCAAAGTTCCAAGGTCTCCTGATCGAATGGAAGGGAAGGAGATGTTTTTTTTTCTTCTTGGCCGAATCCTCTCCAAAGCGTCAAGGCGACACACAACGAGTGAACCTCTAGAGAGAGGGGCGAGAGGCGGGAATAAAACTTCTCTTGGCGTGAACGTGAGGCGTGGCCTCATGGCTTCTAAAAATAGCAAACCACCAACGTTCATGCGACCATGGGTTTACCCGAACGCATTTTGCTCTCCCCTTGAACCATGCGCTCACATGATGAGCTGGTTCAATTTTGGTTTGGTTCAAAGACCAATTAAGCCAAGCATCTGGTTCAGATCACAATAAACCCTAAAGGTTCAAGATCCAACCGTTCATCTCTTGATGCTCTTGATCTCACCGATCTAGCATCAATTCTCTCGATCGAAGCTTACCGATCTCAAGCCCTAATAAATCAAACATGATCAGACCAGATCTCACTTACAATCAGAGATTAAATCCCTTTAAACTGAACCAGAACAATTCAGTCCACACGATCTGACTTAAGTAAGCCATATCATCAAATTGTGCGACCCTAAGGGTTTCCTTTAAATGTCGGTAACGATAACTTACGTTATCACGATCAGTGAGGGGTATCTAGCAACACATCACTGTCTTCCGATATAAAGGAAAGAGTCTTCCAAGACTACACCCAAACCACAGCACAAGTGTGAACCCAACTCACTAGGCATATGTGTTTCCTTTGCCACTGGACGTTCTTATTGGACAAGCGTGTCAAGCCTGTAATTCCAATATGATGAGAATGATTAGATCAGATGAACATAGTCATCTGGGTATGGCCATGAAGGTCCCCTACAAGGGGCGAAACCCTAAAACATGCGCTAAACAAAACTTGCATGGGCGGAATCTAGGGTTTCCTAAGATCGGATAGCATGTATTATGATCAACTTTAACAACAGAAAAGGAATTCATACCGAAGCCATATGAAGGATGTCGCCTTGGAAGCAAGAGAACAAAAGAGGTCTCCTCCAAATCGTCACACACAAGATGATGTCGCTTTCTCTTTTGGTGCTCCTTGTGCTAGCAAGGTTCCAAGAGGTCTTGATCGAATGGGAGGGAAGATGATCTCCTTGCTTGGCGAAACTTTCTCCTCTTGTCGTCTTAGCTTTTCACACGAGAATGCTTCTCCAAGAAAACCAAGGAGGCGACAAAGGCGTGAAGAGGCGAGAGAGAGGCGACGTGAGATCATGGACACGTTTGACAACATGCTATCTCAAAAAAAAAAATAGCAAAGTCCAAACGTTCATGCGACCATGCATTACCCCAATCGCAAATGCCTCACCACCTGAACCATGCGCTCATCCAATGAGCTGGTTCAAATCGATTTGGTTCAACAACCAAATAAACCAAGCAATTAGTCCAGATCATAATAAACCACTGAGGCCTAAGATCTGACCGTTGATCTCTTAATGCTCTTGATCTGACCGATCTAGCATCTATTCTCTCGATCGAAGCTTACCGATCTCAAGCCCTAATCAATCAAACATGATTAGACCAGATCTCACTTTTATTCAGAGAGTAAATCCCTTTAAACTGAACTCAAACAATTCAGTCCACACAATCTGACTTAAGTAAGCCATATCATCAAATTGTGCGACCCTAAGGGTTTCCTTTAAATGTCGGTAACGACAACTTACGTTATCACGATCAGTGAGGGGTATCTAGCAACACATCACTGTCTCCCGATATAAAGGAAAGAGTCTTCCAAGACTACACCCAAACTACAGCACAAGTGTGAATCCAATTCACAAGGCATGCATATTTCCTTTACCACTGGATGTTCTTATTGGACAAGCGTGTCAAGCTTGTAGCTCCAATATGATGAGCATGATTAGATTAGATGATCATAGTCACCTGGGTATGGCCATACACTTTCTCAATCATCTCATCCAGGGGGGCCCCTTTAGAACACCACACTCCAATTATAGAGACGTCAATCCTTTGTCTATCACTAATGCCCTAACCTGACTCAAGCTCACCATCCAAGATAGTCTATAACCATTATGTTTCAAATGATATTGAACTACCTCAAAACAATGACAATCATCATTTAGAAAACACAAGTGATCTCAAGTCAGAGGAAATGTGCCACTTGTTACATTCAAGGATTATTCACATTGTGACAAGCAATTGAATATCCTAGTAGAGTCTGTCCAGTACATCCAAAGTACTCATGAGTCTACATCTTATTCCATGCTCGAAGCATCCTATAAGATTAGAACACATATTAGTCTCAATCATATCAAGGCTATCTCATGTTCACCAAGATATCTCGACTAAGGACTTCACAGCATGTCAGCCCAGCTGAACAGCTTTGAGACATTATTTAGAAGTACACTTATTGCAGCAGATAATGTAACAAACTGAATAACAACCATGCCTTTATAAACATAAGAGTTTATTACATGATACTGATACAATCCCAAGGCCTCAAACATTAGCCTTAAGGGCATACCCCAACAATCTCCCACTTGCACTTAATCTAATGGTTGAGAAATCTCAAACCCATATTATTACAGTGCTTCTCATGCTTCTGCTGCGCCAGAGGCTTAGTAAGCGAGTCTGCCAGATTGTCATCTGTATGAACCTTGCAGACTTTGATCTCGCCACGATCAATGATCTCCCTGATCAAATGAAACCGTCTCTGTATGTGCTTGGACTTCTGGTGCGACCGTGGTTCCTTTGCTTGTGCGATTGCTCCAGTGTTATCACAAAAGATAACCAAAGGATCTGCACTCGAAGGAACAACACCAAGTTCTCTCACGAACTTACGAATCCATACTGCCTCCTTGGATGCTTCCGAGGCTGCAACATACTCGGCTTCAGTTGTGGAATCAGCAATAGTTGACTGTTTGAAACTCGTCCACACCACCGCTCCTCCATTCAAGCTAAAAACATAGCCTGATTGCGATCGGAAATCATCCTGGTCAGACTGGAACGAAGCGTCAGTATATCCTTCAATACTGAGTTCTTCCTGACCACCATACACCAAGAACATATCTTTGGTCCTCCGCAGATATTTTAAAATGTTCTTGACCGCAACCCAGTGCGCCATACCTGGATTACTTTGGAACCGACTAGTCACGCTTAACCCGTAAGCGACGTCTGGGCGAGTACACAACATCGCATACATAATGGATCCAATAGCCGAAGCATAAGGCGTATTGTCCATTTCATCTTTCTCAGTCTGTGTTTGTGGACACTGACTCTTTGAAAGATTCAGACCATGTCTGACTGGAAGATATCCTCTTTTAGAATTCTTTAAATGAAATCTTTCCAGGACTTTATCGATGTAAGTACTCTGGCACAGCCCGAGAAGCCTCTTAGATCTATCCCTGTAGATCTTCACACCTAATACATAGGCTGCTTCTCCTAAATCTTTCATCTGGAAACATTTCCTTAACCATGCCTTAACCGCATGCATTTCAGGAATGTCATTTCCAATGATCAAGATGTCATCGACGTAGAGGACTAGGAAAGTAATCACGCTCCCACTAAACCTCTTATATACACACGGGTCATCCTCGTTCTTGATGAAACCAAATTCAGAGATTGATTCATCAAAACGAATATTCCAGCTTCTCGATGCTTGTTTAAGTCCATAAATAGACTTCTTTAATTTGCATATCTTATGACGATCTGATGGATTAGTGAAACCTTCAGGTTGTGTCATATACACATCCTCATTCAGATTTCCATTAAGGAAAGCTGTCTTCACATCCATTTGCCAGATCTCATAATCGTAATATGCTGCTATCGCGAAAAGAATCCGAATAGACTTAAACATGGCTACAGGTGAGAAAGTTTCATCATAATCTATCCCGTATATTTGTTTGAAACCTTTCGCAACTAGCCTGCCTTTATAGGTAACCACGTTACCATCCATGTCAATCTTCTTCTTGAAGATCCATTTACAGCCTATAGGGATAACTCCCGGAGGCGGATCAACCAAATCCCAGACTTGGTTATCAGACATGGAGTCCATCTCGGAGCGCATAGCTTCAAGCCATCTCGCTGAATCCGGTCCACTGACCGCATCCGCATAAGTAAGGGGTTCATCATTATCAATGATGTAGACTCCGTCATAGCGCTCAGGCTGTCGACGGATCCTTCCCGATCTTCGCAGTTCCCGTGATGTCTGAGCCTCAGGTTGTCCAATAACCTGATCTACCGGCTCAGGCTCATCCAACTGTGCTTGAGCACTTTGTCCTTCCTCTGGATTCTCATCCAGCTTTATTTCTCTCCCACTGGCCTCTTGCAGAAGAAACTCCTTCTCAAGAAATATGGCCGTTCGAGCAACAAATACCTTGTTCTCTTTGGGATCGTAGAAATAAAAACCCTTAGTTTCCTTAGGGTAACCGACAAAGATACATTTTTCAGATCTGCTCTCTAGTTTCCCATAGGCGAGCTTTTTGACATAAGCCTCGCAGCCCCAGATCCTGATAAATGTCAAGCTCGGCTGTTTTCCATACCATAACTCATATGGCGTCTTAGAAACTGCCTTGGATGGCACTCGGTTTAGTACCTTTGCAGCTGTCTCCAGTGCAAATCCCCAAAAGGAATATGGAAGAGTAGCCTGACTCATCATAGAACGAACCATATCAAGTAACGTTCTATTTCTCCTCTCGGACACACCATTCCATTGCGGTGTTCCTGGCGGAGTGAGCTGTGAGATAATCCCACACTCCTTCAGATAGTCTATAAACTCTCGACTTAGGTATTCACCACCTCGATCAGAACGAAGTGCCTTGATATTTCGGCCTAACTGATTCTGTACTTCATTCTTGAACTCTTTGAACTTGTCAAAAGATTCACTTTTGTGTCTCATAAGATAGACATACCCATACCTACTGAAATCATCAGTAAAGGTAATGAAGTAAAGATAGCCACCTCTGGCATGTTTACTAAATGGCCCACACACATCACTGTGTATAAGTTCAAGTAAACCTGAAGCCCTTTGACCTTTGTGAGGAAAAGGTGACTTCGTCATTTTACCCATCAAACAAGCTTTGCATGTATCAATCTCCTCATAGGAGAATGATCCCAGCAGTCCATGATCATGCAACCGCTTAATGCGTTTCTCGTTAATATGGCCTAAACGACTATGCCATAACAAGGTGCTGTCATCAGCATACTTGGCTTTCTTAATATCAATATTTTGTATAGAACATTCCATGTCCAACATGAATAACCCATTGTTAATTGAACCAGTAGCATAAACAATATTATCTAAAGAAAGAACACACTTTGAAATATTGCATTCAAAGGAAAATCCCTTCCTGACAAGAGCAGGAATGGAGATAATATTTTTAGTAATGCTGGGAACAAAGTAACAATTGTTCAGTTCTAATACAAGCCCAGATGGCAAAGAGATGAAATAGTCTCCTACAGCAACAGCAACAACCCGTGCCCCGTTTCCAACTCGTAGGTCCACCTCATGCTGTCCCACCTGCCTTCTTCTCTTGAGTTCCTGTACATTTGAACAAATGTGAACTCCACATGCAGTGTCCAACACCCATGAAATAGAAGAAGAGGATATCATGACTTCCGTCACATAAATACCTGAGCCAGAAGCAAAGCTTCCCCTCTTATCTCCTTGGAGCGCTTTACAGTCCTTTTTCCAGTGACCCAGCTGGCCACAGTGGAAACATCTGTATTCCTTTGACCGCTTAACTTTTTGCTTCAGAGCCTTGCTGTAACTCTTGACAGGGGCCTTGCCCTTCTTCCCCTTCTTCTTGTTCCTAGAAGGAACCATTAAGACAGAGGTCGAAGGCTTTCCCTTCAGAGTCTCCTCAGTAGTCAAGAGCATATTCAGCAGCTCTGCCGGAGTACAGTCGATTTTGTTCATATTAAAATTAATGATGAACGCATCGAAAGAGGGCGGGAGAGACTGCAGAATAATGTCTACAGCAAGCTCCTGATTGATGGTATGCCCCAGTTTCTCTAGAGCCTCCTTGTGCCCAATCATCTTGAGCACGTGAGCTCCCACTGGGCTCCCTTCAGCCACTTTGCTCTGGAAGAACAGCTTTGTCAGATTATAGCGTTCTGTCCTCGCCTGTGCAGCATACAGCATCTTGAGGTTCGCTATAATCTCTATAGCCGACATATCCTCATGCTGACGCTGCAGCGGTGGTGTCATAGACGCTAGCATCAGGCAAGCGACATCAATGCTATCATTCACGTGCTTTTCATAAGCTTCCCGAACCGCCCTTGCGGCGTTCGGAGCGGGCTGAGGCGGTATAGCCGTCTCGAGGACATACAGTTTCCTCTCTGCCTTAAGAACAATCTTAAGGTGTCCGTACCAGTCTGAGAAGTTCGGCCCAGCAAACTTCTCCCTTTCCAGTAGGGATCGTACATTGAAGCTCATGGTGTTCGTTGCTGCAGGTATCTACAACAATGCAAGAACAGCAAGGTCAGTATCAATGTTAAGAATCGATCAGGACTTAAGAAAGATTCCTTTTCTCACTATTTTATCTGGCTGAAAAATCCAGCAAAACAGCCTGAAAGAGTAGAACTCTTTTAGTGAGATGGGATCCAGATTTCATACTTGGTCTCCGCGTCCCGCTCAGGCGAGATAAGATGCACAGAGAGTACAAGCACTAATCTCTGGTAGGCTGTTCCAGCCAATCGCCAACCCGTGCGATTCCCCTTCATCTGGGCAATCCAGCAGACTGTGCCAACTGAGTTGGTACAACACAGTCTCTGACCCCACAGATGGCTGCCTCCATGTGCCACCATATGCGCCACATATGTAGCCTACATGGTCAAGCTGACCCGACCTACTCCCTGGACCACCACGTGCTATGCTGAGCAACGAGAAGCGATAAATCCCTTCTCTGTAACACGCAGGTGTAATCCCGCACCGTCTGAAGATAGATGGACGTGCCCACTGAGTGGGTACAACACGGCTCCAACGATAATCAGAACAGTGAGGTTTCGCGTCAGAAGGCTTACGAGCTTGATATTTTAGCGTTGGATTTTAACGGTCTTTTATCTTCTTGACTATCATGCAATTCCTATGGTGATAGCAGAAGATAAACTAATCATGCTGTTCTACTTATATAAACAATAAAAGAAAGCATGGATCTTATGTGGTAAAAGCCCATAGCCTAAGTAAGACCTTAATTAACTTAAGTCTTCATTTGCTTTTCTTCATGGGTCTTTTGCTGCTCATTTGGCCCAAACCAGGGCCCAAGCGCCATCTGCAGCTCAGGTGCGCCTACTAGGGAAAATGCGCCTGTCCCAGAGTCGAACCCTGGACCTCCCGTCTGGTCAAGCCACTGCTGCATGCACCTCTGCCAAGTGTGCTCTGTGCTCTTGTCTGACTAATTTACAAATTAATCTATCTAGACAAGATTGACTCGCAGGTCAATTACATTTTATAAATTAATTAAACTGTGATTCGCAGATCACAAAAATAAGAATTAATTTACAATAAAATTCCAGGCACGCAGGCCCCAGCACAGCACACATTAAACATGGGCAGCCCACATAAGATTAAATAAACATACATATGGCATCATACATCATTTGATCCATTCATGAAAAATAAAATTTTGAAAAACCCCATTGAGATCAATTTTATTTTTCCTTATGTGCCCTACTACCTTACAACGGTCCATTACTAGGGATCCACTCATCCGACCTAGTCAGATCCACTGCCCTTACATGCACCAAGTCCTAACTGACTTGAGTCGACCAAAAGGTCAACAATGCATGCACCAAGGGCTGAACGACCACAATGAGGTCTGGCAAGCGGGTGTGACCCCGGGCCTAACTCATGTGCATTCATAGGTTGTCTCAATCAGACATCGCTACACGCCTGTCTGCAGTCGACCTATAGCCATCTCTTGCTTGCGCACAGATGCTATCTGGTCGACCCATCAAGGCTGTCAGATGGTCTGATCAGACTGTTTGGATCTAACTCAGGGGATGACTTCAACCCTAATAACCCGTCTAAGGGTTTAAAGCAGGGCCTTAGATCTAGTGTAAGTCGCGCATGTGATATAGTTTTTGTTTTTGAGAAAAACAAGAATGCGCCAACATACATGCGCCATAGACTAACACATTCAAGTTTCGCATGTGCAACAACTTAAAATGAAATTTTCGCATGTTAACTAGATCTAAGCATACTTGCGCATATGGATCATAAAAGGCTTTAAGCAATCATAAAAACATGCATCAACCACCTCTGATACCAATTGAAGGTCCCCTACAAGGGGCGAAACCCTAAAACATGCGCTAAACAAAACTTGCATGGGCGGAATCTAGGGTTTCCTAAGATCGGATAGCATGTTTTATGATCAACTTTAACAACAGAAAAGGAATTCATACCGAAGCCATATGAAGGATGTCGCCTTGGAAGCAAGAGAACAAAAGAGGTCTCCTCCAAATCGTCACACACAAGATGATGTCGCTTTCTCTTTTGGTGCTCCTTGTGCTAGCAAGGTTCCAAGAGGTCTTGATCGAATGGGAGGGAAGATGATCTCCTTGCTTGGCGAAACTTTCTCCTCTTGTCGTCTTAGCTTTTCACACGAGAATGCTTCTCCAAGAAAACCAAGGAGGCGACAAAGGCGTGAAGAGGCGAGAGAGAGGCGACGTGAGATCATGGACACGTTTGAGAACATGCTATCTCAAAAATAGCAAAGTCCAAACGTTCATGCGACCATGCATTACCCCAATCGCAAATGCCTCACCACCTGAACCATGCGCTCATCCAATGAGCTGGTTCAAATCGATTTGGTTCAACAACCAAATAAACCAAGCAATTAGTCCAGATCATAATAAACCACTGAGGCCTAAGATCTGACCGTTGATCTCTTAATGCTCTTGATCTGACCGATCTAGCATCTATTCTCTCGATCGAAGCTTACCGATCTCAAGCCCTAATCAATCAAACATGATTAGACCAGATCTCACTTTTATTCAGAGAGTAAATCCCTTTAAACTGAACTCAAACAATTCAGTCCACACAATCTGACTTAAGTAAGCCATATCATCAAATTGTGCGACCCTAAGGGTTTCCTTTAAATGTCGGTAACGACAACTTACGTTATCACGATCAGTGAGGGGTATCTAGCAACACATCACTGTCTCCCGATATAAAGGAAAGAGTCTTCCAAGACTACACCCAAACTACAGCACAAGTGTGAATCCAATTCACAAGGCATGCATATTTCCTTTACCACTGGATGTTCTTATTGGACAAGCGTGTCAAGCTTGTAGCTCCAATATGATGAGCATGATTAGATCAGATGATCATAGTCACCTGGGTATGGCCATACACTTTCTCAATCATCTCATCCAGGGGGGCCCCTTTAGAACACCACACTCCAATTATAGAGACGTCAATCCTTTGTCTATCACTAATGCCCTAACCTGACTCAAGCTCACCATCCAAGATAGTCTATAACCATTATGTTTCAAATGATATTGAACTACCTCAAAACAATGACAATCATCATTTAGAAAACACAAGTGATCTCAAGTCAGAGGAAATGTGCCACTTGTTACATTCAAGGATTATTCACATTGTGACAAGCAATTGAATATCCTAGTAGGGTCTGTCCAGTACATCCAAAGTACTCATGAGTCTACATCTTATTCCATGCTCGAAGCATCCTATAAGATTAGAACACATATTAGTCTCAATCATATCAAGGCTGTCTCATGTTCACCAAGATATCTCGACTAAGGACTTCACAGCATGTCAGCCCAACTGAACAGCTTTGAGACATTATTCAGAAGTACACTTATTGCAGCAGATAATGTAACAAACTGAATAACAACCATGCCTTTATAAACATAAGAGTTTATTACATGATACTGATACAATCCCAAGGCCTCAAACATTAGCCTTAAGGGCATACCCCAACAGGCCATACACTTTCTCAATCATCTCATCCAGGGGGCCCCTATAGAACATCACACTCCAATCAAGGAGACGGCAATCCTATATCTATCACTAGTGCCCTAACATGACTCATGCACATTATCCAAGATAATCTATAACCATTATGTTTCAAATGATATCGAACTACCTCAAAACAATGCCAATCATCATTTAGAAACACAAGTGATCTCAAGTCAGAGGAAATATGCCACTTGTTTGCATATAAGGATTATTCACATTGTGACAAGCAATTGAATATCCTAAGTAGGGTCTGTCCAGTACATCCATTGTACCCATGAGTCTACATCTTATTCCATGCTCGAAGCATCCTATAAGATTAGAACACATATTAGTCTTAATCATATCAAGGCTGTCTCATGTTCACCAAGATATCTCGACTAAGGACAAAACTGCATGTCAGCCAAGCTGAACAGCATTGAGACATTATTCAGAAGTATACATATTGCAGCAGATGATGTAACAACCTGAATAACAACCATTGCCTTTATAAACGTAGAGTTTAAACATGATACTGAAATAATCCCAAGGCTTCAAACATTAGCCTTAAGGGCATACCCTAACAATACAGTCTTCTCTAATATTTGCTTGATTTCTCTATTGGAGACTTCTACTTGACCACTAGTCTGAGGATGGTAGGGCGTGGCAATCTCGTGCTTCACCCCATACTTTTTCAAGAGTGCTCCAAACTTTTGCTCGATGTAGTGGGATCCTCCATCACTTATCAATATGCGTGGGACTACAAACTGAGGGAAAATCACTCGCTTCATGAACTTCATGACTACCCTGGAGTCATTGGTAGCTTCGGCCGATGCCTCCACCCACTTCGACACATAGTCAACGGCAACAAAAATGTACCGTTTTCCACATGAAGAAGGGAAGGGACCCAGGAAGTCTATCCCCCTGTTAAGTCATTTTTATATAGAGATTTTTATGCTATATCTTTACTTTTCTAGCATTTACAACCTATTTGCATGGAATTATTGCTTTATCTTCGGAATCTACACTCTTTGGTGTTTTTGCATCATTTTAGGGAAAAACTGAGGGAATGCGACCATTTCCAGGGAAATCTATATTCTCGGCGAAAACCACGGTTCACCTAGTGACCAAAACCACGCCCCGTGACTTTGGTGTCGCCTTATACCGATTTTCCAGATCTTCACCCCTCAACTTATCCACGTCAGACAGAGGCCTACAGGAGGGCAAAAGTGGAATTCGACAGAAAGAGGAGAGAAAAGGGACAAAAACCCTATTCACGTAGGAAAAAAGGGGAAAAAAAGAGGAGATTTTTGGGATAGAGACACACGCACGCACGCAAGGAGGCAGCGACTGAGAAAGGAGCTAAGGAAGGGGCTCTTCATCATGAAAGCGTGGAGAAGGCGGACCACCGATAAGAGGAAGAGGAGGACCTTACCAGGCGGCTTCTTCTCCTTTTAGGGAGTCTTACCTTCCTTCTCCATCTATCTCGTTCTCCGCATTATCCATGGATGTATTTACCGGATTGATTTATGATTTATCTTGGAACATGGTTATGGTAGCTTAAACTTGTTTCAGGGCTAGGGAAAGCCCCTTTGAATGTTCTATGTATGGATTGTAGCTTCATATTGCAAACCCTAGATTGTCTTACTTTGCCTAGTTACACCTTTTGAATGAAGATTACATTATTGTTTTCTTCATGTTTTAGATATCCTGTGATGCCGAGAGGCACATCTAGATGTTCGATAACCTAGGCGAAGGTACCTCCATCATCGCATGGAAGTGGTTGATTGGGTACGGGTAGTACGTACCATTGTTTGCTCATTGGGTTTGTTCGAGTAGGCGCACTACGAGAGTAGGCGTTGAACCATTCAAACACCTTGTTTCATCACCCAGGAGGGGACAACATGTACAAATGATGGGACAGTACGTATGATCCAGCGCTCAGTGAGCTCATTCGGTTTTGCGTCGTACGACGGTAGACGTTAAATCGGGGGAGCTCCTAGTCGCAAGTTGCATCGCTCGGGAGAGGATGACATGCGCACTCTTGGATCACCCTAGGATATTAGAAAGGGAAGTGCATGTTATTATTTATCCTCGCATAGCGCATCAAGGTGGTGGACCCTAGCCTTGATCTTATCCATCTTTAAACCTTGCGTCGTGCAATTATTCGCTTTTGATTTTGTTTACCTTGCTTGGTTAATTGTTTAGCTTAATTTTAGATCTTAGTAACCATTTCAAAACCATCTAAAAATCGTCTAGCTTGTGATAACCTAATCAGTCGGTACTTGGTATTTTGTCCCTGTGGGATCGATACATATTTATTACTTCGATAGTCCGTATACTTGCGGAATTCACCTATCACCCCCATACATCAAAAATTTCTACTTCCATAATATTGTTAAGAGGCAGCTCATCCCTATTCGAGAGGTTTTCGGTCCGTTAACAACTGTCACAAGTCGAAACAAAATGTTTAGCATCGTGAAATATAGAGGGCCAATACAAACCAGATTGTAGAACTTTAAAGGCTGTTTTAGAGGCCCCTGCGTGTCCCCCATATGGTGAAGAGTGACAATGGGTCAGCACATCCTGTAGCCCCACCTCGGGCATGCATTGTCGATACAACCCGTCCGTACAAGTATGGCTCGTCCCAATAATAGAACTTTACATCATGTAAAAACCTCTTCTTCCTCTGAAAAGTAAGATCGGGAGGAAGGACGTTAGACACAATGTAATTGACATAGTCTGCATACCATGAGACTTATTGATCTAATAAAGCGTAGAGATGTTCTTCAGGAAATGTGTCATTAATCTCCAACTCGTCATCCATCTTCTTGTCGTCTCCACGTTCAAGTCTGGAAAGATGGTCAGCCACTAAATTTTCACTCCCCTTCTTATCTCTGATCTCTATATTGAATTCTTGCAAGAGGAGGATCCATCTAATGAGCCTTGGCTTGGCATCCTTCTTGGCCATCAGATATTTTATGGCTGCATGATCAGTAAAAACAATCACTTTCGAGTTAACCAAATATGAACGAAATTTGTCAAAAGTGAAAACTATTGCTAGCAGCTCTTTCTCTGTGGTAGCATAGTTCATCTGGGTGTTGTCAAGTGTTCGACTGGCATAATATATGACGTGAAGCTTTTTATCCTTCCTTTGACCTAGAACTACCCCAACCGCTTGGTCACTGGCGTCGCACATCAATTCAAAGGGAAGAGACCAATCTGGGGGTTGAATTATTGGGGCAGTGATCAATGCTTCCTTAAGCTTCACGAAAGCTTCCTCGCAATCCCTATCAAAACAAAAGATGGAATCTTTAGCAAGTAAGTTAGTTAAGGGGTGAGCTATCTTAGAGAAGTCTTTAATAAATCGTCTGTAAAAGCCAGCGTGTCCAAGAAAACTTCTGATCCCCTTTACTGTCGTGGGCGGCTGTAGATTCTCAATAACTTCAATTTTTGCTCTGTCCACCACTATCCCTTGCTCTGAGACTAAATGTCCAAGTACAATGCCTGCCTTGACCATAAAGTGGCACTTCTCCTAGTTTAGCATTAAATTCACCTATTCACACCTCTGCAAAACCTTAGACAAATTGGACAAACAATGATGAAAAGATGAACCATGCACAGAAAAATTGTCCATAAATATATCCATAAAATCTTCATTAAAATCAGATAATATGGCCATCATTTCTCATTGGAAAGTCGTAGGAGCATTGCAGAGGCCGAACGGCATCCTCCTGTATGCGTAGGTGCCATAGGGACATGTGAAAGTTGTTCGCTCTTGATCGTTCGGATGGATAGGGATTTGGAAGAAACTTGAAAATCCATCCAAGAAACAAAAGTAAGAATTATGAGCTAATCTGTCTAGCATCTGATCAATGAAGGGAAGAGGAAAATGATCTTTTCTCGTTGCTGAGTTCAATTTCCTGTAATCAATGCACATCCTGTATCCTGTAACCATGCGTGTCGGTATCAATTCATCTGCCTCAGTCTTTATCACCATGACGCCTCCCTTTTTGGGTACCACATTTACCGGACTGACCCAAGAGCTGTCTGAAATCAGGTAGATCATGCCAGCATCTAACAATTTAAGTACCTCCTTCTTCACTACCTCTTTCAAGTGCGGGTTGAGTTGGCGTTGGAATTCCACAGAGGACTTACTATTCTCTTCAACAGGATCCTGTGCATGCAGATAGATGGGTTAATACCTTTAATATCATCAAGCGAGTACCCTATTACCTTTTTGTGCAGGCGGAGTTCTTGCAAGAGCAATTCAGTCTGCTCATCATCCAACTCAGCACTAACTATTATGGGGTGTGTACAATTTTCACCCAAAAATTCGTATCTCAGAGAGTTGGGTAAAATTTTAAATTCGATTTTCTTCTGCCCCTCTTCCTCTTGATTTTCTTTTGATTCTGCACTCAAGCTTGGGTCAGCATTCAGTAGGGCAACATACTCTTCAGTCTCACCTTCAGTCTTCATCTACAACGTTGGTCAGAGCGAGCTCCAGTGGATCTACCTCTTTCCTGAAGGCCTCGAATTGCTGAACAGTCTTTTCAACTACATCCACGCTATAACATATGCCTGCAGGAGAAGGCTTTTTAAGTGAGTCAGATAGGTCAAATTGTATAACGCTGTCACCGATGTTTAAATCCAGTTTTTTGTTTTTACATCAATGACAGCACCAGCTGTAGCAAGAAAGGGTCTCCCTAAAATGTTAGGGAGTCTATCATCCTCTTCAATCTCTAACACAACAAAGTCGGCAGGCACAAAATAATCTCCTACTTTCATTGGAACATCCTCTAAAATACCGACTGGGCATCGAACTGAGCTGTCAGCTAGCTGCAAATAAATGTTAGTGGTTTTCAAGTCACACAAATCTACCTTTTTACACAGCGACAATGGCATAATGCTGACGCTCGCTCCTAAATCGCACAGTACTCTCTGGAAGGTCATCTCTCCTATCTGGCACGGTATGGAAAAATGAAAGGAAACCTAGGTAACATGCATTTCGAAAATTTTGCATAGGCGGAAAAACTAGGTTTCATGGATCGCTTGACTTGAAATATAATCAACCATGAAAGGATAAGTTGAAGCACTACCATGGCCATAGTTTGTGTGGCGGCTTGGAAGAAGAAAGGGAAAGGCTCCTCTTCTCCAAAGGAATCACACACAAGATGTTGATGGCTTCTTCCTTGTGCTCTTTGTGCTAGCAAGGCACTAAGGAGTCCTTGATCGAAACTTGGAGAGGAGATGTGCTTTTTCTTTGTTGGCCGAACTCCTTTCCTTTTGTTGTTCTTGAAGATGATCAAGCAACCACACAAAAGAGGAGGCGAGAGAGCAAGCTTCGAAAACGTGAGAGACCAAGATGGAAAGATTCGGTTACCACTTATGGTAAGAACCAAAAAATGTAACTCCCTCTCTTGATTCCCCTCTTAACTCCCATGCGTTCACCCTAAGTGAACCAACCGAAACTTCCCTCTTTAATTGAACCATGCTCTCACACTAAGTGAACCGGTTCAATTTTATTTGGTTCAAGGACCAAATCAAACCAACCCTGGTTTTGATCTTATTGAACCAAGTGGCTCAAGATCCAACCACACATCTCTTGACGCTCTTGATCTCTTCGATCAACCATCAATTCTCCCGATCGAAGCTTACCGATCATATGTCCTAATCAGTCAAACATGATCAGACCAGATCTCACTTCCAATCAGAGTTTAAATTGCTTTAAACTGAACTAGAATAATTCCAGTCCACACGATCTGACATAAGTAAGCCATATCATCAAATTGTGTGACCCTGAGGGTTTCCTTCAATGTCGGTAACGATAACTTACGTTATCACGATCAGAGAGGGGTATCTAGCAACACATCACTGTCTCCCGATATGAAGGAAAGAGTCTTCCAAGACCACTCCCAAACGACAGCACAAGTGTGAATCCAATTCACTCAGTATACATGTTCCCTTTGCCACTGGATGTTCTCGTTGGACAAGCGTGTCAAGCCTGTAATTCCAACACGATGAGAATGGTTAGATCAGATGAACATAGTCATCTGGGTATGGCCATACACTTTCTCAACCATCTCATCCAGGGGGCCCCTTTAGAACATCACACTCCAACTAGGAGAGGCAATCCTATATCTATCACTAGTGTCCTAACATGACTCATGCCCACTATCCAAGATAATCCTTAACCATTATCTTTCAAATGATATTGAAGTACCTCAAGACAATGCCAATCATCACTTAGTAACACAAGTGATCTCAAGTCAGAGGGAATATACCACTTGCTTGCTTATAAGGATTTATTCACATTGTGACAAACAATTGAATATCCTAAGTAGGGTCAGTCCAGTACATCCAATGCACCTATGTGTCTAAATCTTATTCCACGCTCGTAGCATCCTATAAGACCAGAACACATATTAGTCTCAATCATATCAAGGCTGTCTCATGTTCACCAAGATATCTCGACTAAGGACAACTCTGAATGTCAGCAAAGCTGAACATCATTGGGACATTACTCAGAGGTATACATACAGCAGCAGACAATGCACCAATCTGAATAACAACAATTGCCTTTATAAACATATACTTAGTTTATACATGATACTGATAATAACCCAAGGCCTCAAACATTAGCCTTAAGGGCATACCCCAACAAAAAACTGCCAGGGTCCTTGAGTTTTTGTGGAAGCTTGTTTTGCAAAATTGCACTGCACTCCTGACGCAGCGGATGTTATGGGTGAGTTGGTCCTTTGTTCAATACTCTACGGTGGGGGGAAACCATCATACCGAATATGTGAGAGGGGCTATAGGCGAGGGAAGGAAAACGTGCGGAGCGATGAAAACTCGAGAAACCCGATGAAAATCGTGCCGCGAGGACGTGACTTGAGCAATACCAGCGAACTGAGGGAGACAACGAGCACGATTCTATGAAGGAAACTACTCACCTGAGTTGTAGAGCCAATTTCTTGAAGCAAGCAAGGGCGCGCAGGACCTAGGCGGGGCTGCGGTGGCGGAACGCTGCAAGTCCAAGATACAACCGAACGAAGATTGCTTGAAAAGGACCTGGAGACTTGGGAGGTTCTCTGGGTGTTTTGATTGAAATGCTGAAAACGATTACAAGAGAGGAGGCGAAGAAACCCTTGGCGAGTTCTTCGGAGTTTGAAGTGGCCTAAACCTTCGCGTGGGGGAAGGTGTTACTACAACAAAGCTTAAAACTCTAGTGGTCCCTCAGCCCTCTTTTATAGAATAAGAGGAAGGGGGAAGCACAAGCTACACACATGGGGTTTGTTGGAGACACCAACAACCCCCCTAACAACTAAAGAGGGTCCAAGATGCCCTCTAACACCCTGAAAAGCAGTAACTAACTAGGGAATAAAATACAGGGTGGCTGGCGCATGAGCTGAGGCATGGAGCGCTTGGGCTGAAGCGTGTGGGCCGTTGAACGGGCCGCCTTCGGTGGGCTACACTATCTCTGAACACGCGACCATGAAGCAGCAAAAATGGCTGATTGTGGGCTGATTCTGAACATTAGTGGTGGTCTCTTAGGCCGAGTTGAGGACCCGATTGTTGTAGCGATCGGTGGTGGCATCCGGTGGGGGTCCTCGAGGGAGAGTGGTCATGGGCCGAATGGGCTCTGACGATGCAGGTGAAGCCTCATTGATGGAGCGGACATGCCCAGTTGTTGCTAAAGAAGGGCACACCACACCCACAAAACAGTCCGGGGGATGCGAAGACCGTTGCGAACGTCGAACCGGATGAAAATTGGTCTACGTGTGTTTTCTGGGACTAGACATGGCCTGGCCGTGTTTGCCGTCACGGCCGTGTTCAACGTCTGGATTTCCCGTCGCAACGGACACGGCTGGAGGCACGGGTGTGCCGATGACCTGCGATCTCATCATGGCCGTGTCTCTGGTCACGGCCTGGCCGTGTTTGGGTCTAACAGCTTTCACGGCAGTGCCGTGATGGGCTTCACGGGCCGTGAAATCGGGTCCAAAATCCACATAATGTTTGGATACGGCCGGGCCGTGCTCGGGGTCGCTGAAGATGCCTGGCAGTGAGCTAAACACGGCCTGCCCGTGTTGGGAGGCACGGCTGTGTTTGGCGGTGACAACATTTCCCGAGACTTTCACGGGTGGAGGCACGGGCGAAGCTGGGGCTGTGAAGTTCTCGGTCTCGGTGAACACGGCGGGGCCGTGTCAGAGAGCATGGCCGTGAGGGGCGGCTGGAAATTCGGCTGAAGTGGTCACAGGTTGTGGCATGGCCGTGCCGCAGGCTGTGTCGGCGTTTGCGTCTGTGGTCGACCGTGTCACGGCCGTGTCGGGGTCGATAGGGCTCCTTTTGGGTCAGACTTCCCGGTGAGTCTTCTTTCAGACCTGGGGAGTCCTTCCAAACGTCAACTAGGGGGGGGGGGGGTTAGGCCCTCATCGTTGGCGTCCATGACTCCGTCAACTCCTCAGTAAGTGCAACGGTTCCTTGGTCTCCCGGCTTCCTTTTATTTGATAGGATGTCCTTCAGGAACTTTGCGTAGGTCGGCATCTGCAAAAGGGCATCAACAAAAGGAATGTTAATGTAGAGTTTTTTCAAAACTTCCAAAAAGTTACCGAACTGTTTGTCTAATTTGGCTTTGACAAGCCTCTGAGGGAAAGGTACTAGCGGCTTATAAGCAAGCGGCCCAACATAGGGTCGCTCTTCTTCTGCTCGTTCAGGTTCCACCGGAGTTGCATCCGTGTGTTGTTCCTCAAGGTTTGGTATCACTTCATCCCTTGTATCATTGGTCGGCATCTTAGGGTCTTCAAGTTGCTTGCCGCTCCGACTGGAGATTGCATTGCAATGCTCCCTCGGGTTAACTTCTGGCTGTGATGGAAGTTTCCCTGACACTCTAGAGGATGAGCTGGCTTTCCAACATCTTGTTGTGCGTCTACAACGAGTCCACCCTTGTCATCATCAGTTTTATCATATCGGTCAACCCTTCTATTTGCTTGCTCAGTTGAGGGTCTTGGGTCGGCCTCAGAAGAGGATTATAGTTTCCTTGTTGAGGAAGAGGATTATAGTTTCGCTGTTGGAACCCAGGTGGCTGCCTGTAATTTCCTTGTTGTGGTGGTCTGGAGTTTCCTTGTGAGGGTTGGGCTTGTGGTGGTGCTTGCCCTCATTGTATCGGCTGTATGGTTCGGTAGGAGAAGTTTGGGTGGTTGCGCCATCCTAGATTGTAATAGTTGGAATAAGGGTTGTTCGTGGAGTTCATATTTTCAACTGCATTTAGATGTTTATGCCGACTTTGGACCACCTGTCCATCTCCCACCTGGCACTCGGCACCTACATGGCCTGCAACACCACACACCTCACAAGATATTGAATTAGTGTCTAAAGAATTAACAGACCATGAATCAAATTTCTTAGTTAGATTGTCTACCTTTGCATTGAGAGCATTTAATGAATCAAGATCGAATTTACCTGATTTCCTGGAAGGTGTACCTCGCTCCGAATTCCATTGATGGTAGTTCAGTGCCATGTCCTCCAGGAGGTTTATAGCATCTTCAGGTACCTTGCTCATTAATCCCGATCCTCCGGCAGCTGCATCGACTGTGAGCCTAGTATTGTATTCCAATCATATATAGAACGTGTGTACTAGAACCCAAGTCTCAATCCCATGGTGTGGACACAGTCTTTGAAGCTCCTTGAATCTTTCCCAAGCTTCGTACAAAGACTCCCCATCCTTCTGCAGGAAGCTCATTATCTGGTTTCTGATTTGGATTGTCTTCGAATGAGGGAAATACTTCGAGAGAAAAGCTTGAGATAATTCATCCCATGTCCATATTGAAACTGAGGGGATCGTGTGGAACCATGCCCTTACTCTGTCCCTCAGAGAGAAGGGAAACAAGCGCAACCTGATAGCATCAGAAGTAGCTCTATTAATTTTTAGCATATCACAATATTTCAAAAATATAGACAAATGCATATTGGGGTCCTCAAGAGGAGAACCACCAGATTGGTTCTGTTGTATCATAGAAAGTAAAGCAGGTTTAATTTCGAAGTTATTGTCCTCTACACTAGGCCTAACGATTCCTGATTGAAACCCATGTGTAAAAGGAGCTGCGTATTCTCGCAGTGTTCTGGCATTGTTGGTATTCATAGGTCGAGGCGCTAGTTCGTTCTCCATATTGATTTGAATGTGTTCCATCTGTTCTTGACTTTCTTTTTTCCGAGTTTGCTCAAGCTTTCTTCTTTATCTGAAGATCCGTTCTATCTCGAGATTGATTTCAAAGAATGCACTTGCCCTGGAACTTCTTTGCATAAAAATATGTCAGACTCAATTATGAAGTTCAAAGCAATTGACAAGCAGAAAGTAGTGTGAAATAGAATAAAGTGAGAAAAATTAACTAAAGCTTAGTCTACCAATCCTTAGAAATATACTAATATCAACCGTTGTTCCCTAGCAACGGCGCCAAAAACTTGACACAATCCGCAAGTGCACGGAAATGTCAAAGTAATACAAAAGATGTCGAATCTCACAGGGAACAAGGTCGAGTACCAGTAAATCCAATTCTTGATATCTAAGTTGATCAAAACAGGGTTTTAAGAACTTAAAATGAAAACTAAGTGAAACTGTAAACGAAGGAATTAAGCAACAACGGTAAGGAAAATATATGAGAGAGATATCGAGGCTATGGTTTCCACCACATTGACGATCTTAATTGCGTTTAAAAATATCAGTTACAAGGATTTATGATTTTGCACAAGGAATCTAACCCTAGGGTACAAGGTGCCCTCTCCCAAGTGTACACCCCGGTGTTTGCATAGAACGGTCTCCTACTCTCGCGGAGGATCGTTCTAGATAAACCCAATGAGTTTCGTGGTAGATTATGAACCCTCAAGCGAAGACCAAGCACTCTCGTGTCGAGGCTTCGCAAGTTTCACAAAGAGGTTCCGTCATTACGATCCTACTCTCGTTATGAATCGTAACGACTAAGACATGTCAATACTTGGCCAAGGTAAAGATCATGAAATAAGTACATCAAGTGAAATATGCTTATAATATAATCCAAATAACAGAATTAAAACATGGATTGCAAATAAAAATCGTCAGCGGGCTTCAACTAAGCCCCGAAATAGGGTTTACGCTACAATCATCATTGAAATGCTCAAAAATCTCTCTTTAAACATAGGAAAATCCTGGGAAAGAGTTTCGAAGATGTAGGAGATGATAACGAAACAAATAACCCAGAATCACCGTGTTCTGATGATCAGATCTCCAAAAATCACCTCAAAGTCGCCTATTCGTCGTGTTCTTCCACCCTAGCCATTTCATCGTGTGATTTCTCGATGATTAGGGCACGAAAATTGGGGCTTTTATAATCCTTGTAATCTCCTTCAAATCAGCTTTCCAAAGAGTCCTTACTTGCCAAATTTTGACTTAAATCGGGCCCAAAATCATTGAAAATCCGAATAGAGCTCGGGCTGTCCAGAAAGCATCACGGGTGAACCCCACCGGGTTCACCTACCAGTGAAGTGTGCTGTGAAGTTTGCAGGTAAACCTAGGTCACATGCGCATCTAGAATGTGCAGCGGCGGAAATGCTAGGTTTCAAAATTGCTTGACTTAAACATATGATCAACCTTGAAAAGATAGGTTAGAACATTACCATTGCCATGTTTTGAGTGGCGGCTTGGAGGAAGAAAGAGGCGAATGCTTCTTCTCCAAAGGAATCACACACAAGATGAAGTTTGCTTCTTCCTTGTGCTCGTTGTGCTAGCAAAGACACTGAGGAGTCTTTGATCGTGTGATGAGATGTTTTTCTTCTTGCTGGCCGAACTCCCTGGTGCTGATCGTGAAAATGAACCACACACACACACGAGAGAAGAAAGGGGCGAGAGGCGTTCACCGTTCGAAAACGTGGGGCGTTCCAAAAGAAAAATCGAATTCCAAATATAGTAAGTACATAACTCCTTCTTTAAGTCCCCATGAAGCCATCGAAAACTCCTCTCCCCTTTGAACCATGCGTTCACATAAGTGAACCGGTTCAATTTCATTTGGTTCAAGAACCAAATCGAACCAGCCATGGTCTTGATCTCTCTGAACCTCATGGTTCAAGATCTAACCACACATCTCAATGAACCTCTTGATCTTTACGATCAAGCATCAATTCTGCCGATCGAAGCTTACCGATCATATGCCCTAATCAATCAAACATGATCAGACTAGATCTCACTTCCAATCAGAGTTTAAATTGCTTCAAACTGAACTAGAATAATTCCAGTCCACACGATCTGACAAAAGTAAGCCATATCATCAAATTGTGCGACCCTAAGGGTTTCCTTCATTGTCGGTAACGATAACTTATGTTATCACGATCAGAGAGGGGTATCTAGCAACACATCACTGTCTCCCGATATGAAGGAAAGAGTCTTCCAAGACTACTCCCAAACCATAGCACAAGTGTGAATCCAATTCACCCAGCATACTTGTTCCCTTTGCCACTGGATGTTCTCGTTGGACAAGCCTGTCAAGCCTGTAATTCCAACACGATGAGAATGGTTAGATCAGATAAACATAGTCATCTGGGTATGGCCATACACTTTCTCAACCATCTCATCCAGAGGGGGGCCCCAGTAGAACATCACACTCCAACTAGGAGGGGCAATCCTTTATCTATCATAAGTGCCCTAACATGATTCATGCCCACTATCCAAGATAATCCTTAACCATTATATTTCAAATGATATTGAACTACCTCAAGACAATGCCAATCATCACTTAGAAACACAAGTGATCTCAAGTCAGAGGGAATATGCCACTTGCTTGCTTATAAGGATTTATTCACATTGTGACAAACAATTGAATATCCTAAATAGGGTCAGTCTAGTACATCCAATGCACCTATGTGTCTAAATCTTATTCCATACTTGAAGCATCCTATAAGATTAGAACACATATTAGTCTCCATCATATCAAGGCTGTCTCATGTTCACCAAGATAGCTCGACTAAGGACAACACTGAATGTCAGCTAAGCTGAACATCATTGAGACATTACTCAGATGTATACATACAGCAGCAGACAATGCAACAATCTGAATAACAACAATTGCCTTTATAAACATATACTTAGTTTATACATGATACTGATAATAACCCAAGGCCTCAACCATGACTTCAGTCACGTAAATACCTGAGCCAGAAGTGAAAGGCTTGCTTCCCTTCTTCTCTCCTTGGAGCGCTCTACAGTCCTTCTTCCAGTGACCCAGCTGGCCACAATGGAAACATCTGTTGTCCTTTGACCGCTTCACCTTTTGTTTCAAAGACTTGTTGTAGCTCTTGATAGGGGTTTTGCCCTTCTTCCCCTTCTTCTTATTCCTTGAAGGAACCATTAAGACAGAGGATGAAGGCTTTCCCTTCTCAAGAGTCTGCTCTGTGGTACAGAGCATGTTCAGTAACTCTGCCGGAGTACAGTCGATTTTGTTCATATTAAAATTAATGATGAACGATCGAAAGAGGCCGGGAGAGACTGCAGGATAATATCTACAACAAGTTCTTGATTGATGGTATGTCCTAGTTTGTCTAGAGCCTCCTTGTACCCAATCATCTTGAGTACGTGAGCTCCCACTGGACTCCCTTCAGTCAGTTTGCTATGAAAGAAAAGTTTTGTCAAGTTATAGCGTTCTGTCCTTGCCTGTGCAGCATACAACATTTTGAGATTTGCTATAATATCAATAGCTGACAAATCCTCATGCTGACGCTGGAGCTCGGGCGTCATTGACGCAAGCATAAGGCAAGCGACATTAGTACTATCACTGACGTGCTTTTCATAAGCATCTCGAACCGCCCTTGCGGCGTTCACAGCGGGTTGAGCCGGTATTGCCGACTCAAGGACATACAGCTTCCTCTCAGCTTTAAGTACAATCTTAAGCTGTCTATACCAGTCTGAGAAGTTTGGCCCAGCAAACTTCTCCTTTTCCAATATGGATCGCAAATTGAGCCCTGTGGTGTTCGTTGCTGCAGGAATCTACAACATAGCAAGAACAACAAGGTCAGTATCCATGTTAGAATCAATCCAGGACTTAAGAGTGATTCTTTTCTCACTATTTTATCTGACTGAAAATCCAATAAAACAGCCCGAAAGAGTGAAACTCTTTTAGTGAGATGGGATCCAGTTTTCATACTTGATCTCCGCGTCCCGCTCAGGCGAGATAAGATACACAGAGAGTACAAGCACTAATCACCGGTAGGCTATCCATGCCAATCGGCAACCCGTGCGATTCCCCTTCATCTAGGCAATCCAGAAGACTGTGCCAACTGAGTTGGTACAACACAGTCTCTGATTCCTTAGGTGGCTGCCTCCATCTAGCTATCATATGCTCAATATGTAGCATATATGGTCAAGCTGACCTGACCTACTCCCTGGACCACCACGTGCTATACTGAGCAACGACAAGCGATAAATCCCTTCTCTGTAGCATGTAGGTGTAATCGCGCACCGTCTGAAGATAGCTGGGCGTGCCCACTGAGTGGGTACAACACGGCTCCAACGATAGTCAGAATAGTGAGGTTTCGCGTCAGAAGGCTATCGAGCTTGATATTGACGTTGGATTTTAACGGTCTTTTATCTTCTTACTATCATGCAAATTCTATAGTGATAGCAGAAGATTAAAGCATGCATGTGCTAATATTACTTAAAACAGTAAATGAAAGCACCAAATATCTTATGTGGTAAACGCCCATAAAAGCCTAAGTAAAACCTT
Source organism: Costus lasius (assembly GCA_027563935.2). Taxonomy (NCBI): domain Eukaryota; kingdom Viridiplantae; phylum Streptophyta; class Magnoliopsida; order Zingiberales; family Costaceae; genus Costus; species Costus lasius. The sequence continues at coordinate 89,618,421 of CM050446.2, forward strand.
AGTTTTACAAAAGTCTTCACTTGAGCTCTTTATGGGACTCTGGCACTTCATCTGGCCCAGCCCGGGCCCAAGGGCCCTCTGCAGCTCAAATGTGCCCATCAGGTAGTATGCGCCTGTTCTAGAGTCGACCTCTAGACCACCTATCTAGAGAAGCCAATTGCTGCATGCGCATTTGTCATTTGTGCTGTGTACTCATGTCATCTCAAAATACATTTTGAAACTATCTAGACATGGTTTGACACGCAGGTCAATTATACATTTTCATAAATGAAAGTGTGATTCGCAGATCACAGCAAATTTCTATTTAATTCCAGGCACGCAGGCCCCAGCATAGCACACAAAATAAGGGCAGCCCACATATGAATAAATAAACACCCAATCAACATGTTAAACATGCATAGATGTGATCCAAACAGAAAAAAAATTTATTTTTTTTTGAAAAAAAACCCATGGCATCAATTTTATTTCCTTATGTGCCCTACTACCTTACAACGGTCCATTTACAGGTATCCACTCATTAGACCAAATCAGACCCACTGCCCTTGCATGCACCCAGTCATAACTGACTTGCATCGACCTCATGGTCAACTATGCATGCCTTAAGGGCTGAACGTCCCACATGATTTCTGGCAAGCGGGTGTGACCCCGGGCCTTAATCATGATCGTTCACTAGGCGCCTCAATCAGACATCGCTACACGCCCTTCTGCAGTCGGCCTATAGCCACCTGTATAGCTTGCGCACAGGTGCTATCCAGCCGCCCCATCCAGGCTGTCAGATGGTCTGATTAGGCTGTTGGGTCCAGACTTGACTAACGACTTCAACATTGTAAACCCGTCTAAGTATTTAAAGCAGGCGCTTAGATAGATCTAGTGAGGGTCGCGCATGATGATAAGTTTTTTAAAGGAAAACTTCTATGAACAGCGCAAACAAACAACATCATATGCGCAAGCTTAAAGGTAAACAAAATACATCTAACATGTGGCATGTATTTTCGCATGACAACAAAAAGCATGCGCATCATGAAGATCTATCCAAAGCATAAAATCAAACATGGATCACAAGACGGCAATCATATATATCAAGCCAAAACCTTGCTCTGATACCAATTGCAGGTAAACCTAGGTCACATGCGCATCTAGAATGTGCAGCGGCGGAAATGCTAGGTTTCAAAATCGCTTGACTTAAACATATGATCAACCTTGAAAAGATAGGTTAGAACATTACCATTGCCATGTTTTGAGTGGCGGCTTGGAGGAAGAAAGAGGCGAATGCTTCTTCTCCAAAGGAATCACACACAAGATGAAGTTTGCTTCTTCCTTGTGCTTCTTGTGCAAGAAAAGACACTGAGGAGTCTTTGATCGTGTGATGAGATGTTTTTCTTCTTGCTGGCCGAACTCCCTGGTGCTGATCGTGAAAACGAACCACACACACACACGAGAGAAGAAAGGGGCGAGAGGCGTTCACCGTTCGAAAACGTGGGGCATTCCAAAAGAAAAATCGACTTCCAAATATAGTAAGTACATAACTCCTTCTTTAAGTCCCCATGAAGCCACCGAAAACTCCTTTCCCCTTTGAACCATGCGTTCACATAAGTGAACCGGTTCAATTTCATTTGGTTCAAGAACCAAATCGAACCAGCCATGGTCTTGATCTCTCTGAACCTCATGGTTCAAGATCTAACCACACATCTCAATGAACCTCTTGATCTTTACGATCAAGCATCAATTCTGCCGATCGAAGCTTACCGATCATATGCCCTAATCAATCAAACATGATCAGACTAGATCTCACTTCCAATCAGAGTTTAAATTGCTTCAAACTGAACTAGAATAATTCCAGTCCACACGATCTGACAAAAGTAAGCCATATCATCAAATTGTGCGACCCTAAGGGTTTCCTTCATTGTCGGTAACGATAACTTATGTTATCACGATCAGAGAGGGGTATCTAGCAACACATCACTGTCTCCCGATATGAAGGAAAGAGTCTTCCAAGACTACTCCCAAACCATAGCACAAGTGTGAATCCAATTCACCCAGCATACTTGTTCCCTTTGCCACTGGATGTTCTCGTTGGACAAGCCTGTCAAGCCTGTAATTCCAACACGATGAGAATGGTTAGATCAGATGAACATAGTCATCTGGGTATGGCCATACACTTTCTCAACCATCTCATCCAGAGGGGGGCCCCAGTAGAACATCACACTCCAACTAGGAGGGGCAATCCTTTATCTATCATAAGTGCCCTAACATGATTCATGCCCACTATCCAAGATAATCCTTAACCATTATCTTTCAAAGGATATTGAACTACCTCAAGACAATGCTAATCATCACTTAGAAACACAAGTGATCTCAAGTCAGAGGGAATATGCCACTTGCTTGCTTATAAGGATTTATTCACATTGTGACAAACAATTGAATATCCTAAATAGGGTCAGTCCAGTACATCCAATGCACCTATGTGTCTAAATCTTATTCCATACTCGAAGCATCCTATAAGATTAGAACACATATTAGTCTCCATCATATCAAGGCTGTCTCATGTTCACCAAGATATCTCGACTAAGGACAACACTGAATGTCAGCTAAGCTGAACATCATTGAGACATTACTCAGATGTATACATACAGCAGCAGACAATGCAACAATCTGAATAACAATAATTGCCTTTATAAACATATACTTAGTTTATACATGATACTGATAATAACCCAAGGCCTCAAACATTAGCCTTAAGGGCATACCCCAACAAAGTTCTGTCGCGAAAGAAGCACCGGTGAACCCCGCCGACTTCACCTACCAGTGAAGTGCACTATGAAGTTCTGTGCAGGTTTCCTCAGACAGCATCATGGGTGAACTCCGTGGGGTTCGTGACGGAGTCATGGACACACATGAGGGCGGCCCAACACCTCTAGGAGACACTTGGGGAGACTCCCCAGGGTCTGAGGAGGATGCCCCACAAATTTCAGCTCAAGAAGCCTTCTGTCACCCAGAACACGGCTAGGCCGTGTTCGCAGACATGGGCGTGACGAGAAGAACGTTCATTCCAGCAACCGTAACCAACTCCACGCAACCCAGCCGACCCCAACACGGCCAGGCCATAACGGAGGACACGGCCATGACACGGTCGAGGAAGAACGGGAATGCCAGCACGGTCCGCGACACACCGTGACACCTGCCGTGACGAGCTCAACGGACTTCGGCCTCAGCGAACACGGCCGTGACGAGGAACACGGCCAAGCTGTGACCAGTTCCCCATCCAGCGTCGCTAGCCCACCTCAGCACGGCCAGGCCGTGACCAGGAACACGGCCATGTCCAAACTTTCTGTGGATTTTGGACCCCATATTACGGCCTGTGACATTCATCACGGCACTGCCGTAAAATCTGCTCGACCCGAACACGGCCAGGCCGTGATGAGTTCGTAGGTCACCAACACACCCATGCCTCCAGCCGTGTTCACACCAACAGGAAATCCAGACGCTGATCACGGCCGTGACAGCAAGCACGTTCTGTTTAGCCCTAGAAAACACCCGGAGATCATTTTTCATCCCGTTCGACGCTCGCAACGGTCTTCGCATCCCCCGGACCGTTTTGTGGGTGTGGTGTGCCCTTCTTCAACAACAATTGGCCACATCTGCTCCATCAACGAGGCTTAACCTGCATCTTCGGAGTCGCTCCAACCCGTCCCTATGGCTACTCTTCTGTGAGGACCCCCACTGGAAGCCACCGCAGATCGCTACAACATCCGGGTCCTCAACTCAGCCCAAGAGACCGCCACCAACGTCTAGAACCAGCCCAAGATTAGCAAGTTCTACTACTTCGTGATAGCCTGCTCCGAGATTGTGTAGCCGTTGACAACGGCCCAATCGACGGCCCAGCAAGAAGGCCCATGCACCAGCCACTCCACGTGTTGTTTGTTGTACTTTTATTTCCTAGTTAGTTATCTCTTTTCTGGTTGTTAGAGGGCATCTTGGACCCTCTTTAGTTGTTAGGGGTTGTTGGTGTCGCCAACAAACCCCATGTGAGTAGCTTGTGCCTCACCCCTTCCTCTTGTTCTATAAAAGAGGGCTGAGGGAGTACTAGTTTCTTAGCTTTGTTGTAGTAGCACCTTCCCCCATGCGAAGGTTTAGGCCACTTCAAACTCCGAAGAGCTCGCCTAAGGTTTCTTCGCCCCCTCTCTTGTAATCGCTTTTCAGCTTTCAATCAAAACACCCAGAGAACTGAAAAGTCCCCTAAAGCCAAAGGGGGCGAAACCCTAATAGGTGGCGCATATAAAACTTTTGCAACGGAAGCTAGGGTTTCAAGATCAACTTGCATGTTATATGATCAACTAGATAAAAAGCTTGCAAAGATCAACAAAAACGATCATACCATTGCCATAGCTTAGATGGCGCCTTGGAAGCAAAGAGTTGATTGCTTCTTCTCCAAAGGGAATCGCACACAAGAGGAAGATGGCCTACTCCTTTGTCACTCCTTGTGCTAGCAAGGCTCCAAAGTATCCTTGATCGCTTGTAGGGATGAAGAGACGATTACTAGGCTTGCCCCACTCTTCCTTGGCGTGAGTTCTATCTCCACACACGAGAGTCGTCGTGAGGAAGAGGCGAGAGGATGTCACAAAACGAAGTGGAGTCGTTTCACTCAAAACGTGGAGACGTTTTCTCAAATTGAAAACCGACTTTCCAAATATAGAAAGTCCCTAACTCCAAGCGTTCATGCGTTCATGAACCTTCCGAAACTCATCCTCCAATTGAACCAAGCGCTCACTTGATGAGCCGGTTCAAATTGGTTTGGTTCAAAAACCAATTAAGCCAAGCCTTTTGTCCAGATCAAATTAAACCCTAAGGTTCTAGATCTGACCGTTCATCTCTTGATGTTCATGATCTCACCGATCTAACATCCATTCTCTCAATCGAAGCTTACCGATCTCAAGCCCTAATCAATCAAACATGATCAGACTAGATCTCACTTACAATCAGAGATTAAATCCCTTTAAACTGAACCAGAACAATTCAGTCCACACGATCTGACTTAAGTAAGCCATATCATCAAATTGTGCGACCCTAAGGGTTTCCTTTAAATGTCGGTAACGATAACTTACGTTATCACGATCAGTGAGGGGTATCTAGCAACACATCACTGTCTCCCGATATAAAGAAAAGAGTCTTCCAAGACTACACCCAAACCACTGAAGAGTCCCCTTCAAGGGGGAGCAAAACCCTAAAGTGATTAGCGCATACTATATTCATCTTGCGGAAGCTAGGGTTATAGGATCAACTCGCATGTTAAATGATCAACTCGAAAAAGGGGCTAGTAAAGATTAATGAAAAACATTCATACCATCACAATAGCCTAGATGTTGCCTTGGAAGCAAAGAGTCGATTGCCTCTTCTCCAAAGGGAATCGCACACAAGAGGATGATGGCAAACTCTTTGTCGCTCCTTGTGCTAGCAAGGGTCCAAAGTGTCTTTGATCGAATTGTGAGGGATGAAGACCTTGATCTCTCTTGGCCGAATCCTCCTCTAAACTCCAAGCGTCGCCACACACCACAAGAGACTAGAGAGGAAGAGATGGATAGGCGAGAATAGAATAACCTATTCGAACGTGAGAGTGGTCTCCAAGTGGAGATCATGGTTACTAAAAATAGTCACCACTCTCGCTTCAATGTTCACGTCAAGTGAACAATTCGCCAAGCCTTGAACCATGCGCTCATTTCATGAGCCGGTTCACATTGGTTCGGTTTAAGAACCAATCAAGCCAATGATCTAGTCTAGATCTTAAATAAACCCTAAGGTTCCCGATCTAACCGTCAATCTCTTGGTGCTTCTGATCTGTCCGATCTAGCAACCATTCTCTCGATCGAAGCTTACCGATCTCAAGACCTAATCAATCAAACATGATCAGACTAGATCTCACTCACAATCAGAGATTAAATCCCATTAAACTGAACCCAAACAATTCAGTCCACACGATCTGACTTAAGTAAGCCATATCATCAAATTGTGCGACCCTAAGGGTTTCCTTTAAATGTCGGTAACGATAACTGACGTCATCACGATCAGTGAGGGGTATCTAGCAACACATCACTGTCTCCCGATATAAAGGAAAGAGTCTTCCAAGACTACACCCAAACCATAGCACAAGTGTGAATCAAATCACAAAGCATACATATTTCCTTTGCCACTGGATGTTCTTATTGGACAAGCGTGTCAAGCTTGTAGCTCCAATATGATGAGCATGATTAGATCAGATGAACATAGTCACCTGGGTATGGCCATACACTTTCTCAATCATCTCATCCGGGGGGGGCCCTTTTTAGAACATCACACTCCTTAAACAAGGAGACGGCAATCCTATGTCTATCACTAGTGCCCTAACCTGATTCAAGTTCACCATCCAAGATAATCTATAATCATTATGTTTCAAATGATATTGAACTATCTCAAAACAATGACAATCATCATTTAGAAAACACAAGTGATCTCAAGTCAGAGGAAATGTGCCACTTGTCATATTCAAGGAATATTCACATTGTGACAAACAATTGAACATCCTAGTAGGGTCTGTCCAGTACATCCAATGTACCCATGAGTCTACATCTTATTCCATGCTCGAAGCATCCTATAAGATTAGAACACATATTAGTCTTAACCATATCAAGGCTGTCTCATGTTCACCAAGATATATCGACTAAGGACATATAGCATGTCAGCCCAGCTGAACAGCTTTGAGACATTATTCAGAAGAACATATATTGCAGCAGACAATGTAAACAACTGAATAATAACCATGCCTTTATAAACATAACAGTTTATTACATGATACAGATACATTCCCACAGGCCTCAAACATTAGCCTTAAGGGCATACCCCAACAATCTCCCACTTGCACTTAATCTAATGGTTGAGAAATCTCAAACCCATATTATTACAGTGCTTCTCATGCTTCTGCTGCGCCAGAGGCTTGGTAAGCGGGTCTGCCAGATTGTCATCTGTATGAACCTTGCAGATTTTGATCTCGCCACGATCTATGATCTCCCTGATCAAATGAAACCGTCTCTGTATGTGCTTGGACTTCTGGTGTGACCGTGGTTCCTTTGCTTGTGCGATTGCTCCAGTGTTATCACAAAAGATAACCAAAGGATCTGCACTCGAAGGAACGACACCAAGTTCTCTCACGAACTTACGAATCCACACTGCCTCCTTGGATGCTTCCGAGGCTGCAACATACTCGGCTTCTGTTGTGGAATCAGCAACAGTTGACTGTTTGAAACTCTTCCACACCACTGCACCTCCATTCAAGCTAAAAACATAGCCTGATTGCGATCGGAAATCATCCTGGTCTGACTGGAACGAAGCGTCAGTATATCCCTCTATACTGAGTTCTTCCTGACCACCATATATCAAGAACATATCTTTGGTTCTCCGCAGATATTTTAAAATGTTCTTGACTGCAATCCAGTGCGCCACACCTGGATTACTTTGGAAACGACTGGTCACGCTTAACCCGTAAGCGACGTCTGGGCGAGTACACAACATCGCATACATAATGGATCCAATAGCCGAAGCATAAGGCGTATTGTCCATTTCATCTTTCTCAGTCTGTGTTTGTGGACACTGACTCTTCGAAAGACTCAGACCATGTCTGACTGGAAGATATCCTCGTTTAGAATTCTCTAAATGAAATCTTTCCAGGACTTTATCGATGTAAGTACTCTGGCACAGCCCGAGAAGCCTCTTAGATCTATCCCTGTAGATCTTCACACCTAACACATAGGCTGCTTCTCCTAGATCTTTCATTTGGAAACATTTCCTCAGCCATGCCTTCACAGCATGCATTTCAGGAATGTCATTTCCAATGATCAAGATATCATCGACGTAGAGGACTAGGAAAGTAATCACGCTCCCACTAAACCTCTTATATACACACGGGTCATCCTCGTTCTTGATGAAACCAAATTCACTGATTGATTCATCAAAACGAATATTCCAGCTTCTTGATGCTTGCTTGAGTCCATAAATGGACTTCTTTAACTTGCATATCTTATGACGATCTGCTGGAATAGTGAAACCCTCAGGTTGTGTCATGTACACATCCTCATCCAGATTTCCATTAAGGAAAGCTGTTTTCACATCCATCTGCCAGATCTCATAATCATAATATGCAGCTATCGCGAAAAGAATCCGAATAGACTTAAACATAGCTACAGGTGAGAAAGTTTCATCATAATCTATCCCGTAGATTTGTTTGAAACCTTTCGCAACTAGCCTGCCTTTATAGGTAACCACGTTACCATCCATGTCAATCTTCTTCTTGAAGATCCACTTACAGCCTATAGGGATAACTCCCGGAGGCGGATCAACCAAATCCCAGACTTGGTTATCTGACATGGAGTCCATCTCGGCGCGCATAGCTTCAAGCCATCTCGCTGACTCCGGTCCATTGACCGCATCCGCATAAGTGAGGGGTTCATCATTATCAATGATGTAGACTCCGTCATAACGCTCAGGTTGTCGACGGATCCTTCCCGATCTTCGCGGTTCCCGTGATATCTGAGCCTCAGGTTGTTCAATAACCTGATCTACCGGCTCAGGCTCATCCAATTCTGCTTGAGCACTTTGTCCTACCTCTGGATTCTCATCCAGCTTTATTTCTCTCCCACTGGCCTCTTGCAGAAGAAACTCCTTCTCAAGAAAAATGGCCGTCCGAGCAACAAATACCTTGTTCTCTTTGGGATCGTAGAAATAATAACCCTTAGTTTCCTTAGGGTAACCGACAAAGATGCATTTCTCAGATCTGCTCTCTAGTTTCCCAGAGGCGAGCTTTTTAACATAAGCCTCGCAGCCCCAGATCCTGATAAATGTCAAGCTTGGCTGTTTCCCATACCATAACTCATATGGCGTCTTTGAAACTGCCTTGGATGGCACTCGGTTTAGTACTTTTGCAGCTGTTTCCAGCGCAAAACCCCAAAAGGAGTATGGAAGAGTAGCCTGACTCATCATAGAACGAACCATATCAAGTAACGTTCTATTTCTCCTTTCGGACACACCATTCCATTGCGGTGTTCCTGGCGGAGTGAGCTGTGAGATAATCCCACACTCCTTCAGATAGTCAGTAAACGCGTGACTTAGGTATTCACCACCTCGATCTGAGCGAAGTGCCTTGATATTTCGGCCTAGCTGATTCTGTACTTCATTTTTGAACTCTTTGAACTTGTCAAAAGATTCACTCTTATGTCTCATCAGATAGACATACCCATACCTACTGAAATCATCAGTAAAGGTAATGAAGTACTGATAGCCACCTCTGGCATGTTTACTAAATGGCCCACACACATCACTGTGTATAAGGTCAAGTAAACCTGAAGCCCTTTGACCTTTGTGAGGAAAAGGTGACTTCGTCATTTTACCCATTAAACAAGCCTTGCATGTATCAATCTCCTTGTAGGAGAATGATCCCAGCAGTCCATAATCATGCAACCGCTTAATGCGTTTCTCGTTTATATGGCCTAAACGACTATGCCATAGCAAGGTGCTGTCATCAGCATACTTGGCTTTCTTAATATCAATTTGCTGTATCGAACATTCCATGTCCAACATGTATAACCCATTGCTAATTGAACCAGTTGCATAAACAATATTATCAAAAGACAAAATACACTTTGAAATATTGCATTCAAAGGAAAATCCCTTCCTGACAAGAGCAGGAATGGAGATAATATTTTTAGTAATACTGGGAACAAAATAACAATTGTTTAGTTCCAATACAATTCCAGATGGTAAAGAAATGAAGTAGTCTCCTACAGCAACAGCAGCAACCCGTGCCCCGTTTCCAACGCGTAGGTCCACCTCATGCTGTCCCACCTGCCTTCTTCTCTTGAGTTCCTGTACATTTGAACAAATGTGAACTCCACATGCAGTGTCCAACACCCATGATATAGAAGAAGAAAACATGACCTCAGTCACGAATATACCTGAGCCAGAAGCGAAGCTTCCCCTCTTATCTCCTTGGAGCGCTTTACAGTCCTTTTTCCAGTGACCCAGCTGGCCACAGTGGAAACACCTGTATTCCTTGGACCGCTTCACCCTCTGCTTCAGAGCCTTGCTGTAGCTCTTGACGGGGGCTTTGCCCTTCTTCCCCTTCTTCTTGTTCCTTAAAGGAACCATTAAGACAGAGGTCGAAGGCTTTCCCTTCAGAGTCTCCTCAGTAGTGAGGAGCATATTCAGCAGCTCTGCCGGAGTACAATCGATTTTGTTCATATTAAAGTTAATAATGAACGCGTCGAATGAAGGCGGGAGAGACTGCAGAATAATATCCACAGCAAGCTCCTGGTTGATGGTATGCCCCAGTTTCTCTAGAGCCTCCTTGTGCCCAATCATCTTGAGCACGTGAGCTCCCACTGGGCTCCCTTCAGCCAGTTTGCTCTGAAAGAAGAGCTTCGTCAAATTATAGCGTTCAGTCCTCGCCTGTGCAGCATACAACATCTTGAGGTTTGCTATCATGTCTATAGCAGACATATCCTCATGCTGACGCTGCAGCGGTGGCGTCATAGACGCTAGCATCAGGCAAGCGACATCAATGCTATCATTGACGTGCTTTTCATAGGCTTCCCGAACCGCCCTTGCGGCGTTCGGAGCGGGCTGAGGCGGTATCGCCGTCTCGAGGACATACAGTTTCCTCTCTGCCTTAAGAACGATCTTAAGGTGTCCGAACCAGTCAGAGAAGTTCGGCCCAGCAAACTTCTCCCTTTCCAGTAGGGATCGCACATTGAAGTTCATGGTGTTCGTTGCTGCAGGTATCTACAACAATGCAAGAACAGCAAGGTCAGTATCAATGTAAAGAATCAATCAGGACTTAAGAAAGATTCTTTTTCTCACTATTTTATCTGGCTTGAAAAATCCAACAAAACAGCCCGAAAGAGTAGAACTCTTTTAGTGAGATGGGATCCAGATTTCGTACTTGGTCTCCGCGTCCCGCTCAGGCGAGATAAGATGCACAGAGAGTACAAGCACTAATCTCCGGTAGGCAGTCCCTGCCGATCGCCAACCCGTGCGATTCCCCTTCATCTGGGCAGTCCAGTAGACTGTGCCAACTGAGTTGGTACAACACAGTCTCTGACCCCACAGATGGCTGCCTCCATGTGCTACCATATGCGCCACATATGTATCCTACATGGTCAAGCTGACCCGACCTACTCCCTGGACCACCATGTGCTATGCTGAGCAACGAGAAGGGATAAATCCCTACTCTGTAACACACAGGTGTAATCCCGCACCGTCTGAAGATAGATGGACGTGCCCACTGAGTGGGTACAACACGGCTCCAACGATAATCAGAACAGTGAGGTTTCGCGTCAGAAGGCTTACGAGCTTGATATTTAGCGTTGGATTTTCATGGTCTTTTTATCTTCTTCACTATCATACAATTCCTATGGTGATAGCAGAAGATAAATTAAAACATGCTGTTCTACTTATATAAGCAATAAGAAAGCATGGTTCTTATGTGGTAAAAGCCCATAGCCCTAGAAGACCTTAACCTAATTTAAGTCTTCACTTGCTCTTCATGGGTCTTTTGCTGCTCATCTGGCCCATACCAGGGCCCAAGCGCCAATTGCAGCTCTGGTGCGCCCACCAGGAAAATGCGCCAGGTCCTAGGGTCGAACCCTAGACCTCCCACCTGGTCAAGCCACTGCTGCATGCGCCTCTGCCAAGTGTGCTCTGTGCTCTTGTCTAATTAAATTACAAATTTAACTATCTAGACAAGATTGACACGCAGGTCAATAACATTTTATAAATTAAAGCAATGTGATGCGCAGATCACAATAATTAATTTACAATTTTAAATCCCAGGCACGCAGGCCCCAGCACAGCACACAATTAATATGGGCAGCCCACATAAGACTAAATAGACAAACATATGCATCCAATCAGCAATCATGTGATCCATCATAAAAATTAAAATTTTCGAAAAAACCCCATGGGATCAATTTTAATTTTTCCTTATTTGCCCTACAACCTTACAACGGTCCATTACTAGGGATCCACTCATCCAACCTAGTCAGATCCACTGCCCTTGCATGCACCAAGTCCTAACTGACTTGAGTCGACCATAAGGTCAACCATGCATGCGCCAGGGCTGAACAACCACACTGAGGTCTGGCAAGTGGGTGTGAGCCCGGGCCTAACTCATGTGCGTTCAGAGGTTGTCTCAATCAGACATCGCTACACACCTGTCTGCAGTCGACCTATAGCCACCACAGGCTTGCGCCAAAGTGCTATCTGGTCGACCCATTCAGGCTGTCAGATGATCTGATCAGACTGTCTGGATCTAACCTAGGGGTGACTTCAACCCTAATAACCCGTCTAAGGGTTTAATGTAAGGCTTTAGATCTATAGTTAGTCGCGCAAGTATTCAAGTTTTTATAAAAACTAAGATGCGCCAACATACAACATACATGCGCAAATGAAACAAAAACAAGTTTCGGCATGATATAATTTAACATGTGAATTTACGCATGTTATAGATCTAAGCATACATCGGCATTCATGGATCACAAATCAAAGCAATCATTTAAACATGCGTTCAACTGGCTCTGATACCAATTGAAGAGTCCCCTTCAAGGGGGAGCAAAACCCTAAAGTGATTAGCGCATACTATATTCATCTTGCGGAAGCTAGGGTTATAGGATCAACTCGCATGTTAAATGATCAACTCGAAAAAGGGGCTAGTAAAGATTAATGAAAAACATTCATACCATCGCAATAGCCTAGATGTTGCCTTGGAAGCAAAGAGTCGATTGCCTCTTCTCCAAAGGGAATCGCACACAAGAGGATGATGGCAAACTCTTTGTCGCTCCTTGTGCTAGCAAGGGTCCAAAGTGTCTTTGATCGAATTGTGAGGGATGAAGACCTTGATCTCTCTTGGCCGAATCCTCCTCTAAACTCCAAGCGTCGCCACACACCACAAGAGACTAGAGAGGAAGAGATGGATAGGCGAGAATAGAATAACCTATTCGAACGTGAGAGTGGTCTCCAAGTGGAGATCATGGTTACTAAAAATAGTCACCACTCTCGCTTCAATGTTCACGTCAAGTGAACAATTCGCCAAGCCTTGAACCATGCGCTCATTTCATGAGCCGGTTCACATTGGTTCGGTTTAAGAACCAATCAAGCCAATGATCTAGTCTAGATCTTAAATAAACCCTAAGGTTCCCGATCTAACCGTCGATCTCTTGGTGCTTCTGATCTGTCCGATCTAGCAACCATTCTCTCGATCGAAGCTTACCGATCTCAAGCCCTAATCAATCAAACATGATCAGACTAGATCTCACTCACAATCAGAGATTAAATCCCATTAGACTGAACCCAAACAATTCAGTCCACACGATCTGACTTAAGTAAGCCATATCATCAAATTGTGCGACCCTAAGGGTTTCCTTTAAATGTCGGTAACGATAACTGACGTCATCACGATCAGTGAGGGGTATCTAGCAACACATCACTGTCTCCCGATATAAAGGAAAGAGTCTTCCAAGACTACACCCAAACCATAGCACAAGTGTGAATCAAATCACAAAGCATACATATTTCCTTTGCCACTGGATGTTCTTATTGGACAAGCGTGTCAAGCTTGTAGCTCCAATATGATGAGCATGATTAGATCAGATGAACATAGTCACCTGGGTATGGCCATACACTTTCTCAATCATCTCATCCGGGGGGGGCCCTTTTTAGAACATCACACTCCTTAAACAAGGAGACGGCAATCCTATGTCTATCACTAGTGCCCTAACCTGATTCAAGTTCACCATCCAAGATAATCTATAATCATTATGTTTCAAATGATATTGAACTATCTCAAAACAATGACAATCATCATTTAGAAAACACAAGTGATCTCAAGTCAGAGGAAATGTGCCACTTGTCATATTCAAGGAATATTCACATTGTGACAAACAATTGAACATCCTAGTAGGGTCTGTCCAGTACATCCAATGTACCCATGAGTCTACATCTTATTCCATGCTCGAAGCATCCTATAAGATTAGAACACATATTAGTCTTAACCATATCAAGGCTGTCTCATGTTCACCAAGATATATCGACTAAGGACATATAGCATGTCAGCCCAGCTGAACAGCTTTGAGACATTATTCAGAAGAACATATATTGCAGCAGACAATGTAAACAACTGAATAATAACCATGCCTCTATAAACATAACAGTTTATTACATGATACAGATACATTCCCACAGGCCTCAAACATTAGCCTTAAGGGCATACCCCAACAACCACAGCACAAGTGTGAATCCACTTCACTAGGCATACATGCTTCCTTTGCCACTGGATGTTCTTTATTGGACAAGCGTGTCAAGCCTGTAACTCCAATATGATGAGCATGATTAGATCAGATGAACATAGTCACCTGGGTATGGCCATACACTTTCTCAATCATCTCATTCAGGGGGGCCCCTTTAGAACATCACACTCCAAACAAGGAGACGGCAATCCTATATCTATCACTAGTGCCCTAACATGACTCATGCTCATTATCCAAGATAGTCTATAACCATTATGTTTCAAATGATATTGAACTACCTCAAAACAATGACAATCATCATTTAGAAACATAAGCGATCTCAAGTCAGAGGAAATGTGCCACTTGTTGCAAACAAGGATTATTCACATTGTGACAAGCAATTGAATATCCTAGTAGGGTCTGTCCAGTACATCCAATGTACCCATGAGTCTACATCTTATTCCATGCTCGAAGCATCCTATAAGATTAGAACACATATTAGTCTCAATCATATCAAGGCTGTCTCATGTTCACCAAGATATCTCGACTAAGGACATTACAGCATGTCAGCCAAGCTGAACAGCATTGAGACATTATTCAGAAGTATACATATTGCAGCAGATAATGTAACAAACTGAATAACAACCATTGCCTTTATAAACATAAGAGTTTATACATGATACTGAAAGAATCCCAAGGCCTCAAACATTAGCCTTAAGGGCATACCCCAACAAGAACCACCCAAGGCTCCGGGTCCTCTTCAAAGCAATCATTGTTCGGGTTGTCTTGGACTCGCAGCGTTCCCTCTGCAGCCCCGTCTAGGTCCTTTGCGCGCATACTTGCTTCAAAAAATTGGCTCTACTAATCAGGTGAGTAGTTTCATTTGTAGAATCGTGCTCGTTGTCTCCTCGGCTCACTGGTATTGCTCAAGTCGCGTCTCCGCGGCACGATTTTCATCGGTTTTCTCGAGTTTTCATCGCTCCGGACATTTTACTTCCCTCGCCTCCAGCCCCTCTCACGTATTCGGCATCATGGTTTCGCCCACCGTAGAGTACTGAATTAAGGATCAACTCACCCATAACATCCACTGCGTCAATTTTGGTATCAGAGGGAGGTTGGAGCTAACTCTTGTCTAGCTCTGCCGATCTCTCGCATCATATCATACAGCTTCTTCGATTTTTGTTGGGAATCCCCGGGCTATTTAAAATCGAAAACAGCGGAAGCAAGCCCGAAACGAGATTCCTAATTCAACAATAAGGACCGTCTTACGAAGAATACAATGGATGTGATAGGGGTATACCTCACTTAGCAGTTTGATGCTGGCGATGGCTGAGATGCGCAAAGGCCCGTCCTCTACAATCGAGCATACACGGACTACCTCGAGACTCCTCTGCTCCGCGCACGTGATAGCTTCAGGAGAAGAGATCCACGCCAATCATGAAGACCACACGCCAAGAAGAAGAGGAACCGTTGGCGACAAGGAGTGGGCAGCACTACAACTTGTCCCAACCTTGATGCAAAAATTTTCTTTGTGTCGTCACCTCCTAGACCCTCATGCCAGGAGCAGAGGGGAGGCGACAACAAGAGAGGAGAAAAGAGACTAGTGCAAAATCTCCCAAGTAGGCCTCTCTATTTATAATAGAAGCGCCAACTCCTCTTTGGAGATCTTCCCATGCGGGACTATGTGGATAGGCGCCTTCTCACAATTAAGCATCATGGGTTCAGATCCCTGCATACGCAATTAATTGTAAATTGTGCCCAAGCATAGGCGCCTACTCACAATTAAGCGTCATGGGTTCGAATCCCTGCAGACGCAATTAATTGTAAATTGCGCTTAAGCTTATTAATTAGCCAAGAGAAGAATTCTCTTGCCAATTAATAGTTTTATTTTATTCATGTGACTAAAGTGCAAAGCCCAACCTTACACTAAGACCCTTGTTCAACACATTTTGACACCTCAGGTCAACAGAGGTCAAACGTGGTCCACTAGAGTCAACTAGTGGTCAAACATGAACAAAATAAAGTCTCATCTCCTCAAAAGAAAAACCATAGCATCAGCTTCCCAAAATGATCCGAATCATACAATGATCCGATCAGAGGCTAACCGATCAATACGGAGTCTCTAGTGTCTAGGTGTGCGACCCTGTAGGTCCCTCTGATGTTGGCTGTGATGACCCATTCTTCACAAGCGGTGAGTGGCACCTAGCAGTACATCGCCGCTACCCAAGTCATCGGAATAAATGTCGCCATCGACAACCTCAAACTGTGATAAGGAATAAGAGTGTCCATGTCCCTTTGCCAGGCTGATCGTCCAAGTTGGACAAGCGTGTCACACTTGTATATTCCAACAACGATGGTCATGACTAAATCAGGCTAAACCTGGGTGTGGCCACACGCTTTCAGTCATGCACCATCTAGGGGGCCATGGACATCAAGCTTCCCCATAGGGAAGGGGCAAATCCTCTATCGGCAAGATGAACCTCTCATATTGCTTAAGATATACCCAATGACAACCGTTATAACCTCCCTGTTACGGCGAGGTGTTAAGTTGTATCAAAGTACATCCTTTACAACACAAAGATACAATCTTCCTCAAGTCAAAGGACAGATACAACTCTATCACTGTGAGATTCTTCTTGAGACACCAAGAAGAACTCTCCCGGCGGGTCGGTCCAGCATATCTCCCTTGATACACCCTTATGCCAACCAGCGCATAAACGAGTCTCACCCGCACCATAGCTGTCCCCTATCCACTATGGTACTTGACTCGGGACATAAGCAAACTGAGATAGTAATATCTCGAGGGACATCATCATGTAAACATACATATGCATAGATGTATAATAAACCATGACAATGACAATGCTAGGATATCTATAAATATCAATGTATGTAGTACATATGTCTAGACCAAAAGATAGGTCTCAGGGCATAACACTAACAGTTTTCTCTTCCGCATTGCATACTCATACATTTTTTGTCACCATGACTACTAGATCAGGAACCTCTTACCAAAACCCCCCTACCCCAGTGCCCACTACGACTGATGAGAGTACTCCGCCAAGGGTAGAGTCGGTTGAGTCGCTGTCCACACGCTTGGAAGCGATGGAGGTTATGTTTCAGCGCTTAATGCCGTTCGTCCAACACCTCATGGACCAAGTTGTGGAACTCAAGTCTAAGCCCGCCATAGGGCAACCCCCGCATTACGACCCGTTTGATGATGAGTCCACGTGGGCAGAGGAGGCCCCTCCCCTGCAGCGTCCGGTCCAGCGAAGTCGTGAGTACGATGAGGTCCGTCGTCTCACGTGCATCGACCCCCCTATCTTTAAGGGTAGCCTAGATCCCAACGATTTCCTCGACTGGGTTTCAGCTGTGGAAAACTATTTCGAGTGGAGCACTATGTCCGCGCACCTTAAGGTCAGTTATGTGCCCCTACAGCTCACCGGCCCCGCCCTATTGTATTGGACAAACTTTGAGCGCCAACTAGTTGACCAGCGTCTTCCCCCCATCACTCGGTGGCGAGAGATGTGCTATCACCTTAGGGAGAAGTACGTACCGCCCACTTACCGTCACCGCCTCCTTGACTCCTATTGCGCTATCTCGCAGGGGTCTAACTCCGTCGATGCGTACCACTCTCGCTTCGATGAACTCGGAATCATTTGCAATCTTAGGGAGGACCCGGCGTTCACGCTCTCTTGGTTTAACTGCGGACTCCGTGAGGATATCCGACGCGCCCTTCCGTCCTATGGGTTAGACTCGATCATCCTCGTCCTACACCATGCTCGCGAGATCGAGCAGGATTTGCATTCGTAGCACTGTCACGGCGAACCTGTTCCCCAGCGTCGTCCGGTTCATGCGCCCGCGCATGCCCCGGCCCCCTGCCACAAGGCTCCTCTGCGTCCCCAGCATGCAGGTCCCCGATGACCTCCGCGTGATGCTTCGCGCGAGGCACCTGTGCCGCATCTCACCTGGGACGAAAAGGGCAAGGTGCCCCTCGCTGCAATGCCCCCCGGACCTTGTCGTCATTGTAGTCAGACCGGTCACTTCAACCGGGACTGCCCCACACTTCGTAGCCGTTCCTTGCACATCGCGGCCGCTTTGCGCGACCCCCACGTCGTCACCCCTCCCAAGCCACCCTCGGCTCAAGAGGTTGGACCCCAGTGTTACTCCAATGAGGAGTCGAGCCCACGTCCTACCTTGGCCCTACTCCACTGCACCCTTGTGCACTCTCCCCCTCCGTCCGAGGATTGGAAGCGCACGAGCATCTTTTACACTTATATTAAGTGTAATGGACACTCGTGCAAAATTGTGATCGATGGGGGGTAGCAGCCTCAACGTCGTCTCCCGGACGGCGGTTACCTGTTTCGGTCTCCCTTTGGAGCCGCACCCTCGACCCTACTCGATTGCGTGGGTCGATGCGTCCAACCTACCCATCACCCATCGCTGCCAGGTCCCCATTTACTTCGGTGACTACGCCGAGAAGGTGTGGTGCGACGTTACATCCATGGACATCGCCCATGTCCTTCTTGGCTGGCCTTGGCTCTATGACCGCGACGTCATCCACTATGGCCAGTCTAACACCTATGTCTTCCTGAAAGTCCCTAAGGGGCGGGGTCGAAACCCTAATAGGCGCATATCAGAGGATTCTTAGCAGACGAATCTAGGGTTTCTAAGGATCGGTTTGCATATATGTATGATCAACTTGAATAGATCGATAAAGATTCTTACCAATGCCATTTCTGGATGGCGACTTGGAAGCAGAGAGTGATGCCGCTCTCCTCCAAAGCAGACGCACACAAGATGAGTCTCGGCTTCTTCTTGTTGCTCCTTGTGCTAGCAAGGCTCCAAGAGTCCTGATCGAATGAAAGGGAAGCTGAGAAGAACTTTTGCTTGGGCGAATCTCTTTCTCTTCCTTGGCGTGAGCCTTCTTAACCACGAGAGAGCAAGCGGCGATGAGAGAGCAGAGTACGAGCGAGAATAGAGCGACCCACTTCTAACGTGGAGGCGTGCACCATGTTTAGAAGTCATGCTATCCAAAAATAGCAAAAACTCAACGTGTTCAAGTCAAATGAACGATCGCAACATTCTCCTCTTTGAACCATGCGCTCACTTGATGAGCCAGTTCAATTCATTTGGTTCAAAGACCAAAATAAACCAAGCCTTGATCCAGATCACATTAAACCAAAAGGCTCAAGATCTGACCATTCATCTCTTGATGCTCTTGATCTCACCAATCTAGCATCCAATCTCTCGATCGAAGCTTACCGATCTCAAGCCCTAATCAATCATACATGATCAGACCAGATCTCACTTACAATCAGAGATTAAATCCCTTTAAACTGAACCAAAACAATTCAGTCCACACGATCTGACATAAGTAAGCCATATCATCAAATTGTGCGACCCTAAGGGTTTCCTTTAAATGTCGGTAACGATAACTTACGTTATCACGATCAGTGAGGGGTATCTAGCAACACATCACTATCTCCCGATATAAAGGAAAGTGTCTTCCAAGACTACACCCAAACCACAGCACAAGTGTGAACCAAAGTCACTTGACATATGTGTTTCCTTTGCCACTGGATGTTCTTATTGGACAAGCGTGTCAAACCTGTAATTCCAATATGATGAGAATGATTAGATCAGATGAAACATAGTCATCTGGGTATGGCCATACGCTTTCTCTATCATCTCATACAGGGGGCCCCTATAGAACATCACACTCCTTCCAAGGAGACGGCAATCCTATATCTATCACTAGCGCCCTAACATGACTCATGCTCATTATCCAAGATAGTCTATAACCATTATGTTTCAAATGATATCGAACTACCTCAAAACAATGCCAATCATCATTTAGAAACACAAGTGATCTCAAGTCAGAGGAAATATGCCACTTGTTTGCATACAAGGATTATTCACATTGTGACAAGCAATTGAATATCCTAAGTAGGGTCTGTCCAGTACATCCAATGTACCCATGAGTCTACATCTTATTCCATGCTCGAAGCATCCTATAAGATTAGAACACATATTAGTCTCAATCATATCAAGGCTGTCTCATGTTCACCAAGATATCTCGACTAAGGACAATACTGCATGTCAGCCAAGCTGAACAGCATTGAGACATTATCCAGAAGTATACATATTGCAGCAGATAATGTAACAACCTGAATAACAACCATTGCCTTTATAAACATAGAGTTTATACATGATACTGAGAAATCCCAAGGCCTCAAACATTAGCCTTAAGGGCATACCCCAACAATCTCCCACTTGCACTTAATCTAATGGTTGAGAAATCTCAAACCCATATTTTTACAGTGCTTCTCATGCTTCTGCTGCGCCAGAGGCTTTGTAAGCGGGTCTGCCAGATTGTCATCTGTATGAACCTTGCAGATTTTGATCTCGCCACGATCAATGATCTCCCGGATCAAGTGAAACCTTCTCTGTATGTGCTTGGACTTCTGGTGCGACCGTGGTTCCTTTGCTTGTGCTATTGCTCCAGTGTTATCACAGAAGATAACCAAAGGATCTGCACTCGAAGAAACAACACCAAGTTCCTGAATGAACTTACGAATCCAAACTGCCTCCTTAGATGCTTCTGAGGCTGCAACATACTCGGCTTCTGTTGTGGAATCAGCAACAATTGACTGTTTGAAACTTTTCCACACCACTGCTCCTCCATTCAAGCTAAAAACATAGCCTGATTGCGATCGAAAATCATCCTGGTCAGATTGGAACAAAGCGTCACTATATCCTTCAATACTGAGTTCTTCCTGACCTCCATATATCAAGAACATATCTTTGGTCCTCTGAAGATATTTCAAAATGTTCTTGACTGCAATCCAGTGTGCCTTCCCTGGATTACTTTGGAATCGACTGGTCATGCTTAACCCGTAAGCAACGTCTGGGCGAGTACACAACATCGCATACATAATGGATCAAATAGCCGAAGCATAAGGCGTATTGTCCATTTCATCTTTCTCAGTCCGTGTTTGTGGACACTGACTCTTTAAAAGATTCAGACCATGTCTGACTGGAAGATATCCTCTTTTAGAATTTTCTAAATGAAATCTCTCCAGGACTTTATCGATGTAAGTACTCTGGCACAACCCGAGAAGCCTCTTAGATCTATCTCTGTAGATCTTCACACCTAATACATAGGCTGCTTCTCCTAAATCTTTCATCTGGAAACATTTTCTTAACCATGCTTTGACAGCATGTAGTTCAAGAATATCGTTTCCAATGATTAAGATATCATCGACGTAGAGGACTAGGAAAGTAATCACGCTCCCACTAAACCTCTTATATACACACGGGTCATCTTCATTCTTGATGAAACCAAATTCACAGATTGATTCATCAAAACGAATATTCCAGCTTCTTGATGCTTGTTTAAGTCCATAAATGGACTTCTTTAATTTGCATATTTTATGACGATCCGATGGATTAGTGAAACCTTCAGGTTGTGTCATATACACATCCTCTTCTAATTTTCCATTAAGGAAAGCGGTCTTCACATCCATTTGCCAGATCTCATAATCATAATATGCCGCTATCGCGAGAATAATCCGAATAGACTTGAACATAGCTACAAGAGAGAAAGTTTCATCATAATCTATCCCGTAGATTTGTTTGAAACCTTTCGCAACTAGCCTGCCTTTATAGGTAACCACGTTACCATCCATGTCCATCTTCTTCTTGAAGATCCATTTACAGCCTATAGGGATTACTCCCGGAGGCGGATCAACCAAATCCCAAACTTGGTTATCTGACATGGAGTCCATCTCGGCTCGCATAGCTTCAAGCCATCTCGCTGATTCTGGTCCACTGACCGCATCCGCATAAGTGAGGGGTTCATCATCAATGATGTAGACTCCGTCATAGCGCTCAGGCTGTCGACGGATCCTTCCCGATCTTCGCGGTTCCCGTGTTATCTGAGCCTCAGGTTGTTCAATAACCTGATCTACTGGCTCAGGCTCATCCAACTGTGCTTGACTACTTTGTCCTTCTTCTAGATTCTCATCCAGCTTTATTTCTCTCCCACTGGCTTCTTGCAGAAGAAATTCTTTCTCAAGAAAAATAGCCGTCCGAGCAACAAATACCTTGTTCTCCTTGGGATCGTAGAAATAATAACCCTTAGTTTCTTTAGGGTAACCGACAAAGATACATTTATCAGATCTGCTCTCTAGTTTCCCAGAGGCGAGCTTTTTAACATAAGCCTCGCAACCCCAGATCTTCGTAAATGTCAAGCTCGGCTGTTTCCCATACCATAACTCATATGGAGTCTTTGAAACGGCCTTGGATGGCACTCGATTTAGTACCTTTGCAGCTGTTTCCAGTGCAAATCCCCAAAAGCAGTAAGGTAGAGTAGCCTGACTCATCATAGAACGAACCATATCCAGTAATGTTCTATTTCTCCTCTCGGACACACCATTCCATTGCGGTGTTCCTGGCGGAGTGAGCTGTGAGATAATCCCACACTCCTTCAGATAGTCAGTAAACTCATGACTCAAGTATTCTCCACCTCGATCTGAGCAAAGTGCCTTGATATTTCGGCCTAGCTGATTTTGTACTTCATTTTTGAACTCTTTGAACTTGTCAAAAGATTCACTCTTATGTCTCATTAAATAGACATAACCATACCTACTGAAATCATCAGTAAAGGTAATGAAGTATGAATAGCCACCTCTGGCATGTTTACTAAATGGCCCACACACATCACTGTGAATGAGGTCAAGTAAACCTGAAGCCCTTTGACCTTTGTTGGAAAAAGGAGACTTTGTCATTTTACCCATTAAACAAGCTTTGCATGTATCAAGCTCCTCATAGGAGAATGATCCCAGCAGTCCATGGTCATGCAACCGCTTAATGCGCTTCTTGTTAATGTGGCCTAAACGACTATGCCATAGCAAGGTGCTGTCATCAGCATACTTGGCTTTCTTATTATCAAGTTGTTGTACAGAACATTCCATGTCCAACATGAATAACCCATTGTTAATCGACCCAGTAGCATATACAATATTATCAAAATAAATATAACACTTTGAAATCTTGCATTCAAAGGAAAACCCTTTCCTGACAAGAGCAGGAATAGAGATAATATTCTTAGTTATGCTTGGTACAAAATAACAATTGTCCAGTTCTAATACAAGACCAGATGGTAAAGAGATGTGATAAACTCCTACAGCAACAGCAGCAACCCGTGCCCCGTTTCCTACTCGTAGGTCCACCTCATGCTGTCCCACCTGTCTTCTTCTCTTGAGTTCCTGTACATTTGAACAAATGTGAACTCCACATGCAGTGTCCAACACCCATGAAATAGAAGAAGATGATACCATGACTTCTGTCACGAAAATACCTGAGCTAGAAGCGAAAGAGTTGCTTCCCTTCTTATCTCCTTGGAGCGCTTTACAGTCCTTTTTCCAGTGACCCAGCTGGCCACAATGGAAACATCTGTATTCCTTCGACCGCTTTACTTTTTGCTTCAGAGCCTTGTTGTAGTTCTTGACAGGGGCTTTGATGTAGGGGGGAAGCGTGTGACAATAAACTACTAAATTAAAATTCAATTATTTATTTTTGAATTTTTCAGAAAACAGCATATTCATGAAACAGCCAGAATTCTAGGATTGCATAAAGTATTATTTAAGAAAAGTAACTATAGGTTGCATTAGGATCGAATGAACCAAAATTCAAATAGATTAGACCCGCTTGTAGACGAAGATTTGTTCTTTCTGATGGATCCAACGATCAGAAGTTTAGGCCTGTCCGAGCGTGTTAGAAACCTGCAAAGAAAAGCTTAGTTAGATTAATATTGCGAAGAGAAACAGGCTGCAGGAAACAGAGAGATTTGGAAGCAGGCTAGCATGCGCCGATCAACGACGGCGGGGCTTGGATCACTCATGGGCGGTGTTGGAGGCAAAGGGAGGACGAGATGGTCTTGTCGGCGTCGGAGCTCAGCGAGGGGTTGTGGAGCGACGCAGCAAAATCGTGTCGCGGGTGGCTAGCGAGTCTGGGAACAAGGGATCTGGGTTCCTTGAATTCGTTCTTCGTCTGGTGCAGAGTAGGCGATGCGGACTGTGTTGCTTGTAGTTTGGATGATGACCAAGAGATTGTAGGCGAGATTGGAATGCTAGAGAGAAGAACACAGAATAAGCTTAATCAGATTAGATTTTAACAGAACAGAACACAGAATGCAGAGAACGAAAACAAGGGACGTCGCGAGAGTTGAGCAGGGATCGTCGGCGTTCATCCAGGGGTGCACGGACGTCGAAACTGCTACAACTGGGAGTTCATGTGATGGTGGCGGAGCTGTGGCCGGAGGTTCGGAGCGGATGGTGGTCGGTCGGAGGTGGCAGACGTTGAATAGCGAAGATTGAGCGGAAGGCTGGCGAGAACAGGGGAAGTCACGCGTGGAGCAGGGGTCGTCGCCGGACGGCCGGCGATGCATGGAATCAAAACCTGTTATAGTTGGGAGTTGCTGTGGTGATGGAGAAGAGGTGGCTGGAGTTTCTGGTCGAATGGTAGCCGGACGGAGGAGGGCGACGATGAAAGGCGGAACTGAGGCGAGAGCATGGTGGAAGCAGGGGAAACACGAGCGCAGAGCAGAGTTGGCCGGTGTTCGTCCGGTGGTCCACAATCGCCGGACCTGTTACGGTTGGAGGTCCCTCTGATGATGGCGAAGTGGTGGCCAGAGTTTGAGAGCGATTGGTGGATGGTCGGAGGAGAACGGTGCTGGAAGACGGAACTAGGGCGGAAAGGCTGGCGGGAACAGAGGATTCGAACGGGTGTTCGATTCCGGTGATCGGACGGGAGGATTGGCGGATGCCGGCGGCTGAAGACTCGTCTTGGAGAGGAGGAGTGATGTTCGAAATCTTGTGAGGATCAGACCGGCGGATCGTCGGCGGCGTGCTCACAAAGATTCAGAAAATCTGCAGGTTTGCTGGGTGTGCGATGTTGGCAGCGGAGCAGGACAATTAGGGGAAAAAGGAGATTGGAGAAGAAAGGAAGAGGGAGGGGCTCAGCCCTAGAAGGAGGAGAAGAGGGAAGAGACATCCGAATCCATCGGAAGAAGGACTATTTCCATTCCATTCATCAAATCATCAATTCTGTCTGTACAAGGTTCAAGCTTTGATACATATAGGGGAAGATTGGGAGAGACGTTGCTGCAAAGAGACGTTGGTGTTTCCTTGTTTGAACGGCTGCAGCGATGGCATTGGAGCTTTCCTCCTTCGATTGCTGAAGAGAAACGTTGAACTTTCCTTGTGAGGTGCGAAGGTAACGTTGAAGCTTCCAACTTTGGCTGAAGAAGAGCGTTGGCTGCGAGTGTGCGTTGAACCGTTCAGCGTTGAAGATGATCTTGATGCAGATTTGAAGTTGGCGCAAGTCGCATGGCTAGATTGGCTGATTTGTGGAGAGTACAACTTATTCTCTGGAAAGTGTCTTGACCATAACATGAAGTAGTTGAAGTTATTCTTTTCTTTATTTTGAGCTAGCATTTGGAGTGAGTCTTGCTAGCTTATTCGCGAGCCTCCAAGTCTTTCTCTATGGCAATCTTAAACTCCACTTGTACCGTCGTGGTTTGTGGTCTCTGCCCCCATCATTTCTCCCCGGGTGAAAATAATTCTTCCCCGAAGAATTGTTCTTGTGTAGATGGAGAAGTTCTGTAGGGGTGAGAGTCAGTTGCTCCTCAAGGATCCGAAACTTCCAAGTGTTGTTAGCATCACAGCATCCTGTCTTGTTGGTCCTTGTCCTCGGTCCTAGCTGCATATCAAGGGTACCTGCATTGGATTCCTTTTCTCGGCCATACTCATTAGTAAAGTTGTCATAGAAAATCATAGGATTTAGCAAAGAACAAGGAATGACAAAATCAATATATTCAACTTCAATAAGTGCAGAGTGCAAAGCATGTTTGAGTTCATTGTGTTTTGTTGATCCTAATGGTGGCTTAAGGGTGTGGGTAGAAGGACCTAACAGACAAGACTCAAGGATCATAGGGTCCTGGAAGAGATTTTCTAAGTCTAGGGGTTGACCTAAAGGTTGAGGATTAGGATCCAGGTCAAACTCAAAAGGATCTAACTTAGGTTCTATGTGAGGTTCAAGAAGACCTATGGGTTTGGGTTCAACTGGGTTTTTTGGCAAGTCATCTTTAGGTTTGCTAGAGGTAGTGCTAAGGTCAAGTTGAAAACCTGTGGGTATGGGCCCTAAAATTGAAGGTAATGGCTCTATTTGACACTTAGGTTGAGACAAGTCTACAGTGGTCTCTATGGGCAACTCAGGGGTAGCTTGACTCTCAGACAAGTCAACTATGGGTTCTTGAGCTAGATTGCTAGGCTCAAGTTGAGGACCTATGGGTATGGGCCCTAAAATTGGTTCTACCTCATGGTTTGGCTCCTCATGACTTATTTGTTCAGGTTCAGTGGTAAGACATGAGTTGGGCTCTAAAATTGAAGGTGAAGGCATTGGTTCTACTTGATGGTTTGGCTCTTCATGTCTTGCTACTTCAATTTCAATGGTTTCATCAAGACATGGATTAATCTCTAATGTAGACTCTAAGGGTTGCTCAAGCTCTAATGGGGTTGAACTCTTATGTTCTTTTTGCAAGGATTCCTCCCTAAATCTCTTTATCTCTTGCTTAATCTCTTCAAGTTCTTCCCGTAACTCCTTACAAAGGCTATGTGTTGACTTTTCATTTTTAGGATAAACTATATGTTCCAAACCTTTATGAATAAAACTATAACACCAAGGTTTTGTAAAATAATATCCTTGAAAATCATGCATAAATTCTTTCCCTAATAAGATGTCAAAACCTTTTAGACTCATCACATCACACCAAATGTTGGTTTTGATATTGTCTAGCATAATGGGAACTAAGCATTGATAGTCAACAAAAGTCATAGTCAAACCATCCCAAGTTATGTAGTGAGGGTTATGATGTTTATCTTTGGTGAGACCAAGTTGTTCAAGGGCATCAATAGATATAAAATTAAACTTTACAAAGTGATCAATAATAGTTCTACTCTTATAACCATTACACCAAACATAAGTTTTGAAACTAGTAGGACTACGGGTGAGTCTTTGATATCCATCTCTAGAAAAGATTAAATCTCTTTGATTATACCGACGCATGATAAAACAAGAAACTTAGCAAGCAGGAAAAGACTATTGTTTGAGTGCAAGAACTATAAACAAACCTAGCAATAAATCAGGATTGTTTGCAGCAAGTTGATGACAACAATATGAACAAAACAAAATTCAGAAATCAAATGCAGAATTTCAGCATCAAATCAATACATCCAAGGCTGCACTTATAGGTGGTCCAAACTGAAATATATTGATGGTTACATTAGCTGCAATTTTATGGAGATTATGTACAGCAAGCACGCTAAACTCAGTTTGAAAAAAATGAGAATTCAGATGGCAAAAAAGAACAGAGTTTGCGAAGCTTAAAATAGTGCAGATTTCAGTTTCAGTAATCAGCAATGTCAAATACAGCTCTCAGAAGTCATGTGCGAGTGCAGAATTATAAACAAAAACCCAATAGTAAATCAAAATTGATTGCAGCATGCTTAGGGGCTGAAAGTTCAAATAGGTTGATGATGTGCTATCTGTAGTTTGATTGAGTTCAGGTGTAGTATGTAGGCTGAAAACCAGATTTTTAAACCCAGAAGTCAAAGTGCAGAATTCAGCATGCAGGAAATCAAATCAGAGAACCAAAACTCAGCACTTAAAGGTTCTAAGCAGATTAAACATTGATACTAGCTGCAAGTTCAAAAGTCATTCAACACTATCTAGAATTTTGAATCAACTCAGAGATCTTAGTTGTGCAGAATTAAGAAAGGCTGACCAAAACTTGCGAGAAGATGAAGTAGTGTGCAGAATTGATTAGAACTTTGCAAAAATTCAAATGCAGTTTTCTTTGGCAAATTGTTCAGTGCAAGCAATTTTTTTTTTTTTTTAATCAATAAAGAGCAAACAACTTAACTAACATGCAAGAGCAGTAAACATGAAAGCAAAACTAAAAATGAGTTTTCTTTTTTTTTTTTACCACATAAACAACAACTAGCAAATAACCTAAGATATGCAAACTAAATAACAAGAAAATAACTAATCATGAAAGCATGAAATTTTTTTTTTTTTTTTATATTTTTAAATGAAAAGAGCAAAACAAAGGATCGTGCGGGCAGACAAGAGTTGCCAACGAACCTGCTCTGATACCAAACTGATGTAGGGGGGAAGCGTGTGACAATAAACTACTAAATTAAAATTCAATTATTTATTTTTGAATTTTTCAGAAAACAGCATATTCATGAAACAGCCAGAATTCTAGGATTGCATAAAGTATTATTTAAGAAAAGTAACTATAGGTTGCATTAGGATCGAATGAACCAAAATTCAAATAGATTAGACCCGCTTGTAGACGAAGATTTGTTCTTTCTGATGGATCCAACGATCAGAAGTTTAGGCCTGTCCGAGCGTGTTAGAAACCTGCAAAGAAAAGCTTAGTTAGATTAATATTGCGAAGAGAAACAGGCTGCAGGAAACAGAGAGATTTGGAAGCAGGCTAGCATGCGCCGATCAACGACGGCGGGGCTTGGATCACTCATGGGCGGTGTTGGAGGCAAAGGGAGGACGAGATGGTCTTGTCGGCATCGGAGCTCAGCGAGGGGTTGTGGAGTGACGCAGCAAAATCGTGTCGCGGGTGGCTAGCGAGTATGGGAACAAGGGATCTGGGTTCCTTGAATTCGTTCTTCGTCTGGTGCAGAGTAGGCGATGCGGACTGTGTTGCTTGTAGTTTGGATGACGACCAAGAGATTGTAGGCGAGATTGGAATGCTAGAGAGAAGAACACAGAATAAGCTTAATCAGATTAGATTTTAACAGAACAGAACACAGAATGCAGAGAACGAAAACAAGGGACGTCGCGAGAGTTGAGCAGGGATCGTCGGCGTTCATCCAGGGGTGCACGGACGTCGAAACTGCTACAACTGGGAGTTCATGTGATGGTGGCGGAGCTGTGGCCGGAGGTTCGGAGCGGATGGTGGTCGGTCAGAGGTGGCAGACGTTGAATAGCGAAGATTGAGCGGAAGGCTGGCGAGAACAGGGGAAGTCGCGCGTGGAGTAGGGGTCGTCGCCGGACGGCCGGCGATGCACGGAATCAAAACCTGTTATAGTTGGGAGTTGCTGTGGTGATGGAGAAGAGGTGGCTGGAGTTTCTGGTCGAATGGTGGCCGGACGGAGGAGGGCGACGATGAAAGGCGGAACTGAGGCGAGAGCATGGTGGAAGCAGGGGAAACACGAGCGCAGAGCAGAGTTGGCCGGTGTTCATCCGGTGGTCCACGATCGCCGGACCTGTTACGGTTGGAGGTCCCTCTGATGATGGCGAAGTGGTGGCCAGAGTTTGAGAGCGATTGGTGGCTGGTCGGAGGAGAACGGTGCTGGAAGACGGAACTAGGGCGGAAAGGCTGGCGGGAACAGAGGATTCGAATGGGTGTTCGATTCCGGTGATCGGACGGGAGGATTGGCGGATGCCGGCGGCTGAAGACTCGTCTTGGAGAGGAGGAGTGATGTTCGAAATCTTGTGAGGATCAGACCGGCGGATCGTCGGCGGCGTGCTCACAAAGATTCAGAAAATCTGCAGGTTTGCTGGGTGTGCGATGTTGGCAGCGGAGCAGGACAATTAGGGGAAAAAGGAGATTGGAGAAGAAAGGAAGAGGGAGGGGCTCAGCCCTAGAAGGAGGAGAAGAGGGAAGAGACATCCGAATCCATCGGAAGAAGGACTATTTCCATTCCATTCATCAAATCATCAATTCTGTCTGTACAAGGTTCAAGCTTTGATACATATAGGGGAAGATTGGGAGAGACGTTGCTGCAAAGAGACGTTGGTGTTTCCTTGTTTGAACGGCTGCAGCGATGGCATTGGAGCTTTCCTCCTTCGATTGCTGAAGAGAAACGTTGAACTTTCCTTGTGAGGTGCGAAGGTAACGTTGAAGCTTCCAACTTTGGCTGAAGAAGAGCGTTGGCTGTGTTGGAACCCTTTTCTAGAGGGGGGCGAAACCCAGCATGGCGCATATTCAGTTTTCAAGCAGCGGATAGGGTCTCTAAGAATCGCATGCACCTTATATAATCAACTTAAAGAAAACCCGAATGCATAAGAGGTGATTCGATCCATACCATTGCCATTTCTAGATGGCGGCTTGGAAGCAAAGATCAAACGAGATCTTCTCCTTGTCGTCACACACAAGATGATGTCGCTATCTCTCTTGGTGCTCCTTGTGCTAGCAAGGTTCCAAGAGGTCCTTTGACGAGTGAAGGGA
This sequence comes from Costus lasius, assembly GCA_027563935.2. Lineage (NCBI taxonomy): Eukaryota > Viridiplantae > Streptophyta > Magnoliopsida > Zingiberales > Costaceae > Costus > Costus lasius. Next base: position 89,649,039 of record CM050446.2, read on the forward strand.
AAATGAGATGTCAATCTTTCTTGGCCGAATCCTCCTCAAGCGTCAAGCGTCAAGCGTCGCCACACTCACACAATAATCTCGAGAGGAATATGGGCGAGAGGAAAATAAGTTGAAGTGGCGAAAATAGAGAATACTCTATTCGGACGAGAGCACCCACCAAGTGGAGATCATGGTTACTAAAAATAGTAACCACTCCTCACCCCAACGTTCACGCCAAGTGAACTTGTCGCCAACTCCTCTCCCCTTGAACCATGCGCTCATCAAGTGAGCCGGTTCACTTTGGTTCGGTTTAAGAACCAATCAAGCCAATGATCTAGTCTAGATCTTAAATAAACCCTAAGGTTCCCGATCTAACCGTCGATCTCCTCGATGCCCCTGATCTGACCGATCTGGCATCTATTCTCTCGATCGAAGCTTACCGATCTTAAGCCCTAATCAATCAAACATGATCAGACCAGATCTCACTTACAATCAGAGACTAATTCCCTTTAAACTGAACCCAAACAATTCAGTCCACACGATCTGACTTAAGTAAGCCATATCATCAAATTGTGCGACCCTAAGGGTTTCCTTTAAATGTCGGTAACGATAATTCTCATTATCACGATCAGTGAGGGGTATCTAGCAACACATCACTATCTCCCGATATAAAGAAATGAGTCTTCCAAGACTACACCCAAAAACAGCACAAGTGTGAATCAAATCACAAAGCATACATATTTCCTTTGCCACTGGATGTTCTTATTGGACAAGCCTGTCAAGCTCGTAACTCCAATATGATGAGCATGATTAGAACAGATGAACACTGTCACCTGGGTATGGCCATACACTTTCTCAATCATCTCATCCAGGGGGCCCCTTTAGAACATCACACTCCTTAAACAAGGAGACGGCAATCCTATGTCTATCACTAGTGCTCTAACCTGACTCAAGCTCACCATCCAAGATAGTCTATAATCATTATGTTTCAAATGATATTGAACTACCTCAAAACAATGACAATCATCATTTAGAAAACACAAGTGATCTCAAGTCAGAGGAAATGTGCCACTTGTCTTAATCAAGGAATATTCACATTGTGACAAACAATTGAACATCCTAGTAGGGTCTGTCCAGTACATCCAATGTACCCATGAGTCTACATCTTATTCCATGCTCGAAGCATCCTATAAGATTAGAACACATATTAGTCTCAATCATATCAAGGCTGTCTCATGTTCACCAAGATATATCGACTAAGGACATAATAGCATGTCAGCCGAGCTGAACAGCTTTGAGACATTATTCAGAAGAACATATATTGCAGCAGACAATGTAGCTAACTGAATAACAACCATGCCTTTATAAACATAACAGTTTATTACATGATACAAATACATTCCCATAGGCCTCAAACATTAGCCTTAAGGGCATACCCCAACAATCTCCCACTTGCACTTAATCTAATGGTTGAGAAATCTCAAACCCATATTATTACAGTGCTTCTCATGCTTCTGCTGCGCCAGAGGCTTGGTAAGCGGGTCTGCCAGATTGTCATCTGTATGAACCTTGCAGATTTTGATCTCGCCACGATCTATGATCTCCCTGATCAAGTGAAACCGTCTCAGTATGTGCTTGGACTTCTGGTGCGACCGTGGTTCCTTTGCTTGTGCGATTGCTCCAGTGTTATCACAGAAGATAACCAAAGGATCGACACTCGAAGGAACAACACCAAGTTCTCTCACGAACTTACGAATCCAGACTGCCTCCTTGGATGCTTCCGAGGCTGCAACATACTCGGCTTCTGTTGTGGAATCAGCAACAGTTGACTGTTTGAAACTCTTCCACACCACTGCACCTCCATTCAAGCTAAAAACATAGCCTGATTGCGATCGGAAATCATCCTGGTCCGACTGGAACGAAGCGTCAGTATATCCTTCAATACTGAGTTCTTCCTGACCACCATATATCAAGAACATATCTTTGGTCCTCCGCAGATATTTTAAAATGTTCTTGACTGCAATCCAGTGCGCCATACCTGGATTACTTTGGAAACGACTGGTTACGCTTAACCCGTAAGCGACGTCTGGGCGAGTACACAACATCGCATACATAATGGAACCAATAGCCGAAGCATAAGGCGTATTGTCCATTTCATCTTTCTCAGTCTGTGTTTGTGGACACTGACTCTTCGAAAGACTCAGACCATGTCTGACTGGAAGATATCCACGTTTAGAATTCTCTAAATGAAATCTCTCCAGGACCTTATCGATGTAAGTACTCTGGCACAGCCCGAGAAGCCTCTTAGATCTATCCCTGTAGATCTTCACACCTAACACATAGGCTGCTTCTCCTAGATCTTTCATCTGGAAACACTTCCTCAGCCATGCTTTAACAGCATGCATTTCAGGAATGTCATTTCCAATGATCAAGATGTCATCGACGTAGAGGACTAGGAAAGTAATCACGCTCCCACTAAACCTCTTATATACACACGGGTCATCCTCGTTCTTGATGAAACCAAATTCAGTAACTGATTCATCAAAACGAATATTCCAGCTTCTCGATGCTTGCTTAAGTCCATAAATGGACTTCTTTAACTTGCATATCTTATGACGATCTGCTGGATTAGTGAAACCCTCAGGTTGTGTCATATACACATCCTCATCCAGATTTCCATTAAGGAAAGCTGTTTTCACATCCATCTGCCAAATCTCATAATCATAATATGCAGCTATCGCGAAAAGAATCCGAATAGACTTAAACATGGCTACAGGTGAGAAAGTTTCATCATAATCTATCCCGTAGATTTGTTTGAAACCTTTCGCAACTAGCCTGCCTTTATAGGTAACCACGTTACCATCCATGTCAATCTTCTTCTTGAAGATCCATTTACAGCCTATAGGGATAACTCCCGAAGGCGGATCAACCAAATCCCAGACTTGGTTATCTGACATGGAGTCCATCTCGGCGCGCATAGCCTCAAGCCATCTCGCTGACTCCGGTCCACTGACCGCATCTGCATAAGTAAGGGGTTCATCATTGTCAATGATGTAGACTCCGTCATAGCGCTCAGGCTGTCGACGGATCCTACCCGATCTTCGCGGTTCCCGTGATATTTGAGCCTCAGGTTGTTCAATAACCTGTTCTACCGGCTCAGGCTCATCCAACTGTGCTTGATCACTTTGTCCTTCCTCTGGATTCTCATCCAGTTTTATTTCTCTCCCACTGGCCTCTTGCAGAAGAAACTCCTTCTCAAGAAATATGGCCGTCCGAGCAACAAAAACCTTGTTCTCCTTGGGATCGTAGAAATAATAACCCTTAGTTTCCTTAGGGTAACCGACAAAGATACATTTGTCAGATCTGCTCTCTAGTTTCCCAGAGGCGAGCTTTTTGACATAAGCCTCGCAGCCCCAGATCCTGATAAATGTCAAGCTTGGCTGTTTCCCATACCATAACTCATATGGAGTTTTAGAAACTGCTTTGGATGGCACTCGGTTTAGTACCTTTGCAGCTGTTTCCAGCGCAAAACCCCAAAAGGAGTATGGAAGAGTAGCCTGACTCATCATAGAACGAACCATATCAAGTAGCGTTCTATTTCTCCTCTCGGACACACCATTCCATTGCGGTGTTCCTGGCGGAGTGAGCTGTGAGATAATCCCACACTCCTTTAGATAGTCAGTAAACGTATGACTTAGGTATTCACCACCTCGATCTGAGCGAAGTGCCTTGATATTTCGGCCTAGCTGATTTTGTACTTCATTCTTGAACTCTTTGAACTTGTCAAAAGATTCACTTTTATGTCTCATCAGATAGACATACCCGTATCTACTGAAATCATCAGTAAAGGTAATGAAGTACTGATAGCCACCTCTGGCATGTTTACTAAATGGCCCACACACATCACTGTGTATAAGGTCAAGTAAACCTGAAGCCCTTTGACCTTTGTGAGGAAAAGGTGACTTCGTCATTTTACCCATCAAACAAGCTTTGCATGTATCAATCTCCTTATAGGAGAATGATCCCAGCAGTCCATGATCATGCAACCGCTTAATGCGTTTCTCGTTTATATGGCCTAAACGACTATGCCACAGCAAGGTGCTGTCATCAGCATACTTGGCTTTCTTAATATCAACATTTTGTATAGAACTTTCCATGTCCAACATGAATAACCCATTGTTAATTGAACCAGTTGCATAAACAATATTATCATAAGATAAAATACACTTTGAAATATTGCATTCAAAGGAAAACCCCTTCCTGACAAGAGCAGGAATGGAGATAATATTTTTAGTTATACTGGGAACAAAATAACAATTGTCTAGTTCCAATACAATGCCAGATGGTAAAGGAATGAAGTAGTCTCCTACAGCAACAGCAGCAACCCGTGCCCCGTTTCCAACTCGTAGGTCCACCTCATGCTGTCCCACCTGCCTTCTTCTCTTGAGTTCCTGTACATTTGAACAAATGTGAACTCCACATGCAGTGTCCAACACCCATGATATAGAAGAAGAAAACATGACCTCAGTCACGAATATACCTGAGCCAGAAGCGATGCTTCCCCTCTTATCTCCTTGGAGCGCTTTACAGTCCTTTTTCCAGTGACCCAGCTGGCCACAGTGGAAACACCTGTATTCCTTGGACCGCTTCACCTTCTGCTTCAGAGCCTTGCTGTAATTCTTGACCGGGGCCTTGCCCTTCTTCCCCTTCTTCTTGTTCCTTGAAGGAACCATCAAGACAGAGGTCGAAGGCTTACCCTTCAGAGTCTCCTCAGTGGTCAAGAGCATATTCAGCAGCTCTGCCGGAGTACAATCGATTTTGTTCATATTAAAATTAATAATGAACGCGTCGAATGATGGCGGGAGAGACTGCAGAATAATGTCCACAGCAAGCTCCTGGTTGATGGTGTGCCCCAGTTTCTCCAGAGCCTCCTTGTGCCCAATCATCTTGAGCACGTGAGCTCCCACTGGGCTCCCCTCAGCCAGTTTGCTCTGAAAGAAGAGCTTAGTCAAATTATAGCGTTCAGTCCTCGCCTGTGCAGCATACAACATCTTGAGGTTTGCTATAATCTGTATAGCTGACATATCCTCATGCTGACGCTGCAGCGGTGGCGTCATAGACGCTAGCATCAGGCAAGCGACATCAATGCTATCATTGACGTGCTTTTCATAGGCTTCCCGAACCGCCCTTGCGGCGTTCGGAGCGGGCTGCGGCGGTATCGCCGTCTCGAGGACATACAGTTTCCTCTCTGCCTTAAGAATGATCTTAAGGTGTCCAAACCAGTCAGAGAAGTTCGGCCCAGCAAACTTCTCCCTTTCCAGTAGGGATCGCACATTGAAGTTCATGGTGTTCGTTGCTGCAGGTATCTACAACAATGCAAGAACAGCAAGGTCAGTATCAATGTATAAGAATCGATCAGGACTTAAGAAAGATTCTTTTTCTCACTATTTTATCAGGCGTGAAAAATCCAGCAAAATAGCCCGAAAGAGTAGAACTCTTTTAGTGAGATGGGATCCAGATTTCATACTTGGTCTCCGCGTCCCGCTCAGGCGAGATAAGATGCACAGAGAGTACAAGCACTAGTTTCTGGTAGGCAGTCCCTGCCGATCGCCAACCCGTGCGATTCCCCTTCATCTGGGCAATCCAGCAGACTGTGCCAACTGAGTTGGTACAACACAATCTCTGACCCCACAGATGGCTGCCTCCATGTGCTACCATATGCGCCACATATGTAGCCTACACGGTCAAGCTGACCCGACCTACTCCCTGGACCACCACGTGCTATGCTGAGCAACGAGAAGGGATAAATCCCTACTCTGTAACACGCAGGTGTAATCCCGCACCGTCTGAAGATAGATGGACGTGCCCACTGAGTGGGTACAACACGGCTCCAACGATAATCAGAACAGTGAGGTTTCGCGTCAGAAGGCTTACGAGCTTGATATTTTAGCGTTGGATTTTAACGGTCTTTTATCTTCTTCACTATCATGCAATTCCTATGGTGATAGCAGAAGATAAACTTAAACATGCAATTCTAATATTATACAATAAAAGAAAGCATGTATCTTATGTGGTAAAAGCCCATAGCCCTAGAAGACCTTAACCTAACTTAAGTCTTCATTTGCTCTTCATGGGTCTTTTGCTGCTCATCTGGCCCAAACCTGGGCCCAAGCGCCATCTGCAGCACAGGTGCGCCCACCAGGAATATGCGCCAGGTCCTAGGGTCGAACCCTAGACCTCCCACCTGGTCCAGCCACTTGCTGCATGCGCCTCTGCCAAGTGTGCACTGTGCTCTTGTCAAATTAAATTACAAATTTAACTATCTAGACAAGAGTGACACGCAGGTTACTGACATTTTATAAATTAAAACAATGTGATGCGCAGATCACAATAATTAATTTACAATTTTAAATCCAGGCACGCAGGCCCCAGCACAGCACAGATTTAACATGGGCAGCCCACATAAGACTAAATAGACAAACACATGCATCCAATCAGCAATCAAGTGATCCATCATAAAAATTAAAATTTTCGAAAACCCCTTGGGATCAATTTTAATTTTTCCTTATTTGCCCTACAACCTTACAATGATCCATTACTAGGGATCCACTCATCCAACCTAGTCAGATCCACTGCCCTTGCATGCACCAAGTCCTAACTGACTTGAGTCGACCATAAGGTCAACCATGCATGCGTCAGGGCTGAACGACCACACTGAGGTCTGGCAAGCGGGCGTGACCCCGGGCCTAACTCAGGTGCGTTCATTAATCGTCTCAATCAGACTTCGCTACACACCTGTCTGCAGTCGACCTATAGCCACCATAGGCTTGCGCCAAGGTGCTATCTGGTCGACCCATTCAGGCTGTCAGATAGTCTGATCAGACTGTTGGATCTAAACTAGGGGTGACTTCAACCCTAATAACCCGTTTAAGGGTTTATAGTAGAGCCTTAGATCTAGAGTGAGTCGCGCATGTTAATTAGGGTTTTTTAAGAAAAACACTAAGCATGCGCCAAGAACAACATGTGCCAATGATAACATACTTCAAGTTTCGCATGTACAAAAACTTAAAGAAAAAAAAAAAAACGCATGTTAACTAGATCTAAGCTTGTACACGCAAACATGGATCACATAAGCTTAAGCAATCATACAAAGATGCATAGAAAACTGCTCTGATACCAGTTGTTGGAACCCCTTTCTAGAGGGGGGCGAAACCCAGCATGGCGCATATTCAGTTTTCAAGCAGCGGATAGGGTCTCTAAGAATCGCATGCACCTTATATAATCAACTTAAAGAAAACCCGAATGCATAAGAGGTGATTCGATCCATACCATTGCCATTTCTAGATGGCGGCTTGGAAGCAAAGATCAAACGAGATCTTCTCCTTGTCGTCACACACAAGATGATGTCGCTATCTCTCTTGGTGCTCCTTGTGCTAGCAAGGTTCCAAGAGGTCCTTTGACGAGTGAAGGGAAAATGAGATGTCAATCTTTCTTGGCCGAATCCTCCTCAAGCGTCAAGCGTCAAGCGTCGCCACACTCACACAATAATCTCGAGAGGAATATGGGCGAGAGGAAAATAAGTTGAAGTGGCGAAAATAGAGAATACTCTATTCGGACGAGAGCACCCACCAAGTGGAGATCATGGTTACTAAAAATAGTAACCACTCCTCACCCCAACGTTCACGCCAAGTGAACTTGTCGCCAACTCCTCTCCCCTTGAACCATGCGCTCATCAAGTGAGCCGGTTCACTTTGGTTCGGTTTAAGAACCAATCAAGCCAATGATCTAGTCTAGATCTTAAATAAACCCTAAGGTTCCCGATCTAACCGTCGATCTCCTCGATGCCCCTGATCTGACCGATCTGGCATCTATTCTCTCGATCGAAGCTTACCGATCTTAAGCCCTAATCAATCAAACATGATCAGACCAGATCTCACTTACAATCAGAGACTAATTCCCTTTAAACTGAACCCAAACAATTCAGTCCACACGATCTGACTTAAGTAAGCCATATCATCAAATTGTGCGACCCTAAGGGTTTCCTTTAAATGTCGGTAACGATAATTCTCATTATCACGATCAGTGAGGGGTATCTAGCAACACATCACTATCTCCCGATATAAAGAAATGAGTCTTCCAAGACTACACCCAAAAACAGCACAAGTGTGAATCAAATCACAAAGCATACATATTTCCTTTGCCACTGGATGTTCTTATTGGACAAGCCTGTCAAGCTCGTAACTCCAATATGATGAGCATGATTAGAACAGATGAACACTGTCACCTGGGTATGGCCATACACTTTCTCAATCATCTCATCCAGGGGGCCCCTTTAGAACATCACACTCCTTAAACAAGGAGACGGCAATCCTATGTCTATCACTAGTGCTCTAACCTGACTCAAGCTCACCATCCAAGATAGTCTATAATCATTATGTTTCAAATGATATTGAACTACCTCAAAACAATGACAATCATCATTTAGAAAACACAAGTGATCTCAAGTCAGAGGAAATGTGCCACTTGTCTTAATCAAGGAATATTCACATTGTGACAAACAATTGAACATCCTAGTAGGGTCTGTCCAGTACATCCAATGTACCCATGAGTCTACATCTTATTCCATGCTCGAAGCATCCTATAAGATTAGAACACATATTAGTCTCAATCATATCAAGGCTGTCTCATGTTCACCAAGATATATCGACTAAGGACATAATAGCATGTCAGCCGAGCTGAACAGCTTTGAGACATTATTCAGAAGAACATATATTGCAGCAGACAATGTAGCTAACTGAATAACAACCATGCCTTTATAAACATAACAGTTTATTACATGATACAAATACATTCCCATAGGCCTCAAACATTAGCCTTAAGGGCATACCCCAACAGGCTGCGAGCGTGCGTTGAACCGTTCAGCGTTGAAGATGATCTTGATGCAGATTTGAAGTTGGCGCAAGTCGCATGGCTAGATTGGCTGATTTGTGGAGAGTACAACTTATTCTCTGGAAAGTGTCTTGACCATAACATGAAGTAGTTGAAGTTATTCTTTTCTTTATTTTGAGCTAGCATTTGGAGTGAGTCTTGCTAGTTTATTCGCGAGCCTCCAAGTCTTTCTCTATGGCAATCTTAAACTCCACTTGTACCGTCGTGGTTTGTGGTCTCTGCCCCCATCAGGCTTTGCCCTTCTTTCCCTTCTTCTTGTTCCTAGAAGGAACCATGAGGACAGAGGATGAAGGCGTTCCCTTCTCACGAGACTGAGTCTGCTCAGTAGTCAAGAGCATGTTCAGTAACTCTGCTGGCGTACAGTCGATCTTGTTCATATTAAAATTAATAATGAAAGGATCGAAAGAGGCCGGGAGAGACTGCAGGATGATATCTACAACAAGCTCCTGATTGATGGTATGTCCCAGTTTCTCTAGAGCCTCCTTGTACCCAATCATCTTGAGTACGTGAGCTCCCACTGGACTCCCTTCAGCCAGTTTTCTCTGAAAGAAAAGTTTAGTCAAATTGTAGCGTTCAGTCCTTGCCTGAGCGGCATACAGCATCTTGAGGTTTGCTATAATTTCTATAGCTGACAAATCCTCATGCTGACGCTGCAGCTGTGGCGTCATAGACGCTAGCATAAGGCAAGCGACATCAATGCTATCATTGACGTGCTTTTCATAAGCTTCCCGAACCGCCCTTGCGGCATTCGGAGCGGGTTGAGGCGGTATAGCCGTCTCGAGGACATACAGTTTCCTCTCAGCCTTAAGAACAATCTTAAGGTGTCCGTACTAGTCTGAGAAGTTTGGCCCAGCAAACTTCTCGCTTTCCAGTAGGGATCGCACATTGAAGGCTGTGGTGTTCGTTGCTGCAGTAATCTACAACAATGCAAGAACAGCAAGGTCAGTATCAATGTTAGAATCAATTCAGGACTTAAGAATGATTCTTTTCTCACTATTTTATCTGACTGAAAAATCCAATAAAACAGTCCGAAAGAGTAAAACTCTTTTAGTGAGATGGGATCCAGATTTCATACTTGGTCTCCGCGTCCCACTCAGGCGAGATAAGATGCACAGAGAGTAAAAGCACTAATTTCTGGTAGGCAATCCCTGCCAATCGCCAACCCGTGCGATTCCCCTTCATCTGGGCAATCCAGCAGACTATGCCAACTGAGTTGGTACAACACAGTCTCTGATCCCACAGATGGCTGCCTCCATATAGCTACCATATGCTCAATATGTAGCCTACATGGTCAAGCTGACCCGACCTACTCCCTGGACCACCACGTGCTATGCTGAGCAACGAGAAGCAATAAATCCCTTCTCTGTAACACGCAGGTGTAATCACACACCGTCTGAAGATAGATGGGCGTGACATGGCCCCAACGATAGTCAGAACAGTGAGGTTTCGCGTCAGAAGGCTTACGTGCTTGATATTTAACGTTGGATTTTAACGGTCCTTTTATCTTCTTACTATCATTCAAAACTTATGGTGATGGCAGAAGAATAAATCATGCAGTTATAAAATTACTTAAACAGTAAATTAAAAGCATGATGATTTTATGTGGTAAAGGCCCATTAAGCCTAAGTAAGACCTTAATTAACTTAAGTCTTCACTTGAGCTTTTCTTGGGTCTTTTGCATTTTCTCTGGCCCAACCCGGGCCCAAGCGCCCACTGCAACTCAGGTGCGCCCACCAGGTAAAATGCGCCTGTCCTAGAGTCGAACCCTAGACCTCCCACTGGTGAAGCCACTTGCTGCATGCGCCTCTGCCAAGTGTGCTCTGTGCTCATGTCTGATTAAAATACAATTTAATCTATCTAGACATGATTGACACGCAGGTCAATTACACTTTATAAATTAATTAAAATGTGATGCGCAGATCACAATAATAATTTACAACTAATAATCCAGGCACGCAGGCCCCAGCACAGCACACATTAAATAGGGCAGCCCACATAAGATTAAATAAACACTCATCATGTTATACAAACATCATGTGATCCAATCAAGAAAATAAAATTTTTGAAAAACCTATTGACTTCAATTTTATTTCCTTATGTGCCCTACTACCTTACAACGGTCCATTAATAGGGATCCACTCATCAGACCTAGTCAGACCCACTTCCCTTGCATGCACCAAGTCCTAACTGACTTGAGTCGACCTAATGGTCAACCATGCATGCGCTGGGCTGAACGACCCTCATGAGTTCTGGCAAGCGGGTGTGACCCCGGGCCTAACTCATGAGCGTTCACTGGTTGTCTCAACCAGACATCGCTACACGCCTGTATGCAGTCGACCTATAGCCACCTCATGCTCGCGCATAGGTGCCATCTGGTCGACCCATCTAGGCTGTCAGATAGTCTGATCAGACTGTTGGGTCTAGACTCAAGTGATGACTTCAACCCTAATAACCCGTCTAAGTTTTTGAAGTAGGCGCTTAGATCTAATGATAGGCGCGCAAGTAAATGAGTTTTCACAAAAACTACAACATGCGCAAATGAAAAACATCATACATGCGCCAATGAAAAAACATAGATATTTAAACATGTAGTTCATGGCATGATGATGAACCTTAGAGCTAAGCATAAGCGCAAACATGGATCACACATTAATATCAAGCAATCATATGATCATATGAAAACCTCGCTCTGATACCAATTGAAAGTCCCTAAGGGGCGGGGTCGAAACCCTAATAGGCGCATATCAGAGGATTCTTAGCAGACGAATCTAGGGTTTCTAAGGATCGGTTTGCATATATCTATGATCAACTTGAATAGATCGATAAAGATTCTTACCAATGCCATTTCTGGATGGTGACTTGGAAGCAGAGAGTGATGCCGCTCTCCTCCAAAGCAGACGCACACAAGATGAGTCTCGGCTTCTTCTTGTTGCTCCTTGTGCTAGCAAGGCTCCAAGAGTCCTGATCGAATGAAAGGGAAGATGAGAAGAACTTTTGCATGGGCGAATCTCTTTCTCTTCCTTGGCGTGAGCCTTCTTCACAACGAGAGAGCAAGCGGCGATGAGAGAGCAGAGTACGAGCGAGAATAGAGCGACCCACTTCTAACGTGGAGGCGTGCACCATGTTTAGAAGTCATGCTATCCAAAAATAGCAAAAACTCAACGTGTTCAAGTCAAATGAACGATCGCAACATTCTCCTCTTTGAACCATGCGCTCAGTTGATGAGCCAGTTCAATTCATTTGGTTCAAAGACCAAAATAAACCAAGCCTTGATCCAGATCACATTAAACCAAAAGGCTCAAGATCTGACCATTCATCTCTTGATGCTCTTGATCTCACCAATCTAGCATCCAATCTCTCGATCGAAGCTTACCGATCTCAAGCCCTAATCAATCATACATGATCAGACCAGATCTCACTTACAATCAGAGATTAAATCCCTTTAAACTGAACCAAAATAATTCAGTCCACACGATCTGACATAAGTAAGCCATATCATCAAATTGTGCGACCCTAAGGGTTTCCTTTAAATGTCGGTAACAATAACTTACATTATCACGATCAGTGAGGGGTATCTAGCAACACATCACTGTCTCCCGATATAAAGGAAAGAGTCTTCCAAGACTACACCCAAACCACAGCACAAGTGTGAACTCAAGTCACTTGACATATGTGTTTCCTTTGCCACTGGATGTTCTTATTGGACAAGCGTGTCAAACCTGTAATTCCAATATGATGAGAATGATTAGATCAGATGAAACATAGTCATCTGGGTATGGCCATACGCTTTCTCTATCATCTCATACAGGGGGCCCCTATAGAACATCACACTCCTTCCAAGGAGACGGCAATCCTATATCTATCACTAGCGCCCTAACATGACTCATGCTCATTATCCAAGATAGTCTATAACCATTATGTTTCAAATGATATCGAACTACCTCAAAACAATGCCAATCATCATTTAGAAACACAAGTGATCTCAAGTCAGAGGAAATATGCCACTTGTTTGCATACAAGGATTATTCACATTGTGACAAGCAATTGAATATCCTAAGTAGGGTCTGTCCAGTACATCCAATGTACCCATGAGTCTACATCTTATTCCATGCTCGAAGCATCCTATAAGATTAGAACACATATTAGTCTCAATCATATCAAGGCTGTCTCATGTTCACCAAGATATCTCGACTAAGGACAATACTGCATGTCAGCCAAGCTGAACAGCATTGAGACATTATCCAGAAGTATACATATTGCAGCAGATAATGTAACAACCTGAATAACAACCATTGCCTTTATAAACATAGAGTTTATACATGATACTGATATAATCCCAAGGCCTCAAACATTAGCCTTAAGGGCATACCCCAACACTTCCAGCATGGAGGACGTAAGATCTGCCTGACCCCGGCTCCGCCTAAGGAGTTGGGGGCCTCCACTTCGAAGGGCTTAGTCTCACCTTCCCTCCCCGGACCATTGGCGCCTAAGCCGGTCACACTTGTCCGCCCTGGCTCCATCATGTCAGAGGCCCATGAGTCCGCGGTCATCTATACGCTCATGGTGCATGAGATCCCCCGCGAGCCTACGTCCCCTCTGGCTCCTTTGTCGGCCGAGGTCACCGCCCTTCTTGATGAGTTTTCTGACATTTCCCCGGTAGACCTCCCCGTTTGCCTCCCTCCGGATCGTGACATCCAGCACGTCATCGATCTCGTCCCCGGGGCATCTTTGCCCAATCTGCCCCACCATTGCCTCAACCCAACTGAGCACACGGAGCTCAAGCGGTAGGTCGACGACCTCCTGGCCAAGGGCTTCATCCGTGAAAGCCTTAGCCCTTGTGCCGTCCCGACCCCTCTCACCCCAAAGAAGGACGAATCCTGGTGGATGTGCATTGATTGCTGTGCAATCAGTCGCATCACGGTGAAGTACCGGTTCCCCATTCCCCGCTTAGACGACATGCTTGACCTCATTTCCGGTGCATGTTGGTTCACCAAGCTTGACCTCCGAAGCGGTTACGACCAGGTCCGCGTCTGTGAAGGCGACGAGTAGAAGACAGCCTTCAAGACGAAGGACGGCCTCTATGAGTGGCTAGTCATTGATGCAGCGGATGTGTAGGAGGGTTCCTTAAAGCAGTACTCTACAGTGGGGAACTATGATGCATAAATCCGAGAGAGGGTCTTGAGACGAGGGAGGAAGAAACACATGTGATCAGTGAAAACCCGCGGAGAAAACCGATGGAAATAACATAAGATGTGACTTGAGCAACACTCGGAGCGAAAAGAAACCACGAATCGGATTTCTATTGGAAAATACTCACCTCGGTCGCATAGCCAATTTTCTATTGCAAGCACACGTGCACAGGTTCCTCACGATGCTACAGTAACCGGTCGCTCTAGCTCACCAAGACGCAAATGCAGCGGAGTGAAAATGCAAAGGACCCGGCGTCCTAGCGGGGTTCGCTGGGTGTTTTGATTGAAAGCAGGAAATCAGCGTACAAAGGAGAAGCGAGGGAACTCTGGGCGAGCTCCTCGGATTTTTGCTCGACCTAAGGCCTCCGCTAAGAGAAGGCGCAAACTACAACGAAAACTGAAAACTAGCATAGCCCTCAGCCCTCTTTTATAGATCAACAGGGGAGGAGGGTCACATGAGAAACATGTGAGGTGGTTAGAGAAGCCAACCACCCCAAAACAAACTAAAGGAGGGTCAAGATGCCCTCTAACTACCCTAAAGTAGCATCTACCAACTATTCTATGACAAATTCCTAGTGGGGCACGAGGCATCGAGTGGAAGAGTCGTCTACGTGGTCAATGTCCGGACCCAAGTGGTGCTACACCATCTCCGAACAAGCTGCCATGAAGCAGCAGAATTTGCTGATGGTGGGCTGATTCTGGATGTTGTTGGCGGTGTCTTGTGCCGAGTTGAGAACTCGGTTGTTGTAGCGGTCGGTGGACTGGTCACGGTCAGTGGTCGGGTCTCAAGGCGGCCTTTAAGTGATGTGCACTGGATGAAGGGAAGTCGTTGAAGCCAGAGAAGCCACATTGTTGGAGTGGATGGGGCAAGTTGTAGCTGAAGAAGGGCTCATCACGCCCACAAAATGGTCCGGGGGATGCGAGGACCGTTGTGAGCGTCTAACGGGGTGGAAAACTACCTCATTTGGCTTCGATGAGCGTCGAGCGTCGCCCGAGGCATGCACGGCTGGGGCGTGCTCGACGACACGAGTGTGCTTGTCAGCGGCGGGTTGGCCCGAGGTGTGCACGGTTGGCGGCACGGCCGTGGCAATGGCCGTGTCGGTGTTCGCGTCTAAAGTCCACCGTGTCACAGCCGTGTCTGGGTGCACGGCCTAGCCGTGTCGGGGGCTGTAGGGCCTTGTTTGTGCTGGAATTTGGGCAGGCTTCTTCCTCCAGCCCTGGGGAATCTTCCCAAATGTCTCCCTGAGGGGATGGGCTCCCTTCATTGGCGTCTATGACTCCGTCAAGTATCTGTTGGGGTATGCCCTTAAGGCTAATGTTTGAGGCCTTGGGTTATTATCAGTTTCATGTATAAACTATGTTTATAAAGGCAATGGTTGTTATTCAGATTGTTGCATTATCTGCTGCTGTATGTATACTTCTGAATAATGTCTCAAAGATGTTCAGCTTAGCTGACATGCTGTATAGTCCTTAGTCAAGATATCTTGGTGAACATGAGACAGCCTTGATATGATTGAGACTAATATGTGTTCTAATCTTATAGGATGCTTCGAGCATGGAATAAGATGTAGACTCATAGGTGCATTGGATGTACTGGACTGACCCTACTTAGGATGTTCAGTTGTTTGTCACAATGTGAATAATCCTTGTATGCAAGCAAGTGGCATATTTCCTCTGACTTGAGATCACTTGTGTTTCTAAATGATGATTGGCATTGTCATGAGATAGTTCAATATCATTTGAAATATAATGGTTAAGGATTATCTTGGGTAATGGGCATGAGTCATGTTAGGGCACTAGTGATAGATATAGGATTGCCTCTCCTTGTTGGAGTGTGATGTTCTATAGGGGCCCCCTGGATGAGATGGTTGAGAAAGTGTATGGCCATACCCAGATGACTATGTTCATCTGATCTAACCATTCTCATCATGTTGGAGTTACAAGCTTGACACACTTGTCCAACGAGAACATCTAGTGGCAAAGGAAACATATATGTCAAGTGAATTGGATTCACAGTTGTGCTGTGGTTTGGGTGTAGTCTTGGAAGACTCTTTCCTTCATATTGGGAGACAGTGATGTGTTGCTAGATACCCCTCTCTAGTCGTGATAACGTAAGTTATCGTTACCGACATTGAAGGAAACCCTCAGGGTCGCACAATTTGATGACATGGCTTACTTATGTCAGATCGTGTGGACTGAATTGTTTTGGTCCAGTTTAAAGCAATTTAAACTCTGATTGGAAGTGAGATCTGGTCTGATCATATTTGATTGATTAGGGCTAGTGATCGGTAAGCTTCAATCGGGAGAATTGATGCTTGATCGATGAGATCAAGAGGATCAAGAGATGTGTGGTTAGATCTTGAGCCATCTGGTTCAAAGAGATCTAAACCATGGCTGGTTTGATTTGGTCTTTGAACCAAATAGAAATGAACCAAATGGAATAGAACCGGTTCACTTTGGTGAACGTATGGTTCGATTGAGAGATGAGTTTCGATGGTTACGTGGGAGTTAAAGTAAGAGTAAAACACTTACTATATTTGGAAGGCATGATTCCTTTTGGAAACCCCCCACGGTTTCGAACGTTGAGACGCTCTCTCTCTCGCCCCCTTCCTCTCGTGCGTGTCTTGCCTCCATGAAAGGGAAGAAGTTTCGCCAGCCAAAGGGGTGAACACATCTCCTCATACACGATCAGGATACCTTGGCGTTTTTCCTAGCACAAGGGACGCGCAAGGAAGCAAGTTCCATCACCTTGTGTGCGACTTCTTTGGAGGAGAGCCACTCGCCCTCTATCTTCTTCCAAGCCGCCACTCATGGCCATGGTAACATCTTCACTTGTTTTAA
Organism: Costus lasius; assembly: GCA_027563935.2. NCBI lineage: Eukaryota > Viridiplantae > Streptophyta > Magnoliopsida > Zingiberales > Costaceae > Costus > Costus lasius. Next base: position 89,665,997 of record CM050446.2, read on the forward strand.
GCAAGTTTTAATGTTGATCATATGATTAAGCCTTACGATCATGAAACCTAAAATTTCCACTGCCTATGAAAATTTTATATGCGCCTATGACCTAGGTTTCGCCACTTTCAATTGGTATCAGAGCTTGTTTTGGCTTCATGCATATGATTGCTTTTGTTGTGATCCATGTTTGTTATAAGCTTATGGTAGATCTACTACATGCAAAAATATAGTTCATGGTTTAGAACTACATGTATCTTGTTTTCTTCCAAGCTTGCGCATGTATGATGCTTGTTTGCGCATAGGGAGAAGTTTTTATCAAAAACTTATTGTCCTGCGCGCCCCTCACCTAGATCTCTATAAGCGTCTACTTTAAATTCTTAGACGGGTTGATAGGTTTGAAGTCGGCAGTCAAGTCTGGACCCAACAGCTTGATCAGACCATCTGACAGCCTAGATGGGTTGGTCAGATAGCACCTGTGCGCAAGCAATACAGGTGGCTATAGGCCGACTGCAGAAGGGCGTGTAGCGATGTCTAATTGAGGCGCTTGGTGAACGATCATGATTAAGGCCCGGGGTCACACCCGCTTGCCAGAAATCATGTGGGACGTTCAGCCCTTAAGGCATGCATAGTTGACCATAAGGTCGACGCAAGTCAGTTATGACTGGGTGCTTGCAAGGGCAGTGGGTCTGACTTGGTCTGATGAGTGGATACCTATTAATGGACCATTGTAAGGTAGTAGGGCACATAAGGAAATAAAATTGATGCCATGGGTTTTTCAAAAATTTTATTTTCTGTTTGGATCACATGTATGCTTTTTAACATGGTGAATGAGTGTCTATTTAATCTTATGTGGGCTGCCCTTTTATTTGTGTGCTGTGCTGGGGCCTGCGTGCCTGGAATTAATTTTATAAATTTTATTGTGATCTGCGAATCACATTTCAATTTATGAAAAATGTATAATTGACCTGCGTGTCAAACCATGTCTAGATAGATTAAAATGTAATTTGATTAGACATGAGCACAGAGCACACATGGCAGAGGCGCTTGCAGCAAGTGGCTTCACCAGGTGGGAGGTCTAGAGTTCGACTCTAGAACAGGCGCAACCAGTCTGGTGGGCGCATGCATTTGGACTGCAGAGGGCGCTTGGGCCCGGGCTGGGCCAGATGAAGTGAAAGAGACCCATAAAGAGCTCAAGTGAAGACTTGTGTAAAACTAGGGTTTTTACTTAGGCTTAATGGGCATTTACCACATAAGATAATTGTGCTTTCAATTTACTGTTTTAAGTAACATTAGCACATGCATGATTTATTCTTTTGCTATCACCATAGATATTGCATGATAGTAAGAAGATTAAATGGACCATTAAAATCCAACGTAAAATATCAAGCTCGATAGCCTTCTGACGCGAAACCTCGCTGTTCTGACTATCGTTGGGGCCGTGTTGTACCCACTCAGTGGGCACGCCCAGCTATCTTCAGACGGTGTGTGATTACACCTACATGCTACAGAGAAGGGATTTATCGCTTCTCGTTGCTCAGCATAGCACATGGTGGTCCAGAGAGTAGGTCAGGTCAGCTTGACCATATAGGCTACATATTGAGCATATGTTAGCTATATGGAGGCAGCCATCTGTGGAATCAGAGACTGTGTTGTACCAACTCAGTTGGCACAGTCTGCTGGATTGCCTAGATGAAGGGGAATCGCACGGGTTGGCGATTGGTATGGATAGCCTACCAGTGATTAGTACTTGAACTCTCTGTGTATCTTATCTCGCCTGAGCGGGACGCGGAGACCAAGTATGAAATCTGGATCCCATCTCACTAAAAGAGTTTCACTCTTTCGGACTGTTTTATTGGATTTTTCAGTCAGATAAATTAGTGAGAAAAGAATCACTCTTAAGTCCTGGATTGATTCTAACATGGATACTGACCTTGTTGTTCTTGCTATGTTGTAGATTTCTGCAGCAACGAACACCACAGGGCTCAATTTGCGATCTATACTGGAAAGGGAGAAGTTTGCTGGGCCAAACTTCTCAGACTGGTACAGACAGCTTAAGATTGTTCTTAAGGCTGAGAGGAAACTGTATGTCCTTGAGACGGCAATACCGCCTCAACCCGCTGCGAACGCCGCAAGGGCGGTTCGGGATGCTTATGAGAAGCACGTCAGTGATAGTACTGATGTCGCTTGCCTTATGCTTGCGTCAATGACGCCAGAGCTCCAGCGTCAGCATGAGGATTTGTCTGCTATTGATATTATAGCAAATCTCAAGATGCTGTATGCTGCACAGGCAAGGACAGAATGCTATAACTTGACAAAACTTTTCTTTCAGAGCAAACTGACTGAAGGGAGTCCAGTCGGAGCTCACGTACTCAAGATGATTGGGTACAAGGAGGCTCTAGAGAAACTGGGACACACCATCAATCAGGAACTTGTTGTAGATATTATCCTGCAGTCTCTCCCGGCCTCTTTCGATCCGTTCATCATTAATTTTAATATGAACAAGATCGACTGTACTCCGGCAGAGTTACTGAATATGCTCTGCACCACAGAGCAGACTCTTGAGAAGGGAAAGCCTTCATCCTCTGTGTTGATGATTCCTTCAAGGAATAAGAAGAAGGGGAAGAAGGGCAAAACCCCTATTAAGAGCTACAACAAGGCTTTGAAACAAAAGATGAAGCGGTCAAAGGATAACAGATGTTTCCATTGTGGCCAGCTGGGTCACTGGAAGAAGGACTGTAAAGCGCTCCAAGGAGAGAAGAAGGGAAGCAAGCCTTTCACTTCTGGCTCAGGTATTTACGTGACTGAAGTCATGGTAGCTTCTTCTATTTCATGGGTGTTGGACACTGCATGTGGAGTTCACATTTGTTCAAATGTACAGGAACTCAAGAGAAGAAGACAGGTGGAATAGCATGAGGTGGACCTACGAGTTGGAAACGGGGCACGGGTTGCTGCTGTTGCTGTAGGAGAATATCACATCTCTTTACCATCTGGTCTTGTATTAGAACTTGACAATTGTTATTTTGTACCGAGCATAACCAAGAATATTATCTCTATTCCTGCTCTTGTCAGGAAAGGTTTTTCTTTTGAATGCAAAACTTTAAAGTGTTGTATTTCATATGATAATATTGTTTATGCTACTGGGTCGATTAACAATGGGTTATTCATGTTGGACATGGAATGTTCTGTACAACAAATTGATAATAAGAAAGCCAAGTATGCTGATGACAGCACCTTGCTATGGCATAGTCGTTTAGGCCATATTAACAAGAAGCGCATTAAGCGGTTGCATGACCATGGACTGCTGGGATCATTCTCCTATAAGGAGCTTGATACATGCAAAGCTTGTTTAATGGGTAAAATGACGAAGACTCCTTTTTCTAATAAAGGTCAAAGGGCTTCAGGTTTACTTGACCTTATTCACAGTGATGTGTGTGGGCCATTTAGTAAACATGCCAGAGGTGGCTATTTATACTTCATTACTTTTACTGATGATTTCAGTAGGTATGGCTATGTCTATCTTATGAGAAATAAGAGTGAATCTTTTGACAAGTTCAAAGAGTTCAAAAATGAAGTACAAAATCAGTTAGGCCGAAATATCAAGGCACTTCGATCAGATCGAGGTGGAGAATACTTGAGTCATGAGTTTACTGACTATTTGAAGGAGTGTGGGATTATCTCATAGCTCACTCCGCCAGGAACACCGCAATGGAATGGTGTGTCCGAGAGGAGAAATAGAACCTTATTGGATATGGTTCGTTCTATGATGAGTCAGGCTAGTTTACCTTACTCCTTTTGGGGATTTGCACTGGAAACAGCTGCAAAGGTACTAAACCTAGTGCCATCCAAGGCCGTTTCAAAGACACCATTTGAGTTATGGTATGGGAAACAGCCAAGCTTGACATTTATGAAAATCTGGGGTTGCGAGGCCTATGTCAAAAAGTTCGCCTCTGGGAAACTGGAGAGCAGATCTTATAAATGTATCTTTGTCGGTTACCCTAAAGAAACTAAGGGTTATTATTTCTATGATCCCAAAGAGAACAAATTATTTGTTGCTCGAACGGCTATTTTTCTTGAGAAGGAATTTCTTCTGCAAGAGGCCAGTGGGAGGGAAATAAAGTTGGATGAAAATCCAGAAGAGGGACAAAGTAGTCAAGCTCAGTTGGATGAGCCTGAGCCAATAGATCAGGTTGATGTTCAACCTGAGGCTCAGATATCACGGGAACCGCGTAGATCGGGAAGGATCCGTCGTCAGCCTGAGCGCTATGACGGAGTCTACATCATTAATGATGAACCCCTCACTTATGCGGATGTGGTCAGTGGACCAGAGTCAGCGAGATGGCTTGAAGCTATGCGAGCCGAGATGGACTCCATGTCAGATAACCAAGTCTGGGATTTGGTTGATCCGCCTCCGGGAGTAATTCCTATAGGTTGTAAGTGGATCTTCAAGGAGAAGAAAGACATGGATGGTAACGTGGTTACCTATAAGGGCAGGCTAGTTGCAAAAGGTTTCAAACAAATCTACGGAATAGATTATGATGAAACTTTCTCTCCTGTAGCCATGTTCAAGTCCATTCGAATTATTCTCGCGATAGCAGCATATTATGATTATGAGATCTGGCAAATGGATGTGAAGACCGCTTTCCTTAATGGAAAACTGGAAGAGGATGTGTATATGACACAGCCTGAAGGTTTCATCAATCCATTAGAACGTCATAAAATATGCAAATTAAAGAAGTCCATTTATGGACTTAAACAAGCATCGAGAAGCTGGAATATTCGTTTTGATGAATCAGTTTGTGAATTTGGTTTCATCAAAAATGAAGATGACCCGTGTGTATATAAGAGGTTTAGTGGGAGCATGATTACTTTCCTAGTCCTCTACGTCGATGATATCTTGATCATTGGAAACGATATTCCTGAACTGCATGCAGTCAAAGCATGGTTAAGAAAATGTTTCCAGATGAAAGATTTGGGAGAAGCAGCCTATGTACTAGGCGTGAAGATCTATAGAGATAGATCTAATAGGCTTCTCGGGCTGTGCCAGAGTACTTACATCAATAAAGTCCTGGAGAGATTCAATTTAGAAAATTCTAAAAGAGGATATCTTCCAGTCAGACATGGTCTGAATCTTTCAAAGAGCCAGTGTCCTCAAACACAATCTGAGAAAGATGAAATGGACAATACGCCTTATGCTTCGGCTATTGGGTCCATCATGTATGCGATGTTGTGTACTCGCCCAGATGTCGCTTATGGGTTAAGCGTGACCAGTCGATTCCAAAGTAATCCAGGGAAGGCACACTGGATTGCAGTCAAGAACATTTTGAAATATCTTCGGAGGACCAAAGATATGTTCTTGATTTATGGAGGTCAAGAAGAACTCAGTATTGAAGGATATACTGACGCTTCGTTCCAATCTGACCAAGATGATTTCCGATCGCAATCAGGCTATATTTTTAGCTTGAATGGAGGAGCAGTGGTGTGGAAAAGTTTCAAACAATCAATTGTTGCTGATTCCACAACAGAAGCCGAGTATGTTGCAGCCTCGGAAGCATCCTAGGAGGCAGTGTGGATTCGTAAGTTCGTTCAAGAACTTGGTGTTGTTCCTTCGAGTGCAGATCCATTGGTTATCTTCTGTGATAACACTGGAGCGATAGCACAAGCAAAGGAACCACGGTCACACCAGAAGTCCAAGCACATACAGAGAAGGTTTCATTTGATCCGTGAGATCATAGATCGAGGAGAGATCAAGATGTGCAAGGTTCATACAGATGACAATCTAGCTGACCCGCTTACAAAGCCTCTGGCACAGCAGAAGCATGTGAAGCACTGTAATAATATGGGTTTGAGATTACTCAACCATTAGTTTAAGTGCAAGTGGGAGATTGTTGGGGTATGCCCTTAAGGCTAATGTTTGAGGCCTTGGGTTATTATCAGTTTCATGTATAAACTATGTTTATAAAGGCAATGGTTGTTATTCAAATTGTTGCATTATCTGCTGCTGTATGTATACTTCTGAATAATGTCTCAAAGATGTTCAGCTTAGCTGACATGCTGTAGAGTCCTTAGTCGAGATATCTTGGTGAACATGAGACAGCCTTGATATGATTGAGACTAATATGTGTTCTAATCTTATAGGATGCTTCGAGCATGGAATAAGATGTAGACTCATAGGTGCATTGGATGTACTGGACTGACCCTACTTAGGATGTTCAGTTGTTTGTCACAATGTGAATAATCCTTGTATGCAAGCAAGTGGCATATTTCCTCTGACTTGAGATCACTTGTGTTTCTAAATGATGATTGGCATTGTCTTGAGATAGTTCAATATCATTTGAAATATAATGGTTAAGGATTATCTTGGGTAATGGGCATGAGTCATGTTAGGGCACTAGTGATAGATATAGGATTGCCTCTCCTTGTTGGAGTGTGATGTTCTATAGGGGCCCCCTGGATGAGATGGTTGAGAAAGTGTATGGCCATACCCAGATGACTATGTTCATCTGATCTAACCATTCTCATCATGTTGGAGTTACAAGCTTGACACACTTGTCCAATGAGAACATCTAGTGGCAAAGGAAACATATATGTCAAGTGAATTGGATTCACAGTTGTGCTGTGGTTTGGGTGTAGTCTTGGAAGACTCTTTCCTTCATATTGGGAGACAGTGATGTGTTGCTAGATACCCCTCTCTGGTCGTGATAACGTAAGTTATCGTTACCGACATTGAAGGAAACCCTCAGGGTCGCACAATTTGATGATATGGCTTACTTATGTCAGATCGTGTGAACTGAATTGTTTTGGTCCAGTTTAAAGCAATTTAAACTCTGATTGGAAGTGAGATCTGGTCTGATCATGTTTGATTGATTAGGGCTAGTGATCGGTAAGCTTCGATCGGGAGAATTGATGCTTGATCGATGAGATCAAGAGGATCAAGAGATGTGTGGTTAGATCTTGAGCCATCTGGTTCAAAGAGATCTAAACCATGGCTGGTTTGATTTGGTCTTTGAACCAAATAGAAATGAACCAAATGGAATAGAACCGGTTCACTTTGGTGAACGTATGGTTCGATTGAGAGATGAGTTTCGATGGTTACGTGGGAGTTAAAGTAAGAGTAAAACACTTACTATATTTGGAAGGCATGATTCCTTTTGGAAACCCCCCACGGTTTCGAACGTTGAGACGCTCTCTCTCTCACCCCCTTCCTCTCGTGCGTGTCTTGCCTCCACGAAAGGGAAGAAGTTTCGCCAGCCAAAGGGGTGAACACATCTCCTCATACACGATCAGGATACCTTGGCGTTTTTGCTAGCACAAGGGACGCGCAAGGAAGCAAGTTCCATCACCTTGTGTGCGACTTCTTTGGAGGAGAGCCACTCGCCCTCTATCGTCTTCCAAGCCGCCACTCATGGCCATGGTAACATCTTCACTTGTTTTAAGCAAGTTTTAATGTTGATCATATGATTAAGCCATACGATCATGAAACCTAAAATTTTCGCTGCCTATGAAAATTTTATATGCGCCTATGACCTAGGTTTCGCCACTTTCAGTATCCTGGGTGGGGGGTGAAAGTCCCCACATGAAGAGGGGGGGGGGCGAAACCCTAATAGGCGCATATGGAGGTTTACATGCAGCGGAAGGGGTTTCTAGGGATCGAATGCATGATATATGATCAACTTTATAAATTAACCAAAATAGAATGGTAGCGACTCATACCATGGCCATCGCTTAGATGGTGTCTAGGAAGAAGAGAGAACGATGGGGTTCTCCTCCAAAGCGCCACACACAAGACGATTGATGGCTTGCTCCTTGGATGCTCCTTGTGCTAGCAAGGTTCTCCAAGTGACCTTGTCGTGTGAGAAGGGATGAAGAAGAAGAGATCCTCACTTGGCGATTCTTCCTTGTCGTCAAAACTCTTCCACGAGAATGCCCCCAAGCAGACACACGAGAAGAGAGGGGCGACAACAACAGGCGTGAAGAGGTGAGGCGTGGTCACGTATGTGATCATGCTTTCTAAAAATAGAAAGCCACTCCTCAACATGCGATCAAGGGTTTATCCCAATCGCATATTTCTCTTAACTTGAACCGTGCGCTCACATAATGAGCTGGTTCAATTTTGGTTTGGTTCAAAGACCAATTGTCCCAAGCGATTTGGTCTAGATCATATTAAACCCTAAAGGTTCAAGATCTAACCGTTCATCTCATGATGCTCCTGATCTCACTGATCTAGCATCCATTCTCTCGATCGAAGCTTACCGATCTCAAGCCCTAATCAATCAAACATGATTAGACCAGATCTCACTCACAATCAGAGATTAAATCCCCTTAAACTGAACCCAAACAATTCAGTCCACACGATCTGACTTAAGTAAGCCATATCATCAAATTGTGCGACCCTAAGGGTTTCCTTTAACTGTCGGTAACGATAACTTACGTCATCACGATCAGTGAGGGGTATCTAGCAACACATCACTGTCTCCCGATATAAAGGAAAGAGTCTTCCAAGACTACACCCAAAACACAGCACAAGTGTGAATCCAGCTCACAAGGCATACATATTTCCTTTGCCACTGGATGTTCTTATTAGACAAGCGTGTCAAGCCTGTAGCTCCAATATGATGAGCATGATTAGATCAGATGAACATAGTCACCTGGGTATGGCCATACACTTTCTCAATCATCTCATCCAGGGGGCCCCTTTAGAACATCACACTCCTTAAACAAGGAGACGGCAATCCTATATCTATCACTAGTGTCCTAACCTGACTCATGATCATTATCCAAGATAGTCTATAACCATTATGTTTCAAATGATATTGAACTATCTCAAAACAATGACAATCATCATTTAGAAACACAAGTGATCTCAAGTCAGAGGACATGTGCCACTTGTTGCAATCAAGGATTATTCACATTGTGACAAGCAATTGAATATCCTAGTAGGGTCTGTCCAGTACATCCAATGTACCCATGAGTCTACATCTTATTCCATGCTCGAAGCATCCTATAAGATTAGAACACATATTAGTCTCAATCATATCAAGGCTGTCTCATGTTCACCAAGATATTTCGACTAAGGACAGAACAGCATGTCAGCCAAGCTGTACAGCTTTGAGACATTATTCAGAAGCACACTTATTGCAGCAGACAATGTAACCAACTGAATAACAACCATTGCCTTTATAAACATAAGAGTTTATACATGATACTGTTACAATCCCAAGGCCTCAAACATTAGCCTTAAGGGCATACCCCATAAAATCTCCCACTTGCACTTAATCTAATGGTTGAGAAACCTCAAACCCATATTATTACAGTGCTTCTCATGCTTTTGCTGCGCCAGAGGCTTGGTAAGCGGGTCAGCCAGATTGTCATCTGTATGAACCTTGCAGACTTTGATCTCGCCTCGATCAATGATCTCCCGGATCAAATGAAACCGTCTCTGTATGTGCTTGGACTTCTGGTGCGACCGTGGTTCCTTTGCTTGTGCGATTGCTCCAGTGTTATCACAGAAGATAACCAAAGGATCTGCACTCGAAGGAACGACACCAAGTTCCTGAATGAACTTGCGAATCCACACTGCCTCCTTGGATGCTTCCGAGGCTGCAACATACTCGGCTTCTGTTGTGGAATCAGCAACGATAGACTGTTTGAAACTCTTCCACACCACTGCTCCACCATTCAAGCTAAACACATAGCCTGATTGCGATTGGAAATCATCCTGGTCAGATTGGAACGAAGCGTCAGTATATCCTTCAATACTGAGTTCTTCCTGACCTCCATATACCAAGAACATATCTTTGGTCCTCCGCAGATATTTTAAAATGTTCTTGACTGCAATCCAGTGCGCCTGACCTGGATTACTTTGGAATCGACTGGTCACGCTTAACCCATAAGCGACGTCTGGGCGAGTACACAACATCGCATACATAATGGACCCAATAGCCGAAGCATAAGGCGTATTGTCCATTTCATCTTTCTCAGTCTGTGTTTGTGGACACTGACTCTTTTAAAGATTCAGACCATGTCTGACTGGAAGATATCCTCTTTTAGAATTCTCTAAATGAAATCTCTCCAGGACTTTATCGATGTAAGTACTCTGGCACAGCCCGAGAAGCCTCTTAGATCTGTCCCTGTAGATCTTCACACCTAATACATAGGCTGCTTCTCCCAAATCATTCATCTGAAAACATTTCCTTAACCATGCCTTAACCGCATGCATTTCAGGAATATCGTTTCCAATGATCAAGATGTCATCGAGGTAGAGGACTAGGAAAGTAATCACGCTCCCACTAAACCTCTTATATACACACGGGTCATCCTCGTTCTTGATGAAACCAAAATCACTGATTGATTCATCAAAACGAATATTCCAGCTTCTTGATGCTTGTTTAAGTCCATAAATGGACTTCTTTAACTTGCATATTTTATGACGATCTGATGGATTAGTGAAACCTTCAGGTTGTGTCATATACACATCCTCATCCAGTTTTCCATTAAGGAAAGCCGTCTTCACATCCATTTGCCAGATCTCATAATCATAATATGCTGCTATCGCGAAAAGAATCCGAATAGACTTGAACATGGCCATAGGAGAGAAAGTTTCATCATAATCTATCCTGTAGATTTGTTTGAAACATTTCGCAACTAGCCTGCCTTTATAGGTAACCACGTTACCATCCATGTCAATCTTCTTCTTGAAGATCCATTTACAGCCTATAGGGATCACTCCCGGAGGCGGATCAACCAAATCCCAAACTTGGTTATCTGACATGGAGTCCATCTCGGCTCGCATAGCTTCAAGCCATCTAGCTGAGTCCGGTCCACTGACCGCATCCGCATAAGTGAGGGGTTCATCATGATCAATGATGTAGACTCCGTCATAGCGCTCAGGCTTTCGACGGATCTTTCCCGATCTTCGCGGTTCCCGTGATATCTAAGCCTCAGGTTGTTCAATAACATATTCTATCGGCTCATGCTCATCCAACTGTGCTTGACTACTTTGTCCTTCCTCTGGATTCTCATCCAGCTTTATTTCTCTCCCACTGGCCTCTTGCAGAAGAAACTCTTTCTCAAGAAAAATGGCCGTCCGAGCAACAAAAACCTTGTTCTCCTTGGGATCGTAGAAATAATAACCCTTAGTTTCCTTAGGGTAACCGACAAAGATACATTTCTCAGATCTGCTCTCTAGTTTCCCAGAGGCGAGCTTTTTGACATAAGCCTCGCAACCCCAGATCTTGATAAACGTCAAGCTTGGCTATTTCCCATACCATAACTCATATGGAGTCTTTGAAACTGCCTTGGATGGGACTCGGTTTAGTACTTTTGCAGCTGTTTCCAGTGCAAATCCCCAAAAGGAGTAAGATAGTGTAGCTTGACTCATCATAGAACGAACCATATCCAATAAGGTTCTGTTCCTCCTCTCAGACACACCATTCCATTGCGGTGTTCCTGGTGGAGTGAGCTGTGAGATAATCCCACACTCCTTCAGATAGTCAGTAAACTCTCGACTTAGGTATTCTCCACCTCGATCAGAATGAAGTGCCTTGATATTTCGGCCTAGCTGATTCTGTACTTCATTTTTGAACTCTTTGAACTTGTCAAAAGATTCACTTTTATGTCTCATAAGATAGACATACCCATATCTACTGAAATCATCAGTAAAGGTAATGAAGTATTGATAGCCACCTCTGGCATGTTTACTAAATGGCCCACACACATCACTGTGTATAAGGTCAAGTAAACCTGAAGCCCTTTGACCTTTATTAGGAAAAGGAGACTTCGTCATTTTGCCTATTAAACAAGCTTTGCATGTATCAATCTCCTCATAGGAGAATGATCCCAGCAGTCCATGGTCATGCAACCGCTTAATGCGCTTCTTGTTAATATGGCCTAAACGACTATGCCATAGCAAGGTGCTGTCATCAGCATACTTGGCTTTCTTATTATCAATATTTTGTATAGAACATTCCATGTCCAACATGAATAACCCATTGTTAATTGATCCAGTAGCATAAACAATATTATCAAGAGAAAGAACACACTTTGAAATATTGCATTCAAAGGAAAATCCTTTCCTGACAAGAGCAGGAATGGAGATAATATTCTTGGTAATGCTAGGTACAAAATAACAATTATGTAGTTCCAATACAAGTCCAGATGGTAATGAGATGTAATATTCTCCTACAGCAACAGCAGCAACCCGTGCCCCGTTTCCAACTCGTAGGTCCACCTCATGCTGTCCCACCTGTCTTCTTCTCTTGAGTTCCTGTACATTTGAACAAATGTGAACTCCACATGCAGTGTCCAACACCCATGATATAGAAGAAGAGGATATCATGACTTCAGTCACAAAAATACCTGAGCCAGAAGCGATGCTTCCCTTCTTATCTCCTTGGAGCACTTTACAGTCCTTTTTCCAGTGACCCAGCTGGCCACAATGGAAACATCTGTATTCCTTCAACCGCTTAACCTTCTGCTTCAGAGCCTTGTTGTAGTTCTTGACTGGGGCTTTGCCCTTCTTCCCCTTCTTCTTGTTCCTGGAAGGAAACATTAAGACAGAGGTTGAAGGCTTTCCCTTCAGAGTCTCCTCAGTAGTCAAGAGCATATTCAGCAATTCTGCCGGAGTACAGTCGATTTTGTTCATATTAAAGTTAATGATGAACGCATCGAAAGAGGGCGGTAGAGACTGCAGAATAATATCTACAGCAAGCTCCTGATTGATGGTATGTCCCAGTTTCTCTAGAGCCTCCTTGTGCCCAATCATCTTGATCACGTGAGCTCCCACTGGACTCCCTTCAGCCAGTTTGCTCTGAAAGAACAGCTTGGTCAAGTTATAGCGCTCAGTCCTCGCCTGTGCAGCATACAGCATCTTGAGGTTTGCTATCATTTCTATAGCAGACATATCCTCATGCTGACGCTGCAGCGGTGGCGTCATAGACGCTAGCATCAGGCAAGCGACATCAATGCTATCATTGACATGCTTTTCATAGGCATCCCAAACCGCCCTTGCGGCGTTCGGAGCGGGTTGAGGCGGTATTGCCGTCTCGAGGACATATAGTTTCCTCTCTGCCTTAAGAACAATCTTAAGGTGTCCGAACCAGTCTGAGAAGTTTGGCCCAGCAAACTTCTCCCTTTCCAGTAGGGATCGCACATTGAAGCTCATGGTGTTCGTTGCTGCAGGAATCTACAACAATGCAAGAACAGCAAGGTCAGTATCAATGTTAATAATCAATTCAGGACTTAAGAATGATTCTTTTTCTCACTATTTTATCTGGCTGAAAAATCCAGCAAAACAGCCCGAAAGAGTAAGACTCTTTTAGTGAGATGGGAACCGGATTTCATACTTGGTCTCCGCGTCCCGCTCAGGCGAGATAAGTTGCACAGAGAGTACAAGCACTAGTTTCTGGTGAAGAGTCCCCTTCGAGGGGGAGCGCAAGCTGATGAAAAACCCTAATTCAGGGGGCGCATGCATTTTGCTAGGGTTTCATCAAGACAATCGCTTATATGCTCATATAATCAACTTAGATCTATTGATTGGATCAAGAAGGAGATTCATACCAACGCCATTGCCTTGGAGGTCGGCTTGGAAGAAGAGAGCAACTTAGATCTCCTCCAAAAGTTCACACACAAGATGAAGAGCGCTTACTTCCTTGGCGTCCCTTGTGCTAGCAAGGCACCCAAGCTTTCTTGTCGAATGGAAGGGGATGATGAGAGATCAAGCTTGGCCGAGAGCTCCACACCTTCGTCCACCACTTCTCTCACACGCAAAAATTGCAAGAAGCCAAGTGAAGTTCGATCAGCCCCCATTTACCACATGGAGGCGTTTTGGTTTTCAACATAGAAAACCGCCATCCACAAATGGTAAGTGTTTATGGCTCATGCGCTCACTCCAAGTGAACGCTCGAAACTTCTCACTAATTGAACCAAACGTTCACATAGTGAACCGGTTCTATTAGATTTGGTTCAAGATCTCAATTAAGCCAAGCCACTTGGTATAGACCACATTGAACCCTAAGGCTCAAGATCTAACCGTTCATCTCCTGATGCTCCTGATCTCACCGATCTAGCATCATCTCTCTCGATCGAAGCTTACCGATCTCAAGCCCTAATCAATCAAACATGATCAGACCAGATCTCACTTACAATCAGAGATTAAACCCCTTTAAACTGAACCCAAACAATTCAGTCCACACGATCTGACTCAAGTAAGCCATATCATCAAATTGTGCGACCCTGAGGGTTTCCTTTAAATGTCGGTAACGATAACTCACGTTATCACGATCAGTGAGGGGTATCTAGCAACACATCACTGTCTCCCGATATAAAGGAAAGAGTCTTCCAAGACTACACCCAAACCACAGCACAAGTGTGAATCTATTCACAAGGCATGCATGTATCCTTTGCCACTGGATGTTCTTATTGGACAAGCGTGTCAAGCCTGTAGCTCCAATATGATGAGCATGATTAGATCAGATGCACATAGTCACCTGGGTATGGCCATACACTTTCTCAATCATCTCATCTAGGGGGCCCCTATAGAACACCACACTCCTTCAACAAGGAGACGGCAATCCTCTATCTATCACTAGTGCCCTAACCTGACTCATGATCATTATCCAAGATAGTCTATAACCATTATGTTTCAAATGATATTGAACTACCTCAAAACAATGACAATCATCATTTAGAAACACAAGTGATCTCAAGTCAGAGGACATGTGCCACTTGTTGCAATCAAGGATCATTCACATTGTGACAAGCAATTGAATATCCTAGTAGGGTCTGTCCAGTACATCCAATGTACCCATGAGTCTACATCTTATTCCATGCTCGAAGCATCCTATAAGATTGGAACACATATTAGTCTCAAGCATATCAAGGCTGTCTCATGTTCACCAAGATATCTCGACTAAGGACATATAGCATGTCAGCCTAGCTGAACAGCTCTGAGACATTATTCAGAAGTACACTTATTACAGCAGACAAGGTAACAAACTGAATAACAACCATGCCTTTATAAACATAAGAGTTTATTACATGATACTGTTTCAATCCCAAGGCCTCAAACATTAGCCTTAAGGGCATACCCCAACATCTGGTAGGCTATCCCAGCCAATCGCCAACCCGTGCGATTCCCCTTCATCTGGGCAATCCAGCAGACTGTGCCAACTGAGTTGGTACAACACAGTCTCTGATCCCACAGATGGCTGCCTCCATGTGCTACCATATGCACCACATATGTAGCCTACATGGTCAAGCTGACCCGACCTACTCCCTGGACCACCACGTGCTATGCTGAGCAACGAGAAGCGATAAATCCCTTCCCTGTAACACGCAGGTGTAATCCCGCACCGTCTGAAGATAGATGGACGTGCCCACTGAGTGGGTACAACACGGCTCCAACGATAGTCAGAACAGTGAGGTTTCGCGTCAGAAGGCTTACGAGCTTGATATTTAACGTTGGATTTTAACGGTCTTTTATCTTCTTAACTATCATACAAACCCTATGGTGATAGCAGAAGATAAACATCATGCAATTCTAATTATAAAAACAATAAGTAGAAAGCATGCTGATCTTATGTGGTAAAAGCCCATTAACCCTAAGTAAGACCTTAATTAACTTAAGTCTTCACTTGAGCTCTTCATGGGTCTTTGCTCCTCATCTGGCCCAAACCAGGGCCCAAGCGCCCACTGCAGCTCAGGTGCGCCCACCAGGTAAATGCGCCTGTCCTAGGGTCGAACCCTAGACCTCCCACCTGGTCAAGCCACTGCTGCATGCGCCTCTGCCATGTGTGCTCTATGCTCTTGTCTGATCAAATTACAAATTAATCTATCTAGACAAGATTGACACGCAGGTCAATTACACTTTATAAATTAAATAACATGTGATTCGCAGATCACAATAAAAATTAATTTACAAGTTAATTCCAGGCACGCAGGCCCCAGCACAGCACACATTAATCGGGCAGCCCACATAAGAGTAAATAAACAGGCATATGGTATTCAATCAACATGTGATCCATTTAAGAAAATAAAATATTTCAAAAACCCATTGGCATCTATTTTAATTTCCTTATGTGCCCTACTACCTTACAACGGTCCATTACTAGGGATCCACTCATCAGACCTAGTCAGATCCACTGCCCTTGCATGCACCAAGTCCTAACTGACTTGAGTCGACCAAATAGTCAACTATGCATGCGTCAAGGGCTGAACGACCACAATGAGGTCTGGCAAGCGGGTGTGACCCCGGGCCTAACCCATGTGTGTTCATCAATTGTCTCAATCAGACATCGCTACACGCCTGTCCGCAGTCGACCAATAGCAACCTCGTGCTTGCGCACAGGTGCTATCTGGTCAACCCATCTAGGCTGTCAGATAGTCTGATAGACTGGTTGGATCTAGACTCGACTGTGACTTCAACCCTAATAACCCGTCTAAGGGTTTAAAGCAGGCGCCACTTAGATCTAATGGTAAGCGCGCAAGTTATTTTGTTTTACCGAAAAACATTGAACAACATGATGAAGCATGCGCCACCATGAAAATACAACATGTAAGTTTCGCATGTCACATATAGATCTATCTAAGTTGCGCTAACATGGATCACACAAGCATCAAGCAACCATAAAAACATGCATAAACCTGCCTCTGATACCAATTGAAAGTCCCCACATGAAGGGGGGGGGGGCGAAACCCTAATAGGCGCATATGGAGGTTTACATGCAGCGGAAGGGGTTTCTAGGGATCGAATGCATGATATATGATCAACTTTATAAATTAACCGAAATAGAATGGTAGCGACTCATACCATGGCCATCGCTTAGATGGTGTCTAGGAAGAAGAGAGAACGATGGGGTTCTCCTCCAAAGCGCCACACACAAGATGATTGATGGCTTGCTCCTTGGATGCTCCTTGTGCTAGCAAGGTTCTCCAAGTGACCTTGTCGTGTGAGAAGGGATGAAGAAGAAGAGATCCTCACTTGGCGATTCTTCCTTGTCGTCAAAACTCTTCCACGAGAATGCCCCCAAGCAGACACACGAGAAGAGAGGGGCGACAACAACAGGCGTGAAGAGGTGAGGCGTGGTCACGTATGTGATCATGCTTTCTAAAAATAGAAAGCCACTCCTCAACATGCGATCAAGGGTTTATCCCAATCACATATTTCTCTTAACTTGAACCGTGCGCTCACATAATGAGCTGGTTCAATTTTGGTTTGGTTCAAAGACCAATTGTCCCAAGCGATTTGGTCTAGATCATATTAAACCCTAAAGGTTCAAGATCTAACCGTTCATCTCATGATGCTCTTGATCTCACTGATCTAGCATCCATTCTCTCGATCGAAGCTTACCGATCTCAAGCCCTAATCAATCAAACATGATTAGACCAGATCTCACTCACAATCAAAGATTAAATCCCCTTAAACTGAACCCAAACAATTCAGTCCACACGATCTGACTTAAGTAAGCCATATCATCAAATTGTGCGACCCTAAGGGTTTCCTTTAACTGTCGGTAACGATAACTTACGTCATCACGATCAGTGAGGGGTATCTAGAAACACATCACTGTCTCCCGATATAAAGGAAAGAGTCTTCCAAGACTACACCCAAAACACAGCACAAGTGTGAATCCAGCTCACAAGGCATACATATTTCCTTTGCCACTGGATGTTCTTATTGGACAAGCGTATCAAGCCTGTAGCTCCAATATGATGAGCATGATTAGATCAGATGAACATAGTCACCTGGGTATGGCCATACACTTTCTCAATCATCTCATCCAGGGGGCCCCTTTAGAACATCACACTCCTTAAACAAGGAGACGGCAATCCTATATCTATCACTAGTGTCCTAACCTGACTCATGATCATTATCCAAGATAGTCTATAACCATTATGTTTCAAATGATATTGAACTATCTCAAAACAGTGACAATCATCCTTTAGAAACACAAGTGATCTCAAGTCAGAGGACATGTGCCACTTGTTGCAATCAAGGATTATTCACATTGTGACAAGCAATTGAATATCCTAGTAGGGTCTGTCCAGTACATCCAATGTACCCATGAGTCTACATCTTATTCCATGCTCGAAGCATCCTATAAGATTAGAACACATATTAGTCTCAATCATATCAAGGCTGTCTCATGTTCACCAAGATATTTCGACTAAGGACAAAACAGCATGTCAGCCAAGCTGTACAGCTTTGAGACATTATTCAGAAGCACACTTATTGCAGCAGACAATGTAACCAACTGAATAACAACCATTGCCTTTATAAACATAAGAGTTTATACATGATACTGTTACAATCCCAAGGCCTCAAACATTAGCCTTAAGGGCATACCCCAACAGGGGGGGGCAAGAATTCTCCTCCGGAGAATAGAGTGGAGAACTGTTAGTGGAGGGGGCGCCGGGGAGGAGCGGCGCATGATATGGCAGGAGGTCAACAATGTTGAAGACAGGGCTGAGGTGGGAGTCCACCAGGGGGTCAAGGACGTAAGTATTGGTGCCAAGTCGTCGAAGGATTGTGTAGCGGCCGTCACAGCATGCGTTCAACTTCCAATTGGCGCGCGACTTCAAACGCTCAGGGTGGATACGCACCAAAACAAGCTCATGAACTGCAAAATGTCGTGGCCTATGATGTTGTTGGTGTATATGCCCTGCAGACCAATGTATGGACATGGTCAGGCATTGTTTGAATGTACTTTGATAGAACTATCATTCTTTGTAGAGGCATGGTCGTTATTATGCAGACTACTCTACCTGCGTTGATGTATTGAGTTGCATATATAATGTCCCAGGAGTTTGGATTGGATCCATTCTCATAAGCTATCCCTAGACGAGGTACCAAAGCAGATATGGGACAGCTTTGGTACATGTGAGACTGGAGTATGGGCTGGTTAGGTGCGGGGCACAGTAACGCAGACATACAGTTGCATTGGATGCACTGGAGTGATCCACCATGAGGATTGACTTGTCTAGTCAACAAGTCAATCTCACATGCAAGAGGTTTGCATTGATCCTTAGACTTGAGGTATTCATGTCTAGATTTGATGATGGATATGCTTTGATGCAGTCTTACATCTCTCCGTAATTGGGGGACCAAAACAATTGTCATTGGGCATGTCATAAGTCATGTAGAGACATAGATGACCAATAGTAGAATTTGCCCCTTCCTTATTGGAAGCATGATATCCACTCGGGGGTGCCCCACTTTATTGGTGCATGACAAGAATGTGTGGCCACACTAGTTGAGTCATGACCAACGCATTGGATTGATAAACTTGAGACTAATCCAATGGCAGGATATCATTTAGGCAAAGGGATCTATAATGCAATGGGAATCCTCATTGCTTGTTAGGGAGTTGTTGCCATAATGACTTAAGTCCTATGACATGGGTAGTAGTGATGTCTTGCTAGATACTCCTCACTACTTATGATGTTTACAT
Source organism: Costus lasius (assembly GCA_027563935.2). NCBI lineage: Eukaryota > Viridiplantae > Streptophyta > Magnoliopsida > Zingiberales > Costaceae > Costus > Costus lasius. Next base: position 89,685,424 of record CM050446.2, read on the forward strand.
CATTGCCATCGTCATAAGGATCCTACGGGGTCACACGCAATAGACTCTTGACGTTGCTTTAATTAGAAGCCTTAAGATCAGGTTATTAGATAACTTGGATCAATTTGGAAGATTTCATCAACGCCAATGGGCCTGATGAGTTGGAAGAAAGTTATTGGAGCCAAACTTCATTTTTGGCAGGTTGACCCGAAATTGACCTAAATTGGTCACATTTGGATTAGGGTTGCATTGGATTTGATCCAATGGCTTAATCAACCCATACCATGAAGTTTGGGCTAGCTCATTAATCCAATGAGGCCCAATAACTATTTGTCAAGAAGAGGTATAAGCAAATAAGGGTATAATGGGGAAGAGTTTCACCCCATTGGCGCCAAGGGCATAATGGGGTGAAGTGGGCGCATGTTGCTTCATAAGGAAGCATTAGGCGCCTCCCCCTTTGTTCCTTGGATAGAAACCTTGCCTCTATGGCAAGGGTTGGGGCTGATATGGCTTGAAAGCTCATTTGGAAAGAGCTTGGGCGCATATGAGAAGTAGGGAGATGTTTATGGTAATGTCTTGGAGACTTTCCTTATCTCATAAACCCTACTGAAGGGAACCCCTTTCAAGAGGGGGGCGAAACCCTAGTTGGCGCAAACTCGATAGGCAGCGGATTCAAGAATCGAAAACATGCAATATATGATCAACCTTTAAAACATGAAAGAAGGAGATGCGATTCATACCAATGCCATTTAAAGATGGCGCCTTGGAAGATAGAAAGCAACGAAGATTTCCTCCTTAGGACGCGCACACAAGATGAGGATGCGCTTACTCCCTACGGAATATCTTGTGCTAGCAAGATTCCTAGGTGTCTTTGATCGCGTGAGAAGGGAAGAAGATCGCCTTTCCTTGCTTGATTCTCGAGTCTCCAAGACGTGAAAAGAGAAGTCTCTTACGAGAGAGAGCGACGAGAATTAGAGATTGAGGCAACAAGAGATGCGCTCCATGTAAACATGGGGGGCGTGGTTGCTAAAAATAGCCAACCTCTCTTACATGCGATCATGTGTTCATGCCCTCATGAACCAATCGCATTTTCCTCATTACTTTGAACCAAGCGCTCACATCTAGAGCCGGTTCAATTCGGTCTGGTCTATAAACCAAATAACCCAAGCAATTAGTCCAGATCACATTAAAAACCCTAAGGTGCTTGATCTGACCGTCGATCTCTTGATGCTTCTGATCTGACCGATCTAGCATCCGTTCTCTCGATCGAAGCTTACCGATCTCAAGCCCTAATCAATCAAACATGATCAGACTAGATCTTACTTACAATCAGAGATTAAATCCCTTTAAACTGAACCCGAACAATTCAGTCCACACGATCTGACTTAAGTAAGCCATATCATCAAATTGTGCGACCCTGAGGGTTTCCTTTAAGCGTCGGTAACGATAACTCATGTTATCACGACCAGTGAGAGGTATCTAGCAACACATCACTGTCTCCCGATATAAAGGAAAGAGTCTTCCAAGACTACACCCAAAAACAACACAAGTGTGAATCAATTCACAAGGCATGCATATTTCCTTTGCCACTGGATGTTCTTATTGGACAAGCCTGTCAAGCTCGTAACTCCAATATGATGAGCATGATTAGATCAGATGAACACTGTCACCTGGGTATGGCCATACACTTTTCTCAATCATCTCATCCAGGGGGCCCCTTTAGAACATCACACTCCTTAAACAAGGAGACGGCAATCCTTTGTCTATCACTAATGCTCTAACCTGACTCAAGCTCACCATCCAAGATAGTCTATAATCATTATGTTTCAAACGATATTGAACTATCTCAAAACAATGACAATCATCATTTAGAAAACACAAGTGATCTCAAGTCAGAGGAAATGTGCCACTTGTCATAATCAAGGAATATTCACATTGTGACAAACAATTGAACATCCTAGTAGGGTCTGTCCAGTACATCCCATGTACCCATGAGTCTACATCTTATTCCATGCTCGAAGCATCCTATAAGATTAGAACACATATTAGTCTTAACCATATCAAGGCTGTCTCATGTTCACCAAGATACATCGACTAAGGACTTAATAGCATGTCAGCCCAGCTGAACAGCTTTGAGACATTATTCAGAAGAACATATATTGCAGCAGACAATGTAGCTAACTGAATAACAACCATGCCTTTATAAACATAAGAGTTTATTACATGATACTGATACATTCTCACAGGCCTCAAACATTAGCCTTAAGGGCATACCCCAACAATCTCCCACTTGCACTTAATCTAATGGTTGAGAAATCTCAAACCCATATTATTACAGTGCTTCTCATGCTTCTGCTGCGCCAGAGGCTTGGTAAGCGGGTCTGCCAGATTGTCATCTGTATGTACCTTGCAGATTTTGATCTCGCCACGATCAATGATCTCCCGGATCAAGTGAAACCGTCTCTGTATGTGCTTGGACTTCTGGTGCGACCGTGGTTCCTTTGCTTGTGCGATTGCTCCAGTGTTATCACAAAAGATAACCAAAGGATCTGCACTCGAAGGAATGACACCAAGTTCTCTCACGAACTTACGAATCCACACTGCCTCCTTGGATGCTTCCGAGGCTGCAACATACTCGGCTTCTGTTGTAGAATCAGCAACAGTTGACTGTTTGAAACTTTTCCACACCACTGCACCTCCATTCAAGCTAAAAACATAGCCTGATTGCGATCGGAAATCATCCTGGTCAGACTGGAACGAAGCGTCAGTATATCCTTCAATACTGAGTTCTTCCTGACCACCATATATCAAGAACATATCTTTGGTCCTCCGCAGATATTTTAAGATGTTCTTGACTGCAATCCAGTGCGCCACACCTGGATTACTTTGGAAACGACTGGTTACGCTTAACCCGTAAGCAACGTCTGGGCGAGTACACAACATCGCATACATAATGGAACCAATAGCCGAAGCATAAGGCGTATTGTCCATTTCATCTTTCTCAGTCTGTGTTTGTGGACACTGACTCTTCGAAAGATTCAGACCATGTCTGACTGGAAGATATCCTCGTTTAGAATTCTCTAAATGAAATCTCTCCAGGACCTTTTCGATGTAAGTACTCTGGCACAGCCCGAGAAGCCTCTTAGATCTATCCCTGTAGATCTTCACACCTAACACATAGGCTGCTTCTCCTAGATCTTTCATCTGGAAACATTTCCTTAGCCATGCTTTAACAGCATGCATTTCAGGAATATCATTTCCAATGATCAAGATGTCATCGACGTAGAGGACTAGGAAAGTAATCACGCTCCCACTAAACCTCTTATATACACACGGGTCATCTTCGTTCTTGATGAAACCAAATTCAGTGACTGATTCATCAAAACGAATATTCCAGCTTCTTGATGCTTGTTTAAGTCCATAAATAGACTTCTTTAACTTGCATATCTTATGACGATCTGCTGGATTAGTGAAACCTTCTGGTTGTGTCATATACACATCCTCATCCAGATTTCCATTAAGGAAAGCTGTTTTCACATCCATCTGCCAAATCTCATAATCATAATATGCAGCTATCGCGAAAAGAATCCGAATAGACTTAAACATGGCTACAGGTGAGAAAGTTTCATCATAATCTATCCCGTAGATTTGTTTGAAACCTTTCGCAACTAGCCTGCCTTTATAGGTAACCACGTTACCATCCATGTCAATCTTCTTCTTGAAGATCCATTTACAGCCTATAGGGATAACTCCCGGAGGCGGATCAACCAAATCCCAGACTTGGTTATCTGACATGGAGTCCATCTCGGCGCGCATAGCTTCAAGCCATCTCACTGACTCCGGTCCACCGACCGCATCCGCATAAGTGAGGGGTTCATCATTGTTAATGATGTAGACTCCGTCATAGCGCTCAGGCTGTCGACGGATCCTACCCGATCTTCGCGGTTCCCGTGATATCTGAGCCTCAGGTTGTTCAATAACCTGTTCTACCGGCTCAGGCTCATCCAACTCTGCTTGAGCACTTTGTCCTTCCTCTGGATTCTCATCCAGTTTTATTTCTCTCCCACTGGCCTCTTGCAGAAGAAACTCCTTCTCAAGAAATATGGCCGTCCGAGCAACAAAAACCTTGTTCTCCTTGGGATCGAAGAAATAATAACCCTTAGTTTCCTTAGGGTAACCGACAAAGATACATTTGTCAGATCTGCTCTCTAGTTTCCCAGAGGCGAGCTTCTTTACATAAGCTTCACAACCCCAGATCCTGATAAATGTCAAGCTTGGCTGTTTCCCATACCATAACTCATATGGCGTCTTGGAAACTGCCTTGGATGGCACTCGGTTTAGTACCTTTGCAGCTGTTTCCAGTGCAAAACCCCAAAAGGAGTAGGGTAGAGTAGCCTGACTCATCATAGAACGAACCATATCAAGTAGCGTTCTATTTCTCCTCTCGGACACACCATTCCATTGCGGTGTTCCTGGTGGAGTGAGCTGTGAGATAATCCCACACTCCTTTAGATAGTCAGTAAATGCATGACTTAGGTATTCACCACCTCGATCTGAGCGAAGTGCCTTGATATTACGGCCTAGCTGATTCTGTACTTCATTTTTGAACTCTTTGAACTTGTCAAAAGATTCACTTTTATGTCTCATCAGATAGACATAACCATATCTACTGAAATCATCAGTAAAGGTAATGAAGTACTGATAGCCACCTCTGGCATGTTTACTAAATGGCCCACACACATCACTGTGTATAAGGTCAAGTAAACCTGAAGCCCTTTGACCTTTGTGAGGAAAAGGTGACTTCGTCATTTTACCCATCAAACAAGCTTTGCATGTATCAATCTCCTTATAGGAGAATGATCCCAGCAGTCCATTTTCATGCAACCGCTTAATGCGTTTCTCGTTAATATGGCCTAAACGACTATGCCATAGCAAGGTGCTGTCATCAGCATACTTGGCTTTCTTAATATCAATTTGCTGTATTGAACATTCCATGTCCAACATGAATAACCCATTGTTAATTGAACCAATTGCATAAACAATATTATCATAAGACAAAATACACTTTGAAATATTGCATTCAAAGGAAAACCCCTTCCTGACAAGAGCAGGAATGGAGATAATATTTTTAGTTATACTGGGAACAAAGTAACAACTGTTTAGTTCCAATACAAGTCCAGATGGTAAAGAAATAAAGTAGTCTCCTACAGCAACAGCAGCAACCCGTGCCCCGTTTCCAACTCGTAGGTCCACCTCATGCTGTCCCACCTGCCTTCTTCTCTTGAGTTCCTGTACATTTGAACAAATGTGAACTCCACATGCAGTGTCCAACACCCATGATACAGAAGAAGAAAACATGACCTCAGTCACGAATATACCTGAGCCAGAAGCAAAGCTTCCCCTCTTATCTCCTTGGAGCGCTTTACAGTCCTTTTTCCAGTGACCCAGCTGGCCACAGTGGAAACACCTGTATTCCTTAGACCGCTTGACCTTCTGCTTCAGAGCCTTGCTGTAACTCTTGACAGGGGTCTTGCCCTTCTTCCCCTTCTTCTTGTTCCTAGAAGGAACCATCAAGACAGAGGTTGAAGGCTTACCCTTCAGAGTCTCCTCAGTGGTCAAGAGCATATTCAGCAGCTCTGCCGGAGTACAATCGATTTTGTTCATATTAAAATTAATAATGAACGCGTCGAATGAAGGCGGGAGAGACTGCAGAATAATGTCCACAGCAAGCTCCTGGTTGATGGTATGCCCCAGTTTCTCTAGAGCCTCCTTGTGCCCAATCATCTTGAGCACGTGAGCTCCCACTGGGCTCCCTTCAGCCAGTTTGCTCTGAAAGAAGAGCTTTGTCAAATTATAGCGTTCAGTCCTCGCCTGTGCAGCATACAGCATCTTGAGGTTCGCTATCATGTCTATAGCAGACATATCCTCATGCTGACGCTGCAGCGGTGGCGTCATAGACGCTAGCATCAGGCAAGCGACATCAATGCTATCATTGACGTGCTTTTCATAGGCTTCCCGAACCGCCCATGCGGCGTTCGGAGCGGGCTGCGGCGGTATCGCCGTCTCGAGGACATACAGTTTCCTCTCTGCCTTAAGAACGATCTTAAGGTGTCCAAACCAGTCAGAGAAGTTCGGCCCACCAAACTTCTCCCTTTCCAGTAGGGATCGCACATTGAAGTTCATGGTGTTCGTTGCTGCAGGTATCTACAACAATACAAGAACAGCAAGGTCAGTATCAATGTATAAGAATCAATCAGGACTTAAGAAAGATTCTTTTTCTCACTATTTTATCAGGCGTGAAAAATCCAGCAAAACAGCCCGAAAGAGTAGAACTCTTTTAGTGAGATGGGATCCAGATTTCATACTTGGTCTCCGCGTCCCGCTCAGGCGAGATAAGATGCACAGAGAGTACAAGCACTAGTTTCTGGTAGGCAGTCACTGCCGATCGCCAACCCGTGCGATTCCCCTTCATCTGGGCAGTCCAGCAGACTGTGCCAACTGAGTTGGTACAACACAATCTCTGACTCCACAGATGGCTGCCTCCATGTGCTACCATATGCGCCACATATGTAGTCTACACGGTCAAGCTGACCCGACCTACTCCCTGGACCACCATGTGCTATGCTGAGCAACGAGAAGGGATAAATCCCTACTCTGTAACACACAGGTGTAATCCCGCACCGTCTGAAGATAGATGGACGTGCCCACTGAGTGGGTACAACACGGCTCCAACGATAATCAGAACAGTGAGGTTTCGCGTCAGAAGGCTTACGAGCTTGATATTTAAGCGTTGGATTTTAACGGTCTTTTATCTTCTTGCCTATCATGCAATTCCTATGGTGATAGCAGAAGATAATTTAATCATGCAATTCTAATATTAAGCAATAAAAGAAAGCATGAATCTTATGTGGTAAAAGCCCATAGCCCTAGTGAGACCTTAACCTAACTTAAGTCTTCACTTGCTCTTAATGGGTCTTTAGCTGCTCATCTGGCCCAAACCTGGGCCCAAGCGCCATCAGCAGCTCTGATGCGCCCACCAGGAAATTGCGCCAGGTCCTAGGGTCGAACCCTAGACCTCCCACCTGGTCCAGCCACTTGCTGCAAGCGCCTCTGCCAAGTGTGCTTTGTGCTCTTGTCTAATTAAATTACAAATTTAACTATCTAGACAAGAGTGACACGCAGGTCACTTACATTTATAAATTAAAACACAGTGATGCGCAGATCACAATAATTAATTTACAATTTTTTAATTCAGGCACGCAGGCCCCAGCACAGCACACAAATAATATGAGCAGCCCACATAAGACTAAATAAACAAGCATATGCATCAATCAATAACCATGTGATCCATAAAAATTAAAATTTTCGAAAACCCCATAGGATCAATTTTAATTTTCCTTATTTGCCCTACAACCTTACAACGGTCCATTACTAGGGATCCACTCATCCAACCTAGTCAGATCCACAGCCCTTGCATGCACCAAGTCCTAACTGACTTGCGTCGACCATAAGGTCAACTATGCATGCGCCAGGGCTGAACGACCACACTGAGGTGTGGCAAGCGGGCGTGACCCCGGGCCTAACTCAGGTGCGTTCAGTAGTCGTCTCAATCAGACATCGCTACACACCTGTCTGCAGTCGACCTATAGCCACCATAGGCTTGCGCCAAGGTGCTATCTGGTCGACCCATTCAGGCTGTCAGATGATCTGATCAGACAAGTTTGGATCTAACTTAGGGGTTGACTTCAACCCTAATAACCCGTCTAAGGGTTTTAATGCAGGCGCATCTTAGATCTACAATGAGTCGCGCAAATGATATAATTTTTGAGAAAAAACTACTACATGCGCCAACATACATGCGCAAGTAAAACATGAAATAAGTTTCAGCATGAAACATGTTATCATGATGAATTTCGCATGGTGAAGATCTAGAATACTTGGAACACATAATCAAAGCAATCATATAAATTTGCATGTAAACCTTGCGCTCTGATACCAATTGAAGGGAACCCCTTTCAAGAGGGGGGCGAAACCCTAGTTGGCGCAAACTCGATAGGCAGCGGATTCAAGAATCGAAAACATGCAATATATGATCAACCTTTAAAACATGAAAGAAGGAGATGCGATTCATACCAATGCCATTTAAAGGTGGCGCCTTGGAAGATAGAAAGCAACGAAGATTTCCTCCTTAGGACGCGCACACAAGATGAGGATGCGCTTACTCCCTACGGAATATCTTGTGCTAGCAAGATTCCTAGGTGTCTTTGATCGCGTGAGAAGGGAAGAAGATCGCCTTTCCTTGCTTGATTCTCGAGTCTCCAAGACGTGAAAAGAGAAGTCTCTTACGAGAGAGAGCGACGAGAATTAGAGATTGAGGCAACAAGAGATGCGCTCCATGTAAACATGGGGGGCGTGGTTGCTAAAAATAGCCAACCTCTCTTACATGCGATCATGTGTTCATGCCCTCATGAACCAATCGCATTTTCCTCATTACTTTGAACCAAGCGCTCACATCTAGAGCCGGTTCAATTCGGTCTGGTCTATAAACCAAATAACCCAAGCAATTAGTCCAGATCACATTAAAAACCCTAAGGTGCTTGATCTGACCGTCGATCTCTTGATGCTTCTGATCTGACCGATCTAGCATCCGTTCTCTCGATCGAAGCTTACCGATCTCAAGCCCTAATCAATCAAACATGATCAGACCAGATCTTACTTACAATCAGAGATTAAATCCCTTTAAACTGAACCCGAACAATTCAGTCCACACGATCTGACTTAAGTAAGCCATATCATCAAATTGTGCGACCCTGAGGGTTTCCTTTAAGCGTCGGTAACGATAACTCATGTTATCACGACCAGTGAGAGGTATCTAGCAACACATCACTGTCTCCCGATATAAAGGAAAGAGTCTTCCAAGACTACACCCAAAAACAACACAAGTGTGAATCAATTCACAAGGCATGCATATTTCCTTTGCCACTGGATGTTCTTATTGGACAAGCCTGTCAAGCTCGTAACTCCAATATGATGAGCATGATTAGATCAGATGAACACTGTCACCTGGGTATGGCCATACACTTTTCTCAATCATCTCATCCAGGGGGCCCCTTTAGAACATCACACTCCTTAAACAAGGAGACGGCAATCCTTTGTCTATCACTAATGCTCTAACCTGACTCAAGCTCACCATCCAAGATAGTCTATAATCATTATGTTTCAAACGATATTGAACTATCTCAAAACAATGACAATCATCATTTAGAAAACACAAGTGATCTCAAGTCAGAGGAAATGTGCCACTTGTCATAATCAAGGAATATTCACATTGTGACAAACAATTGAACATCCTAGTAGGGTCTGTCCAGTACATCCCATGTACCCATGAGTCTACATCTTATTCCATGCTCGAAGCATCCTATAAGATTAGAACACATATTAGTCTTAACCATATCAAGGCTGTCTCATGTTCACCAAGATACATCGACTAAGGACTTAATAGCATGTCAGCCCAGCTGAACAGCTTTGAGACATTATTCAGAAGAACATATATTGCAGCAGACAATGTAGCTAACTGAATAACAACCATGCCTTTATAAACATAAGAGTTTATTACATGATACTGATACATTCCCACAGGCCTCAAACATTAGCCTTAAGGGCATACCCCAACACCTACATGCACCCAAACCCTTACCCTAGCCAAATACCTCTTGCTTGTTGCACCTAGCCCTCATCCTTGGATGGAAAGAATGCCTCTAAGGCATGTCTTGGGCTGATATGGCTATTGCGCAAATAAGGATAGGTTGAATGAGGTTTATGGCAAAGTCTTGGAGACTTTCCTTACCACAAACCCCTCTCATCCTAGCCGCCCACTTGGCATGATCTTGGCCCTCCCTAAACCGCCTCTTGGCTTATAAAAGGGACCCTAGCTGCCCCCTCTCAATGGTTCAATTCCTTGGAGGCGTGAACATACATAGAGAGGTGTGAGCAAGGGAAAAGGGTGACAACATCAAGGTGGCGCAACCCTTCTTCCTACTAGTGGCTGCAAGTCTTCTCCCTCATCTCCTCTTGGCGTGACTTGGAGAAGGACTTGGTGGTGCCACTTCCTCTTACTCTTCCTAAGGGCTGAAACTCTTCTTCTCCCTCTTCTCTTGGAGTGAAGAGGATAAGGAGTTGGCGGCTACTTCCTTGCACTTGGCGCAACTTCCATGAAGGTGGTGCAAGAGAAGTGAAGGAACCCTAAGGCTTGATTCTCTTCCCGAGGCTAGCACCAATGTAAGATCCAAGGATCTTAAGTTCTGGTAAGCATTATTTTCTATGATAAATTATGATAAATTATTGATGTAAATAAAATTATTGACTGAGTTATTATTCCTGAGTATTGATTGTTAATTTATGATAAATTAACTAGAGATTTTGTTGTTAATTAACTGATTTATTGATTGTTAATTTGTAATTAATGGATTTGAGTTTATTTGGTTGTTAATTTATTGTAAATTAATTAGAGATTATTGATTTGATTATTGGCTGTTAATTTATGATAAATTATTATTGGTTGTCCATGATAAATTAATTAGGATTTATGGGTTGTAAATTGTAAGTTAATTAATTAGACCTTATTGGTTAATTAAATCCTTATTGGATATTAATTAAGTCCTTATTGGATTTCGGTTAAGTGAATGGTTAATGGTTAAGTTAATTAAATTAATTGGTTAACTATGGGTTATTGGGTTTGAAAAATTCGAAATTATGAGTTAAATGGGTTAAACCCTATTGGAATTAATTGGTTAATGGGTTTAAAATTTAAAAACCCAAAGTTTAAGTGGTAATATCGACTAGGGTGAGATTGTGGGCGTTTTTTTTTGGCTTGAGGAAATCTTGGGGCGGCTAGGGCAAAGAAGAAGGCGATTCTTGGAGTTGTTGAGGTGATTTTCTTCATCTTCTTCCCCTTGGCGATTTTTCCTTGAAGTGAAGAAATTTCCTTGGTGTTTGGTGGTGACATCAAAGGCTTTGAACGATTTCTTTTGTGGAAAATTTTCGGTTTAAGAGGTGAGTGGATTTTCTCTTCCACTTAATCCATGTATGCTTGAGATTATTGCTTAGAAACATGGCATGAACCCTTAATTTCAATTTTTGTACATGTTTCTATGTTTTCCCTAAAATTTCGAAAACCCTAGATTGTATGAGAATTAGGGCTTTTCATTTTTAAGGCTTCTAATCATCAATTAGACCTTGTTTAAGCATGTATGTAGCTTTAGTTTTTCAATTGCATGAAGTTTAGGGCTTGAATGAGAATTTCGACCCTTCTTCATGAAGTTACGCCCAAATGCATGGGTAAAATTTGGGGAAAACTTGATATTCATGAAATTAGGTATATGAGGACTCTACTGTAATTTTTTGAGAATTTTTAGAAATAAAAGTTTCTGTTGACTGACATTGACCTAGGGGTAATTCGGTAAATTTTCTAGTTAAAATTGGGGAAAACTTGAAATTTCGAATCTAGGGATCATGAGGGATGTAATGAATATTTTTACGAAATTTTTGGATAACTTTTCCTGCATGACTTAAACTTTGAACTAGGGGTATTTCTGTCTTTTGTTATCAGAACTAGTAGAAAACTATGAAGTTGTGATATTCTACATTTATGTTAATTGTGAACGAAATTTGGTGAATTTTCTGTATTATTATGTATTTTTAATTGAGTGGTGTATGTAGAAAGTAATGACATGAAATATTGATAGAGAACATTGGTTGTTAACTTAGCAAAATTACACTGAACTGACCAGCCTGAAATTTAAGGACTACACTATGTTATGTGATTTTTTAAATATTGTGATTTGTGATTTTTGGCATGTTAAGTGATCTTTGAATATGTGAATATTATGTGGTTATGTGAAATTCGAAAATTATGTGGTTATGAGGTTCGAATATTATGTGTTGTGATTATGTGATGGTTAGGACTAAGGCTAGGTGTAACTATGAACTCAAGGGGATAGCCCTGTTGTGTGATATGTTAAGGGTTTGAATTTCAGCCCTGTATTGTGATATGTGTGGGGGTTGATGTTCAGCCTGCCTATTATGATTATGGTGATGGGGGTTGAAGTTCAGCCTGCCCGATGTGATTTTTGTGATGGCTATCCTAGAGTCAAGTTGACACTTAGGAGTCCACCTTTGTGAAATATGTCCACCTATGTGAAATTATGAAATAAGATATGTGTGTTGTCCAGTAGTAACCTTTTGGGAGAACGGGTTTTGACCCAAAGTGCCATGTCTTGGTCAGACAGGGGCCACCTCTTGATGTCATTACTCTTTTATGTGTTGGGAATGATATAAGACCCAAAGTGCCATGTCTTGGTCAGACAGGGGCCACCTCTTGATGTCATCATTCTCGTTTTATGTTATGGCGGGATAGACCAGCGTGCCACGTCGTGACCTGACGGGGGCCACCTCCTGATTCTATTCTCGTTTTATGTTATGGCGGGATAGACCAGCGTGCCACGTCGTGACCTGACGGGGGCCACCTCCTGATTCTATTCTCGTTTTATGTTATGGCGTGATAGACCAGCGTGCCACGTCGTGACCTGACGGGGGCCACCTCCTGATTCTATTCACTGTCCATGTTTATGTGTTGCACGAGATTTTGCAGCTCCCAGTGCTTTGGCCAAGCCGGGTTAGACCATATTGGTCACTTATGATATGCTGGACAACTAGGTTAATTAAGTATGGTGTGTTTAGTTGGTTTAGAATATGTGTGTTCAGTTGGTTTAGAGTATAACTCTAGAACCTGAGGTTATTATATGTTGGTGTGTATATTTTTGGCTGCTTATATGATTTTTACATCGAATTTGTTATTATGTGTTGACATGATATCCTGTTAAAGATTTTTAAAATAATCTGCATATGTTTTTGAGAGTATGTTATGGATGGTCAATTAGACTATCCACTCACTGGGCTGTGTAGCTCACCCCTCACTATTTTCAGGTGTAGAGCAGGGGCGCAGTTAGCATTATATGGATGCTGTGATTATGCTTAATGTGTTTATGATTATGATGCCAGTTGTGGCTAAAACTTATGATTTATATGAACTATGTGAACCATGTGATGTGAACAATGTGAACTATGTGAATTTGTGTTGCCAGATGGTGGCAATTAACTGAGTTGGATTTTTGTGTCACCGCGGGCTTCGGCCTGGTTTCGGTGTTTGGTATTAGTTTATAAAATCGATTTTGTGAGATCGTGTTTTTCTTGGACTCGGTTTTACCTAGCATTTGATCGATCTTATATGAAACATCCTATTACTTTTGTGATTGTGTTACTTGCTTGGGGTTAAGTATGTGGGATGTTACAGAATGGTATCAGAGCAGTTGGCTAGCTAAAACTTAGTTTGGGGGAAAACATGTTTGTGTATTGCTAGACACCTAATAGGTTTATGATTGTTTTTCCTGACTATGATATGTGTGTGACTATGATATGTGTGTGACTATGATATGTGTGTGTAGGAATTTAAGATGGTGCGAACCAGAGGTAATGCTAGTGATGAGGGCGAGCAGACCCCGAACCTCACTAGAACTATTGAGGCCTTGACTGGCATGGTACAGCAACAAGGTGCCATGATTGAGAGGCAAGCTCAGATGCTGCAGCAGCAGCAGACTCAGCACCAAGAAGCACAACATCAGCTTTTGCAGCAGCTGACTCAAGAGAGACCCCAGACTACTACTCGGGCAGTGGGGGATGACTCTCAGGAGGGCGCTCACAGGCGTTATGCCTCGTTAGTGAGTGAATTTCAGAAACTGGGTCCTAGCTCATTTTATGGGGGCTCAGAATCCAGTACTGCTGAGAACTGGCAGTTGTGCTTGGAAAAGATTTTCCAAGTCATGCGCTGCTCAGATGAGGATAAGCTATGTTTGTCCACCTATATGATGCGTGCTGACGCAGATGAGTGGTGGAAAGGCGTGGTGAGACTTGCCGAAGAAAGACATGAGGCTGTAGATTGGCCTTACTTCTTGTCTCGATTCAACGAGAAGTACTTCCCAGATAGCTTGGTTGAGGACCGAGAGGTGGAATTTATTCACCTGGAGCAGGGTGATATGACAGTGGACCAGTATGAGCTACAGTTCACGAAATTGGGAAAGTATGCCCCTCACCTGATAAACACTGAAAAGAGGAGAGCTACCAAGTTTCTGAGAGGTCTCAGATGGGATATTCGAGAGCAGGTTGGTGCTCAGCACTTGGAGACCTATGTCGAGACAGTTGGGCGAGCACGCACTATAGAGAGGTATATATCTGAGAGGAGTTCTCATGCTACGGTGACAGTAGTTCCTGCAGCTGAGGCGGCGGTTCCTCAGTATGGCAGTGGCGGCAAGGGTAAGAAGTACCCTAGGCATAAAGATTATAAGAAGAGCAGGTATAAGCCTTACTCCTACAAGGCACCGCAGCAGTCCAGGGATGCACCGCAGCAGTTTAGGGATGCCAGGGATGCAAGAAACGTTATCACTTGTAGTCATTGTGGGCTCAAAGGACATCTAGTGAAAGACTGCCATAGGAAGAATGGTGTATGCTTCAGGTGTAAGAAACCTGGGCACATGGCCAGGGACTGCAAAGAGCCTGAGATGCAGCCTAGAGGCGCAGATAAGCCTACAGTCCAGACTAGAGTTTATGCTGTGACTGAGAAGGATACACGAGCTTCCCGATCCGTTGTGGAAGGTACATTATTTGTATTTGATCAGTTAGCTCGCATTTTATTTGACCCTGGTGCAAATTTGTCTTTTGTCTCTGTTAAGTTTGCTGCATGTTTACCTGTTGTACCTAAGATGCTAGATTATGCTGTGTCTGTTAGTACTCCTTTAGGAAAATCATTATCTACAGACACTGTATGTGCTGATTGTGTCGTGCATGTAGAGGGTTATGAGTTTCTGGTAGATTTAATCCTCCTAGACATGCAAGATTATGATGTCATCTTAGGAATGGACTGGTTGTCTTCGCATCATGCCTCTGTGGATTGCTTTGAGAAAGTGATCACTTTGAATATGCTTGATGGGAACCGGATCTTTGTGAGAGGTCTAGTGTCAGACCAAGGACCACATGTGATATCTTTCCTGCAGGCCAGGAAGTTACTTGCCAGTGGTTGCAAGGGTTATCTTGCACATGTTAAGGTGCAGGATGATTCTACTTCTGATCTGACTCAGATGGCGGTGGTGAAAGAATTTCCTGATGTGTTCTCTGAGGAACTTTCAGGTTTGCCACCGGTTAGAGAAGTGGAATTTGGCATTGAGTTGCTTGACTCTTGTGTGGTAGTTTTCATAGATGATATATTGGTGTACTCTCGGACTACTTCAGATCACATCAGTGACTTGCGCAGAGTACTGGAAGTTCTGAGGAAGAACCGGTTATATGCCAAGGCTAGTAAGTGTGAGTTCTGGCTAGAGAAGATCAGTTTTCTGGGACATGTAATTTCTGGTCAGGGTGTGTCTGTGGATCCAGTTAAAGTGCAAGCTATCCTTGATTGGGGAAGACCGACTAGCGCTACTGAGATCAGGAGTTTTCTGGGTTTGGCAGGTTATTACCGGAGGTTTGTTGAGGGATTCTCCAAGCTGGCGGGTCCTTTAACTAAATTGACCAGAAAGGAAGCCAAGTTTATTTGGGATGACAAGTGTGAAGAGAGCTTTCAAGAGCTGAAGAGAAGGTTGACTAGTACACCGATCCTCATTATTCCTAGTGATGGGGAAAGGTTTACTGTCTATACAGATGCTTCAGGCAAAGGGTTGGGCTGTGTCTTGATGCAGAAGGGTTCTGTGGTAGCCTATGCTTCGAGACAATTGAAAGAATATGAACTGAACTACCCTACTCATGATTTAGAGTTGGCGGCCGTAGTCTTTGCTTTGAAGATATGGCGTCACTATTTGTTGGGTCAGGAGTTTGATCTGTTCACTGATCACCAGAGTCTCAAGTATATCTTCACTCAGAAGGACTTGAACATGAGACAGAGGAGATGGATGGAGTTGATCAAAGATTATGACTTCTCTATCCAGTATCAGGCTGGGAAAGCCAATGTGGTGGCGGATGCACTGAGCAGACATCCAGTTACTTCGGTAGCTGCATTGCGGGTCAGTGAGTGGCAGTTACTGCAGGAGTTCAGAGATCTTAGGATCAGTGTTTCTCCTAGAGTTCAGACTGGTTATGTGGCTTTTCTCAGAGTACAGTCTGCTTTGTTGCAGAAGATCAGAGATCAGCAGTCTGTGGATCCGAAATTAGTCCAGATCAGGGGTAGTCTGATTGATGGCGCAGTTCAGGACTTTAGTGTGTCTGATGATGGTATTCTTCGGTTTCGTGGAAGGGTATGTGTCCCTGAGGAACCGAACTTGAGGAAAGAAATATTGGAGGACAGCCATAACTCCAAATATTCTCTACATCCTGGCGTGACTAAGATGTATCAGGACCTCAAGAAAAATTTTTGGTGGCCGGGCATGAAGAAAGAAGTAACTGATTTTGTCTCTAGGTGTTTGACCTGTCAGACTATAAATGCTGAACATCAGAAGCCTGGTGGTTTGTTGCAGCCTCTTCCTATTCCTGAGTGGAAGTGGGAATGCATCAGTATGGATTTTGTGTGTGGTTTGCCTAGAACCAGATTGGGTCATGATGCTATTTGGGTGATTGTTGATAGACTCACTAAATCAGCCCATTTTCTTCCGATTAAAATGACTTATTCTTTAGAGAGACTGGCCAGATTGTACATTGATGAGATAGTCAGACTGCATGGAGTGCCAGTTGATATTGTGTCTGATAGGGATTCTCGATTTTTGTCCAGATTTTGGAGGAGTTTACAGGAGGGTTTGGGTACTAAGTTGAGTTTTAGTACCGCATACCATCCTCAGTCTGATGGCCAGACGGAGCGTACTATACAGACTCTAGAAGATTTGTTGAGAGCCTATGTGGTCGATTGGAGTTCTGAGTGGAACCGGGACCTATCTTTGATAGAGTTCACTTGTAATAATAGTTTCCACTCCAGTATTCAGATGGCTCCTTATGAGGCTTTGTATGGAAGAAGGTGCAGGACTCCCTTGTGTTGGGAGGAAACTGGTGACAGGATGATTTTGAGATCTGATGCAGTACAGGAGACTACTGATAAGGTCAGAGAGATTCAGGATAAACTGAAAATTTCTCGGGACAGACAGAAGAGTTATGCTGATGATCGTCGTCGTCCTTTGGAGTTTATGGTAGGAGACCATGTGTTCTTGAAGGTGTCGCCTACTAAGGGTGTTATGAGGTTTGGCAAAAAGGGCAAGTTGAGCCCTAGGTTTGTAGGTCCTTTTGATATTATTGAGAGAGTTGGTCCAGTGGCTTACCGTTTAGCTTTACCTCCTGCTATGGACCATGTACATAATGTATTCCATGTCTCTGCTTTGAGGAAATATCATCCTGATCCATCTCATGTGTTGGAGTTGGAACCTCTTCAGATTCAGAGTGACTTGACTTTTGAGGAAAGACCTCTCCGGATTGTGGATAGAAAAGATAAAGTTCTGAGGAACAAGACTATACCTTTGGTGAAGGTTATCTGGGGAAATCAATCAGTTGAAGAAGCGACTTGGGAGACTGAAGCTGATATGAGGAAAAATTATGCTTACCTCTTTGATGATATGGATGCTGAGCTTTAGAGGACTAAAGCTTTATAAGGAGGGAGGAATGTAAGATCCAAGGATCTTAAGTTCTGGTAAGCATTATTTTCTATGATAAATTATGATAAATTATTGATGTAAATAAAATTATTGACTGAGTTATTATTCCTGAGTATTGATTGTTAATTTATGATAAATTAACTAGAGATTTTGTTGTTAATTAACTGATTTATTGATTGTTAATTTGTAATTAATGGATTTGAGTTTATTTGGTTGTTAATTTATTGTAAATTAATTAGAGATTATTGATTTGATTATTGGCTGTTAATTTATGATAAATTATTATTGGTTGTCCATGATAAATTAATTAGGATTTATGGGTTGTAAATTGTAAGTTAATTAATTAGACCTTATTGGTTAATTAAATCCTTATTGGATATTAATTAAGTCCTTATTGGATTTCGGTTAAGTGAATGGTTAATGGTTAAGTTAATTAAATTAATTGGTTAACTATGGGTTATTGGGTTTGAAAAATTCGAAATTATGAGTTAAATGGGTTAAACCCTATTGGAATTAATTGGTTAATGGGTTTAAAATTTAAAAACCCAAAGTTTAAGTGGTAATATCGACTAGGGTGAGATTGTGGGCGTTTTTTTTTGGCTTGAGGAAATCTTGGGGCGGCTAGGGCAAAGAAGAAGGCGATTCTTGGAGTTGTTGAGGTGATTTTCTTCATCTTCTTCCCCTTGGCGATTTTTCCTTGAAGTGAAGAAATTTCCTTGGTGTTTGGTGGTGACATCAAAGGCTTTGAACGATTTCTTTTGTGGAAAATTTTCGGTTTAAGAGGTGAGTGGATTTTCTCTTCCACTTAATCCATGTATGCTTGAGATTATTGCTTAGAAACATGGCATGAACCCTTAATTTCAATTTTTGTACATGTTTCTATGTTTTCCCTAAAATTTCGAAAACCCTAGATTGTATGAGAATTAGGGCTTTTCATTTTTAAGGCTTCTAATCATCAATTAGACCTTGTTTAAGCATGTATGTAGCTTTAGTTTTTCAATTGCATGAAGTTTAGGGCTTGAATGAGAATTTCGACCCTTCTTCATGAAGTTACGCCCAAATGCATGGGTAAAATTTGGGGAAAACTTGATATTCATGAAATTAGGTATATGAGGACTCTACTGTAATTTTTTGAGAATTTTTAGAAATAAAAGTTTCTGTTGACTGACATTGACCTAGGGGTAATTCGGTAAATTTTCTAGTTAAAATTGGGGAAAACTTGAAATTTCGAATCTAGGGATCATGAGGGATGTAATGAATATTTTTACGAAATTTTTGGATAACTTTTCCTGCATGACTTAAACTTTGAACTAGGGGTATTTCTGTCTTTTGTTATCAGAACTAGTAGAAAACTATGAAGTTGTGATATTCTACATTTATGTTAATTGTGAACGAAATTTGGTGAATTTTCTGTATTATTATGTATTTTTAATTGAGTGGTGTATGTAGAAAGTAATGACATGAAATATTGATAGAGAACATTGGTTGTTAACTTAGCAAAATTACACTGAACTGACCAGCCTGAAATTTAAGGACTACACTATGTTATGTGATTTTTTAAATATTGTGATTTGTGATTTTTGGCATGTTAAGTGATCTTTGAATATGTGAATATTATGTGGTTATGTGAAATTCGAAAATTATGTGGTTATGAGGTTCGAATATTATGTGTTGTGATTATGTGATGGTTAGGACTAAGGCTAGGTGTAACTATGAACTCAAGGGGATAGCCCTGTTGTGTGATATGTTAAGGGTTTGAATTTCAGCCCTGTATTGTGATATGTGTGGGGGTTGATGTTCAGCCTGCCTATTATGATTATGGTGATGGGGGTTGAAGTTCAGCCTGCCCGATGTGATTTTTGTGATGGCTATCCTAGAGTCAAGTTGACACTTAGGAGTCCACCTTTGTGAAATATGTCCACCTATGTGAAATTATGAAATAAGATATGTGTGTTGTCCAGTAGTAACCTTTTGGGAGAACGGGTTTTGACCCAAAGTGCCATGTCTTGGTCAGACAGGGGCCACCTCTTGATGTCATTACTCTTTTATGTGTTGGGAATGATATAAGACCCAAAGTGCCATGTCTTGGTCAGACAGGGGCCACCTCTTGATGTCATCATTCTCGTTTTATGTTATGGCGGGATAGACCAGCGTGCCACGTCGTGACCTGACGGGGGCCACCTCCTGATTCTATTCTCGTTTTATGTTATGGCGGGATAGACCAGCGTGCCACGTCGTGACCTGACGGGGGCCACCTCCTGATTCTATTCTCGTTTTATGTTATGGCGTGATAGACCAGCGTGCCACGTCGTGACCTGACGGGGGCCACCTCCTGATTCTATTCACTGTCCATGTTTATGTGTTGCACGAGATTTTGCAGCTCCCAGTGCTTTGGCCAAGCCGGGTTAGACCATATTGGTCACTTATGATATGCTGGACAACTAGGTTAATTAAGTATGGTGTGTTTAGTTGGTTTAGAATATGTGTGTTCAGTTGGTTTAGAGTATAACTCTAGAACCTGAGGTTATTATATGTTGGTGTGTATATTTTTGGCTGCTTATATGATTTTTACATCGAATTTGTTATTATGTGTTGACATGATATCCTGTTAAAGATTTTTAAAATAATCTGCATATGTTTTTGAGAGTATGTTATGGATGGTCAATTAGACTATCCACTCACTGGGCTGTGTAGCTCACCCCTCACTATTTTCAGGTGTAGAGCAGGGGCGCAGTTAGCATTATATGGATGCTGTGATTATGCTTAATGTGTTTATGATTATGATGCCAGTTGTGGCTAAAACTTATGATTTATATGAACTATGTGAACCATGTGATGTGAACAATGTGAACTATGTGAATTTGTGTTGCCAGATGGTGGCAATTAACTGAGTTGGATTTTTGTGTCACCGCGGGCTTCGGCCTGGTTTCGGTGTTTGGTATTAGTTTATAAAATCGATTTTGTGGATTTGTTTTGAAATTGAAGTTGATGTGTATTTTTGCAATCGGTTTTGATACAACTGTAACGTGCATATGTCTAGTGCACGTATTGCGTGGTGGCAGGTACCTTTTTGTGATTTATGAGATTTGTGATTCGAAGATTTTATGTGTTTGGAGTTTTGAAAATTTTCAGATCGTGTTTTTCTTGGACTCGGTTTTACCTAGCATTTGATCGATCTTATATGAAACATCCTATTACTTTTGTGATTGTGTTACTTGCTTGGGGTTAAGTATGTGGGATGTTACAACCAAGCGTGGAAGGGAGCAATGATTAAGGAGTCGACGCGTGGATACTTGTAGAGGGTGAGCACTTGATCATCTTCAACATGGCTTCGGCAACTAGACAAGCAAAAGAGGTACATCTCTAACACATCCTTGTGTCTTCTCTCTCGCATGTATTCTTGGGACCGGAATATGTTTCGGGTGTAATGATTCTTCCGCTGCGTCCTTGGACTACAAAAATTTTATATTACACCCGGTATTCCCTATCAGATGCTCGTTGGCCTCAGCCGCATACTGGGTGTTGCACAAGAAAATCCGACGGCGAATTTCATCGTGTAAACCCACAAGATGTGATGCAAATGTATATGCAGACTCATGAATAGAGGGGGGAGGAGGGACGTTATGCATGTCAATGGGCTTCCTAGGTTGGTGCCCGAGGACGACTTGGAAAGGACTTAACCCAGTCGAGCAGTGAGACGCGCTGTTATACGCGAACTCCGCGATCGGAAGGTGATCCGTCCAATGGCGCGGGAAGTCACCAGCTAAGCACCGCAGGAGGTTACCCAAACTCCTATTCACCACCTCGGTTTGACCGTCCATCTGCGGATGGTACGCCGATGAGAACTTGAGAGTGGTCCCAAGGAGGGCCCACAGTGACTTCCAAAAGTGACTGACGAACCGGGTGTCGTGGTCAGATACAATGGTGAGGGGGAGACCGTGAAGCCGGACGATCTCCTTGACGAACTGGTAGGCAATGTTTGAAGCATCGGCTGTTCGAGAACAAGGGACAAAGTACGCCATCTAAGAGAAGCAGTCCATGACGACGAAGACAGAGTCATGCCATGAAGTGGTGTGGGGCAGACCAAGGATGAAGTCCATACTAATGTCGAGCCATGGACTCCTGGGGACAGGTAGTGGGGTGTACAAGCCAGTGTTGGCGGGGCGGGGCTTGGCACACTGGCAAGTGCCACAATGCCGGATGACCCTAGCCACATCCCTCCGAAGGAAGGGCCAAAAGAAACGCTCCTTGGCCAAATCGAGGGTCTTGTTGCGGTCGTGGTGCCCAGTGGCGCTGCCAGCGTGGAGCTCGAGCAACAGGTGCACGCAGAGTGAGGAACGGGGTACACACAACTGGTTACCATACACAAGGTAACCGTCGTGGAGGCGATAAGGGAGGTCTGGAGGGTCGGCCGCAAGAAGGCGAGTGAGGACCGGACCGAAGTCGGGGCAGTCCGCGTACTCGTCGCGGATGTGGGGAAGGGCCGGAATGGATGTGGACAGGACACACAGAAGCGAACGGACGCGGGTAAGGGCACCAGCCACAACATTCTCCCTCCCAGCCTTGTGGGTGATCACGAAGGTGTACTATTGGAGAAACTCGACCCACTTAGCGTCGTGAGGGGCGAGCTTCTTCTAGGAGTTTAGGAAAGAAAGGGCCTGGTGATCACTGAAAAGGACGAACTCTTTGTGAAGGAGGTAATGACGCCATTGGCAAAGAGACTGCACAATGCCGTAAAACTCCTTGTCGTAGGTAGAGTATTGTTGTCTCGCATCATTCAGCTTTTCACTGAAGAAGGTGACCGGGTGGCCCTCTTGGCTAAGGGTACCTCTGATGCCGGTGCCGGAGGCATCACAGGCAACCTCAAATACTTTAGAAAAGTCCGAGAGCCGAAGGACTGAGGCAGAGGTCACGATATCCTTAAGGGCTGAGAAAGCGCGGCTCGCCACGGGTGTCCAACAAAATGTCTCATGCTTGGTGCAGGCCATCATGGGGGATGTGATGGTGTTGAACCTCTTTATGAAGCGGCAGAAGAAGGCAGCGGGGCCGAGAAAGCTGCAGACCTCGGTAACGGATTTAGGGTCGGGCCATTGACGGATGGCTTCGACTTTCGCGGGGTCGACCATGAGACCCTGGTCTGAGACGATGAACCCGAGGAACAGAACCTGAGAATCGAGGAACGAACACTTCTTCGCATTGAGGAACAGGGATTCCTTACGGAGAAGGTCGAAGGTTAGGCACAAGTGCTCAAGGTGGTTAGCGCGGGTGCAGCTATAGATGAGAATGTCGTCAAAGTAGACGACAAGGAACTTGCCCATGTATGGGCGGAGGACCTGGCTCATGAGGCGCATGAATGTGGAAGGCGTGTTTGTAAGCCCGAAGGGCATAACCAGCCACCTGTAGAGGCAGTCCTTTGTCTTAAAGGCCGTCTTCGACTCATCACCTTCACGGATGCGGACTTGATGGTAGCCACTCCGAAGGTCCAGCTTGCTAAACCAGCAAGCACCAGAGATGAGGTCTAACATGTCATCCAAGCGCGGAATGGGAAAGAAGTACTTAACGGTAATGCGATTGATCGCGCGGCAATCAATACACATCCGCCAAGAGCCGTCCTTCTTGGGTGTAAGAAGAGCAGGAACGGCGCATGGACTGAGGCTCTCACGAATGAAGCCTTTGGACAGAAGGTCATCCACTTGCCGTTTGAGCTCCGTGTGCTCGATCGGGTTAAGATGGTGGTGGGGCAGGTTAGGCAATGATGCACCGGGGGTGAGGTCTATGACATGCTGGATGTCACGATCTAGGGGCAGACCGATGGGGAGATCCACCGGGGAGATGTCAGCGAACTCATCTAACAAGGCAGTGACCTCCGCCGGCAAAGGGGCCAGTGGCGGAGGAGTAGGGGAGACTTCGCAGACCATGAGAGCATAGACCACGTTGGTCTCCTGGGCCTCATGGATAAGGGAGGTAGGGCGAACCAAGGCGACTGCCTTAGGCATAGGCGGGGTGGGAGGCAAGGGTGTGATGACACCCTTGGATGTGGAGGCTCGCAATTCCTTAGGCGGGGCTGGGGTCAAGCAGATCTTACATCCCCCATGGTGGAAGACGTAAGTGTTGGAACGGGTGTAGTGGATCATGTCGTGGTTGTAGAGCCAAGGCCGACCCAAGAGGACGTGGGCGACGTCCATGGAAGCGATGTCGCACCACACCTTCTCCGAGTAGTCACCAAAGTAAATGGGGACCGAAACGGGTGACAGCCGTCCGAGAGATGACGTTAAGGCTGCTACCACCATCAATCACTATCTTGCACAAGTGGCCATTACACTTAATGTAAGTGTAAAAAATGCTCGTACACTTCCAATCCTCCGATGGAGCGGGGCTGTGGACAAGGGTGCAGCAAACAATCGCCATAGTGTGGCATGGGCTAGACTCGTCATCGGTGTAACACTGTGGGCTGACCTCTTGGGCCGTAGGTGGGCCGCAAGGAGCAGGGGATCATGGGTCGCGTCGCTCAGGCGCGATATGCAACAAGCGGCGGGGATAGTCCCGGTTGAAGTGGCCGGTCTGGTTGCAGTGGCGACAAGGACCCGGGGGGACAGTGGCAATGGGTGCCTTACCCTTGTCCTCCCAAGTCAAACGAGGCGGGGGTGCCTCTTGGGGCGCATCCTGTGGGAGGCGACGAGGACCGGCATGGTTAGGACATGGTGGTGCCTCAAAGCGAGGAGGATGGGTAGGCGCCGGAGGCGTATAAATAGGACGGCGAGCCGGAACAGGTTCTGCACGCGGGGCGCGCAAACGGAGGTCCTACTCGATCTCGCGAGCATGGTGGAGGACAAGGAGGATCGTGTCAAGGCCGTATGTGGGTAAAGCGCGCTGAATCTCCTCACGGAGACCATTGCGGAACCGAGAAAGGGTAAAGGCGGGGTCCTCCTTAAGGTTGCAGCGGATGCCGAGCTCGTCGAAACGAGTGTGGTACGCATCGACGGTGTCGGACCCTTGGGAGATTACGGAGTACGAGTTGAGGAGGCGCTGCCTATAGGTAGGGGGCGCATACTTCTCCTTAAGCCGGTAGCACATTTCCTCCCATCGCATAATGGGGGGAAGGTGCTGGTCTACTAATTGGCGCTCTACGTTCGTCCAATACAACCGCGCAGGGCCGGTTAGCAAAAGACGGAAGTAGCTGACTTTAAGGTGTTCGGACATGGCACTCCACTCAAAGTAGCTATCGACAGCGGCAGCCCAATCGAGGAAGACATGAGCGTCAAGACTACCGTTGAAAATTGGGGGGGTCAACGCACGTGAGTCGGCAGACCTCATCGTCCTCTCGAGTACGTGGGGCAAGGCGACGTGGATGAGGAGCATCCTTGGCCCATGCGGACTCATCAGCGAAGGGGTCAAAGCAGGGTGACTCATTGGCGCGCATACGCAGCGGGGCCAACGGAGGTGGGGCACTAAGCGAGGGCTGTCCCTCAATGGGTTTAGCACGGAGTTCCATGACCTGGTCTATCAAGTGATGGACCGACGCCATAAGGCACTAAAACATAGCTTCCATCGCTTCTATACGCATGGACAGTGACTCAACCGACTCTACCCTAGACGGACTACTTTCTTCGGTCGTAGCGGGCACTTGGGTAGGGGGTTGCTGATAAGGGGCTCCTGATCTAGTGGTCATGATGCAGGAAATGCAAATGAATGCTGAAATGAAAAGCCGAATGAGATGCAACGGAAGATTGGTGAAGCTCGACAAGAGTTAGCTTCAACCTGCTCTGATACCAAATCTTAATGCAACGGATGTGTAGGAGGGTTCCTTAAAGCAGTACTCTACAGTGGGGAACTATGATGCATAAATCCGAGAGAGGGTCTTCAGACGAGGGAGGAAGAAACGCGTGCGATCAGTGAAAACCCAAGGAAAAAACCGATGGAAATAACGTAAGATGTGACTTGAGCAACACATGGAGCGAAAAGAAACCACGGATCGGATTTCTAATGGAAAATACTCACCTCGGTCGCATAGCCAATTTTCTGTTGCAAGCACACGCGCACAGGTTTCTCACGATGCTACAATAACCGGTCGCTCTAGCTCGCCAAGACGCAAACGCAGCGGAGTGAAAATGCAAAGGACCCGGTGCCCTAGCGAGGTTCGCCATATGTTTTGATTGAAAGCAAGAAATCAGTGTACAAAGGAGAAGCGAGGGAACTCTGGGCGAGCTCCTTGGATTTTTGCTGGACCTAAGGCCTCCGCTAAGAGAAGGCACAAACTACAACGAAAACTGAAAACTAGCATAGCCCTCAACCCTCTTTTATAGATCAAGAGGGGAGGAGGGTCACATGAGAAACATGTGAGGCGGTTAGAGAAGCCAACCACCCCAAAACTATCTAAATGAGGGTCATGATGCCCTCTAACTACCCTAAAGTAGCAGCTACCAACTATTCTACGACAGATTCCTGGTGGGGCGCGAGGCGTCGAGTGGAATAGTCATCTACGTGGTCGGTGTCCGAACCCAAGTGGCGCTATACCATCTCCGAACAAGCTGCCACGAAGCAGCAGAATTTGCTGATGGTGGGCTGATTCTAGATGTTGTTGGCGGTGTCTTGTGTCGAGTTGAGAACTGGGTTGTTGTAGCGGTCGGTGGACTGGTCGCGATCAGCGGTCGGGTCTCGAGGCGGTCTTGAGTGATGTGCAGCGGATGAAGGTAAGTCATTGAAGCCGGAGTAGCCACATTGTTGGAGCGGATGGGGCAAGTTGTAGCTATAGAAGGGCTCATCACGCCCACAAAATGGTCCGGGGGATGCGAGGACCGCTGCGAGTGTCGAACGGGGTGGAAAACTACCTCATTTGGCTTTCTGGGGCTAAGCATGGCCTGGCCGTGTCGAGGGTCATGGCCGTGCTTGGCATCTGCATTCTGACCCGAGACATGCACGGCTGGGGCATGCTCGGCGGCACGGGCATGCTTGTCGGTGGCGGGTTGGCCCGAGGCGTGCATGGTTGGCGGCACGGCCGTGGCGATGGCCGTGTCAGTGTTCGCATCTGCAGTCGACCGTGTCACGGCCGTGTCTGGGCTCACGGCCTAGCCGTGTCGGGGGTTATAGGGCCTTGTTTGTGCCGGAATTTGGGGGGATTCTTCCTCCAGCCCTGGGGAATCTTCTCAAGTGTCTCCCTGAGGGGATGGGCTCCATTCATTGGCATCTATGACTCCGTCAGTCATGCCCTTCGGTCTTACCAATGCGCCATCCACTTTTATGCATCTTATGAGTCAAGTACTTTGCCCCTACATGGGCAAGTTCCTCGTCATCTATTTTGATGACATTCTTATCTACAGCTGGACCCGCGACGATCACTTAGCCTACCTGCATTTGACCTTTGACCTTTTGCGTAAGGAGCGCTTGTTCCTTAATGCAAAGAAATGCTCCTTTCTCGAAAACCAGGTCCAGTTCCTTGTGTTCATCGTGTCGGACCAAATACTTATGGTCGACCTTGCTAAGGTCGAGGCCATTCGCCAATGGCCTAAGCCCGAGTCCGTCACTGAGGCCCACAGTTTCCTCGGCCTCGCAGCCTTCTATCGCCACTTCATTAAGGGCTTCAGCACCATCGCTACCCCTATGATGGCCTGCACTAAGCACGAGGCCTTCTCATGGACACCCGCCACTAGCCAAGCCTTCCTTGCGCTTAAGGACATCATGACCTCAGCACCTGTCCTTTGCCTACCCGACTTCTCCAAAGTCTTTGAGGTTGCTTGCGATGCCTCTGGCACGGGCATCGGCGGCACTCTTAGTCAAGAGGGCCACCCTGTCACCTTCTTTAGTGAAAAGTTGAATGAGGTGTGCCAACGGTACTCCACCTATGATAAGGAGTTTTACGCCATAGACCAGTCCCTCCGACAATGGCATCATTACCTCCTACACAAGGAGTTCGTTCTCTTTAGCGATCACCAGGCCCTCTCTTTTCTGAGTGCCCAGAAGAAGCTCGTCCCACTCCATGCATAGTGGGTTGAGTTTCTTCAATAGTACACCTTCGTAATCACACATAAAGCCAGCAAAGACAACGTGGTGGTCGACGCCCTCAGTTGTGTCCGCTCGTTGATTTGTGTCTTGTCCACCTCTGTTCCGAACCTTGAGCATATCCGCGATCAGTATGCGGACTGCCCCGAGTTTGGGAACGTCTTCACCCGGCTCCTTGCCACTGACCCCCCAGACTTGCCCTACCGACTTCACGATGTCTTTCTACTGTACGGTAACCGGTTGTGCGTCCCTCGCTCGTCCCTTCGCAAGCATCTCTTGGTTGAACTCCATGAGGGTGGTGCCTAATGCGTTGCATTTATATAGTGTTTTTGCCAATGTTTTAGACCATATTTTGGACGTTTTTGCATGATTTTGTGCTATTTTTAGTGTTTTTATCTTACTTTGCACAGAATCTTCACTTTTCTTGGTTTTTATGAAAATATAGGTAAAAAGGCTCAAAAATAAAGGATTTCAAGAGTTTTAAGGTCAAAGCATGATTCCCGAGGAGATCACGAGCCCACACGTCGAATTTGGAGCAAAACCGGTGAAGAACGAGACAATTACGGCCTTGGCCGTAATTGTGGATTCGGCCGTAAACGCGACGTCGAGCGGAGGACAAAAATCGGCTAAGTTAAGAAGTTCACTGAAACTTTCACGGGCAAGGCCATAATTCCATCACGGGCCATAAAAGTTTCTGTGACCAAAAGCATATACACCGAAAGAATTACGGCTAAAGCCGTAAACACATCACGGGCCGTACAAGTTTCCTCCTGACGAGTTTTTCGCTCGATTCTCACTCGTTTTGAACCGGATTTGGACCAAACTTCGCAGAACCATTCCTTGATGGGTTCTAAACCGGTCTAAATATAAAATATGGGATTTTGATCAGATCAAGGGGGGCTTCTATGGATGAAAGCGGACGGCGGCAGCGACAAGGGCAAAAACGTGTTTTCAACCATTTTCCCGGCAAGATTTTCCCTGAAGACAACGATAGATCAATCAATCCTCATCTTCGGATCAAGGAGAAGGCGGCTCTGTGGTTCTTTTAGTGATTTCTTGCAATCTTTCATGCATTTTCTTGTTCATCAAAACATCATGTATTTCAATTCTAACATGAGTGAGTATAAACCTTTGTCGGGATGATTTGGCGTAGCCTAATGACTTTTATGAGTTAATAAATGTTTTGCTATTTTCATTAGAATTTATCTCCATGATTTGGGTGAAATTTTGCTTATCTCGTAAATTACCCTGGTCACGTATTTTTACGTCTTAGACGTTGCGAGAAGGACCGAGAGGTGAATCGCAACGTCTGATCTATTTCAACTAGACCTACGAATCCAGTCACGGGAGTGTTGGGGTATGCCCTTAAGCCTAATGTTTGAGGCCTTGGGATTGTAACAGTATCGTGTAATAAACGTTTATGTTTATAAAGGCATGGTTATTATTCAGTTAGCTACATTGTCTGCTGCAATATATGTTCTTCTGAATAATGTCTCAATGCTGTTCAGCTTGGCTGACATGCAGTTAAGTCCTTAGTCGATGTATCTTGGTGAACATGAGACAGCCTTGATATGGTTAAGACTAATATGTGTTCTAGTCTTATAGGATGCTTCGAGCATGGAATAAGATGTAGACTCATGGGTACATTGGATGTACTGGACAGACCCTACTAGGATATTCAATTGTTTGTCACAATGTGAATAATCCTTGAATATGACAAGTGGCACATTTCCTCTGACTTGAGATCACTTATGTTTTCTAAATGATGATTGTCATTGTTTTGAGGTAGTTCAATATCATTTGAAACATAATGATTATAGACTATCTTGGATAATGAGCTTGAGTCAGGTTAGGGCACTAGTGATAGACATAGGATTGCCGTCTCCTTGTTTAGGAGTGTGATGTTCTAAAGGGGCCCCCTGGATGAGATGATTGAGAAAAGAGTATGGCCATACCCAGGTGACTGTGTTCATCTGATCTAATCATACTCATCATATTGGAGCTACAAGCTTGACACGCTTGTCCAATAAGAACATCCAGTGGCAAAGGAAACATGTATGCCTAGTGATGTGGATTCACACTTGTGCTATGGTTTGGGTGTAGTCTTGGAAGACTATTTCCTTTATATCGGGAGACAGTGATGTGTTGCTAGATACCCCTCACTGATCGTGATAAACGTGAGTTATCATTACCGACATTTAAAGGAAACCCTCAGGGTCGCACAATTTGATGATATGGCTTACTTAAGTCAGATCGTGTGGACTGAATTGTTCGGGTTCAGTTTAAAGGGATTTAATCTCTGATTGTGAGTGAGATCTGGTCTGATCATGTTTGATTGATTAGGGCTTGAGATCGGTAAGCTTCGATCGAGAGAATGGATGCTAGATTGGTCAGATCAGAAGCATCAAGAGATCGACGGTCAGATTAAGAGCCTTAAGGTTTTATTATGGTCTGGACTGATTGCTTGGTTTATTTGGTTATTGAACCAAATGGATTTGAACCAGCTCATTGGTTGAGCGCATGGTTCAAGTGATAAGAGGCATTGGCGATTGGGGTGATACATGGTCGCAAGTGAAGAAATGGGATGCTATTTTTAGATAGCACATCTCTTAACGTGACCACATCTCACGTTCACGCCAAGAAAATACTATTCTCGTCTCTTGCTCTCTTGACGCCACTTGAGCATTCGTCTCTTGCACTCTCGTGGGTGAAGGAGTGGACGA
Organism: Costus lasius; assembly: GCA_027563935.2. Classification (NCBI taxonomy): domain Eukaryota; kingdom Viridiplantae; phylum Streptophyta; class Magnoliopsida; order Zingiberales; family Costaceae; genus Costus; species Costus lasius. The sequence goes on from CM050446.2 coordinate 89,715,797, forward strand.
CAAGAGGAAACATTCGACCAAGCAAGGATCTCTCTTTTCCTTTCCATTCGGCAAGACAACCTTGGAACCTTGCTAGCACAAGGAGCACAAAGGAAGAAGCGCATTGATCATCTTGTGTGCGAGACTTAGGAGAAGGTTCGCTTGCGCCTTTGCCTCCAAGACACCATCCAAGTGATGGCAATGGTGAGTATCGCTTCTCATTGAAAGTTGATCATATTATATGCTATGCGATCTATTAGAAACCCTAGATTCCGCTAGAAGTTTTTGTTGCGCCTCCTATTAGGGTTTCGCCCCCTTGTATAGGTGGACTCTACAATTGGTATCAGAGCGAAGGTTTATCTTGCATGATAATATGTTTGCTTTCTTTGTGATCCTTTAACATGATCTATATGTTACATGCGATAGTACAAGTTTGTGAAAGTTTTTTCATGCTTGCGCATGTTTTCAAGTTGGCGCATATCATATGTTTATGTTTTCAAGTTGGCGCATATCATATGTTTATGTTTTCAAGTTGGCGCATATCATATGTTTATGTCTTCAGTTGGCGCATATTGTATGTTTTTTTAAAAACCAACATCACATGCGCGACTCACTATAGATCTAAGGCCTTGCATTAAACCCTTAGACGGGTTATTAGGGTTGAAGTCACCCCCCTAGGTTAGATCCAAAAGTCTGATCAGACTATCTGACAGCCTTGATGGGTTGACCAGGTAGCACCTGTGCGCAAGCACGTGGTGGCTACAGGTCGACTGCAGACAGGCGTGTAGCGATGTCTGATTGAGACAACTAGTGAACACACATGAGTTAGGCCCGGGGTCACACCCGCTTGCCAGACCTCATTGTGGTTGTTCAGCCCTCGCGTATGCATGGTTGACCTTATGGTCGACTCAAGTCAGTTAGGACTTGGTGCATGCAAGGGCAGTGGATCTGACTAGGATGGATGAGTGGATCCCTAGTAATGGACCGTTGTAAGGTTGTAGGGCAAATAAGGAAATTAAAATTGATGCCTATGGGTTTTTCGAAATTTAAATTTTCTTGAGTGGATCACATGTTGATTGATGCCATGTGTTTGTCTATTTATTCTTATGTGGGCAGCCCGTTCTTAATGTGTGCTGTGCTGGGGCCTGCGTGCCTGGGAATTAATTGTAAATTAATTTTTATTTTTGTGATCTGCGAATCACAGTTTAATTAATTTATAATGTGTAATTGACCTGCGTGTCAATCTTGTCTAGATAGTTAAATTTGTAATTTAATTAGACAAGAGCACAGAGCACACTTGGCAGTGGCGCATGCAGGAGTGGCTAGACCAGGTGGGAGGTCCAGGGTTCGACTCTGGGACCAGGCGCATTTTCCCTGGTGGGCGCACCTGAGCTGCAATTGGCGCTTGGGCCCTGGTTGGGCCAGATGAGCAGCTTAAAGCCCTATGAAGAAAAGCAAGTCAAGACTTAAGTTAAATTAAGGTCTTACTAGGGCTATGGGCTTTTACCACATAAGATTCATGCTTTCTTTTATTTATTGTTTAAATATTAGAATTGCATGATTAGTTTATCTTCTGCTATCACCATAGGAATTGCATGATAGTGAAGAAGATAAAAAGACCGTTAAAATCCAACGCTAAAATATCAAGCTTGTAAGCCTTCTGACGCGAAACCTCACTGTTCTGATTATCGTTGGAGCCGTGTTGTACCCACTCAGTGGGCACGTCCATCTATCTTCAGACGGTGTGGGATTACTCCTGTGTGTTACAGAGTAGGGATTTATCCCTTCTCGTTGCTCAGCATAGCACATGGTGGTCCAGGGAGTAGGTCGGGTCAGCTTGACCATGTAGGCTACATATGTGGCGCATATGGTAGCACATGGAGGCAGCCATCTGTGGGATCAGAGACTGTGTTGTACCAACTCAGTTGGCACAGTCTGCTGGATTGCCCAGATGAAGGGGAATCGCACGGGTTGGCGATTGGCTGGGACAGCCTACCAGAGATTAGTGCTTGTACTCTCTGTGCATCTTATCTCGCCTGAGCGGGACGCGGAGACCAAGTATGAAATTTGGATCCCATCTCACTAAAAGAGTGTTTACTCTTTCGGACTGTTTAATGGATTTTTCAGTCAGATAAAATAGTGAGAAAAAGAATCTTTCTTAAGTCCTGATTGATTCTTAACATTGATACTGACCTTGCTGTTCTTGCATTGTTGTAGATACCTGCAGCAACGAACACCATGAACTTCAATGTGCGATCCCTACTGGAAAGGGAGAAGTTTGCTGGGCCGAACTTCTCTGACTGGTTCGGACACCTTAAGATCGTTCTTAAGGCAGAGAGGAAACTGTATGTCCTCGAGACGGCGATACCGCCTCAGCCCGCTCCGAACGCCGCAAGGGCGGTTCGGGAAGCCTATGAAAAGCACATCAATGATAGCATTGATGTCGCTTGCCTGATGTTAGCGTCTATGACGCCACCGCTGCAGCGTCAGCATGAGGATATGTCTGCTATAGACATGATAGCAAACCTCAAGATGCTGTATGCTGCACAGGCGAGGACTGAACGCTATAATTTGACGAAGCTCTTCTTTCAGAGCAAACTGGCTGAAGGGAGCCCAGTGGGAGCTCACGTGCTCAAGATGATTGGGCACAAGGAGGCTCTAGAGAAACTGGGGCATACCATCAACCAGGAGCTTGCTGTGGATATTATTCTGCAGTCTCTCCCGCCTTCATTCGACGCGTTCATTATTAACTTTAATATGAACAAAATCGATTGTACTCCGGCAGAGCTGCTGAATATGCTCTTGACTACTGAGGAGACTCTGAAGGGAAAGCCTTCGACCTCTGTCTTAATGGTTCCTTCAAGGAACAAGAAGAAGGGGAAGAAGGGCAAGACCCCTGTCAAGAGTTACAGCAAGGCTCTGAAGCAGAAGGTTAAGCGGTCCAAGGAATACAGGTGTTTCCACTGTGGCCAGCTGGGTCACTGGAAAAAGGACTGTAAAGCGCTCCAAGGAGATAAGAGGGGAAGCATCGCTTCTGGCTCAGGTATATTCGTGACTGATGTCATGTTTTCTTCTTCTATATCATGGGTGTTGGACACTGCATGTGGAGTTCACATTTGTTCAAATGTGCAGGAACTCAAGAGAAGAAGGCAGGTGGGACAGCATGAGGTGGACCTACGAGTTGGAAACGGGGCACGGGTTGCTGCTGTTGCTGTAGGAGACTATTTCATTTCTTTACCATCTGGACTTGTATTGGAACTAAACAGTTGTTATTTTGTTCCCAGTATTACTAAAAATATTATCTCCATTCCTGCTCTTGTCAGGAAGGGTTTTTCCTTTGAATGCAATATTTCAAAGTGTGTTTTATCTTATGATAATATTGTTTATGCAACTGGTTCAATTAGCAATGGATTATTCATGTTGGACATGGAGCGTTCTATACAAAATGTTGATATTAAGAAAGCCAAGTATGCTGATGACAGCACCTTGCTATGGCATAGTCGTTTAGGCCATATTAACGAGAAACGCATTAAGCGGTTGCATGATCATGGACTGCTGAGATCATTCTCTTACAAGGAGATTGATACATGCAAAGCTTGTTTGATGGGCAAAATGACGAAGTCACCTTTTCTTAACAAAGGTCAAAGGGCTTCAGGTTTACTTGACCTTATACACAGTGATGTGTGTGGGCCATTTAGTAAACATGCCAGAGGTGGCTATCAGTACTTCATTACCTTTACTGATGATTTCAGTAGGTATGGCTATGTCTATCTGATGAGACATAAGAGTGAATCTTTTGACAAGTTCAAAGAGTTCAAGAATGAAGTACAGAATCAGCTAGGCCGAAATATCAAGGCACTTCGCTCAGATCGAGGTGGAGAATACTTGAGTCATACGTTTACTGACTATCTGAAGGAGTGTGGGATTATCTCACAGCTCACTCCACCAGGAACACCGCAATGGAATGGTGTGTCCGAGAGGAGAAACAGAACGTTACTTGATATGGTTCGTTCTATGATGAGTCAGGCTACTCTTCCTTACTCCTTTTGGGGATTTGCACTGGAGACAGCTGCAAAGGTACTGAACCGAGTGCCATTCAAGGCCGTTTCAAAAACTCCATATGAGTTATGGTATGGGAAACAGCCGAGCTTGACATTTATCAGGATCTGGGGCTGCGAGGCTTATGTCAAAAAGCTCGCCTCTGGGAAACTAGAGAGCAGATCTGACAAATGTATCTTTGTCGGTTACCCTAAGGAAACTAAGGGTTATTATTTCTACGATCCCAAAGAAAACAAGGTATTTGTTGCTCGGACGGCCATTTTTCTTGAGAAGGAGTTTCTTCTGCAAGAGGCCAATGGGAGAGAAATAAAACTGGATGAGAATCCAGAGGAAGGACAAAGTGCTCAAGCACAGTTGGATGAGCCTGAGCCAGTAGATCAGGTTATTGAACAACCTGAGGCTCAGATATCACGGGAACCGCGAAGATCGGGAAGGATTCATCGACAGCCTGAGCGCTATGACGGAGTCTACATCATTGATAATGATGAACCCCTCACTTATGCGGATGCGGTCAGTGGACCGGAGTCAGCGAGATGGCTTGAAGCTATGCGCGCCGAGATGGACTCCATGTCAGATAACCAAGTTTGGGATTTGGTTGATCCGCCTCCGGGAGTTATCCCTATAGGCTGTAAGTGGATCTTCAAGAAGAAGATTGACATGGATGGTAACGTGGTTACCTATAAAGGCAGGCTAGTTGCGAAAGGTTTCAAACAAATCTACGGGATAGATTATGATGAAACTTTCTCACCTGTAGCTATGTTCTAGTCTATTCGGATTCTTTTCGCGATAGCTGCATATTACGATTATGAGATTTGGCAGATGGATGTGAAAACAGCTTTCCTTAATGGAAATCTGGATGAGGATGTGTATATGACACAACCTGAGGGTTTCACTAATCCATCAGATCGTCATAAGATATGCAAGTTAAAGAAGTCCATTTATGGACTCAAGCAAGCATCGAGAAGCTGGAATATTCGTTTTGATGAATCAGTCACTGAATTTGGTTTCATCAAGAACGAGGATGACCCGTGTGTATATAAGAGGTTTAGTGGGAGCGTGATTACTTTCCTAGTCCTCTACGTCGATGATATCTTGATCATTGGAAATGACATTCCTGAAATGCATGCTGTGAAGGCATGGTTAAGGAAATGTTTCCAGATGAAAGATTTAGGAGAAGCAGCCTATGTATTAGGTGTGAAGATCTACAGGGATAGATCTAAGAGGCTTCTCGGGCTGTGCCAGAGTACTTACATCGATAAAGTCCTGGAAAGATTTCATTTAGAGAATTCTAAACGAGGATATCTTCCAGTCAGACATGGTCTGAGTCTTTCGAAGAGTCAGTGTCCACAAACACAGACTGAGAAAGATGAAATGGACAATACGCCTTATGCTTCGGCTATTGGATCCATTATGTATGCGATGTTGTGTACTCGCCCAGACGTTGCTTACGGGTTAAGCGTGACCAGTCGTTTCCAAAGTAATCCAGGTCAGGCACACTGGATTGCAGTCAAGAACATCTTAAAATATCTGCGGAGGACCAAAGATATGTTCTTGATATATGGTGGTCAGGAAGAACTCAGTATAGAAGGATATACTGATGCTTCGTTCCAGTCAGACCAGGATGATTTCCGATCGCAATCAGGCTATGTTTTTAGCTTGAATGGAGGAGCAGTGGTGTGGAAGAGTTTCAAACAGTCAACTGTTGCTGATTCCACAACAGAAGCCGAGTATGTTGCAGCCTCGGAAGCATCCAAGGAGGCAGTGTGGATTCGTAAGTTCGTGAGAGAACTTGGTGTTGTTCCTTCGAGGGCAGATCCTTTGGTTATCTTCTGTGATAACACTGGAGCAATCGCACAAGCAAAGGAACCACGGTCGCACCAGAAGTCCAAGCACATACAGAGACGGTTTCATTTGATCAGGGAGATCATAGATCGTGGCGAGATCAAAATATGCAAGGTTCATACAGATGACAATCTGGCAGACCCGCTTACCAAGCCTCTGGCGCAGCAGAAGCATGAGAAGCACTGTAATAATATGGGTTTGAGAGTTCTCAACCATTAGATTAAGTGCAAGTGGGAGATTGTTGGGGTATGCCCTTAAGCCTAATGTTTGAGGCCTTGGGATTGTAACAGTATCGTGTAATAAACATTTATGTTTATAAAGGCATGGTTATTATTCAGTTAGCTACATTGTCTGCTGCAATATATGTTCTTCTGAATAATGTCTCAATGCTGTTCAGCTGGGCTGACATGCAGTTAAGTCCTTAGTCGATGTATCTTGGTGAACATGAGACAGCCTTGATATGGTTAAGACTAATATGTGTTCTAGTCTTATAGGATGCTTCGAGCATGGAATAAGATGTAGACTCATGGGTACATTGGATGTACTGGACAGACCCTACTAGGATATTCAATTGTTTGTCACAATGTGAATAATCCTTGAATATGACAAGTGGCACATTTCCTCTGACTTGAGATCACTTGTGTTTTCTAAATGATGATTGTCATTGTTTTGAGGTAGTTCAATATCATTTGAAACATAATGATTATAGACTATCTTGGATAATGAGCTTGAGTCAGGTTAGGGCACTAGTGATAGACATAGGATTGCCGTCTCCTTGTTTAGGTGTGTGATGTTCTAAAGGGGCCCCCTGGATGAGATGATTGAGAAAAGAGTATGGCCATACCCAGGTGACTGTGTTCATCTGATCTAATCATGCTCATCATATTGGAGCTACAAGCTTGACACGCTTGTCCAATAAGAACATCCAGTGGCAAAGGAAACATGTATGCCTAGTGATGTGGATTCACACTTGTGCTATGGTTTGGGTGTAGTCTTGGAAGACTATTTCCTTTATATCGGGAGACAGTGATGTGTTGCTAGATACCCCTCACTGATCGTGATAAACGTGAGTTATCGTTACCGACATTTAAAGGAAACCCTTGAAGGGTCCCTAATATAAGGGGGTGAAACCCTAATCATGCGCATCTAGCAAGCATGGCGGAAAGAGGGTTTCTAGAAGATCGCATATGATAACCATATGATCAACTTAAGGCTATGAGAAATCATACCAAAGCCATGAAGAGGATGGCGACTTGGAAGCGAGAGATCAAGATAGGTCTCCTCCAAATTGTCGCACACAAAATGAGTGATGACTTGCTCCTTGGATGCTCCTTGTGCTAGCAAGGATCTCCAAGATGTCCTTGATCGAAATGGAAAGGAAGGGAACTTCTAGGTTGTGCTTGGCGAGACTTCCTCTCGTAGCTTTCGTCAAGTCCTCTCCACCGAAAATTGGAGAAACCTTCACACGAGAGCATTCGGCAAGAGAGTAACCTCCCACACTAATGTGGAGGCGTTACACCATTTCCACTTCGAAACCGATTCCAAAAATGGAAAGGTGTTAAAGCTCATGCGTTCACTCTTGAGTGAACCAAACGCTTAACTCATCTCCCATGAACCATGCGCTCAATCATGAGCCGGTTCTATTCGGTTTGGTCCAAGACCAATTAACCCAAGCCATATGGTCTAGATTAAACCCTAAAGGTTCAAAATCTAACCGTTCAATTCTTGATGCTCCTGATCTCACCGATCTAGCATCATCTCTCTCGATCGAAGCTTACCGATCTCAAGCCCTAATCAATCAAACATGATCAGACCAGATCTCACTTACAATCAGAGATAAAATCCCTTTAAACTGAACCCAAACGATTCAGTCCACACGATCTGACTCAAGTAAGCCATATCATCAAATTGTGCGACCCTGAGGGTTTCCTTTAAATGTCGGTAACGACAACTCACGTTATCACGATCAGTGAGGGGTATCTAGCAACACATCACTGTCTCCCGATATAAAGGAAAGAGTCTTCCAAGACTACACCCAAAACATAGCACAAGTGTGAATGCAACTTCACAAGGCATGCATGTGTCCTTTGCCACTGGATGTTCTCATTGGACATGCGTGTCAAGCTTGTAACTCCAATATGATGAGCATGATTAGATCAGATGAACATAGTCACCTGGGTATGGCCATACACTATCTCAACCATCTCATACAGGGGGGTCCTTTAGAACATCACACTCCTTGAACAAGGAGACGGCAATCCTTTATCTATCACTAGTGTTCTAACCTGACTCATGATCATTATCCAAGATAGTTTATAATCATTATGTTTCAAATGATATTGAACTACCTCAAAACAATGACAATCATCATTTAGTAACACAAGTGATCTCAAGTCAAAGGACATGTGCCACTTAGTGCAAACAAGGATCATTCATATTGTGACAAGCAATTGAATATCCTAGTAGGGTCTGTCCAGTACATCCAATGTACCCATGAGTCTACATCTTATTCCATGCTCGAAGCATCCTATAAGATTAGCACACATATTAGTCTCAATCATATCAAGGCTGTCTCATGTTCACCAAGATATATCGACTAAGGACATATGCATGTCAGCTTAGCTGAACAGCTTTGAGACATTATTCAGAAGTACACTTATTACAGCAGACAAGGTAACAACCTGAACAATAACCATGCCTTTATAAACACAAGAGTTTATTACATGATACTATTACAATCCCAAAGGCCTCAAACATTAGCCTTAAGGGCATACCCCAACAATCTCCCACTTGCACTTAATCTAATGGTTGAGAAACCTCAAACCCATATTATTACAGTGCTTCTCATGCTTCTGCTGCGCCAGAGGCTTGGTAAGCGGGTCAGCCAGATTGTCGTCTGTATGAACCTTGCAAATTTTGATCTCGCCACGATCAATGATCTCTCGGATCAAGTGAAACCGTCTCTGTATGTGCTTGGACTTCTGGTGTGACCGTGGTTCCTTTGCTTGTGCGATTGCTCCAGTGTTATCACAGAAGATAACCAAAGGATCTGCACTCGAAGGAACAACACCAAGTTCTCTCACGAACATACGAATCCACACTGCCTCCTTGGATGCTTCCGAGGCTGCAACATACTCAGCTTCTGTTGTGGAATCAGCAACAGTTGACTGTTTGAAACTCTTCCACACCACTGCTCCACCATTCAAGCTAAAAACATAGCCTGATTGCGATCGGAAATCATCCTGGTCCGACTGGAACGAAGCGTCAGTATATCCTTCTATACTGAGTTCTTCCTGACCACCATATATCAAGAACATATCTTTGGTCCTCCGCAGATATTTTAAAATATTCTTGACTGCAATCCAGTGCGCCATAGCTGGATTACTTTGGAACCGACTGGTCATGCTTAGCCCGTAAGCAACGTCTGGGCGAGTACACAACATCGCATACATTATGGATCCAATAGCCGAAGCATAAGGCGTATTGTCCATTTCATCTTTCTCAGTCTGTGTTCGTGGACACTGACTCTTCGAAAGATTCAGACCATGTCTGACTGGAAGATGTCCCCTTTTAGAATTCTCTAAATGGAATCTTTCCAGGACCTTATCGATGTAAGTACTCTGGCACAGCCCGAGAAGCCTCTTAGATCTATCCCTGTAGATCTTCACACCTAACACATAGGCTGCTTCTCCTAAATCTTTCATCTGGAAACATTTCCTTAACCATGCCTTCACAGCATGCATTTCAGGAATGTCATTTCCAATGATCAAGATATCATCGACATAGAGGATTAGGAATGTAATCACGCTCCCACTAAACCTTTTATATACACACGGGTCATCTTCGTTCTTGATGAAACCAAACTCAGAGATTGATTCATCAAAACGAATATTCCAGCTTCTAGATGCTTGTTTCAGTCCATAAATAGACTTCTTTAACTTGCATATTTTATGACGATCTGCTGGATTAGTGAAACCTTCAGGTTGTGTCATATACACATCCTCATCCATATTTCCATTAAGGAAAGCTGTTTTCACATCCATCTGCCAGATCTCATAATCGTAATATGCAGCTATCGCGAAAAGAATCCGAATAAACTTAAACATGGCTACAGGTGAGAAAGTTTCATCATAATCTATCCCGTAGATTTGTTTGAAACCTTTCGCAACTAGCCTGCCTTTATAGGTAACCACGTTACCATCCATGTCAATCTTCTTCTTGAAGATCCATTTACAGCCTATAGGGATTACTCCCGGAGGCGGATCAACCAAATCCCAGACTTGGTTATCTGACATGGAGTCCATTTCAGCTCGCATAGCTTCAAGCCATCTAGCTGACTCCGGTCCACTGACCGCATCCGCATAAGTGAGGGGTTCATCATTTTCAATGATGTAGACTCCGTCATAGCGCTCTGGCTGTCGACGGATCCTTCCCGATCTTCGCGGTTCCCGTGATGTTTGAGCCTCAGGTTGTTCAATAACCTGATCTACCGGCTCAGGCTCATCCAACTGCGCTTGACTACTTTGTCCTTCCTCTGGATTCTCATCCAGCTTTATTTCTCTCCCACTGGCTTCTTGCAGAAGAAACTCCTTCTCAAGAAATATTGCCGTCCGAGCAACAAATACCTTGTTCTCCTTGGGATCGTAGAAATAATAACCCTTAGTTTCCTTAGGGTAACCGACAAATATGCATTTCTCAGATCTGCTCTCCAGTTTCCCAGAGGCGAGCTTTTTGACATAAGCCTCGCAACCCCAGATCCTGATAAATGTCAAGCTAGGCTGTTTCCCATACCATAACTCATATGGCGTCTTTGAAACTGCCTTGGATGGCACTCGGTTTAGTACCTTTGCAGCTGTCTCCAGTGCAAAACCCCAAAAGGAGTATGGAAGAGTAGCCTGACTCATCATAGAACGAACCATGTCAAGTAACGTTCTATTTCTCCTCTCGGACACACCATTCCATTGCGGTGTTCCTGGCGGAGTGAGCTGTGAGATAATCCCACACTCCTTCTGATAGTCAGTAAATGCATGACTTAGGTATTCTCCACCTCGATCAGAACGAAGTGCCTTGATATTTCGGCCTAACTGATTTTGTACTTCATTTTTGAACTCTTTGAACTTGTCAAAAGATTCACTTTTATGTCTCATTAAATAGACATACCCATACCTACTGAAATCATCAGTAAAGGTAATGAAGTACTGATAGCCACCTCTGGCATGTTTACTAAAAGGCCCACACACATCACTGTGTATAAGGTCAAGTAAACCTGAAGCCCTTTGACCTTTGTTAGGAAAAGGAGACTTCGTCATTTTACCCATCAAACAAGCTTTGCATGTATCAATCTCCTCATAGGAGAAAGATCCCAGCAGTCCATGATCATGCAACCGCTTAATGCGTTTCTCGTTTATATGGCCTAAACGACTATGCCATAGCAAGGTGCTGTCATCAGCATACTTGGCTTTCTTATTATCAATGTTTTGTATAGAATTTTCCATGTCCAACATGTATAACCCATTGTTAATTGAACCAGTTCCATAAACAATATTATCATACGATAAAACACACTTTGAAATATTGCATTCAAAGGCAAAACCTTTCCTGACAAGAGCAGGAATAGAGATAATATTTTTGGTGATACTCGGTACAAAATAACAATTGTTTAATTCCAATACAATGCCAGATGGTAAAGAAATGAAATAGTCTCCTACAGCAACAGCAGCAACCCATGCCCCGTTTCCAACGCGTAGGTCTACCTCATGCTGTCCCACCTGCCTTCTTCTCTTGAGTTCCTGTACATTTGAACAAATGTGAACTCCACATGCAGTGTCCAACACCCATGAAATAGAAGAAGAAGATAACATGACCTCAGTCACATATATACCTGAGCCAGAAGCGATGCTTCCCCTCTTATCTCCTTGGAGCGCTTTACAGTCCTTTTTCCAGTGACCCAGCTGGCCACAGTGGAAACACCTGTTGTCCTTTGACCGCTTCACCTTCTGTTTCAGAGCCTTGCTGTAATTCTTGACAGGGGCTTTGCCCTTCTTCCCCTTCTTCTTGTTCCTGGAAGGAACCATTAAGACAGAGGTTGAAGGCTTTCCCTTCAGAGTTTCCTCAGTTGTCAAGAGCATATTCAACAGCTCTGCCGGTGTACAATCGATTTTGTTCATATTAAAGTTAATGATGAACGCATCGAAAGAGGGCGGGAGAGACTGCAGAATAATATCCACAGCAAGCTCCTGGTTGATGGTATGCCCCAGTTTCTCCAGAGCCTCCTTGTGCCCAATCATCTTGAGCACGTGAGCTCCCACTGGGCTCCCTTCAGCCAGTTTGCTCTGAAAGAAGAGCTTTGTCAGATTATAGCGTTCTGTCCTCACCTGTGCAGCATACAGCATCTTGAGGTTCGCTATAATTTCTATAGCCGACATATCCTCATGCTGACGCTGCAGCAGTGGCGTCATAGACGCTAGCATCAGGCAAGCGACATCAATGCTATCATTGACGTGCTTTTCATAGGCATCGTGAACCGCCCTTGCGGCGTTCGCAGCGGGTTGAGGCGGCACTGCCGTCTCGAGGACATACAGTTTCCTCTCTGCCTTAAGAACAATCTTAAGGTGTCCGAACCAGTCAGAGAAGTTCGGCCCAGCAAACTTCTCCCTTTCCAGTAGGGATCGCACATTGAAGCTCATGGTGTTCGTTGCTGCAGGTATCTACAACAATGCAAGAACAGCAAGGTCAGTATCAATGTTCAGAATCAATCCAGGACTTAAGAAAGATTCTTTTCTCACTATTTTGTCTGATTGAAAAATCCAGTAAACAGTCCGAAAGAGTAACACTCTTTTAGTGAGATGGGATCCAGATTTCATACTTGGTCTCCGCGTCCCGCTCAGGCGAGATAAGATGCACAGAGAGTACAAGCACTAATCTCTGGTAGGCAGTCCCTGCCAATCACCAACCCGTGTGATTCCCCTTCATCTGGGCAATCCAGCAGACTGTGCCAACTGAGTTGGTACAACACAATCTCTGACCCCACAGATGGCTGCCTCCATGTGCTACCATATGCGCCACATATGTAGCCTACATGGTCAAGCTGACCTGACCTACTCCCTGGACCACCACGTGCTATGCTGAGCAACGAGAAGCGATAAATCCCTTCTCTGTAACACGCAGGTGAAATCACACACCGTCTGAAGATAGATGGACGTGCCCACTGAGTGGGTACAACACGGCTCCAACGATAGTCAGAACAGTGAGGTTTCGCGTCAGAAGGCATTACGCGCTTGATATTTTAGCGTTGGATTTTAACGGTCTTTTATCTTCTTACTATCAGGCAAATCCTATGGCTATAGCAGAAGATAAACACATGCAATTCTAATTATATCAACAATAAATAGAAAGCATGATCTTATGTGGTAAAAGCCCAAAGCCTAAGTAAGACCTTAAGATACTTAAGTCTTCACTTGTTCTTCTTGGGACTTTTGCATCTCATCTGGTCCAACCCAGGGCCCTAGCGCCAAGAGCACCTCAGGTGCGCCACCAGCTGAATGCCCCTCTTGGATGTGTGCCTTTGTGCTTTTGTCTAATCAAAATACATTTTGATCTATCTAGACAAGTTTGACTCGCAGGTCAAATATACAATAAATTAATTACAAATGTGACTCGCAGATCACAAAATAATATTAACTTATAATTAACCAGGCACGCAGGCCCCAGCACAGCACTCATTAGGGCAACCCACATAAGATTAAATAAACAAGCATATGGTATCAAATCAACATGTGATCCATTCATGAAATTAAATTTTGAAAAACCCCATGGTATCAATTTTAATTTCCTTATGTGCCCTACAACCTTACAATGGTCCATTGATAGGGATCCACTCATCCATCTAGTCAGATCCTCTGCCCTTGCATGCACCAAGTACTAACTGACTTGAGTTGACCTAATGGTCAACCATGCATGTAGAAAGGGCTGAACCACCCTCATGAGTTTCGGCAAGCGGGTGTGACCCCGGGCCTAACTCATGTGTGTTCAGTAGTCGTCTCAACCAGACCTCGCTACACGCCCTGGATGCAGTCGACCTATAGCCACCTTGTGCTTGCGCACAGGTGCTATCTGGTCAACCCATCTAGGCTGTCAGATGGTCTGATCAGACTCTCTGGATCGGACCTAGAAGATGCTTTCAAACCCATCAACCCATCTAAGGATTCATAGTAGGGGCACCTTAGATCTAATCAGGCGCGCAAGATATAAGTTTTATAAAACATCTAGAACATGCGCAAACAAACAACATGCTTCACTTGAGAAAACAAGATACACCCAATATCTAGCATGTTGATAACCCTTAGATCTAGGGGGTCCCCTTCAAGGGGGAGCGCAAATAGGGGGTCCCCTTCAAGGGGGAGCGCAAACTTCTTGTAACAATGATACAAGCGCAAACTAGACAATGTAAACCTTGCATCATGTAAACGCATGTAAACAAAGTATCAAGTAAGCGCAACATAGCATCATGTATGGATCACAAACACTTCAAAGCAATCATATAGATCATATCGAAAGCCTAGCTCTGATACCAATTGAAGGGTCCCTAATATAAGGGGGTGAAACCCTAATCATGCGCATCTAGCAAGCATGGCGGAAAGAGGGTTTCTAGAAGATCGCATATGATAACCATATGATCAACTTAAGGCTATGAGAAATCATACCAAAGCCATGAAGAGGATGGCGACTTGGAAGCGAGAGATCAAGATAGGTCTCCTCCAAATTGTCGCACACAAAATGAGTGATGACTTGCTCCTTGGATGCTCCTTGTGCTAGCAAGGATCTCCAAGATGTCCTTGATCGAAATGGAAAGGAAGGGAACTTCTAGGTTGTGCTTGGTGAGACTTCCTCTCGTAGCTTTCGTCAAGTCCTCTCCACCGAAAATTGGAGAAACCTTCACACGAGAGCATTCGGCAAGAGAGTAACCTCCCACACTAATGTGGAGGCGTTACACCATTTCCACTTCGAAACCGATTCCAAAAATGGAAAGGTGTTAAAGCTCATGCGTTCACTCTTGAGTGAACCAAACGCTTAACTCATCTCCCATGAACCATGCACTCAATCATGAGCCGGTTCTATTCGGTTTGGTCCAAGACCAATTAACCCAAGCCATATGGTCTAGATTAAACCCTAAAGGTTCAAAATCTAACCGTTCAATTCTTGATGCTCCTGATCTCACCGATCTAGCATCATCTCTCTCGATCGAAGCTTACCGATCTCAAGCCCTAATCAATCAAACATGATCAGACCAGATCTCACTTACAATCAGAGATAAAATCCCTTTAAACTGAACCCAAACGATTCAGTCCACACGATCTGACTCAAGTAAGCCATATCATCAAATTGTGCGACCCTGAGGGTTTCCTTTAAATGTCGGTAACGACAACTCACGTTATCACGATCAGTGAGGGGTATCTAGCAACACATCACTGTCTCCCGATATAAAGGAAAGAGTCTTCCAAGACTACACCCAAAACACAGCACAAGTGTGAATGCAACTTCACAAGGCATGCATGTGTCCTTTGCCACTGGATGTTCTCATTGGACAAGCGTGTCAAGCTTGTAACTCCAATATGATGAGCATGATTAGATCAGATGAACATAGTCACCTGGGTATGGCCATACACTATCTCAACCATCTCATACAGGGGGGTCCTTTAGAACATCACACTCCTTGAACAAGGAGACGGCAATCCTTTATCTATCACTAGTGTTCTAACCTGACTCATGATCATTATCCAAGATAGTTTATAATCATTATGTTTCAAATGATATTGAACTACCTCAAAACAATGACAATCATCATTTAGTAACACAAGTGATCTCAAGTCAAAGGACATGTGCCACTTAGTGCAAACAAGGATCATTCATATTGTGACAAGCAATTGAATATCCTAGTAGGGTCTGTCCAGTACATCCAATGTACCCATGAGTCTACATCTTATTCCATGCTCGAAGCATCCTATAAGATTAGCACACATATAAGTCTCAATCATATCAAGGCTGTCTCATGTTCACCAAGATATATCGACTAAGGACATATGCATGTCAGCTTAGCTGAACAGCTTTGAGACATTATTCAGAAGTACACTTATTACAGCAGACAAGGTAACAACCTGAACAATAACCATGCCTTTATAAACACAAGAGTTTATTACATGATACTATTACAATCCCAAAGGCCTCAAACATTAGCCTTAAGGGCATACCCCAACAACCCTCAGGGTCGCACAATTTGATGATATGGCTTACTTAAGTCAGATCGTGTGGACTGAATTGTTCGGGTTCAGTTTAAAGGGATTTAATCTCTGATTGTGAGTGAGATCTGGTCTGATCATGTTTGATTGATTAGGGCTTGAGATCGGTAAGCTTCGATCGAGAGAATGGATGCTAGATTGGTCAGATCAGAAGCATCAAGAGATCGACGGTCAGATTAAGAGCCTTAAGGTTTTATTATGGTCTGGACTGATTGCTTGGTTTATTTGGTTATTGAACCAAATGGATTTGAACCAGCTCATTGGTTGAGCGCATGGTTCAAGTGATAAGAGGCATTGGCGATTGGGGTGATACATGGTCGCAAGTGAAGAAATGGGATGCTATTTTTAGATAGCACATCTCTTAACGTGACCACATCTCACGTTCACGCCAAGAGAATACTATTCTCGTCTCTTGCTCTCTTGACGCCGCTTGAGCATTCGTCTCTTGCACTCTCGTGGGTGAAGGAGTGGACGACAAGAGGAAACATTCGACCAAGCAAGGATCTCTCTTTTCCTTTCCATTCGGCAAGACAACCTTGGAACCTTGCTAGCACAAGGAGCACCAAGGAAGAAGCGCATTGATCATCTTGTGTGCGAGACTTAGGAGAAGGTTCGCTTGCGCCTTTGCCTCCAAGACACCATCCAAGTGATGGCAATGGTGAGTATCGCTTCTCATTGAAAGTTGATCATATTATATGCTATGCGATCTATTAGAAACCCTAGATTCCGCTAGAAGTTTTTGTTGCGCCTCCTATTAGGGTTTCGCCCCCTTGTCTAGGGGACCTACAGGGAGTAGTTTGGATTCGTTTGAAGGATTAACCAACACTTCATAGAGCTTAAAGGGTTTAATTAGGTTAACTATCACGGGAGTAGTTAGTTAATCTAGTTAAATATCGTACTACACTTCGGGAGGAGGTAGTACGCACTTTAGGAAGAGTTCCTTTCATGCTAGATAATTTCTGTGAATTAGTTATTTATTTAAAGCCTCATAATTGTCAAAGTGGCGAACCCATAAATTCCCGACTCATTGAAATCTGAAACCCTTAAAAGCTGTTCCGAGTTTGCATGTCCGCATAAGTTAGGAAAACAAACCATTGATTTTGTTATCCTAAATTCAAACAAGTCAAAAAGTCAGTACTTAGCTTCGTAGTCCCTGTGGGATCAATAACTTTTATTACTTCGATAAATCCGTGCACTTGGGGATTGCTATCAAGTTTTTGGCGCCATTGCCAGGGATTACGGATAGTTAATACTGACCAATTGATAAGTTAGGAGATTAGGCATTTTTCTTTTATTTTGCCATTAGTTTTTACTATTCTTTTCTTTTTATTGTCTACTTACACATTGTATGCCCAGAAATTTCCGTGCAGGTGCTTTGTTTCCAGAAGACCCAGAAATTGAACGAACATTCCACCTTCGAAGGAGACTGCAGTTTGAGGCTAAAAAGAATTCTGAGAAAGTAGAGATGGCGGAGGACAATCATCATCAATCTTTGAGGGACTTCGCAGCACCTAATGTACAAGGGTTTAATTCAAGTGTCGTTCGACACAACGTAGAGGCGAACAATTTTGAGCTAAAGCTAGCATTAATGACGATGGTTCAACAAAACCAATTTTGGGGTTCCCCAAATTCATATCCAAATCTTCATTTAGCTATTTTTCTTGAATATTGTGATACAGTTAAAATTAACGAAGTTTCATCTGATGCCATAAGATTGAGACTATTCCCATTTTCTCTCAGGGACCATGCCAGAGCTTGGTTGTACTCGATGCCAGCAGGATCATTCACCACATGGGAGTAGTTGTCCAGAGCATTCCTGAACAAATATTTCCCGCCAAGCAAAACTGTTCAATTGCGCAACAAGATCACGTGTTTTACACAGCAAGAGGGGGAATCGCTTTATGAGGCTTGGGAGCGTTTCAAGGAGCTCCAACGCATGTGCCCACATCACGGACTTTAGGACTGGATTTTAGTCCAAATCTTTTACAATGGTTTGGACTATAGAACCAAGATGATGGTGGACGCTGCGGCCGGAGGAAAAATCATGTGCAAGAACGTGGAAGAAGCAACAGCTCTTCTAGAGGATATGGCCATGAACCATAACAAGGGGCAGGTGAGCGGAACACTACTTCCACAGGATTTGGTAAGTATCATAATGACTCCATGACGTCACTCGCAGCGAAGGTTGATTCTCTAGTTCAGAAGATTGATTCCCTATCTTTTTCACCTAGTTCAGCTAACATGGTTTCTTGTGAGGTATGTGGTGTAACAGGGCACAATGCATCTGAATGCCGGATCATAACTTCTTCGTAGCAAGAATCAGAACAAGAGCAAGTGAACACTGTGGGGAATTATAATCAGAGACCTGCAAATGACCCTTATGTTGGGGTATGCCCTTAAGGCTAATGTTTGAGGCCTTGGGATTATATCAGTATCATGTATAAACTCAATGTTTATAAAGGCAATGGTTGTTATTCAGGTTGTTGCATTATCTGCTGCCATATGTATACTTCTGAATAATGTCTCAATACTGTTCAGCTTGGCTGACATGCAGTATTGTCCTTAGTCGAGATATCTTGGTGAACATGAGACAGCCTTGATATGATTGAGACTAATATGTGTTCTAATTTTGTAGGATGCTTCGAGCATGGAATAAGATGTAGACTCATGGGTACATTGGATGTACTGGACAGACCCTACTTAGGATATTCAATTGCTTGTCACAATGTGAATAATCCTTATGTACAAACAAGTGGCATATTTCCTCTGACTTGAGATCACTTGTGTTTCTAAATGATGATTGGCATTGTCTTGAGGTAGTTCAATATCATTTGAAACATAATGGTTATAGACTATCTTGGATAATGAACATGAGTCATGTTAGGGCGCTAGTGATAGGTATAGGATTGCCTTCTCCTTGATTGGAGTGTGATGTTCTAAAGGGGCCCCCTTATATGAGATGATTGAGAAAGTGTATGGCCATACCCAGATGACTATGTTCATCTGATCTAATCATTCTCATCATATTGGAGTTACAGGCTTGACACGCTTGTCCAATAAGAACATCCAGTGGCAAAGGAAACATGTATGCCTAGTGAGTTGAATTCACACTTGTGCTATGGTTTGGGTGTAGTCTTGGAAGACTCTTTCCTTTATATCGGGAGACAGTGATGTGTTGCTAGATACCCCTCACTGTTCGTGATAACGTAAGTTATCGTTACCGACATTTAAAGGAAACCCATAGGGTCGCACAATTTGATGATATGGCTTACTTAAGTCAGATCGTGTGGACTGAATTGTTTTGGTTCAGTTTAAAGGAATGTAAACTCTGATTGTAAGTGAGATCTGGTCTGATCATGTTTGATTGATTAGGGCTTGAGATCGGTAAGCTTCGATCGAGAGAACTGATGCTAGATCGATAAGATCAAGAGCATTGAGAGATGAATGGTTAGATCTTGAGCCATCTGGTTCATAGGTGATCTAGACCATGTCTTGGTTTGCTCATGGTTTGATTTGGTCTTTGAACCAAATGCAATTGAACTGAATAAATGAACCGGTTCACTTATGTGAACGTATGGTTCATTTGAGAGAAGTTCGATGGTGGTAACGTGGGCATTGAAGGAGGAGTTAGTGCTTTCTATTTTTGGAAAGCCGTTTTCCTTGTTGATTCCTCAACATCTTCGAACGTGGAAAACTCACTCCTCTCTCACACGCCGACTTGCATCTTCTTGCTTTCGCCTTGGGTGATCTTCACGCCAAGGAGGAGATTCGGTTAGCCAAGGAACTTCATCTCTTCTCCTCCACACAAAAGGATCACTTGGAGAACTTTGCTAGCACAAAGATCGACAAGGAGTAGCCTTCAACATCTTGTGTGCGCACACTTTGGAGAAGAAGCGCTTGCCTCTTTCCCTTCCAAGTCGCCATCCATACAATGGCAATGGTAAGATCTTAACATGATCTTTGCAAGTTAATAAGTTAATCATAAGATCATGCCTTATGCGATCACTTGAAATCCTTTTTCCGCCCATGCTTGATTTTAGAAGCGCATGTGATTAGGGTTTCGCCCCCTTTGGGGACTTTCACCTTACTCTGCTACTTACAACCCAGGATGGAGGAACCACCCTAACTTGTCATACAAACAAAATCAAGGGCAAGTTCCTCCTCAATATTCACAGTAGAATAATAGCCCACCGCCAGGTTTCCAGCCGAGACAATATGGGCAGCCCCAAGAGCCGAATTATGATTCTGTGCTGGAAGCTATTTTGAACCAGCAGAAGAGAACTGATGACCTTGCTGATCAGCTCAAGCAGCTGACATCCTGTGTGCAAGCTTTGACTACTCATAACAAGAGGTTGGAAAATCAAATTGCGCAGCAAGCAAGTACTGCCACTATACCTCCAGGGAGACTACTAGGACAGCCTGAGATGCATCCCAGGGAGCACGTCAACGCAGTCACAGCACTGAATGATGCATATAAAGAGATACCTGAGGAACCTGTTGAGGAATCTATAGACCAGTCTGTAAGCATTGTTCTAGAAGCAGAATATTGCAAGGAAGTAAGGGATGAAGAGAAATATGAAGGCCCGCCTGCATATGCCCCTCCAGTTCCTTTTCCTCATAGGTTGTTTAGAACAGAACAAAGGACACATGAGACTGTAAGATCCAAGGATCTTAAGTCTTGGTAAGCATTATTTTGATTTTGTCTAAAATTATTGACTGTAATATTTTTCTATGTATTGGTTGTTAATAGTTAATTAACTAGAGATTTTTGGTTGTTAATTTATTGTAAATTAATTAGAGATTATTTATTTGATTATTGGCTGTGTTAATTTATGATAAATTATTATTGGTTGTTTATGATAAATTAATTAGAGCTTAGTGGTTAATTAAATCCTTATTGGATGTTAATTAAATCCTTATTGGATTTTCGTTAAGTGAGTGGTTAAATGGATTAAAACCTATGTGAATTAGCTAATTGGATTTAAAATTCGATTTTAATTAGTTAAAGGGGTTAAACCCTATTTGAATTAATTGGTTAGTGGGTTTAAAATTCAAAAACCGAATTTTTAGTGGGTTTAGCGATTGGGGAAAGAAAATTGGCGATTTTGGCTTGGGAGAAAACTTGGGCGACGGCTAGGAAGAAGTGGGCGATTCTTGGAGGCTTGGAGGCGAAATTCCTTTCTTCCTCTTCCTCTTCCTTTGGCCGGCATTCCTTGGTGTTTGGTGGCGTCTTTCAAAGCCTTAGACGAATTTTTGGAAGGGTTTTTCTTATTGGTGTTCACGGTTCAAGGTGAGTGGAATGTCTTAATTGATTTAACAATTTGGTTGTGTTTGTGTTAAATGATACACTTGAGTTCTTGGAAAATTTACCATGTTAAAACCGAAATTATGCAAAGTGTATTTAGGGTATGAAAACCGAATTTAGGGTATTGTTCTTCATGAGAACCGAATTGTATTTTTCCATGAAAACCTAAATTTCCATGTAAACCGAAATAATCTTGATGATTGTTTATGAAAACCAAAAATTGGTAATATGAAATTTAAGGTATTAATTTATGGAATTTCGGAAGTTTTAGACCAATGGTTTGAGCATGAAATTCATGTTAATTCAAGGTGTAAAATTTAATAGATAATATGTTATGTTAACCGTGGGTTATATGTAGAGATTTGTAAAATAGTTTGTATGAATACATGTTTTAGTTTTTGTTAATTTTATGGATAGTTTGTATGACTACATGTTTTAGTTTTATGTTAATTTTTATGGATGCTTGTTAACTGCAATGTTGAGAAATTGTTTGAGAAATTTGGGTGATAACCTAGTAAGGTTTGACTGAACTAATCAGCATGAAACCTAAGGACCACACTACTTTATATGATTGTTAATATTATGTAATTATGTGATTTTTAAATATTAGGTGTTTATGTGATTTTTGGAATATTATGTTGTTATGTGATTTGTGAACATTATGTGATTATGTGAATTGTGAACATTATGTGGTTATGAGATTTTTGAAAATTATGTGATTATGGGAATTTTGAATATTATGTGTTATGTGTTGGTTAGGACTATGGCTAAGTGTAACCGTGTACTCATAGGATAGTCCTTATGTGATATGTTAAGGGTTTGAATTTCAGCCCTGTATTTGATATGTGAGGGGGTTGATGTTCAGCCTGCCTATTATGATTATTGTGATGGGGGTTGATGTTCAGCCTGCCCGATATGATTTTTGTGATGACTATCCTAGAGTCTAGTTGACACTTAGGAGTCCACCTTTATGAAATATGATATAAGATGTGTTTGTTGTCCAGTAGGAACCTTTTGGGAGAACGGGTTTTGACGCAAAGTGCCATGTCTTGGTCAGACAGGGGCCACCTCTTGATGTCATCACTCTCTTTTTGTGATATGGGGTGTCGTAGAGCAAAGTGCCACGTCGTGACCCGGCGGGGGCCACCTCTTGAATCTACACACAATCCATCGATGTGTTTATGGGGTGTGTTAGAGCAAAGTGCCATGTCGTGACCTGGCGGGGGGCCACCTCTTGATTCTACTCACTGTCCATGTTTATGTGTTGCACGAGATTTTGCAGCTCCCAGTGCTTAGGCCAAAGCCGGGTTAGACCATATTGGTCACTACTGAATATGCTGGACAACTAGGTTAACTAAGTATTGGTGTGTTTAGTTGGTTTAGAGTATAACTCTAGAACCTGAGTTTGTTTAGAACCTGAGTTTGTTATATGTTGGTGTGTACATCTGGCTGTTTATATGACTTCTGTATTTAATCTTGTTGTATATTGACATAATGTTCTGTTAAAGATTTTTAAAATAATCTGCCTATATTTTTGAATGTATGTTATGGATGGTCGATTTAGACTATCCACTCACTGGGCTGTGTAGCTCACCCCTCACTATTTTCAGGCATAGAGCAGGGGCGCATTTCTTGAGTTAGCATTGGCGTGGACATTATGCTAGTTTGCTGTGATTATGTTTAAGAACTTTTGTGCTTAATTATGAGGCCGGTTGTGGCCGAACTATATGAATGATGTGAACTATGTGAATCTATGTGAACCTATGATGCCAGATTATGGCTGTTAAATGAGTTTGATTTTTTGTGTCACCGCGGGCTTCAGCCTGGTTTCGGTGTTTGGTATGAGTTTATAAAATCGACTTTGTGGCTTTGCTTTGAATTTCGAATCGAATTGTATCTATGCCATCGGATTTGATATAACTGTTGCCTTGCATATGTCTAGTGCAAGGATTGCGTGGTGGCAGGTACCCTTATGTGATTTATGAGATTTGTGTTTTGTGGATATTTATATGTATGGATTTTCGAAATTTTCAGATCGTGTTTTCTTGAACTCGGTTTTACCTAGCATATGAATCGATCTTATATGAAACATCCTGTTTCTTTCATGATTTGTGTTGCTTGTTTGGGGTTAAGATAACGGGATGTTACAGAATGGTATCAGAGCAGTTGGCTAGCTAAAACTTAGTTCGGGGGGAAAAACATGTTTGTGTATTGCTAGACATCTGATAGGTTTATGTTTGCATTCCTGACTATGGAATGTGTGTGTAGGAATTTAAGATGGCGCTATGCCTCACTTGTGAGTGAATTCCAGAAACTGGGTCCTAGTTCTTTTTATGGAGGCTCAGAATCCAGTACTGCTGAGAACTGGCAGTTGTGCTTGGAAAAGATTTTCCAAGTCATGCGCTGCTCAGATGAGGATAAGTTATGTCTGACCACCTATATGATGCGTGGGGACGCAGATGAGTGGTGGAAGGGCGTGGTGAGACTTGCCGAAGAAAGACATGAGACTGTAGATTGGCCTTACTTCTTGTCTCGATTTAACGAGAAGTACTTCCCTGATAGCTTAGTGGAGGACCGAGAGGTGGAATTTATTCACCTGGAGCAGGGTGATATGACTGTGGACCAGTATGAATTACAGTTCACGAAATTGGGAAAGTATGCTCCTCATCTGATAAACACTGAAAAGAGGAGAGCTACCAAGTTTTTCAGAGGTCTCAGATGGGACATTAGAGAGCAGGTTGGTGCTCAGCACTTGGAGACCTATGTGGAGACTGTTGGGTGAGCACGCACCATTGAGAGATACATAGCTGAGAGGAGTTCTCATGTTGCCGTGACAGTGGTTCCTGCAGCTGAGGCGGCGGTTCCTCAGTATGGCAGTGGCGGCAAGGGTAAGAAGTACCCTAAACATAAGGACTACAAGAAGAGCAGGTATAAGCCTTACTCTTACAAGGCACCGCAGCAGTCTAGGGATGCACCGCAGCAGTTCAGGGATGCCAGGGAGGCAAAGATCAGTAACAATGAGAACTGGACTTGCAATTATTGTGGGCTCAAGGGACATTTAGTGAAAGACTGTTATAAGAAGAATGGCGTGTGCTTCAGGTGTAAGAAACCGGGGCACATGGTCAGGGACTGCAAAGAGCCTGAGATACAGCCTAGAGGCGCAGAGAAGCCTACAGTCCAGACACGAGTCTATGCTGTGGCTGAGAAGGATACACGAGCTTCCCGATCCGTTGTGGAAGGTACCTTATTTGTATTTGATCAGTTAGCTCGTATCTTATTTGACCCTGGTGCAAATCTGTCTTTTGTGTCTGTTAGATTTGCTGCATGTTTACCTGTGTTACCTAAGATGCTAGACTATGTTGTGTCTGTGAGTACTCCCTTAGGAAAGTCATTATCTACAGACACTGTGTGTGCTGATTGTGTAGTGCATGTAGAGAGTTATGAGTTTCTAGTGGATTTAATCCTCCTAGACATGCAAGACTATGATGTCATCCTCGGTATGGATTGGTTATCCTCACATCATGCCTCTGTGGATTGCTTTGAGAAAGTAATCACTTTAAATCTGCTAGATGGGAGCCGGATTTTTGTGAGAGGTCTAGTGTCGGACCAAGGACCGCATGTAATATCTTTCCTGCAGGCCAGGAAGTTACTTGCTAGTGGATGCAAGGGTTATCTTGCGCATGTTAAGGTGCAAGATGATTCTACTTCTGATTTGACTCAGATGGCGGTGGTGAAAGAATTTCCTGATGTGTTCTCTGAAGAATTTTCAGGCTTGCCACCGATTCGAGAAGTGGAGTTTGGCATTGAGTTGGCGCCAGGTACGGCACCTATCTCCAGAGCTCCTTATCGTATGGCTACTTCAGAGTTGGCCGAGCTTAAGAAACAACTGGAGGAATTGCTAGAGAAAGGGTACATTCGGCCTAGTGCTTCTCCCTGGGGAGCGCCAGTGCTGTTTGTAAAGAAGAAAGATGGAACCCTGAGGATGTGTATAGACTACAGGTAACTGAACCAAGTGACTATCAAGAATAAGTATCCTCTTCCCAGAATTGATGATCTATTTGAGCAATTACAGGGAGCTACAGTGTTCTCTAAGATTGATTTGAGATAAGGGTATTTCATGAATTACTTGACTCTTGTGTGGTAGTCTTTATAGACGATATTTTGGTATACTCACGGACTACTTCAGATCATGTCAGTGACTTGCGCAGAGTGCTGGAGGTTCTGAGGAAGAACCGATTATTTGCCAAGGCTAGTAAGTGTGAGTTCTGGCTAGAGAAGATCAGCTTCTTGGGACATGTGATTTCTGGTCAAGGGGTGTCTGTGGATCCAGTTAAAGTGCAAGCCATCCTTAATTGGGGAAGACCGACTAGTGCTACTGAGATCAGGAGTTTCCTGGGTTTAGCAGGTTACTACCGGAGATTTGTTGAGGGATTCTCCAAGTTGGCGGGTCCTTTAACTAAATTGACCAGAAAGGAGGCCAAGTTTATTTGGGATGATAAGTGTGAAGAGAGCTTTCAAGAGCTGAAAAGGAGGTTGACTAGTACACCAATCCTCATTATTCCTAGTGATGGGGAAAGGTTTACTGTTTATACGGATGCTTCTGGCAAAGGGTTGGGTTGTGTTTTGATGCAGAAGGGTTCTGTGGTAGCCTATGCTTCGAGACAACTGAAGGAGTATGAGTTGAACTACCCTACTCATGATTTAGAGTTGGCGGCTGTAGTCTTTGCTTTGAAGATATGGCGTCACTATTTGTTGGGACAGGAGTTTGATCTGTTCACTGATCACCAGAGTCTCAAGTATATCTTCACTCAGAAGGAGTTGAACATGAGACAGAGAAGATGGATGGAGTTGATCAAAGACTATGACTTCTCCATTCAGTATCAGGCTGGAAAGGCCAATGTAGTGGCGGATGCGCTGAGCAGACATCCAGTTACTTCAGTAGCTGCTTTACGGGTTAGTGAGTGGCAGTTACTGCAGGAGTTCAGAGATCTCAGGATCAGTGTTTCTCCTAAAGTTCAGACTGGTTATGTGGCTTTTCTCAGAGTACAGTCTGCTTTGTTGCAGAAGATCAGAGATCAGCAGTCTGTGGATCCGAGATTAGTTCAGATCAGGGATAGTTTGGTTGATGGCGCAGTTCAGGATTTTAGCCTGTCTGATGATGGTATTCTTCGGTTTCGTGGAAGGGTATGTGTCCCTGAGGAACCGAGCTTGAGGAAAGAAATATTGGAGGACAGCCATAACTCCAAATATTCTCTACATCCTGGCGTGACCAAGATGTATCAGGACCTCAAGAAAAGTTTTTGGTGGCCGGGTATGAAGAAAGAAGTAACTGATTTTGTCTCTAGGTGTTTAACTTGTCAGACTGTAAAGGCTGAACACCAGAAGCCTGGTGGTTTGTTGCAGCCCCTTCCTATACCTGAGTGGAAGTGGGAATGCATCAGTATGGATTTTGTGTGTGGTTTGCCTAGAACCAGATTGGGTCATGATGCTATTTGGGTGATTGTTGATAGACTCACTAAATCAGCCCATTTTCTCCCGATCAAGATGACTTATCCTTTAGAGAGGCTGGCTAGATTATACATTGATGAGATAGTCAGACTGCATGGAGTTCCTGTTGATATTGTGTCTGATAGGGACTCTCGATTTTTGTCCAGATTTTGGAAGAGCTTACAGGAGGGTTTGGGTACTAAGTTGAGTTTTAGTACAGCATACCATCCTCAGTCTGATGGCCAGACGGAGCGTACTATACAGACTCTAGAAGACTTGTTGAGTGCTTATGTGGTTGATTGGAGTTCTGAGTGGAATCGGGATCTATCTTTGATAGAGTTCACTTATAATAATAGTTTCCACTCCAGTATTCAGATGGCTCCTTATGAGGCTTTGTATGGGAGAAGGTGTAGGACTCCCTTGTGTTGGGAGGAAACTGGTGACAGGATGATTTTGAGATCTGATGCAGTTCAGGAGACTACTGATAAAGTCAGAGAGATTCAGGATAAATTGAAGATTGCTCGGGACAGACAGAAGAGTTATGCTGATGACCGTCGTCGTCCCTTGGAGTTTATGGTAGGGGATCATGTTTTCTTAAAGGTATCACCTACTAAGGGTGTTATGAGGTTTGGCAAAAAGGGCAAGTTGAGCCCTAGGTTTGTAGGCCCTTTTGACATTATTGAGAGAATTGGTCCAGTGGCTTACCGGTTAGCTTTACCTCCTGCTTTGGATCATGTGCATAATGTATTCCATGTCTCTGCTTTGAGGAAATATCATCCTGATCCATCTCATGTGTTGGAGTTGGAACCTCTTCAGATTCAGAGTGATTTGACTTTTGAGGAAAGACCTCTCCGGATTGTGGATAGAAAGGATAAAGTTCTGAGGAACAAGACTATACTTTGGTAAAGGTTATCTGGGGAAATCAGTCGGTTGAGGAGGCGACTTGGGAGACTGAAGCTGATATGAGGAAATTTTATGCTTATCTCTTTGATGATATGATTTGAGCTTTAGAGGACTAAAGCTTTATAAGGAGGGAGGGATGTAAGATCCAAGGATCTTAAGTCTTGGTAAGCATTATTTTGATTTTGTCTAAAATTATTGACTGTGATATTTTTCTATGTATTGGTTGTTAATAGTTAATTAACTAGAGATTTTTGGTTGTTAATTTATTGTAAATTAATTAGAGATTATTTATTTGATTATTGGCTGTGTTAATTTATGATAAATTATTATTGGTTGTTTATGATAAATTAATTAGAGCTTAGTGGTTAATTAAATCCTTATTGGATGTTAATTAAATCCTTATTGGATTTTCGTTAAGTGAGTGGTTAAATGGATTAAAACCTATGTGAATTAGCTAATTGGATTTAAAATTCGATTTTAATTAGTTAAAGGGGTTAAACCCTATTTGAATTAATTGGTTAGTGGGTTTAAAATTCAAAAACCGAATTTTTAGTGGGTTTAGCGATTGGGGAAAGAAAATTGGCGATTTTGGCTTGGGAGAAAACTTGGGCGACGGCTAGGAAGAAGTGGGCGATTCTTGGAGGCTTGGAGGCGAAATTCCTTTCTTCCTCTTCCTCTTCCTTTGGCCGGCATTCCTTGGTGTTTGGTGGCGTCTTTCAAAGCCTTAGACGAATTTTTGGAAGGGTTTTTCTTATTGGTGTTAACGGTTCAAGGTGAGTGGAATGTCTTAATTGATTTAACAATTTGGTTGTGTTTGTGTTAAATGATACACTTGAGTTCTTGGAAAATTTACCATGTTAAAACCGAAATTATGCAAAGTGTATTTAGGGTATGAAAACCGAATTTAGGGTATTGTTCTTCATGAGAACCGAATTGTATTTTTCCATGAAAACCTAAATTTCCATGTAAACCGAAATAATCTTGATGATTGTTTATGAAAACCGAAAATTGGTAATATGAAATTTAAGGTATTAATTTATGGAATTTCGGAAGTTTTAGACCAATGGTTTGAGCATGAAATTCATGTTAATTCAAGGTGTAAAATTTAATAGATAATATGTTATGTTAACTGTGGGTTATATGTAGAGATTTGTAAAATAGTTTGTATGAATACATGTTTTAGTTTTTGTTAATTTTATGGATAGTTTGTATGACTACATGTTTTAGTTTTATGTTAATTTTTATGGATGCTTGTTAACTGCAATGTTGAGAAATTGTTTGAGAAATTTGGGTGATAACCTAGTAAGGTTTGACTGAACTAATCAGCATGAAACCTAAGGACCACACTACTTTATATGATTGTTAATATTATGTAATTATGTGATTTTTAAATATTAGGTGTTTATGTGATTTTTGGAATATTATGTTGTTATGTGATTTGTGAACATTATGTGATTATGTGAATTGTGAACATTATGTGGTTATGAGATTTTTGAAAATTATGTGATTATGGGAATTTTGAATATTATGTGTTATGTGTTGGTTAGGACTATGGCTAAGTGTAACCGTGTACTCATAGGATAGTCCTTATGTGATATGTTAAGGGTTTGAATTTCAGCCCTGTATTTGATATGTGAGGGGGTTGATGTTCAGCCTGCCTATTATGATTATTGTGATGGGGGTTGATGTTCAGCCTGCCCGATATGATTTTTGTGATGACTATCCTAGAGTCTAGTTGACACTTAGGAGTCCACCTTTATGAAATATGATATAAGATGTGTTTGTTGTCCAGTAGGAACCTTTTGGGAGAACGGGTTTTGACGCAAAGTGCCATGTCTTGGTCAGACAGGGGCCACCTCTTGATGTCATCACTCTCTTTTTGTGATATGGGGTGTCGTAGAGCAAAGTGCCACGTCGTGACCCGGCGGGGGCCACCTCTTGAATCTACACACAATCCATCGATGTGTTTATGGGGTGTGTTAGAGCAAAGTGCCACGTCGTGACCTGGCGGGGGGCCACCTCTTGATTCTACTCTCTGTCCATGTTTATGTGTTGCACGAGATTTTGCAGCTCCCAGTGCTTAGGCCAAAGCCGGGTTAGACCATATTGGTCACTACTGAATATGCTGGACAACTAGGTTAACTAAGTATTGGTGTGTTTAGTTGGTTTAGAGTATAACTCTAGAACCTGAGTTTGTTTAGAACCTGAGTTTGTTATATGTTGGTGTGTACATCTGGCTGTTTATATGACTTCTGTATTTAATCTTGTTGTATATTGACATAATGTTCTATTAAAGATTTTTAAAATAATCTGCCTATATTTTTGAATGTATGTTATGGATGGTCGATTTAGACTATCCACTCACTGGGCTGTGTAGCTCACCCCTCACTATTTTCAGGCATAGAGCAGGGGCGCATTTCTTGAGTTAGCATTGGCGTGGACATTATGCTAGTTTGCTGTGATTATGTTTAAGAACTTTTGTGCTTAATTATGAGGCCGGTTGTGGCCGAACTATATGAATGATGTGAACTATGTGAATCTATGTGAACCTATGATGCCAGATTATGGCTGTTAAATGAGTTTGATTTTTTGTGTCACCGCGGGCTTCAGCCTGGTTTCGGTGTTTGGTATGAGTTTATAAAATCGACTTTGTGGCTTTGCTTTGAATTTCGAATCGAATTGTATCTATGCCATCGGATTTGATATAACTGTTGCCTTGCATATGTCTAGTGCAAGGATTGCGTGGTGGCAGGTACCCTTATGTGATTTATGAGATTTGTGTTTTGTGGATATTTATATGTATGGATTTTCGAAATTTTCAGATCGTGTTTTCTTGAACTCGGTTTTACCTAGCATATGAATCGATCTTATATGAAACATCCTGTTTCTTTCATGATTTGTGTTGCTTGTTTGGGGTTAAGATAACGGGATGTTACAGAGACTGGTAAGACTGAGGTGAAGAAAGACCAGGTAAGTCAGAATGTTGAAATAAATAAGGCAAAAGATGCTAGGGATATTTCAATTCCGTGCAAAATTGGTGAGTTATCTGTTGAAAATGCTTTGTGTGATATAGGAGCTAGTATTAGCTTGTTACCATCACATTTGGTTGAGAAAGTAGATTGTGGAAAATTTAAACCAACCGACACATATGTCCAGTTTGCTAATGGTTTTGATCAACAACCTATTGGTATATTAGAAAATGTAACGGTTCAAATTGATAAATTTTCTATTGTTACTAATTTTATGGTTGTTAGCATGAAAGAAAATGTTAAGTTTCCTATCATATTAGGGAGACCATTTTTATCAAGTACAGGAGCTGTAATTGACATGTTGAATGAGAAGCTTACTTTGAATTTGGATACTAGCAAGTTGATTTTTGATTTTTCGTCAGAAACTAAAAAGATTAACTTTGCAGGTTCTGATCAAATTCCAGAAGTGAAAGAAGACGACTTTGATAGAAGAAGTGGATTTGAAGTTGATAGACGGTTCTTGGAAAATTGGGAAAGACATAAGAAAGATGAGCCAGAAGAGGACGAGACATGGACACTACTTAGAGTGTTAGGTTTAGAATTGAGTAAAGAATTGGAGAGGCGTGATGGGCAACGATTGCCATTGATTCATCGCGCTTTGTACCCACCTGAAGCGACATAAACATTACCTTGGTCGAGCTGAAGACCATAAACAAGCGCTACCTGGGAGGCAACCCAAAGGCTTTGAAATGATTTTAGCATTTTTTTTTAATGGTGTTATCTGTAGAACTTGGTCGAGCTGAAGACCGTAAACAAGTGCTACCTTGGTCAAGCTACCTTGGTATTTGAACGTAAACAAGCGCTACCCATCTTTTAAGTTTTATTTTGTGCTTTTAATGGTCTTATCTGATGAAGTTTTATATATGGAAAGTCTTTTAAATCTGGTGTTTTACATGCAAGAAATTTTTGGCGATTTTTAAGGATTTTTTGGACGAGAAGCCAAGTCAAAACGCGACGTTTACGGATGCAGCCGTAATTATCGCGCAACCGTGATTGTGGATATGAACGAGTTCTGCCGAGCACTATACACTAAAGCGGGTTTATGGCCAGAGTCGTAATGGTGTTACGGGTCGTAAGTTCTTACGGTTTAAACCTCACGGGCAGTTTAGGGTTTACGTTTACGCTCATAATTCGCCGATTTTTGACGATTCTTCCTACGAGCTGTGACGAAAACTTTCCACCAGTGTTCCTCCACTTCTAGAGAGTGCTTTCCGATGACCTTTTCACCGAATTTCCATCGGATTTCATGAAGAACAAACGCTCATCCGCCGAGTCGCCAGAACCCGTCTTCCAGCCGATTCAAGCCCGATTTGCGCACAGATTCGTGAGTTTTCCTTACTCTAACTTGTGATTCATCAGTAGAACTTGGATCAGATACCTTTCGCACCGATTTGGAGTTATTTTGTTCGAATTCTGGGACGATTTCATTCACGACCTTCACGGCCAAATACCACGGTTACTGTAGTACCACAATTTTTGAGTTAGGTTTACATATTTTGGATTGATCTGCTTGATACTATGGCACTGAAGAGATCTGTGAGGTCTAGGCCCTATGGGGTAGTGATGAAGAGCAGATATCCTGGGCCGGAACCACGTTACATGTATAGGATGGTGTCCGGAGTGTTACCAGACACTTTTGAGAGGATAGTTTATCCTAACTCAGAGCCTGAGACCCATGCATAGGCATTAGAGGCTACGAGTGCATCCTTAGTACCTAGCACATCACATATGGCAGAGCCACAGCCTGTTAGTTCTCCAAAGTTGGAGATTATTTCAGAGAGGCCAGCCGACAGGCCAAAGAGCCGCGATCAGAGGATCGCCAGACAGTATGCTAGGAAGCGTACCGGTCGAAGCACTAGTACTTGGGGGAGGAGGACCGCTCGCCCTCTATCACCGGTCGTGGAGACAGCAGAGACTCCAGTAGCACCCCTAGCTTATGTTCCCACTATACCAAAGATTGAGAGAGTGGAGGAGGCACAGACAGATGATGTACCAATGGATGTGGAGGGTCCTGCCATATCAGCGCCTTCCACAGATTTACCAGAGTCTGTGGCACCTACTGACACTCAGGGTATGGAGGTAGACACTCCATATGATATAGCGCGCGCACCCAAGATATTATCACCCTCCTCAGCCCAGGGAGATTGGCCTATCCCTGAGGCTAGTACACCAGTATTCTCAGATCCAGAGGAGGGATCACCTGAGATATTCATAGACTTACCAGAGATATCAGTGGAGATACCCGAGCTTCCTTCTTCTTCATCGTCAGTTGCACAGGAGTCTTCTGCTACTCCTGAGATAGTTCCACCATCAGTTTCTGAGATCCCGCATACGACTGAGCCAGCAGAGCCAGCACCCCTTCCAGTAGCACCAGTACCCTCACCCGAGATTCATCTACCTTCACTAGAGCTCTCATCACCTGAGCCATCACCTCCTGTACCAGAGGCTATTATCCAGGAGAGGAGACGGGCGCGATCACCACCTCCAGTGCTTACTCCCTACCCGCGTCAGATTCGTCATACGAATAGGGAGATCGAGAGGAGATATCATGCTCTATCCACTAGAGGGGTGATCAGCACACGATATTGGGATGACCAGACATTGCAGTCCCTAGGATTGTTCGATGACATCCAGTGGATGTTCGCGAACATAGGGTGGCAAGATTTTTACCAGCAGAGGCACCCTACATACACCCAGCTCACTTTGGAGTTTTTCAGCACCGTCCAGATTTCATTAAGGAACCACGATGATGGAGATCCTAGAAGGATGTCATTCCGGTTAGGGAACCGGGAGCATATGCTTACATTGGACCAGTTGAGCCACATATTTGGATTCCCCTCGGATGTGACCAGACACCGTCCTAGTGAGTTTTCAGAGGGGACCTTTTGGAGAGAGATCACTGGCGAGCAGGGATTTGATCCTAGGAACGCCAGAGCATCGCGTCTGACTAGCCCGGTTTTCAGATATATACACAGGGTGCTTTCACATACCATTTTTGGGTGGGCAGAGAGCGATGGTATGGTCAGATCTACGGAGTTATTCTTTCTATGGGCCATGCTTAGAGGATTCAGAGTCAGCACTTCATTGTACCTGATGAAGCAGATCTAGAATGCCGCCAGAGCTCGGAGAGGAGTCCTTGTGATGGGAGGATTAGTTACTTCGATTGCCCTTGCCCTCGGTATCGATCCTTTGGGGTTGAACGAGGTGAAGGGTAATCCTAGATTGGATATAGATGTATGTGTTGCCATTAGGATGATTACGAGGCTTGGGAGCTCGTACCATCTTATGTTCAGGCACACTGATATTACCATGAGGCTGCCGAACATGAACCGTACCACGGTTCATGTTCAGCAGAATTGGATCGTGGATCCCACGCTTGAGGGAGGTCCTAGAGAGGTAGCTTTACCACCATCACAGCCCAGATCTTCATAGCATGTGCCTCCAGTCGCGCCATCAGCTGCTAATCAGCCTTCTACATCTGCCAGACCGTCCACTCCAACACGATCAGATCCATTGGTGGAGCAGATGCGAGCTGAGCAGAGGAGGATGCGCGACGACATATCGCGCTTGGAGCAGGGACAGTCGAGAGCGCTCGATTCATTACGCGTGATAGAGGAGTTGCTACTGCGCCATCTTCCATCATCGTCACAGACCAGATGTACCAGGGATGAGGAGGAGGACTCTGAGCATACAGAGACGGATTGACAGGCTTTGTGAGTATTAACTTTTAATTCTATATGCATATTTTTGATATCGCATGAGTAGCCTCACAATTGTAGTATACTTTAAATATGTTATGATGCTAACAGTAAATAGCATATAACTATTTAAAGACCAAATTGCTTTAAAAATCTCTTATCTTTAACATCACTAAAATTCTTGAAGTAGAATTTTTATCTGTTAAGTGAAATGGATTTATTAAGATGAAAGTATTTCATGCTTAGTGTGTGTTGAATGGATGTTATGACATGAATTGTGAATTTTATCTTTCTTGGATTATAACCTCTTGGGAATTTATTTCTATTATGATTTTTCTTGAACTACTTGAGTTTGAAATATTGATTA
Organism: Costus lasius; assembly: GCA_027563935.2. Taxonomy (NCBI): domain Eukaryota; kingdom Viridiplantae; phylum Streptophyta; class Magnoliopsida; order Zingiberales; family Costaceae; genus Costus; species Costus lasius. The sequence continues at coordinate 89,750,761 of CM050446.2, forward strand.
CATAATTAGTAAACTGAGGATATTAATAGGGGCAAAAACAATTGAAAAATCCTTATCTTTACATTCTTTATACATATCATGGCATTGCTAGAGGACAAGCAAAATTCTAAGTCTAGGGTATTTTGATGCGTTGCATTTATATAGTGTTTTTTCCTATGTTTTAGAACATATTTTGGACATATTTGCATGATTTTGTGCTATTTTTAGTGTTTTTATCTTACTTTGCACAAAATCTTCACTTTTCTTAGTTTTTGTGAAAATGTAAGTAAAAAGGCTCAAAAATGAAGGATTTCGAGAGTTTTAAGGTCAAAGCATGATTCCCGAGGAGATCACGAGCCCACACGTCGAATTTGGAGCAAAACCGGTGAAGAACGAGACAATTACGGCCTTGGCCGTAATTGTGGATTCGGCCGTAAACGCGACGTCGAGCGGAGGACGAAAATCGGCTAAGTTAAGAAGTTTACCGAAACTTTCATGGGCAAGGCTGTAATTCCATCATGGGCCGTAAAAGTTTTTGTGACGAAAAGCATTATACACCGAAAGAATTACAGCCGAAGCAGTAAACACATGACGGGCCGTAAAAGTTTCCGCCCGACGAGTTTTTCGCTCGATTCTCACTCGTTTTGAACAGGATTTGGACCAAACTTCGCAAAACCATTCCTTGATGGGTTCTAAACCGGTCTAAATATAACAGATGGGATTTTGATCGGATCAAGGGGGGGCTTCTGTTGGTGTATATGCCCTAAAGACCAATGTATGGACATGGTGAGGCATTGTTTGAATGTACTTTGATAGAACTATTACTCTTTATATAGGCATGGTCGTTATTATGCAGACTTCTCTACCTGCGTTGATGTATTGAGTTGCATAAATAATGTCCCAGGAGTTAGGATTGGATCCATTCTCATAAGCTATCCCCAGACAAGGTACCTTAGCAGATATGGGACAGCTTTGGTACATGTGAGACTGGTGTATGGGCTGGTTAGGTGCGGGGCACAGTAATGCAGACATACAGGTGCATTGGATGCACTAGAGTTGTAACATCCCGCAGAATCACACCCCACACGCATACAAGTAAAATACGGGGTTTCAAAAATTTTTATTCTTCCATTAAAACACAAGAAGAAAGCGGCATCGAAGGACATTACTACGGAACTGAAAACCGCACAGAACTGAATAGGATCGATTTACTAGGAAATAGAAATCCGGAAATCCAGAAAATCCGGCAGCAAGTATAATAATTTACTGCTGCACAGACACGCATATCCTGGAATAAAACAGATGTCCACACTACACATATGTGGAAAACACAATTTCAGATATATTGCGGAATAAGAACAATAACTCTCAAATCGGACATTTCAGAATAAGAATAATTTCAAATCTCACGAATCCAAAACTCGTATCTAACAATTAAAACGAGACAACTATAATATAATATCCTGAAAACAGGCATAAGCCCTCAGGAGATAAAACGTATCATATAATTAAGTTAGGCACGCAGGCCTGACAGATTTTTAGAAGACAACTCTTAGAAATTAAATAAAACATTAGCATCATAGTAAATTCGTTAATTAGCTGTAGCGATCACTGTCCCAATGTCTCACCTGAAAATATTTAAACAACGGGGGTGAGCTAAAAAGCTCAGTGAGTAAAAGACACTAAAAGCCATCCATAGTACACATCAAAAATATCATGCATAAGTTGAAATACATTTTTGTAACAGATAAGATAAATCAACTTAACATGCACACTCATATCAGAAACAAAACATAATCAAATACAGATACTTATAACATTAGGCATCAAGCATGAAGTAGGATATAAGTATACCAACCCCTCCCTACTAAACACACTGCCTAACACATCTATAATACAGATCGAAACAGAACTACAGAAATCAGAACTGACAGACAGAAAATCAGAATTTTCAGAATCCAAACGGATAGTCTACATCGGAAACAGAAAGGCCACAGAAGGCCTGATGACCACAGAAGGTCTGACCCCACCTCCGCCGAGGACGAGACATGCATGCATATTAGAAACAGAATGGTAGAGGAGGTATCAGTGGGTGGCCCCCGTCTTGTCAGGACGTGGCACTCTGGCCTCCAAAACCCAGAACAGAATGGTAGAGGAGGTATCAGTGGGTGGCCCCCGTCTTGTCAGGACGTGGCACTCTGGTCTCCAATACCCAGAACAGAATGGTAGAGGAGGTATCAGTGGGTGGCCCCCGTCTTGTCAGGACGTGGCACTCTGGTCTCCAATACCCAGAACAGAATGGTAGAGGAGGTATCAGTGGGTGGCCCCCGTCTTGTCAGGACGTGGCACTCTGGTCTCCAATACCCAGAACAGAATGGTAGAGGAGGTATCAGTGGGTGGCCCCCGTCTTGTCAGGACGTGGCACTCTGGCCTCCAAAACCCAGAACAGAACAGAAATAGTGTCTCATGGGTCGTAGTAGACTATCAGCACCATTACAGCGCCACAGAAGGAGGTTAAGGACACGGAAGAGTGCTACACTAGGGCATAATTTTTACAGAACAGATCATGCTGAAACGGAGGAGTAGAACTAACTACTACTTAATTCTTACATCATGCCCAACGTGTCTCACAAACACAAAATGACACACCCCAATATCCAGTCCTTAACAAAATTACAATTTGCAGAAAATCAAAGCTGAACACACTTCATAATTTTTATCATTAACCAGAAGTAATATAGGAGTGAATTCCTTAGATTTCATGCAACTATACTTATTTCATGTCAAACCATTCTATGTTCTCACAAAGGTTATAACACATTCAAAGTTTCAGAAATTTCACGACATATACACAGAATAGAAATTATTCACATAACAAACAATTCAATAAGCCTAGGAATTATAGGGAAATATATATATAGATATTCATTGCAATATTTTTCCCCAAATTTCCTAAAAACCGTGAGCCATAAAATCACTGTAAGGGGCGAAATTTTCAGAATCCTTGCAGAACATACAAATTTCATGAAAATAATTCAGTCCCCTACTACAGATAATTTTTAATTCCACGTTCGTGAAGAAAATTGACAAAAGCCCCAAAATTGACATAACAGATTTATATTGTCAGATTGCAACATATATTTTTGGTCCAATTTCGAACCAAAGCTAGTCAATATTATATTCAAAATGAAGCTCTCTGAATCTAGTTTCCAATAAAACTGGTTTTGCAAAATTTCGAATTGTAGGCAGGAAGATATAAGGGTTCGAACATAGGTGGGTCAGAATTTCAGATTTCAAGAAAACAGATTCATATATCAGAATTACGACATATATTTCAGATCCAATAACTAATCAAAAATAGGCGTTATGGGAGTCAAAATGAAGCTCTTCAAGCCTACGGTCTAATAAAACTGATTTGACAAGATTTCGAGCTATACCTAGGGAGATATGATTGTTCGAACACATAAAGGTCGAAATCCAGATTTCCAGAAAATTGATTTTGTACAGCTAGATTGCAATACAGATTGAAATACGAATACAGCTCGGATATGGTCGATATCACATAAGAATCAAAGCTGAGCGAATCTAGTTTCATACAAAATTTGTTTCGTGTGATTTGGATCTATAGATCATGAGATATTGAGGTTAAAGCACAGTAAGGTCAGATTGGCGACTACAATTTTCAGCAAGACAAAATTTCTGAATCATCATGCATATTCAGATCCGACCTATAGAATAGAAAAAAACACAGGATCTACTTGCAGATTTTTGGTTCATACAGATAATCATTACAAATAGGATTAGACTCCTTAGGATCGAATTACTCACTGAAAATCGCCCACAGAAAAAAAAACGCCACAACAGAGGGTCAGGGATCTCCAGGAGCTTCGTCCACCACCAGTCTGCCACCACCAACGTCAGAAATTTGCAGGAGGCGCCAAACACAGTAAGAGGCGACAACCACAGGCGGCTAGGGCAAGAAAACAACAAAAATCGTGAGGGAGAGGAGCTCTTCACGATATTTCTCTTTTCTCCCACTCCAAACGGATCCAAGATCCAATAACCCAGTTAACTTAAGTGAAAATCGGTTTTAAGGGCTCACCTGGGCTTAACCACCATGCGCCACTCCAATAACACAGAAATATGCGCCACCATGGTGGAAGAATTCTAGGAGCAAAAAGTCAAGGTTGAGGGTTCGAAGCCCCAACCAAAATAATTATTTTTGCCCTGTAGGAAAAAGTCCTACAATTAGGCAAAAATCCCAAAATTTTAATAGATAAAAATACATAAACAGAATTTCTAACCTTAAATCATAATTCAGAAAAATTGAGGGCGTTACATCCTCCCCCTCTTATAGAGCTTTAGTCCTCTAAAGCTGACCAAGCCCGTCACTGAACAGGTGAGGATGCTCCTTTCTCATATCTGCTTCAACCTCCCAAGAGGCTTCTTCAACAGACTGATTTCCCCATATGACTTTCACAAGTGGAATAACCTTATTTCTCAGCACTTTCTCTTTTCTATCTTCAATTCTGAGAGGTTTCACCATAAAAGTCATGTTCTCTTCAAGCTGAAGGGGTTCCAACTCTAGAACATGAGAAGGATCAGAACAATATTTTCTGAGTGCAGAAACATGGAACACATTATGGAGGTGTTCCAGTGATGGGGGCAGAACAAGTCGGTATGCCACAGGTCCAACCCTCTCAATGATATCAAAGGGACCAATGTACCTGGGACTCAATTTTCCCCTCTTTCCAAATCTCATCACCCCTTTCATAGGTGAGACCTTTAGGAAAACATGCTCTCCCACCAAAAACTCAAGAGGACGCCGCCTCACATCAGCATAACTCTTCTGTCTATCCTGAGCAATCTTCATCTTTCTCTGAATTTCTCTAATCTTCTCAGTGGCTTCCTGAACAGCATCAGACCTTAGCACTGTTCTGTCCCCAGTTTCCTCCCAGCATATTGGTGTTCTGCATTTCCTCCCATATAGGGCCTCATACGGAGCCATCTGTATGCTAGAGTGAAAGCTATTGTTGTAGGTGAACTCTATCAGTGATAAGTCCAGATCCCACTCAACAGACCAGTCAACCACATAAGATCTCAGAAGATCCTCAAGTGTCTGAATAGTTCTCTCTGTCTGACCATCAGATTGAGGATGATATTCAGTGCTGAAACTCAGATTAGTTCCCAAATCTTCCTGTAATTTCTTCCAAAACCTGGACAGAAATCGAGGATCACGGTCAGAGACAATGTCCAAGGGAACTCCATGCAATCTGACAATCTCATCGATGTACAGTTTTGCTAACTGATCCAAACTGTAAGTCATTTTGATCGGTAAAAAGTGAGCTGACTTCGTGAGTCTGTCCACAATCACCCATACGGCATCATGATTCCTTCTGGTATTGGGCAGTCCACACACAAAGTCCATACTGATATGCTCCCACTTCCACTGAGGAATAGGGAGAGACAGCATCAAACCGCCCGGCCTCTGATGCTCAGCCTTCACGGTTTGGCAAGTCAAACATCTGGACACAAACAAATGCACATCCTTCTTCATACCATGCCACCAGAAAGTCTTTTTCAGATCCTGATACATCTTGGTACTACCAGGATGAACGGTATACTTAGTGCAATGGCTTTCCTTAAGAATTTCATTTCTCAACTCAGGGTCCTCAGGGACACAGACCCTTCCACGGAATCTGAGGAGACCATCATCCGACATACTGAAATTCTCAACACAGCCTTGCTCCGACCTCTCTTTCCACCGTAGAATATCCGGATCTGACTGCTGCCCTGATCTCAGTCTCTGCAGTAAGTCTGACTGAACCCTGAGAGAAGCTAGAAGACCGCCTCTCTCACCCGGAGTCACACTCAGATGCATGTCACTGAACTCCTGCAATAATCGCCACTCCTGGACTCGCAGTGCAGCTATCTGAGTCACAGGATACCGACTAAGAGCATCAGCCACCACATTGGCTTTACCAGACTGATATTGGATGGTGAAGTCATAATCCTTTATCAATTCAAGCCATCGCCTATGTCTCATATTCAGCTCTTTCTGAGTGAAGATATACTTCAAGCTCTGGTGATCTGTAAACAATTCAAATGTCTGTCCAAATAGATAGTGCCTCCAGATCTTCAAAGCAAAAACTACAGCTGCCAGCTCCAGATCATGAGTGGGGTAGTTTACCTCATAATCTTTGAGTTGCCTTGAAGCATAAGCAACTACCTTTCCTTGCTGCATCAGTACAGCACCCAGACCCTTACCAGAGGCATCAGTGTACACAGTGAACTTTTCTCCATCACAGGGAACGATGAGGATAGGAGCACTGGTCAGTCTCCTTTTCAGTTCTTGAAAACTAAACTCACAATCATCAGACCACTCAAACTTCAAATTCTTTCTAGTTAGCTTAGTCAGAGGACCAGCTAGCTTGGAAAAACCCTCCACAAAACGGCGGTAGTATCCAGCTAAGCCCAGAAAACTTCTGACCTCAGTCGCTGTAGTTGGTCTTCCCCAGTGAAGAATGGCCTCCACCTTCACTGGATCCACAGACACACCCTGGCCAGAAATAATGTGTCCCAGAAAGCCAATCTGATGTAACCAGAACTCACATTTGCTGGCCTTAGCATACAGCTGCTTCAGCCGCAGAATCTCCAGCACCTTGCGCAAATCCTGAGTGTGATCTTGCGCATTCTTGGAGTAGATCAGAATATCATCTATGAAGACGACCACACATTTGTCCAGAAGTTCATGAAATACTCTGTTCATCAGATCCATAAACACTACAGGGGCATTTGTCAGTCCAAAAGGCATAACAAGAAACTCATAGTGCCCATACCTGGTCCTGAATGCAGTTTTAGGTACATCCTCCTCCTGAACTCTCAACTGATGATAGCCAGACCTCAGGTCAATTTTAGAGAATACAGTAGCACCCTGCAACTGATCAAAGAGATCATCAATACGGGGTAATGGGTACTTATTCCTAACAGTCACTTGATTGAGTTGACGGTAATCGATGCACATGCGCAAAGTACCATCCTTCTTCTTCACAAATAACACAGGTGCTCCCCATGGAGAAACACTGGGTCGAATATACCCCTTCTCTAATAATTCTTCCAGTTGCTTCTTCAGCTCTGTCAGTTCTGAAGTTGCCATCCTGTAAGGAGCTTTAGATATCGGTGCCGTGCCTGGCAACAACTCGATACCAAACTCAACTTCTCTGCTGGGTGGTAACCCAGATAAATCATCAGAGAAGACGTCAGTAAACTCTCTTACCACAGGAATTTTAGCCAGATCCAAATCAGGCTCAGTCTGCACCTTGACATGCGCCAGATACCCCTTGCAGCCCTGGGCTAAAAGCTTCCTGGCCTGCAGATGAGATATCACCAAAGGCTCCTGTTCTGAAATCCGGCCTTGGATAACCAGTTGCTGTCCATCACTTAGATGCAGAGTAATTAACTTTTCAAAACAATCTAAAGTAGCATGATAGGCAGACAGCCAATCCATGCCCAGAATGATGTCATAGTCTTTCATAGGAAGACTAATCAAATCAATAGGTAAATCATATCCTTCAACCTTAATCAAACAGTCAGGATATGCTATATCTGTAGATACGGCCTCACCCATAGGTGTATGAACAGAAATACAGAAATCAAGTATCCTAGGCAACACAGGCAGACATGGTGCAAAACATGCAGACACAAAAGATAAATTGGCACCAGGATCAAAAAGAATGCGTGCCAAATAACTAAACACATAAAGTGTACCTTCCACCACGGACTTCGAAGCCGAAGCATCCCTCTCCGCGATGGCATACACGCGAGTCTGCACAGTAGGCTTCTCACCCTGTCCTTTAGCATCCGGCATAGGACAGTCCTTAATCATATGCCCCACCTTACCACATCTGAAGCAAGCGCCAGTCTTCCTGTAGCACTCATTATCCTGATGTTTAGTGCTCCCGCAGTGGAGACACTTCCTGCCATTCTGAGAAACTGTGCTGACTGGCTTCTGATAAGGTTGGTATCTGCCCTTATGGTCTTTCTTCTTATTCTTGAAATTCTTCTTATCCTTACCACCCAGAGTGGGTGCGTAAGTCATAGAAGTAGGGGCGGATGCAGTGACTGGAATAGTATCTGCAGCCATCTCAGTAATGCACCTCTCAGCAGTGCGAGCCCTGTCTACCACTTCAGCATAAGTCTCCAAGTGTAGCATAGCTACCCTTGTCCTGATGTCTTTCCTCAAACCCCGCTGAAACTTCTTGGCTCTTCTTTCCTCGGTGTTAACTAAGTGAGGAGCATACCCCGACAACCGAGCGAATGTAGCCTCATACCGATCCACCGTCAGGTCACCCTGCTCAAGACGAATAAACTCCACCTCGCGCTCCTCAGATAAGCTAGAGGGGAAAAACTTAGCATTGAACTTCATCATGAAGTACTGCCAATCAACATCTTTAGATTCAGTTGCCGCCAGTCGGACGACTCCCTTCCACCATTCTTCGGCATCTCCACGCAACATGAAGACAGACAAACATAGCTTGTCTGCATCCTCACAACGCAAAACCTGGAAAATCTTTTCCAGTGTCAAAAGCCAATCCTCAGCCGCTCTGGGCCCCGGACTACCATAAAATGCAGTCGGGTTCAGGTGCTGAAACTCTCGAACCAACCGAGCATATCGTTGATGTGCGCCATCACCCAGAGGAGAACCAGCGCCACCCACACCGTGTCCAGTTGGTTGTGACTGTGTCTGAGACTGTGTCTGCGTCAGCCGCTGCAATAACTGTTGCTGAACCTCCATGTGTTGCGCCTGCTGCTGCTGCATCATCTGAGTTTGCTGCTGGATGAAGGCGTTCTGTTGTTGTATCATAGCAGTCATAGCCTCCATGGCCTGCCTCAGATCAGGCTGTTGATCACCGTTGCTACTGCTAGATCTTGGTCGCACCATTTGTACCTGCACCACATAACACTGTAGAATAACAACCAATATTCAATCACAGATCAGATCCTAACTTGGTTTCTAGCAATACACAAACAGAGTTTTCCTTCCCCGGAATTTCTAATTGCTAGTAAAAATGCCTCTGATACCGTCTGTAACATCCCGCAGAATCACACCCCACACGCATACAAGTAAAATACGGGGTTTCAAAAATTTTTACTCTTCCATTAAAACACAAGAAGAAAGCGGCATCGAAGGACATTACTACGGAACTGAAAACCGCACAGAACTGAATAGGATCGATTTACTAGGAAATAGAAATCCGGAAATCCAGAAAATCCGGCAGCAAGTATAATAATTTACTGCTGCACAGACACGCATATCCTGGAATAAAACAGATGTCCACACTACACATATGTGGAAAACACAATTTCAGATATATTGCGGAATAAGAACAATAACTCTCAAATCGGACATTTCAGAATAAGAATAATTTCAAATCTCACGAATCCAAAACTCGTATCTAACAATTAAAATGAGACAACTATAATATAATATCCTGAAAACAGGCATAAGCCCTCAGGAGATAAAACGTATCGTATAATTAAGTTAGGCACGCAGGCCTGACAGATTTTTAGAAGATAACTCTTAGAAATTAAATAAAACATTAGCATCATAGTAAATTCGTTAATTAGCTGTAGCGATCACTGTCCCAATGTCTCACCTGAAAATATTTAAACAACGGGGGTGAGCTAAAAAGCTCAGTGAGTAAAAGACACTAAAAGCCATCCATAGTACACATCAAAAATATCATGCATAAGTTGAAATACATTTTTGTAACAGATAAGATAAATCAACTTAACATGCACACTCATATCAGAAACAAAACATAATCAAATACAGATACTTATAACATTAGGCATCAAGCATGAAGTAGGATATAAGTATACCAACCCCTCCCTACTAAACACACTACCTAACACATCTATAATACAGATCGAAACAGAACTACAGAAATCAGAACTGACAGACAGAAAATCAGAATTTTCAGAATCCAAACGGATACTCTACATCGGAAACAGAAAGGCCACAGAAGGCCTGATGACCACAGAAGGTCTGACCCCACCTCCGCCGAGGACGAGACATGCATGCATATTAGAAACAGAATGGTAGAGGAGGTATCAGTGGGTGGCCCCCGTCTTGTCAGGACGTGGCACTCTGGCCTCCAAAACCCAGAACAGAATGGTAGAGGAGGTATCAGTGGGTGGCCCCCGTCTTGTCAGGACGTGGCACTCTGGTCTCCAATACCCAGAACAGAATGGTAGAGGAGGTATCAGTGGGTGGCCCCCGTCTTGTCAGGACGTGGCACTCTGGTCTCCAATACCCAGAACAGAATGGTAGAGGAGGTATCAGTGGGTGGCCCCCGTCTTGTCAGGACGTGGCACTCTGGTCTCCAATACCCAGAACAGAATGGTAGAGGAGGTATCAGTGGGTGGCCCCCGTCTTGTCAGGACGTGGCACTCTGGCCTCCAAAACCCAGAACAGAACAGAAATAGTGTCTCATGGGTCGTAGTAGACTATCAGCACCATTACAGCGCCACAGAAGGAGGTTAAGGACACGGAAGAGTGCTACACTAGGGCATAATTTTTACAGAATAGATCATGCTGAAACGGAGGAGTAGAACTAACTACTACTTAATTCTTACATCATGCCCAACGTGTCTCACAAACAGAAAATGACACACCCCAATATCCAGTCCTTAACAAAATTACAATTTGCAGAAAATCAAAGCTGAACACACTTCATAATTTTTATCATTAACCAGAAGTAATATAGGAGTGAATTCCTTAGATTTCATGCAACTATACTTATTTCATGTCAAACCATTCTATGTTCTCACAAAGGTTATAACACATTCAAAGTTTCAGAAATTTCACGACATATACACAGAATAGAAATTATTCACATAACAAACAATTCAATAAGCCTAGGAATTATAGGGAAATATATATATAGATATTCATTGCAATATTTTTCCCCAAATTTCCTAAAAACCGTGAGCCATAAAATCACTGTAAGGGGCGAAATTTTCAGAATCCTTGCAGAACATACAAATTTCATGAAAATAATTCAGTCCCCTACTACAGATAATTTTTAATTCCACGTTCGTGAAGAAAATTGACAAAAGCCCCAAAATTGACATAACAGATTTATATTGTCAGATTGTAACATATATTTTTGGTCCAATTTCGAACCAAAGCTAGTCAATATTATATTCAAAATGAAGCTCTCTGAATCTAGTTTCCAATAAAACTGGTTTTGCAAAATTTCGAATTGTAGACAGGAAGATATAAGGGTTCGAACATAGGTGGGTCAGAATTTCAGATTTCAAGAAAACAGATTCATATATCAGAATTACGACATATATTTCAGATCCAATAACTAATCGAAAATAGGCGTTATGGGAGTCAAAATGAAGCTCTTCAAGCCTACGGTCTAATAAAACTGATTTGACAAGATTTCGAGCTATACCTAGGGAGATATGATTGTTCGAACACATAAAGGTCGAAATCCAGATTTCCAGAAAACTGATTTTGTACAGCTAGATTGCAATACAGATTGAAATACGAATACAGCTCGGATATGGTCGATATCACATAAGAATCAAAGCTGAGCGAATCTAGTTTCATACAAAATTTGTTTCGTGTGATTTGGATCTATAGATCATGAGATATTGAGGTTAAAGCACAGTAAGGTCAGATTGGCGACTACAATTTTCAGCAAGACAAAATTTCTGAATCATCATGCATATTCAGATCCGACCTATAGAATAGAAAAAAACACAGGATCTACTTGCAGATTTTTGGTTCATACAGATAATCATTGCAAATAGGATTAGACTCCTTAGGATCGAATTACTCACTGAAAATCGCCCACAGAAAGAAAAACGCCACAACAGAGGGTCAGGGATCTCCAGGAGCTTCGTCCACCACCAGTCTGCCACCACCAGCGTCAGAAATTTGCAGGAGGCGCCAAACACAGTAAGAGGCGACAACCACAGGCGGCTAGGGCAAGAAAACAACAAAAATCGTGAGGGAGAGGAGCTCTTCACGATATTTCTCTTTTCTCCCACTCCAAACGGATCCAAGATCCAATAACCCAGTTAACTTAAGTGAAAATCGGTTTTAAGGGCTCACCTGGGCTTAACCACCATGCGCCACTCCAATAACACAGAAATATGCGCCACCATGGTGGAAGAATTCCAGGAGCAAAAAGTCAAGGTTGAGGGTTCGAAGCCCCAACCAAAATAATTATTTTTGCCCTGTAGGAAAAAGTCCTACAATTAGGCAAAAATCCCAAAATTTTAATAGATAAAAATACAGAAACAGAATTTCTAACCTTAAATCATAATTCAGAAAAATTGAGGGCGTTACAAGAGTGATCCACCGTGAGGATGGACTTGTCTAGTCAACAAGTCAATCTCACATGCAAGAGGTTTGTATTGATCCTTAGACTTGAGGTATTCATGTCTAGATTTGATAATGGGTGTGCTTTAATACAGTCTTACGTCTCCCCGTAATTGGGAGATCAAAACGACTGTCATTGGGCATGTCATAAGTCATGTAGAGACATGGATGACCAATAGTAGGATTTGCCCCTTCCTTATTGGAATCATGATATCCACTCGGGGCGCCCCACCTTATTGGTGCATGACAGGAGAGTGTGGCCACACTTGTTGAGTCATGACCGATGCATTGGATAATAAACTTGAGACTAATCCAATGGCAGGATATCAGCTTAGGCAAAGGGATCTGTAATGCAACAGGAATCCTCGTTGTTTGTTAGGAGTTGTTGCCATAATGACTTAAGTCCTATGACATGGGTAGTAGTGATGTGTTGCTAGATACCCCTCACTACTTATGATGTTTACATCATTGCCATCGTCATATGGATCCTACGGGGTCACATGCAATAGACTCTTGACGTTGCTTTAATCAGAAGCCTTAGGATCAAGTTATTGAATAACTTGGATCAATTTGGAAGATTTCATCAGCGCCAATGGGCCTGATGAGTTGGAAGAAAGTTATTGAAGCCATACTTCATTTTTGGCAGGTTGACCCGAAATTGACCTAGATTGGTCACATTTGGATTAGGGTTGCATTGGATTAGATCGAATGGCTTAATCAACCCATGCCATAAAGTTTGGGCTAGCTCATTATCCAATGAGGCCCAATAATTAGTTGTCATGAAGAGGAATTGGCTTAAAAGGGTATAATGTGGAGAAATCTCACCCCATTGGCGCCTAGGGGCATAATGGGGTGAGGGAGGTGCCTTTGCTTCATTATGGAAGTAAAGGGCGCCTAGCCCTTCTTCCTTGGATGGAATACTTGCTTCTAAGGCAAGTCTTGGGGCTGATATGGCTTGAGAACTTTTATGGGAAGTTCCTAGGCGCATATGGACATAGGGAAGAGGTATATGGTAATGTCTTGGAGACTTACCTTACTTCAAACCCTAGTTTCTCCCAAGACACCACTCTAGCCGAATTCTTCATGCATGTTGCGCCTAGCCACTTAGCCTTTGATGGTATGAATGCATTTGAGACATGTCTTGGGCTGATATAGTGCTTGGACAAATATGGATAGGTTGAATGAGGTTTATGGCAAAGTCTTGGAGACTTTCCTTACCTCAAGACTCCTTCATCCTAGCCATACACTTGGCATAATCCTAGCCCATGTCCAAACCGCCTCTAGTCCTATTTATAGGACCCATTGTCGCCCTCTCTAGATGATGAACACTTGGAGACGTGAACACACATAGAGGGGCGAAAGCAAGGGCAAAGGGTGACAACATCAAAGTGGCGCAACCCTTCTTCCAACAAGTGACCGCAAGTCTTCTCCTTCCTCTCCTCTTGGCGTGATTTGGAGAAGGACTTAGTGGCGCAATTTCCCCTTAATCTTCCTCAAGACCGAAACTCATCTTTGTTGGGAAACCCCGGGGACATTTTACAATTTTTCAGAGACACATACATACATTGCACAGTGGAAGAATGTCCCCGAAACAGGCCGGTCCCAAAAACCCAGTGAAGATCGCATGCAAGGGGGTCGACACGATGAGTTAGAAAATACCTCAGAGCAAGATGAGGTCGATGTCGTGATAGGCGCCCAAGTGTGCGCCCTCTGCAGTCTCACACACACGGATGCCTCGAGTCCTCTTCTTCCACGCCCGGTGCTAGCCTCGGGAAGAAGATCCAAGCCTTAGGGAGATGCTCCAACCACCTTGCGCCACCAAGAGAGAAAGATGCGCCAAGTGGTAAGGAAGGAGAAGCTTGCGGCCACTTGATGGAAGAGGAAGAGATTGCGCCCTTGCTTCTTGCTCTCGCCCCCTTCTTATGTTCACGCCTCCAAGGATGAATAATAATAAGAGAGGGCGGCTAGGGTCACATATACAGGGCAAGAGGCGATTAGGGCAAGGGCTAGGATCATGACAAGTGTAGGGCTAGGATGAGGAGGTTTGATGTAAGGAAAGTCTCCAAGACTTTACCATAAACTTCATTCAACCTTTCCATAATTGCCCAAGAACCATATCAGCCCAAGACATGCCTTAAAGGCATTCATACCATCAAGGGAGAAGGGCTAGGCACAAATTGCTTCCTTAATGAAGCAATTTTGCCACCCTAACCCCATTATGCCCCCTAGGCGCCAATGGGGTTGGGTTTCTCCCCATTATACCCTTTTAGCCTCTCTTCTCTTCATGAGAGCTTGTTATTGGGCTTCATTTATAATGAGCTAGCCCAAACTTCATCCTATGGGTTGATTAAGCATTTGGATCCAATCCAATGCAACCCTAATCCAAGTGTGACCAACCATGGTCAAATACGGGTCAACCTGCCAAAAATGAAGTTTGGCTCCAATAACATTCTTCCATCTCATCAGGCCCATTGGCGCTGATGAAATCTCCCAATTAGATCCGAGTTATCCAATAACTCGATCATAAGGCTTCCCGATCAATACGAGAACTCAAGTATCAAGGTGTGCGACCCTGTAGGTTCCTTTGACGCTGGCAGTGCTGACCAAAGGTCATCATAAGCAGTGAGTGGCACCTAGCAGTGCATCGCTGCTACCCAGGTCATTGGAATGGATATCGACATCGACATCCCCATCATCGCAACTAGGTACAGATGCATTACAGTCTCTTTGCCGGACTGATATCCGATTGGACAAGTGTGTCACCACTTGTTTTCACCCAATCACATGGCTATGACTAAAACAGGTTCTTACCTGGGTATGGCCATACACTCTCAGTCATAGAACCATAGAGGAGCTCCATGGATATCATACTTCCCTAAGGAAGGGGCAAATCCTATGTCTGTCCATTGACCTTCTCATATGGGTCGTGATATGCTCAATGACAACCGTTATGACCTCCCAACTACGGCGAGGTATTAGGTTGTATCAAAGCAAGTCGCTAACCATATAGAATGATCAATGACCTCAAGTCAAGGGATCAATGCATCTCCTGTTACTTGTGAGGATAACTTATGACACCAAGTCATAGCCTCACAGCGGGTCTTTCCAGTATATCCTCCAATGATATACCCATGTGTCTGCGTTAGCAGCACGTACCTAACCAGCTCACATACCAATCTCACAAGTACCATAGCTGTCCCATATCCACTAAGGTACATCGACTGGGGACAATAGTTTGAGCACAAATCCAATCTGTCTCCACGGACATTATCATGTTAGTACATGTGCGCAGATGTAAACAAACATTGATAATGACAATGCCAGAATGATATATATAAATATCAAAGTCAAGTAGTACATAAGTGGACCAAAACTAGGTCCTAGGGCATATACACCAACAATCTCCCACTTGCACTAAGACCTAGAGGTTAAGGAATCTTAACCCCATATCTCTAGCGTGACTATCATGCTTCTGCTGCGCCAAAGCCTTGGTCAATGGGTCTGCCAGATTGTTCTCTGTGTCAACTCTGCTAATCTTGACATCACCTCTTTCAATGATCTCTCTGATCAGGTGAAATCTTCTGAGTATGTGTTTGGATCTTTGATGAGACCGTGGTTCCTTGGCTTGTGCAATTGCTCCATTGTTGTCACAATAGAGTTCAATGGGATCCACTGCACTAGGAACCACCTGAAGATCAGATATGAACTTCCTTATCCAAACGGCTTCCTTGGCTGCCTCAGAAGCGGCCACATACTCTGCTTCGGTTGTAGAATCTGCTATGGTGGATTGCTTGAAGCTCTTCCAGCATACAGCGCCTCCATTTATCTTGAACACATAGCCGGCCTGCGATCTAAAGTCGTCAGGGTCAGACTAGAATGATGCATCAGTATAGCCCTGCATACTGAGCTCTTCCTGTCCCCCATAGACCAAGAACAAATCCTTAGTTCTCCTCAGATACTTTAGGATGTTCTTTACAGCCACCCAGTGCTGCAGACCTGGATTGGATTGGTATCGGCTGGTTATGCTTACAGCATATGCCACGTCTGGTCTAGTACACAACATTGCATACATGATCGATCCCACTGCTGAAGCATAAGGAATTCGACTCATGTCATCCCTCTCAGCCTGTGTTGTAGGACACTGGCTCTTTGAGAGAGTAAGGCCATGTCTTACTGGAAGGTATCCTTTCTTGGATTGCTCCAAGTTAAACCTCTCCAGGACCTTATCAATGTAGGTACTCTGACTAAGGGCCAGGAGCCTCTTGGATCTATCTCGGTAGATCCTCACGCCTAGAATATAGGCGGCCTCTGAAAGTCCCCTAGACAAGGGGGGGGGGGGGCGAAACCCTACTGGCGCATATGGAGGTTTTAAAGCAGCAGAATGGATTTCTAGGGATCGATTGCATGAGATATGATCAACTACAAAAAAAACCCCGATTGCAAATATAAGAAGGATCATACCATCGCCATCCTTTGGATGGTGCCTTGGAAGCAAAGATCGAAAGGGATCTTCTCCAAAAGTGACGCACACAAGGTGAGGCCGCCTACTCTTTGTTGATCCTTGTGCTAGCAAGGTTCTTCAAAGGTCTTTGTCGTATGAAAGGGAAGAGAAGATTTTCCTTGCTTGGCGAGACCTCTCCCTTGTCGTCAAGAAACTCTACCACACGAATGTGTCAAGAACCAAAAGCCAACAGGCGACAAGAGGGCGAGAGGGAGGCGTGAAGAGAGGCGACGTGAGATGTGGTCACGTAAGTGACATGCTATCTAAAAATAGCAAAACCACTTCTCATCATGAAATGCGCTCATGAACAAATCGCAAATCTCTTCTCCCATGAACCATGCGCTCACTTGATGAGCTGGTTCAATTTGGTTTGGTTCAAAGACCAATTAACCCAAGCCATTTGGTCTAGATCACAATAAACCCTAAAGGTTCAAGATCTAACCGTTCATCTCTTGATGCTCTTGATCTCACCGATCTAGCATCCATTCTCTCAATCAAAGCTTACCGATCTTAAGCCCTAATCAATCAAACATGATCAGACCAGATCTCACTTACAATCAGAGATTAAATCCCTTTAAACTGAACCCAAACAATTCAGTCCACACGATCTGACTTAAGTAAGCCATATCATCAAATTGTGCGACCCTAAGGGTTTCCTTTAAATGTCGGTAACGATAACTTACGTTATCACGATCAGTGAGGGGTATCTAGCAACACATCACTGTCTCCCGATATAAAGGAAAGAGTCTTCCAAGACTACACCCAAACCACAGCACAAGTGTGAATCCACTTCACTAGGTGTAACGCCCCCTCAGAAATAACCCCAAACACAGACAGAATCCGCGGAAGATAGGGAACGTCACACACAATTAACAAGACAGATGCTAGGGAATAATAGCTTACAAAAACCGATTCAAAAAATTTCGGCAGCATGTCCCCAGAAAAAAACTAAGGAAAATTCCTGTACATATTCCATAATACTACCAATTGGGTCAACATGCTGACCACAAACAGAAACACACCATTTCTAAATCAACATGCTCAATCCTTATCACAAAATCAAATTAATAAACCACGATAATCAATAATTCTAGATAAAACAGAATTCACCGAAAACAGGCTTAAGCCCTCGGTTTAACAGTCGTACCAAAACCAAATGCCAACCCGGCAACAATATCACAGTAATCGAGAAAGAAACAGCCACATCCGGCCAACATGTCCATGAACCAAAAATCATAAAACCTTGGCCACATCCGGCCCTCAAAATAGCACAGGCTCGCAGGCCCCAAAATATCAAGTCAGTAAACTAACATCCGCTCAGGCTGTAGGCTCCTGCCCTGTATTTGAAAATATTGGTGGGATGAGCTACACGGCTCAGTGAGTAGACAGTCTCATTCGACCATCCACGCATATACAATCAAAAATAGATGCAGATATCTTTTCAAAACTTTAACGGAAGATATCAAGTATGATACACAATAAAACCGAAATCATAAATCACAATCATTATCAGAAAACAATACGCCCACAATCCCGGGCAACAAGATCACAAATTGGCCTATCCGGCTAAACAGACTACGACTCACACAACTATTGTCCAGTGATTACAGAATTGACCCCGTGGGTCCAACCCGGCCCTCGTCAAGGCACTGAGAGTAACCTGCAGCAACGAATATCGGTGAGGTGTAGATTCAAGAGGTGGCCCCCGCCAGGTCACGACGTGGCACTTTGCTCTACGACACTCAACCACCCCCTTACCGGGAACACAAACAGAACAGAACGGGAGGTGAATGAATTCAAGAGGTGGCCCCCGTCTGACCAAGACGTGGCACTTTGCTTCAAACACCCAACTCTCAAAAGGTTTATCACTTGGACAAAATACCCTTAACACAAACCGGAAACCTGAACCTCTAACCTGGTCACTAGACTCTAGAACAGTCCCTCCATTACCGGAAACATATCAGAATAGGATGGGTGGATTCTCCAACCCCAAATCAGAATGACTGTTCACTAAGTGCTCTAGTTAACCCTTAGGTTCAGTCCACACAAGTCTAGGACTCTTATCCTCAATCATACAACACGAACATTATCTTAGACATCACATCAATCGAGTTCAGGAAAGGTCCTTAGATTTCATGCAAGTATGGTTTAACCTTTTCTAAGTTATCATCAAAGGTTATCAATCAATATTTCATGTCATTACTTTCTACATACACCATTCAACTAAAAATACATATTAATGCAGAAAATACACCAAATTTCATCCACAGATAACATACATACAGAATATTACAGATTCATAGTTTTCTCCTAGTTCTTATAACAAAAGACAGAAATGCCCCTAGTTCAAAGTTTAAGTCATGCAGGAGAAGTTATCCAAAAATTTCGTAAAAATAGTCATTACGTCCCTCATGATCCCTAGATTCGTAATTTCAAGTTTTTCCCCAATTTAACTAGAAAATTTACCGAATTACCCCTCGGTCAATGTCAGTCAACAGAAATTTTTATTTCCAAAAATTCCCAAAAAAAAACTATAGAATCCTCATATACCCAATATCATGAAAATCAGGTTTGCCCCAATTTTTACCCATACGTTTAGGCGTAATTTCATGATGAAGGGGCGAAATTCTCATTCAAGCCCTAATCTTCATGCAATTGAAAAATCCAAAGTTACATACATGTTCAATCAAGGTCTAATTGATGATTAGAAGTCTCAAAAATGAAAAGCCCTAATTTTCATGCAACTAGGGTTTCGAAATTTTTGGGGGAAAGCAAGAAAACGTGTACAATTTTGCAAGCATGAGTTCATATCATATTTCTAGACATTAATCCTCTCTAAATCATGCAACACCTTCAATATGCGTGAACTAGGTGGAGAGAAAATCCACTCACCTTAATTTCGGTTTCTTCCAAGTCACAAACCCCTTCACGCCTCCCCTCACACTACTCACGTCGCCGGAAAACACCCAAGACTCGCCGGAACTCGCCTCCACCACCAATCGCCGCCGGCCACAAGAAGAGGAGAAGGAAGGAGAAAGCAAGCCGCCCCTTCACCCTAGAGAAACTCGTGAACAACGAGCAAAGAGGAAAAAACGAGGGTGAACCCTCTAATTTCGTTTTCTACCTCCAAAGAATCCAAACCCAATAGCAAACATAAGTGGAAGATCCAATAACCCTCTAGTATAAGTTATATTTTCCACTTCACCCTTATCAAGGGCTCTTACCCTTTTCTAATAGAAAGACACTACTAGCCTAGTGGTACACAGCACACAACCTACGCCTTAAGTCGCAAGTTCGAATCCTCTCCGCGACACATATTTTTACATTGCAGGAAAAATACATAAATCAACACATTTTCTCATTGAAAGAAATTCCCAAAAATGCTAAATAAATAACATTTTATTTTTCTTACCTACTAATAAATTTCTGGATCTTACACTAGGCATACAAGTTTCCTTTGCTACTTGATGTTCTTATTGGACAAGCGTGTCAAGCCTGTAGCTCCAATATGATGAGCATGATTAGATCAGATGAACATAGTCACCTGGGTATGGCCATACACTTTCTCAATCATCTCATTCAGGGGGGCCCCTTTAGAACATCACACTCCAATTAAGGAGACGGCAATCCTATATCTATCACTAGTGCCCTAACATGACTCATGATCATTATCCAAGATAGTCTATAACCATTATGTTTCAAATGATATTGAACTACCTCAAAACAATGACAATCATCATTTAGAAACACAAGTGATCTCAAGTCAGAGGACATGTGCCACTTGTTGCAAACAAGGATTATTCACATTGTGACAAGCAATTGAATATGTTGGGAAACCCCGGGGACATTTTACAATTTTCAGAGCCATGGACATACATTTTACGCAGCGGAAGAATGTCCCCGAAACAGGCTAGTCCCAAAAACCCAGTGAAGATCTCTTGCGAGGGGGTCGACACGATGTGATAGTAAGTACCTTTAAGCAATTGGAAGCCGATGTCGATGAAGGCGCCCAAGTGTTCGCCCTCTGCAGTCTCGCACACACGGATTCCTCAAGTTTTCTTCTTCCTCGCCCGATGCTAGCCTCGGGAAGAAGATCCATGCCTTAGGAGAGCCCTCCATGCAATTTGCGCCATCACCAAGATGTGATGCGCCAAGGAGATGGAAGGAGAAGGGAATGCCGCAAGCCTTCTTGTTCCTTTGCGCCAAGGAAAGGAAGAGGAGAAGCATGCTTGCGCCCTTGATGGAAGAAGAAGAGCTCTAAGCTCTCCAATCCGTCGCCCTCTAATGCTTCACGCCTCCAAGGAATTAGCATCATGCAGAGAGGGGGCGGCAAGGGCTTATTTATAGGAGCAAGAGGCAGTTAGGGGAGAATGGCAAGTGTTGACAATTAGGGCATGATTCTAGGAGATTATCCAATCAAAAATATTGATTAAATCTCCACTCCCATATGCGCCTAAGACTTGCCAAAGCAAGCATCAGCCATATGCGCCCATATCATGCCATATGAGGCATTAATCCCATCCATGCGCCTAGACCTAGTCAAGGCAATATGATGGATTGCCTAATGTGGCTTGGGCGCAAGTCCTAATCCAATTAGGACTCTAATTATGTTAATAATCAGCCCATAATTGTCAAACACAATCCAATCAATTATCTTGTGTGATTTAATCAAATCCAATTTGATTTAATCATCTAGGAGATACCAAACAAGGCATAGGCGCAAATTCTAGTCCAACTAGAATCCTATATGCGCCTATCCCATTAATTCATCCCCATTATACCCTTCAAGCCTCTTAGCCCTTCAATACAACTTATTAGCAAGCCCAACTAAGCAATGGGCCAAGCCCAAAGTCCATTATGCATGTTAACCAAGCTATTGGATCCAATCCAATTTAACCCATGGTTAAATGAGGCTAACCATGGTTAATTTGATCGATATGCCAAAAACGGAAGTTGGCCCCAATAAGTTTCTTCCATCTCATCAGGCCCATTGGCGCTGATGAAATCTCCCAAATAGATCAGAGTTATCCAATAACTCGATCTAAAGGCTACCTGATCAATATGAAAACTCGAGTATCAAGGTGTGCGACCCTGTAGGTTCCTCTAACGCTGGCAGTGCTGACCAAAGGTCATCACAAGCAGTGAGTGGCACCTAGCAGTGCATCGCTGCTACCCAGGTTATTGGAATGGATATCGACATCGACATCCCCATCATCGCAACTAGGTACAGATGCATTACAGTCTCTTTGCCGAACTGATATCCGATTGGACAAGTGTGTCACCACTTGTTTTCATCCAATCACATGGCTATGACTAAAACAGGTTCTCACCTGGGTATGGCCATACACTCTCAGTCATAGAACCATAAGGGAGCTCCATGGATATCATACTTCCCTAAGGAAGGGGCAAATCCTATGTCTGTCCATTGACCTTCTCATATGGGCCGTGACATGCTCAATGACAACCGTTATGACCTCCCAACTACGGCAAGGTGTTAGGTTGCATCAAAGCAAGTCCCTAACCATATAGAATGGTCAATGACCTCAAGTCAAGGGATCAATGCATCTCCTGTCACTTGTGAGGATAACTCATGACACCAAGTCATAGCCTCACAGCGGGTCTATCCAGTATATCCTCCAATGATACACCCATGTGTCTGCGTTAGCACCACGTGCCTAACCAGCCCACATACCAGTCTCTCAAGTACCAGAGTTGTCCCATATCCACTCAGGTACATCGACTGGGGACTATAGTTCGAGCACAGATCCAATCTGTGAAAAGTCCCCTTCAAGGGGGAGCGAAAGGGGGTGAAACCCTAAAGGGGGCGCATATAGAACTTTTGCAGTGGATGCAAGGGTTTCATAGGATCGCAAGTAAGAGCATATGATCAACTTAACCAAATAAGATCATACCAAAGCCATTGTGTGGGTGGCGACTTGGAATCAAGAGAACAAAGTTGATCTCCTCCAAACGGCGCGCACACAAGATGAAGATGGCTTCTCCTTGTTTCTCCTTGTGCTAGCAAGGATCTACAAGTATCCTTCTCGAGTGGTAGGGATGAGGAGATGATTGCTTGGCCGAGAGCTCTTCTTTTCGTCAACACCTTCTCTACACGAAAGTGCAAGAAGCCACTCAAGGAGTTCGAAACCGTGAGGGAGATAGAGAGCATCTAATGGAAGAAACGGTTACCACTTAATGTGTAACCCCCTTCATTAATGCCTCTTAATCCCATGCGTTCACCCTAAGTGAACCAACCGAAAACCCCTTTTAAATTGAACCATGCGTTCACACTTGTGAACCGGTTCAAGTTGGTTTGGTTCAAAGACCAATTAACCCAAGCCACTTGGTCTAGATCATATTAAACCCTAAGGTTCCAGATCTAACCGTTCATCTCTTGATGCTCCTGATCTCACCGATCTAGCATCACCTCTCTCGATCGAAGCTTACCGATCTCAAGCCCTAATCAATCAAACATGATCAGACCAGATCTCACTTACAATCAGAGATTAAATCCCTTAAACTGAATCAAAAACAATTCAGTCCACACGATCTGACTTAAAGAAGCCATATCATCAAATTGTGCGACCCTAAGGGTTTCCTTTAAATGTCGGTAACGATAACTTTCGTTATCACGATCAGTGAGGGGTATCTAGCAACACATCACTGTCTCCCGATATAAAAGAAAGAGTCTTCCAAGACTACACCCAAACCACAGCACAAGTGTGAATCAACTCACTAGGCATACATGATTCCTTTGCCACTGGATGTTCTTATTGGACAAGCGTGTCAAGCCTGTAGCTCCAATATGATGAGCATGATTAGATCAGATGAACATAGTCACCTGGGTATGGCCATACACTTTCTCAATCATCTCATTTAGGGGGGGGCCCCTTTAGAACATCACACTCCTTAAACAAGGAGACGGCAATCCTTTATCTATCACTAGTGTCCTAACCTGACTCATGATCATTATCCAAGATAGTCTATAACCATTATGTTTCAAATGATATTGAACTACCTCAAAACAATGACAATCATCATTTAGAAACACAAGTGATCTCAAGTCAGAGGACATGTGCCACTTGTTGCAAACAAGGATTATTCACATTATGACAAGCAATTGAATATCCTAGTAGGGTCTGTCCAGTACATCCAATGTACCCATGAGTCTACATCTTATTCCATGCTCGAAGCATCCTATAAGATTAGAACACATATTAGTCTCAATCATATCAAGGCTGTCTCATGTTCACCAAGATATTTCGACTAAGGACATATAGCATGTCAGCCTAGCTGAACAGCTTTGAGACATTATTCAGAAGCACACTTATTGCAGCAGACAATGTAACAAACTGAATAACAACCATTGCCTTTATAAACATATGAGTTTATACATGACACTGAAAGAATCCCAAGGCCTCAAACATTAGCCTTAAGGGCATACCCCAACAATCTGTCTCCAGGGACATTATCATGTAAGTACACAATCGCAGGTGTAGACAAACAATGATAACGACAATGCCAGAAAGATATATATATTAATATCAGAGTCAAGTAGTACAAAGATGGACCAAAACTAGGTCCTAGGGCATATACACCAACAATCTCCCACTTGCACTAAGACCTAGAGGTTGAGCAACCTCAACCCCATATCTCTAGTACGACCATCATGCTTCTGCTGCGCCAAAGCCTTGGTCAGCGGGTCTGCTAGATTGCTCTCTGTGTCAATTCTGCTAATCTTGACATCACCTCGATCAATGATCTCTTTGATCAGGTGAAATCTCTTGAGTATGCGTTTGGACCTTTGATGAGACCGTGGTTCCTTAGTATGTGCAGTTTCCGTTGTTGTCATAGTAGAGCTCAATGGGATCCATTGCACTTGGAACCACCTGAAGTTCAGAAAAGAACTTCCTGATCCAAACGGCTTCATTGGCTGCCTCAGAAGCAACCACATACTCAGCTTCGGTTGTAGAATTAGCTATGGTGGATTGCTTGAAGCTCTTCCAGCATACAGCACCTCCAACCATCTTAAACTAATAGCTGGTCTGCAATCTGAAGTCGTCAGGATCAGACTGGAACGACTCATCAGTGAAGCCCTGCACACTGAGTTCTTCCTGTCCCCGTAGACTTTATAGAATAAATCCTTAGTCCCTTTCAGGATACTCAAGGATATTCTTTACAGCCACCCAGTGCTGCAAACTAGGATTGGATTGGTATCGGCTGGTTATGCTTACAGCATAACCCACATCTGGTCTAGTACACAACATTGCATACATGATTTATCCCATTGCCGAAGCATAGGGAAATCTACTCATGTTATCCCCCTCAGCCTGTGTTGTAGAACACTGGCTCTTTGAGAGAATAAGGCCATCTCTCACTGGAAGGTATCCTTTTTGGATTGCTCCAAGTTGAACCTCTCCAGGACCTTATCAATGTGGGTACTCTGACTAAGGGCCAAGAGCCTCTTGGATCTATTCCGGTAGATCCTCACGCCTAGAATATAGGCGGCCTCCCCTAAGTCCTTCATCTCGAAACACTTCCCTAACCATGTCTTCATAGCTTGAAGACTAGGGATGTCGTTTCCGATGAGCAGTATGTCATCGACATACATGACCAGAAAAGTCACCAAGCTCCCACTGAATTTTCTGTATACACAGTCGTCATCTTCACTTTTGATAAAGCTATAATCTCTCACAGCTTCATCAAACTGAAGATTCTAACTTCGAGATGCTTGCCTTAATCCATAAATGGATTTCTTTAGCCTGCAGACTTTACTAGTATCTGCAGGATGGATGAAGTCATTAGGTTGTGTCATATACACATCCTTAGTTAGCTTCCCGTTAAGGAACGCTGTCTTCACATCCATCTGCCATATCTCATAGTCATGATATGCAGCTATTGCAAGCAGAATCCGAATGGATTTGATCATGGCAACTGGCGAGAAGGTTTCATCATAGTCCATCCCGTGGACTTGTTTAAATCCTTTAGCCACTAGTCTACCCTTATAGGTAACTATTTTGCCATCCATGTCTGTCTTCCTCTTGAAGACCCATTTACACCCTATGGGTTTTATCCCATCAGGCAGCTCAACCAAATCCCAGACTTGGTTAGCCGACATGGAATACATCTCGGATCGCATGGCCTCACGCCATCTCTCGGAGTCCGGTCCACTGACCGCCTCATCATAAGTCCTGGGTTCATCCTCCATGATGAAGATCCCGTCGTGTTGGGTCGGCAGCGACCCATACCTCTCAGGTGCACGACGAAACCTCCCAGACCTACATGGGGCCTGTGTCTGAGCCTCAGGCTGCCTAGCAACCGGTGCAGGTGGCTCAGGTTCCCATCTCTATGTCTTGTGGTTGCACTTGGACCTCGTCCAAGTCAAACTTCCTCCCACTAACTTCTTTCATGAGAAATTCTTTCTCTAGAAAGACCGCACCCCAAGCAACAAAAACTTTGTTCTCGATGGGAATATAGAAGTAGTAACCCTTAGTCTCCGTAGGGTACCCCACAAACATACACTTATCAGATCTAGGTTCTAGCTTGTTAGAATCCTGACGTTTGACATAAGCCTCACATCCCTAGATCCTGATAAAAATGAGATTAGGGCGTCTCCCATTCCATACCTCGTATGGAATCTTTGAGACACTCTTAGATGGAACATTATTCAGTATTAGAGAAGCTTTTTCAACTGTATGTCCCCAGAATGAGGGAGGTAGAGTTGCATGACTCATCATAGACCAAACTATGTCCAACAAGGTTCGATTTCTCCTTTCACATACACCATTCTACCGAGGTGCTCTAGGAGGAGTGAGTTGGGATAGGATCCCACACTTACTCAGATAGTCAAAGAATTCACTGCTCAGGTGCTCTCCATCACGATCTGATCGAAGATCCTTAAAGGATTTACCAAGCTGGTTCTCTACTTCATGTCTGAACTCCTTAAATTTCTCAAAGGATTCAGACTCATGTCTCATCATGTAGACATAACCATATCTACTGAAGTCATCAGTAAATGTGATGAAGTAGTTATACCCTCCTTTGGCTTGTTTATTGAATAGCCCACACACATCACTATGTATGAGATCCAACAAACCTCCTGCCCTCTCACCAGTCTTGGTGAAGGGCGTCTTTGTCATTTTCCCTAATAAACAAGTCTCACATGTATCAAGTTCCTCCAAGGAACTCGAATCTAGCAACCCATTTGCATGGAGTTGTCGAATGCGATTCTTGTTTATATGGGCTAATCGACAATGCCGTAGGAAAGCACCAACTGAACCACTCAGTTTGGTCCTTTTATTATTTATGTTACAAATAGAGCTAACCATGTCCAAGACATGCGGACCATTGCACAAAGTACCCTTCCCATAAAACATGTTTGCAAAAGAAAAAGAACATAAGTTCTCTTTTATTTCAAACCTAAATCCTTTCTTTGCCAAGCAAGGAGTGGATACAATGTTTTGGTAAGGGAAGGTACATAATAGCAATTGTCTAGCTTTAACTGAAGTCCTAAAGGCAGGGAGAGAAACTCCTACAGCAACAGCAGCAACTTGTGCCCTGTTACCTATCCGTAGGTCAATCTCTCTAGGCCTTACCGATCTATCCTTTCTGAGCCTTTGCATATTTGTACTCCACATGCGGTATCCAATACCCATGTCATAGGAGTAGAAAGGTTGACTTCGGTAACATAAATACCTGAGCATGAAGACAAGGCCTTGTTGGGGTATGCCCTTAAGGCTAATGTTTGAGGCCTTGGGATTGTATCAGTATCATGTAATAAACTCTTATGTTTATAAAGGCATGGTTATTATTCAGGTTGCTACATTGTCTGCTGCAATATATATATATGTTCTTCTGAATAATGTCTCAAAGCTGTTCAGCTAGGCTGACATGTAGTTAAGTCCTTAGTCGATATATCTTGGTGAACATGAGACAGCCTTGATATGATTGAGACTAATATGTGTTCTAATCTTATAGGATGCTTCTAGCATGGAATAAGATGTAGACTCATGGGTACATTGGATGTACTGGACTGACCCTACTAGGATATTCAATTGCTTGTCACAATGTGAATAATCCTTGATTGTAACAAGTGGCACATTTCCTCTGACTTGAGATCACTTGTGTTTTCTAAATGATGATTGTCATTGTTTTGAGGTAGTTCAATATCATTTGAAACATAATGATTATAGACTATCTTGGATGGTGAGCTTGAGTCAGGTTAGGGGCACTAGTGATAGATAAAGGATTGCCGTCTCCTTGTTTAAGGAGTGTGATGTTCTAATGGGGCCCCCCCTATGAGATGATTGAGAAAGTGTATGGCCATACCCAGGTGACTCTGTTCATCTGATCTAATCATGCTCATCATATTGGAGTTACAAGCTTGACAGGCTTGTCCAATAAGAACATCCAGTGGCAAAGGAAACATGTATGCCTTGTGAAGTTGATTCACACTTGTGATGTGGTTTGGGTGTAGTCTTGGAAGACTCTTTCCTTTATATCGGGAGACAGTGATGTGTTGCTAGATACCCCTCACTGATCGTGATAACGTGAGTTATCGTTACCGACATTTAAAGGAAACCCTCAGGGTCGCACAATTTGATGATATGACTTACTTAAGTCAGATCGTATGGACTGAATTGTTCAGGTTCAGTTTAAAGGGAATTAATCTCTGATTGTAAGCGAGATCTGGTCTGATCATGTTTGATTGATTAGGGCTTGAGATCGGTAAGCTTCGATCGAGAGAATGGATGCTAGATCGGTGAGATCAGAAGCATCAAAGAGATGAACGGTCAGATCTGGAGCCTTAGGGTTTAATTGAGATCTAGACCAAGTGGCTTGGGTTATTTGGTATTTGAACCGAATCAAATTAAACCAGCTCATGGATGAGCGCTTGGTTCAAATCTAGAACAAGTTGCGATTGGGGTAAAACTTCATGGTCGCATGAAGAGGTGGTTACTATTTTTAGAAGCCACTTTCACACGCCTCACGTCGCCACATTGCTCTCTCCTTTTCTTGTGCCCCGCCTCTTCCTCTCGAGATAGAACTCTCGGATGCATGAAGGTGGACGAAAGGAAAGAAGGAGACTCTCGCCAAGCAACTCTCCATCCCTTCCATTCGATCAAGGACGCCTTTGGAACCTTGCTAGCACAAGGAGCACCAAGGAAGTGAGCGCATTCTCATCTTGTGTGCGCATCCTCTGGAGAAGATCTCTTTTGGTCTTTGATTTCAAGACATCGTCCAAGCAATGGCAATGGTGAGAACTTTTCTTATCTATTCAAGTTTTGATAGTTGATCGTATAATGCATGCTATCCGATTCTATGAAACCCTAGTATCCGCTGCCCATATTCATATTTGCGCCACTTTAGGGTTTCGCCCCCCTTTAGGGGACCTTCAGGCCTTGCCTTTCTTCTCCTCATTCTGAAGTTGCAACATGTCCTTCAACATGTGAGGTGGCCCTCCACATGAATAGCACCTATTATTCCTGATCATATCCATCTTTAATTTCAGTTCCTTGGTCAAGCCTTTCGGCTCAACACACTGAATATCAACTTTAGCAGGATTGAGCTCAACCAATTCATCAAAGAGCTGCCTTATATTAAAATAATTTCAGAGGCACTCTTCGATTCATATCACCCTTTAAATTCAAGTGACATGTTGGTTAGCAACCTCCAAAGTATCAACCTGATGCTTATCATAAGCATCCCTCTCAGCCGCTGAGGCCGAGCATGGAAGTGGCTCAGGAATAAGACGCTCAAGAACATAAAGCTTCCTCTCGAGCTTGAGCACGATTTTCAAGTTCATATACCAATCCAGTAAGTTGGATCCAACCAACTTATCCAGGGTAGATCGCAATGACCAACTGCTATTGTTCATAGCCATTGTTCTACAACAACCAAAAAACAGCAGATTAGTACTACTTCGAGTCATTTAAACTGGACTTGCCTTTTAAATGACCATGGCTCCCACTATTTTTAATCGAATTGACAACCCACAAAGTCAATCGAGAAATCCAAGATTTCCTAGTGAGATGAGATCCTCATTCCACACAGGGCTTCGCGTCCCACGAGGGTGGGATGAGATGCACAAAGTGACCCATGTTTCCTAAGGTGGGCGCGCCGGCCGATTGCTCCAAGCAATTCCCCTTATTGAGATAGTCCAGACATTTCATGTCCAGCGAGGGCTGGATACAACATGAAACCCTTACCTCTCAACGATGCCTCTAGACTTTCACCATGTGCCCAGCACATGTGAACTTCTAGTCAAGTCCAT
Organism: Costus lasius; assembly: GCA_027563935.2. Lineage (NCBI taxonomy): Eukaryota > Viridiplantae > Streptophyta > Magnoliopsida > Zingiberales > Costaceae > Costus > Costus lasius. The sequence continues at coordinate 89,780,914 of CM050446.2, forward strand.
CCCTAACCGTTATGCCCAGGGCCAACGAGTTTCCTTGCGAAGGCACGCCCAGGTTAAAACTGGACTGGGGAAACCATTGCCACCATGCACTTGAAGGTTCCCTTAGACAAGGGGAGGCGAAACCCTAATAGGCGCATCTTGGAGGATTTAAAGCAGCGGAGAGGGTTTCTAGATCTATTGCATGCTATATGATCAACAAAAACATTCTATAGAAAGAATGAGATTCATACCGATGCCATTTCTAGATGGCGACTTGGAAGCAGAAAGCGATGTGGCTTTCCTCCAGAGGTGACGCACATAAGATGAGTCTTGGCTCCTCCTTGTCGCCCCTTGTGCTAGCAAGGATCGTCCAAGTATCCTGATCGAATGAAAGAGATGAGATCTTCTTGGCGATTTCTTCCTTCTCCTTTGCGTTCACCTTCTTCACCACACGAGAGAGAGCTTGTGTCGACTCGTGGAGAGGCGAAGAGAGAAGAGGCGTGAAGAGGAAAACGTGAGGCATGGTCACGTTTAGAGAAGTGCTCTCTAAAAATAGCATGCCACTTCTCAATATGCGATCATGGGTCTACCCCAATCGCAAAACCTCTTATCTCATGAACCATCCGCTCACTTAATGAGCTGGTTCAATTCGGTTCAGTTCAAGAACCAATCAAGCCAAGCGATCCAGTCTAGATCATGATTAAACCCTAAGGCTCCAGATCTAACCGTTGATCTCTTGATGCTTCTGATCTCACCGATCTAGCATCCATTCTCTCGATCGAAGCTTACCGATCTCAAGCCCTAATCAATCAAACATGATCAGACCAGATCTCACTTACAATCAGAGATTAAATCCCTTTAAACTGAACCTGAATAATTCAGTCCACACGATCTGACTTAAGTAAGCCATATCATCAAATTGTGCGACCCTGAGGGTTTCCTTTAAATGTCGGTAATGATAACTTACGTTATCACGATCAGTGAGGGGTATCTAGCAACACATCACTGTCTCCCGATATAAAGGAAAGAGTCTTCCAAGACTACACCCAAACCACGGCACAAGTGTGAATCAACTTCACCAGGCATGCAAATATCCTTTGCCACTGGACGTTCTTATTGGACAAGCATGTCAAGCTTGTAGCTCCAATGTGATGAGCATGATTAGATCAGATGAACATAGTCACCTGGGTATGGCCATACACTATTCTCAATCATCTCATTCAGGGGGGCCCCTTTAGAACATCTCACTCCTTAAACAAGGAGACGGCAATCCTTTATCTATCACTAGTGCCCTAACCTGATTCAAGCTCACCATCCAAGATAGTCTATAATCATTATGTTTCAAATGATATTGAACTAACTCAAAACAATGACAATCATCATTTAGAAACACAAGTGATCTCAAGTCAGAGGACATGTGCCACTTGTTGCAATCAAGGATTATTCACATTGTGACAACCAATTGAATATCCTAGTAGGGTCTGTCCAGTACATCCAATGTACCCATGAGTCTACCTCTTATTCCATGCTCGAAGCATCCTATAAGATTAGAGCACATATTAGTCTCAATCATATCAAGGCTGTCTCATGTTCACCAAGATATATCGACTAAGGACTTTATAGCATGTCAGCCCAGCTGAACAGCTTTGAGACATTATTCAGAAGTACAATTATTGCAGCAGATAACGTAACAAACTGAATAACAACCATGCCTTTATAAACATAATAGTTTATTACATGATACTGTTACAATCCCAAGGCCTCAAACATTAGCCTTAAGGGCATACCCCAACAATCTCCCACTTGCACTTAATCTAATGGTTGAGAAATCTCAAACCCATATTATTACAGTGCTTCTCATGCTTCTGCTGCGCCAGAGGCTTAGTAAGCGGGTCTGCCAGATTGTCATCTGTATGTACCTTGCAGACTTTGATCTCGCTAAGATCTATGATCTCCCTGATCAAGTGAAACCGTCTCTGTATGTGCTTGGACTTCTGGTGCGACCGTGGTTCCTTTGCTTGTGCGATTGCTCCAGTGTTATCACAGAAGATAACCAAAGGATCTGCACTCGAAGGAACAACACCAAGTTCTCTCACGAACTTACGAATCCACACTGCCTCCTTGGATGCTTCCGAGGCTGCAACATACTCGGCTTCTGTTGTGGAATCAGCAACAGTTGACTGTTTGAAACTCTTCCACACCACTGCTCCTCCATTCAAGCTAAATACATAGCCTGATTGCGATCGGAAATCATCCTGGTCAGACTGGAACGAAGCGTCAGTATATCCTTCAATACTGAGTTCTTCCTGACCACCATATATCAAGAACATATCTTTGGTCCTCCGCAGATATTTTAAGATGTTCTTGACTACAATCCAGTGCGCCATACCTGGATTACTTTGGAACCGACTGGTCACGCTTAACCCGTAAGCGACGTCTGGGCGAGTACACAACATCGCATACATAATGGATCCAATAGCCGAAGCATAAGGCGTATTGTCCATTTCATCTTTCTCAGTCTGTGTTCGTGGACACTGACTCTTCGAAAGATTCAGACCATGTCTGACTGGAAGATATCCTCTTTTAGAATTCTCTAAATGAAATCTCTCCAGGACTTTATCGATGTAAGTACTCTGGCACAGCCCGAGAAGCCTCTTAGATCTATCCCTGTAGATCTTCACACCTAATACATAGGCTGCTTCTCCTAGATCTTTCATCTGGAAACATTTCCTTAGCCATGCCTTAACCGCATGCATTTCAGGAATGTCATTTCCAATGATCAAGATATCATCGACGTAGAGGACTAGGAAAGTAATCACGCTCCCACTAAACCTCTTATATACACACGGGTCATCCTCGTTCTTGACGAAACCAAATTCACTGATTGATTCATCAAAACGAATATTCCAGCTTCTAGATGCTTGTTTAAGTCCATAAATAGACTTCTTTAACTTGCATATCTTATGACGATCTGATGGATTAGTGAAACCTTCTGGTTGTGTCATATACACATCCTCATCCAGATTTCCATTAAGGAAAGTTGTCTTCACATCCATTTGCCAAATCTCATAATCATAATATGCTGCTATCGCGAAAAGAATCCGAATAGACTTAAACACAGCTACAGGTGAGAAAGTTTCATCATAATCTATCCTGTAGATTTGTTTGAAACCTTTCGCAACTAGCCTGCCTTTATAGGTAACCACGTTACCATCCATGTCAATCTTCTTCTTGAAGATCCATTTACAGCCTATAGGGATAACTCCCGGAGGCGGATCAACCAAATCCCAGACTTGGTTATCTGACATGGAGTCCATCTCGGCGCGCATAGCTTCAAGCCATCTCGCTGACTCCGGTCCACTGACCGCATCCGCATAAGTGAGGGGTTCATCATTATCAATGATGTAGACTCCGTCATAGCGCTCAGGCTGTCGACGGATCCTTCCCAATCTTTGCGGTTCCCGTGATATCTGAGCCTCAGGTTGTTCAATAACCTGTTCTACCGGCTCAGGCTCATCCAACTGTGCTTGAGCACTTTGTCCTTCCTCTGGATTCTCATCCAGCTTTATTTCTCTCCCACTGGCCTCTTGCAGAAGAAACTCCTTCTCAAGAAATATGGCCGTCCGAGCAACAAACACCTTGTTCTCTTTGGGATCGTAGAAATAATAACCCTTAGTTTCCTTAGGGTAACCGACAAAGATACATTTGTCAGATCTGCTCTCTAGTTTCCCAGAGGCAAGCTTTTTGACATAAGCCTCGCAACCCCAGATCCTGATAAATGTCAAGCTCGGCTGTTTCCCATACCATAACTCATATGGCGTCTTAGAAACTGCCTTGGATGGCACTCGGTTTAGTACCTTTGCAGCTGTTTCCAGTGCAAAACCCCAAAAGGAATATGGAAGAGTAGCCTGACTCATCATAGAACGAACCATATCAAGTAACGTTCTATTTCTCCTCTCGGACACACCATTCCATTGCGGTGTTCCTGGCGGAGTGAGCTGTGAGATAATCCCACACTCCTTCAAATAGTCAGTAAACTCTCGACTTAGGTATTCTCCTCCTCGATCAGAACGAAGTGCCTTGATATTTCGGCCAAGCTGATTCTGTACTTCATTCTTGAACTCTTTGAACTTGTCAAAAGATTCACTTTTATGTCTCATCAGATAGACATACCCATACCTACTGAAATCATCAGTAAAGGTAATGAAGTACTGATAGCCACCTCTGGCATGTTTACTAAATGGCCCACACACATCACTGTGTATAAGGTCAAGTAAACCTGAAGCCCTTTGACCTTTGTTAAGAAAAGGTGACTTCGTCATTTTACCCATTAAACAAGCCTTGCATGTATCAATCTCCTCATAGGAGAACGATCCCAGCAGTCCATGATCATGCAACCGCTTAATGCGTTTCTTGTTAATATGGCCTAAACGACTATGCCATAGCAAGGTGCTGTCATCAGCATACTTGGCTTTCTTAATATCAATCGCGTGTATAGAACATTCCATGTCCAACATGAATAACCCATTATTAATTGAACCAGTAGCATAAACTATATTATCAATAGATAAAACACACTTTGAAATATTGCATTCAAAGAAAAAACCCTTCCTGACAAGAGCAGGAATGGAGATAATATTTTTAGTATGCTGGGAACAAAGTAACAATTGTTCAGTTCTAATACAAGCCCAGATGGCAAAGAGATGAAATAGTCTCCTACAGCAACAGCAGCAACCCGTGCCCCGTTTCCAACTCGTAGGTCCACCTCATGCTGTCCCACCTGTCTTCTTCTCTTGAGTTCCTGTACATTTGAACAAATGTGAACTCCACATGCAGTGTCCAACACCCATGATATAGAAGAAGATGAAACCATGACTTCCGTCACGTAAATACCTAAGCCAGAAGCGATGCTTCCCCTCTTATCTCCTTGGAGCGCTTTACAGTCCTTTTTCCAGTGACCCAGCTGGCCACAGTGGAAACATCTGTATTCCTTTGACCGCTTAACTTTTTGCTTCAGAGCCTTGCTGTAACTCTTGACAGGGGCCTTGCCCTTCTTCCCCTTCTTCTTGTTCCTCGAAGGAACCATCAAGACAGAGGTTGAAGGCTTACCCTTCAGAGTTTCCTCAGTAGTCAAGAGCATATTCAGCAGCTCTGCCGGAGTACAATCGATTTTGTTCATATTAAAGTTAATAATGAACGCATCGAAAGAGGGCGGGAGAGACTGCAGAATAATGTCTACAGCAAGCTCCTGGTTGATGGTATGCCCCAGTTTCTCTAGAGCCTCCTTGTGCCCAATCATCTTGAGCACGTGAGCTCCTACTGGGCTCCCTTCAGCCAGTTTGCTCTGAAAGAACAGCTTTGTCAAATTATAGCGTTCTGTCCTCGCCTGTGCAGCATACAGCATCTTGAGGTTTGCTATCATGTCTATAGCAGACATATCCTCATGCTGACGCTGCAGCGGTGGCGTCACAGACGCTAGCATCAGGCAAGCGACATCAATGCTATCATTGACGTGCTTTTCATAAGCTTCCCGAACCGCCCTTGCGGCGTTCGGAGCGGGCTGAGGCGGTATCGCCGTCTCGAGGACATACAGTTTCCTCTCTGCCTTAAGAACAATCTTAAGGTGTCCGAACCAGTCTGAGAAGTTCGGCCCAGCAAACTTCTCCCTTTCCTGTAGGGATCGCACATTGAAGCTCATGGTGTTCGTTGCTGCAGGTATCTACAACAATGCAAGAACAGCAAGGTCAGTATCAATGTAAAGAATCAATTCAGGACTTAAGAATGATTCTTTTTCTCACTATTTTATCTGACTGAAAAATCCATTAAAACAGTCCGAAAGAGTAGAACTCTTTTAGTGAGATGGGATCCAGATTTCATACTTGGTCTCCGCGTCCCGCTCAGGCGAGATAAGATGCACAGAGAGTACAAGCACTAATCTCTGGTAGGCAGTCCCTGCCAATCGCCAACCCGTGCGATTCCCCTTCATCTGGGCAATCCAGCAGACTGTGCCAACTGAGTTGGTACAACACAGTCTCTGACCCCACAGATAGCTGCCTCCATGTGCTACCATATGCGCCACACATGTAGCCTACATGGTCAAGCTGACCCGACCTACTACCTGGACCACCACGTGCTATGCTGAGCAACGAGAAGCGATAAATCCCTTCTCTGTAACACGCAGGTGTAATCCCGCACCGTCTGAAGATAGATGGACGTGCCCACTGAGTGGGTACAACACGGCTCCAACGATAATCAGAACAGTGAGGTTTCGCGTCAGAAGGCTTACGAGCTTGATATTTAGCGTTGGATTTTAACGGTCTTTTATCTTCTTCACTATCATGCAATTCCTATGGTGATAGCAGAAGATAAATAAATCATGCTGTTCTACTTATTTAAACAATAAAAGAAAGCATGGATCTTATGTGGTAAAAGCCCATAGCCTAAGTAAGACCTTAACTTAACTTAAGTCTTCACTTGCTTTTCTTCATGGGACTTTTGCTGCTCATCTGGCCCAACCCAGGGCCCAAGCGCCATCTGCAGCTCAGGTGCGCCCACCAGGGAAATTGCGCCTGGTCCCAGAGTCGAACCCTGGACCTCCCACCTGGTCAAGCCACTGCTGCATGCGCCAATGCCAAGTGTGCTCTGTGCTCTTGTCTGATTAATTTACAAATTAATCTATCTAGACAAGTTTGACTCGCAGGTCAATTACATTTTATAAATTAAATGCAATGTGATGCGCAGATCACAATAAAAAGATAATTTACAAAATTAACCAGGCACGCAGGCCCCAGCACAGCACACATTAAAAATGGGCAGCCCACATAAGATTAAATAAACAAGCAAATGGCATCAATCAGCATGTGATCCAAACAAGAAATTAAAACTTTTGAAAACCCCATGGGATCATTTTAATTTCCTTATATGCCCTACTACCTTACAACGGTCCATCATCAGGGATCCACTCATCCAACCTAGTCAGATCCACTGCCCTTGCATGCACCAAGTCCTAACTGACTTGAGTCGACCAAAGGTCAACCATGCATGCGCCAGGGCCGAACAACCCTCATGAGTTCTGGCAAGCGGGTGTGACCCCGGGCCTAACTCATGTGTGTTCATTAGTCGTCTCAATCAGACATCGCTACACGCCTGTCTGCAGTCGACCTATAGCCATCTCGTGCTTGCGCACAGATGCTATCTGGTCGACCCATCAAGGCTGTCAGATGGTCTGATCAGACTGTCTGGATCTAACCTAGGGGATGACTTCAACCCTAATAACCCGTCTAAGGGTTTAAAGCAGGCGCCTCTTAGATCTAATGAGAGTCGCGCAAGTTTTGTTTTGTTTTGAAAACATAATGAAACAAGCGCCAAGAACATGCGCCAACATAAACATGTAACATGAAATATTTTTTGCATGAAACATCTACTATGCGCATGTTATAGATCTAAGCCTACTGATACTTTCGCATATATGGATCACACAGTCTTAAGCAATCATAGAAACATGCAAACACTTCCTCTGATACCAGTTGAAGGTTCCCTTAGACAAGGGGAGGCGAAACCCTAATAGGCGCATCTTGGAGGATTTAAAGCAGCGGAGAGGGTTTCTAGATCTATTGCATGCTATATGATCAACAAAAACATTCTATAGAAAGAATGAGATTCATACCGATGCCATTTCTAGATGGCGACTTGGAAGCAGAAAGCGATGTGGCTTTCCTCCAGAGGTGACGCACACAAGATGAGTCTTGGCTCCTCCTTGTCGCCCCTTGTGCTAGCAAGGATCGTCCAAGTATCCTGATCGAATGAAAGAGATGAGATCTTCTTGGCGATTTCTTCCTTCTCCTTTGCGTTCACCTTCTTCACCACACGAGAGAGAGCTTGTGTCGACTCGTGGAGAGGCGAAGAGAGAAGAGGCGTGAAGAGGAAAACGTGAGGCGTGGTCACGTTTAGAGAAGTGCTCTCTAAAAATAGCATGCCACTTCTCAATATGCGATCATGGGTCTACCCCAATCGCAAAACCTCTTATCTCATGAACCATCCGCTCACTTAATGAGCTGGTTCAATTCGGTTCAGTTCAAGAACCAATCAAGCCAAGCGATCCAGTCTAGATCATGATTAAACCCTAAGGCTCCAGATCTAACCGTTGATCTCTTGATGCTTCTGATCTCACCGATCTAGCATCCATTCTCTCGATCGAAGCTTACCGATCTCAAGCCCTAATCAATCAAACATGATCAGACCAGATCTCACTTACAATCAGAGATTAAATCCCTTTAAACTGAACCTGAATAATTCAGTCCACACGATCTGACTTAAGTAAGCCATATCATCAAATTGTGCGACCCTGAGGGTTTCCTTTAAATGTCGGTAACGATAACTTACGTTATCACGATCAGTGAGGGGTATCTAGCAACACATCACTGTCTCCCGATATAAAGGAAAGAGTCTTCCAAGACTACACCCAAACCACGGCACAAGTGTGAATCAACTTCACCAGGCATGCAAATATCCTTTGCCACTGGACGTTCTTATTGGACAAGCATGTCAAGCTTGTAGCTCCAATGTGATGAGCATGATTAGATCAGATGGACATAGTCACCTGGGTATGGCCATACACTATTCTCAATCATCTCATTCAGGGGGGCCCCTTTAGAACATCTCACTCCTTAAACAAGGAGACGACAATCCTTTATCTATCACTAGTGCCCTAACCTGATTCAAGCTCACCATCCAAGATAGTCTATAATCATTATGTTTCAAATGATATTGAACTAACTCAAAACAATGACAATCATCATTTAGAAACACAAGTGATCTCAAGTCAGAGGACATGTGCCACTTGTTGCAATCAAGGATTATTCACATTGTGACAACCAATTGAATATCCTAGTAGGGTCTGTCCAGTACATCCAATGTACCCATGAGTCTACCTCTTATTCCATGCTCGAAGCATCCTATAATATTAGAGCACATATTAGTCTCAATCATATCAAGGCTGTCTCATGTTCACCAAGATATATCGACTAAGGACTTTATAGCATGTCAGCCCAGCTGAACAGCTTTGAGACATTATTTAGAAGTACAATTATTGCAGCAGATAACGTAACAAACTGAATAACAACCATGCCTTTATAAACATAATAGTTTATTACATGATACTGTTACAATCCCAAGGCCTCAAACATTAGCCTTAAGGGCATACCCCAACAGCACTTTCTAAAGATAAGTGGGTGTGTCCCACGAGGGTGGGAAACAGTTCACAACTCCACTGATCGATAGCTTAGTGAGGGCTACGCGTTAGAAGGCTACTAGACTTGATATTTTAATTGAGGGTTTTTGTTTAAGGTCTCATCATCTCAGTTTTATCTTATGTCTATCATTACAGGCATGCAATCCTATGGTGATAACATAACGATAAAACATCACAGGCATGCTTTAGCTTTTGTAAAGAAAGCAATAAAAGGATGATGTGATCATAGCCCATTCAAGACATTGAACCAATCCATGCCAAAAAGGGGTTCAACTCTTGACCTAGGATTCAAGCCCCAAGATTAGACCTAGCCTAGCCGACCTCTAGCTCTATCTTCAAGGTTGGCTCCAAGGTCATTCTCCCATGGTTTAGCTCTCAAACCCTATGGGTACACCCACAAGGTTCGGCCAATGCCATGGTCTTCCTCCAAGGAAGGTGCGCCATTTAGCAAGCCACAAGAGGGATAGCACACAAGCACAAGGCTCGGCCAAACCCTAACTTGCGCTCCTATGCAAGGATGTGCCACCTTTGAAGCTTGTTGCGCCATCATGCAAGGATGCGCAACCAAGCAAGCATGCACCTTGCTCCAAGTAGATGCGCCACCCTAATCTTCTTCTTAGTTAAAAGCGAAAAGAAAAGCGGCACGCAGGCCTCACAAGGATACATCACAGGCATGTTAAGGGGCTTGACATACGACCACAACATCATGCATAATTAAGTACTTACTCAAGCAATTCTACATGCTCATGAAAAACATAAAATCTGAAATTTTACTTTTTCATAAAACATGTCTCTCTTCCTTCCCTTCATATCACAAATCTTTGATTCTAAGTTTCTCTTAGGAGTCTACAAGAGGCATACCGGTTGCCCTCCTTGCAATCCCTAACTTGCTAGGATAAGGGCAATCACCCAGTCCATGCCCTATTCCAACAAATCTCTCAAGATAGGTCTATCCTACTATGAGAGGAGAAATTTTCTCTTCCACGTATGGGTCTATCCCATCACATGAAGAGAGCAAAGAACCACAAGAAGTTAATTAGAAGTAAGAAACAAGAGACCTACAATTTTTCTACTTAAAGAAAAATCATGCGCCAACATCTATGAAATATGCGAAAATGTAGACATGGCATGTGAGCATGAAAAGCATGAAAGAACATCGTTCGAGGCTCGCAAGTAGCTCTGATACCACTGTTGGGAAACCCCGGGGACATTTTACAATTTTCAGAGCCATGGACATACATTTTACGCAGCGGAAGAATGTCCCCGAAACAGGCTAGTCCCAAAAACCCAGTGAAGATCTCTTGCGAGGGGGTCGACACGATGTGATAGTAAGTACCTTTAAGCAATTGGAAGCCGATGTCGATGAAGGCGCCCAAGTGTTCGCCCTCTGCAGTCTCGCACACACGGATTCCTCAAGTTTTCTTCTTCCTCGCCCGGTGCTAGCCTTGGGAAGAAGATCCCTGCCTTAGGAGAGCCCTCCATGCAATTTGCGCCATCACCAAGATGTGATGCGCCAAGGAGATGGAAGGAGAAGGGAATGCCGCAAGCCTTCTTGTTCCTTTGCGCCAAGGAAAGGAAGAGGAGAAGCATGCTTGCACCCTTGATGGAAGAAGAAGAGCTCTAAGCTCTCCAATCCGTCGCCCTCTAATGCTTCACGCCTCCAAGGAATTAGCATCATGCAGAGAGGGGGCGGCAAGGGCTTATTTATAGGAGCAAGAGGCGGTTAGGGGAGAATGGCAAGTGTTGACAATTAGGGCATGATTCAAGGAGATTATCCAATCAAAAATATTGATTAAATCTCCACTCCCATATGGGCCTAAGACTTGCCAAAGCAAGCATCAGCCATATGCGCCCATATCATGCCATATGAGGCATTAATCCCATCCATGCGCCTAGACCTAGTCAAGGCAATATGATGGATTGCCTAATGTGGCTTGGGCGCAAGTCCTAATCCAATTAGGACTCTAATTATGTTAATAATCAGCCCATAATTGTCAAACACAATCCAATCAATTATCTTGTGTGATTTAATCAAATCCAATTTGATTTAATCATCTAGGAGATACCAAACAAGGCATAGGCGCAAATTCTAGTCCAACTAGAATCCTATATGCGCCTATCCCATTAATTCATCCCCATTATACCCTTCAAGCCTCTTAGTCCTTCAATACAACTTATTAGCAAACCCAACTAAGCAATGGGCCAAGCCCAAAGTCCATTATGCATGTTAACCAAGCTATTGGATCCAATCCAATTTAACCCATGGTTAAATGAGGCTAACCATGGTTAATTTGATCGATATGCCAAAAACAGAAGTTGGCCCCAATAAGTTTCTTCCATCTCATCAGGCCCATTGGCGCTGATGAAATCTCCCAAATAGATCAGAGTTATCCAATAACTCGATCTAAAGGCTACCTGATCAATATGAAAACTCGAGTATCAAGGTGTGCGACCCTGTAGGTTCCTCTAACGCTGGCAGTGCTGACCAAAGGTCATCACAAGCAGTGAGTGGCACCTAGCAGTGCATCGCTGCTACCCAGGTTATTGGAATGGATATCGACATCGACATCCCCATCATCGCAACTAGGTACAGATGCATTACAGTCTCTTTGCCGAACTGATATCCGATTGGACAAGTGTGTCACCACTTGTTTTCATCCAATCACATGGCTATGACTAAAACAGGTTCTCACCTGGGTATGGCCATACACTCTCAGTCATAGAACCATAAGGGAGCTCCATGGATATCATACTTCCCTAAGGAAGGGGCAAATCCTATGTCTGTCCATTGACCTTCTCATATGGGTCGTGACATGCTCAATGACAACCGTTATGACCTCCCAACTACGGCAAGGTGTTAGGTTGCATCAAAGCAAGTCCCTAACCATATAGAATGGTCAATGACCTCAAGTCAAGGGATCAATGCATCTCCTGTCACTTGTGAGGATAACTCATGACACCAAGTCATAGCCTCACAGCGGGTCTATCCAGTATATCCTCCAATGATACACCCATGTGTCTGCGTTAGCACCACGTGTCTAACCAGCCCACATACCAGTCTCTCAAGTACCAGAGTTGTCCCATATCCACTCAGGTACATCGACTGGGGACTATAGTTCGAGCACAGATCCAATCTGTCCCCAGGGACATTATCATGTAAGTACACAATCGCAGGTGTAGACAAACAATGATAACGACAATGCCAGAAAGATATATATATTAATATCAGAGTCAAGTAGTACAAAGATGGACCAAAACTAGGTCCTAGGGCATATACACCAACAGAATATCCTAGTAGGGTCTGTCCAGTACATCCAATGCACTCATGAGTCTACATCTTATTCCATGCTCGAAGCATCCTATAAGATTAGAACACATATTAGTCTCAATCATATCAAGGCTGTCTCATGTTCACCAAGATATCTCGACTAAGGACATATAGCATGTCAGCCTAGCTGAACAGCATTGAGACATTATTCAGAAGTACACTTATTGCAGCAGACAATGTAACAACCTGAATAACAACCATTGCCTTTATAAACATAAGAGTTTATACATGATACTGAAAGAATCCCAAGGCCTCAAACATTAGCCTTAAGGGCATACCCCAACAATCTCCCACTTGCACTTAATCTAATGGTTGAGAAATCTCAAACCCATATTATTACAGTGCTTCTCATGCTTCTGCTGCGCCAGAGGCTTGGTAAGCGGGTCAGCCAGATTGTCATCTGTATGAACCTTGCAGATTTTGATCTCACCACGATCAATAATCTCCCGGATCAAGTGAAACCATCTCTGTATGTGCTTGGACTTCTGGTGTGACCGTGGTTCCTTTGCTTGTGCGATTGCTCCAGTGTTATCGCAGAAGATAACCAAAGGATCAGCACTCAAAGGAACAACACCAAGTTCTTGAACGAACTTACGAATCCACACTGCCTCCTTGGATGCTTCCGAGGCTGCAACATACTCGGCTTCTGTTGTGGAATCAGCAACGATAGACTGTTTGAAACTCTTCCACACCACTGCTCCTCCATTCAAGCTAAAAATATAGCCTGATTGCGATCGGAAATCATCCTGGTCAGATTGGAACGAAGCGTCAGTATATCCTTCAATACTGAGTTCTTCCTGACCTCCATATATCAAGAACATATCTTTGGTCCTCCGCAGATATTTCAAAATGTTCTTGACCGCAATCCAGTGTGCCTTACCTGGATTACTTTGGAATCGACTGGTCACGCTTAACCCGTAAGCGACGTCTGGGCGAGTACACAACATCGCATACATAATGGACCCAATAGCCGAAGCATAAGGCGTATTGTCCATTTCATCTTTCTCAGTCTGTGTTTGTGGACACTGACTCTTTGAAAGATTCAGACCATGTCTGACTGGAAGATATCCTCTTTTAGAATTCTCTAAATGGAATCTCTCCAGGACTTTATCGATGTAAGTACTCTGGCACAGCCCGAGAAGCCTCTTATATCTATCTCTGTAGATCTTCACACCTAATACATAGGCTGCTTCTCCTAGATCTTTCATCTGGAAACATTTTCTCAACCATGCTTTGACAGCATGCAGTTCAGGAATATCGTTTCCAATGATCAAGATATCATCGACGTAGAGGACTAGGAAAGTAATCACGCTCCCACTAAACCTCTTATATACACACGGGTCATCTTCATTCTTGATGAAACCAAATTCACAGATTGATTCATCAAAACGAATATTCCAGCTTCTTGATGCTTGTTTAAGTCCATAAATGGACCTCTTTAACTTGCATATTTTATGACGATCTGATGGATTAGTGAAACCTTCAGGTTGTGTCATATACACATCCTCATCTAGTTTTCCATTAAGGAAAGCGGTCTTCACATCCATTTGCCAGATCTCATAATCGTAATACGCTGCTATCGCGAAAAGAATCCGAATAGACTTGAACATAGCTATAGGAGAGAAAGTTTCATCATAATCTATCCCGTAGATTTGTTTGAAACCTTTCGCAACTAGCCTGCCTTTATAGGTAACCACGTTACCATCCATGTCAATTTTCTTCTTGAAGATCCATTTACAGCCTATAGGGATTACTCCCGGAGGCGGATCAACCAAATCCCAGACTTGATTATCTGACATGGAGTCCATCTCGGCTCGCATAGCTTCAAGCCATCTAGCTGACTCTGGTCCACTGACCGCATCCGCATAAGTGAGGGGTTCATCATGATCAATGATGTAGACTCCGTCATAGCGCTCAGGCTGTCGACGGATCCTTCCCGATCTACGCGGTTCCCGTGATATCTGAGCCTCAGGTTGTTCAATAACCTGTTCTACCGGCTCAGGCTCATCCAACTGTGCTTGACTACTTTGTCCTTCCTCTGGATTCTCATCCAGTTTTATTTCTCTCCCACTGGCCTCTTGCAGAAGAAACTCCTTCTCAAGAAAAATGGCCGTCCGAGCAACAAATACCTTGTTCTCTTTGGGATCGTAGAAATAATAACCCTTAGTTTCCTTAGGGTAACCGACAAAGATACATTTCTCAGATCTGCTCTCTAGTTTCCCAGAGGCGAGCTTTTTGACATAAGCCTCGCAACCCCAGATCTTAATAAATGTCAAGCTCGGCTGTTTCCCATACCATAACTCATATGGAGTCTTTGAAACTGCCTTGGATGGCACTCGGTTTAGTACTTTTGCAGCTGTTTCCAGTGCAAATCCCCAAAAGGAGTAAGGTAGAGTAGCCTGACTCATCATAGAACGTACCATATCCAGTAAGGTTCTATTTCTCCTCTCGGACACACCATTCCATTGCGGTGTTCCTGGCGGAGTGAGCTGTGAGATAATCCCACACTCCTTCAGATAGTCAGTAAATTCTCGACTTAGGTATTCTCCACCTCGATCTGAATGAAGTGCCTTGATATTTCGGCCTAGCTGATTCTGTACTTCATTTTTGAACTCTTTGAACTTGTCAAAAGATTCACTTTTATGTCTCATTAGATAGACATACCCGTATCTACTGAAATCATCAGTAAAGGTAATGAAGTATGAATAACCACCTCTGGCATGTTTACTAAACGGCCCACACACATCACTGTGTATAAGGTCAAGTAAACCTGAAGCCCTTTGACCTTTATGAGGAAAAGGAGACTTCGTCATTTTACCCATTAAACAAGCTTTGCATGTATCAATCTCCTCATAGGAGAATGATCCCAGCAGTCCATGGTCATGCAACCGCTTAATGCGTTTCTTGTTAATATGGCCTAAACGACTATGCCATAACAAGGTGCTGTCATCAGCATACTTGGCTTTCTTATTATCAATTTGCTGTATAGAACATTCCATGTCCAACATGAATAACCCATTGTTAATTGACCCAGTAGCATAAACAATATTATCATAAGAAATAACACACTTTAAAATATTGCATTCAAAGGAAAACCCTTTCCTGAAAAGAGCAGGAATAGAGATAATATTTTTCGTAATACTCGGAACAAAATAACAATTGTCCAGTTCTAATACAAGTCCAGATGGTAATGAGATGTAATAAACCCCTACAGCAACAGCAGCAACCCGTGCCCCGTTTCCAACTCGTAGGTCCACCTCATGCTGTCCCACCTGTCTTCTTCTCTTGAGTTCCTGCACATTTGAACAAATGTGAACTCCACATGCAGTGTCCAACACCCATGAAATAGAAGAAGAAAACATGACCTCAGTCACAAAAATACCTGAGCCAGAAGCGATGCTTCCCTTCTTATCTCCTTGGAGCGCTTTACAGTCCTTTTTCCAGTGACCCAGCTGGCCACAATGGAAACATCTGTATTCCTTCGACCGCTTAACCTTTTGTTCCAGAGCCTTGTTGTAATTCTTGACAGGGGCTTTGCCCTTCTTCCCCTTCTTCTTGTTCCTAGACGGAAACATCAAGACAGAGGTTGAAGGCTTTCCCTTTAGAGTCTCCTCTGTAGTCAAGAGCATATTCAGCAACTCTGCCGGAGTACAGTCGATCTTGTTCATATTAAAATTAATAATGAACGGATCGAAAGAGGCCGGGAGGGACTGCAGAATAATGTCTACAGCAAGCTCCTGATTGATGGTATGCCCCAGTTTCTCTAGAGCCTCTTTGTGCCCAATCATCTTGAGCACGTGAGCTCCCACTGGACTCCCTTCAGCCAGTTTGCTCTGAAAGAAAAGCTTGGTCAAATTATAGCGTTCAGTCCTCGCCTGTGCAGCATACAGCATCTTGAGGTTTGCTATAATTTCTATAGCAGACATATCCTCATGCTGACGCTGCAGCTGTGGCGTCATAGACGCTAGCATCAGGCAAGCGACATCAATGCTATCATTGACATGCTTTTCATAGGCTTCCCGAACCGCCCTTGCGGCGTTCGGAGCGGGTTGAGGCGGTATAGCCGTCTCGAGGACATACAGCTTCCTCTCTGCCTTAAGAACAATCTTAAGGTGTCCGTACCAGTCTGAGAAGTTTGGTCTAGCAAACTTCTCCCTTTCCAGTAGGGATCGCACATTGAAGCTCATGGTGTTCGTTGCTGCAGGAATCTACAACAATGCAAGAACAGCAAGGTCAGTATCAATGTTTAGAATCAATCCAGGACTTTAAGAAAGATTCTTTTCTCACTATTTTTTCTGACTGAAAAATCCATTAAAACAATCCGAAAGAGTAAGACTCTTTTAGTGAGATAGGATCCAGATTTCATACTTGGTCTCCGCGTCCCGCTCAGGCGAGATAAGATGCACAGAGAGTACAAGCACTAATTTCTGGTAGGCAGTCCCTGCCAATCGCCAACCCGTGCGATTCCCCTTCATCTGGGCAATCCAGCCGACTGTGCCAACTGAGTTGGTACAACACAGTCTCTGATCCCACAGATGGCTGCCTCCATATAGCTACCATATGCGCCACATATGTAGCCTACATGGTCAAGCTGACCCGACCTACTCCCTGGACCACCATGTGCTATGCTGAGCAACGAGAAGCGATAAATCCCTTCTCTGTAACACGCAGGTGTAATCACACACCGTCTGAAGATAGATGGGCGTGCCCACTGAGTGGGTACAACACGGCCCCAACGATAGTCAGAACCGTGAGGTTTCGCGTCAGAAGGCTTACAAGCTTGATATTTAGCGTTGGATTTTAACGGTCCTTTTATCTTCTCAACTATCATGCAATTCCTATGGTGATAGCAGAAGATTAAATCATGCAACTCTAATTATTTAAACAATAAATAGAAAGCATGCTGATCTTATGTGGTAAAAGCCCAATAAGCCTAGGTAAGACCTTAATTTAACTTAAGTCTTCACTTGAGCTCTCCATGGGTCTTTTGCATCTAATCTGGCCCAACCCAGGGCCCATGCGCCCTCTGCAGCTCAGGTGCGCCCACCAGGTAAAAATGCGCTTGTCCCAGAGTCGAACCCTGGACCTCCCACCTGGTCAAGCCACTGCTGCATGCGCCTCTACCATGTGTGCTCATGTGTTCATGTCTGATTAAACTTACAATTTAATCTATCTAGACATGATTGACTCGCAGGTCAATTACACAATAAATTAATTAAAATGTGATGCGCAGATCACAATAAATAATTTACATTTTTATTAACCAGGCACGCAGGCCCCAGCACAGCACACATTAACATGGGCAGCCCACATAAGATTAAATAAACAAGCATATGCTTACAATCAACATGTGATCCAATAAGAAAATAAAATTTTGAAAAACCCCATTGGCATCATTTTATTTTTCCTTATGTGCCCTACTACCTTACAACGGTCCATTATTAGGGATCCACTGATCAGACCTAGTCAGATCCACTGCCCTTGCATGCACCAAGTCCTAACTGACTTGAGTCGACCAAATGGTCAATCATGCATGCGCCAAGGGCTGAACGACCTCATGAGTTCTGGCAAGCGGGTGTGACCCCGGGCCTAAACCATGTGCATTCACAGGTTGTCTCAACCAGACATCGCTACACGCCTGTCCGCAGTCGACCTATAGCCACCTCGTGCTTGCGCACAGGTGCCATCTAGTCGACCCATCTAGGCTGTCAGATAGTCTAATCAGACTGGTTGGATCTTGACTAGACTGTGACTTCAATATACAACATGTAAGTTTTCGCATGTAACCTATAGATCTAGCAATATGGCGCAAACATGGATCACAAAACAAACATAGCAATCATATTAACATGCATAAGAACCTGGCTCTGATACCAGTTGAAAGTCCCCTAGACAAGGGGGGGGGGGGGGCGAAACCCTACTGGGGCATATGGAGGTTTTAAAGCAGCGGAATGGATTTCTAGGGATCGATTGCATGAGATATGATCAACTACAAAAAAAAACCCCGATTGCAAATATAAGAAGGATCATACCATCGCCATCCTTTGGATGGTGCCTTGGAAGCAAAGATCGAAAGGGATCTTCTCCAAAAGTGACGCACACAAGGTGATGCCGCCTACTCTTTGTTGATCCTTGTGCTAGCAAGGTTCTTCAATGGTCTTTGTCGTATGAAAGGGAAGAGAAGATTTTCCTTGCTTGGCGAGACCTCTCCCTTGTCGTCAAGAAACTCTACCACACGAATGTGTCAAGAACCAAAAGCCAACAGGCGACAAGAGGGCGAGAGGGAGGCGTGAAGAGAGGCGACGTGAGATGTGGTCACGTAAGTGACATGCTATCTAAAAATAGCAAAACCACTTCTCATCATGAAATGCGCTCATGAACAAATCGCAAATCTCTTCTCCCATGAACCATGCGCTCACTTGATGAGCTGGTTCAATTTGGTTTGGTTCAAAGACCAATTAACCCAAGCCATTTGGTCTAGATCACAATAAACCCTAAAGGTTCAAGATCTAACCGTTCATCTCTTGATGCTCTTGATCTCACCGATCTAGCATCCATTCTCTCAATCAAAGCTTACCGATCTTAAGCCCTAATCAATCAAACATGATCAGACTAGATCTCACTTACAATCAGAGATTAAATCCCTTTAAACTGAACCCAAACAATTCAGTCCACACGATCTGACTTAAGTAAGCCATATCATCAAATTGTGCGACCCTAAGGGTTTCCTTTAAATGTCGGTAACGATAACTTACGTTATCACGATCAGTGAGGGGTATCTAGCAACACATCACTGTCTCCCGATATAAAGGAAAGAGTCTTCCAAGACTACACCCAAACCACAGCACAAGTGTGAATCCACTTCACTAGGCATACAAGTTTCCTTTGCCACTTGATGTTCTTATTGGACAAGCGTGTCAAGCCTGTAGCTCCAATATGATGAGCATGATTAGATCAGATGAATATAGTCACCTGGGTATGGCCATACACTTTCTCAATCATCTCATTCAGGGGGGCCCCTTTAGAACATCACACTCCAATTAAGGAGACGACAATCCTATATCTATCACTAGTGCCCTAACATGACTCATGATCATTATCCAAGATAGTCTATAACCATTATGTTTCAAATGATATTGAACTACCTCAAAACAATGACAATCATCATTTAGAAACACAAGTGATCTCAAGTCAGAGGACATGTGCCACTTGTTGCAAACAAGGATTATTCACATTGTGACAAGCAATTGAATATCCTAGTAGGGTCTGTCCAGTACATCCAATGCACCCATGAGTCTACATCTTATTCCATGCTCGAAGCATCCTATAAGATTAGAACACATATTAGTCTCAATCATATCAAGGCTGTCTCATGTTCACCAAGATATCTCGACTAAGGACATATAGCATGTCAGCCTAGCTGAACAGCATTGAGACATTATTCAGAAGTACACTTATTGCAGCAGACAATGTAACAACCTGAATAACAACCATTGCCTTTATAAACATAAGAGTTTATACATGATACTGAAAGAATCCCAAGGCCTCAAACATTAGCCTTAAGGGCATACCCCAACAGCCTCCCCTAAGTCTTTCATCTCAAAACACTTCCCCAACCATGTCTTCACAGCTTGAAGACTAGGGATGTCGTTTCCGATGAGCAGTATGTCATCGACATACAAGACCAGAAAAATCACCAAGCTCCCACTGAATTTTCTATATACACAGGCGTCATCTTCGCTTTTGATAAAGCCATAATCTCTCACAGCTTCATCAAATCGAAGATTCCAACTTCGAGATGCTTGCTTTAATCCATAAATGGATCTCTTTAGCCTGCAGACCTTACTAGCCTCTGCAGGATGGATGAAGCCATCAGGTTGTGTCATGTACACATCCTCAGTCAGCTTCCCGTTAAGGAACGCTGTCTTCACATCCATCTGCCATATCTCATAGTCATGATATGCAGCTATAGCAAGCAGAATCCGAATGGACTTGATCATGGCAACTGGCGAGAAGGTTTCATCATAGTCCACCCCGTGGACTTGTTTAAATCCTTTAGCCACTAGTCTACCCTTATAGGTAACTATATTGCCATCCATGTCTGTCTTCTTCTTGAAGACCCATTTACACCCTATGGGTTTTACCCCATCAGGCAGCTCAACCAAATCCCAGACTTGGTTAGCCGACATGGAGTCCATCTCGAATCGCATGGCGTCAAGCCATCTCTCGGAGTCCGGTCCACTGACCGCCTCATCATAGGTTCTGGGTTCATCCTCAATGATGAAAATTCCATCGTGTTGGGTCGGCAGCGACCCGTACCTCTCAGGTGCACGACGAATCCTCCCAGACCTACGTGGGACCAGTGTTTGAGCCTCAGGTTGTATAACAACCGGTGCAGGTGGCTCAGATTCCATCTCTTTGTCTTGTGGTTGCACTTGAACCTCATCCAAGTCAAACTCCCTCCCACTAACTTCTTTCATAAGAAATTCTTTCTCTAGAAAGACAGCACCCCGAGCAACAAAAACTTTGTTGTCGGTTGGGACATAGAAGTAGTATCCTTTAGTTTCCTTAGGATACCCCACAAATACACACTTATCAGATCTAGGTTCTAGCTTGCTAGAATCCTGACGTTTGACATAAGCCTCACATCCCCAGATCCTGATAAACGTGAGATTAGGGCGTCTCCCACTCCATACCTCGTATGGTATTTTGGAGACACTCTTAGATGGAACATTATTCAGTATTAGAGAAGCTGTCTCTAGTGCATGCCCCCAGAATGAGGGAGGTAGAGTTGCATGACTCATCATAGATCGAACCATATCCAATAAAGTTCGATTTCTCCTTTCAGACACCCCATTCCATTGAGGTGTTCCAGGAGGAGTGAGTTGGGATATGATCCCAGACTCTCTCAGATAGTCAAAGAACTCTCCACTCAGGTATTCTCCACCTCGATCTGATCGAAGAGCTTTAATGGATCTTCCAAGCTGGTTCTCTACTTCATTCTTGAACTCCTTGAATTTCTCAAAGGACTCAGATTTATGTCTCATTAGGTAGACATATCCATACCTACTGAAGTCATCAGTGAAGGTAATGAAGTAGTTGTACCCTCCTCTGGCTTGTTTATTGAAAGGTCCACACACATCAGTATGTATGAGATCCAATAAACCTCTTGCCCTCTCACCAATCTTGGTGAAGGGTGCCTTTGTCATTTTCCCTAATAAACAAGGTTCACAGGTATCAAATTCCTCCAAGGAACTTGAATCTAACAATCCATTTGCATGGAGTTGTTGGATGCGATTTTTGTTTATATGGGCTAATCGACAGTGCCATAGGAAAGCACCAACTGAACCACTCAGTTTGGTCCTTTTATTACTTATGTTACAGATAGAACTTTCCATATCCAAGATATACAGACCATTGCACAAAGTACCCTTCCCATAGAACATATTTGCAAATGAAAAAGAACAAGAGTTCTTATTTATTTCAAATTTAAATCCCTTCTTTGCTAAGCAAGGAATGGATACAATGTTCTTAGTAAGTGAAGGTACACAAAAGCAATTATCTAGTTCTAATATAAGTCCAGAAGGCAAGGAGAGAGTCAAGACGCCTACAGCAACAGCAGCAACCTGTGCCCCATTTCCAACGCGTAGGTCAATCTCTCCAGGTCGCACCGATCTACTTTTCTTGAGCCCCTGCATATTTGTACAAATATGAGCTCCACATGCGGTATCCAATACCCATGACATAGAAGTAGAAAGATTGACTTCTGTAACATAAATACCTGAGCTAGAAGTTAAGGCCAAGCCCTTCTTCTCCTCATTCTGAAGCTGCTTGCAGTCCCTTCTCCAGTGACCCTGCTCGCCACAGTGAAAACACCTCTGGTCCTTTGACTTCTTTGCCTTTTTCTTCAGTGCCTTGGTAGGACCTTTGGCACTGCCCTTAGCACGTGCCTTACCCTTCTTCTTTATCTTCTTGGTCGCAGGGACCAAAAGAACAGAATTTGGTTTGGTCTTACCCATTTCACGCTCGGCTGTTTGGAGCATATTCATCAATTCCTCCCGTGTGCACTCAATCCGGTTCATGTTGAAGTTAATAATAAACGGACTGAAGCTAGGGGGCAGGGAATGCAGAATAAGATCCACAACCAGCTCGTTGTCTATGGCATGACCCAGTCTCCTGAGATGATCCACATTCCCAATGAGCTTGAGAACATGGGGTCTCACTGGTGCACCCTCAGACAACTTACACCGAAAGACTGCTTTGGCAGTGTCAAATCTTTCAGTTCTAGCCTGAGCCTTGAACATCTGTTTCAGATGAGTGATCATCTGAAAAGCGTTCTGCTCCTCATATTGCACCTGCAGTTCAGGTGCCATGCTGGCTAGCATAAGACATGCAACCTCCAAAGAGTCATCCTGATGCTTTCTATAAGCATCTCTATCTGCCGTTCGGGCATTAGGCGCAGGAGCCGCAGGAAGAGGCTGTTCAAGGACATACAGCTTCTTCTCGAGCTTGACGATTATCCTCAAGTTCCGATGCCAGTCCATAAAGTTAGTTCCAACTAACTTATCCTTATCAAGGAGTGATCGCAGTGATAATCCGCCAGTGTTCGTAGCCATTGTTCTACAACACCCAAGAAAAACAGATTAGTACTACTTCGAATCATTTAAACTGGACTTGTTTTAAATGATTACTGCTCCCACTATTTTAAATTCGAATTGACAACCCACAAAGTCAATCGGGAAGTTTAAGACTTCCTAGTGAGATGGGATCCTTATTTCACAAAGTAACCCATGTTTCCTAAGGTGGGCGCGCCGGCCGGTTGCTCCAAGCAACTCCCCTTGTTGAGACAGTCTTGGGCATTTCATGTCCAGCGAGGGCTGAATCATGAAACCCTAACCTCTCAACGATGCCTCTAGACTTTCATCATGTGCCCAGTACATGTGAATTTCTAGTCAAGTCCATTCCTAACCATTTATGCCCAGGGCCAATGAGTTTCCTTGCGAAGGCACGCCCAGGTTAAAACTGGACTGGGGAAACCATTGTCACCACACACTTTCTAAAGATAAGTGGGTGTGTCCCACGAGGGTGGGAACCAGTTCACAACTCCACTGATCGATAGCTTAGTGAGGGCTACGCGTTAGAAGGCTTCTAGACTTGATATTTTATGAGGGTTTTTAAGGTCTCATCAGTTTTATCTTATGTCTAACAATACAGGCATGCAATCCTATAGTGATAACATAATGATAAAACATCACAGGCATGCTTTTAGCAGATAAGGAAAGCAGTAAAAGATGATGTGATCAAAGCCCTTTCAAGACATTGAACCAACCCATGCCAAAAGGAGGTTCAACTCTTAACATAGGACTCAAGCCCCTAAGATAGACCTATCCTAGTCGCCCTCTATCTTGGTCTTCAAGGTGGGCTCCAAGGTCCTTTCTTCATGGCTTAGCTCTCAAACCTTAAGGGTAGACCTCAAAGGTTCGGCCAATGCCATGGTCTTCCTCCAAGGAGAATGCGCCACAATGAAAGATGCCAAGTTAGCTAGCTCTCAAACCCAAGGGTTCAGCCATGCCTAACTTGTGCCATCAAGCAAGGTTGCACCTTTTCCTTGATGCTTGTTGCGCCACCATCCAAGGTGCGCCAACTTCATGCATGCGCCAAGCTCCAAGTACATGCGCTACCCTAGTCTTCTTAAAAGCAAAAAGAAAAGCGGCACGCAGGCCTCACGAGGATACATCACAGGCATGCAAAGGGGGCTTGACTAATGATCACAACATTATGCACAATCAAGGTATTTACTCTTGCAATTCTACATGCTCATGAAAAACATAAAATCTGAAATTTTACTTTTTCATTAAAACCAGTCTCTTTTTCTCATCTTCTTCTCACAAATCTTTTGGTTAATTGCGATTTATTTTTCAAGATGATTTCAGAGATCCTTTCGGCTGGCAATTTTGTCAGATCAAGAGACTTGGCCAGTCCGAAGACACAATGCCCGTCCTACTTGACAAAACTACGTGCGCCTTTGATCTTTAAATCAGACAAGAAAAATAGTCCAAAAATCCAAAAGAGATTGAGAGGATGATAGAAACAAGAAACCCTAATTTTTCCTACTTAGAAAAATCGTTTTCCATGCATTATGCTATTTTCGAAAATAGAGATATGGCATGTGAGCATGAAAGAAAAGCATAAAACATCGTTCGAGTCTTGCAAGTCCCTCTGATACCACTGTTGGGAAACCCCGGGGACATTTTACAATTTTTCAGAGACACATACTGCAGGAGTCCCCTTCGAGGGGGAGCGAGAAAACCCTAATGGCGCATGTGTTACATCGCAGCGGAAATAGGGGTTTTAGGGATCATTATGCATGATATATATTCAACTATGAAAAACGATTACGAGTGCCAATAAGATTCATACCATCGCCATCTATGGATGAAGTATTGGAAGCAAGGAGCGAAAGGGATCCTCTCCCTAGTCGACGCACACACGATGAAGAATGGCCTCTCCTTGTCGTCTTTGTGCTAGCAAAGCTTCAAGGGTCCTTTGCGCATGGAGGGGATAAGATCCTTGGGCTTGTCGAAGAAGAAGTTCCTCTACCCTCGTCGAGAGAGTTTTTCACACGAGAAGGAAGGAGACTTCGTTCAAGAGTGACGATCGCCAATAGAGTAAACACGTTGTAATGAACGTGGGCGTTGCTATCCAAAAATAGTAACCCATTACTCACTTCGGTTATGCGTTCACATGAAGTGAACCGCAATTCCTTCTCTTCGATTATTTGAACCAAGTGCTCATTACATGAGCTGGTTCAAGTGACTTTGGTCTAAGACCAAATCGGCCCAAGCAATGGTCGATCTTATTGAACCACAAGGTTCAAGATCACCGTTGATCTCTTGATGCTCTAGATCTCACTGATCTAGCATCATAACTCTCGATCGAAGCTTACCGATCTAAAGCCCTAATCAATCAAACATGATCAGACCAGATCTCACTCGCAATCAGAGCTTAACACCCCTTTAAACTGAACTAAACAATTCAGTCCACACGATCTGACTTAAAGAAGCCATATCATCAAATTGTGCGACCCTAAGGGTTTCCTTTAAATGTCGGTAACGATAACTCACGTTATCACGACCAGTGAGGGGTATCTAGCAACACATCACTGTCTCCCGATATAAAGGAAAGAGTCTTCCAAGACTTCACCCAAACCACAGCACAAGTGTGAATCCAATTCACTAGGCATGCATACTTCCTTTGCCACTTGATGTTCTTATTGGACAAGCCTGTCAAGCTTGTAACTCCAATATGATGAGCATGATTAGATCAGATGAACACTGTCACCTGGGTATGGCCATACACTCTCTCAATCATCTCATCCAGGGGGCCCTTATAGAACATCACACTCCTTAAACAAGGAGACGGCAATCCTATGTCTATCACTAGTGTCCTAACCTGACTCAAGGTCACCATCCAAGATAGTCTATAATCATTATGTTTCAAATGATATTGAACTACCTCAAAACAATGACAATCATCATTTAGAAAACACAAGTGATCTCAAGTCAGAGGAAATGTGCCACTTGTCGCAATCAAGGAATATTCACATTGTGACAAACAATTGAACATCCTAGTAGGGTCTGTCCAGTACATCCCATGTACCCATGAGTCTACATCTTATTCCATGCTCGAAGCATCCTATAAGATTAGAACACATATTAGTCTTAACCATATCAAGGCTGTCTCATGTTCACCAAGATATATCGACTAAGGACATAATAGCATGTTAGTCCAGCTGAACAGCTTTGAGACATTATTCAGAGGAACATATATTGCAGCAGACAATGTAGCTAACTGAATAACAACCATGCCTTTATAAACTTAAGAGTTTATTACATGATACAGATACATTCCCACAGGCCTCAAACATTAGCCTTAAGGGCATACCCCAACAATCTCCCACTTGCACTTAATCTAATGGTTGAGAAATCTCAAACCCATATTATTACAGTGCTTCTCATGCTTCTGCTGCGCCAGAGGCTTGGTAAGCGGGTCTGCCAGATTGTCATCTGTATGAACCTTGCATACTTTGATCTCGCCACGATCAATGATCTCCCTGATCAAATGAAACCGTCTCTGTATGTGCTTGGACTTCTGGTGCGACCGTGGTTCCTTTGCTTGTGCGATTGCTCCAGTGTTATCACAAAAGATAACCAAAGGATCTGCACTCGAAGGAACGACACCAAGTTCTCTCACGAACTTACGAATCCACACTGCCTCCTTGGATGCTTCCGAGGCTGCAACATACTCGGCTTCTGTTGTGGAATCAGCAACAGTTGACTGTTTGAAACTTTTCCACACCACTGCTCCTCCATTCAAGCTAAAAACATAGCCTGATTGCGATCGGAAATCATCCTGGTCAGACTGGAACGAAGCGTCAGTATATCCTTCAATACTGAGTTCTTCCTGACCACCATATATCAAGAACATATCTTTGGTCCTCCGCAGATATTTTAAAACGTTCTTGACTGCAATCCAGTGCGCCATACCTGGATTACTCTGGTAACGACTGGTCACGCTTAACCCGTAAGCGACGTCTGGGCGAGTACACAACATCGCATACATAATGGAACCAATAGCCGAAGCATAAGGCGTATTGTCCATTTCATCTTTCTCAGTCTGTGTTTGTGGACACTGACTCTTCGAAAGACTCAGACCATGTCTGACTGGAAGATATCCTCGTTTAGAATTCTCTAAATGAAATCTCTCCAGGACCTTATCGATGTAAGTACTCTGGCACAGCCCGAGAAGCCTCTTAGATCTATCCCTGTAGATCTTCACACCTAACACATAGGCTGCTTCTCCTAAATCTTTCATCTGGAAACATTTCCTCAGCCATGCCTTAACAGCATGCATTTCAGGAATGTCATTTCCAATGATCAAGATGTCATCGACGTAGAGGACTAGGAAAGTAATCACGCTCCCACTAAACCTCTTATAAACACACGGGTCATCCTCGTTCTTGATGAAACCAAAATCAGTGACTGATTCATCAAAACGAATATTCCAGCTCCTTGATGCTTGTTTAAGTCCATAAATGGACTTCTTTAACTTGCATATCTTATGACGATCCGCTGGATTAGTGAAACCCTCAGGTTGTGTCATATACACATCCTCATCCAGATTTCCATTAAGGAAAGCTGTTTTCACATCCATTTGCCAGATCTCATAATCGTAATATGCAGCTATCGCAAAAAGAATCCGAATAGACTTAAACATGGCAACAGGTGAGAAAGTTTCATCATAATCTATCCCGTAGATTTGTTTGAAACCTTTCGCAACTAGCTTGCCTTTATAGGTAACCACGTTACCATCCATGTCAATCTTCTTCTTGAAGATCCATTTACAGCCTATAGGGATTATTCCCGGAGGCGGATCAACCAAATCCCAGACTTGGTTATCTGACATGGAGTCCATCTCGGCGCGCATAGCCTCAAGCCATCTCGCTGACTCCGGTCCACTGACCGCATCCGCATAAGTAAGGGGTTCATCATTATCAATGATGTAGACTCCGTCATAGCGCTCAGGCTGTCGACGGATCCTACCCGATCTTCGCGGTTCCCGTGATATCTGAGCCTCAGGTTGTTCAATAACCTGTTCTACCGGCTCAGGCTCATCCAACTGTGCTTGGTCACTTTGTCCTTCTTCTGGACTCTCATCCAGCTTTATTTCTCTCCCACTGGCCTCTTGCAGAAGAAACTCCTTCTCAAGAAATATGGCCGTCCGAGCAACAAAAACCTTGTTCTCCTTGGGATCGAAGAAATAATAACCCTTAGTTTCCTTAGGGTAACCGACAAAGATACATTTGTCAGATCTGCTCTCTAGTTTCCCAGAGGCGAGCTTTTTGACATAAGCCTCGCAGCCCCAGATCCTGATAAATGTCAAGCTCGGCTGTTTCCCATACCATAACTCATATGGCGTCTTAGAAACTGCCTTGGATGGCACTCGGTTTAGTACCTTTGCAGCTGTTTCCAGTGCAAAACCCCAAAAGGAGTATGGAAGAGTAGCCTGACTCATCATAGAACGAACCATATCTAGTAATGTTCTATTTCTCCTTTCGGACACACCATTCCATTGCGGTGTTCCTGGTGGAGTGAGCTGTGAGATAATCCCACACTCTTTTAGATAGTCAGTAAACGCATGACTTAGGTATTCACCACCTCGATCTGAGCGAAGTGTTTTGATATTACGGCCTAGCTGATTTTGTACTTCATTCTTGAACTCTTTGAACTTGTCAAAAGATTCACTCTTATGTCTCATCAGATAGACATACCCATATCTACTGAAATCATCAGTAAAGGTAATGAAGTACTGATAGCCACCTCTGGCATGTTTACTAAATGGCCCACACACATCACTGTGTATAAGGTCAAGTAAACCTGAAGCCCTTTGACCTTTGTGAGAAAAAGGTGACTTCGTCATTTTACCCATTAAACAAGCCTTGCATGTATCAATTTCCTTGTAGGAGAATGATCCCAGCAGTCCATGATGATGCAACCGCTTAATGCGTTTCTCGTTAATATGGCCTAAACGACTATGCCATAGCAAGGTGCTGTCATCAGCATACTTGGCTTTCTTAATATCAATTTGCTGTATCGAACATTCCATGTCCAACATGTATAACCCATTGTTAATTGAACCAGTTGCATAAACAATATTATCTAAAGACAAAATACACTTTGAAATATTGCATTCAAAGGAAAATCCCTTCCTGACAAGAGCAGGAATGGAGATAATATTTTAGTTATACTGGGAACAAAGTAACAACTGTTTAGTTCCAATACAATTCCAGATGGTAAAGAAATGAAGTAGTCTCCTACAGCAACAGCAGCAACCCGTGCCCCGTTTCCAACGCGTAGGTCCACCTCATGCTGTCCCACCTGCCTTCTTCTCTTGAGTTCCTGCACATTTGAACAAATGTGAACTCCACATGCAGTGTCCAACACCCATGATATAGAAGAAGAAAACATGACCTCAGTCACGAATATACCTGAGCCAGAAGCAAAGCTTCCCCTCTTGTCTCCTTGGAGCGCTTTACAGTCCTTTTTCCAGTGACCCAGCTGGCCACAGTGGAAACACCTGTATTCCTTGGACCGCTTCACCTTCTGCTTCAGAGCCTTGCTGTAATTCTTGACCGGGGCCTTGCCCTTCTTCCCCTTCTTCTTGTTCCTAGAAGGAACCATCAAGACAGAGGTTGAAGGCTTACCCTTCAGAGTTTCCTCAGTAGTCAAGAGCATATTCAACAGCTCTGCCGGCGTACAATCGATTTTGTTCATATTAAAGTTAATAATGAACGCGTCGAATGATGGCGGGAGAGACTGCAGAATAATGTCCACAGCAAGCTCCTGGTTGATGGTGTGCCCCAGTTTCTCCAGAGCCTCCTTGTGCCCAATCATCTTGAGTACGTGAGCTCCCACTGGGCTCCCTTCAGCCAGTTTGCTCTGAAAGAAGAGCTTAGTCAAATTATAGCGTTCAGTCCTCGCCTGTGCAGCATACAGCATCTTGAGGTTTGCTATAATCTGTATAGCTGACATATCCTCATGCTGACGCTGCAGCGGTGGCGTCATAGACGCTAGCATCAGGCAAGCGACATCAATGCTATCATTGACGTGCTTTTCATAGGCTTCCCGAACCGCCCTTGCGGCGTTCGGAGCGGGCTGCGGCGGTATCGCCGTCTCGAGGACATACAGTTTCCTCTCTGCCTTAAGAACGATCTTAAGGTGTCCAAACCAGTCAGAGAAGTTCGGCCCAGCAAACTTCTCCCTTTCCAGTAGGGATCGCACATTGAAGTTCATGGTGTTCGTTGCTGCAGGTATCTACAACAATGCAAGAACAGCAAGGTCAGTATCAATGTATAAGAATCGATCAGGACTTAAGAAAGATTCTTTTTCTCACTATTTTATCAGGCGTGAAAAATCCAGCAAAACAGCCCGAAAGAGTAGAACTCTTTTAGTGAGATGGGATCCAGATTTCATACTTGGTCTCCGCGTCCCGCTCAGGCGAGATAAGATGCACAGAGAGTACAAGCACTAGTTTCTGGTAGGCGTCCCAGCCAATCGCCAACCCGTGCGATTCCCCTTCATCTGGGCAATCCAGCAGACTGTGCCAACTGAGTTGGTACAACACAGTCTCTGATCCCACAGATGGCTGCCTCCATGTGCTACCATATGCGCCACATATGTAGCCTACACGGTCAAGCTGACCCGACCTACTCCCTGGACCACCATGTGCTATGCTGAGCAACGAGAAGGGATAAATCCCTACTCTGTAACACACAGGTGTAATCCCACACCCTCTGAAGATAGATGGACGTGCCCACTGAGTGGGTACAACACGGCTCCAACGATAATCAGAACAGTGAGGTTTCGCGTCAGAAGGCTTACGAGCTTGATATTTTAGCGTTGGATTTTAACGGTCTTTTATCTTCTTGCCTATCATGCAATTCCTATGGTGATAGCAGAAGATAATTTGATCATGCAATTCCAATATTTAAGCAATAAAAGAAAGCATGTATCTTATGTGGTAAAAGCCCATAGCCCTAGAAGACCTTAACCTAACTTAAGTCTTCATTTGCTCTTCATGGGTCTTTTGCTGCTCATCTGGCCCAAACCTGGGCCCAAGCGCCAATTGCAGCTCTGGTGCGCCCACCAGGAAAATGCGCCAGGTCCTAGGGTCGAACCCTAGACCTCCCACCTGGTCAAGCCACTGCTGCATGCGCCTCTGCCAAGTGTGCTCTGTGCTCTTGTCTAATTAAATTACAAATTTAACTATCTAGACAAGAGTGACACGCAGGTCACTAACATTTATAAATTAAAACACAGTGATGCGCAGATCACAATAATTAATTTACAATTTAATACAGGCACGCAGGCCCCAGCACAGCACACAATTAATATGAGCAGCCCACATAAGACTAAATAGACAAACATATGCATCCAATCAGCATCATGTGATCCATCATAAAAATTAAAATTTTCGAAAATCCCTTGGGATCAATTTTAATTTTTTCCTTATTTCCCCTACAACCTTACAACGGTCCATTACTAGGGATCCACTCAACCAACCTAGTCAAATCCACTGCCCTTGCATGCACCAAGTCCTAACTGACTTGTGTTGACCATAAGGTCAACCATGCATGCGCCAGGGCTGAACGACCACACTGAGGTCTGGCAAGCGGGCGTGACCCCGGGCCTAACTCAGGTGCGTTCATTGGGTGTCTCAATCAGACATCGCTACACACCTGTCTGCAGTCGACCTATAGCCACCATAGGCTTGCGCCAAAGTGCTAACTGGTCGACCCATTCAGGCTGTCAGATGGTCTGATCAGACTGTTTGGATCTAACACAGGGGATGATTTCAACCCTAATAACCCGTCTAAGGGTTTAATGCAGGCGGCACTTAGATCTAATGGTGTGCGCGCAAGTCGTTTGAGTTTTTAAGAAAACATCAACAAGAACATATAGAAGCGCTACCTTACTACATGCGTCAACTACAATACACAACAAGTAAAGGTTCGCATGTAGCCTAGATCTAGCAATATGGCGCATACAAGGATCACAAATCACAGCAAACATATTATCATGCATTTTAACCTGCTCTGATACCAATTGCAGGAGTCCCCTTCGAGGGGGAGCGAGAAAACCCTAATGGCGCATGTGTTACATCGCAGCGGAAATAGGGGTTTTAGGGATCATTATGCATGATATATATTCAACTATGAAAAACGATTACGAGTGCCAATAAGATTCATACCATCGCCATCTATGGATGAAGTATTGGAAGCAAGGAGCGAAAGGGATCCTCTCCCTAGTCGACGCACACACGATGAAGAATGGCCTCTCCTTGTCGTCTTTGTGCTAGCAAAGCTTCAAGGGTCCTTTGCGCATGGAGGGGATAAGATCCTTGGGCTTGTCGAAGAAGAAGTTCCTCTACCCTCGTCGAGAGAGTTTTTCACACGAGAAGGAAGGAGACTTCGTTCAAGAGTGACGATCGCCAATAGAGTAAACACGTTGTAATGAACGTGGGCGTTGCTATCCAAAAATAGTAACCCATTACTCACTTCGGTTATGCGTTCACATGAAGTGAACCGCAATTCCTTCTCTTCGATTATTTGAACCAAGCGCTCATTACATGAGCTGGTTCAAGTGACTTTGGTCTAAGACCAAATTGGCCCAAGCAATGGTCGATCTTATTGAACCACAAGGTTCAAGATCACCGTTGATCTCTTGATGCTCTAGATCTCACTGATCTAGCATCATAACTCTCGATCGAAGCTTACCGATCTAAAGCCCTAATCAATCAAACATGATCAGACCAGATCTCACTCGCAATCAGAGCTTAACACCCCTTTAAACTGAACTAAACAATTCAGTCCACACGATCTGACTTAAAGAAGCCATATCATCAAATTGTGCGACCCTAAGGGTTTCCTTTAAATGTCGGTAACGATAACTCACGTTATCACGACCAGTGAGGGGTATCTAGCAACACATCACTGTCTCCCGATATAAAGGAAAGAGTCTTCCAAGACTTCACCCAAACCACAGCACAAGTGTGAATCCAATTCACTAGGCATGCATACTTCCTTTGCCACTTGATGTTCTTATTGGACAAGCCTGTCAAGCTTGTAACTCCAATATGATGAGCATGATTAGATCAGATGAACACTGTCACCTGGGTATGGCCATACACTCTCTCAATCATCTCATCCAGGGGGCCCTTATAGAACATCACACTCCTTAAACAAGGAGACGGCAATCCTATGTCTATCACTAGTGTCCTAACCTGACTCAAGCTCACCATCCAAGATAGTCTATAATCATTATGTTTCAAATGATATTGAACTACCTCAAAACAATGACAATCATCATTTAGAAAACACAAGTGATCTCAAGTCAGAGGAAATGTGCCACTTGTCGCAATCAAGGAATATTCACATTGTGACAAACAATTGAACATCCTAGTAGGGTCTGTCCAGTACATCCCATGTACCCATGAGTCTACATCTTATTCCATGCTCGAAGCATCCTATAAGATTAGAACACATATTAGTCTTAACCATATCAAGGCTGTCTCATGTTCACCAAGATATATCGACTAAGGACATAATAGCATGTCAGTCCAGCTGAACAGCTTTGAGACATTATTCAGAGGAACATATATTGCAGCAGACAATGTAGCTAACTGAATAACAACCATGCCTTTATAAACTTAAGAGTTTATTACATGATACAGATACATTCCCACAGGCCTCAAACATTAGCCTTAAGGGCATACCCCAACACATACATACATTGCACAGCGGAAGAATGTCCCCGAAATAGGCCGGTCCCAAAAACCCAGTGAAGATCGCATGCAAGGGGGTCGACACGATGAGTTAGAAAATACCTCAGAGCAAGATGAGGTCGATGTCGTGATAGGCGCCCAAGTGTGCGCCCTCTGCAGTCTCACACACACGGATGCCTCGAGTCCTCTTCTTCCACGCCCGGTGCTAGCCTCGGGAAGAAGATCCAAGCCTTAGGGAGATGCTCCAACCACCTTGCGCCACCAAGAGAGAAAGATGCGCCAAGTGGTAAGGAAGGAGAAGCTTGCGGCCACTTGATGGAAGAGGAAGAGATTGCGCCCTTGCTTCTTGCTCTCGCCCCCTTCTTATGTTCACGCCTCCAAGGATGAATAATAATAATAGAGGGCGGCTAGGGTCACATATACAGGGCAAGAGGCGATTAGGGCAAGGGCTAGGATCATGACAAGTGTAGGGCTAGGATGAGGAGGTTTGATGTAAGGAAAGTCTCCAAGACTTTACCATAAACTTCATTCAACCTTTCCATAATTGCCCAAGAACCATATCAGCCCAAGACATGCCTTAAAGGCATTCATACCATCAAGGGAGAAGGGCTAGGCGCAAATTGCTTCCTTAATGAAGCAATTTTGCCACCCTAACCCCATTATGCCCCCTAGGCGCCAATGGGGTTGGGTTTCTCCCCATTATACCCTTTTAGCCTCTCTTCTCTTCATGAGAGCTTGTTATTGGGCTTCATTTATAATGAGCTAGCCCAAACTTCATCCTATGGGTTGATTAAGCATTTGGATCCAATCCAATGCAACCCTAATCCAAGTGTGACCAACCATGGTCAAATACGGGTCAACCTGCCAAAAATGAAGTTTGGCTCCAATAACATTCTTCCATCTCATCAGGCCCATTGGCGCTGATGAAATCTCCCAATTAGATCCGAGTTATCCAATAACTCGATCATAAGGCTTCCCGATCAATACGAGAACTCAAGTATCAAGGTGTGCGACCCTGTAGGTTCCTCTGACGCTGGCAGTGCTGACCAAAGGTCATCACAAGCAGTGAGTGGCACCTAGCAGTGCATCGCTGCTACCCAGGTCATTGGAATGGATATCGACATCGACATCCCCATCATCGCAACTAGGTACAGATGCATTACAGTCTCTTTGCCGGACTGATATCCGATTGGACAAGTGTGTCACCACTTGTTTTCACCCAATCACATGGCTATGACTAAAACAGGTTCTTACCTGGGTATGGCCATACACTCTCAGTCATAGAACCATAGAGGAGCTCCATGGATATCATACTTCCCTAAGGAAGGGGCAAATCCTATGTCTGTCCATTGACCTTCTCATATGGGTCGTGATATGCTCAATGACAACCGTTATGACCTCCCAACTACGGCGAGGTATTAGGTTGTATTAAAGCAAGTCGCTAACCATATAGAATGATCAATGACCTCAAGTCAAGGGATCAATGCATCTCCTGTTACTTGTGAGGATAACTTATGACACCAAGTCATAGCCTCACAGCGGGTCTTTCCAGTATATCCTCCAATGATATACCCATGTGTCTGCGTTAGCACCACGTACCTAACCAGCTCACATACCAATCTCACAAGTACCATAGCTGTCCCATATCCACTAAGGTACATCGACTGGGGACAATAGTTTGAGCACAGATCCAATCTGTCTCCAGGGACATTATCATGTTAGTACATGTGCGCAGATGTAAACGAACATTGATAATGACAATGCCAGAATGATATATATAAATATCAAAGTCAAGTAGTACATAAGTGGACCAAAACTAGGTCCTAGGGCATATACACCAACAATCTTCTCCCTCTTCTCTTGGAGTAAAGAGGATAAGGAGTTGGCGGCATCTTCCTTGCACTTGGCGCATGAACCTTGGAGGTGGCGCAAGAAGAGTGAAGGAACCCTAAGGCTCGATTCTCTTCCCGAGGCTAGCACCGAGCGTGGAAGGGAGCAACGATCAAGGAGTCGACGCGTGGATACTTGTAGAGGGCGAACACTTGGGTGCCTTCAACATGGCTTCGACATCTAGACAAGCAAAAGAGGTACATCTCTAACACATCCTTGTGTCTTCTCTCTCGCATGGATCCTTGGGAAAGGAATGTGTTTCGGGTGTAATGCTTCTTCCGCTGCGTCCTGGGACTGCAAAATTTTAAATTACACCCGGCATTCCTTAACAGTGGTATCAGAGCTACTTGCGAGAAACACAAGGTGTACGTTTGCTTGTGTGAAAAATTTTTGGAAAATTTTTCGTTCATCCATGCGCGTTTAACCTAGAAGGCGCTTTCATCCAAACTTCTTTCATCAATTTTTATGGCCGAAATTTGGATTGTGTTTATGATGGATTTAAGACCAAAGGCGCACGTAGTTTTGTCAAGTAGGATGGGCATTGTATCTTCGGACTGGCCAGGTCTCTTGATCTGACAAAATTTCCAGCGGATAGGGTCCATGAAATCATCATGAAACTTGATCCCAATTTTAGCATAAATTTGATTAAGAGAGTGCTTTGGATGGAGTTGGCGCATAAGGGGATAAAATTTGATTATTACGGTTTTTCAAATTTTATATATGCGCCACTTGTCTCTTCCATGGGTTGATATGGTCATAGCGAGTGCCCTCCTGTGTTGTGATGTGGAAGCATGTTTCCAGCTGTGATGAATGCTTGTAAAATCTTTCTACCACCTGCGTGTGGTTCTCCCCCTTCTTGATGTAAAATTTTCATCTTTCCTTAGAATAGATGTAGAATTGTTTACATGAGATAGGTTAAGGTTCATCAAAGACAACAAGGTGTCTTCTTCAACCGATATCAGAGTGGCGCCAGCCTTGGAAGCTTGGTGATGGACTTACGGCTGAAGGAAGGACACTTGCTTTCGGCTTCTGGCATGGGCTGATTTGCTTCAGGGACTCGCAACCCTTGGATGCACAATAACATGTCACATGGCTCGTGACAAGTTATGTGTATGAAAAGGGCTATGACCATATCGACCAAAATAGCATGCCTGTGATGGTTTATTATTTTGTCCATAGCATGCCTGTGATGTTTTTTCCTTTGCTGCCATAACCATAGGAAAACTGCATGCTAGAAAAGAATAAAACAAACATGCAAAAACTCTCAATACAATATCAAGTCGATAGCCTTCTAATGCGTAGCCCTCATCAAACTATCGATCGGTGGTGTTGTGAACTATTTCTCACCCTCGTGGGACACACCCACTTATCTTTAGAAGGTGTGTGGTGACAATGATTTCCCCAGTCCAGTTTTAACCTGGGCGTGCCTTCGCAAGGAAATCTGTTGGCCCTGGGCATAACGGTTAGGACCAGACTTGACTAGTTTTTCATATGTCATTGACATGATGAATTACTAGAGGCAGCTGTTGAGAGGATAGGGTTTTGTGTTGTATCTAGCCCTCGCTGGACACAAGGCGCCTAGTGTAAGATCCAAGAATTTTAATTCCTGGTAAGTACTATTCTTGATTTAAATCACTGACTGTGATATTTTATTCTTGATTTAAATAAAATCATTGGCTGTGATATTTTTCCTATGTTTTGTTTTTGTAAACTCTAGGATGGGGGAGAATTTTATCTCTAAAACCTTTAGGGGTTATTTATAAATTAGTGGCAAAGGGTTAGTGGATATTAATTTAAGTCTTAATGGATTTTGACTCTAGTAATTAATTAATTAGAGCTTATTGGATGTTAATTAAATCCTTATTGGATTTTCACTTAAGTGAATAATTAATTATGGGTTATTGGGTTTACACTTAAATTAGATGGATTTTGGGTTTAAAATTTGAATTAATCAGTAAGTGGGTTAATTCATAAACCCTATTCGAATTAATTAGTTAGCGGGTTTGAAAATTTAAAAAAAACCAAAAATCCAAGGGGGGGCGGACGGCTAGGGCAAAGAAGTTGGCGATTTCTTGAAGGCTTGGACGAATTTTCTTCTTCCTCTTCTTTTTCCCTTGGCCGGCGTCTTTGGTGTTTGGTGGCGTTTCTCTTCCTTTGGTGGCGTCAACCTAAGAACATCAAGGCCTTTAGACGAGTTTGTGGAGAGAACTTCATCTTGGTGTTCACGGTTCAAGATAAGAGGTGAGTGGGGTGTCTTATTCGAATTATATCCATTTGGTTGTGCTAGATGATAAGTTTGATTGTTTGATAATTTTACCATGCTAAGAACCGAAACTTAAGGTGTATCTTTCATGAAAACCGAAACCTTGCAACATGAAATTTAAGATATTTCTTATGTGGAATTTAGGTAGTTTTAAGTTAGTGATTCTTGAGCATGAAATTCTTGTTAACTAAGGTTAAAGTTTAAGTAGATAATATGTTGTAGAAACCGTGGGCTACATGTGGTGTTATGTGAATTAGATGGTAAGAATGCAAATTTTAATCCTATGTTGATTTTATGGATGCCCTGATAAATGCTAATAATGTTATAGGATCCATGATTGTTTCTCTATGTGCAGCATGTTATATATTTTTAGCCATGTACCCTTGTTTGAGAAACTTGGGTGATAACTTAGCAAGGTTATACTAAACTGATCAGCATGAAACCTAAGGACACTACACTACATTATGTGGTTATATGTGGTTTCGAATGTTATGTGTTGTGGTATGTGTACCCATTATGGATAGGACTAAGGCTAAGTGTAACTGTGTACTCAAGGGGATAGTCTATATGTGATATGTTAGGGGTTGGAGATTTCAGCCCGGTGTATTGTGATATGTGAGGGGTTGATGTTTCAGCCTTGCCTGTTGTGATTATTGTGATGAAAGTGACTATCCTAGAGTCTGGTTGACACTTAGGAGTCCACTTTTGTGAAATAAGATATAAGTTGTGTCTAGTGGTTGTCCAGATAAGAACCCTTTGGGAGAACGAGTGATTGATGCAAAGTGCCATGTCTTGGTCGGACAGGGGCCACCTCTTGATTTCATCACTCTTAGACTCTTAGATTTTTGTGTTATGGGGTGGTGTAGATCAAGGTATCACATCTTGACCGGATGGGGATCACCTCTTGAGTCTACACACCGTCCATGTTTGTGTTGCATGTGATTTGCAGGCTTCTCCCAGTGCTTAGGCCAGAGCCGGGTTGGACCATAGTGGTCACTCTTGATTTATGCTGGACAACAACTAAGTGGTTGGTGTGTTTAGTTGGTTTAGAGTATGGCTCTAGAACTTTGGTTACTCTGGGGTGACATTTGTGTGATGCCTGTACATCTAATTGTTTATATGAGTTCTGTTCTTTGTTTTCTGTTCTTTGTTTTAGTTATATGTTGACATAATGTTCTGCAAAAGGTTTTTAAAATAATCTGCATGTATCTTTGAGTGTATGTTATGGATGGTCGATTGAGGCTATCCACTCACTGGGCTGTGTAGCTCACCCCTCATTATTTTCAGGTGTAGAGCAGGGGCGCATTGCCTGAGTTAGCGTATGTTATGGATATTGTGATTTTCTCTACAACTATGCTGGTGCGATGTATAAGATTTATTTTTGTGTTTAGTTAACTGGGGCCGGTTATGGCTAAACTTTGTGAACCAGTGTTGCCGGTTGTGGCAGTTTTGAGATTTTGATTTTTATGTCACCGAGGGCTTTGGCCTGTTTTCGGTGTTTGGGTCATTGATATTAGTTCCATGAGTTTATAAAATCGATATTGTGGCTTTGCTTCGAATTTCGAGTTGATTCGTATTTTGCGATCAGATTTGATATAAATGTGAACTTGCATATGTCTAGTGCAAGTATTGCCTGGTGGCAGGTACCCTTACGTGATTTATGGATTTTACGGATTTTTATGTGGTTTTGATATAACTGTTGACTTGCATATGTCTAGTGCAAGTATTGCGTGGTGGCAGGTACATTTGTGAAATTATGTTTCGTGGAGATTCTATGTATGGATTCTCGAAAATTTTCAGATCGGGTTTTCCTGAACTTGGTTTTACTTAGCATGTGCATCGATCCTGTGTGATAACATCCTGTTCCTTTGTAACTTGTGTTGCTTGTTTGGGGTTAAGATAACGGGATGTGACACCTAGTCTGTCTCAACAAAGAGGAATTGTGCATGGCACAATTGGCTGGCATGCCTACCTAAGGAAGCATGAGACTCTCTGTGCATCTCAACTCACCCTCGTGAGTCGCGGAGACCTTATGTGAAATTAGGATCCTACTCACCTATTTCCATGTTGAGTTAGAGAGTTCTCAACTTGTTTTGGAAGTAGTGGGAGCATAGCATTTAATTTAAAGTCCTTATTAAATGCTTTATCATTGTACTTACTTTACTTATTTGCTTATTGTAGAAGGCATCTCCTGATCTAAGATTGAAACTTTATAAACATAAACTGGATGGGACAAATTGGACAAAATGGTTCAAGATTTTGTCCAAGATACTAAAACAAGAAAATAAGGTGCATCTTCTTAAAAGACCTCCATCCCAGCCCAGTGTGTATTTCACTAATGACTGGGAGTGGAATGTCTATCTTGAACATTGTGAAGATAACGAACAGTACACTGCTCTTGTCTTAGAGTGCATGACCCCAGAGGTCAAGGTTGAATGTGATGAGATGGGGATCTATGATCTAATCATACATCTCAAAGGTCTCTTCACACCATGCTCTATAGACAATGATCAGGAGAGTTCTGTTGGATCTTCAGAATGTGTGCCTGAATATGAGAAAGACCATGGTTCTGTATCTTTGAAGCTAATACTTCGGAAGACTGGGAATGCATGGGTATTTCGAAGAGGATTGATGGCCAAGAAGAGCATGGCAAAGAGGAAGGGATGTAATCCATCCGCTTCAGGTATTGTGTTACCGAGGTCTTTTGTCTACTTCTTATTCATGGGTACTGGG
The DNA here is from genome assembly GCA_027563935.2 of Costus lasius. NCBI lineage: Eukaryota > Viridiplantae > Streptophyta > Magnoliopsida > Zingiberales > Costaceae > Costus > Costus lasius. Next base: position 89,821,699 of record CM050446.2, read on the forward strand.
TACCGTATGTGAGGCTCACATATGTTTTACATGTGCAGGAGCTCAAAAGAAGTAGGACGAAGAGGCTTGATGGGATCGACTCTCGGGTCAGGCACGGAGCATTGGATGCTGGTGTTGATATCATCTCACTGCCTTGAAGACTTTATATAGAACTTTGCTATTATGTATCAGCTTATGTATTAGAACATCATTCCTTTAGGAAAGGACTTCAGTTTTAAATAATAAATAATACTTTTCTTTAATCTGAGATGTTCTATTGAAGTGATACAATTGACAATAGTCTGTGGTTCTATATGTGACACAAGATCAGAGCTAATGATTCAATCCTCATATAGCATTGTCTCTTGAACCATAGAACAATGGTCACATCCAAAGGTCCATAGGACTATTGGGATCATTGTCCTTTCAGGATTATGATACATGTGAGCCTAGTTCAAAGGAACAATGTGACAGATGCTGCCTTCACTGAAAAGGGTGGAAAGAGTAGTGACTTGTTGGATCTATTACATAGCAATGTAAGTGGACCCATGTAAACAAGCACTAAGAGGAGTTATATACTTCATTAGGTGTGGGTATGCCTTACGCAACCCAAGAACTTTGGAAAAATCCAAGAAGTTCACAAATGAAGTATTGAGTCAAATTGAAGGATCTATTAAAGCACCTTGATTGGATCAAGATGATTAGTGGAGAATTTGATGACTGTCCTAAGAAGTGTGGAGTTATCTCACAGCTTACTTAGTACACCACTGTGTGGTGAATTTCAAAGAAAGAAAGAGGAACACATTGGATGTGGTTCCATCTTTGAATAGTCATGCAAATATACTACTATGATGCCATGCAAACAGATGTACTACTACTCCATAAGAAAATGTCTAATTTAGCTTATGAGTTGTGAACTGCAAATATCCCATTTCTTCAATGGAATTGGAAATGTAATATGCAGTAATTCAAAAGTATATATTTGTGGTGCACTATAGAGTGCTAATTCTATCCCATGGAGAACAAAATATTTGTTGCTCAAACTACTGTCTCTCTTGAGAAAGTATTTCTTTTGAAAGAAGCTAGTGGGAGTAGATCTGATTTGGACAAGGTCCAGAATCAACCACAATATAATTAGACACAGATGGAGAGCAAAATCTCACATACAGGTTGAAAGTCAGCCTGAGGTTCAAGTAACACAGGAACCACATAAGTCTGGATCGATTCGATATGCTGAGCATGACGAATTTTTTGTCAAGCATGAACCTAAGACTCATGAGGAAATGGAAGCGATCGGTGGACCAGATTCCAAGAAATGGCTAAGGGCCATAAGAACCATAATGGACTCCATGTCTGCAAATCAAGTCTGGGACTTGGATGAGCTGCCAAAAGGGGTAATTCCCACAGGCTATAAATAAATCTTGTAGGAAGATGGACATGGAAGGTAACATTGTTACTTTAGAAGGCAAGCTAGTGAATAATGATTTCAGGCAAATCCACTGGGTGGATAATGATGAAATTTTCACCAATAGCTGAGCTTTAAGTACATTAGGAATCTGCTTGTTATAATTGCATGATCAATTATGGCATGTTGTTATGATAACTGCTTTTCTTGCATGGACATCTGAAAAGATATCTATAAGGAAATAGCCAAAAGGTTCTCATATCAAGGCCATATAGATATGCATGATATTACGCAAGCATGGTTGAAAAAGCCTGTGTTTACAAGAAGATCAGTGGGAGCACCTTAATAGTATTTCTTGTTCTAGATGATTGATGATATTCTTCTCACATGGAATGACATCTCAGCTCTTCACATGGTGAAGAAAAGGTTTGATATGTATTTCGAGAAGAATGATCTAGGGAATGATGCCTGCATCCTAGGCATGAGGATCTATAGATAGAGATCCAAGAAAGTCATTGCCCTTTAGTCAATCTATGTTCATCCAAGAGTTTCTGGAGAGGTTTATATTGGATGATTCCAAATATTAATACCTTCCAGGAAAATATGGTCTGCTTCTCTCAAAGGTCTTGTGTCCTTTGACACAGATGGAGAGTAATAACATGGATCTAAAATCCTGATACATGGTGTGTAGGATGGATCATGATTTGAATAACATACTCAAGACCATTTGTGGCTAATGCTTGGAGCATAGCCAGCAAGTTTCAATCAGATCTTAGTGTTTAAACACTAGATAGCTGTGAAAGCAATCCTTATATATATACTTGGGAAGTATAAAGGATTGGAGTCTAGTCTATGATAGACAGGAAAGAATTTTGTGTACAAGGGTACACTGACACTTCGTTCCAGTCTAGTGACTATTGATCACAGCCAGGATTTGCGCTTTGCCTTGTTATGGTGTTGTATGCTGAAAGAGCATTATGCAAACCAAAGTGGCAAGATTCTACAAATAAGGCTGAGTACATTGCAGCTCCTTGTGGCAGCCAAGGAGGCAGCTTCATTCATTTGAACTTGATCTAGTTCATAGTGCTTGATGGTCCAGTATAGTTATTACTGGGACCATAGCATAGGAGAAGGAACTTAATGCTCAAGTATGTACTGCAGCATATCATCTGATCTTAGAGATCATGGATAATGATGATGATCAAATTTGTTAAAATAAACACAGATAGCAATCTGGAAAAACCCACTGACCTAGCCTCTGGCGTAGCGGAAGCTAAATGGGTCATACTAGAGACATTGGAACTGACTAAACACCAGTTGTCCTTGGTCTTAGTGCAAGTGGGAGATTGTTGGTGTATATGCCCTAAAAACCAATGTATGGACATGGTCAGGCATTGTTTGAATGTACTTTGATAGAACTATTACTCTTTATATAGGCATGGTCGTTATTATGCAGACTTCTCTACCTGCGTTGATGTATTGAGTTGCATAAATAATGTCCCAGGAGTTTGGATTGGATCCATTCTCATAAGCTATCCCCAGACAAGGTACCTTAGCAGATATGGGACAGTTTTGGTACATGTGAGACTGGTGTATGGGCTGGTTAGGTGCGGGGCACAGTAACGCAGACATACAGGTGCATTGGATGCACTGGAGTGATCCACCGTGAGGATTGACTTGTCTAGTCAACAAGTCAATCTCACATGCAAGAGGTTTGCATTGATCCTTAGACTTGAGGTATTCATGTCTAGATTTGATGATGGGTGTGCTTTAATACAGTCTTACGTCTCTCCGTAATTGGGAGATCAAAACGACAGTCATTGGGCATGTCATAAGTCATGTAGAGACATGGATGACCAATAGTAGGATTTTCCCCTTCCTTATTGGAAGCATGATATCCACTCGGGGCGCCCCACCTTATTGGTGCATGACAGGAGAGTGTGGCCACACTTGTTGAGTCATGACCAATGCATTGGATAATAAACTTGAGACTAATCCAATGGCAGGATATCAGCTTAGGCAAAGGGATCTGTAATGCAATAGGAATCCTCGTTGTTTGTTAGGAGTTGTTGCCATAATGACTTAAGTCCTATGACATGGGTAGTAGTGATGTGTTGCTAGATACCCCTCACTACTTATGATGTTTACATCATTGCCATCGTCATATGGATCCTACGGGGTCACACGCAATAGACTCTTGACGTTGCTTTAATCAGAATCCTTAGGATCAAGTTATTGGATAACTTGGATCAATTTGGAAGATTTCATCAGCGCCAATGGGCGTGATGAGTTGGAAGAAAGTTATTGGAGCCAAACTTCATTTTTGGCAGGTTGACCCGAAATTGACCTAGATTGGTCACATTTGGATTAGGGTTGCATTGGATTAGATCCAATGGCTTAATCAACCCATGCCATGAAGTTTGGGCTAGCTCATTATCCAATGAGGCCTAATAATTAGTTGTCATGAAGAGGAATTGGCTTAAAAGGGTATAATGGGGAGAAATCTCACCCCATTGGCGCCTAGGGGCATAATGGGGTGAGGGAGGCGCCTTTGCTTCATTATGGAAGTAAAGGGCGCCTAGCCCTTCTTCCTTGGATGGAATACTTGCTTCTAAGGCAAGTCTTGGGGCTGATATGGCTTGAGAACTTTTAGGGGAAGTTCCTAGGCGCATATGGACATAGGGAAGAGGTATATGGTAATGTCTTGGAGACTTACCTTACTTCAAACCCTAGTTTCTCCCAAGACACCACTCTAACCGAATTCTTCATGCATGTTCTACCTAGCCACTTAGCCTTTGATGGTACGAATGCATTTGAGACATGTCTTGGGCTGATATAGTGCTTGGACAAATATGGATAGGTTGAATGAGGTTTATGGCAAAGTCTTGGAGACTTTCCTTACCTCAAGACTCCTTCATCCTAGCCATACACTTGGCATAATCCTAGCCCTTGCCCAAACCGCCTCTAGTCCTATTTATAGGACCCATTGTCGCCCTCTCTAGATGATGAACACTTGGAGACGTGAACACACATAGAGGGGCGAAAGCAAGGGCAAAGGGTGACAACATCAAAGTGGCGCAACCCTTCTTCCAACAAGTGACCGCAAGTCTTCTCCTTCCTCTCCTCTTGGCGTGATTTGGAGAAGGACTTAGTAGCGCAATTTCCCCTTAATCTTCCTCAAGACCGAAACTCATCTTCTCCCTCTTTTCTTGGAGTAAAGAGGATAAGGAGTTTGCGGCATCTTCCTTGCACTTGGCGCATGAACCTTGGAGGTGGCGCAAGAAGAGTGAAGGAACCCTAAGGCTCGATTCTCTTCCCGAGGCTAGCACCGAGCGTGGAAGGGAGCAACGATCAAGGAGTCGACGCATGGATACTTGTAGAGGGCGAACACTTGGGCGCCTTCAACATGGCTTCGACATCTAGACAAGCAAAAGAGGTACATCTCTAACACATCCTTGTGTCTTCTCTCTTGCATGGATCCTTGGGAAAGGAATGTATTTCGGGTGTAATGCTTCTTCCGCTGCGTCCTGGGACTGCAAAATTTTAAATTACACCCGGCATTCCCTAACAGCTTCTACGGACGAAAGCGGACGGCGGCGGCGACAAGGGCGAAAACGTGTTTTCAACCATTTTTCCGACAAGATTTTCCCTGAAGAGAACGATAGATCAGTCAATCCTCATCTTCGGATCAGGGAGAAGGCGGCTCTGTGGTTCTTTTAGTGATTTCTTGCAATCATTCATGCGTTTTCTTGTTCATCAAAACATCATGTATTTGAATTCTAACATGAGCAAGTAGAAACCTTTGTCAGGATGATTGGGCGTAGCCCAATGACTTTTATGAGTTAATACATGTTTTGCTATTTTCATTAGAATTTATCTGCATGATTTGGTTGAAATTTCGCTTATCTCATAAATTACCCTGGCCACATATGTTTACGTCTTAGACGTTGCGAGAAGGACCGGGAGGTGAATCGCAACGTCTGATCTATTTCAACTAGACCTACGAATCCAATCACGGGAGTAGTTTGGATTCGTTTGAAGGATTAACCAACGCTTCATAGAGCTTAAAGGGTTTAATTAGGTTAACTATCACAGGAGTAGTTAGTTAATCTAGTTAAATACCGTACTACACTTCGGGAGGAGGTAGTACGCACTTTTGGAAGAGTTCCTTTCATGCTAGATAATTTCTGTGAATTAGTTATTTATTTAAAGGCTCATAATTGTCAAAATGGCGAACCCATAAATTCCTGACTCGTTGAAATCTGAAACCCTTAAAAGTTGTTCCGAGTTTGCATGTCCGCATAAGTTCGGAAAACAAACCATTGATTTTGTTAGCCTAAATTCAAACAAGTCGAAAAGTCAGTACTTAGCTTCGTAGTCCCTGTGGGATCGATAACTTTTATTACTTCGATAAATTTGTGCACTTGCGGATTGCTATCAGTGCCACCGGACACCATGGCCGCGATAAGACCCTCGATTTGGCCGAAGATCGGTTCTTCTGGCCCACTCTTCGTAAGGATGTTGATAGGGTCGTCCGCCACTGTGGCACGTGTCAACGTGCCAAGCCTCGTCCTGCCAATACCGGCTTGTACACCCCGCTCCCCGTTCCTAAGAGTCTGTGGCTCGATATCAGCATGGACTTCATCCTAGGGCTGCCCCACACGGCCTCGTGACACAACTCCATCTTTGTTGTCGTGGACCGCTTCTCAAAGATGGCACACTTCATGCCATGTTCTAAGACGGCCGATGCTTCCCACATTGCGCATCTCTTCGTCAAAGAGATCGTTTGCTTACATGAGCTCCCTCTCACCATCGTCTCCGACAGTGACACCCGGTTCGTCGATCATTTCTGGAAGTCTTTGTGGGCCCTCCTTGGGACCACCCTCAAGTATTCGTCAGCGTACCATCCGCAGACGGATGGTCAAATGGAGGTCGTGAACCGTAGCTTGGGTAACCTCTTGCGCTGCTTGGCTGGTGATTTCCCACGCCATTGGGCTGGTTATCTCCCCATCGTAGAGTTTGTGTATAACAGTACATTCAATCGCTCTACCGGTCTGAGTCCTTTTTAGGTCATCCTTGGGCACCAACCACGCAAACCCCTCGATATGTATAACTTCCCAGCCCATCCTTCTCACCACGAGTCCACCCATGAATTTGCATCTCACATATCGGGTTTACACGATGAGGTTCACCACCGGATCTTCTTGAGCAATACCCGATACGCAGCTGAGGCCAACGTGCATCGTAGGTCACACCATTTCGAGATTGGTGAGCGTGTTCTTGTGCGTATCCACCCTGAGCGGTTGAGATCTTGAGCCAACTGGAAGTTGCAAGCACGGTGCGACGGCCCCTATACGGTTCTGCGGTGGGTTGGCAACAACGCGTACGTCCTCGATCTGCCGGAGGACTCTCTCATCAGCCAAGTCTTCAACGTCGCCGACCTCCTACCCTACCCCACGCCGTTACCCACCGGCGCCCCCTCTGACGACATCAGCCCATCTTATTCTCCGGAGGAGAATTCTTCCCACCCCGAGATATGTGACGGAGTCATGGACACACATGAGGGCAGCCCAACACCGCTAGGAGACACTTGGGGAGACTCCCCAGGGTCTGAGGAGGATGCCCCACAAATTTCAGCTCAAGAAGCCTTCTGTCACCCTGAACACGGCCAGGCCGTGTTGGCAGACACGGCCGTGACGAGAAGAATGGCCATTCCAGCAACCGTGACCGACTCCGCGCAACCCAGCCGACCCCGACACGGCCAGGCCGTAATGGAGGACACAGTCGTGACACGGTCGAGGAAGAACGCGAACGCCAGCACGGTCATGACGAGGAACACGGCCAGGCCGTGACCAGTTCCCCATCCAGCATTGCCAGCCCACCTCAGCACGGCCAGGCCGTGACTAGGAACACGGCCATGTCCAAACTTTCTGTGGATTTTGGACCCCATATTACGGCCTGTGGCATTCATCACGGCACTGCCGTAAAATCTGCTTGACCCCAACACTGCCAGGCCGTGACGATGGACACGGCCATGACGAGTTCTCAGGTCACCAGCACACCCGTGCCTCCAGCCATGTTCGCCTTGACAGGAAATCCAAACGCTGATCACGGTCGTGATAGCAAGCACGGCCAAGCCATGTTTAGCCCCAGAAAACACCCGGAGATCATTTTTCATCCCGTTCAACGCTCGCAACGGTCTTCGCATCCCCTGGACCGTTTTGTGGGTGTGGTGAGCCCTTCTTCAGCAACAACTGGCCACATCCGCTCCATCAACGATGCTTCACCTACATCTTCGGAGTCGCTCCAACCTGTCCCTATGGCTACTCTTCCGCGAGGACCCCCACTGGAAGCCACCACAGATCGCTACAACAACCGGGTCCTCAACTCAGCCTAAGAGACCGCCACCAATGTCCAGAACCAGCCCATGAAGGTTCCCCTAAGGGGGCGCAAGGGCAAAACCCTAAATAGGCGCATATATAAATTTTCGCAGCGGCAGCTAGGGCTTCTAGATCGATAGCATGTATGTCATATGATCAACTAAAACATGTATACATTGAAAAGGAGTCATACCATCGCCATTGCTTTGGATGGCGCCTTGGAAGCAAAGATCGAAAGGGATCTCCTCCAAAAGATGCACACACAAGATGTGATCGCCTACTCCTTGTTGATCTTTGTGCTAGAAAAGTTCTCCAAGAATCCTTGTCGAATGGAAGGGATGAGATGACTTGATTGCTTGGCTGAAAACCTCTCCTTTTCGTCAACCCTCTTCACCACATGAGAATATCGAGAGCCAGAGGCAAGAGGCGACAATAGGGCATGAAAAGAAGCGACGTGAGGCGTGGTCACGTTTAGCAACTTGCTATCTAAAATTAGCAAAGCCTTAACGTGTGATGCGTTCACTCCAAGTGAACCATCACATTTTCCTCTCCCCTTGAACCATGCGCTCACTTGATGAGCCGGTTCAATTTGGTTTGGTTCAAAGACCAATTAACCCAAGGCATTGGTCTAGATCATAATAAACCCTAAAGGTTCAAGATCTAACCGTTCATCTCTTGATGCTCCTGATCTCACCGATCTAGCATCAATTCTCTTGATCGAAGCTTACCGATCTGAAGCCCTAATCAATCAAACATGATCAGACCAGATCTCACTTACAATCAGAGTTTAAATCCCTTTAAACTGAACCCAAACAATTCAGTCCACACGATCTGACTTAAGTAAGCCATATCATCAAATTGTGCGACCCTAAGGGTTTCCCTTAAATGTCGGTAACGATAACTCACGTTATCACGATCAGTGAGGGGTATCTAGCAACACATCACTGTCTCCCGATATAAAGGAAAGAGTCTTCCAAGACTACACCCAAACCACAGCACAAGTGTGAACCCAAGTCACTTGACATATGTGTTTCCTTTGCCACTGGATGTTCTTATTGGACAAGCGTGTCAAGCCTGTAATTCCAATATGATGAGAATGATTAGATCAGATGAAACATAGTCATCTGGGTATGGCCATACACTTTCTCAATCATCTCATCCAGGGGGCCCCTTTAGAACATCACACTCCAAACAAGGAGATGGCAATCCTATATCTATTACTAGTGCCCTAACATGACTCATGTTCATTATCCAAGATAGTTTATAACCATTATGTTTCAAATGATATTGAACTACCTCAAAACAATGCCAATCATCATTTAGAAACACAAGTGATCTCAAGTTAGAGGAAATATGCCACTTGTTTGCATACAAGGATTATTCACATTGTGACAAGCAATTGAATATCCTAATAGGGTCTGTCCAGTACATCCAATGTACCCATGAGTCTACATCTTATTCCATGCTCGAAGCATCCTATAAGATTAGAACACATATTAGTCTCAATCATATCAAGGCTGTCTCATGTTCACCAAGATATCTCGACTAAGGACTTTACTGCATGTCAGCCAAGCTGAACAGCATTGAGACATTATTCAGAAGTATACATATTGCAGCAGATACTGTAACAACCTGAATAACAACCATTGCCTTTATAAACATAGAGTTTATACATGATACTGAAATAATCCCAAGGCCTCAAACATTAGCCTTAAGGGCATACCCTAACAATCTCCCACTTGCACTTAATCTAATGGTTGAGAAATCTCAAACCCATATTATTACAGTGCTTCTCATGCTTTTTGCTGCGCCAGAGGCTTTGTAAGCGGGTCTGCCAGATTGTCATCTGTATGAACCTTGCAGACTTTGATCTCGCCACGATCAATGATCTCCCGGATCAAGTGAAACCTTCTCTGTATGTGCTTGGACTTCTGGTGCGACCGTGGTTCCTTTGCTTGTGCTATTGCTCCAGTGTTATCATAGAAGATAACCAAAGGATCTGCACTCGAAGGAACAACACCAAGTTCCTGAACGAACTTACGAATCCAAACTGCCTCCTTAGATGCTTCTGAGGCTGCAACATACTCGGCTTCTGTTGTGGAATCAGCAACAATTGACTGTTTGAAACTTTTCCACACCACTGCTCCTCCATTCAAGCTAAAAACATAGCCTGATTACGATCGGAAATCATCCTGGTCAGATTGGAACGAAGCGTCAGTATATCCTTCAATACTGAGTTCTTCCTGACCTCCATATATCAAGAACATATCTTTGGTCCTCCGAAGATATTTCAAAATGTTCTTGACCGCAATCCAGTGTGCCTTCCCTGGATTACTTTGAAATCGACTGGTCACGCTTAACCCGTAAGCGACGTCTGGGCGAGTACACAACATCGCATACATAATGGACCCAATAGCCGAAGCATAAGGCGTATTGTCCATTTCATCTTTCTCAGTCTGTGTTTGTGGACACTGACTCTTTGAAAGACTCAGACCATGTCTGACTGGAAGATATCCTCTTTTAGAATTCTCTAAATGGAATCTCTCCAGGACTTTATCGATGTAAGTACTCTGGCACAGCTCGAGAAGCCTCTTAGATCTATCTCTGTAGATCTTCACACCTAATACATAGGCATATTTTATGACGTTCTGATGGATTGATGAAACCTTCAGGCTGTGTCATATACACATCCTCTTCTAATTTTCCATTAAGGAAAGCGGTCTTCACATCCATCTGCCAGATCTCATAATCATAATATGCCGCTATCGCGAGAATAATCCGAATAGACTTGAACATAGCTACAGGAGAGAAAGTTTCATCATAATCTATCCCGTAGATTTGTTTGAAACCTTTCGCAACTAGCCTGCATTTATAGGTAACCACGTTACCATCCATGTCAATCTTCTTCTTGAAGATCCATTTACAGCCTATAGGGATTACTCCCGGAGGTGGATCAACCAAATCCCAAACTTGGTTATCTGACATGGAGTCCATCTCGGCGCGCATAGCTTCAAGCCATCTCGCTGAGTCCGGTCCACTGACCGCATCCGCATAAGTGAGGGGTTCATCATTAATGATGTAGACTCCGTCATAGCGCTCAGGCTGTCGACGGATCCTTCCCGATCTTCGCGGTTCCCGTGATACCTGAGCCTCAGGTTGTTCAGTAACCTGATCTACTGGCTCAGGCTCATCCAACTGTGCTTGACTACTTTGTCCTTCTTCTGGATTCTCATCCAGCTTTATTTCTCTCCCACTGGCTTCTTGCAGAAGAAATTCCTTCTCAAGAAAAATAGCCGTCCGAGCAACAAATACTTTGTTCTCTTTAGGATCGTAGAAATAATAACCCTTAGTTTCCTTAGGGTAACCGACAAAGATACATTTCTCAGATCTGCTCTCTAGTTTCCCAGAGGCGAGCTTTTTAACATAAGCCTCGCAACCCCAGATCTTAATAAATGTCAAGCTCGGCTGTTTCCCATACCATAACTCATATGGAGTCTTTGAAACGGCCTTGGATGGCACTCGGTTTAGTACCTTTGCAGCTGTTTCCAGTGCAAATCCCCAAAAGGAGTAAGGTAGAGTAGCCTGACTCATCATAGAACGAACCATATCCAGTAAGGTTCTATTCCTCCTCTCGGACACACCATTCCATTGCGGTGTTCCTGGCGGAGTGAGCTGTGAGATAATCCCACACTCCTTAAGATAGTCAGTAAACTCATGACTCAAGTATTCTCCACCTCGATCTGAGCGAAGTGCCTTGATATTTCGGCCTAGCTGATTTTGTACTTCATTTTTTGAACTCTTTGAACTTGTCAAAAGATTCACTCTTATGTCTCATAAGATAGACATAACCATACCTACTGAAATCATCAGTAAAGGTAATGAAGTATGAATAGCCACCTCTGGCATGTTTACTAAATGGCCCACACACATCACTGTGAATGAGGTCAAGTAAACCTGAAGCCCTTTGACCTTTGTTGGAAAAAGGAGACTTCGTCATTTTACCCATTAAACAAGCTTTGCATGTATCAAGCTCCTCATAGGAGAATGATCCCAGCAGTCCATAGTCATGCAACCGCTTAATGCGCTTCTTGTTAATATGGCCTAAACGACTATGCCATAGCAAGGTGCTATCATCAGCATACTTGGCTTTCTTAATATCAATCTGTTGTATTGAACATTCCATGTCCAACATGAATAACCCATTGTTAATCGACCCAGTAGCATAAACAATATTATCAAAGGAAATATAACACTTTGAAATCTTGCATTCAAAGGAAAACCCTTTCCTGACAAGAGCAGGAATAGAGATAATATTCTTAGTTATGCTTGGTACAAAATAACAATTGTCCAGTTCCAATACAAGACCAGATGGTAAAGAGATGTGATAAACTCCTACAGCAACAGCAGCAACCCGTGCCCCGTTTCCTACTCGTAGGTCCACCTCATGCTGTCCTACCTGTCTTCTTCTCTTGAGTTCCTGTACATTTGAACAAATGTGAACTCCACATGCAGTGTCCAACACCCATGATATAGAAGAAGAAACCATGACTTCAGTCACGAAAATACCTGAGCCAGAAGCGAAAGGCTTACTTCCCTTCTTGTCTCCTTGGAGCGCTTTACAGTCCTTTTTCCAGTGACCTAACTGGCCACAATGGAAACATCTGTATTCCTTTGACCGCTTTATCTTTTGCTTTAGAGCCTTGTTGTAGCTCTTGATGGGGGCTTTGCCCTTCTTCCCCTTCTTCTTGTTCCTTGAAGGAACCATGAGGACAGAGGATGAAGGCGTTCCCTTCTCACGTGACTGAGTCTGCTCAGTTGTCAAGAGAATATTCAGTAACTCTGCTGGCGTACAGTCGATCTTGTTCATATTAAAATTAATAATGAATGGATCGAAAGAGGCCGGGAGAGACTGAAGGATGATATCTACAACAAGCTCCTGATTGATGGTATGTCCCAGCTTCTCTAGAGCCTCCTTGTACCCAATCATCTTGAGTACGTGAGCTCCCACTGGACTCCCTTCAGTCAGTTTGCTCTGAAAGAAAAGTTTAGTCAAATTATAGCGTTCAGTCCTCGCTTGTGCAGCATACAGCATCTTGAGGTTTGCTATAATTTCTATAGCAGATAGATCCTCATGCTGACATTGCAGCTGTGGCGTCATAGACGCTAGCATCAAGCAAGCGACATCAATGCTATCATTGACATGCTTCTCATAAGCATCCCGAACCGCCCTTGCGGCGTTCGCAGCGGGTTGAGGCGGTATAGCCGTCTCGAGGATATACAATTTCCTCTCAGCCTTAAGAACAATCTTAAGGTGTCCGTACCAGCCTGAGAAGTTTGGCCCAGCAAACTTCTCCCTTTCCAGTAGGGATCGCACATTGAAGGCTGTGGTGTTCGTTGCTGCAGTAATCTACAACAATGCAAGAACAGCAAGGTCAGTATCAATGTTAGAATCAATTCAGGACTTAAGAATGATTCTTTTCTCACTATTTTATCTGACTGAAAAATCCAGTAAAACAGTCCGAAAGAGTGAAACTCTTTTAGTGAGATGGGATCCAGATTTCATACTTGGTCTCCGCGTCCCGCTCAGGCGAGATAAGATGCACAGAGAGTACAAGCACTAATCTCTGGTAGGCAATCCCTGCCAATCGCCAACCCGTGTGATTCCCCTTCATCTGGGCAATCCAGCAGACTGTGCCAACTGAGTTGGTACAACACAGTCTCTGATCCCACAGATGGCTGCCTCCATATAGCTACTATATGCGCCACACATGTAGCCTACATGGTCAAGCTAACCCGACCTACTCCCTGGACCACCACGTGCTATGCTGAGCAACGAGAAGCGATAAATCCCTTCTCTGTAACACGCAGGTGTAATCACACACCGTCTGAAGATAGATGGGCGTGCCCACTGAGTGGGTACAACACGGCCCCAACGATAGTCAGAACAGTGAGGTTTCGCGTCAGAAGGCTTACGAGCTTGATATTTAACGTTGGATTTTAACGGTCTTTTATCTTCTTAACTATCATACAAACCCTATGGTGATAGAAGAAGATTAAATCATGCAGTTCTAATTATTTAAACAATAAATGAAAGCATGATGATCTTATGTGGTAAATGAAAAGAACCCCTAACTCATGGGGGGGGGGGGGGGAAACCCTAGAACATGCGCCTCTAGCAAGCATGGCGGAAAGAGGGTTTCTCAAGGATCGCATATGAAAAACCATATGATCAACTTGAATGAGTTTAGATCTATACCATAGCCATAGAGATGGAGGTCGGCTTGGAAGCAAGAGAGCAAAATAGATCCCCTCCAAATGGCGCGCACACAAGAAGAAGTTGGCTACTCCCTTCACGCCTTTGTGCTAGCAAAAGCTTCAAGGGGTCTTGATCGTTTGAAGGAGAATCCTTGGAGTCTTTGCTTGGCCGAATTCCACCTCTCCACTCTCGGCGATAATGCTCTCTCAAGCACACTTCTTCGCCAAAGTGAGAAGCCTTCAAGCAAAAAGCGTTTTGGCGTTTTTTCATCAAGTCACCATAATGACTTTCCATAAATGGAATGTCATGAAGGAGAGCTTTCGAAACCGATCAAAACAAAACGCTTATGCTTTGAACCAAGCGTTCACACATGTGAACCGGTTCAAGCTTAATCGATCCAATTGATTTTGGTTCAATAAACCAAATCAAATCAGCCCAAGCATTGGTCCAAATCAAAATAAACCCAAGGTTTAAGATCTGACCGTTCATCCTTTTGATGCTTCTGATCTCATCGATCTAGCATCAACTCTCTCGATCGAAGCTTACCGATCTAGAGCCCTAATCAATCAAACATGATCAGACCAGATCTCACTTACAATCAGAGGTTAAACTCCTCTAAACTGAACCCAAACAATTCAGTCCATACGATCTGACTTGAGTAAGCCATATCATCAAATTGTGTGACCCTAAGGGTTTCCTTTAAATGTCGGTAACGATAACTTTCGTTATCACGATCAGTGAGAGGTATCTAGCAACACATCACTGTCTCCCGATATAAAGGAAAGAGTCTTCCAAGACTACACCCAAACCATGGCACAAGTGTGAATCAAACTCACAAGGCATACATGTTTCCTTTGCCACTGGATGTTCATATTGGACAAGCATGTCAAGCTTGTAAGTCCAACATGATGAGCATGATTAGATCAGATGAACATAGTCATCTGGGTATGGCCATACACTTTCTCAATCATCTCATATAGGGGGGCCCTTTAAGAACATCACACTCCTTAAACAAGGAGACGGCAATCCTTTGTCTATCACTAGTGCCCTAACCTGATTCAAGCTCACCATCCAAAATAGTCTATAATCATTATGTTTCAAATGATATTGAACTACCTCAAGACAATGACAATCATCATTTAGAAACACAAGTGATCTCAAGTCAGAGGACATGTGCCACTTAGTGCTTACAAAGATCATTCACATTGTGACAAGCAATGGAATATCCCAGTAGGGTCTGTCCAGTACATCCAATGTACCCATGAGTCTACATCTTATTCCATGCTCGAAGCATCCTATAAGATTAGCACACATATTAGTCTCAATCATATCAAGGCTGTCTCATGTTCACCAAGATATCTCGACTAAGGACATATAGCCTGTCAGCCTAGCTGAACAGCTTTGAGACATTATTCAGAAGTACACTTATTACAGCAGACAAGGTAACAACCTGAATAATAACCATGCCTTTATAAACACAACAGTTTATTACATGATACTATTACAATCCCAAGGCCTCAAACATTAGCCTTAAGGGCATACCCCAACAATCTCCCACTTGCACTTAATCTAATGGTTGAGTAATCTCAAACCCATATTATTACAGTGCTTCTCATGCTTCTGCTGCGCCAGAGGCTTGGTAAGCGGGTCTGCCAGATTGTCATCTGTATGAACCTTGCATATTTTGATCTCGCCACGATCAATGATCTCCCGGATCAAGTGAAACCGTCTCTATATGTGCTTGGACTTCTGGTGCGACCGTGGTTCCTTTGCTTGTGCTATTGCTCCAGTGTTATCACAGAAGATAACCAAAGGATCTGCACTCGAAGGAACGACACCAAGTTCTCTCACGAACTTACGAATCCACACTGCCTCCTTGGATGCTTTCGAGGCTGCAACATACTCGGCTTCTGTTGTGGAATCAGCAACAGTTGACTGTTTGAAACTCTTCCACACCACTGCTCCACCATTCAAGCTAAAAACATAGCCTGATTGCGATCGGAAATCATCCTGGTCCGACTGGAACGAAGCGTCAGTATATCCCTCTATACTGAGTTCTTCCTGACCACCATATATCAAGAACATATCTTTGGTCCTCCGCAGATATTTTAAGATGTTCTTGACTGCAATCCAGTGCGCCAAACCTGGATTACTTTGGAATCGACTAGTTACGCTTAACCCGTAAGCGACGTCTGGGCGAGTACACAACATCGCATACATAATGGACCCAATAGCCGAAGCATAAGGCGTATTGTCCATTTCATCTTTCTCAGTCTGTGTTTGTGGACACTGACTCTTCGAAAGATTCAGACCATGTCTGACTGGAAGATATCCACGTTTAGAATTCTCTAAATGGAATCTCTCCAGGACCTTATCGATGTAAGTACTCTGGCACAGCCCGAGAAGCCTCTTAGATCTATCTCGGTAGATCTTCACACCTAACACATAGGCTGCTTCTCCTAAATCTTTCATCTGGAAACATTTTCCTAACCATGCTTTAACAGCATGCAGTTCAGGAATATCATTTCCAATGATTAAGATATCATCGACGTAGAGGATTAAGAATGTAATCACGCTCCCACTAAACCTCTTATATACACACGGCTCGTCTTCATTCTTGATGAAACCAAACTCAGAGATTGATTCATCAAAACGAATATTCCAGCTTCTAGATGCTTGTTTCAGTCCATAAATGGACTTCTTTAACTTGCATATTTTATGACGATCTGATGGATTAGTGAAACCCTCAGGTTGTGTCATATACACATCCTCATCCAGATTTCCATTAAGGAAAGCTGTTTTCACATCCATCTGCCAGATCTCATAATCGTAATATGCTGCTATTGCGAAAAGAATCCGAATAGACTTAAACATGGCTACAGGTGAGAAAGTTTCATCATAATCTATCCCGTAGATTTGTTTGAAACCTTTCGCAACTAGCCTGCCTTTATAGGTAACCACGTTACCATCCATGTCAATCTTCTTCTTGAAGATCCATTTACAGCCTATAGGGATTACTCCCGGAGGCGGATCAACCAAATCCCAGACTTGGTTATCTGACATGGAGTCCATTTCGGCTCGCATAGCTTCAAGCCATCTAGCTGACTCCGGTCCACTGACCGCATCCGCATAAGTGAGGGGTTCATCATTATCAATGATGTAGACTCCGTCATAGCGCTCAGGCTGACGACGGATCCTTCCCGATCTTCGCGGTTCCCGTGTTATCTGAGCCTCAGGTTGTTCAATAACCTGTTCAACTGGCTCAGGCTCATCCAACTGTGCTTGACTACTTTGTCCTTCCTCTGGATTCTCATCCAGCTTTATTTCTCTCCCACTGGCCTCTTGCAGAAGAAATTCCCTCTCAAGAAATATAGCCGTCCGAGCAACAAAAACCTTGTTCTCCTTGGGATCGAAGAAATAATAACCCTTAGTTTCCTTAGGGTAACCGACAAAGATACATTTCTCAGATCTGCTCTCCAGTTTCCCAGAGGCGAGCTTTTTGACATAAGCTTCGCAACCCCAGATCCTGATAAATGTCAAGCTAGGCTGTTTCCCATACCATAACTCATATGGCGTCTTTGAAACTGCCTTGGATGGCACTCGGTTTAGTACCTTTGCAGCTGTTTCCAGTGCAAAACCCCAAAAGGAATATGGAAGAGTAGCCTGACTCATCATAGAACGAACCATATCAAGTAACGTTCTATTTCTCCTTTCGGACACACCATTCCATTGTGGTGTTCCTGGCGGAGTGAGCTGTGAGATAATCCCACACTCCTTTAGATAGTCAGTAAATGCATGACTCAGGTATTTACCACCTCGATCAGAACGAAGTGTCTTGATATTACGGCCTAACTGATTTTGTACTTCATTCTTGAACTCTTTGAACTTGTCAAAAGATTCACTTTTATGTCTCATTAAATAGACATACCCATACCTACTGAAATCATCAGTAAAGGTAATGAAGTACTGATAGCCACCTCTGGCATGTTTACTAAATGGCCCACACACATCACTGTGTATGAGGTCAAGTAAACCTGAAGCCCTTTGACCTTTGTTAGGAAAAGGAGACTTCGTCATTTTACCCATCAAACAAGCTTTGCATGTATCAATCTCCTCATAGGAGAATGATCCCAGCAGTCCATGATCATGCAACCGCTTAATGCGCTTCTCGTTTATATGGCCTAAACGACTATGCCATAATAAGGTGCTGTTATCAGCATACTTGGCTTTCTTATTATCAATGTTTTGTATAGAATTTTCCATGTCCAACATGAATAACCCATTGTTAATTGAACCAGTCGCATACACAATATTATCATAAGTTAAAACACACTTTGAAATCTTGCATTCAAAGGCAAATCCTTTCCTAACAAGAGCAGGAATAGAGATAATATTCTTGGTAATACTGGGTACAAAATAACAATTGTTTAATTCTAATACAATGCCAGATGGTAAAGAAATGAAATAGTCTCCTACAGCAACAGCAGCAACCCGTGCCCCGTTTCCAACGCGTAGGTCTACCTCATGCTGTCCCACCTGCCTTCTTCTCCTGAGTTCCTGTACATTTGAACAAATGTGAACTCCACATGCAGTGTCCAACACCCATGAAATAGAAGAAGAAGATAACATGACCTCAGTCACATATATACCTGAGCCAGAAGCGATGCTTCCCCTCTTATCTCCTTGGAGCGCTTTACAGTCCTTTTTCCAGTGACCCAGCTGGCCACAGTGGAAACACCTGTTGTCCTTCGACCGCTTCACCTTCTGTTTCAGTGCCTTGCTGTAGTTCTTGACAGGGGCCTTGCCCTTCTTCCCCTTCTTCTTGTTCCTTGAAGGAACCATTAAGACAGAGGTTGAAGGCTTTCCCTTCAGAGTTTCCTCAGTAGTCAAGAGCATATTCAGCAGCTCTGCCGGCGTACAATCGATTTTGTTCATATTAAAGTTAATAATGAACGCATCGAAAGAGGGCGGAAGAGACTGCAGAATAATATCTACAGCAAGCTCCTGGTTGATGGTATGCCCCAGTTTCTCTAGAGCCTCCTTGTGCCCAATCATCTTGAGCACGTGAGCTCCCACTGGGCTCCCCTCAGCCAGTTTGCTCTGAAAGAAGAGCTTCGTCAGATTATAGCGTTCTGTCCTCGCCTGTGCAGCATACAGCATCTTGAGGTTCGCTATAATCTCTATAGCCGACATATCCTCATGCTGACGCTGCAGCGGTGGCGTCATAGACGCTAGCATCAGGCAAGCGACATCAATGCTATCATTGACGTGCTTTTCATAGGCATCCCGAACCGCCCTTGCGGCGTTCGGAGCGGGCTGCGGCGGTATTGCCGTCTCGAGGACATACAGTTTCCTCTCTGCCTTAAGAACGATCTTAAGGTGTCCAAACCAGTCAGAGAAGTTCGGCCCAGCAAACTTCTCCCTTTCCAGTAGGGATCGCACATTGAAGCTCATGGTGTTCGTTGCTGCAGTTATCTACAACAATGCAAGAACAGCAAGGTTAGTATCAATGTTCAGAATCAATCCAGGACTTAAGAAAGATTCTTTTCTCACTATTTTGTCTGACTGAAAAATCCAGTAAACAGTCCGAAAGAGTAATACTCTTTTAGTGAGATGGGATCCAGATTTCATACTTGGTCTCCGCGTCCCGCTCAGGCGAGATAAGATGCACAGAGATGACAAACATTAATTTCTGGTAGGCTGTCCCAGCCAATCGCCAACCCGTGCGATTCCCCTTCATCTGGGCAATCCAGCAGACTGTGCCAACTGAGTTGGTACAACACAGTCTCTGATCCCACAGATGGCTACCTCCATGTGCTACCATATGCGCCACATATGTAGCCTACATGGTCAAGCTGACCTGACCTACTCCCTGGACCACCACGTGCTATGCTGAGCAACGAGAAGGGATAAATCCCTACTCTGTAACACGCAGGTGAAATCCAGCACCGTCTGAAGATAGATGGACGTGCCCACTGAGTGGGTTCAACACGGCTCCAACGATAGTCAGAACAGTGAGGTTTCGCGTCAGAAGGCTTACGAGCTTGATATGTTAGCGTTGGATTTTAACGGTCTTTTATCTTCTTTACTATCATGCAATTCCTATGGTGATAGCAGAAGATAAACTCATGCTGTTCTAATGTATATAAGCAATAAATAGAAAGCATGATCTTATGTGGTAAAAGCCCATGAACCCTAGTAAGACCTTAATTTTACTTAAGTCTTCACTTGAGCTCCTTAGCATCTCATCTGGTCCAACCCATGGCCCTAGCGCCAAGAGCACCTCAGGTGCGCCACCAGGTGAATACTCCTTTTGGATGTGTGCTTTTATGTTCTTGTCTAGTCAAAATACATTTTGCTCTATCTAGACAAGCTTTGACTCGCAGGTCAAACACATATTATAAATTAAATGAAAAAGTGATTCGCAGATCACAATAATATTAACTTATAATTTACCAGGCACGCAGGCCCCAGCACAGCACACAATAGGGCAACCCACATAAGACTAAATAAACAAGCATATGGTATCATTCATCATGTGATCCAATCATGAAATTAAATTTTGAAAAACCCCATAGGTATCAATTTTAATTTCCTTATGTGCTCCACAACCTTACAATGGTCCATTGATAGGGATCCACTCATCCATCTGGTCAGATCCTCTGCCCTTGCATGCACCGAGTCCTAACTGACCCGAGTTGACCTAATGGTCAACCATGCATGCGCCAAGGGCTGAACCACCCTCATGAGTTTTGGCAAGCGGGTGTGACCCCGGGCCTAACTCATGTGTGTTCAGTAGTTGTCTCAACCAGACCTCGCTACACACCTAAGATGCAATCAACCTATGGCCACCTTGTGCTTGCGCACAGGTGCCATCTGGTCGATCCATCTAGGCTGTCAGATGGTCTGATCAGACTTTGGATCTAACATAGTAGATGCTTTCAACCCCATCAACCCATCTAAGGATTTATAGTAGGGGCACCTTAGATCTAAGCATGCGCGCAAGATGTAAGTTTTATAAAAACATTTAGAACATGCGCAAACATAACAAACAACATGCTTCACTTGAGAACATAAGATATATGTCATATCTAGCATGTTGATAACCCTTAGATCTAAGGGAGTCCCCTTCAAGGGGGAGCGCAAACATTAGGGAGTCCCCTTCAAGGGGGAGCGCAAACTGCATGTAACCATGATACAAGCGCAAACTTCATGTAACCATGATACAAGCGCAAACTTCATGTAACCATGATACAAGCGCAAACTTCATGTAAATAAAGCATGCATCAAGTAAGCGCAACATGTATGGATCACAAACATTTCAAAGCAATCATATAGATCATATCGAAAACTTGCTCTGATACCAATTGAAAAGAACCCCTAACTCATGGGGGGGGGGGAAACCCTAGAACATGCGCCTCTAGCAAGCATGGCGGAAAGAGGGTTTCTCAAGGATCGCATATGAAAAACCATATGATCAACTTGAATGAGTTTAGATCTATACCATAGCCATAGAGATGGAGGTCGGCTTGGAAGCAAGAGAGCAAAATAGATCCCCTCCAAATGGCGCGCACACAAGAAGAAGTTGGCTACTCCCTTCACGCCTTTGTGCTAGCAAAAGCTTCAAGGGGTCTTGATCGTTTGAAGGAGAATCCTTGGAGTCTTTGCTTGGCCGAATTCCACCTCTCCACTCTCGGCGATAATGCTCTCTCAAGCACACTTCTTCGCCAAAGTGAGAAGCCTTCAAGCAAAAAGCGTTTTGGCGTTTTTTCATCAAGTCACCATGATGACTTTCCATAAATGGAATGTCATGAAGGAGAGCTTTCGAAACCGATCAAAACAAAACGCTTATGCTTTGAACCAAGCGTTCACACATGTGAACCGGTTCAAGCTTAATCGATCCAATTGATTTTGGTTCAATAAACCAAATCAAATCAGCCCAAGCATTGGTCCAAATCAAAATAAACCCAAGGTTTAAGATCTGACCGTTCATCCTTTTGATGCTTCTGATCTCATCGATCTAGCATCAACTCTCTCGATCGAAGCTTACCGATCTAGAGCCCTAATCAATCAAACATGATCAGACTAGATCTCACTTACAATCAGAGGTTAAACTCCTCTAAACTGAACCCAAACAATTCAGTCCATACGATCTGACTTGAGTAAGCCATATCATCAAATTGTGCGACCCTAAGGGTTTCCTTTAAATGTCGGTAACGATAACTTTCGTTATCACGATCAGTGAGAGGTATCTAGCAACACATCACTGTCTCCCGATATAAAGGAAAGAGTCTTCCAAGACTACACCCAAACCATGGCACAAGTGTGAATCAAACTCACAAGGCATACATGTTTCCTTTGCCACTGGATGTTCATATTGGACAAGCATGTCAAGCTTGTAACTCCAACATGATGAGCATGATTAGATCAGATGAACATAGTCATCTGGGTATGGCCATACACTTTCTCAATCATCTCATATAGGGGGGCCCTTTAAGAACATCACACTCCTTAAACAAGGAGACGGCAATCCTTTGTCTATCACTAGTGCCCTAACCTGATTCAAGCTCACCATCCAAAATAGTCTATAATCATTATGTTTCAAATGATATTGAACTACCTCAAGACAATGACAATCATCATTTAGAAACACAAGTGATCTCAAGTCAGAGGACATGTGCCACTTAGTGCTTACAAAGATCATTCACATTGTGACAAGCAATGGAATATCCCAGTAGGGTCTGTCCAGTACATCCAATGTACCCATGAGTCTACATCTTATTCCATGCTCGAAGCATCCTATAAGATTAGCACACATATTAGTCTCAATCATATCAAGGCTGTCTCATGTTCACCAAGATATCTCGACTAAGGACATATAGCCTGTCAGCCTAGCTGAACAGCTTTGAGACATTATTCAGAAGTACACTTATTACAGCAGACAAGGTAACAACCTGAATAATAACCATGCCTTTATAAACACAACAGTTTATTACATGATACTATTACAATCCCAAGGCCTCAAACATTAGCCTTAAGGGCATACCCCAACAGTAAAAGCCCATTAAGCCTAGGTAAGACCTTAATTTAAACTTAAGTCTTCACTTGAGCTTTTCTTGGGTCTTTTGCATTTCTTCTGGCCCAACCCGGGCCCAAGCGCCCACTGCAGCTCAGGTGCGCCCACCAGATAAAATGCGCCTGTCCTAGAGTCGAACCCTAGACCTCCCGCTGGTGAAGCCACTTACTGCATGCGCCTCTGCCAAGTGTGCTCTGTGCTCATGTCTGATTAAAATACAATTTAATCTATCTAGACATGAATGACACGCAGGTCAATTACACTTTATAAATTAATTAAAATGTGATGCGCAGATCACAATAAATATTAATTTACAATTTTAATCCAGGCACGCAGGCCCCAGCACAGCACACATTAAATAGGCAGCCCACATAAGATTAAATAAACAAGCAATATGGTATACATTCATCATGTGATCCAAACCAGAAAATAAAATTTTTCGAAAACCCATTGGCATCAATTTTTTTTTTATTTTCCTTATGAGCCCTACTACCTCACAACGGTCCATTAATAGGGATCCACTCATCATACCTAGTTAGATCCACTGCCCTTGCATGCACCAAGTCGTAACTGACTTGAGCTTACCTAATGGTCAACCATGCATGCGCCAAGGGCTGAACGACCCTCATGAGTTCTGGCAAGCGGGTGTGACCCCGGGCCTAACTCATGCACGTTCACTGGTTGTCTCAACCAGACATCGCTACACGCCTGTCCGCAGTCGACCTATAGCCACCTCGTGCTTGCGCACAGGTGCCATCTGGTCGACCCATCTAGGCTGTCAGATGGTCTGATTAGACTAATTGGATCTTAACTAGACGATGACTTCAACCCTAATAACCCATCTAAGTTTTTCAAGTAGGTGCCTCTTAGATCTAGTGTATGCGCGCAAGAGAAGTTTTTATAAAAACAACAAGATGCGCCAAACAACATACATGCGCGAAGGAGAAATTATACATCTAAGATAAGCATGTATTTTCGCCAACCAACATGAACAATTTTCGCATTAGCAATTATACGAACATACAAATAACCTTGCTTTGATACCAATTGAAGGTTCCCCTAAGGGGGCGCAAGGGCGAAACCCTAAATAGGCGCATATATAAATTTTCGCAGCGGCAGCTAGGGCTTCTAGATCGATAGCATGTATGTCATATGATCAACTAAAACATGTATACATCGAAAAGGAGTCATACCATCGCCATTGCTTTGGATGGCGCCATGGAAGCAGAGATCGAAAGGGATCTCCTCCAAAAGATGCGCACACAAGATGTGATCGCCTACTCCTTGTTGATCTTTGTGCTAGCAAAGTTCTCCAAGAATCCTTGTCGAATGGAAGGGATGAGATGACTTGATTGCTTGGCTGAAAACCTCTCCTTTTCGTCAACCCTCTTCACCACATGAGAATATCGAGAGCCAGAGGCAAGAGGCGACAATAGGGCATGAAAAGAAGCGACGTGAGGCGTGGTCACGTTTAGCAACTTGCTATCTAAAATTAGCAAAGCCTTAACGTGTGATGCGTTCACTCCAAGTGAACCATCACATTTTCCTCTCCCCTTGAACCATGCGCTCACTTGATGAGCCGGTTCAATTTGGTTTGGTTCAAAGACCAATTAACCCAAGCCATTGGTCTAGATCACAATAAACCCTAAAGGTTCAAGATCTAACCGTTCATCTCTTGATGCTCCTGATCTCACCGATCTAGCATCAATTCTCTTGATCGAAGCTTACCGATCTCAAGCCCTAATCAATCAAACATGATCAGACCAGATCTCACTTACAATCAGAGTTTAAATCCCTTTAAACTGAACCCAAACAATTCAGTCCACACGATCTGACTTAAGTAAGCCATATCATCAAATTGTGCGACCCTAAGGGTTTCCTTTAAATGTCGGTAACGATAACTCACGTTATCACGATCAGTGAGGGGTATCTAGCAACACATCACTATCTCCCAATATAAAGGAAAGAGTCTTCCAAGACTACACCCAAACCACAGCACAAGTGTGAACCCAAGTCACTTGACATATGTGTTTCCTTTGCCACTGGATGTTCTTATTGGACAAGCGTGTCAAGCCTGTAATTCCAATATGATGAGAATGATTAGATCAGATGAAACATAGTCATCTGGGTATGGCCATACACTTTCTTAATCATCTCATCCAGGGGGCCCCTTTAGAACATCACACTCCAAACAAGGAGACGGCAATCCTATATCTATTACTAGTGCCCTAACATGACTCATGTTCATTATCCAAGATAGTCTATAACCATTATGTTTCAAATGATATTGAACTACCTCAAAACAATGCCAATCATCATTTAGAAACACAAGTGATCTCAAGTCAGAGGAAATATGCCACTTGTTTGCATACAAGGATTATTCACATTGTGACAAGCAATTGAATATCCTAGTAGGGTCTGTCCAGTACATCCAATGTACCCATGAGTCTACATCTTATTCCATGCTCGAAGCATCCTATAAGATTAGAACACATATTAGTCTCAATCATATCAAGGCTGTCTCATGTTCACCAAGATATCTCGACTAAGGACTTTACTGCATGTTAGCCAAGCTGAACAGCATTGAGACATTATTCAGAAGTATACATATTGCAGCAGATACTGTAACAACCTGAATAACAACCATTGCCTTTATAAACATAGAGTTTATACATGATACTGAAATAATCCCAAGGCCTCAAACATTAGCCTTAAGGGCATACCCTAACAGCCCACGATCAGCAAGTTCTGCTGCTTCATGGTAGCCTTCTCCGAGATGGGGTAGCCATCGACAATGGCCTAATCGATGGCCCAGCAAGAAGGCCCATGCACGAGCCACTCCGCGTGTTGTTTGTTGTACTTTTATTCCCTAGTTAGTTATCGCTTTTCAAGTTGTTAGAGGGCATCTTGGACCCTCTTTAGATGTTAGGGGTTGTTGGTGTCTCCAACAAACCCCATGTGAGTAGCTTGTGCCTCACCCCTCCCTCTTGTTCTATAAAAGAGGGCTGAGGGACTATTAGTTTCTTAGCTTTGTTGTAGTAGCACCTTCCCCCACTCAAAGGTTTAGGCCACTTCAAACTCCGAAGAGCTCGCCTAGGGTTTCTTCGCCCCCTCTCTTGTAATCGCTTTTCAGCTTTCAATCAAAACACCCAGAGAACCTTTTCAGCTTTCAATCAAAACACCCGGAGAACCTCCCAAGGCTCCAGGTCCTCTTCAAAGCAATCATTGTTCGGCTTGTGTCTTGGACTCGCAGCATTCCGCCTCTGCAGCCCCGTCTAGGTCCTGCGTGTGCGTGCTTACTTCAAGAAATTGGCTCTACCAATCAGGTGAGTAGTTTCATTTGTAGAATCGTGCTCATTGTCTCCTCGGCTCGCTGGTATTGCTTAAGTTGCGTCTCCGCGGCACAATTTTCATCGGTTTTCTCGAGTTTTCATCGCTCCGCGTGTTTTACTTCCCTCGCCTCCAGCCCCTCTCATGTATTCAGCATCATGGTGTCCCCCACCGTAGAGTACTGAATTAAGGATCAACTCACCCATAACATCCGCTGCATCAGTTCACCTGGTGGTGAAGTCTACTGTGTGTTTCGGATACCTTTGACAACATCGGTGAACCCTGCCGAGTTCACCTGGCAGTGAAGTGCGCTGTGGGTTTCGTCCTTTGGCAAGATCACCGGTGAACCCCGTGGGTTTCACTTAGCCGTGAAGTCCAGAAAAAGCTCTGATTGAGCCCAAATTTGACAGACAGCTTCGTCTTCTCATAAGGAATCACCCCATGGCTTTAGATTCTTTAAAAAGATTTCAAAATTGGGTGATTTTACCTGAATTCCACAAGAGAGATGAAAAGTAAAGATTCTGAAGCTTTTAAGTGAATAAGCCCTATAGGAGTGTAAAAGCTTTAAAATAGGCCTAAATTCATCATGGAATAATAATAAAAATCACTACTAAAATGCAAGGCATCTCAGGGCGCACGTCTCCCATGGGTTGGGCTGCTGTCCGGGCCCGAGTCGAGGCACTAGACCATTTCGAAACAAGCCACCACGAAACAGCAAAACTTATTGATCGTGAGCTGGTTCTGGACGTTGGTGGTGGTCTCTTGGGCCGAATTGAGGACTCGGTTGTTGTAGCGATCCATCGGCAGCTCTTGAGGTGGCCCTCAGGGTAGAGAAGCCATGGGAACGGGTTGAATGGATTCCACTGAAGTTGAAGAGGGGCTCACAATGCCCACATAACGATCAGGGGGCTGTGAGGACCATTGCGAACTTCGAACTTCATGCAGGACTAGACCCATCTTCACTGTCGACGTGTTCATGGCCTGGCCATGCTTGTGTTCACGGGTGTGAACAGGTGGTCTGAAGTCCGCCGAGTCCTTCACGGCCTAGTCATGCGCCTTGTCACGGGCATGCTTGCTGGGGCCGAGTTCCACCGAACATGTCACGGCGGGTGTCACGGCGGGTGATTGGCGCGGCCCTTCATGGCGAGCTGAGCACGGCCTTGCCGTTCTTCTGGTCACGGCTGTGATGAAAGGGCCCAGATTCTGCCAAGCTCGTCACGGTGGTGGTCATGGGCGTGTCGAGGGCCATGTCGACGTTCGCGTTTTCGCCCGACCATGTCACGGGCGTACTTGTCTTCATGGCCTGGCTGTTCTTGGGTCGACTGGATGCCGCCCAGCCGGACATAGCTGAGGGAACAGGCATGAAGGAGGTCGTGCCTGCATCGTGTTTCTGGAGCGCACCCATCACGGCCGTGCCTGCCGTCATGGCCTGGCCGTGTTCAGGGCGGTAGGTGGCTTCCTTGGCTGAAAAGTCTAGCTTATCTGAATCCCAACCTGGGGAGTCTTCCCAAGTGCTTTCTAAGTGGAATGGGACGTTCTTCAAGGACTTTTTGACTCCGTCAGCAGAGGTCCTGCTCGATGTCTAATGCGCGCTGATAGGTTTGGTCAAAGGACTCAGACCCATACATAGGTAAGGCTCGCCAGATATCCGAACGGAGCCCGTTCTTAAATTTAGACAAAACCAGTTCAGGATCCTCTTGCAAATTGCAACGGAGTTGCAATGTGTCGAAGGTCATACGGTACTTCGCAACGGAGCCAGATCCTTGCTGAAGGCTGCTATACTAGTCAAGGAGACGCTGCCTATATGAGGGTGGGATGTATTGCTTGTGAAGGTGATACTTCATCTCCTCCCATCAGGTAATGGGAGGGAGAGCATTCTGTTCATTTTGGCGCTCCACATTTTGCCAATGTAGGCGCGCGGGACCATCTAGCAAGGTGCGGACTATGCGAACTCAAATGTGTTGAGGGGTGTCACTCAAGTCAAAGTAGGTATCCACCGAGGCAACCCAATCTAGGAACTTAGTAGGGTCAAGACCAGCCACAAAGTGTGGGGGGGGTCTCATGAATAAAACGATGGAAATCGACATCGGCTTGCTGTCGCTCAAACCTAGGCTGGGTTGGGGGCCTTTGTGCGGTCCAAACATCGTCTTCATCGTATGGCTCATCCTCATAACCTGGGCCTTCATGAGCCACATAGGGCCCATGGCGGCCAGATCCGTCCACAAGGGGTTGGCGCCGAATGGGCACAACTACCGGCGGTAACTCCCTAGTCGGAGTAGTTCGAGCGGACTGAGGGGGTTGACTCAAGTTGGGGAACCTTTGCCCCAACGCATTAACGGCATCAGTAAAGTCTTGGAAACCAGCCAAAAGTTGCTGGAACATAGTCTCCGATGACAACTTGACTTGCTGTATGGCGGTATCCGTGGACTGCTTATATGCAGTGAGCTACGTAGTCAGCGTATCCACTCACGCAATAAGTGCGGCTACGGAGTCTAAAGGGGTGCTAGTTCCTTCCGATGGTTGGACTGACTCTTGGGTGTCCGGGATAGTGTCAAGGAATTGGGAGGACATAAGTTGCGACCTTGTGGTCACCATGCACAATCGAGGCTGAAAATGACTAAGTGCAGGATGCTGAAAACGTGAAACCAATGCGGAAATATGCGATGCAACGGAGTTAGACCGTGCGAACGATAAGAATCAAACGCACAACTCCTCCGATACTAGAAAAGATGGAGTTACTAATAGGAAGGAGGGTCCTTAGTACCATACTCAAAGGTTTTACACAATGCACGCGAAAACGGGAAAGGGTCTTTAGACGAGGGAAGTGAAAATGATTTAGAAATGCAGGGAAAACACAATGAAAACAGTGTCGAATTGGATCGGGGCAACACAAACGCGAAAAGAGCTCAACGGCACTCAACTACAAAATATAACACACTAACCTCGTAGCAATTTAGCAAGCTCACTTAGCAGATTTCAAGCTCAGCACACACTTTGGGGGACTGCAGATTCACGGGGCACGGCTCGCGCGCCTATGCACCTGAAACAAACCAAAGACAAGGAATGTCCACGTCTCCGACGTACGGATACTAGTGGAGAAAGAGAGATCGCAATGGAAAAACGAGAATGCAATGAAGTGAAAAGATAGGCAGACATGACCCACCAGCAGTGGTGGGATTTACTTCTTTGAACGCAGGAAACTGAAACAACTTTGGAATTGAGGCGACGACCTCGACCCGTACAACTCTGAAGACGAAGCACCGACTTCGACTTCTACGTCCTAGAGGCTCTCATCTCACCAGGAGTGCTCTACCACCAAGATAACTGAAGATTGAAACAACCCAGCCTCCTCTTTTATAGAACAAAAGGGGAGAGAACAAGACAAAAGTAGTACGAGATGAAAATCCTAACAACTACCTACTCTTGCAACCCATAAAGTAGTCAAGCTACAGCTAGATGACAAAAGAAAATAAACTTCCACCTACTATTCCTTGAAGCTAGCACATGTCTTCCTGCTTTCGTAAGGCGACGGCTGGAAGGTAAGACGCGTTTAGAACACGCCTCGACGAAGCAGCAGAATTTGGACATTGTGGGCTGGGTTACTATGGAAGTGCGTGCTCTTGGGACATATTGCTGAGATGGTTGCATGGCCCATCTGGGGTTGGGCCTTCCTGGGGATAGCTGGCCACGCCCTTGGGTAGGAGAACTTCGATGTGAATTGACAATGGGCTGATCACTCCCACGAAACGGTCCGGCGGTCAAGAAGTGCGTTGAGATCGCCGTATTTCTACCTTGTTGGGCTCCTTTGAATCCTCCAAAGATGGATGAACATGGTAGGGAGGGTTTTGTACATCAAAAATGGGGTCGGCGGGGTAGATTTGTGATGACTCTAAATTTCATAGTATTTTTCATACTTATTTGGTAGTCTTTTGAGTCATAATCTTACTCTTTTGCTTTGTTTTTATACTTTTTTGCCAAATGCTTCAGAATCTACACCATCCTTGGTTTTTGATCAATTTCAGGCAAAAAGGTATCATCATCACCGGTTTTCAAGCAATCTCAATGCATGAATGAGTTCTAACCATCAAGAGGAGTTTACACATCAAATTTCAAATCAAAATGGACCTACTACCGTATTTTTGGACACAACTTTTACGGTACCGTATTTTCAGCAGATGTCAACCAGAGGTTTTGAGTAAAATACGGCACTGCCGTAAAGTCTTTCACGGTACCGTATTTTCCAGCGATTTCAACTAGAAGTTTTTAGCAAGAATATGGCACTACCGTATTTTTGGGCGAAACTCTCACGGTACCGTATTTTCCATCAAAACTCAACCCGAGGACTTGGGCAAAATATGGCACTGCCGTAACAAATTCCACGGTGCCGTAATTTCAGACAATTTCTCTACAGCACTCCCGAAGCAAATACGGCACCACTGTGATAACTTACATGGTACCGTATTTTTACCCCGAACTCACAGAAGAAAATACGGCACTGCCGTAATCCGTTCACGGTACAGTAATCTTGAACCTAGATTTCTAAGTTTTCTGCCACAAACTTGAAAACATGATTTCTCGAGCTTTAGGGCACCAATTGAAGATCCAAAAAAAGGGGAAGACTCAGGATAAGAAAGCGGAAATTTGCAAAGGAAGAAGAACAATTTTTATCCACGATCGGGAGAGAATTTGAAGAAATTGCCACCGCGCTAGGGTTCTGATGAAACCCCTTTCGAGAGGGGGGGCGAAAACCCTAAGCATGGCGCAAATAAAATTTTGCAAGCGGAAGCAAGGGTTTGATGATCTTTTGCATGCCATATGATCAACTATCATAGATTGAATAGATCAAGAGTAGATCATACCAATGCCATCGGTTTGGTTGGTGCCTTGGAAGCAAAGACGCAAGTGCTCCTTCTCCAAAGGTGACGCACACAACAAGTGAAGATGGCTTGCTCCTTTGAATCCTTTGTGCTAGCAAAGTGCTTCAGTGGGACCTTGTCGCGTGAAGGAGAGGATAGAGATGGCTTTTCTCGGCCGAATGCCTCCTCTTGTCGTCAACACACTCTCCTCTCCATGAGATTGCAAGCGGTCATCATCCAAGAGAAGCGTTGAGGCGTTTTTACAAAGTCGCCTTGATGACTTTCCAAAAATGGAATGACATGAAGTAATGCTTTGAAAACCGACCAAAACGCTTAAGCATTGAACCAAGCGTTCACACACATGTGAACCGGTTCATGCTCAATCGATCCAATTGACTTTGGTCCAAAAAACCAAATCAAATCAGCCCAAGCCATGGTCTAGACCTCATTGAACCAATAGGTTCCAGATCTAACCGTTCATCTCCTGATGCTCCTAATCTTACCGATCTAGCATCATCTCTCTCGATCGAAGCTTACCGATCTCAAGCCCTAATCAATCAAACATGATCAGACCAGATCTCACTTACAATCAGAGATTAAATCCCTTTAAACTGAACCCAAACAATTCAGTCCACACGATCTGACTCAAGTAAGCCATATCACCAAATTGTGCGACCCTGAGGGTTTCCTTTAAATGTCGGTAACGATAACTTACGTTATCACGATCAGTGAGGGGTATCTAGCAACACATCACTGTCTCCCGATATAAAGGAAAGAGTCTTCCAAGACTACACCCAAACCACAGCACAAGTGTGAATCCACTTCACAAGGCATGCATGTTTCCTTTGCCACTGGATGTTCTTATTGGACAAGCGTGTCAAGCCTGTAGCTCCAATATGATGAGCATGATTAGATCAGATGCACATAGTCACCTAGGTATGGCCATACACTTTCTCAATCATCTCATCTAGGGGGCCCCTATAGAACACCACACTCCTTCAACAAGGAGACGGCAATACTCTATCTATCACTAGTGCCCTAACCTGACTCATGATCATTATCCAAGATAGTCTATAACCATTATGTTTCAAATGATATTGAACTACCTCAAAACAATGACAATCATCATTTAGAAACACAAGTGATCTCAAGTCAGAGGACATGTGCCACTTGTTGCAATCAAGGATCATTCACATTGTGACAAGCAATTGAATGTCCTAGTAGGGTCTGTCCAGTACATCCAATGTACCCATGAGTCTACATCTTATTCCATGCTCGAAGCATCCTATAAGATTAGAACACATATTAGTCTCAATCATATCAAGGCTGTCTCATGTTCACCAAGATATATCGACTAAGGACATTTAGCATGTCAGCCTAGCTGAACAGCATTGAGACATTATTCAGAAGAACACACATTGCAGCAGATGATGTAACAACCTGAATAATAACCATTGCCTTTATAAACACAAGAATGTATTACATGATACAATCCCAAGGCCTCAAACATTAGCCTTAAGGGCATACCCCAACAATCTCCCACTTGCACTTAATCTAATGGTTGAGAAATCTCAAACCCATATTATTACAGTGCTTCTCATGCTTCTGCTGCGCTAGAGGCTTGGTAAGCGGCTCAGCCAGATTGTCGTCTGTATGAACCTTGCAGACTTTGATCTCGCCACGATCAATGATCTCCCGGATCAAGTGAAACCGTCTCTGTATGTGCTTGGACTTCTGGTGCGACCGTGGTTCCTTTGCTTGTGCGATTGCTCCAGTGTTATCACAAAAGATAACCAAAGGATCTGCACTCGAAGGAACAACACCAAGTTCTCTCACGAATTTACGAATCCACACTGCCTCCTTGGATGCTTCCGAGGCTGCAACATACTCGGCTTCTGTTGTGGAATCAGCAACAGTTGACTGTTTGAAACTTTTCCACACCACCGCTCCACCATTCAAGCTAAAAATATAGCCTGATTGCGATCGGAAATCATCCTGGTCCGACTGGAACGAAGCGTCAGTATATCCTTCTATACTGAGTTCTTCCTGACCACCATATATCAAGAACATATCTTTGGTCCTTCGCAGATATTTTAAAATGTTCTTGACTGCAATCCAGTGCGCCATACCTGGATTACTTTGGAACCGACTGGTCACGCTTAACCCGTAAGCGA
Organism: Costus lasius; assembly: GCA_027563935.2. Classification (NCBI taxonomy): domain Eukaryota; kingdom Viridiplantae; phylum Streptophyta; class Magnoliopsida; order Zingiberales; family Costaceae; genus Costus; species Costus lasius. Next base: position 89,855,155 of record CM050446.2, read on the forward strand.
CGTCTGGGCGAGTACACAACATCGCATACATTATGGACCCAATAGCCGAAGCATAAGGCGTATTGTCCATTTCATCTTTCTCAGTCTGTGTTTGTGGACACTGACTCTTTGAAAGATTCAGACCATGTCTGACTGGAAGATATCCTCTTTTAGAATTCTCTAAATGGAATCTCTCCAGGACTTTCTCGATGTAAGTACTCTGGCACAGCCCGAGAAGCCTCTTAGATCTATCCCTGTAGATCTTCACACCTAAAACATAGGCTGCTTCTCCTAGATCTTTCATCTGAAAACATTTTCCTAACCATGCTTTAACAGCATGCAGTTCAGGAATATCGTTTCCAATGATTAAGATATCATCGACGTAGAGGACTAGAAAAGTAATCACGCTCCCACTAAACCTCTTATATACACACGGGTCATCTTCGTTCTTGATGAAACCAAACTCAGAGATTGATTCATCAAAACGAATATTCCAGCTTCTAGATGCTTGTTTAAGTCCATAAATGGACCTTTTTAACTTGCATATTTTATGACGGTCTGCTGGATTAGTGAAACCTTCAGGTTGTGTCATATACACATCCTCATCCAGTTTTCCATTAAGGAAAGCCGTCTTCACATCCATCTGCCAGATCTCATAATCGTAATATGCTGCTATCGCGAAAAGAATCCGAATAGACTTGAACATGGCTACAGGAGAGAAAGTTTCATCATAATCTATCCCGTAGATTTGTTTGAAACCTTTCGCAACTAGCCTGCCTTTATAGGTAACTACGTTACCATCCATGTCAATCTTCTTCTTGAAGATCCATTTACAGCCTATAGGGATTACTCCCGGAGGCGGATCAACCAAATCCCAGACTTGGTTATCTGACATGGAGTCCATCTCGGCTCGCATAGCTTCAAGCCATCTAGCTGACTCCGGTCCACTGACCGCATCCGCATAAGTAAGGGGTTCATCATTATCAATGATGTAGACTCCGTCATAGCGCTCAGGCTGTCGACGGATCCTTCCCGATCTACGCGGTTCCCGCGATATCTGAGCCTCAGGTTGCACAATAACCAGTTCTACCGGCTCAGGCTCATCCAACTGTGCTTGACTACTTTGTCCTTCCTCTGGATTCTCATCCAGTTTTATTTCTCTCCCACTGGCTTCTTGCAGAAGAAACTCCTTCTCAAGAAATATGGCCGTCCGAGCAACAAATACTTTGTTCTCTTTGGGATCGAAGAAATAATAACCCTTAGTTTCCTTAGGGTAACCGACAAAGATGCATTTCTCAGATCTGTTCTCTAGTTTCCCAGAGGCGAGCTTTTTGACATAATCCTCGCAACCCCAGATCCTGATAAATGTCAAGCTCGGCTGTTTCCCATACCATAATTCATATGGCGTCTTTGAAACGGCCTTGGATGGCACTCGGTTTAGTACCTTTGCAGCTGTTTCCAGTGCAAATCCCCAAAAGGAATATGGAAGAGTAGCCTGACTCATCATAGAACGAACCATATCAAGTAACGTTCTATTTCTCCTCTCGGACACACCATTCCATTGTGGTGTTCCTGGCGGAGTGAGCTGTGAGATAATCCCACACTCTTTTAGATAGTCAGTAAACGCATGACTCAAGTATTCTCCACCTCGATCAGAATGAAGTGCCTTGATATTTCGCCCTAGCTGATTCTGTACTTCATTTTTGAACTCTTTGAACTTGTCAAAAGATTCACTCTTATGTCTCATTAGATAGACATACCCATACCTACTGAAATCATCAGTAAAGGTAATGAAGTACGAATAGCCACCTCTGGCATGTTTACTAAATGGCCCACACACATCACTGTGTATAAGGTCAAGTAAACCTGAAGCCCTTTGACCTTTGTGAGGAAAAGGTGACTTCGTCATTTTACCCATCAAACAAGCTTTGCATGTATCAATCTCCTCATAGGAGAAAGATCCCAGCAGTCCATGATCATGCAACCGCTTAATGCGCTTCTTGTTAATATGGCCTAAACGACTATGCCATAACAAGGTGCTGTCTTCAGCATACTTGGCTTTCTTAATATCAACACTTTGTATAGAACTTTCCATGTCCAACATGTATAACCCATTGTTAATTGAACCAGTTGCATAAACAATATTATCTAAAGACAAAACACACTTTGAAATATTGCATTCAAAGGCAAATCCTTTCCTGACAAGAGTAGGAATGGAGATAATATTTTTAGTGATACTGGGAACAAAGTAACAATTGTTTAATTCCAATACAATGCCAGATGGTAAAGAAATGAAATAGTCTCCTACAGCAACAGCAGCAACCCGTGCCCCGTTTCCAACGCGTAGGTCTACCTCATGCTGTCCCACCTGTCTTCTTCTCTTGAGTCCCTGTACATTTGAACAAATGTGAACTCCACATGCAGTGTCCAACACCCATGAAATAGAAGAAGATGAAACCATGACTTCCGTCACGTATATACCTGAGCCAGAAGCGATGCTTCCCCTCTTATCTCCTTGGAGCGCTTTACAGTCCTTTTTCCAGTGACCCAGCTGGCCACAGTGGAAACACCTGTTGTCCTTTGACCGCTTAACCTTCTGTTTCAGAGCCTTGCTGTAACTCTTGACAGGGGCCTTGCCCTTCTTCCCCTTCTTCTTGTTCCTGGAAGGAACCATTAAGACAGAGGTTGAAGGCTTTCCCTTCAGAGTCTCCTCAGTTGTCAAGAGCATATTCAGCAGCTCTGCCGGAGTACAATCGATTTTGTTCATATTAAAGTTAATAATGAACGCATCGAAAGAAGGCGGAAGAGACTGCAGAATAATATCTACAGCAAGCTCCTGGTTGATGGTATGCCCCAGTTTCTCCAGAGCCTCCTTGTGCCCAATCATCTTGAGCACGTGAGCTCCCACTGGGCTCCCTTCAGCCAGTTTGCTCTGAAAGAAAAGCTTTGTCAGATTATAGCGTTCTGTCCTCGCCTGTGCAGCATACAGCATCTTGAGGTTCGCTATAATTTCTATAGCCGACATATCCTCATGCTGACGCTGCAGCGGTGGCGTCATAGACGCTAGCATCAGGCAAGCGACATCAATGCTATCATTGACGTGCTTTTCATAGGCATCACGAACCGCCCTTGCGGCGTTCGCAGCGGGTTGAGGCGGCACAGCCGTCTCGAGGACATACAGTTTCCTCTCTGCCTTAAGAACAATCTTAAGGTGTCCGAACCAGTCTGAGAAGTTTGGCCTAGCAAACTTCTCCCTTTCCAGTAGGGATCGCACATTGAAGCTCATGGTGTTCGTTGCTGCAGGAATCTACAACAATGCAAGAACAGCAAGGTCAGTATCAATGTTTAGAATCAATCCAGGACTTAAGAAAGATTCTTTTCTCACTATTTTATCTGACTGAAAAATCCATTAAAACAGTCCGAAAGAGTAACACTCTTTTAGTGAGATGGGATCCAGATTTCATACTTGGTCTCTGCGTCCCGCTCAGGCGAGATAAGATGCACAGAGAGTACAAGCACTAATCTCTGGTAGGCAGTCCCTGCCAATCGCCAACCCGTGCGATTCCCCTTCATCTGGGCAATCCAGCAGACTGTGCCAACTGAGTTGGTACAACACAGTCTCTGATCCCACAGATGGCTGCCTCCATGTGCTACCATATGCTCCACACATGTAGCCTACATGGTCAAGCTGACCCGACCTACTCCCTGGACCACCACGTGCTATGCTGAGCAACGAGAAGCGATAAATCCCTTCTCTGTAACACGCAGGTGAAATCACACACCGTCTGAAGATAGATGGACGTGCCCACTGAGTGGGTTCAACACGGCTCCAACGATAGTCAGAACAGTGAGGTTTCGCATCAGAAGGCATTACGTGCTTGATATTTTAGCGTTGGATTTTAACGGTCTTTTATCTTCTTACTATCAAGCAAATCCTATGGCTATAGCAGAAGATAAATAACTCATGCAATTCTATTATTAAACAATAAAAAGAAAGCATGGATCTTATGTGGTAAAAGCCCATAGAGCCTAAGTAAGACCTTAAATCAACTTAAGTCTTCACTTGCTCTTCTTGGGTCTTTTGCATCTCATCTGGTCCAACCCAGGGCCCTAGCGCTCAATGCAGCTCAGGTGCACCCACCAGCTGAATGCGCCTCTGCGATGTGTGCTTTTGTGCTCTTATCTAATTAAAATACATTTTAATCTATCTAGACAAGCTTGACTCGCAGGTCAATTATACAATAAATTCATTAAAATGTGATTCGCAGATCACAAAAATAATAATTTACCAGGCTCGCAGGCCCCAGCACAGCACACATTAAAAGGGCAACCCACATAAGATTAAATAAACAAACATCATGGCATCATTCAATCAACATGTGATCCATTACAAGAAAATAAAATTTTGAAAACCCATTGGCATCAATTTTAATTTTCTTATGTGCCTTACAACCTTACAATGGTCCATTGATAGGGATCCACTCATCAATCTAGTTAGATCCATGCCCTTACATGCACCAAGTCCTAACTGACTCGAGTTGACCTAATGGTCAACCATGCATGCGCCAAGGGCTGAACAGCCAACATGAGTTCTGGCAAGCGGGTGTGACCCCGGGCCTAACTTATGTGTGTTCACTGGTTGTCTCAACCAGACCTCACTACACGCCTTTGATGTAGTTAACCTATAGCCACCTCGTGCTTGCGCACAGGTGCTATCTGGTCAACCCATCTAGGCTGTCAGATGGTCTGATCAGACTTAGTTGATCTATACTAGATGATGCTTTCAACCCCATCAACCCATCTAAGGGTTTAAAGTAGGGCCTTAGATCTAGATGAGGCGCGCAAGATCTTTTGTTTTGTCAAAAACAACATGTAAGAAGCGCCAACAAACATGCGCCATCCATAACAATTGTAGAGTCCCCTTCAAGGGGGAACGCAACTTTGACAAAAACAACAACAAGCACCAATACATGCGGCTAAGAGCAATAAACATCATGCATGTTGTTTTTGCATCATAATTTTCATGAGCTTGCGCATGTAACCAACCATAGATCTAAGCATCAGTGTAAACATGGATCACACGAGCAAACATAATAGCATGCATAAAGCCAAGCTTTGATACCAATTGATGAAACCCCTTTCGAGAGGGGGGCGAAGACCCTAAGCATGGCGCAAATAAAATTTTGCAAGCGGAAGCAAGGGTTTGATGATCTTTTGCATGCCATATGATCAACTATCATAGATTGAATAGATCAAGAGTAGATCATACCAATGCCATCGGTTTGGTTGGTGCCTTGGAAGCAAAGACGCAAGTGCTCCTTCTCCAAAGGTGACGCACACAACAAGTGAAGATGGCTTGCTCCTTTGAATCCTTTGTGCTAGCAAAGTGCTTCAATGGGACCTTGTCGCGTGAAGGAGAGGATAGAGATGGCTTTTCTCGACCGAATGCCTCCTCTTGTCGTCAACACACTCTCCTCTCCACGAGATTGCAAGCGGTCTGTTGGGGTATGCCCTTAAGGCTAATGTTTGAGGCCTTGGGATTGTAATAGTATCATTGTATAAACTCTTAAGTTTATAAAGGCAATGGTTGTTATTCAGGTTGTTACCTTGTCTGCTGTAATAAGTGTACTACTGAATAATGTCTCAAAGCTGTTCAACTAGGCTGACATGCAGTAATGTCCTTAGTCGATATATCTTGGTGAACATGAGACAGCCTTGATATGGTTGAGACTAATATGTGTTCTAATCTTATAGGATGCTTCGAGCATGGAATAAGATGTAGACTCATGGGTACATTGGATGTACTGGACAGACCCTACTAGGATATTCAATTGCTTGTAACAATGTGAATGATCCTTGAGTGCAACAAGTGGCACATGTCCTCTGACTTGAGATCACTTGTGTTTCTAAATGATGATTGTCATTATTTTGAGGTAGTTCAATATCATTTGAAACATAATGGTTATAGACTATCTTGGATAATGATCATGAGTCAGGTTAGGGCACTAGTGATAGATAGAGGATTGCCGTCTCCTTGTTGAAGGAGTGTGGTGTTCTATAGGGGCCCCCTAGATGAGATGATTGAGAAAGTGTATGGCCATACCCAGGTGACTATGTGCATCTGATCTAATCATGCTCATCATATTGGAGCTACAGGCTTGACACGCTTGTCCAATAAGAACATCCAGTGGCAAAGGATACATGCATGCCTTGTGAATGGATTCACACTTGTGCTGTGGTTTGGGAGTAGTCTTGGAAGACTCTTTCCTTTATATCGGGAGACAGTGATGTGTTGCTAGATACCCCTCACTGATCGTGATAACGTGAGTTATCGTTACCGACATTTAAAGGAAACCCTCAGGGTCGCACAATTTGATGATATGGCTTACTTGAGTCAGATCGTGTGGACTGAATTGTTTGGGTTCAGTTTAAAGGGGTTTAATCTCTGATTGTAAGTGAGATCTGGTCTGATCATGTTTGATTGATTAGGGCTTGAGATCGGTAAGCTTCGATCGAGAGAGATGATGCTAGATCGGTGAGATCAGGAGCATCAGGAGATGAACGGTTAGATCTTGAGCCTTAGGGTTCAATGTGGTCTAGACCAAGTGGCTTGGCTTAATTGAGATCTTGAACCAAATCTAATAGAACCGGTTCACTATGTGAACGTTTGGTTCAATTAGTGAGAAGTTTCGAGCGTTCACTTGGAGTGAACGCAAGAACCATAAACACTTACCATTTGTGGATGGCGGTTTTCTATGTTGAAAACCAAAACGCCTCCATGTGGTAAATGGGGGTTGATCGAACTTCACTTGGCTTCTTGCAAATTTTTGCGTGTGAAAGAAGTGGTGGACGAAGGTGTGGAGCTCTCGGCCAAGCTTGATCTCTCATCATCCCCTTCCATTCGACAAGAAAGCTTGGGTGCCTTGCTAGCACAAGGGACGCCAAGGAAGTAAGCGCTCTTCATCTTGTGTGTGAACTTTTGGAGGAGATCTAAGTTGCTCTCTTCTTCCAAGCCGACCTCCAAGGCAATGGCGTTGGTATGAATCTCCTTCTTGATCCAATCAATAGATCTAAGTTGATTATATGAGCATATAAGCGATTGTCTTGATGAAACCCTAGCAAAATGCATGCGCCCCCCTGAATTAGGGTTTTTCATCTGCTTGCGCTCCCCCTCGAAGGGGACTCTTCAATTGGTATCAGAGCTAGGATCTTATATGTTTCATATGATTGCTTAAGGTGATCCTTGTTTGCGCTTATGATCTAAGTTTTCTCATCATGCGATAATACTAGTTGAAAGTATTTTTTGTGGCGCATATATGAGATTGTTTTGGTGGCGCATGTGTAAGGTTGATTTTGTTGATACATGTATATTGCTTACATTATTGCGCATGTTACATGTTGTTGTTTTATCAAAAACTTTCCTTGCGCGCCTTTGACTAGATCTAAGTTGCGCCTACTGTAAACCCTTAGACGGGTTGATGGGGTTGAAAGCATCATCTAGTTTAGATCAACCTAGTCTGATCAGACCATCTGACAGCCTAGATGGATCGACCAGATGGCACCTGTGCGCAAGCACAAGGTGGCTATAGGTCGATTGCATCATAGGCGTGTAGCGAGGTCTGGTTGAGACAACCAGTGAACACACATGAGTTAGGCCCGGGGTCACACCCGCTTGCCAGAACTCATGTTGGTTGTTCAACCCTTGGCGCATGCATGGTTGACCATTAGGTCAACTCGAGTCAGTTAGGACTTGGTGCATGCAAGGGTATGGATCTAACTAGATTGTTGAGTGGATCCCTATCAATGGACCGTTGTAAGGTTGTCGGGCACATAAGGAAATTAAAATTGATGCCTATGGGGTTTTCAAAATTTTATTTTCTTTGTAAGGGATCACATGATGATTGATTGATGCCATATGCTTGTTTATTTTATCTTATGTGGGATGCCGATTTTAATGTGTGCTGTGCTGGGGCCTGCGAGCCTGGTAAATTGTAAATTATTATTTTTGTGATCTGCGTATCACTTTAATTAATTTACTGTATAATTGACCTGCGAGTCAAGCTTGTCTAGATAGATCAAAATGTATTTTGATTAGACAAGAGCACAAAGGCACACATCCCAGAGGGGCATTCAGCTGGTGGCGCACCTGAGGTGCTCTTGGCGCAAGGGCCCTGGGTTGGACCAGATGAGATGCTAAAGACCCAAGAAGAGCAAGTGAAGACTTAAGTATCTTAAGGTCTTACTTAGGCTATGGGCTTTTACCACATAAGATCCATGCTTTCTGTTATTGTTTATATAAGTAGAACAGCATGATTTATTTATCTTCTGCTATAGCCATAGGATTTGCCTGATAGTAAGAAGATAAAAAGACCGTTAAAATCCAAACGCTAAAATATCAAGCACGTAATGCCTTCTGACGCGAAACCTCACCTTTCTGATTATCATTGGAGCCGTGTTGTACCCACTCAGTGGGCACGTCCATCTATCTTCAGACGGTGTGTGATTTCACCTGCGTGTTACAGAGAAGGGATTTATCACTTCTCGTTGCTCAGCATAGCACGTGGTGGTCCAGGAAGTAGGTCAGGTCAGCTTGACCATGTAGGCTACATATGTGGCGCATATGGTAGCACATGGAGGTAGCCATCTGTGGGGTCAGAGATTGTGTTGTACCAACTCAGTTGGCACAGTCTGCTGGATTGCCCAGATGAAGGGGAATCGCACGGGTTGGCGATTGGCAGGGACTGCCTACCAGAAATTAGTACTTGTACTCTCTGTGCATCTTATCTCGCCTGAGCGGGACGCGGAGACCAAGTATGAAATCTGGATCCCATCTCACTAAAAGAGTTCTACTCTTTCGGGCTGTTTTGCTGGATTTTTCAGCCAGATAAAATAGTGAGAAAAAGAATCTTTCTTAAGTCTTGGATTGATTCTATACATTGATACTGACCTTGCTGTTCTTGCATTGTTGTAGATTCCTGCAGCAACGAACACCATGAGCTTCAATGTGCGATCCCTACTGGAAAGGGAGAAGTTTACTGGGCCAAACTTCTCAGACTGGTTCGGACACCTTAAGATCGTTCTTAAGGCTGAGAGGAAACTGTATGTCCTCGAGACGGCTGTGCCGCCTCAACCCGCTGCGAACGCCGCAAGGGCGGTTCGTGATGCCTATGAAAAGCACGTCAATGATAGCATTGATGTCGCTTGCCTGATGCTAGCGTCTATGACGCCACCGCTGCAGCGTCAGCATGAGGATATGTCGGCTATAGAAATTATAGCGAACCTCAAGATGCTGTATGCTGCACAGGCAAGGACAGAACGCTATAATCTGACAAAGCTTTTCTTTCAGAGCAAACTGGCTGAAAGGAGCCCAGTGGGAGCTCACGTGCTCAAGATGATTGGGCACAAGGAGGCTCTGGAGAAACTGGGGCATACCGTAAACCAGGAGCTTGCTGTAGACATTATTCTGCAGTCTCTCCCGCCTTCTTTTGATGCGTTCATTATTAACTTTAATATGAACAAAATCGATTGTACTCCGGCAGAGCTGCTGAATATGCTCTTGACTACTGAGGAGACTCTGAAGGGAAAGCCTTCAACCTCTGTCTTAATGGTTCCTTCTAGGAACAAGAAGAAGGGGAAGAAGGGCAAAGCCCCTATCAAGAACTATAGCAAGGCTCTGAAACAGAAGGTAAAGCGGTCCAAGGACAACAGATGTTTCCACTGTGGCCAGCTGGGTCACTGGAAAAAGGACTGTAAAGCGCTCCAAGGAGATAAGAGGGGAAGCATCGCTTCTGGCTCAGGTATATACGTGACGGAAGTCATGGTTTCATCTTCTTCTATTTCATGGGTGTTGGACACTGCATGTGGAGTTCACATTTGTTCAAATGTACAGGAACTCAAGAGAAGAAGACAGGTGGGACAGCATGAGGTGGACCTACGCGTTGGAAACGGGGCACGGGTTTCTGCTGTTGCTGTAGGAGACTATTTCATCTCATTACCATCTGGCATTGTATTAGAACTAAACAGTTGTTACTTTGTTCCCAGTATTACTAAAAATATTGTCTCTATTCCTGCTCTTGTCAGGAAAGGATTTGCCTTTGAATGCAATATTTCAAAGTGTGTTTTATCTTTAGATAATATTGTTTATGCAACTGGTTCAATTAACAATGGGTTATACATGTTGGACATGGAAAGTTCTATACAAAATGTTGATGTTAAGAAAGCCAAGTATGCTGAGGACAGCACCTTGTTATGGCATAGTCGTTTAGGCCATATCAACAAGAAGCGCATTAAGCGGTTGCATGATCATGGACTGCTGGGATCATTCTCCTATGAGGAGATTGATACATGCAAAGCTTGTTTAATGGGTAAAATGACGAAGTCTCCTTTTCCTAACAAAGGTCAAAGGGCTTCAGGTTTACTTGACCTTATACACAGTGATGTGTGTGGGCCATTTAGTAAACATGCCAGAGGTGGCTATCAGTACTTCATTACCTTTACTGATGATTTCAGTAGGTATGGTTATGTCTATCTAATGAGACATAAGAGTGAATCTTTTGACAAGTTCAAAGAGTTCAAAAATGAAGTACAGAATCAGCTAGGGCGAAATATCAAGGCACTTCGTTCTGATCGAGGTGGAGAATACTTGAGTCATGCGTTTACTGACTATCTGAAGGAGTGTGGGATTATCTCACAGCTCACTCCGCCAGGAACACCGCAATGGAATGGTGTGTCCGAGAGGAGAAATAGAACGTTACTTGATATGGTTCGTTCTATGATGAGTCAGGCTACTCTTCCATATTCCTTTTGGGGATTTGCACTGGAAACAGCTGCAAAGGTACTAAACCGAGTGCCATCCAAGGCCGTTTCAAAGACGCCATATGAATTATGGTATGGGAAACAGCCGAGCTTGACATTTATCAGGATCTGGGGTTGCGAGGCTTATGTCAAAAAGCTCGCCTCTGGGAAACTGGAGAGCAGATCTGACAAATGTATCTTTGTCGGTTACCCTAAGGAAACTAAGGGTTATTATTTCTACGATCCCAAAGAGAACAAAGTATTTGTTGCTCGGACGGCCATATTTCTTGAGAAGGAGTTTCTTCTGCAAGAGGCCAGTGGGAGAGAAATAAAGCTGGATGAGAATCCAGAGGAAGGACAAAGTAGTCAAGCACAGTTGGATGTGCATGAGCCAGTGGATCAGGTTATTGAACAACCTGAGGCTCAGATATCACGGGAACCGCGAAGATCGGGTAGGATCAGTAGACAGCCTGAGCGCTATGACGGAGTCTACATCATTGATAATGATGAACCCCTTACTTATGCGGATGCGGTCAGTGGACCGGAGTCAGCTAGATGACTTGAAGCTATGCGAGCCGAGATGGACTCCATGTCAGATAACCAAGTCTGGGATTTGGTTGATCCGCCTCCGGGAGTAATCCCTATAGGCTGTAAATGGATCTTCAAGAAGAAGATTGACATGGATGGTAACGTGGTTACCTATAAAGGCAGGCTAGTAGCGAAAGGTTTCAAACAAATCTACGGGATAGATTATGATGAAACTTTCTCTCCTGTATCCATGTTCAAGTCTATTCGGATTCTTTTCGCGATAGCAGCATATTACAATTATGAGATCTGGCAGATGGTTGTGAAAACAGCTTTCCTTAATGGAAATCTGGATGAGGATGTGTATATGACACAACTTGAAGGTTTCACTAATCCATCAGATCGTCATAAAATATGCAAGTTAAAGAAGTCCATTTATGGACTGAAACAAGCATCAAGAAGCTGGAATATTCGTTTTGATGAATCAATCTCTGAGTTTGGTTTCATCAAGAACGAAGATGACCCGTGTGTATATAAGAGGTTTAGTGGGAGCGTGATTACATTCCTAGTCCTCTACGTCGATGACATCTTGATCATTGGAAATGATATTCCAGAAATGCATGCGGTTAAGGCATGGCTAAGGAAATGTTTCCAGATGAAAGATTTAGGAGAAGCAGCCTATGTATTAGGTGTGAAGATCTACAGGGATAGATCTAAGAGGCTTCTAGGGCTGTGCCAGAGTACTTACATCGATAAAGTCCTGGAGAGATTCCATTTAGAGAATTCTAAACGAGGATATCTTCCAGTCAGACATGGTCTGAATCTTTCGAAGAGTCAGTGTCCACAAACACAGACTGAGAAAGATGAAATGGACAATACGCCTTATGCTTCGGCTATTGGGTCCATAATGTATGCGATGTTGTGTACTCGCCCTGACGTCGCTTACGGGTTAAGGGTGACCAGTCGGTTCCAAAGTAATCCAGGTATGGCGCACTGGATTGCAGTCAAGAACATTTTAAAATATCTGCGGAGGACCAAAGATATGTTCTTGATATATGGTGGTCAGGAAGAACTCAGTATAGAAGGATATACTGACGCTTCGTTCCAGTCGGACCAGGATGATTTCCGATCGCAATCAGGCTATGTTTTTAGCTTGAATGGTGGAGCAGTGGTGTGGAAGAGTTTCAAACAGTCAACTGTTGCTGATTCCACAACAGAAGCCGAGTATGTTGCAGCCTCGGAAGCATCCAAGGAGGCAGTGTGGATTCGTAAGTTCGTGAGAGAACTTGGTGTTGTTCCTTCGAGTGCAGATCCTTTGGTTATCTTTTGTGATAACACTGGAGCAATCGCACAAGCAAAGGAACCACGGTCGCACCAGAAGTCCAAGCACATACAAAGACGGTTTCACTTGATCCGGGAGATCATTGATCGTGGCGAGATCAAAGTCTGCAAGGTTCATACAGACGACAATCTGGCTGACCCGCTTACCAAGCCTCTGGCGCAGCAGAAGCATGAGAAGCACTGTAATAATATGGGTTTGAGGTTTCTCAACCATTAGATTAAGTGCAAGTGGGAGATTGTTGGGGTATGCCCTTAAGGCTAATGTTTGAGGCCTTGGGATTGTAATAGTATCATTGTATAAACTCTTAAGTTTATAAAGGCAATGGTTGTTATTCAGGTTGTTACCTTGTCTGCTGTAATAAGTGTACTACTGAATAATGTCTCAAAGCTGTTCAGCTAGGCTGACATGCAGTAATGTCCTTAGTCGATATATCTTGGTGAACATGAGACAGCCTTGATATGGTTGAGACTAATATGTGTTTTAATCTTATAGGATGCTTCGAGCATGGAATAAGATGTAGACTCATGGGTACATTGGATGTACTGGACAGACCCTACTAGGATATTCAATTGCTTGTCACAATGTGAATGATCCTTGAGTGCAACAAGTGGCACATGTCCTCTGACTTGAGATCACTTGTGTTTCTAAATGATGATTGTCATTGTTTTGAGGTAGTTCAATATCATTTGAAACATAATGGTTATAGACTATCTTGGATAATGATCATGAGTCAGGTTAGGGCACTAGTGATAGATAGAGGATTGCCGTCTCCTTGTTGAAGGAGTGTGGTGTTCTATAGGGGCCCCCTAGATGAGATGATTGAGAAAGTGTATGGCCATACCCAGGTGACTATGTGCATCTGATCTAATCATGCTCATCATATTGGAGCTACAGGCTTGACACGCTTGTCCAATAAGAACATCCAGTGGCAAAGGATACATGCATGCCTTGTGAATGGATTCACACTTGTGCTGTGGTTTGGGAGTAGTCTTGGAAGACTCTTTCCTTTATATCGGGAGACTATGATGTGTTGCTAGATACCCCTCACTGATCGTGATAACGTGAGTTATCATTACCGACATTTAAAGGAAACCCTCAGGGTCGCACAATTTGATGATATGGCTTACTTGAGTCAGATCGTGTGGACTGAATTGTTTGGGTTCAGTTTAAAGGGGTTTAATCTCTGATTGTAAGTGAGATCTGGTCTGATCATGTTTGATTGATTAGGGCTTGAGATCGGTAAGCTTCGATCGAGAGAGATGATGCTAGATCGGTGAGATCAGGAGCATCAGGAGATGAACGGTTAGATCTTGAGCCTTAGGGTTCAATGTGGTCTAGACCAAGTGGCTTGGCTTAATTGAGATCTTGAACCAAATCTAATAGAACCGGTTCACTATGTGAACGTTTGGTTCAATTAGTGAGAAGTTTTGAGCGTTCACTTGGAGTGAACGCAAGAACCATAAACACTTACCATTTGTGGATGGCGGTTTTCTATGTTGAAAACCAAAACGCCTCCATGTGGTAAATGGGGGTTGATCGAACTTCACTTGGCTTCTTGCAAATTTTTGCGTGTGAAAGAAGTGGTGGACGAAGGTGTGGAGCTCTCGGCCAAGCTTGATCTCTCATCATCCCCTTCCATTCGACAAGAAAGCTTGGGTGCCTTGCTAGCACAAGGGACGCCAAGGAAGTAAGCGCTCTTCATCTTGTGTGTGAACTTTTGGAGGAGATCTAAGTTGCTCTCTTCTTCCAAGCCGACCTCCAAGGCAATGGCGTTGGTATGAATCTCCTTCTTGATCCAATCAATAGATCTAAGTTGATTATATGAGCATATAAGCGATTGTCTTGATGAAACCCTAGCAAAATGCATGCGCCCCCCTGAATTAGGGTTTTTCATCTGCTTGCGCTCCCCCTCGAAGGGGACTCTTCACGGTCATCATCCAAGAGAAGCGTTGAGGCGTTTTTACAAAGTCGCCTTGATGACTTTCTAAAAATGGAATGACATGAAGTAATGCTTTGAAAACCGACCAAAACGCTTAAGCATTGAACCAAGCGTTCACACACATGTGAACCGGTTCATGCTCAATCGATCCAGTTGACTTTGGTCCAAAAAACCAAATCAAATCAGCCCAAGCCATGGTCTAGACCTCATTGAACCAATAGGTTCCAGATCTAACCGTTCATCTCCTGATGCTCCTGATCTTACCGATCTAGCATCATCTCTCTCGATCGAAGCTTACCGATCTCAAGCCCTAATCAATCAAACATGATCAGACCAGATCTCACTTACAATCAGAGATTAAATCCCTTTAAACTGAACCCAAACAATTCAGTCCACACGATCTGACTCAAGTAAGCCATATCACCAAATTGTGCGACCCTGAGGGTTTCCTTTAAATGTCGGGTAACGATAACTTACGTTATCACGATCAGTGAGGGGTATCTAGCAACACATCATTGTCTCCCGATATAAAGGAAAGAGTCTTCCAAGACTACACCCAAACCACAGCACAAGTGTGAATCCACTTCACAAGGCATGCATGTTTCCTTTGCCACTGGATGTTCTTATTGGACAAGCGTGTCAAGCCTGTAGCTCCAATATGATGAGCATGATTAGATCAGATGCACATAGTCACCTGGGTATGGCCATACACTTTCTCAATCATCTCATCTAGGGGGCCCCTATAGAACACCACACTCCTTCAACAAGGAGATGGTAATCCTTTATCTATCACTAGTGCCCTAACCTGACTCATGATCATTATCCAAGATAGTCTATAACCATTATGTTTCAAATGATATTGAACTACCTCAAAACAATGACAATCATCATTTAGAAACACAAGTGATCTCATGTCAGAGGACATGTGCCACTTGTTGCAATCAAGGATCATTCACATTGTGACAAGCAATTGAATGTCCTAGTAGGGTCTGTCCAGTACATCCAATGTACCCATGAGTCTACATCTTATTCCATGCTCGAAGCATCCTATAAGATTAGAACACATATTAGTCTCAATCATATCAAGGCTGTCTCATGTTCACCAAGATATATCGACTAAGGACATTTAGCATGTCAGCCTAGCTGAACAGCATTGAGACATTATTCAGAAGAACACACATTGCAGCAGATGATGTAACAACCTGAATAATAACCATTGCCTTTATAAACACAAGAATGTATTACATGATACAATCCCAAGGCCTCAAACATTAGCCTTAAGGGCATACCCCAACAGGTTCGTCGTCGTTCGCTGCACAGACCATCTCCGGCCACAATTTTTGAAAGAAATCTTCGCCTGAGGAAGAAGAACACGCCACAGAAGTATCAGAGTGAAAGGAGACCGATCGAGGGAGAAATCATCAAAAACGTAATCGTGGCACTGTTCATCGCGATTACGAAGGCAATTACGGGCTATAATTCGGTTACAGCCCTGATTTGTAATTCTTACTCCTTCCTTATAGTTTCTAATCATCCTAAAACTATGTTTTGTTGTGAACCTTCCTTCATGCTAGCTTAATTTTCTCTTGGGACATGGGGGTGCAATTCTCTTGATATTTCAATGACTAGATAACTTTTCTTTCACCAATATACTTTTGCTATGGTTATTTTACTTAAGTGATTTATGCCTTTAATAGTTTTTAGTGTCACGCATTAACATATTTTATAGTTTTATGCTATGGACTAAGAAGATGATATCAAAGAACTTGGAACCCTAGAATTTATAATAAGAACCCATCGTAAGAGATTGGTTGCGTTCTTATCTTTAGATTTTAGAAGTTTAATTCTTGTTGATGTTATGACCTAGAAATTATTATTGTTTCAGACATGAAAACATGCTAGAGATAGATGTTAGACTGTTAGAAAGCCTTAAGTAAAACCTGTAAAACTAAGGTGTGAGAGTGCTTAGTTTTGCTTGAGATCATGATATTGAGATGGAATGCACGAGAGCGATTCTTAATCTCTTTGATCAATGTCTACTTATATTTAAAATTGAATTGATCTTGCACGAGAGTGAAGATTATTCTTTGTAAATTGACTGCGCGAGAGCGAGTTAATTTTTTGATTAAGTAAACTATATCTTAACCATAACGAAAATAGATTGATGAATCTTTAATCATGTCTAGTCATAAATATTAAGATGGATGAACCGCAAGTCTCAATTCTCCCATTTTGACTTTTTCGTGTACCGTTCAATTGCTATTCTCACGATTCTCGATTCGCTTAGCTAGTAAAAACTCAATTAGACAGTACTTGGCAACGAGGTCTCTATGGTTCGATATCTTAATTATTACTTCGAGTATCCATGCACTTGCGGAGAACAACAAGTTTTTGGCGTCGTTGCCGGGGACCTTGGTTTTGTTGATATTGATATAATTGATAGTATTGCTAGACTAAGTTTTTGTTTGTTTTCGTTTTTAGTATTTTCTGTGATAGATTCTAATTTTCTTTTAAAGTTCTTTAATTTCTGAACTTTTCTAACTTTCTACATGTTTATGCGCAGAAATCTTAGGTCAGGACTATTAGTTCCTTTTGATCCTGAAATTAATAGAACTCTTAGATTGCGTAGGAAATTGAGATTTGCAGAACAGAGTGGAGAAGAATCCATCATGTCGGAGAGAAGAACACTTAGAGACTATGCAGCCCTGAATACACAGGGAATTCATTCCAGCATTACTAGGCCTGCAATTGATGCAAACAACTTTGAGATTAAACCAGCGTTCCTGTCAATGATCCAACATAACCAATTTGGAGTATCTCCTCTGGAGGATCCAAATCAACACTTATCTCTCTTTCTTGAATTTTGTGATACCATAAAAATTAATGGTGTATCTGATGATGCTCTTAGACTGAGATTGTTTCCTTTTTCTCTCAGGGACAGAGCAAAAGCTTGGCTACATTCACATCCAACTAGAACATTCACTACTTGGGTGAGGTTGTCAAATGCCTTCTTGCTGAAGTACTTTCCACCCAGTAAGATGATCCAGTTGAGGAATCAAATCACAAGCTTTGCTTAGAGAGATGGTGAATCACTTAGTGAAGCATGGGAGCGCTTCAATGAGTTACAACAGAAGTGCCCTCATCATGGATTAGAAGATTGGGTTTTAATTCAAACTTTTTATAATGGTTTACTTTACAACACTCGCTTAACAGTTGATGCTGCTGCAGGGGGAGCACTGATGAAGAAGACCGTTGAGGATGCCTATGCTTTGATTGAAGAGATGGCTCTAAATCACAACTAGTGGACTACAGAGAGAGGAGTGATGTATCACCCTCCTCATGGTAAGAATGATGATGATGGTTGGCGTTCTCTTATAGAAAAGGTAGATTCTCTATGTAATCGCTTTGATTCTTTTCAAATGCAAACTGCTACTATTTCTTCTGTTACTTGTGATATTTGTGGGAACCAAGGGCACCATGCTGAAGAGTGTAAAGTTATTGTTGATCAGGGTAGTGAACAAATTAATGCAGTAGGGGGTTACAATCAAAGTAGAAATAATGACCCATACTCTAATACCTACAACCCTGATTGGAGGAACCATCCTAACTTATCTTGGAGGAGTAACAATCATGCTAATGTGCAAAATGAGAATAGAGGGTATAATCAGAGACAACCAATTCAAAGTCAACCCCAAAAATCTAGTTTAGAAGATATGTTTGAGAAATTCATGGGAGCCCAGATGAAGCAATATGAGGAAGTTTCAGAAAGTCTTAAGCAGATCAACTTTAGGTTGGATGGTGTTGTTGCTCATAATAAGATGTTAGAAACACAGATAGCACAACAGGCTAGTACACCTTATAGACCCCTAGGGAAATTACCTGCAAAACCTGAACCTAACCCTAGGGAACATTGTAATGCCATCACAACTAGGAGTGGAAAACAGTTAGAAGACCCAAGGGGACCATTAGATGATAATGAGGAGGAGCCTAATGTTTTACCTAGTGATGAACCGGTTTTGGAATCACAACCCACACAAGTACAGTCCCATCCCAACTCTTCTCCTTCTAAGGAGGATGAGCCTTCACATAATGGTGACTTACCTTGTGAAGTTCAGATACCTAGACCTAGTTCACCACCACCATATAGGACACCTATCCCTTTTCCCCGGAGGATTGTGCAAGCTAAGTTAGATAGGCATTTTGGAAAGTTTTTGGAAGTGTTGAAAAAGTTATATATTAATATTCCATTTACTGATGCACTATCTCAAATGCCTACATATGCAAAATTTTTAAAAGAAATTTTATCCAATAAAAGAAAATTAGAGGACTATGGTACTATGGCACTAACTAAAGAATGCATTGCTCTTATTCAAAACAAGTTGCCACCAAAATTAAAGGATCCATGTAGTTTCTCTATTCCTTGCTCAATTGGGAATGTTGCTTTCAACCGAGCCTTATGTGATTTAGGAGCTAGTGTGAGTCTAATGCCTTTATCTGTGTGCAGGAAACTGGATATGGGAGCTCCTAAACCCACTTCAATATCTTTGCAGCTCGCCGATTGATCAGTGAAATATACAGTAGGTATTCTAGAGGATGTTCCTTTCCAAGTTGGTAAGTATTTTATACCTGCTGATTTTGTGGTACTTGAAATGGAGGAGGATGCCAAAATTCCTATTATTCTTGGTAGACCATTCTTAGCCACTGCTGGAGCACTTATCGATGTAAGGAATGGTAAATTTACTTTAAGAATAGGCAATGATAAAATTGAGTTTGATTTGAATAATTCTTTGAAAAAACCTGCATATGCTAGTTCTTGTTGTACCATTCATGCTGTTGAAGACATGGTTTATGATCTTAGTTGTTTATTTGATGATTCTTCTGTTGATGTTTCTATTTTTTATTCTTGTTCTGATTTTTTAGAAAATTCTTGTGATAAAATTGATAATTCTGATTTTAATTTTGATTTTGATGATGATTTTGATGATGAAACACATGATATTCTGGATTGTGCTACATTTGATGATGAAAAGGAAACGATTCCTAAAGTTGAGTTAAAAGCTTTGCCTAATAATCTTAGATATGAAATTCTTGGTCCTAACTCTACATACCCTGTGATTGTTGATGCTCAATTAAATGAAAGGGAGGCTGATCTACTCTTGAAGGAATTGAGAATTCATAGAAAGGTAATTGGGTATACCATTGATTACTTGAAAGGAATTAATCATTCTTTTTGTATGCACAGGATTCATATGGAAGAGGAGCACAAGCCGCATGTAGATTTTCAGAGAAGACTTAACCCATCTATGAAAGAAGTTGTAAAGAAGGAAGTATTAAAATTGCTAGATGCAGGTATTATCTACCCTATCTCTGATAGTAAATGGGTAAGTCCTGTACATTGTGTTCCTAAAAAGGGAGTTGTCACAGTTATGAAAAATAAGGATAATGAATTGATACCTATTAGAACAGTTACTAGTTGGCGTATGTGCATTGATTATAGGAAATTAAATACTGCCACTAGGAAAGATCACTTCCCTTTGCCTTTTATTGATCAGATGGTTGAGAGACTTGCTAAACATTCTTATTTTTGTTTTTTTTATGGGTATTCTAGATTTTTTTCAAATTCCTATTCATCCTGATGATCAGGATAAGACCACCTTTACTTGCCCATATGGTACATTTGCTTATAGGAGAATGCCTTTTGGATTGTGCAATGCACCTGCTACTTTTCAGAGGTGTATGATGGCAATTTTTTCTGAATTTTTTGAAAATTTTATGGATGTTTTCATGGATGATTTTTCTGTTTATGGTTTTTCCTTTGATAACTGCTTGGCTAATTTATCTCGTCTTTTACAGAGGTGTGAAGAGACTAACCTTGTCCTTAACTGGGAGAAGTGTCACTTAATGGTTAGGCAAGGGATAGTTTTTGGTCACTTTATTTCAGAGAGAGGGATTGAAGTGGACAAGGCCAAGATTGAAGTAATTGAGAAATTGGCACCGCCCACCACTATTATGGAGATTAGAAGTTTTTTGGGACATGCACAGTTTCACCGGCGATTTATCAGGGACTTCTCTAAACTTGTTAAGCCAATCACTAATATACTTTGTAAAGATGCCAAATTCTGCTTTGATGAGAAGTGTTTGCTTGCTTTTCAGGAATTGAAGAAAGCCCTGATATCAACACCTATCATGCAGCCACCTGACTGGGAGTTATCTTTTGAGCTCATGTGCGATGCCAGTGATTTTGTTGTGGGAGCAGTTCTAGGGCAAAGAAAAGAGAAGAAACCCTATGTGATCTACTATGCTAGCAAAGCCTTGGATGAGACACAGAGGAACTATACTATGTTGGGGTATACGCCCTGAGACCTAGTATTGGTCCTCTTTTGTACTGCTTCACTCAGATATCTATATATATCATTCTGGCATTATCATTATCTATGTTTGTCTACATCTCCTATCACCTTTATCAGGATATGTGCTCAAACTATTGTCCCCAGTCGATGTACCTTAGTGGATATGGGACAGCTACGGTACTTGTGAGACTAGTATGTGGGCTAGTTAGGCACGCGGTGCTAACGCAGATACATGGGTATATCAGTGGTGGATATACTGGACCGACCCGCTGTGAGGCAATGACTTTGTGTCATGAGTTAACCTCACAAGTGATAGGAGATACATTGATCCTTGGACTTGAGGTCATTGACTCTTCTATATGGTTAGGGACATTCTTTGATGCAACCTAATGCCTCACCGTAATTGGGAGGTCATAACGGTTGTCATTGAGTATGTCATGACCCATATTAGAAGATCAATGTACAGACAAAGGATTTGCCCCTTTCTTAGGGAAGCATGATATCCATGGAGCTCCTCTATGGTTTATGACTGAAAGTGTATGGCCATACCCACGTGAGAACCTGATTTAGTCATGACCATGTGATTGGGTAAAAACAAGTGATGACACACTTGTCCAATCGGATATCAGTTCGGTAAAGGGACCGTAATGTATCTGTACCTAGTCGCGATGATGGGGATGTCGATGTCGATATCCATTCCGATGACTTGGGTAGCAGCGATGCACTACTAGGTGCCACTCACTGTTTGTGGTGACATTAGGTCAGCACTGCCAACGTCAAAGGGGCCTACAAGGTCACACACCAAGATACTTGAGTTCTCATATTGATCGGGAAGTCTTATGATCGAGTTATTGGATAACTCGGATCTATTTGGGAGATTTCATCAGTGCCAATGGGCCTGATGAGATGGAAGAAACCTATTTGGGCCAACTTCCATTTACGGCATATTAACCAAATTAACCATGGTTAGCCTCATTTGACCTTGGGTTAACTTGGATTGGATCCAATGGCTTGGTTAACATGCATAATGGACCTTGGGCTAGGCCCATTGCTTAGTTAGGCTTGCAAATAAGTTGTCATGAAGGGATAGGAGACCAAAAGGGCATAATTGAGAGAAGAACATCAAGTTGGCGCATAAAGACTCCTAATTGAATTAGGAGTTGCGCTTATGGTAAAATTGACATCTTCAAGTGATTTAATTTGATTAGGATTTGATCAAATCACTTGAGATATTAATTGATACTTGATGGGGCATAAAGGGCTGATTATTTAAGTAATTAATCAGAGTCCTAATTGGATTAGGACTTGATTAATTAATTCCTAATCTAGCTCTCCTACTTTTTCTACAAGCCGCCCACTTGGCTTAATCCTTGCCATCCATAAACCGCCACTCCTTGCTATAAATAAGACCTCTAGCCGCCCCTCTTATGAGACGAATTGTCTTGGAGGCATGAGCAAGAAGAGGGCAAGAGCAAGGGTTCAAGTGGCGGTCTCCTCTTCCATTAAACCCTAGCCACAAGTCTTCCTCCTCTTGGCGGCTTCTTCTCCTTCCCTACTTCATCTTTGGCGCATATACCTTGGAGGTGGCGTAAGGTTGAAGAAGGTGACTCTAAGGCTTGGATCTTCTTCCCGAGGCTAGCACCAAGCGAGGAAGAAGAGAGCTCGAGGCATCCGTGTGTGTGAGACTGCAGAGGGCGAACACTTGGGTGCCTACTTCGACATCATCATCCACGCTTGCTTAAGGTATTTTCTATCACATCGTGTCGATTCCCTCGCTTGACGATCTTCACTATTTTTTTGGACTGGCCTGTTTCGGGGATATTCTTCCGTTGTACAATGTAATCTATAATGTCTATCTCTGAAAAATTATTAAAATATCCCTGCGGTTTCCCAACAGTGGTATCAGAGCGACTTGCGAGCCTCGAACGATGTTTCTCATGCTTTTCATTCTCACATGCCATATTTCTATTTTCGAAAATAGGATGATCATATGGCGCATGGTATTTCTAAAATAGAAAAATTAGGGTTTCTTGTTCCTATCCTCTATTCAATCTCTTTTGGATTTTTGGATTATTTTTCTTGATTGATTTAAGATCAAAGGCATACATAATTTTGTCAAGTAGGACGGGTATTGTGTCTTCGGACTGGCCGAGTCTCTTGATCTGACAATAATTGCCAGCCGATAGGATCTATGAAATCGTCATGAAAAATTAATCACAAATAACCGAAAGATTTGTGATAAGAAGATGAGGAAAAGAGACTTGTTTTATGAAAAAATAAAATTTCAGATTTTATGTTTTTCAGGAGCATGTAGAATTGCATGAGTAAGTACCTTGATTGTGCATGATGTTGTGATCATGATTCAAGCCCCTTTGCATGCCTGTGATGTATCTTTGTGCGGCCTGCGTGCCATCTTTTCTTTTTAAAATTCAAGATGAAGATTAGGGGACGCATCCTACATGGCGCATGCTTGGTGGCGCATCCTTGCTTGATGGCGCAACAAGCATCAAAGGTGGCGCAAGCTTGCTTGGTGGAAGAAGAAAGCATGGCCGAGCCTTAGGGCTTGTGAGGTAGCTTTCTTGATCTATGCAAGGTAGCGGCTTGCCCTTGAAGGACCTTGGAGCCGAGCTTGAAAATCCACTTAGAGGTCGGCTAGGTTAGGTTTTGGGGCTTGAGTCCTAGGTCAAGAGTTGAACCTCCTTTGGCATGGGTTAGTTCAATGTCTTGAATAGGCTATGATCACATCATCATTTACTGCTTTCTATAACTACTAAAGCATGCCTGTGATGTTTTATCTTTATGTCATCACTATAGGTTTGCATGTCTGTAATGTTAGACATAAGATAAAACTGAGTTGATGAGACCTCAAAAACCCTCAAACAAAATATCAAGTATAGTAGCCTTCTAATGCATAGCCCTCATCAAGCTATCGATTAGTGGTGTTGTGAACTATTTCCCACCCTCGTAGGACACACCCACTTATCTTTAGAAGGTGTTTGATGACAATGGTTTCCCCAGTCCGTTTTAACCGGGCGCGCCTTCACAAGGAAATTGTTAGCCCTGGGCATAACGATTAGGAATGGACTTAACTAGATTTTCATGTGTGCTGGGCACATGATGAAACTCTAGAGGCATCATTGAGAGGTTAGGGTTTCATGTTGTATCCAGCCCTCACTATGTTAGGGTATGCCCTTAAGGCTAATGTTTGAGGCCTTGGGATTATTTCAGTATCATGTATAAACTCTATGTTTATAAAGGCAATGGTTGTTATTCAGGTTGTTACAGTATCTGCTGCAATATGTATACTTCTGAATAATGTCTCAATGCTGTTCAGCTTGGCTGACATGCAGTAAAGTCCTTAGTCGAGATATCTTGGTGAACATGAGACAGCCTTGATATGATTGAGACTAATATGTGTTCTAATCTTATAGGATGCTTCGAGCATGGAATAAGATATAGACTCATGGGTACATTGGATGTACTGGACAGACCCTACTAGGATATTCAATTGCTTGTCACAATGTGAATAATCCTTGTATGCAAACAAGTGGCATATTTCCTCTGACTTGAGATCACTTGTGTTTCTAAATGATGATTGGCATTGTTTTGAGGTAGTTCAATATCATTTGAAACATAATGGTTATAGACTATCTTGGATAATGAACATGAGTCATGTTAGGGCACTAGTAATAGATATAGGATTGCCGTCTCCTTGTTTGGAGTGTGATGTTCTAAAGGGGCCCCCTGGATGAGATGATTGAGAAAGTGTATGGCCATACCCAGATGACTATGTTCCATCTGATCTAATCATTCTCATCATATTGGAATTACAGGCTTGACACGCTTGTCCAATAAGAACATCCAGTGGCAAAGGAAACACATATGTCAAGTGACTTGGGTTCACACTTGTGCTGTGGTTTGGGTGTAGTCTTGGAAGACTCTTTCCTTTATATCGGGAGACAGTGATGTGTTGCTAGATACCCCTCACTGATCGTGATAACGTGAGTTATCGTTACCGACATTTAAAGGAAACCCTTAGGGTCGCACAATTTGATGATATGGCTTACTTAAGTCAGATCGTGTGGACTGAATTGTTTGGGTTCAGTTTAAAGGGATTTAAACTCTGATTGTAAGTGAGATCTGGTCTGATCATGTTTGATTGATTAGGGCTTGAGATCGGTAAGCTTCGATCAACAGAATTGATGCTAGATCGGTGAGATCAGGAGCATCAAGAGATGAACGGTTAGATCTTGAACCTTTAGGGTTTATTGTGATCTAGACCAATGGCTTGGGTTAATTGGTCTTTGAACCAAACCAAATTGAACCGGCTCATCAAGTGAGCGCATGGTTCAAGGGGAGAGGAAAATGTGATGGTTCACTTGGAGTGAATGCATCACACGTTAAGGCTTTGCTAATTTTAGATAGCAGGTTGCTAAACGTGACCACGCCTCACGTCGCTTCTTTTCATGCCCTATTGTCGCCTCTTGCCTCTGGCTCTCGATATTCTCATGTGGTGAAGAGGGTTGACGGAAAAGGAGAGGTCTCAGCCAAGCAATCAAGTCATCTCATCCCTTCCATTTGACAAGGATTCTTGGAGAACTTTGCTAGCACAAAGATCAACAAGGAGTAGGCGATCACATCTTGTGTGCGCATCTTTTGGAGGAGATCCCTTTCGATCTCTGCTTCCAAGGCGCCATCCAAAGCAATAGCGATGGTATGACTCCTTTTCGATGTATACATGTTTTAGTTGATCATATGACATACATGCTATCGATCTAGAAGCCCTAGCTGCCGCTGCGAAAATTTATATATGCGCCTATTTAGGGTTTCGCCCTTGCGCCCCCTTAGGGGAACCTTCAATTGGTATTAGAGCAGGTTATTTGTATGTTCTTATAATTGCTATTGTGTGATCCTTGTTTACTCAAATGTTTAGATCTAAAGGTTACATGCGAAACTACATAATATGCGAAAATTGTTCATGTTGGTTGGCGAAAATACATGCTTATCTTAGATGTATAATTTCTCCTTCGCGCATGTATGTTGTTTGGCGCATCTTGTTGTTTTTATAAAAACTTCTCTTGCGCGCATACACTAGATCTAAGAGGCACCTACTTGAAAAAACTTAGACGGGTTATTAGGGTTGAAGTCATCGTCTAGTTAAGATCCAATTAGTCTGATCAGACCATCTGACAGCCTAGATGGGTCGACCAGATGGCACCTGTGCGCAAGCACGAGGTGGCTATAGGTCGACTGCGGATAGGCGTGTAGCGATGTCTGGTTGAGACAACCAGTGAACGTGCATGAGTTAGGCCCGGGGTCACACCCGCTTGCCAGAACTCATGAGGGTCGTTCAGCCCTTGGCGCATGCATGGTTGACCATTAGGTCAGCTCAAGTCAGTTACGACTTGGTGCATGCAAGGGCAGTGGATCTGACTAGGTATGATGAGTGGATCCCTATTAATGGACCGTTGTGAGGTAGTAGGGCTCATAAGGAAAATAAAAAAATTGATGCCAATGGGTTTTCGAAAAATTTTATTTTCTGGTTTGGATCACATGATGAATGTATACCATATTGCTTGTTTATTTAATCTTATGTGGGCTGCCTATTTAATGTGTGCTATGCTGGGGCCTGCATGCCTGGATTAAAATTGTAAATTAATATTTATTGTGATCTGCGCATCACATTTTAATTAATTTATAAAGTGTAATTGACCTGCGTGTCATTCATGTCTAGATAGATTAAATTATATTTTAATCAGACATGAGCACAGAGCACACTTGGCAGAGGCGCATGCAGTAAGTGGCTTCACCAGCGGGAGGTCTAGGGTTCGACTCTAGGACAGGCGCATTTTACCTGGTGGGCGCACCTGAGCTGCAGTGGGCGCTTGGGCCCGGGTTGGGCCAGAGGAAATGCAAAAGACCCAAGAAGAGCTCAAGTGAAGACTTAAGTTTAAATTAAGGTCTTACCTAGGCTTAATGGGCTTTTACCACATAAGATCATCATGCTTTCATTTATTGTTTAAAATAATTAGAACTGCATGATTTAATCTTCTTCTATCACCATAGGCTTTGTATGATAGTTAAGAAGATAAAAGACCGTTAAAATCCAACGTTAAATATCAAGCTCGTAAGCCTTCTGACGCGAAACCTCACTGTTCTGACTATCGTTGGAGCCGTGTTGTACCCACTCAGTGGGCACGCCCATCTATCTTCAGACGGTGTGTGATTACACTGAAGAGTCCCCTTCAAGGGGGAGCGCAAGGGGGTGAAACCCTATCGGTAAGCGCATATAGAGCTTTTGAGCGGAAGCAAGGGTTTCCATGATCGATTTATATGACATATGATCAACTTTCAATACCTTGTAATGTAGATAGATCTAGAAGAAATATCATACCATTGCCATCGCTTGGATGGTGTCTTGGAAGAAGAGATCGAAAGGGGTCTCCTCCACAAGATGCGCACACAAGATGAGAAGTAGCTTTCTTCTTGTCGCTCCTTGTGCTAGCAAGGATCTTCAAGTGCCCCTTGTCGCGTGAAGGAGATTGAGAGAGAAGACTTCTTGCTGGCCGAATCCACACCTTCACGTGAAGAACACCCAAAGCGAAAGAGGAAGAGGCTAGAGAGGCGTTCAAAGCATGGGAGCGTTTTCCTCTAGCAAAACGCCTTCAAGATTTGGCAAGTTTTAACTTCACTTAAAACCCCTCTTTAACCATCGAAAACTCCTCTTGCCTTTGAACCATACGTTCACATAAGTGAACCGGTTCAAAGCAATTCGGTTTAGATGCATTTGGTTCAAAGACCAAATCAAACCAGCCCAAGCCATTTGGTCTAGATCTCATTGAACCAATGGTTCAAGATCTAACCGTTGATCTCTTGATACTCTTGATCTCACCGATCTAGCATCAATACTCTCGATCGAAGCTTACCGATATCAAGCCTTAATCAATCAAACATGATCAGACCAGATCTCACTTACAATCAGAGTTTAAACTCCTTTAAACTGAACCCAAACAATTCAGTTCACACGATCTGACTTAAGTAAGCCATATCATCAAATTGTGCGACCCTGAGGGTTCCTTTAAATGTCGGTAACGATAACTTGCGTTATCACGATCAGTGAGGGGTATCTAGCAACACATCACTGTCTCCCGATATAAAGGAAATAGTCTTCCAAGACTACACCCAAACCACAGCACAAGTGTGAATCCACTTCACTAGGCATACATGATTCCTTTGCCACTGGATGTTCTTATTGGACAAGCGTGTCAAGCCTGTAACTCCAATATGATGAGCATGATTAGATCAGATAAACATAGTCACCTGGGTATGGCCATACACTTTCTCAATCATCTCATTTAGGGGGGCCCCTTTAGAATATCACACTCCTTAAACAAGGAGACGACAATCCTATATCTATCACTAGTGTCCTAACCTGACTCATGATCATTATCCAAGATAGTCTATAACCATTATGTTTCAAATGATATTGAACTACCTCAAAACAATGACAATCATCATTTAGAAACACAAGTGATCTCAAGTCAGAGGACATGTGCCACTTGATGCAAACAAGGATTATTCACATTGTGACAAGCAATTGAATATCCTAGTAGGGTCTGTCCAGTACATCCAATGTACCCATGAGTCTACATCTTATTCCATGCTCGAAGCATCCTATAAGATTAGAACACATATTAGTCTCAATCATATCAAGGCTGTCTCATGTTCACCAAGATATCTCGACTAAGGACATTACAGCCTGTCAGCCTAGCTGAACAGCATTGAGACATTATTCAGAAGCACACTTATTGCAGCAGACAATGTAACATACTGAATAACAACCATTGCCTTTATAAACATAAGAGTTTATATATGATACTGAAAGAATCCCAAGGCCTCAAACATTAGCCTTAAGGGCATACCCCAACAATCTCCCACTTGCACTTAATCTAATGGTTGAGAAATCTCAAACCCATGTTATTACAGTGCTTCTCATGCTTCTGCTGCGCCAGAGGCTTGGTAAGCGGGTCAGCCAGATTATCATCTGTATGTACCTTGCAGATTTTGATCTCGCCACGATCAATGATCTCCCGGATTAAGTGAAACCGTCTCTGTATGTGCTTGGACTTCTGGTGCGACCGTGGTTCCTTTGCTTGTGCGATTGCTCCAGTGTTATCACAGAAGATAACCGAAGGATCTGCACTCGAAGGAACAACACCAAGTTCCTGAATGAACTTACGAATCCACACTGCCTCCTTAGATGCTTCTGAGGCTGCAACATACTCGGCTTCTGTTGTGGAGTCAGCAACAATAGACTGTTTGAAACTTTTCCACACCACTGCTCCTCCATTCAAGCTAAAAACATAGCCTGATTGCGATCGGAAATCATCCTGGTCCGACTGGAACGAAGCGTCAGTATATCCTTCTATACTGAGTTCTTCCTAACCACCATATATCAAGAACATATCTTTGGTCCTCCGCAGATATTTTAAAATGTTCTTGACCGCAATCCAGTGTGCCTGACCTGGATTACTTTGGAATCGACTGGTCACGCTTAACCCGTAAGCGACGTCTGGGCGAGTACACAACATCGCATACATAATGGACCCAATAGCCGAAGCATAAGGCGTATTGTCCATTTCATCTTTCTCAGTCTTTGTTTGTGGACACTGACTCTTTGAAAGATTCAGACCATGTCTGACTGTAAGATATCCTCTTTTAGAATTCTCTAAATGAAATCTCTCCAGGACTTTATCGATGTAAGTACTCTGGCACAGCCCGAGAAGCCTCTTAGATCTATCTCTGTAGATCTTCACACCTAATACATAGGCTGCTTCTCCTAAATCTTTCATCTGGAAACATTTTCCTAACCATGCTTTAACAGCATGCAGTTCAGGAATATCGTTTCCAATGATTAAGATATCATCGACGTAGAGGACTAGGAAAGTAATCACGCTCCCACTAAACCTCTTATATACACACGGGTCATCTTCGTTCTTGATGAAACCAAACTCACAGATTGATTCATCAAAACGAATATTCCAGCTTCTAGATGCTTGTTTAAGTCCATAAATGGACTTCTTTAACTTGCATATTTTATGACGATCTGATGGACTAGTGAAACCTTCAGGTTGTGTCATATACACATCCTCATCCAGTTTTCCATTAAGGAAAGCGGTCTTCACATCCATCTGCCAGATCTCATAATCGTAATATGCTGCTATCGCGAAAAGAATCCGAATAGACTTAAACATGGCTACAGGAGAGAAAGTTTCATCATAATCTATCCCGTAGATTTGTTTGAAACCTTTCGCAACTAGCCTGCCTTTATAGGTAACCACGTTACCATCCATGTCAATCTTCTTCTTGAAGATCCATTTACAGCCTATAGGGATTACTCCCGGAGGCGGATCAACCAAATCCCAGACCTAGTTATCTGACATGGAGTCCATCTCGGCTCGCATAGCTTCAAGCCATCTAGCTGAATCCGGTCCACTGACCGCATCCGCATAAGTGAGGGGTTCATCATTTTCAATGATGTAGACTCCGTCATAGCGCTCAGGCTGTCGACGGATCCTTCCCGATCTACGCGGTTCCCGTGATATCTGAGCCTCAGGTTGTTCAATAACCTGTTCTACCGGCTCAGGCTCATCCAACTGTGCTTGACTACTTTGTCCTTCCTCTGGATTCTCATCCAGCTTTATTTCTCTCCCACTGGCTCCTTGCAGAAGAAATTCCTTCTCAAGAAAAACTGCCGTCCGAGCAACAAATACTTTGTTCTCTTTGGGATCGTAGAAATAATAACCCTTAGTTTCCTTAGGGTATCCGACAAAGACACATTTCTCAGATCTGCTCTCTAGTTTCCCAGAGGCGAGCTTTTTGACATAAGCCTCGCAACCCCAGATCTTAATAAATGTCAAGCTCGGCTGTTTCCCATACCATAGCTCATATGGAGTCTTAGAAACTGCCTTGGATGGTACTCGGTTTAGTACCTTTGCAGCTGTTTCCAGTGCAAATCCCCAAAAGGAGTAAGGTAGAGTAGCCTGACTCATCATAGAACGAACCATATCTAGTAAGGTTCTGTTCCTCCTCTCGGACACACCATTCCATTGCGGTGTTCCTGGCGGAGTGAGCTGTGAGATAATCCCACACTCCTTCAGATAGTCAGTAAACTCTCGACTTAGGTATTCTCCACCTCGATCAGAACGAAGTGCCTTGATATTTCGGCCTAGCTGATTTTGTACTTCATTTTTGAACTCTTTGAACTTGTCAAAAGATTCACTCTTATGTCTCATTAAATAGACATACCCATATCTACTGAAATCATCAGTAAAGGTAATGAAGTACGAATAGCCACCTCTGGCATGTTTACTAAATGGCCCACACACATCACTGTGTATAAGGTCAAGTAAACCCGAAGCCCTTTGACCTTTGTGAGGAAAAGGAGCCTTCGTCATTTTACCCATTAAACAAGCTTTGCATGTATCAATCTCCTCATTGGAGAATGATCCCAGCAGTCCATGATCATGCAACCGCTTAATGCGTTTCTTGTTAATATGGCCTAAACGACTATGCCATAGCAAGGTGCTGTCATCAGCATACTTGGCTTTCTTATTATCAATGTTTTGTATAGAACATTCCATGTCCAACATGAATAACCCATTGTTAATTGATCCAGAAGCATAAACAATATTATCATAAGACAGAACACACTTTGAAATATTGCATTCAAAGGCAAATCCTTTCCTGACAAGAGCAGGAATAGAGATAATATTTTTCGTAATACTTGGAACAAAATAACAATTGTCAAGTTCTAGTACAAGTCCAGATGGTAATGAGATGTAATAAACCCCTACAGCAACAGCAGCAACCCGTGCCCTGTTTCCAACTCGTAGGTCCACCTCATGCTGTCCCACCTGTTGGAACCCCTTTCTAGAGGGGGGCGAAACCCAGCATGGCGCATATTCAGTTTTCAAGCAGCGGATAGGGTCTCTAAGAATCGCATGCACCTTATATAATCAACTTAAAGAAAACCCGAATGCATAAGAGGTGATTCGATCCATACCATTGCCATTTCTAGATGGCGGCTTGGAAGCAAAGATCAAACGAGATCTTCTCCTTGTCGTCACACACAAGATGATGTCGCTATCTCTCTTGGTGCTCCTTGTGCTAGCAAGGTTCCAAGAGGTCCTTTGACGAGTGAAGGGAAAATGAGATGTCAATCTTTCTTGGCCGAATCCTCCTCAAGCGTCAAGCGTCAAGCGTCGCCACACTCACACAATAATCTCGAGAGGAATATGGGCGAGAGGAAAATAAGTTGAAGTGGCGAAAATAGAGAATCCTCTATTCGGACGAGAGCACCCACCAAGTGGAGATCATGGTTACTAAAAATAGTAACCACTCCTCACCCCAACGTTCACGCCAAGTGAACTTGTCGCCAACTCCTCTCCCCTTGAACCATGCGCTCATCAAGTGAGCCGGTTCACTTTGGTTCGGTTTAAGAACCAATCAAGCCAATGATCTAGTCTAGATCTTAAATAAACCCTAAGGTTCCCGATCTAACCGTCGATCTCCTCGATGCCCCTGATCTGACCGATCTGGCATCTATTCTCTCGATCGAAGCTTACCGATCTTAAGCCCTAATCAATCAAACATGATCAGACCAGATCTCACTTACAATCAGAGACTAATTCCCTTTAAACTGAACCCAAACAATTCAGTCCACACGATCTGACTTAAGTAAGCCATATCATCAAATTGTGCGACCCTAAGGGTTTCCTTTAAATGTCGGTAACGATAATTCTCATTATCACGATCAGTGAGGGGTATCTAGCAACACATCACTATCTCCCGATATAAAGAAATGAGTCTTCCAAGACTACACCCAAAAACAGCACAAGTGTGAATCAAATCACAAAGCATACATATTTCCTTTGCCACTGGATGTTCTTATTGGACAAGCCTGTCAAGCTCGTAACTCCAATATGATGAGCATGATTAGAACAGATGAACACTGTCACCTGGGTATGGCCATACACTTTCTCAATCATCTCATCCAGGGGGCCCCTTTAGAACATCACACTCCTTAAACAAGGAGACGGCAATCCTATGTCTATCACTAGTGCTCTAACCTGACTCAAGCTCACCATCCAAGATAGTCTATAATCATTATGTTTCAAATGATATTGAACTACCTCAAAACAATGACAATCATCATTTAGAAAACACAAGTGATCTCAAGTCAGAGGAAATGTGCCACTTGTCTTAATCAAGGAATATTCACATTGTGACAAACAATTGAACATCCTAGTAGGGTCTGTCCAGTACATCCAATGTACCCATGAGTCTACATCTTATTCCATGCTCGAAGCATCCTATAAGATTAGAACACATATTAGTCTCAATCATATCAAGGCTGTCTCATGTTCACCAAGATATATCGACTAAGGACATAATAGCATGTCAGCCGAGCTGAACAGCTTTGAGACATTATTCAGAAGAACATATATTGCAGCAGACAATGTAGCTAACTGAATAACAACCATGCCTTTATAAACATAACAGTTTATTACATGATACAAATACATTCCCATAGGCCTCAAACATTAGCCTTAAGGGCATACCCCAACAATCTCCCACTTGCACTTAATCTAATGGTTGAGAAATCTCAAACCCATATTATTACAGTGCTTCTCATGCTTCTGCTGCGCCAGAGGCTTGGTAAGCGGGTCTGCCAGATTGTCATCTGTATGAACCTTGCAGATTTTGATCTCGCCACGATCTATGATCTCCCTGATCAAGTGAAACCGTCTCAGTATGTGCTTGGACTTCTGGTGCGACCGTGGTTCCTTTGCTTGTGCGATTGCTCCAGTGTTATCACAGAAGATAACCAAAGGATCGACACTCGAAGGAACAACACCAAGTTCTCTCACGAACTTACGAATCCAGACTGCCTCCTTGGATGCTTCCGAGGCTGCAACATACTCGGCTTCTGTTGTGGAATCAGCAACAGTTGACTGTTTGAAACTCTTCCACACCACTGCACCTCCATTCAAGCTAAAAACATAGCCTGATTGCGATCGGAAATCATCCTGGTCCGACTGGAACGAAGCGTCAGTATATCCTTCAATACTGAGTTCTTCCTGACCACCATATATCAAGAACATATCTTTGGTCCTCCGCAGATATTTTAAAATGTTCTTGACTGCAATCCAGTGCGCCATACCTGGATTACTTTGGAAACGACTGGTTACGCTTAACCCGTAAGCGACGTCTGGGCGAGTACACAACATCGCATACATAATGGAACCAATAGCCGAAGCATAAGGCGTATTGTCCATTTCATCTTTCTCAGTCTGTGTTTGTGGACACTGACTCTTCGAAAGACTCAGACCATGTCTGACTGGAAGATATCCACGTTTAGAATTCTCTAAATGAAATCTCTCCAGGACCTTATCGATGTAAGTACTCTGGCACAGCCCGAGAAGCCTCTTAGATCTATCCCTGTAGATCTTCACACCTAACACATAGGCTGCTTCTCCTAGATCTTTCATCTGGAAACACTTCCTCAGCCATGCTTTAACAGCATGCATTTCAGGAATGTCATTTCCAATGATCAAGATGTCATCGACGTAGAGGACTAGGAAAGTAATCACGCTCCCACTAAACCTCTTATATACACACGGGTCATCCTCGTTCTTGATGAAACCAAATTCAGTGACTGATTCATCAAAACGAATATTCCAGCTTCTCGATGCTTGTTTAAGTCCATAAATAGACTTCTTTAACTTGCATATCTTATGACGATCTGCTGGATTAGTGAAACCCTCAGGTTGTGTCATATACACATCCTCATCCAGATTTCCATTAAGGAAAGCTGTTTTCACATCCATCTGCCAAATCTCATAATCATAATATGCAGCTATCGCGAAAAGAATCCGAATAGACTTAAACATGGCTACAGGTGAGAAAGTTTCATCATAATCTATCCCGTAGATTTGTTTGAAACCTTTCGCAACTAGCCTGCCTTTATAGGTAACCACGTTACCATCCATGTCAATCTTCTTCTTGAAGATCCATTTACAGCCTATAGGGATAACTCCCGAAGGCGGATCAACCAAATCCCAGACTTGGTTATCTGACATGGAGTCCATCTCGGCGCGCATAGCCTCAAGCCATCTCGCTGACTCCGGTCCACTGACCGCATCCGCATAAGTAAGGGGTTCATCATTGTCAATGATGTAGACTCCGTCATAGCGCTCAGGCTGTCGACGGATCCTACCCGATCTTCGCGGTTCCCGTGATATTTGAGCCTCAGGTTGTTCAATAACCTGTTCTACCGGCTCAGGCTCATCCAACTGTGCTTGATCACTTTGTCCTTCCTCTGGATTCTCATCCAGTTTTATTTCTCTCCCACTGGCCTCTTGCAGAAGAAACTCCTTCTCAAGAAATATGGCCGTCCGAGCAACAAAAACCTTGTTCTCCTTGGGATCGTAGAAATAATAACCCTTAGTTTCCTTAGGGTAACCGACAAAGATACATTTGTCAGATCTGCTCTCTAGTTTCCCAGAGGCGAGCTTTTTGACATAAGCCTCGCAGCCCCAGATCCT
This sequence comes from Costus lasius, assembly GCA_027563935.2. Classification (NCBI taxonomy): domain Eukaryota; kingdom Viridiplantae; phylum Streptophyta; class Magnoliopsida; order Zingiberales; family Costaceae; genus Costus; species Costus lasius. The sequence goes on from CM050446.2 coordinate 89,890,693, forward strand.
GATAAATGTCAAGCTTGGCTGTTTCCCATACCATAACTCATATGGAGTTTTAGAAACTGCTTTGGATGGCACTCGGTTTAGTACCTTTGCAGCTGTTTCCAGCGCAAAACCCCAAAAGGAGTATAGAAGAGTAGCCTGACTCATCATAGAACGAACCATATCAAGTAGCGTTCTATTTCTCCTCTCGGACACACCATTCCATTGCGGTGTTCCTGGCGGAGTGAGCTGTGAGATAATCCCACACTCCTTTAGATAGTCAGTAAACGTATGACTTAGGTATTCACCACCTCGATCTGACCGAAGTGCCTTGATATTTCGGCCTAGCTGATTTTGTACTTCATTCTTGAACTCTTTGAACTTGTCAAAAGATTCACTTTTATGTCTCATCAGATAGACATACCCGTATCTACTGAAATCATCAGTAAAGGTAATGAAGTACTGATAGCCACCTCTGGCATGTTTACTAAATGGCCCACACACATCACTGTGTATAAGGTCAAGTAAACCTGAAGCCCTTTGACCTTTGTGAGGAAAAGGTGACTTCGTCATTTTACCCATCAAACAAGCTTTGCATGTATCAATCTCCTTATAGGAGAATGATCCCAGCAGTCCATGATCATGCAACCGCTTAATGCGTTTCTCGTTTATATGGCCTAAACGACTATGCCACAGCAAGGTGCTGTCATCAGCATACTTGGCTTTCTTAATATCAACATTTTGTATAGAACTTTCTGAAAGTACCCCTTAACATGTAAGGGGGGTCCCCTTCTAGGGGGAGCGAAAACCCTAAAGTGGCGCAAATTATAACATGCAGCGGACGGAAGGGCTTCAAAGAATCATTGCGCATGCATTATGTGATCAACCTTAAAACATAATAGAAGAAGATGCAATTCATACCATAGCCATTAGAGGATGGCGCCTTGGAAGGAAAGATCAATCGAGAACTTCTCCTAAGTTTCGCACACAAGATGAGGAAGCCGCCTACTCTCTTGGTGCAACTTGTGCTAGCAAGGCTCCAAGAAGTGCTTGTCGTATGAAGGGATGAAGATCTCCTTGCTTGGCGAAAACCTCTCCCCAATGTCGACCACCACTTCTCCACAAGCGAATGTCTCAAGGACAACCCCGAGCGGCGACAATAGGGCGAGAGGGAAGCGTGAAGAGAGTCCACACGGAACGTGGTCACGTAAGTGACATGTTTTCTAATAATAGAAAACCATACTTCCACTTGCGATCATGGGTTTACCCAATCGCAAATCTCTCTTAAAGTGAACCATACGCTCAACCAATGAGCTGGTTCAATTTGGTTTGGTTCAAGACCAAATAACCCAAGCAATTAGTCCAGATCACATTAAACCCTAAGGTGCTTGATCTGACCGTTGATCTTTTGATGCTCCTGATCTCAATGATCTAGCATCCAATCTCCCGATCGAAGCTTACCGATCCCTAGCCCTAATCAATCAAACATGATCAGACCAGATCTCACTCACAATCAGAGCTTAAATCCCTTTAAACTGAACCCGAACAATTCAGTCCACACGATCTGACTTAAGTAAGCCATATCATCAAATTGTGCGACCCTGAGGGTTTCCTTTAAATGTCGGTAACGATAACTCTCATTATCACGATCAGTGAGGGGTATCTAGCAACACATCACTGTCTCCCGATATAAAGGAAAGAGTCTTCCAAGACTACACCCAAAAACAGCACAAGTGTGAATCGACTTCACAAAGCATACATATTTCCTTTGCCACTGGATGTTCTTATTGGACAAGCCTGTCAAGCTCGTAACTCCAATATGATGAGCATGATTAGATCAGATGAACACTGTCACCTGGGTATGGCCATACACTCTCTCAATCATCTCATCCAGGGGGCCCCTTTAGAACATCACACTCCTTAAACAAGGAGACGGCAATCCTGTGTCTATCACTAGTGCCCTAACCTGACTCAAGCTCACCATCCAAGATAGTCTATAATCATTATGTTTCAAATGATATTGAACTAACTCAAAATAATGACAATCATCATTTAGGAAACACAAGTGATCTCAAGTCAGAGGAAATGTGCCACTTGTCTTATACAAGGAATATTCACGTTGTGACAAACAACTGAACATCCTAGTAGGGTCTGTCCAGTACATCCCATGCACCCATGAGTCTACATCTTGTTCCATGCTCGAAGCATCCTATAAGATTAGAACACATATTAGTCTTAACCATATCGAGGCTGTCTCATGTTCACCAAGATACATCGACTAAGGACAAAATAGCTTGTCAGCCCAGCTGAACAGCTTTGAGACATTATTCAGAAGAACATATATTGCAGCAGACAATGTAGCTAACTGAATAACAACCATGCCTTTATAAACATAACAGTTTATTACATGATACAGATACATTCCCATAGGCCTCAAACATTAGCCTTAAGGGCATACCCCAACAATCTCCCACTTGCACTTAATCTAATGGTTGAGAAATCTCAAACCCATATTATTACAGTGCTTCTCATGCTTCTGCTGCGCCAGAGGCTTGGTAAGCGGGTCAGCCAGATTGTCATCTGTATGAACCTTGCATACTTTGATCTCGCCACGATCTATGATCTCCCTGATCAAATGAAACCGTCTCTGTATGTGCTTGGACTTCTGGTGCGACCGTGGTTCCTTTGCTTGTGCGATTGCTCCAGTGTTATCACAGAAGATAACCAAAGGATCTGCACTCGAAGGAACGACACCAAGTTCTCTCACGAACTTACGAATCCACACTGCCTCCTTGGATGCTTCCGAGGCTGCAACATACTCGGCTTCTGTTGTGGAATCAGCAACAGTTGACTGTTTGAAACTTTTCCACACCACTGCACCTCCATTCAAGCTAAAGACATAGCCTGATTGCGATCGGAAATCATCCTGGTCACTCTGGAACGAAGCATCAGTATATCCCTCTATACTGAGTTCTTCCTGACCACCATATATCAAGAACATATCTTTGGTCCTCCGCAGATATTTTAAAATGTTCTTGACTGCAATCCAGTGCGCCATACCTGGATTACTCTGGTAACGACTGGTCACGCTTAACCCGTAAGCGACGTCTGGGCGAGTACACAACATCGCATACATTATAGAACCAATAGCCGAAGCATAAGGCGTATTGTTCATTTCATCTTTCTCAGTCTGTGTTTGTGGACACTGACTCTTCGAAAGATTCAGACCATGTCTGACTGGAAGATATCCTCGTTTAGAATTCTCTAAATGAAATCTCTCCAGGACCTTATCGATGTAAGTACTCTGGCACAGCCCGAGAAGCCTCTTAGATCTATCCCTGTAGATCTTCACACCTAACACATAGGCTGCTTCTCCTAGATCTTTCATCTGGAAACATTTCCTCAGCCATGCCTTAACAGCATGCATTTCAGGAATATCATTTCCAATGATCAAGATGTCATCGACGTAGAGGACTAGAAAAGTAATCACGCTCCCACTAAACCTCTTATATACACACGGGTCATCCTCGTTCTTGATGAAACCAAATTCCGTAACTGATTCATCAAAACGAATATTCCAGCTTCTGGATGCTTGTTTAAGTCCATAAATAGACTTCTTTAACTTGCATATCTTATGACGATCTGCTGGATTAGTGAAACCTTCTGGTTGTGTCATATACACATCCTCATCCAGATTTCCATTAAGGAAAGCTGTTTTCACATCCATCTGCCAAATCTCATAATCATAATATGCAGCTATCGCGAAAAGAATCCGAATAGACTTAAACATGGCTACAGGTGAGAAAGTTTCATCATAATCTATCCCGTAGATTTGTTTGAAACCTTTCGCAACTAGCCTGCCTTTATAGGTAACCACGTTACCATCCATGTCAATCTTCTTCTTGAAGATCCATTTACAGCCTATAGGGATAACTCCCGGAGGCGGATCAACCAAATCCCAGACCTGGTTATCTGACATGGAGTCCATCTCGGCGCGCATAGCTTCAAGCCATCTCGCTGACTCCGGTCCACTGACCGCATCCGCATAAGTGAGGGGTTCATCATTACCAATGATATAGACTCCGTCATAGCGCTCAGGCTGTCGACGAATCCTTCCCGATCTTCGCGGTTCCCGTGATATCTGAGCCTCAGGTTGTTCAATAACCTGTTCTACCGGCTCAGGCTCATCCAACTCTGCTTGAGCACTTTGTCCTTCCTCTGGAATCTCATCCAGCTTTATTTCTCTCCCACTGGCCTCTTGCAGAAGAAACTCCTTCTCAAGAAATATGGCCGTCCGAGCAACAAAAACCTTGTTCTCTTTGGGATCGTAGAAATAATAACCCTTAGTTTCCTTAGGGTAACCGACAAAGATACATTTGTCAGATCTGCTCTCTAGTTTCCCAGAGGCGAGCTTCTTGACATAAGCCTCGCAGCCCCAGATCCTGATAAATGTCAAGCTTGGCTGTTTCCCATACCATAACTCATATGGCGTCTTTGAAACTGCCTTGGATGGCACTCGGTTTAGTACTTTTGCAGCTGTTTCCAGCCCAAAACCCCAAAAGGAGTAGGGAAGAGTAGCCTGACTCATCATAGAACGAACCATATCAAGTAACGTTCTATTTCTCCTCTCGGACACACCATTCCATTGCGGTGTTCCTGGCGGAGTGAGCTGTGAGATAATCCCACACTCTTTTAGATAGTCAGTAAATGCATGACTTAGGTATTCACCACCTCGATCTGAGCGAAGTGCCTTGATATTGCGGCCTAGCTGATTTTGAACTTCATTCTTGAATTCTTTGAACTTGTCAAAAGATTCACTCTTATGTCTCATCAGATAGACATACCCATATCTACTGAAATCATCAGTAAAGGTAATGAAGTACTGATAGCCACCTCTGGCATGTTTACTAAAAGGCCCACACACATCACTGTGTATAAGGTCAAGTAAACCTGAAGCCCTTTGACCTTTGTGAGGAAAAGGTGACTTCGTCATTTTACCCATTAAACAAGCTTTGCATGTATCAAGCTCCTTGTAGGAGAATGATCCCAGCAGTCCATGATCATGCAACCGCTTAATGCGTTTCTCGTTTATATGGCCTAAACGACTATGCCATAGCAAGGTGCTGTCATCAGCATACTTGGCTTTCTTAATATCAACATTATGTATAGAACTTTCCATGTCTAACATGAATAACCCATTGCTTATTGAACCAGTTGCATAAACAATATTATCATAAGATAAAATACACTTTGAAATATTGCATTCAAAGGAAAATCCCTTCCTGACAAGAGCAGGAATGGAGATAATATTTTTAGTTATACTGGGAACAAAGTAACAACTGTTTAGTTCCAATACAAGTCCAGATGGTAAAGAAATAAAGTAGTCTCCTACAGCAACAGCAGCAACCCGTGCCCCGTTTCCAACTCGTAGGTCCACCTCATGCTGTCCCACCTGCCTTCTTCTCTTGAGTTCCTGCACATTTGAACAAATGTGAACTCCACATGCAGTGTCCAACACCCATGATACAGAAGAAGAAAACATGACCTCAGTCACGAATATACCTGAGCCAGAAGCAAAGCTTCCCCTCTTATCTCCTTGGAGCGCTTTACAGTCCTTTTTCCAGTGACCCAGCTGGCCACAGTGGAAACACCTGTATTCCTTAGACCGCTTCACCTTCTGCTTCAGAGCCTTGCTGTAGCTTTTGACCGGGGCCTTGCCCTTCTTCCCCTTCTTCTTGTTCCTGGAAGGAACCATTAAGACAGAGGTCGAAGGCTTACCCTTCAGAGTCTCCTCAGTGGTCAAGAGCATATTCAGCAGCTCTGCCGGAGTACAATCGATTTTGTTCATATTAAAATTAATAATGAACGCGTCGAATGATGGCGGGAGAGACTGCAGAATAATGTCTACAGCAAGCTCCTGGTTAATGGTATGCCCCAGTTTCTCTAGAGCCTCCTTGTGCCCAATCATCTTGAGCACGTGAGCTCCTACTGGGCTCCCTTCAGCCAGTTTGCTCTGAAAGAAGAGCTTTGTCAAATTGTAGCGTTCTGTCCTCGCCTGTGCAGCATACAGCATCTTGAGGTTTGTAATCATGTCTCTAGCAGACATATCCTCATGCTGACGCTGCAGCGGTGGCGTCATAGACGCTAGCATCAGGCAAGCGACATCAATGCTATCATTGACGTGCTTTTCATAGGCTTCCCGAACCGCCCTTGCGGCGTTCGGAGCGGGCTGCGGCGGTATCGCCGTCTCGAGGACATACAGTTTCCTCTCTGCCTTAAGAACAATCTTAAGGTGTCCAAACCAGTCAGAGAAGTTTGGCCCAGCAAACTTCTCCCTTTCCAGTAGGGATCGCACATTGAAGTTCATGGTGTTCGTTGCTGCAGGTATCTACAACAATGCAAGAACAGCAAGGTCAGTATCAATGTATAAGAATCAATCAGGACTTAAGAAAGATTCTTTTTCTCACTATTTTATCAGGCGTGAAAAATCCAGCAAAACAGCCCGAAAGAGTAGAACTCTTTTAGTGAGATGGGATCCAGATTTCATACTTGGTCTCCGCGTCCCGCTCAGGCGAGATAAGATGCACAGAGAGTACAAGCATTAGTTTCTGGTAGGCAGTCCCTGCCGATCGCCAACCCGTGCGATTCCCCTTCATCTGGGCAGTCCAGCAGACTGTGCCAACTGAGTTGGTACAACACAATCTCTGACCCCACAGATGGCTGCCTCCATGTGCTACCATATGCGCCACATATGTAGCCTACACGGTCAAGCTGACCCGACCTACTCCCTGGACCACCATGTGCTATGCTGAGCAACGAGAGGGGATAAATCCCCAATCTGTAACACACAGGTGTAATCCCGCACCGTCTGAAGATAGATGGACGTGCCCACTGAGTGGGTACAACACGGCTCCAACGATAATCAGAACAGTGAGGTTTCGCGTCAGAAGGCTTACGAGCTTGATATTTAAGCGTTGGATTTTAACGGTCTTTTATCTTCTTGCCTATCATGCAATTCCTATGGTGATAGCAGAAGATAAATTTACTCATGCAATTCTAATATAAAGCTATAAAAGAAAGCATGTGTCTTATGTGGTAAAAGCCCATAGCCCTAGTGAGACCTTAACCTAACTTAAGTCTGCACTTGCTTTTCATGGGTCTTTAACTGCTTATCTGGCCCAACCCAGGGCCCAAGCGCCAATTAGCAGCTCTGGTGCGCCCACCAGGAAATGCGCCAGGTCCTAGGGTCGAACCCTAGACCTCCCACCTGGTCCAGCCACTGCTGCAAGCGCCTCTGCCAAGTGTGCTCTGTGCTCTTGTCTAATTAAATTACAAATTTAACTATCTAGACAAGAGTGACACGCAGGTCACTTTCACATTATAAATTAATTAAATTGTGATTCGCAGATCACATAAATAAAATTAATTTACAACAATTAATCCAGGCACGCAGGCCCCAGCACAGCACACATTAAAAACAGGCAGCCCACATAAGACTAAATAAACAAGCAGATTCAATAACCATCATGTGATCCAGTCAGGAAAAATAAATTTTGAAAAAAAACCCCATGGGATCAATTTTAATTTTCCTTATTTGCCTTACAACCTTACAACGGTCCATTACTAGGGATCCACTCATCCACCCTAGTCAGATCCTCTGCCCTTACATGCACCGAGTCGTAACTGACTCGAGTCGACCAAAAGGTCAACTATGCATGCGACAGGGCTGAACGACCACACTGAGATCTGGCAAGCGGGCGTGACCCCGGGCCTAACTCAGGTGCGTTCATTGGTCGTCTCAATCAGACATCGCTACACACCTGTCTGCAGTCGACCTATAGCCACCATAGGCTTGCGCCAAGGTGCTATCTGGTCGACCCATTCAGGCTGTCAGATGAACTGATCAGACTGGTCGGATCTAACCTAGGGGTTGACTTCAACCCTAGTAACCCGTCTAAGGGTTTACTGTAGGCGGCTTAGATCTAAGGTGAAAACGCGCAAGTAATATTTTTGAAGAAAAACATACATTAAGCGCCAACATTTCAACACATATGCGCAATTAAAACATAACTTTGGTTTCGGCATGAAACAAGTTAATATGAAAAATTACGCATGATAGATCTAAGCATGCATCTTCATTCAAGGATCACCGAAACAAAGCAATCAAATAAGCATGCGATTAACTTGCTCTGATACCAATTGGAAAGTACCCCTTAACATGTAAGGGGGGTCCCCTTCTAGGGGGAGCGAAAACCCTAAAGTGGCGCAAATTATAACATGCAGCGGACGGAAGGGCTTCAAAGAATCATTGCGCATGCATTATGTGATCAACCTTAAAACATAATAGAAGAAGATGCAATTCATACCATAGCCATTAGAGGATGGCGCCTTGGAAGGAAAGATCAATCGAGAACTTCTCCTAAGTTTCGCACACAAGATGAGGAAGCCGCCTACTCTCTTGGTGCAACTTGTGCTAGCAAGGCTCCAAGAAGTGCTTGTCGTATGAAGGGATGAAGATCTCCTTGCTTGGCGAAAACCTCTCCCCAATGTCGACCACCACTTCTCCACAAGCGAATGTCTCAAGGACAACCCCGAGCGGCGACAATAGGGCGAGAGGGAAGCGTGAAGAGAGTCCACACGGAACGTGGTCACGTAAGTGACATGTTTTCTAATAATAGAAAACCATACTTCCACTTGCGATCATGGGTTTACCCAATCGCAAATCTCTCTTAAAGTGAACCATACGCTCAACCAATGAGCTGGTTCAATTTGGTTTGGTTCAAGACCAAATAACCCAAGCAATTAGTCCAGATCACATTAAACCCTAAGGTGCTTGATCTGACCGTTGATCTTTTGATGCTCCTGATCTCAATGATCTAGCATCCAATCTCCCGATCGAAGCTTACCGATCCCTAGCCCTAATCAATCAAACATGATCAGACCAGATCTCACTCACAATCAGAGCTTAAATCCCTTTAAACTGAACCCGAACAATTCAGTCCACACGATCTGACTTAAGTAAGCCATATCATCAAATTGTGCGACCCTGAGGGTTTCCTTTAAATGTCGGTAACGATAACTCTCATTATCACGATCAGTGAGGGGTATCTAGCAACACATCACTGTCTCCCGATATAAAGGAAAGAGTCTTCCAAGACTACACCCAAAAACAGCACAAGTGTGAATCGACTTCACAAAGCATACATATTTCCTTTGCCACTGGATGTTCTTATTGGACAAGCCTGTCAAGCTCGTAACTCCAATATGATGAGCATGATTAGATCAGATGAACACTGTCACCTGGGTATGGCCATACACTCTCTCAATCATCTCATCCAGGGGGCCCCTTTAGAACATCACACTCCTTAAACAAGGAGACGGCAATCCTGTGTCTATCACTAGTGCCCTAACCTGACTCAAGCTCACCATCCAAGATAGTCTATAATCATTATGTTTCAAATGATATTGAACTAACTCAAAATAATGACAATCATCATTTAGGAAACACAAGTGATCTCAAGTCAGAGGAAATGTGCCACTTGTCTTATACAAGGAATATTCACGTTGTGACAAACAACTGAACATCCTAGTAGGGTCTGTCCAGTACATCCCATGCACCCATGAGTCTACATCTTGTTCCATGCTCGAAGCATCCTATAAGATTAGAACACATATTAGTCTTAACCATATCGAGGCTGTCTCATGTTCACCAAGATACATCGACTAAGGACAAAATAGCTTGTCAGCCCAGCTGAACAGCTTTGAGACATTATTCAGAAGAACATATATTGCAGCAGACAATGTAGCTAACTGAATAACAACCATGCCTTTATAAACATAACAGTTTATTACATGATACAGATACATTCCCATAGGCCTCAAACATTAGCCTTAAGGGCATACCCCAACACTTTCCATGTCCAACATGAATAACCCATTGTTAATTGAACCAGTTGCATAAACAATATTATCATAAGACAAAATACACTTTGAAATATTGCATTCAAAGGAAAACCCCTTCCTGACAAGAGCAGGAATGGAGATAATATTTTTAGTTATACTGGGAACAAAATAACAATTGTCTAGTTCCAATACAATGCCAGATGGTAAAGGAATGAAGTAGTCTCCTACAGCAACAGCAGCAACCCGTGCCCCGTTTCCAACTCGTAGGTCCACCTCATGCTGTCCCACCTGCCTTCTTCTCTTGAGTTCCTGTACATTTGAACAAATGTGAACTCCACATGCAGTGTCCAACACCCATGATATAGAAGAAGAAAACATGACCTCAGTCACGAATATACCTGAGCCAGAAGCGATGCTTCCCCTCTTATCTCCTTGGAGCACTTTACAGTCCTTTTTCCAGTGACCCAGCTGGCCACAGTGGAAACACCTGTATTCCTTGGACCGCTTCACCTTCTGCTTCAGAGCCTTGCTGTAATTCTTGACCGGGGCCTTGCCCTTCTTCCCCTTCTTCTTGTTCCTTGAAGGAACCATCAAGACAGAGGTCGAAGGCTTACCCTTCAGAGTCTCCTCAGTGGTCAAGAGCATATTCAGCAGCTCTGCCGGAGTACAATCGATTTTGTTCATATTAAAATTAATAATGAACGCGTCGAATGATGGCGGGAGAGACTGCAGAATAATGTCCACAGCAAGCTCCTGGTTGATGGTGTGCCCCAGTTTCTCCAGAGCCTCCTTGTGCCCAATCATCTTGAGCACGTGAGCTCCCACTGGGCTCCCCTCAGCCAGTTTGCTCTGAAAGAAGAGCTTAGTCAAATTATAGCGTTCAGTCCTCGCCTGTGCAGCATACAACATCTTGAGGTTTGCTATAATCTGTATAGCTGACATATCCTCATGCTGACGCTGCAGCGGTGGCGTCATAGACGCTAGCATCAGGCAAGCGACATCAATGCTATCATTGACGTGCTTTTCATAGGCTTCCCGAACCGCCCTTGCGGCGTTCGGAGCGGGCTGCGGCGGTATCGCCGTCTCGAGGACATACAGTTTCCTCTCTGCCTTAAGAATGATCTTAAGGTGTCCAAACCAGTCAGAGAAGTTCGGCCCAGCAAACTTCTCCCTTTCCAGTAGGGATCGCACATTGAAGTTCATGGTGTTCGTTGCTGCAGGTATCTACAACAATGCAAGAACAGCAAGGTCAGTATCAATGTATAAGAATCGATCAGGACTTAAGAAAGATTCTTTTTCTCACTATTTTATCAGGCGTGAAAAATCCAGCAAAACAGCCCGAAAGAGTAGAACTCTTTTAGTGAGATGGGATCCAGATTTCATACTTGGTCTCCGCGTCCCGCTCAGGCGAGATAAGATGCACAGAGAGTACAAGCACTAGTTTCTGGTAGGCAGTCCCTGCCGATCGCCAACCCGTGCGATTCCCCTTCATCTGGGCAATCCAGCAGACTGTGCCAACTGAGTTGGTACAACACAATCTCTGACCCCACAGATGGCTGCCTCCATGTGCTACCATATGCGCCACATATGTAGCCTACACGGTCAAGCTGACCCGACCTACTCCCTGGACCACCACGTGCTATGCTGAGCAACGAGAAGGGATAAATCCCTACTCTGTAACACGCAGGTGTAATCCCGCACCGTCTGAAGATAGATGGACGTGCCCACTGAGTGGGTACAACACGGCTCCAACGATAATCAGAACAGTGAGGTTTCGCGTCAGAAGGCTTACGAGCTTGATATTTTAGCGTTGGATTTTAACGGTCTTTTATCTTCTTCACTATCATGCAATTCCTATGGTGATAGCAGAAGATAAACTTAAACATGCAATTCTAATATTATACAATAAAAGAAAGCATGTATCTTATGTGGTAAAAGCCCATAGCCCTAGAAGACCTTAACCTAACTTAAGTCTTCATTTGCTCTTCATGGGTCTTTTGCTGCTCATCTGGCCCAAACCTGGGCCCAAGCGCCATCTGCAGCACAGGTGCGCCCACCAGGAATATGCGCCAGGTCCTAGGGTCGAACCCTAGACCTCCCACCTGGTCCAGCCACTTGCTGCATGCGCCTCTGCCAAGTGTGCACTGTGCTCTTGTCAAATTAAATTACAAATTTAACTATCTAGACAAGAGTGACACGCAGGTCACTTACATTTTATAAATTAAAACAATGTGATGCGCAGATCACAATAATTAATTTACAATTTTTAAATCCAGGCACGCAGGCCCCAGCACAGCACAGATTTAACATGGGCAGCCCACATAAGACTAAATAGACAAACACATGCATCCAATCAGCAATCAAGTGATCCATCATAAAAATTAAAATTTTCGAAAACCCCTTGGGATCAATTTTAATTTTTCCTTATTTGCCCTACAACCTTACAACGATCCATTACTAGGGATCCACTCATCCAACCTAGTCAGATCCACTGCCCTTGCATGCACCAAGTCCTAACTGACTTGAGTCGACCATAAGGTCAACCATGCATGCGTCAGGGCTGAACGACCACACTGAGGTCTGGCAAGCGGGCGTGACCCCGGGCCTAACTCAGGTGCGTTCATTAATCGTCTCAATCAGACTTCGCTACACACCTGTCTGCAGTCGACCTATAGCCACCATAGGCTTGCGCCAAGGTGCTATCTGGTCGACCCATTCAGGCTGTCAGATAGTCTGATCAGACTGTTGGATCTAAACTAGGGGTGACTTCAACCCTAATAACCCGTTTAAGGGTTTATAGTAGAGCCTTAGATCTAGAGTGAGTCGCGCATGTTAATTAGGGTTTTTAAGAAAAACACTAAGCATGCGCCAAGAACAACATGCGCCAATGATAACATACTTCAAGTTTCGCATGTACAAATACTTAAAGAAAAAAAAAACGCATGTTAACTAGATCTAAGCTTGTACACGCAAACATGGATCACATAAGCTTAAGCAATCATACAAAGATGCATAGAAAACTGCTCTGATACCAGTTGTTGGAACCCCTTTCTAGAGGGGGGCGAAACCCAGCATGGCGCATATTCAGTTTTCAAGCAGCGGATAGGGTCTCTAAGAATCGCATGCACCTTATATAATCAACTTAAAGAAAACCCAAATGCATAAGAGGTGATTCGATCCATACCATTGCCATTTCTAGATGGCGGCTTGGAAGCAAAGATCAAACGAGATCTTCTCCTTGTCGTCACACACAAGATGATGTCGCTATCTCTCTTGGTGCTCCTTGTGCTAGCAAGGTTCCAAGAGGTCCTTTGACGAGTGAAGGGAAAATGAGATGTCAATCTTTCTTGGCCGAATCCTCCTCAAGCGTCAAGCGTCAAGCGTCGCCACACTCACACAATAATCTCGAGAGGAATATGGGCGAGAGGAAAATAAGTTGAAGTGGCGAAAATAGAGAATCCTCTATTCGGACGAGAGCACCCACCAAGTGGAGATCATGGTTACTAAAAATAGTAACCACTCCTCACCCCAACGTTCACGCCAAGTGAACTTGTCGCCAACTCCTCTCCCCTTGAACCATGCGCTCATCAAGTGAGCCGGTTCACTTTGGTTCGGTTTAAGAACCAATCAAGCCAATGATCTAGTCTAGATCTTAAATAAACCCTAAGGTTCCCGATCTAACCGTTGATCTCCTCGATGCCCCTGATCTGACCGATCTGGCATCTATTCTCTCGATCGAAGCTTACCGATCTTAAGCCCTAATCAATCAAACATGATCAGACCAGATCTCACTTACAATCAGAGACTAATTCCCTTTAAACTGAACCCAAACAATTCAGTCCACACGATCTGACTTAAGTAAGCCATATCATCAAATTGTGCGACCCTAAGGGTTTCCTTTAAATGTCGGTAACGATAATTCTCATTATCACGATCAGTGAGGGGTATCTAGCAACACATCACTATCTCCCGATATAAAGAAATGAGTCTTCCAAGACTACACCCAAAAACAGCACAAGTGTGAATCAAATCACAAAGCATACATATTTCCTTTGCCACTGGATGTTCTTATTGGACAAGCCTGTCAAGCTCGTAACTCCAATATGATGAGCATGATTAGAACAGATGAACACTGTCACCTGGGTATGGCCATACACTTTCTCAATCATCTCATCCAGGGGGCCCCTTTAGAACATCACACTCCTTAAACAAGGAGACGGCAATCCTATGTCTATCACTAGTGCTCTAACCTGACTCAAGCTCACCATCCAAGATAGTCTATAATCATTATGTTTCAAATGATATTGAACTACCTCAAAACAATGACAATCATCATTTAGAAAACACAAGTGATCTCAAGTCAGAGGAAATGTGCCACTTGTCTTAATCAAGGAATATTCACATTGTGACAAACAATTGAACATCCTAGTAGGGTCTGTCCAGTACATCCAATGTACCCATGAGTCTACATCTTATTCCATGCTCGAAGCATCCTATAAGATTAGAACACATATTAGTCTCAATCATATCAAGGCTGTCTCATGTTCACCAAGATATATCGACTAAGGACATAATAGCATGTCAGCCGAGCTGAACAGCTTTGAGACATTATTCAGAAGAACATATATTGCAGCAGACAATGTAGCTAACTGAATAACAACCATGCCTTTATAAACATAACAGTTTATTACATGATACAAATACATTCCCATAGGCCTCAAACATTAGCCTTAAGGGCATACCCCAACACCACCTGCCTTCTTCTCTTGAGTTCCTGTACATTTGAACAAATGTGAACTCCACATGCAGTGTCCAACACCCATGAAATAGAAGAAGAAGATATCATGACCTCAGTCACAAATATACCTGAGCCAGAAGCGATGCTTCCCTTCTTGTCTCCTTGGAGCGCTTTACAGTCCTTTTTCCAGTGACCCAGCTGGCCACAGTGGAAACATCTGTTGTCCTTCGACCGCTTCACCTTTTGTTTCAGAGCCTTGCTGTAGTTCTTGACAGGGGCTTTGCCCTTCTTCCCCTTCTTCTTGTTCCTGGAAGGGAACATCAAGACAGAGGTTGAAGGCTTTCCCTTCAGAGTTTCCTCTGTAGTCAAGAGCATATTCAGCAACTCTGCCGGAGTACAGTCGATCTTGTTCATATTAAAATTAATAATGAACGCATCGAAGGAGGCCGGGAGAGACTGCAGAATAATGTCTACAGCAAGCTCCTGATTGATGGTATGCCCCAGTTTCTCTAGAGCCTCCTTGTGCCCAATCATCTTGAGCACATGAGCTCCCACTGGACTCCCTTCAGTCAGTTTGCTCTGAAAGAAAAGCTTGGTCAGATTATAGCGTTCAGTTCTCGCCTGTGCAGCATACAGCATCTTGAGGTTTGCTATAATTTCTATAGCTGACATATCCTCATGCTGACGCTGCAGCGGTGGCGTCATAGACGCTAGCATCAGGCAAGCAACATCAATGCTATAATTGACATGCTTTTCATAGGCATCGCGAACCGCCCTTGCGGCGTTCGCAGCGGGTTGAGGCGGTATAGCCGTCTCGAGGACATACAGTTTCCTCTCAGCCTTAAGAACAATCTTGGTGTCCGTACCAGTCTGAGAAGTTTGGCCCAGCAAACTTCTCCCTTTCCAGTAGGGATCGCACATTGAAGCTCATGGTGTTCGTTGCTGCAGGAATCTACAACAATGCAAGAACAGCAAGGTCAGTATCAATGTTTAGAATCAATCCAGGACTTAAGAAAGATTCTTTTCTCACTATTTTATCTGACTGAAAAATCCATTAAAACAGTCCGAAAGAGTAACACTCTTTTAGTGAGATGGGATCCAGATTTCATACTTGGTCTCCGCGTCCCGCTCAGGCGAGATAAGATGCACAGAGAGTACAAGCACTAATTTCTGGTAGGCAGTCCCTGCCAATCACCAACCCGTGCGATTCCCCTTCATCTGGGCAATCCAGCCGACTGTGCCAACTGAGTTGGTACAACACAGTCTTTGATCCCACAGATGGCTGCCTCCATGTGCTACCATATGCGCCACATATGTAGCCTACATGGTCAAGCTGACCTGACCTACTCCCTGGACCACCACGTGCTATGCTGAGCAACGAGAAGCGATAAATCCCTTCTCTGTAACACGCAGGTGAAATCGCACACCGTCTGAAGATAGATGGACGTGCCCACTGAGTGGGTACAACACGGCTCCAACGATAGTCAGAACAGTGAGGTTTCGCGTCAGAAGGCTATCGAGCTTGATATTTTAGCATTGGATTTTAACGGTCTTTTATCTTCTTAACTATCATGCAAACCCTATGGTGATAGCAGAAGATAAATAAATCATGCAATTCTAATTATAAACGATAAGTAGAAAGCATGCTGATCTTATGTGGTAAAAGCCCATTAACCCTAAGTAAGACCTTAAGTTAACTTAAGTCTTCACTTTAGCTCTTCTTGGGTCTTTTGCCTCTCATCTGGCCCAGACCAGGGCCTAAGCGCCTTCTGCAGCTCAGGTGCACCCACCAGGTAGATGCGCCTGTCATAGGGTCGAACCCTAGACCTCCCACCTGGTCAAGCCTCTGCTGCACGCGCCTCTGCCAACTGTGCTATGTGTTCATGTCTGATTAAACTTACAATTTAATCTATCTAGACATGATTGACTCGCAGGTCAATTACACATTATAAATTAAATAAAAGTGATGCGCAGATCACAATATAAATTAATTTACAATTTTAATCCAGGCTCGCAGGCCCCAGCACAGCAGACATTAAAAGGGCAACCCACATAAGATGAAATAAACATATATCATGGCATCCAATCAACATGTGATCCTTTAACAAGAAAATAAAATTTTTGAAAACCCATTGGCATCAATTTTAATTTTCTTATGTGCCCTACAACCTTACAACGGTCCATTGATGGGGATCCACTCATCCATCTAGTCAGATCCACTGCCCTTGCATGCACCAAGTCCTAACTGACTTGAGTTGACCTAATGATCAACCATGCATGCGCAAAGGGCTGAACAACCCTCATGAGTTTCGGCAAGCGGGTGTGACCCCGGGCCTAACTCATGTGTGTTCACTAGTCGTCTCAACCAGACCTCGCTACACGCCCTTGATGCAGTCGACCTATAGCCACCTCGTGCTTGCGCACAAGTGCTATCTGGTCAACCCATCTAGGCTGTCAGATGGTCTGATCAGACTATTTGGATCTAGACTCGACTGTGACTTCAACCCTATCAACCCGTCTAAGGGTTTGTAGTAGGCGCTTATAGATCTAGATGGAGCGCGCAAGATGGTACAAGTTTTTAGGTAAAAACAACTTACAACATGCGCAACAACAAAGTAAGAAGCTTTCATCTTCATTAACATGCGCAACTAGATACATGGTAACATGCGCAAACAAGATGAAACTTCAATATAGATCTATAACATGTAATAGCATACTCGGATCACAAACAAGCAACATGAAGCAATCATATGAACATATATAGAACCGCTGCGCTCTGATACCAATTGAAGAGTCCCCTTCAAGGGGGAGCGCAAGGGGGTGAAACCCTATCGGTAAGCGCATATAGAGCTTTTGAGCGGAAGCAAGGGTTTCCAAGATCGATTTATATGACATATGATCAACTTTCAATACCTTGTAATGTAGATAGATCTAGAAGAAATATCATACCATTGCCATCGCTTGGATGGTGTCTTGGAAGAAGAGATCGAAAGGGGTCTCCTCCACAAGATGCGCACACAAGATGAGAAGTAGCTTTCTTCTTGTCGCTCCTTGTGCTAGCAAGGATCTTCAAGTGACCCTTGTCGCGTGAAGGAGATTGAGAGAGAAGACTTCTTGCTGGCCGAATCCACACCTTCACGTGAAGAACACCCAAAGCGAAAGAGGAAGAGGCTAGAGAGGCGTTCAAAGCATGGGAGCGTTTTCCTCTAGCAAAACGCCTTCAAGATTTGGCAAGTTTTAACTTCACTTAAAACCCCTCTTTAACCATCGAAAACTCCTCTTGCCTTTGAACCATACGTTCACATAAGTGAACCGGTTCAAAGCAATTCGGTTTAGATGCATTTGGTTCAAAGACCAAATCAAACCAGCCCAAGCCATTTGGTCTAGATCTCATTGAACCAATGGTTCAAGATCTAACCGTTGATCTCTTGATACTCTTGATCTCACCGATCTAGCATCAATACTCTCGATCGAAGCTTACCGATCTCAAGCCTTAATCAATCAAACATGATCAGACCAGATCTCACTTACAATCAGAGTTTAAACTCCTTTAAACTGAACCCAAACAATTCAGTCCACACGATCTGACTTAAGTAAGCCATATCATCAAATTGTGCGACCCTGAGGGTTCCTTTAAATGTCGGTAACGATAACTTGCGTTATCACGATCAGTGAGGGGTATCTAGCAACACATCACTGTCTCCCGATATAAAGGAAATAGTCTTCCAAGACTACACCCAAACCACAGCACAAGTGTGAATCCACTTCACTAGGCATACATGATTCCTTTGCCACTGGATGTTCTTATTGGATAAGCATGTCAAGCCTGTAACTCCAATATGATGAGCATGATTAGATCAGATGAACATAGTCACCTGGGTATGGCCATACACTTTCTCAATCATCTCATTTAGGGGGGCCCCTTTAGAACATCACACTCCTTAAACAAGGAGACGGCAATCCTATATCTATCACTAGTGTCCTAACCTGACTCATGATCATTATCCAAGATAGTCTATAACCATTATGTTTCAAATGATATTGAACTACCTCAAAACAATGACAATCATGATTTAGAAACACAAGTGATCTCAAGTCAGAGGACATGTGCCACTTGATGCAAACAAGGATTATTCACATTGTGACAAGCAATTGAATATCCTAGTAGGGTCTGTCCAGTACATCCAATGTACCCATGAGTCTACATCTTATTCCATGCTCGAAGCATCCTATAAGATTAGAACACATATTAGTCTCAATCATATCAAGGCTGTCTCATGTTCACCAAGATATCTCGACTAAGGACATTACAGCCTGTCAGCCTAGCTGAACAGCATTGAGACATTATTCAGAAGCACACTTATTGCAGCAGACAATGTAACATACTGAATAACAACCATTGCCTTTATAAACATAAGAGTTTATATATGATACTGAAAGAATCCCAAGGCCTCAAACATTAGCCTTAAGGGCATACCCCAACATACACCTGCGTGTTACAGAGAAGGGATTTATCGCTTCTCGTTGCTCAGCATAGCACGTGGTGGTCCAGGGAGTAGGTCGGGTTAGCTTGACCATGTAGGCTACATGTGTGGCGCATATAGTAGCTATATGGAGGCAGCCATCTGTGGGATCAGAGACTGTGTTGTACCAACTCAGTTGGCACAGTCTGCTGGATTGCCCAGATGAAGGGGAATCGCACGGGTTGGCGATTGGCAGGGATTGCCTACCAGAGATTAGTGCTTGTACTCTCTGTGCATCTTATCTCGCCTGAGCGGGACGCGGAGACCAAGTATGAAATCTGGATCCCATCTCACTAAAAGAGTTTCACTCTTTCGGACTGTTTTACTGGATTTTTCAGTCAGATAAAATAGTGAGAAAAGAATCATTCTTAAGTCCTGAATTGATTCTAACATTGATACTGACCTTGCTGTTCTTGCATTGTTGTAGATTACTGCAGCAACGAACACCACAGCCTTCAATGTGCGATCCCTACTGGAAAGGGAGAAGTTTGCTGGGCCAAACTTCTCAGACTGGTAAAGACACCTTAAGATTGTTCTTAAGGCTGAGAGGAAACTGTATGTCCTCGAGACGGCTATACCACCTCAACCCGCTGCGAACGCCGCAAGGGCGGTTCGGGATGCTTATGAGAAGCATGTCAATGATAGCATTGATGTCGCTTGCTTGATGCTAGCGTCTATGACGCCACAGCTGCAACGTCAGCATGAGGATCTATCTGCTATAGAAATTATAGCAAACCTCAAGATGCTGTATGCTGCACAAGCGAGGACTAAACGCTATAATTTGACTAAACTTTTCTTTCAGAGCAAACTGACTGAAGGGAGTCCAGTGGGAGCTCACGTACTCAAGTTGATTGGGTACAAGGAGGCTCTAGAGAAGCTGGGACATACCATCAATCAGGAGCTTGTTGTAGATATCATCCTTCAGTCTCTCCCGGCCTCTTTCGATCCATTCATTATTAATTTTAATATGAACAAGATCGACTGTACGCCAGCAGAGTTACTGAATATGCTCTTGACAACTGAGCAGACTCAGTCACGTGAGAAGGGAACGCCTTCATCCTCTGTCCTCATGGTTCCTTCAAGGAACAAGAAGAAGGGGAAGAAGGGCAAAGCCCCCATCAAGAGCTACAACAAGGCTCTAAAGCAAAAGATAAAGCGGTCAAAGGAATACAGATGTTTCCATTGTGGCCAGTTAGGTCACTGGAAAAAGGACTGTAAAGCGCTCCAAGGAGACAAGAAGGGAAGTAAGCCTTTCGCTTCTGGCTCAGGTATTTTCGTGACTGAAGTCATGGTTTCTTCTTCTATTTCATGGGTGTTGGACACTGCATGTGGAGTTCACATTTGTTCAAATGTACAGGAACTCAAGAGAAGAAGACAGGTGGGATAGCATGAGGTGGACCTACGAGTAGGAAACGGGGCACGGGTTGCTGCTGTTGCTGTAGGAGTTTATCACATCTCTTTACCATCTGGTCTTGTATTGGAACTGGACAATTGTTATTTTGTACCAAGCATAACTAAAAATATTATCTCTATTCCTGCTCTTGTTAGGAAAGGGTTTTCCTTTGAATGCAAGATTTCAAAGTGTTATATTTCCTTTGATAATATTGTTTATGCTACTGGGTCAATTAACAATGGGTTATTCATGTTGGACATGGAATGTTCAATACAACAGATTGATATTAAGAAAGCCAAGTATGCTGATGATAGCACCTTGCTATGGCATAGTCGTTTAGGCCATATTAACAAGAAGCGCATTAAGCGGTTGCATGACTATGGACTGCTGGGATCATTCTCCTATGAGGAGCTTGATACATGCAAAGCTTGTTTAATGGGTAAAATGACGAAGTCTCCTTTTTCCAACAAAGGTCAAAGGGCTTTAGGTTTACTTGACCTCATTCACAGTGATGTGTGTGGGCCATTTAGTAAACATGCCAGAGGTGGCTATTCATACTTCATTACCTTTACTGATGATTTCAGTAGGTATGGTTATGTCTATCTTATGAGACATAAGAGTGAATCTTTTGACAAGTTCAAAGAGTTCAAAAATGAAGTACAAAATCAGCTAGGCCGAAATATCAAGGCACTTTGCTCAGATCGAGGTGGAGAATACTTGAGTCATGAGTTTACTGACTATCTTAAGGAGTGTGGGATTATCTCACAGCTCACTCCGCCAGGAATGCCGCAATGGAATGGTGTGTCCGAGAGGAGGAATAGAACCTTACTGGATATGGTTCATTCTATGATGAGTCAGGCTACTCTACCTTACTCCTTTTGGGGATTTGCACTGGAAACAGCTGCAAAGGTACTAAACCGAGTGCCATCCAAGGCCGTTTCAAAGACTCTATATGAGTTATGGTATGGGAAACAGCCGAGCTTGACATTTATTAAGATCTGGGGTTGCGAGGCTTATGTTAAAAAGCTCACCTCTGGGAAACTAGAGAGCAGATCTGAGAAATGTATCTTTGTCGGTTACCCTAAGGAAACTAAGGGTTATTATTTCTACGATCCTAAAGAGAACAAAGTATTTGTTGCTCGGACGGCTATTTTTGTTGAGAAGGAATTTCTTCTACAAGAAGCCAGTGGGAGAGAAATAAAGCTGGATGAGAATCCAGAAGAAGGACAAAGTAGTCAAGCACAGTTGGATGAGCCTGAGCCAGTAGATCAGGTTACTGAACAACCTGAGGCTCAGATATCACGGGAATCGCGAAGATCAGGAAGGATCCGTCGACAGCCTGAGCGCTATGACGGAGTCTACATCATTAATGATGAACCCCTCACTTATGCGGATGCGGTCAGTGGACCGGACTCAGCGAGATGGCTTGAAGCTATGCGCGCCGAGATGGACTCCATGTCAGATAACCAAGTTTGGGATTTGGTTGATCCGCCTCCGGGAGCAATCCCTATAGGCTGTAAATGGATCTTCAAGAAGAAGATTGACATGGATGGTAACGTGGTTACCTATAAAGGCAGGCTAGTTGCGAAAGGTTTCAAACAAATCTACGGGATAGATAATGATGAAACTTTCTCTCCTGTAGCTATGTTCAAGTCTATTCGGATTATTCTCGCAATAGCGGCATATTATGATTATGAGATCTGGCAGATGGATGTGAAGACCGCTTTCCTTAATGGAAAATTAGAAGAGGATGTGTATATGACACAACCTGAAGGTTTCACTAATCCATCGGATCGTCATAAAATATGCAAATTAAAGAAGTCCATTTATGGACTTAAACAAGCATCAAGAAGCTGGAATATTCGTTTTGATGAATCAATCTATGAATTTGGTTTCATCAAGAATGAAGATGACCCGTGTGTATATAAGAGGTTTAGTGGGAGCGTGATTATTTTCCTAGTCCTCTACGTCGATGATATCTTAATCATTGGAAATGATATTCCTGAACTACATGCGGTCAAAGCATGGTTAAGAAAATGTTTCCAGATGAAAGATTTAGGAGAAGCAGCCTATGTATTAGGTGTGAAGATCTACAGAGATAGATCTAAGAGGCTTCTCGGGCTGTGCCAGAGTACTTACATCGATAAAGTCCTGGAGAGATTCCATTTAGAGAATTCTAAAAGAGGATATCTTCCAGTCAGACATGGTCTGAGTCTTTCAAAGAGTCAGTGTCCACAAACACAGACTGAGAAAGATGAAATGGACAATACGCCTTATGCTTCGGCTATTGGGTCCATTATGTATGCGATGTTGTGTACTCGCCCAGACGTCGCTTACGGGTTAAGCGTGACCAGTCGATTCCAAAGTAATCCAGGGAAGGCACACTGGATTGCGGTCAAGAACATTTTGAAATATCTTCGGAGGACCAAAGATATGTTCTTGATATATGGAGGTCAGGAAGAACTCAGTATTGAAGGATATACTGACGCTTCGTTCCAATCTGACCAGGATGATTTCCGATCGCAATCAGGCTATGTTTTTAGCTTGAATGGAGGAGCAGTGGTGTGGAAAGGTTTCAAACAGTCAATTGTTGCTGATTCCACAACAGAAGCCGAGTATGTTGCAGCCTTAGAAGCATCTAAGGAGGCAGTTTGGATTCGTAAGTTCGTTCAGGAACTTGGTGTTGTTCCTTCGAGTGCAGATCCTTTGGTTATCTTTGTTGGGGTATGCCCTTAAGGCTAATGTTTGAGGCCTTGGGATTGTATCAGTATCATGTAATAAACTCTTATGTTTATAAAGGCATGGTTGTTATTCAGTTTGTTACATTATCTGCTGCAATAAGTGTACTTCTGAATAATGTCTCAAAGCTGTTCAGCTGGGCTGACATGCTGTAAAGTCCTTAGTCGAGATATCTTGGTGAACATGAGACAGCCTTGATATGATTGAGACTAATATGTGTTCTAATCTTATAGGATGCTTCGAGCATGGAATAAGATGTAGACTCATGGGTACATTGGATGTACTGGACAGACCCTACTAGGATATTCAATTGCTTGTCACAATGTGAATAATCCTTGATTGCGACAAGTGGCACATGTCCTCTGACTTGAGATCACTTGTGTTTCTAAATGATGATTGTCATTGTTTTGAGATAGTTCAATATCATTTGAAACATAATGGTTAACTATCTTGGATGGTGAACTTGAGTCAGGTTAGTGCACTAGTGATAGATAAAGGATTGCCGTCTCCTTAATTGGAGTGTGATGTTCTAAAGGGGCCCCCCCTCTGTATGAGATGATTGAGAAAGTGTATGGCCATACCCAGGTGACTATGTTCATCTGATCTAATCATGCTCATCATATTGGAGCTACAAGCTTGACACGCTTGTCCAATAAGAACATCTAGTGGCAAAGGAAATATGCATGCCTTGTGAGTTGGATTCACACTTGTGCTGTGGTTTGGGTGTAGTCTTGGAAGACTCTTTCCTTTATATCGGGAGACAGTGATGTGTTGCTAGATACCCCTCACTGATCGTGATAACGTAAGTTATCGTTACCGACATTTAAAGGAAACCCTTAGGGTCGCACAATTTGATGATATGGCTTACTTAAGTCAGATCGTGTGGACTGAATTATTTGGGTTCAGTTTAAAGGGATTTAATCTCTGATTGTGAGTGAGATCTGGTCTAATCATGTTTGATTGATTAGGGCTTGAGATCGGTAAGCTTCGATCGAGAGAATGGATGCTAGATCAGTGAGATCAGGAGCATCAAGAGATCAACGGTCAGATCAAGAGCCTTAGGGTTTAATGTGATCTGGACTAATTGCTTGGGTTAATTGGTCTATGAACCAGACCTAGTTGAACCGGCTCATGATATGAGCGCTTGGTTCAAAGAGGGGAGAGGAAAATGCGATTGGTTCATGAGCGCATGAACACATGATCGCATGAAAGAGTAAGGTTGGCTATTTTTAGCAACCACGCCTCCATGTTTTGGGCAGAGCGCATCTCTTGTCGCCTCACTCCTATTCCCGTCGCCTCCTCTCGTGGAAGTTTCTCTTCACGCTTTGGAGAGTCGAGGACTGAGCAAGCAAGACGTTCTTCTTCCCTTCAACACGAACAAAGACACCAAGGAACTTTGCTAGCACAAGGTGTACCGAAGGGAGTAAGCGCATAGATCTTCTTGTGTGCGAACCGTTTGGAGGAAAGCGCGCCATCCAACAAATGGCATTGGTATGGTTCTATCTCTTATATACAATCTATTTAAGTTGATTATATTACATGCATTGAAAAGATCCCAAGAAACCCCCTTTCCGCTGCTTGAAATATAACATGCGCCTATCTAGGGTTTCGCCCCCTTGTCTAAGGGAACCTTCAACTGGTATCAGAGCCAGGTTGTTTGCATGTTTCTATGATTGCTTAAGACTTTGTGATCCATATATGCGAAAGTATGAGTATGCTTAGATCTATAACATGCGCATATTAGATGTTTCATGCGAAAAATATTTCATGTTACATTTTTATGTTGGCGCTTGTTTCATTGTGTTTTCAAAACAAAACTTGCGCGACTCTCATTAGATCTAAGAGGCGCCTGCTTTAAACCCTTAGACGGGTTATTAGGGTTGAAGTCATCCCCTAGGTTAGATCCAAACACTCTGATCAGACTATCTGACAGCCTTGATGGGTCGACTAGATAGCATCTGTGCGCAAGCACGAGATGGCTATAGGTCGACTGCAGACAGGCGTGTAGCGATGTCTGATTGAGACGACTAGTGAACACACATGAGTTAGGCCCGGGGTCACACCCGCTTGCCAGAACTCATGAGGGTTGTTCAGCCCTGGCGCATGCATGGTTGACCATTAGGTCGACTCAAGTCAGTTACGACTTGGTGCATGCAAGGGCAATGGATCTGACTAGGTTTGATGAGTGGATCCCTTGTAATGGACCGTCGTAAGGCAGCAGGGCAAATAAGGAAATTAAAATTGATGCCAATGGGTTTTTCAAAAATTTATTTTCTTATTGGATCACATGCTGATTAGATGCCATATGTATGTTTATTTAATCTTATGTGGGCTGCCCGTTTAATGTGTGCTGTGCTGGGGCCTGCGTGCCTGGAAATTAAATGTAAATTATTTTATTGTGATCTACGCATCACATTTGCATTTAATTTATAAAATGTAATTGACCTGCGAGTCAATCTTGTCTAGATAGATTAATTTGTAAATTAATCAGACAAGAGCACAGAGCACACTTGGCAGAGGCGCATGCAGCAGTGGCTTGACCAGGTGGGAGGTCCAGGGTTCGACACTGGGACCAGGCGCACTTTCCCTGGTAGGCGCACCTGAGCTGCAGATGGCGCTTGGGCCCTGGTTTGGGCCAGATGAGCAGCGAAAGACCCATGAAGAAAAGCAAGTGAAGACTTAAGTTTAATTTAAGGTCTAACTTAGGCTTAATGGGCTTTTACCACATAAGATCAGCATGCTTTCTATTTATTGCTTTTATAATTAGAATTGCATGAGTTTATCTTCTGCTATCACCATAGGAATTGCATGATAGTCAAGAAGATAAAAGACCGTTAAAATCCAACGCTAAAATATCAAGCTCGTAAGCCTTCTGACGCGAAACCTCACTGTTCTGACTATCATTGGAGCCGTGTTGTACCCACTCAGTGGGCACGTCCATCTATCTTCAGACAGTGCCGGATTACACCTGCGTGTTACAGAGAAGGGATTTATCGCTTCTCGTTGCTCAGCATAGCACGTGGTGGTCCAGGGAGTAGGTCGGGTCAGCTTGACCATGTAGGCTACATATGTGGCGCATATGGTAGCACATGGAGGCAGCCATCTGTGGGATCAGAGACTGTGTTGTACCAACTCAGTTGGCACAGTCTGCTGGATTGCCCAGATGAAGGGGAATCGCACGGGTTGGCGATTGGCAGGGATTGCCTACCAGAGATTAGTGCTTGTACTCTCTGTGCATCTTATCTCGCCTGAGCGGGACGCGGAGACCAAGTATGAAATCTGGATCCCATCTCACTAAAAGAGTTCTACTCTTTCGGGCTGTTTTGCTGGATTTTTCAACCAGATAAAATAGTGAGAAAAAGAATCATTCTTAAGTCCTGATTGATTCTTAACATTGATACTGACCTTGCTGTTCTTGCATTGTTGTAGATTCCTGCAGCAACGAACACCATGAGCTTCAATGTGCGATCCCTACTGGAAAGGGAGAAGTTTGCTGGGCCGAACTTCTCAGACTGGTACGGACACCTTAAGATTGTTCTTAAGGCAGAGATGTAAGATCCAAGGATCTTAAGTCCTGGTAAGTATTATTTTTGATTTAAATAAAATCATTGACTGTGGATATTACGTTAAGCAGTATTGGATGTTAATTAACTGGCTTATTGGTTGTTAATTTATAATTAATTAAATAGACCTTATTGGTTGTTAATTTGTAATTAATTAAATAGACCTTATTGGATGTTAATTTAATCCTTATTGGATTTTCGTTTAAGTGAATGGTTAATTGTTAGTTAATGGTTAAATTAATTAGTTAACTATGGGTTATTGGGTTTACACTTAAATTAGATGGATTCGAATTAATTAGTTAGTGGATTAAGTCTTCTCACCTAATTGGATCATCACTTGGCGACATGGACTTGGATCCTCTACTTGGCGGTTAGGATGCTTGGCGACTTGAAGATCCAATCCGTTAATTCAAATATGGCGTGAAGAGGACTTTTGGTGGCTGATCGTTCATGCAACCCTAGAGCTTGACGCCACCTTGGAGGAAGAAGGCGATCTTGGTGTTCTTGGAGTTATTGAGGCGAATTCTCCATCTTCTTCCCCTTGGCGAATTTCCTTGAGGTGAAGAAACTTTCTTGGCGAGCTCTTGGAGATTCTTTGGGCGGCTTAAAGGCTTTAGACGAGTTTTGTGGGGGAAGTTTTCACCTTAGTGTTCACGGTTAAGAGGTGAGTGGGGTGTCTATTCGATTTCTATCTAATTGTTTGTGTTAGATGATGTGTTAGATGATACATTTGCTTGTTGGAAATTTTATCATGCTAAAACCGATACCTTCACCATGTTAAAAACCGAATTTATGATATTTTTATATGGAATTTGGGTGGCTTTAAATTAGTGATTTTTGAGCATGGAATTCTTGTTAACTAGGGTTTAGATTTTAAGTATATAATATGCTTGAAACCGTGGGCTACATGTGATGTTTTGTGAATTAGATTGTAAGAAGATGAATTTTAATCTTATGTTGATTTTATGGATGCCCTAATAGCCCTAATAAATGCTAATAATATTCATGTTTATTTATCTATGACCATGAATCTTTGTTTGAGAAACTTGGGTGATAACTTAGCAAGGTTAGACTGAACTAATCAGCATGAAACCTAAGGATTACACTACTATGTGAATTATGTGATTTTTTTGAATATTATGTGGTTATGTGATTTTTGAATATTATGTGATTATGTGATTTTTGAATATTATGTGGTTATGTGATTTTCGAATATTATGTGGTTATGTGAACTCAAATATTATGTGTTGTGGTCATGGAATGGATAGGACTAAGGCTAAGTGTAACTGTGTACTCAAGGGGATAGTCTATATGTGATATGTTAAGGGTTGGAGATTTCAGCCCTGCATTGTGATATGTGAGGGGGTTGTTGTTCAGCCTGCCTGATGTGATTATTGTGATATCGGCCCTGTGTTGTGATATGTGAAGGGGGTTGTTGTTCATCCTGCCTGATGTGATTATTGTGATAAAAATGACTATCCTAGAGTCTAGTTGACACTTAGGAGTCCACTTTTGTGAAATAAGATATAAGATGTGTCTGGTGTTGTCCAGTTAAGGAACCCTTTGGGAGAACGAGTGATATAAGACGCAAAGTGCCATGTCTTGGTCAGACAGGGGCCACCTCTTGATGTCGTCACTCTTAGACGCTTAGATTTTTGTGATTATGGGGTGGTGTAGATCAATGTATCACATCTTGACCAGGTGGTGATTACCTCTTGAGTCTACTCACTGTCCATCTATATGTTGCATGTGATTTGCAGGCTTCTCCCAGTGCTTAGGCCAAAGCCGGGTTGGACCATAATGGTCACTACTGAATATGCTGGACAACTAGGTTAATTAAGTGGTTGGTATGTTTAGTTGGTTTAGAGTATAGCTCTAGAACCTTGAGTAGACACTGGTGTGGTGTCTTAGCAGTGTACATCTGACTGTTTTATATGAGTTCTGTGCTTTAATTTTGTTATATGTTGACATGATATTCTGTTCAATGTTTTTAAAATAATCTGCATGTATTTTGAGTGTATGTTATGGATGGTCGTTTGAGACTATCCACTCACTGGGCTGTGTAGCTCACCCCTCATTATTTTCAGGTGTAGAGCAGGGGCGCATTTCCAGTTAGCATTTTATATGAACATCGTGATATGCCAGTTGAATGAATAAGACTTTTGTGCTTAATTACTGGGGTCGGTTGTGGTCGAATTATGTGAACTTGTGTTGCCAGTTGTGGCCGAATTATGTGAACTTGTGTTGCCGGTTGTGGCAGTTTGATATTCTGATTTTTGTGTCACCGCGGGCTTTGGCCTGGTTTCGGTGTGGTATCATTGAATGAATTTATAGAATCGATATTATGACTTTGTTTCGAATTTCGAGTTGACTTGTGTTTTTGCAATCGGTTTTGATATAAATGTAACTTGCATATGTCTAGTGCAAGTATTGCGTGGTGGCAGGTACATTTATGAAATTTGTGTTTCGAGATTCTATGTATGAATTTTTGAAAATTTCAGATCGTGTTTTCTTGAACTTGGTTTTACCTAGCATGTGCATCGATCTTGTATGATAACATCCGGTATCTTTCATGACTTGTGATCCTTGTTTGGGGTTAAGATAAACGGGATGTGACAGAATGGTATCAGAGGAGTTGGCTAGCTAAAACTTAGTTCGGGGGAAAACATGTTTGTGTATTGCTAGACACCTGATAGGTTTATGTTTGCATTCCTGACTTTGGTATGTGTGTGTAGGAATTTAAGATGTTGCGATCCAGAGGAAATGCTAGCAGTGAGGGTGAGCAGACCTCAGATCTCACGAGAACCATTGAGGCTCTGACAGGCATGGTATGGCAACAGGGTACCATGATAGAGAGGCAAGCTCAGATGCTGCAGCAGCAACAGACTCAGCATCAAGAAGCGCAACAGCAGCTCTTGCAGCAATTGACTCAGGAGAGATCCCAGACTACTACTCGAGGAGTGGGGACTGACTCTCAGGAGGACACTCACAGGCGCTATGCCTCACTTGTGAGTGAATTCCAGAAACTGGGTCCTAGCTCTTTTTATGGGGGCTCAGAATCAAGTACTGCAGAGAATTGGCAGTTGGTTTTGGACAAGATTTTTCAAGTCATGCGTTGCACAGATGAGGACAAGCTGTGTCTGACCACCTATATGATGCGTGGTGACGCAGATGAGTGGTGGAAGGGCGTGGTGAGGCTTGCTGAAGAAAGACATGAAACAGTAAATTGGACCTATTTCTTGTCTCAATTTAATGAGAAGTACTTCCCCGATAGCTTGGTGGAGGACCGAGAGGTGGAATTTATTCACCTGGAGCAGGGTGATATGACTGTGGACCAGTATGAGTTACGGTTCACTAAGTTGGGAAAGTATGCCCCTCACCTGATAAACACTGAAAAGAGGAGGGCTACCAAGTTTCTCAGAGGTCTCAGATGGGACATTCGGGAGCAGGTTGGTGCTCAGCACTTGGAGACTTACGTTGAGACTGTTGGACGAGCACGCACCATTGAGAGGTACATATCTGAGAGGAATTCTAGTGCTGCTATGACGGTGGTTCCTGTAGCTGAGGCGGCGGCTCCTCAGTATGGTAATGGCGGCAAGGATAAGAAGTACCCTAAACATAAGGACTACAAGAAGAGCAGGTATAAGCCTTACTCTTACAAGGCACCGCAGCAGTCCAGGGATGCCAGGGATGTAAAGAACAGTATCACAGAGGACCGGAATTGTAATTATTGTGGGCTCAAGGGACATCTAATGAAAGACTGCTATAAGAAGAATGGTGTTTGCTTCAGGTGTAAGAAACCTGGGCACATGGTCAAGGACTGCAAAGAACCTGAGATGCAGCAGAGAAACACAGATAAGCCTACAGTCCAGACCCGAGTTTATGCTGTGGCTGAGAAGGATACACGAGCTTCCCGATCCGTCGTGGAAGGTACCTTATTTGTATTCGATCAGTTAGCTCGCATATTATTTGACCCTGGTGCAAATTTATCTTTTGTATCTGTTAAATTTGCTGCATGTTTACCTGTATTGCCTAAGGTGATGGATTATGTTGTGTCTGTGAGTACTCCCTTAGGAAAATCATTATCTACAGACACTGTTTGTGCTGATTGTGTAGTGCATGTAGAGGGTTATGAGTTTCTTGTAGATCTAATCCTTTTAGACATGCAAGACTATGATGTCATCCTAGGTATGGATTGGTTATCCTCACATCATGCCACTGTGGATTGCTTTGAGAAAGTAATCACCTTGAATCTGCAAGATGGGAATCGGCTTTTTGTGAGAGGTCTAGTGTCAGACCAAAGACCGCATGTGATATCTTTCCTGCAGGCCAGGAAGTTACTTGCTAGTGGGTGTAAGGGTTATCTTGCGCATGTTAAGGTGCAGGATGATTCTACTCCTGATTTGACTCAGATGGCGGTGGTGCAAGAGTTTCCTGATGTGTTCTCTGAGGAATTTTCAGGCTTGCCACCTATTCGAGAGGTAGAGTTTGGCATTGAGTTGGTGCCAGGTACTGCACCTATCTCCAGAGCTCCTTACCGCATGGCTACCTCAGAGTTGGCCGAGCTTAAGAAGCAACTGGAGGAATTGCTGGAAAAAGGTTACATTCGGCCTAGTGCTTCCCCCTGGGGAGCGCCAGTGCTGTTTGTAAAGAAGAAAGATGGAACCCTGAGGATGTGTATAGACTACAGGCAACTGAACCAAGTGACTATCAAGAATAAGTATCCTCTCCCCAGAATTGATGATCTATTTGATCAATTACAGGGAGCGACAGTGTTCTCTAAGATTGACCTGAGATCAGGGTATTATCAGCTTAGGGTCAAGGATGAGGATATATTTAAGACTGCTTTCAGGACCAGGTATGGGCATTTTGAATTTCTAGTTATGCCTTTTGGACTGACGAATGCACCTGCTGTCTTCATGGATTTGATGAACAGGGTATTTCATGAATTACTTGATTCATGTGTGGTGGTTTTCATAGATGATATCTTGGTGTACTCTCGGACTACTTCGGATCATGTCAGTGACTTGCGCAGAGTACTGGAGATCCTGAGGAAGAACCGATTATATGCCAAGGCTAGTAAGTGTGAGTTTTGGCTAGAAAAGATCAGCTTCCTTGGGCATGTGATTTCTGGTCAGGGGGTGTCTGTGGATCCAGTTAAAGTGCAAGCCATCCTTAATTGGGGAAGACCGACTAGTGCTACTGAGATCAGAAGTTTCCTGGGTTTAGCAGGTTACTACCGGAGGTTTGTTGAGGGATTCTCCAAGCTGGCGGGTCCTTTAACTAAATTGACCAGAAAGGAGGCCAAGTTTAATTGGGATGACAAGTGTGAAGAGAGCTTTCAGGAACTGAAGAGGAGGTTGACTAGTACACCGATCCTCATTATTCCTAGTGATGGGGAAAGGTTTACTGTTTATATGGATGCTTCAGGCAAAGGGTTGGGTTGTGTCTTGATGCAGAAGGGTTCTGTGGTAGCCTATGCTTCGAGACAACTGAAGGAGTATGAGTTGAACTACCCTACTCATGACTTAGAGTTGGCGGCCGTAGTCTTTGCTCTGAAGATATGGCGTCACTATTTGTTGGGTCAAGAGTTTGATCTGTTCACTGATCACCAGAGTCTCAAGTACATCTTCACTCAGAAGGAGTTGAACATGAGACAAAGAAGATGGATGGAGTTGATCAAAGACTATGACTTCTCTATTCAGTATCAGGCTGGAAAGGCCAATGTAGTGGCTGATGCACTGAGCAGACATCCAGTTACTTCAGTAGCTGCTTTACGGGTCAGTGAGTGGCAGTTACTGCAGGAGTTCAGCGATCTTAGGATTAGTGTTTCTCCTAGAGTTCATTCGGGTTATGTGGCTTTCCTCAGAGTACAGTCTACTTTGTTGCAGAAAATCAGAGATCAGCAGTCAGTGGATCCGAAATTAGTTCAGATCAGGGATAGTTTGGTTGCGGGTACAGTTCAGGATTTTAGCTTGTCTGATGATGGTGTTCTTCGGTTTCGTGGAAGGGTGTGTGTCCCTGAGGAACCGAGCTTGAGGAAAGAAATATTGGAGGATAGCCATAACTCCAAATATTCTCTACATCCTGGTGTGACTAAGATGTATCAGGACCTCAAGAAAAGCTTTTGGTGGCCGGGTATGAAGAAAGAGGTAATTGATTTTGTCTCTAGGTGTTTAACCTGTCAGACGGTAAAGGCTGAACACCAGAAGCCTGGTGGTTTGTTGCAGCCCCTTCCTATTCCTGAGTGGAAGTGGGAATGCATCAGTATGGACTTTGTGTGTGGATTGCCCAGAACCAGATTGGGTCATGATGCTATTTGGGTGATTGTTGATAGACTCACTAAATCAGCCCACTTTCTTCCGATCAAGATGACTTATCCTTTAGAGAGACTGGCTAGATTGTATATTGATGAGATAGTCAGACTGCATGGAGTGCCTGTTGATATTGTGTCTGATAGGGACTCTCGATTTCTGTCCAGGTTTTGGAAGAGCTTACAGGAGGGTTTGGGTACTAAGTTGAGTTTTAGTACAGCATACCATCCTCAGTCTGATGGCCAGACGGAGCGTACTATACAGACTCTAGAAGACCTGTTGAGAGCTTATGTGGTTGATTGGAGTTCTGAGTGGAACCGGGATCTATCTTTGATAGAGTTCACTTATAATAATAGTTTCCACTCCAGTATTCAGATGGCTCCATATGAGGCTTTGTATGGAAGAAGGTGTAGGACTCCCTTGTGTTGGGAGGAGACTGGTGATAGATTGATTTTGAGATCTGATGCAGTACAGGAAACTACTGATAAGGTCAGAGAGATTCAGGATAAACTGAAGATTGCTCGGGACAGACAGAAGAGTTATGCTGATGACCGTCGTCGTCCCTTGGAGTTTATGGTAGGGGATCATGTTTTCTTAAAGGTGTCACCTACTAAGGGTGTTATGAGGTTTGGCAAAAAGGGCAAGTTGAGCCCTAGGTTTGTAGGCCCTTTTGACATTATTGAGAGAGTTGGTCCAGTGGCTTACAGGTTGGCTTTACCTCCTGCTATGGATCATGTGCATAATGTGTTCCATGTTTCTGCTTTGAGGAAATATCATCCGGATCCATCTCATGTATTGGAGTTGGAACCTCTTCAGATTCAGAGTGATTTGACCTTTGAGGAAAAACCTCTCCGGATTGTTGATAGAAAGGATAAGGTTCTGAGGAATAAGTCTATACCTTTGGTAAAGGTTATCTGGGGAAATCAGTCGGTTGACGAGGCGACTTGGGAGACTGAAGCTGATATGAGGAAGTTTTATGCTTATCTTTTTGATGATATGAATGCTGAGCTTTAGAGGACTAAAGCTTTATAAGGAGGGAGGGATGTAAGATCCAAGGATCTTAAGTCCTGGTAAGTATTATTTTTGATTTAAATAAAATCATTGACTGTGGATATTACGTTAAGCAGTATTGGATGTTAATTAACTGGCTTATTGGTTGTTAATTTATAATTAATTAAATAGACCTTATTGGTTGTTAATTTGTAATTAATTAAATAGACCTTATTGGATGTTAATTTAATCCTTATTGGATTTTCATTTAAGTGAATGGTTAATTGTTAGTTAATGGTTAAATTAATTAGTTAACTATGGGTTATTGGGTTTACACTTAAATTAGATGGATTCGAATTAATTAGTTAGTGGATTAAGTCTTCTCACCTAATTGGATCATCACTTGGCGACATGGACTTGGATCCTCTACTTGGCGGTTAGGATGCTTGGCGACTTGAAGATCCAATCCGTTAATTCAAATATGGCATGAAGAGGACTTTTGGCGGCTGATCGTTCATGCAACCCTAGAGCTTGACGCCACCTTGGAGGAAGAAGGCGATCTTGGTGTTCTTGGAGTTATTGAGGCGAATTCTCCATCTTCTTCCCCTTGGCGAATTTCCTTGAGGTGAAGAAACTTTCTTGGCGAGCTCTTGGAGATTCTTTGGGCGGCTTAAAGGCTTTAGACGAGTTTTGTGGGGGAAGTTTTCACCTTAGTGTTCACGGTTAAGAGGTGAGTGGGGTGTCTATTCGATTTCTATCTAATTGTTTGTGTTAGATGATGTGTTAGATGATACATTTGCTTGTTGGAAATTTTATCATGCTAAAACCGATACCTTCACCATGTTAAAAACCGAATTTATGATATTTTTATATGGAATTTGGGTGGCTTTAAATTAGTGATTTTTGAGCATGGAATTCTTGTTAACTAGGGTTTAGATTTTAAGTATATAATATGCTTGAAACCGTGGGCTACATGTGATGTTTTGTGAATTAGATTGTAAGAAGATGAATTTTAATCTTATGTTGATTTTATGGATGCCCTAATAGCCCTAATAAATGCTAATAATATTCATGTTTATTTATCTATGACCATGAATCTTTGTTTGAGAAACTTGGGTGATAACTTAGCAAGGTTAGACTGAACTAATCAGCATGAAACCTAAGGATTACACTACTATGTGAATTATGTGATTTTTTTGAATATTATGTGGTTATGTGATTTTTGAATATTATGTGATTATGTGATTTTTGAATATTATGTGGTTATGTGATTTTCGAATATTATGTGGTTATGTGAACTCAAATATTATGTGTTGTGGTCATGGAATGGATAGGACTAAGGCTAAGTGTAACTGTGTACTCAAGGGGATAGTCTATATGTGATATGTTAAGGGTTGGAGATTTCAGCCCTGTATTGTGATATGTGAGGGGGTTGTTGTTCAGCCTGCCTGATGTGATTATTGTGATATCGGCCCTGTGTTGTGATATGTGAAGGGGGTTGTTGTTCAGCCTGCCTGATGTGATTATTGTGATAAAAATGACTATCCTAGAGTCTAGTTGACACTTAGGAGTCCACTTTTGTGAAATAAGATATAAGATGTGTCTGGTGTTGTCCAGTTAAGGAACCCTTTGGGAGAACGAGTGATATAAGACGCAAAGTGCCATGTCTTGGTCAGACAGGGGCCACCTCTTGATGTCGTCACTCTTAGACGCTTAGATTTTTGTGATTATGGGGTGGTGTAGATCAATGTATCACATCTTGACCAGGTGGTGATTACCTCTTGAGTCTACTCACTGTCCATCTATATGTTGCATGTGATTTGCAGGCTTCTCCCAGTGCTTAGGCCAAAGCCGGGTTGGACCATAATGGTCACTACTGAATATGCTGGACAACTAGGTTAATTAAGTGGTTGGTATGTTTAGTTGGTTTAGAGTATAGCTCTAGAACCTTGAGTAGACACTGGTGTGGTGTCTTAGCAGTGTACATCTGACTGTTTTATATGAGTTCTGTGCTTTAATTTTGTTATATGTTGACATGATATTCTGTTCAATGTTTTTAAAATAATCTGCATGTATTTTGAGTGTATGTTATGGATGGTCGTTTGAGACTATCCACTCACTGGGCTGTGTAGCTCACCCCTCATTATTTTCAGGTGTAGAGCAGGGGCGCATTTCCAGTTAGCATTTTATATGAACATCGTGATATGCCAGTTGAATGAATAAGACTTTTGTGCTTAATTACTGGGGCCGGTTGTGGTCGAATTATGTGAACTTGTGTTGCCAGTTGTGGCCGAATTATGTGAACTTGTGTTGCCGGTTGTGGCAGTTTGATATTCTGATTTTTGTGTCACCGCGGGCTTTGGCCTGGTTTCGGTGTGGTATCATTGAATGAATTTATAGAATCGATATTATGACTTTGTTTCGAATTTCGAGTTGACTTGTGTTTTTGCAATCGGTTTTGATATAAATGTAACTTGCATATGTCTAGTGCAAGTATTGCGTGGTGGCAGGTACATTTATGAAATTTGTGTTTCGAGATTCTATGTATGAATTTTTGAAAATTTCAGATCGTGTTTTCTTGAACTTGGTTTTACCTAGCATGTGCATCGATCTTGTATGATAACATCCGGTATCTTTCATGACTTGTGATCCTTGTTTGGGGTTAAGATAAACGGGATGTGACAAGAGAGGAAACTGTATGTTCTCGAGACGGCAATACCGCCTCAACCCGCTCCGAACGCCGCAAGGGCGGTTCGGGATGCCTATGAAAAGCATGTCAATGATAGCATTGATGTCGCTTGCCTGATGCTAGCGTCTATGACGCCACCGCTGCAGCGTCAGCATGAGGATATGTCTGCTATACAAATTATAGCAAACCTCAAGATGCTGTATGCTGCGCAGGCGAGGACTGAGCGCTATAATTTGACTAAGCTGTTCTTTCAGAGCAAACTGGCTGAAGGGAGTCCAGTGGGAGCTCACGTGCTCAAGATGATTGGGCACAAGGAGGCTCTAGAGAAACTGGGGCATACCATCAATCAGGAGCTTGCTGTAGACATTATTCTGCAGTCTCTCCCGCCCTCTTTCGATGCGTTCATCATTAACTTTAATATGAACAAAATCGATTGTACTCCGGCAGAGCTGCTGAACATGCTCTTGACTACTGAGGAGACTCTGAAGGGAAAGCCTTCAACCTCTGTCTTGATGTTTCCTTCAAGGAACAAGAAGAAGGAGAAGAAGGGCAAGACCCCTGTCAAGAACTACAGTAAGGCTCTGAAGCAAAAGGTGAAGCGGTCGAAGGAATACAGATGTTTCCACTATGGCCAGTTGGGTCACTGGAAAAAGGACTGTAAAGCGCTCCAGGGAGACAAGAGGGGAAGCATCGCTTCTGGCTCTGGTATTTATGTGACGGAAGTCATGATATCTTCTTCTTCTATTTCATGGGTGTTGGACACTGCATGTGGAGTTCACATTTGTTCAAATGTACAGGAACTCAAGAGAAGAAGGCAGGTGGCACAGCATGAGGTGGACCTACGAGTTGGAAACGGGGCACGGGTTGCTGCTGTTGCTGTAGGAGACTATTTCATCTCTTTGCCATCTGGGCTTGTATTAGAACTGAACAATTGTTACTTTGTTCCCAGCATTACTAAAAATATTATCTCCATTCCTGCTCTTGTCAGGAAGGGATTTTCCTTTGAATGCAATATTTCAAAGTGTGTTCTTTCTTTAGATAATATTGTTTATGCTACTGGTTCAATTAACAATGGGTTATTCATGTTGGACATGGAATGTTCTATACAAAACATTGATAATAAGAAAGCCAAGTATGCTGATGACAGCACCTTGCTATGGCATAGTCGTTTAGGCCATATTAACAAGAAGCGCATTAAGCGGTTGCATGATCATGGACTGCTGGGATCACTCTCCTATGAGGAGATTGATACATGCAAGGCTTGTTTAATGGGTAAAATGACGAAGTCACCTTTTCCTAACAAAGGTCAAAGGGCTTCAGGTTTACTTGACCTTATACACAGTGATGTGTGTGGGCCATTTAGTAAACATGCCAGAGGTGGCTATCAGTACTTCATAACCTTTACTGATGATTTCAGTAGGTATGGGTATGTCTATCTTATGAGACACAAAAGTGAATCTTTTGACAAGTTCAAAGAGTTCAAGAATGAAGTACAGAATCAGCTTGGCCGAAATATCAAGGCACTTCGTTCTGATCGAGGTGGAGAATACTTGAGTCATGCGTTTACTGACTATCTGAAGGAGTGTGGGATTATCTCACAGCTCACTCCGCCAGGAACACCGCAATGGAATGGTGTGTCCGAGAGGAGAAATAGAACGTTACTTGATATGGTTCGTTCTATGATGAGTCAGGCTACTCTTCCATATTCCTTTTGGGGATTTGCACTGGAAACAGCTGCAAAGGTACTAAACCGAGTGCCATCCAAGGCAGTTTCTAAGACGCCATATGAGTTATGGTATGGGAAACAGCCGAGCTTAACATTTATCAGGATCTGGGGCTGCGAGGCTTATGTCAAAAAGCTCGCCTCTGGGAAACTAGAGAGCAGATCTGAGAAATGTATCTTTGTCGGTTACCCTAAGGAAACTAAGGGTTATTATTTCTACGATCCCAAAGAGAACAAGGTATTTGTTGCTCGGACGGCCATATTTCTTGAGAAGGAGTTTCTTCTGCAAGAGGCCAGTGGGAGAGAAATAAAGCTGGATGAGAATCCAGAGGAAGGACAAAGTGCTCAAGTACAATTGGATGAGCCTGAGCCGGTAGAACAGGTTACTGAACAACCTGAGGCTCAGATATCATGGGAACCGCGAAGATCGGGAAGGATCCGTCGACAGCCTGAGCGCTATGACGGAGTCTACATCATTGATAATGATGAACCCCTAACTTATGCGGATGCGGTCAGTGGACCGGACTCAGCGAGATGGCTTGAAGCTATGCGCGCCGAGATGGACTCCATGTCAGATAACCAAGTCTGGGATTTGGTTGATCCGCCTCCGGGAGTTATCCCTATAGGCTGTAAATGGATCTTCAAGAAGAAGATTGACATGGATGGTAACGTGGTTACCTATAAAGGCAGGCTAGTTGCGAAAGGTTTCAAACAAATCTACGGGATAGATTATGATGAAACTTTCTCACCTGTAGCTATGTTTAAGTCTATTAGGATTCTTTTCGCGATAGCAGCATATTATGATTATGAGATCTGGCAAATGGATGTGAAGACAGCTTTCCTTAATGGAAATCTGGATGAGGATGTGTATATGACACAACCAGAAGGTTTCACTAATCCATCAGATCGTCATAAAATATGCAAGTTAAAGAAGTCTATTTATGGACTTAAACAAGCATCAAGAAGCTGGAATATTCGTTTTGATGAATCAATCTCTGAATTTGGTTTCTTCAAGAACGAGGATGACCCGTGTGTATATAAGAGGTTTAGTGGGAGCGTGATTACTTTCCTAGTCCTCTACGTCGATGATATCTTGATCATTGGAAACGATATTCCTGAAATGCATGCGGTTAAAGCATGGTTAAGAAAATGTTTCCAGATGAAAGATTTAGGAGAAGCAGCCTAAGTATTAGGTGTGAAGATCTACAGGGATAGATCTAAGAGGCTTCTCGGGCTGTGCCAGAGTACTTACATCGATAAAGTCCTGGAAAGATTTCATTTAGAGAATTCTAAAAGAGGATATCTTCCAGTCAGACATGGTCTGAATCTTTCGAAGAGTCAGTGTCCACAAACACAGACTGAGAAAGATGAAATGGACAATACGCCTTATGCTTCGGCTATTGGTTCCATTATGTATGCGATGTTGTGTACTCGCCCAGACGTCGCTTACGGGTTAAGCATGACCAGTCGATTCCAAAGTAATCCAGGTATGGCGCACTGGATTGCAGTCAAGAATATTTTAAAATATATGCGGAGGACCAAAGATATGTTCTTGATATATGGTGGTCAGGAAGAACTCAGTATTGAAGGATATACTGACGCTTCGTTCCAGTCTGACCAGGATGATTTCCGATCGCAATCAGGCTATGTTTTTAGCTTGAATGGAGGAGCGGTGGTGTGGAAGAGTTTCAAACAGTCAACTGTTGCTGATTCCACAACAGAAGCCGAGTATGTTGCAGCCTCGGAAGCATCCAAGGAGGCAGTGTGGATTCGTAAGTTCGTGAGAGAACTTGGTGTTGTTCCTTCGAGTGCAGATCCTTTGGTTATCTTTTGTGATAACACTGGAGCAATCGCACAAGCAAAGGAACCACGGTCGCACCAGAAGTCCAAGCACATACAGAGACGGTTTCACTTGATCAGGGAGATCATAGATCATGGCGAGATCAAAGTCTGCAAGGTTCATACAGATGACAATCTGGCAGACCCGCTTACTAAGCCTCTGGCGCAGCAGAAGCATGAGAAGCACTGTAATAACATGGGTTTGAGATTTCTCAACCATTAGATTAAGTGCAAGTGGGAGATTGTTGGGGTATGCCCTTAAGGCTAATGTTTGAGGCCTTGGGATTGTATCAGTATCATGTAATAAACTCTTATGTTTATAAAGGCATGGTTGTTATTCAGTTAGTTACATTATCTGCTGCAATAAGTGTACTTCTGAATAATGTCTCAAAGCTGTTCAGCTGGGCTGACATGCTGTAAAGTCCTTAGTCGAGATATCTTGGTGAACATGAGACAGCCTTGATATGATTGAGACTAATATGTGTTCTAATCTTATAGGATTCTTCGAGCATGGAATAAGATGTAGACTCATGGGTACATTGGATGTACTGGACAGACCCTACTAGGATATTCAATTGCTTGTCACAATGTGAATAATCCTTGATTGCGACAAGTGGCACATGTCCTCTGACTTGAGATCACTTGTGTTTCTAAATGATGATTGTCATTGTTTTGAGATAGTTCAATATCATTTGAAACATAATGGTTATAGACTATCTTGGATGGTGAGCTTGAGTCAGGTTAGTGCACTAGTGATAGATAAAGGATTGCCGTCTCCTTAATTGGAGTGTGATGTTCTAAAGGGGCCCCCCCCTCTGTATGAGATGATTGAGAAAGTGTATGGCCATACCCAGGTGACTATGTTCATCTGATCTAATCATGCTCATCATATTGGAGCTACAAGCTTGACACGCTTGTCCAATAAGAACATCCAGTGGCAAAGGAAATATGCATGCCTTGTGAGTTGGATTCACACTTGTGCTGTGGTTTGGGTGTAGTCTTGGAAGACTCTTTCCTTTATATCGGGAGACAGTGATGTGTTGCTAGATACCCCTCACTGATCGTGATAACGTAAGTTATCGTTACTGACATTTAAAGGAAACCCTTAGGGTCGCACAATTTGATGATATGGCTTACTTAAGTCAGATCGTGTGGACTGAATTATTTGGGTTCAGTTTAAAGGGATTTAATCTCTGATTGTGAGTGAGATCTGGTCTAATCATGTTTGATTGATTAGGGCTTGAGATCGGTAAGCTTCGATCGAGAGAATGGATGCTAGATCAGTGAGATCAGGAGCATCAAGAGATCAACGGTCAGATCAAGAGCCTTAGGGTTTAATGTGATCTGGACTAATTGCTTGGGTTAATTGGTCTATGAACCAGACCTAGTTGAACCGGCTCATGATATGAGCGCTTGGTTCAAAGAGGGGAGAGGAAAATGCGATTGGTTCATGAGCGCATGAACACATGATCGCATGAAAGAGTAAGGTTGGCTATTTTTAGCAACCACGCCTCCATGTTTTGGGCAGAGCGCATCTCTTGTCGCCTCACTCCTATTCCCGTCGCCTCCTCTCATGGAAGTTTCTCTTCACGCTTTGGAGAGTCGAGGACTGAGCAAGCAAGACGTTCTTCTTCCCTTCTCACACGAACAAAGACACCAAGGAACTTTGCTAGCACAAGGTGTACCGAAGGGAGTAAGCGCATAGATCTTCTTGTGTGCGAACCGTTTGGAGGAAAGCGACTTCACTTTCTTCTTCCTAGACGCCATCCAACAAATGGCATTGGTATGGTTCTATCTCTTATATACAATCGATTTAAGTTGATTATATTACATGCATTGAAAAGATCCCAAGAAACCCCCTTTCCGCTGCTTGAAATATAACATGCGCCTATCTAGGGTTTCGCCCCCTTGTCTAAGGGAACCTTCAATCTTCTGTGATAACACTGGAGCAATAGCACAAGCAAAGGAACCACGGTCGCACATGAAGTCCAAGCACATACAGAGAAGGTTTCACTTGATCCGGGAGATCATTGATCGTGGCGAGATCAAAGTCTGCAAGGTTCATACATATGACAATCTGGCAGACCCGCTTACAAAGCCTCTGGCGCAGCAGAAGCATGAGAAGCACTGTAATAATATGGGTTTGAGATTTCTCAA
This sequence comes from Costus lasius, assembly GCA_027563935.2. Taxonomy (NCBI): domain Eukaryota; kingdom Viridiplantae; phylum Streptophyta; class Magnoliopsida; order Zingiberales; family Costaceae; genus Costus; species Costus lasius. Next base: position 89,933,240 of record CM050446.2, read on the forward strand.
TCATTAGATTAAGTGCAAGTGGGAGATTGTTAGGGTATGCCCTTAAGGCTAATGTTTGAGGCCTTGGGATTATTTCAGTATCATGTTGAACTCTATGTTTATAAAGGCAATGGTTGTTATTCAGGTTGTTACAGTATCTGCTGCAATATGTATACTTCTGAATAATGTCTCAATGCTGTTCAGCTTGGCTGACATGCAGTAAAGTCCTTAGTCGAGATATCTTGGTGAACATGAGACAGCCTTGATATGATTGAGACTAATATGTGTTCTAATCTTATAGGATGCTTCGAGCATGGAATAAGATATAGACTCATGGGTACATTGGATGTACTGGACAGACCCTACTAGGATATTCAATTGCTTGTCACAATGTGAATAATCCTTGTATGCAAACAAGTGGCATATTTCCTCTGACTTGAGATCACTTGTGTTTCAAAATGATGATTGGCATTGTTTTGAGGTAGTTCAATATCATTTGAAACATAATGGTTATAGACTATCTTGGATAATGAACATGAGTCATGTTAGGGCACTAGTAATAGATATAGGATTGCCGTCTCCTTGTTTGGAGTGTGATGTTCTAAAGGGGCCCCCTAGATGAGATGATTGAGAAAGTGTATGGCCATACCCAGATGACTATGTTTCATCTGATCTAATCATTCTCATCATATTGGAATTACAGGCTTGACACGCTTGTCCAATAAGAACATCCAGTGGCAAAGGAAACACATATGTCAAGTGACTTGGGTTCACACTTGTGCTGTGGTTTGGGTGTAGTCTTGGAAGACTCTTTCCTTTATATCGGGAGACAGTGATGTGTTGCTAGATACCCCTCACTGATCGTGATAACATGAGTTATCGTTACCGACATTTAAAGGAAACCCTTAGGGTCGCACAATTTGATGATATGGCTTACTTAAGTCAGATCGTGTGGACTGAATTGTTTGGGTTCAGTTTAAAGGGATTTAAACTCTGATTGTAAGTGAGATCTGGTCTGATCATGTTTGATTGATTAGGGCTTGAGATCGGTAAGCTTCGATCAAGAGAATTGATGCTAGATCGGTGAGATCAGGAGCATCAAGAGATGAACAGTTAGATCTTGAACCTTTAGGGTTTATTGTGATCTAGACCAATGGCTTGGGTAGACCAATGGCTTGGGTTAATTGGTCTTTGAACCAAACCAAATTGAACCGGCTCATCAAGTGAGCGCATGGTTCAAGGGGAGAGGAAAATGTGATGGTTCACTTGGAGTGAACGCATCACACGTTAAGGCTTTGCTAATTTTAGATAGCAGGTTGCTAAACGTGACCACGCCTCACGTCGCTTCTTTTCATGCCCTATTGTCGCCTCTTGCCTCTGGCTCTCGATATTCTCATGTGGTGAAGAGGGTTGACGGAAAAGGAGAGGTCTCAGCCAAGCAATCAAGTCATCTCATCCCTTCCATTTGACAAGGATTCTTGGAGAACTTTGCTAGCACAAAGATCAACAAGGAGTAGGCGATCACATCTTGTGTGCACATCTTTTGGAGGAGATCCCTTTCGATCTCTGCTTCCAAGGCGCCATCCAAAGCAATAGCGATGGTATGACTCCTTTTCGATGTATACATGTTTTAGTTGATCATATGACATATATGCTATCGATCTAGAAGCCCTAGCTCCCGCTGCGAAAATTTATATATGCGCCTATTTAGGGTTTCGCCCTTGCGCCCCCTTAGGGGAACCTTCACACTGGACATGAAATGCCTAGACTGTATCAATAAGGGGAATTGCTTGGAGCAATCGGCCGGCGAGCCCACCTCAAGAAGCATGGGTCACTCTGTGCATCTCATCCCACCCTCGTGGGACACGAAGCCCCATGTGAAATGAGGATCCCATCTCACTAGGAAATCCCAAATTTTTCGATTGACTTTGTGGGTTGTCAATTCGATTAAAATAGTGGGAACCACAGTCATTTAAAACAAGTCCAGTTTAAATGACTTGAAGTAGTACTAATCTGTTGTTTCTTGGTTGTTGTAGAACAATGGCTACGAACACAGGCGGATTAACACTGCGATCCCTTTTAGACATGGATAAATTGGTTGGATCCAACTTTATGGACTGGCATCGGAACTTGAGTATAGCCCTCAAGCTCGAAAAGAAGTTGTATGCCCTTGAGCAGCCTCTTCCTGCAACTCCTGCGCCTAATGCCTGAGCGGCAGATAGGGATGCTTTTAGAAAGCATCAGGATGACTCTTTGGAGGTACCATGTCTCACGCTAGCCACTATGGCACCTGAACTATAGGTGCAATATGAGGAGCAGAACACTTTTTAGATGATTACTCATTTGAAACTGATGTTCGAGGCTCAGGCTAGAACTGAGAGATATGACACTGCCAAAGCAGTCTTTCGGTGCAAGTTATCTGAAAGTGCACCAATGAGACCCCATGTTCTCAAGTTGATTGGGAATGTGGATCATCTCAGGAGACTGTGACACACTATAGATAATGAGCTGGTTGTGGATCTTATTCTGCAGTCCCTGCCCCCTAGCTTCAGTCCATTTATTATAAACTTCAATATGAACCAGATTGAATGCACAAGGGAGGAACTACTGAATATTCTCCAAACAGCCAAGCGTGAAATGGGTAAGACCAAACTCAATTCTGTTCTTTTGGTCCCTACGACCAAGAAGATAAAGAAGAAGGGAAAGGCACGTGCTAAGGGCAGTGCCAAGGGTCCTACCAGGGCACTGAAGAAAAAGGCAAAGAAGTCAAAGGATCAGAGGTGCTTCCATTGTGGCCAGCAGGGCCGTTGGAGAAGGGACTGCATGCAACTGCAAAATGAGGAGAAGAAAGGCTTGACCTTTACTTCTAGCTCAGGTATTTATGTAAGTCAACTTTTCTACTTCTGTATCATGGGTATTGGATATCGCATGTGGAGCTCATATTTGTATAAATATGCAGGGGCACAAAAAGAGTAGATCGGTGCGGCCTGGAGAGATTGACATACGAGTTGGAAACGGGGCACAAGTTGCTGCTGTTGCTGTAGGAATTTTGACTCTCTCCCTGCCTTCAGGACTTCAATTAGAACTAGACAATTGCTATTATGTACCTTCGTTAACCAAAAATATTATATCTATCCCTTGCTTAGCAAGAAAAGGATTTATATTTGAAATAAGAAGAACTCTTGTTCTTTCTCGTTTGCAAATATGTTTTAAAGATTCCATCTCTTATACTGAATAACATTCCATCTAAGAGTGTCTCAAAGATTACATACGATGTGTGGAGTGGGAGACGCCCTAATCTCTCTTTTATCAAAATCTGGGGATGTGAGGCTTATGTCAAATGTCAGGATTCTAGCAAGCTAGAACCTAGATCTGATAAATGCATCTTTGTGGGGTATCCTAAGGATACTACTTCTATATTCCCAAAGAGAATAAAGTTTTTGTTGCTCGGGTTGCTGTCTTTCTAGAGAAAGAATTTCTCATGAAAGAAGTTAGTGGGAGCAAGTTTGACTTGGACGAGATCCAAGTGCAACCACAAGAGAGAGATATGGAACTTGAGCCACCAGTAACGGTTGCTGAGCAACTTGAGGCTCAGACATAGGTCCCACGTAGGTCTGAAAGGATTAGTCGTTCACCTGAGAGGTTTGGGTCGCTGCCGACCCAACACGACGGGATCTTCATCATTGAGGATGAACCTAGGACCTACGATGACGCGGTCAGTGGACTAGACTCCGAGAGACGGCTTGAGGCCATGAGATCCGAAATGGATTCCATGTCAGCTAACCAAGTCTGGGATTTGGTTGAGCTACCTGATGGGGTAAAACCCATAGGGTGAAATGGGTCTTCAAAAGAAAAGACTGACATGGATGGCAACATAGCTACCTACAAAGGTAGACTAGTGGCTAAAGGATTCAAACAGGTCCACAGGGTGGACTATGATGAAACCTTTTCGCCAGTTGCCATGATCAAATCCATTCGGATTCTACTTGCTATAGCTGCATATCATGATTATGAGATATGGAAGATGGATGTTAAGACAGCATTCCTTAATGGAAAGCTGACCGAGGATGTGTACATGACATAGCCTGATGGATTCATCCATCTTGCAGATACAAGTAAGGTCTGCAAGCTAAAGAAATCCATTTATGGATTAAAGCAAGCATCTCGAAGTTGGAATCTTCGGTTTGATGAAGCCGTGAGAGATTATGGCTTTATCAAAAGCGAAGATGACGCCTGTGTATACAGAAAATTTGGTGGGAGCTTGGTGACTTTTCTGGTCTTGTATGTCGATGACATACTACTCATCGGAAACGACATCCCTAGTCTTCAGTCTGTGAAGATATGGTTAGGAAAGTGTTTCGAGATGAAAGACTTAGGGGAGGCCGCCTATATTCTAGGCGTGAAGATCTACCGGGATAGATCTAAGAGGATCCTCGCCCTTAGTCAAAGTACCTACATTGATAAGGTCTTGGAAAGGTTCAATATGGAGCAATCCAAAAGAGGATACCTTCCAATAAGACATGGTCTTACTCTCTTAAAGAGCCAGTGTCTTACTACACAGGCTGAGAGGGATGAAATGAGTTGAGTTCCCTATGCTTCGGCAGTAGGATCGATCATGTATGCAATGTTGTGTACTAGACCAAATGTGGCTTATGTTGTGAGCATGACCAGCCGATACCAATCCAATCCAGGTCTGCAGCACTGGGTGGCTGTAAAGAACATCCACAATGCTGGTGTATATGCCCTAGGACCTAGTTTTGATCCATTATTTGTACTACTTAACATTGATATATATATCATTCTGGCATTGTCGTTATCATTATTTATTTACATCTGCGAACATGTACTTGTATGATAATGTCCCTGGAGACAGATTGGATCTGTGCTCAAATGATTGTCCCCAGTCGATGTACCTGAGTGGATATGGGACAACTTTGGTACTTGTGAGACTGGCATATGGGCGGGTTAGGCACGAGGTGCTAATGCAGACATATAGGTATATCAGTGGTGGATATACTGGACTTGAAAGTCCCCTAAAGGGGGCGAAACCCCTAAGTAAGGCGCATATTAAAATTTTAAGCAGCGGAAGAGGGTTTCTTAAGATCGGTTTCATGAGATATGATCAACCATTATAACCCGAATGCAAATAGAAGAAACGGATTCATACCATAGCCATTTCAAGATGGCGCCTTGGAAGCGAAAGTTGCAAACGCCTCTTCTCCAAAGTCTCGCACACAAGATGAACAATGTGCTTCTTCCTTGGTGCTCCTTGTGCTAGCAAGGTTCCAAGGTTGTCTTGCCGAATGGAAGGGAAAGATGAGATGTCGTTCTCTTGGCCGAATCCTCCTCAACCTTCAAGGCGTCGCCACACACGGAAGTCGAGAGGAATGAGAGCGAGAGGCGAGAATAGAGAGCACTCTATTCGAACGTGAGTGACTCCAATTGGAGATCATGGTTACTAAAAATAGCAACCACTCACCGCTCCAACGTTCACGCCAAGTGAACATGTCGCCACACCTTGAACCATGCGCTCATTTCATGAGCCGGTTCAATTTGGTTTGTTTTAAAACCAATCAAGCCAAGTAATCAAGTCTAGATCTCAAATAAACCCTAAGGCTCCAGATCTGACCGTTGATCTCTAGATGCTTCTGATCTGACCAATCTAGCATCCATTCTCTCGATCGAAGCTTACCGATCTCAAGCCCTAATCAATCAAACATGATCAGACCAGATCTCACTCACAATCAGAGATTAAATCCCTTTAAACTGAACCCAAACAATTCAGTCCACACGATCTGACTTAAGTAAGCCATATCATCAAATTGTGCGACCCTGAGGGTTTCCTTTAAATGTCGGTAACGATAACTCACGTTATCACGATCAGTGAGGGGTATCTAGAAACACATCACTGTCTCCCGATATAAAAGAAAGAGTCTTCCAAGACTACACCCAAAAACAGCACAAGTGTGAATCAACTTCACTAGGCATGCATACTTCCTTTGCCACTGGATGTTCTTATTGGACAAGCGTGTCAAGCTTGTCGCTCCAATATGATGAGCATGATTAGATCAGATGAACACTGTCATCTGGGTATGGCCATACACTTTCTCAATCATCTCATCCAGGGGGCCCCTTTAGAACATCACACTCCTTAAACAAGGAGACGGCAATCCTATGTCTATCACTAGTGCCCTAACCTGACTCAAGCTCATTATCCAAGATAGTCTATAACCATTGTGTTTCAAATGATTTTGAACTACCTCAAAACAATGACAATCATCATTTAGAAAACACAAGTAATCTCAAGTCAGAGGAAATGTGCCACTTGTCATATTCAAGGATTATTCACATTGCGACAAACAATTGAATATCCTAGTAGGGTCTGTCCAGTACATCCAATGTACCCATGAGTCTACATCTTATTCCATGCTCGAAGCATCCTATAAGACTAGAACACATATTAGTCTTAACCATATCAAGGCTGTCTCATGTTCACCAAGATACATCGACTAAGGACTTAACTGCATGTCAGCCCAGCTGAACAGCTTTGAGACATTATTCAGAAGAACATATATTGCAGCAGACAATGTAGCTAACTGAATAATAACCATGCCTTTATAAACATAAACGTTTATTACAAATGATACTGTTACAATCCCAAGGCCTCAAACATTAGGCTTAAGGGCATACCCCAACAATCTCCCACTTGCACTTAATCTAATGGTTGAGAAATCTCAAACCCATATTATTACAGTGCTTCTCATGCTTCTGCTGCGCCAGAGGCTTGGTAAGTGGGTCTGCCAGATTGTCATCTGTATGAACCTTGCATATTTTGATCTCGCCACGATCTATGATCTCCCTGATCAAATGAAATCGTCTCTGTATGTGCTTGGACTTCTGGTGCGACCGTGGTTCCTTTGCTTGTGCGATTGCTCTAGTGTTATCACAGAAGATAACCAAAGGATCTGCACTCGAAGGAACAACACCAAGTTCTCTCACGAACTTACGAATCCACACTGCCTCCTTGGATGCTTCCGAGGCTGCAACATACTCGGCTTCTGTTGTGGAATCAGCAACAGTTGACTGTTTGAAACTCTTCCACACCACTGCTCCTCCATTCAAGCTAAAAACATAGCCTGATTGCGATCAGAAATCATCCTGGTCAGACTGGAACGAAGCGTCAGTATATCCTTCAATACTGAGTTCTTCCTGACCACCATATATCAAGAACATATCTTTGGTCCTCCGCAGATATTTTAAGATGTTCTTGACTGCAATCCAGTGCGCCAAGCCTGGATTACTTTGGAAACGACTGGTCACGCTTAACCCGTAAGCGACGTCTGGGCGAGTACACAACATCGCATACATAATGGATCCAATAGCCGAAGCATAAGGCGTATTGTCCATTTCATCTTTCTCAGTCTGTGTTTGTGGACACTGACTCTTCGAAAGATTCAGACCATGTCTGACTGGAAGATACCCTCGTTTAGAATTCTCTAAATGAAATCTTTCCAGGACTTTATCGATGTAAGTACTCTGGCACAGCCCGAGAAGCCTCTTAGATCTATCCCTGTAGATCTTCACACCTAATACATAGGCTGCTTCTCCTAGATCTTTCATCTGGAAACATTTCTTTAACCATGCTTTAACAGCATGCATTTCAGGAATGTCATTTCCAATGATCAAGATGTCATCGACGTAGAGGACTAGGAAAGTAATTACGCTCCCACTAAACCTCTTATATACACACGGGTCATCCTCGTTCTTGATGAAACCAAATTCAGTGACTGATTCATCAAAACGAATATTCCAGCTTCTTGATGCTTGCTTGAGTCCATAAATGGACTTCTTTAACTTGCATATTTTATGACGATCTGATGGATTAGTGAAACCCTCAGGTTGTGTCATATACACATCCTCATCCAGATTTCCATTAAGGAAAGCTGTTTTCACATCCATCTGCCAAATCTCATAATCGTAATATGCAGCTATCGCGAAAAGAATCCGAATAGACTTGAACATAGCTACAGGTGAGAAAGTTTCATCATAATCTATCCCGTAGATTTGTTTGAAACCTTTCGCAACTAGCCTGCCTTTATAGGTAACCACGTTACCATCCATGTCAATCTTCTTCTTGAAGATCCACTTACAGCCTATAGGGATAACTCCCGGAGGCGGATCAACCAAATCCCAGACTTGGTTATCTGACATGGAGTCCATCTCGGCGCGCATAGCTTCAAGCCATCTCGCTGACTCTGGTCCACTGACCGCATCCGCATAAGTGAGGGGTTCATCATTATCAATGATGTAGACTCCGTCATAACGCTCAGGTTGTCGACGAATCCTTCCCGATCTTCGCGGTTCCCGTGATATCTGAGCCTCAGGTTGTTCAATAACCTGATCTACCGGCTCAGGCTCATCCAACTCTGCTTGAGCACTTTGTCCTTCCTCTGGATTCTCATCCAGCTTTATTTCTCTCCCACTGGCCTCTTGCAGAAGAAACTCCTTCTCAAGAAATATGGCCGTCCGAGCAACAAATACCTTGTTCTCTTTGGGATCGTAGAAATAATAACCCTTAGTCTCCTTAGGGTAACCGACAAAGATACATTTGTCAGATCTGCTCTCTAGTTTCCCAGAGGCGAGCTTTTTGACATAAGCCTCGCAGCCCCAGATCCTGATAAATGTCAAGCTCGGCTGTTTCCCATACCATAATTCATATGGCGTCTTAGAAACGGCCTTGGATGGCACTCGGTTTAGTACCTTTGCAGCTGTTTCCAGTGCAAAACCCCAAAAGGAGTATGGAAGAGTAGCCTGACTCATCATAGAACGAACCATATCAAGTAACGTTCTGTTTCTCCTCTCGGACACACCATTCCATTGCGGTGTTCCTGGCGGAGTGAGCTGTGAGATAATCCCACACTCCTTCAGATAGTCAGTAAACGTATGACTCAAGTATTCTCCACCTCGATCTGAGCGAAGTGCCTTGATATTTCGGCCTAGCTGATTTTGTACTTCATTCTTGAACTCTTTGAACTTGTCAAAAGATTCACTCTTATGTCTCATCAGATAGACATAGCCATACCTACTGAAATCATCAGTAAAGGTAATGAAGTACTGATAGCCACCTCTGGCATGTTTACTAAATGGCCCACACACATCACTGTGTATAAGGTCAAGTAAACCTGAAGCCCTTTGACCTTTGTGAGGAAAAGGCGACTTCGTCATTTTACCCATCAAACAAGCTTTGCATGTATCAATCTCCTTGTAAGAGAATGATCCCAGCAGTCCATGATCATGCAACCGCTTAATGCGTTTCTCGTTAATATGGCCTAAACGACTATGCCATAGCAAGGTGCTGTCATCAGCATACTTGGCTTTCTTAATATCAACCTTTTGTATAGAACGCTCCATGTCCAACATGAATAATCCATTGCTAATTGAACCAGTTGCATAAACAATATTATCATAAGATAAAAGACACTTTGAAATATTGCATTCAAAGGAAAAACCCTTCCTGACAAGAGCAGGAATGGAGATAATATTTTTAGTAATACTGGGAACAAAATAACAACTGTTTAGTTCCAATACAAGTCCAGATGGTAAAGAAATGAAATAGTCTCCTACAGCAACAGCAGCAACCCGTGCCCCGTTTCCAACTCGTAGGTCCACCTCATGCTGTCCCACCTGCCTTCTTCTCTTGAGTTCCTGCACATTTGAACAAATGTGAACTCCACATGCAGTGTCCAACACCCATGATATAGAAGAAGAAAACATGACCTCAGTCACGAATATACCTGAGCCAGAAGCGATGCTTCCCCTCTTATCTCCTTGGAGCGCTTTACAGTCCTTTTTCCAGTGACCGAGCTGGCCACAGTGGAAACACCTGTATTCCTTGGACCGCTTCACCTTCTGCTTCAGAGCCTTGCTGTAGCTCTTGACAGGAGTCTTGCCCTTCTTCCCCTTCTTCTTGTTCCTCGAAGGAACCATTAAGACAGAGGTCGAAGGCTTTCCCTTCAGAGTCTCCTCAGTAGTCAAGAGCATATTCAGCAGCTCTGCCGGAGTACAATCGATTTTGTTCATATTAAAGTTAATAATGAACACGTCGAATGAAGGCGGGAGAGACTGCAGAATAATATCCACAGCAAGCTCCTAGTTGATGGTATGCCCCAGTTTCTCTAGAGCCTCCTTGTGCCCAATCATCTTGAGCACGTGAGCTCCCACTGGGCTCCCTTCAGCCAGTTTGCTCTGAAAGAAAAGCTTTGTCAAATTGTAGCGCTCAGTCCTTGCCTGTGCAGCATACAACATCTTGAGGTTCGCTATCATGTCTATAGCAGACATATCCTCATTCTGACGCTGCAGCGGTGGCGTCATAGACGCTAACATCAGGCAAGCGACATCAATGCTATCATTGACGTGCTTTTCATAGGCTTCCCGAACCGCCCTTGCGGCGTTCGGAGCGGGCTGAGGCGGTATCGCCGTCTCGAGGACATACAGTTTCCTCTCTGCCTTAAGAACAATCTTAAGGTGTCCAAACCAGTCAGAGAAGTTCGGCCCAGCAAACTTCTGCCTTTCCAGTAGGGATCGCACATTGAAGTTCATGGTGTTCGTTGCTGCAGGTATCTACAACAATGCAAGAACAGCAAGGTCAGTATCAATGTTAAGAATCAATCAGGACTTAAGAAAGATTCTTTTTCTCACTATTTTATCTGACTGAAAAATTCATTAAACAGTCCGAAAGAGTAGACACTCTTTTAGTGAGATAGGATCCGGATTTCATACTTGGTCTCCGCGTCCCGCTCAGGCGAGATAAGATGCACAGAGAGTACAAGCACTAATCTCCGGTAGGCAGTCCCTGCCGATCGCCAACCCGTGCGATTCCCCTTCATCTGGGCAATCCAGCAGACTGTGCCAACTGAGTTGGTACAACACAGTCTCTGATCCCACAGATGGCTGCCTCCATGTGCTACCATATGCGCCACATATGTAGCCTACATGGTCAAGCTGACCCGACCTACTCCCTGGACCACCATGTGCTATGCTGAGCAACGAGAAGGGATAAATCCCTACTCTGTAACACACAGGTGTAATCCCACACCGTCTGAAGATAGATGGACGTGCCCACTGAGTGGGTACAACACGGCTCCAACGATAATCAGAACAGTGAGGTTTCGCGTCAGAAGGCTTACGAGCTTGATATTTTAGCGTTGGATTTTAACGGTCTTTTATCTTCTTCACTATCATGCAATTCCTATGGTGATAGCAGAAGATAAACCAATCATGTGATGGGGGTCTCCAAGCATGCAACATTCAAACAACGCGCTTCGAAAACATTTTGGCTAATTAAGTATAGGTTAACAAACCCCTTGAACTAACGTAGTTTGAAAGTAGTTTGTTTCTTTGGTATATAGTAGTGAAAACCGAAACTACTTATCAAGAGAATCCTAACATGCGCTTCTAGATAAGATGAAACTTTGAATAAAGCTTGAGCATGCGGTTCTACAACTTCAAATAGATCTAGGCATGCGATTCTATCATAAGCATTAGAGCTACTCTAAGGGAGGAACTCACCTTGCACCCTTTGAGAATAGAAAGGGTGACCTTCCCGTTCTTCACCGGTCCAATGGTTGAATCTCACGAAGTAGGGCTGATGGGGGGCCAAGCATGCAACATTCAAACAACGCGTTTTGAAAATGTTTTGCTAAATAAGTATAACTTAGTAAACCCCTTGAACTATCGTAGTTTGAAACTAGCTTGTTTTAGTAAGTAGTAGTGAAAACCGAAACTATCCTCGCATGCACTTCTAGATAAAATGAAATTTGACAAAGCTTATCATGCGATTCTATAACCTCAATTAGATCTAGCATGCGGTTCTACCATAAGCAATAAAGCTACTCTAGGGGAGAAACTCACCTTGCACCCTTTGAGAATAGAAAGGGTGACCTTCCCGTTCTTCACCGGTCCAATGGTTGAATCTCACGAAGTAGGGCCCTATGAGCTTACACACATGGCATTGCAGCATCCCACACATGCGTGGGTGAATTTGAAATAATATTAAGAGGCCACTTAACACAAGAACATTCAAGGGGGAGGATAGCCTCCAAATTCCCTTGCTAACATAACATAGACTAACTAGATTAGAGGGAGAAGAAAGATGGGCGGCTTGCTTATCATCCCATGGCCTTGCGCCACCTGCAGAAAACAAATGTGGGTGCAAAGGGGCTGTCCAACAAGCAACAAGGAACAACAACCAAGATAGTAGAGAGACTTAGCTTAACTAGGTGGTGGCTTGATCTTGGCATGACACCATCTTGAGTCTCGGCTGTTCAGTTCTTCCTCTTGGACTGAAGGCTTGTCAAGGTTAAGGGGAGGAAGTGGCGTGAGCTCCCATCTTCAAGACAAGCGCAAATGGTGGAAGAAGGTTGAAGAGCAAGAGGGGATGGAAAGGAGGCTCTCGGCAAAGGTTGGAAGAAAGGGAGGGGTTAGGTGACACACACCATTAGAAGACACACTTCTGAAATTTGAAATTCATTCAACTCTAACCTGGTGGCTTTACAAGAAGTTACATCATATAGGGGAGTTTCCAACGGTTATCTCCCTTCCTAAGCTCAAAAACAAGTCACACAAGTCAAGCATGATGTAGACAACTCAAGGGCTGGTTTCTTCTTCCACATGGGCGGTTGCTTGGAGGTTGAACTTTGGAGTCTTCAGCAGGTTGGTGAGTTCAAAAGCTGAGATGAGGATGGACTGAAAAGGCTGCTGATGGCTGACTTTGTGCAGGCTGCAGATTGGCATGGGCGGGTGGCACTTGAAGGGACTGAAGTTGTTGCAAAGTGCAGGCTGCTCCTTGACTTTGGTGGCTGGCGCATGATGGACTGAAGTGGACTTTGTTTCAAGCTGCTCCTTGACTTTGATGGCTGGCGTAAGTTGAGCTGAAGTAGGGACATTGAGCAGGCTGCTCCTTGACTTGATTAGAGATGAAGGCAACTCCACATGGCAGCCAACTAGGATGGTGGAATTTGGGGTGCTTGTGGTGTTGATCCATTGGGGTGGGCTGATTTCTTCATGAGTTGGGCTGATGGCCCATGGCATCTCTTGGAGTTGTCTTGACCTGATTTTGACTTGCATTCCAAGAATGGAGTTGACCTATACTATTACATCAATTTCATGCACTAACCTACTATACATAAGTGGCGGATCCTAGGCATGTAACTACATGGTGTAATTGGAGGGTGGATCTAACCTACCATATGATGCACCCTAATCTAAGACAAAATAACCAACAAAAGGGGGTCCTAAGGAAGCCATATCTAATGGCTAGGATAGCCATACCGAGAGGGCTTCTTTCGGACCCGGGTGGACCTCCGAAGGTCCTGCTTTGGTCCCACATCAGCTCTCCCGGGGTGGGAGAAATTCTCCTCTGGAGAATTGTCTTTGTACCCTTGGAGAAGCTCGGGTGCGGACCTAGCAAGCTCAGCCTCGGGGAGCCAGGCTTCCTCACCATCAGTAAATTTGATGCGGTAATAAAGCTGTACCTCATCAGGGGTGAGTCGGGTCTGGTCCTCGAGTATGGCCTCAATCTCTGAGTCGTGGCAAGTGGCTGGTTCTTGTATAGAGAGAGGCGGATGATACAGTGTCAGATCCTCCACATTGATGGTGGAGGATATCCCTAGTTCTGGCGGTAGGTCCAGGAGATAGGCGTTATTGTTGACCTTCTTCAGAATAGTGAAGGGCCCGATGCCCTTGGCGTCCAACTTGCGGCCTGGTCCTTGGATGCGTTCCTCGCGGACCCGCAACATAACCTGATCCCCTACAGAAAATACCTTCTCTCGGCGATGTTTATTAGTATCGTCACGATATAGATTAACAGAGTCTTGAATCTTACTGAATAGCTCATGATGTAATTGCGAAATGTGGAAAGCATAATCTCGGGCCGAAATAGAGGTCTTGCAATGTTTAGGGGCTGAAAATAGATCAATGGGCTTGTTAGGCTGGTATCCTAAGTTTGCCTGGAAAGGAGATAGACCAGTAGTCCTGTTAGGAACACTATTGTAGGAAAACTCAGCTGTAGGTAACAGCTTGTCCCAATCACTGGGGTGCTCTCCTACAAGACTCCTAAGGATGCTCCCAAGTGATCTGTTGACCAATTCGGTCTGCCCATCCGTTTGGGGATGGTAGGCCGTCGAGAACTTCAGTTTTGTGCCCAATAGAGCCCATAGCGTCCTCCAGAAATGACTAACAAATCTAGTGTCTCTATCCGAAACTATAGTGAGAGGGGTACCATGCAACCTAACAATGTCTCTAAAGAAGATCCTAGCCATGTGGGAGGCATCGGTAGTTTTAGTGCAAGGTATGAAATGAGCCATTTTTGTGAACCGGTCTACCACAACATAAATAGAGTCATGCCTAGCAGCAGTCCTAGGCAATCCTAGAACAAAGTCCATACTAATGTCCTGCCACGGTGCCTGGGGAATAGGCAGAGGGGTGTACAGTCCAAAATTATGCTTCTGGACTTTAGTGGCTTGACAGGTTCCACAATGCCTAACTACCTTGGCCACATCTCGGTAGAGTTGAGGCCAAAAGAATCGTTCCTCGACCAAGGCACGGGTCTTCTCTCGACCATGGTGCCCAGCAGACCCTCCTCCATGGAGTTCCCAAACTAGGAAATCCCGGATTGAGGACTTAGGCACACAGAGTGTTGGCCCAAGGAAGAGATACCCATCCCGAAGGGTGTACAAGGGGTGACTCATAACATCTCTAGTCATATCAGCATAAGTAGCAGAAAAGTCAGGGCAATCTAGGTAAGCAGTTTTCATATGTTCAAATCCTACAAGTTCAGCATGCATAGTTTGCAAAATGAAGACTACCCTACTTAGAGCATCAACAACTTTGTTGTTAACTCCAGACTTGTGCTTTAAGACAAAAGTGTACTGTTGTAAATACTCTACCCACTTGGCATGTCTAGCATTGAGTTTTCTTTGGGCACTAAGGTAAGACAGGGCTTGGTGATCACTATTTAAGGTAAACTCATGGTGGAGAAGGTAGTGCCGCCAATGCCTCAAAGATTGAACCACGGCATAGAACTCTTTGTCGTAGGTTGAGTATTTCTGCTTGGCCTCATTCAGCTTTTCACTGAAGAAGGCAATAGGGTGACCTTCTTGACTGAGGGTCCCACCTATGCCAATGCCCGAAGCATCACAATCAACCTCAAAGACCTTGCCAAAGTCAGGCAACCTTAAAACAGGGGCGGAGGTCATCCTACTCTTTAGCTCAGTGAAAGCCCTATTGGCAGACTTAGTCCAAGTAAAGTCCCCTTGTTTCATGCAGTTGGTGATAGGAGCTACTATGGTGCTAAAATTCCGTATGAACCTACGGTAGAAGGTAGCAAGGCCATGAAAACTCCTAACTTCAGTAAGGGTCTTGGGCTCTGGCCAGTCTAAGATGGCTTGGACTTTAGATGGATCAGCTTGAAGCCCTAGGTCAGAAAATCCACTCCTGAGGTCAAGCTTAGAAAACCATTTGGATCCTACTAACATATCTAGCAAGTCATCAAGTCTAGGTATGGGAAACCTATATTTGATAGTAATCTTGTTGATAGCTCTGCAATCTATACACATGCGCCAACTGCCATCCTTCTTTGGGGTAAGAAGGGCTGGGACGGCGCAGGGACTTAGGCTTTCCCTGATGTAACCCTTACACAATAAATAATCTACTTGTCTTTTGAGCTCCTCATGCTCGGTAGGGTTCATCCTATAGTGGGGTAGGTTGGGAAGAGAGGATCCAGGGACAAGGTCTATGGCATGTTGTATATCCCTAAGAGGTGGCAGTCCTTCAGGGAGGTCCTCTGGAGTGAGCTCACTAAATTCTTGGGGTATGGATTCTACTTCTGGGGAAGGCTTCTCTTCTACTTCAGGGTTGACTTCTTTGATGACTAAGGTATAAAGGGGTTGATCTGCTATAATTTCCTTAGTGAAAGTCTGAGGCCTTATAAGTTGAATGGTAGGTTGGCCTTTCTTGGGTTCCTCTATCTTACCCTTACTAGTTGTGGCTCTAAGTTCTTTGGGAAGAGAGGGTTTCAACCTAATCTTTTGATCCTTATGGGTAAAGACATAGGTATTGGTCCGACCGTAGTGGACAACATCCATGTCATATAACCAAGGGCGTCCTAAGAGGATTTGGGCTACATCCATAGTAAGGACGTCACACCAAATCTTGTCCTCATATGTACCAAACTGGATAGGTACGAGGCACCTATGGGTCACAGGGACACTGGTTTGGTTAACCCAAGAAATATTGTAAGGGCTAGGTCGGGGTTCCATCTTGAGGTTCAGTTTTGTAGCAGCTATGTGGGAGACAGCATTGAGGCTGCTTCCACCATCAATGACCACCTTGCACATGTGACCATGGCATTTGGTGTAGGTGTGGAAGATACTGGTCCGGCGCCAGTCCTCAGTGGGGGTAGGTTTGACAAGGGTACACCTAACTACCCCTAAGGTGTTGAAGATATCATCACTACTGTCATAGTCATTGACCTCAATCTCTTGATCAGGGTCTTCCTCAAAGGTGGGCTCAGGGTCTATGTTTTCCTCAGATAAAACCATGACCTTCTTAGGGCATTCTTTTGCAAAGTGTCCCTTCTGCCTACAGTTATAACAAATGGGGATGGAGTTGTCAGTAGTTTGAGCAGTTTTTGGCTTTGGGTTTGAGCTAGAAGGCAAGTGCATAGGAGCTGGCCTATAGATGGGTCGGGGAGGGAGAGTCTCCTTCCTATTCTTAAGTTCTTGTTCAACTTCCATGGCTCTTTGATAGGCTATCTCCGGGGTATCTAATTGGAAGTAGGTCAAGGCCCTCTTAATGTCAGGTCTAAGTCCATTCTTGAACCGACTTAGGATCATACCTTGGTCTTCCTTGACTTCACACCTAATGAGGAGTTCTTCTAGCTTGGTTTGATAGGCTTCTACAGTAGAGGAGCCTTGAGTGAGACTACCAAGTTCATCCTTAAGCTTTTGCATGAAACCAGGTGGGACATACTTTTGCCTAAGTAGGAGTTTCATTTCATCCCAAGACTCAACGGGTGGCTTACCATCCCTTTCTATAGTTCTCTCGATATGGGTCCAATAGAGTCTTGCGGGTCCTTCTAGTAGGCATTTGGTGAACCTAACTTTACTCTCATTGTGCATAAGGCTATAATCAAAGTATTGATCTAGCTTTGTGGCCCAATCTAGGAATTCCTTGGGGTTAAGAGACCCACCAAAAGTAGGGGGATTGATCTTGATGGCACGTTGCACATCATACTCTCTAGGTCTATGATAGGGGGGTTGAGGGGCATGAGGCCCTTCCCATTCGGTTTGAGCATGATTGACTCTAGGGGTGTGTGAAGGAGATCCTTGAACATTTGGTTCCCTTGTGTGGGATCCACTATTAGGTCGGCTAGTAGTTTGGGGATCCATCTTAGAGTTAGACTCTAGGGTGTTAAGCCTATTGTCTATAACACCTATGGAGTGTTGAAGGGTTGCTAGGGTTTCTTTAAGGGAAGCCATTTCTATTGAAAGGGCACTCACCTCATGGTCAATAGCTTGATTAAGACCATAGGGGGCACCGGATCTAGTAGCCATTTTGAAATGAGTAAGGTTTTGAAAATAGACCCTAAGGTGATACAATATAGTTAATCAAATTCTTTCAAGCACCTAGGTCCAAAAATCGCCTTAGTAGTAGGAAAATAAAGTTTTGGTCTTGTAAAATTCTACTCTAAGAGCCTAAGCTCTGATACCAAGATGATGGGGGGCCAAGCATGCAACATTCAAACAACGCGTTTTGAAAATGTTTTGCTAAATAAGTATAACTTAGTAAACCCCTTGAACTATCGTAGTTTGAAACTAGCTTGTTTTAGTAAGTAGTAGTGAAAACCGAAACTATCCTAGCATGCACTTCTAGATAAAATGAAATTTGACAAAGCTTATCATGCGATTCTATAACCTCAATTAGATCTAGCATGCGGTTCTACCATAAGCAATAAAGCTACTCTAGGGGAGAAACTCACCTTGCACCCTTTGAGAATAGAAAGGGTGACCTTCCCGTTCTTCACCGGTCCAATGGTTGAATCTCACGAAGTAGGGCCCTATGAGCTTACACACATGGCATTGCAGCATCCCACACATGCGTGGGTGAATTTGAAATAATATTAAGAGGCCACTTAACACAAGAACATTCAAGGGGGAGGATAGCCTCCAAATTCCCTTGCTAACATAACATAGACTAACTAGATTAGAGGGAGAAGAAAGATGGGCGGCTTGCTTATCATCCCATGGCCTTGCGCCACCTGCAGAAAACAAATGTGGGTGCAAAGGGGCTGTCCAACAAGCAACAAGGAACAACAACCAAGATAGTAGAGAGACTTAGCTTAACTAGGTGGTGGCTTGATCTTGGCATGACACCATCTTGAGTCTCGGCTGTTCAGTTCTTCCTCTTGGACTGAAGGCTTGTCAAGGTTAAGGGGAGGAAGTGGCGTGAGCTCCCATCTTCAAGACAAGCGCAAGTGGTGGAAGAAGGTTGAAGAGCAAGAGGGGATGGAAAGGAGGCTCTCGGCAAAGGTTGGAAGAAAGGGAGGGGTTAGGTGACACACACCATTAGAAGACACACTTCTGAAATTTGAAATTCATTCAACTCTAACCTGGTGGCTTTACAAGAAGTTACATCATATAGGGGAGTTTCCAACGGTTATCTCCCTTCCTAAGCTCAAAAACAAGTCACACAAGTCAAGCATGATGTAGACAAATCAAGGGCTGGTTTCTTCTTCCACATGGGCGGTTGCTTGGAGGTTGAACTTTGGAGTCTTCAGCAGGTTGGTGAGTTCAAAAGCTGAGATGAGGATGGACTGAAAAGGCTGCTGATGGCTGACTTTGTGCAGGCTGCAGATTGGCATGGGCGGCTGGCACTTGAAGGGACTGAAGTTGTTGCAAAGTGCAGGCTGCTCCTTGACTTTGGTGGCTGGCGCATGATGGACTGAAGTGGACTTTGTTTCAAGCTGCTCCTTGACTTTGATGGCTGGCGTAAGTTGAGCTGAAGTAGGGACATTGAGCAGGCTGCTCCTTGACTTGATTAGAGATGAAGGCAACTCCACATGGCAGCCAACTAGGATGGTGGAATTTGGGGTGCTTGTGGTGTTGATCCATTGGGGTGGGCTGATTTCTTCATGAGTTGGGCTGATGGCCCATGGCATCTCTTGGAGTTGTCTTGACCTGATTTTGACTTGCATTCCAAGAATGGAGTTGACCTATACTATTACATCAATTTCATGCACTAACCTACTATACATAAGTGGCGGATCCTAGGCATGTAACTACATGGTGTAATTGGAGGGTGGATCTAACCTACCATATGATGCACCCTAATCTAAGACAAAATAAGCAACAAAAGGGGGTCCTAAGGAAGCCATATCTAATGGCTAGGATAGCCATACCGAGAGGGCTTCTTTCGGACCCGGGTGGACCTCCGAAGGTCCTGCTTTGGTCCCACATCAAGGGCCCTATGAGCTTACACACATAGCATTGCAGCATCCCACACATGCGTGGGTGAGTTTGACAAAAATATTAAGAGGCCATTCACATAAGAACATTCAAGGGGGAGGATAGCCTCCAAATTCCCTTGCTAACACTTTTGAGACTAACTAGTTAAGGGGGAAAGGGGGGGGGGGATGAACTTGTATGCCCTCCTTGGCCTTGCGCAACCTGAGAACAAACCTTAGTGAGTGCAGATGAATGTTCAGAAACGTCAAGAAAACATCAGCCAAGGGAGAAGAGAGACTTAGCTACTTAGGGTGGTGGCTTGATCTTGGCATGGGGTTGATAACACCTTCTTGAGTCTCGGATGTGTCCAGCTTCTCATCATGGCTGAGGACTCTTCAAGGCTAAAGGGAGGAAGTGGCGTGAGCTCCCATCTTCATGACAAGCGCAAGTGGAGGTGGAAGGTTGAAGAGCAAGAGGGGGGGTGGAATGGAACTCTCGGCAATGGTTGGAAGAAAGGGAGGGGTTAGGTGACACACACCATTAGAAGACACACTTCTGAAATTTGAAAATTCATTCAACTCTAACTGGTGGCTTTACAAGAAGATACATGATATAGGAGAGTCTCCAACGGTTATCTCCCTTCCTAAGCACAAAAACAAGTCACAAAGTAAGCATGATGTAGACAACTCAATGGGCTGATGTCTTCTTTCAAAGGGGCGGTTGCTTGGAGGTTTGGCTTTGGAGTTTCAGCAGGATGGCAAGTTCGAAACTGAGTTGATGATGGACTGAAGAGGCTGCCAAGAGCTGACAATGTGCAGGCTGCAGATTGGCATGGGCGGCTGACACTTGAAGGGACTGAAGTTGCTGCAAAGGCTGACATGGTTCAGCTGCTCCTTGACCTTGGTGGCTGGCGCATGGTGGACTGAAGTGGACATTGCTCAAGCTGCTCCTTGACTTTGATGGCTGGCGCATGATGGGCTGAAGTAGGACTTTGTGTAGGCTGCATCTTGCCTTGGTTGGAGATGAAGGTAAACTCCACATGGCTGCCAACTAGGATGGTGGAGGTTGAGGTACTTGAGGTGTTGCTCCATTAGGTGGGGTGGGCTGATTTCCTCATGAGTTGGGCTGATGGCCCATGGCATCTCTTGGAGTTGTCTTGACCTGATTTTGACTTGCATCCCAAAATGGAGTTGACCTATACTATTACATCAATTTCATGCACTAACCTACTATACATAAGTGGCGGATCCTAGGCATGTAACTACATGGTGTAATTGGAGGGTGGATCTAACCTACCATATGATGCACCCTAATCTAAGACAAAATAAGCAACAAAAAAGGGGGTCCTAAGGAAGCCATATCTAATGGCTAGGATAGCCATACCGAGAGGGCTTCTTTCGGACCCGGGTGGACCTCCGAAGGTCTTGCTTTGGTCCCACATCAGCTCTCCCGGGGTGGGAGAAATTCTCCTCTGGAGAATTATCTTTGTACCCTTGGAGAAGCTCGGGTGCGGACTTAGCAAGCTCAGCCTCGGGGAGCCAGGCTTCCTCACCATCAGTAAATTTGATGCGGTAATAAAGCTGTACCTCATCAGGGGTGAGTCGGGTCTGGTCCTCGAGTATGGCCTCAATCTCTGAGTCGTGGCAAGTGTCCGGTTCTTGTATAGAGAGAGGCGGATGATACAGTGTCAGATCCTCCACATTGATGGTGGAGGATATCCCCAGTTCTGGTGGTAGGTCCAGGAGATAGGCGTTATTGTTGACCCTCTTCAGAATAGTGAAGGCCCGATGCCCTTGGCGTCCAACTTGCGGCCGTGTCCTTGGATGCGCTCCTCACGGACCCGCAACATTACCTGATCCCCTACAGAAAATACCTTCTCTCGGCGATGTTTATTAGTATCGTCACGATATTGATTAACAGAGTCTTGAATCTTACTGAATAGCTCATGATGTAATTGCGAAATGTGAAAAGCATAATCTCGGGCCGAAATAGAGGTCTTGCAATGTTTAGGGGCAGAGAACAAGTCAATAGGCTTGTTAGGTTGGTACCCTAAGTTTGCTTGGAAAGGAGACAGACCAGTAGTTCTGTTTGGCACACTGTTGTAGGAAAACTCAGCTGTAGGTAACAGCTTGTCCCAATCACTGGGGTGTTCTCCTACAAGACTCCTAAGGATGCTCCCAAGTGATCTGTTGACCACTTCGGTCTGCCCATCCGTCTGGGGATGGTAGGCCGTTGAAAACTTCAGTTTTGTGCCTAATAGAGCCCATAGAGTCCTCCAGAAATGGCTAACAAACCTGGTGTCTCTATCCGAGACTATAGTGAGAGGGGTACCATGCAACCTAACAATGTCTCTAAAGAAGATCCTAGCCATATGGGAGGCATCGGTAGTTTTTGTGCACGGTATGAAATGAGCCATTTTTGTGAACCGGTCTACCACAACATAAATAGAGTCATGCCTAGCAGCAGTCCTAGGTAGTCCTAGAACAAAGTCCATACTAATGTCCTGCCACGGTGCCTGGGGAATAGGCAGAGGGGTGTACAGTCCAAAATTATGCTTCTGGACTTTAGTGGATTGACAGGTTCCACAATGCCTAACTACCTTGGCCACATCTCGGTAGAGTTGAGGCCAAAAGAATCGTTCCTCGACCAAGGCACGGGTCTTCTCTCGACCATGGTGCCCAGCAGACCCTCCTCCATGGAGTTCCCAAACTAGGAAATCCCGGATTGAGGACTTAGGCACACAGAGTGTTGGCCCAAGGAAGAGATACCCATCCCGAAGGGTGTACAAGGGGTGACTCATAACATCTCTAGTCATATCAGCATAAGTAGCAGAAAAGTCAGGGCAATCTAGGTAAGCAGTTTTCATATGTTCAAATCCTACAAGTTCAGCATGCATAGTTTGCAAAATGAAGACTACCCTACTTAGAGCATCAGCAACTTTGTTGTTAACTCCAGACTTGTGCTTTAAGACAAAAGTGTACTGTTGTAAATACTCTACCCACTTGGCATGTCTAGCATTGAGTTTTCTTTGGGCACTAAGGTAAGACAGGGCTTGGTGGTCACTATTTAAGGTAAACTCATGGTGGAGAAGGTAGTGCCGCCAATGCCTCAAAGATTGAACCACGGCATAGAACTCTTTGTCATAGGTTGAGTATTTCTGCTTGGCCTCATTCAGCTTTTCACTGAAGAAGGCAATAGGGTGACCTTCTTGACTGAGGGTCCCACCTATGCCAATGCCCGAAGCATCACAATCAACCTCAAAGACCTTGCCAAAGTCAGGCAACCTTAAAACAGGGGCGGAGGTCATCCTACTCTTTAGCTCAGTGAAAGCCCTATTGGCAGACTTAGTCCAAGTAAAGTCCCCTTGTTTCATGCAGTTGGTGATAGGAGCTACTATGGTGCTAAAATTCCGTATGAACCTACGGTAGAAGGTAGCAAGGCCATGAAAACTCCTAACTTCAGTAAGGGTCTTGGGCTCTGGCCAGTCTAAGATGGCTTGGACTTTAGATGGATCAGCTTGAAGCCCTAGGTCAGAAACAATAAACCCTAGAAAGACAACTTTGGGAGATAGAAAAGAACATTTCTTCAGGTTGACATACAGCTTTTCATCTCTAAGAAGGGTTAGAGTCTGCCTTAAGTGCCCTAGGTGCTCCTTTTGTGACTTACTATAGATAAGTATGTCATCAAAGTATACAACTAGGAACTTCCCTATGTAGGGTCTAAGCACTTGGGTCATAAGCCTCATAAATGTGGAAGGGGCATTGGTTAGCCCGAAAGGCATGACTAACCATTCATATAAGCCGTCTTTGGTTTTGAAGGCGGTCTTCCATTCATCCCCTTCTCTAATCCTAACCTGATGATATCCACTCCTGAGGTCAAGCTTGGAAAACCATTTGGATCCTACTAACATATCTAGCAAGTCATCAAGTTTAGGTATGGGAAACCTATATTTGATAGTAATCTTGTTGATAGCTCTGCAATCTATACACAAGCGCCAACTACCATCCTTCTTTGGGGTAAGAAGGGCTGGGACGGCGCAGGGACTTAGGCTTTCCCTGATGTAACCCTTACACAATAAATCATCTACTTGTCTTTTGAGCTCCTCATGCTCGGTAGGGTTCATCCTATAGTGGGGTAGGTTGGGAAGAGAGGATCCAGGGACAAGGTCTATGGCATGTTGTATATCCCTAAGAGGTGGCAGTCCTTCAGGGAGATCCTCTGGAGTGAGCTCACTAAATTCTTGGAGTATGGATTCTACTTCTGGGGAAGGCTTCTCTTCTACTTCAGGGTTGACTTCTTTGATGACTAAGGTATAAAGGGGTTGATCTGCTATAATTTCCTTAGTGAAAGTTTGAGGCCTTATAAGTTGAATGGTAGGTTGGCCTTTCTTGGGTTCCTCTATCTTACCCTTACTGGTTGTGGCTCTAAGTTCTTTGGGAAGAGAGGGTTTCAACCTAATCTTTTGAACCTTATGGGTAAAAACATAGGTATTGGTCCGACCGTAGTGGACAACATCCATGTCATATAACCAAGGGCGTCCTAAGAGGATTTGGGCTACATCCATAGTAAGGACGTCACACCAAATCTTGTCCTCATATGTACCAAACTGGATAGGTACGAGGCACCTATGGGTCACAGGGACACTGGTTTGGTTAACCCAAGAAATATTGTAAGGGCTAGGTCGGGGTTCCATCTTGAGGTTCAGTTTTGTAGCAGCTATGTGGGAGACAGCATTGAGGCTGCTTCCACCATCAATGACCACCTTGCACATGTGACCATGGCATTTGGTGTAGGTGTGGAAGATACTGGTCCGGCGCCAGTCCTCAGTGGGGGTAGGTTTGACAAGGGTACACCTAACTACCCCTAAGGTGTTGAAGATATCATCACTACTGTCATAGTCGTTGACCTCAATCTCTTGATCAGGGTCTTCCTCAAAGGTGGGCTCAGGGTCTATGTTTTCCTCAGATAAAACCATGACTTTCTTAGGGCATTCTTTTGCAAAGTGTCCCTTCTGCCTACAGTTATAACAAATGGGGATGGAGTTGTCAGTAGTTTGAGCAGTTCTTGGTTTTGGGTTTGAGCTAGAAGGCAAGTGCATAGGAGCTGGCCTATAGATGGGTCGGGGAGGGAGAGTCTCCTTCCTATTCTTAAGTTCTTGTTCAACTTCAATGGCCCTTTGATAGGCTATCTCCGGGGTATCTAATTGGAAGTAGGTCAAGGCCCTCTTAATGTCAGGTCTAAGTCCAGTCTTGAACCGACTTAGGATCATACCTTGGTCTTCCTTGACTTCACACCTAATGAGGAGTTCTTCTAGCTTGGTTTGATAGGCTTCTACAGTAGAGGAGCCTTGTGTGAGACTACCAAGTTCATCCTTAAGTTTTTGCATGAAACCAGGTGGGACATACTTTTGCCTAAGTAGGAATTTCATTTCATCCCAAGACTCAACGGGTGGCTTACCATCCCTTTCTATAGTTCTCTCGATATGGGTCCAATAGAGTCTAGCGGGTCCTTCTAGTAAGCACTTGGTGAACCTAACTTTACTCTCATTGTGCATAAGGCTATAATCAAAGTATTGATCGAGCTTTGTGGCCCAATCTAGGAATTCCTTGGGGTTAAGAGACCCACCAAAAGTAGGGGGATTGATCTTGATGGCACGTTGCACATCATACTCTCTAGGTCTATGATAGGGGGTTTGAGGGGCATGAGGCCCTTCCCATTCGGTTTGAGCATGATTGACTCTAGGGGTGTGTGAAGGAGATCCTTGAACATTTGGTTCCCTTGTGTGGGATCCACTATTAGGTCGGCTAGTAGTTTGGGGATCCATCTTAGAGTTAGACTCTAGGGTATTAAGCCTATTGTCTATAACACCTATGGAATGTTGAAGGGTTGCTAGGGTTTCTTTAAGGGAAGCCATTTCAATTGAAAGGGCACTCACCTCATGGTCAATAGCTTGATTAAGACCATAGGGGGCACCGGATCTAGTAGCCATTTTCGAAAGGAGTAAGGTTTTGAAAATAAACCCTAAGGTGATAAATATAGCTAGTCAATTCTTTCAAGCACCTAGGTCCAAAAATCGCCTTAGTAGTAGGAAAATAAAGTTTTGGTCTTATAAAATCCTACTCTAAGAGCCTAAGCTCTGATACCAAGATGATGGGGGTCTCCAAGCATGCAACATTCAAACAACGCGCTTCGAAAACATTTTGGCTAATTAAGTATAGGTTAACAAACCCCTTGAACTAACGTAGTTTGAAAGTAGTTTGTTTCTTTGGTATATAGTAGTGAAAACCGAAACTACTTATCAAGAGAATCCTAACATGCGCTTCTAGATAAGATGAAACTTTGAATAAAGCTTGAGCATGCGGTTCTACAACTTCAAATAGATCTAGGCATGCGATTCTATCATAAGCATTAGAGCTACTCTAAGGGAGGAACTCACCTTGCACCCTTTGAGAATAGAAAGGGTGACCTTCCCGTTCTTCACCGGTCCAATGGTTGAATCTCACGAAGTAGGGCCCTATGAGCTTACACACATAGCATTGCAGCATCCCACACATGCGTGGGTGAGTTTGACAAAAATATTAAGAGGCCATTCACATAAGAACATTCAAGGGGGAGGATAGCCTCCAAATTCCCTTGCTAACACTTTTGAGACTAACTAGTTAAGGGGGAAAGGGGGGGGGATGAACTTGTATGCCCTCCTTGGCCTTGCGCAACCTGAGAACAAACCTTAGTGAGTGCAGATGAATGTTCAGAAACGTCAAGAAAACATCAGCCAAGGGAGAAGAGAGACTTAGCTACTTAGGGTGGTGGCTTGATCTTGGCATGGGGTTGATAACACCTTCTTGAGTCTCGGATGTGTCCAGCTTCTCATCATGGCTGAGGACTCTTCAAGGCTAAAGGGAGGAAGTGGCGTGAGCTCCCATCTTCATGACAAGCGCAAGTGGAGGTGGAAGGTTGAAGAGCAAGAGGGGGGGGTGGAATGGAACTCTCGGCAATGGTTGGAAGAAAGGGAGGGGTTAGGTGACACACACCATTAGAAGACACACTTCTGAAATTTGAAAATTCATT
This sequence comes from Costus lasius, assembly GCA_027563935.2. Classification (NCBI taxonomy): domain Eukaryota; kingdom Viridiplantae; phylum Streptophyta; class Magnoliopsida; order Zingiberales; family Costaceae; genus Costus; species Costus lasius. The sequence goes on from CM050446.2 coordinate 89,959,789, forward strand.
CAACTCTAACTGGTGGCTTTACAAGAAGATACATCATATAGGAGAGTCTCCAACGGTTATATCCCTTCCTAAGCACAAAAACAAGTCACAAAGTAAGCATGATGTAGACAACTCAATGGGCTGATGTCTTCTTCCAAAGGGGCGGTTGCTTGGAGGTTTGGCTTTGGAGTTTCAGCAGGATGGCAAGTTCGAAACTGAGTTGATGATGGACTGAAGAGGCTGCCAAGAGCTGACAATGTGCAGGCTGCAGATTGGCATGGGCGGCTGACACTTGAAGGGACTGAAGTTGCTGCAAAGGCTGACATGGTTCAGCTGCTCCTTGACCTTGGTGGCTGGCGCATGGTGGACTGAAGTGGACATTGCTCAAGCTGCTCCTTGACTTTGATGGCTGGCGCATGATGGGCTGAAGTAGGACTTTGTGTAGGCTGCATCTTGCCTTGGTTGGAGATGAAGGTAAACTCCACATGGCTGCCAACTAGGATGGTGGAGGTTGAGGTACTTGAGGTGTTGCTCCATTAGGTGGGGTGGGCTGATTTCCTCATGAGTTGGGCTGATGGCCCATGGCATCTCTTGGAGTTGTCTTGACCTGATTTTGACTTGCATCCCAAAATGGAGTTGACCTATACTATTACATCAATTTCATGCACTAACCTACTATACATAAGTGGCGGATCCTAGGCATGTAACTACATGGTGTAATTGGAGGGTGGATCTAACCTACCATATGATGCACCCTAATCTAAGACAAAATAAGCAACAAAAAAGGGGGTCCTAAGGAAGCCATATCTAATGGCTAGGATAGCCATACCGAGAGGGCTTCTTTCGGACCCGGGTGGACCTCCGAAGGTCTTGCTTTGGTCCCACATCATCATGCAATTCTAATATTTAAACAATAAATAAAAGAAAGCATGAATCTTATGTGGTAAAAGCCCATAGCCCTAGTAAGACCTTAATTAACTTAAGTCTTCACTTGCTTTTCTTCATGGGGCTTTTGCTGCTCATCTGGCCCAAACCAGGGCCCAAGCGCCATCTGCAGGTCTGGTGCGCCCACCAGGAATATGCGCCAGGTCCTAGGGTCGAACCCTAGACCTCCCACCTGGTCAAGCCACTTGCTGCATGCGCCTCTGCCAAGAGTGCTCTGTGCTCTTGTCTAATTAAATTACAAATTTAACTATCTAGACAAGATTGACTCGCAGGTCAATTACATTTTATAAATTAAAGCAATGTGATGCGCAGATCACAATATAAAATTAATTTACAAAATTAACCAGGCACGCAGGCCCCAGCACAGCACTCATTAAAGACGGGCAGCCCACATAAGATTAAATAAACATACATATGCAACAATCAACATGTGATCCATTCATGAAAATTAAATTTCGAAAACCCCTTGGGATGAATTTTAATTTTCCTTATTTGCCCTACTGCCTTACAATGGTCCATTACTAGGGATCCACTCATCCAACCTAGTCAGATCCACTGCCCTTGCATGCACCAAGTCCTAACTGACTTGAGTCGACCATAAGGTCAACCATGCATGCGCCAGGGCTGAACAACCACAATGAGGTCTGGCAAGCGGATGTGACCCCGGGCCTAACTCATGTGCGTTCATCAGTTGTCTCAATCAGACATCGCTACACGCCTGTCTGCAGCCGACCTGTAGCCACCACGTGCTTGCGCACAGGTGCTACCTGGTCAACCCATCAAGGCTGTCAGATAGTCTGATCAGACTTTTGGATCTAACCTAGGGGGTGACTTCAACCCTAATAACCCATCTAAGGGTTTAAAGTAGGTGCTTTAGATCTAAGATGAATCGCACAAGTTATTTGTTTTGAAAACACAATAAAACATGCGCCAACAACATGCGCCAGGGAGAAAATAACATCTATAAGAAACATGTATTTTCGCCAACTTACAACTACAGCATAAGCATTCGCATGTGACCTATAGATCTGTTATCTTGCGCAAACATGGATCATAAAACATAACATGGCAATCATAACACACGCATGAAACATTGGCTCTGATACCAATTGAAAGTCCCCTAAAGGGGGCGAAACCCCTAAGTAAGGCGCATATTAAAATTTTAAGCAGCGGAAGAGGGTTTCTTAAGATCGGTTTCATGAGATATGATCAACCATTATAACCCGAATGCAAATAGAAGAAACGGATTCATACCATAGCCATTTCAAGATGGCGCCTTGGAAGCGAAAGTTGCAAACGCCTCTTCTCCAAAGTCTCGCACACAAGATGAACAATGTGCTTCTTCCTTGGTGCTCCTTGTGCTAGCAAGGTTCCAAGGTTGTCTTGCCGAATGGAAGGGAAAGATGAGATGTCATTCTCTTGGCCGAATCCTCCTCAACCTTCAAGGCGTCGCCACACACGGAAGTCGAGAGGAATGAGAGCGAGAGGCGAGAATAGAGAGCACTCTATTCGAACGTGAGTGACTCCAATTGGAGATCATGGTTACTAAAAATAGCAACCACTCACCGCTCCAACGTTCACGCCAAGTGAACATGTCGCCACACCTTGAACCATGCGCTCATTTCATGAGCCGGTTCAATTTGGTTTGGTTTAAAACCAATCAAGCCAAGTAATCAAGTCTAGATCTCAAATAAACCCTAAGGCTCCAGATCTGACCGTTGATCTCTAGATGCTTCTGATCTGACCAATCTAGCATCCATTCTCTCGATCGAAGCTTACCGATCTCAAGCCCTAATCAATCAAACATGATCAGACCAGATCTCACTCACAATCAGAGATTAAATCCCTTTAAACTGAACCCAAACAATTCAGTCCACACGATCTGACTTAAGTAAGCCATATCATCAAATTGTGCGACCCTGAGGGTTTCCTTTAAATGTCGGTAACGATAACTCACGTTATCACGATCAGTGAGGGGTATCTAGCAACACATCACTGTCTCCCGATATAAAAGAAAGAGTCTTCCAAGACTACACCCAAAAACAGCACAAGTGTGAATCAACTTCACTAGGCATGCATACTTCCTTTGCCACTGGATGTTCTTATTGGACAAGCGTGTCAAGCTTGTAGCTCCAATATGATGAGCATGATTAGATCAGATGAACACTGTCATCTGGGTATGGCCATACACTTTCTCAATCATCTCATCCAGGGGGCCCCTTTAGAACATCACACTCCTTAAACAAGGAGACGGCAATCCTATGTCTATCACTAGTGCCCTAACCTGACTCAAGCTCATTATCCAAGATAGTCTATAACCATTGTGTTTCAAATGATTTTGAACTACCTCAAAACAATGACAATCATCATTTAGAAAACACAAGTGATCTCAAGTCAGAGGAAATGTGCCACTTGTCATATTCAAGGATTATTCACATTGCGACAAACAATTGAATATCCTAGTAGGGTCTGTCCAGTACATCCAATGTACCCATGAGTCTACATCTTATTCCATGCTCGAAGCATCCTATAAGACTAGAACACATATTAGTCTTAACCATATCAAGGCTGTCTCATGTTCACCAAGATACATCGACTAAGGACTTAACTGCATGTCAGCCCAGCTGAACAGCTTTGAGACATTATTCAGAAGAACATATATTGCAGCAGACAATGTAGCTAACTGAATAATAACCATGCCTTTATAAACATAAATGTTTATTACAAATGATACTGTTACAATCCCAAGGCCTCAAACATTAGGCTTAAGGGCATACCCCAACAGGACTGACCCGCTGTGAGGCAATGACTTGGTGTCACAAGTTATCCTCACAAGTGATAGGAGATGCATTGATCCCTTGACTTGAGGTCATTGGCCATTTTATATGGTTAGGGACATGCTTTGATACAACCTAACACCTCACCGTAGTTGTGGGGTAATAACGGTTGTCATTGAGCATGTCACGACCCATATGAGAAGGTCAATAGACAGACATAGGATTTGCCCCTTCCTAAGGGAAGCTTGATATCCATGGAGCTCCTCTACGGATCTATGACTGAAAGTGTATGGCCATACCCAGGTTAGACCTGATTTAGTCATAGCCATGAGATTGGATGAAAAACAAGTAGTGACACACTTGTCCAATCGGATATCAGTACGGCAAAGAGACTGTAATGCATCGATACCTACTTGCGATAATGGGGATCTCGATGTCGATATCCATTCCGATGACATGGGTAGCAGCGATGCACTGCTAGGTGCCACTCACTACTTGTGATGACCTTAGGTCAGCACTGCCAACGTCAGAGGAACCTACAGGGTCGCACACCTTGATACTCAAGTTCTCGTATTGATCGAGAAGCCTTATGATCGAGTTATTGGATAACTCGGATCTATTTTGGAGATTCCATCAGCGCTAATGGGCTTGATGAGATGGAAGAGATTTATTGGAGTCAACTTCCATTTACAGCATATTAACCATGGTTAGCTCAGTTTGACCTCGGGTTAAATTGGATTGGATCCAAGGGCTTGGTTAATATGCATAATGGACATTGGGCTAGGCCCATTGAAAAGTTGGGCTTAATGGGCTTAAGGAGAAGGATGTGTAGGCGCATGGTTAACCCTAGTTAGACTAGGGTTGGCGCCTACGGCACATATGGTTAATATAAGCTGATATTAATTATTTGTGGGTTATTTAATTAATTAATTTAAATAATTGCATGGAGTCCTATTTAATAGGGCTGATTATTTAAATTATTAATTAGAGTCCTAATTGGATTAGGACTTGATTATTTAAATGATTAATTAGAATCCTAATTGGATTAGGACTTAATTAAATCATTAAAATAATCCTATTCCTACTTCTTCTCCTAGCCACTACTCTAACCACCCCTTGCTCTATATAATGACCCCTAGCCGCCCCCTCTCATGAGATACAAATTATTGAAGGCGTGAGAACAAGAGGAGGGGCGAGAGCAAGAGGATCAAGAGGAGTTGGCGCATCTCTTCATCAACCAAGCCGCAAGCACTTCTTCTTCTTCATCCTTGGCGCTTCTTCTATTGAAGGTGGTGCAAGTGTGACTTGTGCTTGGCGGCATCTCCCTCTTCCTTCTTCAACCTTGGCGCATATACCTTGGAGGTGGCGCAAGTAGAGAAGAAGGTGACCTAAGGCTTGGATCTTCTGCCCGAGGCTAGCACCGGGCGTGGAAGAAGAGGACTCGAGGTGATCCGTGTGTGTGAGACTGCAGAGGGCGCACGCTTGGGCGTCTACTACGACATCAGCCTCGCATCGCTCATAAGGTATTTTCTATCTCATCGTGTCGATTCCCTCGCATGCGATCTTCACTGGGTTTTTGGGACTGGCCTGTTTCGGGGGTATTCTTCCGCTGCGCAATGTATTTGCATCTCTGAAATTTTGTAAAATATCCCTGGGGTTTCCCAACAGTGGTATCAGAGTGACTTGTGAGACTCGAACGATGTATTTTCATGCTTCTTCATGCTCACATGCCATATTTACAATTTTCGCAAATTGCATGTTCTTATGGCAAACGATTTTTCTAAGTAGGAAAAATTAGGGTTTCTTGTTCCTATCATCTTTTCAATTTCTTTTGGATCTTTGGATTATTTTTCTAGCATGATTTAAGGATCAAAGGCGCATGTGATTTTGTCAAGTAGGACGGGCATTGTGTCTTCGGACTGGCTGGGTGTCTTGATCTGACAAAATTACCAGCCGAGAGGATCTTTGAAATCATCATGAAAATTAATTGCAAATAACCAAGAGATTTGTGAAAGGAAGATGAGGAAAAGAGACTAGTTTTATGAAAAAGTAAAATTTCATATTTTATATTTTTCATGAGCATGTAGAATTGCATATGTAGATACCTTGCTTGCGCATAATGTTGTGATCATGAGTCAAGCTCCTTTGCATGCCTATGATGTATCTTTGTGAGGCCTGCGTGCCACTTTTCTTTTCTTTTATTTTTGTAATAAGAAGAAGAAGATTAGGGGCGCAGTCACATGGAACCCTGGCGCATGCATGAAAGAACCCCTAAATAAGGGGGGCGAAACCCTAGATAGGCGCATGTAATTTTTAAAGCAACGGAAGGAGGGTTTCTAAGACCTTTGATGCATGTATTATTATCAACTTAAAAACCCGATTGCACAAGAGATAAAATCATACCATTGCCATCGGTTTGATGGTGTCTTAGAATCAAAGACGCAAGTGCCTCTTCTCCTTAGATGACGCACACAATGAGAAGGCGACTACTTCCTTGGCGACTTTGTGCTAGCAAATCTTCAAGGAGTCCTTCGTATGGGGAAATGAGAGAGAGCTTGCTTGTTTTTCTTCTCGACTCTTCAAGGCGTGAAGAATAATGATCAACACGAGAGGAGGCGACGAGAATAGAGAGGAGGCCACACGATATGCGCTCCACACAAGACATGGAGACGTGGTTGCTAAAAATAGCCAACCTCACTCTTTCATGCGATCATGTGTTCATGCATTTTGAACCAATCGCATTTTCCTCTCTTCTTTGAATTGAACCAAGCGCTCATCCATGAGCCGGTTCACTTAAGTTTGGTTCAATAACCAAATAAACCAAGCAATCAGTCCAGACCACAATAAACACTTAAGTTCTTGATCTGACCGTCAATCTCTCGATGCTCCTGATCTGACCGATCTAGCATCCAATCTCTCGATCAAAGCTTACCGATCTCAAGCCCTAATCAATCAAACATGATTAGACCAGATCTCACTTACAATCAGAGATTAAATCCCTTTAAACTGAACCCGAACAATTCAGTCCACACGATCTGACTTAAGTAAGCCATATCATCAAATTGTGCGACCCTGAGGGTTTCCTCTAAATGTCGGTAACGATAATTCTCATTATCACGATCAGTGAGGGGTATCTAGCAACACATCACTGTCTCCCGATATAAAGGAAAGAGTCTTCCAAGACTACACCCAAACCATAGCACAAGTGTGAATCAATTCACAAGGCATGCATATTTCCTTTGCCACTGGATGTTCTTATTGGACAAGCCTGTCAAGCTTGTAACTCCAATATGATGTGCATGATTAGATCAGATGAACACTGTCACCTGGGTATGGCCATACACTTTCTCAATCATCTCATCCAGGGGGCCCCTTTAGAACATCACACTCCTTAAACAAGGAGACGGCAATCCTATGTCTATCACTAGTGCCCTAACCTGATTCAAGCTCACCATCCAAGATAGTCTATAATCATTATGTTTCAAATGATATTGAACTACCTCAAAACAATGGCAATCATCATTTAGAAAACACAAGTGATCTCAAGTCAGAGGAAATGTGCCACTTGTCACATTCAAGGAATATTCACATTGTGACAAACAATTGAACATCCTAGTAGGGTCTGTCCAGTACATCCAATGTACCCATGAGTCTACATCTTATTCCATGCTCGAAGCATCCTATAAGATTAGAACACATATTAGTCTTGACCATATCAAGGCTGTCTCATGTTCACCAAGATATATCGACTAAGGACATAATTGCATGTCAGCCCAGCTGAACAGCTTTGAGACATTATTCAGAAGAACATATATTGCAGCAGACAATGTAACTAACTGAATAACAACCATGCCTTTATAAACATAACAGTTTATTACATGATACTGATACATTCCCATAGGCCTCAAACATTAGCCTTAAGGGCATACCCCAACAATCTCCCACTTGCACTTAATCTAATGGTTGAGAAATCTCAAACCCATATTATTACAGTGCTTCTCATGCTTCTGCTGCGCCAGAGGCTTGGTAAGCGGGTCAGCCAGATTGTCATCTGTATGAACCTTGCAGATTTTGATCTCGCCACGATCTATGATCTCCCTGATCAAATGAAACCGTCTCTGTATGTGCTTGGACTTCTGGTGCGACCGTGGTTCCTTTGCTTGTGCAATTGCTCCAGTGTTATCACAGAAGATAACCAAAGGATCTGCACTCGAAGGAACGACACCAAGTTCTCTCACGAACTTACGAATCCACACTGCCTCCTTGGATGCTTCCGAGGCTGCAACATACTCGGCTTCTGTTGTGGAATCAGCAACAGTTGACTGTTTGAAACTCTTCCACACCACTGCACCTCCATTCAAGCTAAAAACATAGCCTGATTGCGATCGGAAATCATCCTGGTCAGACTGGAATGAAGCGTCAGTATATCCTTCAATACTGAGTTCTTCCTGACCACCATATATCAAGAACATATCTTTGGTCCTCCGCAGATATTTTAAAATATTCTTGACTGCAATCCAGTGCGCCATACCTGGATTACTTTGGAAACGACTGGTCACGCTTAACCCGTAAGCGACGTCTGGGCGAGTACACAACATCGCATACATAATGGAACCAATAGCCGAAGCATAAGGCGTATTGTCCATTTCATCTTTCTCAGTCTGTGTTTGTGGACACTGACTCTTCGAAAGATTCAGACCATGTCTGACTGGAAGATATCCTCGTTTAGAATTCTCTAAATGAAATCTCTCCAGGACCTTATCGATGTAAGTACTCTGGCACAGCCCGAGAAGCCTCTTAGATCTATCCCTGTAGATCTTCACACCTAACACATAGGCGGCTTCTCCTAAATCTTTCATCTGGAAACATTTCCTAAGCCATGCTTTAACAGCATGCATTTCAGGAATGTCATTTCCAATGATCAAGATGTCATCGACGTAGAGGACTAGAAAAGTAATTACGCTCCCACTAAACCTCTTATATACACACGGGTCATCCTCGTTCTTGATGAAACCAAATTCGGTGACTGATTCATCAAAACGAATATTCCAGCTTCTTGATGCTTGCTAAAGTCCATAAATAGACTTCTTTAACTTGCATATCTTATGACGATCTGCTGGATTAGTGAAACCCTCTGGTTGTGTCATGTACACATCCTCATCCAGATTTCCATTAAGGAAAGCTGTTTTCACATCCATCTGCCAGATCTAATATGCATAATATGCAGCTATCGCGAAAAGAATCCGAATAGACTTAAACATGGCTACAGGTGAGAAAGTTTCATCATAATCTATCCCGTAGATTTGTTTGAAACCTTTCGCAACTAGCCTGCCTTTATAGGTAACTACGTTACCATCCATGTCAATCTTCTTCTTGAAGATCCATTTACAGCCTATAGGGATAACTCCCGGAGGCGGATCAACCAAATCCCAAACTTGGTTATCTGACATGGAGTCCATCTCGGCGCGCATAGCTTCAAGCCATCTCGCTGACTCCGGTCCACTGACCGCATCCGCATAAGTGAGGGGTTCATCATGATCAATGATGTAGACTCCGTCATAGCGCTCAGGCTGTCGACGGATCCTTCCCGATCTTCGCGGTTCCCGTGATATCTGAGCTTCAGGTTGTTCAATAACCTGTTCTACCGGCTCAGGCTCATCCAACTCTGCTTGGTCACTTTGTCCTTCTTCTGGATTCTCATCCAGCTTTATTTCTCTCCCACTGGCCTCTTGCAGAAGAAACTCCTTCTCAAGAAATATGGCCGTCCGAGCAACAAAAACCTTGTTCTCCTTGGGATCGTAGAAATAATAACCCTTAGTTTCCTTAGGGTAACCGACAAAGATACATTTGTCAGATCTGCTCTCTAGTTTCCCAGAGGCGAGCTTTTTAACATAAGCCTCGCAGCCCCAGATCCTGATAAATGTCAAGCTCGGCTGTTTCCCATACCATAACTCATATGGAGTCTTAGAAACTGCCTTGGATGGCACTCGGTTTAGTACCTTTGCAGCTGTTTCCAGCGCAAAACCCCAAAAGGAGTATGGAAGAGTAGCCTGACTCATCATAGAACGAACCATATCAAGTAACGTTCTATTTCTCCTCTCGGACACACCATTCCATTGCGGTGTTCCTGGCGGAGTGAGCTGTGAGATAATCCCACACTCCTTCAGATAGTCAGTAAACGTATGACTCAAGTATTCACCACCTCGATCTGAGCGAAGTGCCTTGATATTTCGGCCTAGCTGATTTTGTACTTCATTCTTGAACTCTTTGAACTTGTCAAAAGATTCACTCTTATGTCTCATCAGATAGACATAGCCATACCTACTGAAATCATCAGTAAAGGTAATGAAGTACTGATAGCCACCTCTGGCATGTTTACTAAATGGCCCACACACATCACTGTGTATAAGGTCAAGTAAACCTGAAGCCCTTTGACCTTTATGAGAAAAAGGTGACTTCGTCATTTTACCCATCAAACAAGCCTTGCATGTATCAATCTCCTTATAGGAGAATGATCCCAGCAGTCCATTATCATGCAACCGCTTAATGCGTTTCTCGTTAATATGGCCTAAACGACTATGCCATAGCAAGGTGCTGTCATCAGCATACTTGGCTTTCTTAATATCAATTTGCTGTATCGAACATTCCATGTCCAACATGAATAACCCATTGCTAATTGAACCAGTTGCATAAACAATATTATCTAAAGATAAAACACACTTTGAAATATTGCATTCAAAGGAAAATCTCTTCCTGACAAGAGCAGGAATGGAGATAATATTTTTAGTAATACTGGGAACAAATTAGTGGTCAGCTAAGTTAGGTCTTGTCTTTGGGGCTTGAGTCCTAGGTCAAGAGTTGAACCTCCTTGTGGCATGGGTTGGTTCAATGTCTTGAATAGGCTATGATCACATCATTCTTTTACTGCTTTCACATATCTGTTAAAGCATGCCTATTTTATCGTTATGTTATCACTATAGGAATGCATGCCTGTAATGCTAGACATAAGATAAAACTGATGAGACCTCAAAAACCCTCATAAATAAATATCAAGTCTAGTAGCCTTCTAACGCGTAGCCCTCACTAAGCTATCGATCAGTGGTGTTGTGAACTGTTTCCCACCCTCATGGGACACACCCACTTATCTTTAGAAAGTGCGTGGTGGCAATGGTTTCCCCAGTCCGTTTTAAATCGGGCGCGCCTTCGCAAGGAAACTCGTTGGCCCTGGGCATAACGGTTAGGAATGGACTTGACTAGATTTTCACATATGTTGGGCATATGGTGGAGCTCTAGAAGCATCGTTGAGAGGTTAGGGTTTCATGCTGTATCTAGCCCTCGCTGGACATGAAATGCCTAGACTGTCTCAATAAGGGGAATTGCTTGGAGCAATCGGCCGGCGTGCCCACCTTAGGAAGCATGGGTTACTTTGTGCATCTCATCCCACCCTCGTGGGACGCGAAGCCTCATGTGGAATAAGGATCCTATCTCACTAAGAAGTCTTAAACTTCCCGATTGACTTTGTGAGTTGTCAATTCGATTAAAATAGTGGGAGATATAATCATTTAAAACAAGTCCAGTTTAAATGATTTAAAGTAGTATTAATCTACTATTTCTTGATTGTTGTAGAATAATGGCAACGAACAATAGCGGATTGTCACTGCGATCACTCCTTAATAAGGATAAGTTGGTTGGAACCAACTTTATGGACTGGCATCGGAACTTGAGGATAGTCCTCAAGCGCGAAAAGAAGTTGTATGTTCTTGAGCAACCTTTTTCCTGCGGCTCCTGCGCCTAATGCTCGAGCGGCAGACAGGGATGCTTTTAGAAAGCATCAAGACGACTCTATGGAGGTAGCATGTCTCATGCTGGACACTATGGCACCTGAACTTCAGGTGCAATATGAGGAGCAGAACGCTTTTCAGATGATAACTCATTTGAAACATATGTTCGAAGCTCAGGCCAGAACTGAGAGATTTGACACCGCCAAAGCAGTCTTTTGGTGTAAGTTATCGGAGGGTGCACTAGTGAGACCCCATGTTCTCAAGCTGATTGGGAACGTGGATCATCTCAAGAGACTGGGACACACCATAGATAACGAGCTGGTTGTGGATCTTATTCTGCATTCCCTGCCCCCTAGCTTCAGTCCATTTATCATAAATTTTAACATGAACCGGATTGAGTGCACACGGGAGGAACTGTTGAATATGCTCTAGACAGCCGAGCGTGAGATGGTAAAGACCAAACCTAATTCTGTTCTTTTGGTCCCTTGGGCCAAGAAGATGAAGAAAAAGGGAAAGGCACAAGCCAAGGGCGGTGCCAAGGGTCCTACCAAAACACTGAAGAAAAAGGCAAAGAAGTCAAAGGACCAGAGGTGCTTCCACTGTGGCCAGCAGGGTCACTGGAGGAGGGACTGTTAGGGTATGCCCTTAAGGCTAATGTTTGAGGCCTTGGGCTGTTATCAGTATCATGTATAAACTATGTATATGTTTATAAAGGCAATTGTTGTTATTCAGATTGTTGCATTTTCTGCTGCTGTATGTATACTTCTAAATAATGTCTCATTGGTGTTTCAGCTTGGCTGACATGCAGTATTGTCCTTAGTCGAGATATCTTGGTGAACATGAGACAGCCTTGATATGATTGAGACTAATATGTGTTCTAATCTTATAGGATGCTTCGAGCATGGAATAAGATTTAGACGCATAGGTGCATTGGATGTACTGGACTGACCCTACTTAGGATATTCAATTGTTTGTCACAATGTGAATAAATCCTTATAAGCAAGCAAGTGGTATACTCCCTCTGACTTGAGATCACTTGTTTTTCTAAATGATGATTGGCATTGTTTTGAGGTAGTTCAATATCATTTGAAAGATAATGGTTAAGGATTATCTTGGATGGTGGGCATGACTCATGTTAGGACACTGGTGATAGATATAGGATTGCCTCTCCTAGTTGGAGTGTGATGTTCTAAAGGGCCCCCTGGATGAGATGGTTGAGAAAGTGTATGGCCATACCCAGATGACTATGTTCATCTGATCTAACCATTCTCATCATGTTGGAATTACAGGCTTGACAGGCTTGTCCAATAAGAACGTCCAGTGGCAAAGGGAACATGTATGCCGAGTGAATTGGATTCACACTTGTGCTATGGTTTGGGTGTAGTCTTGGAAGACTCTTTCCTTCATATCGGGAGACAATGATGTGTTGCTAGATACCCCTCTCTGATCGTGATAACGTAAGTTATCGTTACCGACATTGAAGGAAACCCTTAGGGTCGCACAATTTGATGATATGGCTTACTTGTGTCAGATCGTGTGGACTGAATTGTTCTGGTTCAGTTTAAAGGAATTTAAACTCTGATTGGAAGTGAGATCTGGTCTGATCATGTTTGATTGATTAGGGCTTGAGATCGGTAAGCTTCGATCGAGAGAATTGATGCTTGATCATAGAGATCAAGAGGGTCGAGAGATGTGTGGTTAGATCTTGAACCATTTGGTTTAAAGAGATCAAGACCATGGTGGGTTCGATTTGGTCTTTGAACCAAAAAGAATTGAACCGGTTCACTTGGTGAACGCATGGTTCAATTGAGAGAGGAGTTATCGATGGCTTCAAGTGGAGTTAAACATGGGGTTATGGACTTACTATTTTTGGAAGCCATTTTCTTTGAGAAAACGCCCCCACGTTCGAACGCCTATCTCTCTCTCGCCCCCTCTCCTCTCGTGTATAGGATCTTCACGACAAGAGGAAGTTCGGCCAGAAAAAGGGAGAAAGACATCTCCTCAAACACGATCTAGGACTCCTTGGATCTTTGCTAGCACAAAGAATACAAGGAAGAAGTCATCATCTTCTTGTGTGCGATTTCCTTTGGAGAAGAGCCGCTCGCCCTTTCTTCTTCCAAGTCGCCACTCGATCAATGGCAATGGTAACGCATTTTTATGGTTGCTCATATTATCTTGCCTCTCGATCCTATCAAACCTAGTTTTTCGCCTATGCAAGATCTCCTAGATGGGCATGTGAACTAGGGTTTGACCTTCAATTGGTATCAGAGCTAGGGTTTTTGGCTTGATATATATGATCGCCATCTTGTTGTGATCCATGTTTGTTTTATGCGTTGGATAGATCTTCATGATGTCATGTGAAAATACATGCTATATGTTAGATGTAAGCTTGCGCATGTAAGGTTTGTTTGCGCTCTTCATGATAGTTTTCAACCAAAATATTATCATGCGCGCCCCCTCATTTAGATCTATCTAAGCGCCTGCTTTAAACTCTTAGACGGGTTAACAGGGTTGAAGTCATTAGTCAAGTCTGGACCCAACAGCCTAATCAGACCATCTGACAGCCTAGATGGGTCGACCAGATAGCACCTGTGCGCAAGCATAATAGGTGGCTATAGGTCGACTGCAGAAGGGCGTGTAGCGATGTCTGATTGAGGCGCCTAGTGAACGATCATGATTTAGGCCCGGGGTCACACCCGCTTGCCAGAAATCATGTGGGACGTTCAGCCCTTAAGGCATGCATAGTTGACCATCAGGTCGACGCAAGTCAGTTATGACTGGGTGCATGCAAGGGCAGTGGGTCTGACTTGGTCTGATGAGTGGATGCCTGTTAATGGACCGTTGTAAGGTAGTAGGGCACATAAGGAAATAAAATTGATGCCATGGGTATTTCAAAAATTTTATTTTCTGTTTGGATCACATGTATGCATGTTTGACATGTTCATTGGGTGTTTATTTAATCTTATGTGGGCTGCCCTTATTTTTTTGGTGTGCTGTGCTGGGGCCTGCGTGCCTGGAATTAATTTATAAATTTTACTGTGATCTGCGAATCACACTTTAATTTATGAAAATGTATATTTGACCTACGAGTCAAACCATGTCTAGATAGATTAAAATGTAATTTGATCAGACATGAGCACATGAGCACACATGGCAGAGGCGCTTGCAGTCAGTGGCTTCACCAGGTGGAGGTCTAGAGTTCGACTCTAGAACAGGCGCATACTGCCTGCAGGGCGCTTTAGCACGAGCTGGGCCAGATGAAATGTAAAAGACCCATAAAAAGCTCACGTGAAGACTTTTGTAAAACTAGGGTTTTACTTAGGCTTTTATGGGCATTTACCACATAAGATAATTGTGCTTTCTACTTATTGTTTTAAGTAATATTAGCACATGAATGTTTATATTCTTCTGCTATCACTATAGAATTTGCATGATAGTAAGAAGATAAAAGGACCGTTAAAATCCAACGACCATATCAAGCTTGATTGCCTTCTGACGCGAAACCTCACTGTTCTGACTATCGTTGGGGCCGTGTTGTACCCACTCAGTGGGCACGCCCAGCTATCTTCAGACGGTGTGCGATTACAGATACATGCTACAGAGAAGGGATTTATCTCTTCTCGTTGCTTAGCATAGCATGTGATGGTCCAGGGAGTAGGTCAGGTCAGCTTGACCATATAGGCTACATATTGAGCATATGATAGCTGTATGGAGGCAGCCATCTGAGGAATCAGAGACTGTGTTGTACCAACTCAGTTGGCACGGTCTTCTGGATTGCCTAGATGAAGGGGAATCGCACGGGTTGGCGATTGGCATGGATAGCCTACCAGTGACTAGTGCTTGAACTCTCTGTGCATCTTATCTCGCCTGAGCGGGACGCGGAGATCAAGTATGAAATCTGGATCCCATCTCACTAAAAGAGTTTCACTCTTTCGGGCTGTTTTATTGGATTTTTCAGTCAGACAAAATAGTGAGAAAAGAATCACTCTTAAGTCCTGGAATGATTCTAACATGGATACTGACCTTATTGTTCTTGCCATGTTGTAGATTCCTGCAGCAACGAACACCACAGGGCTCAATTTGCGATCCATATTGGAAAAGGAGAAGTTTGCTGGGCCAAACTTCTCAGACTGGTACAGACAGCTTAAGATTGTGCTTAAAGCTGAGAGGAAGCTGTATGTCCTTGAGTCGGCAATACCGGCTCAACCCGCTGCGAACGCCGCAAGGGCGGTTCGGGATGCTTATGAGAAGCACGTCAGTGATAGTACTGATGTCGCTTGCCTTATGCTTGCGTCAATGACGCCCGAGCTACAGCGTCAGCATGAGGATTTGTCTGCTATTGATATTATAGCAAATCTCAAGATGTTGTATGCTGCACAGGCAAGGACTGAACGCTATAACTTGACAAAACTTTTCTTTCATAGCAAACTGACTGAAGGGAGTCCAGTGGGAGCTCACGTACTCAAGATGATTGGGTACAAGGAGGCTCTAGAGAAACTGGGTCATACCATCAATTCAGAACTTGTTGTTGACATTATCTTGCAGTCTCTCCCGGCTTCTTTCGATTCGTTCATTATTAATTTTAATATGAACAAAATCGACTGTACTCCGGCAGAGTTACTGAACATGCTCTGCACCACAGAGCAGACTCTTGAGAAGGGAAAGCCTTCATCCTCTGTCTTGATGGTTCCTTCACGGAACAAGAGGAAGGGAAAGAAGGGCAAAACCCCTATCAAGAGCTACAACAAGGCTTTGAAACAAAAGTTGAAGCGGTTAAAGGACAACAGATGCTTCCATTGTGGCTAGCTGGGTCACTGGAAGAAGGACTGTAAAGCGCTCCAAGGAGAGAAGAAGGGAAGCAAGCCTTTCACTTCTGGCTCAGGTATTTACGTGACTGAAGTCATGGTAGCTTCTTCGATTTCATGGGTGTTGGACACTGCATGTGGAGTTCACATTTGTTCAAATGTGCAGGAACTCAAGAGAAGAAGACAGGTGGGACAGCATGAGGTGGACCTACGAGTTGGAAACGGAGCACGAGTTGCTGCTGTTGCTGTAGGACAATATAACATCTCTTTACCATCTGGTTTTGTATTAGAACTTGACAATTGTTATTTTGTGCCAAGCATAACTAAGAATATTATCTCTATTCCTGCTCTTGTCAGGAAAGGTTTTTCTTTTGAATGCAAAACTTCACAGTGTTGTATTTCATATGATAATATTGTTTATGCAACTGGGTCGACTAACAATGGGTTATACATGTTGGACATGGAATGTTCTGTACAACAAATTGATAACAAGAAAGCCAAGTATGCTGATGACAGCACCTTGTTATGGCATAGTCATTTAGGCCATATTAACAAGAAGCGCATTAAGCGGTTGCATGATCATGGATTGCTGGGATCATTCTCCTATGAGGAGCTTGATACATGCAAAGCTTGTTTAATGGGTAAAATGACGAAGACTCCTTTTACTAATAAAGGTAAAAGGGCTTCAGGTTTACTTGACCTTATTCACAGTGATGTGTGTGGGCCTTTTAGTAAACATGCCAGAGGTGGCTATTTATACTTCATTACTTTTACTGATGATTTCAGTAGGTATGGTTATGTCTATCTAATGAGACATAAGAGTGAATCTTTTGACAAGTTCAAAGAATTCAAAAATGAAGTACAAAATCAGTTAGGCCGAAATATCAAGGCACTTCGTTCAGATCGAGGTGGCGAATACTTGAGTCATGAGTTTACTGACTATCTGAAGGAGTGTGGGATCATCTCACAGCTCACTCCGCCAGGAACACCACAATGGAATGGTGTGTCCGAGAGGAGAAATAGAACCTTATTGGATATGGTTCGTTCTATGATGAGTCAGGCTACTCTACCTTACTCCTTTTGGGGATTTGCACTGGAAACAGTTGTAAAGGTGCTAAACCGAGTGCCATCCAAGGCCGTTTCAAAGACACCATATGAGTTATGGTATGGGAAACAGCCGAGCTTGACATTTATCAAAATCTGGGGTTGCGAGGCTTATGTCAAAAAGCTCGCCTCTGGGAAACTAGAGAGCAGATCAGATAAATGTATCTTTGTCGGTTACCCTAAAGAAACTAAGGGTTATTATTTCTACTATCCCAAAGAGAACAAAGTATTTGTTGCTCGAACGGCTATTTTTTCTTGAGAAGGAATTTCTTCTGCAAGAGGCTAGTGGGAGAGAAATAAAGCTGGATGAAAATCCAGAAGAGGGACAAAGTAGTCAAGCTCAGTTGGATGAGCCTGAGCAAATAGAACAGGTTAATGTTCAACCTGAGGCTCAGATATCACGGGAACCGCGTAGATCGGGAAGGATTCATCGTCAGCCTGAGCGCTATGACGGAATCTACATCATTAATGATGAACCCCTTACTTATGTGGATGCGGTCAGTGGACCGGAATCAGCAAGATGGCTTGAAGCTATGCGAGCCGAGATGGACTCCATGTCCGACAACCAAGTCTGGGATTTGGTTGATCCACCTCCGGGAGTAATCCCTATAGGCTGTAAGTGGATCTTCAAGAAGAAGAAAGACATGGATGGTAACGTAGTTACCTATAAGGGCAGGCTAGTTGCGAAAGGTTTCAAACAAATCTACGGGATAGATTATGATGAAACTTTCTCTCCTGTAGCCATGTTCAAATCCATTCGGATTATTCTTGCGATAGCAGCATATTATGATTATGAGATCTGGAAAATGGATGTGAAGACCGCTTTCCTTAATGGAAAACTAGAAGAGGATGTGTATATGACACAGCCTGAAGGTTTCATCAATCTATCAGAACGTCATAAAATATGCAAATTAAAGAAGTCCATTTATGGACTTAAACAAGCATCAAGAAGCTGGAATATTCGTTTTGATGAATCAGTCTGTGAATTTGGTTTCATCAAAAATGAAGATGACCCGTGTGTATATAAAAGGTTTAGTGGGAGCGTGATTACTTTCTTAGTCCTCTACGTCGATGATATCTTAATCATTGGAAACGATATTCCTGAACTGCATGCAGTCAAAGCATGGTTAAGAAAATATTTCCAGATGAAAGATTTAGGAGAAGCAGCCTATGTACTAGGTGTGAAGATCTATAGAGATAGATCTAATAGGCTTCTCGGGCTGTGCCAGAGTACTTACATCGATAAGGTCCTGGAGGGATTTCATTTAGAAAATTCTAAAAGAGGATATCTTCCAGTCAGACATGGTCTGAATCTTTCAAAGAGCCAGTGTCCTCAAACACAGTCTGAGAAAGATGAGATGGACAATATGCCTTATGCTTCGGCTATTGGGTCCATCATGTATGCGATGTTGTGTACTCGCCCAGACGTCGCTTACGGGTTAAGCGTGACCAGTCGGTTCCAAAGTAATCCAGGGAAGGCACACTGGATTGCAGTCAAGAACATTTTGAAATATCTTCGAAGAACCAAAGATATGTTCTTGATTTATGGAGGTCAGGAAGAACTCAGTATTGAAGGATATACTGACGCTTCGTTCCAATCTGACCAAGATGATTTCTGATCGCAATCAGGCTATGTTTTTAGCTTGAATGGAGGAGCAGTGGTGTGGAAGAGTTTCAAACAATCAATTGTTGCTGATTCCACAACAGAAGCCGAGTATGTTGCAGCCTCAGAAGCATCAAAGGAGGCAGTGTGGATTCATAAGTTCATTCAAGAACTTGGTGTTGTTCCTTCGAGTGCAGATCCACTGGTTATCTTCTGTGATAACACTGGAGCGATTGCACAAGCAAAGGAACCACGGTCACACCAGAAGTCCAAGCACATACAGAGAAGGTTTCATTTGATCCGTGAGATCATAGATCGAGGAGAGATCAAGATCTGCAAGGTACATACAGATGACAATCTAGCTGACCCGCTTACAAAGCCTCTGGCGCAGCAGAAGCATGAAAAGCACTGTAATAATATGGGTTTGAGATTTCTCAACCATTAGTTTAAGTGCAAGTGGGAGATTGTTGGGGTATGCCCTTAAGGCTAATGTTTGAGGCCTTGGGCTGTTATCAGTATCATGTATAAACTATGTATATATTTATAAAGGCAATTGTTGTTATTCAGATTGTTGCATTATCTGCTGCTGTATGTATACTTCTGAATAATGTCTCATTGGTGTTTCAGCTTGGCTGACATGCAGTATTGTCCTTAGTCGAGATATCTTGGTGAACATGAGACAGCCTTGATATGATTGAGACTAATATGTGTTCTAATCTTATAGGATGCTTCGAGCATGGAATAAGATTTAGACGCATAGGTGCATTGGATGTACTGGACTGACCCTACTTAGGATATTCAATTGTTTGTCACAATGTGAATAAATCCTTATAAGCAAGCAAGTGGTATACTCCCTCTGACTTGAGATCACTTGTGTTTCTAAATGATGATTGACATTGTTTTGAGGTAGTTCAATATCATTTGAAAGATAATGGTTAAGGATTATCTTGGATGGTGGGCATGACTCATGTTAGGACACTGATGATAGATATAGGATTGCCTCTCCTAGTTGGAGTGTGATGTTCTAAAGGGCCCCCTGGATGAGATGGTTGAGAAAGTGTATGGCCATACCCAGATGACTATGTTCATCTGATCTAACCATTCTCATCATGTTGGAATTACAGGCTTGACAGGCTTGTCCAATAAGAACGTCCAGTGGCAAAGGGAACATGTATGCCGAGTGAATTGGATTCACACTTGTGCTATGGTTTGGGTGTAGTCTTGGAAGACTCTTTCCTTCATATCGGGAGACAGTGATGTGTTGCTAGATACCCCTCTCTGATCGTGATAACGTAAGTTATCGTTACCGACATTGAAGGAAACCCTTAGGGTCGCACAATTTGATGATATGGCTTACTTGTGTCAGATCGTGTGGACTGAATTGTTCTGGTTCAGTTTAAAGGAATTTAAACTCTGATTGGAAGTGAGATCTGGTCTGATCATGTTTGATTGATTAGGGCTTGAGATCGGTAAGCTTCGATCGAGAGAATTGATGCTTGATCATAGAGATCAAGAGGGTCGAGAGATGTGTGGTTAGATCTTGAACCATTTGGTTTAAAGAGATCATGACCATGGTGGGTTCGATTTGGTCTTTGAACCAAAAAGAATTGAACCGGTTCACTTGGTGAACGCATGGTTCAATTGAGAGAGGAGTTATCGATGGCTTCAAGTGGAGTTAAACATGGGGTTATGGACTTACTATTTTTGGAAGCCATTTTCTTTGAGAAAACGCCCCCACGTTCGAACGCCTATCTCTCTCTCGCCCCCTCTCCTCTCGTGTATAGGATCTTCACGACAAGAGGAAGTTCGGCCAGAAAAAGGGAGAAAGACATCTCCTCAAACACGATCTAGGACTCCTTGGATCTTTGCTAGCACAAAGAATACAAGGAAGAAGTCATCATCTTCTTGTGTGCGATTTCCTTTAGAGAAGAGCCGCTCGCCCTTTCTTCTTCCAAGTCGCCACTCGATCAATGGCAATGGTAACGCATTTTTATGGTTGCTCATATTATCTTGCCTCTCGATCCTATCAAACCTAGTTTTTCGCCTATGCAAGATCTCCTAGATGCGCATGTGAACTAGGGTTTGACCTTCAGGGACTGCAAGCAACTTCAGAATGAGGAGAAGAAAGGCTTGGCCTTAGCTTCAAACTTATGTATTTATGTTACAGAAGTCAACCTTTCTACTTCTATGTCATGGGTATTGGATACCGCATATGGAGCTCATATTTGTACAAATATGCAGGGGCTCAAGAAAAGTAGAACGGTGCGGGCTGGAGAGATTGACCTACGAGTTGGAAACGGGGCACAGGTTGCTGCTGTTGCTGTAGGAGTTTTGACTCTCTCCCTGCCTTCTAGACTTCTATTAGAGTTAGATAATTGCTATTATGTACCTTCGCTTACTAAGAACATTATATCCATTCCTTGCTTGGCAAAGAAGGGATTTAAGTTTGAAATAAATAAGAACTCTTGTTCTTTTTCATTTGCAAATATGTTCTATGGGAAGGGTACTTTATGCAATGGTCTATATGTGTTAGACATGGATAACTCTATCTGTAACATAAATAATAAAAGGACCAAACTCAGTGGTTCAGTTGGTGCTTTCCTATGGCATTGTCGATTAGCCCATATAAACAAGAATCGCATTCAACAACTCCATGCAAATGGGTTGTTAGATTCAAGTTCCTTGGAGGAATTTGATACATGTGAGCCTTGTTTATTAGGGAAAATGACAAAGGCACCCTTCACCAAAATTGGTGAGAGGGCAGGAGGTTTGTTGGATCTCATACATAGTGATGTGTGTGGGCCATTCAATAAACAAGCCAGAGGAGGGCACAACTGCTTCATTACCTTTACTGATGATTTCAGTAGGTATGGTTATGTCTACTTAATGAGACATAAATCTGAATCCTTTGAGAAATTCAAGGAGTTCAAGAATGAAGTAGAAAACCAGCTTGGTAGATCCATTAAGGCTCTTCGATTAGATCGTGGTGGAGAGTACCTGAGTGGTGAGTTTCTTGACTATCTGAGAGGGTGTGGGATTTTATCCCAACTCACTCCTCCTGGAACACCCCAATGGAATGGTGTGTCTGAAAGGAGAAATCGAACTTTGTTGGACATTGTTCGATGTATGATGAGTCATGCAACTCTACCTCCCTCATTCTGGGGACATGCACTAGAAACAGCTTCTCTGATACTGAATAACGTTCCATCTAAGAGTGTCTCAAAGATTCCATACGAGGTATGGAGTGGGAGACGCCCTAATCTCACCTTTATCAGGATCTGGGGATGTGAGGCTTATGTCAAACGTCAGGATTCTAGCAAGCTATAACCTAGATATGATAAGTGTGTGTTTGTGGGGTACCCTAAGGAAACTAAGGGTTACTACTTCTATGTTCCCACCGAGAACAAAGTTTTTGTTGCTCGGGGTGCTGTCTTTCTAGAGAAAGAATTTCTCATGAAAGAAGTTAGTGGGAGGAAGTTTGACTTGGACGAGGTTCAAGTGCAACCACAAGCCATAGAGATGGAACCTGAGCCACCTGTACTGGTTGCTAGGCAACCTGAGGCTCAGACACAGGCCCCACGTAGGTCTGGGAGGACTCGTCGTGCACCTGAGAGGTATGGGTCGCTGTCGATCCAACACGATGGGATATTCATCATTGAGGATGAACCCAGGACTTATGATGAGGCGGTCAGTGGACCGAACTCCGAGAGATGGCTTGATGCCATGCGATCCGAGATGGATTCCATGTCAGCTAACCAAGTCTGGGATTTGGTTGAGCTACCTGATGGGGTAAAATCCATAGGGTCTAAATGGGTCTTCAAAAGGAAGACAGACATGGATGGCAACGTAGTTACCTATAAAGGTAGACTAGTGGCTAAGGGATTCAAACAAGTCCACGGGGTGGACTATGATTAAACCTTTTCACCAGTTGTCATGTTCAAATTCATTCGGATTCTGCTTGCTATAGCTGCATATCATGATTATGAGATATGACAGATGGATGTAAAGACAGCTTTCCTTAATGGGAAGCTGGTAGAGGATGTGTATATGACACAACCTGATGGCTTCATCCATCCTGAAGAGGCCAATAAGGTCTGCAAGCTAAAAAGATCCATCTATGGATTTAAGCAAGCATCTCGAAGTTGGAATCTTCGATTTGACGAAGCTGTGAGAGATTATGGCTTTATCAAAAGTGAAGATGATGTCTGTGTTTACAGAAAATTCAGTGGGAGCTTGGTGACTTTTCTGGTCTTGTATGTCGATGACATACTGCTCATCGGAAATGACATCCCTAGTCTTCAAGCTGTGAAGACATGGTTAGGGAAGTGTTTTAAGATGAAGGACTTAGGGGAGGCCGCCTATATCCTAGGCGTGAGGATCTACCGAGATAGATCCAAGAGGCTCCTAGCCCTTAGTCAGAGTACCTACATTGATAAGGTCCTGGAGAGGTTCAACTTGGAGCAATCCAAGAAAGGGTACCTTCCAGTGAGACATGGCCTTACTCTCTCAAAGAGCTAGTGTCCCACCACACAGGCTGAGAGGGATGACATGAGTCGAGTGCCCTATGATTCGGCAGTAGGATCGATCATGTATGCAATGTTGTGTACTAGACCAGATGTGGCTTATGCTGTGAGCATAACCAGCCGATACCAATCCAATCCTAGTTTGCAGCACTGGGTGGCTGTAAAGAACATCCTAAAGTATCTGAGAAGAACTAAGGATCTGTTCCTGGTCTATGGGGGACAAGAAGAGCTCAGTATGCAGGGCTACACTGATGCGTCATTCCAGTCTGACCCTGATGACTTTAGATCGCAAGCCGGCTATGTGTTCAAAATGAATAGCGACGCAGTATGCTGGAAGAGCTTCAAGCAATCCACCATCGCCGATTCTACAACCGAAGCTGAGTATGTGGCCGCTTCTGAGGCAGCCAAAGAAGCTGTTTGGATAAGGAAGTTCATTTCTGAACTTCATGTGGTTCCTAGTGCAGTGGATCCCACTGAAATCTACTGTGATAACAATGGAGCAATTGCACAAGCCAAAGAACCACGGTCTCATCAAAAATCCAAACACATACTCAAGAGATTTCACCTGATCAGAGAGATCATAGATAGAGGTGATGTCAAGATTAGTAGAGTTGACACAGAGAACAATCTGGCAGACCCATTGACCAAGGCTTTGGCGTAGTAGAAGCATGATGGTCACGCTAGAGATATGGGGTTGAGGTTCCTCAACCTCTAGGTCTTAGTGCAAGTGAGAGATTGTTGGTGTATATGTCCTAGGACCTAGTTTTGGTCCATTATTTGTACTACTTAACATTGATATATATATCATTCTGGCATTGTCGTTATCATTATTTGTTTACATCTGCGAACATGTACTTATATGATAATGTCCCTGGAGACAGATTGGATCTGTGCTCAAAAGATTGTCCCCAGTCGATGTACCTGAGTGGATATGGGACAACTCTGGTACTTGTGAGACTGGCATATGGGCTGGTTAGGCACGAGGTGCTAACGCAGACATATAGGTATATCAATGGTGGATATACTAGACCGACCCGCTGTGAGGCAATGATTTGGTGTCACAAGTTATCCTCACAAGTGATAGGAGATGCATTGATCCCTTGACTTAAGGTCATTGGCCATTCTATATGGTTAGGGAGATGCTTTGATACAACCTAACACCTCACCGTAGTTGGGGGGTAAAAATGGTTGTCATTGAGCATGTCACGACCCATATGAGAAGGTCAATAGACAGACATAGGGTTTGCCCGTTCCTAAGGGAAACTTGATATCCATGGAGCTCCTCTATGGATCTATGACTGAAAGTGTATGGCCATACCCAGGTTAGACCTGATTTAGTCATAGCCATGAGATTGGATGAAAAACAAGTAGTGACACACTTGTCTAATCGGATATCAGTACGGTAAAGAGACTGTAATGCATCGGTACCTACTTGCGATAATGGGGATCTCGATGTCGATATCCATTCCGATTACTTGGGTAGCAGCGATGCACTGCTAGGTGCCACTCACTGCTTGTGATGACCTTAGGTCAGCACTGTCAACTTCAGAGGAACCTACAGGGTCACACACCTTGATACTCAAGTTCTCATATTGATCTAGAAGCCTTATGATCGAGTTATTGGATAACTCAGATCTATTTTGGAGATTCCATCAGCGCCAATGGGCCTGATGAGATGGAAGAGATTTATTGGAGCCAACTTCCATTTACGGTATATTAACCATGGTTAGCCTAGTTTGACCTCGGGTTAAATTGGATTGGATCCAAGGGCTTGGTTAATATGCATAATGGACATTGGGCTGGGCCCATTGAAAAGTTGGGCTTAATGGGCTTAAGGAGAAGGATGTGTAGGCGCATGGTTAACCCTAGTTAGACTGGGGTTGGCGCCTACGGCACATATGGTTAATATAAGCTGATATTAATTATTTGTGGGTTATTTAATTAATTAATTTAAATAATTATATGGAGTCCTATTTAATAGGGCTGATTATTTAAATTATTAATTAGAGTCCTAATTGGATTAGGACTTGATTATTTAAATGATTAATTAGAATCCTAATTGGATTAGGACTTAATTAAATCATTAAAATAATCCTATTCCTACTTCTTCTCCTAGCCACTACTCTAACCGCCCCTTGCTCTATATAATGAGCCCTAGCCGCCCCCTCTCATGAGATACAAATTATTGAAGGCGTGAGAACAAGAGGAGAGGCGAGAGCAAGAGGATCAAGAGGAGTTGGCGCATCTCTTCATCAACCAAGCCGCAAGCACTTCTTCTTCATCCTTGGCGCTTCTTCTATTGAAGGTGGTGCAAGTGTGACTTGTGCTTGGCAGCATCTCCCTCTTCCTTCTTCAACCTTGGCACATATACCTTGGAGGTGGCGCAAGTAGAGAAGAAGGTGACCTAAGGCTTGGATCTTCCTCCCGAGGCTAGCACCGGGCGTGGAAGAAGAGGACTCGAGGTGATCCGTGTGTGTGAGACTGCAGAGGGCGCACGCTTGGGCGTCTACTACAACATCAGCCTCGCATTGCTCATAAGGTATTTTCTATCTCATCGTGTTGATTCCCTCGCTTGCGATCTTCACTGAGTTTTTGGGACTGGCCTGTTTCAGGGGTATTCTTCCGCTGCGCAATGTATTTGCATCTCTAAAATTTTGTAAGATATCCCCGGGGTTTCCCAACACTCAAGTATCTGAGAAGAACCAAGGATTTGTTCTTGGTCTATGGGGGACAGGAAGAGCTCAGTGTTCAAGGCTACACTGATGCATCATTCCAGTCTGACCCTGACGACTTTAGATCGCAGGCCGACTATGTGTTCAAATTAAATGGAGGCGCTGTTTGCTGGAAAAGCTTCAAGCAGTCTACCATAGCTGATTCTACAACAGAGGCCGAGTATGTTGCTGCTTCTGAGGTGGCCAAAGAAGCTGTTTGGATGAAGAAGTTCATATCTGATCTTCAGGTGGTTCCAACTGCTGTGGATCCCATTGAGCTCTATTGTGACAACAATGGAGCCATTGCACAGGCAAAGGAACCACGGTCTCATCAAAGATCCAAACACATACTCCGGAGATTTCACCTGATCAGAGAGATCATTGATCGGGGTGATGTCAAGATTAGCAGAGTTGATACTGAGAACAATCTAGCAAATCCACTGACCAAGGCTTTGGCGCAGCAGAAGCATGATGGTCATACTAGAGATATGGGATTGAGGTTCCTCAACCTCTAGGTCTTAGTGCAAGAGGGAGATTGTTGGGGTATATGCCCTGAGACCTAGTATTGGTCCTCTTTTGTACTGCTTCACTCAGATATCTATATATATCATTCTGGCATTATCATTATCTATGTTTGTCTACATCTGCGTTTATGCACTTACACGATAATGTCCCTGGAGACAGATTGGATCTGTGCTCAAACTATTGTCCCCAGTCGATGTACCTTAGTGGATATGGAACAGCTATGGTACTTGTGAGACTGGTATGTGGGCTGGTTAGGCACACGGTGCTAACGCAGACACATGGGTATATCAGTGGTGGATATACTGGACCTACCCGCTGTGAGGCAATGACTTTGTGTCATGAGTTAACCTCACAAGTGATAGGAGATACATTGATCCTTGGACTTGAGGTCATTGACTCTTCTATATGGTTAGGGACATGCTTTGATGCAACCTAACACCTCACCATAATTGGGAGGTCATAACGGTTGTCATTGAGTATGTCACGACCCATATTAGAAGATCAATGTACAGACAAAGGATTTGCCCCCTTCCTTAGGGAAGCATGATATCCAAGGAGATCTTCTATGGTTTATGACTGAAAGTGTATGGCCATACCCAGGTGAGAACCTGATTTAGTCATGACCATGTGATTGGGTAAAAACAAGTGATGACACACTTGTCCAATCAGATATCAATTTGGCAAAGGGACCGTAATGTATCTGTACCTAGTCGCGATGATGGGGATGTCGATGTCGATATCCATTCCGATGACTTGGGTAGCAGCGATGCACTGCTAGGTGTCACTCTCTGCTTGTGGTGACATTAGGTCAGCACTGCCAACGTCAAAGGGACCTATAGGGTCACACACTAAGATACTTGAGTTCTCATATTGATCGGGAAGCCTTATGGTCGAGTTATTGGATAACTCGGATCTATTTGGAAGATTTCATCAGCACCAATGAGCTTGATGAGATGGAAGAAACCTATTTGGGCCAACTTCCATTTACGGCATATTGACCAAATTAACCATGGTTAGCCTCATTTGACCTTGGGTTAACTTGGATTGGATCCAATGGCTTGGTTAACATGCATAATGGACCTTGGGCTAGGCCCATTGCTTAGTTAGGCTTGCAAATAAGTTGTCATGAAGAGATAGGAGACCAAAAGGGCATAATGGGGAGAAGAACATCAAGTTGGCGCATAAAGACTCCTAATTGGATTAGAAGTTGCGCTTATGGTATAATTGACATCTTCAAGTGATTTAATTTGATTAGGATTTGATCAAATCACTTGAGATATTAATTGATACTTGATGAGGCGTAAAGGGCTGATTATTTAAGAAATTAATCAGAGTCCTAATTGGATTAGGACTTGATTAATTAATTCCTAATCTAGCTCTCCTACTTCTTCTCCAAGCCGCCCACTTGGCATAATCCTTGCCATCCATAAACCGCCTCTCCTTGCTATAAATAAGACCTCTAGCCACCCCTCTTATGAGACGAATTGTCTTGGAGGCGTGAGCAAGAAGAGGGCAAGAGCAAGGGTTCAAGTGGCGGTCTCCTCTTCCATTAAACCCTAGCCACAAGTCTTCCTCCTCTTGGCGGCTTCTTCTCTTTCCCTTCTTCATCTTTGGCGCATATACCTTGGAGGTGGCGTAAGGTTGAAGAAGGTGACTCTAAGGCTTGGATCTTCTTCCCGAGGCTAGCACCAAGCGAGGAAGAAGAGAGCTCGAGGCATCCGTGTGTGTGAGACTGCAAAGGGCAAACACTTGGGCGCCTACTTCGACATCATCATCCACGCTTGCTTAAGGTATTTTCTATCACATCGTGTCGACTCCCTCGCTTGACGATCTTCACTATTTTTTTGGGACCGGCCTGTTTTCGGGGATATTCTTCCGCTATGCAAAGTAATCTATGATGTCTATCTCTGAAAAATTGTTAAAATATCCTTGGGGTTTCCCAACACACTACCACTGAAAAAGAGTTGTTGGCTATAGTTTTTGCATTTGATAAATTCAGATCTTATTTGATAAATTCAAAAGTTGTGGTATATACCAATCATGCAGCGGTTAAGTATTTGATGTAGAAAAAGGACAGTAAACCGCGGTTGTTGAGATGGATTTTGCTCCTACAAGAATTTGACCTGGAGATCAAAGATAAGAAAGGAACTGAGAATCTAGTTGCAAACCACCTTTCAAGGATGATTATAGAAGATGAAAAAGGTGATATCAATGATTCCTTTCCTGAGGAACAACTTATGAGGATTGATCAAATTAAGGCTCCTTGGTATGCAGATATTGTGAATTACCTTGTTGCTAATATCTTTCCTATTGATTTGAGTTACCAAGGCAAGAAAAGATTTTTAGCTGATGTTAAATATTATTTTTAGGATGAGCCTTATGTATTTAGGAGATGTGCAGATGGCATATTTAGAAGATGTATCCCCGAAGAGGAAGTCAAAGATCTATTATTACAGTGTCACGGATCATCATATGGGGGGCACGCTAGTACTGAGAAGACTATTTTTAAGGTGCTACAATCTTGATTTTATTGGCCCTCCTTATTTAAGGATGCAAGAAATTTTATAATGTCTTGTGATAATTGTCAAAGGATGGAGAACATCAATAGAAGGAATGAAATGCCATTGCCCACCATACTTAAAGTTGAAATTTTTGATGTCTGGGGGATTGATTTTATGGGACCGTTTCCATCATCTGGAGGAAATAAATATATACTTGTGGCGGTAGATTATGTTTCCAAGTGGGTAGAAGTCATTGCTTCTCCTACTAATGATTCTAGGGTTGTGGTAAAATTGTTTAAAAGAATTATCTTTCCACGCTTTGGAGTACCACGAGTTGTAATTAGTGATGGAGGATCCCACTTTATTGAACACAAATTTTTAGCTTTGCTTAGAAAATATGGGGTGAATCATAGAGTAGCAAAACCTTACCATCCCCAAACAAGTGGACAAGTGGAGATATCTAACAGATAAATTAAAGGGATATTGGAAAAAACAGTGTCAAGAACAAGGAAGGACTGGGCTTTCAAGCTTGATGATGCACTTTGGGCATACCGGACTGCTTTCAAAACACCAATAGGTATGTCACCTTTTCAATTGATTTATGGTAAATCATATCACCTTCCTGTAGAGCTCGAGCATAAAGCGTTCTAGGCAATTAGAGCATTGAATTTTTACTTAAAGAGCGCAAGTGAAAAGAGAAAATTGCAACTAAGCGAACTTAATGAGATTAGGCTCTCTACTTATGAAAGTGCAAAGATCTATAAGGAGAGGACTAAGAGATGGCATGATCGACACATACTCAGAAAGGAATTTCAACCAGGTGACTTCGTTCTTTTGTTTAATTCTAGATTGAGGCTTTTCCCTAGTAAACTTAAGTCTCGATGGTCTGGACCTTTTCAGGTTAAGAAGACATATCCATACGGAGCCGTCAATATATGGAGTGAAGAGAAAGGAGTGTTCAAGGTTAATGGACAAAGATTGAAACACTACTATCATGAAGAGCAGATCGAAGAAGGAGAAAATTATCTACTTAATGAACCACGAACAAATCTGAGTGCAGAAAGGTCAAGCTAACGACCATTAAATTAGCGCTTCTTGGGAGGCAACCCAAGCAAATTTTTTCTTTTTCCTTTGTTTTTGGTTAGTTTTTGCCTTAATTTGTTTTGTTTAGGGTTAATTCTTCTTTTTCTTGTTTTTGATAATTTTTAGTGATTTTTAGCCTTTTTTTTACAAAATACAGCACTACCGTAATTTTAATACGGTACCGTAATTCGTGTTGATTCTTTACAGAGAGAAAACAAGGATTACGGCACTACCATAGAAAAAGTGACAGTACCATATTTTTGTCTATTTTTCGAACAGGAAGTTTTTGGATTTTACGACAGTACCGTGGTATTTTTCACGATACCGTATTATTGGACGATTTTGACCAGAGAATTTTTCAGAATTACGGCACTACCGTAATTGCTTCATGGTACCGTTATTTGCCACATTTTCTTGCACAGAACCTGTAGCCACTTTACGGCACTACCATAATCACTTTACGGTACTGTAATGTTTCCGACTCCACGTTTTCACGTGCCGTATATAGGGTTCGGCGCACTGTTCCAAGGCTTCTTTCATCCGATTTCACGCTGACTTCTCAGATTTCTTCGAGTTCTTGTTTCCCTAACCCTCGTGCGACCTTTCTTTGAAATTTCCATCTGATTTCTAGCAGAGATTTGGACGATTTCAAGCTCGATCGAGCTCGCTTGCTGGTGCACTGCAGCTTTTCCGCTGTGATTTCGCCCTGCTCGTCTTCTCTCGTCTAGGCATTAATCAAGTTGATTTCAAGTTCAAAAAGCTTCGAGGGAGATAGAAGATCATTCCCCAAGTTGATTTGAAGATCGATCTCAACCCAGAAATCCAGATCTGAAGATTGAATCCAACCCTGTTTTCAGCCTACGCAGCACTTTTGGTAACACTTTCAGTTCCGATTTTCTTCAATAGATTTCTTGTTTCCCTTGCACATTATAATGTCACCCGTCAAGAGAATGATATCAAATAAGAAAGGGAAGGCCCCCGCTGAGACTCCAGTGCCACCACCGAATCCATTCGGTATCATTTTTAGGGATGAGGCCCAAGAGCAAAGGTACAACATGCTGCTCACCCGACGCATTGTAAAGACCAAATACACTGACATCAGAGCTTTGGAACTCCTAGGATTGAAGGATGATGTGCTTTGGATGTATGACAAAGCAGGTTTAAGACAATTTTTCGACATGACACCTGAAACCTATCTACCTGTTGTTTTGGAGTTTCTTAATAGCTTAGAAGTAAGTTGGGATGAGTATATGGATCATACAGCTAAGGGAGAAATCAGATTCAGAATGGTCAATGAAGAAAAGAAGCTCTCATTCAAGGAAATTCGACGTATATTCCATCTCCCACAGAAGGGACGCACTGAACCACCCATTGGATTCATTGAGCACATCTTTTAGAGCCAAATCTCATCAGAGACTCGATTTTCAGCATTAGTAGCGAGAGCCTCAAGAATCTCAAATCCCTGCATCAGATATGCCCACCACGTTCTTGCACACTCCATATTCAGGCGAGGAGACAGCGATGGTATGGTCACTCACGCTGAGTTATTCCTTCTTTGGAGTATGCTTCATGGGTATACAGTAGATATCGCTTTCTTTTTCATGAGACACCTAAGTAAAGTATCAAGGGCCAAGAAGGGAACTATAGTGATAGGAGGGTTTCTTACTCCTATAGCACTACACTTGGGGATTGTGCCCTATGGGATCGGGTTGCTAGAGGCAATGCAAGGATAGACGTCGAGTCATGCATTGCAATGAAGATGATTATGCGATATGGTGACACGTATTGTTTGATCTTACAACCTGGACTCCCCGCAATGCCATTACCTAACCCCGGACGGACCTCAGTGCAGAACGTTGAGAATTGGAAGTTATCACCGAGCTGTGTATCTTATGTCACACCTGCACCGGAGACATTAGTGTCACCACCACCTCCTGCTTGGGGTGATGACCCGTTTGGTATGGGCATTGACTCTTCACCACCCAAAGCCACCGAGCCACCATCATATGGAGCCGCTGGATCATCCTCGCATCACGCAGCTCCAGATCAGAGAGATTGGCAGAGTTACCGAGACCCAGGGTTTCAGATGTTGGGGTATGCCCTTAAGGCTAATGTTTGAGGCCTTTGGGATTGTAATAAGTATCATGTAATAAACTGTTGTGTTTATAAAGGCATGGTTATTATTCAGGTTGTTACCTTGTCTGCTGTAATAAGTGTACTTCTGAATAATGTCTCAAAGCTGTTCAGCTAGGCTGACAGGCTATATGTCCTTAGTCGAGATATCTTGGTGAACATGAGACAGCCTTGATATGATTGAGACTAATATGTGTGCTAATCTTATAGGATGCTTCGAGCATGGAATAAGATGTAGACTCATGGGTACATTGGATGTACTGGACAGATCCTACTGGGATATTCCATTGCTTGTCACAATGTGAATGATCCTTGTAAGCAGCAAGTGGCACATGTCCTTTGACTTGAGATCACTTGTGTTTCTAAATGATGATTGTCATTGTTTTGAGGTAATTCAATATCATTTGAAACATAATGATTATAGACTATCTTGGATGATGAGCTTGAGTCAGGTTAGGGCACTAGTGATAGATAAAGGATTGCCGTCTCCTTGTTTAAGGAGTGTGATGTTCTAGAGGGCCCCCCTTATATGAGATGATTGAGAAAGTGTATGGCCATACCCAGATGACTATGTTCATCTGATCTAATCATGCTCATCGTATTGGAGTTACAGGCTTGACATGCTTGTCCAATAAGAACATCCAGTGGCAAAGGAAACATGTCTGCCTTGTGAAGTGGATTCACACTTGTGCTGTGATTTGGGTGTAGTCTTGGAAGACTCCTTCCTTTATATCGGGAGACAGTGATGTGTTGCTAGATACCCCTCACTGATTGTGATAACGTGAGTTGTCGTTACCGACATTTAAAGGAAACCCTAAGGGTCGCACAATTTGGTGATATGACTTACTTGAGTCAGATCGGGTGCACTGGATTGTTTTGATTCAGTTTAAAGGAGATTAAACTCTGATTGTAAGTGAGATCCAGTCTGATCATGTTTGATTGATTAGGGCTTGAGATCGGTAAGCTTTGATCGAGAGTATGGATGCTAGATCGATGAGATCAAGAGCATCACAGGATGAACGGTCAGATCTTGAACCATAGGGTTTAATTTGGTCTGGACCAATTCTTGGGCTGATTTGGTTTGGTCAATGGACCAATTTAATTGAACCGGCTCACATGTGAGTGCTTGGTTCATTTGAGAGGAAAGCTATGCGTTTGGTTCACTTCATGTGAACGCAAAACGCATGTGTTAAAGACTTACCATTTATGGCATTTCGGTTTTGCCATAGTGATGAATGTCTCCACATTCGATCACAAGTCTTGGCTAACGCTCATCTTCCTCTTCGAGACTCGACGACACATACTCTCTTGGGGGTTGAGGTTGACGAGGAGAAAGGATCGGCCAAGAAGGATTTCATCATCTCCTTCAACTCGACAAGGAACCTTGAGTGCCTTGCTAGCACAAGTGATGCCAAGGAAGTAAGAGATCTTCACCTTGTGTGTGAACTCGTGGAGGAGATCAAAGTTGCTCTCTTCTTCCAAGCCGACATCCAACTTCATGGCGTTGGTATGATCCCTTTAAAGATTTTTCGTTTATACAAAAGTTAATCATATGATCTACATGCGATCATGAGGGTGACACCCCTTAAAATAGCATATGTGCCGCCCCCTTTAGGGTTTCACCTTTGCGCCCCCCTCTTGAAAGGGGTTGTTTTTCCGCTTGCGCTCCCCCTTGAAGGGGACACAACAATTGGTATCAAAGCAGGGTTCTTGTAGATTCATATGATTGCTTCATGTTGCTTGTTTTGTGATCCTAGTATGCCAACGCATGTCATAGATCTATCATGAAGTTTCATCTTGTTTGCGCTTGTAGCCATGTATCTAGTTGCGCATGTTTTTGGTAGATGAAAGCTTCTTATGTTGAAGTTGCGCATGTTGTAGTTGTTTTTAATCTAAAACTTGTTACATCTTGCGCGCTCCATTTAGATCTAACGGTGCCTACTATAAACCCTTAGATGGGTTGATGGGGTTGAAGTCACCTCTATGTTGGATCCAAAGTCTGATCAGACCATCTGACAGCTCAGATGGGTTGACCTGATAGCACCTATGCGCAAGCACAAGGTGGCTATAGGATGACTGCATCTAGGGCGTGTAGCGAGGTCTGGTTGAGACACCATTGAACACACATGAGTTAGGCCCGGGGTCACACCCGCTTGCCAGAACTCATGAGGGTTGTTCAGCCCTTGGGGCATGCATGGTTGACCATTAGGTCAACTCGAGTCAGTAAGGACTCGGTGCATGCAAGGGCAGAGGATCTGACCAGATGGATGAGTGGATCCCTATCAATGGACCATTGTAAGGTTGTAGGGCTTATAAGAAAATTAAAATTGATGCCAATGGGGTTTTCAAAATTTTAATTTTTGTAATGGATCACATGCAAGTTGATTGATGCCATGATGTTTGTTTATTTATTCTTATGTGGGCTGCCCATGCTAAATGTGTGTTGTGCTGGGGCCTGCGAGCCTGGAATTAAACTTGTAAATTAATTTGTGATCTGCGAATCACATTCTTGATTAATTTATTGTATTATTGACCTGCGAGTCAAACTTGTCTAGATAGATCAAATTGTATTTGATTAGACAAGAGCACAAATGCACACATCCTAAAGGAGCATTCACCTGGTGGCGCACCTGAGGTGCTCTTGGCGCTAGGGCCCTGGGTTGGACCAGATGAGATGCAAAAGGAGCTCAAGTGAAGACTTAAGTAAAATTAAGGTCTTACTTAGGGTTCATGGGCTTTTACCACATAAGATCATGCTTTCTATTTATTGCTTTTATAATTAGAATTGCATGAGTTTATCTTCTGCTATCACCATAGGACTTGTATGATAGTTGAAAAGATAAAAGACCGTTAAAATCCAACGCTAACATATCAAGCTCGTAAGCCTTCTGACGCGAAACCTCACTGTTCTGATTATCGTTGGAGCCGTGTTGTACCCACTCAGTGGGCACGTCCATCTATCTTCAGACGGTGCAGGATTACACCTGCGTGTTACAGAGTAGGGATTTATCCCTTCTCGTTGCTCAGCATAGCACGTGGTGGTCCAGGGAGTAGGTCAGGTCAGCTTGACCATGTAGGCTACATATGTGGCGCATATGGTAGCACATGGAGGCAGCCATCTGTGGGATCAGAGACTGTGTTGTACCAACTCAGTTGGCACAGTCTGCTGGATTGCCCAGATGAAGGGGAATCGCACGGGTTGGCGATTGGCTAGGACAGCCTACCAGAAATTAGTGCTTGTCATCTCTGTGCATCTTATCTCGCCTGAGCGGGACGCGGAGACCAAGTATGAAATCTGGATCCCATCTCACTAAAAGAGTGTTACTCTTTTGGACTGTTTACTGGATTTTTCAGTCAGACAAAATAGTGAGAAAAGAATCTTTCTTAAGTCCTGGATTGATTCTGAACATTGATACTGACCTTGCTGTTCTTGCTTGTTGTAGATACCTGCAGCAACGAACATCATGAACTTCAATGTGCGATCCCTACTGGAAAGAGAGAAGTTTGCTGGGCCGAACTTCTCTGACTGGTTCGGACACCTTAAGATCGTTCTTAAGGCAGAGAGGAAACTGTATGTCCTCGAGACGGCGATTCCGCCGCAGCCCGCTCCGAACGCCGCAAGGGCGGTTCGGGATGCCTATGAAAAGCACGTCAATGATAGCATTGATGTCGCTTGCCTGATGCTTGCGTCTATGACGCCACCGCTGCAGCGTCAGCATGAGGATATGTCGGCTATAGAGATTATAGCGAATCTCAAGATGCTGTATGCTGCACAGGCGAGGACAGAACGCTATAATCTGACGAAGCTCTTCTTTCAGAGCAAACTGGCTGATGGGAGCCCAGTGGGAGCTCACGTGCTCAAGATGATTGGGCACAAGGAGGCTCTGGAGAAACTGGGGCATACCATCAACCAGGAGCTTGCTGTGGATATTATTCTGCAGTCTCTCCCGCCCTCTTTCGATGCGTTCATCATTAATTTTAATATGAACAAAATCGATTGTACGCCGGCAGAGCTGCTGAATATGCTCTTGACCACTGAGGAAACTCTGAAGGGCAAGCCTTCAACCTCTGTCTTAATGGTTCCTTCCAGGAACAAGAAGAAGGGGAAGAAGGGCAAGGCCCCTGTCAAGAACTACAGTAAGGCTCTGAAGCAAAAGGTAAAGCGGTCCAAGGACAACAGGTGCTTCCACTGTGGCCAGCTGGGTCACTGGAAGAAGGACTGCAAAGCGCTCCAAGGAGATAAGAGAGGAAGCATCGCTTCTGGCTCAGGTATATATGTGACTGAGGTCATGTTATCTTCTTCTATTTCATGGGTGTTGGACACTGCATGTGGAGTTCACATTTGTTCAAATGTGCAGGAACTCAAGAGAAGAAGACAGGTGGGACAGCATGAGGTAGACCTACGAGTTGGAAACGGGGCACGGGTTGCTGCTGTTGCTGTAGGAGACTATTTCATTTCTTTACCATCTGGCATTGTATTGGAATTAAACAATTGTTATTTTGTACCCAGTATAACCAAGAATATTATCTCCATTCCTGCTCTTGTCAGGAAAGGATTTGCCTTTGAATGCAATATTTCAAAGTGTGTTTTATCTAATGATAATATTGTGTATGCAACTGGTTCAATTAACAATGGGTTATTCATGTTGGACATGGAAAGTTCTATACATAACATTGATAATAAGAAAGCCAAAATTGCTGATGACAGCACCTGGCTATGGCATAGTCGTTTAGGCCATATAAACGAGAAGCGCATTAAGCGGTTGCATGATCATGGACTGCTGGGATCTTTCTCCTATGAGGAGATTGATACATGCAAAGCTTGTTTGATGGGTAAAATGACGAAGTCACCTTTTTCTCACAAAGGTCAAAGGGCTTCAGGTTTACTTGACCTTATACACAGTGATGTGTGTGGGCCATTTAGTAAACATGCCAGAGGTGGCTATCAGTACTTCATTACCTTTACTGATGATTTCAGTAGGTATGGGTATGTCTATCTGATGAGACATAAAAGTGAATCTTTTGACAAGTTCAAAGAGTTCAAAAATGAAGTACAGAATCAGCTAGGCCGTAATATCAAGGCACTTCGCTCAGATCGAGGTGGGGAATACTTGAGTCATACATTTACTGACTATCTGAAAGAGTGTGGGATTATCTCACAGCTCACTCCGCCAGGAACACCGCAATGGAATGGTGTGTCCGAGAGGAGAAATAGAACGTTACTTGATATGGTTCGTTCTATGATGAGTCAGGCTACTCTTACGTACTCCTTTTGGGGTTTTGCACTGGAAACAGCTGCAAAGGTACTAAACCGAGTGCCATCCAAGGCAGTTTCTAAGACTCCATATGAGTTATGGTATGGGAAACAGCCTAGCTTGACATTTATCAGGATCTGGGGTTGCGAGGCTTATGTCAAAAACCTCGCCTCTGGGAAACTGGAGAGCAGATCTGAGAAATGTATATTTGTCGGTTACCCTAAGGAAACTAAGGGTTATTATTTCTACGATCCCAAGGAGAACAAAGTTTTTGTTGCTCGGACGGCCATATTTCTTGAGAAGGAGTTTCTTCTGCAAGAGGCCAGTGGGAGAGAAATAAAGCTGGATGAAAATCCAGAGGAAGGACAAAGTAGTCAAGCACAGTTGGATGAGCCTGAGCCGGTAGATCAGGTTATTGAACAACCTGAGGCTCAGATAACACGGGAACCGCGAAGATCGGGAAGGATCCGTCGTCAGCCTGAGCGCTATGACGGAGTCTATATCATTGAAAATGATGAACCCCTAACTTATGCGGATGCGGTCAGTGGACCGGAGTCAGCTAGATGGCTTAATGCAATGCGAGCCGAGATGGACTCCATGTCAGATAACCAAGTCTGGGATTTGGTTGATCCGCCTCCGGGAGTAATCCCTATAGGCTGTAAATGGATCTTCAAGAAGAAGATTGACATGGATGGTAACGTGGTTACCTATAAAGGCAGACTAGTTGCGAAAGGTTTCAAACAAATCTACGGGATAGATTATGATGAAACTTTCTCACCTGTAGCCATGTTTAAGTCTATTCGGATTCTTTTCGCGATAGCTGCATATTATGATTATGAGATCTGGCAGATGGATGTGAAGACAGCTTTCCTTAATGGAAATCTGGATGAGGATGTGTATATGACACAACCTGAGGGTTTCACTAATCCAGCAGATCGTCATAAAATATGCAAGTTAAAGAAGTCCATTTATGGACTAAAACAAGCATCTAGAAGCTGGAATATTCGTTTTGATGAATCAATCTCTGAGTTTGGTTTCATCAAGAACGAAGATGACCCGTGTGTGTATAAGAGGTTTAGTGGGAGCGTAATTACATTCCTAATCCTCTACGTCGATGATATCTTAATCATTGGAAATGATATTCCTGAACTGCATGCTGTTAAAGCATGGTTAGGAAAAAGTTTCCAGATGAAAGATCTAGGAGAAGCAGCCTATGTGTTAGGTGTAAAGATCTACAGGGATAGATCTAAGAGGCTTCTCGGGCTGTGCCAGAGTACTTACATCGATAAAGTCCTGGAGAGATTCCATTTAGAGAATTCTAAACGTGGATATCTTCCAGTCAGACATGGTCTGAATCTTTCGAAGAGTCAGTGTCCACAAACACAGACTGAGAAAGATGAAATGGACAATACGCCTTATGCTTCGGCTATTGGGTCCATCATGTATGCGATGTTATGTACTCGCCCAGACGTCGCTTACGGGTTAAGCGTGACCAGTCGATTCCAAAGTAATCCAGGTTTGGCGCACTGGATTGCAGTCAAGAACATTATAAAATATCTGCGGAGGACCAAAGATATGTTCTTGATATATGGTGGTCAGGAAGAACTCAGTATAGAGGGATATACTGACGCTTCGTTCCAGTCGGACCAGGATGATTTTCGATCGCAATCAGGCTATGTTTTTAGCTTGAATGGTGGAGCAGTGGTGTGGAAGAGTTTCAAACAGTCAACTGTTGCTGATTCCACAACAGAAGCCGAGTATGTTGCAGCCTCGGAAGCATCCAAGGAGGCAGTGTGGATTCGTAAGTTCGTGAGAGAACTTGGTGTTGTTCCTTCGAGTGCAGATCCTTTGGTTATCTTCTGTGATAACACTGGAGCAATCGAACAAGCAAAGGAACCACGGTCGCACCAGAAGTCCAAGCACATACAGAGACGGTTTCACTTGATTCGGGAGATCATTGATCGAGGCGAGATCAAGATTTGCAAGGTTCATACAGATGACAATCTGGCAGACCCGCTTACCAAGCCTCTGGCGCAGCAGAAGCATGAGAAGCACTGTAACAATATGGGTTTGAGATTTCTCAACCATTAGATTAAGTGCAAGTGGGAGATTGTTGGGGTATGCCCTTAAGGCTAATGTTTGAGGCCTTTGGGATTGTAATAAGTATCATGTAATAAACTGTTGTGTTTATAAAGGCATGGTTATTATTCAGGTTGTTACCTTGTCTGCTGTAATAAGTGTACTTCTGAATAATGTCTCAAAGCTGTTCAGCTAGGCTGACAGGCTATATGTCCTTAGTCGAGATATCTTGGTGAACATGAGACAGCCTTGATATGATTGAGACTAATATGTGTGCTAATCTTATAGGATGCTTCGAGCATGGAATAAGATGTAGACTCATGGGTACATTGGATGTACTGGACAGATCCTACTGGGATATTCCATTGCTTGTCACAATGTGAATGATCCTTGTAAGCAGCAAGTGGCACATGTCCTTTGACTTGAGATCACTTGTGTTTCTAAATGATGATTGTCATTGTTTTGAGGTAATTCAATATCATTTGAAACATAATGATTATAGACTATCTTGGATGATGAGCTTGAGTCAGGTTAGGGCACTAGTGATAGATAAAGGATTGCCGTCTCCTTGTTTAAGGAGTGTGATGTTCTAGAGGGCCCCCCTTATATGAGATGATTGAGAAAGTGTATGGCCATACCCAGATGACTATGTTCATCTGATCTAATCATGCTCATCGTATTGGAGTTACAGGCTTGACATGCTTGTCCAATAAGAACATCCAGTGGCAAAGGAAACATGTCTGCCTTGTGAAGTGGATTCACACTTGTGCTGTGATTTGGGTGTAGTCTTGGAAGACTCCTTCCTTTATATCGGGAGACAGTGATGTGTTGCTAGATACCCCTCACTGATCGTGATAACGTGAGTTGTCGTTACCGACATTTAAAGGAAACCCTAAGGGTCGCACAATTTGGTGATATGACTTACTTGAGTCAGATCGGGTGGACTGGATTGTTTTGATTCAGTTTAAAGGAGATTAAACTCTGATTGTAAGTGAGATCCAGTCTGATCATGTTTGATTGATTAGGGCTTGAGATCGGTAAGCTTTGATCGAGAGTATGGATGCTAGATCGATGAGATCAAGAGCATCACAGGATGAACGGTCAGATCTTGAACCATAGGGTTTAATTTGGTCTGGACCAATTCTTGGGCTGATTTGGTTTGGTCAATGGACCAATTTAATTGAACCGGCTCACATGTGAGCGCTT
Source organism: Costus lasius (assembly GCA_027563935.2). Lineage (NCBI taxonomy): Eukaryota > Viridiplantae > Streptophyta > Magnoliopsida > Zingiberales > Costaceae > Costus > Costus lasius. The sequence goes on from CM050446.2 coordinate 90,000,799, forward strand.
GGTTCATTTGAGAGGAAAGCTATGCGTTTGGTTCACTTCATGTGAACGCAAAACGCATGTGTTAAAGACTTACCATTTATGGCATTTCGGTTTTGCCATAGTGATGAATGTCTCCACATTCGATCACAAGTCTTGGCTAACGCTCATCTTCCTCTTCGAGACTCGACGACACATACTCTCTTGGGGGTTGAGGTTGACGAGGAGAAAGGATCGGCCAAGAAGGATTTCATCATCTCCTTCAACTCGACAAGGAACCTTGAGTGCCTTGCTAGCACAAGTGACGCCAAGGAAGTAAGAGATCTTCACCTTGTGTGTGAACTCGTGGAGGAGATCAAAGTTGCTCTCTTCTTCCAAGCCGACATCCAACTTCATGGTGTTGGTATGATCCCTTTAAAGATTTTTCGTTTATACAAAAGTTAATCATATGATCTACATGCGATCATGAGGGTGACACCCCTTAAAATAGCATATGCGCCGCCCCCTTTAGGGTTTCACCTTTGCGCCCCCCTCTTGAAAGGGGTTGTTTTTCCGCTTGCGCTCCCCCTTGAAGGGGACACAACATCAGACTCTGTCGGGGCAGATGTATAGGCAGGAGCAGTGTATGGAGAGGGTGATATGTGGCATAGGGAGGATACACGATCAGATAAGTCACCTTCACTTGGATGTCGAGGCATTGGGAAATTATGTGGAAGACATGGGGAATTTTCTTTATGAACGTTTCGGCTATGAGGACCCCAGGAGAGATGGTATCTACGGCGATGCAGGTGAGAGAGTGTCTCATGATCCCATGGATGCTGCTGAAGCTGAAGGTGACGAGGAGGAGATGCATTCGGATGAGTAAGATTTTGTGAGTATCTCATTCCTATTCTCATGCTTATTTGAGTTTACTGATTCATATCGATCATGTTCTTGTGTAGGGAAGAATAACCTTATCAAACTTCTTGTCTCCTACTGCTATGGATTCTCGCCTCTTAGTTTCTATTACTATATGATTTCGATTGGGTTGTACTGACATATTTGGATGATTTACTATGCTTCCTATTCGATGTGGTTGTATTAGATATTTTGATGATTCTGGATTGATACTCTGAATACTATGAAATTTACTAGATATTTTGTTAATGATGATAGTTATTGTCACACTTTTGTGGTTGATTTATCTATGAAAATGCTGCCGTTATCATGGCAAAATTTTTCTTGATGGTATATATGTTAAAAATTATGAATAGGATTGAACCTATTATGATGGATTTATTTCTCTAATACATACCTACCTATTGAGATTTTTCATTGATTGATAAATGGTATTTTGGGTGAACATATTGTCTGCTGAGTTTAATTTTAGGGTAAAGCTAATTCTTTGAATAAAATCAACATATGAGTATAATTCTTGAATAGATATTGATAGATTAATTCGGTTGATATTTATGCTATTTGCTATTTGTTGGGAAGAAAGGTTCCTTGATCCAAATAAAGCGAGGACTCCCCTACTTGGCACCCCTACTTGGCACTGTACAAATTTACAGTGGTACCGAAGGATATGGGTTGAAGTAATAAATGGAAAAAGTATGTATCTACGTGGATGCATGCCATGAGAGAAATTGACTACATATACTCTGCTATCCTTGGTAAATTCTCTCCACTAAGAGGATATGAGTTCTATTGCATTAGTTATGTGATCAATGCACTCTAATTTCGTCACCAGAAAAAAAGGTGATAATCGAATTAGAGATTGTGGTTAAAAAAAAGGGGATATGAATTGAGAGGAAAAAGATCTTGGAAACCCTAATCCTATAAACAAAAGTTGGTAGTTATGAATTGAGACTGGATGAAGTCTTGATACTGATATTCTATCTATTACACAAGTTGTGAAATTTTATTTGACTAAATAGTGGATCTTGAGAATCAAATCCAAAGGATGGTATGTTTGATTGAAATCATATAAAGCAATTGATGAAAGTTTTCAATGGTGATTGTGTTTTAAAAATTTATTCGTCATGAGAAAGTTTTCTCCTTTGATCAATTTCTTGATTTTTTCTTGAGGACAAGCAAGATTTGAGCCTTATGTGTTTGATGACTCTAAATTTCATAGTATTTTTCATACTTATTTGGTAGTCATTTGAGTCATAATCTTACTCTTTTGCTTTGTTTTTATACTTTTTTGCCAAATGCTTCGGAATCTACACCATCCTTGGTTTTTGATCAATTTCAGGCAAAAAGGCATCATCATCACTGGTTTCAAGCAATCTCAATGCATGAATGAGTTCTAACCATCAAGAGGAGTTTACACATCAAATTTCAAATCAAAATGGACCTTCTAGCAAAAATACGGCACTACCGTATTTTTGGACACAACTTTCACGGTACCGTATTTTCAGCATTTGTCAACCAGAGGTTTTGAGTAAAATACGGCACTGCCGTAAAGTCTTTCACGGTACCGTATTTTCCAGCGATTTCAACCAGAAGTTTTTAGCAAGAATACGGCACTACGGTATTTTTGGGCGAAACTCTCACGGTATCGTATTTTCCATCAAAACTCAACCCGAGGACTTGGGCGAAATATGGCACTACCGTAACAAATTCCACGGTGCTGTAATTTCAGACAATTTCTCTACAGCACTCCTGAAGCAAATACGGCACCACTGTGATAACTTACACGGTACCGTATTTTTTGCCCAGAACTCAGAAGAAAATACGGCACTGCCGTAATCCGTTCACGGTACCGTAATCTTGAACCTAGATTTCTGAGTTTTCCGCTGCAAACTTGAAAACATGATTTTTCGAGCTTTAGGGCACCAATTGAAGATCTGAAAAAACAGGAAGACTCAGGATAAGAAGGCGGAAATTTGCAAAGCAAGAAGAACAATTTTTATCCACGATCGGGAAAGAATTTGAAGAAATCGCCGCCGCGCTAGGGTTCATCGCCGTTCGCTGCACAGACCATCTCCGGCCATGATTTTTGAAAGAAAGCTTCGCCTGAGGAAGAAGAACACGCCACAGAAGTTTCAGAGTGAAAGGAGACCGATCGAGGGAGAAATCATCAAAAATGTAATCGCGGCACTGTTCATCGCGATTACGAAGGCAATTACGGGCTATAATTCGGTTACAGCCCTAATTTGTAATTCTTACTCCTTCCTTACTGTTTCTAATCATCCTAAACTATATTTTGCTGTGAACCTTCCTTCATGCTAGCTTAATTTTCTCTTGGGACATGGGGGTGTAATTCTCTTGATATTTCAATGACTAGATAACTTTTCTTTCACCAATATACTTTTACTATGGTTATTTTACTTAAGTGATTTATGCCTTTAATTGTTTTTAGTATCACGCATTAACATGTTTTAGAGTTTTAGAGTTTTATGCCTTTAATTGCGTTCTTATCTTTAGATTTTAGAAGTTTAATTCTTGTTGATGTTATGACCTAGAAATTTGAAAGTGGCGAAACCTAGGTCATAGGCGCATATAAAATTTTCATAGGCAGCGGAAATTTTAGGTTTCATGATCGTATGGCTTAATCATATGATCAACATTAAGACTTGCTTAAAACAAGTGAAGATGTTACCATGGCCATGAGTGGCGGCTTGGAAGAAGATAGAGGGCGAGTGGCTCTCCTCCAAAGAAGTCGCACACAAGGTGATGGAACTTGCTTCCTTGCGCGTCCCTTGTGCTAGCAAAAACGCCAAGGTATCCTGATTGTGTATGAGGAGATGTGTTCACCCCTTTGGCTGGCGAAACTTCTTCCCTTTCGTGGAGGCAAGACACGCACGAGAGGAAGGGGGCGAGAGAGAGCGTCTCAACGTTCAAAACCGTGGGGGGTTTCCAAAAGGAATCATGCCTTCCAAATATAGTAAGTGTTTTACTCTTACTTTAACTCCCACGTAACCATCGAAACTCATCTCTCAATCGAACCATACGTTCACCAAAGTGAACCGGTTCTATTCCATTTGGTTCAAAGACCAAATCAAACCAAGCCATGGTCTAGATCTCATATGAACCAGATGGCTCAAGATCTAACCACACATCTCTTGATGCTCTTGATCTCATCGATCAAGCATCAATTCTCCCGATCGAAGCTTACCGATCTCAAGCCCTAATCAATCAAACATGATCAGACCAGATCTCACTTCCAATCAGAGTTTAAACTCCTTTAAACTGAACCAAAACCATTCAGTCCACACGATCTGACATAAGTAAGCCATATCATCAAATTGTGCGACCCTAAGGGTTTCCATCAATGTCGGTAACGATAACTTACGTTATCACGATCAGAGAGGGGTATCTAGCAACACATCACTGTCTCCCGATATGAAGGAAAGAGTCTTCCAAGACTACACCCAAACTATAGCACAAGTGTGAATCCAATTCACTTGACATACATGTTTCCTTTGCCACTGGACGTTCTCATTGGACAAGCGTGTCAAGCCTGTAATTCCAATATGATGAAAATGATTAGATCAGATGAACATAGTCATCTGGGTATGGCCATACACTTTCTCAATCATCTCATCCAGGGGGCCCTTTTAGAACATCACACTCCAACAAGGAGAGGCAATCCTATATCTATCACTAGTGTCCTAACATGACTCATGCTCATTATCCAAGATAATCTATAACCATTATATTTCAAATGATATTGAATTACCTCAAGACAATGCCAATCATCATTTAGAAACACAAGCGATCTCAAGTCAGAGGAAATATGTCACTTGCTTGCATATAAGGATTATTCACATTGTGACAAACAATTGAATATCCTAAGTAGGGTCTGTCCAGTACATCCAATGCACCTATGAGTCTACATCTTATTCCATGCTCGAAGCATCCTATAAGATTAGAACACATATTAGTCTCAATCATATCAAGGCTGTCTCATGTTCACCAAGATATCTCGACTAAGGACAATGCTAATGTCAGCCAAGCTGAACACCATTGAGACATTATTCAGAAGAATACATAACAGCAGCAGATAATGTAACAACCTGAATAACAACCATTGCCTTTATAAACTTATACATAGTTTATACATGATACTGAAATCATCCCAAAGGCCTCAAACATTAGCCTTAAGGGCATACCCCAACAAAATTATTATTGTTTCAGACATGAAAACATACTAGAGATAGATGTTAAACTGTTAAAAAGCCTTAAGTAAAACCTGTGAAACTAAGGTGCGAGAGTGCTTAGTTTTGCTTGAGATCATGATATTGAGATGGAATGCATGAGAGTGATTCTTAATCTCTTTGATCAATGTCTACTTATATTTAACATTGAATTGATCTTGTACGAGAGTGAAGATTATTCTTTGTAAATTGACTGCGCGAGAGCGAGTTAATTTCTTGATTAAGTAAACTATATCTTAACCATAACGAAAATAGATTGATGAATCTTTAATCATGTATAGTCATAAATATTAAGATGGATGAACCCCTAAGTCCCAATTCTCCCATTCTGACTTTTTCGTGTACCGTTCAATTGCTATTCTCACGATTCTCGATTCGCTTAGCTAGTAAAAACTCAATTAGTCAGTACTTGGCAACGAGGTCTCTGTGGCTCGATATCTTAATTATTACTTCGAGTATCTGTGCACTTGCGGAGAACAACAATCTGCAGCTTCAGGGGGAGTCATAGCCTGACCACGGCATTTTCCACGGCCGTGACTTTGCCCACGTCGGAAATCGCCAGTTTTCTCAAGTGTGCTAGAATCCACAGAAACTTTCGCGGTCTGCCCGTGGCATTTTCCTCGGGTGTGACTTTGTTCGCCAGTTTTCTCGATCGTGCCATAATCCGTGCTAAAACCCACATAAACTTCTACGGTTTGGTCGCGGCATTTTCCTCGGCCCATGACTTTTGTGCTGAAATCCACAGAAACTTCCTCGACCTGGCCGTGGCATTTTCCTCAACCCGTGACTTTATTCGCGTCGAGAATCACCCTGTCTTGGGCAGAAACTTCCTCGATCTGGCAGTGACTTTTTCCTTGGCCCGTGGCTTTTGTGCCGGAATCCACAGAAACTTCCTTGGTCTGGCAGTGACTTTTTCCATGGCCCGTGACTTTTTTGCCAGAAAATTTTGGGGGCACCTTCTGGAGCAGATTTTCCCCTTCTTCCATGCTATCTTCTCCTGCATTAGTGGGTATGTTAGATTGTTGTCGGTGTCAACTCTGCTAATCTTGACATCACCTCTATCAATGATCTCTTTAATCAAGTTAAATCTCCTGAGTATGTGTTTGGACTTTTAATGAGACCATGGTTTCTTTGCCTATGCAATCGCTCCATTGTTGTCACAATAGAGCTCAATCGGATCCACAGCAGTTGGAACCACCTGAAGTTTAGAAATGAACTTCCTGATCCAAATAGCTTCTTTGGCTGCCTCAAAAGCAGCGACATACTCAGCCTCGATTGTAGAATCTGCTATGGTGGATTGCTTGATGTTTTTCCAGCATATGGTGCCTCTATTCAACTTGAACACATAGCCTGCCTATGATCTGAAGTCATCAGGATCTAACTGGAATGACGCATCAATGTAGCCCTGAACACTGAGCTCTTCCTGTCCCCCATAGACCAAGAACAAATCCTTAATTCTTATTAGATACTTAAGGATGTTTTTTATAGCCACCAGTGCTGCAGACCTGGATTGGATTGGTATCAGTTGGTTATGCTTGTAGCATAAGCCAAATCTGGTCTAGTACACAACATCGCATACATGATTGAACGTACTGCCGAAGAATAAATGTTTTACCTAATTAGGTGGGCATGACTTAGGCTACGTTCGGCGTAGCTAAAACTTTTAGCTTTTTCTCGTTGAAAAAGTGTTAGTTGAAAAATAGCTGATTGGAAAAGTTTAAAAGTGTTTAGCTAAACTGTTTTGCTGATCAAATTTTTTTAAAAATATTTAAAAATAGTTTTAAATTTAATATTTTTTATTAAAATAATGATTTTGTTATCGTAAAAACATTCAAATATAAGTGTGGACATAAGATGTAAGAAGAAAAAAAGTTAGAAAGTAGTCAAAAGTAGCTCCCCCCAGCTTTTCCAAACTCATGTCGCTTCTAGGTTCCAAACCTAGAAGCAACTAGCCAAACACTATAGCTTTTCAAAATCAGTTGTTTTGACCAGCAAAAGCAGCTGACTAGCTATGCCAAGCAAAGCCTTAGTCAAGTGAACATAGTCACTTGGGAATGGTCATATACTCTCAATCATGCTCCTTAAGGAGGATCTATAGCTATCACACTTCCCTAAGGAAGGAAAAAAACATTCTTTATAGGTACGCATTCTTCTCATATGACATAAGGTACACCCACTGATAGTCACTATTGTCTCCTAATTACAAGTGATTTTACATATATCAAAGTGCACCACTCTTCATATAAAAGTGTTGATAAACTAATGTTTGAGAATCAATGCATCCTCTGTCACTTATGAGGTTAACCTATGATACTCAAGCTAACTCTCACAGTAGATCTGTCTAGTATATCCACCCAATGTGATATACCTATGTGTTTGAGCTGGTGCCGCACACCAATTATCATACGTACTAGTCTTTCATGCACCAAAGCTGTCTTATATCCACCAAGGTACTTAATTGAGGACAAAACAACAATAATAGCAAAAACTAATCTCTAGGGACATTATTATGCAAATATACACAAAATGCAGAAGTAGCAAAAGCATAATAATGAGAATGTCTAATTATTAAATGAGCAACCTAACCTATTAACTTGGTGAACTTGAAATAATGTGGCCCAATTTAAAATGCATAACCCAAGTTAATAATAGTTAATTCACTAAGCCTTATATACTATATTATTTTTTCTCCTACTTTTCATGTGGGACTAAACTGTGTACTACAAGCTCCTCCACTTAAGACTTGATGTCTTTGTCAAGTCTAAGGCCTAACACATGTCTAAGAATCATCCCTTAGTTGATAATATGTGATGTTAGCCCAATGATGGCTCCACCATTCTTGGCAACCCTTTTCTATTGGCCTATAATCATGCTTAGGACTAAGTTTTGCTATGATACCTCATGTTAAAAATCTCAATACATAGATAAAGGATCTCGAATTTATAATAACATGCATAAACAATAAAATTAATGTGTACCTGATTGTGTCATCGATTCATTATCCAAGTATGGTCTAGAGATCTTCCACCACTATCCCTTTTAGACAACTCTCAATGGGAAGAGACCAAAAGGTATTAGGGATGCTAGTAGAGATCTAGCCCATATTTATAACAGTAAAATCTAAGACTCCTCCCATCAAAGAGTTTAAGTTTAGAGTATAGAATCCATATCCATTAAGGATTTTTTTTTTTCAAATGCAAGGTGTAGAATCCAAATATATCAAAGATTTCTCTCAAACCTACGAACTACACAGGTCATCTACCATATTCAACAATAAGGTGTTATGAATCCATTAATTGATTAACAAATGCTCTCTCAAATCAATTAATGTTAGATCAAAATTTCTAACATTTATTACCTACAAGACCGTCAAAATATTGGACTTGACACAAAGAGGGATAGTTGCCACTCTATGAAGTTTACTAGTGATAGGAGTATCAACTGCAATGGACAATGTGGTAGCTTGTTCAGAGTAAGAAGAGAAGTGCAATTAAGCACAACTCTAGTGAAGGTGGTGGCTCCATTTGTTTGATGCCAAGAAAAGGCTAAGAGAGGTCACCGCTTTTATTTGTTAAGAGGGAGGGTAACCTCTAATTCTTCTCATGTAGCAAAAAGGGTGCAAGAGTATTTAGTTTTCAGCTCTCTTCTTATCATATGGTGATTGTATTACGGGCTTGAACATTAGACCCTTCCTAAGTAGAGGAGAGGAAGGATAGTGCCTCTAACTCCTACTAGGATTGGGATATGCTGTAAGTCCCCAAGAGGGGCGGTGAAACCCTAATAGGCGCATATGGAATTCAGCGGAAGGGGTTTCTAGGGATCGAATGCATCTTATATAATCAACATTAAATCTTTTGTATGCAAGAAAGAAATCATACCGATGCCATTTCTAGATGGCGTCTTGGAAGCAGAAAGCGAAATGGCTTTCCTCCAGAGATGACGCACACAAGATGAGAAAGACTTTCTCCTTGTCGATCTTTGTGCTAGCAAAGCTCTCCAAGAGTCCCAATCCGTGAAGGGAGATGAGATGACCTGCTTGGCGAAAAACTTCTTCTACTCCTCGTCCGCCTTCACCACACGAGAAATCTTGTGACGAGAGGAAGGGGCGAGAGCAAGAATAGGAGAGCGCAAGTGGCGACTTAAGACGTGTGAACATGGCTTCTAAAAATAGTAAGCCACTTCTTCATGCGACCATGAGCATTTCCCAATCGCAAACTGTTCTCTATTTGAACCAAGCGCTCTTTAATGAGCCGGTTCAATTTTGGTTCGGTTTAAGAACCAAGCCAAGCAATCCAATCTAGATATAAATTAAACCCTAAGGCTCCAGATCTAACCGTTGATCTCTTGATGCTCTTGATCTCATCGATCTAGCATCCAATCTCTCAATCGAAGCTTACCGATCTCAAGCCCCAATCAATCAAACATGATCAGACCAGATCTCACTTACAATCAGAGATTAAATCCCTTTAAACTGAACTCAAACAATTCAGTCCACACGATCTGACTTAAGTAAGCCATATCATCAAATTGTGCGACCCTAAGGGTTTCCTTTAAATGTCGGTAACGATAACTCACGTTATCACGATCAGTGAGGGGTATCTAGCAACACATCACTGTCTCCCGATATAAAGGAAAGAGTCTTCCAAGACTACACCCAAAAACAGCACAAGTGTGAATCAACTTCATCTAGGCATACATATGTCCTTTGCCACTGGATGTTCTTATTGGACAAGCGTGTCAAGCTTGTAACTCCAATATGATGAGCATGATTAGATCAGATGATCACTGTCACCTGGGTATGGCCATACACTTTCTCAATCATCTCATCCAGGGGGCCCCTTAAGAACATCACACTCCTTAAACAAGGAGACGGCAATCCTTTGTCTATCACTAGTGCCCTAACCTGACTTAAGTTCATTATCCAAGATAGTCTATAATCATTATGTTTCAAATGATATTGAACTACCTCAAAACAATGACAATCATCATTTAGAAACACAAGTGATCTCAAGTCAGAGGAAATGTGCCACTTGTCGCAATCAAGGAATATTCACATTGTGACAAACAATTGAATATCCTAATAGGGTCTGTCCAGTACATCCAATGTACCCATGAGTCTACATCTTATTCCATGCTCAAAGCATCCTATAAGATTAGAACACATATTAGTCTCAATCATATCAAGGCTGTCTCATGTTCACCAAGATATCTCGACTAAGGACTTTACTGCATGTCAGCCTAGCTGAACAGCTTTGAGACATTATTCAGAAGTACACTTATTACAGCAGACAAGGTAACAACCTGAATAACAACCATGCCTTTATAAACATAAGAGTTTATTACATGATACTGATACATTCCCAAGGCCTCAAACATTAGGCTTAAGGGCATACCCCAACATATGCCTGAGTACAAAGGCATCAACCTATTATTACCTTTTAATGTTGTTTGTGTTGTATGCTAGAGAAAGCAATTGTGCTGGCAACTTGTTTTACTTTCAACGAAAAGTGGAATATGGTGCAAAGTGGCGAATGCTAGGTGATGTTAAGACGTTATAAAAGTGAACGAATAATATATATATATTATGACTTTTTTTTGTCATGATATCATTTGATGAATTTAGAACGTCTTAAGCCCTTATTTAGAAAATAAAATCATATAATTTATGCATGTAACTTATAATAAACCTTCACGTCGATTTGGTTATACTCCAACTTTCTTAGAAATTTTGGATTTATTTTTTTTGCAAATTACAAATATGGTCATGTGTAAAAAACTTTGGCTTTGATTAAAAAATTTCGGATCATGTAGACCAAGGTAGATTAATTTTCATTACAAGAGAACAAAATTTGAGTGCAACTTAAATTCTAGTTACTGTTACTATCATCACTGAGAAAGCAGTTATCCAGAAACGCGACTTGAACACCATTGTCTCCTTCCAACCTGTCTACTTGATCCATTTGCTACTTCCTCTTGATGACCTTCTTGGAGACTACACGATTTACACCCTTCACCTCCGCATCTGAATCTTTATTACTCACTGCTTTGAAACGCACCTTGCCAACTTTTCTTACATTAGCTTCCAATATCTGCATATTCATCCACAAGATAAATCAAAAGCTAGAATCAATTGCTTCTAGCTAAGATGAGGAAACTTTCCCATCACGATGGTACAAGATAAGGAAAACTTGGGTGGTATATATATGAAAATTTCCAAATATTTGTTGCCCTAGCTTGGTTCCATAAGAATCTTCTAGACTATATGCGGGCTGATTAGATATCAGTGTTTAGTCAGGAGGCATGTCTATGTGAACAAATTTTAGAGCGCAGAATTTAATATAACGTATTAGATTACATCATTCACAATGCTCAAGGATACAATGTTAGGACTACCCTTGCCAGACTATCAAAATTCCACTGAGAAGATTCTAAATCCTCCTAAAAAACCGTACTAGTTACTGGCAAAACATTAGATTAATTTAGGTTAACATTTAAAATCCAATTCATTGTTATTTGCTCGTGCCTCCCTGGAATGAGAAAGTGGGGAAATCAAATGTTCACAGTTGATGTGATACGGGTAACTTGTCAAAAAGACTAACTTAGTAGCTAGCTAATCCGGTCACTCGTATTCGACTAACTTAACAAGCAACTCGTGAACTCCATGATAGGTTCACTCAGGATTTAAGTGGCAGCCTATGGGGAGATGAGTAATGATTTACTTACATCCACGTATGATCATAAGATCCATTAGATGGTCCATTAACTCAAATCTCAAATCGTAAGATCAAAACATATGATCAAAAGATTCTACTAGTTTATAAAAAAATATTTTATATAATTATCACATCCAAATAAAAAATAATAACTCATATCATACCTAAATGCAAGAGATAGTATAATTACATTAGTGAGTTTATTTTTTGCTATTATAAAAATACTATATAAACTATGACTTTAGGTACTAATTCATAAGGGGCAATACTCAGTTGTACTTATCGATTCAAGATGTAATTAAAACTAGTGAATGATGGTTACTTGATGTAATCTAATACACTAGATTGAAACATTATGAATTAATATTGAAATCCATGTAAACAAAGTCAACAAATAGTGATTGTTGAAAGCAAGGATTAAAGTTTCGGTCCTCGGTCCAATGGGCTGCACCGAGCTGCCGAACTGGTTTGTATCGGTATGTACCGGTGGCAAAATTGGTAGCAGCGGAAGCTTTGAACGAAGCTTCAGGCGGTGGTGGAAGCTTCAAACAAAGCTTGGTGGTGGAAGCTTCAAATGAAGCTACAGGTGATGGCATAGCATCCTCCAGCCACTTCCACCCAGTATAGTGGGTGCTCCAGGTGCTAGACTTTCCCAGTACACTGGTTGAAAGTACATATCAAATAAGATCAAACATACTAATTCTTACGAAATGGAATCATTCATTAGGGAGATGTCCTCCTAATAAATAAAGATTAAGAAATATGATTATTTAAGTAGCCATGGGAATAGAAGTGAGAGCAAAAAATTGGCCGGGAGTTAAAAGAAACATATACTTCAATAATTATCGGCAAGTAGTACAAGAGTATTGCATATATATTATTGACTTAGTGAACATGATAAACTCAGCAAACTCATAAACTTAGGTAAACTCACATGAGTGAACTTAGTTTACTAAAAAAACTGATCATGCACCCGAGTTAACTCACTTAGGCTATTTAAGAATGCAGAATTATAGGATAGACGAGTTACTCACTAGTTTAACCACCATGATATAGAGTAATAAAACTTCTATATCAAAGGTATAAACATTAACTCAGATCACTAGAAAGCACCCAAGTGACCATTAATAACTTACAAGGCTTTGTAGTTACTAAGGCATAAAAAGGAAAACTGCTAGACACTAATAAACAACAATTAATCAAGTAAACATTATGGCCCTGTTTGGGGTTTGGGGCGGCTTCTGGACGGCTTCTACATTTGCGGGCAGCTGAAATGCTAAAGCTGTGGCATTTGGCAGGCAGCTTCTCAGTAGCTGCACTATGTTGAAGCAGCCGTGCACGCCTAGCTTTCCTAAAATGAGAAGCGGCTTCCTCTAAACAGTAATGTCTGTGCCACTTCGCCCGATCACACTCCCGCGAGTGGATTTTTGCCACTGCCAACAATTTCAATGCCGGAGCAAACAACAAACACCATTGCCTCCGAATAAGGCACCTGCTCTTGCTTAGCCAAGATTGGAAGATATTCTAATGACACCAAAGACAACTTATTCCCCCATGTACACAAAAGCCACGATGGCATAATTGATAAGGTCACCTTTGAGGATGGAAACCTCATGGTATATGGTGAAGGAATATCAAAACCCACATTTGCCAAGCCATCTGGGATGAACAAATTCATTGGAAGTTCAAGGGACCATTGGAATCCTATGATAGCTCCAACGACCTTACCTTCTACCATACCCAAATGTTTGTATTTTAGAATTATGATATCCACTCGTATATACTAGTTTAACCTTGTACCATACATACTAGTATGAGGCCAATATATTAATATTGATTAGTACTAGTAGTACGATGTGCCAGTACAACTGGTGTGTTCTAGTCCGTATCGGATTGAAACACCAGTATAACTCAGTAATTAAATCCTCCTTGATGCTATGACGAAGTGCTGAACATATTAGTGTAATACATCTCATAATTCACAAAAGAGGCACAACAATTAAGGACGTCTATGAATAGGTCCTCATCTAGACTTTCATTATGGTCTTCGCCAAAAGAGACCATCTTACTCTCTTGCCTAGAACACTCCATCAAGCTAAACTAACTGTTGCAAAAGACCAGGAACCATCATTCTAGATAAAAAGTGCTGGAGGAAGAAGAAGAGAGCACAATTTTCTTCCCAAGGAAAAGATGGGAAATATTCTTAGGACTACCGATTTATCCAATACCAAGAGTTTAGCTATGAGCATTACCTAAAATTTTCTTAGGGAGACTCAAACTTCAACCTCCTAGACTAAACTATGGCCTGATAGCATAGAGGAAAACGCACCACAGTTAAGTGAGATACTAGAAACAATAAATTGAGCAATTGATCTATCTCAATGTGGAGGTTACAAGAATCTCATCCCTTTAGGTAGGCTCCCTAGAGTCTAACTTCTCCTAAGCCACAAGGTAACGTGATGCTTCACATTAGCATTGGTGGGTTTTAATAGTTCGGGACTAAAATGCATGACAATTGAAGGCATACACAAGATAATAGTCAAGCTCTAAACCATGAAACCTTAGCTCGAACAAGATGTTCCCCCCACTTTCAATGAGGACATGTTTGAGTTGGATGTAGAGCATACAACTAGTGCCAAGTTCACAAATTCCCATGTCAAGAGACTCCTAGTCAATATTGGTAGTTCTACTAACATTATCTATGTATTTACTTCGCAAAAGATGAGTTTCACTGATATTATTCCAACAACCTAATCTCTTATGGGGCTCAGCACTTGTATGACAATCGATATGATGTTCCAAGTGAAAATTGTGAAGAGTTAATCTTGATGGTCGATGTCCCATCAGCCTACAATGGGTGATGCAGGAGCATACAACATAGAAGAAGGGGAAAACTTGCTCCAGGAGGCGCCCCACAAATTTTCAATGAGTTCTGGCATCACAGAATGTTCCGCGGTCGACCCAACGACCGAGACCGCTGCCCGCGGCTTCTGCAGCGGCGCTCCAGACCACACATCCCGATCTGTACAGAACATTCCTCAGGGTACCAAGCGACCTAAACCACAGCCCAAGAAAGTTTTTGCAAATTCGGGTGTTACAAAATGTTCCGCGGTTGACCCAGCGACCAAAGTCACACCCGAGGAATTTTCTGTGGATTCTGGCAAGTATGCACATAATGTTCCGCGGTCGACCCAGCGACCGAAGTCACACCCCGAGGAAGTTCCTGTGGAAAAAGGCAAGTATGCACAGAATGTTCCGCGGTCGACCCAGCGACCGAAGTCACACCCCGAGGAAGTTCCTCTGGAAAAAGTCAAGTATGCACAGAATGTTCCGCAGTCGACCCAGCGACCGAAGTCACACCCCGAGGAAGTTTCTGTGGACTATGGTGAAAAAATCACGGGGTGTGGAATTGGTCATGGGGTGACCCGTGGAAATCCTGAAACCGCTGATTTGCCCCAACGGCCCCGTTTTGACGTGCACAACCCTCCCCACCATGTTCATCCATTTGAGGAGGATCCAAAGGAACCCAACCAAGTGATTATTCGGCGATCCCAATGCACATCTCATCCGCCGGATCGTTTCGTGGGTGTCGTCAGCCCACTTGCAATCCACACCGAAATGATCCAGCCCAAGGGTGCCATAGACCAGCCCCCAAGCGGCCCAACTCCGGAAGGACACTGCAATCATGTTAGTAACACGGCCCAAGAGCGTGCCACGACGGCAGTGACTCAGCCTACGACGTCCAAATTCTGCTGCTTCGTCGCGGTATTCTCCGAACGCGTCTAACTACCTTCGCAGCCACCTCGTACCAGCAGGAATCAAAGGACCTGCGCCAGTCCACTTTAGTTGCTAGAAGTTTGTTACTCTTTTGTCCCTTGTAGCAGTTTTTGTCCTTATGTAGCAGTCTTGACTACTTTTGGGCTGCAAAAGTAGGTAGTTGGTAGGAATTCAGCCCTTGTCTTGTTCCCCTCTCTTATCCTATAAAAGAGAAGGGGTGGGCTAGCTTCATTCTCAGTTCTCTAGAGTGGTAGAGTACTCCAACTTGTGGAGATCCAGGAGAGTGCCTCGATTCCAAGGTTGTAAGCGTCTTGCCTCGACTTCGAGGCGTGTAGGAGTCGTGGTCGGTGCCTCGACTCGAAGGTCCATTTCCAGCATTATAAGAAGTAAATCCCACTGCCTCCGGTGGGTCAAGTTCGCCTGTTTTCCATTCCCTCGTGTTCTTTTCCGCTGTAGGTTCCCTCTTGTCCACGAGTATCCGCACGGCGGAGGCGTGGTCGTTCCTTGTTTTTGGTTTGTTTCAGGCACATAGGCGCGCGAGTTGTATGCTGCGAATCCGCTGTCCCCATTGCGACGTGTGAAGAAACCCCTTTCGAGAGGGGGGCGAAAACCCTAAGCATGGCGCAAATAAAATTTTGCAAGCGGAAGCAAGGGTTTGATGATCTTTTGCATGCCATATGATCAACTATCATAGATTGAATAGATCAAGAGTAGATCATACCAATGCCATCGGTTTGGTTGGTGCCTTGGAAGCAAAGACGCAAGTGCTCCTTCTCCAAAGGTGACGCACACAACAAGTGAAGATGGCTTGCTCCTTTGAATCCTTTGTGCTAGCAAAGTGCTTCAATGGGACCTTGTCGCGTGAAGGAGAGGATAGAGATGGCTTTTCTCGGCCGAATGCCTCCTCTTGTCGTCAACACACTCTCCTCTCCACGAGATTGCAAGCGGTCATCATCCAAGAGAAGCGTTGAGGCGTTTTTACAAAGTCGCCTTGATGACTTTCCAAAAATGGAATGACATGAAGTAATGCTTTGAAAACCGACCAAAACGCTTAAGCATTGAACCAAGCGTTCACACACATGTGAACCGGTTCATGCTCAATCGATCCAATTGACTTTGGTCCAAATAACCAAATCAAATCAGCCCAAGCCATGGTCTAGACCTCATTGAACCAATAGGTTCCAGATCTAACCGTTCATCTCCTGATGCTCCTGATCTTACCGATCTAGCATCATCTCTCTCGATCGAAGCTTACCGATCTCAAGCCCTAATCAATCAAACATGATCAGACCAAATCTCACTTACAATCAGAGATTAAATCCCTTTAAACTGAACCCAAACAATTCAGTCCACACGATCTGACTCAAGTAAGCCATATCACCAAATTGTGCGACCCTGAGGGTTTCCTTTAAATGTCGGTAACGATAACTTACGTTATCACGATCAGTGAGGGGTATCTAGCAACACATCACTGTCTCCCGATATAAAGGAAAGAGTCTTCCAAGACTACACCCAAACCACAGCACAAGTGTGAATCCACTTCACAAGGCATGCATGTTTCCTTTGCCACTGGATGTTCTTATTGGACAAGCGTGTCAAGCCTGTAGCTCCAATATGATGAGCATGATTAGATCAGATGCACATAGTCACCTGGGTATGGCCATACACTTTCTCAATCATCTCATCTAGGGGGCCCCTATAGAACACCACACTCCTTCAACAAGGAGACGGCAATCCTCTATCTATCACTAGTGCCCTAACCTGACTCATGATCATTATCCAAGATAGTCTATAACCATTATGTTTCAAATGATATTGAACTACCTCAAAACAATGACAATCATCATTTAGAAACACAAGTGATCTCAAGTCAGAGGACATGTGCCACTTGTTGCAATCAAGGATCATTCACATTGTGACAAGCAATTGAATGTCCTAGTAGGGTCTGTCCAGTACATCCAATGTACCCATGAGTCTACATCTTATTCCATGCTCGAAGCATCCTATAAGATTAGAACACATATTAGTCTCAATCATATCAAGGCTGTCTCATGTTCACCAAGATATATCGACTAAGGACATTTAGCATGTCAGCCTAGCTGAACAGCATTGAGACATTATTCAGAAGAACACACATTGCAGCAGATGATGTAACAACCTGAATAATAACCATTGCCTTTATAAACACAAGAATGTATTACATGATACAATCCCAAGGCCTCAAACATTAGCCTTAAGGGCATACCCCAACAATCTCCCACTTGCACTTAATCTAATGGTTGAGAAATCTCAAACCCATATTATTACAGTGCTTCTCATGCTTCTGCTGCGCCAGAGGCTTGGTAAGCGGGTCAGCCAGATTGTCGTCTGTATGAACCTTGCAGACTTTGATCTCGCCACGATCAATGATCTCCCGGATCAAGTGAAACCGTCTCTGTATGTGCTTGGACTTCTGGTGCGACCGTGGTTCCTTTGCTTGTGCGATTGCTCCAGTGTTATCACAAAAGATAACCAAAGGATCTGCACTCGAAGGAACAACACCAAGTTCTCTCACGAACTTACGAATCCACACTACCTCCTTGGATGCTTCCGAGGCTGCAACATACTCGGCTTCTGTTGTGGAATCAGCAACAGTTGACTGTTTGAAACTTTTCCACACCACCGCTCCACCATTCAAGCTAAAAACATAGCCTGATTGCGATCGGAAATCATCCTGGTCCGACTGGAACGAAGCGTCAGTATATCCTTCTATACTGAGTTCTTCCTGACCACCATATATCAAGAACATATCTTTGGTCCTCCGCAGATATTTTAAAATGTTCTTGACTGCAATCCAGTGCGCCATACCTGGATTACTTTGGAACCGACTGGTCACGCTTAACCCGTAAGCGACGTCTGGGCGAGTACACAACATCGCATACATTATGGACCCAATAGCCGAAGCATAAGGCGTATTGTCCATTTCATCTTTCTCAGTCTGTGTTTGTGGACACTGACTCTTCGAAAGATTCAGACCATGTCTGACTGGAAGATATCCTCTTTTAGAATTCTCTAAATGGAATCTCTCCAGGACTTTCATATGGCGTCTTTGAAACGGCCTTGGATGGCACTCGGTTTAGTACCTTTGCAGCTGTTTCCAGTGCAAATCCCCAAAAGGAATATGGAAGAGTAGCCTGACTCATCATAGAACGAACCATATCAAGTAACGTTCTATTTCTCCTCTCGGACACACCATTCCATTGTGGTGTTCCTGGCGGAGTGAGCTGTGAGATAATCCCACACTCTTTTAGATAGTCAGTAAACGCATGACTCAAGTATTCTCCACCTCGATCAGAACGAAGTGCCTTGATATTTCGCCCTAGCTGATTCTGTACTTCATTTTTGAACTCTTTGAACTTGTCAAAAGATTCACTCTTATGTCTCATTAGATAGACATACCCATACCTACTGAAATCATCAGTAAAGGTAATGAAGTACGAATAGCCACCTCTGGCATGTTTACTAAATGGCCCACACACATCACTGTGTATAAGGTCAAGTAAACCTGAAGCCCTTTCACCTTTGTGAGGAAAAGGTGACTTCGTCATTTTACCCATCAAACAAGCTTTGCATGTATCAATCTCCTCATAGGAGAAAGATCCCAGCAGTCCATGATCATGCAACCGCTTAATGCGCTTCTTGTTAATATGGCCTAAACGACTATGCCATAACAAGGTGCTGTCTTCAGCATACTTGGCTTTCTTAATATCAACACTTTGTATAGAACTTTCCATGTCCAACATGTATAACCCATTGTTAATTGAACCAGTTGCATAAACAATATTATCTAAAGACAAAACACACTTTGAAATATTGCATTCAAAGGCAAATCCTTTCCTGACAAGAGCAGGAATGGAGATAATATTTTTAGTAATGCTGGGAACAAAATAACAACTGTTTAGTTCTAATACAATGCCAGATGGTAATGAGATGAAATAGTCTCCTACAGCAACAGCAGCAACCCGTGCCCCGTTTCCAACGCGTAGGTCTACCTCATGCTGTCCCACATGTCTTCTTCTCTTGAGTCCCTGTACATTTGAACAAATGTGAACTCCACATGCAGTGTCCAACACCCATGATGTTGGGTCCCCTTCAAGGGGGAGCGCAAACCCTAAGCATGCATAATCTAAGAACTAGCATGAGCGGAATTAGGGTGTCAATAGATCGCATGAAGTATATCTATATGATCAACTTAGTTTGCTTATCAAGATCAAGAGAAGATCTAGAAGATCTCACCATGGCCATGATTTGGACGGCGCCTTGGAAGCAAGAGGGCGAAAAGGCTCTCCTCCAAAGAAGACACACACAAGGGATGAAGACTTACTCCTTGCGCAACTCTTGTGCTAGCAACAATTGCCAAGATGTCCTTTGTGTTGAGGAGATGAGATGATCGCTCCTTCTTGGCCGAAAGCTCTTCTTTCTCGTCAACCACCCTCTACTCCAAAGAGCAAAACCGCGACAAGACAAGAGAGACAAGCGTTTTGGGCGTTATGGCGTTACAAGACTTCCCAATTTGGAAAGTCATCAAGACATGCGCTTATATCTTGAGAACCAAATCAAAACGCCAATTCAATTCGAACCATGCGTTCACATATGTGAACCGGTTCAATTGAATTCGGTCCAATCTCATTTGGTTTAAGAACCAAATTGAACCAAGCCAAGCCATGGTCTAAATCTCATATGAACCATGAAGGTTCAAGATCTAACCACACATCTCATGATGCTCTTGATCTCACCGATCTAGCATCAACACTCTCGATCGAAGCTTACCGATCTCAAGCCCTAATCAATTAAACATGATTAGACCAGATCTCACTTACAATCAGAGTTTAAACTCCCTTAAACTGAATCAAAACAATCCAGTCCACACGATCTGACTCAAGTAAGCCATATCACCAAATTGTGCGACCCTGAGGGTTTCCTTTAAATGACGGTAACGATAACTCACGTTATCACAATCAGTGAGGGGTATCTAGCAACACATCACTGTCTCCTGTTATAAAGGAAAGAGTCTTCCAAGACTACACCCAAATCATAGCACAAGTGTGAATCCATTTCACGAGGCATACATGTGTCCTTTGCCACTGGATGTTCTTATTGGACAAGCATGTCAAGCCTGTAACTCCAATACGATGAGCATGATTAGATCAGATGAACATAGTCATCTGGGTATGTAAGATCCAAGGATCTTAAGTTCTGGTAAGCATTATTTTCTATGATAAATTATGATAAATTATTTGGATTTAAATAAAATCATTAGCTGTGATATTGTATTATGATTTAAATAAAATTGTTGAGTGCTAATTAATTGGCTTATTGATTGTTAATTTGTAATTAATTGATTTGAGGTTATTTGGTTGTTAATTTATTGTAAATTAATTAGAGATTATTTATTTGTTTGTTGGCTGATATTTTATGATAAATTATTATTGGTTGTTCATGTTAAATTAATTAGGATTTATGGTTGTAAATTGTAAGTTAATTAATTAGACCTTATTGGTTAATTAATTAAATCCTTATTGGATATTAATTAAATCCTTATTGGATTTGTGTTTAAGTGAAATAATTAATTGGATGTTAGATTTAAAAGTCAAATTATTAGTTAAATGGATTAAGTCCTAATCGGATTAGCTAATTGGGTTTGAAAATTCGGAATTATTAGTTAATGGGTTAAACCCTATTGGGATTATTTGGTTAATGGATTAAAAACTTAAAATCGAATTGTTAAGAGGGAATTTGCGCTTAGGGTAAGGGTTTTTGGCGATTTTGGCTTGAGGAAAATTGTGGGCGACGGCTTGAAGGAACTTGGCGATTCTTGGAGATTTGGAGGCGACTTTCTTCTTCCTTCTTCCCTTGGCCGAAATTTTTGAGTGAGTGGTGGTGTTTCTCCTCCATTGTTGGCATCTTCCTAGGAGCATTGCAAAGCTTGACGATTTATTGTGGAGTTTTTTTTTACCTTGTGTTCTCGGTTAAGAGGTGAGTGGAATGTCTTGTTTGATCTATCCATTTAGTTGTGTTTATGTTAAATAATACACTTGAATTCTTGGAAAATTTCCATGTTAAAACCGAAATTATGCAAAGTGTATTTAAGGTATGAAAACCGAATTTAGAATATTTGTTCATAAGATTCTTGTTTACTAAGGTTTAATTTAAGTTGGAAATTTAGAGTATTTTCCTTGAAACCGAATTCAAAATATTCTTGTTCTTCATGAAAACCGAAATTTTTGTAAAGGTGTATATCTCATGAAAACCAAAAATTGTGGCATGAAATTTAAGGTATTTTTATAGAGAATTTTGGGTAATATTAAGCCAATGATTGTTGTAGCCGAAACCTTGTTAATTGTAAATTTGATGATTTTAGTTAACATGTTTACATGTGGTAATTGGTGGTAATTGTGGTAATTTGTAAAGTAAATTATAAGAACACATGATTTAAATTTTAAGTTGATTTTATGGATGCTTGATACATGATATATATATGGTTATGTATTTATGCAATGTTGAGAAATTGTTTGGAAAATTTGGGTGATAACATAGTAAGTTTTGATTGAACTAATCAGCATGAAATCTAAGGACCACACCATAGTATATGATTGTTAATATTATGTAATTATGTGATTGTTAAATATTAAGTGTTTATGTGACCTTTGGAATTTTATGTTGATCATTATGTGATTATGTGAAATATGAATATTATGTGATTATGTGAATTTCGAAAATTATGTTGATATGGGGTTTTCGAATATTATCTGTGATGATCATGTGATGGTTAGGACTAAGGCTAGGTGTAACTATGAACTCAAGGGGATAGTCCTTATGTGATATGTTAAGGGTCTGAATTTCAGCCCTGTATTGTGATATGTGAGGGGGTTGATGATCAGCCTGCCTATTATGATTATTGTGATGGGGGTTGATGCTCAGCCTGCCCGATATGATTTTTGTGCTGACTATCCTAGAGTCTAGTTGACACTTAGGAGTCCACCTTTGTGAAATATGTTCACCCTTGTGAAATATGAAATAAGATGTGTCTGTTGTCCAGTAGGAACCTTTTGGGAGAACGGGTTTTGACGCAAAGTGCCATGTCTTGGTCAGACAGGGGCCACCTCTTGATGTCACTACTCTTTTATGTGATGGGGTAATATAAGACGCAAAGTGCCATGTCTTGATCAGACAGGGGCCACCTCTTGATGTCATTACTCTTATATGTGTTGGGAATGATATAAGACGCAAAGTGCCATGTCCTGATCAGACAGGGGCCACCTCTTGATGTCATCATTCTCGTTTTATGTTATGGCGTGATAGACCAGCGTGCCACGTCGTGACCTGACGGGGGCCACCTCCTGATTCTATTCACTGTCCATGTTTGTGTTGCATGTGATTTGCAGCTCCCAGTGCTTTGGCCAAGCCGGGTTAGACCATATTGGTCACTTTGTGAATATGCTGGACAACTAGGTTAATTAAGTATGGTGTGTTTAGTTGGTTTAGAATATGTGTGTTCGGTTGGTTTAGAGTATAACTCTAGAACCTGAGGTTATTATATGTTGGTGTGTATATTTTTGGCTGCTTATATGACTTTTGCATTGAATTTGTTATTATGTGTTGACATGATATCCTGTTAAAGATTTTTAAAATAATCTGCATATGTTTTTGAGAGTATGTTATGGATGGTCAATTAGACTATCCACTCACTGGGCTGTGTAGCTCACCCCTCACTATTTTCAGGTGTAGAGCAGGGGCGCAGTTAGCATTATATGGATGCTGTGAATTATGCTTAATGTGTTTATGCTTATGATGCCGGTTGTGGCTAAAACTTATGATTTATATGAACTATGTGAACCATGTGATGTGAACAATGTGAACTATGTGAATTTGTGTTGCCAGATGGTGGCAATCAACTGAGTTGGATTTTTGTGTCACCGCGGGCTTCGGCCTGGTTTCGGTGTTTGGTATTAGTTTATAAAATCGATTTTGTGGATTTGTTTTGAAATTGAAGTTGATGTGTATTTTTGCAATCGGTTTTGATACAACTGTAACGTGCATATGTCTAGTGCACGTATTGCGTGGTGGCAGGTACCTTTATGTGATTTATGAGATTTATGATTCGAAGATTTTATGTGTTTGGAGTTTTGAAAATTTTCAGATCGTGTCTTTCTTGAACTCGGTTTTACCTAGCATTTGATCGATCTTATATGAAACATCCTATTACTTTTGCGATTGTGTTACTTGCTTGGGGTTCAGAATGTGGGATGTTACAGGGTATGGCCATACACTTTCTCAATCATCTCATATAGGGGGGGCCTTAGAACATCACACTCCTTAAACAAGGAGACGGCAATCCTTTATCTATCACTAGTGTCCTAACCTGACTCATGATCATTATCCAAGATAGTCTATAACCATTATATTTCAAATGATATTGAACTACCTCAAACAATGACATTCATCATTTAGAAACACAAGTGATCTCAAGTCAAAGGACATGTGCCACTTGTAGCATACAAGGATTATTCACATTGTGACAAGCAATTGAATATCCTAGTAGGGTCTGTCCAGTACATCCAATGTACCCATGAGTCTACATCTTATTCCATGCTCGAAGCATCCTATAAGATTAGAATACATATTAGTCTCCATCATATCAAGGCTGTCTCATGTTCACCAAGATATCTCGACTAAGGACATTACTGCATGTCAGCCCAGCTGAACAGCTTTGAGACATTATTCAGTAGTACTCTTATTACAGCAGACAAGGTAACAACCTGAATAATAACCATGCCTTTATAAACACAAGAGTTTATTACATGATACTGATACAATCCCAAGGCCTCAAACATTAGCCTTAAGGGCATATCCCAACAATCTCCCACTTGCACTTAATCTAATGGTTGAGTAACCTCAAACCCATGTTATTACAGTGCTTCTCATGCTTCTGCTGCGCCAGAGGCTTGGTAAGCGGGTCAGCCAGATTGTCGTCTGTATGAACCTTGCATATTTTGATCTCGCCACGATCAATGATCTCCCGGATCAAGTGAAACCGTCTCTGTATGTGCTTGGACTTCTGGTGCGACCGTGGTTCCTTTGCTTGTGCGATGGCTCCAGTGTTATCACAGAAGATAACCAAAGGATCGACACTTAAAGGAACAACACCAAGTTCTCTCACGAACTTACGAATCCACACTGCCTCCTTGGATGCTTCCGAGGCTGCAACATACTCGGCTTCTGTTGTGGAATCAGCAACAGTTGACTGTTTGAAACTCTTCCACACCACTGCTCCACCATTCAAGCTAAAAACATAGCCTGATTGCGATCGGAAATCATCCTGGTCCGACTGGAACGAAGCGTCAGTATATCCTTCTATACTGAGTTCTTCCTGACCACCATATATCAAGAACATATCTTTGGTCCTCCGCAGATATTTTAAGATGTTCTTGACTGCAATCCAGTGTGCCTGACCTGGATTGCTTTGGAATCGACTGGTCACGCTTAACCCGTAAGCGACGTCTGGGCGAGTACACAACATCGCATACATAATGGATCCAATAGCCGAAGCATAAGGCGTATTGTCCATTTCCTCTTTCTCAGTCTGTGTTTGTGGACACTGACTCTTCGAAAGATTCAGACCATGTCTGACTGGAAGATATCCTCTTTTAGAATTCTCTAAATGGAATCTCTCTAGGACTTTATCGATGTAAGTACTCTGGCACAGCCCGAGAAGCCTCTTAGATCTATCCCTGTAGATCTTCACACCTAACACATAGGCTGCTTCTCCTAGATCTTTCATCTGAAAACATTTTCCTAACCATGCTTTAACAGCATGCAGTTCAGGAATATCGTTTCCAATGATTAAGATATCATCGACGTAGAGGACTAGGAAAGTAATCACGCTCCCACTAAACCTCTTATATACACACGGGTCATCTTCGTTCTTGATGAAACCAAACTCAGAGATTGATTCATCAAAACGAATATTCCAGCTCCTTGATGCTTGTTTAAGTCCATAAATGGACCTTTTTAACTTGCATATTTTATGACGATCTGCTGGATTAGTGAAACCTTCAGGTTGTGTCATATACACATCCTCATCCAATTTTCCAATAAGGAAAGCCGTCTTCACATCCATCTGCCAGATCTCATAATCGTAATATGCTGCTATCGCGAAAAGAATCCGAATAGACTTGAACATGGCTACAGGAGAGAAAGTTTCATCATAATATATCCCGTAGATTTGTTTGAAACCTTTCGCTACTAGCCTGCCTTTATAGGTAACCACGTTACCATCCATGTCAATCTTCTTCTTGAAGATCCATTTACAGCCTATAGGGATTACTCCCGGAGGCGGATCAACCAAATCCCAGACCTGGTTATCTGACATGGAGTCCATCTCTGCTCGCATAGCTTCAAGCCATCTAGCTGACTCCGGTCCACTGACCGCATCCGCATAAGTAAGGGGTTCATCATTATCAATGATGTAGACTCCGTCATAGCGCTCAGGCTGACGACGGATCCTTCCCGATCTACGCGGTTCCCGTGATATCTGAGCCTCAGGTTGTTCAATAACCTGATCTACCGGCTCAGGCACATCCATCTGTGCTTGACTATTTTGTCCATCCTCTGGATTCTCATCCAGCTTTATTTCTCTCCCACTGGCTTCTTGCAGAAGAAACTCCTTCTCAAGAAATATGGCCGTCCGAGCAACAAATACTTTGTTCTCTTTGGGATCGTAGAAATAATAACCCTTAGTTTCCTTAGGGTAACCGACAAAGATGCATTTCTCAGATCTGCTCTCCAGTTTCCCAGAGGCGAGCTTTTTGACATAAGCCTCGCAACCCCAGATCCTGATAAATGTCAAGCTCGGCTGTTTCCCATACCATAACTCATATGGCGTCTTAGAAACTGCCTTGGATGGCACTCGGTTTAGTACCTTTGCAGCTGTTTCCAGTGCAAAACCCCAAAAGGAATAAGGAAGAGTAGCCTAACTCATCATAGAACGAACCATATCAAGTAACGTTCTATTTCTCCTCTCGGACACACCATTCCATTGCGGTGTTCCTGGCGGAGTGAGCTGTGAGATAATCCCACACTCCTTCAGATAGTCAGTAAACGTATGACTCAAGTATTCTCCACCTCGATCAGAACGAAGTGCCTTGATATTTCGCCCTAGCTGATTCTGTACTTCATTTTTGAACTCTTTGAACTTGTCAAAAGATTCACTCTTATGTCTCATAAGATAGACATAACCATACCTACTGAAATCATCAGTAAAGGTAATGAAGTACTGATAGCCACCTCTGGCATGTTTGCTAAATGGCCCACACACATCACTGTGTATAAGGTCAAGTAAACCTGAAGCCCTTTGACCTTTGTGAGGAAAAGGTGACTTCGTCATTTTACCCATCAAACAAGCTTTGCATGTATCAATCTCCTCACAGGAGAAAGATCCCAGCAGTCCATGATCATGCAACCGCTTAATGCGCTTCTTGTTAATATGGCCTAAACGACTATGCCATAACAAGGTGCTGTCTTCAGCATACTTGGCTTTCTTAATATCAATGTTTTGTATAGAATTTTCCATGTCCAACATGAATAACCCATTGTTAATTGAACCAGTTCCATAAACAATATTATCATAAGATAAAACACACTTTGAAATATTGCATTCAAAGGCAAATCCTTTCCTGACAAGAACAGGAATAGAGATAATATTTTTGGTGATACTCGGTACAAAATAACAATTGTTTAATTCCAATACAATGCCAGATGGTAAAGAAATGAAATAGTCTCCTACAGTAACAGCAGCAACCCGTGCCCCGTTTCCAACGCGTAGGTCCACCTCATGCTGTCCCACCTGTCTTCTTCTCTTGAGTTCCTGTACATTTGAACAAATGTGAACTCCACATGCAGTGTCCAACACCCATGAAATAGAAGAAGATGAAACCATGACTTCCGTCACGTATATACCTGAGCCAGAAGCGATGCTTCCCCTCTTATCTCCTTGGAGCGCTTTACAGTCCTTTTTCCAGTGACCCAGCTGGCCACAGTGGAAACACCTGTTGTCCTTCGACCGCTTTACCTTCTGTTTCAGAGCCTTGCTATAGTTCTTGACAGGGGCTTTGCCCTTCTTCCCCTTCTTCTTGTTCCTAAAAGGAACCATTAAGACAGAGGTTGAAGGCTTTCCCTTCAGAGTCTCCTCAGTAGTCAAGAGCATATTCAGCAGCTCTGCCGGAGTACAATCGATTTTGTTCATATTAAAGTTAATAATGAACGCATCGAAAGAGGGCGGGAGAGACTGCAGAATAATGTCTACAGCAAGCTCCTGGTTGATGGTATGCCCCAGTTTCTCCAGAGCCTCCTTGTGCCCAATCATCTTGAGCACGTGAGCTCCCACTGGGCTCCCTTCAGCCAGTTTGCTCTGAAAGAAAAGCTTTGTCAGATTATAGCGTTCTGTCCTCGCCTGTGCAGCATACAGCATCTTGAGGTTCGCTATAATCTCTATAGCCGACATATCCTCATGCTGACGCTGCAGCGGTGGCGTCATAGACGCTAGCATCAGGCAAGCGACATCAATGCTATCATTGACGTGCTTTTCATAGGCATCAGGAACCGCCCTTGCGGCGTTCGCAGCGGGTTGAGGCGGCACAGCCGTCTCGAGGACATACAGTTTTCTCTCAGCCTTAAGAATGATCTTAAGGTGTCCGAACCAGTCAGAGAAGTTTGGCCCAGCAAACTTCTCCCTTTCCAGTAGGGATCGCACATTGAAGCTCATGGTGTTCGTTGCTGCAGGTATCTACAACAATGCAAGAACAGCAAGGTCAGTATCAATGTCTAGAATCAATCCAGGACTTAAGAAAGATTCTTTTTCTCACTATTTTATCTGGCTGAAAAATCCAGCAAAACAGCCCGAAAGAGTAGAACTCTTTTAGTGAGATGGGATCCAGATTTCATACTTGGTCTCCGCGTCCCGCTCAGGCGAGATAAGATGCACAGAGAGTACAAGCACTAATCTCTGGTAGGCTATCCCAGCCAATCGCCAACCCGTGCGATTCCCCTTCATCTGGGCAATCCAGCAGACTGTGCCAACTGAGTTGGTACAACACAGTCTCTGACCCCACAGATGGCTGCCTCCATGTGCTGCCATATGCGCCACATATGCAGCCTACATGGTCAAGCTGACCCGACCTACTCCCTGGACCACCACGTGCTATGCTGAGCAACGAGAAGCGATAAATCCCTTCTCTGTAACACGCAGGTGTAATCCAGCACCGTCTGAAGATAGATGGACGTGCCCACTGAGTGGGTACAACACGGCTCCAACGATAGTCAGAACAGTGAGGTTTCGCGTCAGAAGGCTTACGAGCTTGATATGTTAGCGTTTGGATTTTAACGGTCTTTTATCTTCATACCTATCATGTAAGTTCTATGGTGATAGCAGAAGATAAACTCATGCAATTCTAATTATAAAAGCAATAAATAGAAAGCATGCTGATCTTATGTGGTAAAAGCCCATAGCCTAAGTGAGACCTTAATTTTACTTAAGTCTTCACTTTCTTTTCATGGGTCTTTTATCTCATCAGGTCCATCCCAGGGCCCTTGCGCCAAATTCAGCTCAGATGCACCCACCAGCTGAATGCGCCTCTGCGATGTGTGCTCTTGTCTAATCAAAATACATTTTGATCTATCTAGACTATCTTGACTCGCAGGTCAAATATACAATAAATAAATTAAAATTGTGATTCGCAGATCACAAAATAATTATTTACAATTTACCATGCTCGCAGGCCCCAGCACAGCACACATTAAAAGGGCATCCCACATAAGATGAAATAAACATGCATCATGGCATCAAAAACAACATGTGATCCATTACAAAGAAAATAAAATTTTGAAAACCCCATTGGCATCAATTTTAATTTTCTTATGAGCCCTACTACCTTACAACGGTCCATTAACAGGGATCCACTCATCCAGCTAGTCAGATCCACTGCCCTTGCATGCACCAAGTCCTAACTGACTCGAGTTGACCTAATGGTCAACCATGCATGCTACAAGGGCTGAACAACCCTCATGAGTTTTGGCAAGCGGGTGTGACCCCGGGCCTAACTCATGTTTGTTCATTAGTCGTCTCAACCAGACCTCGCTACACGCCCTTGATGCAGTCAACCTATAGCCACCTCGTGCTTGCGCACAGGTGCTATCAGGTCAACCCATCTAGGCTGTCAGATGGTCTGATCAGACTAGTCGGATCTTCCCTAGAGGATGCCTTCAACCCTACTAACCCGTCTAAGGGATTATAGCAGGCGCCACTTAGATCTATGGTGATAGGCGCGCAAGATGTAAGTTTTTTTTTCTTTGAAAAACAACTAGAACAAGCGCAAACAAGTAACATGCGCCACTTTGATAAACAAGATACATCAAATATCTAGCATGTCATTCTTTGCATGTTGATAAACCAAAGATCTAGGCATAAGCGCAAACTTCTCCAAGCAATGATACAAGCGCAAACAAACTTATGTGCACACAACATCATATAAGCGCAAGAAAACAAAGCATGAAGTGAGCGCAATATGGCATCATGAATGGATCACAACCTCAGCAAAGCAATCATATAGATGATACTGAAAAACCCTATGCTCTGATACCAATTGTTGGGTCCCCTTCAAGGGGGAGCGCAAACCCTAAGCATGCATAATCTAAGAACTAGCATGAGCGGAATTAGGGTGTCAATAGATCGCATGAAGTATATCTATATGATCAACTTAGTTTGCTTATCAAGATCAAGAGAAGATCTAGAAGATCTCACCATGGCCATGATTTGGACGGCGCCTTGGAAGCAAGAGGGCGAAAAGGCTCTCCTCCAAAGAAGACACACACAAGGGATGAAGACTTACTCCTTGCGCAACTCTTGTGCTAGCAACAATTGCCAAGATGTCCTTTGTGTTGAGGAGATGAGATGATCGCTCCTTCTTGGCCGAAAGCTCTTCTTTCTCGTCAACCACCCTCTACTCCAAAGAGCAAAACCGCGACAAGACAAGAGAGACAAGCGTTTTGGGCGTTATGGCGTTACAAGACTTCCCAATTTGGAAAGTCATCAAGACATGCGCTTATGTCTTGAGAACCAAATCAAAACGCCAATTCAATTCGAACCATGCGTTCACATATGTGAACCGGTTCAATTGAATTCGGTCCAATCTCATTTGGTTTAAGAACCAAATTGAACCAAGCCAAGCCATGGTCTAAATCTCATATGAACCATGAAGGTTCAAGATCTAACCACACATCTCATGATGCTCTTGATCTCACCGATCTAGCATCAACACTCTCGATCGAAGCTTACCGATCTCAAGCCCTAATCAATCAAACATGATTAGACCAGATCTCACTTACAATCAGAGTTTAAACTCCCTTAAACTGAATCAAAACAATCCAGTCCACACGATCTGACTCAAGTAAGCCATATCACCAAATTGTGCGACCCTGAGGGTTTCCTTTAAATGTCGGTAACGATAACTCACGTTATCACAATCAGTGAGGGGTATCTAGCAACACATCACTGTCTCCCGTTATAAAGGAAAGAGTCTTCCAAGACTACACCCAAATCATAGCACAAGTGTGAATCCATTTCACGAGGCATACATGTTTCCTTTGCCACTGGATGTTCTTATTGGACAAGCATGTCAAGCCTGTAACTCCAATACGATGAGCATGATTAGATCAGATGAACATAGTCATCTGGGTATGGCCATACACTTTCTCAATCATCTCATATAGGGGGGGCCTTAGAACATCACACTCCTTAAACAAGGAGACGGCAATCCTTTATCTATCACTAGTGTCCTAACCTGACTCATGATCATTATCCAAGATAGTCTATAACCATTATATTTCAAATGATATTGAACTACCTCAAAACAATGACATTCATCATTTAGAAACACAAGTGATCTCAAGTCAAAGGACATGTGCCACTTGTAGCATACAAGGATTATTCATATTGTGACAAGCAATTGAATATCCTAGTAGGGTCTGTCCAGTACATCCAATGTACCCATGAGTCTACATCTTATTCCATGCTCGAAGCATCCTATAAGATTAGAATACATATTAGTCTCCATCATATCAAGGCTGTCTCATGTTCACCAAGATATCTCGACTAAGGACATTACTGCATGTCAGCCCAGCTGAACAGCTTTGAGACATTATTCAGTAGTACTCTTATTACAGCAGACAAGGTAACAACCTGAATAATAACCATGCCTTTATAAACACAAGAGTTTATTACATGATACTGATACAATCCCAAGGCCTCAAACATTAGCCTTAAGGGCATACCCCAACACATGAAATAGAAGAAGATGAAACCATGACTTCCGTCACGTATATACCTGAGCCAGAAGCGATGCTTCCCCTCTTATCTCCTTGGAGCGCTTTACAGTCCTTTTTCCAGTGACCCAGCTGGCCACAGTGGAAACACCTGTTGTCCTTTGACCGCTTAACCTTCTGTTTCAGAGCCTTGCTGTAACTCTTGACAGGGGCCTTGCCCTTCTTCCCCTTCTTCTTGTTCCTGGAAGGAACCATTAAGACAGAGGTTGAAGGCTTTCCCTTCAGAGTCTCCTCAGTTGTCAAGAGCATATTCAGCAGCTCTGCCGGAGTACAATCGATTTTGTTCATATTAAAGTTAATAATGAACGCATCGAAAGAGGGCGGGAGAGACTGCAGAATAATGTCTACAGCAAGCTCCTAGTTGATGGTATGCCCCAGTTTCTCCAGAGCCTCCTTGTGCCCAATCATCTTGAGCACGTGAGCTCCCACTGGGCTCCCTTCAGCCAGTTTGCTCTGAAAGAAAAGCTTTGTCAGATTATAGCGTTCTGTCCTCGCCTGTGCAGCATACAGCTTCTTGAGGTTCGCTATAATTTCTATAGCCGACATATCCTCATGCTGACGCTGCAGCGGTGGCGTCATAGACGCTAGCATCAGGCAAGCGACATCAATGCTATCATTGACATGCTTTTCATAGGCATCACGAACCGCCCTTGCGGCGTTCGCAGCGGGTTGAGGTGGCACAGCCGTCTCGAGGACATACAGTTTCCTCTCTGCCTTAAGAACAATCTTAAGGTGTCCGAACCAGTCTGAGAAGTTTGGCCCAGCAAACTTCTCCCTTTCCAGTAGGGATCGCACATTGAAGCTCATGGTGTTCGTTGCTGCAGGAATCTACAACAATGCAAGAACAGCAAGGTCAGTATCAATGTTCAGAATCAATCCAGGACTTAAGAAAGATTCTTTTTCTCACTATTTTATCTGGCTGAAAAATCCAGCAAAACAGCCCGAAAGAGTAGAACTCTTTTAGTGAGATGGGATCCAGATTTCATACTTGGTCTCCGCGTCCCGCTCAGGCGAGATAAGATGCACAGAGAGTACAAGCACTAATTTCTGGTAGGCAGTCCCTGCCAATCGCCAACCCGTGCGATTCCCCTTCATCTGGGCAATCCAGCATACTGTGCCAACTGAGTTGGTACAACACAATCTCTGACCCCACAGATGGCTGCCTCCATGTGCTACCATATGCGCCACACATGTAGCCTACATGGTCAAGCTGACCCGACCTACTCCCTGGACCACCACGTGCTATGCTGAGCAACGAGAAGCGATAAATCCCTTCTCTGTAACACGCAGGTGTAATCCAGCACCGTCTGAAGATAGATGGACGTGCCCACTGAGTGGGTACAACACGGCTCCAACGATAGTCAGAACAGTGAGGTTTCGCGTCAGAAGGCATTACGTGCTTGATATTTTAGCGCTTGGATTTTAACGGTCTTTTATCTTCTTACTATCAGGCAAATCCTATGGCTATAGCAGAAGATAAATAAATCATGCTGTTCTACTTATATAAACAATAACAGAAAGCATGGATCTTATGTGGTAAAAGCCCATAGCCTAAGTAAGACCTTAAGATACTTAAGTCTTCACTTGCTCTTCTTGGGTCTTTAGCATCTCATCTGGTCCAACCCAGGGCCCTAGCGCTCAATGCAGCTCAGGTGCACCCACCAGCTGAATGCGCCTCTGCGATGTGTGCTTTTGTGCTCTTGTCTAATTAAAATACATTTTAATCTATCTAGACAAGCTTGACTCGCAGGTCAATTATACAATAAATTCATTAAAATGTGATTCGCAGATCACAAAAATAATAATTTATTAGGCTCGCAGGCCCCAGCACAGCACACATTAAAAGGGAAACCCACATAAGATTAAATAAACAAACATCATGGCATCATTCAATCAACATGTGATCCATTACAAGAAAATAAAATTTTGAAAACCCATTGGCATCAATTTTAATTTTCTTATGTGCCTTACAACCTTACAATGGTCCATTGATAGGGATCCACTCATCAATCTAGTTAGATCCATGCCCTTACATGCACCAAGTCCTAACTGACTCGAGTTGACCTAATGGTCAACCATGCATGCGCCAAGGGCTGAACAGCCAACATGAGTTCTGGCAAGCGGGTGTGACCCCGGGCCTAACTTATGTGTGTTCACTGGTTGTCTCAACCAGACCTCGCTACACGCCTTTGATGCAGTTAACCTATAGCCACCTCGTGCTTGCGCACAGGTGCTATCTGGTCAACCCATCTAGGCTGTCAGATGGTCTGATCAGACTTAGTTGATCTATACTAGATGATGCTTTCAACCCCATCAACCCATCTAAGGGTTTAAAGTAGGGCCTTAGATCTAGATGAGGCGCGCAAGATCTTTTGTTTTGTCAAAAACAACATGTAAGAAGCGCCAACAAACATGCGCCTTCCATAACACTTGTAGAGTCCCCTTCAAGGGGGAGCGCAACTTTGACAAAAACAACAATAAGCACCAATACATGCGGCTAAGAGCAATAAACATCATGCATGTTGTTTTCGCATCATAAATTTTCATGAGCTTGCGCATGTAACCAACCATAGATCTAAGCATAAGTGTAAACATGGATCACACGAGCAAACATAATAGCATGCATAAAGCCAAGCTCTGATACCAATGGAAGAAACCCCTTTCGAGAGGGGGGCGAAAACCCTAAGCATGGCGCAAATAAAATTTTGCAAGCGGAAGCAAGGGTTTGATGATCTTTTGCATGCCATATGATCAACTATCATAGATTGAATAGATCAAGAGTAGATCATACCAATGCCGTCGGTTTGGTTGGTGCCTTGGAAGCAAAGACGCAAGTGCTCCTTCTCCAAAGGTGACGCACACAACAAGTGAAGATGGCTTGCTCCTTTGAATCCTTTGTGCTAGCAAAGTGCTTCAATGGGACCTGTCGCGTGAAGGAGAGGATAGAGATGGCTTTTCTCGGCCGAATGCCTCCTCTTGTCGTCAACACACTCTCCTCTCCACGAGATTGCAAGCGGTCATCATCCAAGAGAAGCGTTGAGGCGTTTTTACAAAGTCGCCTTGATGACTTTCCAAAAATGGAATGACATGAAGTAATGCTTTGAAAACCGACCAAAACGCTTAAGCATTGAACCAAGCGTTCACACACATGTGAACCGGTTCATGCTCAATCGATCCAATTGACTTTGGTCCAAAAAACCAAATCAAATCAGCCCAAGCCATGGTCTAGACCTCATTGAACCAATAGGTTCCAGATCTAACCGTTCATCTCCTGATGCTCCTGATCTTACCGATCTAGCATCATCTCTCTCGATCGAAGCTTACCGATCTCAAGCCCTAATCAATCAAACATGATCAGACCAGATCTCACTTACAATCAGAGATTAAATCCCTTTAAACTGAACCCAAACAATTCAGTCCACACGATCTGACTCAAGTAAGCCATATCACCAAATTGTGCGACCCTGAGGGTTTCCTTTAAATGTCGGTAACGATAACTTACGTTATCACGATCAGTGAGGGGTATCTAGCAACACATCACTGTCTCCCGATATAAAGGAAAGAGTCTTCCAAGACTACACCCAAACCACAGCACAAGTGTGAATCCACTTCACAAGGCATGCATGTTTCCTTTGCCACTGGATGTTCTTATTGGACAACGTGTCAAGCCTGTAGCTCCAATATGATGAGCATGATTAGATCAGATGCACATAGTCACCTGGGTATGGCCATACACTTTCTCAATCATCTCATCTAGGGGGCCCCTATAGAACACCACACTCCTTCAACAAGGAGACGGCAATCCTCTATCTATCACTAGTGCCCTAACCTGACTCATGATCATTATCCAAGATAGTCTATAACCATTATGTTTCAAATGATATTGAACTACCTCAAAACAATGACAATCATCATTTAGAAACACAAGTGATCTCAAGTCAGAGGACATGTGCCACTTGTTGCAATCAAGGATCATTCACATTGTGACAAGCAATTGAATGTCCTAGTAGGGTCTGTCCAGTACATCCAATGTACCCATGAGTCTACATCTTATTCCATGCTCGAAGCATCCTATAAGATTAGAACACATATTAGTCTCAATCATATCAAGGCTGTCTCATGTTCACCAAGATATATCGACTAAGGACATTTAGCATGTCAGCCTAGCTGAACAGCATTGAGACATTATTCAGAAGAACACACATTGCAGCAGATGATGTAACAACCTGAATAATAACCATTGCCTTTATAAACACAAGAATGTATTACATGATACTTATACAATCCCAAGGCCTCAAACATTAGCCTTAAGGGCATACCCCAACAACGTGCTGAGCTTAAAATTTGCTTAGAGAGCGCACTAAATGCTAAGAGGTTAGTGATGTATTTTCAGTAGTTGAGTGTCGTTGATTCCTTCTCGCATTCGTGTTGCCCCGATCGAACTCAACGCTGATTTCTTTGTGTTTTCCTGCTATTTTCCGAACGCTTTTCACTTCCCTCGTCTAAAGACTCTCTCCCGTTTTCGCGTGCATCGTGTAATCCCTTAGAGTACGGCTTTAAGGACCCTCCTCCCACTAGTAGCTGCATCAATTTTGGTATCAAAGCAAGTTGTGCGGACAATCCTCATTGTTTGCGCGATCCATACTTAGTCATATTTCTGGACGATTTCTACATTTTCTGCATCTCTCATTTAACCTTGTTTGTGCATGCTGACTACGAGGTCACAAGTCATGTCTTCCCAATACCCGGAAACCATACCCGAAACCCAAGTATCGGTCCAACCCTCGGAAGGGAGTAGAACCAATGTAGACTCTTTGGCCGCACTTGAGGCGCGAGTCGATGCTAAGTTAGATGCGCTGTCCGCGCGCTTGGAGTCCCATGAGGGAAATACAAGCGCGATGTTTCAGCAAATAATGGCTGGGATCAACAACCTCACTCAACGTCCTGAGTTATCGGAGCCGAGACGCTCGAACCCGATTCACCCCCCACCATCCGCAAACCCAGTACCTCCCACTAGAGAGCTACCTCCGCTCGCCGCTTTGCCGCTTCCACGCTGCCTCGCATCCATGACGACTCCGGTCGCCCGCGACCTTATGAGGTCCACGGGGGTTTAGGCTTCGAACCACTTGATAAGGATGATGTTTGGGCCGCACAAGGGCCCCAATCTGACGGCCGCTTTGGCCACACTTGGGCTGGTCAAAGGCCCCCAATCCAACAACGTGTGGATCGTCCCCACGCGGAGGATGACTTCCGTCGTTATATTGGGAACACCCCCGCCCCCTTTGCGGGAAGCCTTGACCACACGAACTTCCTTGATTGGATCGCCTCCATCGATTCTTATTTTGACCTTAGTGATTGGGCCCCCGAGTCCCGTGTCCGGTTTGTGCGCAACTTGTTGGAAGGCCATGCACGTTTGCATTGGGCGAATGTGGAACGCCAAAACGCACAGCAAGCCCTTCCTCCCATCGTTGATTGGGAGGAGATGAAGTATCGCCTTCACGAGCGATATGTGCCCCCTTTGTATAGGCAGCGTCTGCTTGATCAATACAGTAGTTTACACCAAGGGTCGAGTACTGTCGAGGAGTACCGCCTCACCTTTGAGACGCTTCAACTCCATTGCAACTTGCAAGAGGACCCCGAACTGTCGTTGTCCAAGTTCAAGAATGGACTCCGGTCGGACATTCGTCGAGCCTTACCCTCGTACGGTTCGGAGACGTTTGACCAAACCTTTCAGCGCGCTCGCGACATCAAGCACGACCTTCGGGCCGCGGTTCGGAGCAGTGAGTCTGGACCCCCTAGACGCCATCCTTTGAGCGGACCTCCTCATGCCCACACTCGACTCGAGCGCCACAAGCCTCGTCCTAACCCACGGCCCGCGCCTGCGGCCCATCACTCCCCCAGGCGTTCAGCCCCCGGTGCCCTACCTTCTCGCCCCACTTGGGAAGAGAGGGGAAAGGCCCCACTTGTCAGCCTGCCTGGTCGCGTTAACTGTTACAACTGCCTCCAACCGGGTCATCTTTCCCGCGACTGCCCTAGGAAGTCCGCCACTGCGGACAAGGCCCCAACCCGTGTAGCCACCATCACCCACGAACCCGTGTAGCCTGGTTGCAGTTGTGCGGTGCACCCTCGTTCAACCCACACCCGCCGAGGATTGGCGGCGCTCGAGCATTTTCATGACTTACATCAAGTGCAATGGGCACTCGTGTAAGATTGTCATAGATGGTGGTGAACGTGGTCTCCCGGACCGCAATCACGCGCTTCAGTCTCCCCGTAGAACCCCACCCCAAGCCTTACTCTATTGCGTGGGTTAACACGTCGAGTCTTCCGGTCACCCACCGGTGCCAGGTCCCCATCGCCTTTGGGGCCTATCGTGAGAAAGTGTGGTTCGACGTGGCGGCTATGGATGTCGCCCATGTCCTTCTCGGACGTCCTTGGCTATATGATAGGGATGTGATCCACTATGGTCGGTCAAACACGTAAGTGTTTGACCACAACGACCAGAAAATTCGTTTGAGCCCGGCTCCACCCAAGGAGCTTTGTGCATCCACTTCCAAGGGGTTGATCACTCCGTCGGTGCCTACCCCTCCGGCGCCTAACATGATCTCCCTCATGCACACCTCTGCGCTTGTGCGCGAGGCCCAGGAGACCAAGGTCATGTATGCGCTCATGATTCGCGAGGCACAGGACCCCACCTTGTCCGAGGGTATGACGCCTCCGACTGAGGTGTCCGCTCTCCTCTCTGAGTTCACCGATATTAGCCCCGAGGACTTACCCCATGGTCTTCCCCCGGATAGGGAGATCCAGCATGTGATTGACCTTCTCCCCGGTGCACCCCTCCCTAACTTGCCACACCACCGCCTCAACCCAACCGAACATGCTGAGTTACAACGTCAAGTCGATGACCTCCTCATGAAGGGGTACATCCGTGAGAGTTTGAGTCCCTGCGCTGTGCCCGCCTTGCTCACGCCCAAGAAGGATGGGTCGTGGCGCATGTGTGTGGACAGCCATGCCATTAACCGTATCACCGTCAAGTATAAGTTTCCTATACCTCGACTTGACGACATGTTGGACTTAGTTTCCGGCGCATCTTGGTTCTCCAAGTTGGACCTCCGAAGCGGATACCACCAAGTCCGCATTCGCGAGGGCGACGAATGGAAAACTGCATTCAAAACCAAAGCTGGGTTGTATGAGTGGCTCATGATGCCCTTCGGGCTGTCTAACGCCCCTTCCACTTTCATGCGACTCATGAGCCAAGTCCTCAAGCCCTACATGGGCAAATTCCTGGTCGTTTATTTGACGACATCCTGATTTTCAGTCGGACCCAAGCCGAGCACCTCGAGCATCTTCGCTCCACCTTTAACCTCTTGCGCAAGGAGCGCCTCTTCCTTAACACGAAGAAGTGCTCCTTCATGACCAGCCGAGTTCACTTTCTCGGCTACATTGTGTCCGATCAAGGCCTTTCCGTTGACCCCGCTAAGGTCGAAGCCATCCGGCATTGGCCCGAGCCTCGTACTGTGTCGGATATCCGTAGTTTTCTGGGTCTTGCGGGCTTCTACTGCCGCTTCATTAGGGGTTTCAGCATGATTGCGACCCCGCTGACCCAACGGCTATCTAAGGATGACTTCAAGTGGACTACAGCCACTCAATGTGCCTTTGAGTCCCTTAAGGATGCCATCACGACCACACCTGTTTTGCGTCTCCCTGACTTCGCCAAAGTCTTTGAGGTCGCGTGTGACGCCTCCGGTACTGGTATCGGGGGTTGCCTTAGTCAAGAAGGCCATCCGGTTGCCTTCTTCAGTGAGAAACTGAACGCTGCTCGTCAGCGTTATTCGACCTACGACAAGGAATTTTACGCCATCGTTCAATCACTTCGGCAGTGGAGGCACTACCTCCTCCACCGAGAGTTAGTCTTGTATAGCAAACACCAGGCCTTGTCTTTTCTGAATGCTCAAAAGAAGTTGAGCACCCGCCATGCCAAGTGGGTCGAGTACTTGCAACAGTACTCTTTTGTGATCAATCACAAGGCGGGTAAAGAGAACATTTTCGCGGATGCCCTGAGTTGAGTCCGGACCCTTCTGTGCGTTATGCGCACCCGGGTCAACACTTTTGACCACGTCAAGGATGAGTACACGACCTGTCCCGATTTCGGCACTGTTGGGAAACCCCGGGGACATTTTACAATTTTCAGAGTTATGGACATACATTTTTCGCAGCGGAAGAATGTCCCCGAAACAGGCCGGTCCCAAAAACCCAGTGAAGATCGCATGCAAGGGAGTCGACACGATAAGTTAGGAAATACCTTAAGAGCAATGTAGAGCGATGTCGATGAAGGCGCCCAAGTGTTCGCCCTCTACAGTCTCGCACACACGGATCTCTTGAGTTCTCTTCTTCCACGCCCGGTGCTAGCCTCGGGAAGAAGATCCAAGCCTTAGGGAGATACTCTACTTCACTTGCGCCACCAAGAGAGATGATGCGCCAAGAGAAGAAGGAAGACTATCCAAAAACGCCAAGCACTAATGTTCCTTGCGCCAAGAGGAAAGGAAGAAGTGGCTTGCGGTTATGGAAGAAGGAAGATGCGCCCTTGCTCCAAGCACTCGCCCCTCTCCTTGTGTTCACGCCTTCAAGGAATTAATTGTACACAAGAGGGGACGACTAGGGTCATATTTATAGGGCAAGAGGCGGTTAGGGTAATGGCTAGGATCATGACAAGTGTAGGGCTAGGATGAGGAGGTTTGAGATAAGGAAAGTCTCCAAGACATTTCCATAATTCTCATTCAACCTTACCTTTTGTTCCCACGCCTTTCCTTGTGCGCCAAGGTCTTGCCTTGCGCCTCAAGCAATGCCATAGAGGCATGCATTCCATCCTAGGAAGAGAGGGGGAGGCGCCCTTTACTTCCATAATGAAGCAAAGGCGCCAACATGACCCCATTATGCCCCTAGGCGCCTAATGGTTCATGTTTCTCCCCATTATACCCTTTTAGCCTCTCATCTCTTCATGAGAACTTGTTATTGGGCCTCATTGGATAATGAGCTAGCCCAAACATCATTGCATAGGTTGATTAAGCACTTGGATCCAATCCAATGCAACCCTAATCCAAATGTGACCAACCATGGTCAAATACGGGTCAACCTGCCAAAAATGAAGTTTGGCTCCAATAACATTCTTCCATCTCATCAGGCCCATTGGCGC
This sequence comes from Costus lasius, assembly GCA_027563935.2. Taxonomy (NCBI): domain Eukaryota; kingdom Viridiplantae; phylum Streptophyta; class Magnoliopsida; order Zingiberales; family Costaceae; genus Costus; species Costus lasius. The sequence goes on from CM050446.2 coordinate 90,042,015, forward strand.
TGATGAAATCTCCCAATTAGATCCGAGTTATCCAATAACTCGATCATAAGGCTTCCCGATCAATACGAGAACTCAAGTATCAAGGTGTGCGACCCTGTAGGTTCCTCTGACGCTGGCAGTGCTGACCAAAGGTCATCACAAGAAGTGAGTGGCACCTAGCAGTGCATCGCTGCTACCCAGGTCGTTGGAATGGATATCGACATCGACATCCCCATCATCGCAACTAGGTACAGATGCATTACAGTCTCTTTGCCGTACTGATATCCGATTGGACAAGTGTGTCACCACTTGTTTTCATCCAATCACATGGCTATGACTAAAACAGGTTCTTACCTGGGTATGGCCATACACTCTCAGTCATAGAACCATAAAGGAGCTCCATGGATATCATACTTCCTTAGGGAAGGGGCAAATCCTATGTCTGTCCATTGATCTTCTCATATGGGTCGTGACTGTTGGTGTATATGCCCTAGGACCTAGCTTTGGTCAACTTATGTACTACTTGACATTGATATTTATATATCATTCTGGCATTGTCGTTATCATTGTCTGTCTACACCTGCGATTGTGTACTTACATGATAATGTCCCTGGAGACAGATTGGATCTGTGCTCAAATAATCATCCCCAGTCAATGTACCTTAGTAGATATGGGACAACTATGGTACTTGTAAAACTGGTATGTGGGCTGGTTAGGCACGGGGTGCTAACGCAGACACATGGGTATATTATGGGAGGATATACTGGATAGACCCGCTATGAGGCTATGACTTGGTGTCATGAGTTATCCTCATAAGTGACAGGAGATGCATTGATCCCTTGACTTGAGGTCATTGATCATTCTATATGGTTAGAGACTTGCTTTGATGCAACCTAACACCTTGCCGTAGTTGGAAGGTCATAAAGGTTGTCATTGAGCATGTCACGACCAATATGAGAAGGTCAATGGACAGACATAGGATTTGCCCCTTCCTTTGGGAAGCTTGATATCCATGGAGCTCCTCTATGGTTCTATGACTGAAAGTGTATGGCCATACCCAGGTAAGAACCTGATTTAGTCATAGCCATGTGATTGGGTGAAAACAAGTGGTGACACACTTGTCCAATCGGATATCAGTTCGGCAAAAAGACTGTAATGCATATGTACCTAGTTGCGATGATGGGGATGTCGATGTCGATATCCATTCCAATGACCTGGGTAGCAGCGATGCACTGCTAGGTGCCACTCACTGCTTGTGGTGACCTTTGGTCAGCACTGCCAGCGTCAGAGGAACCTACAGGGTCGCACACCTTGATACTTGAGTTCTCGTATTGATCGGGAAGCCTTATGATCGAGTTATTGGATAACTCGGATCTTATTGGGAGATTTCATCAGCGCCAATGGGACTGATGAGATGGAAGAATATTATTGGAGCCAAACTTCATTTTTGGCAGGTTGACCCGTATTTGACCATGGTTGGTCACATTTGAATTAGGGTTGCATTGGATTGGATCCAAGTGCTTAATCAACCCATGTAATGGAGTTTGGGCTAGCTCATTATCCAATGAGACCCAATAACAAGTTCTCATGAAGAGATGAGAGGCTAAAAGGGTATAATGGGGAGAGACCCAACCCCATTGGCGCCTAAGGGGCATAATGGGGTTAGGGTGGCAAAATTGCTTCATTAAGGAAGCAATTGGCGCCTAGCCCTCTTCCATTGATGGAATGCATGCCTTTAAGGCATTGCTTGGGGCGCAAGGCAAGGCCTTGGCGCACAAGGAAGGCGTGGAGCTTAATGAGGAAAGGTTGAATGAGAATTAAGGAAATGTCTTGGAGACTTTCCTTATCTCAAACCTCCTCATCCTAGCCCTACACTTGTCTTGATCCTAGCCCATACCCTAACCGCCTCTTGCCCTATAAATGAGACCCTAATCGCCCCCTCATAATGATGATCGACTCTTGAAGGCGTGAATACAAGAGGAGGGGCGAAACCAAAAGGTTTGAAGGGCGACAACTTCAAGAAGTGGCGCATCTTCTTCTTCCATCAAACCCTAGCCGCAAGCTTCATCCTTTCTTCCTCCTTTGGCGCAAGAGACTTGAAGGCTTGGCGGCATTCTCCTTATTCCTCTCTTCTTCATCAATTGGCGCTTCTACCTTGGAGGTGGCGCAAGTACTGAAGAGGGAGCACAAGGCTTGGATCTTCTTCCCGAGGCTAGCACCGGGCGAGGAAGAAGAGAACTCAAGAGATCCGTGTGTGTGAGACTGCAGAGGGCGGACACTTGGACGCCTACATCGGCATCGCTCTCTTCTTTGCTCTAAGGTATTTCCTAACTCATCGTGTCGACTCCCTTGCATGCGATCTTCACTGGGTTTTTGGGACCGGCCGGTTTCGGGGACATTCTTCCGCTGTGCAAATATGAATGTCCATGACTCTAAAAATTGTAAAATGTCCCCGGGGTTTCCCAACAGTGGTATCAGAGGGACTTGCAAGCCTCGAACGATGTTTTATGCTTTTCTTTCATGCTCACATGCCATATCTCTATTTTCGTAAATAGCATGATGCATGGCAATCAATTTTTCTAAAAGTAGAAAAATTAGGGTTTCTTGTTTCTATCATCCTCTCAATCTCTTTTGGATTTTTGGACTATTTTTCTTGTTTGATTTAAAGATCAAAGGCGCACGTAATTTTGTCAAGTAGGACGGGCATTGTGTCTCCGGACTGGCCAGGTCTCTTGATATGACAAAATTGTCAGCCGAAAGGATCTCTGAAATCATCTTGAAAAATAAATCGCAATTAACTAAAAGATTTGTGAGAAGAAGATGAGAAGAAGAGACTAGTTTTATGAAAAAGTAAAATTTCTGAGCATGTAGAATTGCATGAGTAAATACCTTGATTGTGCATGATGTTGTGATCATTAGTCAAGCCACCTTTGCATGCCTG